>CM065816.1:127693357-132493357 GCA_033398695.1 Orobanche coerulescens | reverse complement strand
AACAGGATGATCAAGGATATGGACGGTACTGTAGCCACCGTCGCGTCGGGATCTCGGCTCGCCTCATCTCATACACACGGGCGGAACGGACCCGCACTAGAAGCTCCTCTCTAGAAGGCCGACCACGACCTCGACCTCTACCAAAACTCTGCTGGCCGAGGAACTGCTTGCTCGATTCACACTCGGTTCTCCCGCAGCTGGTGCTGACATCTGAGTAACTGGAGCCCGAGATGCATCCGTACAAAACTTAGCACGATGACCCATACGACCACAAGCAAGACACTGAATCGGAGGCCTATCACACTCACTCATCATGTGGCCCGGATGACTGCAGTTGAAGCACTTAGGACCACGAACGGAACCAGCAGAGTGCACCTAGAACCGTTTCCTCGACCAACTGATGGCGACTGACTCCCGAAGACTCGCGAACCAGACTGAGCCTTCGGATACCCTCCTGACTTGCCTCCCGAAAACTGACCGGAGGTCTTTTGCTTCTTTCCTTCAGCTGCCGTCTCTATCGCAGAAAACGACATCTCGTAAGCCATCGCTTTATGCTGATAATCTTTCAAAGTCGTGCACCCCAGACCAGACATGTAGTGGCGCACCCTCGGTTTCATCCGCATATCAAAGTGGCGGATCTTATCAAGCTCATCGCAGACTTGGTTCCTCACATAATGCAGCTGTTGATTGTAGTCTTTGATAGCTTGAGATATAGGAACATCCTGGGACTTAGCCTCAAAGAAGGCTCGGATCCTCCCCTCTTTCACTGGCCAAGGACAGAATTCGTCGTCCATTAGATCCCGAAACTCTGCCCACGTAGCTGCTCAGTTACGCGGTTTCACCACTTGCCACCACGTTGCTGCCTCCTTGGCGAGGAAGTACTGAGCAATGGGTACTTTCCTCTCCTCGGAACAATTAGCAGCCTCAAACACTTTCTCCATCTCGAATAGCCCATTCTCCCAACCAGAAGGGTCGGAAGCACCATCAAACTACGGAGGACGCATACGAATCACGTCCTGAAGTAGCTTATCATTGCCGGATCCAGTAGGTGGAACTGGGTTGGCATTAGCCTGGTCGACTGTAACGGCTCGAGCCGCATGGCGTCATCCGGTTCGCTACCCGCCGCAATATCGCCACTCCAACATTCTCATGTGCATTATCGGAGCTAGAAGATCGGTCCCGCCGACCTCGGAACTAGGGGGAACACTGCTCGACAAGGAAGGCATCGCCGAATCGGTTCCCGAGTGATCGGACATGGCCGCCACTGCCGCCGCGCACGTCCCCTACCGCGACCGCAAGGCCCGCGTCCTCTACCAGTAGGAATTCTGAAGAAGCAACGGGTAAGTACAATTCAAACGCAAAACGCAATAAGATACCAAGACAGGAATAGAACATAACGATGAAATGAGTCAAGTTAGGAAAACTTACGAGCACCGGCGTACTGAGATGATGGCATAGCAGTGATACTGTCCCAAAAAAAACGACACTTAACTAGACCCAAATAACCGACAGCCTAGGTATCCATAAACCTAAGCTCCGATTCCATATTCTGTAACACCCCCAAGATGTTCAGGGCATATTACAGCGCCGTGGAACCCACACTGTGGAATCCACCAGGCTAACGTACCAAACAAGACATTCGACAACGACAAACCATCATAAATAAAATGACAAGCTAAGTAAAAGACTATAACCGACAAATAAAATTCTGACATCAAAACCATTATCCCAAAACGGGAACACAACATTAACAAATTCAAATCGGAAGTACTCGAGTACTTAAACAAATTTTATAATACAGAATCCCAAAATCAGACATCAATAACAATTCGACAGACAAGACACCAGTAATCAACTTCTGGACAATATCATGCTTGCCCATCATCCTCATACGGCTCGGGTACTCGTTTGTCCCCACGATCACAAAAAGTATTTCCCCCATTTAAGGGGTTAGCGACGACTGCTAGTGCAAGTACAATCCATTTGAACTACATTCTAATCAGATGAATAATGCGCCAAAAATCATTTTTGAAAACGTTTTATATTCCGGAATATTTACAATGCACAATCACAAAACACATTATCTCCAACAAATCACAATTCAAAGTTAACCGTTGGTACGAGACTCACGGCCACCGTACCCCGCAGAGCCCCGTCGGACATCCCTGGGTGGCTAACCACAGTTCGCGATACGCACACTCACGGCAATACGTATCTCTAGAGGCCCCGTCGGACCATCCCTAGGTGAACATACACATAACCATCCACAACAACCACGATACAGCCATAATTCAAATACTAGAACATGTAAACAAATGTAAAGTACTTGCCTTTGAGACATTCTTGAAGAAACGGAGTTGAAGCACGACTACGAACGGTCCGGGTGGAAAACGACGGTTCCTAAACGAAGGACCAATATAGTTCAGTCCCCACGGACAACAATACTCTAATGGAATACACCCATAACCCCGATTACATGATACGGCAATGAACGATCAATCGATACGGGCGAGGGTTTACACAAAATCTCCCCGTATCGATAATTTGCGGATTAAAATCAAGGAAATTGGATTTGGAATCATTCAATAATCACAATCGGTGAAGAATATCATAACATACTGGAATAATTCGAGTCCAATTAGCAAAACCCGGAAAACCCCCAAATTTGACGAGTTAGGATTCTAGACGAAAATACCTTGATTTCGGATGATGGATGACGATTATGCTGATGATAATATGTTAGCATGACTCTACGGTGATGGAATTTGAAGAGAACTCCGATCAGGACCAGTGGAAATCGTCTTTGAGGTCGCACATCGAAGAAACGAAGGGAAAAGAATAAAATCACGCTCAAATCGCTACGGGCTTAAATAATCTGTGAAGTTAGCGCACGCTAATCGCCATATGTAGCGCGGCGCTAACGGGCCGTGGCAGTCCATGGCTATCGCCACCATTCGTTAGCGACGCTAACAATAGGGGGTTAGCGACGCTAATCGCTTATCGGTAGCGCACGCAAGGGAACAGGTAGCGTGCGCTACCTACACAAAGAAGCCAAAGACCGCCGATGTCACATCGCAGAAGCCGCCGAGGGTATAAAACACGAAACGCATGACGAGACCAGAATCCAGGAACATAGACGCGAAGCATACAAGACAACGGAGCTAAGCGCTGAAAGAAAATACAATTCCGACCACCGGAGGGTCCGTAACACGACAACGAAACTAAGATTCCCTAAACTATTAGGAAATTACAAAAATGGCCCAAGTGCCCGAAAATCACGAAACGACGTCGGATTTACAAACCGAAAGTCTCCACATGACCAACTCAACCATACGAACTTGTACAAACCAAGAAACAACGATAACGAATGAGTTTTACCAGAATCGAACGTTCATACGGCAAAACATGCCATAAAACAAAATTACGTGAAAACATCATCAAAACTCATCCAAATGGAAAAACTCCAAGAACAAAATAGATTCAAAATGTCGAAACGGTTACAAGCGGGTCGATAAAAATAGACATACACCAAAAATGGAAATTGCTAAAAATGGAAAAAAAAATTACGGATATTTGTCGAGTCGGAGTCACACAGCGACTGTCCTGCACCGCCTGATCGACTAGTCGAATGCCGTAACAACCATGTTCACAGCATTCTGTCAATACCCTTGCACACGAGTTCTCGAAAAATGAAGTGATGATATATTGCTTATATATCATGAAGATTGGCATGCAAATCTGAAAAGACGAGAAAGAGAACTCACTCACACACACACACACACAAAAACACACACACAAACACTGTTTAATATTAGGTCCACTACATGAAATCGTCCTCATTTTTCTTCTTTCTTATAAATCCTCTGCTTTTGTGACAACTTACTGGGGTGGTTAGTCAATACCTGATAAGCTGTGACATTGATAAATGGGATAATCTTTATAATTGATCACTTGGAATTATGCCATGGTTTGCTCTTGTGCAGCTACACTAAATAATTTTTTCATTTTTTTTAATTAAGCCTATCTTCTATATTCTCTGCATCAACCAAGATGTATGCTTGCTACACGAAAAAAAAATAGGGACTGCAATCATACACTTCAGATAAAAAAATAGGGACTGCGTGCATACCCTGGAACGGAGAGATGTATGCTTGCTACACCGAGATGAACACCGAGAGCGGCGAGAGGTACACCGAGATGTATGCTTGGTTGCTTGCTATACCAATTGATTGAGTCCTGAAGTACGTATTCCGGCCCCGGGTAGCCCAGTTCGGCTTCAATTCAAAAGCTTCAACACTTCGAGAAGAAGGACCCGATCTTGGGAGAGAGAAACTAAAAGTGAAGGTAGATTGTGAATATGTGATGTCTGATGTGAAAGTGAGAGCCGCCGCCTCAGGAAGAGTAGTAACTAAAGTCTAAAGACACTTAAGTTAAACCTAGAAATTAAAAAAATATTTTTAAATTAAAGTATATGTTTAGAATATTTCGGATATCCGAATATCCGAAATTTTTGAAAACCACTATCTGATATCCGGAACTTCGGATTTTTCGGATCGGATGTCGGATATCGGATATTTTTGAACACCCCTATGGACATGTACAAAAAATGGAAACTGCTAAAAATGGAAAGGTACGGATATTACACATGCGAGGGGGAGAGGCCGGTAGAAGGACCAATTTTTAATCCTTTGGCCTTCATGAAGAATCACATCACCAATACAAAAGAAATGGAAAACATCAAAAGAAAAAAAAAGAAAATTGGTGAGGGCAGCAATGAGGCTCAACTAGAAGAGGGAGAAGCTGAGTCGGTAGTCTTTACTCCCAAATGGATAGATGCCCGAAGTGCAGAACAATATGTAAGTTTAGCTTTATATTTGTTCACTTTCTTGTATTACGAATACGTCCCTAAATTGTAAACTATGTAGCTTGTTCACTTTTTGTGTAAATATTACTTGAAACAAGACCGATACAATAAGCTTGTTCAGGCATTGCATTCCCCAAACCCCCTCCAGAAGATGAATTTTACCCGAACTTGTGGGCTCAGGCGGCTGGCAGAGTTAGACAGGGTGGAAGGGTGAGGGGAATTTCAAAGGGAATAATCATAAATGAAGTCATCAACCAACCCACAAGTCGTCATCTCGTTGACTCACGAGCATCATTACGACCTATCGAGGTTGATCGGTCTATGGAGGCTACCATCGAGGCGCTAAAAAAAGATAACGAGGAGATAAAGAAGGATAGAGAGGAGATGAAGAAGTCAAGAGAAAATATGGAGTCCAAATTTTCAAAGATGAGTAAACTCATGTTGAGATTACTCAAAGGAAATAAAAAGGTAGATACCTCATCAACTCGGGCGGATGATGAGGATGATGACTCTGATGACTTTGATGAGGATGAGTTGATGCAATCAATATCTGACGAGCAGCATGTTAGATTTATGTTTTGATGATGATATTTGTTCTATTTTTCGTATATTGTGATTTTGATATGTATAAAATATTATATTTATTGTGCATGGTGTTTTATTATTTTGTTAGTTTGGTATATACTGTTTTTTCTGTCGCCTTGTTGGTTGGGTTGCTGTTGTGTTGAAAGATTGACCGGTTGCTGTTTTGTTGCAAAATAGTGTTGCTGTTCTGGTTGCTGTCAAAAAAAAAAGAGGACATATAGCGTCACATATGTGACGCTAATAGCTACATAAGACGTCACATATGTGACGGTAAAGATATTAAATGAAAAAAAATAACAAAGCCCAATGGCAAGCCCGGGTATCGAACCCCCGCCTGCGGGTGGAAGAGTGGCACTTTTACTAGTGAGGTATGTTTTCCATTCAAATGATATATTACATTAATTTATTTATACTATATTTCATATTTATATTTAATTTATTAAATATAATTAATATAAATGTAAATAATTATTATAATATTAAATGAATTTCTTACACTACAGTTATTTAAATATAATTATCAATTTAATATTTATAATTATTTGATATTTAAATCAATACAAATTTATTTTCTTATATTTAAAATAGATTTAGTATATATAGATAATAAGTAAAGACTTTACCACAATGGCGTCACACATGTGATGCTAAAACAACAAACCTTTTGAGTTTTGGCGTCACTTTGGTGACGCAAAATGCCGAAATAAAATTAAAAAATAATTATTTTACATTGGCATCACATATATGACGCTTTTATATAACAAACTTTGACTGATATTTTTCGAAATTAGAGTCGTCTTACATGTGATGCCTTTGTGTAATAATACTGTCGGTAATATTTCTTTAGCTTCACCTCCTTCCGTGAAGCTATTATAGCTCTTTTTTAGTAGTGGCGGCCAGCTCGTTATAATTTGTAAGATTTGTTGATGATTTCATGACAACCCTAAAAATTTATACCCATAAATATTATTGTTTGTACTTTACAAGAGATTGCACTTTTTCTCAATACTCTACATAACCTCATTTTCCATATTTTTTATTTCCTAATTTAAACATCCTGAGAGGGTTCGCCGAAAACCATGTCCGTCCCTGTCTGATCTGTTTTGTCTAGGTAGCGCTACAACAAAGTGAAGGAGGTCACGACGGAATAAGCTAGAGTCCAAACACGGCACCGTCTGTGGGAAATCTGAGCTGAGACCAAACAAGAAGCAATGGGCGCCAAATTGAATTTCAGTATAACCTATTGTTAGTGTTGTGTACTGCAAAGCATACTTTATGCTTGTATTACCTTATTTTCTTATAACTACTTATCAGAATATTAATTACATCTTATCACATGTTTCACATATTTATTCACGTTATTGTATGCAAATGTATTGTCTATTTATTTTATATTGTAGAATAATGTGTTGTGTTGGTGTCACACGAAAGATCACATTACGATGCCTTATAAAATAATATAATAGTTCACAACTTGTATAACTACTAGACAAATTCAATGAAAGGTTCTAATATATGTGTGAGATTAGTTGGTCTTGACTATTAGCATGCATTAGCGTATTTGCATACGTTGAACTGGATGGCAGTGAGATAGTATATTCTGTACTGACTGTAAGGAGAACATAAATCTCGGATCATTATTATTTCTTAATTCTAAGTATGTAATATTTAATTATGTATTTATAATAATTATTGCTTTGATTTACCATGAGTGAGAGTCACAGTGATTGACTCAATATGTTTCGTATCTTCGGCAATAATGTTATTTATACGACAACTATTATTATAACTAGAAATTATGTCCCGACTCGTGCGGATTGATGGTGTCCCCTTGAGGAGCTCGATAATGATTATTATATTAAACCCTACAGGTGGATTTAATTCGGATATAATAACAAGGTTAGAGTGTTACTACTTTTGGATAAAAAATTAATTAATTAAAGCTGTCGGTAATTTAAATTAATTAATGGACATTCCATATCTTAAAAGGGGAAATACTATACTTAAATAAGGAGTCTGATTTCGTAAATTGGAATTTGGGTTGGAAGTGCAATGTTAATTCTTCAGTGGATTGAATTGATATTAGTAAACTCAACTATATTAAAAAGGGCTTAATATGGAAGGTTGGGTTATACTAGGAGTCCTAACCCTAATCCTCCTTAAGATCCCTAGAGTAGTCCAAAGCCTATAAATAGGACACTAGGGAGGGGTTTGGCCGATCTGATACATATCACAAGGGATTTTGATTTTTCCGTGTAAGTGTTTTCTTGTGAATCTTGACTTGTGTTTTTGATTCCACAATTGATATAACACTTTAATTCTTGATTGTTAATCGAAATTACTTGAAGAAAAAAAAAGAGTTGTGAGAAAATAATTCGGCTGATCCATTTCAAGTTTCATGCAAGATTAAGAAGCTCGTTGCCCACACAATGTCCGGATTAAGGCGGAGATATACTCTAGAATATTTTGAGGAAGCAATCATAGTAACAACCATTTCGCTTTAAAAGATAATATCCTATGATCTCTTGATCTAGATTACGGTATTGAACTTCACCAATAATATTATTTAGTAAATAATAAATTATATTTAAATTAATTACTAGTCTTTCGACTCGGGGATACCTTGACCAAAACGTGGTCACCTGCCTCGAACTCTAATGGCCGACGACGATTATCTGCATATGACTTCTGTCGACTCTGATAGGTCAACAAACGATTCCTGATCAAAGCTACCTTCTCGCGGGCGGCAATAAGCATATCGGGCTCGGTGCCGATTGATTCTGATAAGTCATCCCAACACAAAGGAGATCGACAACGATGACCGTACAAGGCCTCGTAAGGTTCCATCTTAATCGAAGCATGCCAACTATTATTGTACGTGAACTCGATCAACGGTAGTTGGGCTTCCCAATCGTCCTTCCAATCAAGAACACATGCCCTCAACATGTCCTCCAACATCTGAGTAGTCCTCTCTGATTGTCCGTCGGACTGAGGGTGAAAAGCTTCTGAAATTAAGTTGAGTTCCCATTGCATGGTGGACTGATTTCCAAAAATGTGACACGAATCGCCCATCACGATCAGAAACGATACTCTTAAGAGTACCGTGCAATCTCACTATCTCCTTGATGAACAATTGGGCAAGTCTCTCAGGACCCCACGTATCCTTAATCTCAAGGAAATGACCTGATTTAGTTAAGCGGTACACAATTAATCAAATTGTATTCATGCCACGACGACTCGTCAGCAAACTTGTGATGAAGTCCATAGAAATATCTTCCCACTTCTATTCTGGAATAGGGAGCGGCTTCAGCATACCCGCCGGTCGCTGATGTTCTATCTTGACTTGCTGACAGGTCAGACATCTTGAAACAAATTATGCGACTTCTCGCTTCATATTACTCCACCAGTAATTCGATTTCAAGTCTTTGTACATCTTGCTAGACCCCGGATGAATGGAATAAGGGGTAGTATGAGCTTTCTCAAAATCGAGTTTTTCAGCTCGTCATTTGCCGGAATGCATAACCGGTTTTTAAATCGCAAAAGTCCATCCTCGTGGACCACAAATCCAGGGGCTTTCCCCTAAGCCACATCATCTCGAATGCGCAACAAAGATGGGTCTGAACCCTGATTCACTCTGATCGCCTCCCCGAGTGGCGATGAAATATCTAACATGCAGAGTTGCCCTTGCACTCGCTGTAACCAGACCTCGATCTCGGGTCTCAAAAATTCCTGTTGAAGTTCCTTCTGAACTGTTAAACGAGCAAGCATTTGCTCCTGAATAGACTTACGACTCAAGGCATCGGCGACCACGTTCGCCTTGCCCGGGTGGTATAGGATCTCAATATCATAATCTTTGATTAGTTCCAACCACCGCCTCTGTCGCATATTTAACTCCTTCTAAGTAAATATATACTTCAAACTCTTATGATCGGTGAAAATCTGACAGGTGACGCCATAGAGATATTGACGCCAAATCTTCAATTCGAAAACCACAACTGCTAGCTCCAGGTCATGGGTCGGATAATTGACCTCGTAAGGTCTCAATTGCCATGAAGCATAGGCAATAACTTTCCCGTTTTGCATTAATACACATCCAAGACCGTGTCCAGACGCGTCACTATAAACCACGAATCCTTCCGTCCCTTGTGGCAAGGAAAGGATAGGTGCTGAAATTAAACGGCTCTTGAGTTCCTAAAAACTATGCTGACACGCGTCAAACCACGCGTATTTATTATCCTTCCGCAAATGGTTCATCATGGGCTGAGCGATTTTAGAAAATCCTTCCACAAATCGCCGGTAATAGCCTGCTAATCCGAGAAAGCTTCGGATTTCCTTAACATTCTTCGGAGGTTGCCAATCTTGGATAGCCTCCGTCTTCTGAGGGTCGACGCGTACTCCATCCGATGAAATCACATGTCCGAGAAACGTCACCTCAGACATCCAGAACTCACATTTGGAAAACTTTCCATAAAGTTGCTCTCGTCTCAACACTTTGAGAACCTGAAGAAGGTGAAATTCGTGCTCCTCTCGGTCACAGGAATAAATCAAAATGTCATCTATGAAAACAACCACGAACTGATCTAAATAGTCGATGAAAACTCAGTTAATCAATGCCATGAATACAGCAGGTGCGTTAGTTAACCCAAACGGCATCACCACAAAATCGTAATGACCATAGCTTGTTCGAAATGTCGTTCTAGCAATATCCAACTCTCGAATTCGCAACTGATGATATCCAGATTTTAAATCGATCTTGGAAAATACTGAAGCTCCCTGAAGTTGATCCAAAAGATCATCGATGCGGGGTAGGGGATATTTATTCTGATCGTCACTCTGTTCAATTCCCGGTAATCAATGCACAAGCGAATAGAACTGTCCTTCTTCTTGACAAATAACACAGGTGCTCCCCATCGGGATGCACTCGGTTAGATATAACCCTTCTCGGATAATTCCTCCATCTGATTCTTCAATTCCTGCATTTAGGTCGGGGCCATCCGATATGGTGCCTTCGATATTGGAGACGTACCAGGCTCCAACTCAATCGTGAATTCCACATCTCTCTGTGGAGGCAAACCAGGTAACTCGTATGGAAATACATCGACATATTCTCTCACTACCGGAATATCCGTCAACATCACTAATGATTTCTCGGTATTGGTCATATAGCACCAATAACTGACACACCCCTGATTGAGTAACTTCACTGCTTTCATCATGTTGATGACTCTTCCGGAACAACTGGGATTACCTCCCTGAAATACACACTCGACTCCATCGTCTGAAATGATAGTGACCATACGCTTACGGACACTAAGGATGGCATCATGACAATCCATCCAATCAATACCCAAGTTGACGTCGTCTCTCGGTAAATCTACCATGATCAGGTTTGCTAACCAAACACGGCCATTAAGCTGAATCGGACAATTCTTAATCTCACGATCTCTAATAATTCTTCTACTGTAAGGTAGACCAATGATATAAGGTTCACAACTAGAAGCACTATCCAAGTGAAGTCTACTCAAACATGACTCGAAAATGAATGAATGCGATGCACCAGTATCAAAAAGGGTACACACAGGTTGAGATAGAATTTCGAGTGTACCTGAGATCATTTGGTCCTACGGATCGTCGGTCCTCTTCATCTCATAAATTCAGGGCTTGCCAACCCCGGAACCTGATGCTCCCGTCTGATAGCTGTAGGCTCCGCCTTTGTTTGCTCCCATCGTCTTGAACGACGCGGACTAAGTGGCCTGATTCTGAGCCGCTGACTGCTTCGGGGCCTGAGATGACGCCGGAGTAGGTTTGGAGTCTCTTCGGCAAAAACGGGCCTTATGCCCAGCAACCCCACAGTTATTACACGTGAGTCTGCCTCGGACACTTGGTGCTGAAATGACCCTGTTCTCCACAATTGAAACAGGTGATGACCAAACTGGCCACTCGGGACTGAGATTCCGCGGGTCTAGGTGCCATAGGAGGTCTCTCAGAAAAAGTAGGGCCCGTACGAGGCTTCTTGAAGGTTGCTTGACTGCCTTCTGACTGATTACGATTCTTGGATTTCTTGCTAGCAGATGAAGGTTGTTGCCTAGCAATCTCCTTAGCAGCAAGCTCATAAGTAAGAGCTTTCTCGATGAATTCGGCCAGGGTGGTGCAATTGTGATTAAGCAACTGCATCCGCATACGAGGTTTTAACCTCTTACTGAAATACTTTATCTTATCCGCCTCGGAGTGGATAATAGATGAGGCGAAAGGAAGTAGCTCCTGAAATTTCTCGGCGATAGCGAGAACATCATCGTTCGCTGAGGGGTCAAGAATGAGTAATTCTGATAACTTGGCCTCCCTGGGTGGGGCTGGATAATACCTCTCTATCATGAGGGTCTTGAACTGATCTCAAGTACAAGATCCGTCGGTGGGCTTCAAAAATAACCACCATAATGAGCGCTCTTACCCAGATAGTAAGCCGCAACTGAAACTTTGTGCCCTTTGGGACACTCTACCATAGCAAAAAGTTTCTCAAAGTGTTCAAGCCAATGAACAATATCCGTCGGCTCCGATGAGCCCTCAAAAGTAGGTGGTCTCTGGCGAGAGATGTCGCCAATAATACTGCTGACACTCTTCTCTTGCCCCTGAGGTGGCAGCGGAGGAGCCCCCGATTCTGGGCGGTTGAGTTCTGCATCGTCTCCATGAGGCGTGCCATCTGTGTCATCTGGGCCATCATGCCCTGCATAAAAGCGAGTGGATCAACCCGAACACCTTCTGATTGAGCTGTATCCCGGGTACGACTCCCTGACAGTGAATGATTATTTCCAGGTGAATGAGTGGCAGCGTCGCTGCTCGATGAATTAGCATTATTCCTTGCGTTCACGCGTGTATTCACACGAGCTCGCTGCCCGTGCCGCGTCCTCTTCCCCTGCGTCCTCTGACAGCTCTATCCATACTGAAGTAGGAAAGTCACATGATAATTATAGATCTCGCATGAGTACCATATTATGATTACGTTATGAAATGATGATAATGAGCATACGCGCTCCAACACAATGATTATATGAATGATCAACTGAGGTGACATGATTATCTGATGAAATTCTTGAAATGATTATCTTGAACAAGTTAACAAGATTAATTATGTAACACCCCCAAGACGATCAGGGCATATTACAGCGCCGTGGACCCCACACTTTGGAATCCACCAGGCTAACGTACCAACACGACATTCGACGAAGACATACATCATTAACAAAAAGATAATTTCTCAATCCATGACATTCAAAATTAAAGACTGAAATTCAACAATACTATACGACATCAAATCCATTCCCAAAAAGGGTACACAACATAAATAAATTCAAGAAAGAAGTACTCGAGTACTTAAGCAAATGACATAATAAATAAATCCAAAAAAAAGACACTAACAGACAACCACTGAACAGAATCACGCTTGCCCATCATCCTCATACAGCTCGCATGCTCGTTTGCTTCCAAGATCTGTACCTGAAATACAAAAGTATTTCCCCTATTTAAGGGGTTAGCGACAAATGCTAATGCAAGTACAATCCATTTGAACTACCATTCTAATCAGATGAAAAATGTGCTAAAAATCATTTTAGAAATCATTTTATATTCCAGAATATTACGGTGCACGAGCACAAAACACATTTCTACAACAAAATATTTCAAAGTTAACCTTGGTACGAGACTCACGGCCACCGTATCCCGCCCAGCCCCGTCGGACATCCCTGGGTGGTTAACCATAGTTCGCGATACGCAACTCACGGAAACGTATCCCTAGAGGCCCCGTCGGACCGTCCCTAGGTGAACATACACATATACATCCACAACAACCACGAAAAAGCCATAATCTAAATACTAGAACGTGTAAACAAATGTAAAGTACTTGCCTTCGAGACATCTTTGATGAAACGAGAACGAACAACGACTACGATTGGTCCGGAGGGAAAACGACCATTCCTAAACGAAGGATTAACATAATTCAGTTCTATACGATAACAATAATCGAATGGAATACGCCCACAACCCCGAATACAAGCTACGACAATATACGTTCAATCGATACGGGCGAGGGTTTTCACAAAACCTCCCCGAAACAACAACTCACTGATTAAACACGATGGAAATGGATTGGGAATCACCCAATAACAATAATCGATAAGAATATAACAACATCACCGAATAATTCGAGTTTAATCTCAACAATTCCCGAAAAATCTCCAAAATGAACAAACGTAGGGTTTTAGACGAAATACCTTGGATTAGGGCGGAAGAGATAGATTAGGATGATGATGAGCTTCACTTGGAACCCAACAATTGATCTCATGAAGAATTCCACGGGCAAAAATGAAAGAATCGCACAAATCTAACAGCTCTCGGATGAGGAAGAAGGAAAAGAGGAAATGACGACCATTCGTTACGTACGCTACATGAGCCGGTTAACATACGTTATGCATATTACGTACGTAACACTCATGTATTAGCGTACGTAATGGTTGAGCAGAACATTCTGTCCAAAACGCTGGGGACAATAGCGCACGCTACATTAGAAGGCTAGCGTATGCTACAAAGGGGAGCTTACGTACGTAACTCAGCGTGTTTACGTACGTAAGGGACTGGGTAAAACTGGGCAGACCCACTGTCCAAATTGCTGAAGGTCATAACGTACGTTATCGCTGGGGCATAACGTACGTTATGTAGGTACGATAGCACACGCTAGCTAGCATGCATAACGTGCATTATGCATGCAGCAGTGCAGCACTGCTGAAAGCAGTTAACTCAACCGGTTGGACGAAGTCACGACGCAACATAGGAACAGAATCCAAAACGTCAATACGGGATATTCGTGATAACGAAGTTAAGTGCTGAAAGAAAATACACTTCCAACTACCCGGGAATCCGAATACGACAAAGAACATGAAATTCCCTAAACTTATAGGAATTTACAAAAATGGCCCAAACATCTGAAAATCACGATACGACGTCGGATTGACAAACCAAAACTCGCAACAAAAACAACTCAAGCATACGAACTTATGTAAACAAAGAAACAACGAAAACGACGAGTTCATGAGAATCAAACGTACATACAGCAAAACATAACATAAAATGGGATTACGTAAAAACATCCCTGAAACTCGTCCAAATGGAAAAACTCCAAGAATAAAGTAGATTCAAAATGTCGAAATGGTTACAAGAGAGTCGGTAAAAATAGACATACACCAAAAATGGAATCTGCTAAAAATAGGAAGGTACGAATATTACAAATTATACGATCCACCAGATCAACAACTGAGTAATAAAATGAATTGAGTGATTAACGAGTTAATATGATCGACATAATCAAAAATGAAAATGATGACTGAGTATTGTTGACTGATGAATGAGTGATTCTTATTGCCAGAAATTATACCATGGCGTCAGAAATCTTACCGTTTCCTTGGTCTGGGCGGTTTGGCGTTTGCACGGGTCACACGTGACGTGAAAGTCCAATGATACTAGTCTGATGAACGATGATTTCAAATGAGACACGACTCGGAAGGTAGTATTCAAAACCACGCTCTGATACCAACTCTGTAACAACCCAAAATAAGCGGATATTACATTGCCGTGGACCCCCGACTGGGACCCACCAGGCGAATGAAAATTAATAAATTAAATAATATAATCGTAGTACCGAACCACATTATATCGTCAATTACTCCGATGAGGAGTTTACAGTACAACACACCCAAGGAATACAGAATACATGTATATTTTATATGAAGATAAGATATACAACACTGAATAAAAATAAATATCCAAATGGAAATCTGCAGCGGAAATTACACAACAAGATGACATGAATAAATAAAGAGACTGGGCCCCCTACTAGTATCACTGGGACTCCTCGCCGTCAACATTCTCTTCCCATGCCTTTGCCTTGCCATAACTTGATAACAACATCCCCCAACAGGGTCAGTTACACAGAACAACAATCCTCAAGAGTTGAACAAGCACAATCATTATATATATCTTAATTATGAAATGAGGCAGAAGAGGGGAATCTTAGTACGGCCGTAATGGGACGTGCAAGTGCACAAGACGAGTGTCCGGATACACCCGCACTTGCACCTAATTAGTCTCACGGAGGCACGTTACTGTGTACACAGTCCATTGTGTCGGTGAACCCTTCACATAACTATCGTGTGCCGACTAAAAATTCCACACATAACCACCCGGCCACGCAATATGAACCCAGAAGGTCACAAGAAACAAAAGTGACCACGATGAATATCAATGAGTAACAAATCGACAACGGTCAAGAATGACTCACCGAGATGAAATAATAATGAAATGAATGATAGCTCACTGAAATGATTGGAACCGTCGTTCCTCGTGAATTGAATGATTAGTTTGATAATTACAAGTCTCGACATGAATAATATATCATGAATGAATTATGAATATGAATGAACAACAACGAAAGGAATGAATATCCTTTTAACCGAGTAAGAATTAACTTACACAACACCGGTGAAGAATGTCCTTCCTCGAACAAAAGTCCTAAAATGAGATGTCGGTCACTCGAACAACCTTGAATAACACAATTACCAACAATCCACTTAAAATACGAATCAAACATGATCATAACCAACTCAAAACGTCGATACGACAAAACCAAATTCATTGGGGCATTATAACAAACACGTTGTAACCAATCTTCGATTGTTTACAACCAACCTCAATCATAACGATAACAAACCTCCAAGGAGTGATACACTCTAACAAAACATCTCCAACACAATCAATAATCCAATATGAATACCCAATTAGAGATTTCAACAACATCTAATCGAAAACCCCCAAATCCAAATCCACATTCAAAGTGTTCTTCAAATAACCCTTCAATAATCCAATGAATATTCATACAACCTCATAATCATATATATATATATATATATATATATATATATCTTCATAGAACATGATTATAACATCCAAAACATCATATTCCATCTTAAAATCGAAAAATCTAAGTTTTGGAGAAAATTACCTTTTTGAAGATCTAACCTCTTCGATCCGTCAAAACTAGTGTTAATCGACTTCCCAAGATCCACAAACGAATGAAGATGATTAAACCCGAACACACAAGTGTTTGATAATGAAAAATCTCTCCCACAAAACTTCTCTCTCGAAACCAAAGTGAGGAAAAGGTGAAATGAGCATAAAAATCCCGTTCAATCCTTTAAATACTGCGTAGAGTTACGGCCGTAACTCTGCCATCTTACAGCCGTAACTTCCCAAGTAAACGGCCTTGCGGCCGTAATGTCCATTTAATACGTCCGTAACAATGATTCGTCGAAAAAAACAATAATGCTTGCACTGACCGGGTTACGGCCATAACCAAAGCTACCTTACGGCCGTAACACAACATTTACGGACGTATCCTGCCGAGCTTACGGTCGTAAGTTGTCTTCATCAAAAACACACTCCTGCCCAACGAATGCATGCTACGGCCATAGTCTCCCAAAACATACGGCCGTACCCGCATGCTTACAGCCGTAACTAGAATGGCTTACGGCCGTAAGTTGTCTTTTTCCAAAAAGGCACCCATTTCCACGAATGCATGTTACGGCCGTAATGATGACCAGTTACGGCCGTAACTCACTGCTGGAAATGACAAAAATCCGACAACTCAATCTTCTCGTTACCGATGATGAATGATCCGACATATGATACTTGTATGAATGTAATTGAGTCCAATAACATGCAATAGGTGATACTTCCAACACAGGACTACTCATCACGATGATTATGAAAATACACTCGTCTCAATACTCAAACGGGGTTGAATAACGATTGGTAAATGTTACACGGATCCAAGTACGCCAACGATGAATACAAATGAATGAACGCGAATGATGAATGATTATTAATGAGTGAAAATTACTGAGTGACAATTACTGAATGATAGTTACTGAATGATAATTACTGAATGATAATTAATGAATTACAACTGGGTATTACACTCATACCAACAAGATGCACCTTCTTTTCTGGTGGCCATCTCATAGAAACTTCAAAGTTAAGCGTGTTTGGCCTGGAGTAGTTATGGGATGGGTGACCCCCTGGAAAGTTTCTCAGATGCGCATGAGTGAGGAAACAGCGCTCTAGAAAAGACTCGTGTTGGTATAATGAGGACAATCTTCATCATTTTCAGGGACCAACATTACTTGCACTAGCTATTCCATGGCTAATCCCATTCGGGGAAAATATGTTTCATGTATTTCAGGTATGAAGAATTCGAGCTGGCGAGCACCGGGGCTGTACGATGATGGCGGCCAGGCGTGATACTGTGATGAAATATGTTATCTTCTTTGAATCTTGTCTTGCGATCATTTTGACATAAATTGTTAGTTAGTACTCGAATACTATAGGAGTTGTTCTTTCTAATCATTTATGTTGGTTTTGTTGGGTTCTTGAGTTATTGTGTATTGTCGTTGAAGTTCTCATTGGTTGATCCGAATGGTGGATCAATTTTTTGGATATTGTTATTATAATCTTGAAGGTTGGAATGTGTTATGTACGAAGTTAGACTTATGGGTCCCAGGTAGGGATTCACGATGTTGTGGCATACCCTGAATAAGAGTTTAAAAATACATTTTCAGCCAGAAGGAACTGAATATGAGATAGCATTGTTGGCTGTAGTTGATAAAGGATTACGACTTGGAGATCCTTTACCATCCGGGAAAAGCTAATGTTGTGGCATACGCGTTGAGCCGGAAGCCGGTATCACTTCAGATGCTTGAGGTTCTCACACCTCGAGTGAAGATTCGATGGGAGTTGATTGTGCAGGGGATTGAGGTGTGGATTCAACAACTGCAGGGTCAGTTGTGTACTTTCGAGATTACTTCGTCATTAGTTGATGACATCAAGGGGAAGCGGTTGAATGACCCGATGATCATTCAACTAAAGGCGGATGTGGAAAAGGGGAAAGCCCCTGGATTTGTGGTCAATGAGACAGTATTTGAGATACCAGGGAAGACTCTGTTTTCAGAATGATTTAGAGTTGAGGCAGAGAATACTTTGAGAAGCCCATGCTACGCCCTACTCAATCCATCCCGGAACGAGTAAGATGTACAAAGATCTTAAGAAGAATATTTGGTGGAATAATATGAAGAAGGATGTCATGGAGTTCGTATTACGGTGTTGGACTTGCCAGCAAGTCAAATCGAGCATCAGCGACCAGCCAAGCTATTGAAATTGCTTCATATTCCCGTAGAAGTGGGAAGATACCTCTATGGACATTATCAGTGCCGAGGACTAAAGCTAAAATGAATATGATTTAGGTAAGCATCGATTAATTAACCAAGTCAGCACACTTTCTTGGTATTAAGGATACTTGGGGACCGACGAGGCTGGCCCGAATATTTATAGTGGAGATTATGAGATTGCACGGTACACCTAAGACTATTGTTTCATATCGGGATGGCCATTTTGTGTCGCATTTTTGGCAATCGGTCCATCAGGCTTTGGGTACTGAGCTGAGGTTAAGTACATCTTTCCATCCGCAGATAGACGGTCAGACCAAACAGACGATTCAGATATTAGAGGATATGTTGCGCGCGTGTGCCCTAGACTGGAGCAGTGATTGGGAACTTCATTTACCGTTGATCGAGTTTACCTACAATAATAGTTGACATGCACCGGTCAAAATAGCACCTATATGAGCACTGTAAGGTAGGTGGTGTAGATCCCCACTTTGTTGGGATGAGGCCGCGGAGTTAGTTGGGATGGAATCGAATATGTTGATAGAAACTAAGGAGAATATTACTATCATTCGAGATAGATTGTTGACTGCTCAAAGTCGACAAAAATCCTATGCTGATATTCATCGTAGACCCTTGGAGTTTGACGTGGGGGATCATGTTCTGCTCAAGGTATCACCGACGAAGGGAGTTTTCCATTTCGGGAAGAAAGGGAAGCTTAGTCCGAGGTATATTGAGCCGTTTGAGATTTATATAGAGTCGGTGAGTTGTCTTATCGCTTGGCGCTACATCCAGCTTTGAATAACGTTCATAACGTGTTTCACGTTTCTCAGCTGATAAAGTATGTCCCCGACATGACCACATAATTTATTATGGGGATATTTGTAACACTCCAAACTAAGCGGATATTACAGTGCCGTGGACCCCCGACTGGGACCCAAAAGGCAAATGAAAATTAATGAATTAAATAATATAATTGTAGTACCGAACCACATTATATCATGAATCACTCCGATGAGGAGTTTCATTACAACACACCCAAGATAATACCGAATACATATATATTTTATATGGAGATAAAATATACAACACTGAATGAAATGAATATCCAAATGGAAGTCTGCAGCGGAAATAAAATAAAGAAAACACGAGTGAATGAAAGGACTGGGGGCCCCCTACTAGTATCACTGGGACTCCTCGCCGTCAACGTTCTCTTCTCGTGCCATAGCCTTGCCATGACCTGAAAACAACATCCCCAACGGGGTCAGTTACACAGAACAACAATCCTCAAGGGTTGAATAAACACAATCATGATATATCTTAATTATGAAATGACACAGAAGAGAGGCATCATAGTACGCCCGTAATGGTATGTGCATGTGCACAAGACGAGTGTCCGGACACACCCGTCCTTGTACCTAATTAGTCTCACGGAGGTACATTACCGTCTGCACAGTCCAATGTGTCGGTGAACCCAACACATGACCATCACGTGCCCGACTAAAAATTCCACACACCCCCACCCGGCCACGCAATATGAACCCAGAAGGTCATATGGGCAAGGAATGACCATGAAGAATAATAATGAATAACAATCCGACAAAATCAAGAATGACTTACCGAGATGAATGATAGTGAAACGAATGATAGTTCAATGAAATGATTGGAACCGTCGTTCCTAGCGAATGAAGTGATTAATTGACAATTACAAGTCCCAATACGGTTAATACATTATGACTGAATTATGATTATGAATGAACAACAACAAAAGGAATGAATATCCTTTTAACCGAGTAAGAATTAACTTACTCGACCGGTGAAGAATGTCCTTCCTCGAAACAAATGTCCTACAATGAGATGTCGGTCGCTCGAACAACCTTGAATGACAATTACCAACAAACGCTCAATATACATATCAAACACGATTATAACCAACTCAAACGTTGATACAACAATATCCGAACTCATAGAGGCATTCTAGCGAATACTTAGCAACATACATCCTTCGATAATATCCAAATCCCGAATATATCAATACCAACTCCAAAATGAGTATTTCAAACCAACAAAACAACTTCAATGATATCAATAATCCCATAGGAATCCACAATATGAGTTAACGACAACATCTAATTGAAAACCCCCAAAAATATCAAGGTCAACTCTAATGTGTTCTTGATTCAACCCCAATATTCATGAAATCCGAAAAATACGACAATAAATATGTAGGAATACCTTTATCCAAGGTAGATAATCCATATCTAACATATTCCAACAACAATCCAAGCTTACATGAATAAATCGGAAGGAAAACACTTGAACTCCGAATTTCTAAATTCAAGAAATCATTACCTTGATTTGATGTAATGGGGATGATGAAATGATGATTAATCTTAATGATAATCTTGAAGATGATGATTTGTGGATTCAGCTCAAAGAAAACTCTCCAAATCGCCCGAAATTGCCCAAAACCGCCGAAGGAATGAAGTGAGATGATGAAATGATGAAATGGGTTGCACTGTCCCATATATACTGTCCTCAGGTTAGCGCGCGCTAGCTCTTGTGCGTAGCATGCGCTAACGGGTGAAATGGGTAGTCCAGAATTCTCTGTTCGCAACGATAGCATGCGCTACATACCTCTTGTAACGTGCGCTACAACTATGTACTTAGCGTGCGTTAACACAAATGGTTAGCGTGTGCTAACGAATTATCTGATGCCCAGTACTGGAGTCCAGAACTTTCTGTTCTCTGGTCTGTTCGCGGTAGCGCGCGCTACACACAAAATTCAGCGTGCGCTACTGACCTCGATTAGTATACGCTAATAACTACTCGTAGCGTGCGCTAGGAATTAATCCAATTAAGTCCAGTAGCCACTGGACTCAGCCTGATCCGACCTTAGCGCGCTCTACACCGACTGCATAGCGTGCGCTACTCCGGACTACTAGCGCGCGCTACTTACCATTCATAGCGTGCGCTACCTACAACCCAACTGCAGTCCAGTGCCTTCTGGACTGCCTACTTGAACTACACTAGCGTGCGCTAGTGTTGAGAGGTAGCGTGCGCTACCCGTACTCAATTAGCGCACGCTAAAGAGAGTACGTTGCGTGCGCTACTCCTCACACACAGCACACTATGAAGATGACAATGATGATAAACACGGCACGAAACTCCATCTAGATTGATGATGAATGACGATTGATACACGATACAATTACTCTGAATGGTGAAATACAATGATTGAATATGAGTGACAAATGATCATTAATGAGTGAATATTACTGAGTGACAATTACTGAACGATAATTACTGAATGATAATTACTGAATTACAACCGGGCATTACATACACCCCCCTTAAAAGAGTTTCTTCCTCGAAACTAAGGGTCAAACAACTCGGGATGACTCTCCTGCATACTATCCTCGGCTTCCCAAGTAGCCTCTTCGACTCCGTGTCCAGACCACTGAATTTTTACCAAAGGAATCATCTTATTCCTCAACTGTTTGATTCGCCGCTCTAAGATTCGTATAGGACGCTCCTCGTATGAATGATCATCGGCAATCTCGATTTCGTCGAACTGAAGTATGTGGCTCGGGTCGGCAACATACTTCCGTAACTGAGATACGTGAAACACATTATGAATTCGGCTCAACGCCGGAGGTAAGGCCAATCGATAAGCTAACTTGCCTACTCGATCCAAAATCTCAAACGGTCTAATGAATCTCGGACTCAACTTTCCCCTCTTCCCAAAACAGAAGATACTTCGACTCGGGGATACCTTGACCAAAACATGGTCACCTGTCTCGAACTCTAATGGCCGACGACGGTTATCTGCATAAGATTTCTGTCGACTCTGATCGGTCAACAAACGACTCCTGATCAAAGCTACCTTCTCACGGGCGGCTATAAGCATATCGGGCTCGCTGCCGATTGATTCTGATAAGTCATCCCAACACAAAGGAGATCGACAACGACGACCGTACAAGGCCTCGTAAGGTGCCATCTTAATTGAAGCATGCCAACTACTATTGTACGTGAACTCGATCAACGGTAGTTGGGCTTCCCAATCATCTTTCCAATCGAGGACACATGTCCTCAACATGTCCTCCAAAGTCTGAATAGTCCTCTTTGATTGTCCGTCGGACTGAGGATGAAAAGCTGTATTGAGATTAAGCTGAGTTCCCATAGCACGATGAACTGATTTCCAAAAATGAGACACGAACCGTCCGTCACGATCGGAAGCGATACTTTTAGGAGTACCGTGTAGTCTCACTATCTCTTTGATAAACAACTGGGCAAGTCTCTCGAGACCCCACGTATCCTTAATCTCAAGGAAATGAGCTGATTTAGTTAAGCGGTCCACAATTACCCAGATTGTATTCATGCCACGACGACTCGTCGGCAAACTCGTGATGAAGTCCATTGAAATATCCTCCCACTTCCACTCTGGGATAGAGAGAGGTTTCAGCATACCCGCCGGTCGCTGATGTTCTATCTTGACTTGCTGACAGGTCAAACATCTCGAAACAAATTCTGCGACTTCTCGCTTCATATTACTCCACCAGTAATTTTGTTTCAAGTCTTTATACATCTTGCTAGACACCGGATGAACGGAATAAGGGGTAGCATGAGCTTCTCTCAGAATCGCCTTTTTCAACTCGTCATTCGCCGGTACGCACAACCGATTCTTAAATCGCAAAAGTCCATCCTCGTGGACCACAAACCCAGGGGCTTTCCCCTGAGTCACATCATCTCGAATGCGTAACAAAAATGGGTCCGAACCCTGATTCTCCCTGATCACCTCCTCGAGTGGCGATGAAATCTCTAGCGTACAAAGTTGCCCTTGTACTCGCTGTAACCAGACCTCGATCCCGGGTCTCAGAAACTCCTGCTGAAGTTCCTTCTGAACTGTTAATCGAGCAAGCATCTGCTCCTGAACGGACTTATGACTCAAGGCATCGGCGACAACGTTCGCCTTGCCCGGGTGGTAAAGTATCTCAATGTCATAATCCTTGATTAGTTCCAACCACCGTCTCTGTCGCAGATTTAACTCCTTATGAGTGAATATATACTTTAAACTCTTATGATCGGTGAATATCTGACAGGTAACGCCATAAAGATAATGACGCCAAATCTTCAATGCGAATACCACGGCTGCTAGCTCCAGGTCGTGGGTCGGATAATTAACCTCGTAAGGTCTCAATTGCCGTGAAGCATAAGCAATAACTTTCCCGTTCTGCATTAGTACACATCCGAGACCCTGCCCGGATGCATCACTATAAACCACAAATCCTTCCGTCCCTTGCGGTAGAGAAAGGACAGGTGCTGAAATTAACCGGCTCTTGAGTTCCTCAAAACTCTGTTGACACGCGTCGGACTACGTGTATTTCTTATCCTTCCGTAAAAGGTTCATCATGGGTTGAGCGATTTTTTAAAATCCTTCAACAAATTGCCGATAATAACCAGCTAATCTGAGGAAACTTCAGATTTCCTTAACATTCTTCGGAGGTTGCCAATCTCGGATAGCCTCCGTCTTCTGAGGGTCGACACAAACTCCGTCTGATGAAATTACATGTCCGAGAAACGTCACTTCGGACATCCAGAACTCACATTTGGAAAACTTCCCATAAAGTTGCTCTCGTCTCAACACGTCGAGCACCTGATGAAGGTGAAACTCGTGCTCCTCTCGGTCACGAGAATAAATTAAAATGTCATCAATAAAGACAACCACGAACTGATCCAAATAGTTGATGAAAACCCGATTCATTAACTCCATGAATACCGCTGGTGCATTAGTTAACCCAAACGGGATAACCACAAACTCATAATGACCATAGCGTGTTCGGAATGCCGTCCTTGCGATATCCGACTCTCGAATTCGCAACTGGTGATATCCAGATCTTAAGTCGATCTTGGAAAATACTGAAGCTCCCTGAAGATGATCCAAAAGATCATCGATACGGGGTAGAGGATACTTATTCTTGATCGTCACCCGGTTCAATTCCCGGTAATCAATACACAAGCAGAACGAACCATCCTTCTTCTTGACACACAACACTGGTGCTCTCCACGGGGACGCACTCGGTCAAATATAACCCTTCTCGGTCAAATCCTCTAATTAATTCTTCAACTCCTGCATTTCGGTCGGGGCCATCCGGTACGGTGCCTTCGATATAGGGGACGTACCGGGCTCCAACTCAATCGTGAATTCCACATCTCTCTGTGGAGGCAAACCAGGTAACTCGTCTGGAAATACACCGGCATATTCTCTCACTACAGGAATATCCGTCAACATTACTGATGGTTTCTCGGTCTTGGTCATATATGTTAGGCGTATTTTTATACGCTTATTTATCATTATTCTTTATCCATTTTGTGTCTAAACCTGCATAAATGAGCCTTTAATGCACTATTCTTTTATGTTTGGCAGGAAATTGGAGTCCGGACGCTCGAACGATGAAAAACGGGCAAAAACGGCAATTTTTGGCCTGGGGCCGCGGCACGAACCAAGTGAGCCGCGGCACGAAGATGACGAGCGCCGAGCACGCCAGACTTGTGAGACGCGGCACAAGGATGCTTAGCCGCGGCCCAGGAAGGAAAAAAGGCGCCCAGGTATAGGCGCTGAACACGGTGAGCCGCGGCACAGATTAAGTGAGCCGCGGCCCACAGGGCGGTTTTGATAGAAATTGCCGCGTTTCTGGGCTGTTTTGGAACCTGTTCTCGACCTAATCACACGGACGCATTTTGGAGGCTGATGAGAGTTATAAATAAGGGTTTAAGGTCTGAATAGAAGGGGGACTTCGATTGGAGAATCATCAGAGGATCGATCATCATCAAGGAAAAGAAGAAGCAGAAAACACCAAGGAGCAGAGAGCGGAAGCCAGGAGAACGGAGGAATCCGAGTTCTTCATCTGCATTTTATCTTTATGCTTTCTTTAATTATTTCTGTATTTTTATTCTTTAGCATGTTAGGCTAAATCCCTGTTCTAGGATTTTGATGAAACCGAAGTTTTGACGAATTTACTTTTGATTATGAATATAATTCCCTTTTCTATTGAGTTTTCCCCAATTGTTTTTAATGCTTTCAATTGTGTGGCCTATAATTGAATTGATTTAACTACGCAACTCGAATCGGGAGAGGAGAGTTGGTAGGGAAAAATTGGTGAGAACCGTTTTATCTTGTGAGATAGGAATATACTCATAGGAACTACGTGGCCTTTTTGAAGATTTCGTGCTTTTTGCCTATTGTCATATTAATCCACCTAGGAATAGAGTGAATTATTTGCCTTAGATAAATATATTGACCTCGGGAGAGGCGGTAGAGTATTTTAGCGACCTTGGCCTTCAATGAATTGGGAAATCATTAAATTCATATAATCGAGAGTAAATTCGGATAAACCGAGGTAGATTCACAATTATAGATTTATTCCTTATTGATTTTCTTTCTTCGAACAACCATTTTCAGTACTTAGTCTTTTATAAATTTTCCTTAATTATTACTTGCACCTAAAAATTTCGACAGTTCAAATAAAATTAGAATACATATAAATCGGTAATTAGTAATACAGTCCTCGTGGGAACGATATCTTACTCATCTCTTTATTACTTGTCTACGATAACGTGCACTTGCATTAAACAAAATTTCGCAATAAGTTTTTAACGCTGTTGCCGGGGACTGATTATTTTACTAATATTGATTTCAGTATTTCTAGTCTTAGTTTGAACAATTTTTTTTTTATTTTGTGTAATTTGTTTATTTGTTTTCCTTTCAGAAATTTCTGGTTAGTGCATGAGAAAATTCGGTAATGAAGGCTTACTACCTTTGGATACCGAACTCGAGCGCACTCTTCGGAGAAGCAAGAAGGAGAAACGTGAGCTACCGACAACAGGCACCATGGCTGATAACACTGGAAATCATGAAGCAGATAACCCCATTCAGCAAGCTCAACCGGCATTAGCACTCCGCGATTATGCTATGCCACAAATAAATGCAAACTTTTCGGGGATTCGGCGTTCAACCATCCAAGCCAACAACTTCGAAATCAAGCCGGCTATTATTCAGATGGTGCAAGCAAGCCAGATTTGTGGATTGGCGAACGATGACCCCAACGCACATATCGCTTCGTTTCTCGAGATTTGTGACACCTTCAAAAATAACGGTGTCATCGATGATGCTATTCGTCTGCGGCTTTTCCCTTTCTCTTTGAGGGACAAAGCCAAATTTTGGTTGAATTCATTACCGCCAAGCTCTATCACGATTTGGGCGGAATTAGCGCAAGCCTTCCTGGCTAAGTTCTTCCCACCATCAAAGACGGCGAGGCTTAGGAACGAGATAACCACCTTTGGGCAATTTGATATGGAGTCGCTTCACGAGGCTTGGGAGCGATACAAGGATTTATTACGAAGATGCCCACACCACGGCCTACCGGATTGGCTACAAATCCAAACTTTTTATAACGGATTGAGTGCTTCTACACGCACTCTTGTTGATGCGGCCGCTGGAGGAGCGTTAATGGGAAAAAACGATGGCCGAAGCCCACTCTCTATTGGAAGCGATGGCTGCTAATGCTTATCAGTGGCCTTCCGAACGAGTAAACCCGAAACGAGTAATGGAAATCTCCAATAACGATCCGATCTCTACATTGTCGGCTCAAGTCGCCGCCTTGACTCAGCAACTTCAAGAATTTTCACATGCTCCTTCCCCCGTTACCACTGAATCATGCAATTAGTGCAACGGATCTCATCTTAGCGTGGAATGCCAAGTCGGAAACCCTTTCGAGCAACCTCCGATGGAACAAGCTCAGTTCGTGGGGAACAGGAATCCGCAAAACAATCCGTACTCCAACACTTATAATCCGGGGTGGCGTAATCATCCTAACTTTTCATGGAGAAAAGGACAAAACTCAACCCAACCTCAGTTTGCTCAACACCAACAGCAACCTCCTCCCGCTCCAAAAATTTCTCTAGAGGAAGCAATTGCGAAATTAGCAGCAAATACGAGTCAGTTCATGACCCGTACGGAAGCAACCTTGCAAAACCATTCCGCTTCTATTCGCAACTTGGAAGTCCAACTGGGCCAGATAGCAAATGTGTTAATAGCCCGCCCGGAGGGGACCTTGCCAAGTACGACTGAGACGAACCCCAGAGAGAGTATAAATGCCATCAGTTTGAGAAGCGGGAAAGAAGTGTGTGACCAGCCCGAGAGGAGCGAAAAGAGAAGTGAGGATGAGGAGAAGAAAAATTCGGCGACTGAGGAATCACAAATGTCTAGAACCTCAAAACTGTTTCCGGATAATCCGACAGCCTATGTGCCCCCCGTCCCATTTCCACAACGTCTGCAAAAGCAAAAATTGGACAAATAATTCTCTAAGTTTCTTGATGTTTTCAAGAAACTACATATAAATATTCCATTTGCTGATGCCTTGGAACAAATGCCGAGCTATGTGAAGTTTATGAAGGAAATCCTATCTAACAAAAGGAAGCTCGAGGAATATGAAACGGTGGCACTGACTGAAGAGTACAGCGCGATTCTACAGAAAAAGCTCCCGCCAAAATTGAAGGATCCAGGAAGCTTCAATATACCGTGCACCATAGGAAATCTCTCTTTTGATAGGGCGTTATGTGATCTCGGGGCTAGCATTAATCTTATGCCCCATTCCATATTTAAGAAGCTAGGCATTGGGGAAGCCAAGCCGACGACAATCTCACTACAATTAGCTGACCGATCTATCAAGTACCCGAGGGGGGTAGTAGAAGATGTTTTAGTCAAGGTAGATAGATTCATCTTCCCGGCTGATTTCATTGTGCTCGATATGGAGGAGGACCAAGACATCCCAATTATTTTGGGAAGACCATTCTTAGCTATCGGCCGAACTCTCATTGACGTGGAAAAAGGGAGACTCACTTTGCGGGTTCAAGATGAGCATGTCACTTTCCAAGTTTTTCAACCCTATCCGTATCCAAGTAGTGTCGAAGAGAGTTCACAAATTGAAAGTGTAAATATCTTTGCAAGAGACGCACACCGGGAGAGTTGTCGGTCAAAGTGTTCAGAATCCGTTCCAGATGCTCCGACGTCTAAGAAAAATGTATAACGAGTCGCATATCTTGGGCATTTGGACATGTCGTCGTCATCAACCGTTCATCCACCAACGAAAAATTCTAATGCTATCATAAGGTCGTTCGTGAAAAAGGAGAATAAGCCGGAAGTGAAACGGGTGCCAAGTCATGTGCAAAATGGGTGTTTCGGAAAGTTGTTTTTATTAAAATCTTTTCGCAAAGAACATTGGGTGTCCAAACCAAAAATCGGATTGTTAAAGACCAAGGGTCAAAAATTTAAAACACATATTAACGGTTCGATGGATGGGGCGGAGTTCAAATGGTGTTTGCGAAAAGCGAACTGATTTTCAATAAGTCCGGCTGAAGACTATAAACTTAGCGCTTCTCGAGAGGCAACCCGAGTATTAGTTGTAGATTTTTGTTTTTCAGTATTTTCTTGCATTTTTAGATGTTTATTTTCCGTCATTTTTGCTTCGATATGCTTATCTCTCGCATTCTAAGTGTTTTCCTTTAAAAATTATGTGCAGAAATCACCCAGGGGAAGAATTCAGTAATGAGCCGCGACACAAGGAGTGTGAGCCGCGGCACACACAAATCGTCATAAAAAGGCTAAACTTCCTGTAATCTGTGCCGCGGCACAACCTAAATGAGCCGCGGCACGCTCGATCCCCGAGCCGCGGCATGTTGCTGCTGAGCCGCGACACGCCAAATGCCAAAGATACGCCCAGGAAGCTGTACTCTGTGCCGCGGCATGGACCAAATGAGCCGCGGCACACTAACACGATGAGCCGCGGCACGCGTAGATTGAGCTGCGGCACTCGGCAATATTACAAAAAGTCCCAGGCAGACTGTACTATGGGCCGCGGCTCACTTAAGCTGTGCCGCGGCCCCCGTCGCAAATTGGAACGCCCAACATTCTTTCATATACTTCATCGGCCGACCCCAGGTAAGCTTTCTTCCCCTTCTGCGCGCGGCACTCGGACGATTCAATTCAATTTTCCATCTTCTTGCATTCCTTCAATCAAAGCAAGGTAATTCGCAATCTCTTAATCCTCATTGCTACATGACTTGAAAAGTGAAGTATTATTCATTCGATGATGAATACGTAGTTAGTGTTTTAAAGTTTTATCATGGTTGAGTTGGGATATGAAATTTTTGATTAGTTATCGATGGAAATTGCTGATTATGAACGAATTGGTGATGTTATTTGTCGTTTGTCATGGCTATATATCTATGTTGTTATTTTTGGGGATTTGGATTTAGCCATTAAAATTCTTATTCTTCATTTAAACTTATGCATACCAAGTGTTTGATGAATTGCATCAATGAAAAATTTTTAAGCCAAGCATTTTCAAACTATATGCAACGAATTATGTTATCAGACTACATTGTCTCCCAACCTTTACATCATATTTAAACTTGAGAGCTCATCCTTAATTTCCTCTTTGATGATGCAAGCTCATTCATTCACGTTCCGCATGGTATAGTCGATGAGCGAGCAGGCTTGCCGGACGAGGCCGACACCAGTTCATGAGCGGACAGTAGGGGAGTACTTGACCTTTTCCTTTATTGCATATTACATTTTGTGTACATTGAGGTCAATGTACGTCCTAAGTTTTGGGGGGGGGGGGGGGTTACTTTCTGTTGCTGTACTTATTCGTTTGCACTTTTCATTATTTTTCGTTATTTTTGACGTTAGCCTTGCTTGTCGTGATATTATTTGCATTCGTGAATTTTTCGTGCTTCTTTTTGTGTAAAACTGATGTTACGATACTGATTTATCTCTGAAGAAACGATTGAATTTTAGTCGAGTTGTAGTCAGCGATATCTGTTTCTGTTGAGTATTCATTTAGGTCCGAAATTTTTTCGTTTTTGTAGAAATCTTAGCAGATAAGAAAGGAGACATACGTGTTTACAAATCGCTGTCTATATGCTTGGTTACACTTTTCGCGTCGCTAGTCGTCCAGTAACATAAGTCTTGTGGGCACTTAAATTGAGTTTAGAGTCGGACAGTTTTTTCCAAGAAAAAGTCGAGATATTATTTGTTATATGATGGGAAGTCTAGTAACCGGGGGTATTCACGTGACCCGTTGTTTACTCTCGCGTAAAACGACAACCCTGATTATACGAGTAGTTTAGAGATATCGCATGTGCCGATGATGGGGAGCCTAGTAACCGGGGGTATTCGCGTGACCCGTTCTTTACTCTCGCGTAAAACAGCGACCTTGAATCGGACATACGAGAATAGCTATTCGAGTTTTTTCTCCGCTGTGGAGGGGAACTTAGTAACTAGAAGCATCCATGTGCCCCATGAGTGTCTTTTACGTCAAACGGTTCCCCAATACATGAGAATGGAATTCCACCCTAGGATTATCCCGATGAAACATCCCGAGATCCGAACCTAGTGGTTAACTCGAATCAATTTTATTGATCATATATAAGGGAATACTGTCCGAGGGTTATTTTTTTTGATGAAACTCTTGAAATTTTTGCCACTACACTGTGGGACAAGGCGAGTTGGCTCGTTTATTTTAACCCTTCATATTGGCGGTCATTTGAATTCACGCTTGTTAATCTTGGAGCTTGATTTTCTTTATAAACGATTGATTAACACTGAAAATGGTTACTTGGTGGAATCGGTGTCCTGGATGTGACTCACTATTACGATACTTGTATCATTGTTTTAGATTTTCAGGGTAGTATTGATTAAGTTGAGCACTATGGACTTGCACGATTATTCACGATACTTTTGTTTAAAATTAATTTTTTGCTTGAGGACAAGCAAAGGCTCAAGTTTGGGGGTATTTGTTAGGCGTATTTTTATACGCTTATTTATCATTATTCTTTATCCATTTTGTGTCTAAACCTGCATAAATGAGCCTTTAATGCACTATTCTTTTGTGTTTGGCAGGAAATTGGAGTCCGGAAGCTCGAACGATGAAAAACGGGCAAAAACGACAAATTTTGGCCTGGGGCTGCGGCACGAACCAAGTGAGCCGCGACACACGAAGATGACCAGAAAGCGCCGAGCACGCTGTACTGTGAGCCGCGGCACAAGGATGTTGAGCCGCGACCCAGGAAGGAAAAAAGGTGCCCAGGTATAGGCGCTGAACACGGTGAGCCGCGGCACAGACTAAGTGAGCCGTGGCCCACAGGGCGGTTTTGATAGAAATTGCCGCGTTTCTAGGCCGTTTTGGAACCTGTTCTCGACCTAATCACACGGACGCATTTTAGAGGCTGATGAGAGTTATAAATAAGGGTTTAAGGTCTGAATAGAAGGGGGATTTCGGTTGGAGAATCATCAGAGGATCGATCATCATCAAGGAAAAGAAGAAGCAGTAAACACCAAGGAGCAGAGAGCGGAAGATAGGAGAACGGAGGAATCCGAGTTCTTCATCTGCATTTGATCTTTATGCTTTCTTTAATTATTTCTGTATTTTTATTCTTTAGCATGTTAGGCTAAAACCCTGTTCTAGAATTTTGATGAAACCGAAGTTTTGACGAATTTACTTTTGATTATTAATATAATTCCCTTTTCCATTGAGTTTGCCCCAATTGTTTTTAATGCTTTCAATTGTGTGGCCTATAATTGAATTGATTTAACTACGCAACTCGAATCGGGAGAGGAGAGTTGGTAGGGAAAAATTGGTGAGAACCGTTTTATCTTGTGAGATAAGAATATACTCATAGGAACTACATGGCCTTTTTAAAGATTTCGTGCTTTTTGCCTATTGTCAAATTAATCCACCTAGGAATAGAGTGAATTATTTGCCTTAGATAAATCTATTGACCTCGGGAGAGGCGGTACAGTATTTTAGCGACCTTCGCCTTCAATGAATTGAGAAATCATTAAATTCATATAATCGAGAGTAAATTTGGACAAACCGAGGTGGATTCACAATCCTAGATTTATTCCTTATTGATTTTCTTTCTTCGAACAACCGTTTTCAGTACTTAGTCTTTTATAAATTTTCCTTAATTATTACTTGCACCTAAAAATTTCGACAGTTCAAATAAAATTAGAATACATATAAATCAGTAATTAGTAATTCAGTCCTCGTGGGAACAATATCTTACTCATCTCTTTATTACTTGTCTACGATAACGTGCACTTGCGTTAAACGGCACCAATAACCGACACACGCCTGATTGAGTAATCTCACTGCTTTCATCAAGTTGATGACCCTCCCGGAGCAGCCGGGATTACCTCCCTGAAATACACATTCGACCCCATCGTCTGAAATAATATTGACCATACGCTTACGGATACTGATGACGGCATCGTAACGATCCATCCAATCAATACCCAGAATGACGTCGTCTCTCGGTAAATCTACCACGATTAGGTCTGCTAACCAATTACGTCCATGAAGCTGAATCGGACAATCCTTAATCTCACGATTCCCAATAATTCTTCTACCATCAGGTAGACCAATGACATAAGACTCACAACTAGTAGCACTACCCAGACGTAGTCTACTCAAACATGACTCGGAAATGAATGAATGCGATGCACCAGTATAAATAAGGGTACACATAGGTTGAGATAGAATATCGAGTGTACCAGAGATCATCCAGGATTCTGGATTGTTGGTCTTTTTCATCTCATAAATTCGGGTCTTGCCGGCCCCCGAACCGGATGCTCCCATCTGATAGCTCTTGGCTCTGCCTTTATTTGCTCCTGTCGTCTTGAACGACGCGGACTGATTGGCCTGATTCTGCACCGCTGAATGTCTCGGGGCCTGAGATGACGCTGGAGTAGGTTTAGAGTCTCTTCGGCAAAAACGGGCCTTATGCCCAGCAATCCCACAGTTATGGCACGTGACAGTCTGCCTCGGACACTTGGTGCTGAAATTACCCTGTTCTTAACAGTTGAAACAGGTGATGGCCGAACTGACCGCTAGTGACTGAGATTCCGCGGGTCTAGGCGCCATAGGGGGTCGCTCAGAAAAAGTAGAGCCCAGAGCCCACACGTGGTTTCTTGAAAGTGTCCTGAGTGCCGTCAGACTGATTACGATTCTTAAACTTCTTGCCAGCAGATGAAGGTTGTTGCTTAGTAATCTTCTTAGCAGTAAGCTCATAAGTAAGAGCTTTCTCAATGAATTCGGCCAGAGTGGTGCAATTTTGATTAAGCAACTGCATCCGCATATGAGGCTTCAACCTCTTGCTGAAATACTTGATCTTGTCCGCCTCAGAGTGATTAATGGACGAGGCGAACGGAAGTAGCTCCTGAAATTTCTCGGTAATGGCGAGAACATCATCGTCCGCTGAGAGGTCGGGAGTGAGTAATTCTGACAACTTGGCCTCCCTGAGTGGGGCCGGATAATACCACTCCATCATAAGAGTCCTGAATTGATCCCATGTACAAGATCCGTCGGTGGGCTTCAACGATAACCACCATGAATGTGCGCCCTTACCCAGATAGTAAGCCGCAACTGAAACTTTGTGTCGCTCAGGACAGTCCACCATAGCAAATAGTTTCTCGAAATGTTCAAGCCAGTGAATGATATCTGCCGGCTCAGATGAGCCCTCGAAGGTAGGTGGTCTCTGGCGCGAGATGTCGCCAATGATGCTGCTCACACCCCTCTCTTGCCTCTGAGGTGGCGGAGGAAGAGCCTGTTGATTTTGAGTAGTCGAGTTATGCATCGTCTCCATCAGCTGTGCCATCTGAGTCATTTGGGCCATCATGCCCTGCATAAAAGCCAGTGGATCAACCCGAACACCTTCTGACTGAGTTGTGTCCCAGGTACGACTCCCTGATAGTGAATGATTACGTCCAGGTGAATGAGTGGCAACGTCACTGCTCGATGAGTTAGCATTATTCCTTGCATTAGCGTGTGTATTCACACGAGCTCTAGGGTTTCGGCCCGCACCACGGCCTCTTCCCCTGCGTCCTCTGCCAGCTCTTTCCATACTGAAGTGGAAAGTCATATGATGATTATATATCTCACATGAATATCACATTATGATTATATTATGAAATGATGAAAATGAGCATACGCGCTCAAACACAATGATTACATGAATGATCAACTGAAGTGACGTGATTATCTGATGAAATTCTTGAAATGATTATCTTGAACAAGTTAACAAGATTAATGATATGATCCTCGAGATCAACAATTGAATAATGAAATGAACTGAGTAATTAATGAATTAACATGATCGACTTGATCAAAAATGAAAATGATGAAAGAGGATTGTTGACTGTTGAATGATGAATGAGTGATTCTATTACCAGAAATAATACCATGGCATCGGAAATCTTACTGTTCTTTGGTCTGAGGGGCTCGGCTCTTGCACAGGTCACACGTGACGCGAAAGTCCAATGATATTAGTCTGATGAATGATGATTTCAAATGAGTCATGACTCGGAAGGTAGTATTCAAAACCATGCTCCGATACCAACTTTGTAACACCCCAAACTAGGCGGATATTACAGTGTCGTGGACCCCCGACTGGGACCCACCAGGCAAATGAAAATTAATGAATTAAATAATATAATTGTAGTACCGAACCACATTATATCATCAATCACTCCGATGAGGAGTTTCATTACAACACACCCAAGATAATACCGAATACATATATATTTTATATGGAGATAAAATATACAACACTAAATGAAATGAATATCCAAATGGAAGTCTGCAGCGGAAATAAAATAAAGAAAACACGAGTGAATGAAAGGACTGGGGGCCCCTACTAGTATCACTGGGACTCCTCGCCGTCAACGTTCTCTTCCCGTGCCTTAGCCTTGCCATGACCTGAAAACAACATCCCCCAACGGGGTCAGTTACACAGAACAACAATCCTCAAGGGTTGAATAAACACAATCATGATATATCTTAATTATGAAATGACGCTGAAGAGAGGCATCATAGTACGCCCGTAATGGTATGTACATGTGTATAAGACGAGTGTCCGGACACACCCGTCCTTGTACCTAATTAGTCTCACGGAGGTACATTACCGTGTGCACAGTCCAATGTGTCGGTGAACCCAACACATGACATCACGTGCCCAACTAAAAATTCCACACATCCCTACCCGGCCACGCAATATGAACCCAGAAGGTCATATGGGCAAGGAATGACCATGAAGAATAATAATGAATAACAATCCGAAAAAATCAAGAATGACTCACCGAGATGAATGATAGTGAAACGAATGATAGCTCAATGAAATAATTGGAACCGTCGTTCCTCGTGAATGAAGTGATTAATTGACAATTACAAGTCCCAATACGGTTAACACATTATGACTGAATTATAATTATGAATGAACAACAATAAAAGGAATTAATATCCTTTTAACCGAGTAAGAATTAACTTACTCGACCGGTGAAGAATGTCCTTCCTCGAAACAAACGTCTTACAATGAGATGTCGGTCGCTCGAACAACCTTGAATGACAATTACCAACAAACGCTCAATATACGTATCAAACACGATTATAACCAACTCAAACGTTGATACAACAATATCCGAACTCATAGAGGCATTCTAGCGAATACTTAGCAACATACATCCTTCGATAATATCCATATCCCGAATATATCAAAAACAACTCCAAAATGAGTATTTCAAACCGACAAAACAACTTCAATGATATCAATAATCCCATAAGAATCCACAATACGAGTTAACGACGACATCTAATCGAAAACCACCAAAAATATTAAGGTCAACTCTAATGTGTTCTTGATTCAACCCCAGTATTCATGAAATCCAAAATATACGACAATAAATCCGTAGGAATACATTTATCCGAGGTAGATAATCCATATCTAACATATTCCAACAACAATCTAAGCTTACACGAATAAATCGGAAGGAAAACACTTGAACTCCGAATTTCTAAATTCAAGAAATCATTACCTTGATTTGATGTGTTGGGGATGATGAAATGATGATTAATCTGAATGATAATCTTGAAGATGATGATTTGTGGATTCAGCTCGAAGAAAACTCTCCAAATCGCCCGAAATCGCCCAAAACCGCCGAAGGAATGAAGTGAGATGATGAAATGACAAAATGGGTTGCACTGTCCCATATATACTGTACTCAGGTTAGCGCGCGCTAGCTCCTGTGCATAGCGTGCACTAACGGGTGAAATGGGTAGTCTAGAATCCTCTATTCGCAACGGTAGCGTGCTCTACGTACCTCTTGTAGCGTGCGCGACAACCATGTACTTAGCGTACGTTAACACAAATGGTTAGCGTGCGCTAACGAATTATCTGATGCCCAGTACTGGAGTCCAGAACTTTCTGTTCTATGGTGTGTTCGCGGTAGCGCGCGCTACACACAAAATTCAGCGTGCGCTACTGACCCCGATTAGCGTACGCTAATAACTACTTGTAGCGTGCGCTAGGAATTAATCCAATTAAGTCCAGTAGCCACTGGACTCAGCCTGACTCGACCTTAGCGCGCGCTACACCGACTGCATAGCGTGCGCTACTCTGTCCTACTAGCGCGCGTTACTTACCATTCGTAGCGTGCGCTACTTACAACCCAACTGCAGTCCAGTGCCTTCTGGACGGCCTGCTTGAAGTACACTAGCGTGCGCTAGTGTTGAGAGGTAGCGTGCGCTACCCGTACACAATTAGCGCACGCTAAAGAGAGTATGTAGCGTGCGATACTCCTCACACACATCACACTATGAAGATGACAATGATGATAAACACGGCACGAAACTCCATCTAGATTGATGATGAATGACGATTGATACACGATACAATTACTCTGAACGGTGAAATACAATGATTGAATATGAGTGACAAATGATCATTAATGAGTGAAAATTACTGAGTGACAATTACTGAACAATAATTACTGAATGATAATTACTGAATTACAATCGGGTATTACGTACACCCCCTCTTAAAAGAGTTTCGTCCCTGAAACTAAGGGTCAAACAACTCGGGATGACTCTCCCGCATACTATCCTCGGTTTCCCAAGTAGCCTCTTCGACTCCGTGTCTAGACCACTGAATTTTTACCAAAGGAATCGTCTTATTCCTCAACTGTTTGATTCGCCGCTCTAAGACTCGTATAGGACGCTCCTCGTATGAATGATCATCGGCGATCTCGATTTCGTCGAACTGAAGTATGTGGCTCGGGTCGGAAACATACTTCCATAACTGAGATACATGAAACACATTATGAATTCGGCTCAACGCCGGAGGTAAGGCCAATCGATAAGCTAACTCGCCTACTCGATCCAAAATCTCAAACGGTCCAATGAATCTCGGACTCAACTTTCCCCTCTTCCCAAAACGGAAGATACCTCGACTCGGGGATACCTTGACCAAAACATGGTCACCTGTCTCGAACTCTAATGGCCGACGACGGTTATCTGCATAAGATTATGGTCGACTCTGAGTGGTCACCAAACGACTCCTGATCAAAGCTACCTTATCACGGGCGGCTATAAGCATATCGGGCTCGGTGCCGATTGATTCTGATAAGTCATCGCAACATAAAGGAGATCGACAATGACGACCGTACAAGGCCTCGTAAGGTGCCATCTTAATCGAAGCATGCCAACTATTATTGTACGTGAACTCGATCAACGGTAGTTGGGCTTCCCAATCATCTTTCCAATCGAGGACACATGCCCTCAACATGTCCTCCAAAGTCTGAATAGTCCTCTCTGATTGTCCGTCAGACTGAGGATGAGAAGCTATACTAAGATTAAGCTGAGTTCCCATAGCACGATGAACTGATTTCCCATAATGAGACACGAACCGTCCGTCACGATCGGAAACGATACTTTTATGGGTACCGTGTAGTCTCACTATCTTTTTGATAAACAACTGGGCAAGTCTCTCGGGACCCCACGTATCCTTAATCTCAAGGAAATGAGCTGATTTAGTTAAGCGGTCCACAATTACCCAAATTGTATTCATGCCACGACGACTCGTCAGCAAACTAGTGATGAAGTCTATTGAAATATCCGCCCACTTCCACTCTGGGATAGGGAGAGGTTTCAGCATACCCGCCGGTCGCTGAAGTTCTATCTTGACTTGCTGACAGGTCAAACATCTCGAAACAAATTCTGCGACTTCTCGCTTCATATTACTCCACCAGTAATTTTGTTTCAAGTCTTTATACATCTTCCTAGACCCCGGATGAACAGAATAAGGGGTAGCATGAGCTTCTCTCAGAATCAAGTTTCCAACTCGTCATTTGCCGGTACGCACAACCGATTCTTAAATCGCAAAAGTCCATCCTCGTGGACCACAAACCCAGGGGCTTTCCCGTGATTCACATCATCTCGAATGCGTAACAAAAATGGGTCCGAACCCTGATTCTCCCTGATCGCCTCCTCGAGTGGCGATGAAATCTCTAGCGTACAAAGTTACCCTTGTACTCGCTGTAACCATACCTCGATCCCAGGTCTCAGAAACTCCTGCTGAAGTTCATTCTGAACTGTTAATCGAGCAAGCATCTGCTCCTGAACGGACTTATGACTCAAGGCATCGGCGACAACGTTCGCCTTGCCCGGGTGGTAAAGTATCTCAATGTCATAATCCTTGATTAGTTCCAACCACCGTCTCTGTCGCATATTTAACTCCTTCTAAGTGAATATATACTTTAAAATCTTATGATCGGTGAATATCTGACAGGTAACGCCATAAAGATAATGATGCCAAATCTTCAATGCGAATACCACGGCTGCTAGATCCTGGTCGTGGGTCGGATAATTAACCTCGTAAGGTCTCAATTGCCGGGAAGCATAAGCAATAACTTTCCCGTTCTGCATTAGTACACATCCGAGACCCTGCCCGGACGCATCACTATAAACCACAACTCCTTCCGTCCCTTGCGGTAGAGAAAGGACAGGTGCTGAAATTAACCGGCTCTTGAGTTCCTCAAAACTCTGTTGACACGCGTCGGACCACGTGAATTTATTATCCTTCCGTAAAATGTTCGTCATGGGTTGAGCGATTTTTGAAAATCCTTCAACAAATCGCCGATAATAACCAACTAATCTGGGGAAACTTCGGATTTCCTTAACATTCTTCGGAGGTTGCCAATCTCGGATAGCCTCTGTCTTCTGAGGGTCGACACGAACTCCGTCTGATGAAATTACATGTCCAAGAAACGTCACTTCGGACATCCAGAACTCACATTTGGAAAACTTCCCATAAAGTTGCTCTCGTCTCAACACGTCGAGCACCTGATGAAGGTGAAACTCGTGCTCCTCCCGGTCACGAGAATAAATTAAAATGTCATCAATAAAGACAACCATGAACTGATCCAAATAGTCGATGAAAACCCGATTCATTAACTCCATGAATACCGCCGGTGCATTAGTTAACCCAAACGGCATAACCACAAACTCATAATGACCATAGCGTGTTCGGAACGCCGTCCTTGCGATATCCGACTCTCGAATTCGCAACTGGTGATATCCAGATCTTAAGTCGATCTTGGAAAATACTGAAGCTCCCTGAAGTTGATCCAAAAGATCATCGATACGAGGTAGAGGATACTTATTCTTGATCGTCACCCGATTCAATTCCCGGTAATCAATACACAAGCAGAACGAACCATCCTTCTTCTTGACAAACAACACTGGTGCTCCCCACGGGGACGCACTCGGTCGAATATAACCCTTCTCGGTCAAATCCTCTAATTGATTCTTCAACTCCTGCATTTCGGTCGAGGCCATCCGGTACGGTGCCTTCGATATAGGGGACGTACTGGGCTCCAACTCAATCGTGAATTCTACATCTCTCTGTGGAGGCAAACCAGGTAACTCGTCTGGAAATACATCGGCATATTCTCTCACTACAGGAATATCCGTCAACATTACTGATGGTTTCTCGGTCTTGGTCATATAGCACCAATAACCGACACACCCCTGATTGAGTAATCTCACTGCTTTCATCAAGTTGATGACCCTCCCGGAGCAGCCGGGATTACCTCCCTGAAATACACATTCGACCCCATCGTCTGAAATAATATTGACCATATGCTTACGGACACTGATGACGGCATCGTAACGATCCATCCAATCAATACCCAGAATGACGTCGTCTCTCGGTAAATCTACCACGATTAGGTCTGCTAACCAATTACGTCCATGAAGCTGAATCGTACAATCCTGAATCTCACGATTCCCAATAATTCTTATACCATCAGGTAGACCAATGACACAAGACTCACAACTAGTAGCACTACCCAGACATAGTCTACGCAAACATGACTCGGAAATGAATGAATGCGATGCACCAGTATCAATAAGGGTACACACAAGTTGAGATAGAATATCGAGTGTACCTGAGATCATCCGGGCTTCTGGATCGTCGGTCTTTTTCATCTCATAAATTTGGGTCTTGTCGGCCCCCAAACCGGATGCTCCCGTATGATAGCTCTTGGCTCCGCCTTTATTTGCTCCTGTCGTCTTGAACGATGCGGAATGAGTGGCCTGATTCTGCACCGCTGAATGTCTCGGGGCCTGAGATGACGCCGGAGTAGGTTTAGAGTCTCTTCGGCAAAAACGGGCCTTATGCCCAACAATGCCACAGTTATGGCACGTGACAGTCTGCCTCGGACACTTGGTGCTGAAATTACCCTGTTCTTCACAGTTGAAATAGGTGATGGCCGAACTGGCCGCTCGTGACTGAGATTCCGCGGGTCTAGGCGCCATAGGGTGTTGCTCAGAAAAAGTAGAGCCCACACGTGGTTTCTTGAAAGTGGCCTGACTGCTGTCAGACTGATTACGATTCTTAGACTTCTTGCCAGCAGATGAAGGTTGTTGCTTAGCAATCTCCTTAGCAGTAAGCTCATAAGTAAGAGCTTTCTCAATAAATTCGGCCAGAGTGGTGCAATTGTGATTAAGCAACTGCATCCGCATATGAGGCTTCAACCTATTTCTGAAATACTTGATCTTGTCCGCCTCAAAGTGAATAATGGACGAGGCGAACAGAAGTAGCTCCTGAAATTTCTCGGCGATGGCGAGAACATCATCGTCCGCTGAGAGGTCGGGAGTGAGTAATTCTGACAACTTGGCCTCCCTGAGTGGGGCCGGATAATACCTCTCCATCATGAGAGTCCTGAATTGATCCCATGTACAAGATTCGTCGGTGGGCTTCAACGATAACCACCATGAATGTGCGCCCTTACCCAGATAGTAAGCCGCAACTAAAACTTTGTGTCCCTCAGGACAGTCCATAGCAAACAGTTTCTCGAAATGTTCAAGCCAGTGAATGATATCTTCCGGCTCAGATGAGACCTCGAAGGTAGGTGGTCTCTGGCGCGAGATGTGGCCAATGATGCTGCTCACACCCCTCTCTTGCCTCTGAGGTGGCAGAGGAGGAGCCTGTTGATTTTGAGTAGTCGAGTTATGCATTGTCTCCATCAGCTGTGCCATCTGAGTCATTTGGGCCATCATTCCCCGCATAAAAGCGAGTGGATCAACCCGAACACCTTCTAACTGAGCTGTGTCCCGGGTATGACTCCCTGATAGTGAATGATTACGTCCACGTGAATGAGTGGCAACGTCACTGCTCAATGAGTTAGCATTATTCCTTGCATTAGCGCATGTATTCACATGAGCTCTCGGGTATCGGCACGTACCACGACTTCTTCCCCCGCGTCCTCTGCCACCTCTTTCCATACTGAAGTGGAAAGTCATATGATGATTATATATCTCGCATGAATATCACATTATGATTATATTATGAAATGATGAAAATGAGCATACGCGCTCAAACACAATGATTACATGAATGATCAACTGAAGTGACGTGATTATCTGATGAAATTCTTGAAATGATTATCTTGAACAAGTTAACAAGATTAATGATATGATCCTCGAGATCAACAACTGAATAATGAAATGAACCGAGTGATTAATGAATTAACATGATCGACTTGATCAAAAATGAAAATGATGAAAGAGGATTGTTGACTGTTGAATGATGAATGAGTGATTCTATTGCCAGAAATAATACCATGGCATCAGAAATCTTACTATTCTTTGGTCTGAGGGGTCGGCTCTTGCACAGGTCACACGTGACGCGAAATTCCAATGATACTAGTCTGATGAACGATGATTTCAAATGAGACATGACTCGGAAGGTAGTATTCAAAACCACGCTCCGATACCAACTCTGTAACACCCCAAACTAGGCGGATATTACAGTGCCGTGGACCCCCGACTAGGACCCACCAGGCAATGAAAATTAATGAATTAAATAATATAATTGTAGTACCGAACCACATTATATCATCAATCACTCCGGTGAGGAGTTTCATTACAACACACCCAAGATAATACCGAATACATATATATTTTATATGGAGATAAAATATACAACACTAAATGAAATGAATATCCAAATGGAAGTCTGCAGCGGAAATAAAATAAAGAAAACACGATTGAATGAAAGGACTGGGGGGCCCCTACAGTGATCGCCGTCAACGTTCTCTTCCCGTGCCTTAGCCTTGCCATGACCTGAAAACAACATCCCCCAATGGGGTCAGTTACACAGAACAACAATCCTCAAGGGTTTAATAAACACAATCATGATATATCTTAATTATGAAATGACGCTGAAGAGAGGCATCATAGTACGCCCGTAATGGTATGTACATGTGCATAAGACGAGTGTCCGGACACACCCGTCCTTGTACCTAATTAGTCTCACGGAGGTACATTACCGTGTGCACAGTCCAATGTGTCGGTGAACCCAACACATGACATCACGTGCCCGACTAAAAATTCCACACATCCCCACCCGGCCACGCAATATGAACCCAGAAGGTCATATGGGCAAGGAATGACCATGAAGAATAATAATGAATAACAATCCGACAAAATCAAGAATGACTCACCGAGATGAATGATAGTGAAATGAATGATAGCTCAATGAAATGATTGGAACCGTCGTTCCTCGTGAATGAAGTGATTAATTGACAATTACAAGTCCCAATACGGTTAATACATTATGACTGAATTATGTAATGGGGATGATGAAATGATGATTAATCCGAATGATAAGCTTGAAGATGATGATTTGTGGATTCAGCTCGAAGAAAACTCTCCAAATCGCCCGAAATCGCCCAAAACCGCCGAAGCAATGAAGTGAGATGATGAAATGACGAAATGGGTTGCACTGTCCCATATATACTGTCCTCAGGTTAGCGCGCGCTAGCTCCTGTGCGTAGCGTGCGCTAACGGGTGAAATGGGTAGTCCAGAATCCTCTGTTCGCAACGGTAGCGTGCGCTACGTACCTCTTGTAGCGTGCGCTAGAACCATGTACTTAGCGTGCGTTAACACAAATGGTTAGCGTGCGCTAACGAATTATCTGATGCCCAGTACTGGAGTCCAGAACTTTCTGTTCTCTGGCCTATTCGCGGTCGTGCGCGCTACACACAAAATTCAGCATGCGCTACTGACCCCGATTAGCGTACGCTAATAACTACTCGTAGCGTGCGCTAGGAATTAATCCAATTAAGTCCAGTAGCCACTGGACTCAGCCCGATCCGACCTTAGCGCGCGCTACACCGACTGCATAGCGTGCGCTACTCCGTCCTACTAGCGCGCGCTACTTACCATTCGTAGCGTGCACTACTTACAAACCAACTGCAGTCCAGTGCCTTCTGGACTGCCTACTTGAACTACACTAGCATGCGCTAGTGTTGAGAGGTAGCGTGCGCTACCCGTACTCAATTAGCGCACGCTAAAGAGAGTACGTAGCGTGCGCTACTCCTCACACACAGCAGACTATGAAGATGACAATGATGATAAGCACGGCACGAAACTCCATCTAGATTGATGATGAATGATGATTGATACACAATACAATTACTCTGAACGGTGAAATACAATGATTGAATATGAGTGACAAATGATCATTAATGAGTGAAATTACTGAGTGACAATTACTGAACGATAATTACTGAATGATAATTACTGAATTACAACCGGGTATTACATGCACCCCCCCTTAAAAGAGTTTCGTCCCTAAAACTAAGGGTCAAACAACTCGGGATGACTCTCCCGCATACTATCCTCGGTTTCCCAAGTAGCCCCTTCGACTCCGTGTCTAGACCACTGAATTTTTACCAAAGGAATCGTCTTGTTCCTCAACTGTTTGATTCGCTGCTCTAAGACTCGTATAGGACGCTCCTCGTATGAATGATCATCGGCGATCTCAATTTCGTCGAACTGAAGTATGTGGCTCGGATCGGAAACATACTTTCGTAACTGAGATACGTGAAACACATAATGAATTCGGCTCAACGCCGGAGGTAAGGCCAATCGATAAGCTAACTCGCCTACTCGATCCAAAATCTCAAACGGTCCAATGAATCTCGGATTCAACTTTCCTCTCTTCCCAAAATGGAAGATACCTCGACTCGGGGATACCTTGACCAAAACATGGTCACCTGTCTCGAACTCTAATGGCCGACGACGGTTATCTGCATAAGATTTCTGTCGACTCTGAGCGGTCAACAAACGACTCCTGATCAAAGATACCTTCTCACGGGCGGCTATAAGCATATCGGGCTCGGTGCCGATTGATTCTGATAAGTCATCCCAACACAAAGGAGATCGACAACGACGACCGTACAAGGCCTCGTAAGCTGCCATATTAATCGAAGAATGCCAACGATTATTGTACGTGAACTCGATCAACGGTAGTTGGGCTTCCCAATCATCTTTACAATCGAGGACACATGCCCTCAACATGTCCTCCAAAGTCTGAATAGTCCTCTCTGATTGTCCGTCGGACTGAGGATGAAAAGATGTACTGAGATTAAGCTGAGTTCCCATAGCATGATGAACTGATTTCCAAAAATGAGACACGAACCGTCCGTCACGATCGGAAACAATACTTTTAGGAGTACCGTGTAGTCTCACTATCTCTTTGATAAACAACTGGGCAAGTCTCTCGGGACCCCACGTATCCTTAATCTCAAGGAAATGAGCTGATTTAGTTAAGCGGTCCACAATTACCCAGATTGTATTCATGCCACGACGACTCGCCGGCAAACTCGTGATGAAGTCCATTAAAATATCCTCCCACTTCCACTCTGGGACAGGGAGAGGTTTCAGCATACCCACCGGTCACTGATGTTCTATCTTGACTTGCTGACAGGTCAAACATCTCGAAAAAAATTCCACGACTTCCCGCTTCATATTACTCCACCAGTAATTTTGTTTCAAGTCTTTATACATCTTGCTAGACCCTGGATGAACGGAATAAGGGGTAGCATGAGCTTCTCTCAGAATCGAGTTTTTCAACTCGTCATTCGCCAGTACGCACAACCGATTCTTAAATCGAAAAAGTCTATCCTCGTAGACCACAAACCCAGGGGCTTCCCCCTGAGTCACATCATCTCGAATGCGTAACAAAAATGGGTCCGAACCCTGATTCTCCCTGATCGCCTCCTCGAGTGGCGATGAAATCTCTAGCGTACAAAGTTGCCCTTGTAATCGCTGTAACCAGACCTCGATCCCGGGTCTCAGAAACTCCTGCTGAAGTTCCTTATGAACTATTAATCGAGCAAGCATCTGCTCCTGAACGGACTTATAACTTAAGGCGTCGACGACAACGTTTGCCTTGCCCAGGTGATAAAGTATCTCAATGTCATAATCCTTGATTAGTTCCAACCACCGTCTCTGTCGCATATTTAACTCCTTCTGAGTGAATATATACTTTAAACTCTTATGATCGGTGAATATCTGACAGGTAATGCCATAAAGATAATGACGCCAAATCTTCAATGCGAATACCACGGCTGCTAGCTCCAGGTCGTGGGTCGGATAATTAACCTCGTAAGGTCTCAATTGTCGTGAAGCATAAGCAATAACTTTCCCGTTCTGCATTAGTACACATCTTAGACCCTGCCCGGATGCATCACTATAAACCAAAAATCCTTCCGTCTCTTGCGGTAGAGAAAGGACAGGTGCTGAAATTAACCGGCTCTTGAGTTCCTAAAAACTCTGTTGACACGCGTCGGACCACGTGTATTTCTTATCCTTCCTTAAAAGGTTCGTCATGGGTTGAGCGATTTTTGAAAATCCTTCAACAAATTGCCGATAATAACCAGCTAATTTGAGGAAACTTCGGATTTCCTTAACATTCTTCGGAGGTTGCCAATCTCGGATAGCTTCCGTCTTCTGAGGGTCGACACGAACTCCGTCTGATGAAATTACATGTTCGAGAAACGTCACTTCGGACATCCAGAACTCACATTTGGAAAAATTCCCATTAAGTTGCTCTCGTCTCAACATGTCGAGCACCTGATGAAGGTGAAACTCGTGCTCCTCCCGGTCACGAGAAAAAATTAAAATGTCATCAATAAAGACAACCACGAACTGATCCAAATAGTCGATGAAAACCCAATTCATTAACTCGATGAATACCGCAGATGCATTAGTTAACCCAAACGGCATAACCACAAACTCATAATGACCATAGCGTGTTCCGAATGCCGTTCTTGCGATATCCGACTCTCGAATTCGCAACTGGTGATATCCAGATCTGAAGTCGATCTTGGAAAATACTGAAGCTCTCTGAAGTTGATCCAAAAGATCATCGATACGAGGTAGAGGATACTAATTCTTGATCGTCACCCGGTTCAATTACCAGTAATCAATACACAAGCGGAACGAACCATCCTTCTTCTTAACAAACAACACTGGTGCTCCCCACGGGGACGTACTCGGTCGAATATAACCCTTCTCGGTCAAATCCTCTAATTGATTCTTCAACTCCTGCATTTCGGTCGGGGCCATCCGGTACGGTGCGTTCGATATAGGGGACGTACTGGGCTCCAACTCAATCGTGAATTCCACATCTCTCTGTGGAGGCAAACCTGGTAACTCGTCTGGAAATACATTGGCATATTCTCTCAGTACAGGAATATCCATCAACATTAGTGATGGTTTATCGGTCTTGGTCATATAGCACCAATAACCGACACACCCCTGATTGAGTAATCTCACTGCTTTCATCAAGTTGATGACCCTCCCGGAGCAGCCGGGATTACCTCCCTGAAATACACATTCGACCCCATCGTCTGAAATAATATTTACCATACGCTTACGGACACTGATGACGGCATCGTAACGATCCATCCAATCAATACCATAATGACGTCATCTCTCGGTAAATCTACCACGATTAGGTCTGCTAACCAATTACGTCCATGAAGCTGAATCGGACAATCCTTAATCTCACGATTCCCAATAATTCTTCTACCATCAGGTAGACCAATGACATAAGACTCACAACTAGTAGCACTACCCAGACGTAGTCTACTCAAACATGACTTGGAAATGAATGAATGCGATGCACCAATATCAATAAGGGTACACACAGGTTGAGATAGAATATCGAGTGTACCTGAGATCATCCGGGCTTCTGGATCGTTGGTCTTTTTCATCTCATAAATTCGGGTCTTGCCGGCCCCCGAACCGGATGCTCCCATCTGATAGCTCTTGGCTCCGCCTTTATTTGCTCCTGTCGTCTTGAACGACGCGGACTGAGTGGCCTGGTTATGCACCGCTGAATATCTCGGGGCCTGAGATGACGCCGGAGTAGGTTTAGAGTCTCTTCGGCAAAAACGGGCCTTATGCCCAGCAATCCCATAGTTATGGCACGTGACAGTCTGCCTCACACTTGGTGCTGAAATTACCCTGTTCTTCACACTTGAAACAGGTGATAGCCGAAGTGACCGCTCGTGACTGAGATTCCGCGGGTCTAGGCGCCATAGGGGGTCGCTCAGAAAAATTAGAGCCCACACGTGGTTTCTTGAAAGTGGCCTGACTTCCGTCAGACTGATAATGATTCTTAGACTTCTTGCCAGCAGATGAAGGTTGTTGCTTAGCAATCTCCTTAGCAGTAAGCTCATAAGTAAGAGCTTTCTCAATGAATTCGGCCAGAGTGGTGCAATTGTGATTAAGCAACTGCATCCACATATGAGGCTTCAACCTCTTGCTGAAATACTTGATCTTGTCCGCCTCAGAGTGAATAATGGACGAGGCGAACGGAAATAGCTCCTGAAATTTCTCGGCGATGGCGAGAACATCATCGTCTTCTGAGAGGTCGGGAGTGAGTAATTCTGACAACTTGGCCTCCCTGAGTTGGGCCGGATAATACCTCTCCATCATGAGAGTCCTGAATTGATCATACAGATCCGGCACTCGATGTACCCTTTCGGTCCCACTGTCCTCTGCCTCGTCCGCGGCCAAAATTCTGAGGCATCTGTACACTTTGCTGCGTCTGTTGGATACTAGCTTCCTTCTGAACTGGCTGCGGTGTACGGGCTCTAAAAGACTTTGCAGCCTCTTCACAGAACACCGCACGACGTCCCTCTCGTCCACAATCAAAACAAGTCACGGCAGGTCGGGGCAATTCCGTCGATAGTGCCCTGTCTGGGCACAGTTAAAGCATTTTCTGGTGACATCTGTCATGGTTGATGCTGCTCCGAAGTTCTTTCCGCTCCTAGATGGGTGCGGAGGTTTCTTGAAAGAATGAAAAGATGACTGGGCCTTGCGGGGCCTGCTGCTCTTGTGCTCTGTAAAAGTACCAGAGACTTTCTGCTTCTTGGATTCTGTAAACTTGTCCATTGCTGCTTCCTTGATCTCATACGCCAACGCCTTATCCTGGTATTGACGGAGAGTGGTACATTCAAAACTGGACATGTACCTTTGGATTTCTGGTTTCATCCTCATATCAAAATGGATCATCATTTTTACATCTGTTCTGACCAGATATCGAATGAATGTCAACTGCTGGTTAAATGTCTTAATCATCTGGGATACGGGTTCGTCTGATGGCTGAGCGGAGAAAAACTCCCGAGCTTTAGCTTCCCTCACAGGACGAGGGCAGTACTGAGCTTCCATCATCAATTTAAATTCTGTCCAGTCAGCATCATGATCTGCAGGCCGGATGGCTTCCCACCACTTGTATGCTTCCCCTATCAGAAAGTACTGAGCAATAGAGGCTCTCCGGTCGTCTGGACAATTTATTCCAGCAAATATCTCCAATTCCTTCAACCAATGGTCCCATGTGGGAGTCTCAGAAAAGCCTTCAAATTTGGGTGGTTGCATCTTCACCACCTCTTGCAGCCATCGGTCACCTCGATTTCCCATGTCTGGGATCCCTTGCTATCTATCTCCCTGCTGTAATCCCACCGACACCTGCATTCGGTCCACGACCTGGCGAATTGAGTCATCTGGTTCACCACCTGACGAAGGATTTCGGGCATAGCAGGTTCCGGTTCATTATTAATAGATATTTGCGGCTCGCTTGAGCTGTGGCTGGCCTGATTAGAAGGCGAAGCTTCTCTTTCTGCATTCCTTCGTCCGCGTCCGCGACCGCGACCACGTCCACGTCCACCTCTCAACATACTGAAAGCATAAATACTCAATATACAGGAAACAATATCGTTCTAATGTTCAAGTATATAGAGATACAACATGTAAAGGATGAGATGGAGTTTAGGAACTTACAACCACCGTTCGCACGAAGACGTAGGCAGTACAGTGATGTTATTCACGGCCGGTTACCTCAAAAGACGTATACGACCCCTATTTTAACCCAATGGCCAAGATATCCATAATCTTAGCTCCGATACCATATTCTGTAACACCCCGATATATTTAGGAATATTACAGCACTGTAAATCCTTTACATAAGGATTTACAAGGCTGAAGAATTTAAAAGACATTAACAGATACCAACGTATGAAAATAACGGAAATAAGATACAACAGTTCTGACCAATACTAAAAATACGAATGTTCAATGGAAAAGTATTAATACATCACCGAGTCCAAATCATCATAAACGACTACGTACTCGACTACTTATTAAAACAGTACAAACAACAGACAAATAAACCCGGCCGGAACATCACTCTGCACCCTCGTCGTCATGCAGCTCCAGTGGTTGTTTCCCTGCTCTCCTGGATCCTGAACATAAACAAATGTTCACCTCTGAAGGGGTTAGAACAACGATTGCTAGTACAAGTACCATAACATATTATTCAACATCTAATGAAGAATAATAATAACTTAAATGACAAAAGAACCAACGAGTCTTCTCCTGCGAGAAACTCAATAATAACATACACACATGATAATCACAACATAATATCACAACATACACATGGTAATTCCAATGATCCAGCGTTCACTACCTAGACCCCCCGATGATTCCGTTAAAACAACCCGAGGTGGAAAAACCCGTCCGATGATCCAGCGCACGCTAGCATAGATCCCCCAATGATCCCGTCGGACTAACACGAGGTAGACATACAACAATGACAAACATGTACAAAAATATGTATAATATCAATACATAAAACAATTAAGGTACTTGCCTCGATTCGAAGATAAGAATACTACTTCCACGAAAAACGAAACACTCGAAGGTCGCCCCTTCGATCAATCAGGTAGCAAGCTCGAACCTTAACAAAAGGAATAATATAGAATTTATCTCACGTCGTACGAATGTCTAACAATCCAATTCACGGCCAAAAGTTCATAAAACGTAATCTGCCTGAACTACTTAGCGTACGCTACGTATTCTACATAGCGTGCGTTAAGCCTGCTCGTTAGCGCACGTAAACAATCGAAGCCTAGCGTACGTTAACTATGTATCAACAGCCCACTGGTCAGCCGACTGACTCGCCTGATGGACTAACGTACGCTACGAACCAAACGTAGCGTACGCTAAACATGCCCGATAGCGTACGTTAATCTGCATAGCTTAGCGTACTAATCGTGCATGGCAGTTTCACTACTGGGCAGCAGACTGTTCTAATCGGTGATGAAATTTCAAACTCCTCGGTGATTAATCGTATGTTATCCGTCTACATGTCATGATCATAAACTTATGAATGATCTTACGGATTCAAACATCTTTGAATTTCAAGGAAATGAATATCATCACAACTTTTATATTCAAACTCGATTATCATTCTCATGTGAAGTTGGTGATCTCAGGTTGATGCACTAGATTCCATTATCATTATCATATTCAGACTTCATATTGAAGGTGAACTAACAATTCCAACAACGATGTTTCAACGACGAAATATAAGCATAATCATTCCCACTTCTAAACATGATGTTTGTTGAATAATTCATCAATATCTTGATGGCATGATTCATCTAACTCTTCAGAACACGAATCTAAGGCTGGAGAAAGAATTAACATACCTTAATATGAAGATAACACTGAGTCAAAAAGGTAGAATCCAGCTCCGGTTGTTTGTGTGCCAATCCAAGGTGTTTCCTCACTTCAGTGATCAATCATAAGTGACATTCAATCTCCAATGATCAGGTAGATGTGTTCTAAGTGTGTTTAAGGAGGATAATAGGCTCTCTGGACTATCAAGTAATGAGGACGAGTGAAGGGAACAAGAAGAAATAGAGTGTTGTCCCTTAAATAAAGTTTCTGCACATAAGTGTTGCGATATTTCGTTTAACACAAGTGCACGTTATCGTAGACAAGTAATAAAGTGATGAGTGAGTTATCATTCCCACGAGGACTGAATCACTAAGTACCGATTTATATGTATTCTAATTTTATTTGAACTGTCGAAATTTGGGATGCAATTAATAACTAAAGAAAACCAATAAAAGAACTATCAGTAAAAACGATCGCTCGAAGAAGGAAAATCAAATGATGAATAAGTCTAGGATTGTGAATCCACCGTGGTTTATCCGAATTTACTCTCGATTATCTAAAGTTAATGATTTCCCTAATTTATTGAAGGCGAAGATTGCTAAAATACTCTACCGCCTCTCCCGAGGTCAGTAGATTTTTCTAAGGCGAATAATAGACTTTATCCCTAGGTGAATTGATTCGACAATAGGCAAAAAGCACAAAATCTTCAAAAGGCCATGTAGTTCCTATGAGTATATTCCTATCTCACAAGATAAAACGGTTCTCACCAATAGTTCCTCACCAACTCTCCTCTCCCGATTCGAGTTGCGTAATTAAAAGAATCCAATTATAGGCCACATAATTGAAAGCATTAAAAACGATTGGGAAAACTCAACAGAAAAGGGAATTATATAGATAATCAAAAGCAAATTCGTCAAAACTTTAGTTTCATCAAAATCCTAGAACAGGGTTTTAGCCTGACATGCTGATGAATAAAAATACAGAAATAATGAAAGGAAGCATCGAAATCAAACGCAGATGAAGAACTCGGATTCCTCCGTTCTTCTGGCTTCCGCTCTCTCCTCTTGGTGTCTTCTGCTTCTTCTCTTGATAATGATCGATCCTCCAATGATAATCCCCCTCAATTATGACCGTAAACCCTTATTTATATCTCCCAGCAGCCTCCAAAATGCGTCCGTGTAATTAGGTCGAGAACTGGCTTCAAAACGGCCCAGAAACGCGGCATTTTCTGTCAAAACCGCCCCGTGGGCCGCGACTCACTTAATCTGTGCTGCGGCTCACGGTCTTCAGCGCCTAATACCTGATGCTTATTTTTACTCCTGGGTCGCGGCTCACTATACCTGTGCCGCGGCTCAGGGTACAGTTCACTCGGGGCTCGCTGGTCACCTGCGTGTGCCGCGGCCCGCTTGCCTTGTGCCGCGGCCCCAGGCCAAAATTTGCCATTTTCGCCCATTTTCATCGTTTTAGCTTCCGGCCTCCAATTTCCTGCAAAACATAAAAGAATATGGCATTAAAAGCTCATTTATGCAGATTTAATTATGAAAAGAATACAAAATAATGATAAATAAGCGAATAAAAATACGCCTAACAAATACCCCCAAACTTGAGCCTTTGCTTGTCCTCAAGCAAAAAGAATTTGATTACAAATAAAAGAATAATCGTGAATAATCGTGCAATTTCATAGTGCTCAACCTAATCAATACTACCCTAAAAATCTCAAAGAATAGTACAAGTATCGTAATAGTGAGTCACATCCAGGACACTGATTCCACGAAGTAACCAATTTCAGTCCTAATCAATCGTTTATGAAGAAAATCAAGCTCAAAGATTAACAAGCGTGAATTTAATCGACCACCAATATGAAGGGTTAAATAAACAAGCCAACTCGCCCAGTCCCACAGTCTAATGGCAAAAATTTCAAGAGTTTCATCATCAAATATAACCCTCGGACAATGTTCCCTTATATATGATCAATAAATTGATTCGAGTTGACCACTAGGTTCGGATCTCGGGATGTTTCATCGGGATAATCCTAGGGTGGAATTCCATTCTCATGTATTGGGGAACTGTTTGACGTAAAAGACACTCATGGGGCACATGGATGCTTCTAGTTACTAAGTTCTCCTCCACAGCGGAGAAACAACTCGAATAGCTATTCCCGCATGTCCGATTCAAGGTTGCTGTTTTACGCGAGAGTGAACAACGGGTCACGTGAATACCCCCGGTTACTAAGCTCCCCATAATCGGCACATGCCAAATCTCTAAACCACTAGTCTAATCCGGGTTGTCGTTTTACACGAGAGTAAACAACGGGTCACGTGAATACCCCCGGTTACTAGACTTCCCATCATAGAACAAATAATATCTCGACTTTTGGAAAAGACTGTCCGACTCTAAACTCAAAGCAAGTGCCAACACGACTTATGTTACTGGACGACTAGCTACGCGAAAAGTGTAACCAAACGTATAGATGGCGATTTGAAAACACGTATGTCTCCTCTCTTATCCGCTAAGATTTCTACAAAAACGAAAAAATTTCGGACCTAAATGAATACTCAACAGAAACAGATATCGCTGACCACAACTCGACTAAAACTCAACCGTTTCTTCAGAGAGAAATCAGTATCGTAACATCAGTTTTACACAAAAAGAAGCACGAAAAATTGACGAATGCAAATAATATCACGAGAAGCAAGGCTAGCAACAAAAAGATAACGAAAGTGCAAACGAATAAGTACAGCAATAATAATAGCAACAGAAAGTAACCCCCCCAAACTTAGGATGTACATTGACCTCAATGGACAAAAAGAATATTATGCAATAAAAGAAAAAGGTCAAGTACTCCCCTACAGTCTGCTCACGAACTGGTGCCGGCGTCGTCCGGCGAGGAGGGTGGCGTGGCTGGGCGAACGGGTGGAATGAATGGCTCGTCCGGGTGCATAATGTGGGCCGTCCATGCAGCAAGGTGCTCCTGGTGGTAAGCATCTCTCGCTGCCAGGCGCCTCGCCTCACGTCGGTTGGCCCAGCGGGCCTGCCCTCTCATCTCATCTCGGACGGCAGCGATGATGCTCTCTCTTTCCGTCCGCCTCTCCTCTCTCAGGGCATCCAGAAGGCTCTCTCTCTCTCTCTCTCCTCATTTCCTCCCTCTCTCTCCTCATCTCCTCTCTCAACCAGTCGAACATCGCCTGCAAGTGCTCTCTGTCGGGCGGCGGGCTGGACTCCAACTGCCCCTGCGTCAGAAGAAGAGGCTCGGGGGACTGCTCGTGTGCCTCATCAAGTATAAATCCTCACCCCGAGCGTGTGCCGGCGCTCCACCCCACTGGTCGAAGTGTGAAATGATGCGATGATCAATTGGACCCTCGGGGGCTAACTTCGGCTCGTCATCCGACCACATCATCGACTGCCGGCATAGAGCGCAGATGAGCGAGGGGTGCTTCAGCCCTGTCTTGGCCCCTCCCTGAATGCATAGAAGAATAGATCGGACCAGGAGAGGAGCCACATCGAATCGCAGCCCGGAAGTGATAGCATATAATGTACGGGCTTGAGAGAGTAGTACAGAGCGGATCTGCGAGGTGGGATCAACACGAGCGCAGATGAAATACAACCAGGCTCGCCCGAGCCACTGAGGCGCGAGCTCTTAAAGTAGAAGGCAGACGAACCCGGAGCGCGCATCTCCCAGACAAAGCCAGGTTGAGTGAGTGTCTCGAGCAGGGCCTCCCTCGTGAGGCCACTCATAGATCACGTATAAGCCGTCTCATCCACCACAGGCAGCTCGAATAATCTCCGTATGACAGGCACCGAAAAATCAACTTTAATGCCTCGGACGACGACCTGCATCCGAGTGTCTAACTGCGGTATCATCTGCCCCGCCCGAATGTGCTTCAACAGAGCGCTCGCATAAAACTCTTGCACGATTGAGATCACCGCCGACTCGGGAGGTGCAGCAAAACGGGCCCACCCCATCTCGTCTATCATCGTCAGAAGCTCCCCGTCCTGGGGGGCTGGGGTGAATCCCCTCTCCGAGATCATAGGTCGAGGGCGGATCTTCTCATTGACGATTTTATGAATCTCCGGGTCGGAGAATTGGTGTGCCTCCAACTCGGCTCGGCTCTGTGAAGTTTCCCCTCGTGTGGGGGACGACTGAGTCCTGGTCCTTGTGCTAACTTTTCTCTTTCTAGCCATAGCGAGTCCTGAAAAGATAAACACCGGAGTTTACTTACTTACGCAATAAGGAGAACAACACTTCTCGGCTAAGGATATGCAAAATGTGAATCAAGAATTTAACGAGCTAGCACCACCGTGAGAGAAAAATAAAATTGAGGTCTAACATTTAAACTTGACGTTGGTTGGGGTACGCTGTAATTCCCAGAAACGAATTCGTTGCACATAGTTTCAAAACATTGTCTTAACAAGTAAGAATTTTTCATTCAAGCATTTCATCAACCACCTTGAGTGCATACTTTTAATTGAAGAACAAACATAACCATAGCTTCATTCAATCCCCAAAAACAACATCCTGAATCGATCATCATGACAAACATAATCAATTCGTTCATAATCGAAAGATAATCATCAATAATCTATCAAAATCATCATATTCTCAGCTCAACTTTTGGATAGGATTTTTAAAAAAAAAACTGACAACATAATCAATATTGAATGAAGAACAACATCTCTTTAAGCAATTCATGAAGCAATTAATACAAGGGATTTAGAATTAACTTGATTAGACTTGAAGAATGCAAGAAGAAGAAGTGGAGAAGGGTATCGACCGATCGCTGTGCAAAGAAAAGGGAAGAAGTTTACCTGAATCCCGGCCGATCGAGTATAAGAAGGGTACCTGGGCTATTTAACTTACGAACGGGGGCCGTGGCACAAATTAAGTGAGCCGCGGCCCATAGTACAGTCCGCCTGGGCTTCTTTGTTCCATCGCCATGTGCCGCGGCTCAGCATACGGGTGCCGCGGCTCAGAATGTTAGTGTGCCGCGGCTCATTTGGTCTGTGCCGCGGCATAGAGTACAGCCTCCTGGGCATATTTTTTGGTAATTGGCGCGCCGCGGCTCAGCAGCAACGTGCCGCGGCTCAGGTATCTAGTGTGCCGCGGCTCAGTAAGGTCGTGTCGCGGCACAGAGTACAGCCTGTTTGGCCTTGTTGTGTCAACTTGGTGCGCCGCGGCTCATTTTCCTTGTGCTGCGGCCCAATGCTAAATTTTCCCCTGGGATAATTCCTGCACAGAATTATCAAAAGACAACATCCAGAGCGTGAGAGATAAGCATATCCAAGCTAAAATGACGAAAAAAATAAAGATCCAAAAATGCAAGAAAATACTGAAACATAAAAAAAATCTACACTAATACTCGGGTTGCCTCCCGAGAAGCGCTAAGTTTATAGTCTTCAGCTGGACTTATTGAAAATCAGTTTGCTTTTCGCAAAGACCATTTGAACTCCGCCCTGTTCATCGAACCGTTAATATGTGTTTTAAAATTTTGACCATTGGCCTTTAACGATCCAATTTTCGGTTTGGACACCAAATGTTCTTTGCGAAAATATTTTAACGAAAACAACTCTCTGAAGCACCCATTTTGCACATGACTTGGCACCCGTTTGACATCCGGCTTAATTTTCAACTCCATGGGCGAATTCAGGACAGAAGGAGAATTTTCCGATTGTGGATGTACAGATATTGAAGACGACATATTCAAATGCCTAATATATGTGACTTGCTCTTCATTCTTATTAGGCGTCGGGGCAGCTGGCACAGATTCTGACTTTTTTGACCGATAATTCTTCTGGTGTGTGTCCTTCGCAACGGTATCTACACTTTCAATTTGCGAGCTCTTCTCAACACTACTTGGACATGGAAAAGATTTAAATACTTGAAAAGTGACTTGCTCATCTTGAACACGCAGAGTAAGTCTCCCTTTTTCCACGTCTATGAGAGTTCGGCCGGTAGCTAAGAATGGTCTTCCCAAAATAATTGGGATGTCTTGATCCTCCTCCATATCGAGCACAATGAACTCAGCTGTAAAGATGAACTTATCTACCTTGACTAAAACGTCTTCTACTACTCCCCTCGGATATTTAATCGATCTATCGGCTAATTGCAGCGAGATTGTTGTCGACTTTGCTTCCCCAATGTTTAGCTTCTTAAATATAGAAAGTGGCATCAGATTAATGCTGGCCCCGAGATCGCACAACGCCTTATCAAAAGAGAAGCTTCCTATGGTGCACGGTATATTGAAGCTTCCCGGATCCTTCAATTTTGGCGGAAGCTTTTTCTGAAGAATAGCGCTGCACTCCTCCGTTAATGCGACTGTCTCATACTCCTCGAGCTTTCTTTTGTTCGATATGATTTCCTTCATGAACTTGACATAGCTCGGCATTTGTTCCAAGGCGTCGGCAAATGGAATGTTGATATGCAGTTTCTTGAAGACGTCGAGAAAGTTAGAGAATTGCTTGTCCACCTTTTTCTATTGTAATCGCTGCGGAAACGGAATGGGTGGCACATATGCCTTCGGATTATCCGAAAATAGTATCGAGGGTCTAGACAATTGTGATTCCTCAGTCGCTGAATTTCTCTTCTCCTCATCCTTACTTCTCTTTTTGTTCTGCCCGGGCAACTCACCCAATTCTTTCCCACTTCTCAAACCAATGGCATTGACACTCTCTCTAGGATTCGTTTCAGTCGTACTTGGCAAGGTACCCTCCGGGCGGGCTGTTAATACATTAGAAATCTGCCCCAATTGGACTTCCAAGTTGCGGATAGAAGCGGAATGGTTCTGCAAGGTCACCTCCATGCGGGCCATAAACCGACTCGTGTTTGCTGCCAATTTCGCCATTGCTTCCTCTAGAGAGATTTTTGGAGCGGGAGGAGGTTGTTGTTGGTGCTGAGCAAATGGGGGCTGGTTCGAGTTTTGTCCGTTTCTCCATGAGAAGTTAGGATGATTACTCCATCCTGGATTATAAGTGTTGGAGTACGGTTTATTTTGCCGGTTCCCGTTCCCCACGAACTGAGCTTGTTCCATCGGAGGTTGCTGGAAAGGGTTTCCGACTTGACATTCTGCGCTAGGATGAGATCCGTTACACCAATTGCATGATTCAATGGCAACGGGGGAAGGAGCTTGTGAAAAGGATTGAAGTTGCTGCGTCAAGGCGGCGACTTGAGTTGATAATGTAGAGATTGGATCATTATTTGAGATTTGCATTACTCGTTTCGGGTTTACTCGTTCGGACGGCCATTGATAAGCATTCGCAGCCATGGCTTCCAATAAAGAGTGTGCCTCGGCCATAGTTTTTCCCATTAAGGCTCCTCCAGCGGCCGCATCGACGAGAGTGCGTGTAGAAGCACTCAATCCATTATAGAACGTCTGAATTTGTAGCCAGTCCGGTAGGCCGTGGTGTGGGCATCTCCTCAGTAAAGCCTTGTATCGCTCCCAAGCCTTGTGAAGCGACTCCATATCAAATTGCCCAAAGGTGGTGATTTCGTTCCTCAGTCTCGCCGTCTTCGAAGGTGGGAAGAATTTAGCCAGAAAGGCTTGCGCTAATTCCGCCCATGTCGTGATAGATCCCGGCGGTAAAGAATTTAACCAAAATTTTGCTTTGTACCTCAAAGAGAAAGGGAAAAGCCTTAGACGGATGGCATCATCGGTGACACCGTTGTTTTTGAATGTGTCACAAATTTCGAGAAAAGACGCAATGTGTGCATTGGGGTCATCATTCGGCAATCCACAAAACTGGCTAGCTTGCACCATTTGATTAATAGCCGGCTTGATTTCGAAGTTGTTGGCTTGGATTGTCGGACGCCGAAGCCCCGAAAAGTTCGCATTTATTTGTGGCATAGCATAATCGCGGAGTGCTAATGCCGGTTGAACTTGCTGAATGGGATTGTCTGCTTCGTGATTTCCCATGTTATCGGCCATAGTGACTTTTGCTGGTAGCTCTCGTTTCTCCTTCTTGCTTCTCAGAAGAGTGCGCTCGAGTTCGGTATCCAAAGGTAGTAGGCCTTCGTTACCGAACTTTCTCATGCACTAACCGGAAACTCCTGAAAGGAAAAAAACAAATAAATAAAATTACACAAAAACAATAAAAAATGTTCAAACTAAGACTAGAAATACTGAAATCGATATTAGTAAAAAATTAGTCCCCGGCAACGGCGCCAAAAACTTGTTGCGATATTTCATTTAATGCAAGTGCACGTTATCGTAGACAAGTAATAAAGTGATGAGTGAGTTATCGTTCCCACGAGGACTGAATCACTAAGTACCGATTTATATGTATTCTAATTTTATTTGAACTGTCGAAATTTGGGATGCAATTAATAACTAAAGAAAACCAATAAAATAACTATCAGTAAAATCGATCGCTCGAAGAAGGAAAATCAAATGATGAATAAGTCTAGGATTGTGAATCCACCTTGGTTTATCCGAATTTACTCTCGATTATCTGAAGTTAATGATTTCCCCAATTTATTGAAGGCGAAGATTGTTAAAATACTCTACTGCCTCTCCCGAGGTCAGTAGATTTTTCTAAGGCGAATAATACACTCTATCCCTAGGTGAATTGATTCGACAATAGGCAAAAAGCACAAAATCTTCAAATGGCCACGTAGTTCCTATGAGTATATTCCTATCTCACAAGATAAAACGGTTCTCATCAATAGTTCCTCACCAACTCTCCTCTCTCGATTCGAGTTGCGTAATTAAAACAATCCAATTATAGGCCACATAATTGAAAGCATTAAAAACGATTGGGAAAACTCAACAGAAAAGGGAATTATATAGATAATCAAAAGCAAATTCGTCAAAACTTTAGTTTCATCAAAATCCTAGAACAGGGTTTTAGCCTGACATGCTGATGAATAAAAATACAGAAATAATGAAAGGAAGCATCGAAATCAAACGCAGATGAAGAACTCGGATTCCTCCGTTCTTCTGGCTTCCGCTCTCTGCTCTTGGTGTCTTCTGCTTCTTCTCTTAATAATGATCGATCCTCCAATGATAATCCCCGTCAATTATGACCTTAAACCCTTATTTATATCTCCCAGCAGCCTCCAAAACGCGTCCGTGTGATTAGGTCGAGAACTAGCTTCAAAACGGCCCAGAAACGCGGCATTTTCTGTCAAAACTGCCCCGTGGGCCGCGGCTCACGGTCTTCAGCGCCTAATACCTGCTTATTTTACTCCTGGGCCGCGGCTCACTATACCTGTGCCGCGGCTCAGGGTATAGTTCACTCGGGGCTCGCTGGTCACCTGCGTGTGCCGCGGCCCGCTTGCCTTGTGCCGCGGCCCCATGCCAAAATTTGCCGTTTTCGCCCGTTTTCATCGTTTTAGCTTCCGGACTCCAATTTCCTGCAAAACATAAAAGAATATGGCATTAAAAGCTCATTTATGCAGATTTAATTATGAAAAGAATACAAAATAATGATAAATAAGCGTATAAAAATACGCCTAACAATAAGCTGGTTAGCGCACGCTACCCTACTTCCCTTAGCACACGCTAAATAAGAGTTGACTCCAAAACTGTCCAGTCCCGCCCACAGGAATCTTATTGGGACCCACGTCCGGCTGGCACATGTGCTAGCCATCTAGCTCAATAATTAAGTGTCTAGCGCACGCAAATTCTTCATTCGTAGCGTGCGCTAGTTGTAGCCCAATAACGCACGTTAAGCTACATTCTTAGCGTGCACTACCACGAGTTTGCATGAGAAATTTTGCATGATGTTATACTTATGTACAAGGATACAAATGTGAGAAATATCATACTCTCTTATAGATGGCGATTTGAAAACACGTATGTCTCCTCTCTTATCCGCTAAGATTTCTACAAAAACGAAAAAATTTCGGACCTAAATGAATACTCAACAGAAACAGATATCGCTGACCACAACTCGACTAAAACTCAACCGTTTCTTCAGAGAGAAATCAGTATCGTAACATCAGTTTTACACAAAAAGAAGCACGAAAAATTCACGAATGCAAATAATATCACGACAAGCAAGGCTAGCAACAAAAAGATAACGAAAGTGCAAACGAATAAGTACAGCAATAATAATAGCAACAGAAAGTAACCCCCCCAAACTTAGGATGTACATTGACCTCAATGGACAAAAAGAATATTATGCAATAAAAGAAAAAGGTCAAGTACTCCCCTATAGTCTGCTCACGAACTGGTGCCGGCGTCGTCCGGCGAGGAGGGTGGCGTAGCTGGGCGAACGGGTGGAATGAATGGCTCGTCCGGGTGCATAATGTGGGCCGTACATGCAGCAAGGTGCTCCTGGTGGTAAGCATCTCTCGCTGCTAGGCGCCTCGCCTCACGTCGGTTGGCCCGGCGGGACTGCTCTCTCATCTCATCTCGGACGGCAGCGATGATGCTCTCTCTTTCCGTCCGCCTCTCCTCTCTCAGGGCAGCCAGAAGGCTCTCTCTCTCCTCATCTCCTCCCTCTCTCTCCTCATCTCCTCTCTCAACCCGTCGAACATCGCCTGCAAGTGCTCTCTGTCGGGCGGCGGGCTGGACTCCAACTGCCCCTGCGTCAGAAGAAGAGGCTCGGGGGACTGCTCGTGTGCCTCATCAAGTATAAATCCTCACCCCGAGCGTGTGCCGGCGCTCCACCCCACTGGTCGAAGTGTGAAATGATGCGATGATCAATTGGACCCTGGGGGGCTAACTTCGGCTCGTCATCCGACCACGTCATCGACTGCCGGCATAGAGCGCACATGAGCGAGGGGTGCTTCAGCCCTGTCTTGGCCCCTCCCTGAATGCATAGAAGAATAGATCGGACCAGGAGAGGAGCCACATCGAATCGCAGCCCGGAAGTGATAGCATATAATGTACGGGCTCGAGAGAGTAGTACAGAGCGGATCTGCGAGGTGGGATCAACACGAGCGCAGATGAAATACAACCAGGCTCGCCCGAGCCACTGAGGCACGAGCTCTTAAAGTAGAAGGCAGACGAACCCGGAGCGCGCATCTCCCAGATAGAGCCAGATTGAGTGAGTGTATCGAGCAGGGCCTCCCTCGTGAGGCCACTCATAGCTCACGTATAAGCCGTCTCATCCACCACAGGCAGCTCGAATAATCTCCGTATGACAGGCACCGTAAAATCTACTGTAATGCCTCGGACGACGACCTGCATCCGAGTGTCTGACTGCGGTATCATCTGCCCCGCCCGAATGTGCTTCAACAGAGCGCTCGTATAAAACTCTTGCACGATGGAGATCACCGCCGACTCGGGAGGTGCAGCAAAACGGGCCCACCCCATCTCGTCTATCATCGTCAGAAGCTCCCCGTCCTGGGGGGCTGGGGTGAATCCCCTCTCCGAGATCATAGGTCGAGGGCGGATCTTCTCATTGAAGATTTTATGAATCTCCGGGTCGGAGAATTGGTGTGCCTCCAACTCGGCTCGGCTCTGTGAAGTTTCCCCTCGTGTGGTGGACGACTGAGTCCTGGTCCTTGTGCTAACTTTTCTCTTTCTAGCCATAGCGAGTCCTGAAAAGATAAACACCGGAGTTTACTTACTTACGCAATAAGGAGAACAACACTTCTCGGCTAAGGATATGCAAAATGTGAATCAAGAATTTAACGAGCTAGCACCACCGTGAGAGAAAAATAAAATTGAGCTTTAACATTTAAACTTGATGTTGGTTGGGGTACGCTGTAATTCCCAGAAACGAATTCGTTGCACATAGTTTCAAAACATTGTCTTAACAAGTAAGAATTTTTCATTCAAGCATTTCATCAACCACCTTGAGTGCATACTTTTAATTGAAGAACAAACATGACCATAGCTTCATTCAATCCCCAAAAACAACATCCTGAATCGATCATCATGACAAACATAATCAATTCGTTCATAATCGAAAGATAATCATCAATAATCTATCAAAATCATCATATTCTCAGCTCAACTTTTGGATAGGATTTAAAAAAAAAAACTGACAACATAATCAATATTAAATGAAGAACAACATCTCTTTAAGCAATTCATGAAGCAATTAATACAAGGGATTTAGAATTAACTTGATTAGACTTGAAGAATGCAAGAAGAAGAAGTGGAGAAGGGTATCGACCGATCGCTGTGCAAAGAAAAGGGAAGAAGTTTACCTGAATCCCGGCCGATCGAGTATAAGAAGGGTACCTGGGCTGTTTAACTTCCGAACGGGGGCCGTGGCACAACTTAAGTGAGCCACGGCCCATAGTACAGTCCGCCTGGGCTTCTTTGTTCCATCGCCATGTGCCACGGCTCAGCATACGGGTGCCGCGGCTCAGAATGTTAGTGTGCCGCGACTCATTTGGTCTGTGCCGCGGCATAGAGTACAGCCTCCTGGGCATATTTTTTGGTAATTGGCGCGCCGCGGCTCAGCAGCAACGTGCCGCGTCTCAGTTAGGTCGTGTCGCGGCACAGAGTACATCCTGTTTGGCCTTGTTGTGTCAACTTGGTGCGCCGCGGCTCATTTTCCTTGTGCCGCGGCCCAATGCTAAATTTTCCCCTGGGATAATTCCTGCACAGAATTTTCAAAAGACAACATCCAGAGCGTGAGAGATAAGCATATCCAAGCTAAAATGACGAAAAAAAATAAAGATCCAAAATGCAAGAAAACACTGAAACATAAAAAACATCTACACTAATACTCGGGTTGCCTCCCGAGAAGCGCTAAGTTTATAGTCTTCAGCTGGACTTATTGAAAATCAGTTTGCTTTTCGCAAAGACCATTTGAACTCCGCCCCGTTCATCGAACCGTTAATATGTGTTTTAAAATTTTGACCATTGGTCTTTAACGATCCAATTTTCGGTTTGGACACCAAATGTTCTTTGCGAAAATATTTTAACGAAAACAACTCTCCGAAGCACCCATTTTGCACATGACTTGGCCCCCGTTTGACATCCGGCTTAATTTTCAACTCCATGGGCGAATTCAGGACAGAAGGAGAATTTTCCGATTGTGGATGTACGGATATTGAAGACGACATATTCAAATGCCTAATATATGTGACTTGCTCTTCATTCTTATTAGGCGTCGGGGCAGCTGGCACAGATTCTGACTTTTTTGACCGATAATTCTTCTGGTGTGTGTCATTCGCAACGGTATCTACACTTTCAATTTGCGAGCTCTTCTCAACACTACTTGGACATGGAAAAGATTTAAATACTTGAAAAGTGACTTGCTCATCTTGAACACGCAGAGTAAGTCTCCCTTTTTCCACGTCTATGAGAGTTCGACCGGTAGCTAAGAATGGTCTTCCCAAAATAATTGGGATGTCTTGATCCTCCTCCATATCGAGCACAATGAAATCAGCTGGAAAGATGAACTTATCTACCTTGACTAAAACGTCTTCTACTACTCCCCTCGGATATTTAATCGATCTATCGGCTAATTGCAGCGAGATTGTTGTCGACTTTGCTTCCCCAATGTTTAGCTTCTTAAATATAGAAAGTGGCATCAGATTAATGCTGGCCCCGAGATCGCACAACGCCTTATCAAAAGAGAAGCTTCCTATGGTGCACGGTATATTGAAGCTTCCCGGATCCTTCAATTTTGGTGGAAGCTTTTTCTGAAGAATAGCGCTGCACTCCTCCGTCAATGCGACTGTCTCATACTCCTCGAGCTTTCTTTTGTTCGATATGATTTCCTTCATGAACTTGACATAGCTCGGCATTTGTTCCAAGGCGTCGGCAAATGGAATGTTGATATGCAGTTTCTTGAAGACGTCGAGAAAGTTAGAGAATTGCTTGTCCACCTTTTTCTGTTGTAATCGCTGTGGAAACGGAACGGGTGGCACATATGCCTTCAGATTATCCGAAAATAGTATCGAGGGTCTAGACAATTGTGATTCCTCAGTCGCTGAATTTTTCTTCTCCTCATCCTTACTTCTCTTTTTGTTCTGCCCAGGCAACTCACCCAATTCTTTCCCACTTCTCAAACCAATGGCATTGACACTCTCTCTGGGATTCGTTTCAGTCATACTTGGCAAGGTACCCTCCGGGCGGGCTGTTAATACATTAGCAATCTGCCCCAGTTGGACTTCCAAGTTGCGGATAGAAGCGGAATGGTTCTGCAAGGTCACCTCCATGCGGGCCATGAACCGACTCGTGTTTGCTGCCAATTTCGCCATCGCTTCCTCTAGAGAGATTTTTGGAGCGGGAGGAGGTTGTTGTTGGTGCTGAGCAAATGGGGGCTGGTTCGAGTTTTGTCCGTTTCTCCATGAGAAGTTAGGATGATTACTCCATCCTGGATTATAAGTGTTGGAGTACGGATTATTTTGCCGGTTCCCGTTCCCCACGAACTGATCTTGTTCCATCGGAGGTTGCTGGAAAGGGTTTCCTACTTGACATTCTGCGCTAGGATGAGATCCGTTACACCAATTGCATGATTCAATGGCAACGGGGGAAGGAGCTTGTGAAAAGTCTTGAAGTTGATGCGTCAAGGCGGCGACTTGAGTTGATAATGTAGAGATTGGATCATTATTTGAGATTTGCATTACTCGTTTTGGGTTTACTCGTTCGGACGGCCATTGATAAGCATTCGCAGCCATAGCTTCCAATAAAGAGTGTGCCTCGGCCATAGTTTTTCCCATTAAGGCTCCTCCAGCGGCCGCATCGACGAGACTGCGTGTAGAAGCACTCAATCCATTATAGAACGTCTGAATTTGTAGCCAGTCCGGTAGGCCGTGGTGTGGGCATATCCTCAGTAAATCCTTGTATCGCTCCCAAGCCTCGTGAAGCGACTCCATATCAAATTGCCCAAAGGTGGTGATTTCGTTCCTCAGTCTCGCCGTCTTCAAAGGTGGGAAGAATTTAGCCAGAAAGGCTTGCGCTAATTCTGCCCATGTCGTGATAGAGCCCGGCGGTAAATAATTTAACCAAAATTTTGCTTTGTACCTCAAAGAGAAAGGGAAAATCCTTAGATGGATGGCATCATCGGTGACACCGTTGTTTTTGAAGGTGTCACAAATTTCGAGAAAAGACGCAATGTGTGCATTGGGGTCATCATTCGGCAATCCACAAAACTGGCTAGCTTGCACCATCTGATTAATAGCCGGCTTGATTTCGAAGTTGTTGGCTTGGATTGTCGGACGCCGAATCCCCGAAAAGTTCGCATTTATTTGTGGCATAGCATAATCGCGGAGTGCTAATGCCGGTTGAACTTGCTGAATGGGATTGTCTGCTTCGTGATTTCCCATGTTATCGGCCATAGTGACTTTTGCTGGTAGCTCTCGTTTCTCCTTCTTGCTTATCCGAAGAGTGCGCTCGAGTTCGGTATCCAAAGGTAGTAGACCTTCGTTACCAAACTTTCTCATGCACTAACCGGAAACTCCTGAAAGGAAAAAACAAATAAATAAAATTACACAAAAACAATAAAAAATGTTCAAACTAAGACTAGAAATACTGAAATCGATATTAGTAAAAAATCAGTCCTCGGCAACGGCGCCAAAAACTTGTTGCGATATTTCATTTAATGCAAGTGCACGTTATCGTAGACAAGTAATAAAGTGATGAGTGAGTTATCGTTCCCACGAGGACTGAATCACTAAGTACCGATTTATATGTATTCTACTTTTATTTGAACTGTCGAAATTTGGGATGCAATTAATAACTAAAGAAAACCAATAAAAGAACTATCAGTAAAATCGATCGCTCGAAGAAGGAAAATCAAATGATGAATAAGTCTAGGATTGTGAATCCACCTTGGTTTATCCGAATTTACTCTCGATTATCTGAAGTTAATGATTTCCCCAATTTATTGAAGGCAAAGATTGCTAAAATACTCTACCGCCTCTCCCGAGGTCAGTAGATTTTTCTAAGGCGAATAATACACTCTATCCCTAGGTGAATTGATTCGACAATAGGCAAAAAGCACAAAATCTTCAAAAGGCCACGTAGTTCCTATGAGTATATTCCTATCTCACAAGATAAAACGGTTCTCATCAATAGGTCCTCACCAACTCTCCTCTCTCGATTCGAGTTGCGTAATTAAAACAATCTAATTATAGGCCACATAATTGAAAGCATTAAAAACGATTGGGAAAACTCAACAGAAAAGGGAATTATATAGATAATCAAAAGCAAATTCGTCAAAACTTTAGTTTCATCAAAATCCTAGAACAGGGTTTTAGCCTGACATGCTGATGAATAAAAATACAGAAATAATGAAAGGAAGCATCGAAATCAAACGCAGATGAAGAACTCAGATTCCTCCGTTCTTCTGGCTTCCGCTCTCTGCTCTTGGTGTCTTATGCTTCTTCTCTTGATAATGATCGATCCTCCAATGATAATCCCCCTCAATTATGACCATAAACCCTTATTTATATCTCCCAGCAGCCTCCAAAACGCGTCCGTGTGATTAGGTCGAGAACTAGCTTCAAAACGGCCCAGAAACGCGGCATTTTCTGTCAAAACTGCCCCGTGGGCCGCGGCTCACGGTCTTCAGTGCCTAATACCTGATGCTTATTCTTACTCCTGGGCCTCGGCTCAGGGTACAGTTCACTCGGGGCTCGCTGGTCACCTGTGTGTGCTGCGGCCCGCTTGCCTTGTGCCGCGGCCCCAGGCCAAAATTTGCCGCTTTCGCCCGTTTTCATCGTTTTAGCTTCCGGACTCCAATTTCCCGCAAAACATAAAAGAATATGGCATTAAAAGCTCATTTATGCAGATTTAATTATGAAAAGAATACAAAATAATGATAAATAAGCGTATAAAAATACGCCTAACAATAAGCTGGTTAGCGCACGCTACCCTACTTCCCTTAGCGCACGCTAAATAAGAGTTGACTCCAAAACTGTCCAGTCCCGCCCACGCGAATCTTATTCGGACCCACGTCCGGCTGGCGCATGTGCTAGCCGTCTAGCTCAATAATTAACTGTCTAGCGCACGCAAATTCTTCATTCGTAGCGTGCGCTAGTTGTAGCCCAATAACGCACGTTAAGCTACATTCTTAGCGTGCGCTATCACGAGTTTGCATGAGAAATTTTGCATGATGTTATACTTATGTACAAGGATACAAATGTGAGAAATATCATACTCCAATTATTGAGATCACAATTCCGAATAGTACAGGGTTCAAATACAGATGAAATATACAACAATAAATCTCGATATTACAATATTTATATTTGTTTTTCGTACTTCCGAGGGGTCGGAATCACATGTTTGAATAGAACCTAAAATTAGTGTCGGGAACTCTTCGTAAGGGCTTCGTCACATTTCTGAGATCATCGCCTGTTAAGGCCGTTCAGGACTGACCTAACAACAAGAAACCTGCTATCAGCAAGCAGTTTACGACCGTAACCTGCAATATGTTACGGACGTAAAAGAGAATGCATTACGGCCGGCCGTAATAAGACTTTTGTATTAATACAGCGGGTAATTCCATTTTAGAACAGAACATCATAATTCTTCGTTTCGCTACGTGAGTCGATGGTTAGGTGATTTGGGGCGATTTATGCACTTTGAAACATCAATCAAACATCATCTATCATAATTTCGAGTTATTAAGGTTGTATTAACATTATCAAACCCTTATTTCACTGCCGATATGAGGTAAATCTTCCAGAACCCTATATTCGGGATTTGGGGGGTTTTTGCTATTTTTCTTTGTTCCTTTTCGAGTTATTCGTAGAATTATGATGTATAAGATTTATCTATCCCTGACAAATGTTTCTCCTACGAAATTATGGTGTTGTTTCTGAATTTTCTGAAATCGAGAGAGTTTGGTTGTGTTTCGCCCTCTATGTGTTATATTGATGAATTAAATGATTCGTAGGCGGAGTTTTCGAGCATACTTTAGTTTCCATTCCAGTCGTATTGTTATTTATAGTTGTTTTACAGACCGTTTAGGTTCGAACGACTCGATTTCCTTCAATTGTGGTCGTATACCATCTCAAACATTCCAACATGTCGTAAAGGCGAGTAATTCTTATGAAGCTTACATTCTTAAATGTGAAAAGTGTTGCATATGAGTGTGAGAGTGCATAGGCTCACTCTAGGAGGGTCCAACGGTGCCTCATAGGGATCCACACATGTTTGGATCCATAAATATTGGGGTTAGCCACCCCGGTAGGGTCCATGAATTCGCGCATAGTTGGGTTCATGGTTAATCATGACGATTTATATTACTGTGGCATGTTTTGGATATTGCATTTCCTGAAATCATTATCTTGGCTTTTGAAAATATTGATGCATGTACTTTAATGGGTAAGATGTGAAGGTTCATTTGTATTACTTGCACTAGCTATTCCACAGCTAAACCCATTCGGGAAAAATACGTTTCATGTATTTCAGGTATGAAGAATTTAAGCTGGCGAGCATCGGGGCAGTATGACGATGACGAATAGGCATGATACTGTGATGAAATATGTTATATTCTTTGAATTTTGTCTCTTGGGATCATTTTGTCATAAATTGTTAGTTAGTACTCGAATTCTATAGGAGTTGTTCTTTCTAATCGTTCATGTTGGTTTTTTTGGGTTCTTGAGTTATTGTGTATTGTCGTTGATGTTTTCATTGGTTGATCTGAATGGTGGGTCAATGTTTTGGATATTGTTATTATAATCTTGAAGGTTGGAATGTGTTATGTACGAATTTAACCTTGTGGGTCACAGGTAGGGATTTACAGCGATGTGGCATACCCTGAATATCTTGGGGGTGTTACAGAATTGATATTAGTAAACTCAACCATATTATGAAGGGCTTAATATGCAAGGTTGGGTTATACTAGGAGTCCTAACCCCAATCCTCCTTAAAATTCCTAGAGTAGCTCAAAACCTATAAATAGGACATTAGGGAGGGGTTCGACATATCTGATACATATCACACAAGGGATTTCATTTTTTTTCTAAGTGTTTTGTTGTGTATCTTGACTTGTGTCTTTGATTCCACAATTGAGATAACACTTTAATTCTTGATTATTAATCGAAATTACTTGAAGAAAAAGCAAAATCAAGAGTTGAGAGAAAATAATTATGGCCGAACATCTCAAGTGTCAAGCAAGATTCGGTAGCTCGTTGCCTATACAACGCCCAGATTAAGGCGGCGCTATACTCTAGAAGATTTTGAGGAAGAAATCAAAATAACAACCACTTGAAAAGGTAATATCTTATGATCTCTTGATCTATATTAGGATATTGTACTTCTCCAACAATATTATTTAATAAATAATAAATTATATTTAAATTACTTATTAATCTTAGTAATTAATTATTAGCATGCCTAAATAGATTTTGTGCTTGTGGATGCGTAAAATGCTTTATTCAAATCTTTTAAACTTCGCTTCTGCTGCGTTTTACTCCCAACCCCTATCTCCCACAAACTGATTGTCAGTCAGAAACAAAGATACATATACTTGAGGATATGTTGCGAGTTTGTGTGCTTGATATGGGTAACAATTGGGAGCAATTATTACCTCTAGTGGAATTTGCTTATCACAACGGCTTTTTAGCCGCAATCGGAATGGCATCTTATGAAGCATTGTACATAAGAAAATATCAATCGTTAGTTTATTAGGATGGAGTTGGTGAAAGAAAAATTTGGGCCCCGAAATGATAGGAAGAATGGTAGGTGTGGTGGATGAAATCCGAGAAAGGATTAAAATTACTCAAGATGACAAAAGTCCTACGCAGACAAGTAAGAGAACGAATCTTGAGTTTAATGTTGAACAAAAAATATTCCTGAAAGTGTCTCCTACGAGAGGAGTTATTCATTTGGAAAGAGGGGCAAACTGAGACCAACATATGTAGGACCATTTGAGATTCTTGAACGAATTGAATAATTAGCTTATCATTTAGTATTACCACCAAAATTCTCAGTTGTACACAACATCTTTCTTGTCTCTTTGTTAAGAAAACATGTGCACGATTCAAGCCATGTCATTAATTACTCTTCGGTGGAGGTGAACAATGATTAGAGGTGGCAATGGATCTTGGATCCGGTCCAGATCCGCAGATCCGGATCCATTTCTGAGGATCTGGATCTCAAATTTTTAGATCGATCAGATCCGGGTCGGATCTGGATCTATAAGAAAATTTGCGGAGCAAATCTGGATCTTAAATATTCAGATCCGGATCCGATCCAGATCTGACCTGCGGATTATATATATATATATATATATATGTGGGTTCAGGTGAGAATGCAAGTTAAGAAATAAGAATGAATTTCAGCCATAGATCTTGATAAAGGGATGACCTAGATTTATTCTCACAAAAATTTGATGCATATAATGCAATATTTTAATGCATCGATATTTGATGCATATAATGCATATTTTAATGTATTGCAATTATGATGCACGAACACTAGTAGAAAAATACCATTTCACAACTGACATTTTAGATCGGTTCTATAATAACCGATTTAAAAAGTGACGCGGCCATTTTCTAAATCGGTTCTAAAATAACCGATCTAGAAAGTCCACTTTCTAGATTGGTTCTAAAATAACTGATCTAAAAAGTGACATGACCATTTTTTAAATCAGTTGTTTCAGAACTGATCTAGAAAGTGGACTTTCTAAATCGGTTATTTCAGAACCGATCTAGAAAGTGGTCTTTCTAAATTGGTTATTTCAGAACTGATCTAGAAAGTGCACTTTCTAGATCGGTTATTTTAGAACCGATTTAAAACCTACTCGAGAAATTATATTTAAATTTAATATAAATGTAAGTTTCTCAAATAACTCACTTTAGCCTAGTGGTTGGGACTTCACTCCCAAACCACAAGGTCAAGGGTTTAAACCCTCATGACTACAAATTGATAAACATTGATATTTCAAGACTGGGCCGGGCCCGGTCTCGGGTCGGGCCCAGTCTCGGGTCAGGTCTTGGGCCGGGCCGATTGTGTCCGGGTCGGGGCAGGGCTGTGGTCGGGTCGGATCCAAGCTGGGTTAGGGTCATTATTTTCGAAAAAAATAAGACTTTCTAGATCGGTTCAAATAGACATTCTAGATCGGTTAAATAACCGATGTAGAAAGCAGACTTTCTAGTTCGGTTCTAAAAACTGATGTAGAAAGTCCAGACTTTCTACATCGGCTGGATCTATAACGGTTATTTAACCGATTTAGAATGTCTATTTTCCCCGATTTAGAAAGTGTTTTTTCTAGTAGTGGAAATGCATATATTTTATGCATATTTAGTACAAAACTCAGGCATATTCGCAATTCACAGGATAAGACTCATTCTTATTTGATCCTAAATATCTCTCTCTCTCTCTCTCTCTCTCTATATATATATATATATATATATATATTATATTTCAAATATAAATATATATATATATATATAAACCCTACTTAAAACCAAACCAAACCAAACATACCCAGTATATCCCGCTCAGAGCAGGGTCTGGGGAGGGTAAGATGTACGCAGACCATGCCCCTACTAATTACTGTAGGGAGGCTGTTTCCGTGAAGACCCTCAGCTTAGTGCACAACAGAATCTCGTGTGATAAATACAAAGAAAAACATATGATTCGAAAAAAGCTCGAGCCCATACCTGAGCCCATGGCTTAATCCACATGGGACTTACCTACGCGGAATTTGGCTACTTCACTCCCGATGAACGTTGCTCTAACAAAAGAGAGGTTGACTCTGCGCACAGCTCCCTGTCAAAAATACACCACGCAAAGACAATAGGATAAAATATACAATAAAAATAAAAAATGCAATGCTCTAGGTCAAAGCTAACCGAGACAACCCAACCCTGAGGCTCTCAACTACAGCACCGCTCCCTACAAAAGAATCCACAACTCTGATCTGGCATCTCCAAGCGCACCTATCAATAGTCATGGTTTCAGAAAGGTTTAAGGCCTTCAAATATAATCTCAGCTGCTCCTCCCACATCCTCCTCGGTCTGCCTCTCCTCCTCTCCCTGACAACCAATAAACTCTCGACCCTCCTCACCGGAGCAGATGCCTGCCTTCTGCGGATGTGGCCAAACCATCTCAATCTCCTTTCCCTAACTTTCGCTGAAATGGGCGCTACTTCCAGCGCGTTCCTAAAAACCCCGTTCGCGATTCTATCTAACATTGTACGACCACACGACCAACGTAACATTCTCATTTCAGCCACTTCCAACTTGCTCTCAAGCGACTTCTTCATCACCCAACATTCGGAGCCATACAACATTGCAGGTCGGATTGCCGCTCTATAGAATTTACCCTTCAACTTTAGAGGGACTTTCTTGTCGCACAGGACCCCTGTCGCTGCTCTCCACCTTAGCCACCCCGCCTTGATGCTATGTGTGACATCAACTTCACACTCACCTTCCTTCTGAATGATCGAACCCAAATACTTGAACTTATCCGTACGGGGTACGATCTAATCCGCAATCATGACCTCTACATCTTCCTCGTTGGCTTCACCACTAAAGTTACACCAGAGATACTTAGTCTTAGATCGGCTCAAACGCAAGCCCTGGGATTCTAACTTAGCCCTCCAAAGCTCCAACTTCGAGTTCACCTCCCTCCTCGACTTCGCCACTAACACAATGTCATCAGCAAAAAGCATGCACCACGGGATGCCATCTTGAATCCCTCGCGAAATGACGTCAAGGATTAGAGCGAAGAGAAGAGGGCTTAGCGCCGACCCTTGGTGTAACCCTATCTCAACCGGAAAATACGGGGTATCACCAACTGGGGTCCTAACGCATGTCCTAGCTTGGGAGTACATGTCTTGGATCGCCCTAACGAACGGCAACGACACCCTCCTCTCTACTAGGCTCCTCCAAATAACATCGCGCGAAATGCTATCATAAGCCTTCTCTAGATCTATGAACACCATATGGAGGTCCTTACGCCGCTCTCTAAACTTCTCCATAAGGCGTCTGACGAGATGAATGGCCTCAGTCGTGCACCTCCCCGGCATGAAGCCAAATTGGTTCTCTGATATCTCAACTTCTCTTCTAACCCTGCATTCCACCACTCTTTCCCAAATTTTCATAGTATGACTGAGGAGTTTAATACCCCTATAGTTACTACAACTCTGAGCATCGCCTTCGTTCTTGAAAAATGGCACGACAATATTATGCCTCCACTCTGTTGGCATCTTAGAACCTCTGAGGAGGATGTTGAACAGCTCTGCTAGCCACTGAACTCCGACTTGCCCCAGACAAAGCCACACCTAGGGATCTGATCTGGACCTACAGCCTTAGCTCTACCCATTTTCATTAGGGCACCCTTTACTTCCTCCTTGCTGATGCTCTCACGGGAACTAAATGAACGAGCAGAAAATAGACTAACTCCTTGCACCACCGAGTCACTACCTCTAGCCTCATTGAAAAGTTCGAAAAATACCTATTCCACCGCTCCTTAATAGCTACATCGTTCACTAACACTTGGCCAAAATCATCCTTAATAAACTTAACGGGACCCAGGTTGCGCCGCCCTCTTTCCCTAGCTTTTGCTAGTTTAAAAATAGCATTTGCTCCTTCTTTGGTGTCTAGGCGCTTGCACATCTCCTCGTAAGCCTCACCTTTAGCCTTAGCCACTGCCTTCTTAGCCTCTCTTTTCGCCACCTTGTACGCTACAATCTTCAAGATTCTCTCCTCCCCAGCACTAACCGACAAAAGCTCCTTAAATAGCGCTTGTTTTGCCTTAACCTTGTTTTGTACCTCCTCATTCCACCACCATGCCTCCCTAGGTCCACTACACCTGCCCGAAGAAACCCCTACCACCTTCTCGCCCACTCTCCTAATAGCATTGGCCATGCTGGTCCACATAAGGTTAGCATCGCCCCCACGCAAAAAACCTCCTTCGTGGGTCAGAGACTCCTTGAATAGTGTCGCCTTCTCACCCTTCAGATCCTTCCAGAGAATCCTAAGTCTAGCTTCTCTAGCCCTGCTAACAACGCGACCTCCCATGGATAAATCCATAGCCAGCAGCCGGTGTTGAGAAGCACATGCCTCGCTCCGGAACACCTTGTAGTCCACGCACGCCCTAGCATCACGACTGTGCAAGAGAAGGTAGTCAATTTGCGTGTTGTGCCCCCCACTAGTGAAGGTGATGAGGTGCTCAGCTCTCTTCTGAAAAACAGAGTTAGCAATTACCAACTCATGCGCAGTGGCAAACTCCAACAGTGCGGAACCTCATGTATTCCTAACTCCGAAGCCGAAACCCCCATGCGCACTATGATAACCATCCACCCCCTCACCAATGTGCCCATTGAAATTGCCCCCCAAAATAATAAATTGATCGTCTGGAATACACCCGACCAACTCATCTAAACAGACCCAAAAATCTTCCTTATCAAGCACACCCAAACCTACATGAGGGGCATACACACATACCACGTTAACCACCTTCTCCTCAACCACCACTCTCATGGACATAATCCTATCATTACACCTCTTCACTTCCACGATGTTGTCCTTAAGTTCCTTAGACAAAAGAACGCCCACACCATTGCTCGAGTTAGCAAGGCCTGAATACCCCAATTTATAACCGTTCACCTCCCTCGACTGCGCCCCCTTCCACCTAGTCTCCTGAATACAAGCCACATCAACCCTTCTCTTACCCAAAACATCCACAAGCTCTAAAAGCTTACCCGATAAGGTACCCAAATTCCAACTACCAACCCGCAAACAACGCGACATCGACCAACACAGAACACAAGATTAGTTGATCGTGAAGACTTATTTTGTAATGTGATGTGACTTTGGACGAATATATTTGTGTAATATTTTAATTTTTTTTATTTTTTGTGATGTGATGTGACTTATCTTATGAACATGAAAGTAGCTCGTGATATGATATTTGTGTTGCTAATTCATTTGATTTTTTTATAGTTGTGTGGTTAATATTGCATCATTTTAAGTACTATTTTAGCTTAAAAAGAGAAATCCGTGGACCAAATCCGTAGACCCGTAGATCTGACGGATCTGGACAGGATCTGGATCTCAACAAAAAAATAGATCTGGATCTGGGATCAACAAGATCCTATCCAGATCCGACCCGTTGCCATCCCTAACAATGATCTTTCATATCAACCGGAAGCGATTCTCGATAAGAGAATACACCAGTTAAGAAACAATGAGAGAGCACTCGTCAAAGTCCATTGGCGAAATCACAGTAAAGATGAAGCCGCTTGGGAACGTGAAGAGTAATTTCGAGCTCGTTATCCCAATTTCTTTGATCTTGGTATGTTAACTAAATTTCTAGAACGAAATTTTCCCAACGGGATAGAATGTAATACTCGCAAATTTTATGCATATTAATATTACTATTATTATTAAGTGATTCAGTCTTTAACCAAGTAGTAGTGGTTCGACCCATTCTTTAAATTGTTATATTTTAGTCATTAAGAATGCAGGTACATTCATAAATAAGATAATTATTACATTATCTGAGACCAATTCATCACTTTGTAATAAATTCCAAAACTCATCTTCTCATTGTGAAACGTTAATTTCTACACATAACTTCTTAGTTATTTTTATTTTGATTGTGCACACTAGTAGAAACAACACTTTTAATGACACTATTTTCATGGTATTTGGCAAAAAATGTCATTAAAAAATATTTCAATGACATTTTCGGACCCAAACGTCATGGATCCGAAACGTTCTCTTAAAAAATGACATTTTACAAATGCCATTGTAAATAATAATATTCAATGACACTTTTTAAATGTCATGAACTTTATGATATTTTTAAAGTGTCATAGAAAAAAATGGTAAATGTCGTTGAAGATATATTTCCATGACATATTCAAAAATGTCATGTAAAATATTTTATGACATTTTTCAAATGTCATCCATTTCACGTACCATGACATTCATTTAGCATCATAGAGAACGACATGCAAAAATCTTCAATGACACTTATAAGGTGTCATACATCCCAAAATAATATGACTTTTGATTGATGTAATTGAATATATGCAGTAACTCATTCGGTTAACGAAATTTAAGTTCCAAATAAATTAAAATTCAATGAAAATAAACTCGATAGACGATCAACCACACCGATTAACTATGTCCGGATTCAATCAATTATGATCTATAGACCTGTACCCGTCTAAATAAAGTAAATCTCAAATAATAAATTAATTTAACTAGTATACAATTGTTAAAAGTAAATCTCAAATAATTCATTACTAATTTTGAAAGATAAATAAAATGGAAATAAATTATTTAATAATATAGAAAAATAAATCTGAAATTTTCATTTAATAAACATGAAACTAATATATAAAAATTATTTAATAATATCTCAAAAATAAATAAATAAATCTCCTTTAGTATACTCTCCACCGCTCGAGTAGAAAACCAAAGCAGCAGCGTGCAGAATGTTTTAACTTCACTCACTCTCCGCAAACCCTAGCTACTTTCTCTCTGCCTCCTCCGCCGCTAAACTTTGGCCAAAATTTTCACCAAAATGAAGCGCCATTTTTTCCCTCAAAAAATCCTGCGCGATTCACAAAAGTTAACAATCAGGATGTTTTTATCAATTAAGAAATGATTTCACCTTCAAGAACAGTTCCAGCTCCAGCCACTCCTAGCTTCGACGACACCGCAACTTATTTTGGACGACCTCGCCACCCCAGATCTCTTCTTTGTTGGTAAGAAAATCTCAACCCTAAATTTCATTTGGTACTTTCATCATAGGTTCTATATTTCTGGGTTTGATTTCTAATTTATTGCTTTGTTTCATATGGTTGGTGACTGCAATTCGGATGTTACAAGCCGTTGGGTTTTGGGGTGAGTAAGGTATTGGTTTATATCCAGGTATAACCTGGAACCTTGAATCAATTTGGTTTATGTAAAATTTGAATTCCAATTGTTTCTTTTTTAATCTAATTATTAAAATTTCAGCTTCGTTTTCATTTTCATTTGATTGATTGTGTTTCATGTTTCATTGTTTATTGTGTTTGATTGTTTCAGTTTGGGTTTTGGTACTTTCATTATGTTGGTGTGTCTATTTATGAGTTTGATTTTTAATTTCTTGCATAAGTGTTCGATGTAGTAAACCAACTTGAGTTATGCAAATTTGAATTCCAACTGTTTCATTTTTTATCAAAGTATATAAATTTCATTTTCGTTTCAGTTTTCATTTTCATTTGATCAATTGTGTTTGATTTTCATTAGTATATATATTCAGCATCCACTAGACAGTATTACGATGAGACATGTAAACATAAATCAAAAGTTTACTTTACTTATTTTTCATTAACTTAAGCTAGTAATACAAATTACCACTCGGAACATAAGGTTGATTGTTTCTACGTGGTGCATCTTTTAGAACACGAGCATCTGATGATAGATTGTGTTTCATGTTGTTATTTAAGTTCAATTGTCACTAGTTTAAGTTTAATTTTCAGTTTTATTTTTATTTGTTTGATTGTGTTTCATGTTGCTCATAACTGTTAGTTGCTGATTTTTGTGTAGAGAAGGTCTAAATCTCCCTCAATTGGTAAGAACCATAACCTAAATTAAGTTTTTAATTAATTTCTTTTAATTGATTTCTATTATATTTAGTTTTATAATTTTGATTTTAATTTAATTCTGTGACGCATGCGCTCGTTGCATTGACAAATTAGCTGCTGCTTTGACGTGGTGAAGAAGGTATGCATACTCACATTTCCAACTCATAGAGTATGTATACTCATATTTCCAACTCATAGAGTGTGTTTCTGTTTTCATGAGTCAGATACTTTAAAGTTTATATATATGCTCTGCTCTAATGATTTTATATGTTCTGATTTTATTGTAAGGGATCGTTGAACTGTTATTGTTGTCTAAATATGTATTATTGTTGCCTAAATGCACATTTCTATGCTTATGAGGTTGTGTGTTGAAGAAGTCTGGATACGGTAATTTATTATTGGGCTTGTGAACTATTCTGTTGTTTGCTTGCTTGAGATGATAATTGTTGTCAATGTTTTAAAAGGTGTGAGGCGGGTTTGAGGCATTTTGTAAAAATGAGGCGAGGCGTAAGCCTTGAGGCGTACCAAGGCGCAAGCCTCAATATATATATATATAATCTGCATAACAATATTATATTAAACAATATATGATTAAAAGATTCTATTAACTTAGGTGTATATAAGCTTCAATTTTAAACAATTACTTTGTCTTCACATAGGTGTATAAAGCCTCAATTTTTCGCGGGACACGTGGCTGGGCAATGTTATATGACCGAGTTTATCAGCTGGAAACCTGACATGACCCAACAAAATCTCTGAATAGAGACTGGGTCTAAGTAGGTGTAACAACGCACTGAACAAACTCATATAACATCCGCCTAGGAATAACTACATCCTGGAAATAAAAATTACCATATTATTTAATGAATATTTATTATTTGTAGTAGTAGTGGTAGTTTTCTAGTCTTAGTAGTTGTTGTATTTTAATTTTAAGATTATTTTAATTATGTATTATATTCTTCAATATCACTTTTATTTGCATGAAAAACTTACGCTATAACGCATTGAGGCTTACACATACTTACGGCTATGCCTTAGCCCTTCAAAACATCAGTTTTTCTTGAATAGAAATTAGATATTTGTTCATTAAGGTTTGTCGGATTAAACCTGTCTCATTTAGAGGTGTTGTATTCCAGTAATCCACTATATACTTAGTAATTGTGTAATGTGACATCCAACTGAATACATAGGTTCTACGCACCTCAATGACATCTAACTGTTTGTTATTACTTAGTGAATGATTTTGTAATATGTGTGTTGGTTTACTGTAATTTTTAGGTATAATATCTTCTTGATGTATAAGAGCTGGATACACTGGCCAAAAGGTAGTCCAGAGTACCGAAAAAAAGTTAGGGAATTTATAAGTAATAGTAAGCAGTACGCTAGGAATAATGATGGTGTGTTATGTCCTTGTTGTGTGTGTCGAAATTTTGGCGGCCCGCAGGATGATGATACTTTATTTATTCATCTGTGCCATTACGGATTTGATCCGCTTTATAAAGTTTGGAAAGCTCATGGTGAGCCTAGGGGAGCAGAATTATCCTACTCGTTAGATGTTGTTGGACCACCACCATTGAGTGAAGAGGATTCTGAAATATTAGAACTTAACCAGATCTATAGAGATGCTAGGTTTCATTTACCTAGTGAACAAGACTCTGAACCTTTAAAAAACATAGAAGATGATTACAAACATAAGATAGAAGAGGTTGAAGTTCATCTATACCCTGGTTGTACAAAATACACCAAACTTTCAACAACCTTAATCTTGTACAAGCTAAAAGCTGCAGCTGGTCTTTGCACTACTTTCTTTGATGAATTCGTGAAAGAATTCAAGAATGTGCTCCCAAATGATAATACTCTACCTGAAGATAACTATACAGTTAAAAAGATACTTAAAGAGTTTGATTTAGGTTATATAAAGATTGATGCATGCATAAATGACTGTGTCTTGTATCGGAACCTCGATAAGGACAAGGACAGATGTCCTAAATGTGATGCATCTAGATGGAAAGTTAACCCACGCACTAATGAGATAACTATTGGGGTTGCTGCTAAAGTGTTGCGCTACTTTCCTATCATTCCAAGACTCCAACGCATGTTTTTTTCACCAGACATTGCGCAATAGCTAACTTGGCACTCGAAGCATCATAGTAATGATGGTAAAATGCGGCATCCATGTGACTCAGTTAGTTGGGAGTAGCGCAAGCTAGCTTTGAGCTGTAGCGCGCGCTAACGGGCCAGACAGGGGAGAGTCAGTAACTTATAATGCTCTCTGGACTAGCAGTTAGCGCACGGTAGGAGTTCGTTAGCGCACGCTATTCGTGGGCATTAGTGCGCGCTAACACCATCCACAGCGCATGCTAACGGGCTGGGTCGGCCGAGACAGTGAGGTTGTCTGACTGACTGGACTGTCAGGTAACGTACGCTAGGCTTCGGCTAGCGCACGGTACAAGTATTTCGTAGCGCACGCTATGCTGGCATAGCAGCGCACGCTAGGACTCGAGCAGGGCAGAGGACAGTGGGTACTGGACTCCAAATTCTGGACATCAACTCCCAGTTAGCGCATGCTAACTATCGGCTAGCGCGTGCTAAGAATAGTCGGGTAGCGCACGCAACGGATCATCTAGCGCACGCTAGCTGTATTACCCGGTTGTGAATTCATTAATTACTATTCAGTAATTGCCACTCAGAATTTTTTCACTCAGTAATAATCATTCGTCATTCATATCCATTCATTTCGTGTTCATCATTCGGCTTATCTTGGAGTCGTGTATCAGCTTTTATTCATCACTCATCTCTGTCCGGGGATCGATATGAGAATATTTTCATCATCATCATCATGATTGGTCGCTTTGTGTTGGGAGTTCCATGATTGTTTCACCGATTGGACGTGACTTATTATCGTGTAAGTCGTGCAGGTCGTGTGTAGGCATGCGTGTCCTGTCATTTTGTGTTCCCTTGTCGTTTTGGCACTCAACAGGGACGCACGAGCATGACACACGAGCAGCAGCTCGTGCATGCTGCTCGTGCGTGGCATCAGAATTGGGCAGTGCACTTTGGCGACCATCAGGGACACACGATCATGACACACGAGCAGGTGCTCGTGCGTGAGAGCAGTGGCCGGGCAGTGGCCTGGCGCACTACCAAACACACGGACATTTGGTCGTGCGTTTTGGTCGTGCATCACTGGAGTATTTAAGGGGGTCAGACGGGTTTTCCACATCATTTCACCCTTTCTCTTCTTCTTCTCGCGGCAGTCGGGCGATCCGACTAGGGTTGGTGGTTATGATCGATTCTACTCCATCCAATCATGTTTTGAGGAGGCTCTAGGTGATTATATCAACATCTAATCCTTCTTCTTTGTCGAATCAAGGTAATTCTCTTGGTTTTCCTAGAATTGTCTATTTTGGGAGTTTTGGTTTCGATTTCATTTTCCGTCCAATTTTAATGGATCGATTGAGGTTATTAGATGTTTTTAGACATGTTCTATGGATTGTATATCCATATCTTCGATTCGTTCAACCCTATTGATGATTATTAGGTTCTTGAGGAACTTTGAACATTTAGTGTTCGATGAAATGTCTCAAAGAGTCTCTTTCGATCGTTGTGTTATTTTCGATTGATGTTGTGTTATTAAATGAATTGTATTTCATTAAAGGTTGTTCGAGCGCTTGTATTTATTGGATGACGCCGTTCGTTGTTCGTGGAAGGAATTCATCACCTCCGGTTGAGGCAAGTTTTATACTTGTACTAGTCAATGAGATTAATGTTATCATATATGTGTATGAATGTGTTGTATCATTCCGAGACTTAGTCTCTTCATAAGTTCCCTGATATTAGGGGATCGTTCGATACGATACTCTTCGGCAATTATGCCAAATTTTTATTATCATTCATTAATGGCCGGTAAGGCATTGAGATATTCGTTGTTAATGTTATTGTCGATCGCCAGTTCGCGGTATCGATGTATCGATTGTTGTTGTTAATATTGATGTCGATCTAAGACGTCGTTGTAATCATTGTTATTAATGTTGGCGTCCTGTCATTCTTGTTGTATTGGCCGATTGAAGGCATTGTCGTATTTCGTTCTCATCTTCGTCGTCGGTAGCCGATTAAAGGTGCCGAGGCATTCATTGTATCATTGTTATCGATTGGCCGTTCTAAGGCAATCGAGGTATTCACTCATTCATCGTCTCATTGTTGTCGATTGGCCGTTCCAAGGCAATCGAGGTATTCACTCATTCATCATCTCATTGTTGTCGATTGGCCGTTCTAAGGTAATCGAGGTATTCACTCATGCATTGTATCATTATTGTCGATTGGCCGTTCTAAGGCAATAGAGGTATTCGCTCATTCATTGTATCATTGTTATCGATTAGCCGTTCTAAGGCAATCGAGGAGTCAATCATTCATTGTATCATTGTTATCGATTGGCCGTTCTAAGACAATCGAGGTATTCACTCATTCATCGTCTCATTGTTGTCGATTGGCCACTCTAAGGCAATCGAGGAGTTCAATCATTCATTGTATCATTGTCATCGATTAACCGTTCTAAGGCAATCGAGGAGCTCAATCATTCATTGTATCATTGTCATCGATTAGCCGTTCTAAGGCAATCGAGGTGCTCAATCATTCGTTGTATCATTGTTATCGATTGGCCGTTTTAAGGCAATCGAGATATTGAATCATCCGCTACATCATTGTTATCGGTTGGCCATTCTAAGGCAATCGAGGTATTAAATTGGGACCGCCGAGGACGGTGCCCATCCGTGAGTCATCATTATCGTGTTGGCCGACTCAAGGCAGCACACTATCATTCTCGTGCATTCAGTAATCTTGGGATCATTGGCGTTTATGATAATTGTATTTTGGAGGCTAGTCTTGGCTAGTGCTCGTTGGGTAAGCTTGGGGCTTGAACCTTCACGGTTGGTTCCCAACGCCTACAACTCAGTAGGTCAACGGCCATTGGATGATCTAATTGTGATAAGGCTTCGTGTCGTGGCTTCGGTCTTAATCGATACAGCTCCAGACTTGTATTGCATGGCTAGGTGGCGTATGTGTGGAATTTTAGTCGGGCACACTATAGTCATGTGTATATGCGGGACTCCGGACACATTGGACTGTGCACACGGTAATGTGTATATGCGGGACTCCGGACACATTGGACCGTGAGACTAATTAGGCCAATAGCGGGTGTATATGCGGGACTCCGGACACTCGGCTACTTGTGCACTCACATTCCATCCGGGCGTACATTGATACTCATCATTCAACTAAATCCATTAATTCATTCAGGTGATTGTGACATTTGACAGCTTCAGCTGAGTGGCTTTCAGGCCTTTGTGATTGTCTTGGTAATTTCATTGGAGCCTTCGGGCATGGTGATTCATAATTAATTCAGTTATGGTTTGGTTCATGTCGTGTAATTCATTATGGTACTCTATGATTATGATTCGCCGTAGGGCACTTACGTTTTAACCTATCGAACAGGTATTAATAGTATGCCGTGGGCATAATGTTTAACGAATGCTCGGTTCTTACCTTGGTTTGTGAGCATTTCGTACTATTATTGTCATTGTACCGTTTCATTCTGCCTTTGGATGCATATCATGTTATACATGTATTTGATATTCATTATCTGGGTGACCGACCCCGTGGGGGTGGAACATGTTTTCATGTTTTAGGTGCTTGCGAGGAGAGAGTTGAGATACAGGGGCATGGTGATGGCAACGAGGCATTCAAGCGATACTAGTCCGAGTTGTTCATTGTTGGTCAGTCAGTTGGAGTGTACTCCAGTCTTGTCAGTTGTTGTCATGTTGTATTACCCGAGCAGATGCTCGTGGATGTTGTTGTATTTCATTTTTGGCCATGTAGGCCACTTTTGTCGTTGAAATTCCTTATCAGAATATTGTGTCGGATATCATGGTAGGGATTGTGATTTCCCTTGTTGGTTAATTTAATGTATTTTAGTCATATTCGCCTGGTGGATCTCCTGGCGTGGGGTCCACGGCACTGTAATAACCCAATAGGATTTGGGGGTGTTACAGAAGATGGTATCGGAGATTTTGGGTTATGAGATACCCTGATATGTGAGTTATGTGGCTCTACCGACGTGGTAGTAGTGGGACTGTCAGGTTATGACAATCTGGACAGTCGGGTTTTGTTAGTCGTAATACTATTACGACTGCACGAGTCATTCATTCATCGAGTCGTCGTCAGTGAAGACTAGTATCGCGAGACCTCGAAGCTTCGTATAACCTGTGTAAGGACTCGATTCTCTTTATGTTCATACATTCATCATGTCATTAATTATTCATGCTTTGTTGAAACCTATATATGATATTATTGTTATGATTGATTCATGACTAATTATTTTGGAGCACGTGTGACCTGTGTAAGCGTTAAAGATCAATTCATTCATCAGCTAATAATCCTCAATCATCATTTTGATCTTGTCGATCATGTTAATTCATTCATCACTCAGTCAATCTCATTGTTCAGTTAATTCATTCATCCCTCAGTCAATCTCATCGCTCAGTTAATTCATTCATCACTCAGTCAATCTCATTGATCAGTTAATTCATTAATCATCCAGTCCATCTCACGGTTCAGTTGTTGATCTTGTGGATCGAATTTCCAACCTTGTTAACTTGTTCAAGGTAATCATTTCAGGAATTTCATCAGATGATCATGTCACCTCACTTGATCTTTCATGCGATCTTATCATATTCCGGCGTCATGTCGACGATCATTTTATTGCATTATTAATGCATTCATTGTGTTAGAGCGTGTATGCTCATTGTTATCATTCCATCTCGTAATCATAATGCGATCTTCCTATGAGATCTGTAATTATCACGTGACTTTTCTGCCTCGGTATGGAAAGAGTTGTCAGAGGGACATCGGACTCTGACGTCCAAGAGATCGTTTTCTAGTCGTCTTCGTGCTGGGAGAGCATCTTCATCTCAGACGACGAGTTCGACTGTTGTTTGCTTTAACTGTGATACAGTAGGACATTCATCACCGGATTTGAACAAGTTAATTCTTGCTCGGTAATAGTATGATCATTCATTTCATCGTTGTTCATTCATTCGTATAATTCATTCATCATATGTCAATCACGTTGAGACTTATAATTATCAAACTAATTATTCACTTCACGGGGAACAATGGTTCCAATCATTTCATTTGAGCTATCACTCATTACGATATCATTTCACCCTGGTGACTCATTCTTGATCCTTGTTGGATTTCGATTCATTATCATTCATTGCGATCGTTCCTGTTCTTGCGACCTTTCGGGATCATATTGAACAGTGAGTTCAGATTTGGGTCTCCTTAAATCGATGAGATACAGGAGATCGATTATCTGGAGGATATCGGTGTTGGGTACATTTGATATGTGGCCTTAATTTTTGTATTTTCCTTTCTCTGTTTTCGGATTAATGTGTAACTTAATCCGTATTAATGTATCGTGGTTGTGGATCATTTATTGTTGATCTATTTTATAATGATCGTATTTGAGAATCTTGAGATTTGGGTCATTTGATGCATTCTTTTTGTGCTGTACCCGAGATTTTGTGACGATCTGGGTAATTGTTTATTGTGATTCGAGACGTCAAGTCCCGAGGACTATATGTGCGTTGTCGCTTTTCTTTTGAGGCGTGAGTCAGTGCTTATGGGGGGTTGGCCCAGTTGTGCAGGCGAAGTGTTTCGCATTGAGGAGCATTCCTCGAGATGTTATATTCAGATCCTGATGGATAGTTCAGATCCCGAGTTGTTTACTCTTAGTTTCGGGGACGAAACTCTTTTTAAGGGGGGGAGTATGTAATACCCGGTTGTGAATTCATTAATTACCATTCAGTAATTGCCACTCAGAATTTTTTCACTCAGTAATAATTATTCGTCATTCGTATTCATTCATTTCGTGTTCATCATTCGGCTTATCTTGGAGTCGTGTATCAGTTTTTATTCATCACTCATCTTTGTTCGGGGATCGATACGAGAATATTTTCATCATCATCATCATGATTGGTCGCTTTATGTTGGGAGTTCCATGATTGTTTCACCGATTGGACGTGACTTATTATCGTGTAAGTCGTGCAGGTCGTGTGTAGGCATGCGTGTCCTGTCATTTTTTGTTCCCTTGTCGTTTTGGCACTCAACAGGGACGCACGAGCAGCATCTTGTGCGTGCTGCTCGTGCGTGGCATCAGAATTGGGCAGTGCATTTTGGCGACCATCAGGGACACACGAGCAAGTGCTCGTGTGTGCTGCTCGTGCATGAGAGCAGTGGCCGGGCAGTGTCTTGGCGCACGACCAAACACACGGACATTTGGTCGTGCATTTTGGTCGTGCGTCACTGGAGTATTTAAGGGGGTCAGGTGGGTTTTTCACTTCATTTCACCCTTTCTCTTCTTCTTCTCATGGCAATCGGGCGATCCGACTAGGGTTGGTGGTTATGATCAATTCTACTCCATCCAATCATGTTTTGAGGAGGTTCTAGGTGATCATATCAACATATAATCCTTCTTCTTCGTCGAATCAAGGTAATTCTCTTGGTTTTCCTAGAATTGTCCATTTTGGGAGTTTTGGTTTCGATTTCATTTTCCGTCCGATTTTAATGGATCGATTGAGGTTATTAGATGTTGTTAGACATGTTCTATGGATTGTATATCCGTATCTTCGATTCGTTCAACCCGATTGATGATTATTAGGTTCTTGAGGAACTTTGAACATTTAGTGTTCGATGAAATGTCTCAAAGAGTCTCTTTCGATCGTTGTGTTATTTTCGATTGATGTTGTGTTATTGAATGAATTGTATTTCATTCAAGGTTGTTCGAGCGCTTGTATTTATTGGAGGACGCCGTTCGTTGTTCGTGGAAGGAATTCATCACCACCGGTTGAGGCAAGTTTTATACTTGTACTAGTCAATGAGATTAATGTTGTCATATATGTGTATGAATGTGTTGTATCATTCCGAGACTTAGTCTCTTCATAAGTTCCTTGATGTTAGGGGATCGTTAGATACGATACTCTTCGGCAATTATGCCAAATGTTTATTATCATTCATTAATGGCCGGTAAGGCATTAGGATATTCGTTGTTAATGTTATTGTCGATCGCCGGTTCGTGGTATCGATGTATCGATTGTTGTTGTTAATATTGATGTCGATCTAAGACGTCGTTGTAATCATTGTTATTAATGTTGGCGTCCTGTCATTCATGTTGTATTGGCCGATTGAAGGCATTGTCGTATTTCGTTCTCATCTTCGTCATCGGTAGCCGATTAAAGGTGCCGAGGCATTCATTGTATCATTGTTATCGATTGGCCGTTCTAAGGCAATCGAGGTATTCACTCATTCATCGTCTCATTGTTGTCGATTGGCCGTTCTAAGGCAATCGAGGTATTCACTCATTCATCGTCTCATTGTTGTCGATTGGCCATTCTAAGGCAATCGAGGTATTCACTCATTCATTGTATCATTATTGTCGATTGGCTGTTCTAAGGCAATCGAGGTATTCGCTCATTCATTGTATCATTGTTATCGATTATCCGTTCTAAGGCAATCGAGGTATTCACTCATTCATCGTCTCATTGTTATCGATTGGCCGTTCTAAGGCAATCGAGGAGTTCAATCATTCATTGTATCATTTTCATCGATTAACCGTTCTAAGGCAATCGAGGAGCTCAATCATTCATTGTATCATTGTCATCGATTAGCCGTTCCGAGGCAATCAAGGTGCTCAATCATTCGTTGTATCATTGTTATCGATAGGCCGTTTTAAGGCAATCGAGATATTGAATCATCCGCTGCATCATTGTTATCGGTTGGCCATTCTAAGGCAATCGAGGTATTGAATTGGGACCGCCGAGGATGGTGCCCATCCGTGAGTCATCATTATCTTGTTGACCGACTCAAGGCAGCACACTATCATTCTCGTGCATTCGGTAATCTTGGGATCATTGCCGTTTATGATAATTGTATTTTGGAGGCTAGTCTTGGCTAGTGCTCGTTGGGTAACTTGGGGCTTGAACCTTCACGGTTGGTTCCCAATGCCTACAACTCAGTAGGTCAACGGCCATTGGATGGTCTAATTGTGATACGGCTTTGTGCCGTGGCTTCGGTATTAATCGATACAGCTCCGGGCTTGTATTGCGTGGCTAGGTGGCGTATGTGTGGAATTTTAGTCGGGCACACTATAGTCATGTGTATATGCGGGTCTCCGGACACATTGGACTGTGCACACGGTAATGTGTATATGCGGGACTCCGGACACATTGGACCGTAAGACTAATTAGGCCAATAGCAGGTGTATATGCGGGACTCCGGACACTCGGCTACTTGTGCACTTGGATTGTGAGACTAATTAGGCCAATAGCGGGTGTATATGCGGGACTCCGGACACTCGACTACTTGTGCACTCACATTCCATCCGGGCGTATATTGATACTCATCATTCAACTAAATTCATTAATTCATTCAGGTGATTGTGACATTTGACAGCTTCGGCTGAGTGGCTTTCAGGCCTTTATAATTGTCTTGGTAATTTCATTGGAGCCTTCGGGCATGGTGATTCATAATTAGTTCAGTTCTGGTTTGGTTCATATCGTGTAATTCATTATGGTACTCTATGGTTATGATTCGCCATTGGGCACTTACGTTCTAACCTGTCGAACAGGTATTAATAGTATGACGTGGGCATAGTGTTTAACGAATGCTCGGTTCTTACCTTGGTTTGTGAGCATTTCGTATTATTATTATCATTGTACCGTTTCATTCTGTCTTTGGATGTATATCATGTTATACATGTATTTGATATTCATTATCTGGATGACTGACCCCATGGGGGCGGAACATGTTTTCATGTTTTAGGTGCTTGCGAGGAGAGAGTTGAGACACAGGGGCATGATGATGGAGACGAGGCATTCGACCGATACTAGTCCGAGTTGTTCATTGTTGGTCAGTCAGTTGGAGTGTACTCCAGTCTTGTCAGTTGTTGTCATGTTGTATTACCCGAGCAGATGCTCGTGGATGTTGTTGTATTTCATTTTTGGCCATGTAGGCCACTTTTGTCGTTGAAATTCCTTATCGGAATATTGTGTCGGATATCATGGTAGGGACTGTGATTTCCATTTTTGGTTAATTTAATGTATTTTAGTCATATTCGCCTGGTGGATCTCCTGGCATGGGGTCTACGGCACTGTAATAACCCAATAGGATTTGGGGGTGTTACACTGCCGAGGCTGTCAGAAGCCACTGGACTGACCGGTGACCCCGTTAGCGTGCGCTAATTCTTAAGCGTAGCGTGCGCTAGACAGTTGACTTCCTTTTCGCCATTTTTCTCATTCTTCTCACTTTATTGATCGGGAGCAGCGGGTTTCGGCGATTTGGAGAGTTCGGAGGCGACCCTTCTCCAGATATCAACATTTTTGGTTGAAAAATAAGGAGTTCACAACATCTAATCTATTCTATCGTCCGAATCAAGGTAAGAATGCTTAGAACCCTATTTTGGGGATTTTTGGGGATTTTCTTAGATTCGTCCGATTTACCCGTTTTTGAACTTGAGAACCTTGATATTATGAATTATCTACCTTGTAAACATATTTCCCCTACGATTCTATAGATTATTTTCGTGATAGTTCGGACGTAAGAGAGTTTGGGTGATTTTCCAATCCGTATATGTTTACCCTCGTAGTTGCATGAACCGCAGTCGCGATTTGGGAGTTTCTTCCTGTGTTATGAGTATGGATTATTGATTATCATGTTTCTTGCGAATCGTTTAGGTGCCGGAAGTGCGTTCTCGTACCTACCGAACTTATAAACTTTTCCTTCCGGATTCGCGATGTCTCAAAGGCAAGTATATGTGTATGTTAATACGTTCTCAACTTTGAAAATGAGGTATATGACTTGTATGATTGTATGTATTCACTCTGGGAGGGTCTGACGGGGCCTCAGAGGGTTCCGTTGCTGCTGGTATGGTTCCACGAATAGTTTGGGGTTAACCACTCTGGGAGGGTTCGACGGAGCCTCAGAGGGTTCCGTTGCTGCTGGTGCGGTTCCATGGTTAATCGTGTATATTTTGAAATGAGATTTAGTTATTCCGGAATACTAGTCTTGAACTGATGAATTGACGGTTGTTTTCAATGTATTGTTGAGTAGTATTGTATTTCATATTTGATATGCTAGTACTAGCTATTCGACGGCTAACCCCTTTATGGGGGAAATACATTTTATGTATTTCAGGTTCCAGGAGAGCGGACAGGCAGGTATCGGGTCGGCATGAAGATGATGGGAAAGCGTGATACTGTGTATTATTTCCGGTTGTATTTTGCGTTCCTCCATCCAGTGTTGTTGTACTGGAATGGTTATTGAATACTTGAGTATTATTTCTCAGTTTCTTGATGTTCCGGCCTGTGTTGGCGAAGTATTTAATTATGTTGTGATGTATTTTGATACATTCGTAATGGTTTGAATACCATTCGTATTGTCCTTCATTTCATTATATTCAGATCTCATTAGTCGAGTCTTATAATTCGTGTATGATTACACTTGTGAGTTCCACGGCGGGACTCACGGTGCTGTAATATACCCCAAATAACTTGGGGGTGTTACAGAATATGCTATCAGAGCTTAGGTCTATGAATACCTTGGCTTTCGGTCTTTTGGGTCGATTGAGTCAGCGTTTGTCCACAGTATCACTACCTTGCCATCATCACAGTGCGACCGGTACTTGTAAGGCCTCTTATCTTTCTGGTGTTTCCTTAATTGTTTGTTTTTGAATTGGTATTTTTGAGAGTTGGTCACTTCGTTGACGTGCGATTGAATGGTACTTACGTGCTTTGTTTATGCTTCAGTATGTCTGCTTGTAGGGGACAAGGACGTGGTCGAGGTCGTGGTCGTGGGCATGGACGAGGACGTGGTGCAGCCATTTCTCTCAGTTCTGCTGCAGGGTCGACCAATCCCAGTTTATCGAACTCGGTGCATCCTGATACCGAAAGTCAGCATGACCAGTCGACGGGCCAGGGAAACAGCGCGGATGCTGGAGTTGGGAACTCACTTCAACAATTGGCTATCCAGATGACCATTTTAGCCCAAACCTTACAGCTGAATAATCCGAACCCGAACGTGGATGCCTTGCTTCAGAATGTAATCCGTATGCACCCTCCACAGTTTGGCGGTGCCACCGACCCGCTAAATTGGGAAGATTGGCTAGCGGAGTTAGAGAAGGTATTCGAAGCGGTTGATTGTCCGGAAACGAGGAAAGTACCGATTGCCCAGTACTTCCTTACCAAGGAAGCCGCTACGTGGTGGAGAGTTATTAAGCCTAAGGATCATGTTGCTACCTGGGGGGAGTTTAAAGAGGTTTTGGAGGCCGAGTTTTGTCCTTGGACAGTACAGGAAGGCCGAATCCAAGCCTTTTTCGAAGCTAAACCACAGAATATTCCTGTTTCGCAGGCAATCGTGAAGTACAACCAACAATTGATCCACGTGAAGGATCAAGTGCGAAACGAGCGTGATAAAATCCGTTACTTCGACATGCGTATGAATTTGGACTTACGGCGATACATGGCCGAATTTGCATGCACCACCTTGAAGGAATACCAAGACAGGGCTTTGGCCCATGAGATGTTAAGCCCCAACAGCGATACCACCGAAGAACCGAAGAAGCAGAAGATCGCGGGAAATTTTTCAGGCTCTAAGAGTGGCAACTTTCAGAAGCCTCAGATGACTAACCGTTCTGCCGGACAGTCGTCACGTTCTGCTAGAGGAAAGAGGAATTTCCGATCTACACAAGGCACCTCAACTCGTCCGATAACCTGTTTTAAATGTGGTCATCCAGGTCACATTAGTGTAGAGTGCAACTTCCCACCTCTGAGGTGCCATACTTGCGGACAAATGGGGCATAGAGCAGTCTATTGCCCTGAACGGGACCAGACCTTGGGCACTCGGACTTCGGCCCCAGCATCTAAAAATCAGAATGTAAGTCAGCAACAACCAATTGGGCAGACACAACAGGGTTACGGCAGGGGCCGGGGACAGGGCCAGAATGTTAGAGGAGGGAACTCTAGCGTCGGTTCGGTACAACCACGAATCTATGAGATGCTTCGAACAGATGAACCCGACGCAGCGGTGGCTTCAGGTACCATTCATATTTTATCTCATCCAGCTCATGTACTTTTTGATACGGGTGCTACACATTCTTTCATTTCCTTGGAGTGTGTACGCCGTTTGAATATAACTTGTATGACTGCTTGCGATCCCTTCATTGTGAAACTACCTAGCGGGGATAAAATTGTGGGAAACTGGGAGATTAGAGATTTTCCGGTGATGATAGCCGGCATAGAGTGGTTATCGAATTTGATTGCAGTCGATATGGAAGGCGAGGATGTGATCCTTCGCGAGGATTGGCTTGATAGTCACCAAGCGATTATGAATTACCGTACTAAGGTTATCACCATGATGACTGAAGACGGATACGAGCACTCATTTTTGGGACTTAAGACGGGCCAACCTAAGTTGCTTATCAGCGCCATGAAGACCGTAAAACTTTTGAATAAAGGTTGCGCGGGCTATTGGTGTTATACTTTGAAGACAGAAGGAAATGAAGTCGATTTCTCTTCGATTCCGGTTGTTAACGAGTACCCCAATGTTTTCCCAAATGACCTTCCGGGATTACCTCCAGATCGAGAGATAGAATTTTCTGTGGATTTAGAGCCTGATGCGGTTCCAATATCTAAGGCACCTTATCGGATGGCACCTTCCGAGATGCAAGATTGAAGAGTCAACTGGGAGAACTATTGGAGAAAGGGTATATCAGACCGAGCGCTTCGCCTTGGGGCGCACCTGTTCTTTTTGTGAGAAAGAAGGATGGTTCACTACGTTTATGCATCGACTATCGTGAGCTAAACAAAGTGACCATTAAGAACAAGTATCTATTGCCTCGTATAGATGATTTATTTGATCAATTGCAGGGAGCTGCAGTTTTCTCGAAAATTGATTTAAAATCCGGATACTGTCATCTCAGGGTGAGAGAGTCCGACGTTCCGAAGACTGCATTTCGTACAAGATACGGGCATTATGAATTTGTGGTCATGCCTTTTGGATTGACTAATGCACCGATAGTGTTCATGCAGTTAATGAACAAGATATTCATCGAATACCTCGACAGGTCTGTAGTCGTCTTTATTGACGACATCTTGATCTATTCTCGAGATAAGGAGGAACATGCCTGATACATGCATTTGATATTAGACATTTTGAGAACCGAGCACATTTATGCAAAATTCTCGAAATGTGAGTTTTGGTTGGAAGAAGTGATGTTTCTCGGCCATGTAATTTCGTCCGAAGGGGTCCGTGTAGACCCGCAAAAGATTGAGGCAGTGCTAGATTGGGCACTGCCTAAAAATGTTAAAGAAGTTCGAAGCTTTTTGGGCCTTGCTGGGTATTACCGTCGGTTTGTCAAGGGGTTTTCGAAACTCACTAGGCCACTCATGAAACTACTCCAGAAGACAGAAAAATTTGTTTGGACAGATGAGAGACAACAAAGCTTCGATGAGCTGAAGAGACGTTTGACCTCCGCGCCGATTCTGACTTTACCACATGGTAATGATGGATTTGCCGTATATAGTGACGCTTCAGGTCAAGGTCTCAGATGTGTACTTATGCAACATGATAAGACGATAGCTTTTGCATCACGACAACTGAAGCCGTATGAGATGAACTATCCTACTCACGACCTAGAGTTGGCCGCGATTGTTTTCGCACTTAAGATTTGGCGGGATTATTTGTATGGTTCTCCGTGTCGGATCTATACTGACCACAAGAGTCTGAAGTACATTTTCAGTCAGAAAGAGCTGAATATGAGACAGAGGCATTGGTTAGAATTGATAAAGGATTACGACTTGGAAATTCCATATCACCCAGGAAAAGCAAATGTTGTCGCGGATGCTTTGAGCCGCAAATTAGCATCGCTTCAGATGCTCGAGGTTCTTACGCCACAGGCGAATATTCGTCAAGATTTAATTGAGCAAGGAATAGAAGTTTGGCTTCAGAGAGTACAAGGGCAGTTATGCACTCTCGAAATTACTTCATCCTTGGTTGATGACATCAAAGGGAAACAGTGGAGTGACCCGATGATTTCCCAACTTAAGGAAGATGTAATTAAAGGAAAAGCCCCTGGCTTTATAGTCCACGAGGATAGCATTTTGAGATTTCAGGGCAGGCTTTGTGTTCCGAATAATCTAGAATTGAGATAGAGAATTCTCCGAGAAGCTCATGCAACGCCTTACTCAATCCACCCCGGAACGAGTAAGATGTACAAAGATTTAAAGCGAAATTTTTGGTGGAATAATATGAATAAAGATGTCACGGAGTTTGTGCTTCGATGATTGACATGTTAACAAGTAAAAATTGAACATCAACGACCAGCGGGATTGTTGAAACCACTTCCTATTCCCGAGTGGAAATGAGAGGATATCTCTATGGACTTTATCACCGGAATGCCGGTAACTAGAACTGGGATGAATATGATTTGGGTAATCGTCGATCGGTTGACCAAGTCTGCTCACTTTTTAGGTATTAAGAATACTTGAGGACCGGAGAGATTGGCTCGAACTTTTATAGCTGAAATCGTGAGATTGCATGGTGCCCCTAAGACCATTGTTTCCGATCGAGATGGTCGTTTTATATCACATTTTTGGCAGGCCGTTCACCAGGCTTTGGGTATCGAGTTGAAATTGAGCACGTCTTTTGATCCTCAGTCAGACGGTCATACGGAGAGGACGATTCAGACGTTGGAGGATATGTTACGAGCTTGTGCCCTAGACTGGAGTAATGATTGGGAGCTTCACTTGCCATTGATCGAGTTTGCCTACAATAATAGTTGGCATGCGTCCATCAAAATGACACCGTTCGAGGCACTTTAGGGCAGGCGGTGTAGATCGCCATTATATTGGGACGAGGCTTCAAAACTAATCGGAACAGAACCAGATATGCTGTTGGAAACTAAGGAGAAGATTTCCATTATTCGGGACCGGTTGTTGTCCACCCAGAGCCGTCAGAAATATTATGCTGATACTCGGCATCGACCTTTGGAATTCGAAGTGGGAGACCACGTTCTACTCAAAGTGTTGCCGACCAGAGGAGTTTTCCGCTTCGGGAAGAAGGGGAAGCTTAGTCCGAGGTATATCGGACTATTCGAGATTTTGGACAGGGTTGGAGATTTAGCTTATCGCTTGGCATTGCCCCCAGCCTTGAGTCATGTCCATAGTGTTTTTCATGTATCTCAGTTGAAGAAATATGTGGCGAACTCAAGTCATGTTATCGACTATAGTGAGATTGACGTAGCCGAGGATGTTACCTTTCCGGAGATGCCGATGAAGATCCTTGAACGTCGTGAGAAGCAACTTCGGAACAAAACCATTCCATTGGTTAAAGTGCAATGGTCGAGACATGGGGTCGAGGAAGCGACTTGGGAGACGGAAGAGAAGATGCGATCGGAATACCCCGAACTTTTTATTTCTTATGTTTCGGGACGAAACTTCTTTTTAGAAGGGGAGAATGTAATACCCGTACTTTTATTGACTCTTTGACCTTACTGTTCTTCCTATTGTTGTCGCTCTGGAAACTCTGAATATTTTTGTCGATGTTGTCGTTGAGCTTCGTACCTTGTTTGGATCATGATTTGGGTTGTTCAGACCTTTCGATACAGTTCTGGTCAGTGGAAATAGCGCACGCTAGTCCTAGAGCTAACGTACGCTAATTATGCCTGAGTAGCGCACACTAGCTTTGAGCTGTAGCGCGTGCTAACGGGCCAGACAGGGGAGAGTCAGTAACTTATACTGCTCTCTGGACTAGCAGTTAGTGCACGCTAGGAGTTCGTTAGCGCACGCTATTCGTGGGCATTAGTGCGCGCTAACACCATCCGTAGCGCACGCTAACGGGCTAGGTCGGCCGAGACAGTGAGGTTGTCTGACTGACTGGACTGTCAGGTAACGTACGCTAGGCTTCGGCTAGTGCACGCTACAAGCATCGCACGTTATGCTGGTACAGCAGCGCACGCTAGGACTCGAGCACGGCAGAGGACAGTGGGTACTGGACTCCAAATTCTGGACATCAACTCCCAGTTAGCGCACGCTAACCATCGGCTAGCGCGCGCTAAGAATAGTCAGGTAGCGCACGCAATGGATCATCTAGCGCACACTAGCGAGGCTGTCAGAAGCCGCTGGACTGACCGGTGACCCCGTTAGCGCACGCTAATTCTTAAGCATAGCGTGCGCTAGACTGGGTAAGTATATATTGGACATTTGACTTCCTTTTCGTCATTTTTCTCATTCTTCTCACTTTACCGATCGGGAGAAGCGGGTTTCGGCGATTTGGAGAGTTCGGAGGCGATCCTTCTCCAGATATCAACATTTTTGGTTGGAAAACAAGGAGTTCACAACATCTAATCTATTCTATCGTCCGAATCAAGGTAAGAATGCTTAGAACCCTATTTTGGGGATTTTTGGGGATTTTCTTAGATTCGTCCGATTTACCCGTTTTTGAACTTGAGAACCTTGATATTATGAATTATCTACCTTGTAAACATATTTCCCCTATGATTCTATAGATTATTTTCATGATAGTTCGGACGTAAGAGAGTTTGGGTGATTTTCCAATCCGTAGATATTTACCCTCGTAGTTGCGTGAATTGTAGGCGGGATTTGGGAGTTTCTTCCTGTGTTATGAGTATGGATTATTGATTATCATGTTCCTTGCGAATCATTTAGGTGCCGGAAGTGCGTTCTCGGACCTACCAAACTTATACTCTTTTTCTTCCGGATTCGCGATGTCTCAAAGGCAAGTATATGTGTATGTTAATACATTCTCGACTTTGAAAATGAGGTATATGACTTGTATGATTGTATGTATTCACTCTGGGAGGGTCTGACGGGGCCTCAGAGGGTTCCGTTGCTGCTGGTATGGTTCCAGGAATAGTTTGGGGTTAACCACTCTGGAAGGGTTCGACGGAGCCTCAGAGGGTTCCGTTGCTGCTGGTGCGGTTCCATGGTTAATCGTGTATATTTTGAAATGAGATTTAGTTATTCCGGAATACTAGTCTTGAACTGATGAATTGACGGTTGTTTTCAATGTATTGTTGAGTAGTATTGTATTTCATATTTGATATGCTTGTACTAGCTATTCGACGGCTAACCCCTTTATGGAGGAAATACGTTTTATGTATTTCAGGTTCCAGGAGAGCGGACAGGCAGGTATCGGGTCGGCATGAAGATGATGGGCAAGCGTGATACTGTGTATAATTTCCGGTTGTATTTTGCGTTTCTCCATCCAATGTTGTTGTACTGGAATGGTTATTGAATACTCGAGTATTATCTCTCAGTTTCTTGATGTTCCGGCCTGTGTTGCCGAAGTATTTAATTGTGTTGTGATGTATTTTGATACGTTCGTAATGGTTTGAATACCATTCGTATTGTCCTTCATTTCATTGTATTCGGATCTCATTAGTCGAGTTTTATAATACGTGTATGATTAGCCTTTTGAGTTCCACGGCGGGACTCACGAAGCTGTAATATACCCCGAATAACTTGGGGGTGTTACAATAGACTGTCCTATATTCTCAATGTCTAGGCGACCAATTGGGAAGAAAGAATGTATTGTGGTTGACAAGAGCATCATTACCAAGGCACACCAATACGTGTTGTTCAATTGCAGCTTAATCGAACCATTTATCTGTAACACCCCCGATAAATTCAGGAATATTACAGCGCCGTAAATCCTTTACATAAGAATTTACAAGGCTGAAGAAATAAATAGACAATAACAGATACCAATATATGAAAGTAACTGAAATAAAATACAACAGTTCTGGGCCAATACCGAGAATACAATTATCCAAAGGAAGAATATCAATACACCACCAAATTCAAATAACGACGTACTTAAGTACTTATTAAAACGATACAAACAACAGATAAATAAACCCGTCCGGAACATCACTCTGCACCCTCGTCGTCATGCAGCTCCAGTGGTTGTTTCCCTACTCTCCTTGATCCTGAACATAAACAAATGTTCACCCCCGAAGGGATTAGCACAACGATGCTAGTACAAGTACCACAACATATTATTCAACATTTCACGAAGAATAATAATAACATAAATGACAATATACCAGCGAGTCTCCTCCTACGAGAAACTCATAAATAACATACACAAATGATAATCACAACATGATATCACAACATACACATGGTAATTCCGACGATCCAGCATTCATTGCCTAAAACCCACGATGATCGCGTCAGACCAACCCATGGTGGAAAAACCTGTCCGATGATCCAGCACACGCTAGCATAGATCCCCCGATGATCCCGTCGGACCAACACGAGGTGGACATACAACGACATATATGCACAATAATATGTATAACATCAATATATAGAATAATTAAAGTACTTGCCTCGATTCGATGAAAAGAATAATACTTGCACGAATATCAAAACACTCGAAGGTCGCCCATTCGATCAATCACGTAGTAAAGCTCGAACCTTAAACAAAAGAAATAATATGGAGTTCATCTCATGTCGTACGAACATCTAACAAAACGGTCGGAAGTTCATAAAACTTGTCCTGTCTGACATGCATAACGTACGTTACATATCTTTTGTAGCGTACGTTAAATCTAATCGTTAGCGTACGTAAGCTACGAAGTCTAGCATATGCTAACCATATATCGCCAGTTCCTCTCTGATGAGTCGACTGACTTGTCTGATGATGTAACGTACATTACGTACCAAACGTAGCGTACATTAACCTTGCCCGTTAGCGTACATAAGCTTCATAGCATAGCGTATGCTAAACAAGCATCCGAAAGTCTCTCACTGAACAGTCGACTGTTCTGATTTATGATGAAGCGTACGAAATCCTCAGTGATTAACGTACGTTACTCTTCTACATATCATGCTCATATAATTGTGAATGATCTAACTGATTCGAACATCTTCGAATTCAAGGAAATGTATATCATCACAACACTTATATTCAATCTCGATTACCATTCTCATGTGAAGTTCGGGTTGTTGGGATAACAATCCTTGTTTCAAAATTTTCGAGATAAACAGTCCCTATATCAAAAGTTTTGACAGAATGTTTTGACAATGTGCCAACCCAGCATACAGCAAACAACTGTATCGAAAATCTGATCAAAGGTATCCCTGTATCGAAGACTTCTCGTAGTCCCAGCATACAGTGAATCTATCATACAGCAAAGGAGTCTCATAAGACTAAGTATGGAAGCTGTCTCAAAACGACAATACAGCTATCATTACATACAATATCCAAACAGGACAAGAAATAATCTTTGCTATTCGCTAAAGTCAAAGTCCCATTTAAAAAGATATATTTAAATACTGAAGGATAAAGTATTTAAATATTAAGCCGTCAGAGATCTTCAATCAAGCGCAAAATCCGGACCGTGTTTCATTTAAACACATCATCCTGTTGGAATGGACTTTGCTCAACGGATCTATCTCAACGGATATATTTCAGAAGACTATATATATATATATATATATATCCAGAGTTTGAAGATCACTCTCTGACAACGCACGAAAAGAAAACGAAGTTATCATCATATACATCTGAGCAAACATATCTCCCAAAGCATACTGCTATTCTGAAAGAAGAGATATGCAAATGCTCAACCGTGAACAACATATTATCAGCTAAAAGCTCAGAAAGTCAAAGCTGTTATTCAAACATTGTTCTACCCTTGAACAAAACCCATCAGCCCTGTGTGGACTGAGAAACCTTGCTATTCCTGAACTGTATGTGACGGACTTGCATTGAAAAGACGAAGCTTTGGAACTGTGTGTGAAGAAGCCAGTCAAGTGAAAGCTTAAACCAATCTGTGTGAATAGTTGAAGGCTAAGATCATTATATCAATGTGTGAATGATATATTGATTAGGTTTGATTATAAATACGTAGTTGTGTACATAGTATTTATAATAAACATTTTCACTCCTGTGTGCAGGACCAATAGACGTAGAGGGGTTTACCTCGAACCACTTTAATTACCGTGTCAGCTACCTTCTACATTTACTGTTTTAATACTAGTGATTATTTTTAAGTATACACTTAATATCTAGTTGTTGTATTTACAGCAACTCACTTTAACAAGACTTCCGCTACGCACCCAGATTTGAAAACCATACAGCTTGTTGTTTAAAACACTTTCCAAGCTGTATCCTGTATACATAGTGGCCAACAAGTGGTATCAGAGCGGTTGATTCTAAAAAGAACCAGTCGTATTTTTAATTGAATCAGATCCTTAAATCACTTATTTTTGTAAAACAGTCTTTTTCTTTCTTATTCTCATATGGATTCATCATTGATCAATAAAGTTCTTATATTCTCTATTAACGAATTTGATGATTGGATAATTAGGATGGAGGCTGATCTTGCAGCAATGCACGAAGAGATGATTTTTGTCATACAGGATAGCCCCATAAAGATTATGAAGGTAAATCTGGCCCCAATGCAGAGATGCTCGAGAAAGAGCGCGAACGATGAACTTCTGACGAAAGAAAGCGCGCCAACCTCGACAATGTCGCGAAGAATGCGCTATTTGTCACTCGTGACAAAGGCATGTTCTCTAAGGTAAAGAGCTGTAAATCAGCCAAGGATATCTGGGATAAACTCAAGTTAATTTGTGAGGGAACTGAGCTCTCAAAAGAAAACAAGATTTCAAAATTAACTCAGCAATTTGAATCTTTTGAAATGAAACCAACTGAAACACTTGAGGAACTTGACGTCAGATTCACTGGCAGTATTGGTGAACTTGAAGCATTAGGCAAGATTTATACCCAAATGGAGAAAAACCTAAAAATTTTCAGATCACTCCCTGCCCGATGGGACATTAAGACCACAGCTATGCGTGTGTCGTGCAATCTCAGTGAAATATCTACTTTTGATCTCTTTTATGACCTCAAAGCATTTGAGTACGATATAGACAGAAGAGAGAAAACTGAAGAATCTCCCGCCAGGACTACAACCTTAGTTGCTGTATCCAACCGAAGACACAATATGCTGAGTTCATCAAAGCCCATTCATAAGAATGCTTACAGCGACGATGACATCCTGTCGCAAGATGAAATGGCGCTACTCAGGCATAAGTTCAAGAAGTTTATCAAGTAGTCGGGAAAGACTCCATACAGGCCCAAGCCTGTACACAAGGTAAGTACTGAAACTTCCTCTGGTGATGCTAACATGTGTTATAATTGCAGGAAACCAGGGCATTATGCAAATAAATCTCCTCATCCCAAAGTTCAAAGGTTTTCGGAAGCCGAGCAACAAGATAAGGATGAAAGAAGACGTGCTTGGAAAAACAATCTCAAGGCCCTGATTGGTGAATCATAAGCCTCCCCTGCACCATCAAAGTCCGAAGAATGTCTTCAGGTAGTCACTGACAGTGATTCATCTGATGATGATTTCGAAGATAATGCCTATATATGCTTTATGGCCAAGGACATTCCAGAAGATGAAGATAGCGATGATGAGGTAAGCTCAACTTAAGCTATTCCCTCCAATTCATCTCATACTTTTGAAAACATGATGAATGAGTTTAAGACCATTAAAATGGCCCATGAGACATTGAAAAATGAAAATATACAGCTCCAACTTTCTAACTTAGAGCTGAAAGAAGAAAATGACTTGCTGAAAGTAAATTACGAAAATATATCTATTGATTGTGAAAACAGCAAAGTCGAGTATGAAAAACTCATGGAGATCAATCATCAACTTGCTCATGAACTAAGTGAGACTAAATCTCATAGTGAAAGCAACAAATGATTTTGTTTTGCTTCAAGCCAAAGTAAAAACTCTCGAAAAATGACAAGGGGAACTTGAGACCATTCTGAAATCTTTCGAGAAATCATCTAAAAGAATGGAAGAAATTCTAAGCACTAGGCAACATGTTCATGATAAAAGTGGCTTAGGATACAGCTCATTTTTCCAATAAAGGGAAAACTAGTACTGTGTTTGTCAGGGGTGTGGAACCCATTCCTGTATCGGAAGAAGTTCCGAGTCATGTGAAGGAACTCGTTGAACCGCGAACAACAAAAGCTGCCATTCCGCCACCACATTCATATTCCAGACAGCGGAATCACCAGCCATTCAGACCTGTAAGGCGTATCCAACAGCATGCTCCCCGAGCATATCAACAGCGCCAACAGCCGTTCAGAAAGAAGGCTGTATCCAAATATCAAAGGCCCGAACGTCAGTACTTTCAGTACAGCACGCCTTGGTATTGGATACAGGAGCCGCGGTATCCCTCGCGAAAGTAAGTATCCTCATAGTATCAACAACAGATTTGGGAATCCAACTGGAGACCCAGAAGGCAAGCCGTAAGGCCGAAGAAAATGGCTCCACCTCCAGGACGGCATTCGTACTGGACTAATAATAACCCCTAATTTTACATGCATAATAACTATCATGGCTATAGCAACTATCTACATGCCCCATGTAGAAATCGCAATTATGGACCTAAACCATCCTACAGTAACCCTATTGCTGTCAGGAAAATCTGGGTACCTAAAGGCACTAACATTCATGGACCCAACAATCAAAGGGGACCTAAATATACTTAATTTGTTTGCATACAGGACATCTTGGAGAAGGACCTATGGTACTTAGACAGTGGATCTTCCCGGCACATGACAGGAGATAAAATCAAGCTGTCAGATTACGTAGAAGGTCGCGGTCCAAAAGTGCGCTTCGGTGATAAATCTAAAGGAAGAACAAGAGGGAAGGGAACCCTACTTGTAGGAAAATTCAAAGTCACTGATGTAGCTTATGTTGAAGGCTTACAGTACAATCTACTTAGCATTAGCCAGTTCTGTGACAAACAGTTCTCGGTGAAGTTCTATATAGATCACTGTAGATTCAAGAACATCCTAACCAAAGAAATTGTGCTCACAGGAAGCAGATGAGGTAATATGTATATTACTGACTGGATGCCTACAAGATCCACAATTCCTTGTTTTGTTGCCAAAGACACTGCAGATCTAAGTTGTCTATGGCACAAGAGGATGTCACACGTCAATTTCAATACTATCAACAAACTCTCTAGACAGGGAATGGTTAGAGGATTGCCAAATGTTTCATTCCAAAAAGACAGCGTATGTGGACCCTGTCAGTAAGGCAAGCAAATCAAGACCACCCTGAAAAGCAAATCCTACCTTTCCACCCACAGAATTTTGGAAATACTACATATGGATCTCTATGGTCCTGTAGACCCAGTAAGTTTGGGAGGTAAAAAATACTGTCTCGTTATTGTTGATGATTATTCCAGGTATGCTTGGACAATTTTTCTAAGCAAGAAGAAGGAAACAACATCAAAGATGCCCGAGCTCCTGAGAAAGCTTCAAAATAAAAAAGGGTCGAGTATCGTGTCTATTCGTTCCGACAGAGGTACAGAATTCACTAACTGCTTTATAGAGCAATACTGTTCGGAAAATGGGATACAACACGAATTACTCAGTTGCTCGTACACCTCAACAAAATGGTGTTGCCAAGCGAAAGAACAGGACGCTGAAGAAGGCAACAAGGACAATGATTGCGGCAAGCAAGTTGCCACAGTGTTTCTGGGGCGAAGCCACCAATACAGCGTGCTATACATAAAACCGCTGTATCATCAACAAGCATCACAACAAAACAGCATACGAGGTATGGAACAACAAAAATCCATTAGTTTCGTATTTTCACATATTTGGATGTAGATGTTACGTTTAGAACCTTCGATGAGAAATCGGATGAAGGGATATTTGTTGGAAATTCCTCTGTTAGCAAAGCTTACAGTATCTTCAATAAAAGGAAGCTAACAATTGAGGAATCGGTTCATGTAGTGTTGGATGAACCTCATCATGATCCTACAGGAGTAGAAGACATTTCTCAGAACATCCAACAACTTTCCATCATAGATCCACCAACTCCATTAGAACCTGTCGTTGACTTAGAAATCAACCCCGCAGCTGTAAGAACTGACATAGATGAAGCCGATGCTGTACAAGCTAAAGCCGAAACTACAGCAACTCAAGATACAGTAAGGGACCCCAAACTAGAACCCGACAGAAGATGGTTGAGAGACCATCCACAAGAGTTGATAATATGAAACATTGATGCTGGTGTTTCTACCCGTAGGAGAATACAGAGTACACAAGGAAATGTACTATGTGTGCAAGAAGACCGCGAGTCAGAGATATTTCCATTTCCTGAATGGAAATCCCGATCCGAGCTTAGAAGACTTAATATGTGCACCATTGCTGTATTCTTAGCACAATCCGAACCTGTTTCTACCAAAGAAGCTCTCAACAACTCTCATTGGATCACATCTATGGAAAAAGAGCTTAACGGTTTCGAAAGAAATAACGTATGGTATCTTGTACCCAGACCTACGCATCAATTGGTACTTAGAACCAAATGGGTATTTAGAAACAAGAAGGATAGAAATGGACTCATTATCAGGAATAAATCCCGACTAGTCGCCCAAGGCTACAGACAGGAAGAAGGCATTGACTACGATGAGACATTTGCCCCGGTAGCCAGACTAGAAGCTATTAGGATATTTTTAGCCTTTGCCGCCCATAAAAGCTTCACTGTATACCAAATAGACGTAAAAAGTGCATTCCTGAATGGAGACCTTGCTGAAGAAGTATATGTTGAACAACCACCAGGATTTGTCAATCCAGAAGGCGAAGACATAGTATACAGGCTAAGGAAAGCACTGTATGGACTTAAGCAAGCCCCTAGAGCATGGTATGTCACTCTGTCCCAGTATCTAACCGATAATGGATTCGAGAAAGGTGCTGTGGACAAGATCTGGTTCAAAATACAGGAAGGTGATGACCTTCTAATAGTTCAAATATATGTAGACGATATAATATTTGGTTCAACTAACCTTTGCTTTATGTCAAAGGTTCTGTCATCTCATGCAAAGTAAATTTGAAATGAGTATGATAGGAGAACTTAGTTATTTCCTAGGGTTGCAGGTAAAGCAGTTGCCCACAGGGATTTTCATCAACCAGGAAAAATACAGCAAGGAGATTCTCAACAAGTTTGGAATGAATACTTCCAAATCATCGTCAACCCACATGACCACTTCCATGCAAATTAGTGCTGATGAAGCTGGAAAGCCGGTTGATCAATCATTCTATAGGAAGCTTATTGGCTCACTCCTGTACCTAACGACTCGCAGGCCCGATATCCAGTTTGTTGTAGGAGTGTGCGCGATATCAAGTTTTACCTAAACAATCGCACTTCGCAACAGCTAAACGAATCCTGAAATACGTCAAAGGAATAGTCGATGTAGGACTGTGGTGTCCTAAAGAAGGCAGATTCGATTTAGTTGGCTACAGCAACTCGGATCTCGGAGGTTGCAAGCTATATAGGAAGAGTACAAGTGGAACTTGTCACTTTCTTGGACCTAGACTTGTGTCTTGGTTTAGCAAGAAACAAAAGGCAAACTCACTTTCAGCAGCTGAATCAGAATACCAGGCTGCTGGTAGTTGCTGTATGCAGATATTTTGGATGCAACAATAGCTGTCAGACTATGGAATTGAAGCCAAAGAGACGCCGATTATGTGCGATAGCACGAGTGCAATTGCTATCACTCACAACCCTGTATTGCACTCGCGCATCAAGCATATTCACATGAAGCATCATTTCATTAGGAATCATGTTGAGAACAGGATGTTCGGCTGGAAAAAGTTCATACAGATATCCAGTTAGCCGACATCTTTACCAAACCTCTCGACACAGCAAGATTCTGCATGCTTCGACATGAATTTGGATTGCTACAGCCTAACTCCCTGTAAGTTTTTAATGCTTTTACTCAGCAAATTAAGGGGGAATGCTGTAAGACCCAAGAATACAGTATCCACCATTAGTTATCTGTACACTCAGTCTATCAGAGCAGCACTGTAGGAACAAAGAAACATGAATTATCCTACAGCTGACGTGTGCAAAAATTAAGGGGAATACAGTACGACCCAAGAATACAGCATTCATCCGAAAGTTGCTGTATCGAATTGAAACTCGTATGTTCCTTTTAAGGGGGAACGCTGTATTTTCGCGGATACAGCACATACTATGGGAAATCAATTATCATGTTATTTATTTTTAAACGATTTTTGTGTCCACGTGCCCTGTCATAATTAAATTTTTTTGCATTAAATGCTTTACACGACATCTGGACATTGGTATCTTCAAAGCCGCGATGTTTCATATTTTTATTAATTTTACACCGCCGTTTCGGGCAATAAGGGTAATTTGATAAGTCAGGAGTGGGACCCACTTTAATTTTAAATTAAATGGATAAGTTGTACCGGTTACACTCAGTCCATCGTGATCGTACATTTTAAACATCGGTTACCATCCCTTAAATCTAACCGTTCATTCTCTAAAAACCCTTCTTCGCCGCCCACTATAAAAGGACTGTAAATGCCATTTGAGACTCTTTACGCTTTCTGCATATTTATAACGAATTCTTGAGCATACAGCCTACAAATATTTTTGTTTTTACTGCATTTCTCTTTGAAATCTCTTTATCTTTTCTTTGAGAATCATCATGGAATCTTCTCAGACCTCTTCCATCTCTCTCAAGAAGTCCTCCAACATCATCGACGGACGGATCTTTTCTAGATCTGTCGTGCTTGAACGTGTTCGTTCCGAAGAGGATGACGTTGAATCGATGAAGTATGTCATCATGAGGATACGTCAGCAAGGCCTTTATCGCCTTGGAAGCCGCACTGCTGAACGATTTGATGTTCATCTGGTTGAGGAATTCTACCTCAATGCCACTGTTCGTTTCCTTTCGTTGTCATTCGCGGAGTCGAGATCCGATTTGACCAGGAGCTTCTCCAGAATCTCTACAGGCTTCTTGTTGATGGCCTGACCATGGAAGATCTTGAGGCCTTTGGGTCCCAAGAACTGTTGGCTACATATTATGGCCCGTTCACCGGTTTAGCCTCGGTTGAAAAGGTTTACACCTATTGCCATAAGAAACTTTTTTGTTTACCCTTTATTTATTTACACGATTTTTGTTGCCGTGTTATTGAGAATAGAACAGGCGCATTCGAGATGTACACCAATCTTAGGTTCAGGATGATGGTTGCAGTTATGACCTGTGAGAAGGTCAACTGGCGTCAAATCATCCTCAAACGGTTGCAGGAAGAAGTTTCTAAGCCTGCCTCGCAGAAGAAATCCTATAGTTTGCTTTTGAATTATATTTTGACCAAATGCGGTGTTCGGCAAGATGAAAAAGCAAAGAAGATCACTTCTCGCATTTATATGGGAAGCATCAGACCCACCGTTTTCAAGAAAGGACCCCTTATTGAAAATAGGCCTTTCGTCCGAAAATTACCCCTTTCTGCCGACCCAAAGGATGTATCTTCTAAGTCCCAGAGCGAAGAATCCTCGAAGAAGAGAAAAGCATCTCACAGCAAAACTCCAGTTGCTTTTGAGAAGCCAAAAAAGAAGCTAAGGAAGCTTTAAAAAGTTCAAGCTTCAGATATTTCCAAGGATGGTCCTTCATCGGCCCAACCCACTGTAGCGACACCCCAGTGGCGCAACCCCTGCGGATGAGATGACTGCTGCTGTCTCGACAGTAGATCCCTAGCCTTTGGCGGCTACGACGGATAAGCAGACATCTGCCAACATACAAGACTCTGCGAGTCGGCTGCCACTTTGGAGCCAAAAGTTACTTCTCCTATTCGGGATTCCACACCCGTTAAGGATCCATCAACCATCAGGGTACCAACCCCTGTAAGGGATCCCTCTCCGATCCAGGATCCCATACCTGTCGAGGAACCCGTGCATACAGCGGACCCAGGCGCTATACACAGTCCCTCCCCAGACACCATTATAAATAAGACTTTGCTCTCTGTGCAGATAGAGCAAGCTTATGATTGCTTCGTACAATGGAAAGCCTACAGGCTCGCTCCATACAGCAAACTGTACAACTGGAGCGATTGGTGCGAAGAAGAACGATTTGTGTTGGAAGTGACGGACTCACCAGATCTTGAAGTCCTGATCCAATGGGACAACAGTTAATCACTAGCCACCTGATGGACAAATCAGATTCCCGTCAGAAAGGAGAAGATAAATCCGGTGATTAAGCTCCCAAAAGTCCAAAATCAGATTTCGACTTGGACGATGACGACGACGCCCTTTAGGCTAGTCTAAGAATGAGTCGCGAGGAATATGAATCTCAGATGGGCACAGGAACTTCTAGTCAACACCAATCTCCTACCCATCAACAAGACACTGTTCCCGACAACGAGGATTTAGTCCCTCATGTCGCGGAGGAACAATCTGTTTCGCAACAGGCACCCGAGCCTATCACAGAGAAACAACCGGCTACCCAACAGGCACCCAAGCCTGTCGCCTCTCAAGTCTAAGAATAACCGAACACCATCCCGCACGAGGAATCAGTCCCTCTGCCGGAGCAGGCGGAAGCTGAGAGACAGCAGGAGGAATAAGTACCCCCTATATCTTTGTCTTCAGAACCCACTGCCAAACAAGAGAAATCATCAACCCCTGTCGCCGGTCCACCCTCTGATGATCCCGAAACCTCAACTGTTTTGGAATCCGGTGATGGTACAAAACCTGAGGATGTCCAACTCAATTCACGTCCCAATGTGAACTTGAGACGGTTGAATGAAGTTGACGATTTCACCCAACCAGACTCTCCAAGGACTGCCACAAGGAAAGAGCGATTACATGCTCTTGGACTTCAAACATTTTTCATCCAGGATGCCATCAACGCCCTGTATTCTGTCGAAAAAGCTATTGATTGGATGCACCAATCAGCCGTTGAAGAGATGACAGGTCTAAGGCACGAAGTCTCCCGAGTGGAAGAAGCCTACAGAATATTGCCATCAATCTTCAAGAAGGCCCTAAGCCAATTGCAAGAAAGACTGGATCAGATCCTGAGAGAAGAACAATCTAAGCTACGCGTGTCCGAGGGCAAGACATCATCAGCTATGATTGAATCCGGTTCCCATCTCCGAGCCCACGACAAGAAAATTCAAGATATGTCGCAGGTGCTCTCCCCCCCTTATTGAGAAAATGACAAATTTTGAGACGATATAGGATGCTTCTATGCAAATCCTCGAACGCCTTGATGAGAAGGTGTCATACATTGATGACGCCAAAAAGGGGGAAGAAGCGAGGGAAGCTGCTAGGAGAACAAGGCTGGAGCAAGAGAAGGAAATGCTATCTCCTTTTGAAGACAGCATCACTGCTGATATTGCCCGCATTTCATCTCCAAATGTTAGGATACAGGGAGATCGCCCAGAATTCTAGGACCCTAAGTACACTTGGAAGAACCTAGTTCAAAAACCGCAAGCTATGAACCTCCCGGCCGACCGACAGCCTACTGCAGAAGAAATCAAAAACTGGAGGAGGAATGAACTGCTAAGACACTTTGTTGTTCTTATCAGGGAATCCTCATTATTCAACAGATGCAGGGCGGTACAGGAATCCGCAGAGGAGTTTAAGAAAAGGTTGGAACAAGGATCGCTCCCGCTCTAGCAGCAGATGAAGTCTAAGCATAGACAAGGTGACTTGGTTACCCATCCAGAAGAAAAAACCTAGTCTTCAATAAGTCGTATGAAGGACGAGCCTTATATCTAAATTGAGACCGGGACGCTAATCAGAACAAGTGGAAAAATACCAAGAATGACCCCAAAAGGCCATGGAGACACTCAGATTAGAGGAGTTGAACCCCTTGTTGTATTCATTTTGTAATTTTATTTTCAAAACAGCAAAATATTGTACCCTTTGTTTCAATATCAATAAATTATTTGCCTGTCTTGAAAGATTGCAACTCGTAATCTACTGTGTTCTTGTATATTTACAAACACTTAATTTATCCTTGCTGTATACAAATATGAAACTTGTTTTAATACATAAGCTGTAAGAACTTGTCTGCGAACAGTTCATAGTTTAAGTTGTATGTATCAAGAATACTATGTAAAATTATGCCTGCGCGCCAATCATAAGTTTAATCATGTAACACTCTTTTCATAAAAGCTGAACTTGCCTACGAGTAGTTCTTAGTATTAGGCTAATTGCTGAAGTCCAAAACATTCGAATAGAAGACCAAGAAGTCGGCCCTCCTTCAAGATGCTAAGTGTCAAAGTTTTGGCATCATCAAGGATGTTTGGATAACATCATAAGGTTTTAAAAGGAAGACTTGGAAGGACTTGGCAAATTATCAAAAAGGGGGAAATTGTTGGGATAACAATCCCTGTATCGAAATTGTCGGGATAAACAATCCCTATATCGAAAGTTTTGACAGAATATTTTGACAATGTGCCAATCCAGCATACAACAAATAGCTGTATTGAAAAGCTGATCAAAGGTGTCATCCTGTATCGAAGACTTCTCATTGTCCCAACATACAGTGAATCTATCATATAGCAAAGGAGTCTCATAAGACTAAGTATGGAAGCTGTCTCGAAACGACAATACATCTATCATTCCATACAGTATCCAAACAGGACAAGAAGGAATCTTTGATATTCGCTAAAGTCAAAGTCCCGTTTAAGAAGATATGTTTAAATACTGAAGGATAAAGTATTTAAATATTAATCCATCAGAGATCTTCAATCAAGCGCAAAATCCGGATCTTGTTTCATTCAAACACATCATCCCGTTAGAACGGACTTTTGCTCAACGGATCTATCGCAACGGATATAATTTAGAAGGCTATATATATATATCTCCAGAGTTTGAAGATCACTATCTGACAATGCACGAAACCAAATGAAGTTATCATCATATACATCTGAGCAAACATATCTCCCAAAGCATACTGCCATTCTGAAAGAAGAGATATACAAGTGCTCAAACCGTGAACAACATATTATCAGCTAAAAGCTCAGAAAGTCAAAGCTGTTGTTCAAACATTATTCTACCCTTGAACAAAACCCATCAGCCCTGTGTGGACTGAGAAACCTTGCTATTCCTGAACTGTGTGTGACAGACTTGCATTGAAAAGACGAAGCTTCAGAACTGTGTGTGAAGAGTCCAGTCAAGTGAAAGCTTAAACCAATCTGTGTGAAGGGTTGAAGGCTAAGATCATTATATCAATCTGTGTGAACGATATATTGATTAGGTTTGATTATAAATACGTAGTTGTGTACGTAGTATTTATAATAAACATTTTCACTCCTGTGTGGAGGACCAGTGGACGTAGAGGGGTTTACCTCGAACCACTTTAATTACCGTTTCAACTACCTTCTGCATTTACTGTTTTAATATTTGTGATTATTTTTAAGTATACACTCCATGTCTAATTGCTATATTTATAGCAACCTTCATTAACAAGACTTCTGCTATGCACTCAGATTTGAAAACCGTACATCTTGTTGTTTAAAACACTTTCCAAGCTGTATCCTGTATACTTAGTGGCCAACACGGGTGATCTAAGGTTGATGCGTTTGTTTCCAATATCATCATTATATTCAAACTTTATATTAAAGATGAACTAATCAATCCAACTCATAAGAAAGGATACAACTTTTGATGATTCTATCTTAAGTCCATTTTAGCAAAGGTGGCATCAACACTAAGTCTATGATCAATATGACGATAACATTTGATACGGATTATCAATCTCAGAACACTATTCTCATCATTTGACATAACAAGATTCCAACCACGATATTCCCAACAATGATAACTCAATCATAATCATCCCAACTTCTAAACATGATATTTGGTTGCATAAGTAGTCTAAGTGGTCTACTATTCTCGGTAGTATAATCATAACATCCCTAAGAACATGAATCCAAGGTTGGGGATAGCATAACATACCTTAAGATGAAGAAAACACCAAAACAATAGGTAGAGTCTAACTCTGGTTGCTTGTGTGTCAATCCAAAATGATTCTCCACTTCAATGATCAATATAAGTGATATCTAAACTTTAAAGATCGAGTATGGATGGACTATGGATGTTTATGAAGGAGGGGAGGCTTTCTGGACTGAAGGATAAGTGAATAAAACGTAAACAACATAACACGGGGTGCTGTCTTATATATAATTTTCTATCTTTAACGTACGTTAGCCTTCATGCATAATGTACGTTAGCCTCTTAGCATACGTTACCCAATATTTTTAGCGTACGCTATCGTCCGCTAATAGTTAACTATTCTCATTCTATACTCGATTACGTACGTTACACCATCAGGTTACGTACGTAAGCAACACCCTATAGCATACGCTAGACATGTTCCTTAGCGTATGTTAACGATCGTTGACTTCAAAACTGTCCAGGTTCATCAGAGGGAATCTTATCCGGACCCATGTCCGGCTGGCGCATGTCATAGCCGCCCAGCTCAATTATTGACTGTCTAACATACGCTACGCTTCATTCGTAGCGTACGCTAACTCTGGAGGATAACGTACGTTAAGCTACTTTCTTAGCGTACGTTATCACCTATTTGCATGGGAAAATTTACATGTTGCCATCCTCATGTACAAGGATACAAATATGAAAAATATCATACTTCGATTATCGATATCACAATTCCGAATAATACAGGGTTCAATTATAGATCAAATACTCAATAATTAATCCAGATATTACATACTCTCTTACTAAAAAGGAGTTTCGTCCTAAAACTCAAGACGAATATAATTCTGGATATCTGGACTTCATGCTATCTTCCGTTTCCCAAGTGGCTTCTTCCACTCCGTGATGCGACCACTGAACCTTAACCAAAGCGATCGGTTTGTTTCTCAATTGTTTAACTCCACTCTCGAGTATCCTGATCGGTCTCTCTTAAAATGTGCCATCCTGAGCGACTTAGATCTCATCGAAATCAATGACATGACAAGGATCTGGTATATACTTCCGTAATTGGGATACGTGGAATACGTTATGAACATGTCTCAATGACGGCGGTAATGCCAACCTGTATGCCAACTCTCCAACTCTCTTAAGAATCTCGAATGGTCTGATATATCTCGGACTCAGCTTTCCTTTCCTCCCAAAAAGAAAGATTCCCCGAGTAGGAGAAACTTTTAAAAGCACGTGATCTCCAATATTGAACTCTAATGGACGACGGCGTACGTTTGCGTAAGATTTCTGTCGACTCTGGGCGGTCAACAGCCTTTCGCAAATCAAGGCTATCTTCTCTCGTGTCTGTACGATCAATTCTGGTTCCTTCCCGATCAAGTCTGATGAATCGTCCCAACATAGGGGCGATCTGCATCTCCTCCCATATAATGCCTCAAACGGTGCCATCTTAATGGAAGCATGCCAACTATTGTTGTAGGTGAATTCAATCAACGGCAGATGAACTTCCCAATCAGTTGACCAATCTAAGGCACAAGCCATATCTTCCACCATTTGAATAGTCCTCTCGGATTGTCCGTCTGTCTGTGGATGATAAGCTGTGCTGAAATTCAATTCGGTTCCCAAGGCTTTATGAACTGCTTTCCAAAAATGAGACACAAAGCGACCGTCTCGGTCAGAAGTAATGGTCTTCAGCGTACCATGCAATCGTACTATCTCTGAAATAAATACTCATGCCAACCTCTCGGGTCCCCAAGTGTCCTTAATGCCTAGAAAATGAGCCGATTTGGTTAGATGATCAACTATCACCCAAATCATGTTCATTACTGTCTTGGTTCTCAGCATATTAGTGATAAAGTCCATCGATATGTCCTCCCACTTCCATCCAGGAATTGGGAGCAGCATCAGCATTCCGACAGGTCGTTGATGCTCGATCTTAACCTGCTGATAAGTCAAACATTTCGAGACATAATCCGCTACATCTTTCTTCATGTTTCCCCACCAGAAGTTCTGCTTCAGGTCCTTATACATCTTACTGGTGCCCGGGTGGATATAATAGGGCGTGCTGTGAGCTTCCTTCATAATTGTGCTTCATAACACCGACATCGGGAACGCAAAGTCGGTTCTGAAATCGCAAGACTCCATCATCATGAATTACAAATCCTGGGGCTTTTCCCTTGTTCACTTCATCATGCAACCGAATCATCAGAGGATCATCCAATTGCTTAGATTTGATTTCTACGGTTAATGATGAAGTTATTTCCATCACACACAGTTGTCCTTGGACTCTTTGCAACCATACTTCAATTCCTTCACGAATCAATTCTCGTTGAATGCCGGGCTGGGAGGTCAGAGTCTCCAGCATCTGAATAGAAATAGGCTTGCATCTAAGTGCATCGGCCACTACATTTTCTTTGCCTGGATGATAAAGAATCTCCTAGTCGTAGTCCTTAATCAATTCCAGCCATCTCCTTTACCGCATGTTCAACTCTTTATGATAGAAGATGTATTTGAGACTCTTGTGATCCGTAAAGATTTGACAGTGAGTCCCGTACAGGTAATGTCTCCAGATTTTCAAAGCAAAAACTACTGCTGCCATCTCCACATCATGCTTTGGGTAATTCACTTCAAAGCTGCCCGAGAACCTGAGAAAGCCTCAAAATGAGAAAGGGTTGAATATCGTGTCCATTCGTTCCGACAGAGGTATAGAATTCACTAACCGCTTTATAGAGCAATACTGTTTGGAAAATGGGATACAACACAAATACTCAGCTGCCCGTACACCTAAACAAAATGGTGTTGCCGAGCGAAAGAATAGGACGCTGAAGAAGGCAGCAAGGACAATGATTGCCGCAAGAAAGTTGCCACAGCGTTTCTGGGGCGAAGCCACCAATACAGCGTGCTATACACAAAACCATTGTATCATCAAAAAGCATCACAACAAAATAGCATACGAGGTATGGAACAACAAAACTCCGTTAGTTTCGTATTTTCACATATTTGGATGCAGATGTTACTTTTTGAACAATGGTAAGGATCAAAGATGAGAAATCGGATGAAGGGATATTTGTTGGATATTCCTCTGTTAGCAAAGATTACAGGATCTTAAATAAAAGGAATCTAACAATTGAGGAATCAGTTCATGTAGTGTTCGATGAACCTCACCATGATCCTACAGGAGTAGAAGACATTTCTCAGAACATCCAACAGCTTTCCATCATAGATCCACCAACTCCATTAGAACCTGTCGTTGACTTAGAAATCAACCCCGCATCTGTAAGAACTGACGTAGATGAAGCCCATGCTGTACAAGCTAAAGCCAAAACTACAGCAACTCAAGATACAGTACGGGACCCCGAACTAGAACCCGATAGAAGATGGTTGAGAGATCACCCACAAGAGTTGATAATAGGAAACATTGATGCTGGTGTTTCTACCCGTAGGAGAATACAGAGTACACAAGGAAATTAACTATGTGCGCAAGAAGACCCCGAGTCAGAGATATCTCCATTTCCTGAATGAAAATCTCTATCCGAGCTTAGAAGACTTAATATGTGAACCATTGTTGTATTCTTAGCCCAATCCGAACCTGTTTCTACCAAAGAAGCTCTCAACAACGCTCATTGGATCACATCTATGGAAGAAGATCTTAATGATTTTGAAAGAAACAACGTATGATATCTTGTACCCAGACCTACGCATCAATCAGTAATTGGAACCAAATAGGTATTTAGAAACAAGAAGGATAGAAATGGACTCATTATCATGAATAAATCCCGACTAGTCGCCCAAGGCTACAGACAGGAAGAAGGCATACACTACCAAAAATCAGGGTTTAGCCGACCACACAAAGTCGTCGGCTAAAGCCTAAAGGTGGTCGGCTGAAGTCTAAAGTGGTCGGCTAAAGGGTCGTCGGCTAATGTTCGTCGGCTAAGGTTTAGCTGACGACTTTTTAGATTGTGGTCGGCTAAAATTGGACCTTAGCCGACAACAAACAAAGTCGTCGGCTAAAGTACATAAAATTAAAGTGGTCGGCTAAACAAGCTTTAGCCGACGGTATAAGAGTGGTTGGCTAAACCAGCTTTTTCCGACGGAATAAGAGTGGTCGGCTAAACAAGCTTTAGCGATGAAATTAGAGTTGCCGGCTAAAAAACCAAAAATACTTTAGCCGACGGCAGACGCCTAAGTGGTCGGCTAAAGTCTTTTTTAAAAAAAAAAAAATTTCAGATTTTATTTTTACCAAAACCTATTTTAAAAACTTGTTTCTAACATCAACCAAACACCAATATACACAAACAATAACAATATAAAACTCCAAATCACAAGTACATATATACTCAAATAAGTATAGACAAACATTACCATAGTTTTCAAATTACGATAAACATTATCATAGTCTTCAACAAACGTAGATCAAATCCTATCTAACATAGTTTTCCACATACTAATTACTAATTAAAATACAAAAATGTCTAGCTAAAGAGTCGGAAAATCACGATAAATAGAATCACTACCATCATTTAAGGGACCGGCATGGTGCTCTGATGATGATGGCGGAGTTTGTGAAGTCACAAATGGAGGCATAGTCTGTGAAGGCACAAATGGAGGTGGTGGTGGTGGTTGAAATCCCTGCTGAGTCATAGTCTGACTAAGTGAGGCCATATATGCCCACATCATCTGCGTCTCGTGCTGCTGACGCGCCATCGCCTGCTGATGCTGGATCTTTATTTGACGTTGCTCTTCCTGGAACTTAGCCATCTTCTCAGCAGCCTCCCTTTCTGCCTCAACTGGAAGCTCATTCGCCATCCTCAATTGTTCCTCTAGGAAAGCTCTATTGGTATCACTCCGACGACGTTGGAAACCCGGTGTATCCTTCAACAATCTATGTCCCTCGGACCCCATCATCCACGTATGAAATTGGCTCCCTTTAGGAGTATACAAGGTACCCCACACCTGAGACCTGACGTATGGATCGGACTGATCGATCATGTCAATAGCTGCAGGAAGATCTGTCTCTGCTATATCCGGAAACTGCTCCCTCGCAATCTGTGCCAAGATAGTCTCAGACTCCGTCCTCACTCTCTCCTAAGTTACAAGAAAAAATAAACCGTTGGATATGAATAAAGGTTAGAAAAAATACATATGCTATACACTAAGAAAAAAATAACAAATTTTTAGGAATTAATTATTTTTACTTACATGTTCGTCAATATTTTGTGGATATGTTTTTTTAGACACATACGCAACCACATTGTCCACTTGGTCCGAAGTAGTAGCCTCGTGAGCAACACATGCCAACGACCGTGACCCCAAACTATGGTACTCCGTCAGACGACCACGATTGGTCTTGTTTTTTGTACTAGTCATCTACAAAAAGATTTATGTCAAATCAATTATAAACTATTTCGGCATTAAATATATTTCGACTTTGTTAAAGAAATATTATATAACACTTTTAACTAATTTCAATAACCTAATAAATAACAATACAATTAGTAATACATACCTTATAGCAGGGGTCGTTAAAATGGATGCAAAGCCAACTCCACTCGCGTTCCCGGTATTTGAATTCTATAGGACAAGCGTCGCGGTTTCCACCCCAAGTCTCCCAAAATAGATGCAACTCATTTTTCCAAGACTTGTACCTATACAAGCAACAAAAGATCGTAAATATCAAATACTTACACCAATAGCAATAAATAACTCGAGAACATTATTATTAACATTACTTACTTGGTGGACTGCTCCTCATCACACCAAGTATGTAGTAGGGATGGAGGAATATCAAACCACACCTACAATGAACATAAACAAAATTCGAATAAACCTACATTTTATGGTTGAGAGTTGAATAAAGTTCCATAGATAACTGTTCATAATCTAATTTCATATTACTGTTCCTACACCTTAAGCAATATAATGAAAAAAATGAAAAAAAAACTTATCAAACTGACCAAAATTGATCTAAGTTCATATTACTGTTCCTACACATTCAATATTTTCTAAATCAGATCAAACACATATGCAGTTGAATTTGAATCAGTCAGATTAGCTGTAGGTGGCTGCAATCAATCATGTGACTTCATGTTTTCCCAAGTACTATCTCATACTTGATATCATTATGCCAAAAATGCATTTTCCACATTGAAAACTGTAGAGGCTTAGGTGTTCTTACATTTCACTTGCAAAAATTAAAATTGACAGCAGTAATATAACATATATTAGTAACTTTGAAATCGAGAATGAATTAAATTATACACCACAAGATGGAGGATGCCCTCCTGCTGCTACTGATGTATCCAACTGCCACTCATTTGAGTTAACCTACAATATCTGAACACATAAGCATTTTGATGACAAGTTCAAAAATAATTACTTACTGGCCGTTTCATGGCAGAATTAGCAAACACAAAGATTTGGTGATTGTGACATGGACCAATAATATCAGCAACTATAAACAGATTGAAATCTCCGGACACATGATTTAAAAGGCTTATTCAGGGAATTTCTATAGTACTAATAATAGATACTCTCTCCGTCCGAAAAAAATATAGTAGAAAGGCCATTCCCATCCGTCCTTGATCATAATCTATTGTTCATATTACATTTTCACTCTCAAAATAAAAAAAGGTGCTTCCTCTAATATAATCTGACTTCATCAAAATAATAACAATAAACCAATGAGCGACGGATAGGAAACCACTAATATCCATACTTACCGACATAGCGTTGTTTAGGCTTTCCTTCACACACATCGGCACGTCCTTCCACTGGGCCCTCAACATTGGAACTCTATCTCGAATGAGAACTCCTATATATCGACGATATGCAACTGCGCCGTCAAAAGACAATACGGGGGCTCCATACTTATTAACCGGTATGGTGTGACGACTATTATCCGAAACATGTCTGTCAAGTACATAACACTTAGATGATCCTCGAGTCTTCTTCTTCTTATTATTCTTCTCAGATGTCGACAGTCGTGCCAAGTCATTTGCTTCAGATCGAAGATCCTCGACAAGCTTGCCCTTCGACCGTCTAGCACTGTGCCATATTTTCTCCTCGGACCATGGAACAAATCTGTAAGCCTCTATAGGGCTTATCAAACTGGTTGTGAGTGGCCGACCCGTATCGTTGACCTCAGGAATGGCCGGTACCATGGGTGGCATGAAAAGAGTCGGGGGCGGACCGTGTGGTACCTCTGACGAACTATCTACATGTCCTGTAGTGGAAGGAGTAGGGTCAGGCCGATATATAGAAGGCATACGAGGTGCCGGAGTGGTCGTCGGGGTAGCGGTAGGTGTGGACAACGTCTCTTGGTCCGGAAAATCTAAGCGTTTAGATAATCGAGAAGGTTCTGTCGGTGTATGAATCCCACTAGCCTCTAGTATCTTATATGCACGACTCGTAGACTTACCTATATAAAGGGGCGCGGGTTCCTTACATCCCGCGTGGCTAGAAGCTGCAGAACTAACTCCCGAATCCGGCGTCTTCTTTTTCTTACCAAATCTCAACATTTTTGTTACTTTACTCATGTGTGCCTGTGTTAAAATGAACAACACAAATAACATAATTAAATATACACGATAACTTTTGAGGCAACAATCGTTTTTTCATGTGAGCAAAAAATGAAAAACTAGATGAAAAACTGTGAGGGCAAAAGATGAAAAACTAGATAAAAAATTAAGTCGATAGCTCTAACAATAACCTATAAACATTATTATGCGTCTTAGGTTCTAGAATATTATTTGTATTTAAACTAGCATGCTTTATATAGTTATTACATTAATTATGATTGGGTACTTATCGTTTGTAAAGTAAAACAAGTGTTTATATTTAGTCTTGACACTTTAAAAATAATTACGAGTCTGATTTATATAAGTCATTGTGAAAACAAGTCTAGTTGTTTTAACCATTTCATAACATATTTAAGATTTCTAATATAAACTTATATGTCGAAACTATACTTTTCGTCATGTTTCAGTTTTTGTAAATATAGTTATTCTAACTTTATGTCTATGTTATTCCTAACGCGTAAAAGGTCATGAATCGGTTTTTATGTCTTTGAAATTGTATTTGAATGTATATATAATTTCTAGTGATCTTATATCCTTAATTACATCATAACATGAGTTAAATTTCTAGTGTAAACTTGTGATTAAGTGCAGAAAGTTGGACAGCACTCTGCAGTCCCGCGATAAAAGCCATATCTTGAGTTCTAGAACACTATAGGATGCGAGGCTTTTTCCTACGTTTAAGTTTATGTCTTAGCTTCATTTCATAAAACTACGACGAGTTCCAGAAACGATCAGAACTATCCCGTTTTGTCCAATGAAATCTGTTAGTCAGTTTTTGACATATTTTACCGTTTTGGCTCTAGTTTATTCATCGGGATGAGTTACGGCATGAGCCACCCGTCGAAACGGCCACAAGACATCAATCTATAAGCCTATGTTTTTACTTAAGTTTTACAGTCCACCGATTTTTCCCAGTAATTACGTTTACAGCCCCTGTCCAGTTTCTGTTTTGCAATATAAGTCCTTTCGACGGTTTCTAGTGTTTTAGTTCAATTTTCCAAGCATAATCAAGTATAATAAGTATATAGAGCATATTAAATACATGAAATACTAATATTTACAGAAATCAAAGGTAAATATAGGAGTTTCCTTACAATCCTTGTGAACATATTTAAGATTTCTAATATAAACTTATATGTCGAAACTATACTTTTCGTCACGTTTCGGTTTTTATAAATATAGTTATGCTAACTTTATGTCTATGTTATTCCTAACGCGTAAAAGGTCATGAATCGGTTTTTATGTTTTCGAAATTGTATTTGAATGTATATATAATTTCTAGTGACCTTATATCCTTAATTACATCATAACATGAGTTAAATTTCTAATTTAAACTTGTGATTAAGTGCAGAAAGTTGGACAGCACTCTGCAGTCCCGCGGAAAAGGCCATATCTTGAGTTATAGAACACTTTAGGATGCGAGGCTTTTTCCTACGTTTAAGTTTATGTCTTAGCTTTATTTCATAAAACTACTACGAGTTCCAGAAACGATCAGAACTTTCCCGTTTTGTCCAATCAAATCTGTTAGTTAGTTTTTGACATGTTTTACCGTTTTGGCTCTAGTTTATTCATCGGGATGAGTTACGGCATGAGCCACCCGGAGAAACGGCCACAAGACATCAGTGTATAAGACTATGTTCTTACCTAAGTTTCAAAGTCCACCAATTTTTCCCAGTAATTACATTTACAGCTCCTGTCCAATTTCTGTTTTGCAATATAAGTCCTTTCGACGGTTTCTAGTGTTTTAGTTCAATTTTCCAAGCATAATCAAGTATAATAAGCATATAGAACATATTAAATACATGAAATACTAATATTTACAGAAATCAAAGGTAAATATAGGAGTTTGCTTACAATCCTTGTGAACATATTTAACTAGAACCATGAATTTAAAGCTTCAACAAGAAAAACCCTAGCTTCCAATTCTTCAACACAACTCTTGCTAACCCTTGATAACCTTGATCTAACCTTGTAATAACCTTATTAATTCAGCCCCTAACACCTTGTGTAGCTACTACCAAATATATTCTTACACCCAAAAAAGAGTGAAAAGATGGGAAGAAAAAGAAGCTAACCTTAAGAACAAATAGAATTAGGGCTTCTTCTGGAGTTGAGGCCGACGGCGAGCACAAGTCCACGGCGGAAACGGGCGGCGGACGACGGACGACGTGCTGGACAAGGACGGGCGGCATACGATGGGTTGGACAAGGACACAGCGAGCGGAGGACGGGCTTCTTACTGTGAGAAGATGTTTCTGCTCGTTGTTTTTAGTATAGACTTTAGCCGACGAATTTTAGGTGTCGTCGGCTGTCAATCTTTAGCCGACGGCTTTGATGCTGTTGTCGGCTGAAGGCTTTTTTTATATATATTTTGCTTTCTAGTTTATAAATATCTATATATATATATATATATATTAGTTTTATAAAAAATATATGTGTATATATATTTTTGTGGTTTAGCCGACGACTCAGTGGTCGGCTCAAGTATTAATCTTTAGCCGACAACTACGTTACAGTTTAGGCGACGACCTGGGAAAGAGTCGTCGGCTAAAAGGTTTTAGCCGACAACAGTAACGTTCGTCGGATAAACTCCAAAGTTTAGCCGCCGACACATAAAAGTCGTCGGCCGTTTTTCTTAGTGTCGTCGGCTAAAGTCCTTTTTTTGGTAGTGATAGACTACGATGAGACATTTGCCCCGGTAGCCAGACTAGAAGCTATTAGGATATTTTTAGCCTTTGCCGCCCATAAAAGCTTCATTGTATACCAAATGGACATCAAAAGTGCATTCCTGAATGGAGACCTTGTTGAAGAAGTATATATTGAACAACCACTAGGGTTTGTCAATCCAGAAGGCGAAGACCTAGTATACAGGCTAAGGAAAGCACTGTATGGACTTAAGCAAGCGCCTAGAGCATGGTATGAGACTCTGTCCCAGTATCTAACCGATAATGGATTCGAGAAAGGTGATGTGGCACTATAAGAATAAACGTCAAAGACTTCGGATAATATCCGAAGTAAAAATGTTATAATTACCGAAGTCTATGTTCGTGTAGTTAAAGGTATACTTTAGACTTCGCTTATTAGACGAAGTCTAATATCGTAATAACCGAAGTCTATCTCGGTTTTTAGAACCCGAATATGGGCGTTTGCGAAGTAAAAAAGGTCCTTCCACTTCACTTATTTTATAATCGCTGAAGTGTATATTTCCTATTCGCTTCTAATTATATATCTCTGACTTCGTTTTTTATCCGAAGTAAATAACCACATTGCATATTTCTTTTCAATTTGTAAATATAGTATCCATGTTGTACAAAAACATTATCCATCCAATAAAAAAACTCAATTCACAAGATCTCAACAACACAACCTCAAATGCATCAATCAACCTCATTAAAAATCCAACAAACTCAAATCACAAGATCCCAATTCAATAACACAAGATCATAAGCGTTGATAATAGTAATAAACCACAATTTCATATATAAGCGGTAATTTATCGTACAAAAATGCCAAATATTGATTCGCGTGATTCACAAGTTTGCATTGGGCATAACTATAATATGCCAACATCAAATAAACTTCCACAATGTCTACGAGACACATGCATAGGTCTAGCTAATGGACTGCACATTAACAAAACATTCACCATATTTACCCGATCAAACGACATGTTCTGATCTAACTATACCAACAGATATGCACCAGAGTACCAGTAGTGTTGCAACCAAGACCATACACATATAGTACTGATTTGAATCTAGACAAAGAACTTCCTGACAATGAAGCCAGCCTAAGCACCATCGACAAACGTGTAGACGAACTTGCTCCACTCGTTCCTGACTTCATCAGAGGAACGTGTATTCACAAGCATCTTTTGGAAGTTTGTACCCTTTTTGTGTAATGTATCTGATACCCTGCAATGTAGAGATAATTAGTGAAACGGCTTCGAATATAAAAGATCACTATACCAAATCTGTAATCGATATGCTTTTGATTACGGCAAGTTCGAGTTAATCGAGAATTTCGGAAACCATCCAGGAGCATCTGTTCTCTTTGCTGTCGACGCTGTGCCTTCTGTATTTTCTGTCAAAGGCAGTAATATAGAAACTTTGCCATCAATTGAAGCCAACAATTTTCTTTTTTACTAAGAGAGAAGAAAAGGTATAGTCATGAAAGAACTCGAATTACTGACCTTCCGTTGCCTTTCAAGAACAGGAATAACATCAGTTTCAAGAGACTTACCGACTGCAACCTCCCATTGAACTCCACCGATGAAAATGTATTCTACCATCCAAAAGCGAGAGAATGAATTCGGTGCAATCTACGATGAGGAACTTGAGTAACAAAACATGTATACATACCACAATTTTTGAATTCTTCAAAATTCATGGCGAGTCTCCCATTTAGAGCAGTTGGTGGCACAGTACCCTTGCCTTTGACACCCTCATTTTCAAAGAACTGAACTTCCTTGTATAATCGATGACCGATAGTTTCATTCCCATCATACCTGTAACCAAGAGAATCAAACTTACCACCGTTGTTGACTTACTTTTAAAAAGGAAAAATCTTAAGATTTACCAGAGGCAATTCCATTCCCATTGCCAGCAAGCTTGTCCTTTCGGAAATTAGAGAGTTCACCATTTTCATAATAATGGCTCCATATGTGAAAAGGACATTTATCGTATACGAAAACCTATCCAGGTGTCCGTACAAGAAAATCCACTTCAAGAAGCTCCTAAAAAATCACGTTCGTGTTTCTTTAAGCTAGCCTAAATAGAAAAGCACAACATTAACAACAGTACATTAAATAAACTAATGTGCTTTAGTCAACACAAGTTCAAAAAAGAACACAAACGCAATATGTCACCTCAATCCTTTTAATTTATATTACTTTTATCTCACCCTGGAGGTCTTTCAATTCCATACCAAAAATTACCAAGACCAGAAGTTTTTCTCATATAGGGCTAGTCACAGATGCAACATAGCATGTTTAACTGCAATGACAAACATCCGACACAGTTAAATTACAACTTAAATATAAACAGAATACTCGTGAGCTTTGTAATATTTCAAACGTGGCTCTGTAATATTGGCAAGAATGACTAAAACAAAAATAAAAATTCTACTTTTTCAAAATATTGCAATAATAAAGCATCGAGATGTAAGCCTCAAAAGCTTGAAGAACAAATATATGATGTAACTCGTTATTACAAATAAACCTTACCCTTTTGGACCACCAGATTCATAATCTTTAGGGATACTAAGTTTTACAATCTCACCCCACTCCCCAAAGTGTCCCTCGAGAGTAGCCATAAGTCTGCAAGGTACCACCAAGGTATAATTTGTTAGCAAATTTATAAATAATTTATGCATAACTACAGTGTTGGTATAAAGAACTTACTCTTTTGGTAAGACAGTCATTGCTAAATATACGAACAAGTGATGCATCAATTAAAAGTCGAACTCTTAAATATATAAACAAAGTGCAAAAAATACATAAACAGAGTTTAAAGTTCATACCCGCCAGGAGTGTATGAACCTATTTCCCCTCTTTCCTTTGCTAAATCAATTTTCACATCACGACCAAGCAAATTTGATCCATTGAGTTCAAGGGTCTGAAAATAAATTACTAAATAATTAGGTCTTTATCGTGTTCAACAAAAATTTATTGGAAATAAAACTAAACAATGATTATACTTTTTGGTCTGCATCAGGGGTGGTGAATTCAACGTGTCCATAACCAGCAAAAAGGACATCAACAACCTCACCAACATCCTTGAAAAAGTTAACTGTGTAAAATTGTAACTAATTAGCGCAGGGTTCGGATTCCGGAACTTGCCAGAACTTGCCAAACATTTGTTAATCAAGAACAGATTGTTGAGTTTTATTTTAATTTTTTTAAATTCAAGAAGATTACTGGACATAAAAGCAAAAGAGCTGATTCTTGCATGATTTGTAAGATAATAGGGCTTTCTTCTGATAAAACTTCTCATGTCTTTGACCGATGGTGGTGTTTTTGCCTCCCATTTGTACCTTTTACTAATAGAAGGGTCTTGTACTCTAAGTAACACAGAAGTGTCTGGAAATCAACTAAATATTACACCAGCTTTCCCCAAGTTTTTTACTCCACAAGTGCAATGTACAATTAAAGGAATGAAGAGAACACCAGATGAGTAGATGAATTTTTTTTTTTTTTTTTTTGCAAAATGAAAAGGATGAGTAAAGGAAAACGAAAGAACTTTTTGATCAAGTACACGACAGCATTGAATGTAATCCAATTTTAGATATATAGGACAAACATGCTACAATAGAACATCAAAACATGAGAGGGGTTATGGTCATTCCAGGTTTTGCGAGATCACCTCCTTCTTTGGGTGTGTTATTCAAAAGAAATCCACAGCTTTACCTCGAGTGACCCCAGCTTCTTTTGAAGAATGCTTTATGATCTCAGATGACTATGCCTTCTATTATACAAAGTTTCGTCCTTCTAAAATAGACCGTGATTGTTATGCTAAATTTAATTGTCAAGTTGCACTCATCCCACTATTAATAATCTTCTTAAATTCATTCCATGCAATTTACTATGTACAGTTCAAAACAAGGATGCAAGTAACAATGCATATACCCGAAAAAAAATACAAAACCGCTTAAATTTCAAGACACGGACAATATGAAGCGAATCGATATCGGTGATTCAACATATTTTAGATCTCTCAAAATATTGGAACGCAAGAGCATAACGTGAGAAATTGAGAGTAAATGGTAACCTGATTCATCAATTACTAACAACAGAATTTAACTTTAGAACAAAAACTAAAGATGAGAACAATAAGAAGTGACAAGAACAATGTTACTGAGTTCGACATGGAGGAGTAAAAGGTGGATGTCCACACAAAAAACACATTACTCCCAAAACCAGAAAAACAAAACAAAAAAAAAATTAAGGTACCAAGTTGAGCTGAGATGCAACCAACAGCGGTTACGTCTGTGTTTGCATCAGCCAATCTCTGCAAGGCAACTTCTCGAGAGAGAGAGAGAGAGAGAGAGAGAGAGAGAGAGAGAGAGAGATTGGGGACGGTCAATAAGAGAAGATCCGGAATCCGAACCCTGCGCTAAATACGGGAAGTATTGTAAATGGGTTTGCTCGATCGAGGATATGATCCTCCAGGAAGCGCGGCGGGCGCTGATGACGTTCTTGTAGGGGACAGAGAAAAGGTTGCGCTCCTGTACACGTTCTCCTCGCGTGGGATGCCATTCAGATTTGGGATGAGGTATTCTGATATTTTCTTAGAGAGATGGAGACTAGAGAGAGGATTTCTCTTTTTAGAGAAAGGAAGAGGGCGAGGGAGGGTTGGGAAATAAGGTAGAGGATATTGGGCGTCGGGGTTAGGGTTGAAAATGGGGAGAGGTAGGAGATGCAGGAGAGAGAAAGAGAAATGGGAACAGCTGATTTTGCAGGGTTTTGACCGATTAATATTTTTATTCGGTCCAATGCCTTCTTGAACTCTAAATATTTTTAATCAAAAACAATTCAATTCTTTCTTGTTGTTATTTTGGTAATGTTTTGGATAAAATTGTTTGTTTTAGTAATTTTTTATCATGGAAATTGGAGTAAAAAATTTGAGGGAGGAATGGTGGAAACCAATATTTGCTAAGTATTTTTTGGAGCCTAAATGAAAAAAAATTGAACATCAAAATATTAATTCCCGGTCTCAAAACATACACTTCGCTATTGTAAAAAAATTTTGGTAAAAAATAAAATTTCACACTTTTTACTTCAGTAATTATCAAATTAGCGAAGTCTTTGTAACTTAAATTTTCTAACTAGCTCCTGCTTTTTTGTTTGGTACCATTTAGTGAAGTCTATGTTGGTTTTTTACTTCAGTAAATTGAAAAGCGAAGTTGTTGTTTGTTTTTACTTCGCTAATATACATTACCGAAGTGAGACGTACCGAAGTCTTTGACGTTTATTCTACTAGTGTGGACAAGACCTTATTCAAAATACAGGAAGGTGATGACCTTCTAATGGTTCAAATATACGTAGACAATATAATATTTGGTTCAACTAATCTTGCTTTATGTCAAAAGTTCTCTCATCTCATGCAAAGTAAATTTGAAATGAGTATGATGGAAGAACTTAGTTATTTCCTAGGGTTGCAGGTAAAGCAGTTGCCCACCGGGATTTTCATCAACCAGGAAAAATACAGCAAGGAGCTTCTCAACAAGTTTGGAATGAATACTTCCAAATCATCGTCAACCCCCATGAGCACTTCCGTGCAAATTAGTGCTGATGAAGATGGAAATCCAGTTGATCAATCACTCTACAAGAAGCTTGTTGGATCACTCCTGTACCTAACAGCTAGCAGGCCCGATATCCAGTTTGCTGTAGGAGTGTGCGCGATATCAAGTTTCACCTAAAGAATCACACTTCGCAACAGCCAAACGAATCCTTAAATACGTCAAAGGAACACTCAATGTAGGACTGTGGTGCCCTAAAGAAGGCGGATTCGATTTAGTTGGCTACAGCGACTCGGATGTAGGAGGTTCCAAGCTAGATAGGAAGAGTACAAGCGGAACTTATCACTTTATTGGACCTAGACTTGTGTCTTGGTTTAGCAAGAAACAATTGGCAAACTCGTTTTCAACAGCTGAATCAGAATACTATGCTGCTGGTAGTTGCTGTATGCAGATCCTTTGGATGCAACAATAGCTGTCAGACCATGGAATTGAAGCCAAAGAGACGTCGATTATGTGTAATAGCATGAGTGAAATTGCTATGACTCACAACCCTGTATTGCACTCGCGCACCAAGCATATTCACATGAAGCATCATTTCATTAGGAATCATGTTGAGAACAAGGATGTTCGGCTGGAAAAAGTTCATACAGATATCCAGTTAGCCGACATCTTTACCAAACCTCTCGACACAGCAAGATTCTACATGCTTCGACATGAATTTGGATTGCTACAGCCTAACTCCCTGTAAGTTTTTAATGCTTTTACTCAGCAAATTGAGGGGGAATGCTGTAAGACCCAAGAATACAGTATCCACCGTTAGTTATCTGTACACTCAGTCTATCAGAACAGCACTGTAGGAACAAAGAAACATGAATTATCCTATAGCTGATGTGTGTAATAATTAAGGGGAATACAGTACGACCCAAGAATACAGCATTTATCCAAAAGTTGGTGTATCGGATTGAAACTCGTATGTTCCTTTTAAGGGGAATGCTGTATTTTCGCGGATACAGCACATACTATGGGAAATCTATTATCATGTTATTTATTTTTAAACGATTTTTGTGTCCACGTGCCCTGTCATAATTAAAAGTTTTTGCATTAAATGCTTTACACGACATCTGGACATTGGTATCTTCAAAGCCGTGATGTTTCATATTTTTTTATTAATTTTACACCGCCGTTTCGGGCAATAAGGGTAATTTGATAAGTCATGAGTGGAACCTACTTTTATTTTAAATTAAATGGATAAGTTGTACCGGTTACACTCAGTCCATCGTGATCATCCATTTTAAACATCGGTTCCCATCCCTTAAATCTGACCGTTCATTCTCTGAAAACCCTTCTTCGCCGCCCACTATAAAAGGACTCTAAATGCCATTTGAGACTCTTTACGCTTTCTGCATATTTAACGAATTCTTGAGCATACAGCCTACAAAATTTTCTGTTTTTACTGCATTTCTCTTTGAAATCTCTTTATCTTTTCTTTGAGAATCATCATGGCATCTTCTCAGACCTCTTCCATCTCTCTCAAGAAGTCCTCCAACATCATCATGAGGATATGTCAGCAAGGCCTTTATCGCCTTGGAATCCACACTGCTGAATGTTTTGGTGTTCATATGGCTGAGGAATTCTACCTCAATGCCGCTGTTCGTTTCCTTTCGCTGTCATTCACGGAGTCGAGATCCGTGTTGACCAGGAGCTTCTCCAGAATCTCTACAGGCTTCCTGCTGATGGCCTGACCATGGAAGATCTTGAGACCTTTGGGTCCCAACAACTGTTGACTACATATTATGGCCTGTTCACCGGTTCAGCCTCGGTTGAAATGGTTCACACCTCTTGCCATTAGAAACTTTTCTGTTTACCCTTTGTTTATTTACATGATTTCTGTTGCCGTGTTATTGAGAATAGAACATGTACATTCGAGATGTGCACCAATCTTAGGTTCAGGATGATGGTTGCAATTATGATCTGTGAGAAGGTCAACTGGTGTCAAATCATCCTCAAACGGTTGCAGGAAGAAGTTTCTAAGCCCGCCTCGCAGAAGAAATCCTTTGGTTTGATTTTGAATTATATTCTGACAAAATGCGGTGTTCAGCAAGATGAAAAAGCAAAGAAGATCACTTCTCGCATTTATATGGGAAACATCAGACCCATCGTTTTCAAGAAAGGACCCCTTATTGCAAACAGGCCTTTCGTCCGAAAATTACCCCTTTCTGCCAACCCAAGGGATGTATCTTCTAAGTTCCAGAGCGAAGAATCCTCGAGGAAGAGAAAAAGATCTCACAGCAAAACTCCAGTTGTTGTTGAGAGGCCGAAAAAGAAGCTAAGGAAGCTTTCAAAAGTTCGAGCTTCAGATATTTCCAAGGATGGTCCTTCATCGGCCCAACCCACTGTAGCGACACCCCAGGGCACAACCCCTGCAGATGAGATGACTGCTGCTGTCTCGACAGTAGATCTCGAGCCACCTGATGGACAAATCAGATTCCCGTCAGAAAGGAGAAGATAAATCTGGCGATCAAGCTCCCGAAAGTCCAAAATCAGATTTCGACTCGGACGATGACGCGAGGAATCTGAATCTGGTCTAAGAATGAGTCGCGAGGAATCTGAATCTCAGATGGGCACAGGAACTTGTAGTCAACACCAATCTCCTCCCCATCAACAAGACACTGTTCCCGACAACGAGGATTTAGTCCCTCATGTCGCGGAGGAACAATCTGTTTCGCAACAGGCACCTGAGCCTATCGCAGAGAAACAACCGGCTACCCAATAGGCATCCAAGCCTGTCGCCGCTCAAGTCGAAGAAGAACCTAACACCATCCCGCACGAGGAATCAGTCCCTCTGTCGGAGCAGGCGGAAGCTGAGAGACAGCAGGAGGAATAAGTACCCCCTGTATCTTTGTCTTCAGAACCCACTGCCGAACAAGAGAAATCATCAACCCCTGTCGCCGGGCCACCCTCTGATGATCCCAAAACCTCAACTGTTTTGGAATCCGGTGATGGTACAAAACCTGAGTATGTCCAACTCAATTCATATCCCAATGTGAACTTGAGACGGTTGAATGAAGTTGACGATTTCGCCCAACCAGACTTTCCAAGGACTGCCACAAGGAAAGAGCGATTACATGCTCTTAGCCTTCAAACAGTTTTCATCCAGGATGCCATCAACGCCATGTATTCTGTCGAAGAAGCTATTGATTGGATGCACCAATCAGCCGTTGAAGAGATGACAGGTCTAAGGCACGAAGTCTCCCGAGTGGAAGAAGCCTTTAGAATATTGCCATCAGTCTTCAAGCAGGCCCTAAGACAATTGCAAGAAAGACAGGAGCAGATCCTGAGAGAAGAACAATCTAAGATACGCATGTCCGAGGCCAAGACATCATCAGCTATTATTGAATCCGGTTCCCATCTCCGAGCCCACGACAAGAAAATTCAAGATATGTCGCAGGTGCTCTCCTCCCTTGTTGAGAAAATGACAAATTTTGAGACGAAACAGGATGATGCTATGCAAATCCTGGAACGCCTTGATGAGAAGGTGTCATACATTGATGACGCCAAAAAGGGGGAAGAAGCGAGGGAAGATGCTAGGAGAACAAGGCTGGAGCAATAAAAGGAAATGCTAGATCCTTTTGAAGACAGCATCACTGCTGATATTGCCCGCATTTCATCTCCAAATGTTAGGATACAGGGAGATCGCCCAGAATTCCAGGACCCTAAGTACACTTGGAAGAACCGAGTTCAAAAACCGCAAGCTATGAACCTCCCGGCCGACCGACAGCCTACTGCAGAAGAAATCAAAAACTGGAGGAGGAATGAAATGCTAAGACACTTTGTTGTTCTTATCAGGGAATCCTCATTATTCAACAGATGCAGGGCGGTACAGGAAGCCACAGAGGATTTTGAGAAAATGTTGGAACAAGGAATGCTCCCGCTCCAGCAGCAGATGAAGTCTAAGCATAGACAAGGTGACTTGGTTACCCATCCAGAAGATTGGAACCTAGTCTTCGATAAGTCGTATGAAGGACGAGCCTTATATCTAAATCGAGACCGGGACGCTAATCAGAACTGGTGGAAAAATACCAAGAATGACCCCCAAAAGGCCATGGAGACACTCAGATTAGAGGAGTTGAATCCCTTGTTGTATTCATTTTGTAATTTTATTTTCAAAACAACAAAATATTGTACTCTTTGTTTCAATATCAATAAATTATTTGCTTGTATTGAAAGATTACAACTCGTAATCTACTATGTTCTTGTATATTTACAAACACTTAATTTATCCTTGCTGTATACAAATATGAAACTTGTTTTAATACATAAGCTGTAAGAACTTGTCTGCGAACAGTTCATAGTTTAAGTTGTATGTATCAAGAATATTATGTAAAATTATGCCTGCGCGCCAATCATAAGTTTAATCATATAGCACTCTTTTGATAAAAGCTGAACTTGCCTGCGAGCAGTTCTTAGTATTAGGCTAATTGCTGAAGGCCAGAACATTCGAATAGAAGACCAAGAAGTCTGCCCTCCTTCAAGATGCTAAGTGTCAAAGTTTTGGCATCATCAAGGATGTTTGGATAACATCATAAGGTTTTACAAGGAAGACTTGGAAGGACTTGGCAAATTATCAAAAAGGGGGAAATTGTTGGAATAACAATCCCTGTATCAAAATTGTCGTGATGAACAATCCCTGTATCGAAAGTTTTGACTAAATATTTTGACAATGTGCCAATCCAGCATACAGCAAATAGCTGTATTGAAAAGCTGATCAAAGGTGTCATCCTGTATCGAAGACTTCTCGTAGTCCCAGCATACAGTGAATCTATCATATAGCAAAGGAGTCTCATAAGACTAAGTATGGAAGCTGTCTCGAAACGACAATACATCTATCATTCCATACAGTATCCAAACATGACAAGAAGGAATCTTTGCTATTCGCTAAAGTCAAAGTCCCGTTTAAGAAGATATATTTAAATTCTGAAGGATAAAGAATTTAAATATTAAGCCGTCAAAGATCTTCAATCAAGCGCAAAATATGGATCGTGTTTCATTCAAACACATCATCCCGTTAGAACGGACTTTTCCTCAACGGATCTATCTCAACGGATATATTTCAGAAGGCTATATATATCTCCAGAGTTTAAAGATCACTCTCTGAAAATGCACAAAAACCAAATGAAGTTATCATCATATACATCTGAGCAAACATATCTGCCAAAGCATACTGCCATTCTGAAAGAAGAGATATACAAGTGCTCAAACCGTGAACAACATATTATTAGCTAAAAGCTCAGAAAGTCAAAGCTATTGTTCAAACATTATTCTACCCTTGAACAAAACCCATCAGCCCTGTGTGGACTGAGAAACCTTGCTATTCCTGAACTGTGTGTGACGGACTTGCATTGAAAAGACGAAGCTTCGGAACTATGTGTGAAGAATCTAGTCAAGTGAAAGCTTAAACCAATTTGTGTGAAGGGTTGAAGGCTAAGATCATTATATCAATCTGTGTGAACGATATATTGATTAGGTTTGATTATAAATACGTAGTTGTGTACGTAGTATTTGTAATAAACATTTTCACTCCTGTGTGGAGGACCAGTGGACGTAGAGGGGTTTACCTCGAACCACTTTAATTGCCGTGTCAGCTACCTTCTGCATTTACTATTTTAATATTTGTGATTATTTTTATGTATACACTTCATATCTAATTGCTATATTTATAGCAACTCACTTTAACAAGACTTCCGCTACGCACTCAGATTTGAAAACTGTACAGCTTGTTGTTTAAAACACTTTCCAAGCTGTATCCTGTATACTTAGTGGCCAACACGGGTGATCTAAGGTTGATACGTTTGTTTCCAATATCATCATTATATTCAAACTTTATCTTAAAGATGAACTAATCAATCGAACTTATAAGAAAGGATACAACTTTTGATGATTCTATCTTAAGTCCATTTTAGCAAAGGTGGCATCAACACTAAGTCTATGATCAATATGACGGTAACATTCGATACGGATTATCAATCTCAGAACACTATTCTCGTCATTTGACATAACAAGATTCCAACCACGATATTCCCAACAATGATAATTCAATCATAATCATCCCAACTTCTAAACATGATATTTCGTTGCATAAGTCGTCTAAGTGGTCTACTATTCTCGGTAGTATAATAATAACATCCCTAAGAACATGAATCTAAGGTTGGGGATAGCATAACATACCTTAAGATGAAGAAAACACCAAAACAATAGGTAGAGTCTAACTCCGGTTGCTTGTGTGTCAATCCAAAATGATTCTCCACTTCAATGATCAATATAAGTGATATCTAATCTTTAAAGATGGAGTATGGATGGCCTATGGATGTTTATGAAGTAGGGGAGGCTCTCTGGACTGAAGGATAAGTGAATAAAACGTAAACAACATAACATGGGGTGCTGTCTTATATATAATTTTCTGTGTTTAACGTACGTTAGCCTTCATGCATAACGTATGTTAGCCTCTTAGCATACGTTACCCAATATTTTTAGAGTACGCTATCATCCACTGATAGTTAACTATTCTCATTCTGTACTCGATTGTGTACGTTACACCATCAGGTTACGTACGTAAGCAACACCCTATAGCGTACGCTAGACATGTTCCTTAGCGTACGTTAACAATCGTTGACTTCAAAACTGTCCAGGCTCATCCAAGGGAATCTTATCCAGACCCATGTCCGGCTGGCGCATGTCATAGCTGCCCAGCTCAATTATTGACTGTCTAACATACGCTACGCTTCATTCATAGCGTACGCTAACTCTGGCCGATAACGTACGTTAAGCTACATTCTTAGCGTACGTTATCACCTACTTGCATGGGAAAATTTACATGTTGACATCCTCATTTACAAGGATACAAATATGAAAAATATCATACTTCGATTATCGATATCACAATTCCAAATAATACAGGGTTTAATTATAGATAAAATACTTAATAATTAATCCAGATATTACATACTCTCTTACTAAAAAGGAGTTTCGTCCTAAAACTCAAGACGAATATAACTCTGGATATATGGACTTCATGCTATCTTCCGTTTCCCAGTGGCTTCTTCCACTCCGTGACGCGACCACTGAACCTTAACCAAAGCGATCGATTTGTTTCTCAATTGTTTAACTCGACTCTCGAGTATCCTGATCGGTCTCTCTTCAAATGTGCCATCCTGAGCGACTTCGATCTCGTCGAAATCAATGACATGACAAGGATCTGGTATATACTTCCGTAACTGGGATATGTGGAATATGTTATGAACATGTCTCAATGACGGCGGTAATGCCAACCTGTATGCCAACTCTCCAACTCTCTCAAGAATCTCGAATGGTCTGATATATTTCGGACTCAGCTTTCATTTCCTCCCAAAACGAAAGATTCCCCGAGTAGGAGAAACTTTTAAAAGCACGCGATATCCAATATTGAACTCTAATGGATGACAGCGTACATTTGCGTAAGATTTCTGTCCACTCTGGGCGGTCAAAAGCCTTTTGTAAATCAAGGTTATCTTCTCTCGTGTCTGTACTATCAATTCCGGTTCCATCCCGATCAAGTCTGATGAATCATCCCAACATAGGGGCGATCTACATCTTCTCCCGTATAATGCCTCAAACGGTGCCATCTAAATGGAAGCATGCTAACTATTGTTGTAGGTGAATTCAATCAACGACCGATGAACTTCCCAATCAGTTGACCAATCTAAGGCACAAGCCCTCAGCATATCTTCCACCGTTTGAATAGTCCTCTCGGATTGTCTGTCTGTCTGCGGATGATAAGTTGTGCTGAAATTCAATTCGGTTCCCAAGGCTTTATGAACTGCTTTCCAAAAATGAGACACAAAGCGACTGTCTCGGTCAGAAATAATGGTCTTCAGCGTACCATGCAATCGGACTATCCCTGAAATAAATACTCATACCAACCTCTCGGGTCCCCAAGTGTCCTTAATGCCTAGAAAATGAGCCGATTTGGTTAGACGATCAACTATCACCCAAATCATGTTCATTCCTGTCTTGGTTCTCGGCATATTAGTGATAAAGTCCATCGATATGTCCTCCCACTTCCATTCAGGAATCGGGAGCAGCTTCAGCATTCCGGTAGGTCATTGATGCTCGATCTTAACCTGCTGACAAGTCAAACATTTCGAGACATAATCCGCTACATCTTTCTTCATGTTGCCCCACCAGAAGTTCTGCTTCAGGTCCTTATACATCTTACTGGTGCTCGGGTGGATAGAATAGGGCGTGCTGTGAGCTTCCTTCATAATTGTGCTTCATAACATCGACATCGAGAATGCAAAGTCAGTTCTGAAATCGCAAGACTCCATCATCATGAATTACAAATCCTGGGGCTTTTCCCTTGTTCACTTCATCATGCAACCGAATCATCAGAAGATCATCTAATTGCTTAGATTTGATTTCTACTGTTAATGATGAAGTTATTTCCATCACACACAGTTGTCCTTGGACTCTTTGCAACCATACTTCAATTCCTTCGCGAATCAATTCTCGTTGAATGCCGGGCTGGGAGGTCAGAGTCTCCAGCATCTGAATAGAAACAGGCTTGCAGCTAAGTGCATCGGCCACTACATTTGCTTTGCCTGGATGATAAAGAATCTCCAAGTCGTAGTCCTTAATCAGTTCCAGCCATCTCCTTTACCGCATGTTCAACTCTTTCTGACAGAATATGTATTTGAGACTCTTGTGATCCGTAAAGATTTGACAGTGAGTCCCGTACAGGTAATGTCTCCAGATTTTCAAAGCAAAAACTACTGCGGCCAGCTCCAAATCATGCGTTGGGTGATTCACTTCAAAGCTGCCTGTGTACCTGAGAAAGCTTCAAAATGAGAAAGGATTGAGTATCGTGTCCATTCGTTCCGACAGAGGTATAGAATTCACTAACCGCTTTATAGAGCAATACTGTTCAGAAAATGGGATATAGCACGAATACTCAACTGCCCGTACACCTAAACAAAATGGTGTTGCCGAGCGAAAGAACAGGATGCTGAAGAAGGCAACAAGGACAATGATTGCTGCAAGCAAGTTGCCACAGCGTTTCTGGGGCAAAGCCACCAATAAGTGTGCTATACACAAAACCGATGTATCATCAAAAAGCATCACAACAAAACAGCATACGAGGCATGGAACAACAAAACTCCGTTCGTTTCGTATTTTCACATATTTGGATGCAGATGTTACGTTTTGAACAACGGTAAGGATCAAAGATGAGAAATTGGATGAAGGGATATTTGTTGGATGTTCCTCTGTTAGCAAAGCTTACAGGATCTTCAATAAAAGGAAGCTAACAATTGAGGAATCAGTTCATGTAGTGTTCGATGAACCTCACCATGATCCTACAGGAGTAGAAGACATTTCTCAGAACATCTAACAGCTTTCCATAATAGATCCACCAACTCAATTAGAACCTGTCGTTGACTTAGAAATCAACCCCGCATCTGTAAGAACTGACGTAGATGATGCCCATGCTGTACAAGCTAAAGCTGAAACTACAGCAACTCAAGATACAGTACGGGACCCTGAACTAGAACCCGATAGAAGATGGTTGAGAGATCACCCACAAGAGTTGATAATAGGAAACATTGATGCTGGTGTTTCTACCCGTAGGAGAATACAGAGTACACAAGGAAATTAACTATGTGCGCAAGAAGACCCCGAGTCAGAGATATCTCCATTTCCTGAATGGAAATCTCTATCTGAGCTTAGAAGACTTAATATGTGCACCATTGCTGTATTCTTAGCCCAATCCGAACCTGTTTCTACCAAAGAAGCTCTCAACAATGCTCATTGGATCACATCTACGGAAGAAGAGCTTAATGGTTTTCAAATAAACAATGTATGGTATCTTGTACCCACACCTACGCATCAATCAGTAATTGGAACAAAATGGGTATTTAGAAACAAGAAGGATAGAAATGAACTCATTATGAGGAATAAATCCCGACTATTCGCCCAAGGCTACAAACAGGAAGGAGGCATAGACTACGATGAGACATTTGCCCCGGTAGCCAGACTAGAAGCTATTAGGATATTTTTAGCCTTTACCGCCCATAAAAGCTTCATTGTATACCAAATGGACGTCAACAGTGCATTCTTGAATGGAGACCTTGCTGAAGAAGTATATGTTGAACAACCACCAGGGTTTGTCAATCCAGAAGGCGAAGACCTAGTATACAGGCTAAGGAAAGCACTGTATGGACTTAAGCAAGCCCCTAGAGCATGGTATGAGACTCTGTCCCAGTATCTAACCGATAATGGATTCGAGAAAGGTGCTGTAGACAAGATCTTATTCAAAATACAGGAAGGTGATGACCTTCTAATGGTTCAAATATATGTAGACGATATAATATTTGGTTCAACTAACCTTGCTTTATGTCAAAGGTTCTCTCATCTCATGCAAAGTAAATTTGAAATGAGTATGATGGGAGAACTTAGTTATTTCCTAGGGTTGCAGGTAAAGCAGTTGCCCACAGGGATTTTCATCCACCAGGAAAAATACAGCAAGGAGCTTCTCAACAAGTTTGGAATGAATACTTCCAAATCATCGTCAACCCCCATGAGCACTTCCGTGCAAATTAGTGCTGATGAAGATGGAAATCCAATTGATCAATCACTCTACAAGAATCTTATTGGATCACTCATGTACCTAACGGCTAGCAGGCCCGATATCCAGCTTGCTGTAGGAGTGTGCGCGATATCAAGTTTCACCTAAAGAATCACACTTCGCAACAGCCAAACGAATCCTGAAATACGTCAAAGGAACAGTCAATGTAGGACTGTGGTGTCCTAAAGAAGGCGGATTCGATTTAATTGGCTACAGCGACTCGGATCTTGGAGGTTCCAAGCTAGATAGGAAGAGTACAAGCGGAACTTATCACTTTATTGGACCTAGACTTGTGTCTTGGTTTAGCAAGAAAGAATTGGCAAACTCGCTTTCAACAGCTGAATCAGAATACTATACTGCTGGTAGTTGCTGTATGCAAATCCTTTGGATGCAACAATAGCTGTCAGACTATGGAATTGAAGCCAAAGAGACGCCGATTATGTGCGATAGCACGAGTGCAATTGCTATCACTCACAACCCTGTATTGCACTCGCGCACCAAGCATATTCACATGAAGCATCATTTCATTAGGAATCATGTTGAGAACAAGGATGTTCGGCTGGAAAAAGTTCATACAGATATCCAGTTAGCCGACATCTTTACCAAACCTCTCGACACAGCAAGATTCTACATTCTTCGACATGAATTTGGATTGCTACAGCCTAACTCCCTGTAAGTTTTTAATGCTTTTACTCAACAAATTGAGGGGGAATGCTGTAAGACCCAAGAATACAGTATCCACCGTTAGTTATCTGTAAACTCAGTCTATCAGATTTGCACTGTAGGAACAAAGAAACATGAATTATCCTACAGCTGATGTGTGCAATAATTAAGGGGAATACAGTACGACCCAAGAATACAGCATTTATCCGAAAGTTGCTGTATCGAATTGAAACTCGTATGTTCCTTTTAAGGGGGAACGCTGTATTTTCGCGGATACAGCACTAACTATGGGAAATCAATTATCATGTTATTTATTTTTAAATGATTTTTGTGTCCACGTGCCCTGTCATAATTAAAAGTTTTTGTATTAAATGCTTTACACGACATTTGGACATTGGTATCTTCAAAGTCGTGATGTTTCATATTTTTTATTAATTTTACACCGCCGTTTCTTGCAATAAGGGTAATTTGATAAGTCAGGAGTGGAACCCGCTTTTATTTTAAATTAAATGGATAAGTTGTACCGGTTACACTCAGTCCATCGTGATCATCCATTTTAAACATCGGTTCTCATCCCTTAAATCTGACCATTCATTCTCTGAAAACCCTTCTTCGCCGCCCACTATAAAAGGACTGTAAATGCCATTTGAGACTCTATACGCTTTCTGCATATTTAACGAATTCTTGAGCATATAGCCTACAAATATTTCTGTTTTTACTGCATTTCTCTTTGAAATCTCTTTATCTTTTCTTTGAGAATCATCATGGCATCTTCTCAGACCTCTTCCATCTCTCTCAAGAAGTCCTCCAACATCATCGACGGACGAATCTTTTCTAGATCTATTGTGCTTGAACGTGTTCGTTCCGAAGAGGATGATGTCGAATTGATGGAGTACGTCATCATGAGGATACGTCAGCAATGGAAGCCACACTGCTGAATGATTTGATGTTCATATGGTTGAGGAATTCTACCTCAATTCCGCTGTTCGTTTCCTTTCGCTGTCATTCACAGAGTCGAGATCCGTGTTGACCAGGAGCTTATCCAGAATCTCTACAGGCTTCCTGCTGATGGCCTGACCATGGAAGATCTTGAGACCTTTGGGTCCCAAGAACTGTTGACTACATATTATGGCCTGTTCACCGGTTCAGCCTCGGTTGAAACGGTTCACACCTCTTGCCATAAGAACCTTTTCTGTTTACCCTTTGTTTATTTACATGATTTCTGTTGCCATGTTATTGAGAATAGAACAGGTACGTTCGAGATGTGCACCAATCTTAGGTTCCGGATGATGGTTGCAATTATGACCTGTGAGAAGGTCAACTGGTGTCAAATCATCCTCAAACGGTTGCAGGACGAAGTTTCTAAGCCCGCCTCGCAGAAGAAATCCTTTGGTTTGATTTTGAATTATATTCTGACCAAATGCGGTGTTCCTCAAGATAACAAAGCAAAGAAGATCACTTCTTGCATTTATATGGGAAGCATCAGACCCACCGTTTTCAAGAAAGGACCCCTTATTGCAAACAGGCCTTTCGTCCGAAAATTACCCCTTTCTGCCAACCCAAGGGATGTATCGTCTAAGTCCTAGAGCGAAGAATCCTCGAGGAAGAGAAAAAGATCTCACAGCAAAACTCCAGTTGTTGTTGAGAAGCCGAAAAAGAAGCTAAGGAAGCTTTCAAAAGTTCGAGCTTCAGATATTTCCAAGGATGGTCCTTCATCGGCCCAACCCACTGTAGCGACACCCCAGGGCACAACCCCTGCGGATGAGATGACTGCTGCTGTCTCGATAGTAGATCTCGAGCCTTTGGCGGCTACGACAGATAATCAGACATCTGCCAACATACAAGACTCTGGCGAGTCGGCTGCCACTTTGGAGCCAAAAGCTACTTCTCCTATTTGGGATTCCACACCCATTAAGGATCCATCTCCCATCAGGGTACCAACCCCTGCAAGGGATCCCTCTCTGATCCAAGATCCCATACCTGTCGAGGAACCCGTGCATACAGCGGACCCAGGCTCTATACACAGTCCCTCCCCAGACACCATTATCAATAAGACTTTTCTCTCTGTGCAGATAGAGCAAGCTTATGATCGCTTCGTATAATGGAAAGCCTACAGGTTCGCTCCATACAGCAAACTGTACAACTGGAGTGATTGGTGCGAAGAAGAACGATTTGTGTTGGAAGTGACGTACTCACAATATGTTGAAGTCCTGATCCAATGGGATAACCTAATCTGCAAAAAGTTGATCACTATCCACCTGATGGACAAATCAGATGCCCGTCAGAAAGGAAAAGCTAAATCCAGCGATCAAGCTCCCAAAAGTCCAAAATCAGATCCCGACTCGGAAGATGATGACGACGCCCTTTAGGCTGGTCTAAGAATGAGTCGCAAGGAATCTAAATCTCGGATGGGCGTAGGAACTTCTAGTCAACACCAATCTCCTCCCCATCAACAAGACACTGTTCCCGACAATGAGGATTCAGTCCCTCATGTCGCAGAAGAACAACTTGATACCCAACAGACACCCAAGCCTGTCTCCGCTCAAGCCGAAGAAGAACCCAACGCCATCCCGCATGAGGAATCAGTCCCTCTGCCGGAGCAGGCGGAAGCTGAGAGATAGCAGGAGGAATTAGTCCCCCCTGTATCTTTGTCTTCAGAACCTACTGCCGAACAAGATAAATCATCAACCCCTGTCTCCGAGCCACCCTCTGATGCTCCCAAAACCTCAACTGTTTTGGAATCCGATGATGGTACAAAACCTGAGGATGTCCAACTCAATTCACTTCCCAATGTGAACTTGAGACGGTTGAATGGAGTTGACGATTTCGCCCAGCCAGACTCTCCAAGGACTGCCACAAGAAAACAGCGATTACATGCTCTTGGCCTTCAAATAGTTTTCATCCAGGACGCCGTCAAGGCCCTGTATTCTATCGAAAAATCTATTGATTAGATGCACCAATCAGCCGTTGAAGAGGTGACAGGTCTAAGGCACGAAGTCTCCCGAGTGGAAGTAGCCTTCAGAATATTTCCACCAGTCTTCAAGCAGGCCCTAAGCCAATTGCAAGAAAGACAGGAGCAGGTCCTGAGATAAGAACAATCTAAGCTACGCGTGTCCGAGGCCAAGACAGCATCAACTATGATTGAATCTGGTTCCCAGCTCCGAGCCCACGACAAGAAAATTCAAGATATGTCGCAGGTGCTCTCCTCCCTTGTTGAGAAAATGACAAATTTTGAGACGAAATAGGATGCTTCTATGCAAATACTAGAACACCTTGATGAGAAGGTGCCATACCTTGATGACACCAAAAAGGGGGAAGAAGCGAGGGAAGCTGCTAGGAGAACAAGGCTGGACCAAGAGAAAGAAATGCTAGCTCATTTTGAAGACAGCATCACTGCTGATATTGCCCGCATTTCATCTCCGAATGTTAGTATACAGGGATATCGCCTAGAATTCCAAGACCCTAAGTATCCTTGGAAGAACCTAGTTCAAAAATAGCAAGCTATGAACCTCTCGTCCGACCGACAGCCTACTGCAGAAGAAATCAAAAACTGGAGGAGGAATGAACTGCTAAGACACTTTGTTGTTCTTATCAGGGAATCCTCATTATTCAACAGATGCAGGACGGTACAGGAAGTCGTAGAGGAGTTTAAGAAAAGGTTGGAACAAGGAACGTTCCCTCTCCAGTAGCAGATGAAGTCTAAGCCTAGACAAGGTGACTTGGTTACCCATCCAGAAGATTGGATCATAGTCTTATATAAGTCGTATGAAAGACGAGCCTTATATCTGAATCGAGACCGGGACGCTCATCAGAACTGGTGGAAAAATACCAAGAATGACCCCAAAAGGCCATGGCGACACTCAGATTACAGGAGTTGAATCCCTTGTTGTATTAATTTTGTAATTTTAGTTTTAAAACAGCAAAATATTGTACTCTTTGTCTCAATATCAATAAAATATTTGCCTATCTTGAAAGATTACAACGCATAATCTACTGTGTTCTTGTATGTTTACAAACACTTAATTTATCCTTGCTGTATACAAATATGAAACTTGTTTTAATACATAAGCTGTAAGAACTTGTCTGCGAACAGTTCATAGTTTAAGTTGTATGTATCAAGAATACTATGTAAAATTTTGCCTGCGCGCCAATCATAAGTTTATTCATGTAACACTCTTTTGATAAAAGCTGAACTTGCCTACGAGCAGTTCTTAGTATTAGGCTAATTGCTGAAGGCCAGAACATTCGAACAGAAGACCAAAAAGTCTGCCCTCCTTCAAGATGCTAAGTGTCAAAGTTTTGGCATCATTAAGGATGTTTGGATAACATCATAAGGTTTTAAAAGGAAGACTTGGAAGGACTTGGAAAATTATCAAAAAGGGGGAAATTGTTGGGATAACAATCCCTGTATCGAAATTGTTGGGATAAACAATCCCTGTATCAAAAGTTTTGACATAATGTTTTGACAATGTGCCAATCCAGCATACATCAAATAGTTGTATCGAAAAACTGATCAAAGGTGTCATCCTGTATCGAAGACTTCTCGTAGTCCCAGCATACAGTGAATCTATCATACATCAAATGAGTCTCATAAGACTAAGTATGGAAGCTATCTCGAAACGGCAATACAGCTATCATTCCATACAGTATCCAAACAGGATAAGAAAGAATCTTTGCTATTCACCAAAGTCAAAGTCCCGTTTAAGAAGATATATTTAAATACTGAAGGATAAAGTATTTAAATATTAAGCCGTCAGAGATCTTCAATCAAGCGCAAAATCCGGATCGTGTTTCATTCAAACACATCATCCCGTTGGAACGGACTTTTGATCAACGGATATATTTCAGAAGGCTATATATATAGCTCCAGAGTTTGAAGATCACTCTATGACAACGCACGAAAAGCAAACGAAGTTATCATCATATACATCTGAGCAAACATATCTCCCAAAGCATTCTACTATTCTGAAAGAAGAGATATACAAGTGCTCAAACCGTGAACAACATATTATCAGCTAAAAGCTCAGAAAGTCAAAGCTGTTGTTCAAACATTGTTCTACCCTTGAACAAGACCCATCAGCCCTGTGTGGACTGAGAAACCTTGCTATTCCTGAACTGTGTGTGACGGACTTGTATTGAAAAGACGAAGCTTCGGAACTGTGTGTGAAGAAGCTAGTTAAGTGAAATCTTAAACCAATCTGTGTGAACGGTAGAAGGCTAAGATCATTATATCAATCCGTGTGAACGATATATTGATTAGGTTTGATTATAAATATGTAGATGTGTACGTAGTATTTATAATAAACATTTCCACTCCTGTGTGGAGGACCAGTGGACGTAGAGGGGTTTACCTCGAACCACTTTAATTACCGTGTTAGCTACCTTCTGCATTTACTGTTTTAATATTTGTCATTAATTTTAAGTATACACTTCATATCTAGTTGATGTATTTACAACAACTCACTTTAACAAGACTTCCGCTACGCACTTAGATTTGAAAACCGTACAGTTTGTTGTTTAAAACGCTAGCTGTATCTTGTATACTTAGTGGCCAACACGGGTGATCTAAGGTTGATGCGTTTGTTTCCAATATCATCATTATATTCAAACTTTTTCTTAAGATGAACTAATCAATCGAACTTATAAGAAAGGATACAACTTTTGATGATTCTATCTTAAGTCCATTTTAGCAAAGGTGGCATCAACACTAAGTCTATGATCAATATGATGATAACATTCGATACGGATTATCAATCTCAGAAAACTATTCTCATCATTTGACATAACATGATTCCAACTACGATATTCCCAACAACGATAACTCAATCATAATCATTCCAACTTCTAAACATGATATTTGGTTGCATAAGTCATCTAAGTGATCTAATATTCTTGGTAGTATGATCATAACATCCCTAAGAACATGAATCCAAGGTTGGGGATAGCATAACATACCTTAAGATGAAGAAAACACCGAAACAATAGGTAGAGTCCAACTCCGGTTGCTTGTGTGTCAATCCAAAATGATTTTGCACTTCAATGATCAATATAAGTGATATCTAAACTTCAAAGATCGAGTATGGATGGCCTATGGATGTTTATGAAGGAGGGGAGGCTCTCTGGACTGAAGGATAAGTGAAGAAAACATAAACAACATAACATGGGGTGTTGTCTTGTATATAATTTTCTGTCTTTAACATACGTTAGCCTTCATGCATAACATACGTTAGCCTCTTAGCGTACGCTACCCAATATTTTTAGCATACGCTATCGTCCACTGATAGTTAACTGTTCTTATTCTGTACTCGATTATGTACGTTACACCATCAGGTTACGTACGTAAGCAACACCCTTTAGCGTACGCTAGACATGTTCCTTAGCGTACGTTAACAATCGTTGACTTCAAAACTGTCCAGGTTTATCCGAGGGAATCTTATCCGGACCCATGTCCGGCTGGCGCATGTGATAGCCGCCCAGCTCAATTATTGACTGTCTAACGTACGCTACACTTCATTCGTAGCATACGTTAACTCTGGCCGATAACGTACGTTAAGCTACATTCTTAGCATACGTTATCACGTATTTGCATGGGAAAATTTACATGTTGCCATCCTCATGTACAAGGATACAAATATGTAAAATGTCATACTTCGATTATCGATATCACAATTCCAAATAATACAGGGTTCAATTACAGCTGAAATACTCAACAATTAATCCGGATATTACATACTCTCGTACTAAAAAGGAGTTTCGTCCCGAAACTCAAGACGAATATAACTCTGGATATCTGGACTTCATGCTATCTTCCGTTTCCAAAGTGGCTTCTTCCACGCCGTGACGCGACCACTGAACCTTAACCAAAGCGATCGGTTTGTTTCTCAATTGTTTAACTCGACTCTCGAGTATCCTGATCGGTCTCAATTCAAACGTGCCATCCTGAGCAACTTCGATCTCGTCGAAATCAATGACATGACTAGGATCTGGTATATACTTCCGTAACTGGGATACGTGGAATACGTTATGAACATGGCTCAATGACGGCGGTAATGCCAACCTGTATGCCAACTCTCCAACTCTCTCAAGAATCTCGAATGGTATGATATATCTCGAACTCAGCTTTCCTTTCCTCCCAAAACGAAAGATTCCCCGAGTAGGAGAAACTTTTAAAAGCACGTGATCTCCAATATTGAACTCTAATGGACGATGGCGTACGCCTGCATAAGATTTATGTCGACTCTGGGTGGTCAAAAGCCTTTCGCAAATCAAGGCTATCTTATCTCGTGTCTGTATGATCAATTCTGGTTCCGTCCCGATCAAGTCTCATGAATCGTCCCAACATAGGGGCGATCTGCATCTCCTCCCATATAATGCCTCAAACGGTGCCATCTTAATGGAAGCATGTCAACTATTGTTGTAGGTGAATTCAATCAACTGCAGATGAGCTTCCCAATTAGTTGACCAATCTAAGGCACAAGCCCTGAGCATATCTTCCACCGTTTGAATAGTCCTCTCGGATTGTCCGTCTGTCTGTGGATGATAATATGTGCTGAAGTTCAATTCGGTTCCCAAGGCTTTATGAACTGCTTTCCAAAAATGAGACACAAAGCGACCGTCTCGGTCAGAAATAATGGTCTTCGGCGTACCATGCAATCGGACTATCGCTGAAATAAATACTCGTGCCAACCTCTCGGGTCCCCAAGTGTCTTTAATGCCTAGAAAATGAGCCGATTTAGTTAGACGATCAACTATCACCCAAATCATGTTCATTCCTATCTTGGTTCTCGGCATATTAGTGATAAAGTCCATCGATATGTCCTCCCACTTCCATTCAGGAATTGGGAGCGGCTTCAGCATTCCGGCAGGTCATTGATGCTCGATCTTAACCTGCTGACAAGTCAAACATTTTGAGACATAATACGCTACATCTTTCTTCATGTTGCCCCACCAGAAGTTCTGCTTCAGGTCCTTATACATCTCACTAGTGCCCGGGTGGATAGAATAGGGCATGCTGTGAGCTTCCTTCATAATTGTGCTTCAGAACATCGACATCGGGAATGCAAAGTCGGTTCTGAAATCCCAAGACTCCATTATCATGAATTACAAATCCTGGGGCTTTTCCCTTGTTCACTTCATCACGCAACCGAATCATCAGAGGATCATCTAATTGCTTAGATTTGATTTCTACGGTTAATGATGAAGTTATTTCCATCACATAGAGTTGTCCTTGGACTCTTTGCAAGCATACTTCAATTCCTTCGCGAATCAATTCTCGTGGAATGCCGGGTTGGGAGGTCATAGTCTCCAGCATCTGAATATAAACATGCTTGGGGCTAAGTGAATTGACCACTACATTTGCTTTGCCTGGATGATAAAGAATCTCCAAGTCGTAGTCCTTAATCAGTTCCAGCCATCTCCTTTGCCACATGTTCAACTCTTTCTGACTGAAGATGTATTTGAGACTCTTGTGATCCGTAAAGATTTGTCAGTGAGTCCCGTACAGGTAGTGTCTCCAGATTTTCAAAGCAAAATCTACTGCTGCCAGCTCCAAATCATGCGTTGGGTAATTCACTTCATAAGGTTTCAGCTGTCGTGATGCATAGGAGATCACCTTCTCATTCTGCATCAATACACATCCGAGTCCTTGGTTCGAAGCATCACTGTAAACTATGAATCCTCTAGTTCCCTGTGGGAGTGCTAAAATTGTCGTCGTCAATCTATTCTTCAATTCATAAAAGCTATTCTGTCACATCTCATTCCACTCAAACTTTTGGGTTTTCTGCAGTAGTCGAGTAAGTGGGCGGGTAATTTTGGAAAGCCCTTCCACGAACCGACGATAATACCCAGCAAGTCCTAAGAAACTTCGGACTTCTTTCATGTTCTTAGGAGACTTCCAATTCATAATTGCTTCGATTTTCTGGGGATCTACTCGGACTCCTTCTGCTGATACCACATGACTGAGGAACATTACTTCCTTTAGCCAGAATTTACACTTAGAAAGCTTAACGTACAATTGCTCGTTTCTAAGAAGGTCTAGAACATTCCGCAAATGTTGCGCATGCTCTTTCGGGCTCTTAGAATACACCAGAATGTCATCAATGAACACAACCACAAACTTGTCCAAATACTCTATGAACACTCGGTTCATCAATTGCATGAATACAGCAGGTGCGTTAGTGAGACCAAACGGCATCACTACAAAATCATAGTGTCCGTAGTGAGTTCTGAACGCTGATTTTGGAACATCAGATTCCTTAATCCTCAACTGATGATATCCCGACCTGAGATCAATCTTATAAAACACTGTTGCTCCTTGCAACTGGTCAAACAAATCATCAATCTGTGGCAACAGATACTTGTTCTTGATTGTCAGCTTGTTCAGCTCTCGATAGTCAATACACAATCGAAGCGATCCATCCTTCTTCCGAACAAAAAGAACTGGTGCACCCCAGGGCGAAACGCTTGGCTGGATATAGCCTTTGTCCAGTAACTCTTCCAGTTGCTTCTTCAATTCATACATCTCAATAGGTGCCATACGATACGGTGCCTTAGAAATTGGTGTAGCTCCTAGTTCCAGTTCGATGGTGAATTCTACAACCCGTCATGGAGGTAGTCTAGGTAATTCGTCAGGAAACACATCCAGAAATTCGTGCACAACAGGAATAGATGAGAGTTCTACTTTTCCGTCTTTATTCATTGCATAGCACTAGTATCTGGTACAACCCTATTTCAATAATTTGACAGCTTTCATTGCCTTGATCATCTTTCATGACCTTCCTGGTTTCCATCCTTCAAACAGTATTTCGGAACCATAATCAGCTATCACTGAGTTATTCCTCTTTCGGTAGTTTACAACAGCTCCATATCGATTAAGCCAATCATCTCGGAGTATCAGGTCGTCTCCTTGCATTTCTATCACAATCAGATTTGAGGGCCACTCTTTGCCTCCAAATGATATAGGGAAATCTCTAGTTTCTAAATTTCCCACAATCCTCTCTCCACTCGGTAAACCCACAACATAAGGCTCACAATTATGAAAACCAGAAATATTCAAACGATTTACACAAGACAAGGATATAAATGAATGCGTAGCTCCTGTATCGAATAAAACGCTAACTGGCTGTGAAAGGATCTGAAGAGTACCTGATGCGACAGCAGCATCCTGATCGTCTGTTCTCCTCATCTCGTACAAATGTGGGGGAACGGATCTGGCACTCGATGTCCCCTTTCGGTCCCACTGTCTTCTGCCTCATCCGCGACCAAAATTCTGGGGTAGCTGAACACTTTGGTGCATCTGTTGGATACTGGATTCCTTTTGAACTGGCTGTGATGGATGGGCTCTAAAATACTTTGCAGCCTCTTCATAGAACACCGCACTATGTCCCTCTCGACCACAATCAAAACAAGTCACGGCATGTAGGGGGCATTTTTTTCGATAGTGCCCCATCTGGGCACAGTTAAAGCACTTTCTAGTTACATCTGTCGTGGCTGATGCTACTTCGAAGTTCTTTCCGCTCTTACATGGGTGCGTAGGTTTGTTGAAAGAATGAAAGGATGGCTGGGCCTTGAGGCTCCCACCACTCTTGTGCTCCATGAAACTACCGGAGACTTTTTGCTTCTTGGATTCTGCAAACTTCTCCATTGCTGCTTCCTTGATTTCATACGCCAATGCTTTATCCTGATATTGACGGAGAGTGGTACATTCAGAACCGAACATGTACCTCTGAATTTATGGTTTCATTCTCATATCAAAATGGATCATCATTTCTGCATCTGTTCTGACCAGATGTCGAACAAATGCCAGCTGCTGGTTAAATGTCTTAATCGCCTGAGATATTGGCACATCCGAAGGTTGAGCGGAGAAAAACTCCCGAACTTTGGCTTCCCTCACCGGACGAGGGCAGTACTTAGCTTCCATCATCAATTTAAATTCTACCCAGTCAACATCATGATCTACAGGCCGGATGGATTCCCACCACTCGGATGCTTCCCCTATCAGAAAGTACTGAGCAATAGAGGCTCTCCGGTCGTCAGGGCAATTAATCCCGGAAAAAATTTTCTCCAGTTCTTTTAACCAATGATCCCACGTTGGTGTCTCAGAAAATCCGTCGAATTTGGGTGATTGCATCTTCGCCACCTCTCGCAACCATCGGTCGCCTCTATTTCCTATGTCCGGGATACCTTGCTGTCGATCTCCCTGTTGTAATCCTACTGCCACCTGCATTCGGTCCACGACCTGGGAAAACTGAGTCATATGATTAACCACCTGACGAAGGATTTCGGGCACAGCAGGTTCCGGTTCATTATTAATAGATCTTTGTGGCTCGCCTGAGCTATGGCTAGCCTGATTAGAAGGCGAAGCTTCTCTTTCAGCATTCCTTCTTCCGCGTCCGCGACCGCGACCACGTCCATGTCCACCTCTCAACATACTGTAAGCATAAATACTCAATATACAGGAAATAATTTCGTTCAAGTGTTCAAGTATAAAGAGGTATAACAGGTAAAAGACTAGATAGAGTTTAGGAACTTACAACCATCGTTTGCACGAAGACGTAGGCAGTACAGTGATGTTATTCACGGCCGGTTACCTCAAAAGACATATATGACCCCTATTTTAACCCAATGGCCAAGATATCCATAATCTTAGCTCTGATACCATATTCTGTAACACCCCCGATATATTCAGGAATATTACAGCGCCATAAATCCTTTACATAAGAATTTACAAGGCTGGAGACATAAAAAGACAATAACAGATACCAATATATGAAAGTAACTGAAATAAAATACAACAGTTCTAAGCCAATACCGAGAATACAATTATCTAAAGGAAGAATATCAATACATCACCAAATTCAAATATCACAAACGATGACGTACTCGAGTACTTATTAAAACGATACAAACAACAGACAAATAAACCCGTCCGAAACATCACTCCACCCTCGTCGTCATGCAGCTCCAGTGGTTGTTTCCCTTCTCTAATTGATCCTGAACATAAACAAATATTTACCCCCGAAGGGGTTAGAACAACGATGCTAGTACAAGTACCACAACATATTATTCAACATTTCACGAAGAATAATAATAACATAATTGACAATATACCAACGAGTCTCCTACTAAGGGAAACTCATAAATAACATACACAAATGATAATCACAACATGATATCACAACATACACATAGTAATTCCGACGATCCAGCATTCACTGCCTAGAACCCACGATGATCCCGTCAGACCAACCCGTGGTGGAAAAACCCGTCTGATGATCCAGCGCACGCTAGCATAGATCCCCCGATGATCCCGTCGGACCAACACGAGGTGGACATACAATGACATATATGCAAAACAATATGTATAACATCAATACATAGAACAATTAAAGTACTTGCCTCGATTAGATGACAAGAATAATACTTCCACGAATATCAAAACACTCGAAGGTCGCCCCTTCGATCAATCACGTAGCAAAGCTCGAACCTTAAATAAAAGAAATAATACGGAGTTCATATCATGTCGTAAGAACATCTAACAATCCAAATTACAGTCGGAAGTTCAAAAAATGTGTCCTGTCTGACATGCATAACGTACCTTACATATCCTTTGTAGCGTATGTTAAACCTACTCGTTAGCGTACATAAGCTACGAAGTCTAGCGTACGCTAACCATGTATCGCCAGTTCCTCTCTGATCAGTCGACTGACTTGTCTGATGATGTAACGTATGTTACGTACCAAATGTAGTGTACGTTAACCGTGCTCGTTAGCAGACGTAAGCTTCAGAGCATAGCATACGCTAAACAAGTATCCGACAGTCTCTCACTGAACAGTCGATTGTTCTGATTTATGATGAAGCATACGAAATCCACAGTGATTAACGTAGGTTACTTTTCTACATATCATGCTCATACAATTGTGAATGATCTTACGGATTCAAACATCTTCGAACTCAAGGAAATGTATATCATCACAACACTTATATTCAATCTCGATTACCATTCTCATGTGAAGTTCTGGTGATCTAAGGTTGATGCGTTTGTTTCCAATATCATCATTATTTTCAAACTTTATCTTAAAGATGAACTAATCAATCCAACTTATAAGAAAGGATACAACTTTTGATGATTCTATCTTAAGTCCATTTTAGCAAAGGTGGCATCAACACTAAGTCTATGATCAATATGACGATAACATTGGATACGAATTATCAATCTCAGAACACTATTCTCATCATTTGACATAACAATATTCCAACTACGATATTACCAACAATGATAACTCAATCATAATCATCCCAACTTCTAAAGATGATATTTGGTTGCATAAGTCGTCTAAGTGATCTACTATTCTCGGTAATATGATCATAACATTCCTAAGAACATGAATCCAAGGTTGGGGATAACATAACATTCCTAAGATGAAGAAAACACCGAAACAATAGGTAGAGTACAACTCTGGTTGCTTGTTTGTCAATCCAAAATGATTATCCACTTCAATGATCAATATAAGTGATATCTAGACAGATCGAGTATGGATGGCCTATGGATGTTTATGAAGGAGGGGAGGCTCTCTGGACTGAAGGATAAGTGAAGAAAACGTAAACAACATAACATGGGGTGCTGTCTTATATATAATTTTTTGTCTTTAACGTACGTTAGACTTCATGCATAACGTACGTTAGCCTCTTAGCGTACGCTACACAATATTTTTAGCGTACGCTATCGTCCACTGATAGTTAACTATTCTCATTATGTACTCGATTACGTACGTTACACCATCAGGTTACGTACGTAAGCAACACCCTTTAGCGTACGCTAGAAATGTTCCTTAGCGTACGTTAGCAATCGTTGACGTCAAAACTGTCCAGGCTCATCCGAGGGAATCTTATCCGGACCCATGTCCGGCTGGCGCATGTGATAGTTGCCCATCTCAATTATTGACTGTCTAACATACGCTACGCTTCGTTCGTAGCATACGCTAACTCTGGCCGATAACGTACGTTAAGCTACATTCTTAGCGTACGTTATCACGTATTTGCATGGGGAAATTTACATGTTGCCATCCTCATGTACAAGGATACAAATATGAAAAATATCATACTTCGATTATTGATATCAAAATTCCGAATAATACAGGGTTTAATTATAGATGAAATACTTAATAATTAATCCGGATATTACATTATCGAGTAAAATTTGCCTTAATATTTATTAGTTTTAATATTTGTCATTACAATATATTATTTTCACTTTTTCAAATTGTGTGCAGGCGACACAAAATTACTATTGGACATCAGAATTCTCGCCTTAAGAAAAGAGATATCGAATGTGTTTACAGCGAAAACTTTTCTAAATCGTTTAAGAATCATGTAAGTTGGTGTATTATTAGATTTTATATTATATTTTGTTGTTTATAATTATTCTTACTATTTGTTTTGCAACATGTTTTTTGATTTGTCAACAGGTTGAAGAAATGTATCTCAATGAAAATGAAGTATCAGGGAAGCTAAGGGCATTAGCACAGGGCCCTAATCCAGTTTTTTGTGCGGCGATTTGTACGCCTCGACGACGATCGGATCAAGGGACGAGCGACCGAGTCTTCGACCAATCAGGCTACGGCGAACTCGCATAAACGAAGATAACAGTCCACCTTCAAGCATCCCGCGATCGACTCCCAAAGGCGATCGACCTTTGGCACCTAGCGATCAACTCTGGTGCCCGGCCTAGGACGACCGTCCTGTGCCACGAACAAGACCATCGTCCGTCAAAGTCTACGAAGACTAGATCTCAAAGCAGCGCCCATGTGCAAATCCGCGAAAGGCGCCGCATAACATGGATCGTTGACCACAGCCTGTCACCACCTTATCACCTACCGACAAACCCGCCGAAAGGTACAAGGTGGGACTGCTCGTGACAGCGACTCAGATGCGTGCAGACTTCTCATTAGACCGCACAGCTGGCTGCCAGCAACTCCTGCGGACTTTAAGGGGACCAGCCCATGTGCTAAAACACGATCGCCCGCTTATTATAATACAGCAGAGGCGATCGCCCAGCGTATCCCAGTCCTATAAATAGAGAACCTCCAGCAACTGGAGAAAGGTTCGGAAACACATTCATAAAAACGTACACATACATTCATCTCCGAAGAATACATACATTCCTTCAGGCTCTCGGCTTCTTCTCTTGGATCTACCTCAGGATTTCTCTCTCAGCACCTCTCATCCCGAAGACGGTCGGCAGAGGCAAGAACTCCTTTCAGCACAGATTTAACGAGACCCACAAGCCTAGGAACTCAAACATACAGCTACTACACGCCGGGAGAGACTGTCGATTTCTCACGGTCGTCACAGCTCATCAACGTTGTTACAAGAACTCACAGAGCATCATATCTGGTTCTTCCGGCAATCTTCATGCTCTATAGCTAAGATAACTAGAATCTTTACACTCATTGTAATAGTATTCTAGCATTAATACTTGTATCCCAGAATATTTGTATTAATAACATCTCGCGAGAGCATTCAAGCCCGGGACTAACAACCCCAGCAAATCTTGTGTTATTTACTTTCTCTATGGAAATGCTCTCACACTTTGTTTGCTATCCATTCATTCCAGCAATATCTATCTCCGGATAATATTTTGGGTAGCAACAATTGGCGCTAGAGGAAGGGGATCTAAACCTTCGTTTTTATTCCTACCGTCCCGAAGAACACTCACTGTTCTCGGGGCATATACTTGAAGTGACACTCACTGCGCTTCAAAGCAAGCCTTCAAAACCATGACGTCCGCCACTACATCGAAGAGGGCTACTCTCCGAGCCACCGGACATCATATCCCGGCTCGATCCGAGCCCCAGCCGACGGCAGAGGGAAGTCGCGGCAACGCGAGACTCTCGATCCCGCACCTGAAGGGTTGCCCCAGCCTCTCACTCGACCAGTTCCAAACCGCGAAACAGATCGAGGAGGCTATGGCCATCCTAAAGGAGCGACGGAGAGCATGCGCGGCGCCCGCTATAACTCCCTCGGCCATCCGCCGCGTGGGCAAACGTAAGTTCAAAGGGTTACTGAGCGAGCGATCGTCAGAAAGCCCCGATTCGCGAGAAAAGGCTCTCGCAAGGTCGGACGGTTCCGTATTCAATCGCTTGGGAAGCGATCCATCGTGGCGACTGGGGCATTCTGGCCCCAACCATGAGACGACAGAATCCGAGTCCGTCACCAGGAGTTCGGCCTACCCAACTCCCATCCGAATACAGGTCAGCCGTCCGGCTCCCGCTCCGAACGCCAGGGGGTCAGTACTTGATCGCCTCGGCTCCCGCTCCGAGCGCCTAGCCGCGAGCAGCCAGGCCACGGTGATAGCCGCTATGCAACTCCGGCTTGACGAGATGAAAGCACTCTTGGACACTGGGGCAAGCACCAGCAGAAAGATCATCGGACTGATCGAGCCACTCGCGGTCCACATCGAGCTCGCCCCCGTGCAACCAAGGATCGCTCCTCCTAAAACACCTCTATATGAAGGGAGATCGGACCCCGAAACCCACCTAAGTAAGTTTCGGATCTACATGACCGGGTGTGGGGCATCGGACGCGACCAAGGGCCGAATTTTCCCATTAACATTGGGCGAACTGGCCCATAGGTGGTATATCTCACTACCACCTCGATCGATCATCTCCTTTGAGAAACTGGCGAGTGACTTCACGTCATACTTCGCCGCCAAGGTCTCCAGACCAGAAGGCCCCCACCACATGATGAAAATCAGGTAGGGGGAAGACGAATCCGATGCAGATTATATCGACCGGGTGGACGAAATCGTCCTCACCGGCGAGCCCATCAGCGACGAGCTCGCTCCCTATTCAGTCCTGGGGGCATTCTACGGTCACTCACCCATGTTTAGACATCTGACGAAGGACATCCCCCCAACCTACGTGATCTTCCGCGCTAAGGCTGCCGACTTTCTGGCCAGGCAGAAGCTACTCACCCTCCGCCTAGGCGAGGGAATGCCACCTCCTGTCCGAAAGACGAAGATTGCCAAAACCAAGAAGGCGGTCGCCAAGCCACCCGGATATCTCAGGACCTTCGAGGATGTGGAAGCCCATCTCCTCTACAAGTTCAATCGAACTCCGGCCCACATTTTTTACGCCATCAAAGGGCGCGAACCACTGAACAAGCCAAAGGTGATAAGGGACCACGGTCATCTGGACCACAATCAATGTTGTGCCTACCATAAGAGTCCCGGCCAGATCACCAACCAATGTCGTGACCTCCTCAGACAACTCTGGAGATTGTTCGAGGGCAAGTTGGACAGCTTATTGGCTTAGCCAGAGCCCCTACCAATCTCCCAACACGATCGTCCGAGTCGAACGCGAACAGGCTGGAGAGCTCATACAAGCCGACCCCTCGATCAACCTCGGCAACCGTATCTACATGCTTCAATCAAGAGAAGGGAACTTCGGAAGTCTCTCCCCGATTTCCCACCTCATTGAACAAAAGGCTACTCGCTTGCCCTCTAAAGTTCATCATCAACGTGATGGACCTAGGCAGCGATCGCCTCCCCCAGCACAATGTATACCGTCAATGATCGTCATCTAACATGATGGTCCGAGGTAGAAGAGTGCCGCCATGGTCGCGAAAATCGATTAAACCGGAGATCCGTCCATGCAAGGTTCCTTTGGGCTTCGATCGCTCGCCCTTCATTTAAATACGAGGTGGGCGTAGCCGAAAGTCTCTCCAAAACAAATAAGAGGATTACTCGCTCGCTCTCTAAAGTTCGTCATCTACATGAAGAACCTAGGCAGGCGATCTCCTCCCCCAAGCACAACGTATACCGTTAAGGATCGTCATCTAACATGATGGTCCGAGGTAGAAGAGTGCCGCCATGGTCGCGAAAATCAATTAAACCGACGATCCTTCCATGCAAGGTTCCTTTGGGCTTCGATCGCTCGCCCTTCGTTTAAATACGAGACGGGCGTAGCTGAAGGTCTCTCCAAAACAAATCAGAGGATTACTCGCTCGCTCTCTAAAGTTCGTCATCTACATGAAGAACCTAGGCAGGCGATATCCTCCCCTTACACAATGTATACCGTCGAGGATCGTTATCTGACTTGATGGTCCTGTAACACCCCAAGCTAGGCGGACATTACAGTGCCGTGGACCCCCGACTGGGACCCACCAGGCGAATGGAAAAGGATGAATTACACAGGGTAAATTTAGTACCGAACCACATTACAACATCAATTACTCCGATGAGGAGTTTCATACAACACACCCAGGATAATACAGAATACATGTGTATCTTATATGAAGATAAAATACACAACACTGAATGAAATGAGTATCCAAACGGAATATCTGCAGCGGAATAAATAAAGGAAACATAAATGACTGAATAAGTGACTGAAAGGACTGGGGGCCCCTTCTAGTATCACTGGGACTCCCCGCCGTCAACGTGCTCTCCCTGTGCCTTTGCCTTTCCATGACCTGAAAAACAATATCCCCAAACGGGGTCAGTTATACAGAATAACAATCCTCCAGAGTTGAATAAACACAATCATATATATATATGTAGTATAAACCACAAGTTCGATCAAAATGAATCGGTTAGATTATAACCCAAACTTGTTGAAAACATACGCAATCAAACATGCTGTATGAATCAACTAACAGTACGGCTCAAAGGGTGGCGCCACACTACGCCCGGGATGGAAATGTGTCCGTGCACAAGCCACCAACGAGTATCGATCGAATACATGCGTGGTCTTGTACCTAATCAGTCTCACGAAGCAATCGACTCGTGTGCATAGTCCAATGTGAGGCCAACAACCAACACACGACATAAATGTGCCCGACATGAAAATCCTACACATACCAACCGGCACGCCAGTATGACCCGGAATGCCACGATATAACAAAAGTGACATCGGAAACGAATAATGACTCACCGAGACAAAATGATAGTGAAATGAATGATAGCTCAACGAAATGATTGGAACCGTCGTTCCTTGTGACTGAAGTGATTAATTGACAATGACAAGTTTTAATACGGTTAACACAATGATGAATGAGTTACGATTATGAATGAACAACAACAAAAGGAAATGAATATCCTTTTAACTGAGTAAGAATCAACTTACTCAACACCGGTGACAATTATCCTTCCACGAACAACGTCCTAATTGAGATATCGGTCGCTCGAACAACCTTGAATTATACAATATCCAACAACCCGTTCAATATATGAATCAAACACGAATATAACGAACTCAAAACGTCGATACGATTAAACTAAGTTCATTGGGGCATTATATCGATTACGTTGAGGCCAAACTCCGGTTGTTTACAATCAAATATCAATATGCCATTATCAAATCCCCCAAGAAGTGTTTCAAACCAACAAACATCTTCAATACGATCAATAATCTGTTATGAATATCCAAAAACGTGATTATAACAACAATTAATCGAAAATCCCCAAATCCAACTCGATATTCAAAGTGTTCTCGAATAATCCCTCAATAATCCAATGAATCTATATACAAACTCATAATCATATGCATATCCCTTCATATAACATGATTATCGCGTCCAAAACATCATATCTCAACACAAAATCGAAATCCAAGATGTTGAAGAAATTACCTCTTGAAGATCCAACCACTTTGATCCGATGAACACGAGTTAAAACGAGTATCCAAGCCTCCCAAATGAATGAAGATGATGAAAAATACACACTCAAATGATTTATGATAGCAAAATCTCTCCCTCAACCCTCTCTCTCGGATAAAGATGGAAAAATGAAGAAATGAGGAAAAATGTCCCGGCCAAGTCCTTAAATACTGCCGGAAGTTACGGCCGTAACTCGGCCCTCTTACGGCCGTAACATTCCAGGTCAACGGCCTTACGGCCGTAACCGGCCAACTCGTACGGCCGTAACTCGGTTCGTCCGAAAGCCTGCCGACAGACTTACGGCCGTAACCGCTCCTGAATTACGGGCGTAACCCGCCTTTGTCAAAAACATCCGCCGACATCCTTACGGCCGTACCCGCATACCTTACGGCCGTAACTCGGATGATACGGTCGTATCCGGCAAAACTTACGGGCGTAAGCCCTCTTCATCGAAAATGGCCAGGCACCTTGCCTGCAGCGTACGGCCGTATCCGGCCAAGCCTTACGGCCGTACCTTCCTCGACATACGGTCGTATGCCGCAACCCTTACGGCCGTAAGTCACCCTTGCCCGACAACACCTGAAATTTACGAACACCACTTACGGCCGTATCCAACCCTCCTTACGGCCGTAACTCGCCTTCGGCCAAAATGCCTCGGCAGCCTGCTGGACCACGTACGGCCGTAACCGGCCAGCCTTACGGCCATACCTTCTCAACTTACGGCCGTATCACAAGACCTTACGGTCGTAAGTCCCTTCCGTCCAAAATGGCCTAAAAACAACGAACCCTTGTTACGGCCGTAACCCAAAGTCCTTACGGCCGTAACTCGATGCTGGCCAAGGTGAAAAATCCGATAACTCCGATTCCTTGCTACGACTGATGAATGATCCGACATATCATACGAATGTGAAAGTGAACAAGTCTAACACAAGCCAAAGATGATACTCCCAGTACAAGGCTATCAATCACAATGAAAATGATCATACTCCCGTCTCAGTCTATAAACGGAGATGAAATGACGATCGGTAACTGATATACGATTACAACATGCCAACAGTGAACGCAAATGAATGATTCATAAATGATGAGTGATTATTAATGAGTGAAAATTACTGAGTGACAATTACAGACTGATAATTACTGAATGAAAATGAATGAACTACAACCGGGTATTACATACTCCCCCCCTTAAAAAGAGTTTCGTCCCCGAAACTAAGGGTCAAACAACTCGGGATAACTCTCCCGCATACTCTCCTCGGTTTCCCAAGTGGCCTCTTCGACTCCGTGTCTAGACCACTGAATCTTGACCAAAGGGATCGTCTTGTTCCTCAACTGTTTGATTCGCCGCTCTAACACTCGTATAGGACGTTCCTCGTACGAATGATCATCTGCGATCTCGATTTCGTCGAACTGAAGTATGTGACTCGGGTCGGCGACATACTTCCGCAACTGAGAGACGTGAAACACATTATGAATTCGGCTTAATGCCGGAGGTAAGGCCAATCGATAAGCTAACTCGCCTACTCGATCCAAAATTTCAAACGGTCCAATGAATCTCGGACTCAACTTCCCCCGTTTTCCGAAACGCAAAATACCTCGACTCGGGGATACCTTGACCAAAACGTGGTCACCCGTCTCGAACTCTAGTGGTCGACGACGATTATCTGCATATGATTTCTGTCGACTCTGAGCTGTCAACATACGACTCTTGATCAAAGCTACCTTCTCCCGGGCGGCTATAAGCATATCGGGCTCGGTGCAGATTGATTCTGACAAGTCATCCCAACACAAAGGAGATCGACAACGACGACCGTACAAGGCCTCGTAAGGTGCCATCTTAATGGAAGCATGCCAACTATTATTATACGTGAACTCGATCAATGGTAGTTTGGCTTCCCAATCGTCCTTCCAATCGAGGACGCATGGCCTCAACATGTCCTCTAATGTTTGAATAGTCCTCTCTGATTGTCCGTCGGACTGAGGATGAAAGGCGGTACTGAGATTGAGCTGAGTTCCCATAGCACGATGAACTGATTTCCAAAAATGGGATACAAATCGTCCGTCATGATCGGAAACGATACTCTTAGGAGTACCGTGCAGTCTCACTATCTCCTTGATGAAAACTGAGCCAGTCTCTCGGGACCCCACGTATCCTTGATCTCAAGGAAATGAGCTGATTTAGTTAAGCGGTCCACAATCACCCAGATCGTATTCATGCCACGACGACTCGTCGGCAAACTCGTGATGAAATCTATAGAAATGTCTTCCCACTTCCACTCTGGAATAGGGAGAGGTTTCAGCATACCCACCGGTCGCTGATGTCAATCTTGACTTGTTGACAGGTTAAGCATTTCGAAACAAATTCTGCGACTTATCGCATCATATTACTCCACCAGTAATTTTGTTTCAAGTCCTTGTACATCTTGCTGGACCTCGGATGAACAGAATAAGGGGTAGCATGAGCTTCTCTCAAAATAGAGTTTTTCAACTCGTCATTCGCCGGTACGCACAACCGGTTCTTAAACCTCAAAAGTCCATCCTCGTGGACCACGAATCCAGGGGCTTTCCCCTGAGCCACATCCTCACGGATGCGCAACAAAGGAAGGGTCTGAACTCTGATTCTCTCTGATTACCTCCTCAAGTGACGATGAAATCTCTAACATACAAAGCTGTCCCTGAACTCGCTGAAGCTAGACCTCGATCTCGGGTCTAAGGAATTCCTGCTGAAGCTCCTTCTGAACTGTTAAACAAGCAAGCATCTGCTCCTGAACGGACTTACGACTCAAGGCGTCGGCGACAACGTTCGCCTTGCCCGGGTGGTAAAGGATCTCGATATCATAATCTTTGATTAGTTCTAACCACCGCCTCTGTCGCATATTTAACTCCTTCTGAGTAAATATATACTTTAAACTCTTATGATCGGTGAATATCTGACAGGTAACGCCATAAAGATAATGACGCCAAATTTTCAAAGCGAACACCACAGCTGCTAGCTCCAGATCGTGACTCGGATAATTAACCTCGTAAGGTCTCAATTGCCATGAAGCATAGGCAATAACCTTTCCATTCTGCATGAGCACATATCCGAGACCCTGTCCGGACGCATCACTATAAACCACAAATCCCTCCGTCCCCTGCGGCAAGGAAAGTACAGGTGCTGACATTAACCGGCTCTTGAGTTCCTCAAAACTCCGTTGACACACGTCGGACCACGTGTATTTCTTATCCTTCCACAAAAGGTTCGTCAAGGGTTGAGCGATTTTAGAAAATCCCTCCACAAATCGCCGATAATAGCCCGCTAATCCGAGAAAACTTTGGATTTCCTTAACATTCTTCGGAGGTAACCATTCTCGGATAGCCTCCGTCTTCTGAGGGTCGACACGAACTCCGTTTGATGAAATTACATGTCCGAGAAAAGTCACTTCGGACATCCAGAACTCACATTTGGAAAACTTTCCATAGAGTTGCTCTCGTCTCAACACGTCGAGAACCTGATGAAGATGAACCTCGTGTTCTTCTCGGCTACGAGAATAAATCAAAATGTCATCGATGAAGACAATAACAAACTGATCTAAAAAGTTGATGAAAACCCGATTCATTAACTCCATGAATACCGCAGGTGCATTAGTTAGCCCGAACGGCATAACTACGAACTCATAATGACCATAGCGTGTTCAAAACGCCGTCCTCGCGATATCCGACTCTCGAATCCGCAACTGGTGATATCCAGATCTTAAGTCGATCTTGGAAAATACTGAAGCTCCCTGAAGTTGATCTAAAAGATCATCAATACGGGGTAAGGGATACTTATTCTTGATCGTCACCCGGTTCAATTCCCGGTAATCAATACATAAACGGAACGAACCATCCTTCTTCTTGACAAACAACACTGGTGCTCCCCACGGAGACACACTCGGTCGGATATAACCCTTTTCGAACAACTCCTCAAGTTGGTTCTTTAATTCCTGCATTTCGGTCGGGGCCATCCGGTACGGTGCCTTCGATATCGGAGACGTACCAGGCTCCAACTCAATCGTGAATTCCACATCTCTATGTGGAGGCAAACCAGGTAACTCGTCTGGAAAAACGTCGGCATACTCCCTCACTACGGGAATATCTGTCAACATTACTGATGATTTCTCGGTTTTGGTCATGTAGCACCAATAACCAACACATCCCTGACTGAGTAATCGCACTGCTTTCATCAAATTAATGACCTTACTAGAACAGTCGGGATTACCTCCCTGAAACACACATTCAACCCCATCGTCTCAAATGATAGTGATCATACGCTTACGGACACTAATGATGGCATCATGATGATCCATCCAATCAATACCCAAGATGACGTCGTCCCTCGGCAAATCTACTACGATTAGGTCCGCTGGCCATACGACCATGGCCAGAATCGGACAATTCTGAATCTCACGATTACCGATAATTCGTCTACCATCAGGTAGGCCAATGACATAAGGCTCACAACTAGTAGCACTACCCAGACGTAGTCTACTCAAACATGACTCGGAAATGAATGAATGCGATGCACCAGTATCAAAAACGGTACACACAGGCTGGGACAGAATATCGAGTGTACCTGAGATCATTCGGGCCTCTGGATCATCGGTCTTCTTCATCTCGTAAATTCGGGGCTTGCCGGCCCCCGAACCAGACGCTCCCGTCTGATAGCTCTTGGCTCCGCCTTTGCTAGCTCCTGTCGTCTTAAACGACGCTGACTGAGTGGCCTGATTCGGCGCCTTTGAATGTCCTGGGGCCTGAGATGACGACAGAGTGGGTTTAGGGTCCCATCGGCAAAAACGGGCCCTATGCCCAGCAATTCCACAGTTATGGCACGTGAGAGTCTGCTTCGGACATTTGGTGCTGAAATGACCCTGTTCTTCACAGTTGAAACAGGTGACGGCCGAACTGGCCGCTCGAGACTGAGATTACGCGGGTTTAGGCGCCATAGGAGGTCGCTCAGAAAAGGTAGAGCCCGTCTGTGGTTTCTTGAAAGTGGCCTGACTGCCGTCAGACTGATTACGGTTCTTAGACTTCTTGCCAGCAAATGAAGGTTGTTGCTTAGCAATCTCTTTAGCAGTAAGCTCGTAAGTAAGAGCTTTCTCAATGAATTCGGCCAACGTGGTGCAATTATGATTAAGCAACTGTAGCCGCATACGAGGTTTCAGCCTCTTGCTGAAATACTTGATCTTGTCCGCCTCAGAGTGAATGATAGATGAGGCGAACGGAAGAAGTTCCTGAAATTTCTCGGCAATGGCGAGAACATCCGCGTCTAATGAGGGGTCGGGAGTGAGTAAATCTGACAGCTCGGCCTCTCTGAGTGGGGCCGGATAATACCTCTCCATCATGAGAGTCTTGAATTGGTCCCAAGTACACGATCCTTCGGTGGGCTTCAACGACAACCACCAAGAATGAGCGCTCTTACCCAGATAGTAAGCCGCAACTGAAACTTTGTGTCCTTCGGGACACTCTACCATCGCAAATAGCTTCTCGAAATGTTCGAGCCAATGAACAATATCCGCCGGCTCAGATGAGCCTTCAAAAGTAGGTGGCCTTTGGCGAGAGATGTCGCCGATGATACTGCTCACATTCCTCTCTTGCCTCTGAGGTGGCGGCGGAGGAGCCTGTTGATTTTGATTGACTGAATTGTGCATCGTCTCCATAAGTTGTGCCATCTGCGTCATTTGGGCCATCATGCCCTGCATAAAAGCAAGTGGGTCCACCCGAACACCTTCTGACTGAGCCGTGTCCTGGGTACGACTCCCCGATAGTGAATGATCACGTCCAGGTGAATGAGTGGCAGTGTCGCTGCTCGATGAATTAGCATTATTTCTCGCATTCGCACGTGTATTCACACGAGCTCTCGGGATTCGGCCCGCACCACGGCCTCGTCCTCCTCGTCCTCTGCCAGCTCTTTCCATACTGAAGTGGAAAGTCACATGATGATTATATCTCTCGCATGAATATTACATTACGACTATGACATGAGATGATGAAAATGAGCATACGCTCTAACACAGTGATTACATGAATGATTAACCGAGGTGACATGATTATCTAATGAAATTATTGAAATGATTATCTTGAACAAGTTAACAAGATTAATTATATGATCTTCCAAATCAACAACTGAGTAATGAAATGAATTGACTGATTAGTGCGTTAAAATGACCATCCTGGTCAAAAATGAAAATGATGTTTGAGGATTGTTAACTACTGAATTATGAATGAATGATTATTGCCAGAAATTATACCCTGGCTAAAGAAATCTTACAGTTCTTGGTCTGATTGGCTCGGCATCTGCACAGGTCACACGTGACGCGAAAGTCCAATGATACTAGTCCGATGACGATGATTTCAAATGAGACATGACTCGGAAGGTAGTATTCAAAACCACGCTCCGATACCAACTCTGTAACACCCCAAGCTAGGCGGACATTACAGTGCCGTGGACCCCCGACTGGGACCCACCAGGCGAATGGAAAAGGATGAATTACACAGGGTAAATGTAGTACCGAACCACATTACAACATCAATTACTCCGATGAGGAGTTTCATACAACACACCCAGGATAATACAGAATACATGTGTATCTTATATGAAGATAAAATACACAACACTGAATGAAATGAGTATCCAAACGGAATGTCTGCAGCGGAATAAATAAAGGAAACATAAATGACTGAATAAATGACTGAAAGGACTGGGGCCCCCTTCTAGTATCACTGGGACTCCCCGCCGTCAACGTGCTCTCCCTGTGCCTTTGCCTTGCCATGACCTGAAAAACAATATCCCCAAACGGGGTCAGTTATACAGAACAACAATCCTCCAGAGTTGAATAAACACAATCATATATGTATATGTAGTATAAACCACAAGTTCGATCAAAATGAATCGGTTAGATTATAACCCAAACTTTTTGAAAACATACGCAATCAAACATGTTGTATGAATCAACTAACAGTACGGCTCAAAGGGTGGCGCCACACTACGCCCGGGATGGAAATGTGTCCGTGCACAAGCCACCAACGAGTATCGATCGAATACATGCGTGGTCTTGTACCTAATCAGTCTCACGAAGCAATCGACTCGTGTGCACAGTCCAATGTGAGGCCAACAACCAACACACGACATAAATGTGCCCGACATGAAAATCCTACACATACCAACCGGCACGCCAGTATGACCCGGAATGCCACGATATAACAAAAGTGACATCGGAAACGAATAATGACTCACCGAGACAAAATGATAGTGAAATGAATGATAGCTCAACGAAATGATTGGAACCGTCGTTCCTTGTGACTGAAGTGATTAATTGACCATGACAAGTTTTAATACGGTTAACACAATGATGAATGAGTTACGATTATGAATGAACAACAACAAAAGGAAATGAATATCCTTTTAACTGAGTAAGAATCAACTTACTCAACACCGGTGACAATTATCCTTCCACGAACAACGTCCTAATTGAGATATCGGTCGCTCGAACAACCTTGAATTATACAATATCCAACAACCCGTTCAATATATGAATCAAACACGAATATAACGAACTCAAAACGTCGATACGATTAAACTAACTTCATTGGGGCATTATATCGATTATGTTGAGGCCAAACTCCGATTGTTTACAATCAAATATCAATATGCCATTATCAAATCCCCCAAGAAGTGTTTCAAACCAACAAACATCTTCAATACGATCAATAATCTGTTATGAATATCCAAAAACGTGATTATAACAACAATTAATCGAAAATCCCCAAATCCAACTCGATATTCAAAGTGTTCTCGAATAATCCCTCAATAATCCAATGAATCTATATACAAACTCATAATCATATGCATATCCCTTCATATAACATGATTATCGCGTCCAAAACATCATATCTCAACACAAAATCGAAATCCAAGATGTTGAAGAAATTACCTCTTGAAGATCCAACCACTTCGATCCGATGAACACGAGTTAAAACGAGTATCCAAGCCTCCCAAATGAATGAAGATGATGAAAAATACACACTCAAATGATTGATGATAGCAAAATCTCTCCCTCAACCCTCTCTCTCGGATAAAGATGGAAAAATGAAGAAATGAGGAAAAATGTCCCGGCCAAGTCCTTAAATACTGCCGGAAGTTACGGCCGTAACTCGGCCCTCTTACGGCCGTAACATTCCAGGTCAACGGCCTTACGGCCGTAACCGGCCAACTCGTACGGCCGTAACTCGGCTTCGTCCGAAAGCCTGCCGACAGACTTACGGCCGTAACCGCTCCTGAATTACGGGCGTAACCCGCCTTCGTCAAAAACATCCGCCGACATCCTTACGGCCGTACCCGCATACCTTACGGCCGTAACTCGGATGATACGGTCGTATCCGGCCAAACTTACGGCTGTAAGCCCTCTTCGTCGAAAATGGCCATACACCTTGCCTGCAGCGTACGGCCGTATCCGGCCAAGCCTTACGGCCGTACCTTCCTCGACTTACGGCCGTATGCCGCAACCCTTACGGCCGTAAGTCACCCTTGCCCGACAACACCTGAAATTTACGAACACCACTTACGGCCGTATCCAACCCTCCTTACGGCCGTAACTCGCCTTCGGCCAAAATGCCTGGGCAGCCTGCTGGACCACGTACGGCCGTAACCGGCCAGCCTTACGGCCGTACCTGCTCAACTTACGGCCGTATCACAAGACCTTACGGCCGTAAGTCCCTTCCGTCCAAAATGGCCTGAAAACAACGAACCCTTGTTACGGCCGTAACCCAAAGTCCTTACGGCCGTAACTCGATGCTGGCCAAGGTGAAAAATCCGATAACTCCGATTCCTCGCTACGACTGATGAATGATCCGACATATCATACGAATGTGAAAGTGAACAAGTCTAACACAAGCCAAAGATGATACTCCCAGTACAAGGCTATCAATCACAATGAAAATGATAATACTCCCGTCTCGGTCTATAAACGGAGATGAAATGACGATCGGTAACTGATATACGATTACAACATGCCAACAGTGAACGCAAATGAATGATTCATGAATGATGAGTGATTATTAATGAGTGAAAATTACTGAGTGACAATTACAGACTGATAATTACTGAATGAAAATGAATGAATTACAACCGGGTATTACAGGTCCGAGATAGAAGAGTGTCGCCATGGCCGTGGAGGACGATGGAACCGTTCTCTGTGCCCATGCAAGGTCCCTTTGGGCCACGATCGCCTTCCCTTCATTTAAATACGAGGCCGGCGCAGTCTGAGGGCCCTCCAAAACTAATTTGTGGACGCGTTCGCCCGCCCTTGGAGGCCCATCACTTAACGTGGTGGGTCTTTTCCGGGCAATGCGACGCGACGCGACCCTCCCCTCGTCTCAACATATACTGTCGAGGGTCACCATCTTAATGGCAGCCCGAGGTAGAAGAAGAGCTAAGAAGCCGCGGACGTGGAGTTGATTAATCCGACGACGCCCCGCGTAAGGAATCTTCCAGACCAAGACCGCACGCCCTTAGTTTAAATACGAGGCGAGGGGCAGCCTTCGGAGGACCATACCAATTAAGTGTGTCGCGAGAACTTAGCCATCAGACGGAATGTCGCTCGCGCACAAGACATGATCGTGGAGATCGGTCCATCGAACTCCGCGATCATGCACGGTTCCTCAAGACCGAGATGGACGGCCTTTCGAGGATTCGACAAACTTGAAGACCGCTCACTCAATGATTTATTTTCGTCCCCTTACTTTCACTAAGTGAACAAAAACAAGGGGGAAGAGTGCGGAGCTACCTATACGACGATCGTCCCGATTCAATCACATATGGAGATCGGCATTTTTTAGATGTTTGTGCAGCGACCGAATTTGTTGTAAAAGTTATCTATATGAGTTTATCAATTCACTTAGAGCTACACTCGCAATAATCTCTCCTCACACATTTGTTCAAAGTCAAGCAAAAGACTCAGAAAAGCAATCATTCAAGTGATAAATCGAAGAAGCAAACATTTATTTCATTACTTGAAGTTTCAGAAGTACATACACGGTCGCCCAAAGGCCTAAGTATTACAAGAGAAAGCTATAAAATTACAAGGCAAAAAGCTAAAACAATAAGAACGAAGAGCCTCAGGCCCCTGCCTGGCCTTCGCCTTCAATCTCCGGATCGGTCCGCGACCCTTCGCCAGCCTCCGGTGCGGCCTCCCCATCCTCCGGAGCATCAGGATGAACAAGGTTCACCGGGGTCGGGTACCAGCTCAGGTCTACACCGATTTCCGCGAGATCCAAGATCGGCACAGAGAAGGCAGGATGAAGAGGGTGCTCCAACGCATACGCCTTGAAATTTTCGACTAGAGGGCTGACCTCCAGACCTCCCTTCTTAGCAGCACGGAGCGAGTCAGCGAACGCCAGGTAATAGGCAAACTCGCTGACGAACTCCAAGTTGAGAAAGGGATCGGTCTCGGTTGCCTCCAGCTTCCCTTTCAACTCGGCAACCGCATGTTGCGCACCGTGGAGATCGGCCTCCCTTGTAGCTGTCTCTCCCCTCGACGCCGCCAGCTCGCTAGTCAGCCGAGCGACGGTCACCTTCAGTTGATCGGCCTCCTTCTCAGCGGCCGCCTGCAACCGTCGGGCATCTGTCATCCGGTCCCGAAATCGGTCGACCGTCGCCCGGGCTTGCTCGGCATCCTGTCTCGCCAGCTCAAGTTCATGACTCGCCCGTTTAGATGCATCCAGGGAGTCCTTCTCCATAGCCACTATTCTGTCGGCAAACTCGGCATTCTCTTTCCGAGCAGCCTCGAGGTCCGCCTGCAGGCGAGTAGTAGAAGGACGCCCCTCAAATTCTTTCACAGCCTCGGCAGCCATCGTCGCCGCCTGAAGAGAGAGAGAGAGAAAGCAGCCTGCTGTTGCGATATTTCGTTAAACGCAAGTGCACCTTATCGTAGACAAGTAATAAAGTGATGAGTGAGTTTCGTTCCCACGAGGACTGAATCACTGAGTACCGATTTTTATGTATTCTAATTTTATTTGAACAGTCGAAATTTGGATTGCAATTAATAACTAAATAAAACCAATAAAAGACTAACAGTAAAAACGATCGCTTGAAGAAAGAAAATCAAATGATGAATAAGTCTAGGATTCTGAATCCACCTTTGGTTTATCCGAATTTACTCTCGATTATCTGAAGTTAATGATTTCCCCAATTTGTTGAAGGCGAAGATTGCTAAAATACTCTACCGCCTCTCCCGAGGTCAATAGATTTTTCTAAAGGCGAATAACGCACTCTATCCCTAGGTGAATTAATTCGTCAATAGGCAAAAAGCACAAAATCCTCAAAAGGCCACGTAGTTCCTATGAGTATATTTTTTTCTCACAAGATAAAACGGTTCTCACCAATAGTTCCTCACCAACTCTCCTCTCCCGATTCGAGTAAGGTAATTAAAACAATTCAATTATTGGCCAGACAATTGAAAGCATTAAAATCGAGTACAGTCTACTCTGGTGCCTGCTGGTCCTCTGTGTGTGCCGCGGCCCCAGGCCAAAATTCACCGTTTTCGTCCGTTTTTCATCGTTTCGGCTTTCGGACTCCAATTTCCTGCAAAACATAAAATAATAGGGCATTAAAGGCTCATTTATGCAGATTTACTCACAAAAAGAATGCACAATAATGATAAATAAGCGTATAAAAATACGCCTAACACCTGCATTGTATTCCTCGATCGCTGGCGAGCGATCGCATCTAAGTCCGTCGTCCAGGCCTTCGGCAAAGAAGAAACAGCCCGGTTGACATATAGCGGGACATCGCAGGCCTTGCGAGGAGATCGGCTCGCCAGAAAATCCAATACCATCGGCGGGCAAGATGGGTTAGTGGTACGGATCCTGCATCAAATAACAAAAGTTAGCACATCTCCCATGCAAATGACGAAATCCAACACACAAACAAAGTCTACCACTCGGCTCTCTCAGGATCGCGGCCGAAGTATGGTTTCCCGCGAGGGGTTTCAGCTTCGGCGATCGCCATCTCCCGCAGGAAAGTCGCAGAGTGCGTAGGCTCATTCACCGGGGGAACAACGGTAATCGGAGGCACGGCGATCGGCACCTCACTGTAAGGGGCAGAAACTGGAGTTTCTCCCAACCTCTGCCGTTTGCGATTCGTCCGGAGCCACTCCTCCCGAACTTCCTCCTCAGCCACGATCGGCTCTACGCGAGGATCCACCTCTGGAATGAGAGGTAACGCCACCGAAGGAGCCCGAAATGACTTCTTCTGGCAAAGACGGCCCAAAACTCCTGGGTTCGACATAGCTATCTCCGGTGGGGGCTCCAAGAAACGAGGAAAGCGGACCTCTACAATAAGAAACAAGTGAACAACGGTTAGACACATTCTCCAAGCAGGTCGATCGCCAAGCCAATGGAGATCGAAGAAATTCATACCTGGGACCAAAATATGTCTCGGGAAATGGAACAGCCGAGCAGACAACCAATGACTCTCTTTGTTAATCCGACGAGCGTCTAAGTTGTCGTCCGGTAGGCTTCGTATCCGCTCCCAGATGACCAAAAAATCGAAAGGAAGCTCGTCGATCGCCGGAATATAGAAACCTGCAAGAAGAAATCCAAATTAGATCAGTTCAGAACATATCCGAACAAAGGGAGAGTCTGAACCTTTACCGGGATTCCTCTCCCGAAAGCTAGTGGGAATTTCCAGCTCGCCCATAGGGTTGTCGCTCGCTGAGGCCTTCCAGGCACCGGCGACCCAGAACCACTTAGCCGGATCGCCCCGCACCTTGTTCGGAACTCCAAGGATCACCCGACCGGATTGGCCTTGAATATGATAGCCGCCAACCGATCCCTTCTGAGTCGTCAACTTAAACAGATGGTTCATATCCAACGGAGAAAGAAGGCGGTACAGTCGATGACCGCCGAACAAGGTGAGAGCACATATGACCTGGAGCCAGGCATTCGGCGTCAACTAAAGCGGCGCCACGTTCCAAGCAGCCGACAAATAGGAGACAGCGAATGATAGAGGAAACTGCAGCCCAGCCTCCATAATTGCTTTATTTACGGCGACCATGCCCTCCGGCGGCTGATCGGACCATTCATTCTCCGCCGGCGCGAAAAGATTCACATCTGAAGGGACGTGATACCTTGTCCTCCAGACGGCCAGGTCCTTTCTGGTCGCCGAGCTCCTTATCTGGCCGAGGGACCATAGAGATCGCTGTGCAGCCCGAAACAGCGACCACTTAGCAGGTTGATAAGGATGAGCGATCTAGTACTCCCGGTAATCGAACTTAGGAGACGGACCGGCCAACCTCTCCATAATTTCAAAGAAAGGCCAACAGTTCGGCCAAAAGCACCGTGGTCTTGCCCAAGAGGCCCTAACCGCCGAATCTCTCTCCATCAGCGAGCGTCTCCGCTCAACGCCGCCTCCTTGGCGATGTCGGCTTCATTGAAAAGCGCCTCAACTTCCGCAGGGTCAATACCAGCCCGAATAGTCTCGGCGGCCGTCTCCAGATGGAAATTTGCAGAGGGTCCTCCCCGGGCAGTCGAAGCCCCGGCGGCGGAGGTGGTGTCCTTTCCAGATGATGAAGGTACTCCTGACATTTTCGACAAGAAGAGGAGAAAATGAGTGTTTTCTTACCAAGGATTGAATCGATCGACGATCAGCAGTCAGATCGTCAGAGAATTCTTCGGCGATATTATCCTTCTTCTCTGATAAAAGTGTGTAAGGGTCTTAACCTTGCAACCCGGCGCCCTTTTATAGGAGATGCCAGGGACTTCTGTGCAATTATGGAGAATCTCAGGGGTTGGAGTGCAACCGTCGCAATTAATGACTCCCTTGAAACCCGCGACGCGTCGTTTCGAGGACACGCCAGACGAGGAGTCGCAACTAACCGTCGGTCTCCCCCAACAGGAGCCCGACACGTGCCCCGGAGACTTTTCCTTATCCGCTGTCATTTCCCACTCATTTCAGCGACTGACCAGGTCGTCCAAATTCAAAGCCAAACCACTCAAAGACGATCGCCAGTTCCGTGAAATGCAGAATCACTCGTCATAATTCAACGATCGCCAACAGAACAACCTCACCCCACGTTTCCAACATCGGAGCGAGCTGGGGGGCAATTGTTGTGCGGCGATTTGTACGCCTCGACGGCGATCGGATCAAGGGATGAGCGACCGAGTCTTCAACCAATCAGGCTACGGCGAACTTACCTAAACGAAGATAACAGTCCACCTTCAAGCATCCCGCGATCGACTCCCAAAGGCGATCGCCCCTTGGCACCTAGCGATCAACTCTGGTGCCCGACCTAGGACGACCGTCCTGTACCATGAACAAGACCATCGTCCGTCAAAGTCTACGAAGACTGGATCTCAAAGCAGCGCCCATGTGCAGATCCGCGAAAGGCGCCACATAACATGGATCGTTGACCACAGCCTGTCACCACCTTATCACCTACCGAAAAACCCGCCGAAAGATACAAGGTGGGACCGCCCGTGATGACTCGACGCTGCGAGACTTCTCATTGATCGCACACTGGCCGCCAAAGCAACTCTGTGGACTTTAAGGGGACCAGCCCAAGTGCTAAAAGACGATCGCCCGCTTATTATAATACAGCAGAGGCGATCGCCCAGTGTCTCCCAGTCCTATAAATAGAGAACCTCCAGCAACTGGAGAAAGGTTCGGAAACACATTCATAAAAACGTACACATACATTCATCTCCGAAGAATACATACATTCCTTCATGCTCTCGGCTTCTTCTCTTGGATCTACCTCAGGATTTCTCTCTCAGCACCTCTCATCCAGAAGACGGTCGGCAGAGGCAAGAACTCCTTGCAGCACAGATTTAACGAGACCCGCAAGCCTAGGAACTCAAACATACACCTACTACATGCCGGGAGATACTGTCGATTTCTCACGGTCGTCACAGCTCATCAACGTTGTTACAAGAACTCACAGAGCATTATATCTAGTTCTTCCGGCAATCTTCACGCTCTATAGCTAAGATAACTAGAATCTTTACACTCATTGTAATAGTATTCTAACATTAATACTTGTATCCCAGAATATTTGTATTAATAACATCTCGCGAGAGCATTCAAGCCCGGGACTAACAACCCCGGCAAATCTTGTGTTATTTACTTTCTCTACGGAAGTGCTCTCGCACTTTGTTTGCTATCCATCCACTCCAGCAATATCTATCTCCGGATAATATTTTGGGTAGAAACACAGTTGGGAAGCGATATCGGGGATTCATTATTAATGGTTTCAGATTTCGTATAAGCAGAACTGAAAGTCATAGGAGAACACAAAATTGTGGTTTGGTGGTTAATGCACAAACAAGTAGTTTTTCTAGTAGAAATGATAACAATCATGTCATTGGAAATGTGGCATATTATGGGATGCTAAAAGACATCATTGAACTAGAATATCCTACTGAAGGAGGAAAAGTTGTGATGTTTGAGTGTGATTGGGTGTCACAAGGAAGGGCTCAAAAGTATGATGAAAATGGTTTTACTCTAGTTAATTTTTCTATGGCAAGGCAACATAGTGAACCTTTTATACAAGCTTCTCAAGCGCGTCAAGTGTTTTATGTGGAAGATCCAATTGAAAAAGGATGGCATGTTGTTGTTGGATCAAAACCTAGGGATACATTTGATATGGATCCAGTTTTAAGCTTAGATGGAGGAACTTCTAATCAAAGTGATCATAATGATATACCATTGGATGTGAATGAGGAACTTGCTTGGGTTAGGGAAGATGTAGAAGGAACTACTGTTTGACTCTTATATTTATGCAGGCAGCTCCAGTTTTATTTTTGTTCTGTTATTTTTCTTATTTTCGCCTTATTTTTTTATGCAGCCACCTTCTTTTCTGAATTTTTTTTATGCAGATAACTTTTTTTTTATGCAGCCATCTTTATTGTTCATATATATATAGCGAACTTCTGTTCTATTTTTTTAAGACAGGTTCTTTTTTTATATATGCTGCTAACTTCTGTTTAGCATTGATTCTATATTTATGCAGCCATTATATTGTTCCTATATATGTTCCTAGTACTATATTAGTATTATTATTTTAGCAGATAAAACAAATGATGGCAAAAGATAGTAAGAGCAGTAATCTCAAGCCTACAAAATTTATAGCACCTGGAAAATTAGCTCGTGCATGTGGTCAAAAAACATTAAAGGCCACTAGAGATTCTCAAGGTAATGTTATGTTTTCTTAGTATTATGTTTTTTTTTGTCTTGTAATATTGACATTTTGGGTCTCGTTTTCCCCCATCCCTTCCTAAAACACACCTCTAATGTTCTAATTCATTAGTGCACACAAACATAAGTCAAAATATGAGGAAGTGGAATGAAGTGCAAGAATATGACAATGCAAACAATCACAAAAATGGTTTTAGCTCATACGCATTAACTATGCACAAAAATGGTTTTAGCTCTAACTATGCATACACATTAATTTTTAGGACATTCTATATGAAAAAATTATTATGTAATTATAACAAATTACTTTCTTTCCTTCCAAAAGGTGGAGTTCAAGCTCATACGCTTATTGTGCATTATGGTGAAGATGAACGGAGAGAAAATGATTTTACAGAAGATAGTTCTTTCTTGGATATCTTGAGCATTTGTAGAAAGTTCATTGACATTTACTCGATTGGTTTCAAAGTCAAGTACGGAGATGGCAAGCCATTGAGGAATGATAAAGATTTATTCGCTTTGATGAAAGAACATGAAGGTGTAGAGCGAATTGACAGCTATCTAGATGTGGACGAAACAAGACAGCCATTATTCTTCAAATTGCCAGAAGAGCATCCATCACTTAGTGAAGCACGGCATGCTGAAACAAGAAAATATGTTGAAGGCAAGTTATTTACATATATTTGAATTAAGTGTGTTATAAATTTTGTTGTAATTCATAATTTAGTATAAATAATAAGCTTTTCATAATCAACCTAAGTAGTTGGATTCGACATAGAAAATTTATGTTTCACTTAGACAATTTATATTTCAACATGTATAGATTCAACATATCAAATGAAGGAAAAGAAGCATGGAAAAAATAAAACCAACTCTGTACCAACTTTTGATGTGAATTCAGTTGATGATGTTTCTCCCGATGTTGGTATTGAAGTTGAAATTACAACTGAATCAGGTAACCTAACATTCTCTCATTATTTTGATGTTAATGCATGTTAACTCTCGAAACAAACTGATCTCAACCTGTACTCTTATTACATAGCCTCAAATAAAAGAAAGAGAGTTAGAGGACCTACTCTTATGCCCAAAGTTTGGGGACAGCCAATTGGTGAGCTGAAACAGGTTGCATTTAATGACTTGGGACAACCAAACGATGAAGAAAATTCATGTCTTTGGCTCATTTCTTGGGTACAATTGCTAGAAATGGTAGATACTGTCCTCTTTACTATACTGGCTGGAGAAAAATGCCTTATTCTTACAAGGCTGACATGTTAAAGATCGTTAAGGTTAGTAATTTTTTATTATAGTATATTTTTCTACTTGCATAATTTCTTTAAAGATATAATTTTTCTACAAAGCTGATATGTTTTATTAACTCATATTTTTATAGGCAAAATTTAACGTTCCAGCAGGAAATGAACCTTACATTCTAAAGTCAATCAATAAGAATTGGAAAAGTTGGAAAAAATTTGTGAAGAGAAAGAAATTGAACCCTAATGTACCTATTGTCGGTCAAGTTTCAAACCAACCCGATAGGGTAGAAGATGAGCAGTTAAATGCCTTAATTTCACATTGGATGTGTGACAAGACAAAGGTACAGAGCATATATTTTTATTATATGTCTAACCAATTTGATTATCATTATCATATTTTTATTAAATTATTTTATGTTTTTTCATTTCACATAGGTGATTAGTGGAAAAGAATAGACAAACACGTGCTGATTTGAAAATACATCATCGCATCGGCAAGAAGAGCTATGCATTAGTGAGGGAAAATTGGGTAAATTTTCCTTCAAAGTATATATTTCTTCAATTTATGCATCATTTTATAATTTCATATCTAACACGTGCAGAAAAAGAAGAACGGGAGATAACCAAATAGAGCTGAATTGTTTAAGGAATGTTATTTTATAGAGGACGATCCAAATATAAATTCTGTCGTAAAGGAAGCTATTGTAGGTTAATTAATTTTACTTTATTCAACTTGTGAAATTTGTTGATCACTTAATAATATATGATGGTTATAGAATCAGATGGAACAACTAGAAGAAGAGAAACTTAAAGATGAAGAGGAACTTGAACCTGGGAACTCAAATGATATCGATACCTATCCCAAATTAAATGACTCATTTGCAAAGGTAATGGGGAAAGAAAAAAATGGATATGTGCATATGGTTGGTGTGGGAGTTACTCAATCTGATGTATGCGGGCCACTTCCAAGTCTTGATGCAAGTTACAGACTTGCCATGGAGTACAAAGAGAAATACGAGGCTCTAGCAGCTGCACGAGAGTCTAAACACAATAATGCTCTATTATCATTTTCAAATATTCAACGATCATCAGCATCAGCTTCACGCTCAAGGCAATTTCGGGTAAAAAAAACATGTATTCTATTGATTAATATATTTAATATGTGAATGAAGGTCTTAAAAATATAGCTACTCAATCTTATACAGGTGCATTCTAGAGTTTTTTCAAAGAGTTTGGAGGATATAAATGAAATTGTTGCAAGTGGCTATGTTAGTGATATGAATTCTGTAAGAGTAAATGGTGAAGAGTTGGGATCTGGGTGGTGCGAGATAACTGTTCAATGTCAATTTAGAAATGATGTACGCTTGCTTAAACCTTACGATCACATACAAACTATAGTAGACTCTCTTGGAGCACCTGTTGCGTGGCCTCTATCTTTGGTATGTACAAACAAGTTTCCTTTTAATACTCCAGCTTTATTGTTCCAGCTTTATTGGAAATACAGCTTCTGTTCTGTTTTTTTATGTAAGAACTTGGAAAATATTGATGTACTGTACTCCACTTTTATATAAGAAAATATTGGAAAATGTTGATGTACTGTACTGTAAGAACTTGGAAATGCAGCTTCTGTTCTGTACTCCACCTTTTGATACTTTATGTTGATTTAACAATTGACTAAAAATATTTTTTTACATATAGGTTGCTTTGGAAGAAAGTGAAGATTGATGCAACATATATGTGATTGACAGAGGCTAGAGAAATTATATATTAGTAGGGATTTTACGTTTTGTTTCCACTAATAATATTTTATTGGGAGGACTTGGATGAAAATGCTAATTGCTACAACATGTGGTTTTTTTGGGTAATTTTGGAGATGAACTCATATATCCAGCATATGATATTTTTTGTTGACTTTAGTATATATATCTTGGTTTTGTATGGTGGAGAAGAAATTTTGTTGTACTGGTTGGCATTTCATGAATGTAAACAAATTTGTTTTTGTTGTGTTGAATCATGAATTAGATGAGTATTATTGCTCTTGACAATGAATTTTTAGTTTGTTGATTGTGAACATATATATATATATATATATATATTTCTTAAATTGGGTAATTAAAAAATTGTAATATATTAATTAATAATATATCTTCCAAATATCACGTAATTATTAATAATATATATATATAAAGACTTTTGCGACACTTATTTGTGTCTAATGAAACCTGTGCTTGTGACACTTATCTGTGTCTAATAGATTTGTTCTTGCAACACTTAGTTGTGTCTTATAGAAACTATTGCAGATACAATTAAGCGTCCCAAAATAAAATATAAGGACGTTTATTTGTGTCTAGTGAAACTATTCAAACATCTATAAGTGTCTCAAAAAAATATAGGGACATTTAATTATGTTCTATAAATCATTAAATGACATATACAAGTGTCAAATAAGATTATATTTAGGGACACATTAAATGTCTCAAACAAGTGTCTCAAAACTTAACGCGACCTCTTATTTAGCGACACTTGCACTACCAAAAATCAGACTTTAGCCGACTACTTAAAGTGGTCGGCTAAACCCCAAAGTCGTCGGCTAATCATGCCAGCCGTCGGCTAAAAAACCGTCGGCCGATATTCGTCGGCCAAGGTTTAGCCGACGACTTTTTTGCAGTCGTCGGCTAAAGTTCAACGGTTAGCCGACCACTACTACACGGTCGTCGGCTAAACCGGTTTGGAAAAAAAATTAGCCGACGACCTTAACAAGCCGGTCGGCTAAAACCGGTTTTTAAAAAAAAATAGAGTTTAGCCGACGACCGTCTTATATGTCGTCGGCTAAAACCATTTTTTAAAAAAAAAAATTAAATTATTTTAGCCGACGACCGTCTTATAGGTCGTCGGCTAAAACCCTTTTTAAAAAAAATTAAATTACTTTAGCCGACGACCGTCTTATATGTCGTCGGCTAAAATCCTTTTTTAAAAAAAAAATAAATTACTTTAGCCGACGACCGTATTATATCTCGTCGGCTAAAACCCTTTTTAAAAAAAAATTTAATTCAGATTTTGGGATCCCAAAACCTGTATTTTTTGCCCCTGCAATTTTTATATACCATCTCTCATTATCAACAACAATCAACGCGCAACACATTCAACTAATACCATTAATAATATGCCCAACATTATATGCATCACAACGCACAACACATTCAAGAACATTAATCTCATCAACATACTAGTAGCGTCAATAAAATCACTTACACAAATATAAATATACAAGAGTACTACAACAACACAACTACAATCCACTGCCAAAATCATCTAAATGTCGAAATGTAGTAGTAGAAGGATTACCACCATCCCCTAGATCCTCGTCACGAAATTTGTGAAGATGGGTCTGTCCAGAAGAGAGAAGGCGGTGGAGCAGTGCTGCGATCCGGCTGAGTAATGGTGCAGTCGGCGTCATCATATAGTCCATCATGGCCTGCTGCTGTCTCTGGAAACTCTCTAACCGCGAATCAGTCCTCTGCTCGCTCTCATGTAACCGCGTCTGAGTCCTCCTTTCATTCTCAGCTCGGAGCTCCCTCTCCGCCCTCAACTGCTCCTCGAGATAGGCAGTCCGTGCATCCCGTCCGCGAGGCGCCCAGAGCCGGGGTATCTTTCAATACATGGTGACCCTCGGCTCCCATCATCTTAGTGCGGTACCGACTACCTCTAGGAGGGTAGACGGTACCCCACACCTAGCGCGAACATAAGGATCGGCTGATCGATCATCGAATGGCGAATCGAGGTCGGTCTCGCTAAGTCAGGATCGCTCCCGAGCAATCTCGGCAAGCATCCTCCGAGACTCCTCCCGTACACGCTCCTAAGTTAATATGAAAATAAATATTTGAATATCAATAAAAGTATGATACAAAGGCATTTATTTTATTACTAAAATAAAATAAAAAAGACTTACATGCTCCTCGGGGCCGGTTCGAAATGCTTTACGAGTCACGTAGGCAAATGCGTCCAACGAATCAGAAGAAATGGCCTCGTGCGCAACTCGCTAACGATCGGGAACCCGGATGTGATGGTCAGTCAGACCAGCACGATTGGTCGTGTTGGTCAAGCTAGTCGCCTTCAAAAAAATATTATTTAGAATCGAGTTTATATTTAGAATTCAAAAAAAATAAAAAATTACACAATATTATTATTTTTTATTAAATACTAGCATTTTTTTTAATAAATAAAATACAATATTCAGATTTTTATTTTTTTATGGAAAATAATATTCTAGTTTTTATTTTTATTAAAACAATTTATTTCCACTTTTGAATAAAAAAATTCCGATTTTTTAATATTAATAATATTCCAGAATTTTAAAAAAATACATGAAGTTCCGATTTTTTCTAATTTAAAAAAACCGGAACTTCAAGTATTTTTTATATTCTGAAACATTAATTTAAAAAAATGGAGTTTATATTTAGAATTCAAAAAAATAAAATCTGAAAGAGGAAGAATGAAATGAAGGTATTTTAGTCATACCATGAACTCTGGGTCGCGAAAATGGGCGCGTAGCCACTTCCACTCGTACTCCTAACTTGAATTCTTCCGGTAACCTCCTGGTATCACCTCAGTGTCGAGAACATGTGCTTCTCAGTTTTCCAAGATTTGTACATACAACACTGGTTGCACAACATATATCATTCGTAAGAAAAAAAATTACGCAAACAATGTAGATACAAAATAAATTAAAATGACTTACTTGGTAGACTGCACCTCGTCACACCAAGTATGTAGTAGAGAGTCGGGAATGACAAACCACACCTATGAACAGCATAAATACGCAATAATTTAAAAACATCACATATTGCATTTTCAAGAACTACGTGTTGATTGAAAAACACTTATTAAATATTTATTAACTTACCGACATAGCATTATTCAAAGCATCCTTCACGCACTGCGGCACGTCCCCCCAATCGGGCCACAAAATGGGGACTCTGTCCCGAATGACAAAGCCAACATTACGGCTATATGACGCCGCAGCGTCAGAAGACATCACCGGCCGGCCGTGTCTGTCTAGAGGAATCTCATAACGGCCATGCTTACTTACGTACGAGTCGAGCGCTGCACTTTCTTTGGGCCACGAGTCTTCTTCTTTTTCTTCTCCTCCTCGACTACATTTTTCCCCTTCTCCTTCTCCCTCTCTATCTCCTCGTACAGTTTCGTCTTCGAAACCCGACAACTCCGCCAAAACATGTTGTCTGGCCAAGACTCATAGACGTACGCCTTGTCAGGGCTAATCAATCGAATGGGAACTCGGGCTCCCGTCTCATCGACCTCTGGAATAGTCGGAACCATCGGAGGCATGAATAGAGTCGGCGGCGGACCGTGGGGCACCGCGGACGAGGAACTCCGTACATCTCCTGATGTGTGAGGGCTAGACGTGGGTCGGTGGATGGGAGGCATACGAGTCTCCGGCTGCGAGGGGGTCGACCGTGGTGTCTGAAAGGATAAACGTCGCGCTAGTGCAGCGGGTTCATCTGTCGCCCTATAAAAATCGTCAGCGTTCATACCGGTAGCTTCTAGTATCTGGCGGGCACGAACGCTGCTCTGAGATATGTATAGTGTACCGGGATCCGCCTTACTAGAGGCTGTGGAACTCCCCCCCGAATCGGGAGTGGTCGACTTTGTCGACTTCTTCCCAGCGCTTTCTTTATTCTATCCATAATCTAAACAAATAAATCAAATTCACAACTCAACACAATAGTAATTATCAATGCCATACCACGTTAATCTTTCGATTAACGCCGGCTATAAAATTCCTTCCTCCTCAAACAAATTCATCAAATATTTCTAAACAAATTCATCAAATAATCTAAACAAATTCATCAAATTCACAATTCAACACAACAGTAATTATCAATGCCATACCACGTTAATCTTTCGATTAACGCCGGCTATACAATCACTTCCTCCTCCAACAAATTCATCAAATTCACAACTCATTAAACACAAAATATTGAAAATACTAAATTCATCAAATATTGCACCACAACTCATTAAACAATTTATCTAATTATCACATAATCTAAACAAATTCATCAAACAAATACAATAAATTTAACAACAACAAAAAATAAGGACAAGGGTTACCGCGGCCGGGCGGGCGGGCGACGGGCGGAGGGTGTCGGGCGGGCGGGCGGGCGATGGGATCGTGGCTTCCGGGCTTGCGGGCGGAGGGCTGGCGGGCTGGTGGGCGGACGATCGGCAAAACTAGAAGAGGGGGCGACGGGACGATCGGCTGGGTCACGATCGGCGGGATGGGGGCTAGGTGACGGGTGGCTAGGTGATGGGCGGTTGGGGCTGGGTGACGATCGGCGGGCGACGGGCGACGACTAAACCAGAAAGAGAAAATAACAAAAGGGAGGTACGGGAAACGTATAAAAGGTGGGGGTTTAGCCGACGACAAGATCTACGTCGTCGAGGTCGGCAGCTAAACACTTACAATATTATTTTTTTTTCGGAAGGACTTTAGCCGACGACCTAGATCTAGGTCGTCGGCTAAAGTATATTTTTTTTTTTTTAAAAAAGTGTTTAGCCGACGACCTAGATCTAGGTCGTCGGCTAAACTGTTGCAATATTATTTTTTTTTCGAAAGGGATTTAGCCGACGACTGAGATCAAGTCGTCGGCTAATTTTTTTTTCCGGTTGGCTAAACGTCATCTCGGTCGCCGGCTAAACCTCTTTAATATAGCCGACGACTATTTCGAACTTTAGCCGACGACATCGGCCAAGTCGTCGGCTAAAACCCTTTAGCCGACGGTAGAACAAGTCGTCGGCTAAAGTGCGAAGTTTAGCCGACGACACTATATAGTCGTCGGTCGTTTTTTTTCGGGTCGTCGGCTAAAGTAGTTTTTTTGGTAGTGTTGCATAAGCGTCCCAAAACTCAAAAGTGTCCCAACATGTAGATATTGGGACACTTTGGCATGTCCCAATATCCCATTTTTGTTGTAGTGTAAAAGTTATACTTTCGACTTTTTTTTATGCGAAGTCTAATATTCTAATAACCGAAGTCTATCTCGGTTTTTTCTAATTATAATCCAAATGTGGGGGTAAGTGAAGTAAAAGAATGCCTTTAACTTCGGTTATTTTATAATTGGCGTAGTAAATAAAGAACCTTTTACTTCAGTTGTTGTATAATATATATTAATATTTTCTGCCGTAATATATATATTAATATTTCACATTTCAATTTAAAATTCATTGCCAAAATCTACATTCAACTATAACTAACCATCAACCATAATAGCTCAATAATATAAGAACCAACAATTTCATATCATCTCATCTTAAAAAAAAACATGCGTTCCAACCAATTCAAAACATATTAGCATAATGTGTCGTAACACACATATTACAACATTATCAAACAGTCAAAAATAACTTCTACAAAGTGTGATGAACCATAGAAATATTATGATCGATACAATCCAAAATTTCAGCAGTACGTTGACCAATTATGGCTTGCATTTCTGCATCCCAAAATCCGTATGATCACCTTCTCGTCTGTTCAAAACTAACACACATCCAAAACTAACACATATCCAAACCTAATCTCGTCGCAAGGAGAATATAAAATTACACACATCGTTTGATGCTCCAGATGTTTTCTCACGAAAAATAGAATACAAAATGTTGGCGCTCAAGTGTGTCCTTCCCATCACTAAGATGCCACTGTTGTCTCTATCAAGCCTGTGCACCTATCAACAAGCTTGTGAACAACAGTGCACAAATATAAAAGAGTTACTTTCTAAACTAAATAACATAGGACAAACCAAGAGACGTAGAGAGATCGAGCGAGCGCTGAGTTCCTCTCGTGCAAGTAAAATATTAAGATAACACAGTATAAATTTTGTGACTGTATACATCATAACAAATATGTCACTTTTTGATCGCATGCCAAAGAGATAGAGAGTCACATGACTACAATGGATAAAGTTCCAGTATTCACAATCAGAATAGAAACAAGCATACAAAATTCCATCCCTTTCACGCTCATGTCACGTCGAGGTGCTGCAGAAGAAAAAAAACACCAAAAGCCGATCCAATTTATCATGATGGATTAGTTAACATGTTGGTTAATCGTATTCTGAAACACGGAAAAAAAGTCATTGGCTTATCAAATTATCTATCGAGCCATGAAAAAAATTCAACAAAATAAAAAATCCACTATCTGTTTTACATCAAGCAATACGTCGAGTAACTCCCGATATAGTAGTAAAAGCAAGGTGTATAAGTGGATCGACTCATGAAGTTCCCATTGAAATAGGATCCACACAAGGAAGGGCACATTAAATTCTTTGATATATCTCCACCAATGCACTTAAATGTAAAGAAATCATCGAATCAATGAAAAATCATTTCACTCCTCTTCTTAGACTTTTTTTTCTCTCAATAGTGAAAAACTAAACAGTAACTGGTGTGTAAATGATCATTTATGAACGGAACTTCCATAATTACAAGAAATCTTTCCACGTCTTCTAGTATAAATTTGCAATAAATCTCATATTACTATATGTTTGTATTTTCAAGATCATCTAACTGCAGTCTCTGCATATATGGTTTTACTATGATATATAATAGCATGACCCCCCACCCCCACTTACAAAAAAAAAGAAGACAATAACAAGTATAATAAGAAAGCTGAAATAAAACAACAAAATGTGCAATGAACTGTCTAGCTATAATTTAATAAAAAAAGATTATGCATGCTTTAAGGTAGAAACTGTAATATCCGCATTTTTTTCCCAGTATTTTTGGTGTATTTTTCATTTTTAGCAACTCGTTTGTAACCGTATCGATATTTCGAGAATATTTGATACCGGACTTTTTGTCATCTGAACTTGTTTTGGACTTGTTTTACTCAATTCTATGTTTAATGTCATTCCGTCGCTATTTCGTTCGATTCCCGTAACCGTTGTTCGGAACTGCCGTTTCGGGGTTGCCACAGGTCCGTCTCATGTTGTTATACCTGTTGTGAGCTTTCGTTGTTGTTTCGATCATGTATCGTGTGTTTATGATGTTTTGGGCCGTTTTGTAATATCCCAAAGTTAAGTTCCCCTTGCGTTTGTTCTCTTTTCGGATCATTTGATGTTACCGTCGTGTTTGGGCCGACCGCGTTTGACGTGAAGTCACCATTTGAGGGTTCGTGATAGTCCTTTTAGGCCTTTAAATGGTTGGGTTTAGGCGTCGATCGATTATTATATCCTGTTTGGGGGTCGTTTTTCATCATTTTCGGACTCAAACAGTGTGTGCCGCGGCACAGGGGACTGTGAGCCGCGGCACAGCCCAAGCTCTGATGTTGGCCAGGCCGACTTTACTGCGTGCCGCGGCACGCAGCAGTCTGGGCCGCGGCCCCAGTGTAAAACCTGCTCGTTATTTTTAGCCGCGGGCCGCGGCACACTCAGCCCGGTCCGCGGCACGCGGGTCTTTTCTGCACTATTTCAGCAGGGTTTTGGGAGAGGATTTCATTTCCTCTCCCTTCTTCTTCTTCTTCTTCCTCACATATAGGGCGATTTCAGGGGCGATTTCAGGGCGATTTTGGCATCTTCAACTTGGAGAGATCATTTCACTTCGAGTTTTTGTTATAGATTTTCAACTTCTACTTGAATCCTTCATCCTAATCCAAGGTAATCTCTTATACCCTACTTTTGGGTAATTTGGGGTTTTTTGATTGTATTGTTCGATTCGTTCCGTGTTTTTGATCAATTCATGATGACTATGATTAATCTTGTTGGCATTCTTGATTTCCCTATGGATTCATGGTATATTTCGTGGTATTTGCGTAATCCAGAGGGTTTGGTTGTGGTCCACCCTTTTTGTTGTTCTTGTACGAATATACATGAATCGTAGGCGGGTTTTCGGGTGTATTCCATTTCCATTTTCGTTTAGAAATGGTTGTGATTGTATTCTTCGAATCGTTAGGTTCGGTTTCGCCGGTTCCTAGTGGTCATGTTTGATTCCTCCTTTCCGTTCGTGTCACCGTCTTTTGATCGAGGCAAGTAACCTTATGAACTTCCAATCTTGACATGGTAGTATTGCATGAGAAATTGTGTTTATGTATGCTCACTACGGGTTAGATCCGATGGGGTCTCGGTAGGGGTCCACGGAGGTGTGGATCGATGAGCTTGCTTTTAACCACTACGGGTTAGATCCGACGGGGTCTCGGTAGGGGTCCACGGAGGTGTGGATCGACGGTTAATTGTGGTGCATCTTACAAATGTGTTTTGATATTGGCATTTCTGGAAATGTGTGTTTCAATCGATGTTTTCATGATTGCATGTATTGACTATATGTGTGAGGTGTAAGTTGTTCATTTGGTTACTTGTACTAGCGTAATCGCTAACCCCTTTGGGGACCCATTTTGGGGAAATTCATTTTATGAATTTCAGGTCAGGTTCATCGAGACGAACAGGCGTTGGACCAGTATGCGGATGATGGCCGTGCATGATGATTGTGCCCGAGTAGTGTCTTGTTGTTTTCTACCTTTTTACCGTTTGTCAACTTGTAAACTAATAGAAGTACTCGAGTACTTGGGAGTTCTTATTTTTTCGGATTGTAATGTTGTCTATTATGTTTTTGTTGGATGGTTGTGCTGTGTTTGACCGGTTGAACCGGGTGGATTATTTTGTCTTGCGTCTTTATGACGAGGTGTTATTTTGTTGATTTCGCGAGTCGATGAGTATGTTGGTCGTTTAGCCTGGTGGGTCCCATATAGGGATTCATGGCGCTGTAATGTACCTCGAATATCTTGGGGGTATTACAAAAAATGGTATCAGATCTCTAAGTTTATGGATACCTAGGCTTGTTGGTTTATTGGGTCTTGTTGTGTTTCGTTTTGCACATCGTCATCACGCTGCCATGATTCCGGTGCTTCCAGTGCCTGTAAGTTTTTCCTTACTTTGTTTTTTGTTTCCTTGTATTGCACCTTCGATTCTTGATTGTGGTTGTTTTTCCTCTCGTACTTACCATCGTATGGCTTTTGGATACTTATTTAACATCAGTATGGATGCTGGAAGAGGCCGTGGCCGTGGTCGTGGACGCAGCCGGGGACGTGGGGCAGCCGGTGAGGTAGCCACATCGCATTCTTCTGGAGCCAGCAGTACCGGTGACCGTCATAGCCATGCTTCTACTCAAGATGGCGCCGACCTTGGTGTTGCAGCTGTTATGCAACAAATAGTGAACCAGGTGGCGGCAATAGCTCAGGCGGTTCGAAACCCATATCCGGCCCATGCTGCTCAGGGCGGAGCAGATTGTTGGCTACAGGATGTCATTAAGATGCATCCTCCTCAGTTTTCGGGAGCTTCAGACCCGATCGGCTGGGAGGGGTGGATCAAGGAGATATCCAAGGTCTTCATCGCCACCAACTGTCCCGATGACCGCAAGATCCCTATTGCCCAGTATTTTCTCACTAGAGATGCTACTGACTGGTGGGAGGCCGTTGAGCCCAGAGACTGCGCTGCTACGTGGGATGAGTTTAAGGACTTGATGGAGACCGAATACTATCCGTGGACGGTCAAATAGGCTCGAGTCCATACCTTCTTTGACACTAAGCCTCGGGATATTCCTGTTTCATAGGTTATTGCTGATTTCAACCGGGAGTCGGGCTTCGTGAAGGGCTAGGTTAGAGAAGAGAGCGACAAGATTTTCCACTTCTCCAGGCGGATGAAATTGTCGATTCGTGACTACATGTCTGGGCTTGTCTGCACTACTTTGAAGGATTATCAGAGTAGAGCCCTTGCTTACGATATGTATGTGACGGCTAGTGAGGCGGCTCGCGAGAGCAAGAAGCCGAAGTCTGCCGGTAGTTTTTCGGGCCACAAGGGTGGGGGTCAGCAGAAATCCCAGTCTGCTAATTTTTCCACCGGTGGTGGTCCAGCTCGTTCTACTAGGGGTTTCTGTGAAACTACCAGTACTCTTTCCCGTGATGCAAAGTGTTTTAACTGTGGCCGACCTGGCCACATCATTCGAACTTGTCTGAGCCCTTTGTTTACATGTAATCGGTGTGGCCATCCGGGCCACAAGGCTGCATTCTGTGCTGAGAGGGAGAAAATTCTTGGTGCCCAGGCTTCCCTTCCAGCGCATAGGGAACCAAGTGTGAATCAAGGTTCGTTTGCTCCGCAGTCTCTACCGAGTGCTAGCTGAGGAAGAGTCCGGGGTCAGCCCGCTAGAGGGGGAGCTTCCAGCGTCGGCTCCACCCACCCGCGTGTTTATGAGATGAGGAGGTCTGATGATCCAGCCGCCACCGTAGCCACTGGTACCGTTCATATTCATTCTCATCCTGTCAGTGTGCTTTTCAATTCTGGTGCTACGCATTCATTCATATCTCTGGAGTATGTGCGCCGTTTGAGTCTCGGCTGTTTGACGCCTTGTGAGCTTTTCATCGTTAAGCTTCCTAGCGGTGATAGGATCGTTGGTGATCATGAGGTTCGATACTGTTCTGTGTTTATTTGTGAGAGGGCTTGGCTCTCTAATCTTATTGTCGTGGGAATCGAGGGTGAGGATTAGATTCTTGGGGATGATTGGCTCGAGCGGCATGGTGCAATCATGAACTACCGCACGAGAATCATTACTATGTTAGCCGAGGACGGCACCGAGCACTCTTTCGTAGGGCGAAAGAGGGGAAACCAGAAGTTCGTTATTAACGCTTTGAAGGCGACAAGACTCCTGCGGAAGGGGTGTACTGGTTATTGGTGCTACGCCTTGAAGGCGGAGAATGGTGGAGTCGAGCCTTCATCAATTCCAGTTGTTAGTGAGTTTCCTGACGTTTTTCGTGACGAGTTACAAGGTTTGCCACCGGACCGTGCTATCGAGTTAGAGCCGGGTACGGTTTCGATTTCGAAGGCGCCGTATCGCATGGCACCTTCCGAGATGGCCGAGTTGAAGAAGCAGTTGAGCAAGCTTCTTGAGTCAGGGTATATTCGACCAAGCGCTTCGCCTTGGGGTGCACCGGTTCTGTTTGTGCGGAAGAAGGATGGTTCACTGCATTTGTGTATCGACTATCGCGAGCTAAACAAGGTGACCATCAAGAAAAAGTATCCATTGCTGAGGATTGATGACTTGTTCGGTCAACTGCAGATCGACTTGAGATAGGGGTACTATCAGCTTCGGGTGAAGGAGTCCGATGTGCCGAAACAGCTTTTCGGACGAGATATGGACATTATGAGTTTGTAGTTATGCCTTTCGGATTAACTAACGCGCCGGAAGTGTTCATGCAGTTGATAAACAAGGTCTTTATCGAGCATTTGGATAAGTGTGTCGTCGTATTCATTGACGATATCCTTATTTATTCGAGGAATGATGTGGAGCACGCGCATCATCTGCGAGTGGTGTTAGACATTTTGAGGACCAAGCAACTCTATGCGAAGTTCTCGAAATGTGAGTTCTGGATGAAGGAGGTGATGTTTCTAGGTCACGTGATTTCAGCCGAGGAAGTCCGTGTGGATCCACAGAAGATCGAGGCAGTGTTGGATTGGGCACTGCCTAAGAACGTGAAGGAGATCTGTAGTTTCTTGGGTTTGGCTGGCTACTACCGTAGGTTCGTCGAGGGTTTCTCGAAACTAGCTTGCCGCTTACGCAATTTCTTTAGAAATCCAAGATGTTCGTCTGGAATGATGAGAGGCAGGCGAGTTTTGAGGAGTTGAAGAGGCGTTTAACTTCAGCCCCGGTTTTAGCGTTGACGTGTGGCAACGAGAGTTTTGTTGTTTATAGTGATGCTTCGGGTTAGGGTCTTGGGTGCGTATTGATGCAGGACGGAAAGACCATTACGTATGCGTCGAGAGAGTTTAGTTCGTATGAGCTTAACTACCCTACTCACGATTTGGAGTTAGCGACAGTTGTTTTCGCACTCAAGATTTGGCGTCATTATCTGTTTGGCTCCGCATGTCAGATTTTTACCGATCATAAAAGTATGAAGTACATATTCACTCAGCGGGAGTTGAATATGAGGCAGGGGAGGTGGTTGGAGTTGATAAAAGATTATGATCTCGAAATCCTTTATCATCCGGGCAAGGCGAATGTCGTGGCCGATGCCTTGAGTCGGAAACTGATTGCGTTATGGACGCTCGAGATGCTTTACGTATCGATCTGAGCTTCAGTGGGGTTTGATTGAGCTGAGTGTTGAGATTGTGTTGTCGGGAGCTATCGGGAAACTTTGCGCTTTGGAGATTTCGTCGTCGTTGGTCGGTGAAATTAAACTGAAGCAATTGGAGGATCCGATGATTACTCAAATCCGAGATAATGTCCTTAAGGGAAAGTCTCCTGGGTTTGTGCTCCACGAAGATGGCGTATTGAGATTCGAGAATCGGCTTTGTGTGCCGAATGACTCAGAATTACGGCAGAGTATTTTTCGGGAGGCCCATGCTACTCGTTACTCCGTTCATCCTGGTTCGAGTAAGATGTACAAGGACCTGAGGAGGAATTGTTGGTGGAATGATATGAAGGAGGAGGTCGCACTGTTTGTAGCGAGATGTTTGACTTTTCAGCAGGTCAAAATCGAGCATCAGCGACCGGCTGGGTTATTGCAGTTGCTTCCCATTCCGGAATGGAAATAGAAAGATATTTTGATGGACTTCATCACGAGTTTGCCACGATCGATATCGGGAATGAACATGGTTTGGGTGATTGTGGATCGTCTGACTAAGTCGGCATATTTTTTGGGCATCAAGGATATTTGGGTCCGGAAAAGTTGGCTCAGGTGTTTATTGCGCAGATTGTGAGACTTCACGATACTCCGAAGTCTATTATTTCGGATCGGGATGGCTGTTTCGTATCGCCTTTTGTTAGGTAGTGCATAAGGCGCTGGGTACTCGTTTGCGTCTGAGTACTTCTTTTCACCTTCAGTCAGAGCGCACTATTCAGACAATTGAGGATATGTTGCGCGCTTGTGCTCTCGATTGGAGCAGTGACAGGGAGGAGCATTTACCGTTGATCGAGTTCACATACAACAATAGTTGGCACACATCGATTCGCATGGCACCATATGAGTCACTTTATGGGCGGCGTTGTCGATCACCGCTTTGTTGGAATGAGGCATCTGATTTGGTCGGGACCGAACTGAATATTGTTTTAGAGACGAGGCGGAAGGTGGAATTGATTCGGGAAAGGATGTTGACTGCTCAGAGCCGACAGAAGTCTTATGCCGACGTCCGTCGTCGACCTTTAGAATTCGAGGTGGGAGACCACGTTTTGCTGAAGGTGTCACCGATGAGGGGAGTTTTCCGTTTTGGGAAGAAGGGGAAGTTGAGTCCGAGATTTATTAGACCTTTCGATATTCTCGAGAGAGTCGGCGAATTAACTTATCGTTTGGCGTTGCCCCCGGCTTTGAGCAATATTCATAGCGTTTTCCATGTTTCCCAACTAAGGAAATATGTCCCGGATCCTAGTCATGTGATCGACTATGGTGAGATCGATATTGCTGAGGATATTACTTTCGAGGAGCGTCCCTTGAAGATTTTGGAGCACCGTGAGAAGCGACTGAGGCGTAAGACCATCTCTTTGGTCAAAGTGCATTGGTCGAGGCATGGTGTCGAGGAGGCAACATGGGAAACCGAGGACAGCATACGTGCTAGGTACCCCAAGTTGTTTGTTTCTTATGTTTCGGGACGAAACTTATTTTTAGAGGGGTAGAATGTAATATCCGCATTTTTCTTTTCCAGGTATTTTCATTTTTGGTGTATTTTTTGTTTTTAGCAACTCGCTTGTAACCGTATCGATATTTCTAGAATATTTAATACCGGACTTTTTGTCATCTCAGCTTGTTTTGGACTTGTCTTACTTAATTCTGTGTTTAATGTCATTCCGTCGCTATTTCGTTCGTTTCCCGTAACCATTGTTCGAAACCACCGTTTCGAGGTTGCCACAGGTCCGTCTCATGTTGTTATACCTGTTGTGAGCTTTTGTTGTTGTTTCGATCATGTATCGTGTGTTTCGGATGTTTTGGGCTGTTTTGTAATATCCCAAAGTTGAGTTCCCCTTGTGTTTGTTCTCTTTTCGGATCATTTGATGTAACCGTCGTGTTTGGGCCGACCATATTTGACGTGAAGTCACCATTTGAGGGTTTGTGATAGTCCTTTTAGGCGTTTAAATGATTGGGTTTAGGCGTCGATCGATTATATCCTATTTGGGGGTCGTTTTTCATCATTTCGGACTCAAACAGTGTGTGCCGCGGCACAGGGGACTGTGAGCCGCGGCACAGCCCGAGCTTAGATGTTGGCTAGGCCGAATGTACTGTGTGCCGCGGAACGCAGCAATTTGGGTCGCGGCCCCAATGTAAAACTTGCTCGCTATTTTTAGCCGCGGGCCGCGGCACGCGGGTCTTTTCTGCACTATTACAGCAGGGTTTCGGGAGAGGATTTCATTTCTTCTCCCTTATTCTTCTTCCTCACATATAGGACGATTTTAGGGGTGATTTTAGGGCGATTTTGGCATCTTCAACTTGGAGAGATCATTTCACTTCGAGTTTTTGTTGTAGATTATCGACTTCTACTTGAATCCTTCATCCTAGTCTAAGGTAATCTCTTAAACCCTACTTTTGGGTAATTTGGGGGTTTTCGATTGTATTGTTCGATTCGTTCTGTGTTGTTGATTAATTCATGATGAATATGATTAATCTTGTTGGTGTTCTTGATTTCCCTACGGATTCATGGTATATTTCGTGGTATTTTCGTAATCGAGAGGGTTTGGTTGTGGTCCGCCCTCGTTGTTATTCTTGTACGAATATACATGAATCGTAGGTGGGTTTTCGGGTGTATTCCATTTTCGTTTTCGTTTAGAAATGGTTGTGATTGTATTCTTCGAATCGTTAGGTTCGGTTTCGCCAGTTCCTGGCGGTCGTGTTTGATTCTTCCTTTCCGTTCGTGTCACCGTCTTTGATCGAGGCAAGTACCCTTATGAACTTACAATCTTGACATGGTAGTATTGCATGAGAAATTGTGTGTGTGTGTACGCTCACTACGGGTTAGATCCGACGGGGTCTCGGTAGGAGTCCACGGAGGTGTGGATCGACGGGCTTGCTTGTAACCACTACGGGTTAGATCCGATGGGGTCTCGGTAGGGGTCCACGAAGGTGTGGATCGATAGTTAATTGTGGTGCATTTTACAAATGTGTTTTGATATTGGCGTTTCCGGAAATATGTGTTTCAACCGATGTTTTCATGGTTGCATGCATTGACTATATGTGTAAGGTGTAAGTTGTTCACTTGGTTACTTGCACTAGCGTAATTGGTAACCTCTTTAGGGACCCGTTTTGGGGAAATTCGTTTTATGAATTTCAGGTCAGGTTCATCGAGACGAACGGGCGCTGGACCAGTACGCGGATGATGGTCGTGCGTGATGATTGTGCACGAGTGGTGTCTTATTGTTTTCTACCTTTTTACCGTTTGTCAACTTGTAAACTAATAGAAGTACTCGAGTACTTAGGAATTCTTGTTTGTTCGAATTGTAACGTTGTCTATTATGTTTGTGTTGGATGGTTGTGTTGTGTTTGACCGGTTGGACCGGGTGGATTATTTTATTTTGCGTCTTTATGATGAGGTGTTATTTAGTTGATTTTGCGAGTCGATGAGTATGTTGGTCGTTTAGCCTGGTGGGTCCCATGTAGGGATTCACGGCGCTGTAATATACGTCGAAACTTGTGCAAATTTTACAATCCTTGCAAGAATGTACCGCCACCTTGATGGGCATTTATAGCTTACCTAGGGCTAGGAACTTTCACAAGTTAATACATGAAAAGAAAAGGTTACACGAACTGATATTTTAGAACTCACTAGCCGAGGAGACTCCAAAGAGTTGTATCTCAAATACTTGGCAGCCAATTCATCTAAGCTTCTATTTATCCCAAGGCCACCCTAAATAGAAACTTCATATGATGTAAGGAAAAACATTTACTGCAATCAGGCACGTGAGAAGAAAAAACAGCAAAATTCTACATCTACCTGTACAGGCATTCCAGGTGGTTTATTGATGACAATGATAGTTGGGTCCTAAAATTATGCAACAGAAAGATTATGCTTTCCTTCAAGGGTACATAAATTATAACATAATAACAAATACATACCCTAATACCTTATACAACTCAAGGCCACGAACAAATTCTGGTTCTTGTTCACTAAAAAAAACTTCATCTCAAAATCAAACAGCATATCATTCTCTACCAGTCGTCCGAAACCATTTCTCAACCCCACTGCAAATTCTTCATCTTTCCAACAAAGGTAATATCAAATTTCATCCTTCTTTTGATCCACCAAATACACACACACACACACAAAAAAAAAAATTCAGAAACCCTTTTTCCAATTAAAAATCAAATCAGAAACAAGAACTCACCGGAGTTTCAGTAGGGGTATCTTCAGCCTTCACACTCGCCGCCACCAAATTTGTCCGCTGACCACAAACAATTTCCATAAAACATAATTTAAAATCAAATCAGAAGAACATAAGCTAACCCTTGAGTTCGATTGAAGCTTCTTACCTATTACAGTCCCCAGCCGTCGCCATCACTTTCTTCCCCATCCAGTCGGCTCGCCGCCGCCTTTTTCTTTCCCCATCCAGTCGGAACTCCGCTGCGCCACCAGTTCTTCCGGTTAGACCTAACCACGTCGCCAGTCCCTCTTTTGCAGAAGAGCATGGTCGGTCGGAGTTTTCCCGATATCGGCTGCTCGTGAACCAGTAGGAGAAATAGGAATAGGGGACGGGGTTGGGGCGTGGTTGCAACGAAGAGAGAGAGAGAGAGAGAGAGAGAGAGAGAGAGAGAGAGAGAGAGAGAAGAGTTTGTTTCTTTTCTTCGTCTTTTCACCGGGGGGAAATGAAAATAAAGACAGCGAAATGTTGTTTTTTTTGGTAAAAAAATAAAACTTCACACTTTTTACTTTAGTAATTATCAAATTAGTGAGGTCTTTGTAACTTAAAATTTCTAACTAGCTCCTGCTTTTTTATTTGGTACCATTTACTGAAGTCTATGTGGGTTTTTTACCTCAGTAAATTGAAAAGCGAAGTTGTTTTTTGTTTTTACTTTGCTAATATATATTACCGAAGTGAGACGTACCGAAGTCTTTGATGTTTATTCTACTAGTGTTTGACTATAAAAAATCGACTAAAAATATCTCCATTTGACGTCGATTTGAGCAACAATCGATGTAGCTTCTTTGTTAAAAATGATTACAAAAGAGAAAATATCAAAGTGTGGATTGTCTTTTACTAACCGATGCAAAGTGTATGAAATCTACGACTGTCTACTCTAAAACTCGATGTAGATTGTCCAATTGACAATTGGTCCGGATAAAAACTAATGAAAAAATCGGCAGCTTTATGATTATTCAACCGCGGTAAATTTTACCACTTTTACGACAATAGATTTGACATCGATTTTAAAATTGATGTACAATATCTGTAGGAACTATCGTAAAATGTGTTTTCTGTATTAATGAATAAAAAAATAGAGAGTAGTATTTAGAAGTTAGAACATTGAAAAACGTCCTTATAAACAAGGACATTGACTACTTACAAAGCCAAAACTAATCTTCTTGGCACCATTCCCACCACCACCTCCATGACCTTTAGTCAGTGAACCTCCGAACGAGCAACCTATTCTTTCTTTCTATCATGACCGTTTTTTGATGGACCTCCACCGAACAGCCACGATGTAATATCCGGAACTTCTACTACCGTTGTTTAATATTATTTTATCCGAGTTATATTGTACAGCGTGGAATCTGTACAGTATAGATAACATAAATGAAGGACTGAGATGTCAGTATCAGTATAATTGTCGTACTTGGTCGACAATTGTATTAGAGGATATAGTGCATCATGTATACGTATCCAGTATGTCGAGACAGACGAGAAAAGTTGGAAATGGCTAAGTGTAACATTATTAGCGCACGCTAATAATCACAAGTAGCGCACGCTATCGTGCAGGTTTAGCACACGGTACGAACATAACTTAGCGCACGCTAGTGCAGAACAGATCAGAAGGAATCTATGTGTGGACCAGGCCACTTTCGGCGCATGTTCTGAGTAGTCAAATTGATGTTTGTCGTAAAGCGTTAGCGCACGCTAATGCCTGTTGTTACCACACGCTAATACCAGTCGGTCAACAGGGAATCTTGACTTTATTGGTTGCTTTCGGCATGTGCGGTCACGAGCCTATTCGGGGTAGGTGCAGACTGTAGCAAGTCAACTATGATTAGCGCATGCTAAGATACAAGATTTTGCGCGCGCTAGACAGTGTAGTTTACGTACGTTATTGCATGGGCATTACGTACGTAAGTTGATGTGCGGAGCAAGTCAGTAGCCTATGGACCGCGATAGCGCACGCTAACGAAAGAGAGTTAGCGCACGCTAAGCATGTAACGTACGTTAAATGAGGATGTTAGCGTACGTTAATAATATGCAGTGTATATATATATATATATGTGTGTGTGTGTGTGTAGTTGGGCATTATCCTTCATTTCGTCCATTCCTTCCTTACAACTGAGAGAGAGTTTTTAGAGAGAAGTTTGAGGTTCCAAACACTGAGAGATGATGATATTTAACAAAGATTAAGCTGAGGAACATGGATTAAAGTCTTGTTCTTGAAATTATTGATGATTCTTGGAATGAAGTTGATTGTTCTCCTTCATGGTTCGTCTATACAAGGTAATAGTTCTTCACTTTTTGGATTTCGTTTTGGATTGGAGATTGACGTTCTTGAGTTGATGAATATCATATAAACAAGCTAATAAGTATGATTAGGAGATGGATTACCAGATTATGATGATGTTGTTATTGATATATGGATATTGATGTGATTCATATGGTTTGAATCGTGTTGTCCATCTTCTTGAGATAAGTTGGTTAAATCTTCTCCTCAGTTTCGAATGTTGATGTAATTATTGATAATTACTCCCTGTAATGATAGATCATGGAAGTATTGTTACGTTCTTAAGGTTTTATGATGTTGATATTGAGGAAGATGATATATGGATATAGGACTTGGATTATAAGTTGAATGATTGTTTATATGTTAAAGGATATCGGATTTCGTTGTTTTGATAGATTTGAACATGGTTTCAAATTACTTAGTGTTCTTGATAATCGCCATATGTTGATCGATACTTGTAAATCATGCAAAATGTACAGCAGTAGCGCATGCTAAGCTTACTGGCTAACGCACGTTATCGAGAGCGACTTAGCGCACGCTACGTTGAGTGATTAACGTGCGCTAAGTAGACACAATGCAGTACATTGTATTATGATTATGAATTCGTGCTGGTTCGAGTTAGATTGTACAGTCTATGTTTAACTGAGATGTCGTAGAACTGTTGAGTTTCTGGATTGGTTATATCGATTATTGATTGTTATCGAATGTGTGTTAAATCGATTATTGTAATAGGTCGAGATTATTGATCAGTGATTAGAACCGTATGTTTCGGTCGTGTTCGGGTATGTTCGTGAATTGCATAGGGTCTGGGCCGAGGAGCTCGTAAACGAAGGCAATGAGCGGCTTCATCATCGTCGTATCGGTATCGAGGCAAGTTATTACTTGCTCAGTTATAATTTTTAATGAATGGTTTCAGTTTCATTTCGTTTATAAAGGATATTGCAATGATTATATGTTGTCTTTCTGATTCTGGAAGTTAAATCGTACTGTATATGGTTTATTTCGGTTATTGGCATATTCGGGTATCGAGGTTACATTATGGTAAAGACGAGGATATGAGTATCTATAGACCCTGGTACGTTTGGATCGCCGAGTATCGCGAATAGTCGCCGGTGATGATTTGACATTGAGATTTCTCCTGGAGGATTCGGGACAGTATCTTAGTTTCGGTTTAGTACGGATGATGTTGATCATGCATGTTGTCATTTATGTTGTCGAACATGAGGTCATCCTCGTTGTTTATCATATTGTCGTTTCATGTTTTGATTCATATGTTGTTCATGTTGATGAACATATTTATTTGCATATGTGTATGCATAATTGCATTGTTTATGTTGTAAATGATCCGAAGGGATCATGAGGATCTATGCTGAAGGCGCTGGATCGGATGTCCACCATGCATTGGTTCGACGGGATCATCATGGGGATCTATGCTGAGGGCGCTGGATCGTTGGACAGGTTTTCCACCATGCGTTGGTTCGACGGGATCATCATGGGGATCTATGCTGAGGGCGCTAGATCGTTGGATTACCAGTATTGTGTTGATGGAATCTTGTGAATTCGCATCATTGATTTTGTCATGTGTTGTTGTTCATATGTGTATTGTTGGTTATCCACCTTATGATGATCTGATAGTATCATCAAGGAGATCTATGCTGAGGGCACTGGATCGTCGGATTTCCACTGAGTATACATCATTGTTATAGTTGTGATCATATTGACGTGGTCATATGAGTATGCATGTGTAGGTCTTGTGTTAGGACGGTGCCCGTATATTGCATTGATCTGATCTGGGATTAGACTGATATGATTGTCGTGGTATTGTTCATCCCGAGGTATGTTCCGTATTTCCCTTGGTATTTGTGTTTGATGGACAATCGGTTTTTGTGTTGAGACTTGATAATGTCACCCGACGGATTTGGGTTGGATAGAGTTAGTGGATTTTTGTAACAGTGAGTTATGATGACGTTTTGAGGATTTTGAGGTATTGTGTGAGACACAGTACGAGATGTGAATTTTGGTAGAGTTATAACGATAAGATTACATTAGTTGTATTCTTGTTTTGTATTCTCATTGGTATGTAATTATTAATGTGATGTGACGGTTATCATCGTTGGATATTATGGCTGACCCCGTCGTGGGCTTTATTTTTAGGCTCTTTGGATATCGCGCTTGTAGCGGTCGTGAAGAGATGAGCTTCCCGGAGGATACTGGCTAGGGTATGTTTTTGTATTGAGTTCCTGATCAGTTGTTGTATTCTGCTGTTAGAGTATTTTTAACTATTGTCTTTTCCGCTGCGTGAGTATTTTGAAACGATCTTTCGTTTCTGGTAACTTGAGTTACTTTGGAAGTCGTTTCCTGAACTATTGAGTTTCGGCCGTTTGGCCTCGCCCTTTTTAAAACGAGATTTTATGACGGTTTTGCTAAACATATTTTATATAGTCTTCTAATGTTTTAAAGATAGTACTGTCGTTGGCCTCTTGGGCATTTGTAAATGTTTGCAAAAATTTCTTTTAGCCTTGTGGGTTCCATTTCGGGGCCCACGGCGCTGTAATATTTCCGGTTAAATCTGGGAGTGTTATAGAATATGGTATCGGAGCTTAGGTTGAGAAAACCTAGGCATTTGGGTCGAGTTGGGTCGTGTTTTAGTCGCATCATTCGAGTTGTCGATTGACAAATACTAGAGCCGTGAGTTTTTGTTGTTCACTCGGGCTTATGGGTTATGTGATTTACCAGTGTAGTATTGGGGTTGTTGTAAACTTTTCCAAATGGTGTTAACGTGTTTCTTCTGATAGAGCCGTGTTGTGTTCTCGAGTTGAACTGAGTTTGCAAAATGTGTGTTTTGAAAATATCTGTGTCGAGTATTTTCTAGAGTCGAGACATGTGCCAGTATCACGGGGAATCGTCGACTTCACGATCTGTAAGTATTTGGATTTTTGAATTTCATTGAGATTTATTGCCGTTCTAAGTTGACATGCATTGAGATTCAGCAGGATATTATTCGTTACAATATGAGGTGACAGAATTGGGACAGATTGATGATTTGAGAAACTATGATTTTGGAAATCAGTATATCAGTTAGATTTCGGAACGGAATTGTGCATTTGGGAGAAATGTTGTGCATGGTTGAGAAGAACATGTAGTCATGTTAGTTCATTTTGTGTCATATGGAACTGTTTTCGAGCATTTGAAAATGATACTTTTCAAAATGAATGTTTTACGAATGTTTTACGGAAAATGATTTTTGGGCCGAGACCCAATTTATTTTGAAATAGATTTATCACTCAGGACTTGAGGTCCAGAAGGGTTTTCTACTTTTTAAACTTCTTGTAATGCGGAACGAGATACGGGCTGAGACCCTAATGTTTCAAAAGGCTTTTTCTTGTTGTTTCAAACTCCCGAGATTTGTAAAACACTTTATGAATTATTTACCTATGTTATTTCTGCCTTTCGAGGCTTTGGTTTACTTGTTCAAATGGAACTTCTCGGGAAGTCTTTCGCTGTGTTTGATTTATTGATTTGTTTCAATGTTTTGCCATATCATATTTGAGGTGATCCAGGATGGATTAAGGATTGACGTTGAGAGTAGTATGTGGAGGAGGAGTTTTTATCAGAGTCTATATATTGAGATTTTGGAATTATATCGTGTAGTTTTCCAATGGAATGTCAGTGGAATTTGTGACGAGCCGGATTGGTATACACGAATATGGATGTGGTCAATCATTTGCATAGTTTTTATTTTAAAACTTCGAAATCGTATGGATTCGAAGGAAAACTGTTATCGAATACTTGACACCAGCGAGCCGATTTAATTTTTCGAAAATTGATTTTGTAGTCTTACCAAAATTTATGTTTTGAGTTTTGAAATTTTTGAAAGAACTTTCGAAAATTTGTCTTCTTGACGAGATATATGATTTCAAACAGGTTTTGAAAATATGATCGATATACATACGCATTTAGTGCATAGTGCATAACATTGTGGAGTTTTGAACGTGACTCACGAACTGGATAATACATCAGTATGGAGCGATGAATAGAGATTCGAATTTTAGTATGTTAGTTTGGTTATCCAGAGATGATCGGTTGGTCGATCAGATAAGAGAAATATGTTGCGTGTTGTAGATCCATGCACAGGATGTAATTTTGGAACTTTGGATTTCGTGAAATCGGGACATATGTGCTATGTGATTCCATTGGTATGGTAGTAGTGTGATTTTTTACCATAATGATTTTTGAGGGATTTCTTTGAAAGTGTAGGTTTGGGGATGGTAACCCCATGCTGGTTGTTTTGAGTAATGATTGGTCGTTCCCAGTCCATGTATGATTGGATATGTTCGAAGGATTATGATTGGTTGTTCATATGCCGAGGGGTATGTTCACCAATAGGATATGTTTATTGAGATCCACCGTATGTGATTGGTGTGTCGATTTGAGAATTTTGCTCTTTCGTGTATCTGTCTCTGTGGTTATGTGTTCATCGTGTTGGAACTTACCGTGTGAGGGTATTCTCTGATATTGTTGGTCATTCATTGGTAATATTGAGTTATCATGTTGATGATATTCTCAGTTGTGTTTTGACCTTTGGATTGCTCGTATTAGAGTTTATCATGTCGATGATATTCTCGGTTGATTTATTGGTTGATCATTGTTGGTGATCATCTAAGCGTTCGGACGTTGTGTCGAGGTTTCGGGATCTATTGTCATTGTTTTGGACAATTGTTTTACAAATGTATCGTGTATTATTGGTTTTATCGGAATTGGGACTTGATTGTACGATAAGGAAGACAAGGTTTGAAACAGATAGATTATTTCATCCGAAGATGATATATTTTGCTGAGACTCATGGAATTGTTATTGTAAGTGTATTGAGGCTTTACAGTGAAGTCACTTGCTAGTATCTCAAGAGATCATCGAATTCGAGCTATTTTGGTTATTTGGTAATAATGATGATTGATCGTTGTCGTGATGGTTTCGGAATATTTTGGTTGAACGGTTTGCTTGTTTTTCTATGACGGATTGCAAGTTTCGAGGACGAAACTTATTTTAAGTGGTGTAGTATGTAATATCCGGAACTTCTACTACCGTTGTTTAATATTATTTTATCCGAGTTATATTGTACAACGTGGAATCTGTACAGTATAGATAAAATAAATGAAGGACTGAGATGTCAGTATCGGTATAATTGTCGTACTTGCTCGACAATTGTATTAGAGGATATAGTGCGTCATGTATACGTATCCAGTATGTCGAGACAGACGAGAAAAGTTGGAAATGGCTAAGTGTAACATTATTAGCGCACGCTAATAATCACAAGTAGCGCACGCTATCGTGCAGGTTTAGCACACGGTACGGACATAACTTAGCGCACGCTAGTGCAGAACAGATCAGAAGGAATCTATGTGTGGACCAGGCCACTTTCGGCGCATGTTCTGAGTAGTCAAACTGATGTTTGTCGTAAAGCATTAGCGCACGCTAATGCCTGTTGTTAGCACACGCTAATATCAGTCGGTCAACAGGGAATCTTGACTTTATTGGTTGCTTTCGGCATGTGGGGTCACGAGTCTATTCGGGGTAGGTGCTGACTGTAGCAAGTCAACTACGATTAGCGCACGCTAAGATACAAGATTTTGCGTGCGCTAGACAGTGTAGTTTACGTACGTTATTGCATGGGCATTACGTACGTAAGCTGATGTGCGGAGCAAGTCAGTAGCCTATGGACCGCGATAGCGCACGCTAACGAAAGAGAGATAGAGCACGCTAAGCATGTAACGTACGTTAATTGAGGATGTTAGCGAACGTTAATAATATGTAGTATATATATGTGTAGTTGGGCATTATCCTTCATTTCGTCCATTCCTTCCTTGCAACTGAGAGAGAGTTTTTAGAGAGAAAGTTTGAGGTTCTAAACACTGAGAGATGATGATATTTAACAAAGATTAAGCTGAGGAACATGGATTAAAGTCTTGTTCTTGAAATTATTGATGATTCTTGGAATGAAGTTGATTGTCCTCCTTCATGGTTCGTCTATACAAGGTAATAGTTCTTCACTTTTTGGATTTCGTTTTGGATTGGAGATTGACGTTCTTGAGTTGGTGAATATCATATAAACAAGCTAATAAGTATGATTAGGAGATGGATTACCGGATTATGATGATGTTGTTATTGATATATGGATATTGATGTGATTCATATGGTTTGAATCGTGTTGTCAGTCTTCTTGAGATAAGTTGGTTAAATCTTATCCTCAGTTTCGAATATTGATGTAATTATTGATAATTACTCCCTGTAATGATAGATCATGGAAGTATTGTTACGTTCTTAAGGTTTCATGATGTTGATATTGAGGAAGATGATATATGGATATAGGACTTTGATTATAAGTTGAATGATTGTTTATATGTTAAAGGATATTGGATTTCGTTGTTTTGATAGCTTTGAACATGGTTTCAAATTACTTAGTGTTCTTGATAATCGCCATATGTTGATCGATACTTGTAAAACATGCAAACTGTACAGCAGTAGCGCACGCTAAGCTTACTGGCTAACGCACGTTATCGAGAGCGACTTAGCGCACGCTACGTTGAGTGATTAACGTGCGCTAAGTAGACACAATGCAGTACATCGTATTATGATTATGAATTCGTGCTGGTTCGAGTTGGCTTGTACAGTCTATGTTTAACTGAGATGTCGTAGAACCGTTGAGTTTGTGGATTGGCTATATCGATTATTGATTGTTATCGAATGTGTGTTAAATCGATTATTGTAATAGGTCGAGATTATTGATTAGTGATTAGAACCGTATGTTGCGGTCGTGTTCGGGTATGTTCGTGAATTGTATAGGGTCAGGGCCGAGGAGCTCGTAGACGAAGGCAATGAGCGGCTTCATCATCGTCGTATCGGTATCGAGGCAAGTTATTACTTGCTCAGTTATAATTTTTAATGAATGGTTTCAGTTTCATTTTGTTTATAAAGCATATAGCAATGATTATATGTTGTCTTTCCGATTCTAGAAGTTAAATCGTACTGTATATGGTTTATTTCGGTTATTGGCATATTCGGGTATCGAGGTTACATTATGGTAAAGACGAGGATATGAGTATCTATAGTCCATGGTACGTTTGGATCGCCGAGTATCGAGGATAATCGTCGGTGATGATTTGACATTGAGATTTCTCCTGAAGGATTCGGGACAGTAACTTAGTTTGATTCGGTTTAGTACGGATGATGTTGATCATGCAAGTTGTCATTTATGTTGTCGAACATGAGGTCGTCCTAGTTGTTTATCATAGTGTCGTTTCATGTTTTGATTCATATGTTGTTCATGTTGATGAACATATTGATTTGCATATGTGTATGCATAATTGCATTGTTTATCTTGTAAATGATCCGAAGGAATCATGAGGAACTATGCTGAGGACGCTGGATCGGATGTCCACCATGTGTTGGTTCGATGGGATCATCATGGGGATCTATGCTGAGGGCGCTGGATCGTTGGACAGGTATTCCATCATGCGTTGGTTCGACGGGATCATCATGTGGATCTATGCTGAGGACGTTGGATCGTTGGATTACCAGTATTGTGTTGATGGAATCTTGTGAATTCGCATCATTGATTTTGTCATGTGTTGTTGTTCATATGTGTATTGTTGGTTATCCACCTTATGATGATCTGATAGGATCATCAAGGGGATCTATGCTGAGGGCGCTGGATCGTCGGATTTCCACTGAGTATACATCATTGTTATAGTTGTGATCATATTGACGTGGTCATATGAGTATGCATGTGTAGGTCTTGTGTTAGGACCGTGCCCGTATGTTGCATTGATCTGATCTAGGATTAGACTGATATGATTGTCGTGGTATTGTGCATCCCGAGGTATGTTCCGTATTTCCCTTGATATTTGTCTTTGATGGACAATCGGTTTTTGTGTTGAGACTTGATAATGTCACCCGAAGGATTTGGGTTGGATAGAGTTAGTGAATTTTTGTAACAGTGAGTTATGATGACGTTTTGAGGATTTTGAGGTATTTTGTGAGACACAGTACGAGATGTGAATTTTGGTAGAGTTATAACGATAAGATTACATTAGTCGTATTCTTATTTTGTATTCTCATTTGTATGTAATTATTAATGTGGTGTGACGGTTATCATCGTTGGATATTATGGCTGACCCCGTCGTGGGCTTTATTTTTAGGCTCTTTGGATATCGAGCTTGTAGCGGTCGTGAAGAGATGAGCTTCCCGGAGGATACTGGCTAGGGCATGTTTTTGTATTGAGTTCCTGATCAGTTGTTGTATTCTGCTGCTAGAGTACTTTTAACTATTGTCGTTTCCGCTGCGTGAGTATTTTGAAACGATCTTTCGTTTCTGGTAACTTGAGTTACTTTGGAAATCGTTTCCTGAACTATTGAGTTTCGGCCGTTTGGCCTCGCCCTTTTTAAAACGAGATTTTACGACGGTTTTGCTAAACAGATTTTATATAGTCTTCTAATGTTTTAAAGATAGTGCCGTCGTTGGCCTCTTGGGCATTTGTAAATATTTGCAAAAATTTCTTTTAGCCTTGTGGGTTCCATTTCGGGGCCCACGGCGCTATAATATTTCCGGTTAAATCTGGGGGTGTTACACACGAGACCTTCAACGGTTGGGTAATTTTTTCTTCCTTTTTTTATGGTCGTGAGTTGGCTAGTTTTTTCGACCGTTCTTCGGTGGAAGTCCGTCGGCTGGCCGTCGACGAACTTCAGGCGGTTGGGGTATTTTTTTGCGTCTCCGACCGTCTAGCTTTTATTCAGCAAGGTAATGTTGTAATTTGATAGTTTTAAATTTTAGTTATTTTTGTTATTTATTACCAGACAGACGATTCACAAAGAGTGTATTGTTTCTATTTTGGTACATGATCCCATATCCCCTCAATATAATAAAGTCCCTTATATCTCATATTGGTGGGTCCCTTTCTCCGCACAAAACTTACTTCACGGTAGAGATATTAAACGGGCTAGCCCAATGGCGTTTCGGCCAGCTAATGCTTAAAACGGCCTCAGCTAAAAGCCGGATTTAAACGGCTAGAAATATTGGCTTAACCCTAACTCCTAACGGGTTCGCTAAACGGCTAAATATTTAAAAAATCTATTTTTTATTTTTTTATAAGTAAAAATACAATAACAATATATTTTATATATATAGTAACAACTATACTATAATAAATATAACAAAAAATATACTTTTATATATATATATATGTATATATACACACTATATTAACAAATACAGTAATAGTATATATTATATATATTATTAATATATATTATATATATAATATTATTATAGTATATATATATATATATCGGAAATTTGTACTTCAGAATTTCATGATCTGGCCAAAAGTTCTGATTTAAGCGGCTAGAAATATCTACTGCTAAGGTTTTGGCGGGTTAAGCGGCCGGCCTACGCGAGCCTATTTAACATCTCTACTTCACGGCCTTTCTTAAAATCTGTACTGACTTCCTCACGACAAAATCTTTATGGATGGAGGGAATATGATCCTTATTTATTTGTGTATATGTATCAAGGCTGTGAATAGGAAAACTGAAATAGCATAAAAAGTTTGCTATTATTAAATGAAGACTGAATTTAGTGTCAGAAAAAATTATGTTTCCTTAATTAAAAATTTAGCATGATCTTAAGTTGAGACTCCATTAGAGGTGTCAAATCCTCGGTTCCCAATCATTGATCGCGGTTCGATTCGAAACGAAAACCGACAACTGTTTTAAGACAGTTCAATTCCGATTCGAGCAACGGCGAACCGCGAATCAGTGGTTCAACCACAAGTATTTTTGAAAAAAAAAATATTGAATTTTCAAAAATTTGGGGGAGGGGGATATGCAAAATTCAAGATTATGTAACTGTTGATCATCAATCGCCGATTTATATGACCGTTAGCACAAAAAAATTGAAGGTTCAATCTGGAACTTAATTCAAATATTTAAAGTTGGAATTTTAATTTTAATATTTGAATTAAACCCAAGTCTATTTGTTTTCTCCCTCGTCCCCCTTAATTTTACTAATGAACACAATAACTTTAATTTTGATTCCTAAATTTTAATGTGCGGATATCAAATATGTAGCCACTTAATTCAAATATTTAATAATAACTTTTTGATATTAAATGTTTGAATTAACTCAAGTCAATTTTTTACCACACATTTTTTTATTTTAAATGTAAAAACCCAATCTTAGAAAAAGTTAAAAAGCAAAAGAGGGAACCGTGAAACGCGTAATTGAAATCGTCGGTTGGCAAATTTTGGCCACTCAAAACCGTCAGGTTGACGAACTGGTGATTTTGAATCATTGAACACTCTAAACTCCACCACCGTGATCATTACATGGAATCGAAAACAGAAATGCTAATGTATAGAAAGTGTTTATAAATGGCGTATATGTGTAGCATTTCTCAACCGAAAATGGCATACGATTTTCTTTTTTATTTGAGGAGAAAATGGCAATTGGTTAGATGAAAATATCGCACCTCACACTTTCCTATTCTTAAATTGACGAGGTTAGGTGAAAATTAGTGGTAGGTCTCAGGGGATGAAAAGAATGGATAAAGATATACCTTTTACGAGGAAGAAGCAATCATGGTTTAACTCTTAGAAAAATAAAATATTCAATAAAAACTCGTAAAAATATATATTTGTTCCGGAAATTATTATTCTCGTGACATGTCTTACCTAATACTGATTGTAGATACATAGATGGAGGGTTCTAAATCCTTCTAAAGGTAGTAGAATCCTATTAGATGTCTTACATTATCTATGAATCCTATGTATGGAAGGACTCTCATTGTAATGCCTATATAAAGACCTCTCTATCAGTGTTATGAATGCAATTGATTGACTCTATTTATAGTCTTTTAACTTTCTCCTGAAACACATTATCAGCACGTAGTTCCCAGCTGAGCAAAATTTTTTTTCCCGATTTTCTGAAAAATCCCGACCAAAATCGAAAAAAAAAAGAAAATCAAGAGACGAGAATTTCCGCGCGTAAATTTTCTGCACAGCGCACTCGTACCAAAAATATGTTTCCCGATTCGTTAACCGTCGGATCGGTATAAAATTTTGACAGCAACTTTCCAACACAAATATCTATATATTCAACGGTGGAGATCGGATTCTGAGTAATATTGATTACTGAATCTGCTGCCGAACAAAGCAGATTTTTACGAGGAAATTTGAAGATCCGACCTCATCCAATACCGAGCTGCTGCATCGCCGCGCTCGAGCCCCTTTTTCGGCCAAATTATCGAGCCCAGTAGCCCTATCCGGGCGTTTCTCAACTCTCCATCTTTTCCTAATTAATGATTCATTTGTTCATTAATTTGTACACTTATGAATCTTACCATGTTTATGTTTTACGTGCATATAGGAAATATGTTGCTCATAATGATGTGCACACTATGGAGAGAAGCCATATTTATTATCCCGTTCAAGGATCAAAGTAAATATAGAACGGAGTACCCACGGAAATATGTTGCTCATATGGAGAGAAGCTCCCGTTCAAGGACCAAAGCAAATATGGAACCAAGTACCCGTAAGATTTTATTAAAGTTCCTGTTTTTCAATTCCTCTCTTTTGGGAAATTTTTTTTGGGGAATTGGGTATTTGGGTTCTTTATCTCCCACGCTACTTTGCGGTGGATGAGACTATGAGAGGTGGTATCACTCTCGTATGTCGAAGTAAACTGTGTGACGGTCCTAGGGGAGTCATGGATAATTGTTGAAAGTCGATATTTGTGGTTGTTGCATACACCACGTTTTGGGTGCGATTTGACGTCGCCGTTTTATCGATTTTAAACCAACAATTGAAAAAAAATGAACATTGTCGGTAACGGTAAAGTTATGACTCGTTCATGATTAGTCACGGATTTGTGACGTACAAATGGGACAAACATCGATTGCGACGGATATGTCGTGGTTAAAATCAATTTGTGACGGAATTGTCACGTTGAATTGAGCGACCACCACGTTGGTCTTGACCCAATCCCATACTTGGAAAACTTCATCTTTCATCTTATTAAACTAAAATATTGCATGTGGGTGTAGTCATGCACCGTCTCCTTGCAATATAATATATGAAAGAGTGTAAGAGTAATTCTCATGAATTTCAACATGTAAAGCAATGACATATTGCGGTAAATACATGAATTCGTTGACCTCGATTATAGTTCGTATGACTATAGGTCCGAATACTTTTCCGAGTATTTGTAAAGGCATGTGCCTTATACATTTGACTATGTTTAGTCGATCTTATTGGATGGTCAAGATAAGTTGGTTATGGTATATTCATTATGTCTCATGGTTCAAAATGCTTAATTATGATGCACCGCGTTGCATCCATATAACATGGATATTATGACGTATGCTTGCAAATTGAGAATTAAAATACTTGGTTGATTGATGCACTTTGGTGGATTTTGTCTACACTTTGATCATGACTAGGCACATCCTCCTTGGTATTTGTTTATGTTTTGAAAGTTCAAACGGAATTAGTGGTTTTTAAACAGCCTTAGCTGTACCGACATTCCTGCTTTCTCTGTAAGTCTACCAAGTTGGAGTTACCGAAAGGATCATTAGTCGAGATAAGAAATCGAACACCCTGCTGCGTTTAGACGCACCTATGGCTGTTATTGCCATGTTTTTGCATCAACACTTATGCTATTGGATATGGTCTCAACCTTGTTTTCTCACTAAACTTATGAAATACTAAAGCAGTCAATTAAAACATGCACTGTGATCTGAGTTTAAGGATCCGTGTGGTGCACAATATATGGATTGAAAGATACGGAAGTCTAGTTTCCAGAACAGCTGACCGTTCGTCCATAGACGTCCTAACAAGGGAGTTATCACTGTTTTACTGAACAAAGGTCAAGCTGCGCGGAATTTTATTTTCAGCGATTGTGCTAACTTTTGTCCCAACCAACTTGGTTCCCATCTTAAATTTGCAAGCGGTCTTATGACACGTTTTCAACCACTTTTTGGCCTAATTTTCCATTGATGATGTACTTTTTTGGTATGCACTGTACGCTAAACTATCATCTTTCAAATGTTGAAAAACAGTTTCCTTGGGGAAGCCCAAAATACGCACCCTTATAAAAAGGCCGAGCGTGTGCATGGTAGTTTTACACCATGCTTATGTCGTAATTTTGCCCCTTAGGTATATAACCTTGCCATGTTATACACTCAATATGATAGATCATTTTGATCGTATCTGGTATAAAATCTCTATGTTGTTAGAGTGTTCGCTATGCTCATATTTGTAAAATTTTGCAAGCGAAATTGAGTGCGTAGTAAGCTATTTTCAAGGAACATGGTATTTTTGGATTTCGGTTTATAAATCCATTATGACTGATGAATAGATCATCACAATCAATGAGCGGTATAATGCTCAAGTTGTTGAATGCCGAATGGCGTTTTCTAGTCACACATGTTCCGTAACAATTGAACCATGTTATGACTCGATGATATATATGTCAAAGTGTATCACTCATAGCATCTCATTATGATTTGTGAGAAATAAAATCTTATGCATCACTTGTATTGAATATGTGAAAGGAAAAATATTCATGAGTCAATATGATTCGGCTTGCATCGGTTTTTATAACCAGAAGATATATTGGGACATTGACACATTTAGGCTTTAATAGTCCGGAGTTTGGACAGTTTGATGATCCATATACCACGGTATTGTCATGGACATCATTTTCTTTGAATAAAGAAACTAGTTGGATCAAAGACACCAAAGTACGGTGGTGGAGTCATGAGCAGGGCTCATGACCGATGATGATATTTATGTCATCCGCGTCTTGTTTTCATAAACATGTGTGACGCCAAAGACCCCCCCCAATGATCCTTCTCCGCCATGTTCATTGATTTAAGGCTATTCTTTGGCACGATTAGGAGATGACACCCTCCTATGCTAAAGAGAATAATGTAGCGACTCGCATAAGCATGGTGCTGAGTCCTCCCTTTTCACCGAGTCCTTATACATACATGATCATAAGTATTAGCCTGGGTGGCTTATGATGCTATGATTGTCTTCACAAATGGTCGTACTCAAGTAATAATAATATATGTTATGTGGTTCATTTGACAATGATTGATAAGTTGATGAAACCTGAGTTTATGGTTGTCCAACTTGTGGACTAGTCATTGTAAAGGTTGGTTCACCCACTTTTAGACCAAGTCTTAAAGTGAAATTTTAACGAGTAGTTCCTAACATTCAAGGATACCTTCTCACATATTTTGGTTCCATTTGGAGACTTGGAAGGAGGTGAAACACTAAATGAAGTTTTCACATACCACCAGCCGTCCCAACAACCAGTTCGATGTCATTTCGACCATTTTCTGACCACAAGGTTGATGTTTTTGGAATCCTAAACACCCGTTTATACATGCTCACAAAATTTTGAGGTGTTTGGGGCTGGTAAAGGGAGTGAACTCTTCAAGAAATCACTAGAGGTTCGATAAAACCAACGGCCTATCATCCGTTCAATTGTTTCTTTATGTTCGATCCCAGTGGTGCATGGTGGCGGTTTTGTTGGATTCTAAAGACCAGTAGCTATGGTTATGTAGCATAGGTCAACATGTCATATTCACCTATACCTATCATCATTCAAATGCTTAGTTACAAGTGTAACCATATGCATTTTGTTAACTGGATTGCGTTAACAATGAAAAACCTTTATCGTCCACATGTTCATGTGCCAAAGTGCGTCACCACAACGCATTATGACGGGTTATAAATGATGAATATGACATGCGCTTTCACTCATAGTCCGGTTAAAATATACCTTGGCAGACGATCTCGTAAGTCACTTTGATGAGCCAGTCTTCCCGTCGTTAGGGGGAGATGCGAACGATTATGTTCGAGTAGAACGACTTGGAATTGTCGTAGTTTGTCCCTACTGTGCCTCACCAAGTTCCCTAAAGTGACGAGATTAAATACATGCTGCAAACATGTCTGCAAGGATTATGTCCGGTCATGGACGTTCGTCACCTATAAATGGTGATATGGTAACACCACAAATTGTGGTAGATGGTGTTACTAGGCCATAGATCTCATAGAGTATTGGCATGCCACTTGGTTTGATAAATACTCTCTCTAAGAATGTATGCAAGCTTGGTACATGAAACTTGATCATATGATCAAATGAACTCATCCGTCTCATGTGATTCTAGATTATAGTCATCATTGGGGGACGCCTCAATGAATGCCAATCCATAAAGAGTACTCTATGAATAAATCCGGTTCATGAGGACGTGGAATGTGAGTTTAATCGAACCATACTTCGTTGAAAATATACAACGTTGTAGCCTTGGCCTAAAATGGAAACATATGCGATTTCAGTATAAACAAAGTGATAGCCCTTTGTTGAAGTGGTGCCGATACTCCAAAGATAAGATTTATTTGTATACTTTGTTAAAGCGATTGAGAGAAGGAGTTAAACTCACCTCATGGCGCGAGGTTTCTCATGAACGCACTATAATCGACTACGATGACACGAAACTTAGTCGCGCTATCGAAATGGATGTTATAGCATCCACTATCTTTTCAGTTAGATAGTTTCCCAAAAACTGACGTGCAGCTTGTGGTTAAATCTTATCTTAATGGGGAACTAAGTTAAGTGATAAAAAGGATCTCGTGGTGGATCAAACTCAAATCAAGTGGCTCCTGACCACAGAGCGCGACGAAAAGTGATTGTCGGGAACGCATACTAAGTATATACTTGATTTGGAAGAGATATGAAGCTTTTGCGTGTAAAACTAAGGGTTTATAGTGATGTACTCTTATGAGACTAAGAGATTCCGCTAAATCCAAAGCTAAGAATGAAAGGATCATGGGGACACTTGATGATGCGTATTCATTGTTGTGTCGAGAATTATACTCTCCGACCAGCGATCGCCTCGGAGACCAGGCGGCCTAGCCTTAGCCCGGCAGCCAAGATAGATCTGCCAACCGAAGGTCCCAGGACAAGTCCCGGTGCCGAGCGATCGACATCTAAGACGATCGTCTCTCGGTACTTGGCGATCGACTCCTGGTGACCGACTAGCAGACGATCATCTCCCGGCACTTGCCGACCGACCCTTGGTGACCGACCGATGCCGACCCTCAGTGACCGACCGATGACGACCGCCTCATGCCGCTCGAGGCCGATAGTCATCCAGTCGGCAAAGGCCGAGCCTCAGGACAGACCCCACGTGCAGTGCCGAGATAAGATCCGCATATCACGGATCGTTGACCTCAGCCTGTCAGTATCTTCCCACCAGCCGACAGGCCCGCCGAAATGTGTCAGTAGGACCGCATGTGACAGTGACTACGGACGCGTGTTGGCTCCTCATTGGACCGCATAGCTGGATGCCAGCAGCTGCCTTGGACTTTAGGCAGACTGCTCATGTGACTTAAAGGCGATCGCCCCATTATTATATTGGCCGGCAGACGGTCGTCCCATTATTATATTGGACGGAAGGCGATCGCCCGCCAGAAATCAAGGCTCCTCTGCCCCTATAAATAGAAGGCAGCCTGCACTTGTCCAAAGACCAAATTTTTACTCCCTGAAAGGCTTCAGAACTTCAACACCCACGAGATTTCATACACCACTTGGCTTTCTCCTACTCTTGGCAAAAGCTATCTTTTGGTTCTTTCTTCTCTCGGCCTCTCTCATACAGAAGACGATCGGCAGGGACGAAGAACACCGAGCTTCGCTCAAGAGCTGGATTAACAGAGTCTTTTTACACTCATTGTATTTAGATTCTCACATTAATACTTGTATCCACGAATATTTGTATTAATAACATCTCGCGAGAGCATTCAAGCCCGGGCCTAACAAACCCGGCAAATCTTGTGTTTATTCATATTCTTTTGGAAGTGCTCCCGCAACTTTGTTTGTTGTCCGTTCATTCCAGCAGTATTTAATCTTCGGATAAATATTTTGGGCAATAACAATTGGCGCTAGAGGAAGGGGGGCTTGAACCCTCAATTTTATTCCCACCGTCTCGAAGAACACTCACTGTTCTCCGGGGCATATACCTGAAGAAACACTCACTGTTCTTCAGAGAAAGCTTTCAGAATCATGTCTTCTGCCTCCGCGTCGAAGAAAGCTGCTGGCCAGCCCACCAGGCGTCTCTTTCCGTCTCAGTCCGAGCCACAGCCGATGGCAGAGAGTAGCTGCCGTGGTTCGAGACGCTCGATCCCGCCCCTGGGCGGCGACCCAAGCCTCTCGCTCGATCAGATCCGAACCGCGGAACAAATCGACGAGGCCATGGCCGTCCTACAGGAGCGACGGAGTGCTCTCGACGCGCCTCCCGCTATCACCCCCTCGGCCATCCGCCGGAAGACCAAGCGGAAGTTCAAGGCGTTACTGGACGAGCGATCACCAGGAGGCTCTCATCCGCAAGGAGAGGCGCTCACCAGCCGGGGCACCTCTGTTTTCGATCGCCTGGGCAGCGACCCATCCTGGCGACCGGGGCAGTCCGGCCCCAGCTACGAGACGATGGAGCTCGAGTCCGTCACCAGGATCTCGGCCTATCCGACTCCCAGAAGGCAGCCCAGCCGTCTGGCTCCCCCTCGCCGAATAGCCGAGGTCGGCAGCAGCGGAGTCAGGAGATCGGTACACGATCGCCTCGGCTCCCGCACCCAAAGCCGATCCACAAGCGACCGAGCCACGGCGATGGCCGCGATGCAACGCCAGCTCGATGACATGAAGGCGCTCCTGGAATCCGGGGCAGGCGCCAAGAAGATGATCGCCGAGCCGAGCGAGCCGCTCGCGGTCCACATCGAGCTCGCCCCCATGCAGCACAAGATCGCTCCTCCTCAAACACCTTTGTATGAGGGGAGATCAGACCCCGAAATACACATGAGCAAGTTCAACATCTACATGACCGGGTGTGGGGCATCTGAAGCAACCAGATGCCGAATGTTCCCTCTGACGCTGGACGACCTCGCCCACAGGTGGTACGCCTCATTGCCGCCTCGGTCCATTGGCTCCTTTAACCAACTGGCGAACGTCTTAACAGAGTACTTCGCCACCAGGGCCGCTCGGCCAGAAGGTCCCCATCGCATGCTGCGAATCAAACAAGGGGAAGAAGAGTCCGACTCAGACTACATCGACCGGGTAGACGAGATCATCCTCAATGGCAAACCCATAAGCGATGAGATCGCCCTCTACACGGTCCTAGGAGGATTCCATGGTCTTTCGCCTATGTTCAGGCATCTTACGAAGGACCAACCCACGACCTACGCGACCTTCCGAGCTAAGGCCGCAGACTTTCTGGCCAGGCAAAGGTTTCTCCTTAACCTATGAGCAGCGCGATCGGCGCCCGAACGACGATCTCCCGCCCGATCGCCGATATCAACCTATGAATAACGCGATCGGCAGCCGAGCGACGATCACAGTCTTCCAGCCCGATCGCCATCATCAAGCAACATCACCTAAAACCGGAGGACTCGGTCGTCATCAACAGTTCACCATCTAACATGATGGACTAAGGCACGAGATCGCCTCCACCGCACTGTTGGGATTCGGTGCCTAAAACGAAGGCCCAGCGGAAGCGGTAAAACGAAAATTAATTCGATCCGAATCCCTACGAGGATCGATCGAGCTACGTATATACGAATATATAAACGAAAAGCAAGAGTCGTAAGAAACTAACCCTCGAAGTCCGTTGATTAAATGGAAACCTTCTCTTGAGCTATTCCCCAAGCTTTAGTTTGATCTCTACGAGTTCAATCCGCTCCAAGCCCTTGAACGATCCAACGCCGAAAACACCGCGTCTCTACTTGCCACGCGCGGAAAAGCATCGGAACAACAACACTTGATTAACCTCTAAGGTTACGGCTAGAATCAAGTGGTGAAGCTTTTGTTATTACACTCTAAGTGTATAATATATCTCTCTTAATGTATCTTGAATTTTCTCCAAGAAAACTCAAGAACAAAAGTGAAGAAGAAGATGAAGATGAGTGATTAAACTCAAAGTCTATCTCTCTCTCTCTATATTCTCACGTTCAAAGCCTTACCAAACAAGTGAAGAGAGTCTTCCTTTTATGCTCCATAAAATCCTCCCAAATCAAGATCTTTTAATTAAAATGAATTAATTAAAAGATCTTGTTCCCTTGATATTTCAAGTATTCCACCAATTAAGGTGGATACTATGACCAAAGGAAAGAGGAGGGAAAATGGGATGGCCATCTAGAAGGAGCCGGGACGAGTTCAGTTCGTTTCGGACTCCCGTGAGTCCAAACAGATAAACTCCTATTCCGTTCCGATGTATTTGTGTCGTTTATTTAATCCAATTAATTAAACATATCAAATACAAAATAACATAATTAATTTCTCCAAGAAATAATTATATTCATGAATTAAATTAATCACCCAGTGATATATTTAATTCATTAGGCCGTATATCAATTTATCCAATAAATCGATTTAGACATCTAATGTCTCAAATTTAGATATCTAATATCTAATACACATAATGAGAGAATTAGCTTGATTCATTCCGTCGTCAATCCTAATGCGCGACTCGGTAGGTCCGTCTCAGTCAGCAATGGGAGGAACCAAAGAGTAGTAGCACCACCTAGCCACTGGTGGCCTACACTGCACTCGATCGAGAACGAATGATTGGGATCATTCAAGAACCATTCTCGTGAATACCAAGAACGTATAAACCCTTCTTTCATATGTCCCGATCAAATTATGGGGTCACGGTCGGTCAAAACCCATACATGCTTGGACGCTATGCATGCGTTAATGCAAATCGAGATCATCGAGCTCTCGTGTATCTAATACTGACTAGCTCCAATGCTTTGGCCAAAGACTTATGATCTCATCGCAATAACCGCATAGGACATATAACCCGCTCACTAACGGAGAAAGAATTCTATCTTGGTATTGATGGGACTCGCTACTTGCCCATCAAGATGCACGTCGAGGTTGACCCCGCCTTAGGTTTATAGGGTCGAACTACTCTAATGAAAATCTTGACGTCACAAGCACATCCCTACTAAATCCTCAAGTCGAAGGTTCACGAATACCTATCACAACCTTTCGATTCCATCATTGGTGTCCGGAGTGAAATCCGTGTGACGAATCGAGGGTGAGTCGGTTCGAGTATACTAATCTAATTAGCATACCTATAACGTGTGCTCCCACTAACCATAAGTGTTCGACAGGCACTCTACTTGTCAAAGAACACGTCATACAAGTCTTCACATAAACTTAACGCCCAGTCAAGTTTCATCGACTTGCGAACGATTAAGTATTTGAGCTATAAACCTTTCCAAAGGTGCGACCCCTTATCCAATAAGGAGTGGAACGTTTTGCTCTCAAATACACGGACTAGTTTCTATATGTTTATTTACGAGTTAGGAATGCCAGTAACTACCAGTAAATAAAGAAACATTCATTTGCCTTATATAAATGGTTTACATAATTACAAGTACAATGCCCTCACTCAACAACCTCTGAGTGGCATTCGAGGGCATACTCCTAACAATCTCCCACTTGCACTCAATGCCACACACTATGGCATCTAATACCCATGTTCTCCAGATGACGCTCCAAGCTAGTCCGAGAAAGTGGCTTGGTCGATGGATCGGCGACGTTGTCGGCCGAGTCTACTCAGTGCACCTGATGTATCCCTTGATAACAAATTCTATTACGATATGATAATTACACACAATATTTTTGGTGCTTTTGTGAAACCTCGGCTCCTTGGCTGCGCTACGGCTCGTCGTTGTCGCGATGCGGTAGAGCAAACGGCTCGGCACATGGTATCATTTGAAGTTCTCCCGAAACTTCTTAATCCAGAACCCTTCCTTGGAAGCCTCTCGAGGCTTGATACTCGGCTGACAGTGGAATCAGCGATCGTGCTTTGCTTGGCACTACGCCAAGAATCGCTCCTCCATTAAGAGTAAATATGTATCCAGTGGACATCGAGTCGTCCTTCGGTCCTTGGAAGTCCGAATCGGTGAATCCCACCACATCCAATTCTCCACCACCATACATCGAACCATATCTCTAGTTCTTCTTAAGTACTTGAGAACGTTCTTTCTGGCGATCCAATGTTCCCTACAGGTTTGCCTGAAACCTACTCACCACGCTTACAGCATGCGCGATGTCAGGTCTTGTACACAACATAGCATACATAAGGCTACCCACGGCCGAAGCATATGGTATATTACTCATTTCCTTTCGTTGTTCCTCATTTTGAGGACACATCTTCAAGGTGAGTTTTATTCCATGTCGCATCGATAGGAACCCTCTTTTAGAATCATCCATCTTAAATCGCTTTAAGATTTTATCTATATAGAGGGCTTGGGAAAGACCTATTGTTCTCTTCGCTCTATCCCGGTAGAGTCGAATACCAAGAATATAGGTAGCTTCTCCCAAGTCTTTCATGGAGAAATTACTCGAAAGCCAAGCTTTCACAGAACTGAGCATTCCCACATCATTTCCTATTAGTAGAATGTCATCTACATATAGTACTAAGAATGCGATCTTGCTCCCACTAACCCTCTTGTATACACAAGGTTCCTCTTCATTTTGCACGAAGTCAAACTCTTTGACCGCCTCGTCAAAACGAAGGTTCCAACTACGCGACGCTTGCTTCAGTCCATAAATGGAACGCTGAAGCTTGCACACTTTCTGAATATCGACTTCGGACACAAAGCCTTTAGGTTGCTCCATATAGATTTCCTCCTCGAGGAATCCATTAAGGAAAGCCGTCTTTACGTCCATTTGCCATATCTCATAATCGTGGTAGGCAGCTATAGCAAGCATCATGCGAATAGACTTGATCATGGCTACGGGCGAGAAGGTATCGTGGTAATCGATCCCTTCCTTCTGGGTATAACCCTTTGCCACTAGCCTGGCCTTATAGGCGTCAACCTTGCCATCACCATCGGTCTTTCTCTTGTAGATCCACTTGTTCCCAATAGGCACTATGCCCTTGGGGCGGTCTACTAGAGTCCAGACTGATTGACATGCATCGAGTCTATCTCGGCTTCCATAGCTTCACGCCATTTCGCGGAGTCTACATCCACCATCGCTTGGTCATAGGTCGTCGTCGGTCTCTTGGCTATCACTTGGAACCTCATGGAGACCCGGCTCCTCCAAGTGCACAAGCCCATACCTCTCGAGTAAATGAGACACCCTACTAGACCTACGAGGTGGTTGTACTTGTGTTTGAAAGTTCGGTTCCAGCTTATTGCACAGTGTCTCTCGAGGAGTTTCATTGTATTCTTCTAAAGAAATACTTCTACCCGCTCCGCCTTCCCGAATGAACTCATCTTCCAGAAGTGTGCTTGTAAAGCAACAATGGTCCTTCGATCTTCGGCATGTAGAATAGATATCCCATCGTCCCGCAGGGGAATCCAATGAAACGTCCCTTCGCACCTAGCTTCCAACTTTTCCACCTTAGTCTTCTTGACATAAGCGGGACATCCCCAAATCCTAATATGATTAAGACTTGGTTTCCTTCCTTCCCACATCTCATGTGGAGTTTTAGGAACGGATTTGGAAGGACATCTGCTCAAGATATACGCGGCGATCAGAGTGCATACCCCACGTGTAAATCGGCAAGTCAAGATAGCCCAAGATGGAACGGACCATGTTCAACAGTGGTCCGGTTCCTTCTTTCCGACACACCATTTAACCGAGGGGTACTGGAGGTGTTAGTTGTGAAACTATTCCATGTTCTTTAAGGAACTCGTCAAACTCCGTACTCATATACTCGCCACCTCGGTCCGACCAAGTGCTTTGATATGATTACCGCTTGTTTCTCGACTAGGGCCTTGAATTCCCGGAATTTCTCAAAGGCCTCGATTTATGTTTCATTAGGTATACATAACCATACCTAGTATGATCATCTGTAAACGTAATGAAATATTGATATCCGTCACGTCTCGCTTCCAAAGCACCACATACGTCGGTATGGATTAATCCCGCTTTATCGCGGCTCTTTGAAATGTCCTCGTGAAGGGGACTTAGTCATTTTGCCTTTAAGGCAAGATTCACAAGTAGAAAGGGATTCGATCCCAATGGACCCATAAGTCCATCTTTTCCATCTTGTAAACCTTGGTCCGACCAACATGACCAAGTCTAAGATGCCATTTCAAAACTTGATTGGTTTCATCCCTACCACGTTTTCTAGTCATAGTATTCACAACTACTTTGTTGCCGAGATTTAGATGATACAATCCATTCAACAATGTAGCAAAGATACCCACTAGTTTATTTCTAAAATAAATTTTGCAGAACCATCACCAATGAAAAATGAAAAGCCTTTTCGGTCCATGACCGAATGGATACAATGTTTTTGTGCCCCTTGGGCAAAACAAGTACATCTTCTAAAGTCAAAACAAAGCCGGATTCTAAACCCAAAAGAAGTGATCCTATGTCGGTCGCCTCGACACTATGCCCGCTTCCGACCGTGATCATAACTTCTCCGGCTCCAAGCTTCCTACTTTGTTCCAGATCCCGATTCACGGTACAAATATGAGAACTAGCACCGTAATCCAAGATTCAGAAGTAGAAAATACAAGAGTGAGAACAATTTGTTTCAAAACTAAAAGTTCAGACGAAGTGCCATGAAGAATCTGGACCTTCTAGCCCAGGTGGCCTAGCTCACCGCACTTGAGACAAGCATCCTTCTTCTTCTTGTTCTTGAAACCATCGGGGCCTTGCCCTTACCCTTAAGGTCCTTAGCTTGTGGTCCATCCGCTTCTTGGTCTTTTCTTCTTATTCTTAGACCTCCGAGGTCCGTAAGAAATCACAAGAGCAGACTCCTTCATCCGCGAGTCTTCATCCGAGACCGAGCGGTCACAAGTTTGTTCATTAGCCCGGCTAAGTTACATGCAATCTCATTGCAGTTGAAGTTCATAACAAACTGTGAGAAGGAATCAGGGAGAGACTGTAGGATAAGGTCGGTTTGGAGAGAAGCATCCATTTTAAAATCAAGAGCCTCCAATCTCTCGATCATGGATATCATTTTGAGGACGTGTTCCCCAACCTTCTCACCTTCCTTCATCCTAGCACCGAATAGTTGCTTGGATATCTCATATCTAGCGATTCTGCTGTGCTCACCATAAAGCTCGGTTAAGTGAGATAGAATCGCCAGCGAAGTCATTTTCTCATGAGCTCTCTGAAGCTCATTAGACATGGAAGCCATCATATAAGCATGGACTTTCACATCATCCTTAACCCACTTTTCGTGGTTTTCAATCTCTTCCTGATTGGCTCGGGTCCGCACAGGAGGCGCCGGAATGTCCGTCTCCAAGACGTATCCCAGTGCCTCTATACTGAGGACAATCATCAGATTGCGGAGCCAATCCACAAAGTTAGGTCCCATTAAGGTGTTCTTTTCGAGTAGAATTGCAAGTGGATTCATTGTCATATTGAGATTTGTCTGCATTAAGTATAACAGATTAATTAGTGACTTGTTATATTATGTTCTGAGTATAGAATTAAGGCCTTTTCTATTTTTTATTACCCAGCTCCCACTATTTTATCGGAATAACACACTCCCATGTGAAATCCGGAAGTATCGTCGCTCTACTTCATAGTGGTGATCGAGTTCTTTATAAATCTTAATAGAGGGCAACCGAACAGGTTTCTAGTCTATTAATTTTCATAAAGTGGTGTCCAACACCAACCCATCTAATGGATGATTGGATCTTCTTTTTCCCCTTGTTCACTCCCCTCAACCTATATGGTTTCTATGGTTCGTGAACAAGTTAAGTTTATACCATCGACGCAAATCAGTTTCACAATTGAATCTTATCCGGCAACCTATCAGGTTTCTAGGGATAAAATTTGCTCCAACCGAAGGCATCCAATGCGCTCCCGGTAATTTATCCGTCCTCCCCGAACGACTACCCCGATAACTCGGAAGCATAGCACATCCGGTTTGGATTTCAATTTCCCGAAAGCTCGATGGAGGGAAGGAAAACCTTGAGAAATTATAAACTTAATAATTTGTCGTGGGAGAATTTTCGCGATTAACGTTACACTTTGCACATTAATCATATTAGCGCATTTGTGGCATTCATACAATATGAAACAACCATTCACAACCTAGTTGCTACCAACATGTGGTTCATGGACCGTTCCTAGAAAACAAAAACTCCGTAATCTAATTACAAGTCTTCGTCTTGAATCTTCGTCTTCTCGAAATGGATCCTCCTCCGGTCTTCGTCATTACATATAAATTTTACATCGAAATTGCATCCTAGATACAACTATTTCTAGTAAAATAAATAGGCTCAAAACGGCCTTTACAACCCAATCGAATAAAACGAACGATTCAAAACTAAGTCCACGAACCACATCCCCATTCAAAAGCATTCATCCAATAAATACTATATAAATGGAAAGCGTAGAGATACATTGATCCAATCAACAATACGAACTGATCCAATCGATTCACACAATCGGTAATATAATAACGTTCAAAATAATTCGGTCGACCATAAGTATTCCAATTAATCAAATTTCCCTTATAAAATGAAATACCATAAATCATTTTAATCATATTAAATCCAATTTAACATGCGGGAGATTAATTTTTAAGAATATACGGAAATATCGAGCCGGGTGAAAACGGCCAAAGATGACCGAAGTCACCTCGGCACTTACCGGCGATCACGCACGCTTGGCCGAGTCACGCTCGGAAGATGCCGGCCAGACACGACCGAGTCACCCAGACACGGCCGGTCGCCGGCGATGACTTGGCAGATCGCTGACACGGCCGTGTCACCAGGACACGGCCGAGTCACTTCGGCCAGACACGCCCGTGTCTCGACACGGCCGGGTTCTGTGCGATGGCTCGCCACATCACGGGACACGGCCGTGTCACCCAAGACACGGTCGAGTCACTCTCGGCCAAATTACCCTTTTTGTCCAAAAAGTCGTCCGACGACGATTCGGGGCTAGATTTTCGACCGGATATCCAATATCAATATTTTCCGACTTTCATATCTTCAATATAAATCATATTTCCCAGAAATTTAAGATTTATATTTAGACATAAATTTATGAAAAATACAATTATTACGAATGAAAAACATATACCACGATTATGACTAAAATGATTCCAAATCATTCACCATCTAATCGAGCATTCCAAATGCCAATATCGTATATACGATCGCAAGACCTACGCTCCGATACCACTGTTGGGATTCGGTGCCTAAAACGAAGGCCCAGCGGAAGCGGTAAAACGAAAATTAATTCGATCCGAATCCCTACGAGGATCGATCGAGCTACGTATATACGAATATATAAACGAAAAGCAAGAGTCGTAAGAAACTAACCCTCGAAGTCCGTTGATTAAATGGAAACCTTCTCTTGAGCTATTCCCCAAGCTTTAGTTTGATCTCTACGAGTTCAATCCGCTCCAAGCCCTTGAACGATCCAACGCCGAAAACACCGCGTCTCTACTTGCCACGCGCCGGAAAAACGACCGGAACAACAACACTTGATTAACCTCTAAGGTTATGGCTAGAATCAAGTGGTGAAGCTTTTGTTATTACACTCTAAGTGTATAATATATCTCTCTTAATGTATCTTGAATTTTCTCCAAGAAACTCAAGAACAAAAGTGAAGAAGAAGATGAAGATGAGTGATTAAACTCAAAGTCTATCTCTCTCTCTCTCTCTATATTCTCACGTTCAAAGCCTTACCAAACAAGTGAAGAGAGTCTTCCTTTTATGCTCCATAAAATCCTCCCAAATCAAGATCTTTTAATTAAAATGAATTAATTAAAAGATCTTGTTCCCTTGATATTTCAAGTCTTCCACCAATTAAGGTGGATACTATGACCAAAGGAAAGAGGAGGGAAAATGGGATGGCCATCTAGAAGGAGCCGGGACGAGTTCGGTTCGTTTCGGACTCCCGTGAGTCCAAACAGATAAACTCCTATTCCGTTCCGATGTATTTGTGTCGTTTAATTAATCCAATTAATTAAACATATCAAATACAAAATAACATAATTAATTTCTCCAAGAAATAATTATATTCATGAATTAAATTAATCACCCAAAGGATATATTTAATTCATTAGGCCGTATATCAATTTATCCAATAAATCGATTTAGACATCTAATGTCTCAAAATAAGAAATCTAATATCTAATACACAAAATGAGAGAATTAGCTTGATTCATTCCGTCAATCCTAATGCGCGACTCGGTAGGTCGATCTCACCAAGAATGGGAGGAACCAAAGAGTAGTAGCACCACCTAGCCACTGGTGGCCTACACTGCACTCGATCGAGAACGAATGATAGGGAACATACAAGAACCATTCTGTCGAGAATACCAGTAAACGGAAAAACCCTTCTTTCATATGTCCCGATCAAATTATGGGGTCACGGTCAGTCAAAACCCATCTGTACTTGACGCTATGCATGCGTTAATGCAAATCGAGATCATCGAGCTCTCGTGTATCTAATACAGCTAGCTACAATGCTTTGGCCAAAGACTTATGATCTCATCTGCCAATAACCGCATAGGACATATAACCCGTTCACTAACAGGAGAAAGAATTCTATCTTGGTATTGTGTAGGACTGCTACTTGCCCATCAAGATGCACGTCGAGGTTGACCCCGCCTTCCGGTTTATAGGGTCGAACTACTCTAATGAAAATCTTGACGTCACAAGCACATCCCTACTAAATCCTCAAGTCGAAGGTTCACGAATACCTATCACAACCTTTCGATTCCATCATTGGTATCCGAGTGAAATCCGTGTGACGAATCGAGGGTGAGTCGGTTCGAGTATACTAATCTAATTAACATACCTATAACGTGTGCTCCCACTAACCATAAGTGTTCGACAGGCACTCTCCTTGTCAAAGAACACGTCATACAAGTCTTCACATAAACTTAACGCCCAGTCAAGTTTCATCGACTTGCGAACGATTAAGTATTTGAGCTATAAACCTTTCCAGTGCCGACCCCCTTATCCAATAAGGAGTGGAACGTTTTGCTCTCAAATACACGGACTAGTTTCTATATGTTTATTTACGAGTTAGGAATGCCAGTAACTACCAGTAAATAAAGAAACATTCATTTGCCTTATATAAATGGTTTACATAATTACAAGTACAATGCCCTCACTCAACAACCTCTGAGTGGCATTCGAGGGCATACTCCTAACACGCACATCATAAAGCCATGGTCCTGGTAGTCGATGGAATCGGCTGCTTCGGCCATGCAAGGTCCCTTTGGGCCAAGATCGCCCACCCTTCGTTTAAATACGAGGTTGGCGTAGTCTGAGGGCCCTCCAAAATTAATCAGTGGACACGATCGCCCGCCCTCAAAGGTCCATCATCTAACATGGTGAACCCGGACAATGCGACGCGTCACTACCCCCGTCTCAACGTACACCGTCAAGGTTCACCATCTTCATGGTGGGCCGAGGTGGAAGCAGAGCTAACAAGCCGCGGACGTGGAGTTGAATCATCCGACGCTGCCCCGCGCAAGGACTCCTCTAGACCGAGACCGCACGCCCTTCGTTTAAAGACGAGGCGAGGCGCAGCCTAACAGAGGACCCTCACAATAAAATGAGTCACGAGACACTCAATGTCTTCGCGCTCAAGACACGGTCATGGAGTCGGTCCATCGAACTCCGCGACTGTGCACGATTCCTCAAAACGACGAAACCATCAAGTTTCTGAGGGGGATCGGCCAATGTTGTTTTTTGCAGGTACAAGACCGAAAGATAGCTAGCAAATCGACCAGATAGCCCAAGTCCGAATCCAAAGTCAGCTCAACGGTTCACCGGTCCTCGTCCTACACGATCGCCAGCAAGAACCACCTCGCCCCGTGTCTTCAACATCGGAGCAAGCTGGGGGGCAATTGTTGTGTCGAGAATTATACTCTCCGACCGGCGATCGCCTCGGAGACCAGGCGGCCTAGCCTTAGCCCGGCAACCAAGATAGATCTTCCAACCGAAGGTCCCAGGACAAGTCCCGGTGCCGAGCGATCGACATCTAAGACGATCGTCTCTCGGTACTTGGCGATCGACTCCTGGTGACCGACTAGCAGACGATCATCTCCCGGAACTTGCCGACCGACCCTTGGTGACCGACCGATGCCGACCCTCAGTGACCGACCGACGACGACCGCCTCATGCCGCTCGAGGCCGATAGTCATCCAGTCGGCAAAGGCCGAGCCTCAGGACAGACCCCACGTGCAGTGCCGAGACAAGATCCGCATATCACGGATCGTTGACCTCAGCCTGTCATCATCTTCCCACCAGCCAACAGGCCCGCCGAAAGGTGTCAGTAGGACCGCATGTGACAGTGACTCCGGACGCGTGCTGGCTCCTCATTGGACCGCACAGCTGGCTGCCAGCAGCTGCCTTGGACTTTAGGCAGACTGCCCATGTGACTTAAAGGCGATCGCCCCATTATTATATTGGCCGGCAGACGATTGCCCCATTATTATATTGGCCGGAAGGCGATCGCCCGCCAGAAATCAAGGCTCCTCTGCCCCTATAAATAGAAGGCAGTCTGCACTTGTCCAAGGACCGAATTTTTTCTCCTACTCTTGGCAACAGCTATCTTTTGGTTCTTTCTTCTCTCGGCCTCTCTCATACAGAAGACGATCGGCAGGGACGAAAAACACCGAACTTCGCTCAAGAGCTGGATTAACAGAGTCTTTTTACACTCATTGTATTTAGATTCTCACATTAATACTTGTATCCACGAATATTTGTATTAATAACATCTCGCGAGAGCATTCAAGCCCGGGCCTAACAAACCCGGCAAATCTTGTGTTTATTCATATTCTCTCGGAAGTGCTCCCGCAACTTTGTTTGTTGTCCGTTCATTCCAGGAGTATTTAATCTTCGGATAAATATTTTGGGCAACAACATTCATCAATCGGTTTAAGGCAATCTAAGGGACGGTTTCCCTAAGAGACGATAAAGTAATGCCTATATGATTCCCAATGATTAGTCGAAGTCATAATTAAGACTTGGCTCACTTAAGTGATGATGCAGTCTTAAGAGAAAAGTACGGTATTATGTACTCATGTTTGACTCGATGTACTCATTCGTAATTATCCGGTAAAGCCACTGTGATGATGGCCTAGGATGTGCTCACGCAATGTCTGTGATTGACAAGAAGTTTGAAGCTCGCTCTATCTCGATAAAAAGGACACTTGAAAACTGATACCCGCATCTGCCCAGAATGTGTTGGTCTATCTCCCATATGACCTACAGGGCAGCTCACTTGCTGGAAAATGGTGAAATTGGTACCATTGGAAAGGTTTGTGTCTACTTTCCAAGAAAACCAACCATTTGATCACATTCATCATGCTAGGTGACATATGGCTATTGTTGCAAAGTAGGACATGATATGTCCGGTAATTTGCTGAGTCAACTTCGATAGAGCTTTGTGATCTGCTCAGGTCGATCTAGGTTAAGTACTGTATGTGAATGAAAAGCTATGGGTGTCTAGTTTTCATAAGTTCTTACAGTTTCGTTGATGCCTATTGAATCGAAGAAGTTATGACTGATTTAGTGCATGGAGGTCAAGACTTTAGAAATCTTGATAAGTCTTTAGCAACTTTGCGCTTTGGATGTGTCGCGCTCTTTTTGTCCTTAGACCAAGATTTGTTTTTTCCCATTAGGTTTTCACTTGGTAGGGTTTTTAACGAGGCGACCTATGAGAACATCCATACAATGATGCGTTGTACTTCTGTTCAACTTAGACCAAGAGGTATTTTTCCTACTGGGTTTTTCCTTGGTATGGTTGTGAGGGCAACTTGGCATCCGACTCCTATGATTTGAGGTACTCATCAGGGGGAGTCGTTATGTATACATCAGGGGGAGTATACATGACATGTTATATTGGTGCGTTGCAATCTTTTCCTCATCAAGCCTTTATTTTTCCCATGGGGTTTTGTTTTGGCTTGGAATAGGTTTTTACGAAGGCAACATCTTCTGCACCATTGTTGTATTAGTGCTCGACACAGGGGGAGTGTTCCGGGAATTATTATTCCCGTGATGTGTCTTACCTAATACTGATTGTAGATACATAGATGGAAGGTTCTAGATCCTTCTAGAGGTAGTAGGATCCTATTAGATGTCCTACCTTATCTATGAATCCTATGTATGGAAGGACTCTCATTGTAATGCATATATAAAGGCCCCTCTATCAGTGTTATGAATGCAATTGATTGACTCTATTTACAGTCTTTTTACTTTCTCCTGAAACAATATTTTATTAATTTTGAAGTGACATTTCTTTCTATGCGGATCGATCCGCCTCGCTCCACGATCCGCGGTGAATTGACCCCACCCCATTCAACTAGGGATGGCAAGAAATTCCGAACCCGGCGGGGAAACCCAAAACCCGATCTTAACGGGTCGGGGCGGGGATCGGGGCATTAACGGGGATGTTTTTGGGGTTCGGGGTAGTGACTGGGGTGACCGTGCCCCGCCCCGCCCTGATATTATATTATATATATTTTATATATATATATATATATATATATATATATATATATTCCTGCATGCATCTTTATTTTTAGCTACATATTGTGTTTAGATTTTGACAATTGATACCTAGCAATTTCGGATTTGGGGGCAAAAACGGGGAACAGAATAGGGTTCGGGGTAAGCTGTAGCCCCAATAGGACGCTCCGATAAGATCCCCGACGGTGAACGGGGTGGAGACGAGGCAAATTTCATATTTCAGGTTCGGGAACGAACCCGCCCCATTGCCATTCTTACATTCAACTACTGAGATGGATCTGAATCTTCAAATATCCGTCCCTATCCGCCCCATAATCATTTCTATTTGCAGTGGCTCTTTGTCGTCAACCCGTATACAAACATGTTCGCGTAATCAATTGAGCAAGTATATTTGTCATATACGTTATGAGCTGTCTGCGACCTCTCATTACTACTATATCGGTACGGCAAAAAATTTATATTGTATCCAAGTGGTAATTTGCTATATATTGTTCGCAGGTGGATACTATTAATCATATAAATGTAAATTATTCTCCTTTTAGATGGTACGGCAATTAGTTTGCTAAGTGGTGCATTGGGTTGACTATAGTGGAAGGTGAAATCTAAAAATTAATTGTATTATTAAATAATTTCATTGTATATTTGTTATTATTTATTGCATCAAGCTGGTCGCTAATATATGCAACAAATAATGCAATAAAAAAAATAAATATATGCATATAATTCTACTCATCTACAGTCGTTAGATCACTAATATCAATTACCTACAAAAGTTTTTAGATTTTACAAGATAATTAGTTTTCATATGATCTATTTCGGTGCTCTTACTATTATTTAATTATATTAAATTATTATATTTTCATTTTTCATTTTTATCACATTTTTCAATCGACGAATACTTACGAAACTTCTTAAAATAGACTAATTTTATCATATACTAACACTTGGGCCGGAGGAAGTAAGATATTCCATGTTCCGCTCAAATTTTATATTTTTTCCCTTAAAACTTATATGTTTATAATTTTCCCACGTTCGTAGCAAATAATTATAATCACATCACGTAATTTTCACCATATACTTACCATCATAGACGGACCTATTTGTGACCCATCTTAGGCTCCACCCCGAGCCACCTCTTAATTAATATTTTATCTGTTTCATAATAATTGATATTTTAATTTTTTTTAGATTAAGTTTTAAACATTGATTATCTCATAAAAAATAATTATAAAATTTATATTGCTATTCGACAATATTCAGATTGGAATACTTGATATTGACATTAACCTTTAATTTGGTTTAGTTGGTTGTATTATGTAATTCGTATGTGGTTTATTGGGATGGTAATTGCCTTTTGGACTAGAGGGGAGTATTATAGATGTAATATCGTGGAAATTCATTACTGTTATAAAATCGAAATATTGTAGAGAGAAAATTTAGAGAGAGAATAGAAGATGATTTTCAGATGTGATTTTCATTAATAACTGAAGTCCTATTTATAGAAAGCTTCAGATGGCACAATCGTAATTACATAATTACATCAGGGGCATAATAGTCATTAACACTATATAAAAACAAAAGGGGTAATTGAAACGTCACTTTCATGGTATATTATAACACTCCCACTTGAATGACTATTTACATAAATATTTGCTGAACTAGTTTGAAGAAAAGCTCAATGGGAGAAAAACTTTCAAACTGTTTGTATTGGAGCTTGTGGCAATCATACCATATTGCATCATAATGTTGGTAGGAAATCTCTGTTGGATAAAACTTCAGCAATATGTAATCTCGTAAATTTGCTCCCTTTATCTCGATAGTTCTTGTATGAGTATTCTTGTGCCGTCTCAGTAAAACCTCGTGGGACAAAAACTGTGTGAATATGTCATGTATATCATTCGTTGTTGGAGTATCCACGTGTTGCCTCATTAAAACCTTGTCAAGAAAACCCATTGGAAAAACTTGATCGAAGAAAAAAAAGTACAACTACTCCTTACATTTTCAACCTTTGAGGAATAATCTTGATCTTTGTAGTGTTCCTCATTATGCCATGAATATGCCTCGTTAAAACCTTATTAGGAAAAACCCAATGGGAAAAATCCTAATGAAGGGAAAAGAGTACATTATTCATACTAATACACCATTCCAGTTGCCTCGTTAAAAACCTTGCTAGGAAAACCCAATGGGACAAAACCTCAGCCAAGGGAAAAATGTGCAACGCGTATTTTATATAAATATTCCCCAGGCATTTCAATGATCCTCCAAGGATTAGTACGAGTATCATCTTTAGTGCAGTTTGTAATATAGAACTCATACTCTTTGCAATATATTCCAAATCTCTTTTGGAAATTTCATATTAGTTGTGATTAAGCTGTCCGTTAAAAACCTTGCTGGAAAAACCCAGTGGGATAAAACCTCAGTCAAGGAAAAGAGTACAACATATAATTTTCTTTCACAACACCTTATTTTAAGTGACTGCACACACTGATAATATGTTTTAAATCTCCCCAGGATTCACTTTCAGTAGGCCCATATTTTCATTTTATTATAAGGGCATATATTTCAATTTCGATGGATTTCAATATCCTCATTTGTTTCATGGATATCCTTATTTCATTCATGGATATCTTCATTTAATTGTTATCCTAATTTCATGGATATCCTTGTTCTGATCACTTCTCATATCATTCATAGCGCTATATTGTGTCGACACATTTCAACATTTATTTTCTCGTAGCAACATAACTTGCCGAGATATCTCATTATCAATCATCTATTGGGATTACACATTGTTGTTATGTATATATACTTCTCAAAAGTATATGCCTCCTTTTAAGATTTGCTTTTATTCATATTCGGGGAATTATTATGTATTATCAAAGCAGTTGTAGTTGGTACCAAAGATTAATAATCTATCATGCATCTTTGAACTTCAAGTTCATATAGTTGTGGGGATATAGTGTGATGCATTTCATATATTCCCATCTACTAATACTCCTCCTCATGCTAAGAGATTTCTTGAGCACCAAACTCATATGCCAGTATCTCAGTATTCATCTCCAGTCATGGACGTTTATATATTATGTTCTCGATATTGGCTGGAGGACTTCGAATAGTATGCCAATTAATATTCCGCTTGTATGCGCATATCTTGATCCTTTCTGGGATCTATTCAAGTTTATTTGGGATATATTACTAGCTTAATCTGATCTGGAATATATGCTCAAACCATGAGCAAATCATCTCGTAAATTTCTGATTACGAGTCATATACACATGTGACTATCTAGTGGATCCATAATATCTAGTAGTTCACATGTAGAGGAAGTGGGCCCATACTCCCCCTTATTATATTCCAAATTTATTAGGGATTCATTCCCAATATTGGCTAGTAGTGATATTAATCGAGAACAAATATTTGAAGACATGATGTGTATGTATCACCATATAGATATTTTACCGGCATATCATATCATCTATCGGTGTCATTATTGCACATTCTTATCAATATGGAGTCGCTGCTCCCACATGTCATATTATGTTCATTATTCAAATAGAACTGTAGTTCATAAGCTTCTGGATATGAACTATTCGAACGCATAATCAAATCTCATACGCATAATTCCAATCTATAAATAGATTATCATTGTATTCACAATCACCCATACCGAGGGTTTGAATATCATGATAGATTCAATGCTTTCGAATCTTGGTAAATATTATCTATCTCTTCTAGTGAATATCATAAAAAGAATTTATCGAGCTCGACTCGAAAGATTAAGGGTGCTAATGAGAAATGGTATCCCAGAAGATATTTGATGGTTGATTGAAGCACAAGTTCGATTATCTGGCGAATTTTCAAATTTATTCAAGTACATGCCAGGTACAGGTAAGAGTAGTTTTGCAAAGAAACGGAGAGCAAAAAGATTAGGTGGGTACTATAAATGTGCTCGGTGGACATGTGACACACGATACAAATCTGTGGGGTTTGTATCCAAAAATCGAGAAGATAAAATAGCATTTATCAAAGATAGATTGAGTAAGGAATCTATTGATCATGATATCCAATTGATCCTTGATACACATCCCAGTGGATACGTTCATCGTGAACTAATGGCTCTGTGGACACAATTTAAGAATGAACAGGAACACTATAGTCATGAAAATTTAGTCTCAAAAGATCCAGTTTGTAAGTCCGTTCTGTCAAAATTGGTATAAGGTAAATAGCAAAATAATGCAAGTTGATGTTTTCTTTTTATTTTTATAAATGCTGTTTTCCAATATTCAAATTTCTCAGCTACCAACCAATAACGTCATTTTCATTGAAAAATATAATATCATATCTTTCGTTTTCTTTTGCAATTTTGTCAAAAAGAAAATAGAAAAAATAGTGACTTTTCTGTCGCTTTTTTTTTCCAATGAAAATAGCAAAGTCATTTGACTTCTAGTAAGAAGTTTGTTCTTTAAATTGGGATCCACAAATCATGAAATGTATATCTCATAAAAGTATTTTGAAAATCTAATGTAGAGAGATGGAGTTCTCAAAATCCTCATATAGATCTTATCCAATTAAAACTATGAGTATTTAGGTGGATCCAAATTGATAGGTCATATCCAGCATATTGACATATCAATTCGTAAAAAAATTAGGAAAGCACAATATCGATATATTGTATGGTGGGAGTAATTATAGATTTTTGGGTTATCTTTTAGAGGCCGCACAAATGAGAGAATAAGAGTAACAAGTGCCGTACACTTTCCCACAGTTAGAACCAGTAGTATAGGGGGTTCAACTGGGTTGATGCTTCAAGCACAATCTGTGCATGATAATTTGATGTGTGTGGTGAATAATAGTGATGCATTTATTGTTCTTCCAGGTGGCTATGACACAATGAGATATTCAACATCACGTCATGGGCTGAGCGGGACTTTCATACCAAACATATAGGTTTGTTGAATATTAATAATTTCTTCAACGATTTGCTTGCCTTTCTGGATCAAGGAGTAGATCACAAGTTTATATCTCGGCCATCACGAGATATAGTAATACGTGCTGACACTGTTGCTGATCTACTTATAAAGTTTCAAGCATATATTTCAGTTAAGAATTTGGAAGTCAAAGCTCATCACTCACAGACTATTGGCGCCAAACGAAAAAGAAGTTTAGATCCTTTAAATCTTTTTCATTATAAAGCCTGATGCCAGGAGGTGGCAGAGTTACGGAGTTTTATACTCTCTAGACGCACCCCTCTCCCTTTTTTGAGGTTTTATATGCATTTTCTTTTCGTGTTTCATATTGTCGAGTGTTTACTGCCTTTCAGCTAGTTTCAATATTCACTTCGACTATTGTGTGCTTCTTCGAGCAATAATAAGATCATCTTTTGCTTTTATGCAAATACATTAGTCTCACGAATATGTGATATATGCTTCTCCATAAATATTGTCATAATATGATTTCAATGATCCCACAATGTGATATAATCAACATGGGATTTATTGAGCAATTTTTTTTAGTGATAGTTCTTCATATCAGTTGTCAGATGATCCCACCATGTGGTGTATTTGCATGGGATTTTTTTAATTAATCGGTGATAGATTATGGTATCACTTGCTCAATTTTCTAAGTTCGTGTTTAATAATCATGGAGATCGGATATTATTTCCATCAACTGCTTCTTCTTCGAGAGCATGATTTGAATCATTGATCAACTACTTCTTCAGAGTAAGATTTATTTTTATCAACTGCTTCTTCGAGAGCAGGATTTAGATAATCGATCAACTACTTCTTCAGAGTAGGATTTATTCTTGTCAACTGCTTCTTCGAGAGCAGGATTTAGATAATCGATCAACTACTTCTTCAGAGTATGATTTATTCTTGTCAACTGCTTCTTCGGGAGCAGGATTTATGAACTATTCATGTGGTATAACCAACCACGATGGTGATATATAATATATAAATTGCATATGTAAAACCATTCATCTTGTGATAATTGAACTCATCACATGGGAGGTCTTGTAATTGTAGAAAATAAAATTCGATAAATGTGTGGTTTAAAACCACCATTTTAAGAGATAGAAATTAAATTGCAAAAATAATTATCTGCTTCTACGAAAGCAGGATCGTCCAATTATTTCCTCAAAATTTAGTCCTCGTCAAGTTATAGATCAAAATATCAACTGCCGTTAATAGCAAGTGTAAGAGTATGTATTCATAAATTTCTGCGATTAATTCATACATTTAATAAATTTAATAATAACATATATGAAAAGAGTTAATACCCATATAAATATTAGTGTCAAATTGAAGCTCTCGTAAAATGGATCACGATTGTATCAAGAAAAAATAATTTTGATAGCATATGTATCTTATATGTAAGAAAAACAAATGTATGATTCAATAACTTAAAAGAATATTTTATTGTTTTATTATTTTATTAATTTCTTGTAAGTCTCGGGTGACTCCAAGAAGATGAGTTAGTTTCCGTTTCATCATGAATGTTTTTTTTCTTCTCCCGCGACTCACTCTTTTTTTTGTTTTATTCTATTACTTTATTATTTATATATATATTATATTATTTCCTTTCTCTTGCCGTGACTTCTTTCTTTTTTTTTTTATTCTTCTTCCTCCCTTTTTTTGCCCGTGACACATAAACACATATATTAAATACACATAAACAGTACCTCATGAGTCATGATGCAAATAATTCCCTGCTCCTTCAGACAACGCCGAAACTGTCGCCACATTGGTGCCTCTATCCAGTCGATCAGCCGCTCAAATGGCTCCGCCATCTTGGTACGGGTAGCCATGTCCGAAACCACCGAAAATGTCTGTTTACGGAAATCGGGAACTGATCTACTCAAAATACTTGCTTGTCGTCCAATCTGGTATCGAGGTACGTTCTCCGGCACTATTTATTGGCCAGTTTGCTGAATCAATTTAGGCTAAAGCTCCTTGACATCCTAAGGTAGTCCAGTTGTCCACCATGATCCATTTCCTTGTGTTTTTGTTGACCAAAGTTGGCGAGGACACCAGATCAAACTTAGTTTTGTTTACCACTGCGTGTAGCGATCTCTGATCTTTCGATACGGTGGAAGTATCCACCGATCAAGTTGGCGAGATCTTCGTCGGAGGTGATTGATACCAACGCATCTAAATCATTCGTCAAATTGACAAATTAGACTTATGAAGTTTCCGCATATCTCTACGAGCTTCGTCAACAGACCGGAAGAAGAAATTGAGTGATTGACGGAAAGTACACGTGTTTCAAAATCATGGTATTGAAACTTTCCGTCGGGATATCGAGGGAGGATTCGGCCGCCGTAGTTATATTTGGGTCAAGTATCCTAGCTAAACCGTTTGGTCACAAATTCTGCTGAACTGACCTTGAAAGAGTGCATTTTTTTTTAAATCATTGTTTTATAAATCAAAAAAAAAATACATCATGTGGATGTTTCTCATGAGTGTTCCACCCGTTGACTTTCTAGCTCATGAGTTCGGCCAACAAATTCATCCCCCAAAAAAAATAAGTTTGAGTTTATCATGAAGAAGGGGCTGATTATAGGGAGAGATTCTTGCGACATGTCGGTGTTCCAACTCTTCAGAGTGTCTTTTCAGAAATTAGAAGATGATATTGGTGAAGATGAAAAAAAAGTCGGAAGTTTTATTTGTAGAGAGATCTTGAGATCCTTTGTAATAATTCGATTTCTGATACAGAGGTTCATCTAGGGGATGCAACTGTAGAGCATACTTTCATCATATTACTCAAATGGTTAGAGTCGTGTTGATAACATGTTATAAAATCGAAATAATATAGAGAGAGAATAGAAGATGATTCTGAGGTGTTATTTTCATTAATAACTGAAGTCCTATTTATAGGAAAACTTCAGATGGCACAATCGTAATTACATAATTACATCAAGGACATAATAGTCCTTTACACTATATAAAAACAAAATGAGTAATTGAAGCGCCACTTTCATGATATATTATAACAATTACACATTTCTTATTTTATTTTGTTCGAGTAATAGTGAAAAGTGTGGAAACTATACGATATGTAACACTCTCAAAACAATCCTAATTGTTACAGGAATTAATTTATAAAACACAACTTTCAAAATTCATTAGAAAACAAATATCTGAAGCATTTTAAAAAATCTATATGTAGTGGTAACAATAATTTTAAAAATAACCACCGGTTCAAAAAATCAAAGGAAAATTACCTAAAACTACGAAGATAAACCTAGTTTTTGCTCAACACATAATTACATTAATTTTTTGACCCAAAACGCAAATCTATTATACATATAATGTTAATTTTAAATTTAGCCATGGTGAATTTACCTATATCATCCATTCATTAGTGGTGAATGATCAAAGTGGGTAGTAAGTAACGATTAGGCCATCACATATAAAAAAAGTTACTAGGAGCAACATTAAATGAGACTTAGAAAAAGCTGAGATGGGAGGAGATCCAAAGCGAGTTTCATGAGGAAATTCAGTTCATCCTTCTCAGCCTTCATTATTTATTTGCCGAATCCACGACGGAGAAGTGTTCATCTGCGCTGAGAAGTGTTCATCTCGGGGGGAACTCCACATTCGTGTCAGCAATGTTCATCTGCATCCGTGGAGAAAGCCACAACGAAAAAGTATTCATCTCGTGGGTCCCGAATCAGTTTGTTGTATCAAAGTGTTCATCAGTGAGGAAATGACCTATTTGCAGATCAATATTCCATGTACCTTTAGGTATGATCATGTACATTCTTCATATTTATTCTTTATGTATATATATATATATATAGTGGATCAAATGAGGATGATTTTTTGAGTAAGAAATAAGAATAAATCTGAAGTATTAATATTTGTGTGATCTATTGTCCAAATTGACTTATGTATATATGCATTTCGTGCATCAAAATTGCAATACATTAAAACTATGCATTATATGCATCAAAATATCGATGCACTAAAATATTGCATTCCATGCATATATTTTTGTGAGAATAAATGTAGGTCATCCATTTAATCAAGATCTATGGATCAATTTCATTCTTATCTCTTAACTTAACTCATTCTCACCGGTTCCGCCCCCTATATATGTAATACCCGAGATTTTCGTTTCCGGTTATCTTGAATTGTTTGTCATTTTATGCACTATATTATTTATCTGTTGTCGAGTACTTGGTATTATTTGCTCGTTGATTGATACGTGTTGGTATATTGATACCGTGTTTATGATGTAAAACGGATATGTGGTGCCTGTGTTTATGTAATCGTATTTCGTGCTTTGTTATTTGTTTGTTTTTTATTTGGATTGTTGGTGTTGTCCGTTTGTATTTCATTGCATGTTGAATGATCGTTGTTTTGTCGAAGAGTATCATTGTTGTGCATTTGGGTCGATTTTGTAAGATCACCACCGACACTTGACGAGTATGAATGGTATTGGTGTGGTACCAGGTAGGGTCCAACGAGGCCTCTGGAGTTCGTTACTTGGGTACGAACAATATGTGTGATTTGGGTTGTGGGCCCCATGATTGTTTATGGGTATTGTGATTTAAAATGAGATTTGGGCTGAGACTCTAACGATTTTAAAATGAATTAAAACTTAGGACTTAAGATCCTAAAGGTTCCATATCCTAAAACTCCCGATGTGAGGATTTTTATTTTTCAAATGCTTCATTGCTTGTTTTCTAATTACCAAAACCTCTCGGGAATACTTGGTGGATGGTTGTTGTATTTGATTCGTGATTGTTGTTTGCTTGCTACGTTTTGTATGGTTATGATACTTGTACTGGCAAATTCGAATTGCTCACCCATTAAATGGGGGTTTCATGCATTTTAGGTATGCTTGGTTCGTGGGACAAAAATACCCGGTAACAAAACCTGTAATTTTTCGTAAACATAAATCGTACAAAATATTGTATAAGATATTAGTACATATAAAAAAATAAGTTTAAAAGACCTTATCTCTTAATTTCCTTAGCATACATTTGAAAAAAATCCTCCATTCTTGTTTCGATTATGAGGTTTTTGTGATTAAGACTTTTAACGATCCAAGATACCCGAGAATCCGCCCGAAATACCCGGGACCGATACTCCCCTATGTGGGTATATATTATGGAGTTTATTTCAGTACAATTTAGCCTTATGACCACATCGGTTCGTGTACTTTTAAATATTTGACCTCATCGGTCCGTGTTGTTATATAGTTTGACCCCAACCAGTCAAACATCTGGTCGTCTTGTGTTGTTCAGCCTGGTAAATCTTTATAAGAAGGGTCTACGACATGTGATATTCACGGATGATTTATGGGGGTGTTACATTTATTGTAATATTCGGAATTTCTACAGCTGTTGTTTAATGTTATTTTATCCGAGTTATGTTGTACAGTGTGGAAATCTGTATAGTATGGATAAAATAAATATAGGACTGAGACATCTGTATTGGTATAATTGTCATACTTGGTCGACAATTGTATTTGAGGATATAGTGTGTTGCGTATACGTATTCGGTATATTGAATCGACGAGCAAGATCAGTGTAAATGGCTAAGTATAGAAGCCATAACGTACGTCAAGCATATGAGCTTACGTACGTTAAATCCTAAAGGTTACGTAGGTTAACATTAGGTCGTTACGTATGTTAAAGCATCAGGTGAGATATAGTTGGCTGATCAGAGAGGACATTGTCAAACGTAGCGTCGTTAAGCATAGAGTCTTACGTACACTAAGATGCTAAGTGTTACGTAGGCTATGTGTAACGCATTACGTACGTAACGAGGGGAATCAGACAGGATCAGGCTATGGCTAACAGGTGGGTCCCGTGGTCGGCAACTTTCGGCGAAGAATGTGCATGGGCAAGTCAACTCTTGGTTAACGTCCGTTATGGGTGTTACATTACGTACGTTAAACGTGTATTTTACTGTAGCAAGTCAACGTATGTATTACGTACGCTATGGGACAAGTGTTACGTACATTATACAAGATACGAAGCAAGTCAGTGAGTTCTGGAATGATGATATGTACGCTATGAAGGACCGGTAGCGTACGTAAGGAAGCATTACATACGTTAATGTTGATTGATAACGTACGTAATGGATGTGCAGGTTATAAAATAAAGATCGGTTCCTCATTTCTTCACGAGAGAAAAACAATACCTTCCTCCAAACTTCGTCCTTCTGAGTGTGTTAGTGAGAATAAACCTCTTCTATCTTGGGTATGAGCTTGGTAACATGGATTTGAGGCTTGGATATGAAGATATCAATGATTCTTGAAGTGTTTGATTGTGTTATTCATGTTCTTGAGGTATGTTGACGAACTCTACACCTTGAATTCGGATGTTGATGATATTGTTGATGAATAATTCGTATGAAGATGATTACGGTATTGTTGTTATGATTCTTGAGGTTATGTGAATTGTATATTGGAAGATACAATGATTTATGTCTTCGATTATGTTATAATCATGATTATGGAATCATGGTGTTCTTGATGTTCTTAATGTTCTTGATATATTTATCACATCGAAGAGGAAATTGTGATACGATACATATTGGTTTTTAAGTATAATCATGGATTTGAGGATTGAAACCAATGCTATGTTGATTAAAGGGGTAGAATTCGTATATTCTTGATGGAATACGAATCATGATAACAATTTTGAATCCAGAAAGATTATAGTTAATCTTATAACAAGATTCTCAATGGTATTGAACTATTTGGGTAGTTCGGATTGTTGATTATGCCGATAGTATTGTCTTGCTATGAAATTTACAATTATAAACAAGGAGGAATCTTGTTAATTCGTATGAATTAGGAATAGAGTATGTTGTGTAATCCTTGTTATCGAGATGAGTTGATCGTTGATATGATTATCGGATTATGGAACGTATCGTGGTTATGAATTCGTGATTGATTGATTCGGGTTGTTGGGATTTATGTTTCATCGGGATATTATGGAACTGTTGGGTTGATTGGTTGGTCGTGCCGGTTGTTGATTTGTTATCGGATTGTTGTTAATTTATTATTGCAATAGGTTGCGATAATTGATCGTTGATAAGAACCGTGCCTTACGGTCAAGTTCGAGGATGCTCGTGGATTGCATTGATCGGGGCCGAGGAACTTGCAGACGATGGCAAGGAATTGGTAACAGCTTCATCGGTATCAAGGCAAGTTATTACTTGCCCAGTTTATAATATTTAATGAATGGTTTCGATTTCATTTCGTTTATAATGCATATAGCAATGATTATTATTGTGAATTATGGAGATTTGGATTGTACGTTGTTTCTCCGATTTTGGTAGCTAAATCATAATGTATATGAATTGCTTTGGTTATTGGCATAATTGGATATCAAGGATACATCGTGGTAAAGACGAAGATATGAGTTATTTATAGTCCGCGGTATGTTTGGATCGCCGAGCGTTGAGGATAATCGTCGGTGATGGTTTGACATCGAGATTGCTCCCGAAGGACTCGGGCAAGCATCCTGATTTGGTTTCGATTTAATGTCGATGATTTTGATCATGCACATTGTCATTCATGTTGTTGACATGAGATCGTTCTAGTTGTCTTGTCATAATGTCGTTCATGTTATTGAGTCATGTGTTGTTCATGTTGATGAACATATTGATTTGCATATGTGTATGCATACTTGTATTGATTATCTTGTGTTGATCCAATGGGATCGTGTGATCTATGCTGAGGGCGCTGGATCATATGTCCACCTCGTGTTGGTCCGATGGGATCATCTTGGGATCTATGCTGAGGGCGCTGGATCATTGGACGGGTTTTTCCACCTCGTGTTGGTCCGACGGGATCATCTTGGGATCTATATGGATTCAAATTAAATACTCGCAAGTGTACGAATCGCTCTTGTAGTAAGCGGCAAGTAACTCCGAGGTCGATCTCTCGAGGAATTGGAAGCGGTTTAAAATTCGATAATGTTCGGCAAATAGTCGAATGAACAAAAGTAAATTAAATTAAAATACATCATTGGTTGATTATGATTACAATTACTAATGCACAAAATTTAAATTGAACTAAGTGATAACAACACCAATTTGATAGTCGGATAAATGAGAGATAACAATAATGAGATTAATATGGGAATTTAGAGTCACCGACACACACGTAATCAATTATTAGTTCCGATACTCAAATAAATAAGGTTAGGAATTATTGATTGCTCACGATTAAAAGAAATCCGTTTGATGGCGGAAATTCTAAAAATCACGATTGTTCTCAACGAAAATTAAGGGATACTATTTTGATGGGGACGAAACCCTAGCTAACAATCAATTAACCGACTACTTTTGATGAGGTAAATCGTTAAAAGATCGCGCGAAAAAGCTCGAGAACATTCACAATCGTTTCTTTCGGGTCGTTTGATGGCGAACACCGATAAAAACCCTCGATTCGAATAATAATAACAACAATGAAAAAGGTTTGATGATCTAATTCAAAAGTTCTTAAACGAAGAACGAACAAGAGGAACAATCCCAAACTTTTATCCGGAAAATCAAAGGGAACTAACAATAAAAAACATGTGTGTGGCTATATCTAAAAACCCATATGAAGTGTTTAGCCACACATGATTAATTCAACAACAATAATGGAAATTGAAGAACAAAACATGGTAAAACTTCCCTTGAAAATGCCGAAATCGAATTCCCGATGAAGGTTTGATGATCTTCTTACAAGAACTCACAACAAAATTATACAAGGAATTATTATATCTCACAAAAGTATTTTTCACTCCAAGAACATAATGATGAAAATCTCTCTCTTTCCACTCTTTTGGTGTTTTTCCTCCCTAATCTTGTGTTTTTCCACAAAATATCTTTTCCACAAGACAAGCACACCTCTCAAGGGGTCACTACACTTTGTTTTATAGCCAAAAAATCAAGACAAAGGCTTAAAGGTGTGCAAAAATATCAAGGAAAGTGACATGAACCGAAAAGTGACACGGCCCGTGTCCTGGGACACGGCCGTGTCGTACTGCGCTGGATAAGAAAAAGGGTAACTGTCTTGAGACTCGGCCGTGTCCCATGACACGGCCGTGTTGTACTGCGCCAGGAAGTGTAAATGGCTGATAGTGACTCGGCCGTGTCCCAAAAGGCACGGTCGAGTCGTTCCCTTCCAGAAAATGAGATTCTTGCTGGAATGAGACCCGACCGTGTCCTGTGACACGGCCGAGTTACCTGATGTGGCTCGAGTCGCACAGTGCGGCCTAGTTGAGTCGCACAGTGCGGCAAGTCCGGTTTTTGGTCTTCTTCGGCTAGATCCTTCGTTCTTGTATCAATTCACCTCGGATTTTAGCATATGATATACCGTTTCGAAGCTAATTTCACGAGGAATTTATATCAAAGGAGAATACATCTCGATTCGGAGTGGAGATTCTGGGATTTAGGAGATTTGACCGATACTGCTTAAATCTTTCGTCGTTTTAGGTCCCGTTTTAGCTTTTGATCGTCATAAACTCCAATATTAGCTATGAAAGCGCATATTTCACCACATTCTTCGCTTGGTTACCTATAAATTAAAAACACAACATACCACGTATAAAAGAGAACAAAAATACTAAAAAGCAAACAAAAACACGACTAGATAGAACAGAATGAGTCGATCAAGAATCGACTCATCAAATCCCCCCAAACTTGAACTTTGATCGTCCCGAGAAAATCATTTTAAAATAATCACTCACAAAAGGGGAACTCAACTGCCAAAATACCTCAAAAGATCCGTTTTGAAAATTTCATCAATACTCACAAGTAAAATAAGTCGAGTTCTACAAAGTTTTAAACCTCCGGGGTGCTTCCTTAACATCATAGTCAATACTTGGCAATATAAGCCTCACCGGTCAAGTGTATTCACTCACTCTCAAAGTGATAGGGATAAGTAAACGCTCGAAACTCATTCAATGAAATAAGGAACCCCATAGGCTTGCCAATCGTCTTAATTTCTACCACTGTTTTGGGCATGCAAAATTTTCGTGAATCAAAAAGGGCTCTATTCTGCTTGAAATGTAGGCTTTGGTCGAGGTGGGATATATATGGCTAAAGTGACTTGTCTCGAGCAAATTTTTTTTTTAGAATTTAAATCACCATAGTCGCTTTAGAAGCTCAAGATTTTTTTTTTTTTTTTTTTGGCTTGGGTTGTTTTAGGATCCGTTTTACGCTAATGTAAATGATGGGTCACATGAATACACCCGGTTACTAGGATCAAAATATACGCAACTACTTCCAAGCATACTCATATCTAAGGGATCCGTTTTATGCGAATGTAAACGATGGGTCACATGAATACACCCGGTTACTAGGTTCCCAAAAATAGCGGAGTAATTATTTTCACCAATTCAACACTCCCCACAATATATATGGCACCCAATGTCACCACAATCTTTGCATCCTCGTCAAAAATATTTCTAATTGTTCAAGTAGGGATCGAAGGATTATAGTAAATGAAAGCTCGATATGTGGTTTAACAATGAAATAGACAATGACCTCAATTGGGTTTATTTAAGAAATGATCAAATGTCGGGTTGGCCAAAATCGAAGGGTAAAGATCAAAGGCGCCAAAAATCATTTTTACTCAATTTGCACACACACACCAGTGGTTTTAAACAAGATACCAAGGCAAGTTCTAGAGTTTTAAATCAAGAATGAAACACTCGACAATGAAACTTGCATTTAAGAAAATGCACGAAGGCTCAATAGCTCACAAGTAGGTTTGCTCATACTTCCAAGATATTAAAACCACTTATTCAATTTCACACCCGTTTCGATTATCAACAATTTTTCCTCAACAAATTATTCTCGATTTGTATATCAGAACAACGAAATAAATCCCGAGGCATTCCAAAAAAAAATACACACTTCAAAGTTTTCTTCAAGTTTACGAAATAAACACACCAAGTAAAAACACACTAAGTAAAAACACACCAAAAATAATCAAACAAGCAATATAGTATCCGAAAACAAATAAAAACGAGAGTAATGAAGTATTTCTTGACCGATCCCCCCCAAACTTGAATTAAAGAATATACGAACGAAGGGGGTATAGTATTTAAAAAAAAAATTCATTGGTCAAGAAATACTTACGACCAGTTTCACTGCTCGGGTGGAGGGAAGTGGCCTTGCTGGACATGCCAATCGACCATTCGTCTCACAAGAGACAATATCTGGCGTCGCTCCTGTCTAGCCTCCTCTCGGTCCCGTCTAGCCTCCTCTCGGTAGGCTTCGAATTCCTCCCTTAATGATGGGCGTGAGGTGGCACGTCCAATTTCGGCCCGGCTTGACGTCTCGGGCCGATCTCTCGTGATTTATTCCTCTTCTTCTTCACTCTCTTCTTCTTCCTCGTCATCCGGGCCTCTTTCATAAGCCTCCTCCTCCTCCATTCTCTCGGCTCTATCCTCATTCATAATGTGCCTAGGTCGAACGTTTCGGTCGACAGCGCTGTGACCCGGGGGAGCCAAGCCGGCTGCCCACCATGCCCGACGGTGTGCCTCCGTAGCCATTTGAAGATTTCCCATATCCCGAATATTATTTATGGTTGTCAAAGGTGGATTTGGGAGGAGGAAATGGTCGTTATCCGTCTGCATGAAGACCATGCGATGTTCGTAGTCTAGGATATTCATCACTTTCATCACGGAGATTGAGAGAAGTATATTTCCAGGAAGGGGGGTCCTCTGGGCTAAGGAAATACCGAAGTGTAGTGCGATAGGGGTAATCAAACCCCCTATCCATATCTCCCCCTTGGGCTTTGTCGCGACATCCTCAAAATGCTCCGCTACCATGGCCCCGGTTGCCGGAATCGAGTCGTCGAGCATATGAGTCAGGATATACAACTCCCTCAGTGAAATGGGCCCGGTTTCCTTTCGGCCATATATTGTACTCGCAATCACCTTGTGTAAGTATCTGAGCACGGGATTGCGAATGTTCGATCCTTTTGCCGATCTTGCCATGTAATATCGCGCCTCACTCCCCGGGTATTCTACCATGGCCCTCCAGTAAGTTTCACAAGCGAACCGATTTATCAGGTAATGGCCCTCGTGTCTTGCATGATATATTTCCTCCAACTGGACGATAGTCAGTGTCTCTTCGTTGTTGTTGATCCGGAATGTCATTTCGGACGGTTCTCGGGTTACCGGATCTCTTCTTACAGTTAGAGTGCTTAGAAACTCCATCGTTAAACACCTATATGTCGGCCATCGTTGAGTCACCATCCACGCCCAATGCACTCTTTCAAGGAATTTCATCACATCTTCCCTTATCCCCATTGCATTCATGCATTCGTCATCGGGCCATCTCGTAGGGAGCATTTTTTTCTGTCCAAGCATTTCCCACCTCTCATATTGCGTTTCCGGTAGATTGATTCCATAAGATTCCGGGGTTTCCACAGCCCTTTGAATAGTCCTTCTTACCGGCTGCACTTGTTCCCCGCCATTCCTACCCCTTCCGCGTTGAGCATTTCCACGTCCTCTTCCTAGTGCCATTTTCTGCAAAAATTTAATCTATCATTATCCAAGTATTTCAGAACGTATCCCTCCCCCAAACTTATAGCAAGCAATAAAATTCCCCCTATCGATCAAAACGTCTCCCAAGCAAAATTATCGTTTAAATTCATCATCTTTATCATGGAAAACTATCTCTTAATTACGAAAATTTTCAATCGAAAAATTTAATCATCAATGCATGAAGAATTATTCAAAACCCCCAAATTTCATCAACTTCAATCTACTCAAGAACCCTAGATAATTAAGGACTATCGATTCAAATCATCATAGCATGTTCATAACAAAGAATAATCATCAAAAACATGAGAATCATACCTTGATATCGGAGAATTTGAAGAAAGAAAGAAAATTAAACCCTGGTCCAAATTCGTCCGAGTTGCTCCTTAGATGAGTGAAATTGGTTGAAAGATGATGATTATATAGTTGATTCTTGTATCTCTTCTTGATTTTGCATAAAATTTCTTTAAAAACGAAGAGAAAAATCGATACTGCAGCAGCTAGGGTTCGCAGGTTTCGCAGGGAGGAAGAAAAATAAAAGTTGGAGAAGATAAAATTGGGGAAACGGCCGTGTTTCCTTTTTATACTGACCGACTGACACGGCCGTGTTGAATATGACACGGTCGTGTCGTGCTGTGCGTAATAACTCAAAACCTTCTGTCGGCCGACTCGGCCGTGTCCTACGACACGGTCGTGTCGTACTATCACGGAAATCCAACTCTTGCTGTATTGAGGCCCGGCCGTGTCCTGTGACACGGCCGTGTCGTCCTGTTCGAAATAATCAAATTCTCACTGTTTTGAGGCCCGACCGTTTCCAATGGCAACTCGTAGTGTCCTTCTGTCAGTTATTAGTTTCTGGTTTCCTGCAATTTTAATACCCACAGTTGAACCGGTCAGTTTTGAATCGGATAAAAACAAACAAGGAAAATAAATGCGAAAAACAAAAGACAAAAAAAAAATCTAACTAAAACGTTGGGTTGCCTCCCAAGTAGCGCTTTTTTATAGTCATTAGCTCGACTTCTTCCCGTTTTTCTCAAGCTTCAACGTCGTGCACCTCTATGCACTCGAACGCATTGATTTCTTCGATTCGTCCGAAATACGGCTTCACTCTATGTCCATTTACTTTAAAATGCTCGTTCTTCCAAGGATCAAGAAGTTCAACCGCTCCGTGCGGCCATACTTTAACGACTTTGAACGGTCCTCCCCATCGTGATACCAATTTTCCGGGCATAAGTTTGAGACGGGAGTTATGTAGCAAAACATCCATACCGGGTTCGAGAGATTTACGAACGATACGCTTATCATGATACCGTTTCGTCCGTTCTTTGTAGAGTTTAGCGTTTTCGTACGCCTCATATCGCATCTCATCAAGCTCGTTTAAATGCAAAAGTCGTTCCTCGCCCGCCTTTTCTTGATCTAAATTGAGCGCTTTGATTGCCCAATACGCCTTGTGTTCTAGCTCAACGGGTAGATGACATGCTTTCCCAAATACTAGGCGATACGGACTCATTCCGATTGGAGTTTTGTAGGCCGTGTGGTATGCCCATAAAGCGTCATTCAACTTTAATGCCCAGTCTTTCTTATTGGTTTCACCGTCTTTTCGAGCACTGCCTTTATTTGCCGATTGCTTACTTCTACTTGCCCGGAAGTTTGTGGATGGTACGCTGTTGCGACCTTATGCATCATATTGTACTTCTTAAGCAAGCCTGCAAGTTGTTTATTGCAAAAATGCGTGCCTCTGTCGCTGATTACGGCCCTAGGCGTCCCGAACCTGCAAAAAATCACATCCCTAAAAAAATTGCAAACCACGTTAGCATCGTTAGTTCGGGTTGGAATTGCTTCCACCCATTTAGAGACGTAGTCTCTGACAACTAGAATATACTCAAAACCATGGGAAATTGGAAAAGGACCCATAAAATCCACTCCCCAAACATCGAAAAGTTCCACAACAAGGTTGTTTGTCAACGGCATCTCATTCCTTTTGCTTATATTCCCCATTCGTTGACAACGATTGCAACTCTTGCAATGGAAATAGGCATCCTTAAACAATGTTGGCCAGTAGAATCCCGATTGAAGGACCTTGTGAGCCGTTTTCTTTGCGCTAAAATGTCCTCCACAGTGCAACTCATGGCAAAATAACAATATGCTCTCGTGCTCTTCCTCCGGGACACAACGTCGGAAAATCTGATCAGGCCCCAGCCTGAATAAGTAGGGCTCGTCCCAAAAGTAATGCCTGCTCATGGAAATAAACCTCTTCTTCTCTTGATAGGTTAAGTCGGGCTGCAAAACACCACTAACAATGTAATTGACAATATCAGCATACCAAGGTGTCCTTGTTACATCGAATAATTGCTCATCGGGGAAAGTTTCAACAATTGGCAAATGATTATCAAGTTTAAAATTATCTCCCTCGGTTAGCCTAGATAGATGGTCGGCCACTACGTTTTCCGACCCCTTCTTATCTTTAAATTCCAAATCAAATTCTTGCAGCAGAAGAACCCACCGAATTAATCTTGGTTTTGCATCGGATTTTTTTAGTAAATATTTCAATGCGGCGTGATCCGTATGCACAATCACTTTTGAGCCAACCAAGTAGGATCGAAATTTGTCTAAAGAAAACACAACGGCTAAAAATTCCTTTTCGGTGGTGGTGTAATTAGCCTGAGCTTCATCGAGCGTTTTGCTCGCATAGTAAATCACGTGGAAAAATTTATTCACTCTTTGCCCCAAAACGGCACCTATAGCAAAGTCAGACGCATCACACATAATTTCAAAAGGGAGAGACCAATCGGGAGCGACAACAATCGGTGTTGAAGTTAACTTTTCTTTCAAAGCGTTGAAACCGACTAAACATTCCTCGGTAAAATCAAATTTAGCATCTTTGCACAAAAGGTTACTCAAAGGGCGGGCAATTTTCGAAAAATCTTTAATAAAACGCCTATAAAACCCGGCATGCCCTAAAAGCTTGAACCTCTTTGACACAAGAAGGTGGAGGTAATTTAACAATCAAATCGACTTTAGCCTTATCAACCTCCATTCCTTTATTGGAAACCATATGACCTAGAACAAGACCTTGTTTTACCATAAAATGACTCTTTTCCCAACTAAGTGTAAGATTACACTCAATACATCGTTCTAGCACAATAGTCAAATTATTTAAACAATCATCGAAAGTAGTTCCAAATACAGAGAAGTCGTCCATGAATACCTCGATGGATCTTTCTAACAAGTCGGAGAATATAGATAGCATGCACCTTTGAAAAGTAGCGGGGGCATTGCAAAGACCAAACGGCATCCTCCTAAAGGCAAAAGTGCCAAAAGGGCAAGTGAAAGTGGTCTTCTCTTGATCCTCCGGAGCAATGGGAATTTGATAGAAACCTGAAAGACCATCTAGAAAACAGTAATAATCATGCCCAGCTAAACGTTCCAACATTTGATGAATGAACGGTAGAGGAAAATGATCCTTTTTTGTTACGGCGTTTAATTTCCGGTAATCAATGCACATCCTCAACCGGTTACCATTCTAGTGGGCACCAATTCATTTTTATCATTACGAACCACCGTTATTCCAGATTTCTTAGGCACTACATGCACAAGACTCACCCACTTACTGTCGGATATCGGGTAGATGACTCCGACATCTAGCAATTTTAAAACTTCCTTTTTCACAACTTGCTGCATGTTCGGATTCAAACGCCTTTGAGGTTGCCTAACCGGTTTAACATTTTCCTCAAGAATTATTTTATGCATGCACCTAACCGGACTTATTCCCCTGATATCGGAAATACTCCACCCAATCACTTCTTTTAACTTAGTTAGAACTTCTACTAATTTGTTTTCTTGCAAAGGAGTTAATTCGGAAGAGACAATTACAGGGTAAGTGTCACTTTTGCCTAAGAAAACATATTTAAGATGTGTCGGAAGTTCTTTCAATTCAAGTTGGGGTGGGGTGATTTCAACGGGCTCCTCAAATTTTAATTCCAACGGTATCTTAAAACCGTCAACTTCATCAATTATTTCGGAATTATCTAATAACGCAACATATCTTTCAATTTCTAGATTATTAAGCCCCATATCATGCTCAACGGTTAGAGCATCATGCAACGTGTCACCTACATCGTCATGAAAATATATATCATCAACCAAAGAATCAATGCAATCAACAAAATTCACATCATGGGAAGCATAAATATGAGAAGAGATGGGAGATGAACCGAACACGTTGATTTCCACGGTTTCGCCCAAGACGGTCATGGTGACCTTTCCTTCATCAACATCGACGATTGTTTTTGTTGTACGCATGAACGGCCGTCCTAGAAGTATTGTCCCTTCATTTTCACTTGTCCCGAAATCGCTCATCTCCAAGATAACAAAATCGGCCGGAATCACCAACTTGTCCACTTGCACTAATAGGTCTTCAATGAATCCTTTGGTGTATTTCACCGACCTATCTGCCATTTGAAGAGTCATTCTTGTCGGTTTTATTCCCCCGAGTCCAAGCCTCAAATAGGTCGAGTATGGCATGAGATTCACACTTGCCCCCAAATCTAGCATCCCACGAGCAACTCTCTTGTCTCCCATAGTAATGTCGATCATAAAACTTCTGGGATCACCTTTCTTTTGACCCCTTGCCTCTACCTCGTAGAGCACCACTTTCTCGTTCCCATTGTATCTTCTTTTGTTGGAGGTCAACTCTTTGAAAAATTTTGTATAAGCGGGAATGTTCTTCACAACATCCAAAAAAGGTAAGTTGACATGAACCTTCGAAAGCATGTCGTAGATTTCGGAAAATTGCTCATCTTGCTTTGCTTTTCTCAGACGGCTCGGGAAAGGAATTGGTGGCTTATATGGTTGAGCGGATTTGTGAAGCTTGGAAGTTGAAGTTGCTTCGTCTATTTTCTCTTCTTGATTTCCCGACTCGTCTTCTTTCTCATCGCCTCTTTCTTTTACTTCGGAATTAACTTCTTTATTAATCACTTTACCACTTCGGAGAGTGGTAATGGCTTGAGCTTGCTCGGGTTGACTCGGTAGTTTACCCCTTTCTTGTCTACGTGCTTCGGTAGCAAGTTGCCCAATTTGGACCTCCATTTTCTTCATCGAAGCTTCTAAAGATTCGAACCTTTTATTGTTCTCCTCTCGGTTTTCCTTGCTCTCTATGAATGCCGCTATACTCTCCTCGAGAGAGTTCCTTTGTTGTGGAGGTGGTTCACTTCGCGTTGGTTGTTGGGCTCGGTTTCCTCCGTTGTATTGAGCTTGGGCGTTTGTGTCGTATGGAACCGGGTTGTTGTTTCTCCATGAGAAATTCGGATGGTTTCTTAGCCCAGGATGATAAGTATTTGGGAGAGGTACATTTCTTGCGTTTCCGCCATAATTATTTCTCCTCTCTTCCCATTCGGTCCTTCCCGTGCTTTGCCCCATAGCCCAATTAACTTGTTCGGTTTGTTCTCCCGGAAAAGTATGAGGGCATGAATTGGCATCATGTCCGGGTGCTCCACAAATCTCGCAAATTCGTGAGCTAGAAGGTTTATTTTGAGTCTTGAGTTGTCTTATTTCATTTGTCAACTCATTGATTTTAGATTGCATCTCGTCCTTCTCGCTCACTTGGTGCACGACTCCCCTACGAACACGTACACTTTTTTGTTGAGAATTTGCTCCCAATGTTTCATACACATCATATGCTTGTCTCTCCGTCAAACCCCAAAACGAACCACCGGCTGCATTATCTACCGCTTCTTGGCAATATTGAGTCAATCCGTAATAGAAGAATTGATTGAGTAGTTGAAGCGGATAGTGATGGTGTGGGCATTGAATGAGTAGCATTTTGAATCGGTCCCATGCTTCGTGAAATGCCTCTCCGTCTTGTTGTCCGAAAGTTGAGATTTGAGTTCTCAATTGTGTCGTCTTTGAATGGGAGAAGTACTTGGTAATGAATTTATCGTAAACTTCATCCCATGTTCTTAGCGATCCGGGCGCCAAAGTCATCAACCATTGTTTCGCCCCGTCCTTGAGTGTATAAGGGAAACACTTCATTCGTAGTTGATCCTCGCTCAACCCGTTCAATGGGAAATTATCAATCGCCACATAGAAATCTCGGATGAATGATAACGGATCCTCTCGTGCTAATCCGTGAAATGAGGGCAATTGCTCGATGTGAAATCCGCTTATGTGGTAGTTCCTTGCGGCCGGTGCTAATTGGATGCATGAAATGGCGGTGTTCACTACGGGCTTTGCATAGTCCCTCATAAGATGTTCGACCGGAGGTTGTTGCGGCATGTTATAGTTCGCCTCCATCCCATATTGAGGTCCGGGATAATAATTCGCTCCATATTGCATTCCGACGGGTGGTTGTCTCGGATAAAAGTACCTCCTTGTTGAGCTTAGGTATCCCTTGATTGCCCAACATTATCATATCTCGGAAACCTTGGTTGTGAATTTCTTCCTCATCTATATTTTGTGCAACATTCTCAACCCTTGGTTGACGAGTGTTTTCTTCTTGGATCAAAAGTCGCTCTTCAAGGTCCGGATTCACCTCGTCGTTTGCCATTGATGTTGTGGCCATTATTTTTGGTGCTCTAATCCTTTGAACTTCGTCTATCGGCGGAAGAATCGGGTTACCCAACGATCTCCTACCAAGCATAAACAAAGGTAGTAAGGGCGAATTTTATCGAAATATTATTGATCAAGAATAACAATTCAACTATCATCAAAACAAGATTAAAAATTAAACGCCAATTCCCTGGCAACGGCGCCAAAAACTTGATGGATTTAAATTAAATACTCGCAAGTGTACGAATCGCTCTTGTAGTAAGCGGCAAGTAACTCCGAGGTCGATCTCTCGAGGAATTGGAAACGGTTTAAAATTCGATAATGTTCGGCAAATAGTTGAATGAACAAAAGTAAATTAAATTAAAATACATCATTGGTCGATTATGATTACAATTACTAATGCACAAAATTAAATTGAACTAAGTGATAACAACACCAATTTGATAGTCGGATAAATGAGAGATAACAATAATGAGATTAATATGGGAATGTAGAGTAACCGACACACACGTAATCAATTATTAGTTCCGATACTAAAATAAATAAGGTTAGGAATTATCGATTGCTCATGATTAAAAGAAATCCGTTTGATGGCGGTAATTCTAAAAATCACGATTGTTCTCAACGAAAATTAAGGGTTACTCTTTTGATGGGGACGAAACCCTAACTAACAATCAATTAACCGACTACTTTTGATGAGATAAATCGTTAAAAGATCGCGCGTAAAAGCTCGAGAACATTCACAATCGTTTCTATCGGGTCGTTTGATGGCGAACACCGACAAAAACCCTCTATTTGAATAATAATAACAACAATGAAAAAGGTTTGATGATCTAATTCAAAAGTTCTTAAACGAAGAACGAACAAGAGGAACAATCCCAAACTTTTACCCGAAAAATCAAAAGGAACTAACAATCAAAAAACATGTGTGTGGCTTTATCTAAAAACCCATATGAAGTGTTTAGCCACACATGATTAATTCAACAACAATAATGGAAATTTAAGAACAAAACATGGTAAAAACTTCCCTTGTAAATGCCGAAATCGAATTCCCGATGAAGGTTTGATGATCTTCTTACAAGAACTCACAACAAATTTATACAAGGAATTATTATATCTCACAAAAGTATTTTTCTCACTCCAAGAACATACAAGGAAGATGATGAAAATCTCTCTCTTTTCCACTCTTTTGGTGTTTTTCCTCCCTAATCTTGTGTTTTTCCACAAAATATCTTTTCCACAAGACAAGCACACCTCTCAAGGGGTCACTCCACTTTGTTTTATAGCCAAAAAATCAAGACAAAGGCTTAAAGGTGTGCAAAAATGTCAAGGAAAGTGACATGAACCGAAAAGTGACACGGCCCGTGTCCTGGGAAACGGCCGTGTCGTACTGCGCTGGATAAGAAAAAGGGTAACTTTCTTGAGACTCGGCCGTGTCCCATGACACGGCCGTGTTGTACTGCGCTAGGAAGTGTAAATGGCCGATAGTGACTCGGCCGTGTCCCAAAAGGCACGGTCGAGTCGTTCCCTTCGGGAAAATGAGATTCTTGCTGGAATGAGACCCGGCTGTGCCCTGTGACACGTCCGAGTTACCTGATGTGGCTCGAGTCGCCTGGTGCAGCCTAGTTGAGTCGCCTGGTGCAGCCAAGTCCGGTTTTTGGTCTTCTTCGGCTAGATCCTTCGTTCTTGTATCAATTCACCTCGGATTTTAGCATATGATATACCGTTTCGAAGCTAATTTCACGAGGAATTTATATAAAAGGAGAATACATCTCGATTCGGAGTGGAGATTCTGGGATTTAGGAGATTTGACCGATACTGCTTAAATCTTTCGTCGTTTTAGGTCCCGTTTTAGCTTTTGATCGTCATAAACTCCAACATTAGCTATGAAAGCGCATATTTCACCACATTCTTCGCTTGGTTACCTATAAATTAAAAACACAACATACCACGCATAAAAGAGAACAAAAATACTAAAAAGCAAACAAAAACACGACTAGATAGAACAGAATGAGTCGATCAAGAATCGACTCATCAAGGGTGCTAGATCATTGGATTACCCAGTGTTGTGTGGATAGAATCTTGTGGATTCGCATCATTGGTTTTACCATGTGTTATTGTTGTGCATATGTATATTGTTGGTTATCCACCTCGTTATGATCTTGTAGGATCATCTTGGGATCTATGCTGATGGGCGCTGGATCATGGGATTTCCATTGAGTATACATTGTTGTTCTTGTTTTGAGCATATCGACGTTGTCATATGGGTATTCATTTGTAGGTCTTGTGTTAGGACCATGTTTGTATGTGGTATTGATTTGATCTCGGATTAGACTGACATGATTGTTGTGGCATTTCGTATCTTGAGGTACGTTCCGTATTTCCCTTGGTATTTGTCCTTGATGGACAATCGATTTTCGAGTTGGTATATTTCGTATCAGTGAGTCCTGATGATGCTTTGAGAACCTTGGGTATTGTTTGAGGTACATAATAGATGTCGTCTATGAACTCATTGTTTAATGGAGATTACGAGATGTGGAATATGGTAAGGATTATCTTGATAAGGATAATCACGAGCTGGTAAAGTTATGACGATAAGATTATATTGGTTATATTCTTATTTTGCATTTTCATTGGTATGTAATTATTGATGTGATGTAACAGTTATCATTGTTGGATATTATGGCTGACCCCGTTGTGGATTTTCATTTTGGGTTATTGGATATCGAGATTGTAGCGGTCGTGAAGAGATGAGCTTCCCGGAGGATACTGGCTAGGGCATGTATTCGTGAATTAAGTTTACTGATCTGTTGTTGTATTCCGCTACTAGAGTATTTTTAACTGTTATGTTTTCCGCTGTGTGAGTATTTTTAAATGACCTTTCAATATTTGGTAACTTAAGTTACTTTGGAAAATTATTTTCTAAACTATTTTATCGGTACGTGTAAGCGATAGCTTAACGTATGTTTTTAAACTGTTGAGTTTTGGCATTTCGGGCCTTGTAGTTTCAAATGAGTCTTTACGACGGTTTTGATAAACAGATTTTATATAGTTGTCAAATGTTTTAAAATATAGTACCGTCATTAGCCTATTGGGCATTTGTAAATGTTTGCAAAAATATCTTTTAGCCTTGTGGGTTCCATCTCGGGGCCCGCGGTGCTGTAATATTCCTGGATGGCTTTGGAGGTGTTACAGAATATGGTATTGGAGCTTAGGTTGAGAAAACCTAGGCAGTTGGGTCGATTTGAGTCGTGTTTTTATCACGTCATTCGAGTTGTCGATTGACGAAAATTAGAGCCCTGGGTTTTTGTTGTTCACTCGGGCTTGTGCGTTATGTGATTTACCAGTGTCGTACTGGGGTTGTTGTAAACTTTTCCAAATAGTATTAGGTGTTTCTTCAGATAGAACTGTGTTGTGTTCTCGAGTTGAACTGATTTTGCAAAATGTGTATTTTGAAAATATCCGTGTCGAGTATTTCCTAGAGTTGAGACATGTGCCAGTATCACGGGGAATCGTCGGCTTCACGATATGTAAGTATTTGGATTTTTGAATTGCATTGAGATTTATTATCGTTCTAAGTTGATATGCTTTGAGATTCGGAAGAATATTATGTGTTACTATATGAGATAGCAGAACATAATAGTTGGGACAGAACCGATAATCTTGAGGAACTGCGATTATGGAAAAGATCAGTATGTCGGTCAAACATGGAAACAGAATTGTGTATTCAGGAGAAAGATTGTGGATTGATGAGGAAAACATGTAGTCATGTTAATTCATTTTGAGATATACGAAACTGTTTTTGAGCATTTGAAAATGATATTTTTCAAAATGAATGTTTCACGGATGTTTTACAAGGAAATTATTGTTGGGCCGAGACCCAATCGATTTTGAAAGAGTTTTATAACTCAGGACTTGGGGTCCAAAAAGGGGTTTTCTACTTTTAAACTTCTGGTAATGTGGAATGGGATACGGGATGAGACCCTAATGTTTCAAAGAGGCTTTTCTATTTTCTAAAACTCCTGATATTTGTAAAACGTTTTACTAATCGTTTATTTATTTTATTACTGCCTTTCCGGGTTTTGGTTTACTTGTTCAAATGAAACTTCTCGGGTAGTCTTTCGCTGTGTTTGATTTGTTGAATTACCCAATGTTTTGTCATAACATAGTTGAGGTGATCTAGAATGGGATACTGGTTGACGTTGCGAATCATATGTGGAAAATGAGTTTTTATCGGAGTCTTTACATTGAGATTTTGGAACTCTATCGTGTGGTTTTCTGATGGAATGTCAGTGGATCTGGTGACAAGCCAAAATAGTATACATGGGTATGGATGTGGTCAATCATTTGCATAATTTTATTTTATTTAATCATGTATATTTGAAAAGAATTGTTATCGAGAACTTGATGTAAGCAAGCCGATTTAATTTTTTGAAAATTGATTTCGTGGTTTTACGAAAATTTATGTTTTGAGTTTTGAAATTATTGAAAGAACTTTTGAAAATTTGTCTTCTTAACAAGACTATATGATTTCAAACTGGTTATGAAAATGTGATTGATATACATACGCTTTTAATGCATAGTGAATATCATGGTGAAGTTATGAGTGCGACTCACATCTGGATAATACATCAGTATGATACGATGAAAAAGAGATTCGAACTTTAGTATGGTAGTTTGGTTATCCATGGATGATCGGTTGATTGATCAGATAAGAGAAATATACTGCGTGTTGTAGATTCATGTACATGATGTGATTTTGGAACGACGAGTTTTGTGAAACCGGGACATATGTGCTATGTGATTCCATTGGTATGGTAGTAGTACGATTTTACCATAGTGATTTTTTGAATGATTCCTTTATAAGTGTGGATTTGGGGATGGTGACCCCAGGATGATTGTTTTGGGTATTGATTGGTCGTTCCCACTCCGTGTAGAATGGAGTATGTTCGTTAGTTTGCGGCTTGTTGTTCATACGCCGAGGAGTAGGTTCACCTGTCGGGTGTGTTTCTTTGAGATCCACTGTATGTGATTGGTGTAATGTTTTGAGAACTTTATTCGTCCGTATATCTGTCTCTGTGATTCTGTGTTCATCATGTTAGAGCTTACCGTGTGCGGGTATTCTCGATTATCGTTGATCGTTCGTTGGTGATTTAGACTTTATCATGTTGATGATACTCTCAGTGGTGTTTTGACCTTTGGTTGGTCGTATTGGAGTTTATCATGTCAATGGTATTCTCGGTTAATTTGCTGGCTGGTCATTGTTAACGATCGTATGAGTGTTCGAATTTTGTGTCGACGTTTCGGAAGTTGTTACCATTGTTTTGGACAGTTGTCTCCCAGGCGTATCGTGTATTATTGATTTGTATCAGGATTGGGACTTGATTGTGCAATCAGGCAGATGGGGTGTGACACGAATAGATTATTTCATCCGGAGATGAGGCATTTTATGGAATTCGTGTAATGGTGACTGTACACGTATTTAGGCTTTACAGTGGAGTCACTTGCTAGTATCACAGGAGACCATCGACTTTACGCATTTGTAAGTATACTATTTTGGTTATTCGTTAATAATAATGATTGATCGTAGTCGAGATGGTTTCGGGATATATTGGTCGAACGGGATGTTTCTTTTTTGGACGGATTGCAAGTTTTCGAGGCCGAAACTTATTTTAAATGGTGTAGTATGTAATATCCAGAATTTCTACTACTATTATTCAATGTTATTTTATCCGAGTCATGTTGTACAGTGTGGAAATCTGTACAGTATAGATAAAATAAATGAAGGACTGAGACATATGTATTGGTATAATTGTCGTACTTGGTCGACAATTATATTTGAGGGTATAGTGTGTTGCTTATACGTATTCAGTATATTGAATCGACGATCAAGATCAGTGTAAATGGCAAAGTATAGAAGCCATAAAGTATGTTAAGCATATGAGCTTACGTATGTTAAATCCTAAAGGTTACGTACGTTAACATTAGGTCGTTACGTACGTTAAAGCATCAGGTGAGATATAGTTGGTTGATGAGAGAGGACCCTGTCAAGCGTAGCGTACATTAAGCATAGGAGCTTACGTAAGCTAAGATGCTAAGTGTTACGTATGCTATGTGTAACGCATTACGTACGTAACGAGGGGACTCAGATAGGATCAGGCTATGGCCGACAGGTGGGTCCTGTGGTCGGCAGCTTTCGGCGAAGAACGTGGGCGAGTCAACTCTTGGTTAACGTACGTTATGGGTGTTACATTACGTACGTTAAATGTGTATTTTACTGTAGCAAGTCAACATACGTATTACGTACTCTATGGGACAAGTGTTACATACGTTATACAAGATACGAAGCAAGTCAGTGAGTTCTGGAATGATGTTACGTACGCTATGAAGGACCGGTAGCGTACGTAAGAAAGCATTACGTACGTTAATGTTGATTGATAACGTACATAATAGATGTGTAGGTTATAAAATAAAGATTGGTTCCTCATTTCTTCACGAGAGAAAAACAATACCTTCCTCCAAACTTCGTCCTTCTGAGTGTGTTAGTGAGAATGAACCTCTTCTACCTTGGTTATGAGCTTGGGAACATGGATTTTAGGCTTGGATATGAAGATATCAATGATTCTTGAAGAGTTTGATTGTGTTATTCATGTTCTTGAGGTATGTTGATGAACTCTACACCTTGAATTCGGATTTTGATGATATTGTTGATGAATAATTCGTATGAAGATGATTACGGTATTGTTGTTATGATTCTTGAGGTTATGTGAATTGTATATTGGAAGATACAATGATTTATGTCTTCGATTATGTTATTTGTTATAATCATGATTATGGAATCATGGTGTTCTTGACGTTCTTGGTATATTTATCACATCGAAGAGGAAATTATGATAGGATACATAATGGTTTTTAAGTATAATCATGGATTTGAGGATTGAAACCAATGTTATATTGATTGTAGTGGTAGAATTCGTATGTTCTTGATGGAATACGAATCATGATAACAATTTTGAATCCGAAAAGATTATAGTTAATCTTATAACAAGATTCTCAGTGGTATCGAACTATTTGGGTAGTTCGGATTGTCGATTATGCCAATAGTATTGTCTTACTATGAAATTTACAATTATAAACAAGGTGGAATCTTGTTAATTCGTATGAATTCGGAATAGAGTATGTTGTGTAATCCTTGTTATCGAGATGAGTTGATCGTTGATATGATTATCGGATTATGGAACGTATCGTGGTTATGAATTCATGATTGATTGATTCGGGTTGTTCGAATTTATGCTTAATCGGGATATTGTGGAACCGTTGGGTTGATTGGTTGGTTGTGCCGGTTGTTGATTATTATCGAATTGTTGTTAATTTATTATTGCAATAGGTTGCGATAATTGATCGTTGATAAGAACCGTGCCTTACGGTCAAGTTCGAGGATGCTCGTAGATTGCATTGATCGCGGCCGAGGAACTTGCAGACGATGGCAAGGAATTGGTAACGGCTTCATCGGTATCGAGGCAAGTTATTACCTGCTCAGTTTATAATATCTAATGAATGGTTTCAGTTTCATTCCGTTTATAATGCATATATCAATGATTATTATTGTGAATTCTAGAGATTTGGATTGTACGTTGGTTTTCCGATTTTGGTAGCTAAATCATAATGTATATGAATTACTTTGGTTATTGGCATAATTGGGTATCCAGATACATCGTGGTAAAGACGAAGATACGAGTTATCTATAGTTCGTGGTACGTTTGGATCGCCGAGTGTTGAGGATAATCGTCGGTGATGGTTTGACATCGAGATTACTCCTGAAGGACTCGGGCAAGCATCTTAATTTGGTTTCGGTTTAACGTCGATGATTTTGATCATGCACATTGTCATTCATGTTGTTGACATGAGGTCGTCCTAGTTGTCTTGTCATAATGTCGTTCATGTTATTGAGTCATGTGTTGTTCATGTTGATGAACATATTGATTTGCATATGTGTATGCATATTTGTATTGATTATGTTGTGTTGATCCGATGGAATCGTGTGATCTATGCTGAGGGCGCTGGATCAGATATCCACCTTGTGTTGGCCCGACAGGATCATCTTGGGATCTATGCTAAGGGCGCTGGATCATTGGATGTGTTTTTCCACCTCTTGTTGGTCCGACGGGATCATCTTGTGATCTATGCTGAGGGCGTTGGAGCATTGGATTACCCAGTGTTGTGTGGATGGAATATTGTGGATTCGCATCGTTGGTTTTACCCTGTGTTATTGTTGTGCATATATATATTGTTGGTTATCCACCTCGTGTTGATATTGTAGGATCATTTAAGGATCTATGCTGATGGGCGCTGGATCATGGGATTTCCATTGAGTATACATTGTTGTTCTTGTTTTGAGCATATCGACGTTGTCATATGAGTATGCATTTGTAGGTCTTGTGTTAGGACCATGTTCGTATGTGGTATTGATCTGATCTCGGATTAGACTGACATGATTGTTGTGGCATTTCGTATCTTGAGGTACGTTCTGTATTTCCCTTGGTATTTGTTCTTGATGGACAATTGATTTTCGAGTTGGTATATTTCGTATCAGTGAGTCCTGATGATGCTTTGAGAACCTTGGATATTGTTTTAGGTACAGAATAGATGTCGTCTATGAACTCATTGTTTAATGGAGATTACGAGATTTGGAATATGGTAAGGATTATCTTGTTAAGGATAATCACGAGCTGGTAAAGTTATGACGATAAGATTAGATTGGTTGTATTCTTATTTTGCATTTTCATTGGTATGTAATTATTGATGTGATATAACGGTTATCATTGTTGGATATTATGGCTGACCCCGTTGTGGTTTTTCTTTTTAGGTTATTGGATATCGAGCTTGTAGCGGTCGTGAAGAGATGAGCTTCCCGGAGGATACTGGCTAGGGCATGTATTCGTGAATTGAGTTTCCTGATCAGTTGTTGTATTCCGCTGCTAGAGTATTTTTAACTGTTGTCTTTTCCGCTGTGTGAGTATTTTTAAATGACCTTTCGATATCTGGTAAATTAAGTTACTTTGGAAAATTATTTTCTAAACTATTTGTCGGTACGTGTAAGCGATATCTTAACGTATGTTTTTAAACCGTTGAATTTTGGCATTTTGGGCCTTGTAGTTTCAAATGAGTCTGTACGACGGTTTTGATAAAATGGATTTTATATAGTTGTCAAATATTTTAAAATGTAGTACTGTCGTAGCCTCTTGGGCATTTGTAAATATTTGCAAAAATGTCTTTTAGCCTTGTGGGTTCCGTCTCGGGGCCCACGGTGCTGTAATATTCCTGGATGGCTATGGGGGTGTTACATTTATGGTCTCAGAGCTTAGGTTGTGAAAACCTAGGGTGTCGGGTCGTGTTGAGTCGTGTTTTGTCACATCATTTGAGTTGTTGATAAACAAGTTGAGTTGTGCGTTGGCACATCGTGTTGTTCGTTGAGATTAGTATCCTGGGCGGCTGTCATCTTCGTGCGACCTGTGGACGTAAGTCTCCTCTCTTATGTGTAATATCTGTGTTTCATGACTCTGTATATATCCGTGTTCTGATATGGAATCCGTATTCGATACTTGTTGTTTATTACATGTGTAATGAACTAGATATATTGATGAATCCGAGTGGTGTAGCATGATATGAAACTTTCAACGTTGGTATGATTCGGAAAGTGCATCGATGGTAGAGTTTGTTGAGAAATCAGATAGATGGTTTTGACGTATGTTTGAATTTTGTGTTCATAAGTTGTGTTTGTTGAATGATGTTTTTATATGCCTAATGGGCATGTATTTGAAGATCGATTGTCTTTGGATATTTGTTGTACTTATATCCGATGCGTGTGTATTCAAAAACGGTTTTATGAAATGTTTCTAGACTTGAGTATGTTTGTGGAAAATTAATTTTCGAAAATGTTTTAACGGTGCAGTCAAAAGACGATCTAGTTTGGATTTTACAAATTTATTTAAACTCTTGGCGAGCTGGCTTTGTAATTTCAAATGAAATCTTGCGACGGTAATTGAAAGATGTGCTTTGAAGTATTTTGGACATTTTGTAAAATATTACCATCGTTGATCTTGTGTCGTGTTTGAATGGATTTTGGAAGTGAATTTAAAATATTGGTTTTATTTTTAAAAAACTCGAATATACGATTTTAAAAAAATCTCTCACACCATAAAAATTTTGTATTTTAAAACAAAAATATGATTTATATTTTTGAAAAATAAATAGTGAAAGATGAAAAATCTTGCTCGAATTAAACTCTAAATTTTGACTTGGAAAAATTTTATGAGACGAGTCAGTTAGCACACACTAATCTCATAATTAGCGCACTGTAATACCCGGTTGTGAATTCATTAATTATCATTCAGTAATTGCCACTCAGAAATTTTTTCACTCAGTAATAATCATTTATCATTCATTTCGTGTTCATCGTTCGACGTATCATGGAGTCGTGTATCAGTTGTTATTCATCATTCATCACTGTTCAGTATCGAGACGAGAATATTTTCATCATCATCATCATCATCATATTTTGGTAGTATGTGTGTGAGATAGCGCACGCTACGTACTCCTGTTAGCGCGCGCTAATAGAGTATATGTATCACACGCTATGCCTCAGCATTAGCGCACGCTAGCGCAATTGTGATAGACAGTCCAGTAGGTACTGGATTGAAATTGGAAATTCATAGCGCACGCTATAAGTGGATAATAGCGTACGCTAATTGTACTAGTAGCGCACGCTGAGTTTTGGGTGTAGCGCACGCTATCGCGAGCAGGTCAGAGGAAATGAGGTTCTGGACTCCAGTTGCTGGGTATCAACATTAGTTAGCACACGCTAACATTTTGGGCTAGCGCACGCTATCGGGAAGGCGTTAGCGCACGCTACCAAGTTCGTAGTGCACGCTACCAAGTTCGTAGCGCACGCTAACGAGGCAGTCAGAGCTCACTGGACTGCCCGGTTAACCGCTAGCGCACGCTAAATATCAGGGCTTAACGTGCGCTAATCTAGGATCATATATAGGACAATTCAGTCCAGTTTCGTCATTTCTTCATTTCTCCTCCTCTCGACGGTTTGGGGCGATTTCGGAAGATTTGGAGAGGTCTTTTCGAGATGCAATCATCTAGCATCATTTTCAAGCTTCTAAGTCGGATTAATCATCATTCAATCCTCTCCAACACACCAAATCAAGGTAAACATCGCTTGGATCTAGAATTTCGGAATTTGAGTGTTTTACTTCCGATCTCTTCAAGTTAGATTGATATTATGTTGGAATATGTTAGATATGGATTATATACCTTGGATACATGTATTTCTACGGATTCATTGATATAATTTTCGGAATTTGTGAATATTTGGAATTGTTCAAGAACACCTTGGTTGTGACTTTGGAATTTAGGGGTTTTGGACTAGAAGTTGTCGTAATCTCGAATGAAGTATTCCTATTGGATTATTAACGGTATTAATGAGGTTTTGTTGGATTGAATCATTCATTGGAAGTTGGTTTTCAGCATAATTGAGTTTTGGTTGTAAATAATTAGAGATTGTTTACAACGTGTTTGTTAGATTGCCCCAATGAGTTTGGGTAGTGTTGTATCGACCTTCTGAGTTGATTTTGATTATACGTGGATATGTATATTAAGCGAATCATTGGTAATTGTGTTATTCAAGGTTGTTCGAGGACCGATAATCACTTCAAGGACGTTGTTCGTGGAAGGACTTTCTCGCCTTCGGTTCGAGGCAAGATTTATACTTGTACTAGTCAATGAGATTAATGTTATCGTATATGTGTATGAATATGTTGTATCATTCCGAGACTTGGTCTCTTCATGAATTCATTGATATTAAAGGGATCGTTCGATACGATACTCTTCGGCAATTATGCCAAATGTTTATTATTGTTCATTAATGGCCGGATCAAGGCATTGGGGTACTCGCTGTTAATGTTATTATCGATAGCCGGTTTGCAGTATCGATGTATCGATTGTTGTTGTTAATATTGATGTCGATCTAAGACATTGTTGTAATCATTGGTATAAATGTTGGCGTCCTGTCATTCATGTTGTATTGGCCGATTGAAGGCCTTGTCGTATTCGTTCTCATCTTCGTCGTCGGTAGCCGATTAAAGATGCCGAGGTATTGATTGTATCATTGTTACCAATTGGCCGTTTTAAGGTAATCGAGGTGCTCAATCATTCATTGTATCATTGTTATCGATTGGCCGTTCTAAGCTAATCGAGGTGCTCAATCATTCATTGTATCATTGTTATCGATTGGCCGTTCTAAGGCAACCGAGGTACTCAATCATTCGTTGTATCATTGTTATCGATTGGCCGTTCTAAGGCAATCGAGGTATTGAATCATCCGCTGGGCAATCGAGGTATTAAATTAGGGTTGTCGAGGATAGTTCCCATCCTTTGTGTCGTTGTTATCGATTGACCATTCTAAGGAAATTGAGGTATTGAATTGGGACCGCCGAGGACAGTGCCCATCCGTGAGTCATCATTATCGTGTTGGCCGACTCAAGGCAGCACACTATCATTCTCGTGAATTCGGTAATCTTGGGATCGTTGCCGTTTATGATTAATTGTGTTTTGGAGGTTAGTCTCGGCTAGTGCTCAATAGGGTAAGTTTGGTGGGGCCTGAACCTTCGCGGTTGTTTCCCCCAACACCGACAGCTCAGTAGGTCAACGGCCATGATGGTTTAATTATGGGGTAAGTTTTGTGGGGACTGAACCTTCATGGTTGTTTCCCCCAACACCTACAGCTCAGTAGGTCAACGGCCATTGGATGGTTTCATTATGGGGTAAATTTGGTGGGGCCTGAACCTTCGCGGTTGTTTCCCCCAACACCTACATCTCAGTAGGTCAACGACCATTGGATGGTTTCATTTTGATACAGTTTCATGCCGTGGCTTTGGACTTCGTTGTTATATCTTCGGGCTGGTTTGGTTCATCTTCATGTAATTCATTGTGATTCATATTTAATTCAGTTCTGGTTTGGTTCATCTTCATGTAATTCATTGTGATTCATATTTAATTCACTTCTAGTTTGGTTCATGTCATGTAGTTCATTGTGGTACTCTATGATTATGATTCGCCGTTGGGCACTTACGTTCTAACCTGTTGAACAGGTATTAATAGTATGTCGTGGGCATAGTGTTTCACGAATGCTCGGTTCTTACCTTGGTTTGTGAGCATCTCGTATTATTATTATTGTACCGTTTCATTCTGTCTTTGGATGCATATCATGTTATACATGTATTTGATGTTCATTATCTGGATGACTGACCCCATGGGGGCAGAACATGTTATCATGTTTTATGTGCTTGCGAGGAGAGAGTTGAGACACAAGGGCATGATGATGGCGAAGAGGCATTCGAGCGATACTAGTCCAAGTTGTTCATGTTGGTCAGTCATTTGGGGTGTACTCCAGATGTGTCAGTCATTGTCATGTTGTATTATCCGAGCAAGGCTCGTGGATGTCATTGTATTTCATTTTGGCCATGTAGGCCCACTTTTGTCGTTGAAATTCATTATCGGAATATTGTGTCGGATATCATAGTAGGGACTGTGATCTCCCTTGTTGGTTAATTTGATGTATTTTAGTCATGTTCGCCTGGTGGGTCTCCTGGCGTGGGGTCCACGGCACTGTAATAACCCAATAGGATTTGGGGGTGTTACACGCATGCTAACGGAACTTGGCAGAACACTTGGATTTTGGAGTTGGGCAAAACTGAGTCAGTTAGCGCACACTAACATCCTCATTAGCGCACGCCAACGAGACTGATCAGACAAAATGCTTGGTTACAGCTCGATTAACGCAGGCTAATCAGTATGGCTAGCGCGTATTAAGTTTCAGTGTATGCAATGTGGATTTATTGCTTAAAACTAGAGACTAGAGTTGGAACTAACATGATTGCGTGTGAGGCCGAGTTGTTTTGATATATTTGTCGTGTTGCCATTCTCGTTGGAGAAGTTTGGTTTTGTTCCCAGATGTCGTGTTGCGTGGTTTGGGTTTGCTTCGTAACTCGTATGATGTTATTGTTAGTATTATGCTCTAAGTCTACTATTTAATAATAATATGGAGACATTTATTATTATTTAATATATATATAATATTGATTATATTATTAAATTAATATTCTGCTTGCGATATCAAGTATGTGACTTGATATTAAAGCTGGTTAAAGCATTAAAGAATATTATTCTAGATATCCCTAGTAATATGATTACTAGTATGATAATGATACGATGACTATGTTTTATTGGTCATGAACATGGGATGTTATATCACGTCATAGATACTTGTAGAGACATCGTATTGGATATGACCTAACAAAGAGAATTATATATGGATTAAGTCATTATAATTCCTATGAATGTTATATATTATTTAAGTCCTTATTACCTAAAGACACTATAATTTCCTACATAATGAGTATCGTATTTAACACAATACCAACGTCTTCTGTAACAAGGGACCATATAGTTTGTGATTAGATACGGTACGATTTATGCAGAGGGAAGTAGTTTGTCCAGAGGGGACTTGTCCCTCTTATAAAACGGAGAAGATGTCCACGGGCCCTTGATAAGTTAAATTGTTTAAATACATGGTCATGCTCAAATTGATCAATAAAGAGTTATTGATAAATATTTGAATTGGACAATTGTAACTTGACATCAAGAATATTAATTAAGCTATATAAGGTCGACTTATCCATGCCTTATGCTTAATTAGGATATCGCGCGACGAGAGGATTAAATATTATACAGTAATGGGAATTCGTTCGTGTCGTCAAACTAATTCTTTTAATGTGGGTAGTCATAATGTCTAGCTAGAGCCCGCTTATGATTTATGAGCCGTAAAATTTTTTTTATACTCATTGCCGTATTAATTAGAACCTACAGGGTCACACACTTAAATGAGCAGAACAGGTATTTTGTTCCGGTTGATTATGGTTGGTGAAGGGGTTGGTGACCCATTAGACATGTAGAGGGCTATATAATAGTCTATTGTGATATCCCTCATACTTGACAAAACACAAGAGAAGACATTATTTGTGTAGAGAGAATCAAAAATCTGATTTTGATATTTCTCTCTCTAAAAGTCTTGAAGATAATATTCAAGAGTTGGATAATCAAAATGATCAAGAACATATCTTCATATCTTTGAAGATTGATTCTTTGATCAAGTAAAATATTTAGAATACTCATCTTATCTTCATCTTATCTTGTGAGTTTGATCTTTAATAACATATTGAATAAGATTCATAGTTGTTATTTTAGATCAAAGTTCAAGAACATTTGAATAAAATTCTTGGTGTTCTTGTTCTTACCATAATCAAGAACATACCTATATTCCAATTGATTTAAGTGAAATCTTTAATGAATCGGAGCTAGCTATCCGTTAGACGCTGGGGACTTGTTCGTTATGTGGATACCGTAAAGGACGCTCGCTTCTTGCAACGTCTCTAGAAGGCTCGATCGAAAACACGCTACAAGAGGTAACAATCTTGTTCTTCGTACTTTGTTAATATACTTGGATCCTCGGAGGGTTTTACATATTATATTTATACTTCCGCCGCACTATTTCGATATATGATGAGATCATAAATCTTAATAGTTCAATAAAAAACCCAACAGTGGTATCGGAGTGACTAGTATATTTTCATTGTTTCGATTTTTATATGTGTTGATATATGATGTTCATATATGTGATGTGTGATGTTTATATATGTGATGTGTGATGTTTATATATAAATATTTATATATATGGTAATATATACAATTTTATAGATTTGTGTTTCAATCTCTCTCTCTCTCTCTCTATATATATATATATATATATATATATATATATATGATGCCTATCTTAATATGTATATGGTGATATATATATTTTGATTTATATGTTTGATCTTGACATATGGTTCTTTGATATATGGAGATTCATGTGATGATTTAGTTCTACTAATAAATCCAAGAATCAAAGAACATATGATTCGATCTACATATAATTTTATGTTAGGATTATGAATTTTAAGAGGTGCATATGAACATAAATTTGTTTATGTAAAGATTATGATCCTTTAAAATTTTCATATGAACATAATTATATTTTGATTTCGAGGTTGTATAAATATAGATTTGATCTACTTGATTTATACATTTATATTGTTCAATAGGTATTAGTTGAAGTATACATGAGATGTATACTTTAATACACATGTTTTGAGCATAAACTGGGATGCCGTGCGGTCTGGACCAAGGGATCGCGATCCATGCTGTCCGGACCGCGATCCAGGCTATTCGGATCGCGATCCAGGCCACTTCTGGGATCGTTTTGGCCTCGATTTCTTCGTGTATTCCTGGAAATTTATTTCCCGTTTTACCCGGTTTGATGTTTTGGCCCTCGGAGCTTTATAACTTATCGATTGTTGATATTTCGCATACTTAATATATTCTATAACTTATTGATAGTCGATATTTAGTACATTTTATATATTATATGTACTTATGAATGCTTAAATGGTTAATGCATCGTGGGTGTTATAGTCGTACTAGATCAATTAGATTGATGATTCAATTATGGTTGTAATCATCAATTAGATTGATGATTCATAATACGACTTGTATGTCATGCCTTCCTATTATTTTGTTGTAATTTCTCTTCTCATCTTACTCCCCTGTAATGTAACCCGAGGTTTCTATTACAAAATGTAAAGATATAATTTAGAGTATTTCTAGCTATAAAAGGAAGACGAATGAGACGAGCAACTTACAAGGAATTCAAGAAGAAAGGCGTTATCGAAGATTACACTGATCAACCTATTGATATTTACAAATATCATAATAGGATCTATGGCTATACCACACCACACCAAATTGTTCATGTGAATGTATGAGATGCATCATATTTACATTGCATATGATTGTATGAGATGTATCATATTTTAGCATATGATTGTATGAGATGCATCAGTTTTTTTTTATTTGCTTAATAATTATTATTTCCAAATAAATCAAACTTATTAAAACTTTTACATGTATGAGATACATGGTAATAATTTTGAGATAATCATTTTTTGATAAAATAGTTTTATTAAAATCAATTGATATGAAACATAAGTCTCAAGAGCCAACCATTTTCAAAACACTCGTCAAACTATCGATCATTTCTAATATGGGTCTGCCAAAGAGGGTGTAAGGAGGCAAGATGAATAAACAAGCTCATACATATGTTTTAAATGGTTAAAGACTTATATAGGTTATACAAAACAATTTTGGACCTATGGCTTATTTGGGATTAATACGATTAGAACGACATAAGATGTCATCCCAAATGATAATCTAAAGCATCTTTTAATTACAGGGGACATGCCAAAGCTGTGTCTGTGGTTATGTGATCGTTATATTATAATTCATATATGTGTATGTGATACATAATATTTGAGACTAACATGTTGACATAAGATGTCATCTCTATTGATAAAAACTAAATTTCTTTTATTTGCGAGGGACATGCCATAGCTGTAGTTGCATTTACTTGATCATTAGATTTTAAAATCAGTATATCTCACGAATAACTTTGCATATTAATATTGTAGAATCAATGGCATAAATCAATACAAACTCATTGCGATTGATTCTGGACAGAGAAAAACTTTCTGGCACTAATTACCTTGATTGATCAAGGAACTTGAGAATTGTTCTCAAAGCTGAAAAGAAGCAGTACATTCTGGAAAACCCAATTCCTGATGACCGGAATCAACCACAACCAAAGCTCAAAAAGATGCTTATAGTAAGCATGTGAATGATTCTTTGGATGTGACATGCATTATACTAGCAACCATGAACTTGGAGCTGTAGATACAGTTCGAGGACATGGAAGCTTATGAAATGATGAGTCGGCTTAAGGAAATGTTCCAAGAGCAAGCCCGTCAGGAGAGGTTTGCCACTACGAATGCATTGCATGGTTGTAAAATGTCTTCAGGTACTTCTGTGAGTGCTCATGTCCTTAAGATGAAGGGCTACATTGAGCATCTAGAAAGGCTAGGAGCTCATATCAGCCATGAACTCGCTACATATATGATCTTAGCATCACTGCCTTCATAGTACGATCAGTTTGTAGTAAACTTCAACATGCACAACATGGAGAAAACTATTACTGAGTTGCATGGGATGCTAAAACAAATTGAGACAAACATTAAAAAAGTTGTTCCAAATGTTTTAATGGTTCAAAAGAAATGGAATAAAAAGAAAGGGAATAAGATGGCCCCGAAAGATAAAGGTAAGGGTAAAATACAAATGTTGCCTAAACCCAAACCTAAACCTTTCAAGAAGTCATCGAAACAACCCAAAGAAGGGGATTGCTACCATTGCAATGAAAGTGGTCATTATAAAAGGAATTGCAAGGTCTACCTGGAAGAAATGAGGAAACGGAAGAGCAGTGAGACTGCTGCTTTAGGTATTCTTGTTATAGAAGTCAATTTATCTACTTCTTCATCATGGGTATTAGATACCGGTAGTGAAACTCACATTTGTGTGAATGCGTAGGCACTGCGAAGGAGTAGACAACTGGCAAAAGGTGAAATGGACCTACGTGTTGGAAATAAAGCAAGAGTTGCTGCTATTGCCGTAGGGACTTATGATATAAAGCTACCAAGTGGACTTGTACTGGAACTTAATAATTGTTATTGCATTTCTGCTATGGGCAGAAACATCATATCAGTTTCTTGCCTTGATTTGGAAGGTTATAACTTTACTATTGAGAATAGTGCAATGTCCATATTTAATAAAGGTATTTTTATGGAGATGCGTTGATGAGTGGGAGATATATCCCATAAATCTTGAAAGTTCCAAATTTGTCTGTAACTTAAATGTCAAAAGACTTAAACCAAATGATTTAAACCAAACATATTTCTGGCATTGTCGTTTGGGCCATATAAACGAGAAATGTATAACCAAACTCCATAAAGATGGAATCTTGGACACATTTGATTTAGAATCGTATGCTACGTGTGAATCTTGCTTATTAGGCAAAATGACCAAAGCTCCTTTCGCGGGCCATACTGGGAGAGCTGCAAATTTATTGGGCTTAATACATACTGATGTATGTGGACCAATGAATACAAATGCTATAGAAGGTTTCCAATACTTCATAACGCTCACGGATGACTTAAGCGGATTTGAATATATCTACTTAATGAGTCATGTAGGTCACAAGTCGTCCAGGAATAAGTCTATAGGGGGGGTGAATAGACTTATTGAAACTCTTAAACTCTTTTTCTCAAAGAGTAAGTTTCTTCAGCTGATAGATAAACAAATGACTTGGAGTCGTTTGTTCTTAATATGTGCGGAAGTCAGCTGATGACGAATACAAAACAACTAATGAAACACTTAACAATGAATGCAGTAGTTAAAGTATGATACTATAAGACAGTGAAATACGCAGGCAGTTATAGTGGTCTCAGAGGTGGGGTAATCCTCTACTAATCCACTTTTCTCCAAACCAGTTGGAGATGAATTCACTATAATTTTCAACCAATGATAAATATTACAGTGATTCAACCAAACTACAACAGCTTCCAACCAGTGAAAATCCGTGCCGTTGTAACACACTTGACTGCCTTGCACCTTTTGATCCTCGATCCTTGGATGCCTTTACAGTCTCGAACTTCAACCAGTGAAGTACCCCGAACTCAGGATTAAAGACACGAGTTTTTGTCTTCTCCAACTAAGAGCTTCTTCAAGTATGAACTTTAGAGAACCGCTCTTTTCACGATGCTATAGTTTGATTTAGATTGCTTTGAATGCTTTGATCGCTTGAAAATATGTTCGCACCGGTAGTTCTGTGTTGCTCAGCTTCAAATCTTCGCATATATATAGGTGTTGATCCTTGAGCATTTCTTCATAGCTGTTGCAAGTCTGTAACAAATCAGTCCGTTGGAGAGAGACTTCTTTGTTTATTCTTTTCTGAACGTTGCAAGGCTGGATTCCCATATTTTAATCCACCTTCCGACCGTTGTGAAGACTTTGCATGTGAGGCCCCGAATCTTTTGAATATAGTAAGATTAAAGTCTTCAAGGTGGGTCTGGATGAATTATTTAATTGATATCCTTTGCGGGAATCTCTCCAATTTATCTCTTCACGTTGCATGTGACTTTCCGTAATTTTTGACTTTTCAACGCATGCTGACGTGGACTTGGAGTACTTGGCTGATCTCAAGTAGGTTGATGTAAGTTTAACTTCTCTGCAGTCTAGACTTCTCTGATGTTGACTGTTTGGGACTCGCCTGATCAGATGGCTTTTCTGAGCTCACTTGACTGCAGTCTGGTCAAACATCTCTGATGATATTTGTTGACCAGAACTTCTCTGACTTAACTCGGTTGTACCTCTCTGATGGACTTAGCTGTACATTTTGTACTTAGCCGTTTTTTTAGCCTAACTTATTTTGGCCTATAGAAGATACTCATTTGGTTCTTCTTTATATTTTGCCAAGTTTTAAACTTAACATAATTTGGCCTATGGAAGTTACTCATTTGGTTCTTCCTTACATTTTTGCCAAGTAATATTTGAATTTATATTAATGACATCATCAAAATCTAACAAGTATTCCTAACAAACTCCCCCTATTTTGATGATGGCAAAACTTAAGGAAATATTCCAAATAAACAAGTCTGCACTTGAGTGCAAGACACAAACTAAAATCATTCTAGTATTGAGACAACTGGAAATTGTCATTCAAAAGGCTGTTATAAAATTTTCTTAATTGATTACAAATACATGTCTTAAATTTACAAGAAAATTTTACAAGTACAGAAATAAATAAAAGTCATCTGCCTCTGCCTCTGCCTCTTCGGATAGGCTGCTTGGCAGGCCTGAAAGGTTTAGCTCCGATTGGTCTTGTCTTGACAGGGGCAAGACCATACTTCCTCCTTACAACAAGACTGCAAAATCTTGCTCTTCTTGAGATGAGAACTTAGTCTCAACACACAGCTTCTTGATTTTTCTCTGGAGTGCAAGTTCATTCAAAGCATTTCCTTTCTCCAAGGTGGGAGATTCTTTGGCCGTGAACGGAGGGATCATGGGATATGCATTTCGTGCCTCAGCATGTTTTAGAAAAATAGTCCAGATTTGTGGATGAGCTTCTTCCATGAAGTTGATGAAGATCTGCTGTGGGGAGCAATTATCATCCTGGAGTATTTCCCAGATGTAGTAGTCTCTGATGAATTTTTTCTTTGCAGATCCCCACATGGGTAGAGCTTCATATGGTACAAAATCTTCAACGTACCACAACGCTTTGCCTTCCCACTCTAATGTAGGCTCGAATCCTCCTCTGGTCCTCCTCTTTTTGCCTGCAGGCTGATCATTAGTCTGTTCTTCTGGTTTTGAAGCTTCTCCCTTCCTTTTAGCTGAGGATATCCCAGCAGTGATCAACTGGACATCCTGCCTCTTCTTAGTTCTCAGCTCTTCCCTTATTTCTCCTTGAATACTGCCTTCCCCCTGAATCCTATCTTCCCCCTTTTTGCCAGTATCAACCAAAATGGTCAACTGCTGCTCCATTCGATGCATCCTGTCAGACATGCCAAATGGCATTCTGTTGTTTGTAGGAGGAGGAGGTTGAGGGACTTCCCGCTGCAGCAAAGTATCGATCTTGGCATTGATGGATTGGAGGTCAGGGGTGACCTCAGATGCAAGCAACTCTCCAATAGTATCCTTCATTATTTATCTTATCAGCTCAGTCATCGCAGGTGAGATCTGCGTCGCAGGTGAGATCTGCGATGTTGGATAGTGCTCGCCTGAGCCTTCTGCGAATGATCCACTAGACTGCAGGCTCCTATTTGCAGCTGGCACTCCAGATGGGGTCTTTTCAGGTGTCCCCGATCTGGAGTCCTCAGCCAACTCTGCGTCTGTGGTATCTTGGCGGCGCCCGGCCTGTCTGCAGCCTCTAATTCTGGCTCTTTCTCCGGCTCCTTTTCTTTCTTTTCTTCTTTCTTTTCTAATTCCTTCTCTTGTTCTTCCTCCTTTTCTTCTTCGTCAACATTCTCTTTTTCTTTTTCAGCCAGTTTTTCTCCTCCTTCATCCTTATCATCATCATCATCATCATCATTCTTATCATCTTTATCATTTTCTCCAATATTCTCATCATCCTCCTTTCCTTCATCATCCTCCTAATCTACCTCTTCCCCTTCTTCTTCTTCATCTATTAATTCCTCTGTTTTTTCAACTTCTTCTTCTGTTTCTTTTTCAACTAAAGTATTTTCTCCTCCTTCTCTTTCTTCCTGCTCCTCCCCTTCATTATCTATGATAATAACTTCCTCTTATACTTCTTCTCCATTCACTTCTTCAATCCTTATTTCTTTTTCTTCTTCCTCCTCATCTTCTTTCCCAAAAGATCCATCAAATGAGCTAGTATGCACTTGCACTGTCCATTTTTTGTTTGAGAAATCAAGTGAGCGCACGGATCATCGCTGCCTCGAAGCCAGCGACGCGACTAAGACTCAAGTGAGCCGATACTCACTTCTCATAAGCACAAGTGAGTCTACTCTCACTTGTTGGTTTAGATGCAATATTTTTTTCTTTGCTTTTGGAATTTAGATTCCTCCAACTTGTTCTCTATTATAAACATATGTTAAACGGGAGTCTAGTTTACCAAGTTTTCAGTCTAAGGAACACCTGGTCATATTATTTTCATCCTTTGGAGAATTGTCTTAGAGTTTATTATACAACTCAAGATCAAGAGTTAATTATCAAGTAATTATTTTTCCTTTCCTTTATTTTTGCATGATTCAATTATTTCTTCCTTATATTCATAGCATGTTGATTGTGAATCATTATATTGTATTGAATCATACAAAAACATGAGGACTAATTTTTCAATCTAGTATTAGGTAGATTTTGCTTGGCGGATACCAACTCTGTAACATCCCAAACTCGGCGGATATTACAGTGTCGTGGATCCCCGACTGGGACCCACCCGGCGAATCATACAAAACCACGCTCCGATACAAAACCACGCTCCGATACCAACTCTGTAACACCCCGATACCAACTCTGTAACACCCCAAACTAGGCGGATATTACAGTGCCGTGGATCCCCGACTGGGACCCACCCGTCGAATGAAAGTGATGAATTAAATAATATAATTGTAGTACCGAACCACATTATATTACCCAAATACTCCGATGAGGAGTTTAAGTACAACACACCAGGACAATACCGAATACTAGTATATTTTATATGAAGATAAAATACACAACACTGAATGAAACGGAGTATCCAAATGAAAGTCTGCAGCGGAAATTAAAGGACAACAACATGAATAACTGAAAGATCGGGGCCCCCTACTAGTATCACTGGGACTCCTCGACGTCAACATGCTATTCCCGTGCTTTTGCCTTGCCATAACCTGAAAAACAAAATCCCAATGGGTCGGGCCATACGTAACAACAATCCTCAAGGGTTGAAAATACACAATCATGATTATATCAGAAGTTATGAAATATCCTGTCGAAACATACGCAATCAAACATGCTATATGAATCAACTAACAGTACGGCTCAAAGGGTGGCGCCACACTACGCCCGGGATGGAAATGTGTCCGTGCACAAGCCAACAACGAGTATCGATCGAATACACGTGTGGTCTTGTACCTAATCAGTCTCACGAGGCATATGACTCGTGTGCACAGTCCAATGTGAGGCCAACAACCAACACACGACTTAAACGTGCCCGACATGAAAATCCAACACATACCAACCGGCACGCCAGTATGACCCGGAATGCCACGATATAACAAAAGTGACATCGGAAACGAATAATGACTCACCGAGATGAAATGATAGTGAAATGAATGATAGCTCAATGAAATGATTGGAACCGTCGTTCCTTGTGACTGAAGTGGTTAATTGACAATGACAAGTTTTGATAGGGTTAATACAATGATGAATGAGTTATGATTATGAATGAACAACAACAAAAGGAAATGAATATCCTTTTAACTGAGTAAGAATTAACTTACACAATACCGATGACAATTATCCTTCCACGAACAAATGTCCTAAATGCGATGTCGGTCGCTCGAACAACCTTGAATAACACAATTACCAACAGTCCGTTCAACATACGTATCAAACACGAATATAACGAACTCAACACGCCGATACGACTAAACCAAGTCCATTGAGGCATTATATCGAACACTATGTGGCCAAACTTCGATTGTTAGAAACCCAACCTTGATTATACCCACATCAAAACCCAAAAAGTGTTTCAATCTAACAAAACATCTTCCAAATGATCAATAATCCAAAAATGAATATCCAAATTCATGATTACAACAACAATTAATCGAAAACCCCCAATCCCAACTCAATATTCAAAGTGTTCTTGAATAATCCTTCAATAATCCATTGAATCTTTATACAAACTCATAATCATATACATATCCCTTCATATAACATGATTATAACGTCCAAAACATCATATCTCAACAAAAAATCGAAATCCAAGATGTTGAAGAAATTACCTCTTGAAGATCCAACCACTTCGATCCGATGAATACGAGTTAAATCGAGTATCCGAGCTATATGATCGAATGGAAATGAAGAAAATCAAGTACTCAAGTGTTTGATGAAGGAAAATCCCTTCCCCCCAAGCTCTCTCTCGGATAAAATGGAAGAGGAAAGTGAAAATGAAGAAAAAGTCCCGGCCAGCCCTATATAAACTACCGGAAGTTACGTCCGTAACTCGACCCTCATACGGCCATAACATCCCAGGTCAACGGCCTTACGGCCGTAACCGTCCAACTCGTACGGCCGTAACTCGGCTTCGTCCAAAATCCTGCCGACAGACTTACGGCCGTAATCACTCCTGAGTTACGGGCGTAACTCGCCTTCGTCAAAACATCTGCCGGCATCCTTACGGCCGTACCCGCACACCTTACGGGCGTAACTCGGATGATACGGCCGTATCTGGCCAAACTTACGGGCGTAAGCCCCCTTCGTAGAAAATGACCAGGCACCCTGCCTGCAGCGTACGGCCGTATCCGGCCAAGCCTTACGGCCGTATCTCCCTCGCCTTACGGCCGTATGTCGAAACCCTTACGGCCATAACTCGCCTTCAGCCAAAAACGTCTGGGCACCCTGCTCGACATGTACGGCCGTATCCGGCCAAGCCTTACGGCCGTACTGCCCAACTTACGGCCGTATGCCGAAATCCTTACGGCCGTAAGTCCCACTCGTCCGAAATGGCCTGAAAACAACGAACGTCTATTACGGCCGTATCCGACACTCCTTACGGCCGTAACTCGTTGCTGGACAAGATGAAATTCCGACAACTCCGATTTCTCGCTACGATCGATGAATGATTCGACATACCAAACGTTTGCGAACGCGAACAAGTCCAACACATGCCAAAAATGATATTTCCAGCACAAGACTACCAATCACGATGATAATGATAATACTCCCGCTCTGACACTCAAACGGAGATGAAATGACGATCGGTAACTGATACACGGTTACAACATGCCAAATGAACGCAAATGAATGAATCATGAATGATGAGCGATCATTAATGAGTGAAAATTACTGAGTGATAATTACAGACTGATAATTACTGAATGATAATGAATGAATTACAATCGGGTATTACATACTCCCCCCCTTAAAAAGAGTTTCGTCCCCGAAACTAAGGGTCAAACAACTCGGGATGACTCTCCCGCATACTCTCCTCGGTTTCCCAAGTAGCCTCTTCGACTCCGTGTCTAGACCACTGAATCTTGACCAAGGGAATCGTCTTGTTCCTCAACTGTTTGATTCTCTGCTCTAACACTCATATAGGACGCTCCTCATACGAATGATCATCCGCGATCTCGATTTCGTCGAACTGAAGTATGTGACTCGGGTCGGCAACATACTTCCGTAACTGAGAGACGTGAAACACATTATGAATTCGGCTCAACGCCGGAGGTAAAGCCAATCGATAAGCTAACTCGCCTACTCGATCCAAAATCTCAAATGGTCCAATGAATCTCGGACTCAACTTCCCCCGTTTTGCGAAACGGAAAATACCTCGACTCAGGGATACCTTGACCAAAACGGGGTCACCCGTCTCGAACTCTAGTGGTCGACGATTATCTGCATATGATTTCTGCCGACTCTGAGCTGTCAACATACGACTCCTGATCAAAGCTACCTTCTCACGGGCGGCTATAAGCATATCGGGCTCGGTGCCGATTGACTCTGATGGGTCGTCCCAACACAAGGGAGATCGACAACGACGACCGTACCAGGCCTCGTAAGGTGCTACCTTCATCGCAGCATGCCAACTATAATTGTACGTGAACTCAATCAACAGTAATTGGGCTTCCCAATTGTCTGCTAATCGAGGACGCATGCCCTCAACATGTCCTCCAATGTCTGAAAAGTCCTCTCTGATTGTCCGTCGGACTGAGGATGAAAAATGGTAATGAGATTAAGCTGAGTTCCCATAGCACGATGACGCGAAAGTCTAATGACACTAGTCTGATGACGATGATTTCAAATGAGACATGACTCGGAAGTTAGTATTCAAAACCACGCTCCGATACCAACTCTGTAACACCCCAAACTAGGCGGATATTACAGTGCCGTGAATCCCCCGACTGGGCACCCTGCTCGACACGTACGGCCGTATCCGGCCAAGCCTTACGGCCGTACTGCCCAACTTACGGCCCCGCTCGTCCGAAATGGCCTGGAAACAACGAACGTCTATTACGGACGTATCCGACACTCCTTACGGCCGTAACTCGTTGCTGGACAAGATGAAATTCCGACAACTCCGATTTCTCGCTACGATCGATGAATGATTCGACATACCAAACGTTTGCGAACGCGAACAAGTCCAACACATGCCAAAAATGATATTTCCAGCACAAGACTACCAATCACGATGATAATGATAATACTCCCGCTCTGACACTCAAACGGAGATGAAATGACGATCGGTAACTGATACACGGTTACAACATGCCAAATGAACGCAAATGAATGAATCATGAATGATGAGCGATCATTAATGAGTGAAAATTACTGAGTGATAATTACAGACTGATAATTACTGAATGATAATGAATGAATTACAACCGGGTATTACAATCCCATCCTAAACTGGATAAAACTCATCTCCCCGATATATCATTATATTGAAAATTACCGGATTTAAATACTCTCAGGCATAAATCCCATATTTAAAACAACTATTAAATTACAGAACCTTATTAACATTACATGAAGTACCAGAACACACCATTGGACATTATAACACATATATGTAAACTAAATCGATAACATAATACATATATATAACACAAAGTTCAGAAACAATAGCCAAGACACGATAAGCCTATGATTTAGCCTAACAGATCGTTATCCATGTACATCACCCTCAAAACCCATAGAAACTCCAACAATCCAGCCAGCTAGTGATCAGGTATCAGCAAGTTCACATACAATGCATAAATTATATGACCTAAAGCTCAGTAAGTAAAATTCATGCATGTCAAGAGAATAGTACCAATGCTGTTATGCAATCCAACATGAAGTGCAATGCTTGACATGAACACGTATTTTAGTTCTCATCACCTAAATTCATTTTATTTCTTTGCACCCTTGATTCAAAACTGTGTCTGATACTTTGCAAAAGTGTATCAGCACATCCTCTGTGGCTTGGGGATATTCCCAACCACTGGTTTCAATATAGGTTTGAAGTTTAGAAAATGACAGTGATTTAAAAAATTTCCACTCTTCAAAAATATTAACAAAAGAGTGTTTTAGAGTTTGTGGTTTTACCAATTGTAATTGCTCTATGGACAAGTTGAAAAGATTGTTGTCCAGCAGGTTAAAGGTGTAGTTTGCTTCAGGGATGGAGATAATTAAACCTACTTCTTCCTCTTCTGAAATGAATGCTGGAGTGAGGACAGGGATGATCTGAGTTTCAGTGCCGCCTGAGCAGTGGTCCTCCAGTGGGTAGGTGACTGTTGCAGGATCGGAATAATGTTCATTTGCTCCTCTGGTGACTGATTGCAGCTGGTCTTTTGGGGGAGGGTTCTGGTGAGGAATGTATGAATGATGACTCACCAGGGGCTGGTCCCCTTCTTTTGAACCGAACAACAATTGGTGTGTTGTCTGACTCTGAGTCTGACTTGGCTGCAGTTGGGTTGTCGTTTGTAGGTCGGTCCGACTCGTCTGGTGAGGGCCTGTAGTAAGTCCTTGTATCAGATAATTCCTTTATCATTTCGACTGCTTGTATATTGCCTCCCAACTTCCTCAACGTCTCTTGGTCTAGGTGACCAAGTCTTTTGTTGATGTGAAAGGGATCAGTATTACCCTTTACCACACCCATCTTTTCCAAGATCCAACTCAGCTGCGTTCCAAACGCCAGCTTGGATCTGAATTTCTTTTCATCAACAAGCCATTCGGCCTTGTTGACCTCGCGAACAAACTGCCTAAAGATGTAATCAGCCCAATCAATCGGCTCATCCTGAATAAGTGCTCCCAGCACTGTGGATTTTGCCGACGACAGTTGGTCGTAACTGCCGTCCATAAACATAATGATTTTTTTGGTAATATCCAACGCATATCGATATACCTTTTTGATTTCGCTCCTCTTGGCGGTGAGCTTCAGATTCGCCAGCTGATCGTCCGCCTTTATCTTTATCCAGGTGTCGGCTGTTGACTGCTTGAGGGCCTCGACGGCTATGCCACGGTGCCTCATACCAAAGGTTGTACGAATCGACTCCGGCGATATGTCAACTTGAATTCCGTCGACAGTGCTCCTAATTCCTTCCTCAATCACATAAGCTTCGCAGTAGAATGCGATGACGTCCTCCTTGTATAGGTGTTTGGGGCTGATATCCAGAAATGGGTAGATCCCATTTAGCTTCATCGAACGAATCAGGTCAAGGACGTCGTAATTTTCCAGATTTGCTTCTAAAAGACCTTCGAAATCAACGACCAGAGAAAAGATGATCTGGTCTTTAACCGCCTTCATGTTAATGCCTTCAAAATAAGATTCCATTTCTGCAAATAAGAGATTTTCTTAGTGTATTTGGAGTTCAAAGGACTTTTGCTCTGTAAATTAGGGTTTGAAAGACTGGTAAGCGTAAAGGTAAAGTGAAGGGTTTTCCATCCTTATAAGGAAGATGAAACGACGTTGGGATTAAATTATTATTTATTTTAAATCGGCGGTTCGCCTTTTGAGATTCCTTTTAAATTTCAAATTCTAATCGGTGGTCCAGGTTTTGAGTTTAAAATTGGACGATTAGATTTTAATTTGTCATAGTGGAGGTCGATTTAACCTATGATTGCCACGTGTATTTTTATGCCACTTGTGAACCAAAAAAAATAATATTATTATACATATAGCAGATAAAATATTCAGAGGTTGGTTAAGTTTTAGAGAACTTAGCTGGTTGACTGTTGACTGCTCTGCATCAGGTGAGTTGACTCCTTGGACTTCTCGCCTGAGATTTTGATCAGCTAGGTTCCTTTGTCCGTCCTTCATCTTCTTGTCTGCATCAGCTAGGATCTGATTCCTATAATCAGTTGGGTCAGTCCTTCCTCTGATCTGCTTCAGCTTGCTTTTTCTTCTGTACTAGATTCCCAATCTAGTAGACCAAGTTCTCTGCTCAGCTCCAAAAATCTTTCTTCTGGCAAAGGTTTGGTAAAGATGTCAGCTATTTGGTAGTCTGTGCTGACTCTTTCAACTCTGAATCTCTTGTTAAGCACGTGGTCTCTAATGAAGTGATGCTTAACATCAATGTGCTTGGTCCTTGAATGCAAAACCGGGTTGTTGGTTATTGCAATAGCACTATTGTTGTCACACCAGATAGGGACTTCATTCGCAATGATATTGTAGTCCCTCAGCTGTTGTCTGATCCATAAGATCTGAGCACAACAACTACCTGCAACTAGGTATTCTGACTCTGTGGTGGAGATAGAGTTAGAAACCTGCTTCTTGCTAAACCAGGATATCAGTCTGGTTCCTAGGAATTGGCACGTTCCGCTAGTGCTTTTCCTATTAATTTTGCATCCTGCGAAATCTGCATCTGAATATCCTGACAGCTCGAAGTTATCGTCCTTAGGATACCATAGTCCAACGTTGACTGTAGACTTAAGGTATTTTATTATTCTCTTGGCTGCATCTTGGTGCGACTGCTTTGGCTTGGATTGAAATCGTGCGCACACTCCTACGGCATAAGAAATGTCTGGTCTGCTTGCAGTGAGGTATAGCAATGATCCAATAAGTCCTCTGTAGTAGGTTGAGTCCACTGATATGCCTCCCTCATCTGCATCTAGGTGAGTACTTGTGCTCATAGGAGTTCTTGCTTGTTTGGCTGATTCCATTCCAAATCTCTTGATTAGATCTCGGGTATACTTGGCTTGGTTGATGAAAATTCCATTTTCCATCTGTTTAACTTTCAATCCGAGAAAGAAGTTAAGCTTTCCCATCATACTCATCTCAAACTCTCCTTGCATGAGATTTGAGAATTTCTCACATAGCTCTGGGTTGGTTGAGCCAAATATAATGTCATCCACATATATCTGAACTATCAAAATGTGGCCTTCATGCTCCACTCTGAATAGGGTCTTGTCCACCTTTCCTTTGCAAAAACCATTCTTCTCAAGAAACACAGATAGTATTTCATACCATGCTCTTGGTGCTTGCTTAAGTCCATAGAGAGCCTTCAACAGCTTGTAGACTTTGTCTCCTTTGACAAAACCTGGGAGTTGCTCTACATAGACTTCTTCTTCTAGGATGCCATTTAGAAATGCACTCTTTACATCCATCTGATAGACATCAAAATCCTTGAATGCAGCATATGCGAGGAATAGTCTGATGGCCTCTAATCTTGCAACAGGTGCATAGGTTTCATCAAAATCTATTCCTTCACACTGTGCATATCCTTTAGCAACAAGTCTGGCTTTATTCCTAACAACAGCTCCATCTTCGTCGCTCTTGTTTTTGTACACCCATTTGGTGCCAATAACCTTCTTGTGATCTGGTCTGTCTGTTAGTTCCCAAACTTTTTTCCTTTCCATTTGTTCCAGTTCCTATTGCATGGCATTGATCCATGAATAATCTTCCAAAGCTTGTTCTGTTGTCTTGGGTTCTATCTGAGACATGAAGCATGAGAACATAGCCATTCCTGCGGGTAGAGTAGACTGTCTTGTCTTAACTCCATCATTCAGCTTCCCGATGATTTGCTGGATTGGATGGTCTTTGAGCCACTTGGGAATATCGTCTTCTTCTGGGTCTGTTCCCTCTGTTGAATTGCTCTGGTGGATTTCTACATCAGCTTGGATATGGTCTCCTTGGTCTGCAACTGGATCAGCTACCGTCTTATCATCTGCAGGTTGGGTCTGATCTGCAGATGAGTCTTTATCAGCTACAGTTGCGTCTTCAGGCTGGTCTGCAGGTGAGTCTACCATTCCAGTGTCATGTACAATGACTTCTTCGAGGGTTGCTGATTTGAGCTTATTCTCAATTAGCTCAACTTGCTTTCTGTACTCAACAGTAGATTTGTCAAATACAACATAGGGTGTTTCTTCTACAACTAGGGTTCTTTTGTTAAATACTCTATATGCCTTGCTTCTTTGTGATCATCCCATAAAGAGACCATCATCAGTTTTAGCATCGAAGGCATTTAGTTGTGTTTTACCGTTGTTGTGGATGAAACACTTACAACCAAAAACATAAAAGTAAGCAACAGTAGGAGTTCTATTATTCCAAACCTCATAGGGAGTTTTGCCATGTCTCCCTACTATCATACTCCTGTTCTGAGTATGGCAAGCTGTGTTGATGACTTGACCCGTAACCTCTTGGCGAGTCCGCTTCGCAATCATGGACTGGCCGCTTCCTTCGTGGTTCATTCCTTCTTTCGGCAACACCATTCTTTGGGGTCCCGCTGCGCAGAGAGCTCATGCTGGATTCCATTCTGATCGCTGTAATCAGTGATTGCCTTGTTGAGAAATTCTCCTCCTCTGTCTGATCTGATCTTGATGATGGAGAGGGATTTCTCATTCTGAATCCTTCTCAGCAGCTCAGGTAGCTTGGTCAAGGTTTCGCTTTTCTTGTACAGGAAGATGATCCAATTGTACCTTGAATAGTCATCTACTACAACTAGTGCATGCTTCCTGCCGCTTAGAGTCCTTGGCTTGATAGGACCAAATAGATCCATATGGAGTAGATCTAAGATCCTTGTGGTAAGAGTTGTAGGCTGGACAGGCTTGAATGATGCTCTCGTCTGCTTTTCTTTCTGACACGCATCACAGAGAGCTTCCTTCTTGAATGCTTCATCTTGAAGTCCTCTGACCAGCTTCTGAGAACTAATCTTGTTGATGGCTTTGAAGTTCAGGTGACATAATCTTTTGTGCCACAGCCATCCGTTCTCAGCTATTGTCTTAGATAGAAAACAGGTGTTGGGAGTTCCTGTGTTCCAATCTATCATATAGACATATCTCCTTCTGAATCCTTGTAGCTTCACTTCTCCAGATAGGATATCTATCACCATACATTTCCAAATGGTGAAGACTACTAGATTCTTCTCATTGCAAAACTGGCTTATGCTCAGGAGATTATATTTGAGCCCTTTGACATAGTGAACTTTGGATATAACAATATTTCCTCGGTGCAGCTCTCCAAAGCCCTTCGTTTGTCCTCTAGAGCTATCTCCAAAGGTTACATCTGGACCTCTTTCTTTGGTGTATTTGGTCAGCATCTTCTTGTTCCCAGTCATGTGCCTCGAGCATCCAGAATCTACAAACCATTCTTCACCTCCAAAGTTTGAATTTGTGGAGATGTGGTAGTAGTCCTTCCACCTTTTCTACAATCATGCAAGCAGAGATTTAGGTACCCAAATCTGTGTGGGTCCTCTTGGGTTAGATGGTTTCCTGGAGAATTGATTTCTCCTTGGATTATTAAAATTATTATTATTACCCTTGTAAGGTGTGTAAGGTCTAGGCCTGTATCTTCTATTGGGATTGTATACTGGATATTCCTCAAAGTACTGGTAGTGTGGGCCATTTCTAAATCTTGGCTGAGACCGTTTATTAAATCTTTTAGGTCTCCACACTTGTTCATTTTGGTAATTAGGATAACCTTGAGGTTTCCATCTGCCCCTCCCATTTTGAAATCTATTTTTGGGGAGTTGTTGATAATAGTGGGCATGTTGTCTGGGCTGCTGCTTCTGCCTTGGCCAATGCCTAGTCGCTTGTCTAGGTGGCTGCCTTGTGAACCCTGACTGCAGCCTAGACTTGTGACTTGGCTGTTGCCTGTTTTTAAATATCAGTTTGTATATAGGCTCAGCAGTCGAGACTATTGTTTCACCCTTGATGAAAGTGGTTTTAGAACTAGAGGGAGTGTGAGGATCATATCCAAGGCCTGATCTGGAATATAGTGGCCTCTTATTAGTACACAATTCATCCAGAGTTAAAGACGCTTTCAGGGAGGTTATTTCCTGCGCCTGAGTTTTACTTACCTGAGTCAGTTTAGTAAATTCGACCTTCACATGAGCAAGTGCAGCTGATTTTTCTCTAATTAAAACAGTTAATCGATTTATCTCAGCTGTAGTGACATCAGCCTAGTTTTTCAAATTAGCTGCAGCCTGGTTTTCAAAATCATTTTTGACTGTATTCAGTTCTAGGCTGAGTTTTTCAAAATCATTTTTCCGCTGCCTATTCTCATCTTGCAGCTGAGTCTTCTCGGCTGATACAGATTGGTGTGCAGATTTTAGTGTTTCAAAATCTTTAAATAGCTGATTTACTGATTCGTGCAGATTCATATCTTGTGATATGGCTGAACTATTATTTGAACCAGAGGGCTTTGATGTTACCTCTTCATCAGCTAGGTTGGCCATCAGGCAGTCATATTCTTCATCATCATCAGAAAAGAATCCGCTGCTTGATTCTACATGCTACTGATCTTCTCCGATGAGGGCCTTCCTTCTGTCTTCTTTTCTGCCCACCTCCTTTTTGCTCTCATCCTTCTTAAGATCAGGACAGTCGATTTGGATGTGTTCTGTCTTGTGACAATTGTAGCATTCCACCTTCCAGCTTCCGGCTTTCTGATTCCTTTTGGGATTCTCCTTATAATTATTCTTGTATTTGGAGTAGTTTTTCCGGAAGTTGCTGAATCTTTGCATTATAAACGCCATCTCTTCCTCAAAATCTAATGGATTTGGAGGCTTTATATCAGATAAGCTCTTGGCGGGGGACTCGGCTGCAAAGGCTATCCCAATCTCTGTAGGCTCGGTTGAGGATGAACTTGGGAGCTCGAACTCATAAGCCTTTAGATCGGAGAACAGCTCTTGGATCTTTATTTTATTAAGATCCTTGGATTCTCTCATGGCCACCGCCTTCATACTCCATTCAGGATTGAGAGATCTTAGAACCTTCAACGCCATTTCCCTATTGCCATAAGATATGCCAAGGGAGTTGATCTCATTGATAATCTCAGTGAACCTTGTGTCCACTTGGTCTATAGATTCGCCATTCTTCATTTTGAAGTTGTCAAATTTTTGAATAGCGATTGAAAACTTATTCTATTTGATTAGCTCCGTTCCCTCACACATTAAGGCTAATGTGTCCCAGATTTCTTTGGCATTCTTGCAATTATTGATCTTGACCATGGTGGATATGTCAAGAGTTTGATACAACACGTCTCTGGCCCGATTGTCAAGGTTGGCCAACTTTCTTTCTTCGGGAGTCAGCTCTGTCCTTTTCTTTGGGATCTTCTCTGGCTTCCCTACTGCGATCTCCTCTGGAGTGTTGTCCTTCTCGAAGGTGAATGGCCCATCCTCTATGATGCATCACATGTCATCATGGATTGAAGATAAGTGTGCCTGCATCTTTATCTTCCAAAGATCATACTCGTCAACTGAAAACACAGGTAGTCTAGAGTGCATGTGTTCCATTATAAAATGAGAGTAAAGATATATCTCAGATATATATCTGGTTCGTGAAATAAATGAACCAACCTCTCTGATACCACTTGTAGGTCATAAGTCGTCCAGGAATAAGTCTAGAGGGGGGGTGAATAGACTTATTGAAACTCTTAAACTCTTTTTCTCAAAGAGTAAGTTTCTTCAGCTGATAGATAAACAAATGACTTGGAGTCGTTTGTTCTTAATACGTGCGGAAGTCAGCTGATGACGAATACAAAACAACTAATGAAACACTTAACAATGAATGCAGCAGTTAAAGTATGATGCTATAAGACAGTGAAATACGCAGGCAGATATAGTGGTCTCAGAGGTGGGGTAATCCTCTACTAATCCACTTTTCTCCAAACCAGTTGGAGATGAATTCACTATAATTTTCAACCAGTGATAAATATTACAGTGATTCAACCAAACTACAATAGCTTCCAACCAGTGGAAGTCCATGCCGTTGTAACACACTTGACTGCCTTGCACCTTTTGATTCTCGATCCTTGGATGCCTTTACAGTCTCGAACTTCAACCAGTGAAGTACCCCGAAGAATTAAAGACACGAGTTTTTGTCTTCTCCAACTAAGAGCTTCTTCAAGTATGAACTTTAGAGAACCGCTCTTTTCACGATGCTATAGTTTGCTTTAGATTGCTTTGAATGCTTTGATCGCTTGAAAATATGTTCGCACCGGTAGTTCTGTGTTGCTCAGCTTCAAATCTTCGGATATATATAGGCGTTGATCATTGAGCATTTCTTCATAGCCGTTGCAAGTCTGTAACAAATCAGTCCGTTGGAGAGAGACTTCTTTGTTTATTCTTTTCTGAACGTTGCAAGGCTGGATTCCCATATTTTAATCCATCTTCCGACTGTTGTGAAGACTTTGCATGTGAGGCGCCGAATCTTTTGAATATAGTAAGATTAAAGACTTCAAGGTGGGTCTGGATGAATTATTTAATTCATATCCTTTGCGGGAATCTCTCCAATTTGTCTCTTCACGTTACATGTGACTTTCCGTAATTTTTGACTTTTCAATGCATGCTGACGTGGACTTGGAGTACTTGGCTGATCTCAATTAGGCTGATGTAAGTTTAACTTCTCTGCAGTCTAGACTTCTCTGATGTTGACTGCTTGGGACTCGCCTGATCAGATGGCTTTTCTGAGCTCACTAGACTGCAGTCTCGTCAAACATCTCTGATGATATTTGTTGACCAGAACTTCTCTGACTTAACTCGGTTGTACCTCTCTGATGGACTTAGCTGTACATTTTGTACTTAGCCGTTTTTTAGCCTAACTTATTTTGGCCTATAGAAGATACTCATTTGGTTCTTCTTTACATTTTGCCAAGTTTTAAACTTAACAAAATTTGGCCTATGGAAGATACTCATTTGGTTCTTCCTTACATTTTTGCCAAGTAATATTTGAATTTATATTAATGACATCATCAAAATCTAACAAGTATTCCTAACAAGTCATAAGTCTGAGTCGTTTACGAAATTAAAGCAATTTCAAAATGAAGTACAAAATGAGTTAGGCAAAACTATTTAAGTGCTACGATCAGATCGTGGTGGTGAGTATTTGAGCCATGAATTTGACGATCATCTCAAAAATTATGGAATTGTTTCACAACTAACTCCACCTAGAACACCTCAATGGAATGGTGTGTCAGAATGGAGAAATCGAACCTTGTTAGACATGGTTAGATCGATGATGGGTCAAGCTGATCTTCCAATTTCTTTTTGGGGTTACGCCTTAGAGACTGCTGCGTTCATTTTAAATCGAGTACCATCTAAATCAGTTCAAAGCACACCATATGAGATATGGATAAGGAAACAACCTGTTTTGTCTTTCCTTAATATTTGAAGTTGTGAAGCTTAGGTGAAGCGGCTTATCACTGATAAATTATCACCCAAATCAGATAAATGTCTTTTTGTGGGATATCCTAAGGAAACTAAAGGATGTTACTTTTACATCCCATCAGAGAATAAAGTGTTTGTTGCTCGATCTGGAGTATTCCTTGAGAAGGAATTTATTTCCAAGAAAAAATAGTGGGAGAAAATAAATCTTCATGAGATGAGAGAGCCACAAATAGATACTGAACCTTTAGATAAAACTGATTTAAACTCACATAGAGATGTTGAGACCACTTCTTCTATACCAGCTCTGCGTAGGCCTATACATAATCATCGTGAATCTGAGAGATATGGATTTCTCATCACATATGACAACAATGTGGAACTCATGGATCTAGATGAGCCCACAACCTACAATGAAGCAACTACTAGCATTGAATGCGAAAGTTGGCTTGAAGGGATGAAATCCGAAATGCAATCCATGTATGATAATCAAGTATGGACTTTGATTGATCTTCCTTAAGCTTCCAAAGCAATTGGTTGCAAATGGATCTTTACAAAGAAAAAGGACATGTATGACATTGTACAAACATACAAATCACGACTCGTGGCGAAAGGATACAGACAGACTCATGGTATTGACTATGATGAAACCTTTTCGCCAGTCGTAATGATGAAATCAATTAGAATTATACTTGCCATATCAACATATTATGACTATGAGATATGGCAAATGGATGTCAAAACCGCTTTTCTTAATGAGAAGTTATATGAGGATGTGTATATGATACAGCCTGAAGGTTTTATCAATCCTAATAATCCTAATAAAGTATGTTAGCTTCTAAGAGCCATTTATGGTTTGAAGCAGGCATCCCGGAGTTGGAATCTTCATTTTGATAAAAAATCAAAGAGTTTAGTTTCATTAGAAATCAAGACGAACCTTGTGTATACAAAAAGACTAGTGGGAGCGCAATTATTTTTTTAGTACTCTATGTGGATGATATCATACTCATTGGAAATGACATCCATATTTTGCAAAGTGTTAAGCTTTGGCTAAGTAAATGTTTTACAATGAAAGGACTTAGGGGAAGCTGCCTATATACTGGGTATAAGGATTTATAGAGATAGATCTAAAAGGCTTCTAAGTCAAAGTACATATGTTAACAAGGTACTAAAACGGTTCAGTATGCTTAATAGTAAGAAAGGGTGTCACATGGCATAAAACTCAGTAAAACTCAAAGTCCTTGTTCGAAGGAAGAGAGAGATAGAATGATCTTGATACCTTATGCTTCGGATATATGATCTATCATGTATGCCATGATATGTACTAGATCGGATGTATCATTTGCATTGAGTGCAACCAGCAGATACCAGTCTAACCCTGGTGAGGCTCACTGGACCGTAGTCAAAAGCATACTTAAGTACTTGAGAAGGACTAAAGATATGTTCTTGATATATGGTGGTCAAGATAGTGATTTGGTCCTTAATGTCTATGTCGATGCCAGTTTTGAGACAGACCAAGATGATTCAAAATCGCAGTCTGGGTATATATTTTGCTTGAATGGTGGTGTTGTTAGCTGGAAGAGTTCCAAACAACCAACCACAGCTGATTCTATAACGGAAGTTGAGTACATAGCCGCTTCAGAAGCAGCTAAAGAAGCTGTTTGGATGAGGAAGTTCATTGGTGAACTAGATGTGGTTCCTAGCATTGTTGATCCAGTAAATTTTCATTATGATAACAATGGAGCTATTGCACAATCTATAGAACTAAGATCACAACAAGCATCCAAACACGTACTTAGAAAGTTTCACCTCATTCGAGAGATTGTCACTCGCGGCGATGTGAGGATATGCAAAGTTCACACGGATAATAACACAGCTGATCCTTTAACCAAGCAGCTTTCTCAAGCGAAGAATGATGGTCATATAAAGGCTATGGGTCTTCAGTTTATGTCTGTAAAGGACTAAGAGCAAGTGGGAGATTGTTAGTATTATGCTCTAAGTCTATTATTTAATAATAATATGGAGACATTTATTATTATTTAATATATATATATAATATTGATTATATTATTGAATTAATATTATGCTTACGATCATCAAGTATGTGACTTGATAGTAAAGCTCGTTAAAGCATTAAAGAATATTTATTCTAGATATCGCTAGTAATATGATTACTAGTATGATAATGATATGATGGTTATGTTTACTGGTCATGAACATGAGATGTTATATCACGTCATAGATACATGTAGAGACATCGTATTGGATATGACCTAACAAAGAGAATTATATATGGATTAAGTCATTATAATTCCTTTGATTGTTATATATTATTTAAGTCCTTATTACCTAAAGTTAAATGTGTAAAAGATACTGACCAAAAAGTTTTGGTTCAAGATAAAGAGATAAAAGAGAGATGGAGGTCATACTTTGATACCCTATTCAATGGCCATCAAGAACAAGATATTGGGAATTTAAACATCCCCTCAAGTATGGTTAACCGAGAGTTTAAGAGAAGAATCCAAAAGGGTGAAGTGACAATTGCATTGAAGAAGATGGGGTCAAAGAAAGCAGAAGGACCAGATGGTATACCTATTGAAATTTGGAGGTGTTTGGGGGAGAGAGGGATCGAATGGGTAACTATGCTTTTCAATAAGATTTGGAGAAGCAATAAGATGCCATCAGCATGGAGGAAAAGTATTCTCGTCCCTTTGTATAAGAACAAAGGTGATGTTCAAGATTGTTCTAATTATCGCGGAATTAAACTAATGAGTCATACCATGAAGTTGTGGGAACGAGTGATTGAACAAAGGCTCGGGAAATGTGTGAAGATAACGAGAAAATCGGTTGGGATTTATGCCTGGAAGATCGACCATGGAAGCAATTTATCTTATCCTATAGTTGATGGAACATTATCGAGATAAAAGAAAAGATGCATATGGTTTTTATTGATTTAGAGAAGGCATATGATAAAGTACCAAGAGAAGTACTTTGGTGGGCCTTAGCAAAGAAGGGTGTATCGCGGAAATATATTGACATTATAAAGGACATGTATGAGGGAGCTAGTACAAGTGTACGTACTAATGTTGGGAGGACAGAAGAATTCCCTATTACGATTGGGGTGCATCAAGGATCTGCTCTTAGTCCTTTTCTCTTTGCCATAGTCATGGACGAATTGACAAGAGAAATTCAAAATGACGTGCCGTGGTGTATGATGTTCGCAGATGATATTGTGTTGATTGATGAAACGAAGGTTGGAGTGCAACAGAAATTGGAACTTTGGATGGATACTTTGGAAGCTCGAGGCTTTAGGCTTATCATAAGTAAGAATGAATATATGGAGTGTAGGTTTAGCGAAAACAGATGATAGAGAGGCGGGGATGATCACATTTGATGGGAAAGTTGTTCATGGATCCACTTTCTTTCGGTATCTTGGATCTATTATCCAAAAGGATGGAGAGCTAGATGGCGATGTGGCTCACGAGAATAAAGGCGGGGTGGTTGAAGTGGAAGAGTGCCACAGGGGTTTTATGTGATCTGGCATGCCTCATAGATTAAAGGGTAAATTTTACCGCACGGCAATTAGGCCTGCTACTGTTATATGGCACCGAGTGTTGGGTCAGAAAACAAAGGTCACGTTCAAAAGATGAATGTGGCGTAGATGCGTATGCTACGATGGATGTGTGGTCATACAAAAAGGATCGGCTCGAAATGAGGTGATCGGAGAGAAGGTAAGAGTTGCGTCTATAGAAGACAAGATGATGGAGAATCGATTACGATGGTTTGGTCATGTGAGAAGAAGACCTATTGATGCCCCAGTGAGGAGGCTAGAAAGTTGGGGAGCAAGTAATGTTGTGAAAGGTAGAGGAAGACCCAAGAAAACTTGGATAAAGATGATTGAAAATGATATGCGGTTTCTTGGAATTGGAGAAAGTATGGCGATGGAGAGGCAAATGTGGCGGGAAAGAATACGGATGGTGGATGGAGTCTGATTCTTTTTTTTTATTTTTTTTTTTATTTCATGTTATCTTTTTTTCTTTTTTTTTTTTCTTTTTTTCTTTTTTCTTTTTTTTTTTTTCATTCATTCTCTTTTTTTATTTGCTTTTTTCTCTACTTTTTCCCTCTTTTTTCCCTTTATGTTATTTATGTAACGATTATTGACGGTTTCAAAGTTTGATTCATGTTAGCCGACCCCAAATCATTTTGGGACTAAGGCTTAGATGTTGTTGTTGTTGTATTACCTAAAGATACTATAGTTTCCTACATAATGAGTATCATATTTTAATACAATACCAACGTCTTCTGTAATAAGGGGCCATACAGTTTGTGATTGGATACGGTACGATTTATGCAGAGGAAAGTAGTTTGTCCAGAGGGGACTTGTCCCTCCTATAAATCGGACAAGATATCCACGGGCCCTTGATAAGTTAAATTGTTTAAATACATGGCTATGCTCAAATTGATCAATAAAGAGTTATTGATAAATATTTTAATTGGATAATTGTAACTTGAGATCAAGAATATTAATTAAGCTATATAAGGTCGACTTATCCATGTCTTATGCTTAATTAGGATATCGCACGACGAGAGGATTAAATATTATACAGAAATGGGATTTCGTTCGTGCCGTCGAATTAATTCTTTTAATGCGGACAGTCATAATGTCTAGATAGAAGTCGCTTATGATTTGTGAATCGTAAAATTATTTTTATACTCATTGCCATATTAATTAGAACCTATAGGGTCACACACTTAAACGAGCAGAGCAGCTATTTTGTTCCGGTTGATTATGGTTGGTGGAGGGGTTGTGAAGCCTTAGCCATGTAGAGGGCTATATAATAGTGTCTTGTGATAGCCCTCATACTTGAAAAAACACAAGAGAAGACATATTTGTGTAGAGAGAATCAAAAATCTGATTTTGATATTTCTCTCTCTAAAAGTCTTGAAGATAATATTCAAGAGTTGAATAATCAAAAGGATCAAGAATATATCTTCATATCTTTGAAGCTTGATTCTTTGATCAAGAAAAGTATTTAGAATACTCATCTTATCTTGTGAGTTTGATCTTTAATAACATATTTAATAAGATTCATAGTTGTTATTTTAGATCAAAGTTCAAGAACATTCGAATAAAATTCTTGGTGTTCTTGTTCTTACCATAATCAAGAACATACCTATATTCAAATTGATTTAAGTGAAATCTTTATTGAATCGGAGCTAGCTATCCGTTAGACGCTCGTGACTTGTTCGTTGTGTGGATACCATAGAGGATGCTCGCTTCTTGTAACGTCTCTAGAAGGCTCGATCGAAAACACGCTACAAGAGGTAACAATCTTGTTCTTCGTGCTTTGTTAATATACTTGGATCCTTGGAGGGTTTTACATATTATATTTATACTTCCGCTGCACTATTTCGATATATGATGAGCTCATAAATCTTATTAGTTCAATAAAAAACCCAACAGTTATTTCGACGTGATTGTTGATATGTGGAAATATTTAGTGCGAGTATGAATGGTTTCCCACCCGGGGATGGTTTGGGGGAACCTCTGGGGGTCGATGCAAAGAGGCATGGCCGCGTCTTACCTCGTGTGTTGTTAATTATGATGGTGATACGTGGTAACATGTGATTACCAAGTGTGTTGTTATTTGTGATAAGGGTATTCGTGATTATCTTGATGATGTTGTTTTTGAGAAAATTTGATACTCTGGAGTATCATTTTGCAAACTATTTCAAAAAGAACTAGTTAAGATCTATTGTTTGCAATTTTGGTAAAACAACCCGAGGTATCGAAAATATTTTCAAATCTTATTTCGGAAAAATATACGAACTCAAAAATCTTAAATTATTATTATTTAAACGAACACCTCGTGGAGTTTTAAAGAGAATGCTATCAATATTGGGCTACAACAACGTGTAGTCTGTTACGGTTATATTTGTGTCGATATTGGTTGTAAGTTTTCAGTTGATTCGATCATCTGATCTGTCAGTTACGACCGAAAGTTCCATTCATGGCAGTAGTAATTCTTGTATTCGTGTAATTATTCTGAATGAATATTTTTATAGTGTTGATATTTGTTGCCTTATGTTGAGATTTGTTGAGTTAACATTTTGGAATATTGTTTCGCGATGTGTTCTGCTGAATTGGTATCTTGGTTTGTTGCTCTGCGATGTTGTGTTTAATTGCACGGAGCGGTTGTCTGTTTAGTATTCCGAGAGGTCAAGGTCGAGGCAGTGGTCATGGTCGTGGACGTAATCATGAGCGTGATGAGGTGACTCGTTCGTTATAATTATTACTGCATCACAGTTATAAATTTACTGCATCACAATTATGATTTAGTACATTAAGGTTATAAGTTACTGCATCATACTTGATGCACTTAACTGTTAACTATGATGCAGTAACTTATAACTGTGATGCAGTAAAATTTATTAGTGTGATGCACCAAAACTTATAACTGTACATCATTATAAATTTTTGGCGGGGAAATTTTTTTTTTCGGGGGAATTTTTTTGGGCCCCCAAAAAATATTTTTTTGACTAAATTTTTTTTTCGGGGTGGTGGGGGTAGGGGTGTGGGTGCCACATGTCATATGATGTGGCATGATGATTTGACAAGGTGACACATGTCACTCCCACAATCCTTCCTACACTTTTTATTATAAGAGACTTTTTAGAATAACCCCACCACACACACACACACACACATATATATATATATATATATATATATATATATATATGTGTGTGTGTGTGTGTGTGTGTTTGTTTGTGTGTGTGTGTGTGTGTGTCATATGAAGCATGCAATCATGTTTGGGTTTTGTTTCTGCATCCCCCAGCACCATTATTTGTGTTTCTATTTTTGCTATGTAACACCCCTATCCAACTGGGAATATTACAGCGTCGTGGGCCCCGGAACCCACAAGGCTAAAAGATATTTTCGCAAACATTTTCAAACACTCAAGAGGCTAACGACGGTATTATTTAATAAAAACATTTGAAGTCATTATAAAACTCGTTTATGGAAATCCGTCGTAAAATTTCATTTGAAAGGACAATACCAAACAGCCGAAACTCAATACGTTAGAAAATGATTTCTAAAGTAACTCAAGTTACCAGAAACAAGAAGTCATTAAAAATACTCGTGCAGTGGAAAAGACAACAGTTAAAAGCACTCTAGCAGCAGAATACAACAACTGATCAAGAAACTCAATTCACAAAAATATGCCCTAGCCAGTATCCTCCGGGAAGCTCATCTCTTCACGACCGCTACAAGCTCGATATCCAAAGGACCTAAAAAGAAAGCCCACGATGGGGTCATCCATAATATCCAACAATGATGTCAATCACATCACATCAATAATTACATACCAATGGAAATACTAAGTAAGAATACGACCAATGTAATCTTACCGTAGTAACTTTACTTACTCAAATAATTCTCATCAGAATAACCATTATCACATTTCACATCTCGTACTCGATTAACCAATAAACTCAAACATAATATCTGTATTGTACCTTGTTGTTACCCAAAATATTATCCGGAGATGATATGCTGGAATGGACGAGTAACAAACAAAATGCGAGAGCACGTCCGTGGGGAAGTAAATAACACAATATTTGCCGGGGTTGTTAGTCCCGGGCTTGAATGCTCTCGCGAGATATTATTAATATGAATACTGGTGAGTACAAATATTAATGTTAGAGTTCAATTACAATGAGTGTAAAAGACCCTAGTTATCTTAGCTCTTGAGTGCTGAAGATTGCCGGAAGAACCAGAGTTGAAGCTCTGTGAGTTCTTGTAGCAAAGATGAGGAATTCTCTGTATTATTTGCTGTGTGTAATCATGTGAATCTTGTCACTGTCACTGTGTTAACGTTGTAACTCTTTTCTTGCCAATGCTGAAGGCCTCCTATTTATAGGAGAAAGGGTTGCTGGGACGTCTTTGTCAACCGCGGGCGATCGCCGTTCCTGCATTTAAATAAGGCGGGTGATCGTCCTAGCACGTGAGACTGTTTCCTTAAAGTCCGCAGCTGTTGCTGGCAGCCAGATGCGCGAACCAATGAGGAGGCGACAGGTGCCTCACGTCGCTGTCTTGGGAGGTCCCACCTAGGACCTTTCGGCGGGTCTGTTGGTAGGTGAGGCCGTCCTTATCTCTGACAGCTGCTGATGGGCTGGAGTAGGGCCTATTCTTGCGGCGCCTTTTGCGGATCTGCACATGGGTCTTCACCTGAGATTCGGTCTTCGCAGACTTTGACGGGTGTCAGATTCATACGTGGCATGGGACGGTCGTCCCCGGTCGGACATTAGAGGCGATCGCCAGATGCCAAAAGACGATCGCCTTGGACGTCGACCGCTAGACGCTTGCCCAGGATCTGTCTTCTTTGGTTGGCTCCTGACCATTATGCCGATCGCCATTGAGGTGTATAAATCGCCGCACAACAATTGACCCCCAGCTCGCTCCGATGTTGAAAACATGGGGTGAGGTGGCTCTGCTGGCGATCGCTTGTTTTAGCCGAGCGACTCATCTTCTTATGAAGCGGACGATCATCCCCCAGACGAATTGATTTTGAATTTGGATGATCTCCTTGGACGCTGGAAAGAGCGGGAAGTGGAGGCGGGCTTTTGAAAAGTTACTGGGACACGCGTCGCGCTCCCGTTGGGGGGGTCCGATGGTTTTTGTCAGACTTGTCGTCAGGCGTGCCCTCGAAACGACGCGTACGCGGGTTTCGAGGGCTGCATTAAATGCGGCTCACCGACTGTTGCACTTCAGCCCTCGAATTTCCGCCTATTTTCCCAGGAGTCCCTGCTCTCGCCTATAAAAGGGGCTAGGGCTACTGGGGATTAGATCTTTATGTGCTCTTGCCTTTAGAAGAAGACTTAACCGAAATTTCTTGAAGCTTCGTGCGCCGATCGACGTTCTTTCTAGATAAGAATAAAAACTTCTCTCTCCCCTTTCCCTTTGAACATGTCTGGAGGAGGATCCACCGTGTACGAGGCAGGTAGCACATCCGCCGCCGCGACTTCGGCTGCCAGGGATGAAACCTCTGCGGATTTTCACGTGGAGACGGCCGTCGAGGCCATTCGCGCGGGGATTGCACCCGCGGAGGTTGAAGGGCTTTTCAACGAGGCTGACGTGGCGAGGTCGGCGGCGGCGGAGCAAAATGGCTCTCCGGTAGACGAGGATGAGGCGGTGAGATTGTATTGGGAGCAGAAAAGTGTGTTCGTCCGGGCCTTTCTGGCATTCGCCGAGCTTGTGGAGAGGCTGGTCGGACCACGTCCTCAGTTTGACTTTCGCGCATACTCGGTCGCCCACCCCTATGAACCCGTGAAGTGGACGTCATTTCGGGCCGCAGACCGCTCCCTGTGGACCCTCGGTCAGATCAGGAGTTCGGCGACTAAGAAGGACTTGAGTCGTTGGAGGGCGGAGTTCCATGTCCCCTCTGATGTCTCACTGTATGTGCCCGCCGAGAACGAGCGCGCCGACCAACCCCCCGAGGGTATGGTCGCCGTTAATGAATTGATCATGGGGGCCGGATTTCGGTTCCCATTGCCGTTCTCCGTGTCATACCTATTGACCGCCTAGAATGTGGCGCCGCTCCAACTGACGCCGAACGCCTGGTTGCAGATTGTCAGTACTTTGACTCTTTTTGGAAGTCACCGGCTGTTCCGTCTTCCTTCTGCGCTGGAAATGAACTACCTCTTCAAGCTGACGACGCAGAAGGGTTCAGTTGGCGGCTACCACATTCAGGGTTGCATGGGCAGGGTGGTCCTTGGGGTGCCGAATAAGGTCCGGGCCGACCTGACAAAATGGTGTTGGGTCGGCGGAGCATGGAAGTCGGCGGCGAGCGATAAACCAGAGGATGAATTGGATATCCCCACGGGCTTTCGGGAGAGGAATCCGAGTAAGGGTTTTAACTCTCGCTTTGTTCGGATACTCCTTGAACTGATCTAATTTGTTTTTCTTTTTGTAGGCTCCCTTGTTCTAGCGGACGGTGACCTTCCATTCGACTTTTTGATCGTCTGGGAGCGAGTCCGCGGTCTACCGGACAATTACATCGACGCTTCCGTGGTCAACAACGAAGCTCATTGGTTGGGCGCTCGTTTGTTTTGCTTTCTCCGCCACTTGAAAGTCTCAGGTACAAATGTTTACGATCTCCTTTCTGCTTGACGATCGCCTTTGATTGAAAGAGATGTCTAACCTGGTTGAATGTTTTCTTTGACAGAGATCTACTTCCCTCTCTACTCCGAGCCGCCGAGGGAGATTGCTATGTCGAACCCCGGCCTTATGTATTGTCTCCGCCAAGGGAAGAAGGCAGGTCGTGCCCATGCAACGACAACCCGTCCTATCCCCGAGGCGAGATCTCTTGTGGTGCCGATCGTCGATCCGGAGGCTCGGGAAGAGGAGGAGCTTCAGCGCAACCGCAAGAGGCGGAGGCTGGAGGAGCCCTCGCAAACTGTTGCTGCTGAGGCGTCCGTAGTGGTGCCGCCGGTCGCCGCACCTCCTATTTCTGCTGTTCCAATGGCGGAGGGGCCTACGCCCTCATCGGCCTTCCTACAGGCCATGGCGACCGCTGACGCCCAGACCGCGCGGGGCAAGCCTTATTTCGGCCGTGACCCCGAGAAGGTCGAGAGGTAAGTTTGTTTGATCTTGTTGAGTGAAGTCACTTGTGTAGGGTGCATATTAACTCCTTCGTTCTTGTTTGCAGGGTCCGCCTTGCCGACCCGAAACAGAAATCTTCCTCCATGGAGAGACGAAGTTGGTACTCAGCGCGAAAACGGTGCATATCGGTTCTATTTTCCGGAGTAGGGTCCGAATCATATCGCCGCTCGGCCTTGTCAGCAGCCCTCAAGGCCTCATCCAGCTTTGCATGAAGGTTTCCAAAAATAGACCAGTTCCACTATTTCAGTTTGTGATTGACCCTAAGTAGTTTGGCCTGTAAATTACACATGCCAGCTAAACCAGTCGGGATAAGCCAAACCTCCCTAACAGTGTCCAAAAATGTTTGGTGACGAATCCACATATTCTGGAAATGGAATGAAGACTTGTGACGAGTCGGGGAAAATCGACACTAGAGGAGAAGGGGCACATGATCCGAATGAAGACGAGGTAGGTGAGTAATAGTAGTAACTGCAAACACGTTCGACCATGCTTCATTAAATAAAGCACAGTCTAGCCTTTCCCGCAAACCAGTACGCTCCCAAGTGAAAATATCGCCCTCACAACCTGCGTCAATCAACTCACAGTCAGCAATAGCCTGTGCGAAGTTAAGGATCTCAGGCGTGCGGTCTGTATAACTACCCTCGCATTCATGCGAATGCAGGAAGATGTTGAAGTCACCACTAACTAACCATGACAACCCCTCCACTTCCAAAGCAATCTCAAGGAGGGTGTCCCTAAGGGCGTAACAGGCAGCACAAACGGTGCTGGCATAGACAAAAATAGACTGGGGAAGAAAGGGAGAAGAAATAGAAAGATGAAGGACTTGATCAGTATCCAATAAAACCTGGTGATGAAAACCATAAGAGGAGAAGAACCAGATCTTGTTGGACCGATTAAAAAGTCCCGACGCGAAACCTAAGGAACGAGTATAAAAATCAGAGTTAGCATTGGAACCCATGGGTTCCAAAATGCCAATAAAATAGAATCTATAAGAGCGATGGAGATGTCGAATACGCTTTTGTGCTCCGGTGTTAGCCAGACCACGAGTGTTCCATATCAGAATGGGGATCGACATAACTAACCAACTGTAATGCCCGGATTTGGATTCACTATTATCATTCAGTTAATGTCACTCGAAATTTTTTTCACTCAGTAATAATCATTCATCAGTTATATTCATTCAACTGTGTTCACCTTTCGGCGTGCTTTGGAATCGCATATCAGTTGTTATTCGTCATTCACCACTGTTTGAGATCGAGCCGAGATTATTGTCATCATCATTATCATATTTTGGTATTCAGTTTGAGAGGTAGCGCACGCTACGTATTCTTGTTAGCACACAATGGGATGCAGGTAGAGCACACTATGGTTCAGTATTAGCGCATGCTAGCGTAAGTGAGGCAGACAGTCCAGAAGGTACTGGGCTGATTTGGGAAATTCGTAGCGCACGCTACGAGTGATAAGTAGTGTACGCTAATTGTGCTGCTAACGCACGCTGTCATATTAGTAACGCACGCTAACGCGAGCAAGGCAGAGGACAGTAGGTCCTGGACTTTAGTTTCTGAGTATCAGACATCAGTTAGCGCACGCTAACATTTAAGATTAATGCACGCTATCGGTAAGGTGTTAGCGCACGCTACCAAGTTCGTAGCGTACGCTAACGAGGCAGTCAGAACTCACTGGACTGCCCAGTAAACCGCTAGCGCACGCTAAACATCAGGACATAGCGTGCGCTAATTTGGATTACTATAAATGGGACAGTTCGATCCAGAATCGTCATTTTTCATTTTCTCCTCCTCCTTCCATCGGTCTTGGGCGATTTTGGATGTTTTGGAGAGATCTTTTCGAGCTGCATTCACCTATCATCATCTTCAAGCTCCTAAGTTGGATTAATCATCATTTAATCAGTTTCATCACTCCAAATCAAGGTAATTTTTTTCATTGAAGCTTGAATTTCGGGATTTGAAGGTTTTATTCCCGATCTCTTTGAGTTAGCTTGCTTTTATGTTAGAATATGTTAGATATGGATTATCTATCTTGGATACTTGTATGCTTACGGATTTATTGATGTAATTTTCGAAAATTGTGAATCATTGAGGAATTTTTCAAGAACACCTTGGTGTTGACTTTGGAATTTTTGGGGGGTTTCGACTAGATGTTGAAATCCCGATTTAAGTATTCCTATTGGATTATTGATAGTATTTATGAGGTTTTTTTGGATTGAATCATCTATTGGAGGTTGGTTTTTGATATAATTGAGTTTTGGTTGTAAACAATTGGAGATTGTTTACAATGTGTTTGTTTAAATGCCCCAATGAGTTTCGGGTAGTGTTGTTTCGACTTTTGAGTTGGTTGTGATCATGCTTGATTCGTATATTGAGCGAATTGTTGGTATTTGTATTGTTCAAGGTTGTCCGAGCGGCCGATATTCTTCAAGGACGTTGATCGTGGACGGACTTTCTCGCCGTCGGATTGAGGCAAGTTTTATACTTGTACTAGTCAATGAGATTAATGTTATCATATATGTGTGTTAATATGTTGTATCATTCCGAGACTTAGTCTCTTCATGAGTTCATTGATATTAAGGGATCGTTCGATACGATACTCTTCGGCAATGGTGCCAAATGTTAATTAATGTTATTGTCGATGGTCGGTTCGCGGTATCGATGTATCGATTTTTGTCGTTGATATAGATGTCAAATTAATACATTGTTGTAATCATTGTTATTCATGTTGGTGTTTTGTCATTAAAACTGTATTGGCCGATTAAAGGCATTGGCGTATTCATTTCTCATCTTCGTCGTCGGTAACCGATTAAAGGTGCCGAGGCATCCTTCGTATCATTGTTATCGATTGGCCGTTCTACGGCAATCGAGGTATTCACTCATTCGTTATATCATTGTTATCGGTTGGCCGTTCTCAGGCAAATCGAAGTGTTCAATCATTCATCATATCATTGTTATCGGTTGACCGTTCTCAGGCAAATCAAAGTGTTCAATCATTCATTATATCATTGTTACCGATTAGCCGTCCTAAGGCAATCGAAGTACTCAATCATTTACTGAATCATCCGTTGCATCATTGTTATCGGTTGGCCATTCTAAGGCCATCGAGGTATTGAATTGGGACTGTCTAGGATGGTGCCCATCCGTGAATTACTGTCTTCGTGTGGGCCGACTCAAGGCAGCACACTATCATGCTTGTGATTTCGGTAATCTTTAAATCGTTGCCGTCTGTGCTTAATTGTGTTTTGGAGTCTAGTCTCGGCTAGTGCTCATTATGGGGTAAGTTTGGTGGGGCCTGAACCTTCGCGGTTGTTTCCCACAACACCTACAACTCAGTAGGTCAACGGCCATTGGATGGTTTCATTATGAGGTAAGTGTGGTGGGGCCTGAACCTTCGCGGTTGTTTCCCCCAACACCTACAACTCAGTAGGTCAACGGCCATTGGATGGTTTCATTATGGGGTAAGTTTGGTGGGGCCTGAACCTTCGCGGTTGTTTCCCCCAACACCTATGACTCAGTAGGTCAACAACCATTGGATGGTTTCATTGTGATACGGCTTCGTGCCGTGGCTTCGGCCCTTGTTGTGATACGGCTTCGTGCCGTGGCTTCGGCCCTCATTGTGATACGGCTTCGTGCCGTGGCTTCGGCCCTTATTGTGATACGGCTTCGTGCCGTGGCTTCGGCCTTAATTGTGATACGGGTTCGTGCCGTGGCTTCAGCCCTAATCGATACAGCTTCGGGATGTTTTGGCTTTAGGTGATTGTGATATTTGACAGCTTCGGCTGAGTGGCTTTCAGACCTTTGTGATGTCTTGGTAATTTCATTGGAGCCTTCGGGCATTGTGATTCATAATTAATTCAGTTCTGGTGTGGTTCATGTTCATGTAATTCATTGTGGTGCTTTATAAGTTATGATTCGCCATTGAGCACTTATGTTCTAACCTGTTGAGCAGGTATTATTCATATGCCATAGGCATAGTGTTTCACGAATGCTCGGTTCTTACCTTGGTTTGTGAGCATCTCGTATTATTATTATCATTGTACCGTTTTATTCTGTCTTTGGATGCATATCATGTTATACATGTATTTGATATTCATTATCTGGATGACTGACCCCGTGGGGGCGGAACATGTTTTCATGTTTTAGGTGCTTGCGAGGAGAGAGTTGAGACACATGGGCATGATGATGGCGACGAGGCATTCGAACGATACTAGTCCGAGTTGTTCATGTTGGTCAGTGAGTTGGAGTGTTCTCCAGTTTGTCAGTCATTGTCATTATGTATTACTCGAGCAGATGCTCGTGGATGTTGTTGTATTTTTATTTTTGGCCATGTAGGCCCATCGTTGTCGTTGAAATTCCTTATCGGAATATTGTGTCGGATATCATAGTAGGGACTGTGATCTCTCTTGTTGGTTAATTTTAATGTATTTTAGTCATGTTCGCCTGGTGGATCTCCGATTGTGGGGTCCACGGCACTGTAATAACACAATGGAATTTGGGAGTGTTACAGAAGATGGTATCAGAGATTTGGGTTGTGAGATACCCTGATATGTGAATTATGTGGCTCTACCGTCGCGGTAGTAGGGGCCGCTGACATGACAACTGACAAATCGGGGTTTGTGAGTCGTTATGTTAGTACGGCTGCACGAGTCATTCATTCATCGAGTCGTCATCAGTGAAGACTAGTATCACAAGAGCTCGAAGCTTCATATGACCTGTGTAAGGACTCGATTCTCTTTATGTTCATACATTCATTATGTCATTAATTATACATGCTTTGTTGAAACCTATATGTGATATTATTGTTACGATTGATTCATGACTAATTGTGTTGGAGCACGTTTGACCACGCAAGCGACAAGGATCAACTCATTCATCAGTTAGTAATCCTCAATCATCATTTTTTATCTTGTTGATCATATTAATTCATTCATCACTCAGTCAATCTCATTACTCAATTAATTCATTCATCACTCACTCAATCTCATTTCTCAGTTAATTCATTCATCACTCAGTCAATCTCATTGCTCAGTTAATTCATTCATCGCTCAGTCAATCTCATTGCTCAGTTAATTCATTCATCACTCAGTCAATCTCATTGCTCAGTTAATTCATTCATCACTCAGTCAGTCTCATTATTCAGTTAATTCATTCATCACTCAATCAATCAATTCATTCATCACTTAGTCAATCTCATTGCTCATTTAATTCATTCATCACCCAGTCAATCTCATTGCTCAGTTAGTTCATTCGTCACTCACTCAATCTCATTGCTCAGTCAATTCATTAATCATCCAGTCCATCTCATTGCTCAGTTGTTGGTCTTGTGGATCGAATTTTCAACCTTGTTAACTTGTTCAAGGTAATCATTTCAGGAATTTCATCAGGTAATCATGTTACCTCATTTGATCTTTCATGCGATCTTATCATATTCCGGCGTCATGTGGACGATCATTTTACGGCATTATTAATGCATTCATTACGTTAGAGTGTGTACGCTCATTATCATCATTCCGTAACGTAATCATAATGCGACCTTCATACGGGATCTGTAATTATCATGTGACTTTCCTGCCTCGATATGGAAAGAGCTGTCAGAGGGACATCGGACTCCGACGCCCAAGAGATCGTTTTCTAGTCGTTTTCGTGCTAGGAGAGCATTTTCTTCTCAGACGACGAGTTTGACTGTTGTTTGCTTTAACTGTGATACTATAGGACATCGCAGTACCCGGTGCTCGATGCAGGCCGTTGTTTGTTTCTGTGTGGGAGACAGGGACACCTTCAGAAATACTGTAGGAGTTCTGGTGCCGGTAGATCTAGAGAGGGCTGACAAGCCTCGAGAGATTTTGTTACTCCAACCCATGCATCATCCAAGGGGTCCTACCAGGCTTCGAGAGCCAAAGGTAAGGACATTCATCACCGGTTTGAACAAGTTAATTCTTGCTCGGTAATAGGATAATCATTCATTTCATTGTCGTTTATTCATTCATATAATTCGTTCATCATATATCAATCATGTTGGGACTTATAATTATCAAACTAATCATTCATTTCACGGGGAACAACGGTTCCAATCATTTCATTTGAGTTATCACTCATTGCGTTATTAGTTCACCTCGGTGAGTCATTCTTGATCCTTGTCGGATTTCTAATCATTTATCATTCATCATAGTCACTCTCGTTTTTGGTAACCTTTCGGGGTCATATTAAGCGGTGAGTTCAGATTTGAGTCTTCTTTGAATCGTTGGGATTGAGGAGATCGATGATATGAAGGATATCGATGTTGGGTACATTTGAGATGTGGCCTTGTTTTTCCGGATGACTGGGTAACCCAATCTGTAGTGGTGTATCGTTGTTGTGAATCATTTATGGTTGCTCTATTTTATGAGGATCGTATTTTAGAATCTTGAGATTTTGAGATCATTTATGCGTTATTTTGGTATTGTAACCGAGATTTCGTGATTATTTGGGTAATCGTTCATTGAGTTTCGAGACATCTAGTCACGGAGACTTGGGCGTGCGATTGATATGGTTCCGAGGAATAATTGCACAGTGCTGTTTTCAGATCATGATGGGTGGTTCATATCCCGAGATGTTTACCCTTAGTTTCGAGGACGAAACTCTTTTAAGGGGGGAGTATGTAATGCCCGGCTTTGGATTCACTATTATCATTCAGTAATTGTCACTCGAAATTTTTTTTCACTCAGTAATAATCATTCATCAGTTATATTCATTCAACTGTGTTCACCTTTCGGCGTACTTTGGAATCGCATATCAGTTGTTATTCGTCATTCATCACTGTTTGAGATCGAGTCGAGATTATTGTCATCATCATTATCATATTTTGGTATTCAGTTTGAGAGGTAGCGCACGCTACGTATTCTTGTTAGCGCGCGCTAATGGGATGCAGGTAGAGCACTCTATGGTTCAGTATTAGCACGCTAGCACAAGTGAGGCAGACAGTCCAGAAGGTACTGGGCTGATTTTGGAAATTCATAGCGCACGCTACGAGTGATAATTAGTGTACACTAATTGTGCTGCTAATGCACGCTAAGTCATATTAGTAACGCACGCTAACGCGAGCAAGGCAGAGGACAGTAGGTCCTGGACTTCAGTTTCTGAGTATCAGACATCAGTTAGCGCACGCTAACATTTGGGATTAATGCACGCTACCGATAAGGTGTTAGCGCACGCTACCAAGTTCGTAGCGTACGCTAACGAGGCAGTCAGAACTCACTGGACTGCCCAGTAAACCGCTAGCGCACGCTAAACATCAGGACATAGCGTGCGCTAATTTGGATTACTATAAATGGGACAGTTCGATCCAGAATCGTCATTTTTCATTTTCTCTTCCTCCTTCCGTCGGTCTTGGGCGATTTTGGATGTTTTGGAGAGATCTTTTCGAGCTGCATTCACCTATCATCATCTTCAAGCTCCTAAGTTGGATTAATCATCATTTAATCAGTTTCATCACTCCAAATCAAGGTAATTTTTTTCATTGAAGCTTGAATTTCGGGATTTGAAGGTTTTATTCCCGATCTCTTTGAGTTAGCTTGCTTTTATGTTGGAATATGTTAGATATGGATTATCTATCTTGGATACTTGTATTCTTACGGATTTATTGATGTAATTTTCGAAAATTGTGAATCATTGAAGAATTTTTCAAGAACACCTTGGTGTTGACTTTGGAATTTTTGGGGGGTTTCGACTAGATGTTGAAATCCCGATTTAAGTATTCCTATTGGATTATTGATAGTATTTATGAGGTTTTTTTGGATTGAATCATCTATTGGAGGTTGGTTTTTGATATAATTGAGTTTTGGTTGTAAACAATTGGAGATTGTTTACAACGTGTTTGTTTAAATGCCCCAATGAGGTTCGGGTAGTGTTGTTTCGACTTTTGAGTTGGTTGTGATCATGCTTGATTCGTATATAGAGCGAATTGTTGGTATTTGTATTGTTCAAGGTTGTCCGAGCGGCCGATATTCTTCAAGGACGTTGATCGTGGACGGACTTTCTCGCCGTCGGATTGAGGCAAGTTTTATACTTGTACTAGTCAATGAGATTAATGTTATCATATATGTGTGTTAATATGTTGTATCATTCCGAGACTTAGTCTCTTCATGAGTTCATTGATATTAAGGGATCGTTCGATACGATACTCTTCGGCAATGGTGCCAAATGTTAATTAATGTTATTGTCGATGGTCGGTTCGCGGTATCGATGTACCGATTGTTGTTGTTGATATGGATGTCAAATTAAGACATTGTTGTAATCATTGTTATTCATGTTGGTGTTTTGTCATTAAAACTGTATTAGCCGATTAAAGGCATTGGCGTATTCATTTCTCATCTTCGTCGTCGGTAACCGATTAAAGGTGCCGAGGCATCCTTCGTATCATTGTTATCGATTGGCCGTTCTACGGCAATCGAGGTATTCACTCATTCGTTATATCATTGTTATCGGTTGGCCGTTCTCAGGCAAATCGAAGTGTTCAATCATTCATCATATCATTGTTATCGGTTGGCCGTTCTCAAGCAAATCGAAGTGTTCAATCATTCATTATATCATTGTTATCGATTGACCGTCCTAAGGGAATCGAAGTACTCAATCATTTACTGAATCATCCGCTGCATCATTGTTATTGGTTGGCCATTCTAAGGCCATCAAGTTATTGAATTGGGACTGTCGAGGACGGTGCCCATCCGTGAATTACTGTCTTCGTGTGAGCCGACTCAAGGCAGCACACTATCTGTAACACCCCCAAATCCTATTGGGTTATCACAGTGCCGTGGACCCCACGCCAGGAGATCCACCAGGCGAACATGACTAAAATACATTAAATTAAACAACAAGGGAAAATCATAGTCCCTACCATGATATCCGACACAATATTCCGATAAGGAATTTCAGTGACAACAATGGGCCTACATGGCCAAGAGTAAAAATACAACATCCACGAGCATCTGCTCGGGTAATACTAAATGACAATGACTGACAAACTGGAGAACACTCCAACCGACTGACCAAACATGAACAACTCGGACTAGTATCGCTCGAATGCCTCGTCGCCATCATCATGCCCCTGTGTCTCAACTCTCTCCTCGCAAGCACCTAAAACATGAAAAACATGTTCCGCCCCCACGGGGTCAGTCATCCAGATAATGAACATCAAATACATGTATGACATGATATGCATCCAAAGGCAGAATGAAACGGTACAATTATGATAATAATACGAGATGCTCACAAATCAAAGTAAGAATCGAGCATTCGTGAAATACTATGCCCACGGCATACTATTAATACCTGTTCGACAGATTAGAACATAAGTGCCCAACGGCGAATTATAATCACAGAATACCACAATGAATTACACGGCATGAACCACACGGAATCGAATTAAATATGAATCATAATGTCCGAAGGCTCCAATGAAAAATACCAAAACATTACGAAAGGCCTGAAAGTCGTTCAGCGGAAGTTAACAAATATCACAAACACCTGAAGTCAAAACAGCCCGAAGCTGTATCAATGAGGGCCGAAGCCACGGCACGAAGCCGTATCACAATAAGGGCCGAAGCCACGGCATCCAGCCGTATCACAATAAGGGCCGAAGCCACGGCATGAAGCCGTATCACAATTAGGGCCGAAGCCACGGCATGAAGCCGTATCACAATTAGTGATAGTGTCCGCCTTGAGTCGGCCAACATGATAAGAATGATGCAGCGGATGATTCCATGAATGATTAAGCACTTCGATTGGCTTAGAATGGCCAATCGTTACGAATGATACGATGAATGATTAAAATACCTCGATTGCCTTAGAACGGTCAATCGATAACAATGAGATGGTGAATAATTGAACATTTCGATTTGCCTGAGAACGGCCAATCGATGACAATGATCTGAAGGATGCCTCGGCACCTTTAATCGATTCTGCGGCGGCGAAGGTGAGAAATGAATAAGCCAATGTCTTTAATCGGCCTGTACAGTTTTAATGACAATCCAAACAGGAATAACAATGATCTCAACGATGTCTTAAATTGACATCTATATTAACAACAATCGATACATCGATACCGCGAACCGGCTATCGACAATAACATTAATTATGAGTATTACAATGCCTTGAATCGGCCGTTAACGAACAACTATAAACACTTGGCAATTGCCGGAAGGTATCGTATCGAACGATCTCTTGATATCAATGAATTCATGAAGAGACTAAGTCTTGGAATGATACAACACATCCATACACATACATGATGACATTAGCTCATTGACTAGTACAAGTATAAAACTTGCCTCAAACCGAAGACGAGAAGGTACTTCCACGATCAACGTCCTTAATGAAATTACCGGCCGCTCGAACAACCTTAATTCAATACAATTACCAACAATCCGATCAATACACGAATTAAACACGAATATAACGAACTCAAAACGTCGATACGATTAAACTAAGTTCATTGGGGCATTATATCGAATACGTTGTGGCCAAACTCCGGTTGTTTACAATCAAATCTCAATAAGCCACTATTAATTCCCCCAAGAAGTGTTTCAAACCAACAAAACATCTCCAATATGATCAATAATCCATTATGAATATCCAAAATCGTGATTATAACAACAATTAGTCGAAAATCCCCAATTCCAACTCGATTTTCAAGGTGTTCTTGAATAATTCCTCAATAATCCAATGAATCCTTATACAAACTCATAATCATATACATATCCCTTCATATATCATGATTATAATGTCCAAAACATCGTATCTCAACACAAAAATCGAAATCCAAGGTGTTGAAGAATATTACCTTTGAAGATCCAAGTACTTTAATCCGAAGAACACGCGTTAGATTGATTATCCGGGCTTCACGATCGAAAGGAGATGAAGAAAATCAAACACCCAAATGATTTGTGAAGGAAAAACCCTCCCTCAAACTTTCTCTCTCGGTTGAAGGTGAAGAAAAGGGAGAGAAATGGTGAAATCTTGAAAAAACGAATTTAAAGGAGTTGATCGCCTGCCGACACGGCCGTGCCGATTGGCGCGGTCGTGTCTGGTGGCCGACAGGGACTCGACCGTGTCTGCTTGACACGGTCGCGGCGCGGAGGGCCTTCCGATAGTGACCCGTCAAGCGGCGACTCGGCATGACTCGGCCGTGTCTTGGAACACGGTCGGGCGTGTCAGCGGTCGGTTACAGCTTATCGGAAGAGTTTGACTCGGCCGTGCTGCGACGGTTGGAGTCTGAGGCGTAGACTTCGGCATTTCCGGACGAGTACGGCCGCGGGCCGTGTCGGACGACACGGCCGAGTTCGCTCGGCGATGATCGGCCAATAACTGAAAAATGAGCGGTTGAGCTAAAACGACCATAACTCTCTCGTCCGGACTCTGATTGACTCACCGTTTGAACCATTGGAAAGCTAACTCGATGCTCTATAATATTGCAAAGATTTAGAATTTTTCGAGTTACCAAAAATTAATGGTGATCTAACAAAGTCGAACTCATATGAGGAAAGTTGAAACAATGAACAATAACGATACACAACTCGAAGTTTTTCCGAACGGTGAACACGGTGAATGAACATGATTGATGAATGATTATAATCGAGTGAAAAAAAATTCTGAGTGATAGTTACTGAGTGAAAATAAATGAATTCTCAACCGGGTATTACATACTCCCCCCCTTAAAAGAGTTTCGTCCTCGAAACTAAGGGTAAACGACTCTGGATATGAACTATCCATCTTGATCTGAAAACAATAATGCACATCTAGTCCTCGGGACCAAATCAACCGCAAGCCCAAGTCCCCAAGACTTGACGTCTCGAAACACAGTGAACGATTTCCTAAATTAACATGAAATCTTGAGCACAACGCCGAAAGGATGAACTCCCAACAAATGACCCAAATCTCAAGATTCTCGAATATGATCATAATAAGATAGATTAACAATAAATAATCCACAGTCACGATACATTATTACGGATAGATTTACACAGTCATCCAAAAAAACAAGGTTACATCTCAAATGTACCCAACATCGATATCCTTTATCTCAACGATTTAAGGTATATCCGAAGATCAACTCGCCGCTGCATATGATCTCAGAAGGTCACGAGAATGAAAGTGACTAAAATGAATGATGAATGATAATTGACTATAAATCCGACCAGGATTAAGAATGGCTCACCAAGGTGAATTAATAACGTCATGAGTGATAGTTCAAGTGAAATTATTGGAACCGTTGTTCCTCGTGAATTAAATGATTAATTTCATGATGACAAGTCTCAACATGATTGATGTATGATGAATGAATTATATGAATGAATGAACGACAACGAAATGAATGATTATACTATTAACGAACAAGAATTAACTTGTTCAAACCGGTGATGAATGTCCTTACCTCTGGCCCTCGAGGCCTGATAGTGGTCCCTTGGATGATGCACGGGCTGAAGTAACGAAGTCTCTCGAGGCCCTTGAGCTCTCTTGAGATTTACCGGCGCTAGAACCCTGCAGTATTTCGCGGTGTCCTTGCCTCCCACACAGAAAACAAACAATAGCCGCACCGTACACCGGGTACTAACGTGACTCTGAATCACGATTAAAGCAAACAACGGTCGAACTCGTCGCTCGAGAGGAAGATCTTGTCGGCCACGAAGACGACTAGAAAACGACCCCTTGGACGTCGGAGCCCGATGTCCCTCCGAACGAGCCGGCATTCTAGTCCTCTCACTGAAGAAATCAAGGATGCTTCGAGTAAGCTCCTTGATCAAAAGCTCTGCTCCAAGAGCCTTCCCGATGAACTCACTAAGTGAATTACAATTGTGATTGAACAATCGCATCCTCAATTGCGGATTTAGCCTCTTGCTAAAATACTTAATTTTATCCGCCTCAAGACGGATAATTGTGAAGCAAATCAAGTAGTCCACAAACTTCTCAAAGAATGACAATAACACCCTCGTCCTCGTCGGGTTCGGGGTTCAAAACCTCGACAACTTGGCTTCACGAAGTGGAGCCGGATAATACCTCTCTAACATGAGAGTCTTGAACTCGCTCCAAATACAATCACGATCGATGGGTTTCAAGAAAGCCACCACGAATATGCGCCCTTACTCAAGTAATAAGCCGCATCGCCACTTTACTCTCTTAGGACACTGAACCATGTCGAAGAGTTTATCAAAATGCTCGAGCCAATGAACAATATCAGCTGGTTCCGACGAACCCTCAAAAGTAGGCGGCATCTGACGAGAGATATCGCCAACAATGTGATTCACTCCTCCAGTCTGTCCATGAGATGGCACCTGGCATTCCTGTTGCGGTGGACCACGAACCATCGAGGTCTGCATGGTCTCCACTATCCGCGTCATCTGAGTCATCTGGGCCATCATGCCCTGCATAAATATGAATGGGTCAACCCGAACACCTTCCGAGTGAGCTGCTTCTCGGGTACGACTCCATGACGGTGAATGGTTATCTGACAGTGAATGAGTAGCCTCGCTATTTGATGAATTAATGATATCCCTCGCGTTCGTGTGGGCATGCACACGAGATCCCGGGTTCCGGCCCGCATGCGCCTCTACCCTGCGTCCTCTCGATGCTCTATCCATCGAAGTAGGAAAGTCACATGATGATTATAGATTCCGCATGAATATCGCATTATGATTACGTTACGAGTGACAATAATGAGCATACACGCTCTCGCACAATGAATGCATTAATGATTTAATGAAATGATCTCGACATTACGTCGAGTATGATAAGATCGTATGAAACATCAAATGAGGTAACATGATTGCACGATGAAATTCTGAAAAGATTACCTTGAACAAGTTAACAAGGTTGAAAATTCGATCCTCAAGATCAACAATCGAACCGTGAGATGGGTGAATGATTAATGAATTAAGCCGAACAATGAGATCGGTGAGTGATGGATGAATTAATCGAACGATGAGATTGGTGAGTGATTAATGAATTATACGAGTGATGATATTGGTGAGTGATGAATGAATTAATCGAGTGATGGATGAATTATCCGAGTGATGATATTGGTAGTGAGGAATGAATTAACCGAGTGATGGATGAATTATCGAGTGATGATATTGGTGAGTGAGGAATGAATTAACTGAGTGATGGATGAATTATCTGAGTGATGATATTGACTGAGTGAGGAATGAATTAACTGAGTGATGGATGAATTATCTGAGTGATGAGATCAAAATGATGATTGAGAATTATTAACTGAGAAATGAGTTGATCCTTAATGCTTACACAAGTCACACGTGCTCCAAAACAATTAGTCATGAATCAATCATAACACTAATATCACATATAGGTTTCAGCAAAGCATGAACAATTAATGACATGATGAATGTATGAACACAAAGAGGATCGAGTCCTTACACAGGTCATACGAAGCTTCGAGGTCTCGCGATACTAGTCTTCACTAACGACGACTCGATGAATGAATGACTCGTGCAGTCGCACTAATATTACGACTCACAAAACCTGACTGACTAGATTGTCATAACCTGACAATCCCACTACTACCGCGTCGGTAGGACCACATAACTCACATCTCAGGGTATTTCACAACCCAAAGCTCGATACCATTTCTCGTAACACCCCCAAATCCTATCAAGTTATCACGGTCCGTGGACCCCACGCCGGGAGATCCACCAGCGAACATGACTAAAATACATTAAATTAAACAACAAGGGAAAATCATAGTCCCTACCATGATATCCGACACAATATTCCGATAAGGAATTTCGGTGACAACGATGGGCCTACATGGCCAAGAGTAAAAATACAACATCCACGAGCATCCGCTCGGGTAATACTAAATGACAATGGTGACAAATGGAGAACACTCCAACCGATGACCAAACATGAACAACTCGGACTAGTATCGCTCGAATGCCTCGTCGCCATCATCATGCCCCCGTGTCTCAACTCTCTCCTCGCAAGCACCTAAAACATGAAAAACATGTTACCTTTACGGTCGATCATCCAGATAATGAACATCAAATACATGTATGACATGATATGCATCCAAAGGCAGAATGAAACAGTACAATTATGATAATAATACGAGATGCTCACAAATCAAAGTAAGAATCGAGCATTCGTGAAATACTATGCCCACGGCATACTATTAATAATTGCTCGATAGATTAGAACATAAGTGCCCAACGGCGAATTATAATCACAGAATACCACAATGAATTACACGGCATGAACCACACGTAATCAATTAAATATGAATCATAATGTCCGAAGGCTCCAATGAAAAATACCAAAACATTACGAAAGGCACGAAAGTCGTTCGTGGAAGTTAACAAATATCACAAACACTGAAGTCAAAACAGCCAGTATCAATGAGGGCGAAGCCACGCACGAAGCCGTATCACAATAAGGGCGAAGCCACGGCATCGGCCATTATCACAATAAGGGCGAAGCCACGGCATGAAGCCGTATCACAATTAGGGCGAAGCCACGGCATGAAGCCGTATCACAATTAGTGATAGTGTCTTGCCTTGAGTCGGCCAACACGATAAGAATGATGCAATGGATGATTCCATGAATGATTAAGCACTTGATTGGCTTAGAATGGCCAATCGTTACGAATGATACGATGAATGATTAAAATACCTCGATTGCCTTAGACGGTCAATCGATAACAATGAGATGGTGAATAATTGAACATTTCGATTTGCACGAACGCCAATCGATGACAATGATATCTGAAGGATGCCTCGGCACCTTTAATCGATTCTGCGACGGCGAAGGTGAGAAATGAATAAGCCAATGCCTTTAATCGGCATGCGGTTTAATGACAATCCAAACAGAATAACAATGATCTCAACGATGTCTTAAATTGACATCTATATTAACAACAATCGATACATCGATACCGCGAACCGCTATCGACAATAACATTAATTATGAGTATTACAATGCCTTGAATCGGCCGTTAACGAACAACTATAAACACTTGGCAAAATTGCGGAAGGTATCGTATCGAGCGATCTCTTGATATCAATGAATTCATGAAGAGACTAAGTCTCGAATGATACAACACATCCATACACATACATGATGACATTAGCTCATTGACTAGTACAAGTATAAAACTTGCCTCAAACCGAAGGCGAGAAGGTACTTCCACGATCAACGTCCTTAATGAAATTACCACGCTCGAACAACCTTAATTCAATACAATTACCAACAATCCGATCAATACACGAATTAAACACGAATATAACGAACTCAAAACGTCGATACGATTAAACTAAGTTCATTGGGGCATTATATCGAATACGTTGTGGCCAAACTCGGTTGTTTACAATCAAATCTCAATAAGCCACTATTAATTCCCCAAGAAGTGTTTCAAACCAACAAAACATCTCCAATATGATCAATAATCCATTATGAATATCCAAAATCGTGATTATAACAACAATTAGTCGAAAATCCCCAATTCCAACTCGATTTTCAAGGTGTTCTTGAATAATTCCTCAATAATCCAATGAATCCTTATACAAACTCATAATCATATACATATCCCTTCATATATCATGATTATAACGTCCAAAACATCGTATCTCAACACAAAAATCGAAATCCAAGGTGTTGAAGAATATTACCTTTGAAGATCCAAGTACTTTAATCAAGAACACGCGTTAGATTGATTATCCGGGCTTCACGATCGAAAGGAGATGAAGAAAATCAAACACCCAAATGATTTGTGAAGGAAAAACCCTCCCTCAAGCTTTCTCTCTCGGTTGAAGGTGAAGAAAAGGGAGAGAAATGGTGAAATCTTGAAAAACGAATTTAAAGGAGTTGATCGCCTGCCGGACACGGCCGTGCCGATCGGCACGGCCGTGTCGCATGGCCGACAGGACTCGACCGTGTCCCGCTTGACACGGTCGCGGCGTGGAGGGCCTTCCGATAGTGACCGTCAAGCGGCGACTTCGGCATGACTCGGCCGTGTCGGAACACGGTGGGCGTGTCAGCGATCGGTTCAGCTTATCCGGAAAGAGTTCGACTTCGGCCGTGCGAACGACACGGTCGGGTCTGAGGCGAGACCGGCATTTCCGGACGAGTACGGCACGGCGTGTCGGACGACACGGCGAGTTCGTTCGGCGATGATCGCGATAAGCGAAAAATGAGCGGTTGAGCTAAAACGACCATAACTCTCTCGTCCGGACTCCGATTGACTCACCGTTTGAACCATTGGAAAGCTAACTCGATGCTCTATAATATTGCAAAGATTTAGAATTTTTGGAGTTACCAAAAATTAATGGTGATCTAACAAATTCGAACTCATATGAGGAAAGTTGAAACAATGAACAATAACGATACACAACTCGAAGTTTTTCCGAACGGTGAACACGGTGAATGAACATGATTGATGAATGATTATAATCGAGTGAAAAAAATTCTGAGTGATAGTTACTGAGTGAAAATAAATGAATTCTCAATCGGGTATTACACTATCATGCTTGTGATTTCGGCAATCTTTGAATCGTTGCCGTCTGTGATTAATTGTGTTTTGGAGTCTAGTCTCGGCTAGTGCTCATTATGGGGTAAGTTTGGTGGGGCCTGAACCTTCGCGATTGTTTCCCCCAACACCTATGACTCAGTAGGTCAACGGCCATTGGATGGTTTCATTATGGGGTAAGTTTGGTGGGGCCTGAACCTTCGCGGTTGTTTCCCCCAACACCTACAACTCAGTAGGTCAACGGCCATTGGATGGTTTCATTATGGGGTAAGTTTGGTGGGGCCTGAACCTTCGCGGTTGTTTCCCCCAACACCTATGACTCAGTAGGTCAATGGCCATTGGATGGTTTCATTGTGATACGGCTTCATGCCGTGGCTTCGGCCCTTATTGTGATACGGCTTCGTGCCGTGGCTTCGGCCCTCATTGTGATACGGCTTCGTGCCGTGGCTTCGGCCCTTATTGTGATACGGCTTCGTGCCGTGGCTTCGGCCCTAATTGTGATATTTGACAGCTTCGGCTGAGTGGCTTTCAAACCTTTGTGATGTCTTGGTAATTTCATTGGAGCCTTCGGGCATTGCGATTCATAATTAATTCAGTTATGGTGTGGTTCATGTTCATGTAATTCATTGTGGTGCTTTATAAGTTATGATTCGCCGTTGAGCACTTATGTTCTAACCTGTTGAGCAAGTATTATTCATATGTCGTGGGCATAGTGTTTCACGAATGCTCGGTTCTTACCTTGGTTTGTGAGCATCTCGTATTATTATTATCATTGTACCGTTTAATTCTGCCTTTGGATGCATATCATGTTATACATGTATTTGATGTTAATTATCTGGATGATTGACCCCGTGGGGGCGGATCATGTTTTCATGTTTTAGGTACTTGCGAGGAGAGAGTTGAGACACAGGGGCATGATGATGGCGATGAGGCATTCGAACGATACTAGTCCGAGTCGTTCATGTTGGTCAGTCAGTTGGAGTGTTCTCCAGCTTGTCAGTCATTGTCATTATGTATTACTCGAGCAGATGCTCGTGGATGTTGATATATTTTTATTTTTGGCCATGTAGGCCCATCGTTGTCGTTGAAATTCCTTATCGGAATATTGTGTCGGATATCATAGTAGGGACTGTGATCTCCCTTGTTGGTTAATTTTAATGTATTTTAGTCATGTTCGCCTGTTGGATCTCCGGGTGTGGGGTCCACGGCACTGTAATAACCCAATGGGATTTGGGGGTGTTACACCAACCGACTCAAACGAAGACCCAGGATGCTGACTGGAACGCCCCCGTCTCTGGGGTGTGCCCTGCCGAGCGGATGTGTCCCCTTTCAAGAGCGATACAGATCGCACCTTGATAGGGGGAGAGGATCCACGAGAAGCTGCCCTTCCTCGTGTGGAAGTCGAGGAGTCAGAGGCAGCTTTACCCCTGGTCGTGACTCTAGGGGCAGTAGACGATGGCAACAGTCGTCTCTTAACAGGGGGCTTTGGTGCCTTCACGAGGGGCACCATGGCTGAACGAAGAGAGCCTGGACTCAGATATTTCAAGTTGTGTGCGGATAAGAGCGCACTCAGTTTGAGAAAGAGAGGGAAGAGAGGGAAGAGAAGAAATGAGGGGAGGTGGGGGCTCATAGACCACCATGGCCAAAGTATAAGGCTCCATGATGATTGGCACATCGAGGCGACCCTCACTGGCTTGGCACGAGGGGGAAGACTCATAGAGTCTAGACGGTAAAGGAACAGTGGACAACTCCGTGTCGTCATCAATGACAAGCTCGTCATCAGTATTGTGGCCACTAGCATCGCTACCCAAAACACTCTCCTTATCACCTACACTAATAACGTCATCAGTACCTATTAAATCTTCCTCCTCTCTAGAAGAGGAGGCCAAAGAAGCGAAATATAAATGCTGACCAGTGGCAACCGTACCCTTGGGGAAAAATCCCGTCTCTTTGGGTCCTTTATTGGTCACTACTTGCCAAATGGCAGTCTCCTTGCCTTTAGAGCCCTTAGGAGCTACCGGTAAAGTAGTAGCCTTAGGGGCTTTAGGAGGGGTTTGCCGCGCCTTCGCCGCTAGGGGCAGAAGGCTTACATCTGGGCGGCGGGGCGCTCTTTGCGCCTATGTAGCAACTAGAGGGCTCGTGCCCCACATGTGAGCAGAGAGAGCAATACAAAGGATCTCTCTCATAAATCATGCGTTGCGTGAGAACATAGTCATCAAATTCGATCTCCATCTCTGGCAATCTGGCCGCAAGGAGATCAATCTCGACGCACACACGAGCGACAGAGAGTCGTGAGTGTGTAGCCGTCGGTGCATCCACTAAAATGGGATTGCCAATAGCCTTGGCAATCGTGTATAGAGCACGTGGATGGAATAAATGAATCGAGAGGCCCGGGAGCCTAATCCACACCGGGCAAATCGAAATCTCTGTCTTAAGGGAAAATCTAGGGGTCCACTTAAATACACGAGAGGGGCAACCAGAAAACTTCCAACTAGAGCCTAGCTACACTCGTCTATAATCATCTTCATTTTCAAATTTAATAGCAATATGGCAATAATTCAACCAACTCCAACTACATTTACCCCTCATTTTCATATCAATCAATCCAGCGGACACATCTCGAGGGGTGGGAATAGCATGCGAAAATTTAAGAATTAAGGTACGTTCCCACGAAGCAGCTAAACTGCTCATATCAGAAGTAGAAAGGGAGACACGCAATTTCTCATTAACGGAGGAGAGAGTACCAAAAGGACATACCTTCGCTCCATCAAAATTGAAAAATTTCACTGTCGAGCCGGGTTATTGAAGACTCCCGGGCATCTGAACTAATCACGTCGGGTTATTAAACCATTTGAGCATAAGAAACTTGCGGCCGGAATTCCTTGGCATTTTCGATCACTAGACGATTGACCGTAGAGGATGGATTCGGTTTTGTATGGTTCCCCGTGGTAGTTTCGGATTATTTTGGGTGATGGGTCGGTTTGTTTTTATTGGGCCGAGAAATATTAAGGTTGGGCTGGGGAGCAATTGGGGCAGGTTGGGTATGAGGGCTGGGGGGATGGGAATAAGAGGAGGTTGAGGTAGGGATGGCAGTCGGGTACGGCGGGCGCGGATAGTGCCTATCCACATCCGTACCCGCGAGGGAAATCTGTACCCGCGACGGGTATGATTTGCCAACCACACCCGCGACCCGCGGGTATTCGCCACCCGCCACCCGTCGGGTATCCACAATCCGCTATCCGCGGATACCCGCGATGCAAATAAATGAATTCAATATAAATAAAAATTTCACATAAATTAATATCCATAAATCAAACTCATAAATTCAAATCCTCTAATCCACAAAGTTCAAAGTTTAAATCCACAAATCACAAAACACAAAATTAATATCAAAAATCATCAACTAAAAACAAAGTTTAAATTCTAATGAAAAGCATATTATTCGAAGTCAACATTTGAAATAGACCTATTTTCATCTTCTTTGTTGTGTCAATGTTTGAAATAATGAGTGTGGGTCGGGCTCTGTTCGGGTATAATTGTGGGTATTTCATGGGTATTTTTGTAGATATTTCGCGGGTATCTTCGCGGGTGTTTTTCGCGGGTAGACGGGTTTCGCGGGTATGGATAGTAACTATCCATATCCATACTCGCGAACCTAATGGATAGTAATTTCATACCACTAAGCTATCCATGGATACCAAATGCCCACCAAACCCACACCTATTAGGGTCGGGTGTCCGCGGTTATCCGTTACCCGCGGGTAAATTGCCATCCCTAGGTTGAGGTCTGGGAGATAATCGGGCCAGGAGTGGGCTGGGAAATTAAGTTAGTGGGTTGACTGTGTGCCGGATTGCTTGTGGGGCTTATAAGGATTGTATTATGCTTGGGTTTAGGATGTAGTTGGCCAATTGGAGGGGTGGGCTTAGCAGGGGTTGTAGTGAGTTTATTTGTAGGAGAAGGTCCAACTGTAGTGGGCTGAGTTTGGGATAATGGTTGAATAATTAGATTGGGCCAAATAAGTCCGGCCCAGAATGATTTGGGATTAAATTAAGAGGGCTAACCTCAGCTTCTTCCATCTGGGCCGCAGACTGGAGACATGAAGGTTGAGTGCATGCTGGGCCATTACTCACGGGCTGGACCGGAAAATCAGTGGATGGCAGGGGGCCCAAATGGAAGTCAAGCCCGGATCCATTATCCTCCCTATAATACGGGAGTTCTCTGCAACTACGGTTTCAAAGGGCAGTAACCCTAATTTTGGCGGCGCCTCCACTGCAGGAGACGAGTGGCGATGGCGGTTGCAGATCGGGTGATCGGAGCTTCACTTCCGGTAAGACTAGATTTAGCAAAACCTACGCTTTTCGGATTCATTGTGGAGCTATTATCTGCAAGGCGACGCTGTTCAGAAGAAGAAGTCAGCGGCTGATTTGGTGAAGACGATGGCGATGGTGACGGCGACGGAGATGTTTCCGGGCTGTGGCGGACGACATCAGGTGCTGCCAAAAACATTGCTGTTGTTTTTTCGGGTGTTCGAGACGCCCGTTTTTTTCTCGGCATGGACGTAAACTGCTTCAGACGCCGGAGGAGTCGACGGCGGACATGGGAAGAAGCAACTGGTGTATGTGGCTTGGTAAGGCGAAAGAGGATCTGCGACCGATTGGTAGAGGCGACATCAGAGCTGGTCGGAAAGACCAGGCGACCGAGGCGATTTTCACCTTGAGTATGTGAAAATCGTCGGTCTCGTAGAGGCTGCTGCCGATGTCGGTTCTGGATGAGATTGGTTGGGGAAGGATCGGGCGGAGATGGCGAGTCGGCTGATGGGTGAGATGGCCGGAGATGGTGGCCGGTGTTGGTAGTCGATCCACCTTGGCATCCACCTAAGCGCTTCGGGCAGCCGAGCGGATCCTGGAGCCGAGCCGGTCATAGGCCTGATCGTTTCTCGGGCTTACGAAAAAACCGGACCGGGTAGAGACCTTAGAGCCGACCCGGAACCCGGACCAGAAAGACCGAGCAGACCCTATATGAATACGATCCATAATCATGAATAAGGCCGACCAGAGTAGCAGGAAGCTCGAGGGCCGATCCCATTGTCGGTCATAACAGATAAATATCAAAAGCCCGAAGAACAGTGAGACGGTAAAGAGAGTTATGTGCCCTTTCCCAAAGACACTTAAGAAGGTGACACGTGTCAAAGGAGTCACCTTCATTTTGACAAATGTCGTGATATTCATCTCAATCTTCCTACTGCCATCTCATGAATGGTAGCATTGCGTATATATATGCGGAGAATGTCTGATAAAAGGACTTTGGAAAAAAGAGAGAAAAGAGGGATATGTAGAGGGAAAAAAGAGAGAAAAGAGGGATATGTAGAGAGAAAAAAGAGATAAAACAAAAGAAGAGAGAAAAAGAAGTAAGACTTGTAATTAACAAGCAAACTGGATAGGCCGTGACACATTATTCTCGCATCTATTACGCTATCAAAAGGTCATTAATAAAATTTAGTGATCAAATATCTTCCATCTTGTTTATTATTTTCTACGTGGCTTCGATCTATTCGTCCAGATCAGCACACGTGACGTTGACCAAATCAGACGTCAACAGAATGGCGCTAGAGGAAGGGCGACCGAACCTCCGGGAGCTTGAGCAAGTCGCTCAAGTTATGACCAATTCCAATTATAATCAGCCCGCCACAAAGAAGGGAAATCCGTTCCAGTTGGCGGGGCACTTTGACACACCTTGCGTTCATCCGGGAATAACCACCCCCACCAAGGGATGGTGAGATGAAAGCATAGGAATCATCGTAACTACGAGTCGAAAACATAGGAATCATCGTAATTTGAAGTTGAAAGCACAGGAGCCATTGTGACCACGGGTTCCTGCTCGACTCGACTGACCTTTTAAAGGTCATAACTCGAAGGATATCGAGCGCAGCTCAAAATTCTAGAAAAGGTCTCGAAGAGTCCTCGTATCCTTCAAATTAAAGTTGCAGTCAACATACACTGCAACATCTGAAAACTCCTTCGGAATCCCCATCCACACCCGCGAAGGTCCTGGTAATCCGGACGGACTTTGGACCAGTGCAAAACATCTCCAAGTATTGAGCCATGTGTTAGAAAAGCAGCGGCGGCCCTTACAAGTGAAGTGGAAGACGAAGTAAAAGTAATCTGTAAAGGAGTTTTCCGCATAATCACCCGAGCAGCGGTCGTTAGGATGCCAACGACGAAACTCAAAACTCAAAGTGACGAAAAAACCGCAGAAAGTGGAAGATATTAGTAAAGCTAAAATAAGTCAAGGAATAATCTCTATAAGAAAAGAGGGGCCCGGCCGACCGAGTCACTAACAATCCTGCAGCGGCCGACCCAAGAAGAATCTCAGGCGTTCTGCGACGACCCCCGTCTACGAAGCAGTTTATCCATGTCGCAAGATTCGCAATCCAACGGACAAGTCGGGGCGGTTAGTGCAATTATGAAACAGTACCTCAAGGCCCACCTCGAAAAGCGCAAAGGGTCACGGTCTGAAGAACTCTCTGAAGACTCGGGGATGCCTCGGCCCGCCGATTGAAAAATATCTTCGTAGCCTCCGGCACTGAGGCGATGACCCCGGTCGAAATTGGAACACGCCCACCGGAGAATTCGTTTCAAAAAACAAGGTCAAGGGGGCCCTAAGAACCTGGACCTCGTCGCCCCAAAAAGGCGGAACGTCTTCAACAAAACATCTGAGGATCATCATCAGAGTCTTCAGGTCAATGACCTCATTATTAAACGAGCGCTGGGGCCCGACACGGGACCTCCTGAATCCAAGTAATAAAGCCCGTCAGAACGGAGGTTGCTAGCTAGAATATATAAATGATCAAGGATTAATTCATTCGTTGAATGTCGTGAAGGTATGATCAATAAAATTCGACTCTATTTCATCTCTGAATCAAATGCACTGTAAGATCGAGCTCGTCTCGGCACTTCGAATGACCGGCTCCCCCGACACTATAAGACCGAGTTCGTCTCGGCACCTCGAATGACCGGCTCCCCCGGCACTATAAGACCGAGCTCGTCTCGGCACCTCGAATGACCGGCTCCCCCGGCACTATAAGACCGAGCTCGTCTCGGCACCTCGAATGACCGGCTCCCCCGGCACTATAAGACCGAGTTCGTCTCGGCACCTCGAATGACCGGCTCCCCCGGCACTATAAGATCGAGCTCGTCTCGGCAACTCGAATGACCGGCTCCCCCGGCACTATAAGACCGAGCTCGTCTCGGCACCTCGAATGACCGGCTCCCCCGGCACTATAAGACCGAGCTCGTCTCGGCACCTCGAAGGACCGGCTCCCCCGGCACTATAAGACCGAGTTCGTCTCGGCACCTCGAATGACCGGCTCCCCCGGCACTATAAGACCGAGCTCGTCTCGGCACCTCGAATGACCGGCTCCCCCGGCACTATAAGACCGAGTTCGCCTCGGCATCTCAAAAGACCGGCCCACCCGGCACTGAAAGTCCGAGTTCGCCTCGGCATCTCACAAGACCGGTCCACCCGGCACGGAAAGTCCGATCTCGCCTCGGCATCTCACAAGACCGGTCCACCCGGCACGGAAAGTCCGAGTTCGCCTCGGCATCTCACAAGACCGGTCCACCCGGCACGGAAAGTCCGAGTTCGCCTCGGCATCTCACAAGACCGGTCCACCCGGCACTGAAAGTCCGAGCTCGCCTCGGCATCTCAAAAGACCGGTCCACCCGGCACGGAAAGTCCGAGTTCGCCTCGGCATCTCACAAGACCGGTCCACCCGGCACTGAAAGTCCAAGTTCGCCTCGGCATCTCAAAAGACCGGTCCACCCGGCACTGAAAGTCCGAGTTCGCCTCGACACCTTGACCGATCAGCCCGTCCGGCACGATCAACAAAGGGTGAACAGAAAAGACGGCGGTCAGACCAACCGGGCCCAAACACAAAAAAAAAAGCAACAAAGCCCATAAAAAGATTTTATTCATTCAAAATAAGCCGCTCCATGTCAGAATACAAAAGAAATCAAGGAAAAACGGCACGCAGGCCATACATGGAATAAAACAAAAAATCTACTCGGCCTTGTCCTCCTGATCGGTCGCCTGAGAAGACTGTCCTTCACCTTCGCCGGACGGGATCACTACCGGATCTTCGACAGCTTCGGTAGCCTTCGGCTCATCATCTCCGACAGTTTCAACCTTTAGGTCGGCCGCCTGAGACTTTACGTAGGCCTGGACCTCCTCAACAGTCTTCCCTTCTTTCATGAGATCCAATATCTCATAACAAGTGGAGACATAGTTAAGGTTGATCAATTCCTCGTACTCGGGTGTCTTCAAAAGCGGTAGCCCGTCGACAAAGGCCCCGGCATAACCCGCAGATTCGCAAGTCCGAACCCGATCGGTCAATTGCTCAATCTGGGCCTTAGCACTTTGCAAATGGGCCTCGTACTCGGCCACGATATCCAGCACCGTTTTGCGCCTTCTCGGGCCCGTGGCCATCTCGTCAGCCTTCCCTTTCCACATATTGGCCTCAAAGGCCCGGCTCTCCAGAAGCTCCATCTCACCCTTCAGAGAAGCCATCTCCTCCTCCAAAGATTTGATAAGCGAAGGGCAGAGATGGTGCTCCTCCTGTAAGGCCTTGAGATCGGCCTCTGCCTTTTTATGTTTCCCAGCTGAGGCGGTCAGCTCCCCAGCGGCCTTCACATAGGTGCACAACGCCCGGCCCAAAATAGCGTTTCCAAAATGGATCTGCTCATCCGGATCCATGTCATTGGTCACCATCTCCATTTTCGGCGTCCAACCCAAAATGGGGACATAGCTGGACTCAACCACCGATGGGGGGACCCGATCGAGCATTTCGGCGGTTGGGGTGGCTGCCCGGACGTAGTCGAGGAACCAGCGCGGTCTCCGCCCTTTCATCCGGGCACAAGGTTCTTCCCGATCCTTATTCACCGGGAGATAGTGGCCCTCCAAATCAATCAAGGGCTCCTTACCCTTCGCCCGGCCCGTCCGCACAGGGCTCAGGGCGGGCACAACAATCTCAGGAAGGGGGAAACCCTCGGTCCTGGTCACGTTATCCTCAGTCCCGGCATCTACTCTCTTCCGCTTGCCCGCGCGCTCCCTACGCTCGGCGGCCTCCGCAGCCAGCCTCGCCACCCGCTGCGCAGGCGTCTCTTTCCGTCCCGACGAGCTCCTACCCCTAGGGACTGGATGAGGAAGATGTGTCAAAAAAAAAAAAAAAAAGAGCTACCTGACGAAGACATCCTGCTCGGGTTAGTGGATCGAAGTCCCGCGGCCCAAAGATTATCCTCAGTAACCAGAAGGTATGACTTCCTCCGATCAGCGGGAAGGTCCAAAAGCTGCTCAACCCGGTCGTCGAACAAAGAAGAGGTCTCTGAAGCCGGGATACGTTCTGCACAAACAACAAATTATGAGCGTTAGACAAAAAAGGAACAGCAGCAAAAAACACGACACTTACTCATTTTAACAATGAAGTGTTCGGGGACCCGAAGCTCGGCGTCTATCACGCCAGGTTCCCACTCATCAACCGAGCTCATCCACGTCCCCCCTACATAAAACCACTGTTCTTTCCAGCTATGTATGGTCTCCGGCACATCCACCAATTCTTTATACATCGCGTCTTGTGTCAAATAAAACCGGCCCAGAACCGGATCGGCCGAATGACCTCCATAAGAAGAGACTGTTAATCTCTTCAAAGCCGGGCTCGGTCCATCCATGCCGACTAAAAAGAATCAAAAGACCCACCATCCGAGCCCAAGAATTCGGATGAATTTGGGCAATACAAAGGCCCCACCGCCTCAACCACCGGAAAGTACCAACGGAAGAGGAAACCTTAGCCGGACAACGGGAGCGGTAATACACCGCCGTGCACCCGTGAGGAGGGTGTGGGGTCTCTCCTCTGGGTCCGAACAAACATCCGCACCACCGCGGGTATCTTAAATCGCCCCGCCAAGCCTCCAACCGCCATCGGTGGCCGTCTGCGTATCAAGGCCGAATCCCATTCCGCCTCAACAAAGGAGACGGCCGAGGCCGAACCTGTGCCCCAAGACGCCAACCGCCGTCAACGGCGTCGCCACCCCCACGTCTCCAGAATCTGCATCTCCAGAATCCGTCGATCTTGCGACCTCGCCTCCATCCTCATCGCTCCAGTCCACGGGAGCATCACCTGTCGACAGATCCGCCACTCCCGTGCGGTCCGGAGACACAACCGACTCCTCCGCCGTATTCCTCCGCTCCGACATCATAGAATAAGAAAAAAGAGGAGGAAAAGCAGGCTTACCGGGAAAGTCTGCAAAATCATGAAGAAGAAAAATTGCCGGAAAAAATCTCTCTCTGCAACAAAAATAGCGAAGGAAGCAATGAAGAAGAAGACTCTCTATATTTATAGGATGAAACAAGGGCATTAAATACTAAACGGCGATTCATAATCGTCACGAAAATTAAGGACGCGTGAGACACCGCGACGAATTACATCCCGCCACGCGTCCCCCTCACTATGACTCTTGGAGATCCCGAAGTCAAATCGACGCGACTCTCAAAGATATGTCCCTTCAAGGGATCTTATCCACCCCCAAATCGGATCGACCTCAATCTGAAACGATTCCAGCACCGGCCAACCCGGCACGACCCTGGACTCGGGGGCCCTTGTTGGTAGTCGATCCACCTTGGCATCCACCTAAGCGCTTCGGGCAGCCGAACGGCCGAGCGGATCCTGGAGCCGAGCCGGTCATAGGCCTGATCGTTTCTCGGGCTTACGAAAAAACCGGACCGGGTAGAGACCTTAGAGCCGACCCGGAACCCGGACCAGAAAGACCGAGCAGACCCTATATGAATACGATCCATAATCATGAATAAGGCCGACCAGAGTAGCAGGAAGCTCGAGGGCCGATCCCATTGTCGGTCATAACAGATAAATATCAAAAGCCCGAAGAACAGGCAGACAGGACAGTAAAAGAGAGTTGTCATGTCCTTTCCCAAAGCACACTTAAGAAGGTGACACGTGTCAAAGGAGTCACCTTCATTTTGACAAATGTCATCAGCATATTCATCTCAATCTTCCTACTGTCATCTCATGAATGGCTAACATTGCATATATATATGCCAGGAGAATGTACAATAAAAGGACTTTGGAAAAAAGAGAGAAAAGAGGGATATGTAGAGGGAAAAAAGAGAGAAAAGAGGGATATGTAGAGAGAAAAAAGAGATAAAACAAAAGAAGAGAGAAAAAGAAGTAAGACTTGTAATTAACAAGCAAACTGGATAGACCGGCACACATTATTCTGCTCGGCTCTATGCTATCAAAAGGTCATTAATAAAATTTAGTGATCAAATATCTTCCATCTTGTTTATTATTTTCTACGTGGCTTCGATCTATTCGTCCAGATCAGCACACGTGACGTTGACCAAATCAGACGTCAACAGCCGGACGGGGATGCAGTTGAAGAGAGAAGTGGCGGCGTGTGTGTGAAGGAGTATCAGGCAGTCTAACTCGTGGTTTTTTTAACCACTCGCTTTCCTCTTTTCTGTGCGGCTTTTCACCCATTTTTTATTTTATTCTTAGCGTATATCAAATAAGGTTATGTTTCGGTACGTTTCTCTCTTTTCACGAGCGATGTTGTCCAGGTGTCATTATTTCTTAAATTTTTTATTGATTTTATATTGTTAAAGTTATTTTGTGTATTTATATTATTTTATGATTCCAATTAAAACTAATTTTTTATATAAACAACTATTAGAAATATTTGGGCCGCATTTTTATTTCTTCACAGACCATTAAAATCTCAGGACCGATCTTGGTGGAGACCACAAAAATTTTATACTCTTTTAAATTAAATCTTAAAAAATGAAAAACTTTTCAAATAGCCCTGAGTACTATATTTATTTTCATATTAACCATTGTATTCATAATGAAAATCATTTATATTCATATTAATCATTGTATTCATAATGAAAATCATTTGTCACATATCTAATGATGAATATACATATAGATATGACAACTCTCTTTTATTTCTTCTTCTCTTTCTTTATTGAATTTAATATAACTATTATTTTAATATTGTAAATTTTGAGATATGAGAATTGAGGTATGTCTATGTAAAATAAAAGCTTGAAATGAAACAGAGATAGTTTATAAGTGAATTTAAAGTAATTTTATGATGGAAATGAGATCGCGATAGCAATCTCTCATAATTATAAGTCGATTTGGAGAATCAATATTTATATGCTATTATTATATTTAATTTTTATAGATCTTATTATTTTGTTATAAGGGTACTTATTATTATTATTAGGGTTTATTTCTTATTCACCAACTTTCTTTGATATTATATATAGATAGGTCTATTATTGTTATGAGGGAGTTGGATATTGGATAAGAAAATACTAGATTTATTCTTTTTCCCCTGTTTTATTTGTGTTCTTTCGATATTCACCTTGAATCAACGGATTTTCACATTTAATCACGTGTTGGGTACAACATTTTGGGTATTCTTATAAGGGAAAACTATGTTTATTGTCCTAACGTATGAACCTTTTTACGTTCATGTCCTAACCTAAACATAATTGCAAATTGCCATATAACGTATGCAAAATTTTAATGTCCGTGTCCTAATGACCGGAATCCGGCCAATTTGCCTATGTGGCACACTGGAAATGTGACGTGGCTTGATTACATCATTTTAATAAATAAAATTGTCCACATCAGCTCCAAATCATCAGTTATCACTTAAAAACTTTAAAAAAAATTAAAATATTATAAAATAAAATTGAAAAAGTAAAATTATAAAATACAATTGTAAAATAAAATTATAAAATTTAAAAAATATTAAAAATTATAAAATTTTTAAATGTGGTCAATTAAAATTTTATAATTTTATAATTTTTTAAAATTAAAATATATAATAAAACTGTAAACTAAAATTATAAAATTAAAAAATTATAAATATTATAAATGTGGTCAATTTTATTTTATAATTTTTTAATATTTTAAAAAGTAAAAAATAATTATAAAATTGTAAAAAAAATAAAAAAAACTAAAAAATTGTAAAATTATAAAATAAAATTGTAAAATTATAGTAAATAAAATTTTAAAATAAAATTAAAAATTAAAAAAATTATAAAAAATTATAATTTTATAAAAATTTCTACATGTATGGAAATAACTGATGATTTGGAGCTGATGTGGTCAATTTTATTTTATTAAAATGATCTATTATAAAACATGTGTGGCATTATATATTAAAGTATCTTCATTATTGAAAAAACAGACAATGCCACACATGTTTTATAACTTGATTAGATCATTTTAATAAAATAAAATTGACCACATCACCTCCAAATCATCAGTTATCAATTCAAAAAAAAATTAAAAAATTATAAAATTATAATTTTTTTTAATTTTTTTAATTTTATTTTAAAATTTTATTTTCTATAATTTTACAATTTTATTTTATAATTTTACATTTTTTTTAATTTTTTTTAATTTTTTACAATTTTATAATTATTTTTTACCACTTAAAAAAATAAAAAATTAAAAAATTATAAAATAAAATTGACCAAATTTATAATATTTATAAATTATTATAATTTTATAATTTTATAATTCTAGTTTACAATTTTATAATTTTTTTTACAATTTTATAATTATTTTTTACTTTTTAAAATATTAAAAAATTATAAAATAAAATTGACCACATTTATAATATTTATAATTTTTTAATTTTATAATTTTAGTTTACAGTTTTATTATATATTTTAATTTTAAAAAATTATAAAATTTTAATTGACCACATTTAAAATTTTGATAATTTTTAATATTTTTTAAATTTTATAATTTTATTTTACAATTGTATTTTATAATTTTACTTTTTCAATTTTATTTTATAATATTTTAATTTTTTAATTTTTTTAAGTGATAACTGATGATTTGGAGCTGATGTGGCCAATTTTATTTTATTAAAATGATGTAATCAAGCCACGTCACATTTCCGGTGTGCCACATAGGCAAATTGACCGGATTCCGGTCATTAGGACACGGACATTAAAATTTTGAATACGTTATATGGCAATTTGCAATTATGCTTACGTTAGGACACGTACGTAAAAAGGTCCATACGTTAGGACAATAAACGTAGTTTTCCCTTCTTATAATCAACGTACATTTATGCTTTATCACGCTTCGAGCTGTATCAGTTGGTATCAGAGACAGACGATCCTTCACGATGCCGCTGAATTAATCGTTGCTATTGGATCATGTTGTAGTATTTGATGATAATATATTGTTCTATGATCGAGATCCAGTCTATGATGTATATGACGATGATTATAATTTAATTGGTGGAAGTTTTGAATTTGAGGACTTTATCAATCGGAAACTCATTGATTCTAAACATCAAATTAAATGATAGATTGAAACTGATGGCTTCCGAGGCGATAATTCCTTGTACCGTCCATGACACGTATAGTCATCCTCGCACTCACGTGCCTACGCACGGTGCGATGGCAGTAGATGGATGCGATCTGATCGATCCGCATCTGGCCCATACACGCCACATATAGTGCATCTGGCAGGAAATGTACTACATGAAGTGTACCGTGGACCCAACCATAATTCCTCCTTGGTGTGCTTGAGTATGTTAGTGTCGTCAATGATATGGTTGTTCATGAATGTTGGGTTCCAGCAGTCGGTTCTGTTTATGGTCATCTCGGCAACATATTAGTACAGTTCCATTGTCCTTTGTATCTTTATATATTTTTTTCTCTGAGTGGGCGACTTGTGATTGTAGAGATTTTCGAACAGCCCCACCTCATAGCTTCAAGATTTTATTAGGATATGTATGGTTTACTTATTCAAACTTATCCGTTATAGTCTTATTTTATCTCAACTTTTATTAGATAATTAACTTTGCAAATAGGAGTTTAGTTGATGTATTATGTGACTGGAACATGGCATAAAGCGTGTGGTCCAACCACAGATGACCTCTAGGATTAATTGATGGTAAAATTTACTTTTAAACATTCATTGTTCATTTTGTTCTCCGCAGGTATGGACGAGGATAATAACATTTTTACCTTGTCATTATTGCAGTTAAAATTTATTGTCGAACCTATTCATTGTAACGCCCTCAAAATCCCATTGGGTTATGACAGTGCCGTGGACCCCACACCAGGAGATCCACCTGGCGAACACGACTAAAATACATCAACTGACCAGAAAGGAAAATCATAGTCCTTACTATGATATCCGACACAATATTCCGATATGGAATTTCAACGACAATGATGGGCCTACATGGCCAAATTAAAAAATACAACAACATCCACGAGCCTTGCTCGGAAAATACATAATGACAACGACTGACAAACTGGAGAACACTACGAACAGACTAACCAACATGAACACCAAAACAACTCGGGACTAGTATCGCTCGAATGTCTCGTCGCCATCGTCATGCCCCTATGTCTCAACTCTCTCCTCGCAAGCACCTAAAACATGAAAACATGTACCGCCCCCACGGGTTCAGTCATCCAGATAATGAATATCAAATACATGTACAATATTGAATAAGAAAATATTAGGCTTAACCCTCTTCTCGTAATTTATTTATACTCTCCCAGTACTCATCTTGAATCAACAGTTCTTCACATTTAATCACATATTGCATATAATATTCCGGATACTTTTAGAATCAATGGATATTTACGCCTTTATCACGCTTCTAACTGCATCAGTTAACATTTAGAGTCATAATAATTACGTGGAGTCCATCAAGATGACTCAAGATGAGGAATTTGAACTCCCCTAGTCTCATTGGGTTGCCGCTATCGATGGAATTTTCGATAGCTACCGCCAACAAGATAAACTTGCTGCACTGAGATCGTTGGCGACCTTGCCGCCACCATCTCCAGCTTTGGCAGCCCTTGTTGCCACCGCGCTAACATATCCAGATCCGACTGATCATGTCACCGTTCGCGAACCACCGCCTACTGTTTTCAGTTGAAAATTCATCGAGAGCAATTTTTATTTTTTTATTATTCACGATATATTTTGTTGCCACTAATTTGGGATCTCTGTCGTATTGCCTCAGGATTTTGAGTCACACTCGTACGACCGATATTTTTGAGCTCAAATATTTGGTGGTGCTAGTTTTTTCCTCTGGTGATGAGATCGGTTCCGATTTGAGGATGAAAAGTTTCAAGAGGGAAAGAAAGATGGAGACAAGATTGCGTTAGCAATCCCTCATAATTATGAGCCGATTGGAAAATCAATATTTATATGATATTATTATATTTGATTTTTTTTTATAGATTTACTATTTAACAATTAAGATACTTTGCATTACTACTACTACTATTATTATTATTAGACTTTATTTTTTGTTCACCAAGTTTTTGTGATACGATAAATAGATAGGTCTATTATTGTTACGAGAAAGTTGAATATTGAATAAATAATTATTGAGTTTATCTCTTTTTTCGTGTTTTATTTGTGTTCTTATGGTATTCATCTTGAATTAATAAATCGTCATATTTAATCACGTGTTGCATATAATATTCTGAATATTCTTAGAATCAGAATACATGTTGCGAGTGCTTTAGACATTCAACCGACTCTCTGATAAGTGAAGACTCAGCCCTAGCTGCTATTGGAGCAAGATTTAAAAAAAATGACTCTAATCTATACTCAATACTAACATAGAGTCGCGAAAAATAAGTGTCTGTTCCGGGAATTATTATTCCCGTGATATGTCTTACCTAATACTGATTAAATAGGGATCATAGATGGTAGGGATTCTAGATTCTTCTAAAGGTAGTAGGACTATACTTGACGTCTTTCTTTGTAAAAGAATTTTATATATGAAATGAGTCTCATTATAAAACCTATAAAAAGACTCATCTATCAATTTTATCAATATAATGGTTTACATCTTTTACTTTATACCGTTTCTTTACTGCTCTTTCTGCAATATGTTATCAGCATTTACTCTCCGTACAAGTAAGAAACAAAAAAAACGAAATTACAAGAGAAAAAAGACCGCGACACTCTTGGACCAGCAAATCGACTGCCTCCACTCCGGCTCGCAGCAACCCTAGCCGCCTCCCCGCACCAAGTCGCCACTGCCACCGTCTTACCAGACCTAGATCACGCGCCACCGCTAGCGTAGATCTGGTTTCCCAATACCAACAAAATAGTCTCACGCACCGCCGCGCTCCATAACCGCGCACAACTCTTCTTTTTTGACCACGCACCCCAGCCAAACCAGAAGATTCAGAAGCTTCATCTGCCTTCAATGGCAGATTTATTAATATTATCTTTCAGCCCCTAATGTTTTGAAGGTTCCATTTTTGGACCCATTAATACCCTTCGACTACCTGTTGTACCACTAACACCTGATGACTATAACGAGTTTGGATACCGTGGGGATGTTGAAGAATTTTGGGCTATACGTGAATGTTTAACCTATGATAATATCCGAAAAGACACACTATATCCTGCCATTTTGGTCGCATCATCTTTTAATACGAGGTCCATCAAAGCTACAGTTAGATTACATTTGTGATCCAATTCGCTCGTGATCCAGTTCACCTGCGATCCGATTTACCGCGACCAATCGATCTGCGTCGCTCTCCATTATAACCCATGATAGTCATCTGATTGCGTGATCTATCATCTTGCATAGAAGAGCGCGTTCGATTCGGGTATAGTTGATCTAACCCAACTGATTCGGCTCGCCCCCGGCCCGATCAGACCCGATCCCGACTCGCCTGCATGAGACCCCTTCTCGATCTATGTGTTATTCGTAGGATAAGGCCCGACCTGCTCGTTTCAGCCCGGCTCGACCCATATTCGTCCTAGCCCGTGTCGCATAACCCGAGTCCTTTTCGGCTAATTACCGAGCTCAATAGCCCTTTTTCGGGCGCTTCTCAACTCTCTCCTTTTTTTAATTAATTATTCAGTTACTCAATAACCCGTATGTTTATGAATCTAACTGTGTTTATGCTTTACGTAGCATATAGGAAAATATGTTGTTCATGATGATATGCACGCTATGGAGAGAAGTCATACTTAGTATCCCGTTCAAGGATGAAAGCAAATATGGAACCGAGTACCCACGTAAGAATTTATTAAAGTTCCCGTTTTTTAATTCCTCTCTTTTGAGAATTTTTTTTTTTGGGATTTAGGTTCTTTATCTCCCACCCTACTTTGCGGTGGATGAGACTATGAGAGGCGATATCTGTAATAACCATACTTTCTGTGAATTTTTGGTCTTCGAGGTTCTTTCACTTTTGTCGCTCTTGTAAGCACTTATTGAGATGTTGTTGTTGATTTTAGAGTTTCGTACCTTTCGGGACATGTTCGTATTGATTGGACCTTGCAACGATGTTTTAAGTGAGGCAGATAGCGTACGCTAGGCGTAAGCTAACACAAGCTATTTCTGTTGAGTAGCGTGCGCTAGCTTTGCCTACAGCGCATGCTAATGGTCCGGGCTTGGCAGAGGCAGTACCTGGGTTCTGCCCTCTCGACTAGCAGTTAGTGCACGCTAGGCATGAGCTAACGCACGCTATTCATGTTGAGTAGTGCGCGCTAGCATCGCCTGTAGCGCACGGGAATGGGCTGAGTGGGGTGATTATGTTCTCTAGACTAACAGTTAACGCACGCTATAGGCATTGCGTAGGCGCGCTAGTGCCCGATGTAGCGCACGCTAGCGAGATGGGCAGTGAGTTTGGAATTTTAGCATGGTAACAGCTAGTGCACGCTAAGGATGTGGTAGCGCACGCTAACGTCGCAGGCCAGAAGCTACTGGACTACCGGGAGACCCCGTTAGCACGCTAACCTTGAGTTTTAGCGCGCTAATCAGACACAGTATATAAGGAGTGTCAACTCTGTTCTTCGTTATTTTTCATCTCTTTTCTCTATTTCCGACGAGAGAGCACGAGAGGGCGATTCGGAGGCGATTTGGGGGCAACCTTTCATCATCCATCATCATCTTTGGTCGAATAACAAGGATTATACAACATCTAATCCGTTCCTTCTCTCCGAATCAAGGTAAATTCCTTAGAACCCTAGTTTAGGGAAATTTTGGGGTTTTTTTTAGATCCGTCCGATTTATCCATCTTCAAATCCTTGAGATTATGATGTATCTATTCCGTATCCACTTTTTCCTTATGATTATACGAGTGATTTTGCGTATTACTTGAAGTAGAGAGGGTTTGGATAATTTCCAACCTCTATGTGAATACTTCGAAGATTTATGAATCGTAAAAGGGGGGTTTCAGGAGTCTTCCTTGAGAATTGAGTATCGATGATTGATTATCGTATTTCTCTACAAATCGTTTAGGCCCGGAAGTGCGTTCTTGGACCTCTAGAGCTTGATCACCATTTTCACTTCGGTTCTAATGTCTCAAAGGCAAGTATATGTTTATGATTGTACGTTCTCGAATTTGAAAGTAAGGTATATGAATTGTATGATTGTATATATTCACTCTGGGACGGACCGACGGGTACTCAGAGGGTTCCGTTGCCTTTGGTGTGGTTCCACAAATATTTTGGGTTAACCACTCAGGGAGGGTCCGACGGGGCCTCAGAGGGTTTCGTTGCCTTTGGTGTGTAATACCCGTACTTTATATGAATTGTTGGCTCTGACGTTCCTTCACTTTTCTCGCTCTGTAAACACTTATTGAGATGTTGTCGATGTTGATTTTAGAGTTTCGTACCTTTCGGATCATGTTCGTGTTGTTTGGACCTTTCAGCGGTGTTGTGAGACAGGCAGATAGTGTACGCTAGGCCTAAGCTAACGCACGCTATTTCTGTTGAGTAGCGCACGCTAACGGTCCGGGCTTGGCAGAGGCAGTAGCTGATTCTGCCCTCTGGGCTAGCAATTAGCGCACGCTAGGCAGTAGCTAGCGCACGTTATAGGCGTTGCGTAGCGCGCGCTAATATCGCCCGTAGCGTATGCTAATGAGCTGAGTCGGCAGAGGAAGTAGGGTATATCTACTTTCTGGACTAACAGGTAACGCGCGCTAGGCCCGTGCCAGCGCACGCTATTGGGGTTGCGTAGCGCTCGCTATTGCACAGATGTAGCGCACGCTAGCGGATTTCGGCAGTGAACTGGAATTTCTGCAGGATACCAGTTAGCGCACGCTAAGGTGTGGTAGCGCGCGCTAACGTCGCAGGTCAGAAGCTACTGGACTACCGGGTGACCACGTTAGCGCACGCTAACCCTGAATTTTAGCGCGCGCTAACCTGGCATGGTATATAAGAGCGGGTCAACCCTTGTTCTTCGTCATTTTCATCTTTTCACTCATTTTCCGATGGGAGCAGCGGGAGAAGGCGATTTGGGGCGATCCTTCTTCAACTATCATCATCTTTGGTTGAATAACAAAGATTATACAATATCTAATCCGTTTCTATCTTCCTAATCAAGGTAAATTCCTTAGAACCCTAGTTTTGGGAATTTTTGGGGGTTTTCTTAGATTCGTCCGATTTATCCGTTTTGGAGCTTGAGATCTTTGAGATTATGATGTATCTACCCCGTACCCACGTTTCCCCAACGATTATATGGATTGTTTTGTATCTTGTTCGGACTTGAGAGGGTTTGGGTGATTTACAAAACCTCTCGTAGTTTCATGAATCGTAAGCGGGTTTCGGGAGTTTCTTCGTGTAACTTGAGTATGGATTATTGATTATCCTGTTCCTTACGAATCGTTTAGGTGCTGGAAGTGCATTCTTGGACCTACCAAACTTATACTCTTTTCCTTCCGATTTTTCGATGTCTCAAAGGAAAGTATATGTAATACCCGAATTTTCAGTATAAATTTTTCGCGTTATTTTATCTGAGATATACTGTATAGTTTGGTATCTATACAGTATGGATAAAATAAATTGAGAACCGAGACAGTTATACTGGTGTGATTATCGTTTTGATTGACAGATATATTCAGGATATGTTGTATGAGGTTGAACTGATTCGGATATCAGGTATACTGTATGAGAATATTTTTGGATTCGGTATGTGTATTCAGTATGCCGTATGTTTGTATTTTGTACGTCGAGACGTCAGTCAGGAACAGTTGGATTTTTGGCTAAGTATAAAAGCATTACGTACGTTAAGCCTTGGAGCTTACGTACGTAAAATGTGTTAGCTTACGTACGTTATATAGTGTACATAACGTACGTAACAAGAGGAATCGGACAGTGGGGCCCGTGGTCGGCAGCTTTCGGCGCGGATGTGGACAGGTGAGTCAATGGATGGAGTTACGTACGTTATACAGGGTGTATTACGTACGTAATACGAGTATAATACTGTAGCAAGTCAACGTACGTATTACGTACGCAACGGATTAAGTGTTACGTACGTTACGGAGTAGCCGGCCGAGTCTTGGCCGAGATGACCTGGATGGCCAAGCATGGCCGGACGTGACTCGTTGGAATGGCCGAGCACGGTCGGCAGTGACTCGCGGGGATGGCTAGAATTGGCCGATAACGTACGTAAGGCTCTGGCCGATTACGGCCGTAAGGGCCAGTTACGTACGTAAGCCAGCTGCCGGTTACGTACGTAAGGGTTCCGACAGGCGGTGGCGAGGCCGTGGCGATTACGTGCGTAACGGTCCGTGCAGTTCACTATTTAAAGGCCTGGACCGAGTCATCCGGCCATTTTCATGTTTTCTCTTCGTTTCTTCGAGATTTCTTCATCAAAGTGGATGGATTTGAGTAATATCATCATCTAACAACATGTTTTGGAAGTTGGAATCATGGATTAACATCATCTTCCACCCGGATCGAAGGTAAGAACACCTAAACTTTTGGTTTTGGGTATTTTTGAAGTTTCTTGATGTCTTGGCCGATTTGATTCGTTTTAACTCAGATTATTGATGGAATATTGTTGTATTCTTGAGATTATTCGTTGTTCTTGAAGTTTTGTGGATCGAAATCGAGTATTCCTTTGAATAATCTATTGAATTGGACTATGCCTTCAAAGTGTTCGATGAAATGTCTCATTGAGTAGAACTTGGAAAATTCTACACATTTTCGTATGAATAATGGTTGAATTGATATTGTTGTGATGATTCTTGGTATTTACGAGAATTTTGTTAAAGGAAGATAATGAATTGGTGATCAAATGATTCGATTATGTTGTTATGATTATGGAATCGTGGTATTCTCGAGGTTCTTGGTGGTTTGTTGCGATTCATGATGTTATGAGAAGTATATGTTGAAGAACATGATTATATACACCTTGAATTATGATTAAGGGTTGTTTAGATGTTAGAAAACATCGGGTTATGTTGTTTTATGGATTATGAACGTGAATTTGGATAATTCGTGTTCTTGAAGAACTCTTGAGTTACATGTTATGATTTTGGAAGGATTTCGGATAATTTTGGAATGTGATTATTCACGATAATAATCGGTAAATTGTTTTCTACGAATTTACAAGTATGAACAAGAAGGAGTTTTGTCTTCGTATTTGGAGTTGAAGTTGGAATCGAATATGTTATAAAATCCTTAATGCCGAGATGAATTGATCATTGATTTGATGAATACGTTTTAAAGTGTTGGTGTTTTGGATATGAATATGGAATATTCGCATTTAGAACTAAGTTATGTATCTTGGTACAATATTCGTATAGGAATACGAATATGATTTCGAGTTTGATGAGAATTATTATTCATGTTTGAATTTGGAAATTCATGCTTATTGAATAAGTGTTCAATTCGGATAATGGAATTATTTGAAACCCTTGGAATATGGTTATCTATGATGTTGAATTAATCGGATTGTCCGGATTGATGATGATAACCGATAATTGGATTTTATTATGATTATACAAGGAGGAAACTTGTAATTGTATTTAAGATTGAATTTGGAATCGGTAATGTTAGACCCTTGTTGGTTTAAATTGATTATTGATATGATCTTCGGATTGTGGAATCGTATTGTGGTTTTGAATTCGTGACCGATTGATTTGGTTGTTCGGATTTGTGTTTAATCGGGATATCGTTGAACCGTTGGGTTTGTTGGTTGAGTATGTCGGTTATTGATTTTTATCGAATGTGTGTTAATCGGTTATTGCAATAGGTTGATATGTTTTGATCGTGGGTTATGACCGTTGTGTTGCGGTTGAGGTCGAAGAGTTCGTATATTGCTTTGTTCGGGGCTGAAGAGCTCGTGGATGAAGGCAATGGATTTTTGGTAAAGTCTTCGTGGTATCGGTATCGAGGCAAGTTTCTACTTGTTCAGTTTATAATATTTGATTAATGGTTTCGTTTTCATTTCATTTATAATTCATATAGCAATGTTGTTAGAAAAGACTATGGTTGGTATTAATGGTTGTGTTGATCGTCTCATTGGGGGATGTTGATGGATATGGTCCTCGGCTTTGAGGTAATCTAAGTATTTGTTCAGTCATGTGGATAATTAGTATGTTGAGTTGTTGTATATGTTGAGGTTTCGTGTAATGAGTCTCATATCGGTTATTCGTTGAGGGATGTTGATCCCAGGACTGTTGTATTGAGATCGTAGATCATGTTGGTCATTCATTTGGGGATGATGATCCCAGGATTGATGTTTTGGATATTGATTAGTCATGTCGACTTTTCATTGTCAGTCTGTTGTTGTTCACTTCGGTGAGTCTTTTAATCCTTATTGGATATGTGTTTCTTTGAGTTTCGTTGTCATGTTGCATCGTGACATATCTGGAGTCATATCTGCGTGCCGATTGGTTATTATGTAGGATTTTTAGCCGGGCACATGATGGTTATGTGTTGATATTTCCACATTGAACCGTGCACACGAGACGTAGTTCGTGAGGCTAATTAGGTACAAGACCACACATGTATGTGATCAATACCCGGGGTGGCTTGTGCACGGACACATTTCCGGATCGGGCGAACTATGACTTCCATCTTTGAGACATATTGTTTGGTCGTTCATCCTCCATTTATGGTTGGGTATGTTCGACGGTTTGTGACTGGTTGTTCATACGCCCGAGGGGTATGTTCGACAGTCGGAGTTATTTCTTGAGATTATTTATTGTTGATCATTTGGAGTTTACCTTGTTGATGGTATTCTCGGTTATTGTTGATCCTTTGTTGATCATGTCGGAGTTATCATGTTGATGGTACTCTCAGTCATCGTTGATCCTTCGTTGGTCATATTGGAGCTATCATGTCGATAATATTCTCAGTGATGTTTTGGTTGATCTGGTTATTGATCGTATAAGCATTCAGACTGTACGTCGATGTTCGGGATTTGTTATCATTATCATATGGTAGTTGATCTACATATATGTTGGGTACTATTGGTTTATCCAGGTTGAGTTTTGATTGTGTAATCCAATGGACAGGATTTGGCACAGATGAATTATTTCATGATTATGAGTGATGATGATGTTTTGAGGACTTTTGATATTATTTGAATATAGTACAGTTGGTTGTGGTTGAGTTCATTTCTTCATTCGAGGATGCGAAATGTGGATTATGGTAAGGATTGGATTATTATGAATTGGTAAGGTTATGTCGGTAAGATTACGTTGGTAGTATTCTTACAGTATTATTATTACATTGGTATGTAATTATTTATGATGATGTGATCGGTATCATTATTGAGTATTGTGACTGACCCCGTCGCGGGCTTTATTTTTAGGTACTCGGAGATCGAGCTAGTAGCGGTCGTGAAGGGATGAGCTTCCCGATGTGATACTGGCGGTGGCATGTTTTGGAGTATCGAGTATTTCTTTTCTGGTTATTCATTTCCGCTGCAAATGTGTATTTTAAACTGTGTTTTTATCCGCTGCATGTGTATATTTCAAAATAGCTTTTCGGTATCTTTATCCGCTGCGTGTGTGTATTTTTAAATGGCCCTTTTGGCACTTTGCGAACTTGAGTTATTTCGTTAAACCTTTTCCTAAACTATTTTATCGGTACGTTTCAGTGGTAGCTTAACGTACATTTTAAACTATCGAGATTTGGCACTTCGCCTTGTATTTTCAAATGGTATTTTATGACGGTATTTGAGAACTTTGTTTTTGAAAATATTTGAGTATTTGCAAAATATTACCGTCATCGGCTTCTTTGGATTTTTGAACGTTTTTGAATTGGTTTTGTAAACGGTTTTTAGCCTGGTGGGTTCCAGCGTGGGACCCACGGCGCTGTAATATCCCGTATGGTTTTGGGGGTGTTACAGTATATGTTTATGATTGTACGTTCTCGACTTTGCAAGTAAGGTATATGAATTGTATAATGGTATATATCCACTCTGGGATGGGCCGACGGGTCCTCTGAGGGTTCCGTAGCCTTTGGTGCGGTTCCACGGATATTTTGGGTTAACCACTATGGGACGGACCGACGGGTCCTCTTAGGGTTCCGTTGCCTTTGGTGCGGTTCCACGGTTAATCATATATGTATTAAATGTGATGCTATGAGATTTAGTTATTCCGGAATACTAGTCTTGAGTTGATGAGATGATTATTACATTTACTTTATTGTCGAGAAGTATTGTGTTTCATATTCGATATACTTGTATTAGCTATTTGACGGCTAACCCCTTTATGGGGGAAATACCTTTCATGTATTTCAGGATCCAGGAGAGTGGATAGGCACGTATCGGGTCGGCATGAAGATGATGGGCAAGTGTGATGCTGTGTCTTGTTACTGGTTGTCTTGTATTTCCTCCATTCGGTGATGTTGTACTTGAATGGTTCTTGAGTACTCGAGTATTGTTTTTGGGTTCCTTGTTGTTTTGGCCTGTGTCGCCATGGTATTGATTCTGGATGTATTGTATTCGGTTTTATTGGATATCGTCTTGGATGTCAACTTTATTGCTCTTCACCTGATTATATTTGGACCTTATCGGTCAAAGCTCATGGTTCCGCATGTGAAAAGCCTTGTGGGTCCCACGGCGGGGCTCAAGGCGCTGTAATATACCCTAAATAACTTGAGGGTGTTGCAGAATATGGTATCAGAGTTTAGGTTTATGGATACCTAGGCTGTCAGTCTTTTGGGTCGATTGAGTCATCGTTTGTCTACAGTATCACTACTTTGCCATCACAATGCGACCGGTACTTGTAAGACCTCTTACTCTCCTAGTGTTTCCTTAATCGCTTTGCTTCTGTTTTGGTATTTTTGGGAATCGGTCACTTCGATGAAGTGCGATTTGAATTGTACTTACGTACTTTGTGTATCCTTCAGAATGTCTGCTGAGAGGGGACAGAGGCGAGGCTGTGGTTGTGGACGCGGACGAGGACGTGGCGCGGCCGCTTCCCTCAGTTCCGTTGCGGGGTCGACCACCCCTAGTTTATCTAACTCAGTGCATCCTGATACCAAGGGTCAACACGACCAGTCGACCGGCCAAGGGAATAACGTAGATATTGGAGTTACGAATGTCCTTCAACAATTGGCTAACCAGATGACTATCCTGGCCCAAGCCGTTCAGCTGAACAATCCGAACCCGACATCGGATGCCTTGCTTCAGAATGTGATTCATATGCACCCTCCGCAGTTCAACGGTGCTACAGATATGATGGGTTGGGAGAATTGGTTAGCGGAGTTAGAGAAGGTGTTTGAAGCTGTTGATTATCCAGAAGTGAGGAAGGTACCGATTGCTCAGTACTTCCTTACCAAGGAAGCCGCGACTTGGTGGGAAGTTATCAAACCACATGATCATGATGCTTCATGGGGAGAATTTAAAGAGTTACTGGAGGCTGAGTTTTGTCCTTGGCCAGTGCAAGAAGGCAAAATCTGAGCCTTTTCCGAGGCTAAGCCGCAGAACATTCCAGTCTCGCAGACGATAGTGGAGTACAACCAACAACTGATCCACGTGAAGAATCAAGTGCGGGATGAGCGTGACAAGATCCGTTACTTTGATATGCGGATGAATATGGATTTACGGCGTTATATGGACGGGTTTGCTTGCACCACTTTGAAGGAATATCAAGACAGGGCTTTGCATATGACATGTTAAGCCCTAACAATGATACTACAGAAGAACCGAAGAAGCAGAAGATCGCTGGTAACTTTTCTGTCCCAAAAGGTGGTAACTTTCAGAGACCTCAGGCGACTAACCATTCTGTCAGGCAGTCGTCACGTTCTGTTAGAGGGAATAAGAGTTTTCGTTCTGCTTCGGGCACCTCAACTCGCCCGGTAACCTGTTTTAATTGTGGTCGTCCAGGCCACATCAATATGGAGTGCAACTTCCCACCTCTGAAGTGTCACATTTGTGGACAGATGAGGCATAGGGCAGCTTATTGCCCCGATCAAGATCAGACTTTGGACACTCGTGCTTCGGCCCCAGTGCCTATAGATCAGAGTATGAATCAGCGGCAACCAATTGGACAGTCACAGCAGAGTTACGGCAGGGGCCGGGGACGGAGTCAGAACGCTAGAGGGGGAAGATTATAGCATCGGTTCAGCACACCCGCAAGTCTATGAGATGCGTCGAGCAGACGAACCCGATGCGGCGGTGGCATCAGGTACCATTCATATCTTATCTCATCCAGTTCGTGTACATTTTGATTAGGGTGCTACACATTCTTTCATCTCCTTAGAGTGTGTATGCCGTTTGAATATAACTTGCATGACTGCTTGCGATCCTTTCATTGTGAAACTACCTAGCGGGGATATAATCATGGGGAATCGGGAGATTAGAAATTTTTCGGTGAATATAGCCGATATGAATTGGTTATCGAATTTGATTGTGGTTGATATGGAGGGAGAGGATGTGATCCTCGGCGAGGACTGGCTTGATAGTCACCAAGCGATTATGAACTACAGCACTAAGGTTATCACTATGATGACTAAAGACGGTTCCGAGTACTCGTTTATGGGACGCAAATCGGGCCAATCTAAGTTGCTTATCAGCTCCATGAAGGCCATAAAACTCTTGAATAAAGGTTGCACGGGCTATTAGTGGTATGCTTTGAAGACGGAAGGGAACAAAGTTGATTTCTCTTCGATTCCAGTTGTTAATGAGTATCCTGACGTTTTTCCAGACGACCTCCCGGGATTATCGCCGGATCGAGAGATAGAATTTTCTGTGGACTTAGAGCCTGACGCGGCTCCGATTTCTAAGGCGCCGTATCATATGGCACCTTCCGAGATGCAAGAATTAAAGAATCGACTGGGAGAACTTTTGGAGAAAGGGTACATCAGACCGAGCGCTTCGCCTTGGGGCGCGCCTGTTCTTTTTGTGATGAAAAGGATAGTTCACTACGTTTATGCATTGATTACCGTGATCTAAAAAAGTGACCATCAAGAACAAGTATCCTTGCCTCGTATAGATGATTTATTTGATCAGTTGTAGGGAGCCGCAGTATTCTCAAAAATGGATTTGAGATCAGGATACTATCAGCTCCGGGTGAAAGAGTCCAACGTTCCGAAGACTATGTTTCGGACGAGATACGGACATTATGAATTTGTGGTCATGCCTTTTGGATTGACTAATGCATCGGAGTATTCATGCAACTAATTAACAAGATATTCATCAAATACCTGGACAGATGTGTGGTCGTCTTTATTGACGACATCGTGATTTATTCTCGGGATAAGGAGGAACATGCCTGGCAATTGCATTTGATACTAGATGTTTTGAGAGCCGAACACCTCTATGCAAAATTCTCGAAATGTGAGTTCTGGTTGGAAGAAGTGATGTTTCTCGGCCATGTGGTTTCGGCTGAAGGGGTTCGTGTAGACCCGCAGAAGATTGAGGCAGTGCTAGATTGGGCACCGCCTAAAAATGTTAAAGAAGTTTGTAGCTTTTTGGGTCCTGCTGGGTATTACCGTCGGTTTGCCGAGGGGTTCTCGAAACTCAGTCGGCCACTTACGCAATTACTCCAAAAGACAGAAAAGTTTGTTTGGACTGCCGAGAGACAGCAGAGCTTTGATGAGTTGAAGAGATGTTTGACCTCAGCGCCGGTCTTAGCTTTACCATAGGGTAGTGAAGGATTTGCAGTTTATAGCGATGCTTCGGGACAAGGGCTTGGATGTGTGCTTATGCAGCATGATAAGACGATAGCTTTTGCGTCACGGCAATTGAAGCCGTATGAGATGAACTATCCTACTCATGATTTGAAATTGGCCGAAATTGTCTTCGCACTTAAGATTTGGCTGCATTATTTGTATGGCTCTCCGTGTCGGATTTATACCGACCATAAGAGTTTGAAGTATATTTTCAGTCAGAAAGAGCTGAATATGAGACAGAGGCGTTGGTTGGAGTTGATCAAGTATTAAAACATGGAAATTCTTTACCATCCGGGAAAGGCTAATGTCGTCGCGGATGCTTTGAGCCGCAAATCAGCATCGCTTCAGATGCTTGAGGTTCTTACATCTCAGACGAAGATTCATCAGGATTTAATCGAGCAAGGAATAAAAATTTGGATTCAATGAGTGCGAGGACAGTTGTGAACTCTCGAAATTACTTCGTCCTTGGTTGACGACATCAAAGGGAAACAGTGGAGTGACCCGGTGATCTCTCAACTAAAGGAAGATGTAATTAAATGAAAAGCCCCTAGTTTTATGGTCCATGAAGATAGTATTCTGAAATTTCAGGGCAGGCTTTGTGTTTCAAATGATCTAGAGTTGAGGCAGATAATTCTCCGAGAAGCCCATGATACGCCTTACTATATCCACCCCGGAACGAGTAAGATGTACAAGGACTTGAAGCGAAATTTTTGGTGGAATAATATGAAGAAAGATGCCACAGAGTTTGTATTACAATTCTTGACGTGTCAACAAGTCAAGATTAAACATCAACGACCGACGGGGTTGTTGAAGCCGATTCCCATTCCCGAGTGGAAATGGGAAGATATCTCTATGGATTTTATCACTGGGATGCCAAAAACTAGAGCCAGAATGAACATGATTTGGGTAATCGGCGATCGGTTGACCAAGTCTGCACACTCCCTAGGTATTAAGGATACTTGCGGACTGGAGAGATTGGCTCGAACTTTTATAGCTGAGATTATGAGATTGCATGGTGCCCCTAAGACCATTATTTCTGATCGAGATGGTCGCTTCGTATCGCATTTTTGGCAGGCCGTTCATCAGGCTTTGGGCACCGAGTTGAGATTGAGCACGTCTTTTCATCCTCAGTCAGACGGTCAGATGGAGCGGAAGATTCAGACATTGGAGAATATGTTGCGGGCTTGTGCCCTAGACTGGAGTAATGATTGGGAGCTTCACTTGCCGTTGATAGAGTTTGCCTACAATAATAGTTGGCATGAAGTCTGAAACTCCATACGGGCGTACAAATAAAGTTACGGCCGTAACTCACACAGAATCTAATGTGCAAAAAGCCGAAGCCATGTTACGGCCGTAACATCTAACGCTTACGGCCGTAAGTCCTCATAGTTACGGCCGTAACTCCTCAATGTTACGGCCGTAACTCTTGACAGATGTATGATCATTTTTAAATCTTTTATACTTTTGGTCTATTATTGAAGGGGTGGCTGGCCTTGATCTGATCTAATGTAATAATGCTGGAGTTTTGGAGCTATTAGATGACTTTAGGTGTATAAATAGACCCCTTAGATCCATCATTAATGATCATTAATCTTATTATTTTCTCATTTTGTAATACTTTTTCTTTGTGTGAAGAACACACTTGTGTTCTTGAGAGAGTGTATGTAATAGTGGTTTAGCTTATGTTGTTGAGGGAGTTTATTGCTTCTTTCTCCTTTATCTACTAAGGGAGTTAGGATCAATTCTTTCCCTTTTTCAACTATTAATGACCACTCAAACTTGTAATATGTTGAATAAATCTTTCATGGGCTAAGTTATCCTTAGTTGGGATTATAAACAAGGTTTGTCATGTTATTTAAGTTTGTATAACGATCTATTATGGATTACTTATTATTGTGTGTGATTTTCATTGTTTTACCAATCTTTATTTATTTGGCCAATAAATGATGATATTTATGGTCTTCATATGTTTTGAAAGAAAATATGTTTGATTCGATCAAATGATCTTCACTCTAAGTTGTTTTAGGGGATAGAAATATATCTTTAGATCTTAGATGATTCTTTGAGTTATTTTCATAAAACCTGATGCTACGTATTGAAGCCAATCAACATAGAAATATAGTGGATTAATTCAATATATAAGGGGCGTTTTGACATTCGAAAGAGGAACCGTCTTTTTAAGGAAAATCGAATCTACACAACATAATAAGTAAATATATCTGATCATCTCTTATACATCTTCTATAACTAATGATGAACTAAGTTTGTAATCCCAACTATTTTATTTTACCTTTTATTAATCTATTATTAGTGCAATCTTTCATTTCCTTAAATTTTAGAACTATTATTACATTTTCCTTGCAATTGTCAAATCAAAATTTTAAATTGTGTGTTTCATTCATCTAAATCTCTATAACAAATAGATAAATAGTGCATAATTCAATTTATAACCTAACTTCCTCGTGGGATCGATAAACCGGACTCAAAAAGTCCACTTACTACTTGATACGATATCGTGCACTTGCGATAGTTACACAAAAGACGTGTCAAGTTTTTGGCGCCGTTGCCGGGGAAGTATAAGTATTATTTTTGAAATATTACATTGTAAACTATTGTTATAGATATAATTTCTCGACATTGTAACTTAGTACTCAATTGTGTTTGTCCGGTCAAGTGGCGGATAACGGTACTCCGTGACTATTAAAGTCGGATTTTTCAGTTTCCCACAACAACTGATATTTGTAGATATTTTCCCCTTTTATTTTTATTTTATGTTTTTTATCATGGAAGAAACTTTGAATAGTATTGAAAAGAGATTTCTCTTTCTTAGCAAAAAAGTCATTTTAGAAATTTACAAGACAAGACTTGAAAGGATGAGGTTGCTTATGAATAAAAGCATACCTTTTGACATTAGATTCATTATTGAAGACAAAGTGAGAATAGCAGGTGAATTCACAGAAATACCTACTAGATTTTTACTAGGGCTTGGAAAAAGTTCATATGCCAAGAAACGACAAGCAAAGATAATAGCCGTTTGCTATAAATATGCTAGATGGAACTGTAATTTAAAATGTCGATCTTTAGGAATTCCATCGACAAACAGAGAAGATAAAATTCAGTTCATTAAGGATGGTCTGAATAAAGAGAATTTAGATAATATCGAAATTTCTCTTGACACGCATCCTAGTGGACTCGTACATTACAGAATTCGATGTTTGTGGAATAAATTCAAACAAGAATATGAACAATGTCTTGGGAATCTGACGTTAAAAGACCCTGTTTGCCAATTTGTAAGAAAATTGGATGGGAAGCTTCTCCCCGACTCATAGAAGCCATTTAAGCCGTTTCTGAACGTAAAATCAGAGGAAGATCTGAGCCACAATCACAACTACTGTACATACACGTGAGTATCTTTTATTTTTGTCGTGTGGTGAGATTTTCTGAATAAAAAGTGATACACAATAAATGCATTCATTATTCTATTGACTAGTTAAAGCGCAATTAACGCAATCACAGATTTGTTAAATATTTTTCTTCTATAAATAAACATTGCGCTTGTTTCTTTTATTCATCCCTCAAATTTGTACTTCTCTTTTTCTCTCAAATAAGTTTCTTTTCAAAAATGGAATCATCATCTTCCACAAAAAGATTTAACTCAGTCTGCATTTTTAATGGAGCTAGTTATGGAACAGAGGCATGCTTTACTGAAGCAGCCCAGAACTTGGGTTGTACCTTAGGAGAAATATGCATTCATGTAGTTTACGGAGGAGGAAGTCTAGGATTAATGGGATGCGCTGCTGTTTCTGCCTATATCGAAGGAGTAAAAGTGTTGGGAATAATTCCAAAACCTCTGGCTGAAAGTAAAATCACCGGGGCAACTATTGGAGATGAGTTTAGAGCTGTAAATATACAAGATCGCATAACTTCATGATGAATAATTCTGACGCCTTCATCACCCTTCCCGGTAGTTTTGGCACTCTTGAGGAACTTTTCAATGTGGTTATCAGAGCCCAGCTAAATGTTCATAAAAAAACCAATAGGTCTGCTTAATGTCAATGGTTTCTTTGATGGTTTACTATCTTTTATCGACTGCTCTGCTAAAAAAGGTTTTATTTTCGAGCGTGCTAAACGAATCATAGTCATTGCAACAACACCAGAAGAACTAATCAAAAAACTCATTGAATTTGTTCCTCAACCAGAAGGAAGATTTTACCATGAGAAAACGAAAAGTGGATTCATTTCTCTCTCTTTGATAACCCATATCGGACCTCTTGTTATTTTTACTTTCTGAATGATGGCAGCTTAAGGAGTTTCTTTTTGATCTCTTGATGCGCATCTATTCGCGATTTGTTTATTGTTATTTTTACTGTTGTAATTTTTATTATTTGTTTTTAATAAAAGCATTGATGGCAGCGTTAGGCGACTCTTCGGAGTTTCCTGAAGTGCATCTTAAAAAATGTGTTATACTTCCGGGTATATTTTATTTTTATTTTTTCTTCTTCTGTTATTTGCCTCGTATATTTTTTTTCTTGCAGATCCAAAAAGGCATTAGCTCAAGCATCAACTTTCATAACAGGGAGTATTCTGCTTTTCTCCCTTGCTTTTTATTATTTATTTTTTTAAACTGGGGATAGTTTCTTTTTCAAGTTTGGGGGTGTTGTGTTTTGATTATTTTGGTGTGTTTGGTATTTTGGTGTGTTTAGCTTTAATTATTGTGGTGTGTTTTAATTATTTTTGTTATTTGGCTTTGATTTTTAAATTTTAGTATATATTTATATATATTTATTTTGTTTATTTTGATTTGTGAGATTTCTAGATCTGGCCATTGTAATGCCCGAGATTTTCCTTTTCGGTCACTTCAAATTAATTGTCGTTTGGTGCCAGTTATTTTACTTCGTATCGATTTGTTGGATATCATATTTTGTAATTTGCCCATTATTGTTTTGAATCGTAACTGGTGCGTCGGTGAAACCGAGACGTTGAACGTCTAACCAGACTGTCGGATCTGGCCACGGCTGAGTCACGGACGCAAGCATGGCCGAGTCACGTCTGCAGGCAGGGCCTGCCGGTTATGGCCGTAATGGCCTGACGGTTACGACCGTAACGTACCACGTTGGTTGGGGCAGTGACTCGGGGGAGTGGCCGGATACGGCCGTAAGGAGTGGCCGATTACGACCGTAAGGTGTAACCTGGTTACGACTGTAACGTGTGGCTAGTTATGCCCGTAAGGAGTGGCCGGTTACGGCTGTAAGGGTGTGGCCGGTTACGGCCGTAAGGGAGCTGCACAATCTGGGCAGAATGTTCGGGATGGCCGATTACGGCCGTAATACACTGCCGATTACGACCGTAATGGCTCGTTAGGATGACTATATAAGGCCCAACATCTAGGTATTTGACCATTTCACCAATTCTCCTTCTCCTTCGCGATTCTTTTGCAATATTTGAGGGTTTCGATTGGCAACATCCTTGAGGATCATTTGGGAAGCTTGATTTGTGTTCATTATCATCATCAATCCATTCCTTGTCGCCCGGATTGAGGTATATCACTTGAACTTTTAAATTTGGGGAATTTTGGGGGTTTTGATGTGAATCCATCCTTCCAATCCGATTTAGTTTAGATTGTTGTTGGATTATGGTAGTAAACTCGAAATCCTTTAGTATTCTTGAAGTTTTGTGGAATGATTTCGAGAATCCTTTCGTTAATCGATTATATTGGAGTATGCCTTCAAGATGTCCGACGAAATGCTCCAATGGGTAGAAATTGGGATGATCTCTATATTTTCGAAGTATTTTGGATTCGTGGTGGTATTATTTTCATAGTATTCGTGGGCTGTCGAATTCTTGGTCGTTTTTGGAAGTTCGAGGGCTACCCGACCGCGTCCGTTCGTTGTTCTGTTGCTCGTGGTATCGAGGCAAGTATCTTGCCCATACATTTCATGTTTCGTAGATGAAATGATCGATAAATGGTTTTATGTGCAATCCGAATGTTTAATGAACTTTAAAAAGGATCGGTATAAACCAAACCAAACCAAACATACCCAGTATATCCCGCTTAGAGCAGGGTCTGGGGAGGGTAAGATGTACGCAGACCATGCCCCTACTTATTACGGTAGGGAGGCTGTTTCCGTGAAGACCTCCAGCTTAGTGCACAGCAGAATCTTGTGTGATAAATACAAAGGAAAACATATGATTCGAAAAAGCTCGAGACCATACCTGAGCCCATGGCTTGATCCACATGGGACTTACCTAAGCAGAATTTGGATACTTCACTCATGATGAACGCTGCTCTAACAAAAGAGAGGTTGGCTCTGCGCACAGCTCCCTGTAAAAAATACACCACACGCAAAGACAATAGGATACAATATACAATAAAAGTAAAAATGAAATGCTCTAGGTCAAAGCTAACCGAGACAACCCAACCCTGAGGCTCTCAACTAAAGCACCGCTCCCTTCAAAAGAATCCACAACTCTGATCTGGCGCCTCCAAGCGCACCTATCAACAGTCATGGTCTCGGAAAGGTTTAAGGCCTTCAAATCTAATCTCAGTTGCTCCTCCCACGTCCTCCTCGGTCTGCCTCTCCTCCTCTCCCCAACAACCATTAAACTCTCGACCCTCCTCACCGGAGCAGATGCCTGCCTCCTGCGGAGTGGCCAAACCATCTCAATCTCCCTTCCCTAACTTTCGCTGAAATGGGCGCCACTTCCATCGCATTCCTGAAAACCCCGTTCGCAATTCTATCTAACATTGTGCGACCACACGACCAACGTAACATTCTCATTTCGGCCACTTCCAACTTGCTCTCAAGCGACTTCTTCATCGCCCAACATTCGAAGCCATACAACATTGCATGTCGGATTGCCGCTCTATAGAATTTACCCTTCAACTTTAGAGGGACTTTCTTGTCGCACAGGACCCCTGTCGTTGCTCTCCACCTTAGCCACCCCGCCTTGATGCGATGCGTGACATCATCTTCACACTCACCTTCCTTCTGAATGATCGAACCCAAATACTTGAACTTATCCGTACGGGGTACGATCTGATCTGCAATCTTTACCTCAACATCTTCCTCGTTGGCCTCACCACTAAAGTTACACCAGAGATACTCGGTCTTAGACCGGCTCACACGCAAGCCCTGTGATTCTAACTTAGCCCTCCAAATCTCCAACTTCGAGTTCACCTCCCTCCTCGACTCCGCCACTAACACAATGTCGTCAGCAAAAAGCATGCACCATGGGATGCCATCTTGAATCCCTCGTGAAATGACGTCAAGGATTAGAGCGAAGAGAAGAGGACTTAGCGCCGACCGCTGGTGTAGCCCTATCTCAACCGTAAAATACTGGGTGTCACCAACTGGGTTCCTAACGCACGTCCTAGCTTGGGAGTACATGTCTTGGATCGCCCTAACGAACGACAATGACACTCTCCTCTCTACTAGGCTCCTCCAAATAACATCGCGCGGGATGCTATCATAAGCCTTCTCTAGATCTATGAACACCATATGGAGGTCCTTACGCCGCTCTCTAAACTTCTCCATAAGGTGTCTGACGAGATGAATGGCCTCAGTCGTGGACCTCCCCGACATGAAGCTAAATTTCTCTGAGATCTCCACTTCTCTTCTAACCCTGCATTCCACCACTCTTTCCCAAAGTTTCATAGTATGACTAAGGAGTTTAATACCCCTATAGTTACTACAACTCTGAGCATCGCCTTTGTTCTTGAAAAAAGGCACGACAATACTATGCCTCCACTCTGTCGGCATCTTAGAGCCTTTGAGGAGGATGTTGAACAGCTCTGCTAGCTACTGAACACCGACTTCCCCCAGACAAAGCCACACCTCAATAGGGATCTGATCCAGGCCTACAGCCTTAGCTCTACCCATTCTCATTAGGGCACCCTTTACTTCCTCCTTGCTGATGCTCTCACAAGAACTAAACGAACGAGCAGAAGATAGACTAACTCCTTGCACCACCGAGTCACTACCTCTAGCCTCATTGAAAAGTTCGAAAAAATACATATTCCACCGCTCCTTAATAGCCACATCGTTCACTAACACTTGACCCAAATCATCCTTAATAAACTTAACGGGACCCAGGTTGCGCCGCCCTCTTTCCCTAGCTTTCGCTAGTTTAAAAATAGCATTCGCTCCTTCTTTGGTGTCTAGGCGCTTGTACATCTCCTCGTAAGCCTCACATTTAGCCTTATCCACTGCCTTCTTAGCCTCTCTTTTCGCCACCTTGTACGCTACAATCTTCAAGATTCTTTCCTCCCCATCACTAATCGACAAAAGCTCCTTAAATAGCGCTTGTTTTGCATTAACCTTGTTTTGGACCTCCTCATTCCACCACCAAGCCTCCCTAGGTCCACTAGACCTGCCCGAAGAAACCCCTACCACCTTCTCGCCCACTCTCCTAATAGCATTGGCCATGCTGGTCCACATAAGGTTAGCATCGCCCGCACGCAAAAAACCTCCTTCGCGGGTCAGAGACTCCTTGAATACTGTCGCCTTCTCACCCTTCAGATCCTTCCAGAGAATCCTAGGTCTAGCTTCTCTAACCCTGCTAACAACACGACCTCTCATGGATAAATCCATAGCCAGCGGCCGGTGTTGAGAAGCACATGCTTCGCTCCGGAACACCTTGCAGTCCACGCACGCCCTAGCATCCCGACTGCGCAAAAGAAGGTAGTCAATTTGCGTGTTGTGCCCCCCACTACTGAAGGTGATGAGGTGCTCAGTTCTCTTCTGAAAAACAGAGTTAGCAATTACCAACTCATGCGCAGTGGCAAACTCCAACAGTGCGGAACCTCATGCATTCCTAACTACGAAGCCGAAACCCCCATGCGCACTATGATAACCATCCACCCCCTCACCAATGTGCCCATTGAAATCGCCCCCCCAAAATAATAAATTGATCGTCCGGAATACACCCGACCAACTCATCTAAACAGACTCAAAAGGCTTCCTTATCAAGCACACCCAAACCAACATGTGGGGCATACACACAAACCACATTAACCACCTTCTCCCCAACCACCATTCTAACGGACATAATCCTATCATTGCACCTCTTCACTTCCACGACGTTGTCCTTAAGCTCCTTATACAAAAGAATGCCCACACCATTGCTCGAGTTAGCAAGGCCTAAATACCACAATTTATAACCGTTCACCTCCCTGGACTGCGCCCCCTTCCACCTAGTCTCCTGAATACAAGCCACATCAACCCTTCTCTTACCCAAAACATCCACAAGCTCCAAAAGCTTACCCGAAAAGGTACCCAAATTCCAACTACCAACCCGCAAACAGTGCGACATCGACCAATACAAAACCTAAACACACTACGAGAAATAAAATGGGGTAGTGAAGCCAAAAATGAAAATAAGATGAGAATGACAAAGACAATATAAAAGCAAGTAAACTGCATAAAAATCGCAGTAAATGGTAGATATATGGCAGACAAAAATGAAATTTAACAGAAAAGTACAATGATACCGGACTTCGACACGCCTTGGAGATGAGGGAGGAGAAGCCGCGGAAGCTGGAAACCGATCGACTCCTGAACAGGGAAAAGGCGATCGATAGGCCGACGACACCTGGTAGCAGCACGGGAAACCTACAAAACATACAGCTAAAATGCAATACTATTGTTAGATTGACGGGGAGGGATGAATGCCGCAGTGTAAAGTTATTCTTCCGGCGATACGCCGGCCAGAGATGACCAGCCGCCCGGGGCGGCGCAAACGTAAGTTATCTCAAGGTAGATAATAAATGATCTTAGAGGGTCAAGTGGAAAAAATCGCACGAATGTCAAAGACCTTGGTGGTTAATCGCAATAATTGGGATATAATTTTTTTACGTCCCATAATTTTTTACTTTTTCCAAAAACGTCCAAAAAAAATTAATTTATCTAATTACGTCGCAATTTTACGCTAACTTTACAATTTACGTCCTAAAAAATGCCGACAAGCACGAAACGACGTTTTTTCGCCCCCTGTGCCGCTCACGTGTTTTTTTTAATTATGGATTTCCGGTGACCTAGTTTATGTGGATTTACGTGGCACCAGTTGACCAATGAAATAATAGGAGATGGACACATCATTAATTGCAATGGATATTAAACTAAAAAATAAAAAAAAAAAGAAAAAAAAAGAAACTATTTTTCGCATCCTAAAAAATGATGCCCAACATTCCCATCGGTGAAATTTAGGGGTGTTCAAAAATATCCGATATCCGATATCCGATCCGAAATATCCAAAAATTCGAAGTTCCGGATATCCAAAAATTTGGATATCCGAAGTTCGGTATGTTCTCGATAAATGTTGTCTTTCAAAAGATAACTCGTATGCTTCGTGAATTAAATGTGATTTCGGAATATGTGTTAGTATCATATGTTGGAGGATGTTATAATCATAATTCATGAATATAGTAGATCGTAATCACTTGCCGAGAATTGTGTATTGATACGTGTACTTGTTTGGTGAATATGTGACGTTGTGTGATATTAGTTGTTACTCCTTTGTAAGGAGGTTGTGGTGCTTAGCATTGTTTGGTAAAGGTATTTGCTTGTTGTTGTGTGATTGTTGTAAGTGATGTGCCTCCGGGTAAGATTTGTTAAATCTCCGGGATCCGTACTTGCTAGTACGGGTCGGGCGTGACTGTAGGGTTATCCAATCGGGTATGTCTTGCGGGGACTCCGAGGTTCGTGGCTTGTTAGCGCGATGCCGGGATAACTTTTGGGGTTATCCATCGGGTATGTCTTGCGGGGACTCCGAGGTCCCTAGCTTGTTAGCACGATGCCGAGATAACTTATGGTTGTGGTTTGGTTGTGTGATGTACGTGTCATGGGTTGTCCAATCATGTATGTTTCGTGGAGGCTCCGAGGTTCGTAGCTTGTTAGTGCGATGCCAGGATTACTATGAACGTATTTATGGTTATGGTTACATGACTGTTATCACGGTGGCATGTGATTTGGTATGGATTCCCATTGGGTTATTAACTCGGGTATGTTCTGCGGGAGCATCTGAGGTTCGTGGCTTGGTAGCACGGGACGTGAATAATCCTTGGGAATATGTTGTTACGGATGATTTGGGTCTTGGACCCCGTGTTTCGTGATTTGGGTCTTGGACCCCGTGTTTTGTGATTTGGGTTGTGGACCCGTGTTTTGTTATCGGAATTGTATTTTGGGAAGAATGATTTTTGGGTGTTACGAAAATTCGGTGAACGCAAGTGCACGTTATCGTAGACAAGTAATAAAGAGATGAGTAAGATATCGTTCCCACGAGGACTGACTTACTAATTACCGATTTATGTGTATTCTAATTTTATTTGAACTATCGGACTTTTGATGCAAGTAATAATTAAAGAAAATTAATAAAGAATAAATAATAAAAATGATTGTTTTAAGAAAGAAAATCAAATAAGGAATAAATCTAGGATTGTGAATCCACCTCGGTTTATCCGAATTTCTCTCGATTATATAAATTTAATGATTTCCCAATTTATTGAAGGCGAAGGTTTCTAATATACTCTACCGCCTCTCCCGAGGTCAATAGATTTTTCTAAGGCGAATAACACACTCTATCCCTAGGTGAATTAATTCGAAAATAGGCAAAAAGCACGAAATCTTCAGAAAGGCCACGTAGTTCCTATGAGTATATTCCTATCTCATAAGATAAAACGGTTCTCACCAATTTTTCCTACCAACTCTCCTCTCCCGATTCGAGTTGCGTAATTAAAACAATTCAATTATAGGCCACACAATTGAAAGTATTAAAAACAATTGGGAAAAACTCAATAGAAAAGGAAATTATATTAGTGCAAAATCGAAAGTTCATTCATCAAAACCTCGATTTCATCAAAATCCTAGAACAGGGTTTTAGCCTGACATGCTAGAAAATAAAAATACAAAAATAATGAAAGAAAGCATAAAGATCAAACGCAGTCGAAGAGCTCGGATTCCTCCGTTCTCTAGCTTCCGCTCTCTGTCCTTGGTGTTTTCTGCTTCTTCTTGATTCCTCGATGATGATGATCGATCCCTCAAACCCTTATTTATAACTTTCATTAGCCTCCAAAACGCGTCCAGGGATTGGGTCGAAAACTGCTCCAAAAACGGCCCAGAAACGCGGCAAATCCATCAAAAACCGCCCCGTGGGTCGCGGCTCACTTAATCTGTGCCGCGGCCCCTAATGTTCAGCGCCTCTATACCTGGGCGCATTTTCTTCATGGGCCGCGGCTCAGCATCCTTGTGCCGCGGACCCCGGTACAGTTCACTCGGGGCTTCTGTTTGCCGTGCGTGTGCCGCAGCTCGCTTTCCTTGTGCCGCGGCCCCGGACCAAAAATTATCGTTTTCGCCCGTTTTTCGTCGTTTAGGCTTCCGGACTCCAATTTCTTGCCAAATATAAAAGAAAAGTGCATTAAAAGCACATTTATCCAGATTTGGACATAAAATAGACACAAAATAATGATAAATAAGCGCATTAAAATACGCCTAACATTGGGCCGTGTCGCCAAGTGTTTTCGAAAGACTCGAGAATTCTTAAATCCCAAATGTTTTCAAAACTCCCGAGATCTTTAAGTGTTTTGGTATGATGTATATTTGGTTTATTCCCACCTTTCATGATTTGAACAGTTTTGATCAAATGATTTATCTCGGGAAGCATGTTTACGATCATTATGTTCTTGGAGTATGTTATGTATGGCTTGTATTCGTAATTTATACTTGTACTAGCAAAACAGTGGAGTTTTGCTAACCCCCAAGTATTCGGGGGGTGGATATCTGTATTGCGTCCAGGTACTTGCAGGTTGCCGGGGAGCGAATCACAGGATCGGTACGAATGGTGATGGAAGACGATGATACTAATCACATGAAGACTAGTGTCGAGTATTTGGTGAAGTTTTATTATCTTGTTTTACCATTGTGGTATTTTCCGTTTCATGGAAATATTGATGTATTCTAACCCTTGCGCGGGTATGAGTTTCGGGAAAGAGTCTTGTATGTAATGAGGTGTGTTGTGATAAAAGACCTAATCGGTCTAATGGTTCATTTTGTAGCCATGTCGGCATGTAATGTGATGTATTGTTTTTGTATTTAGCCTGGTAGATCCTTACGGAGAGGGTCTGCGGCGCTGTAATATTCCCGAGTGGTTTGGGGGTGTTACAAAATATGGTATCGGAGCTTAGGTTGAGGAAACCTAGGCTGTCGGGTTGAGTTGCGTGTTGTCGGGTCTTGTCTTGTCTTGTCAGATTTTGTCTGATTGAGTAGTGTCGCGATGCGTCGTCTGAGTTGTCGGTCGTGATTAGTATCAAGGTGCAACCATCATCTTCGTGCGATCTGTGGATGTAAGTCTCGCCACTATGTTGTGCCTCGTGTTATGCGACCTTGTATGATTTTTGTGTTATACGTGGAGTTTAAATGTGAATCGTGAAAATGTACTTCATGTCTGTTTGATTCTTTTTAAATATGCCGATGTATATGTATATATGTGTATATGTATCCTTGTATAAATCATTTTTACAGGAGTACTGTTTTGGTGTGGTTACGCAATGAAAGTTTATCAATGTGGTATTTTAAACTTCAAATGTTTTGGGGAAGTCACATAAATTTTATTTTAAAAACATCCTTCAAGGAGGGAAAAAGTTTGATTTCCGTATGATAACCTCGTGACCGAAAAATTCGAGAATTCAAACTACATATATTTTATTTTCATCTTGCATTGCAAATTTTCAAAATTCGATTTTTAAATACTCAAACGAGGTCTATCAAAAGTTTACTTGAGACGTGACTTTCGCTTTTAACTTTTCGGTTTCATGAATTTTGGCTAAAAGGCTTGTAGTGGAGATATTGTTATTTTGGCTATAATGCTCAGAGTTGCGATTAAATTGGTGGTGTGAACGATGAGACGTTTGGTATGCATCCGTCGGGATAGTTCTCTTGACCGAGAGGTGGAGAATCGGTTTGGAACGTTGTTTAACTTTTGATGGTTATTTTTGCAATGTTGTAATGATGTGACCTGTCGGCGCCTGGATCCGAATGTTGTTGTTTATTTGTAACCTTCGACCTTTGGTATTATTTGGTATATGTTCATGAACGTGTTGTTGAATTGGAACAGTTAGCGCACACCAGGTGTGAAGCTAACGCACGCTAACGTGGCACGGCTAGCGCACGCTAAGTTCCTGTTGTAGCACGCGCTAATCAGTCTGGACAGAAGTTTTAGACTGCATTTTGATGTTGGGTCTAACTTTTGCGATTGTTAGACTGATCGTTTGTGACCGTATTCTATGTGTGTTGTCTAGTGATAAAAATTGTTGTGTGTGATTATGTCTTATGATCTTTCGTTGCGATAGGTTGTTGCTTGTTAGTATGCCGAGGGGCATGTAACACCCCCGAGATATTCAAGGTATATTATAGTGCCATGGACCCCTACATGGGACCCACCAGGCTAGACACAACTTACCACAGTGAAAACACACATCATCTAGTTGAAAATCAAATAACACGCCCGGTACAACCGGCGGAATAATCAACAATGGCAAACATAATTAACTTCAACGAATACAAATCATAATCCGAAGAGAAAAGCCTAAGTACTCGCGAGTACAATCTATAAGTTTCAAAAGTAGACAACAACCATATCGAATGGAACAACGGAAATAAAAAGGACTCAAGTGCACATGTCAACGACCCTGGCCAACATCCTCGTACTGTCCCAGTGCCCGCTCGTCCGGCAGAACATAACCTGAAATTCATAACAAGAATTTCCCCAAAATGGGTCCCCAACGGGGTTAGCAATTACGCTAGTACAAGTAATCAAGGCAAACCATTCGCTTACATGTTTCATAGTACAATGCACCAAATCATTTCAAAAACAAAAACCAGACATGTCTTTTCCGGAAACAAACAGTCAATCACATTTGCCTAGGACCGGGACGAAGCCACGAATCCCACTCAAGGCCTCTAAGGACCCTCCCGAGCTGGCCATACCGTAAAACAAATCACGCACGTGCATCGCCTAGGACCGGGACGAAGCCACAAATCCCACTCGAGGCCTCTAAGGACCCTCCCGAGCTGGCTAGCTAAACAAACTCATGAATCTAGGGCTAAAACCATTGGACTCCCTCTGTGATCCCGTCGGACCCTCCCGAGGTGAGCAAATCACACACAATATACATTACCATTTCACGTTAAGCACAAAAGTTTCCAAAAATACCTGCCTCGAATAATTGATGACGCAACGAACGGAAAGGAAAATCACCGACGAATGCTAGGAACCAACGGAACCGAACCTAACGATTCGAAGAACATAATCACAACCAACTCTAAATGAATACAGAAATGGAATACACCCAAAAACCCGCCTACGATTCATGTATATTCGTATAAAAATAACAATGAGGGCGGACCACAATCGAACCCTCTCGAATTCGCAACAACCACGAACTATACCATGAATCCGTAGGAAAACTAAGGATACTAACAATATTAATCATATTCATCATGAATAAATCAACCACACGGAACGAATCGAACAAAAACCCGAAAACCCCAAATTTACCTAAAAGTAGGGTTCTTAGAAGATTTACCTTGATTTGGACTGAGGAAGACGATTATGGTGATGATAAACTACACTAGGAACACAATATTTGATTCCCCAAGGATTTCCACGGCCAAAACTTGAAGAATCGCTCAAATCTCTCTAAGAACACTCACTGCGGACGGAAGGAAGAAATGAAGAAATGGGCCGAAGTGAGGGTCAACTCCTGATATATAAAACCTGGGCGATCATTACGTACGTTACCTGAGCTTGTTAACGTACGTAATGCCCATTACGTACATTAACACTCAAGTTTAGCGTACGTAAAAGACTGGGCAGAACAGTCTGTCCTAGAACAGCTGAGGTTGTTAGCGCACGCTACAACAGAAGGCTAGCGAGAGGGTTACGTACATAATGTCAATGCCTCTACGTATGTAAGGGTCTGGACAGAACTCACTGTCCAACAACGCCAGGTGCGATAGCGTACGCTACGCCGGGTAGTTTAGCGTACGCTACATAGGCTTTACGTACGTAACAGAAGATGTTAACATACGTAATGGTTCGAACAGAACAGTCTGTCCAATCTGTTGAAGGCCATAACGTACGTTAGCAATGATCCATAACATACGTTATGAAGGTGCCGATAGCGCACGCAAGGAAGCATGCATAATGCACGTTATGCATGCAGCAGTTCAACACTGCTGAACGACGTTAGCTGCAACGGGCGGTCCGAAAACGAGATGCAACACCAGGACAGATTCAGAAATGTAAACATGAAATAATCACGACAATGAATCTAAGCGCTAAAGGAAAATACAATTCCGACTACCGAGGAATCCGAGAAACGACAAGGAAAGTAAAAAACCCCTGCTTATAGGGAATTACAAAACGGCCCAAACGTCCGAAAATCGCGATACGACGTCGGATCAAGAAACCGAAACTCACAACACGAACAACTCAACCATACGAACTAGTTCAACTAAAGAAATTACTAAATCGAACAGGTTCTACGAGAATCGGACGTCCACGCAACAAGACATAACAAAAGGCAGAATAATATCAAAACATCTCCGAAACTCGTCCAAATGGAGAAACTCCAAGAATAAAATAGATTCAAAATGTCGAAATGGTTACAAGCGAGTTGATTAAAATGGAAAATACACCAAAAATGAAAATACCGGAAAAAGAAAATGCGGATATTACATTCTACCCCTCTAAAAATAAGTTTCGTCCCGAAACTTAAGAAACAAACAACTCAGGGTACCTAGCGCGCATGCTATCCTCAGTTTCCCAAGTTTCCTCCTCGACACCATGTCTCAACCACTGAACCTTGACCAAAGGGATGGTCTTATGCCTCAGTCGCTTCTCACGATGCTCCAAAATCTTCAAAGGACGCTCCTCAAAAGTAATATCCTCGGTGACATAAATCTCACCATAATCGATGACGTGACTAGGATCCGGGACATATTTCCTCAGCTGGGAAACGTGAAAAATGCTATGAACATGACTCAGGACCGGGGGTAACGCCAAACGGTATGCCAACCCACCGACTCGCTCGAGAATCTCGAAGGGTCCAATAAATCTCGGACTCAACTTCCTCCTTTTCCCAAAACGGAAAACTCCCCTCGTCGGCGAAACCTTTAGCAAAATGTGATCTCCCACCTCGAATTCCAAAGGTCGACGACGGACATCGGCATATGACTTCTGTCGACTCTGGGCAGTCAACATCCGTTCCCGAATTAATTATATCTTCCGCCTTGTCTCTAAAACGATATCCGGCTCGGTCCCGACCAAATCGGACGCCTCATTCCAACAAATCGGTGATCGACAACGCCGCCCATAAAGTGCCTCATACGGTGCCATCGGAATCGATGCGTGCCAACTATTGTGCCGACTTGGTCAGACGATCAACAATCACCCAGACCATATTCATGCCCGACCTCGATCTCGGCAAACTTGTAATGAAATCCATCGATATATCTTCCTATTTCCATTCCGGAACGGGAAGTGACTGCAATAACTCGGCCGGTCGCTGATGCTCGATTTTGACCTGCTGACAAGTCAAACATCTCGCTACAAACTGTGCGACCTCTCCCTTCATATCATTCCACCAGAAATTCCGTCTCAGGTCCTTGTACATCTTACTCGAACCAGGATGAATGGAGTAAGGTGTAGCATGGGCCTCACGCAAAATACTCTGTCTCAACTCTGAGTCGCTCGGTACACAAAGCCGACTCTGGAATATCAAAACACCATCCTCGTGAATCACAAACCCATGAGACTTTCTCTTAAGAACGTTCTCTCGGATTTGAGTAATCATCGGATCCTCCAACTGTTTCAGCTTAATTTCGTCGATCAAAGATAACGAAATCTCTAAAGCACAAAGTTGCCCGACAGCTCCAGGCAACAAAACCTCAACATCCAACTCAATCAAAACCCGCCGAAGCTCAGATTGAGACGTAAGGATCTCAAGCGTTCGCAACGCAACTGGTTTCCGACTCAAGGCATCGGCCACGACGTTCGCCTTGCCCGGATGATAAAGGATTTCGAGGTCATAATCCTTAATCAACTCTAACCACCTCCTCTGCCTCATATTCAACTCCTGATGAGTAAATATATATTTCAGACTTTTATGATCGGTAAAAATCTGACATGCAGAGCTGAAAAGATAGTGTCGCCAAATCTTGAGCGCAAAAACAACTGCCGCTAACTCCAAATCGTGAGTAGGGTAGTTAAGCTCATACGGCCTCAACTGTCTCGACGCATATGCAATGGTCTTCTCGTGCTGCATCAATACGCACTCAAGACCCTGACCCGAAGCATCACTGTGACGGTCACCGGTACTGCCGGCTCCCGAATAATGCGATGTGGCCGCCCCATCGGCTGCCTGTAATACCCGTAATTTTTGTTCCCCGGAAATTTTCTATTTTTGGCGGAAGTCTATTTTGACGACTTCTTGGGACCGTTTCGTCATCTTGAGAATGATTAATTCTACACTTTTTGTCATCCGAGTTCGTTTCGGTATCGTTCTGTTGAATTCCGTGTTCTTTAGCGACTTTTCCACGTATAAGTTCGACTTTGTTAAATCACCATAAATTCTTGGAAACTCCAAAAATTCTGAAATCTTGGCAATATTATAAAGCATCGAGTTAGCTTTCCAATGGTTCAAACGGTGAGTCAATCGGAGTCCGGACGAGGGAGTTATGGTCGAAATAGCTAAGTCACTCTCATTTTCCAGATTCGGCCAAAACCGCCTATACCCAGTGCCGCGGCACACCTGGGCTGAGCCGCGGCACACTGCCGAGCCCTGGGAGCAAATTTTGGGTCTGTGCCACGGCACACCTCTACTGAGCCGCGGCACACCTGTCAGTCAGCCCTATATCTGCGTTTTTTTTGTGCGATTCAACCAATACTTTTTCATTCATCACCTTCACACGGGAGAGAAGGCTTGAGAGAGGGAAGTTTCTTCATCTATCACTTGAGTGGGTGACTTCCTTCATCTATTTTTGATTGTGAAGCCCGGATCATCGTTCTATCGCGTGCTCTTCGAATCATAATGCTGGGATCTTCAAGAGGTAATTTCTTCAACATCTTGGATTTTGATTTTGTATTGGGTAATGATGTTTTGGATGTTAAAATCATGGGGTATGAAGTGATATACGCATGATTATGGACTTGTTGGAGTATTCATCGGATTCTTGAAAGATTATTCAAGAACACTTCGAATTTTGTATTGGAAATTGGGGATTTTGTTTGACTTCATCCTTTTAATCCGTAGTAATTTAGATTAGTGATGGATTGATGATTATTTAGGTGTATTCTATCATTTCCATCGTTATTCCACGGTTGGATTGTATTGATTCGTCGTTTTGGTTGAGTTATTAGTCGACGCCTTCAAGGTGTCCGACAAAAGGTCTAAGAGGGGGGGTTTGTGCGTTGTACGATTATTATTCATCGTACGATTGTTGATTTATCATTGATATGACATAGGGACGAAATCCTTGTGAAGAACTCAAGTCGAAACCCTTCCGTTCGTTGTCTTCTTCGTGGTTCAAGCTTCCCGGTCGAACCGTGTTCTTCGGGATCTTCGGTAGCGTTTATAAAGGCAAGTATATATATTTATGATTGTACGTTCTCGACTTTGAAAGTAAGATATACATTTGGCATAATTATTTATATCCACTCCGGGACGGGCCGACGGGTCCTCTGAGGGTTTCGTAGCCTCTGGTGCGATTCCATGGATAATATGAATTAACCACTCCGGGACGGGCCGACGGGTCCTCTGAGGGTTACGTAGCCTCTGGTGCGGTTCCACGGTTGATCATGTATGTATTGATGACGGATGATATGAACGAACCACTTTGGGGCGGGCCGATAGGTCCCCTAAGGGTTCCGTAGCCTCTGGTGCGGTTCCACGGTATTCATATATCTGTTGATGCGATGCTATGAGATTTAGTTATTCCGGAATACTAGTCTTAAATTGATGAATTGACGGATATTGATGAATTGACGGATTACATTTACTTTATTGTCGAGGAGTATTATGTTTCATATTGTTATACTTGCACTAGCTATTCGACGGCTAACCCCTTTATGGGGGAAATACGTTTCATGTATTTCGAGTTCCGAGAGAGCGGACAGGCAGTGCCGGTCGGCATGAAGATGATGGGCAAGTGTGATGCTGTGTCTCGTCTCCGGTTATTTTCTTGGATTCCTCCATTCAGTGTTGTTGTACTGGAATGGATTTTTAAATACTCGAGTATTGTATTTCAGTTTCCTTGATGTTCCGGCCTGTGTTGCCGAGGTATTGATTTGTGCAGTGATGTATATGGTTTCATTGGTTATGGTTTTGAATACCATTTGTATCGTCTTTCTTTCCATTATATGTAGACCTTCTCGGTCAAGTTTATAGTTCCGCGTATGTTTAGCCTTGTGGGTCCCACGGCGGGGCTCACGGCGCTGTAATATACCCTGAATAACTTGGGGGTGTTACAGAATATGGTATCAGAGCTTAGGTTTATGGATACCTAGGTTGTTGGTCTTTTGGGTCGATTGAGTCGTCATTTTCCCACAGTATCACTACTCTGCCATCATCACAGTGCGACCGGTACTTGTAAGTCCTCTCACTCTTCTTGTATTTTCGTGACCGTTTCGTTTTTATTGCTTAGTATTCTTTGGAATTGGTCACTTCGAGAAGGTGCGATTTGGATTATACTTCCGCATGTGTGTGCCTTTCAGAATGTTGACTGAAAGTAGGAAGAATCGTGGTCGTGGTCATGGACGTGAACTCTTCCTTGAGATTTTGTTAAGTTGTTAATTGCGATAGTGGTGTGTATCGGTATTATGTTGAGACTTTGTTTAGGAGTCGCATGCTAGTATCACGGGAGATCTTCGACTTCACTGACCTGTAAGTATGTTGTTCGGATTATTCGATAATTCTTGGTTATCTTGGTGATTTTGGATTTTCCGTTGAAATGTTGTTTGTACGAGTGATTGTAAGTTTCGAGGACGAAACTTATTTTTAAGGGGGGTAGAGTGTAATACCCCGATTTTTCGGATATATTTTTTTCATTTATATATTGGATATCGTGGATGGTTAATTATGCTCGAGGACGTTGTGAACGTTTGAAAATGTTATTGAATTGAGTATATGTATTGATTTTGCCGTATGCTCGTATTTGGTATGTCATGACTTTGGACAGGAATTGTTGAAATTGGCTAAGTATGGAATTATTACGTACGTTAATAGGGTGAGATTACGTCGTAAGATTGGCATGGTTACGTACGTTAAGGCTAAGGTATTAAATGCAGCGAAGGCATCGGACGAGCAAGTCACAGTCGGCGGTGGGACCACTGTTTCGGCAACTTTCGGCGGAGGATGTTGACAGGTGAGTCAACGTCGTGTTACGTGCGTTATACGGGGCGTGTTACGTCGTAACACAACCATTATCTTGTAGCAAGTCAATCGGTATATTAAATGCGTTATATGGTATGGGTTACGACGTAATGGATCGCACGGAATGAGACAGTGAGTTGGTTACGACGTTATGGATTTTGATTACGACGTTAAAGTTGTTACGACGTTAAGAAAGGACACTTACGTACGTAATGAGAGTGCAATTTATATATTGAAGTGTTGCCTTTCATTTCTCTCACGATCCTTTGAGATATTTCTCTCCAAAACTCGTCCCTCTTCACTTTTAAGAGTGTTCTAAACACTTTTAACATGATTGTGAGCTTGGAATCATGGAATTAGAGCTTGGTTATGGAACTATTGTTGATTCTTGAAGTGATTTCTTGTGTTATCCATATTCTATGAGGTTTATGTTGAAGGAAGATAATGATATGCTTTGAATATGTTGATTATGATTATGGAATCATAGAGATCTTGATGTTCTTGAGGCCATATGATGACTATGATGATTTAATGATTCTTGGAATGGAGTTCAATTATTCTTTCTTCGTGGTCCGTCCATACAAGGTAATCCTCGTATCCCTTTTATAGTGGTTCGTTTTTTTTAAGGATTACTACTTGGGAGGGAGTATGTTGGGAATTGTGTATTTTGATGTTTGTCTTATTTCAATGTAAATGCATAAATTGGACTGTACTTTTATCTAGTGCGTGAGTATTTTGAAATTTGCTTTTGGTATTTTTCCAACTGAATTTTTATTTCGTAAAACCGATTCCCTAAACTGAGTTTTTGGCATTTTTAACCTTGATCGTTTTGACGGTATTTGGAAAATGATTTTTTTTTAGTATTTGAAAAATATTACCGTCATCAGTCTTTTTGACATTTTTTGAAATAACGTGGAAAATTGTGCTTAGCCTGGTAAATCCTTGTGAGAAGGGTTTACGACGTGTAATATTCCCAGGAGGATCTGGGGTGTTACAATTATGGTATCATGTGATAATGTTATACGAGATTTATTGGAATTGTAATAAGAGATTTCGGATGTTGATATGATTATTGAGATCTTCTTCATATGATGATAAGGGTTTGTTGCGATTCTTGAGGTTGTATGAATGACATGATGAAGAAAATGATAACATGGAGATATATACCTCGGATATGTTGTTCTGAACGTGATTTCGGATATTTCATGTTCTTGCAGAACTCTTGAATTATCTGAGGTGATGAAAATTTTTAAGAAGTGTTGATGTTTTGAATATGAATATGGAATATTCATATCTAGAGCTAAACTATGTGTTGGAAATAATATTCGTATAGGAAATACGAATGTGATTATGAGCTTGATGAGACTATTATTCATCTATGAATTTGGAAGCCCATATGTACGGAGCAAATATTCAAATCGAATGATTGGATTGTTTGATAACCTTAAAATATGATTATCTATAATGTTGAACTAATTGGATGGTTAGAATTAACGATGATCATCGGAAAATTTTAACTACGGATTTACGAGAAGGGAACCTTGTCAATTCGTATTTAAGAATTGAGTTTGGAACCGATAACATTTAGACCCTTATTATTGGTCCGAATTGGTTGCTGATATGATCATCATATTTCGACTCGTATTGTGGACAGGATTTGTAAGTGTCTGAGTTGGATTGTTCAGACTGTGATTAGTCGAGATATGGTGAAACGGTTGAGTTTGTGGTTTGGTGGTGTTGATATTGGTCGTCATCGAACCTGTTGATTATTAATCCTTCGTTTTACAATAAGATGTGATGTTTGATCATAGATTATGACAGTTGTGTTGCGGTTAAGGTTGAAGGGTTCGTAGATTAACTTGGTCGAGACTGAGGGAAATTCGTAAGACGAAATCAACTGAATTGGTACGATTCGTTGTATTGATATCGAGGCAAGTTTTATACTCGTACTAGTCAATGAGACTAATGTTATTGTGTAGGCGTACGAATGTGTGTATCATTTCGGGACTTGGCCTCTTTATGATTGTATTGATGTCAAGGGATTGGTTGACACGACGCCCGTCGACAAATTATGCCAAATGTTACTGTTGTTTGTAAATGGCCGGTTCAAGGCATTACGATACTTGTTGGTAAAGTTGCTGTCGATAGCCGGTTCGCGGTATCGATGTATCGATTATTATTGTTCGCAATTAATGTCGTTCTGAGACATCGTCGAATCTTTGTTGTCGAATTGGAACCGTTGCTATGATGTTGCGTTAACCGATTGGGGACGTTTGATATATCCTGTTGTCATCTCCGTTTCGGTGGTCGGTTTAAGACACCGGGACATATATTCTATCGTATCATTGATTATCGTTTGACCGTTCTAAGGTAATCGAGGTATTGAATTGGGATTATCGAAGATAATTCCCATCCGTTGTCAAAGATAGTCTCATCCGTTGTATCGTTGTTATCGATTGGCCATTCTACGGTAATCGAAGCATTGATTTGGGACTGTCGAGGATAGTTCCCATCCATTGAATTATTATTGCCGTGTTGGCCGACTCAAGGCAGCACACTATTATTCTTGTGAACTCGGTAATTTTGTGATCGTTGAGAGTTGAGGACTTCCCGAACTGTTGTGTTGTGATCGTTGCTCGTGTTAATCGGTCCTTAGGGAATTCTGATCCCAGGGTGGTTGTTTTGAATATCGTTGGTCGTGTCGATCTTTCATTATTCGTGTGTCATCGTTCACTTGGTGAGTCGTATGATCCGTATTGGATGTTTTATCCCTTGAGTTTCATTGTCATGTTGTATCGTGGCATATCTGGAATCATGTCTGCGTGCCGATTGGTTATGTGTAGGATTTTTAGCCAGGCACTCGATGGTCATGCGTGGATATTTCCGCATTGGACCGTGCACACGAGACGTAGTTCTTGAGGCTAATTAGGTACATTGTCACACGTATATTCTGGATTCCGTATACGGGGTGGACATGTGCACGGACACATTTCCGGATCGGGCGTACTGTGATGTCCCTCTTGAGCTTTATTGATTGATCGTTCGTAGTCCATGTTGTATTGTATATGTCCGACGATTTGCAACTAGTTGGTCTTACGCCGAGGGTATGTCCGTGATCAGGTTGGTCTCTTTGAGATCTATTTTGTGATGATTCTGACTTTGGGGTACATTCGGCTTTCAGTGCCATTGTGATGTATCGGTATTTCCGTTGGAGCCTTCGGGCATTGTGAATTCGTATCTTTTTGGGTATTGGTTTGGTTTACCTTCGGGTAATGTATTGGTGTGTTCTATATTGATGATTCGCCGTTAGGGCGTAAGTTTCTGTTATTGTGTATCTCTCTGAGTTTTTACTGGCGAAATATTTCTTCTCCTACTGTTTTAAGTTTCGGGACGAAACTTCTTTTAAGGAGGGTAGAATGTAATACCCGTAATTTTTGTTCCCCGGAAATTTTCTATTTTTGGCGGAAGTCTATTTTGACGACTTGCTTGGGACCGTTTCGTCATCCTGAGAATGATTAATTCTACACTTTTTGTCATCCGAGTTCGTTTCGGTATCGTTCTGTTGAATTCCGTGTTCTTTAGCGACTTTTCCACGTATAAGTTCGACTTTGTTAAATCACCATAAATTCTTGGAAACTCCAAAAATTCTGAAATCTTGGCGATATTATAAAGCATCGAGTTAGCTTTCCAATGGTTCAAACGGTGAGTCAATCGGAGTCCGGACGAGGGAGTTATGGTCGAAATAGCTAAGTCACTCTCATTTTCCAGATTCGGCCAAAACCGCCTGTACCCGGTGCCGCGGCACACCTGGGCTGAGCCGCGGCACACTGTCGAGCCCTGGGAGCAAATTTTGGGTCTGTGCCGCGGCACACCTCTACTGAGACACGGCACACCTGTCAGTCAGCCCTATATCTGCGTTTTTTTTGTGCGATTCAACCAATACTTTTTCATTTCATCACCTTCACACGGGAGAGAAGGCTTGAGAGAGGGAAGTTTCTTCATCTATCACTTGAGTGGGTGACTTCCTTCATCTATTTTCGATTGTGAAGCCCGGATCATCGTTCTATCGCGTGCTCTTGAATCATAATCTCGGGATCTTCAAGAGGTAATTTCTTCAACATCTTGGATTTCGATTTTGTATTGGGTAATGATGTTTTGGATGTTAAAATCATGGGGTATGAAGTGATATACGCATGATTATGGACTTGTTGGAGTATTCATCGGATTATTGAAAGATTATTCAAGAACACTTCGAATTTTGTATTGGAAATTGGGGATTTTGTTTGACTTCATCCTTTTAATCCGTAGTAATTTAGATTAGTGATGGATTGATGATTATTTAGGTGTATTCTATCATTTCCATCGTTATTCCACGGTTGGATTGTATTGATTCGTCGTTTTGGTTGAGTTATTAGTCGACGCCTTCAAGGTGTCCGACAAAAGGTCTAAGAGGGGGGGGGGGGGGGGGGGTTTGTGCGTTGTACGATTATTATTCATCGTATGATTGTTGATTTATCATTGATATGACTTAGGGATGAAATCCTTGTGAAGAACTCAAGTCGAAACCCTTCCGTTCATTGTCTTCTTCGTGGTTCAAGCTTCCCGGTCGAATCGTGTTCTTCGGGATCTTCGGTAGCATTTATTAAGGCAAGTATATATATTTATGATTGTACGTTCTCGACTTTGAAAGTAAGATATACATTTGGCATAATTATTTATATCCACTCCGGGACGGGCCGACGGGTCCTCTGAGGATTTCGTAGCCTCTGGTGCGATTCCACGGATAATATGAATTAACCACTCCGGGACGGGCCGACGGGTCCTCTGAGGGTTCCGTAGCCTCTGGTGCGGTTCCACGGTTGATCATGTATGTATTGATGACGGATGATATGAACGAACCACTTTGGGGCGGGCCGATAGGTCCCCTAAGGGTTCCGTAGCCTCTGGTGCGGTTCCACGGTATTCATATATCTGTTGATGCGATGCTATGAGATTTAGTTATTCCGGAATACTAGTCTTAAATTGATGAATTGACGGATATTGATGAATTGACGGATTACATTTACTTTATTGTCGAGGAGTATTATGTTTCATATTGTTATACTTGCACTAGCTATTCGACGGCTAACCCCTTTATGGGGGAAATACGTTTCATGTATTTCAGGTTCCAGGAGAGCGGACAGACGGGTACCGGGTCGGCATGAAGATGATGGGCAAGTGTGATACTGTGTCTTGTCTCCGGTTATTTTCTTGGATTCCTCCATTCAGTGTTGTTGTACTGGAATGGATTTTTAAATACTCGAGTATTGTATTTCAGTTTCCTTGATGTTCCGGCCTGTGTTGCCGAGGTATTGATTTGTGCAGTGATGTATATGGTTTCATTGGTTATGGTTTTGAATACCATTTGTATCGTCTTTCTTTCCATTATATGTAGACCTTCTCGGTCAAGTTTATAGTTCCGCGTATGTTTAGCCTTGTGGGTCCCACGGCGGGGCTCACGGCGCTGTAATATACCCTGAATAACTTGGGGGTGTTACACTGCCCCACGTCCCCGACCGTGTCCACGGCCACGACCACGACCACGACCACGGCCCCTTCCAGCATCCATACTGGTGTTAAGAGGTGGCAAAAAGCAACTCGATGGTAAGTAAAAGAGGGAGAATAACCACAGTTCAAGAAATGAAAATACTATACGAGAAAACAAAGAATCGAGTAAGAAAACTTACGAACACTAGAAGTACTGAGATGCCGGCAGCGGTGTGACAATATGCAAAACAAAACACAACTAGACCCAAATAACCGACAAGCCTATGTATCCATAAACCTAGTTCTCTGATACCATTTTCTGTAACACCCCCGAGATATTCAAGGTATATTACAGTGTCGTGGACCCCTACATGGGACCCACCAGGCTAGACACAACTTACCACAGTGAAAACACACATCATCCAGTTGAAAATCAAATAACACGCCCGGTACAACTGGCGAAATAATCAACAATGGCAAACATAATTAACTTCAACGAATATAAATCATAATCCGAAGAGAAAAGCCTAAGTACTCGCGAGTGCAATCTATAAGTTTCAAAAGTAGACAACAACCATATCGAATGGAACAATGGAAATAAAAAGGACTCAAGTGCACATGTCAACGACCTTGGCCAACATCCTCGTACTGTCCCAGCGCCCGCTCGTCCGGCAGAACATAACCTGAAATTCATAACAAGAATTTCCCCAAAACGGGTCCCCAACGGGGTTAGCAATTACGCTAGTACAAGTACTCAAGGCAAACCATTCGCTTACACGTTTCATAGTACAATGCACCAAATCATTTCAAAAACAAAAACCAGACATGTCTTTTCCGAAAACAAACAGTAAATCACATTTTCCTAGGACCGGAATGAAGCCACGAATCCCACTCGAGGCCTCTAAGGACCCTCCCGAGCTGGCCATATCGTAAAATAAATGACGCATGTGCATCGCCTAGGACCGGGACGAAGCCACAAATCCCTCTCGAGGCCTCTAAGGACCCTCCCGAGCTGGCTAGCTAAACAAACTCATGAATCCAGGGCTAAAACCATTGGAATCCCTCCGTGATCCCGTCGGACCCTCCCGAGGTGAGCAAATCACACACAATATACATTACCATTTCACGTTAAGCACAAAGGTTTCCAAAAATACTTGCCTCGAATAATTGATGACGCAATGAACGGAAAAGAAAATCACCGAAGAACGCTAGGAACCAACGGAACCGAACCTAACGATTCGAAGAACACAATCACAACCAACTCTAAAAGAATACGGAAATGGAATACACCCGAAAACCCGCCTACGATTCATGTATATGCGTATAAAAATAACAACGAGGGCGGACCACAACCGAACCCTCTCGAATACGCAACAACCACGAACTATACCTTGAATCCATAGGTAAACTAAGGATATTAACAAGATTAATCATATTCATCATGAATAAATCAACCACACGGAACGAATCGAACAAAAACCCAAAAACCCCCAATTTACCCAAAACTAGGGTTCAAGATTTACCTTGATTTGGACGGAGGAAGACGATTATGGTGATGATAAACTACACTAGGGACACAATATTTGATTCCCCAAGGATTTCCACGGCCAAAACTTGAAGAATCGCTCAAATCTCTCTAAGAACACTCGCTGCAGACGGAAGGAAGAAATGAAGAAATGGGACGAAGTGAGGGTCAACTCCTGATATATAAAACCTGGGCGATCGTTACGTACGTTACCTGAGCTTGTTAACGTATGTAATGCCCATTACGTACGTTAACACTCAAGTTTAGCGTACGTAAAAGACTGGGCAGAACAGTCTGTCCTAGAACAGCTGAGGTCGTTAGCGCACGCTACAACAGAAGGCTAGCGTACACTACAAGAGGGTTACGTACGTAATGTCAGCGCCTCTACGTACGTAAGGGTATGGACAGAACTCACTGTCCAACAACGCCAGGTGCGATAGCGTACGCTACGCCGGGTAGTTTAGCGTACGCTACATAGGCTTTGCGTACGTAACAGAAGATGTTAACGTACGTAATGGTTCGGACAGAACAGTCTGTCCAATCTGTTGAAGGCCATAACGTACGTTAGCAATGATCCATAACGTACGTTATGAAGGTGATGATAGTGCACACAAGGAAGCATGCATAACGCACGTTATGCATGCAGCAGTTCAACACTGCTGAACGACGTTAGCTGCAACGGGCGGTCCGAAAACGACATGCAACACCAGGACAGATTCCAGAAGTGTAAACATGAAATAATCACGACAGTGAAGCTAAGCTCTGAAGGAGAATACAATTCCTACTACCGAGGAATCCATGAAACGACAAGGAAAGTAAAACCCCCTAGTTATAGGGAATTACAAAACGGCCCAAACGTCCGAAAATCGCGATACGACGTCGGATCAAAAAACCGAAACTCATAACACGAACAACTCAACCATACGAACTCGTGTAACCAAAGAAATTACTAAATCGAACGGGTTCTATGAGAATCGGACGTCCACACAACAAGACATAACAAAAGGCAGAATAATATCAAAACATCTTCGAAACTCGTCCAAATGGAGAAACTCCAAGAATAAAATAGATTCAAAATGTCGAAACGGTTACAAGCTAGTTGATTAAAATGGAAAATACACCAAAAAGGATAATACCGAAAAAGGAAAATGCGGATATTACAGGGCAGAGGTCTTGGTCGTAACCGTGGTACTGATGGCCACGGGGATCAGATGAGGAATCGAGAGAATATTACTGGGAATGATATTGGCTTGGGTGTTGCTACTATATTGCAACAAGTAGCGGCTCAGATGACTCAGTTGACCCAGGCGGTTCAACTTAGTATTGATGCGAATCAGAATGTCGGCGTAAATCAATGGCTTCGCGAGCTAGTTCGTATGAATCCCCCTCGATTCGCCGGTGCTGCGGATGTGTTAGGCTGGGATGGTTGGCTTTTACAGTTGGGAAAGATATTCGAGGCTGTTGATTTTCCCGAAGAGCGGAAGGTACCTATCCCTCAGTACCTTCTTGATAAAGATACCGCTAATTGGTGGGAAGCAGTTAAACCTCGTGATCGTGATGTCACGTGGGCGGAGTTCCAGGTATTTATGGAAGCTGAGTTCTGTCCTAAACCGATTAAAGAGCAGAGGATTCGTGAATTTTATGTGGCAGAACCGAAGATATATCGGTGTCGCAGGCTATCACCGACTATAGAAAATAACTCAGTTATGTGCGAGATCGGGTGAGAACCGAGGAAGAGAGGATCCTTCACTTTGACAGACGGATGAAGCCAAAGATTCGTCAGTATATGTCAGGACTCACTTGCACTTCATTGAGGGATTATCAGGATCGAGCCTTAGCCTATGAGCTAGCTTCGTTATCATCGGAACGTGTGCCCGAGTCGAAGAAACAGAGGAAGTCAGATGACCTTGTGGATAGTGAAGGAGTTGGTGTTTCTAGTTTGCAACGTCGTAATCTTTCCGCTGTGAAGCTCCATCGCTCGATGCATGGAACTGAGAGTTCCAATTCGTCTGCTTTGACTCCTGGTAAAGCTAGGAGGTGTTTTAACTGCAACGTGTTGGGGCATGTTCGTGCGCATTGTCCTTCTCCGCCAGTAACGTGTTACAAGTGCGGACTCGAGGGACACCAGGTTCAGTTTTGATAAATGGTTACCGAGCCTTTCGAGGCACAGACTTGAGCACTAATACCAGGATCGACTCTGAGGAGTACCGGAGGGGTGTAGTCTACCAGTTGTATGTTATGTTATTTTCTTGCTTTGTTGTTTCGAATTTTAGAGATAAACTTCTTTTAACAGAAGTGGATCGGATTCTGAATTTCTGTATTTTCATCTCTATCAACTCGTTTGTGTTCATGGATATTTTCTGAACTTGTTCTATTCTCCACTTTTTGTTGTCCGAATGAGTTGTGGTATTGTTTCGGAATGATCTATTTATCGTGGTGACTTTTCCGAATCCGGTTCCGTTCTTGTGAATCTTATGTAGCGGAGCATTTTGTCGTTACACCATATCACCTATTGTCTCGAGCCGAGGTGTGAACTTCAGAGTTGTTAATTGATTCTTGTTGTTCGTCGTGATTCAGACATGATCGTTCGACTGTTGTCATCTTGATCGTTGTGGTTCGACCGTTTATTGTTCGGTTTTTGTTGATCTTGTATCGTGGTTGTTGAGCATTCAGACTCCTTCGTAATTTCCCCAAGTTCGGGAAATTAACTTCGTTTTCAATCTTCCAAACCTTGGGTTGTGGAAATTCATACCTGTTCAACGATTAACTCGTGCTTTAGGTCGCTATGCTGTTCGGGTTGGTCAATCATATTGATTTTGTTCGTTGTGTTTTATTATCGTTCCGGTGTAGCGATATGGATGGTAGTAGTTCTGTACTGCATGTAATTCATTGCAAGTCGTCGGCAACGGATATCGTGTTAACTGAGATTTTTTTGCGTTTATCGTTTTATATTTTAAGTTTTGCGGACGAAACTTCTTTTAAGGGGGTAGAATGTAATGCTCGAGATTTTCCTTTTCGGTCACTTCGAATTAATTGTCGTTTGGTGTCAGTTATTTTACTTCGTATCGATTTGTTGGATTTCATGTTTTGTAATTTGCCCGTTATTTTTTGAATCATAACTGGTGCGTCGATGAAACCAAGACGTTGAACGTCTAACCGGACTGTCGGATCTGGCCATGGCTGAGTCACAGCCGCAAGCATGGTCGAGTCACGTCTGTAGGCAGGGCCTACTGGTTACGGCCGTAAGGGCCTGACGGTTACGGCCGTTACGTACCACGTTGGTTGGGGCAGTGAATCGGGGGAGTGTCAAGTTACGGCCGTAAGGTGTGAGCTGGTTACGGCCGTAACGTGTGGCCGGTTACGGCCGTAAGGGTGTGGACGGTTATGGCTGTAAGGGCGCTGCACAATCTGGGCAGAATGTTCGGGATGGCCGATTACGACCGAAATACACTGCCGATTACGGCCGTAATGGCTCGGCAGGATGGCTATATAAGGCCCAGCATCCGGGTCTTTGACCATTTTTCACCAATTCTCCTTCTCCTTCGCGATTCTTCTGCAAGATTTGAGGGTTTCGATTGGCAACATCCTTGAGGATCATTTGGGAAGCTTGATTTGTGTTCATTATCATCATCAATCCATTCCTTGTCGCCCGGATTGAGGTAAATCACTTGAACTTTTGAATTTGGGGAATTTTGGGGGTTTTGATGTGAATTCATCCTTCCAATCTGATTTAGTTTCGATTGTTGTTGGATTATGGTAGTAAACTCGAAATCCTTTAGTATTCTTGAAGTTTTGTGGAATGATTTCGAGAATCCTATCGTTAATCGATTATATTGGAGTATGCCTTCAAGATATCCGATGAAATGCTCCAATGGGTAGAAATTAAGATGATCCCTATATTTTCGAAGTATTGTTGATTCGTATTTTCGTAGTATTCGTGGGCTGTCGAATTCTTGGTCGTTTTTGGAAGTTCGAGGGCTACCCAACCGTGTCCGTTCGTTGTTCCATTGCTCGTGGTATCGGGTCAAGTATCTTGCCCATACATTTCATGTTTCGTAGATGAAATGATCGATAAATGGTTTTATGTGCAATCCGAATGTTTAATGAACTTTAAAAAGGATCGATATGTTCTCGATAAATGTTGTCTATCAAAAGATAACTCGTAGGCCCCGTGAATTAATGTTCTTTCGAAATATGTGTGCTAGTCTCGTATGTTGGAGGATGTTATAATCATAATTCATGAATATAGTAGACCGTAATCACTTGCCGAGAATTGTGTATTGATACGTGTACTTGTTCGGTGAATATGTGACTTTGTGTGATATTAGTTGTTACTCCTTTGTAAGGAGGTTGTGGTGCTTAGCGTTGTTTGGTAAAGGTATTTGCTTGTTATTGTGTGATTGTTGTAAGTGATGTGCCTCTGGGTAAGATTTGTTGAATCTCTGGGATCCGTACTTGCTAGTAAGGGTCGGGCGTGACTGTAGGGTTATCCAATCGGGTATGTCTTATGGGGACTCCGAGGTTCATGGCTTGTTAGCGCAATGCCGGGAAAACTTGTGGGGTTATCCATCGGGTATGTCTTGCGGGGACTCTGAGGATCGTAGCTTGTTAGCACGATGCCGGGATAACTTATGGTTGTGGTTTGGTTGTGTGATGTACGTGTCATGGGTTGTCCAATCGGGTATGTCTCGTGGAGGCTCCGAGGTTCGTAACTTGTTAGTGCGATGCCGGGATAACTATGAATGTATGTATGGTTATGGTTGCGTGACTGTTATCACGGTGGCATGTGATTTGGTATGGATTCCCATTGGATTATTCACTTGGGTATGTTCTGCGGGAGCATCTGAGGTTCGTGGCTTGGTAGCACGGGATGCGAATAATCCTTGAGAATATGTTGTTACGGATGATTTGGGTCTTGGACCCCGTGTTTCGTGATTTGGGTCTTGGACCCCGTGTTTTGTGATTTGGTTGTGGACCCGTGTTTTGTTATCAGAATTGTATTTTGAAAAGAATGATTTTTGGGCCGTGTCCCCAAGTGTTTTCGAAAGACTCGAGAATTCTTAAATCCCAAATGTTTTCAAAACTCCTGAGATCTTTAAATGTTTTGGTAAGATGTATATTGGGTTTATTCCCACCTTTCATGATTTGAACAGTTTTGATCAAATGATTTATCTCGGGAAGTATGTTCATGATCATTATGTTCTTGGAGTATGTTATGTATGGCTTGTATTCGTATTTTATACTTGTACTAGTAAAACAGTCGAGTTTTGCTAACCCCCGAGCATTCGGAGGTGGATGTCTGTATTGCGTCCAGGTACTTGCAGGTTGCCGGGGAGCGAATCACAGGATCAGTACGAATGGTGATGGAAGACGACGATACTAATCACATGAAGACCAGTGTCGAGTATTTGGTGAAGTTTTATTGTCTTGTTTTACCATTGTGGTATTGTCCATTTCATGGAAATATTTATGTATTCTAACCCTTGCGCGGGTATGAGTTTCGGGAAAGAGTCTTGTATGTAATGAGGTGTGTTGTGATAAAAGACCAAATCGGTCTAAGGTTCATTATGTAGCCATGTCGGCATGTAATGTGATGTATTGTTTTTGTATTTAGCCTGGTAGATCCTCACGGAGAGGGTCTGCGGTGCTGTAATATTCCCAAGTGGTTTGGGGGTGTTACAGCCATAACACCAATAAATGAGCTATATACAAGCTTCTAAATCGTTTTAACCGGTTAAAAAATTGTATATTCCAAAATTTTTGAACCTTAATCTCTCTTTCAAGCCTTGTAGTTATCATGTAAAATCGAGTCATTCGTTACCTTGAGAAAAGAAGAATCAGTCGGTTGATAAAAAATAGAACTGAAATTTACTTAATTTGAGGAGTTTTTGATTTTTCATGTTTAGCTAATAAACGATTTTCTGCAAAAATTCTATTCCCTAAAAAAAGTCATTGGTGAAAAGAGGCTAGTTGGAAAAAAAAGGGAGAGGTGTTGAGCAGCAACAGCTGCCTAATTTTGGGGGTCCTAAATATTGTGAAAAAAAAAAATAACAACGAAAAATAAAGGACTAACCCATTGTTGGTGCGTAGCTGCCGTCTCACATGAGATGGAAAATGTGTTGGTGAAAAGAGCTACACGTTAGCAAATAACGGTGTGAAAACTATCACCTAAAAAAAGATGGAAAATATATTGGTGAAAAGAGCTACACGTTAGCAAATAACGGTGTGAAAGCTATTACCTAAAAAAAAGATGAAAAATGTGTTGGTGAAAAGAGCTACACGTTAGTAAATAACGGTGTGAAAGCTATCACCTAAAGAAATAGAAAATGTGTTGGTGAAAAGAGCTACACGTTAGCAAATAACGGTGTGAAAGCTATCACTAAAAGAGATGTAGATTATGAGCATATTTGAATTAATTGGTGGCTGAATTTCAATACACTCAATTTCGTGAATAATCACAATATTTGATGACGCCGATGAAATTATTTTTCATATTGAGTCAAAAAATAAATGAGTGATCGAGAGCAACCACTAAAGGGAGTCGTGTGTGTCACGAGTGGGAAAGAAATAATCAACCTTTTGGGGGAAAATCTTATATTTTGGAATTACAAAAATAAAACCGTGTTTTAACTTCAAAATCATTAGTAGGTTTATTTTGGATCTTGATTCATTTCTATCTACTGTATAAAGCTAGTTGTTGTGTAAATGGCATTTTGATCCCGTTATATATATAAGTATTTTTCTTAATTTGTGTATGTTTTATTAATTTATGTGCTATTTTTATTTTTACATTGAGTGTGATTAATAAAGAGTCTTGCTCAGGACTAGCAAGAATTCAAGTTTGGGGGTGTGATAAGTGTCAGTTTTATACACTTATCCGTGATTGGTATTGATATATTTCAACCATAATTATGAGCTAGTCTACTCGCTTTTTCTTTGAATTAATTAGTTTTTAATAATTTTATTTTTGTAGGATGAAGATGTAAATTTAGCTTAATCGGATCGAATTACTGATTTACTGAAAAAATAACATGTTTATAAAATATTCTCTTTATTGAGTTTTATGTATTCATGTTGCAGAGCTCTACGAGACGAGTTCGGCAGTCATTCCGGATTCAAAATCAGAGTTATATATCAAAAGTTATCATCCGAAGAAGATTTGGGGCGAAAACGCAAAAATCTAAGAAATTCTGGGCTGAAAATGAAGTCTGAAACTCCATACGGGCGTACAAATAAAGTTACGGCCGTAACTCACACAGCATCTAACGTGCAAAAAGCCAAAGCGATGTTACGGCCGTAACATCCAAAGCTTACGGCCGTAAGTCCTCATAGTTACGGCCGTAACTCTTGACAAATGTATGATCATTTTTAAATCTTTTATGCTTGTGGTCTATTATTGAAGGGGTCGCTGGCCTTGATCTGATATAATATAATAATGCTGGAGTTTTTGAGCTATTAGATGACTCTAAGTGTATAAATAGACCCCGTAGATCCATCATTAATCATCATTCATCTTATATTTTTCCTACTTTGTAATATTTTTCTTTGTGTGAAGAATGCACTTGTGTTCTTGAGAGTGTATGTAATAGTGGTTTAGCTTATGTTGTTGGGGGAGTTTATTGCTTCTTTCTCTTTTATCTACTAAGGGAGTTAGTATCAATTCTTTCCCTTTTTCAACTAATAATGACCACTCAAGCTTGTAATATGTTGAATAAACCCTTCATGGGCTAAGTTATCCTTGGTTGGGATTATAAACAAGGTTTGTCATGTTATTTAAGTTTGTATAAAGATCTATTATGGATTACTTATTATTGTGTGTGATTTTCATTGTTTTACCAATCTTTATTTATTTGGCCAATAAATGATGATGTTTATGGTCTTCATATGTTTCGAAAGAAAATATGTTTGATTTGATCAAATGATCTTCACTCTAAGTTGTTCTAGGGGATAGAAATATACCTCTAGACCTTGGATGATTCTTTGAGTTATTTTCATAAAACCTAATGCTATGTATTGAAGCCAATCAACATAGAAATATAGTGGATTGATACATAAGGGGCGTTTAGACATTCGAAAGAGGAACCGTCTTTTTAAGGAAAATCGTATCTACACAACATAATAAGTAAATTCATCTTATGATATCCTATACAAATTCTATAACTAATGATGAACTAAGTTTGTAATCCCAACTATTTCATTTACCTTTTATTAATCTATTTTTACTGCAATCTTTCATTTCCTTAAATTTTAGAACTATTATTACATTTTCCTTGCAATTGTCAAACCAAACTTTTAAATTGTGTGTTTCATTCATATAGATCTCTATAACAAATAGATAAATAGTGCATAATTCAATATATATAACCTAAATTTCTCGTGGGATCGATAAACCGGACTCAAAAAGTCCACTTACTACTTGATACGATATCGTGCACTTGCGATAGTTACACAAAAGACGTGTCAACTATCGGGTGACCCCGTTAGCGCATGCTAACCGTGAATTTTAGCGCGCGCTAACCTGGAATGGTATATAATAGCGGGTCAACCCTTGTTCTTCATCATTTTCATCTTTTCACTCATTTTCCGACGGGAGCAGCGGGAGAAGGCGATTTGGGGCGATTTGGGGCGATCCTTCTTCAACTATCATCATCTTTGGTTGAATAATAAAGATTATACAACATCTAATCTGTTTCTATCTTCCGAATCAAGGTAAATTCCTTAGAACCCTAGTTTTGAGAATTTTTGGGGGTTTTCTTTGATTCGTCCGATTTATCCATTTTGGAGCTTGAGCTCTTTGAGATTATGATGTATCTACCCCGTACCCACATTTCCCCTACGATTATATGGATTGTTTTGTATCTTGTTCGGACTTGAGAGGGTTTGGGTGATTTACAAAACCTCTAAGTGATTATCCTTGTAGTTTCATGAATCGTAGGCGGGTTTCGGGAGTTTCTTCGTATAACTTGAGTATGGATTATTGATTATCATGTTCCTTGCGAATCGTTTAGGTGCCGGAAGTGCGTTCTTGGACCTACCGAACTTATACTCTTTTTCTTCTGATTTCTCGATGTCTCAAAGGCAAGTATATGTTTATGATTGTACGTTCTCGACTTTGAAAGTAAGGTATATGAATTGTATGATGGTATATATCCACTCTAGGACGGGCCGACGTGTCCTCTTAGTGTTCCGTAGCCTTTGGTGCAGTTCCACGGACATGTTGGGTTAACCACTCTGGGACGGACCGACGGGTCCTCTGAGGGTTCCGTTGCCTTTGTTGCGGTTCCACGGTTAATCATGTATGTATTGAATGTGATGCTATGAGATTTAGTTATTCCGGAATACTAGTCTTGAGTTGATGAGATGATGATTACATTTACTTTATTGTCGAGAAGTATTGTGTTTAATATTCGATATACTTGTACTAGCTATTCAACGGCTAACCCCTTTATGGGGGAAATACCTTTCATGTATTTCAGGATCCAGGAGAGCGGATAGGCACATACCGGGTCAGCATGAAGATGATGGGCAAGTGTGATGCTGTGTCTTATCACTGGTCATGTCTTGTATTTCCTCTATTCAGTGATGTTGTACTTGAATGGTTCTCGAGTACACGAGTATTGTTTTTGGGTTCCTTGATGTTTTGGCATGTGTCGCCATGGTATTGATTCTGGATGTATTGTATTCGGTTTTATTAGATATCGTCTTGGATGTCAACTTTATTGTTCTTCATCTGATTATACTTGGACCTTATCGGTCAAAGTTTATGGTTCTGCGTGTGAAAAGCCTTGTAGGTCCCACGGCGGCGTTGTAATATACCCTGAATAACTTGGGGGTGTTACATGGTGCAGTTCAATGATTAATCACGTATGTATTGAAATAAAGTGCTATGAGATTTAGTTATTCCGGAATACTAGTCTTGAGTTTGATGAAATGAGAATTGCATTTACTTTATGTTATTTGTGGGTGTTGGAAATAATGAAAATATATAAATACAAGAAAAATAAATAATATAAATGAAAACATATGACGTAAATGCCGAGGCGAGAATTGGATTCTCCCTCCATAAGACAAAATTGCTCCACACTTGTACACACGGTCTATAGCAAATGTCCCCAAGATACAATGACAAACTTTGAATACGAAACGCTGCACCACGTGTCGTAGTTCCGGTCGAACAATATAGATACTCGGGACTGAGTATAGACTCCTAGACTTCCATTAGGATGATGAATGAACCGAGTAGACTAATATGAATGTAATGCTCGAATTTGTGGATAAATCTATGTTCGAATGAGTATTTTCGAATTAATGCTTAACCATCAACTGTAAGGGCCTATTTATAGTCATAAGTGACTTTTCGCGAAGTGGTGTGACCTTTCATCCCACCTTTAATCACGAACTAATGTGTTTGTTCATGAAAAGGTGTGATCCTTCATCCACCATTAAACATGAACCAATGCGACTTTTCATGAAAAGGTATGATTGTTAGGCGTATTTTTATACGCTTATTTATCATTATTTTGTATTCTTTTCATGAGTAAATCTGCATAAATGAGCTTGTAATGCCCTATTATTTTATGTTTTCAGGAAATCGGAGTCCGAAAGCCGAAACGATGAAAAACGGACGAAAACGGCAAATTTTGGCCTGGGGCCGCGGCACACGCAGAGGACCAGCGACCCCCAGAGTAAACTGTACTCTGAGCCGCGGCACATATATAGTGAGCCGCGGCCTAGAGGAAAATTATAGCGCCCAGTTTTTTATCTGAGTGTCGTGAGCCGCGGCACAGATTAAGTGAGCCGCGGCCCACGGGGCGGTTTTGGTGTGCTCCGCGCGGGTTTGGGCCGTTTTGAAGCCAGTTCTCGACCTAATCACACGGACGCGTTTTGGAGGCTGCTAGGAGTTATAAATAAGGGGTTTAAGGTCATAATTAGGCATCTTGGAGAATCGGGGATGATGGAAGATTATCGCGGAAGAGAGAAGCAGAAGACACCAAGAGCAGAGGGCGGAAGCCAGAAGAACGGAGGAATCCGAGCTCTTCATCTGCGTTTGATTTTCATGCTTTTATTCATTAATTCTGTATTTTTATCTTTTAGCATGTCAGGCTAAAACCCTGTTCTAGGATTTTGATGAAACCTAAGTTTTGACGGATTTGCTTTTGATTATCTATATAATTCCCTTTTCTATTGAGTTTTCCCAATCGATTTTAATGCTTTCAATTGTCTGGCCAATAATTGGATTGTTTTAATTACGCAACTCGAATTGGGAGAGGAGAGTTGGTGAGGAACTATTGGTGAGAACCGTTTTATCTTGTGAGATAGGAATATACTCATAGGAACTACGTGGCCTTCTGAGGAATTTGTGCTTTTTGCCTATTATCGAATTAATTCACCTAGGGATAGAGTGCGTTATTCGCCTTTAGAAAAATCTATTGACCTCGGGAGAGGCGGTAGAGTATATTAGCAATCTTCGCCTTCAATAAATTGGGGAAATCATTAACTTCATATAATCGAGAGAATTCGGATAAACCAAGGTGGATTCAGAATCCTAGACTTATTCATCATTTGATTTTCTTTCTTCAAGCGATCGTTTTTACTGTTAGTTCTTTTATTGGTTTTATTTAGTTATTAATTGCAACTCAAATTTCAACTGTTCAAATAAAATTAGAATACAAATAAATCGGTACTTAGTGATTCAGTCCTCGTGGGAACGATACTCACTCATCACTTTATTACTTGTCTACGATAACGTGCACTTGCGTTTAACGAAATATCGCAACAATGATTCATTTTCCATAATTAACACCAAATGTGGCTATTCGTAAATGGTTGTGACCTAGTAACCACCAGACATTATCTTATTTCAAGTAGTATTCCTTGTAATTTAATTGCTCATTCATCCGAATTTGTATATGAACAAATAAGTACGTATAATATATCTACTCGAAATAAACACCACGTCGAATTATGGTTTTAATAGGATTTTTCATATCAAAATTTCCAACAATCCCCTACATGAATGACGATTAATGCAAATGCAATGAACTTAGTCTCGACGACCTTTTATTGCATCAGGATAGGTGGTAGTTAGCCTTGAACCTTCCTTGGTATAGCGTTATTAGATTTACTCGTTGCTCGATGAACGCGATGTCTTGAACCAGTCAGCTTTTGTGTGTAAACCTAGACAATAACACACACACAATAACAGATCTAATATCTCTTGTTCTTATGTTGTGTCCATTTTTGGCCTTGGCATTCTTGGATTCATAACTATTTTGCGTATTGTAACGTTTAGAAGAGGCCACACTTCTTAATTATATAGGTGATCTCCTATAAAGAGTATTTTGCCATACTCCACCTTAAAGGCTATAGGAATCATTAAAAGCTTTTTAGACTTATCCTTTACCACACGCTGCAGGCTTGCACTTGAGAAGCTACGAGAATGGATTTCAAATTTCAAGTGCAATTCAGTTGTCTCATTGAACCAAGTTCTTGAGATCTCCAGTCATCATGGTTGAGTGTCATTTATGAACATCCATTTGTTTGTGTTTTTCAATCCATTCCCCTTACTGCATATTTGACCACATTTTATCTCAAGTAATGGCCATATTATTGTATTTGACCTTTTTTAGTTAACATACACATGTGATCAAATATATTATCCAAAGATAATATTTACTTTTTCAATCATTACTATACAACTTTTCGTTCTTTAGTCGTCTTAGTAAATTTTCAAGTGTGAAGTGTTTACAAGATAAATTTCTTTATTGCCCTTGTCACACTTTCCAACACATGATTCTACTAAATGACATAAACTTTGTAGTAATATTGAATTTCTTTATTTAGGGGAATTTTTCTTATTAATTGTATTTTGACCTTTCCGTCAAGATACCCCCCACATTTCCTTGTATTACGTATCTTGTGTAGATACTTGTGGTCTTGGATTACACAAATCATTAAGTGTCATTTCCAAACCAATTCAATCATTTGACTAGCTCTCAGCTTGGTTTGTAAGTACATTTGTAATTTCCAACGACGTTCTCGTCTCCAAAAGCATGATTATTTCCTTGAAATAAATCATCTATCATTTAATTTGCTTGACAATTAAATATTTGGATTTATAGTGAAATATTTTGTATTTACTTACAAAGTACTTACTCCTCTTTCCCCATATTGATTATCTATTTAATATAGACTAATCAACCATTGTAATTAACACGGGGTCAAGTTGATCATTTAACTTTTTAAATGATATTTCGTATTTTCCACCGTGATTATCTACTTCAAAGTAGACTAATCAATTTTCTCTATCGCTTTAAATAGAGTAATTAACACCTTCATTATCATAATTAATGAGAATTAAGTTTATATATATTCATTTAATCTTATAATTAAATGATCAATGCCTTCATTTAATTCTTAAGATTAAATGTGCATTTCCCTCTATTCTTATAATAGAGTGATTAATACCTCTATTTAATTCTTAAAATTAAAATACATTAATATTACATGTCTAAGGTAATTAATATCTTCATTTAATTCTTAAAATTAAATGAGCATTAATTTAACATGCCTTTTGATTATCTTCTTTATTGTAGACTAATCAAGATAACTGTTTTCATTTAATTCCAACGAATTAAATATATCAATTATTTCTCTACTTGAATGTAGACGAAGCAATTTCATTCATTTAATTGTATCAAATTAAATGAACATGCATCAAATAAATATTTGATTATATATATATATATATATATACAAGGAAGGCTTTATTTATTTACAAGCCTTTATTATAGATAGTCCTACACGACTTTCAATATACAAGTTTAGGACAAGTCAAACGGGACTTTCCTTGAGTCGGAAGCATGAGCCTAGCAGACTCGCCTTGAACCCGATGACTGTTCCGTCGCCAATCCTCTTCTTGCGTAGGCGCCACTTGTAGCCTAACGGGATTGTGCCTGGAACGTTCTCAAGTAGGTCCTATTGGAACTTCCAAATGATCCCCTCCATTTCTTCCATGAGGAGATTCATCTCATTGTGGATTTATTCCCTCCAGAAGGGAGCATCCTTGCCTGTCAAGGCTTCCTCGATCGTACGAGGATCATCTTCCGTGTCTTCAAAGGTTGGGCCATCGACATTCGCCTTCTTGGCTTGGTGGGAGTGGTCAATGCCTCCAACGTCGAATGTTACCTCCAAGGCATCCTAGAGTTCCTTAGAGGTGTGGCAACCTGTAAACATGATGTAGAAAGGAAAACTAAGGTGATAAAGAATTTGATTATGACATTCAAAATCACCGTTACTCCAGACGGTCATTCTGGAGAAGTTGAGGTCGTCAGAAACCTCCGGTTGGGCAGCAAGTGGGTATTTCGTTAGGAATCGAGCCATGTCGAACGTTGTGAGAAACAACAGCATTTCGTCCCTCCAACGACGGAAATCAGTTCCGCAGAATTTCGGCAACCTCCTCATATAAATAGTAGACTCCATCTTCCAACATAAACTAGTCCAGAAAATAGCCTCATTACAGCCCCTTGAACACAAACCTTTAGACCTCAAAATCCGATCTCCACCGTTCAGAATTTAGATAGAGACCTTATGAAGTTATCATCCAAAATTTAAGACGATCCAACAGTTAAAACTCCGGAAAACGTCAAAACAAGACGGCTGACCTAAAGAGAAAATTACCTACGATTTTTTTGTTATGTTTTCTATTTGATTTCGAATTTTGTCTTATGATGTGGGTGTTGGAAATAATGAAAATATATAAATACAAGGAGAATAAATAATAGAAATGAAAACTTATGACGTAAATGCCGAGGCGAGAATTGAATTCTCTCTCCGTAAGACAAAATTGCTCCGCACTTGTGCACACGGTCTATAGCAAATGTCCCCAAGATACAAGGACAAACTTTCAATACGAAACGCTGCACCGCGGGTCGTAGTTCCGGTCGAACAATATAGATACTCGATACTGAGTATAGACTCCTAGACTTCCACTAGGATGATGAATGAACCGAGTAGACTAATATGAATGTAATTCTCGAATTTGTAGATGAATCTATGTTGGAATGAGTGTGTTCGAATTAATGTTTAACCATCAACTGTAAGGGCCTATTTATAGTCATAAGTGACTTTTCACGAAGTGGTGTGACCTTTCATCCCACCTTTAATCATGAACTAATGTGTTTGTTCATGAAAAGGTGTGATCCTTCACCCGCCATTAAACATGAACCAATGCGACTTTTCATGAAAAGGTATGATCCATTTTCCATAATTAACCACCAAATGTGGCTATTCGCAAATGGTTGTGACCTAGTAACCACCAGACATTATCTTATTTCAAGCATTATTCCTTGTAATTTAATTGCTCATTCATCCGAATTTGGATATGAACAAATAAGTACGTACAATATATCTACTCGAAATAAACACCATGTCGAATTATGGTTTTACTAGGATTTTTCATATCAAAATTTCCAACACTTTATTGTCGAGAATTATTGTGTTTCATATTCGATATACTTGTACTATCTATTCGATGGCTAACCCCTTTTGGGGGAAATACCTTTCATGTATTCAAGGATCCAGGAGAGGGGAAATGGGTGTATCGGGTCGGCACGAAAATAATGGGCAAGAGTGATGTTGTGTCTTATTTCTGTCTGTGTTTTTGTACCTTGTTCCATTCGGTATTGTTGTATTGGGAATGCTTTTAATACCCGAGTAATGTTTCAGTTGTTCATAATGTTGTGGACTGTGTTGCCCTGGGTTTCAAATTCCCGATGTATTGTATTCTGTCGAATTGATTATTACATTGGTGTCATCCCAATTGCCTTATTTTGGGTTTATGTTTAGACCTTATCGGCCTAGGTTTATGTTTCCGCGTAATTATAGCCTTGTGGGTCCCACGGAGAGGCTCATGTCGCTGTAATATACCCTGAATAACTTGGGGGTGTTACAGAATATGGTATCAGAGCTTAGGTTTATGGATACCTAGGTTGTCAGTCTTTTTGGGTCGAAATTGAGTTATCGTTCGAATACATTATCACTATGTTGCCATCATCTCGGTGCGACCAGTACTAGTAAGTCTTTTTACTCTTCTTGTATTTTTCCTAATCTCTTCGGTTTTGATTTGATATTCTTGGAAATCGGTCACCTCGATGATGGGCGATTTGAATTGTACATATGTATTTTGTGTATCCTTCATAATCTCTGCTGACAGGGGTCGGTGACGAGGCCATGGTCGTGGACGAGGACGAGGACGTGGCGCGGCCGCTTCTCTCAGTTCCGTTGCGGAATCGGCTACCCCTAGTTCATCTAACTTGGTGCATTCGGATACTGAAAGTCAACATGACCAGTCGACCGGTCAAGGGAATAATGTAGATGTTGGGGCTACGAATGTTCTTCAACAATTGGCAAATCAGATGACTATTCTGGCCGAAGCTATTCAGCTGAATAATCCTAATACGGCAGCGGATGTTTTGCTCCAGAATGTGGTCCGTATGCATCCTCCGCAGTTCAGTGGTGCTACCAACCCAGCAGATTGGGAAAGCTGGCTATTTGAATTGGAGAAAGTGTTTGAAGTGGTTGACTGTCCGGAAATGAATAAGGTACCGATTGGTCAGTACTTCCTTACTAAGGAAGCCGCGACTTGGTGGAAAGCAATCAAGCCGCTGGATCATGCTGCTACATGGGACGAATTTAAGGATCTGCTAGAGGCTGAGTTTTGTCCTTGGCCAGTGCAAGAAAGCAAGATCCGAGCCTTTTTCGAAGCTAAGCCGCAGAACATTCAAGTCTCACAGGCGATAGTGGAATACAACCAACAGCTTATTCATGTGAAGAATCAGGTGCGTGATGAGTGTGACAAGATCCGCCACTTCGACATGTGAATGAATATGGATTTTCGGCGTTATATGGCCGGGTTTGCTTGCACTACTATGAAGGAATACCAAGACAGGGCTTTGTCATATAACATGTTAAGTTCCAACAATAATACCACAGAAGAGCCGAAGAAGCAAAAGACCACCGGTAATTTTTCTAGCTCTAAAGGTGGCAACTTTCAGAGACCTCAGACGGCTAACCATTCTCTCGGGCAGTCATCACGTTCTTTTAAAGGTAAGAAGAGTTTTCGTTCTGCTCTGGTCACCTCAACTCGCCCAGTGACCTGTTTTAATTATGGTCATCCAGGCCACATCAATCTGGAGTGCAACTTCCCACCTCTGAAGTGTCACACTTGTGGTCAGATGGGACAGGGAAGTCTATTGCCCCAAACAGGATCATACTTTGGATACTCTGGCATCTGCCCCAGCACATAGAGATCAGGGCATGAATCGGCGACCATCAGTTAGCCAGTCACAGCAGGGTTATGGCAGAGGCCGGGGACGCGGTCAGACTGTTCGAGAGGGAGACTCTAGTGTCAGTTTGGCACACCCACGAGTTTACGAGATGCATCGAGCAGATGAACCTGACGCGGTGGTGGCCTCAGGTACCATTCATATTCTATCTCATCCAATTCGAGTACTTTTTGATTCTGGTGCTACGCATTCTTTCATCTCCTTGGATTGTGTACGCCATTTGAATATAAATTGTATGACTACTTGCGATCCTTTCATTGTGAAACTGCCTAGCGGGGATAGAATCGTGGGGAATCGGGAGATTAGAAATTATCCGGTAAGCATAGAAGGCAATGATTGGTTATCGAATTTGATTGTGGTTGATATCGAGGGCGAGGATGTGATCCTCAGTGAGGACTGGCTTGAGAGTCACCAAGTGATTATGAATTACCGCACTAAGGTTATCACTACGATGACTAAAGATGGTTCCGAGCATTCGTTCATGGGACGTAAATTGGGTCAACCGAAGTTGCTTATCAGCGCCATGAAGACCGTAAAACTCTTGAAAAAGGTTACGTGGGCTATTGGTGTTATGATTTGAAGTGGTAAGAGAATGAGGTCGATTTCTCTTCGATTCCAGTTGTTAATCAGTATCCGGACGGTTTTCCAGACGATCTTCCGGGATTACCGCCAGATCGAGAGAGAGAATTTTCTGTGGACTTAGAGCCTGATGCGGCTCCAGTTTCTAAGACGCCTTAACGGATGGCACCTTCAGAGATTCAAGAATTGAAGAATCAATTGGGAGAACTATTAGAGAAAAGGTACATTAGACCGAGCATTTCGCCTTGGGGCACACTTGTTCTTTTTGTAAGGAAGAAGGATGGTTCACTATGTTTATGCATTGATTATCGTGAGCTAAACAAAGTGACTATCAAGAACAAGTATCTATTGCTCATATAGATGATTTATTTGATCAGTTGCAGGGAGCCTCAGTGTCCTCAAAAATTGATTTGAGATCAGGGTACTACCAGCTCTGGGTGAAAGAGTCTGACGTTCCGAAAACTGCATTTTGGACAAGATACGGACATTATGAACTTCTGGTCATACCTTTTGGACTACTAATGCACCGGCAGTATTCATGCAGTTGATGGACAAGATATTCATTCAGTACCTTGACAAATGTGTGGTCGTCTTTATTGACGATAACTTGATTTATTCTCGAGATGAAGAGGAGCATGCTCGACACTTGCGTTTGATACTAGAAGTTTTGAGAGACAAGCGCCTTTATGCGAAATTCTCAAAATGTGAGTTCTGGCTGAAGGAAGTCATGTTCCTCGGCCAGTGGTTTCGGCTGAAGGGGTTCGTGTAGACCCGCAGAAGATTGAGGCAGTGCTAGATTGGGCACCGCCTAATAATGTCAAGGAAGTTTGTAGCTTTTTGGGTCTTGCTGGGTATTACCATCGGTTTGTCGAGAGGTTCTCGAAACTCGCTCGGCCGCTTACGCAATTACTTCAGAAGACAGAAATGTTTCTTTGGATTGCTGAGATACAGCGGAGCTTCGATGGGCTGAAGAGATGTTTGACCTCAACGCCGATTTTAGCTTTACCACAGGGTAGTGAAGGATTTGCAGTTTATAGTGACGCTTCAGGACAAGGGCTTGGATGTGTGCTTATGCAGCACGACAAAATAATAGCCTCTGCATCGCGGCAGTTGAAGCCGTATGAGATGAACTATCCTACTCATGATTTGGAATTGGCAGCAATTGTTTTCACATTTAAGATTTGGCGGCATTATTTGTATGGCTCTTCGTGTTGGATCTATACCGATCACAAGAGTTTGAAGTACATTTTCATTTAGAAAGAGTTGAATATGAGGCAGCGACGTTGGTTGGAATTGATCAAGGATTATGATTTGGAAATTCTTTACCATCCGGGGAAGGCCAATGTCGTCGCGGATGCTTTGAGCCATAAATCGGCATCACTTCAGATTCTCGAGGTTCTTACATCCCAGACGAAGGTTTGTCAGGATTTGACCGAGCAAGGTATAGAAGTCTGGCTTCAAAGAGTACAGGGATAGTTGTGTACCCTCGAAATTACTTCGTCCTTGGTCGATGACCTCAAAGGGAGTGGAGTGACCCGATGATTTCCCAACTGAAGGAAGATGTAATCAAGGGAAAAGCCCCTGGCTTCATGGTCCATGAAGACAGTATCTTGAGATTTCAGGGCAGACTTTGTGTACTGAATAATCTGGAGTTGAGGCAGAGAATTCTTTGAGAAGCCCATGCTACGCCTTACTCAATCCACCCTGGAAAGAGTAAGATGTACAAGGACCTGAAGCGAAATTTCTGGTGGAACTATATGAAGAAAGATGTCATGGAGTTTGTATTGCGATGTTTGACGTGTCAACAAGTCAAGATCGAGCATCAACGACCAGCGGGGTTGTTGAAGCTGCTTCCCATTACCGAGTGGAAGTGGGAAGATATCTCCATGGATTTTATCACGGGGATGCCGAGGTCTAGAGCCGGAATGAATATGATTTGGGTAATCATTGATCGATTAACCAAGCCTGCACATTTTCTTGGTATTAAGGGTACTTAGAGACCAGAGAGACTGACCCGAACCTTTATAGCTGAGATTGTGAGATTGCACGGTGCCCCTAAAACTATTGTTTCTGATCGAGATGGTCATTTCGTGTCACATTTCTGGCAAGCGGTCCTTGAGGCCTTGGGCACCGAGTTGAGTTAGGACAGTCAGACTGAGCGGATAATCCAGACGTTGGAGGATATGTTGCGGGCTTGTGCCCTAGACTGGAGTAATGATTGGGAACTTCATTTGCCATTGATCGAGTTTGCCTACAATAATAGTTGGCATGCGTCGATCAAAATGGCACCATTTGAGGCACTTTATGGTAGGCGCTGTAGATCGCCATTATGTTGGGATGAGGCTTCGGAGTTAGTCGGAATGGAACTGGATGTGTTGATGGAAACTAAGGAGAAGATTTCTATTATTCGAGACCGGTTGTTGACTGCCCAGAGCCGTCAGAAATCTTATGCCGATACTCGTTGTCGACCATTGGAATTCGAAGTTGTCGACCATGTTCTACTCAAGGTATCGCCGACCAAAGGAGTTTTCCGTTTCGGGAAAAAGGGGAAACTTAGTCCGAGGTATATTGGACCGTTTGAAATTTTGGACAAGGTTGGAGATTTAGCTTATCGTTTGGCGTTGCCTCCAGCTTTGAGTCATGTCCATAGCGTTTTTCATATTTTTAAGCTGAGAAAGTACGTGCCGGATCCAAGTCATATTATCGACTATAGTGAGATTTTTGTAGCGGAGGGTGTTACCTTTCCAGAGAGACCCGTGGAGATCCTTGAATGTCGTGTGAAACAGCTTCGACACAAAACCATTCCATTGGTTAAGGCGCAATGGTCGAGACATGGAGTCGAGGAGGCGACTTGGGATACGGAAGAGAAGATGCGATCGGGATACCCCGAACTTTTATTTCTAAGTTTTGGGACGAAACTTCTTTTTAGAGGGGGAGACTGTAATAACCATACTTTCCGTGAATTTTTGGTCTTCGACGTTCTTTCACTTTTGTCGCTCTTGTAAGCACTTATTGAGATGTTGTTGTTGTTGTTGTTGTTGATTTTAGAGTATCATACCTTTTGGGACATGTTCGTATTGATTGGACCTTGCAGCGATGTTTTGCTTGAGGTAGATAGTGTACGCTAGGCGTAAGCTACCGCACGCTATTTTTGTTGAGTAGCGTGAGATAACTTTGCCTCCAGCGCACGCTAATAGTCCGAGCTTGGCAGAGGCAGTAGCTGGGTTCTGCCCTCTAGACTAGCAGTTAGCGCACGCTAGGCATGACCTAACGGACGCTATTCATGTTGAGTAGCACGCGCTAGCATCGCCTGTAGCGCACGCTAATATGCTGAGTTGACAGGGGCATTGGGGTGATTATGTTCTCTGGACTAACAGTTAACGCACGCTAGGCATGAGCTAGCACACGCTATAGGCATTACGTAACGCGCGCTAGTGCCTCATGTAGCACACGCTAGCAAGATGGGCAGTGAGTTTGGAGGTTTTGCATGGTAACAGTTAGCGCACGCTAAGGATGTGGTAGTACACGCTAACATCGTAGGTCAGAAGCTACTGGACTATCGGGTGACCCCGTTAGCGCACGCTAACCTTGAGTTTTAGCGCGCGCTAATCATACATAGTATATAAGGAGGGTCAACCCTGTTCTTTGTCATTTTTCATCTCTTTTCTCTATTTCCAACGAGAGAGCACGAGAGGGCGATTCGGAGGCTATTTGGGGGAAACATTTCATCATCCATCATCATCTTTGGTCGAATAACAAGGATTATACAACATCTAATCTGTTCATTCTCTCCAAATCAAGGTAAATTCCTTAGAACCCTAGTTTTGGGAGATTTTGGGGATTTTCTTAGATCCGTCCGATTTATACATCTTGAAGATTGAAATCCTTGAGATTATGATGTATCTACTCCATATCCACTTTCCCCTTATGATTATACGAATGATTTTGCGTATTAATTGAAGTAGATAGGTTTGGATGATTTCCAACCTCTATGTGAATACTTTGAAGATTTATGAATCGTAAAAGGGGGGTTTCGGGAGTCTTCCTTGAGAATTGAGTATTGATGATTGATTATCGTATTTCTCTACGAATCGTTTAGGCCTGGAAGTGCGTTCTTGGACCTCTCAAGTTTGAACACCATTTTTCACTTCGGTTTTAATGTCTCAAAGGCAAGTATATGTTTATGATTATACGTTCTCGACTTTGAAAGTGAGTTATGTGAATTGTATGATTGTATATATTCACTCTGGGATGGACCGACGGGTCCTAAGATGGTTCCGTTACCTTGGTGTGATTTCACAAATATTTTGGGTACACCACTCTGGGAGGGTCCGACGGGGCCTCAGAGGGTTTTGTTGCCTTTGGTGCGGTTCCATGGTTAATCACGTATGTATTGAAATGAAATGCTATGAGATTTAGTTATTCTGGAACACTAGTCTTGAGTTTGATGAAATGAGAATATAATTTGCTTTATTGTCGAGAAGTATTGTGTTTCATATTCGATATACTTGTACTATCTATTCGATGGCTAACCCCTTTTAGGGGAAATACCTTTCATGTATTTCAGGATCCAGGAGAGGGGAAATGCGTGTACCGGGTCGGCACGAAGATGATGGGCAAGAGTGATGCTGTATCTTATTTCTGTCTATGTTTTTGTACCTTATTCCATTCGGTATTGTTGTACTGGGAATGGTTTGAATCCTCGAGTAATGTTTCAGTTGTTCATAATGTTGTGGCCTGTGTTGCCCTGGGTTTCAAATTCCCGATGTATTGTATTCTGTCGAATTGATTATTACATTGGTGTCATCCTTATTGCCTTCTTTTGGGTTTATGTTTAGACCTTATCGGTCTAGGTTTATGGTTCCGCGTAATTATAGCCTTGTGGGTCCCACAAAGGGGCTCACGGCACTGTAATATATCGTGAATAACTTGGGGGTGTTACAGTATCACTCTCATATGTCGAAGACAACTGTGTGATGGTCCTGGAGGAGTCACGGATAATTGTTGAAAGTCGATATTTGTGTTTGTTGCATACACCACATTTTGGGTGCGATTTGACGTCACCTTTTTGTTGATTTTAAACCAATAATTAAAAAAAATGAACATTGTTGGTAACGGTAAAGTTATGACTTGTTCATAATTAGTCACGAATTTATGACGTACAAATGGGACAAACATCGATTGCGATGGATATGTCGTGGTCAAAATCGATATGTGACGGATTTGTCAAGTTGAAATGAGGGACCACCATGTTGGTCTTGGCCCAATCTCATACTTAGAAAACTCCATATTTCATCTTATTAAATAAAATATTGCATGTTGCAATATGATATATGAAAGAATGTAAGGGTAATTCTCATGAATTTTAACATATAAAGCAATGGCATATTGCGGTAAATACATGAATTCGTTGACCTCGATTATGGTTCGTGTGACTATAGATACGAATACTTTTCCAAGTATTTGTAAAGGTATGTGCCTTACATATTTGACTATATTTAGTCAATTTTATTGGATGGTCAAGACAAGTTGGTTATGGTATATTCATTATGTCTCAAGGTTCAAAATACTTAATTATGATTCACCGTGTTGCATCCACATAATATGGCTATTATGACGTATACTTGCAATTGAGAATTAAAATACTTGGTTGATTTGATGCATTTTGGTGGATTTGTCTACACTTTTGATCATGATTAGGCGCATCCTCCTTGGTATTTGTTTATGCTATGAAAGTCAAATGGAATCAGTGGTTTTTAAACAGCCTTAGCTATACCGACATTCCTACTTTCCCTGCAAGTCAACCAAGACGGAGTTACCGAAAAGATTATTAGTCGAGATAAGAAATCGAACACCATGATGCATTTAAACACACCTATGGTTGTCAGTGCCATGTATTTGCATCAACACTTATACCATTAGATATCATTTCAACCTTCTTTTCTCACTGAACTTGATAAATACTAAAGAAGCCACTTAAAACATGCACTATGATATGAGTTTATGATACGTGTAGTGCACGACCTATGGATAGAAAGGTATGGAAGTCTAGTTTCTATAACATCTGACCATTTGTCCACAGCCTTCCTAACGAGGGAGTTATCGCGGTTTTAGTAAACAAAGGTCCGAGCGATTGTGTTAACTTTTGTCCCAACCAACTTGGTTTCCATCTTCAATTTGGAAGCGGTCCTATGACACACATTTTTACAGCCTCTTTTTGGCCAAATTTTCCATAGATGATGTAATACCCGGTTGTAAATTCATTAATTATCATTCAGTATATTGTCACTCAGTAAAATTCGCTCAGTAATAATCATTCATCATTCACATTCATTCACTATATTCACCGTTCAGAGTAATCTGTATCGTGTATCAGTCATTATTCATCATTCAACCCGGTTGGAAATCGGGCCGAGCTTATCTTCATTGTCACCTTTGTAGTGGGCTCTGTGTGAGGAGTAGCGCACGCTACGTACTCTCTTTAGCGCGCGCTAATTGAGTACGAGTAGCGCACGCTACCTCTCAGCTTTAGCGCACGCTAATGTGGTTCAGACAGACAGTCCAGAAGGCACTGGACTGAAAGTGAGTTGTAGTAGCGCACGCTACAAATGGTATGTAGCGAACGCTAGTGGGTATGGATAGCGCACGCTAGCAATTAGTGTTGCGTGCGTTAAGATCCGATCAGGCAGAGTCCAGTGGGTACTGGACTGGAAACGAAATAACTACTAGCGCACGCTATGAGTGGATTTTAGCATACGCTAAAGGTGGTAGTAGCGCATGCTGTGTAATGGGTGTAGAGCATGCTAACGCGCGCAAGGCAGGAGGACAGTAGGTTCTGGACTCCGATATTCTGGGCATCAACCATCAGGTAGCGCGCGCTAACACAAGGTTAACGCACGTTAAGTAGAGGCGTTAGCGCACGCTACCAAGGTACGTAGCGCATGCTAACGTTGCAGTCAGAGGGTACTGGACTACCCGGTACACCCGTTAGCGCATGCTAAGCACAAGAGCTAGCGCACGCTAAACTGGGATGGCTATAAATAGGACAGTCTGGCCCAGATTTATCATTTTCACTTCTCTCTTCCTCCTCCCGTCGGTTTTGGGCAATTTTGGACATTGGTGAAGTGTTTTTCGAGATGGAGTCATCTACCATCATTTTCAAGCTCCTAGTTCAAATTAATCATCGTCTAATCCTCTCCAACACACCGAATCAAGGTAATTAATTCTTGAATCTGGAATTTCGGGATTTGGGTGTTTTGATTTCGATCTCTTCGTATTAGCTAGATATTATGTTGGAAATGTTAGATATGGATTATCTACCTTGGATACATGTATTTCTAGGGATTTATTGGTGTATATTTCAGAATTGATGAATATTTGAAGATTTATTCAAGAACCCTTAAGGGTTGACTTTGGTTTTTGGGGGTTTTAGATTAGTTGTTGCCATGACCTCGATTGAAGTATTCCTATTGAATTATTGATGCCATTGATATTATTTTGTTGGTTTGAATCAATCATTTGGAAGTTGGTTTCGATAATTTGGAATTGGTTGTAACTAACGGGAAGGATGTTTACAACGTATTCGTTAGAATGCCCCAATGAGTTTGATTATCGTTGTATCGACTTTTGAGTTAGTCGTGTTTCGTTGCTTGATACGTGTATTGAGCGGTTGTTGGTAATTATTGTTATTCAAGGTTGTTCGAGCGACCGACATCTCTTTTTAGGACGTTATTCGAGGAAGGACATTCTTCACCGGTGTTGTGCAAGTTAATTCTTACTCGGTTAAAAGGATACTCATTCCTTTCGTGGTTGTTCATTCATAAATCATAATCATAATTCATTCATAATGTATTAATCGTATTGAGACTTGTGTTTGTCAAATAATCACTTCATTCACGAGGAACGATGGTTCCAATCATTTCATTGAGCTATCATTCATTTCACTATCATTTCATCTCGATGAGTCATTCTTGACTTTGTCGGATTGTTATTCATTATTATTCGTCATGGTCATTTCTTGTCCATATGACCTTCTGGGTTCATATTGCGTGGCCGAGTGGGGATGTGTGGAATTTTTAGTCGGGCACGTGATGGTCATGTGTTGGGTTCACCGACACATTGGACTGTGCACACGGTAATGTACTTCCGTGAGACTAATTAGGTACAATGACGGGTGTGTCCGGACACTCGTCTTGTGCACTTGCACATACCATTACGGGCGTACTATGATGCCTCTCTTCAGCTTCATCTCATAATTAAGATATATCATGATTGTGTTTATTCAACTCTTGAGGATTATTGTTCTGTGTAACTGACCCCGTTGGGGATATTGTTTTCAGGTAACGGCAAGGGAAAGGCACGGGAAGAGCATGTTGACGGCGAGGAGTCCCAGTGATATTACTAGGGGGCCCCAGTCCTTTTCAGTCATTCGTATTTTCTTCATTTTATTTCCTCTGCAGACTTCCGTTTGAATACTCATTTTATTCAGTGTTGTATATTTTATCTTCATATAAAATATACATGTGTTTTGTATGATCTTGGGTGTGTTGTAATAAAACTCCTCATCGGAGTAATTGATGATATAATGTGGTTCGGTACTACAATTATATTATTTAAGTCATTGATTTTCATTCGCCTGGTGGGTCCCAATCGGGGGTCCACGGCACTGTAATGGTCGCCTAGTTTGGGGGTGTTACAGAGTTGGTATCGGAGCGTGGTTTTGAATACTACCTTCCGAGTCATGTCTCATTTGAAGTCATCGTTCATTCGACTAGTATCATTGGACTTTCGCATCACATGTGACCTCTGCAAATGCCAAGCCACTCAGACCGAAAGAACTGTAAGATTTCGGACGCCATGGTATAATTTCTGGCATAGGAATCACTCATTCATCATTCATTAGTTAACAATCCTCAAACATCATTTTCATTTTTGATCATGTCGATCATGTTAACTCATTAATCAATCGGTTCATCTCATTAATCAATTGTTGATCTTGTAGATCGTATCATTAATCTTGTTAACTTGTTCAAGATAATCATTTCAAGAATTTCATCATATAATCATGTCACCTCTATTGATCATTAATGTAATCATTGTGTTAGAGCGCATGTGCTCATTATTATCATTTCATAACGTAAATCATAATGCGGTACTCATGCGAGATCTATGATTATCATGTGACCTTCCTACTTCAGTATGGAGAGAGCTGTCAGGGGACCCAGGGGGAGAGGTCGTGGTGTGGTCCGAAACCTGGGAAATAATCACTCACGGTCGGGAAGTCGCACCCAGGACTCAGCTCGATCGAAAGATGTTTGGGTTGATCCACTCACTTTTATGCAAGTTGTGATGACCCATATGAAATTGCTTAATCATCATTGCGCCACTCTGGCCGAATTAATCGAGAGAACTCTCACGTATGAGCCTGCGGCTAAGGAAGTTGCTGGGCAACAAACTTCATCTTCTGGCAAGAAATCGAAGAAGCGTAATCAGCCCGAAGGTGGCCAGGCCTCGTGCGAGTCCTAACTTTTCTGAACGACCTCCTACGGCGCCTAAACCTGCGGGATCTCAGTCCCGAGCGGCCAGATCAGCCATCACCTGTTTCAACTGTGGAGCGCCGGGTCATTACAGCACTAAGTGTCTGAAACTGTCTATCACGTGCCATAACTGCGGGATTATTGGGCATAAGGCCCATTTTTGCCGAAGGGACATCTCAGGCCCCGAAGCAATCAGCGATTCAAAATCAGGCTACTAAGTCAGCGTCGTTTAAAATGACGGAAGCGAATAAAGGCGGAGCTCATATTTATCAGTCAGGAGCATCCGGTTTGGGGGCCGACAAGCCCCGAATTTACGAGATGTAGAGGAGCAACGATCCGGAGGCCCGAATGATCTCAGGTACCCTCGAAATTTTATCTCAACCTGTGTGTAACCTTTTTTATACTGGAGCATCACATTCATTCATTTCCGAATCATGCTTGAATAGACTTCACTTGGATAGTCTTATTAATTGTGAACCTTATATCATTGGTATACCTGACGGTAGAAGAATTATCGGAGATCGTGAGATTAAGTATTTTCTAATTCAGCATCATGGCCGTGTATGGATGGCAGGCCTAATCGTGGTGGATGTACCTAGAGACGACGTCATCTTGGGTATTGATTTAATGGATCGTCGTGATGTCATACTTATTGTCCGTGAACGTATGGCCACGATCGTTTCAGACGATGGAGTCGAGTGTGTATTTTAAAATGGCATATATTGGGAAATCGTGGATTTGATTGTTTATATTTGTAAAAAGTATATTTCAAACAATATTCTTATCCGTTTTGAAATGGCTTTCGATAATTTGCAAACTGAGTTCTTACTTCGTAAAACCGATTCCCTAAACCGAGTTTTGCCATTTGGCCTTGAACGTTTAAACGATATTATTATGACGGTATTTGGTATTTGGAAAATGGAATATATTTTTTTCTGTATTTGAAAAATATTACCGTCATCGATCTTTTTGGCATTTTTGAAAGGACGTGGAAAATTGTGTTTAGCCTGGTAAATCCTTGTGAGAAGGGTTTACGGTGTGTAATATTCCCAGGAGGATTCTTTTTCGCACTTTTGAAGTGACGTGTTGGGTCAGTTTCAAGGAGCTTCCATATTTTCAAAGATTGATTTAAGATCTGGGTATCATCAGTTGCGAATTCGAGAGTCGGATATCGCTAGGTCGGCGTTTCGAACACGCTATGGTCATTATGAGTTGTTGTAATGCTGTTTGGGTTAACTAATGCACCTGCGGTATTCATGGAATTATTGAATCGAGTTTTCATCGATTATTTGGATCAGTTCGTGGTTGTCTTCATTGATGACGTTTTGATTTATTCTCGTGACCAAGAGGACCACGAATTTCACCTTCATCAAGTTCTCGACGTGTTGAGACGAGATCAACTTTATGGAAAATTTTCCAAGTGTGAGTTCTGGATGTCCGAAGTGACGTTTCTCGGACATGTAATTTCATCAGACGGAGTTCGTGTCGGCCCTCAGAAGACGGAGGCTATCCGAGATTGGCAACCTCCGAAGAATGTTAAGAAAATCCGAAGCTTTCTCGGATTAGCTGGTTATTATTGGCGATTTGTAGAAGGATTTTCTAAAATCGCTCAACCCATGACGAACCTTTGGCGGAAAGATAAGAGATATACGTGGTCCGACGCGTGTCAATGGAGTTTTGAGGAACTCAAGAGTCGTTTGATTTCAGCGCCTGTCCTTTCCTTGCCGCAAGGGACGGAGGGATTCGTAGTTTGTAGTGACGCATCCGGTCAGGGTCTCAGATGTGTACTAATGCAGAACGAGAAGGTTATTGCCTATGCTTCACGGCAATTGAGACCTTATGAGGTCAATTATCCGACCCATGGCCTGAAGCTAGCAGTCGTGGTCTTCGCATTGAAGATTTGGCATCATTATCTTTATGGCGTCACCTGTCAGATCTTCACCGATCATAAGAGCTTGAAGTATATATTTACTCAGAAGGAGTTAAATATGCGACAGAGGCGGTGGTCGGAATTAATTAAAGATTATGATATTGAGATACTATACCACCCGGGTAAGGCGAACCTAGTCGCCGACGCCTTGAGTCATAAGTCCGTTCAGGAGCAAATGCTTGATCGTTTAACAGTTCAAAAGGAGCTTCCTCGGGAATTCCTAAGACCCGAGATTGAGGTCTGGTTACAGCGAGTACAAGGGCAACTTTGCATGTTAGAGATTTCATCGCCACTCGAGGAGGCAATCAGAGTGAATCAGGGTTCAGATCCATCTTTGTTGCGCATTCGAGATGATGTGGCTCAGGGGAAAGCCCCTGGATTTGTAGTCCACGAGGGTGGACTTTTGCGATTTAAGAATTGGTTATGCGTACCGACGAATGACGAGTTGAAAAACTCGATTTTGAGAGGAACTCATGCTACCCCTTATTCCACTTATCCGGGGTCTAGCAAGTTGTACAAAGACTTGAAACAAAATTACTGGTGGAGTAAAATAAAGCGAGAAGTCACAGAAATTGTTTCGAGGTGTTTAACCTGTCAGCAAATCAAGATTGAACATCAGCGACCGATGGGTATGCTGAAACCTCTCCCTATTCCCGAGTGGAAGTGGGAAGATATTTCTATGGACTTCATCACAAGTTTACCGACAAGTCATCGTGGTATGAATACAATTTGGGTAATTGTGGACTGTTTAACTAAGTCAGCTCATTTCCTGGAGATTAAGGATACGTGGGGTCCCGAGGGACTTGCCCAGTTGTTCATTAAAGAGATAGTAAGATTGCACGGTACTCCTAAGAGTATCATTTCAGATCGTGACGGGCAATTCGTGTCATATTTTTGGAAATCAGTTCATCGTGCTATGGGAACTCAGCTTAATCTCAGCACAGTTTTTCATCCTCAGTCCGACAGACAATCAGAGAGAACTATTGAGACGTTGGAGGACATGTTGAGAGCATGTGTTCTCGATTGGAAGGAAGATTGGGAAGCCCAACTACCGTTGATCGAATTCACGTATAACAACAGTTGACATGCTTCGATTAATATGGCACCTTACGAGGCCTTGTACGGTCGTCGTTTTCGATCTTCCTTGTGTTGGGATGATCAGAATCAATCAACACCGGTCCCAATATGCTTATAGCCGCCTGCGAGAAGGTAGCTTTGATCAGGAGTCGTTTGTTGACCGCTCAGAGTCGACAGAGATCTTATTGTTGGGATTCGGTGCCTAAAACGAAGGCCCAGCGGAAGCGGTAAAACGAAAATTAATTCGATCCGAATCCCTACGATGATCGATCGAGCTACGTATATACGAATATATAAACGAAAAGCAAGAGTTGTAAAAAACTAACCCTCGAAGTTCGTTGATTAAATGGTAACCTTCTCTTGAGCTATTCCCCAAGCTCTTGAACGATCCAACGCCGAAAGCACCGCGTCTCTACTTGCCACGCGGAGAAACGGAATGACAACACCTTGCTATCCTCCGAGGATACGGCTAGAGCTAGGTGATGAAGCTATATATGTAAAGATTACTACACTCTAAGTGTTTTAATCTTACTCTCTCTTTATGTCTTGATATTTTTCTCTAAGAAAAACAAGAACAAGGTTGAAGAAGAAGATGACTAAAGAGAAAACAATTTTCTCTCTCTCTCTCAAACTCAATGATACGTAAATGCCAAGAAGTATTGTGAGGATGAGAGATCAAAGTCTTGTATATATTCTTATTCAACCCACATGAATACAAATACATATATCATGATTTGATTCCCCATATAATGTATATGATACTTGTCCCCTCAATCACATGAGATTCCAAAACCATGATGGGGACAAGTCAATACACACACATGGTAATAAGTGGGGGTTGGCCCATGCTAGAAAACGTTCGAGTTCGGTTCGTTTCGGACTAACGTGAGTCCAAACAGATAAACTCCTATTCCGTTCCGTTTTATTTTTGTCGTTTAATTAATCCTATTATTTTAACATATCAAATACAATATATCATAATGACTTTCTCCAAGAAATAATTATATTCATGAATTATATTAATCACCCCTTAATTTATTTAATTCATTAGGCCGTAAATCTATTTATCGAATAAATCGATTTAAACATCGATGTTCCAAAATTAGATATCCAATATCTAATATTCATAATGAGATAATTAGCTCGATTCATTCCGTTGTCAATCCTAATGCGCGACTCGGTAGGTCCGTCTCGCCAAAGAATGGGAGGAACCAAAGAGTAGTAGCACCACCTAGCCACTGGTGGCCTACACTGCACTCGATCGAGAACGAATGATTGGGATCATTCAAGAACCATTCGTCGTGAATACCAAGATACGTATAAACCCTTCTTTCAAATGTCCCGATCAAGTTATAGGGTCACGGTCACCAAACCATATACGTACTTGACGCTATGCATGCGTTAATGCAAATCGAGATCATCGAGTCATCGTGTATCTAATACAACTAGCTCCAATGCTTTGGCCAAAGACTTATGATCTCATTTGCCAATAACCGCATAGGACATATAACCCGCTCACTAACGGGAGAAAGAATTCTATCTTGGTATTCAAGGACACGCTACTTGCCGTCAAGATGCACGTCGAGGTTGACCCCGCCTTAGGTTTACGTGGTCGAACTACTCTAATGAAAATCTTGACGTCACAAGCACATCCCTACTAAATCCTCAAGTCGAAGGTTCACGAATACCTATCACAACCTTTCGATTCCGTCATTGTGATCCTGAGTGAAATCCATGTGACGAATCGAGGGTGAGTCGGTCGAGTATACTAATCCAATTAGCATACCTATAACGTGTGCTCCCACTAACCATTAGTGTTCGACAGCACTCTCCATGTCAAAGAACACGTCATACAAGTCTTCACATAAACTTAACGCCTATCAAGTTTCATCGACTTGCGAACGATTAAGTATTTGAGCTATAACCTTTCCAAAGGCCGACCCCCTTATCCAATAAGGAGTGGAACGCTTTTGCTCTCAAATACATGGACTAGTTTCTATATGTTTATTTACGAGTTAGGAATGCCAAGAACTACCGGTAAATAAAGAAACATTCATTTGCCTTATATAAATGGTTTACATAATTACAAGTACAATGCCCTCACTCAACAACCTCCGAGTGGCATTCGAGGGCATACTCCTAACAATCTCCCACTTGCACTCAATGCCACACACTATGGTATCTAATACCCATGTTCTCCAGATGACGCTCCAAGCTAGTCCGAGATAGTGGCTTAGTCGGTGGATCGGCGACGTTGTCGGCCGAGTCTACTCTATGCAAGACAATGTATCCCTTGCGAACAAATTCTCTTACGAGATGATACTTCCTCTCAATATGTTTGGTCTTTGTTGTGAAACCTCGGCTCCTTGGCACGTGCTACGGCTCCGTCGTTGTCGCGATGACAAATGAACAGGCGGCTCAAAGACATGGTATCATTTGAAGTTCTCTAGAAACTTCTTAATGTAACCCTTCCTTGAAGCCTCCGAGGCCGCTTGATACTCGGCTGACAGTGGAATCGCGATCGCGCTTTGCTTGGCACTACGCCAAGATCTGCTCCTCCATTAAGAGTAAATATGTAGCCAGAAGTGGACATCGAGTCGTCCTTCAGTCCTTGGAAGTCCGAATCAGTGAATCCCACCACATCCAATTCTCCACCGCCATACATTAGAACCATATCTCTAGTCCTTCTTAAGTACTTGAGAACGTTCTTTACGGCGGTCCAATGTTCCCTACCTGGGTTTGCCTGAAACCTACTCACCACGCTTACAGCATGCGCGATGTCAGGTCTTGTACACAACATAGCATACATAAGGCTACCCACGGCCGAAGCATATGGTATATTACTCATTTCCTTTCGTTGTTCCTCACTTTGAGGACACATCTTCAAGGTGAGTTTTATTCCATGTCGCATCGGTAGGAACCCTCTTTTAGAATCATCCATCTTAAATCGCTTTAAGATCTTATCTATATAGAGGGCTTGGGAAAGGCCTATTGTTCTCTTCGCTCTATCCGGTAGAGAGTCGAATACCAAGAATATAGGTTGCTTCTCCCAAGTCTTTCATGGAGAAATTACTCAAAGCCAAGCTTTCACGTAACCGAGCATTCCCTCATCATTTCCTCTTAGTTGATTGTCATCTATATATAGTACTTAGACTGAGATATTGCTCCCACTATCGTTCTTGTTTACACAAGGTTCCTCTTCATTTTGCACGAATTCACACTCATTGACCGCCTCGTCAAACGAAGGTTCCAACTACGCGACGCTTGCTTGATCCATAAATGGAACGCTGGAGCTTGCACACTTTACGAATATCGACTTCGGACACAAAGCCTTTAGGTCGCTCCATATAGATTTCCTCCTCGAGGAATCCATTAAGGAAAGCCGTCTTTACGTCCATTTGCCATATCTCATAATCGTGGTAGCGGCTATAGCAAGCATCATGCGAATAGACTTGATCATGGCTACGGGCGAGAAGGTATCGTGGTAATCGATCCCTTCCTTTTAGGGTATAACCCTTTGCCACAAGCCCGGCCTTATAGGCGTCAACCTTGCCATCACCATCGGTCTTTCTCTTGTAGATCCACTTGTTCCCAATAGGCACTATGCCCTTGGGGCGGTCTACTAGAGTCCGCACTGATTGACATGCATCGAGTCTATCTCGGCTTCCATAGCTTCACGCCATTTCGCGGAGTCTACATCCACCATCGCTTGGTCATAGGTTGTTGGGTCGGTCTCTTGGCTATCACTTGGAACCTCATGGAGACCCGGCTCCTCCAAGTGCACAAGCCCATACCTCTCGTAAATGAGACACCCTACTAGACCTACGAGGTGGTTGTACTTGTGTTTGAAAGTTCGGTTCCAGTTTCTTGCACAGTGTCTCTCGAGGAGTTTCATTGTATTCTTCTAAAGAAATACTTCTACTGCTCCGCCTTCTGAATGAACTCATCTTCCAGAAGTGTGCTTGTAAAGCAACAATGATCCTTCGATCTTCGGGCATGTAGAATAGATATCCCATCGTCCTGACGGGAATCCAATGAAACGTCCCTTCGCAGACCTAGCTTCCAACTTTTCCACCTTAGTCTTCTTGACATAGGCGGGACATCCCCAAATCCTAATATGATTAAGACTTGGTTTCCTTCCTTCCCACATCTCATGTGGAGTTTTAGGAATGGATTTAGAAGGACATCTGTTCAAGATATACGCGGCGATCGAAGTGCATACCCCACAGTAAATCGGCAAGTCGGTATAGCCCAAGATGGAACGGACCATGTTCAACAGTGGTCAGGTTCCTTCTTTCCGACACACCATTTAACCGAGGAGTACTGGAGGTGTTAGTTGTGAAACTATTCCATGTTCCTTAAGGAACTCGTCAAACTCCGTACTCATATACTCACCACCTCGGTCCGACCGAAGTGCTTTGATATGATTACCGGTTTGTTTCTCGACTAGGGCCTTGAATTCTGGAATTTCTCAAAGGCCTCGGATTTATGTTTCATTAAGTATACATAACCATACCTAGTATGATCATCGTAAACGTAATGAAATATTGATATACATCACGTCTTTGCTTCCAAAGCACCACATACATCGGTATGGATTAATCCCGATTTATCGGCGGCTCTTTGAAATGTCCCTTTGAAGGGGACTTAGTCATTTGCCTTTAAGGCAAGATTCACAAGTAGGAAAGGTATCCGATCCCAATGGACCCATAAGTCCATCTTTTTCCATCTTGTAAACCTTGGTCGACCAACATGACCAAGTCTAAGATGCCATTTCAAAACTTGATTGGTTTCATCCTACCGCGTTTTCTAGTTATAGTATTCACAACTACTTTGTATTTGAGATTTAGATGATACAATCCATTCAACAATGTAGCAGTACCCACTAGTTTATTTCTAAAATAAATTTTGCAGAACCATCACCAATGAAAAATGAAAAGCCTTTTCGGTCCATGGCCGGAATGGATACAATGTTTTGTGCCCCTTGGGCAAAACAAGTACATCTTCTAAAGTCAAAACAAAGCCGGATTCTAAACCCAAAAGAAGTGATCCTATGTCGGTCGCCTCGACACTATGCCCGCTTCCGACCGTGATCATAACTTCTCCAGCTCCAAGCTTCCTACTTTGTTCCAGATCCCGATTCACGGTACAAATATGAGAACTAGCACGAGAATCCGGTATCCAGGAAGTAGAAAATACGAGAGCGAACAATTTGTTTCCAAAACTAAAAGTTACGTACGAAGTGCCATGAAGAATCGGACAGTCTCTAGCCCAGTGGCCCAGCTCACCGCACTTGAGACTAGCATCCTTCTTCTTCTTCTTCTTTGGAAGCATCGGGGCCTTGCCCTTACCCTTAAGGTCCTTAGCATGTGGTCCAGTCCGCTTCTTGGTCTTTTTCTTCTTATTATTAGACTTAGAAGTCGAGAAGAAATCACAAGAGCAGACTCCTTCATCATGAGTCTTCATCGAGGCGAGCGATCACAAGTTTGTTCATTAGCCCGGCTAAATTACATGCAATCTCATTGCGGTTGAAGTTCATAACAAGCGTGAGAAGGAATCGGAGAGGCGTAGGATAAGGTCGGTTTGGAGAGAAGTATCCATTTTAAAATCAAGAGCCTCCAATCTCTCGATCATGGATATCATTTTGAGGACGTGTTCCCCAACCTTCTCACCTTCCTTCATCCTTGCACCGAGCGATTGCTTGGATATCTCATATCTAGCGATTCTACTATGCTCACCATAAAGCTCGGTTAAGTGAGATAAAATCGCACTGCGAAGTCATTTTCTCATGAGCTCTCTGAAGCTCATTAGACATGGAAGCCATCATATAAGCACGGACTTTCACGTCATCCTTAACCCACTTTTCGTGGTTTTCAATCTCTTCTGATTGGCTCGGTCCGCACAGAGGCGCCGGAATGTCCGTCTCCAAGACGTATCCCGGTGCCTCTATACGAGGACAATCATCAGTTGCGGAGCCAATCCACAAAGTTAGGTCCCATTAAGGTGTTCTTTTCGAGTAGAATTGCGAGTGGATTCATTGTCATATTGAGATTTATGCGCATTAAGTATAGCAGTTAATTAGTGACTCATTCAATTATGTTACGAGTATAGAATTTAAGGTCTTTTCTATTCTTGTTACCCAGCTCCCACTATTTTTATCGGAATAACACACTCCCATGTGAAATCCGGAAGTATCGTCGCTCTACTTCATAGTGGTGATCGAGTTCTTTATAAATTTTAATAGAGGGCAACCGAACAGGTTTCTAGTCTATTAATTTTCATAAAGTGGTGTCCAACACCAACCCATCTAATGGATGATTCGATCTTCTTTTTCCCCTTGTTCACTCCCCTCAACCTATACGGTTTCTATGGTTTGTGAACAAGTTAAGTTTATACCATCGACGCAAATCAGTTTCACAATTGAATCTTATCCGGCAACCTATCAGGTTTCTAGGGATAAAATTTGCTCCAACCGAAGGCATCCAATGCGATCCCGGTAATTTATCCGTCCTCCCCGAACGACTACCCCGATAACTCGGAAGCATAGCACATCCGGTTTGGATTTCAATTTCCCGAAAACTCGATGGAGGGAAGGAAAACCTTGAAACCTTATAAACTTAATTATTTGTTGTGGGAGAATTATTGCGATTAACGTTACACTTTGCACATTAATCGTTTAAGCGCGTTTGTGGCATTCATACAATATGAAACAACCAATCACAACCTAGTTGCTACCAACATGTGGTTCATGGACCGTTCCTAGAAAACAAAAACTCTGTAATCTAATTACAAGTCTTCGTCTTGAATCTCCGTCTTCTCGAAATGGATCTTCCTCCGGTCTTCGTCATTACATATAAATTTTACATTGAAAATTGCATCCTAGATACAAATTTTTCTAGTAAAATAAATAGGCTCAAAACGGCCTTTACAACCCAATCGAATAAAACGAACGATTCAAAAACTAAGTCCACGAACCACATCCCCATTCAAAAGCATTCATTCAATAAATACTAAATAAATGGAAAGCGTAGAGATACATTGATCCAATCAACAATACGAACCGATCCAATCGATTCACACAATCGGTATTATAATAACGTTCAAAATAATTGATCGACCATAAATATTCCAATTAATCAAATTTCCCTTATAAAATGAAATACCATAAATCATTTTAATCATATTAAATCCAATTTAACATGCGGGAGATTAATTTTCAAGAATACGGAAAAATCGGCCGGGCGAAAATGGCTGCCATGGCCGAGTCACGCTCGGCGGCTCACGGCCGAGCACGGCCGTGTCTCGACACGGTCGGGTCTGCGCGATGGCACGAAAGGCTGCTGACACGGCCCGTGTCACTGGACACGGCCGAGTCACCTGGCGACTTCACGCCTTTGTCCGAAAAGTCGTCAAATGACGATTCGAGCTCGATTTTGACCGGATATCGATATCAATATTTTTCAACATTCATATCTTCAATATAAATCATATTTCCAAGAAATTAAGATTTATATTTAGACATAAACTTACGAAAAATATAACTACAACGAACGTAAAAATATATACCACGATTATGACTAAAATGATTCCAAATCATTCACCATCTAATCAAGCATTCCAAATGCCAATATCGTATATACGATCGCAAGACCTACGCTCCGATACCCTTTGTTGGGATTCGGTGCCTAAAAGCGAAGGCCAGTAGGCGGTAAAGCGAAAATTAATTCGATCCGAATCCCTACGATGATCGATCGAGCTACGTATATACGAATATATAAACGAAAAGCAAGAGTTGTAAAAACTAACCCTCGAAGTCCGTTGATTAAATGGTAACCTTCTCTTGAGCTATTCCCCAAGCTCTTGAGCGATCCAACGCCTTGAAAGCACCGCGTCTCTACTTGCCACGCGCCGGAGAAACGAACGGAATGACAACACCTTGCTATCCTCCGAGGATACGGCTAGAGCTAGGTGATGAAGCTATATATGTAAAGATTACTACACTCTAAGTGTTTTAATCTTACTCTCTCTTTATGTCTTGATATTTTTTTCTCTAAGAAAAACAAGAACAAGGTTGAAGAAGAAGATGACTAAAGAGAAAACAATTTTCTCTCTCTCTCTCAAACTCAATGATACGTAAATGCCAAGAAGTATTGTGAGGATGAGAGATCAAAGTCTTGTATATATTCTTATTCAACCCACATGAATACAAATACATATATCATGATTTGATTCCCATATAATGTATATGATACTTGTCCCCTCAATCACATGAGATACCAAAACAAAGATGGGCACAAGTCATTACACACACATGGTAATAAGTGGGGGTTGGCCCATGCTAGAAAGCAGTCGAGTTCGGTTCGTTTCGGACTCCGTGAGTCCAAACAGATAAACTCCTATTCCGTTAGATGTATTTATGTCGTTTAATTAATCGATTAATTAAACATATCAAATACAAAATAACATAATTAATTTCTCCAAGAAATAATTATATTCATGAATTAAATTAATCACCCAAGAATTTATTTAATTCATTAGGCCGTAAATCAATTTATCGATAAATCGATTTAAACATCGATGTTCCAAAATTAGATATCGATATCTAATATTCATAATGAGATAATTAGCTCGATTCATTCCGTTGTCAATCCTAATGCGCGACTCGGTAGGTCCGTCTCGATCGGCAATGGGAGGAACCAAAGAGTAGTAGCACCACCTAGCGGCTGGTGGCCTACACTGTACTCGACCGAGAACGAATGATTGGGATCATTCAAGAACCATTCTCGTGAATACCGGTATACGTATAAACCCTTCTTTCAAATGTCCCGATCAAGTTATAGGGTCACGGTCGGTCAAACCATATACGTACTTGACGCTATGCATGCGTTAATGCAAATCGAGATCATCGGTGCCGTGTATCTAATACAACTAGCTCCAATGCTTTGGCCAAAGACTTATGATCTCATTTGCCAATAACCGCATAGGACATATAACCCGCTCACTAACGGGAGAAAGAATTCTATCTTGGTATTCGGTAGGACTGCTACTTGCCGTCAGATGCACGTCGAGTTGACCCCGCCTTAGGTTTACGGGGTCGAACTACTCTAATGAAAATCTTGACGTCACAAGCACATCCCTACTAAATCCTCAAGTCGAAGGTTCACGAATACCTATCACAACCTTTCGATTCCGTCATTGTGATCCGGAGTGAAATCCATGTGACGAATCGAGGGTGAGTCGGTTCGAGTATACTAATCCAATTAGCATACCTATAACGTGTGCTCCCACTAACCATTAGTGTTCGCGAGCACTCTCCATGTCAAAGAACACGTCATACAAGTCTTCACATAAACTTAACGCCCAGTCAAGTTTCATCGACTTGCGAACGATTAAGTATTTGAGCTATAACCTTTCCAGTGCCGACCCCCTTATCCAATAAGGAGTGGAACGTTTTGCTCTCAAATACATGGACTAGTTTCTATATGTTTATTTACGAGTTAGGAATGCCAGTAACTACCAGTAAATAAAGAAACATTCATTTGCCTTATATAAATGGTTTACATAATTACAAGTACAATGCCCTCACTCAACAACCTCTGAGTGGCATTCGAGGGCATACTCCTAACACTTATGCAGATAATCGTCGTCGACCATTAGAGTTCGAGGCAGGTGACCATGTTTTGATCAAGGTATCCCCGAGTCGAGGTATCTTCCGTTTCGGGAAACGGGGAAAGTTGAGTCCGAGATTCATTGGACCATTTGAGGTTTTGGATCGAGTAGGCAGTCTGGCTTATCGATTGATCTTACCTCCAGCGTTGAGCCGAATTCATAATGTGTTTCACGTCTCCCAATTGCGGAAGTATGTTGCCGACTCGAGTCACATACTTCAATTCGACGAAATCGAGATTGCGGATGATCATTCGTATAAGGAGCGTCCTATACGAGTTTTAGAGCGGCGAATCAAACAGTTGAGGAACAACATGATTCCTTTGGTTATAATTCAGTGGTCTAGACACGGAGTGGAAGAGGCTACTTGGGAAAACGAGGATAGTATGCGGGAGAGTTATCCCGAATTGTTCGACCCTTAGTTTCGAGGACGAAACTCTTTTTAAGGGGGAGAGTATGTAATACCCGATTGTAAATTCATTAATTATCATTCAGTATATTGTCACTCAGTAAAATTCGCTCAGTAATAATCATTCATCATTCACATTCATTCACTGTATTCACCGTTCAGAGTAATCTGTATCGTGTATCAATCATTATTCATCATTCAACCCGGTTGGAAATCGGGCGAGCTTATCTTCATTGTCACCTTTGTAGTGGGCTCTGTGTGAGGAGTAGCGCATGCTACGTACTCTATTTAGCGCGCGGTTATTGAGTACGAGTAGCACACGCTACCTCTCAGCTTTAGCGCACGCTAATGTGGTTCAGACAGACAGTCCAGAAGGCACTGGACTGAAAGTGAGTTGTAGTAGCGCACGCTACAAATGGTATGTAGTGCACGCTAGTGGGTATGGATAGCGCACGCTAGGAATCAGTGTTGCGTGCGTTAAGATCCGATCTGTCAGAATCCAGTGGGTAATGGACTGGAAACGAAATAATTACTAGCGCATGCTATGAGTGGGTTTTAGCGTACGCTAAAGGTGGTAGTAGCGCACGCTGTGTAATGGGTGTAGCGCACGCTAACGCGCACAAGGCAGGAGGACGGTAGGTTCTGGACTCCGGTATTCTGGGCATCAACCATCAGGTAGCGCGCACTAATACAAGGTTAACACACACTAAGTAGAGGCATTAGCGCATGCTACCAAGGTACGTAGTGCACGCTAACGTTGCAGTCAGAGGGTACTGGACTACCCGGTACACCCGTTAGCGCACGCTAAGCACAAGAGCTAGCGCACGCTAAACTGGGATGGCTATAAATAGGACAGTCCGGCCCAAATTTATCATTTTCACTTCTCTCTTCCTCCTCCCGTCGGTTTTGGGCGATTTTGGACATTGGTGAAGTGTTTTTCGAGCTGGAGTCATCTACCATCATTTGCGAGCTCCTACTTCGAATTAATCATCGTCTAATCCTCTCCAACACACTGAATCAAGGTAATTAATTCTTGGGAATTATGTTGGAAATGTTAGATAAGGATTATCTACCTTGGATACATGTATTTCTAGGGATTTATTGGTGTATATTTCAGAATTGATGAATATTTGAGGATTTATTCAAGAACCCTTAAGCGTTGATTTTGGTTTTTGGGGGTTTTAGATTAGTTGTTGTTGTAACCTCGATTGAAGTATTCCTATTGGGTTATTGATGCCATTGATATTGTTTTGTTGGTTTGAATCAATCATTTGGAAGTTGGTTTCGATAGTTTAGAATTGGTTGTAACTAACGGGAAGGATGTTTACAACGTATTCGTTAGAATGCCCCAATGAGTTTGATTATCGTTGTATCGACTTTTGAGTTAGTTGTGTTTTGTTGCTTGATACGTGTATTGAGCGGTTGTTGGTAATTATTCTTATTCAAGGTTGTTCGAGCGACCGACATCTCTTTTTAGGACGTTGTTCGGGGAAGGACATTCTTCACCGGTGTTGTGTAAGTTAATTCTTACTCGGATAAAAGGATACTCATTCCTTTCGTGGTTGTTCATTCATAAATCATAATCATAATTCATTCATAATGTATTAATCGTATTGAGACTTGTGTTTGTCAAATAATCACTTTATTAACGATGAACGATGGTTCCAATCATTTCATTGAGCTATCATTCATTTCACTATCATTTCATCTCGGTGAGTCATTCTTGACTTTGTCGGATTGTTATTCATTATTATTCATCATGGTCATTTCTTGTCCATATGACCTTCTGGTTCATATTGCGTGGCCGAGTGGGGATGTGTGGAATTTTTAGTCGGGCGCGTGATGGTCATGTGTTGGGTTCACCGACACATTGGACTGTGCACACGGTAATGTACTTCTGTGAGACTAATTAGGTACAAGGACGGGTGTGTCCGGACACTCGTCTTGTGAACTTGCACATACCATTACGGGCGTACTATGATGCCTCTCTTCAGCATCATTTCATAATTAAGATATATCATGATTGTGTTTATTCAACTCTTGAGGATTGTTGTTCTGTGTAACTGACCCCGTTGGGGATATTGTTTTCAGGTCACGGCAAGGAAAAGGCACGGGAAGAGCATGTTGACGGTGAGGAGTCCCAGTGATACTAGTAGGGGGGCCCAGTCCTTTTCAGTCATTCGTATTTTCTTCATTTTATTTCCGCTGCAGACTTCCGTTTGAATACTCATTTTATTCAGTGTTGTATATTTTATCTTCATATAAAATATACATGTATTCTGTATGATCTTGGGTGTGTTGTAATAAAACTCATCATCGGAGTAATTGATGATATAATGTGGTTCGGTACTATAATTATATTATTTAAGTAATTGATTTTCATTCGCCTGGTGGGTCGCAGTCGGGGGTCCACGGCACTGTAATGGTCGCCTAGTTTGGGGGTGTTACAAATGATATGATTTTTGGTATGCAATAGACGATAAAATGTAATCATTTAAATGTTGAGAAACACTTTCCTTGGGAAGCCCAAAATACGCACCCTTATAAGAAGGTCGAGCGTGTGCATGGTAGTTTTACACCATGCTTGTGTTGTAATTTTGCTCCTTAGGCATATAATCTTGCCATGCTATGCACTTAATATGATAGATCATTTTGATCGCATCTGGGATAAAATCTCTATGTTGTTAGAGTGTTCGCTATGCGCATGTTTATAAAATTTTGCAAGCGAAAGTGAGTGCGTATTAATCTATTTCCAAAGAACACAATATTTTTGGATTTCGTGTTGTAAATACATTGTGACTATGATGACTAGGTCATCACAATCAATGAATGCTCACATTGTTGAATGTTGAATGGCATTTTCTAGTCACATATGTTCCGTAACAATTGAACCATGTTATGAATGGATGATATTTAAGCCAAAGTGTATCACTCATAGCATCTCGTTGTGATTTGTAAGAAATAAAATCTTATGCATCACTTTGTATTGGATATGTGAGAGAATATTCATGAGTCAATATGATCCGGCTTGCATCGGTTTTTGTAACCAGAATATGTATTGGGACATTGACACATTTAGGCTTTAATAGTCCAGAGTTTGGACAGTTTGGTGATCCATATGCCACGGTATTGCCATGGACATCATTTTTTTATATGAACAAAGAAGATAGTTGGATCAAAGACACCAAAGTACGTTGGTGGAGTCGTGAGCAGGGCTCATGACCGATGATGATATTTACATCATCCGCGTCTTGCTTTCATAATCATGTGTGACGCCAAAGACCCCCCGATGATCCTCAGCCATGTTTATTGGTTAAAGCATATTCTTTGGCACGATTAGGAGAATACACCCTCCTATGCTAAATAGAATAATGTAGTGACTCGCATAAGCATGGTGCTGATTCCTCTCTTTTCACAGAGTCCTTATACATACATGATCATAAGTGTTAGCCTGGGTGGCTTACAATGCTATGATGGTAGTCACAAATAGTCGTACTCAAGTGATAACATTTATATGTTATGTGGTTCCTTTGACATTGATTAATAAGTTGATGAAACCTGAGTTTAAGGTTGTCCAACTTGCGAACCAGTCATTGTAAAGGCATGTTCACCCACTTTTAGACCAAGTCTTAAAGTGAAATTTCAATGAGTACTTCCTAACATCCAAGGCTACCTTCTCACAAATTTTGGTGCCATTTGGAAACTTGGAATAAGGTGAAACACTCAAATGAAGTTTTCACATACCACCAGCCATTCCAACGACCAGTTCAATGTCTTTTCGATAGGTCGAGGTTGATGGTTTTGGAATACTAACATCCCTTTATACATGCTCATGAATTTTATGGTGTTTGGGTCTGGTGCAGGGAGTGAACTCTTCAATAAAGCAATAGAGGTTCGATAAAACCAACGACCTATCATCGGTTCAATCATTTCTTTATGTTCTATTCGAGTGGCGCATGGTGGCGGTTTTGTAGAATTCTCAAATTCCAGTAGCTACGGTCATAGGTCAACATGTCATATTCACCTATACCTATCATCATTCAAATACTTAGTTATAAGTCTATATGCATTTTTTAACTGGATTATGTTAACAATGAAGAACCATTATTGTCCACATATTCATGTGCCAAAGTGCGTCACCACAACGCATTATGATGGGTTATAAATGATGAATATGACATGCGCTTTCACTCATATTCTGCTTAAAATATACCTTGGCAGATGATCTCGTAAGTCACTTTGATGAGCCATCATTCCCGTAGTTAGGGGAGATGTGAATGATCACGTTCGAGTAGAACGACTTGGAGTTGTCGTAGTTTGTCGCTACTGTGCCTCACCAATTTCTCTAAAGTGACGAGATTAAATACATGCTGCAAACATGTCTGCAAGGATTGTGTCTGGTCATGGACGTTTGTCACCTATAAATGGTGATATGGTAACATCAGAAATTGTGGTAAACAGTGTTACTCGATCGTGGATATCGTAGAGTATCGGGATGCCACTTGGTTCATTAAATACTCTCGTTAAGAATGTATGCGAGTTTGGTACATGAAACTTGATCATATGATTAAATGAACTCATCCATCTCATGTGATTTTGGATTATAGTCATCATTGGGGGACGCCTCAATGAATGCCAATCCATAAAGAGTACTCTATGAATAAAGTTGGTTCATAAGAACGTAGAATGTGAGTTTAATCAAACCATACTTTGTTGAAAATCTACAATGTTGTAGCATTGGCCTAAAATGGAAACATATGCGACTCCAGTATGAACAAAGTGATACCCCTTTGTCGAAGTGGTGCCGACACTCCAAAGATAAGATCTATCAGTATACTTTTTTAAGCGAGTGAGAGAAGGAGTTAAACTCACTTCATGGTGCAAATTTTCCCATGAACGCACTGGAATCGACTACGATGACACAAACTTAGTTGTGCTATCGTAATGGATGTTATAGCATCCACTATCTTGTCAGTTGACGTGCAGTTTGTAATTAGATCTTATCTTTAGTGGGAAACTAAGTTAAGTGATAAAAGATCTCGTGGTGTATCAGACTCAAATCAAGTGGCTCCTAACCACAAAGCACACTGACAAGTGATTGTAGGGAACACACACGAAGTATATACTTGATTTGGAAGAGATATGAAGCTTTTGTGTGTAAAACTAAGAGTTTATAGTGATGTACTCTTGTGAGACTAAGATATTCCGCTAAATCCAAAGTTAAGAATGAAAGGATCTTGGGAACTTGATGATGCGTATTCATCAAATCGGTTTAAGGCAATCTAAGGGACGGTTTCCCTAAGAGACGATAAAGTAATACCTATATGATTCCCGATAACTAGTCTAACTCATGATAAGACTTGGCTCACTTAAGTGATGCAGTCTTAAGAGAAGTTCTCTCTATCAAAGTACGGTAGTATGTACTCACATTTGACTCGACAAACTCATTTGTAATATCTGGTAAAGCCACTGTGATGATGGCCTAGGATGCGCTCACGTAATGTCTGTGCTTGACAAAAAGCTTGAAGCATGCTCTATCTCGATAAAAAGACACTTGAAAATCGATACTCGAATTTGCCCAGAATGTATTGGTCTAACTCGAATATGACCTACAGGGAAGCTCACTTGTTGGAAAATGGTGAAATTGGTACCATTGGAAAGGTCTGTGTCTACTTTTAAAGGAAACCGACCATTTGATCACATTTAGCATGTTGAGTGACATATGAATATTGTTGCAAAGTAGGACGGGTATGTCCGGTAATTTGATGAGTCAACTTTGACAGAGCTTTGTGATCTGCTCAGGTCAATCTAGGTTACGTACTGTATGTGAATGAAAAACTATTAGTGTCTAGTTTTTCAGAAGTTCCTACAGTTTCGTTGGTACCTATTGAATCGAAGAAGTTATGATTGATTTAGTGCATAGGTCAAGACTTTGGAAAACTTGATTTTTGGATAAGTCTTTAGCGACTCTTGCACTTTGGATAAAATAAATTGAGAATCGGGATAGTTATACTTTTGTAATTGGTGTTTTTGATTGACAGTTATATTGAGAATATTTTCGGATCCAGTATGTGTATTTAGTATGCCGTATGTTCATATCCAGTATGTCGAGACAGACCGGAACAGTTAGATTTTAGCTAAGTACAGAAGGCCATTACGTACGTTAAGCTTAAGAACTTACGTACGCTAAATTCTACCCTTTACGTACGTTATGCATAAGGCATTACGTACGTAACAAAGGGAATCGGACAGGACCGAGCTGTGGTCGGCATGTGGGGCCATGTGTCGGCAGCTTTCGGCGGAGGATGTGGACAGGTGAGTCAACGGATGGATTTACGTATGCTATACAGGGTGTATTACGTACGTAATACGAGTATATTACTGTATCAAGTCAACGTACGTATTACGTATGCAATGGACTAAGTGTTACCTACGTTAGGAGGCAGCTGGCCGAGTCATGGCCGAGGACTCGCTGGATGGCCGATCACGGTCGACAGTGACTCGCTGGATGGCCGATCATGGTCGGCAGTAACTCGCAGAGATGGCCAATCACGGTCGGCAGTGACTCGCTGGGCGTAAGGACTGGCTGATAACGGCCGTAAGGTTGTGGCTGGGTACGGCCGTAAAGGCCTATTACGTACGTAAGGTGTGTTCGGTAATGGCCGTAAGGGTGTCGGCCAAATTGGACAAGAGGGTAGCCATGGCCGGTTACGTCCATAAGACATGGCCGGTTACGGCCGTAAGGAACCGGCAGGTCTCGGCTATTTAAGGGCCTGGACCGGGTCACTTGGCCATTTTCACTTTTTTTCTTCATTTCTTAGCGATTCTTCATCAAAGATTGATGGATTTGATTGGGAACATCATGGAGCATCATTTTTTGGAAGTTTGATTCATGTCTAACATCATATTTCGCCCGGATCGAAGGTAAGAACACTTGAACTCTTGGTTTTGAGGATTTTTGAGGTTTCATGGTGTTTTGGCCGATTTCATTCATTTTAAATCAGATTGTTAATTGAACTTTGTTGTATTCTCGGAATCATTCATTACTCTTGAAGTTTTGTGGAACAAATTTGAGAATTTCTCTGTTAATCGATTAAATTGGACTATGCCCTCAAAATGTCCGATAAAATACTTCAATGGGGTAGAACTTGGGAAGTTCTATGCGTTTTCGTAGAATTGTGATTGAATTGATATCGTTGTGATTTAGGAATGAACTTTTTGAAGGATGTTGGATCGGGACTCATTTCTTTCGTCGATTTCTTCGCACCGTGTTAATCAAGACAAGTGTTTACTTGTGTATTTCATCTTCTAAGAGGTATGTTAGATAATCCTCTCTTTGAATTCGGATTTCTGATGTTGTTGTCGATGATTAATTCGTATGGTGCTAGTTTATGGAGTTTTTGTGATGATTCTTGGTATTTACGGGAATTTTGTTAAGGGAAGATAATGAATTGATGATCAATGTCTTGATTATGTTGTTATGATTATGGAATCATAGTATTCTCGATGTTCTTGGTAGTAATGTTATAATTCTTGATGTTAGGAGAATCGTATATTGGAGAATGTGATAATATGCATCTTGAATTATGAATAAGGATTGTTTAGATGTTAGAACACATCGGATTATGTCGTATTGGAGATTTTGAATGTGATGTCGGAATAAGTTGTGTTCTTAAGGAACTCTTGGATTATATGACTTGATAAATATGTTTAAGAGGTGTTGGTGTTTTGGATATGAATATGGAATATTCATATCTAGAACTAAGTTATGTGTTTTGGTACAATATTCGTATAGGAATACGAATATGGTTCCGGATTTGATAACATTATGATTCACTTTTGAGTTTGAGAATTTATACATATTAAACAAGTGTTCAATTCGGATAATGGAATTATTTGAAACCTTTGGAATATGGTTATCTATAATGTTGAATTAATCGGATCGTCCGGATTGATGATGATAATCGGTAATTGGTTTTTATTATGAATTTACAAGAAGGAAACTTGTACTCGGATTTAAGATTGAATTTGGAATCGGTAATGTTTAGACCCTTTTGCTATTGGTTTAAATTGATTGTTGATATGACTTTCGGATTGTGGAATCGTATTATGGTTATGAGTTCATGATTGATTGGTTTGGGTTGTTTGGATTTGTATTTAATCGGGATATTGTGGAATCGTTGGGTTTATTGATTGTTATTTATTGATTATCGAGTTGCGGCTTGTATCGTGGATATGAGTTCGTATTTGTTTGAGTTGTATTGTTCGGTTTTGTGTATGATCGAGGTATTGTTGAGCCGTTGAGTTTGATTGGCTGGCTATATCGGTTATTGATTGTTATCGGATTATTGTTGATTGGTTACTTCAATAGGCTGAGATATTTGATCATGGATTATGACCGTTGTGTTGCAGTTGAGATTGAAGAGTTCGTAGATTGCTCTTGGTCGGGGCTGAGGAGCTCGTGGACGAAGGCAATTGATTTTGGTAACAGTTTTTTCGTATCGGTCTCTAGGCAAGTTATACTTGTTTAGTTTATAATATTTAATGAATGATTTTGATTTCATTTCATTTATAATTCATATAGCAATGATATTATAAATATAATTATCGGGATAATGGTTTGTAAATTGTGCCTTGGTTTGGATTGAATCATAATGTATATGGTTTAAATGTGTTGGTGAATATGGAGATGTGAGTTATATTTGGTCAGTGATATGGAATATTGGATATCGAGGTTGGTTTACCATGTCGACATTGATGTCGGGACGGTGGTTTGTTGGTATAAATGGCCTATACCTATTTCGGGATTATTCGTATAATTGTGTATTCGTTCAGATATGTTGGTTCGTGGAAAGGATATTATCTTCGGTTTTGAGGTAATTTGAGTATTGTTCAGTTATGAAGATAATTATTATGTTGAGCTGTTGTATATGTTGTACGTTGAGGCTTCGTATATTGAGATTCGTATTGGTTGTTCGTTGAGGGATGTTGATCCCAGGACTATTGTTGTTATTAATGGTTGTGTTGATTGTTTCATTGAGGGATGTTGATCCCAGAACTTTTGTCTGAGATTGTTGATCGCATGGATTATCCTTTGGGGATTGTGATCCTAGGATGGTTGTTTTGGATATTGTCAGTCGTGTCGATCTTTCATTATCTGTGTGTCTTTGTTCACTTCGGTGAGTCTCTTGATCCTTGTCGGATATGTGATTTTTTGAGTTTTGTTGTCATGTTGCATCGGGACATATCTGGAGTCATATCTGCGTGCCAATTGGTTATTGTGTAGGATTTTTAGCTGGGCACATTATGGTCATGTGTTGATATTTCCACATTGGACCGTGCACACGAGACGTAGTTCGTGAGGCTAATTAGGTACATGTCCCACGTATATCCTGGATTCCGTATACGGGGTGGACATGTGCACGGACACATTTCCGGATCGGGCGTACTATGACGTCCATCTTTGAGCCATATTGTTTGGTCGTTCATAGTCCATGTATGATTGGATATGTTCGACGGTTTCCGACTGGTTGTTCATACGCCCGAGGGGTATGTTCGACAGTTTTGGAGTTTACCTTGTTGATGGTATTCTCGGTTATTGTTGATCCCTTGTTGATCGTGTCGGAGTATACCATGTTGAGGGTACTCTCGGTTATCGTTGATCCTTTGTTGGTTGTATTGGAGTTATCATGTCGATGATATTCTCAGTGATGTATTGGTTGATCATTGTTATTGATTGTATGAGCATTCGGACTGTACGTCGATGTTTCGAGATTTGTATTCATTGTTATGTGGCAGTTGATCTACAGATATGTTGTATGTTATTGGTCTATACAGGTTGAGATTTGATTGTGCAATCTGATGGATAGGGTTTGGCACAGTTGGTTCATTCCACACTTATGAGTTATGATGATGTTTTGAGGATACTTGGTATTGTTTGAATACAGTACAGACAATTGTTGTTGAGTTCATTTTGTCATTTTGAGAATGCGAATTGTGGAATATGTTAAGGATTGATTTGGTATGGATTGCCATGAATTGGTAAGGTTATGACGGTAAGTTTACATTGGTAGTATTCTTACTTCGTTATTACATTGGTATGTAATTATTTATGTTGATGTGATCGATATCATTGTTGAGTATTATGGCTGATCCCGTCGTGGGCTTTATTTTTAGGTACTCGGAGATCGAGCTAGTTGACACGTCTTTTGTGTAACTATCGCAAGTGTATGATATCGTATCAAGTAGTAAGTGGACTTTTTGAATCCGGTCTATCGATCCCACGAGGAAGTTAGGTTATATATTGAATTATACACTATTTATCTATTTGTTATAGAGATTTAGATGAGTGAAACACACAATTTAAGAGTTTGGTTTAACAATTGCAAGGAAAATGCAATAATAGTTCTAAAATTTAAGGAAATGAAAGATTGCACTAATAATAGATTGATAAAAGGGTAAAATGAAATAGTTGAGATTACAAACGTAGTTCATCATTAATTATAGAAGATGTATTGGAGATCATAAGATATATTTACTTATTATGTTGTGTAGATTCGATTTTCCTTAAAAAGACGGTTCCTCTTTCGAATGTCAAAACATCCCTTACATATTGAATCAATCCACTATATTTCTATGTTGATTGGCTTCAATACATAGCATTAGGTTTTATGAAAATAACTCAAAGAATCATCTATGGTCTAGAGGTATATTTCTATCCCCTAGAACAACTTAGAGTGAAGATCATTTGATCTAATCAAACATATTTTCTTTCGAAACATATGAAGACCATAAACATCATCATTTATTGGCCAAATAAATAAAGATTGGTAAAACAATGAAAATCACACACAATAATAAGTCGTCCATAATAGATCTTTATACAAACTTAAATAACATGACAAACCTTGTTTATAATCCCAACCAAGGATAACTTAGCCCATGAAGGGTTTATTCAACATATTACAAGCTTGAGTGGTCATTAATAGTTGAAAAAGGGAAAGAATTGATCCTAACTCCCTTAGTAGATAAAGGAGAAAGAAGCAATAAACTCTCTCAACAACATAAGCTAAACCACTATTACATACACTCTCTCAAGAACACAAGTGTGTTCTTCACACAAAGAAAAAGTATTACAAAATGAGAAAATAATAAGATGAATGATCATTAATGATGGATCTAAGGGGTCTATTTATACACATAAAGTCATCTAATAGCTCCAAAACTCCAGCATTATTACATTAGATCGGATCAAGGCCAGACATCCCCTCAATAATAGACCAAAAGTATAAAAGATTAAAAATGATCAAAAATCTGTCAAGAGTTACGGCCGTAACTATGAGGACTTACGGCTGTAACATTGAGTAGTTACGGCCGTAACATGGCTACGGCTTTTGCACAATAGTTTTTGTGTGAGTACGCCCGTAACTTTATGATGTTACGCCCTTATGGATATTCAGACTTCATTTTCAGCCCAGGATTTCTTAGACTTTGCGTTTTCGTCCCAAATCTTCTTCGGATGATAACTTTTGATATATATCTCTGATTTTAAATCCGGAAAGACTGCCGAACTCGTATCGGAAAGCTATACAACATGAATACATAAAAACTCAATAAAGAGAATATTTTATAAATATGTTATTTCTTGAGTTAATCAGTAAATCAATCCGATTAAGGCTAAATTTACATATTCATCCTATAAAAATAAAATTATTAAAAACTAATTTATTTAAAGCAAAAATGGGTAGACTAGCTCATAATTATGGGTGAAATGTATCAATACTAATCACGGATAAGTGTATAAAACTGACACTTATCACACCCCCAAACTTGAATTCTTGCTAGTCTCGAGCAAGACTCTTTATTATTCACGCTCAAAATAAAAATAAAAAATAAGACACAAAATAAGAAAAATAATATACACACAAATTAAGAAAAATAATTATATATATAAAGAGAAAAATAAATCAAAATGTCATTAATACACAATAACCAGCTTTATACAGTAGATAGAAATGAATCAAGATTCAAAATAAATCTACTAATGATTTTGAAGTTAAAACACAGTTTTATTTTTGTAATTCCAAAATGCAAGGTTTCCCCCCAAAAAGTTGATTATTCCTTTCCCACTCGTGACACACACGACTCCCTTTAATGGTTGCTCTCGATCACTCATTTATTTTTCGACTCAATATGAAAAAGAATTTCATCGGCGCCATCAAATATTGTGATTGTTCACGAAATTGAGTGTATTGAAATTCAGCCACTAATTAATTCAAATCTGCTCATAATCTACATCCCTTTTAATGATAGCTTTCACACCGTTATTTGGTAACGTGTAGCTCTTCTTACCAACACATTTTCCATTTTTTTAGGTGATAGCTTTCACACCGTTATTTGCTAACATGTAGCTCTTTTCACCAACACATTTTCCATCTTTTTTTAGGTCATAGGTTTCACACTATTATTTGCTAACGTGTAGCTCTTTTCACCAACACATTTTCTATCTTTTTTTAGGTTATAGCTTTCACACCGTTATTTGGTAACGTATAGCTCTTTTCACCAATGACTCCTTATTTTTTTAGGGAATAGAATTTTTGCAGAAAATCGTTTATTAGCTAAGCATGAAAAATCAAAAACTCCTCAAATTAAGTAAATTTCAGTTCTATTTTTCATCAACCGACTGATTCTTCTTTTCTCAAGGTAACAAATGACTTGATTTTACATGATAACTACAAGGCTTGGAAAGAGAGATTAAGGCTCAAAAATTTTGGAATATACAATTTTTTAACCGGTTAAAACGATTTTAGAAACTTGTATATAGCTAAATTATTGGTGTTATGGCCAGATCTAGAAATCTCACAAATCAAAATAAATATATATAAATATACACTAAAAAAAATCAAAGCCAAATAACAAAAATAATCAAAACACACCACAATAATCAAAGCTAAACACACCAAAATAATCAAAACACACCACCCCCAAACTTGAAAAAGAAACTGTCCTCAGTTTTAAAAAATAATAATAAAAAGCAAGGGAGAAAAGCATAATACTCCCTGTTATGAAAGTTGATGCTTGAGTTAATGCCTTTTTGGATCTGCAAAGTATACGAGGCAAACAACAGAAGAAAAAAAAATAAAAAAAAAATACCCGGAAGTATAACACATTTTTTAAGATGCGCTTCGGAAAAGTCCGAAGAGTCGCCTTACGCTGCCATCAATGCTTTTATTAAAAACAAATAATGAAAATTACAGCAACAAAAATAACCATACATAAATCGCGAATAGATGCGCGTCAAGAGATCAAAAAGAAACTCCTTAAGCTGCCATCATTTAGCACGATTTTACACACAACAGAAAGTAAAAATAACTAGAGGTCTGATATGGGTTATCAAAGGGAGAGGAATGAATCCACTTTTCGTTTTCTCAGAGTAAAATCTTCCATCCAGACAATATTAGCTAGAGCTGGATCTAGTTGAGGAACAAATTCAATGAGTTTATTGATTAGTTCTTCTGGTGTTGTTGCAACGACTATGATTCGTTTAGCATGCTTGGAAATAAAACCTTTATCAGTAGAGTAGTCGATGAAAGATAGTGAACCATCAAAGAAACCATTGACATTAAGAAGACCTATTGGTTTTTTATGAACATTTAGCTGAGCTCTGGTAACCACATGAAAAAGTTCCTCAAGAGTGCCAAAACCACCGGGAAGGGTGATAAAGGCGCCAGAATTATTCATCATGTGAGTTATGCGATCTTGCATATTTACAGCTCATCTCTAATAGTTGCCCCGGTGATTTTACTTTCAGCCAGAGGTTTTGGAATTATTCCCAACACTTTTACTCCTTCCATATAGGCAGAAGCAGCAGCGCGTCCCATTAATCCTAGACTTCCTCCTCTGTAATCTACATGAATGCATTTTTTTCCTAAGGTACGACCCAAGTTGTGGGCTGCTTTAGTAAAGCATGCCTCTGTTCCATAACTACCTCCACCAAAAATGCAGACTGAGTTAAATCTTTTTGTGGAAGATGATGATTCCATTTTTGAAAAGAAACTTATTTGAGAGAAAAAGAGAAAAGTACAAGTTTGAGGGATGAATAAAAGAAACAAGCACAATATTTATTTATAGAAGAAAAATAAGATAAAAATATTTAACAAATATGTGATTGCATTAATTGTGCTTCAACTACTCAATAGAATAAATTGCGTATCACTTTTTTTATTAAGAAAATCTCACCATACGACAAAAATAAAAGATACTCACGTGTATGCATAGTAGTTGTGATTGTGGCTCACATCTTCCTCTGATTTTACGTTCAGAAACGGCTTAAACGCCTTCTATGATTCGGGGAGAAGCTTCCCTTCCAATTTTCTTACAAATTGGCAAACAGGGTCTTTTAACGTCAGATTCCCAAGACGTTGTTCATATTCTGGTTTGAATTTATTCCATAAACATCGAATTCTGTAATGTATGAGTCCACTAGGATGCGTGTCAAGAGAAGTTTCGATATTATCTAAATTCTCTTTATTCAGACCATCCTTAATAAACTGAATTTTATCTTCTCTGTTTGTATATGGAATTCCTAAAGATCGAAATTTTAAATTACAGTTCCATCTAGCACATTTATAGCAAACGGCTATTATCTTTGCTCGTCGTTTCTTGGCATATGAACTTTTTCCAAGCCCTGGTAAAAATTTAGTAGGTATTTCTGTGAATTCACCTGCTATTCTCACTTTGGCTTCAATAATGAATCCAATGTCAAAAGGTATGCTTTTATTCATAAGCAACCTCATCCTTTCAAGTCTTGTCTTGTAAATTTTTAAAATGACTTTTTTGCTAAGAAAGGGAAATCTCTTTTCAATACTATTCAAAGTTTCTTCCATGATAAAATAATAAAATAAAAATAAAAGGAGAAAATATCTACAAATATCAGTTGTTGTGGGAAACTAAAAAATCCGACTTTAATAGTCACGAAGTACCGTTATCCGCCACTTGACCGGATAAACACAATTGAGTACTAAGTTACAACGTCGAGAAATTGTATCTATAACAATAGTTTACAATGTAAGATTTCAAAAATAACACTAATACTTCCCCGGCAACGGCGCCAAAAACTTGACACGTCTTTTATGTAACTATCGCAAGTGCACGGTATCGTATCAAGTAGTAAGTGGACTTTTTGAGTCTGGTTTATCGATCCCACGAGGAAGTTAGGTTATATATTGAATTATACACTATTTATCTATTTGTTATGGAGATTTAGATGAATGAAACACACAATTTAAGAGTTTGGTTTGACAATTGCAAGGAAAATGCAATAATAGTTCTAAAATTTAAGAAAATGAAATATTGCACTAACAATAGATTGATAAAAAGGTAAAATGAAATAGTTGGGATTACAAACTTAGTTCATCATTAGTTATAGAAGATGTATAGGAGATCATAAGATATATTTACTTATTATGTTGTGTAGATTCGATTTTCCTTAAATAGACGGTTCCTCTTTCGAATGTCAAAACGCCCCTTATATATTGAATTAATCCACTATATTTCTATGTTGATTGGCTTCAATACGTAGCATTAGGTTTTATGAAAATAACTCAAAGAATCATCTAAGATCTAGAGATATATTTCTATCCCCTAGAACAACTTAGAGTGAAGATCATTTGATCTAATCAAACATATTTTCTTTCGAAACATATGAAGACCATAAATATCACTATTTATTGGCCAACTAAATAAAGATTGGTAAAACAATGAAAATCACACACAATAATAAGTAATCCATAATAGATCGTTATACAAACTTAAATAACATGACAAACCTTGTTTATAATCCCAACTAAGGATAACTTAGCCCATGAAGGGTTTATTCAACATATTACAAGCTTGAGTGGTCATTAATAGTTGAAAAAAGGAAAGAATTGATCCTAACTCCCTTAGTAGATAAAAGAGAAAGAAGCAATAAACTCCCTCAATAACATAAGCTAAACCACTATTACATACACTCTCTCAAGAACACAAGTGTGTTCTTCACACAAAGAAAAAGTATTACAAAATGAGAAAATAATAAGATGAATGATCATTAATGATGGTTCTAAGGGGTCTATTTATACACATAAAGTCATCTAATAGCTCCAAAACTCCAGCATTATTACATTAGATCGGATCAAGGCTAGCCATCCCCTCAATAATAGACCAAAAGTATAAAAGATTAAAAAATGATCAAAAATCTGTCAAGAGTTACGGCCGTAACATTGAGGAGTTACGGCCGTAACATGGCTACGGCTTTTGCACATTAGTTGTTGTGTGAGTTACGCCCGTAACTTTATGATGTTACGCCCGTATGAATTTTCAGACTTCATTTTCAGCCCATAATTTCTTAGACTTTGCATTTTCGCCCCAAATCTTCTTCGGATGATAACTTTTGATATATAACTCTGATTTTGAATCCGGAAAGACTGCCGAATGTAACACCTCCGATCCGCTCAGGGATATTACACGCTATAGAACCTTTCCTCAAGGATCTACCAGGCTGGTAACAACGTTAAACATCTCGACAATGCCTGTAAGGCTAAAATGACTCAGTAGACCGATTTGGTCTTTCAATAAATACATACAACTCAATAACATTACATGCCCACGCAGGGGTCGAGTACAACACACTCCCGTACAACGGGGAAAGAATACTGCAGTGGAAAATAAAATACAACTAAACCAATACGACATCAACGGGTCCTCGTGTGATTAGTATCGTTCATCTTTCATCATCCTTCATGCCGACCCTGTGCTATGCTCCAAAACCTGTATGCAATACAGACATCCACCCCTCGGTTACTCGGGGGTTAGCAAAATTCCACTATTTTGCTAGTGCAAGTACAAAGTGCAAATACGAGCCATACAATACAAGTTCCAAGGACAATAATAACCAGGAATCCTCAGAGATTCAAACATAACGAAAATACGTCCCAAGGCAAGAGTTTAGGTAAAGCTTTCCAAAATCGAAAGATCACAATCCAGGAGAAAAAATTTACAAAATGGTTTAATAAGCCATCGGGAGTTTTAGTAGAAAACAATTTAGGGTTATCAAATCCTTCTCTTTCCAAAATCAACAGGGGTCACAGCCCAAAGATTTTGTTTTCACAAATAAAACCAACAACAATTCACAGGGTCAGAGCCCACATCAAGTGTCCTCAACGGACATAAAATCAACACAACATAATCACATGCAAGCATCGCCTAGGACCGGAACGAAGCCACAAATCCCACTCGAGGCCTCTAAGGACCCTCCCGAGCTGGCCACAATCATAAAACAAATCACGCACATGCATCGCCTAGGACCGGGACGAAGCCACAAATCCCACTCGAGGCCTCTAAGGACCCTCCCGAGCTGGCTAGCTAAACAAATCACACACCATATCTCACGGTTGGATCAATTACTTGTTACATCCTGACCACATGATCACAAGCCATGTGTCACCGTAGATTATCTCAGGCTCTCACGGTTGGATCAATCACTTGTTGCATCCTGACCACATGATCACGTGCCATGTGTCACCGTAGACCTTCAACCATATCCACACATTTACACAAATAACATATCACATCAATAATATCCAAGTAATTCACTCAATAGCAACAAACACAATGCACGACGCAATGGTCAAATCACAACGCACCGATATGAGATAATATATACATATATATTATCAAAGCACAACGACAACACGCGTTTTGAAAGAGGGCCTTTAACAAGGCTAATCGAATCTTTGAAAGTGAAATTCAAACGATCAAATAAACACAAGAAGACGACCACTAATTATCATATCCATAAAACAAGAATTGTATGGATAAGGTACTTGCCTCGAACAACCACCAATGCGAAGAACCGATCGAAGTAGGCCGGCACGAACTGACTACGAACCCACCGACTCCACCGAGCGCTAACCCGCGACAATAAACTACGAACAACAATAACAACAATGAAAATGAATTCTACAGCACGACCCAAAGCCGCTGAATTCAATGAACAAATGATGAAAGTTCAAGGGTTTCCCCCAAAACGGCCAAGAACGCGAATCGACCGACCAAAACATGAAAACGGAATTCCAAACTGAATTATGGATATACAATCCATATGATATGTTTAACAACATCATTAAACAACAATCGGTCTATCAAAACCGAAAGGAAAACGAAATCAAGGACAAATCCCCCAAAAAGTCAACTCTAGGGATCCAAGAAAAATACCTTGATTCGGTGAAGAACAATGGATTAGATGATGTTATAATCACCTAGGATAGTCCAAAACACCTTTGAATGGAAGCAAATCAGCCCAGATGCGAACCCTAGTCGCCACGTCTCAAACTCGTAGAGGAAGAAGAAGAAATGAAGAAAAATGCAGATTAATGACTGTTGTCCAGTTTATATACTAGATAGCTTAGCGTGCGCTAATCCTACCTGATTAGCGTGCGCTATCGAAGCATCAGAACAAAACGTTCCGCCAAAATGTACAGTTAGCCCGCGCTAGCTACAAAAATTAGCGTGCACTAACGAGACCCCCAGACCCAGTCCAGTAGCTCCTGGACTGCCGTGAACTACCGGGTAGCGTGCGCTATCCTCCCCCCAGCGTGCGCTACCAATGCACCCTAGTGCGCGTTATGTTACCAAATAGCGTGTGCTAACCAATGTTCTAACCCAGTCCAGTAGCCTCTGGACTGTTTCTGCACCACCCGTTAGCGTGCGCTACCAAACCTGTAGCGTGCGCTAACACCCTAACCATAGCGCGCGCTAACCAATAGGTGTAGCGTGCGCTAACGACTCAAAAGGACGGCAACAGTGCTCTCAAAGCCGATTACAATAACGGATTCCTCCAATCGAAACACCAAGTTCAAGATATGCACGGAAAGCTCCAGAATAAGATCATACTAAGAGCTTGAGTTACAATCAAACTCCCACACGACCATAAAAAAGGTCGAGACAACAAATACGTTTACGGATACCCACCACTTTGGGAAATTACAAAATGGCCCAAAACACCCGAAAATCACGATATGCGATCGAATAACCAAACCGAAGTTCACAACACGTCTAACCAAGTTAAACGGACTTACGGGAAACTCAAAACAATAGTTTCGGACGAGATTCGTAAGAATCGAACTCAAGTGCGGAAAAGTCGCTAAAAAGCACGGAACTCGGCAAAACGACACTGAAACGAACTCGGACGTCGAAAAGTGCAGAATTAAACATTCTCAAAATGACGAAACGGTCACAAGTGAGTCATCAAAACGGACTCCCGCCGAAAAAAGAAAATTACCGAAAATCGGAAATTACGGATATTACATTATACCCTCCTTAAAAGAAGTTTCGTCTCGAAACTTAAAGTAAGTAGGGAGGAGCAACATCCTGCCAGGAAACACTCAACGAGAAACACAAGAAACGCGTAACTTTCGCCCATCGGCGAAATGTTACAAGCACGCAAAGGAATATACGGCGTGAAAACGCGCTCCACGATAACCAACACAACGCCACCGGTAGAAACATAATAAAACCAACAAGTGACAAGCGTCATCAAACAGGTAATATAATCAAGTCAATTATCCGAACAACCACAAAACACTAAGAACCTATTACAAGGAAACACGCACAATCAAGAAAATAGAAATAAACACACAAACGGTCCACAAGGACAAACACAAACAATTCGGACTACGCCGAAATCCTCAAAAGCACACTAGGCATCTCCGTGTTCTTTCGGAGCAGAGACGCAACCTCGATCCCCGAATCTCTCAGCTACCATCTCGCAATGTACGGCTCGGTGACCCACCTAGCCACACTCGAAACAGTTGACTAATGGTGAACGACAATTCTTCGCAGTATGGCCCGCTCGACTACAGTTATAACATATCTTCGAGCGGTTCACATAACTCACTGCAGGGGCACTACTCCCATGATCACGCGATCGAGGAATCACCTTAGAAGGACGAAACGAAGTCCCCAACTCAGGGGGCCCACTCCCCTGATTTCCTGAAAAGTCCCCAACGGTTTTCTGTTTCTTCGTTGCATACGTAATCTCGGTCGGCAATCTGGATAGCTCATAGGCCAACGCCCTATTTTGATAATATCTCAAGGAAGTACAAGCGAGACCTGCCATGTACTGACGAATCTCCGGCTTCATCCGCCTACTAAAATGACAAATCTGGTCCTCCTCTGTCCTTAGTTGATTCGGCACATAGTCGAGTTGTTTGCTAAAATCAATAATAGCTTGAGACAGCGTTACATCCTGCGGTTTCGCCAAATAGAATTCATTAATCTTCTGATTTCTGATCGGCTCCGGACAAAACTCATCTCTCATGAATCTCTGGAACTCTGCCCATGTGACAACACGATCTTGAGGCTTAACAGCCTCCCACCAGCTAGCGGCATCCTTGCTGAAAATATATTGAGCTACCGGGACCTTACGTTCTTCTGGACAATCAACTACCTCGAATATCTTTTCTAACTGGAAAAGCCAACCATCCCAGCCTAATGCATCTGCAGCACCAGCGAAATGAGGGGGATTCATACGAACCACTTCTCGAAGCCACTAATTTGCACCAGTGTTCTGGGTCACATATGTAACATGCTGAACTGCCTGAGTCAACTGAGTCATCTGTGTGGCTACCTGCTGTAAAATAGTAGTGACACCAATACCGGCATCATCACCGACAGCATGATCTCGACCACGCGTCTGATTGCCACGACCACGACCTCGGCCTCTCGACATACTGAATAAGTAATCACTCAGCACAATAAAAAAATAATAACACATACCTCATATAACGATTTCCATCATATAGCAACACGCATACTAAAATCATAGCAACGACGGTATCGTTCAGCGATCTCAACGGCCCGAACGATAACCAGCACATAATCACAAAACATCACGGAAACAATCACACATATACACGAACGTACCAACCCAAGCTTCAACAGCTCACACTCGTGCGACAACACGCAAATCACCACGAGGCGACAAACAGTAAATATCAGTTCACACCTCTCACAGAGGACTAGTATAATAATTGCGTGGCAACGCCTCAATGTTCATGCCACCAATTCGATCATACTCGGGAGCTAACATCATAACGACAATGCGAACATCATACATACATCCCCAGACCGCAAACGGGAATTCATAGGTTTTAAAAAAACGAAAACCACATTTTGAAAACAATTTGGAAACACCAGTTGATCTTGAGTATCACATTTTCAAAAAGTTGTACAAACACCATTATCGAGACTTTGAAAACCATCTTGCATTTGATAAAACGAGGACACATTACTTTAAATCGAAACTTTCAGAAATATTCGACCCTTGGGCCTAAGCAACTGCGTTTCTAAAAAATAATTGAAAATATCTCAAAATATTTTGGTCCCCAACTGGAATAGTTTGAAATATATTGCGGCACTAGAAAGCACTTTGAAAGTACCACGAGAAAATAATTCATTTTAAAGGTAGGTCTCGAAATTTATTTTCTAAGATACTCAAGGTTTTCGAAAATCTATTAGGCTAGAATGCCTAAAAACTCACATGTAACAATATTCACTTACATACAATCATAATACACGCATCAACTCGCTCAAAATCAAGACAGCACATGTCTTTTACCTGAAAACAAATAGTCAAATATCACAGTCAAAAGGACATAAATAATGACAACACTCCTCATATAAACGAAATATGAGAATCACACGAACGCATCACGAAACTAAGAATCTACATGAAGGTTCCATCACTTAACAAATAATCAAACAAATAGCTCGTGTCACACGAGGCACAATACAAAGAAGGGAGACTTATGGCCACAGGTCGCACGAAGATGATGATCGCCCCACGATACTAATCACGAACAACAAACTTAGACGACGCGTCGCGACACAACTCAGTCAGACAGAATCCGACGAGACAAAACTCAACAAACACATCTGACCCGACAGCCTAGGTTTCCACAACCTAAGCTCTGATACCATTTATGTAACACTCCCGATCCGCTCAAGGATATTACACGCCGTAGAACCTTTCCTCAAGGATCTACCAGGATGGTAACAACGTTAAACATCTCGACAATGCCTTTAAGGCTAAAATGACTATGTAGACCGATTTGGTCTTTCAATAAATACATACAATTCAATCACAACACATGCCCACGTAGGGGTCGAGTACAACACACTTCCGTACAACGGGGAAAGAATACTGCAGCGAAAAATAAAATACAACTAAACCAATACGACATCAACGGGTCCTCGTGTGATTAGTATCGTTCATCTTTCATCATCCTTCATGCCGACCCTGTGCTATGCTCCAAAACATGAATGCAATACAGACATCCACCCCCCGATTACTCGGGGGTTAGCAAAATTCCACTATTTTTCTAGTGCAAATGCGAGCCATACAATACAAGTTCCAAGGACAATAATAACCAGGAATCCTCAGAGATTCAAACATAACGAAAATACGTCCCTAGGCAAGAGTTTAGGTAAAGCTTTCCAAAATTGAAAGATCACAATCCAGGAGAAAACAATTTACAAAATGGTTTAATAAGCCATCGGGAGTTTTTAGTATAAAACAATTTAGGATTATCAAATCCTTCTCTTTCCAAAATCAACAGGGGTCACAGCCCAAAGGTTTTGTTTTCACAAATAAAACCAACAACAATTCACAGGGTTAAAGCCCACATCAAGTGTCCTCAACGGACATAAAATCAACACAACATAATCACATACAAGCATCGCCTAGGACCGGGACGAAGCAAGAAATCCCACTCGAGGCCTCTAAGGACCCTCCCGAGCTAGACACAATCATAAAACAAATCACGCACATGCATCGCCTAGGACCGGGACGAAGCCACAAATCCCACTCGAGGCCTCTAAGGACCCTCCCGAGCTGGCTAGCTAAACAAATCACACACCATATCTCACGGTTGGATCAATCACTTGTTCACAACACGTCTAACCAAGTTAAACGGACTTACGGGAAACTCAAAACAATAGTTTCGGACGAGATTCGTAAGAATCGAACTCAAGTGCGGAAAAGTCGCTAAAAAGCACGGAACTTGGCAAAACGACACCGAAAGGAACTCGGACGTCGAAAAGTGCACAATTAAAATATTACCGTCATCGGCCTTTTGGCATTTTCAAATGTTTTTGGAATGGTTTTGTAAACGGTTGTTAGCCTGGTGGGTTCCGGCATGGGGCCCACAGCGCTGTAATATCCCGGATGGTTTTGGGGGTGTTACAGAAGATGGTATCGGAGCTTTGGGTTTTGTGAAACCCGGGCGTGTGTGTTATGTGGCTCTATCAGTACGGTAGCAGCGTGGCTTTTGAAAATGATTTTTCTGACTTTTGAGTCAAACCGATTTTTGGAGTTTCCAAAATTTTTGAGATCTTTTCAAATTGCTAATTGTGATATTGGTGTGTGTTGGTTGTGTTGAGACTTCGTATGGGAGTCGTGTACTAGTATCACGGGAGATCATCGGCTTCACGCACCTGTAAGTATATTGGTTTGGTTATTTCGCTTGTGGCGACGCTTGATTGTTTTTGTGATGAGTTGGAAATTTTGGATTGATCTGTTGTCGGTGACAGGTCTCAAGTTTCGAGGACGAAACTTATTTTAAGGGGGGTAGTATGGAATACCCGGATTTTCAATATAAATTTTTCACGTTATTTTATCTGAGGTATATTGTATAGCTTGGTGTCTATACAGTATGGATAAAATAAATTGAGAACCGGGACAGTTATATTTGTGTAATTGACGTTTTTGATTGACAGTTATATTGAGAATATTTTCGGATCCAGTATGTATATTTAGTATGTCGTATGTTCGTATCCAGAATGTCGAGACGGACCGGAACAGTTGGATTTTGGCTAAGTACATAAGGCCATTACGTAAGTTAAGCTTAAGAACTTACGTACGCTAAATTCTACGTTTTACGTACGTTATGCATAAGGCATTACGTACGTAATAAAGAGAATCGGACAGGACCGAGCTGTGGTCGGCAGGTGGGGCCCTGTGTCGGCAGCTTTCGGCGGAGGATGTGGACAAGTGAGTCAACGGATGGATTTATGTACGCTATACAGGGTGTATTACGTACGTAATACGAGTATATTACTGTAGCAAGTCAACGTAGGTATTACGTACGCAATGGATTAAGTGTTACGTACGTTAGGAGACAGCTGGCTGAGTCGTGGCCGGGGACTCGCTGGATGGCCAATCACGGTCGGCAGTGACTCGCTAGATGGCCGATCATGGTCGGCAGTGACTCGCAGGGATGGCGGATCACGGTCGGCAGAGACTCACTGGGCGTAAGGACTCGCCGATAACGGCCGTAAGGTTGTGGTCGGTGTAACACCCCCAAAACTATATGGGAATATTACACGACGTAGACCCCTTTTCACGAGGATTTACCAGGCTAAACTTTACAAAACGACCAAATACTTGCCCGGCCAAGGTCAAGCAATAAAATAATACAGATCGTTAAGGTCACTTACACGCGAATACACAGACCAATGAGGTCACACAACTCAATCAACAAAATTGACTTATAGAACATTACCCACACAGGGGTCGAAACACAAAACAGCGGAAGACTGAAATCAACTCGGACAACACAACGAAAAACAAAACAACTCTCAACTCTTGATTAGTATCGCAGCTCGTCATCCTCTTGTGCCAATCCTATGACTGCTCCCCTGAACCTGCATATACCTGGACGCAAAACAGACATCCACCCCTCGATTACTCGGGGGTTAGTAAAACTCCACTGTTTTACTAGTGCAAGTATCAAATCATACGAAATGTAACAAGCAAACATTAATCGTGAATCAAATATAATAATCAAGCATCAAAATATTCCCAGGAGGTTTTCACAAGGGAAGATAAGCTATGAAGCATTCGAAAATAAGATTATCATCTCGGGAATTTTTAGAATTTCAAAACCTTTAAGACCTCAAGTCCTGATTCATAAAACCTTTCGAAAAACTTTAGGGCCTTAACCCAAATCTTGTTTCATAACTCAACTGTTCTCCATAAAAATTTTCCTTTCAAAACTTTGATTGCCAAAACATATTCATGACACCGTAATCCACTGTCACGTGTCTCCGTAGGTTCAACAATCCACACGGACTATTCCACACACAAATAACCAAATATAATCAATCCCGACACCGTGATCCACTGTCACGTGTCTCCGTAGGTTCAACAACCCACACGGACTATATCAATCACAACAATCACACACACAGTCCCGACACCGTAGGCCACTGCCACGTGTCACCGTAAGCCCCGTCGAGCTCACCCGGTTGGACGCACTGTGCCCTAACCCATGGTCCACTGCCATGTGTTATCGTAAGCCTCGTCAGACCAGCACGATTGGACCTCAGTACCTCACTAAGTTCTGACCCCGTAGTCCACTGCCACGAGTCCTCGTAGGTCCCGTCGAACCATCAAGAGTGAACTTAGCGGTCACACACATATTCACATTCATAGTTCATACAACCATGAGCACAGTTAATCAATCACATTGATCACCACAAAAAACGTACATCACGCGCACATAACACAATCTCAACACTCACAACAACTGTCATCAATCAACGACACACAACCAACATAACTCACAATCGATACACAATACGTTGCACAACCAAGTGTACAACCATCCCGATGTACGTTGCAATCCTACACAAATGGCACACCACCTAACACGTATACCAATATAACACTATCATCACAAAACCTTCAAAGTGAGGAATACACAACCAACTCAAAAGGAACATATTTACGAAGGCAAGCAAAATCACCATTAACCTAATATGTGACTTCTAGTCGCAAGATACAAGTCGTATAATAAGATATTTGCCTTGAAACCACGATGCGGAGAATCGACCGAAGTAGGTTGGCACGAACCGACTACGAACTCGCCGACTCCACCGAACGACAACCCGCAACAATAAACTACGAACGACAACAATAACAACGAAAATGAATTCCAAAGTACGACCCAAAGCTGTTGAATTCAAGGAACAAACGACGAAAGTTCAAGGGTTTCCCCCAAAACGGCCAAGAACACGATTCGTCCCGTCAAAACATGAAAACGGAATTCCAAACCAAAATATGGATATACAATCCATATGATATGTTTAACAACATCATTTAACAATTATCAATCCATCAAAACGGATGGAAAACGAAATCAAGAACAAATCCCCCAAAAAATTCGATTCGACGGAAATCAAGAAATATACCTTGATTCGATGAAGAACAATGGATTAAATGATGTTAAACACATGAATAATGCTAAGATTAATCATACCCATCATGGATTAATCAACAATTTGGAACGAATCGGACAAAAACCCAAAAACCCCAAAATTTCTCAAAATAGGGTTCTAGGAAATCTCACCTTGATTCGCTGGATCAAAGGATGATATAGGATGATCAATCATTGATATGAACTCAAGAACTTCATGGATTTGTTTCTCAACAACATGGCTTCGCCTCCTCCGAAACTCCAGCCGCGGCCAGAAAAGAAAGGAATGAAAAACGAGTGAAAATGCGACTGCTCGGTCACATTTATACTGGGCCGGACTAGCGCGCGCTACCCTTCCGGCAGTAGCATGCGCTATCGGCCAGTATCGCCCAGAACTCTCGACCGGGGCCTGCACGACCTGGCACTGATGACCCGACTGCCGACCGGGACCTGCCTGCCCGCCCCCGATAGCGTGCGCTGCGCGGACGCTAGCGCGCGCTAGCCGATCTGTCCAGAACCCTCTGGACCAAACTGCTCGGCCAGGTAACGTACGCTAGTCGGCCGGCAGCGTGCGCTACACATGCCGATTAGCGCGCGCCACGACCGACAGTAGCGTGCGCTACTAGCCGATCCTCCCTGAGTCCAAGACTCCAAGAACCCTCTCGCCACCTCGAGCACAGACTGGCCGGTAGACAGCGTGCGCTACACCTACCGCGTTAGCGCGTGCAGCCTTCCGGCCATAGCGTGCGCTTACGCCGATATCGCCGCTTTCTGGACAAAGGCCAAAGACTTCCGACAAGCAGCCGCACTGTCCGGCCACCGCCACCACCAAGACCCGACGACTCGATTTCCAAAAACGTACGAAATGAATACGATGAAAAGCTCGCGGACAACATCAACGACCCGAAATGAAAACATAATGCAATAATTAATCATACGCGACCAAGAAAAGGGTCGAGACAACAATTACGAATGCGGATACCCACAACTTTGGGTAAATTACAAAATGGCCCAAAACGCTCGAAAATCACGATACGTGATCGAATAACCAAACCAAAGTTCACAACATGTCTAACAAGGTTAAACGGACTTACGAGAAACTCGAAACAGCTGTTTCGAACGAGATTCGCAAGAATCGAACTCAAATGTGGAAAAGTCGCTAAGAAGCACGGAACTCAAAAAAACAGCACCGAAACGAACTCGGATGACAAAAAGTGCAGAATTAATCATTCTCAGAATCACGAAACGGTCACAAGCGAGCCGTCAAAATAGATTCCCGCTAAAAAAAATACCGGAAATTGAAATTGCGGATATTACATACTACCCTCCTTAAAAGAAGTTTCGTCCCGAAACTTAAAACAAGTAGGGAGAAGTAATACCCTGCCAGGTAAACTCAACGAGGTACACAAGAAATGCGTAACTCTCGCCCATCGGAGAAACGTTACAAGCAACGCAAAGGAATATACGGCGTGAAAAACATGCTCCACGACGACCAACACAACGCCACCGACTATAATTCGAAACAATAACGAGCAATTAACGTCACATCACATGCACACATTTAAATCAAGAAATGCATGCGACAACAAGTCGCACCCAACTAAAACGGCTATGCAAGAAACAAATAGAGTATCACGATAGAAATCACTCTGATTCCCATCAACAAGAAAATATCCAGCGTCCAAACACAAACAATTCAAGATAACAGAAAACGAGAATACCGGATATTACATTCTATCATACTAAAAAGAAGTTTCGTCCCGAAACTTAAAATAAAACATCAGGGTAGAATACAAACAAAACTAAAAAGTTCACGCAACAAATATCAATCTCTACACGATCTACAGCACAAAGTACGACACACAACTACATCACTGGACACCACTGGGCCCTCCCCGAGTAGGAAAGAAAACCCGATTCCCGAACATCTTAGAAACGGTCTCACAATGCACTGCTTGGTGCCCCAGTTTGCCGCACTTTAAACAACTAACCGGTGGCAAACGACAATTCTGTCTCGCATGGCCCACACGACTGCAGTTTAAGCAGTTCTTCACACCGATCGTCTTACTCGCCTATAGAGTAAGGTTCTTAGACTGGTCAACCGAACAAGGAGTGCTCCCAGAAGGAAAATGCGAAGCAACAGGCTCACGGATCTCACTTCTCGGGCCTCTTGCAAAGTTACTCGAGGTCTTCTCCCTCTTACCCTCTGAACTAGATTCCGTCAGAGAAACGGCCATCTCAATGGCTAAAGATCGGTCCTGATATTCCTTCAGAGTGGTACACATGAGCGGAGCCATACTCTCACGGATATGGGGCTTCATGCGCATATTGAAGTATCGGACCTTGTCCGCTTCACTTCTCACTTGATCACGAACATAAGCCAGTTGTCGATTGTAATCGCCTATCGCCTGGGATATCGACACATCCTGGGGCGTAGCCGAGAAAAACTCAATGATCATGCTCTCACGAACAGGCAACGGGCAATACTCTGCCTCCATGGCGGTCTTAAACTCGGCCCATGTAGGTGTACGATCTGCAGGCACTATAGCCTGTTACCAGTCTGCAGCTTCTTTGTCGAGCAAGTACTAAGCAATGGGTACCCTCCTTTCATCCGGACAAGCTACAGCATCAAATGTTCTGTCCAATTGGAAGAGCCAGTTTTCCCAACCTAACGAGTCAAACGAACCCACAAAACAGGGCGGGTGCATTCTCATCACATCTCGTAACCACTTACTAGCTCCGTTATCCCCATTTGGGTTCTCATTCCGACGTACGGTCTGATTCATCTGCACTAACTGGTCAACCACCTGACGAAGGATGGTGGCGGCGCCAACGTCAATGTTAACGCTGGCTGAATGAGAATGTCCTTGATCTGTACCGAGCTGATTGGTACTCGGAAATGAGTGAGTCGCCCTCTTATGCTCCTGATTATGACCACCACCACGACCACGGCCTCGGCCACGACCCCTCAGCATACTGAACGGGCAACCATTCAGAACAACAAAATAAATACCACATAATCAACATAGGGCAACAACCAGTAGCACAATAAAATATTCACTCCAAGTCATCACATGAGTACACGAACTAACACTACAATAATAGACTTAAATTCATAAGTAATTCGCACGGTTACACCAACAGGGGTGCACGACTTAACCTCAATACATAAACACATAACGTTCTAATTTACGAAAGCCAAAGTTGTTTTGCAAAACAGAAATTTTCCAAAATCCTTTGGTTCATAACCAAAATGACAGTAATATTTCGCAATATCCGAAGTGCTTCAAAACACATTTTCCAAATACCGTCTGATGGTGTCATTTGAAAATACACGGCCCATTTGTCAAAATTTAACCGATTTTAAAATCCATACAAACCGTGGTTTGACCGCACGACCAAAATATTTTCCAAAAATCAATTTCTACAAAAATGCTCAAACCGTAGAATCCTTTAGAAAAACGTTCTCAAACCTACCCGTAGCGGCCAAAATTACAACATTCCAAAAACAGTTGAATTTAAAACCCTATGCTCAAACGGCAACCAGGGTCGCCAATTCAATCAAATGCTGTTAGGGATATGCCCACGAATGTCACTTAGAGGATGAGAGAGTGAGAGCATTTGTATTGTAATTATGAATACTTAATAAGGCAATAATTATTTCTCTATTATTGTATATCACTGGTATTGTGATTTGGTATATAGAATAATAGTCCTTGCATTTGAGAGCAAACATTCTATTCCTTATGGAGATAAGGAGATATGCACTGGAAGTGTTTAGAGCTCGAATGCGTAAATCGTTCGCAAGTCGATAAAACTTAACTGGGCAGTAAGTTTAGACAAGACTTGTATAACGTGTACTTTGACATGTAGAGTGCCGGTCTTCACTAAGGGTTAGTGGGAGCACACATTATAGGTATGCTAATGAGATTAGTATACTCGAACATGACTCACCTCGATTCGATCACATGGATATCACTCAGGGTTTGTCAATGACTGGATCGAAAGGTTGTGATAGGTATACGTGGACCTTTGACTTGAGGTTTCAGTAGGAGATGTGCTTGTGACATTAAGTTAGTAATTAGAGTAGTTCGATCCAATCACCGGTGGGTGGGGTCAAGCTCGAAATGCATCTTAGTGGGCAAGTAGCAGTCTCTACTGAATACCAAGATAGAATTCTTTCTCCTGTAAGTGAGCAGGTAAATGTCCTATGCGGTTAGTGGCAAATGAGATTATAAGTCTTTTTCCAAAGCATTTAGAGTTAGTTGTATTTGATACACAAGAGCTCGATGATCTCAGTTTGCATTAACAGAAAGCATAGAGTCAAGTTACAGTAGGGTTTGACTTTACCGTGACCCTAATACTTGACCGGGACATATGATTGAAGGGTTTATACGTATACGGTATTCATAACGTAAAGGTTTTGGAATGATCCCTATCATTCGTTCTAAATTGGGTTACAGTGTGAGCCACGGGACTGGCTAAGTGTTACTCACACTCTTTGGTTCCTCCCATTGCCGACTGAGATGAACCTATGGAGTCGCGGCACAGGATAGATGACGGAATATAATTAAGGATATTCTCTCTTTATAAATATTAAACATTAGATGTCTAATTTAATTATTGGATAATAGTTATTTTAATTTATTGGATAAATTAAAACCGGTCTAGTGAATTAAATAAATAACCGGGTAATTAATTTAATTCATATTATTTCTCAGAGAATTTATATTTAATATAATTAATTAATTAATTGGATTAATTAATTATATTAATATTGAAACGTACCAAGTTTTATCTATTGGACTAGATACACGAGGTCCGTTTCACAGACCGGAACGAACCCACTCCTATTTTCTTAGCTTGGCCGCCTCACCCCATCACATCATATGTGAATTATTTCATTTGACTTTGAAATAATTTGTATAACATGTGAAGTGTATAATTATTATGGTTAATAATTGAGTGGGGCAGTGGCGTGAGGTGGGAAGAGTTTTGTTTATAAAAACAAAACATATCTTCCTCCTTTGCATATGGGCCGAAGGTTCACGGGGAGAGAACAGAGAGAAGGAAGAGAGAAAAAAGACAAAAAAAAAGAAAATGAGAGAAAATTATTTCTTCCATTTAATTTTCTTTGAGATATTATTTCTTCTTCAAAATTAATTCTTTGAGAGTTAAAATTAAAAGAAAAATTTATCCTTTCATCACTTCAAATATCCGTCGACCTTGGAGGTCTTGGAGTGACGATTATATATTTCCAGTATCTTTCCGACGCGTGATACATAGAGGCACGGTATTTTCGGTGCTCGGGAATTTCCAGAAGCTCGTTCGGTTGGACTCGTGTTCGTGCTCGGAATCAAGAAGATATTGTCAAAGGTCTACGAGGGTATGCTTTCTTGATTTATCTTTGTCTATTTATATTTGTTTATGCGATGCTTGATCGATCCGTTTTGGGATTTGGTTTTTATCCGGTTTGACCGGTTTATTTCCGCTGTGTAACTCATTTTTAATCACCGAATACCAACAAATGCATCTCGTGGTACCCAGTTTAAACACACAATAAAATCATTCATCGGAGTTTCTCACAAACTCTACCATCGATACCTTTTCAAAACCCATCAAGGTTTACAACTTTCACCCCATACCACCCCACACGGTGGTTCAAAGGTAAAACAACAATATGCCCAGCTTTATACATATACTATGTGCCACAAGTATTAAATACACTATATTACACAACACCGCGCAAATAAAATTATGCACCGCAATTAATTCACTAAGATAAAATCATGATACACATGTACCTCGCATAAAAGAAGAGACTTACGTCCACAGGCCGCACGGAGACGACGGTCGCCCACGATACTAATCTCGTCCGACAACATATCCGACACGTTGTGACTACGCACAACTCAACTTGTCACCCGACATCTCGAATGACAAAACAACACAATACTCGACAAATCACGACTCGACTTGACCCGACAGCCTAGATTTCCGCAACCTTGCTCTGATACCATAAATGTAACACCCCCAAAACTATATGGGAATATTACACGCCGTAGACCCCTTTTCACGAGGATCTACCAGGCTATACTTTACAAAACGACCAAATGCTTGCCCGGCCAGGGTCAAACAATAAAATAATACAGACCGTTAAGGTCACTTACACGTGAATACACAGACCGATGAGGTCACACAACTCAATTAACAAAATCGACTTATACAACATTACCCACACAGGGGTCGAAACACAAAACAACGGAAGACTGAAATCAACTCGGACAACACAACGAAAAACAAAACAACTCTCAACTCTTGATTAGTATCGCAGCTCGTCATCCTCTTGTGCCAATTCTGTGACTGCTCCCCTCAACCTGCATGTACCTGGACGCAAAATAGATATCCACCCCTCGATTACTCGGGGGTTTGTAAAACTCCACTGTTTTACTAGTGCAAGTATCAAATCATACGAAATGTAACGAGCAAACATTAATCGTGAATCAAATATAATAATCAAACATCAAAATATTCCGGGAGGTTTTCACAAGGGAAGATAAGCTATGAAGCATTCAAAAATAAGATTATCATCTCGGGAATTTTTAGAATTTCAAAACCTTTAAGACCTCAAGTCCTGATTCATAAAACCTTTCGAAAAACTTTAGGGCCTTAACCCAAATCTTGTTTCATAACTCAACAGTTCTCCATAAAACTTTTCCTTTCAAAACTTTGATTGCCAAAACATATTCATGACACCGTGATCCACTGTCACGTGTCTCCGTAGGTTCAACAACCCGTACGAACTATTCCACACACAAATAACCAAATATAATCAATCCCGACACCTTGATCCACTGTCACGTGTCTCTGTGGGTTCAACAACCCACACGGACTATTCCACACACAAATAACCAAATATAATCAATCCCGACACCGTGATCCACTGTCACGTGTCTCCGTAGGTTCAACAACCCACATGGACTATATCAATCACAATAATCACACACACTCCCGACACCGTAGTCCACTGCCACGTGTCACCGTAAGCCCATCAAGCTCACCCGGTTGGACGCACTGTGCCCTAACCCATGGTCCACTGCCCTGTGTTATCGTAGGCCTCGTTAGACCAGCACGATTGGACCTCAGTACCTCACTAAGTTATGACCCCGTAGTCCATTGCCACGAGTCCTCGTAGGTCCCGTCGAACCATCACGAGTGAACTTAGCGGTCACACACATATTCACATTCATAGTTCATACAACCATGAGCACAGTTAATCAATCACATTGATCGCCACAAAAAACGTACATCACGCGCACATAACACAATCTCAACACTCACAACAATTGTCATCAATCAACGACACACAACCAACATAACTCACGATCGATACACAATACGTTGCACAACCAAATGTACAACCATCCCGATGTACGTTGCAATCCTGCACAAATGGCACAACACCTAACATGTATACCAAATATAACACTATCATCACAAAACATTCAAATTGCGGAATACACAACCAACTCAAAAGGAACATATTTACGAAGGCAAGCAAAATCACCATTAACCTAATATGTGACTTCTAGTCGCAAGATACAAGTTGTATAATAAGATACTTGCCTCGAAACCACGACGCGGAGAATCGACCGAAGTAGGTTGGCACGAACCGACTACGAACTCGCCGACTCCACCGAACGACAACCCACAACAATAAACTACGAACGACAACAATAACAACGAAAATGAATTCCAAAGTACGACCCAGAGCTGCTGAATTCAAGGAACAAACGACGAAAGTTCAAGGGTTTCCCCCAAAACGGCCAAGAACACGATTCGTCCCGTCAAAACACGAAAACGGAATTCCAAACCAAAATATGGATATACAATCCATAGGATATGTTTAACAACATCATTTAACAATAATCGATCCATCAAAACGGATGGAAAACGAAATCAAGAACAAATCCCCCAAAAAGTCGATTCGAAGGAAATCAAGAAATATACCTTGATTCGACGAAGAACAATGGATTAAATAATGTTAAACGCATGAATAATACTAAGATTAATCATACCCATCATGGATTAATCAACAATTTGGAATGAATCGGACAAAAACCCAAAAACCCCAAAATTTCTCAAAATAGGGTTCTAGGAAATCTCACCTTGATTCGTTGGATCAAAGGATGATATAGGATGATAAATCATTGATATGAACTCAAGAACTTCATGGATTTGTTGCTCAACAACATAGATTCGCCTGCTCCGAAACTCCAGCCACGGAAAGAAAAGAAAGGAATGAAAAACGAGTGAAAATGCGACTGCTCGGTCACATTTATACTGGGCCGGACTAGCGCGCGCTACCCTTCCGGCAGTAGCGTGCGCTATCGGCCAGTATCGCCCAGAACTCTCGTCCGGGGCCCGCACGACCCGGCACTGATGACCCGACTGCCGACCGGGACCTGCCTGCCCGCCCCCGATAGCGTGCGCTGCGCGGACGCTAGCGCGCGCTAGCCGATATGTCCAGAACCCTCTGGACCAAACTGCTCGCCATGTAACGTATGCTAGTCGGCTGGCAGCGTGCGCTACATATGCCGATTAGCGCGCGCCACGACCGACAGTAGCGTGCACTACCTGCCGATCCTCCCCGAGTCCAGTACTCCAGTAACCCCTCTGCCCAGCCCAATAGCGTACGCTGGGCTGGTCGACAGCGTGCGCTACACCTGCCGAGTTAGCGTGCGCAGCCTTTCGGCCGTAGCGTGCTCTACGCCGGATCCTACCGTAGCGTGCGCTACGCCGGATCCTGTCGTGCCTGCTTGGCCAGTGCCTAGCACTTCCGACAGTGCCGCACCTGTCCGGCCAGCTGCTCAGCCGCCAAGACCCGACGACTCGATTTCCGAAAACGTACGAAACGAATACGACGAAAAGCTCGCGGACAACATCAACGACCTAAAATGAAAACATAATGCAATAATTAATCATACGCGACCAAGAAAAGGGTCGAGACAACAATTACGAATGTGGATACACACAACTTTGGGTAAATTACAAAATAGTCCAAAACGCCCGAAAATCACGATACGTGATCGAATAACCAAACTGAAGTTCACAACACGTCTAACAAGGTTAAACGGACTTACGGGAAACTCGAAACAGTAGTTTCGAACGAGATTCACAAGAATCGAACTCAAATGCGGAAAAGTCGCTAAGAAGCACGGAACTCAACAAAACAGCACCGAAACGAACTCGGATGACAAAAAGTGCAGAATTAATCATTCTCAGAATGACGAAAAGGTCACAAGCGAGTCATCAAAATGGATTCCTGCTAAAAAATAAAATTACCGGAAATCGAAATTGCGGATATTACAGCCGGGTACGGCCGTAAAGGCCTATTACGTACGTAAGGTGTGTCCAGTAACGGGCGTAAGGGTGTCGGCCAAATTGGATAGGAGGGTAGCCATGACCGGTTACGTCCGTAAGCCATGGCCGGTTACGGCCGTAAGGAACCGGCAGGTCTCGGCTATTTAAGGGCCTGGACCGGGTCACTTGGCCATTTTTACTTTTTTCTTCGTTTCTTCGCGATTCTTCATCAAAGATTGATGAATTTGATTGTGAACATCATGGAGCATCAATTTTTGGAAGTTTGATTCATGTCTAACATCATCTTTCGCCCGGATCGAAGGTAAGAACACTTGAACTCTTGGTTTTGAGGATTTTTGAGGTTTCATGGTGTTTTGGCCAATTTCATTCGTTTTAAATCAGATTGTTGATTGAACTTTGTTGTATTCTCGGAATCATTCATTACTCTTGAAGTTTTGTGAACAAATTGGAGAATTTCTCCGTTAATCGATTAAATTGGACTATGCCCTCAAAGTGTCCGATAAAATGCTTCAATGGGGTAGGAAGTTCTATGTGTTTTCGTAGAATTGTGATTGAATTGATATCGTTGTGATTTAGGAATGAATTTTTTGAAGGATGTTGGATCGGGACTCTTTTCTTTCGTCGATTTCTTCGCACCGTGTTAATCAAGACAAGTGTTTACTTGTGTATTTCATCTTCTAAGAGGTATGTTGGATAATCCTCTCTTTGAATTTGGATTTTTGATGTTGTTGTCGATGATTAATTCGTATGGTTCTAGTTTATGTAGTTGTTGTGATGATTCTTGGTATTTACGGGAATTTTGTTAAGGGAAGATAATGAATTGATGATCAATGTCTTGATTATATTGTTATGATTTTGGAATCATAGTATTCTCGATGTTCTTGGTAGTAATGTTATGATTCTTGATGTTAGGAGAATCGTATATTGGAGAATATGATAATATGCATCTTGAATTATGAATAAGGATTGTTTAGATGTTAGAACACATCGGATTATGTCGTATTGGATATTTTGAATGTGATGTCGGAATAAGTTGTGTTCTTATGGAACTCTTGGATTATATGACTTGATAAATATGTTTAAGAGATTTTGGTGTTTTGGATATGAATATGGAATATTCATATCTAGAACTAAGTGGTACATATAAACATAACTCCGGATATGGTGTTTGCAAGATTTCTGCTCACAGGATTTTTTTCTCCTTTTCTTCTCTCTTTTTTTGTTTCTCTGCACTCTTTTTTTTTTTGGCTGCACACCTACTCACGGCTGCTTACAGTTGATATATATATATAGCCGAAAGATTAGATCTGATTAGTTCAATTCACTGTTCACAAGCTTCTTCTAGAGACTTCCCATCGGGAAACTAATCTATCTGTATTCACGTTTTACACCTCTTCGAAAAACAGTGTGGTCGGCGATCTGTATTCACTTTTCACGATCTGCTTTTCTGCTTTCCGTGTCTTGATTTTGGTTCTCGGTTTTTGTTGAACTGGTCTCTGTTGGTCGGCGATTTGGGTTGTTTGTCTGATTTTTCTATACGATAACAGTGTGATTTTTAACTAACCCTTGAGCTTTGCCATAACTTGCGCTTGCGCTGCCCCGGGCTGCTGGTCATCTCTGGCCAGCGTATCGCCGGAAGAACAACTTTACACCGCGGCATTCATCCCTCCCCGTCAATTTAACAGTAGTATTGCATTTTAGCTGTCTGTTTTGCAGGTTTCTCGTGCTGCTCCCAGGTGTCGTCGGCCTATCGATCGCCTTTTCCCTATTCAGGATTCGATCGGCTTTCAGCTTACGCGGCTTCTCCTCCCTCATCTCCAAGGCGTGTCGAAGTCCGGTATCATTGTACTTTTCTGTTAAATTTTATTTTTGTCTGCCATATATCTACCATTTACTGCGATTTATATGCGGTTTGCTTGCTTTTATATTGTCTTTGTCATTCTCATCTTATTTTCATTTTTGGCTTCACTACCCCATTTTATTTCTCGTAGTGCATTTGGGTTTTGTATTGGTCGATGTCGCACTGTTTGCGGGTTGGAAGTTGGAATTTGGGTACCTTGTCGGGTAAGCTTTTGGAGCTTGTGGATGTTTTGGGTAAGAGAAGGGTTGATGTGGCTTGTATTCAGGAGACTAGGTGGAAGGGGGCGCAGTCCAGGGAGGTGAACGGTTATAAATTGTGGTATTCAAGTGTGGGCATTCTTTTGTCTAAGGAGCTTAAGGACAACATCGTGGAAGTGAAGAGGTGCAATGATAGGATTATGTCCATTAGAGTGGTGGTTGGGGAGAAGGTGGTTAATGTGGTATGTGCGTATGCCCCACATGTTGGTTTGGGTGTGCTTGATAAGGAAGCTTTTGGAGTGCATTTAGATGAGTTGGTCGGGTGTATTCCGGACGATCAATTTATTATTTTGGGGGGCGATTTCAATGGGCACATTGGTGAGGGGGTGGATGGTTATCATAGTGCGCATGGGGGTTTCGACTTCAGAGTTAGGAATGCAGGAGGTTCCGCACTGTTGGAGTTTGCCACTGCGCATGAGTTGGTAATTGCTAACTCTATTTTTCAGAAGAGAGCTGAGCACCTCATCACCTTCAGTAGTGGGGGGCACAACACGCAAATTGACTACCTTCTTTTGCGCAGTCGTGATGCTAGGGCGTGCGTGGACTGCAAGGTGTTCCGGAGCGAGGCATGTGCTTCTCAACACCGGCTACTGGTTATGGATTTATGCATGGGAGGTCGTGTTGTTAGCAGCGTTAGAGTAGCTAGACCTAGGTTTCTCTGGAAGGATCTGAAGGGTGAGAAGGCGACAGTATTCAAGGAGTCTCTAACCTGCGAAGGAGATTTTTTGCGTACGGGCGATGCTAACCTTATGTGGACCAGCATGGCCAATGCTATTAGGAGAGTGGGCGAGAAGGTGGTAGGGGTTTCTTCGGGCAGATCTAGTGGACCTAGGGAGGCTTGGTGGTGGAATGAGGAGGTCCAAAACAAGGTTAAGGGAAACCAAGCGCTATTTAAGGAGCTTTTGTCGGTTAGTGCTGGGGAGGAGAGAATCTTGAAGATTGTAGCGTACAAGGTGGAGAAAAGAGAGGCTAAGAAGGCAGTGGCTAAGGCTAAATGTGAGGCTTATGAGGAGATGTACAAGCGCCTAGACACCAAAGAAGGAGCGAATGCTATTTTTAAACTAGCGAAAGCTAGGGAAAGAGGGCGGCGCGACCTGGGTCCCATTAAGTTTATTAAGGATGATTTGGGTCAAGTGTTAGTGAACGATGTGGCTATTAAGGAGCGGTGGAATAGGTACTTTTTCGAACTTTTCAATGAGGCTAGAGGTAGTGTCTCGGTGGTGCAAGGAGTTAGTCTATGTTCTGCTCGTTCGTTTAGTTCCTGTGAGAGCATCAGCAAGGAGGAAGTAAAGGGTGCCCTAATGAAAATGGGTAGAGTTAAGGCTGTAGGCCCGGATTAAATCCCTATTGAGGTGTGGCTTTGTCTGGGGGAAGTCGGAGTTCAGTGGCTAGCATAGCTCTTCAACATCCTCCTCAGAGGCTCTAAGATGCCGACAGAGTGGAGGCATAGTATTGTCGTGCCTTTTTTCAAGAACAAAGGCGATGCTCAGAGTTGTAGTAACTATAGGGGTATTAAACTCCTCAGTCATACTATGAAACTTTGGGAAAGAGTGGTGGAATGCAGGGTTAGAAGAGAAGTTGAGATCTCAGAGAACCAATTTGGCTTCATGTCGGGGAGGTCCACGACTGAGGCCATTCATCTCGTCAGACACCTTATGGAGAAGTTTAGAGAGCATCATAAGGATCTCTATATGGTGTTCATAGATCTAGAGAAGGCTTTTGATAGCATTCTGCGCGATTTTATTTGGAGGATCCTAGTAGAGAGGAGGGTGTCGTTGCCATTCGTTAGGGCGATCCAAGACATGTACTCCCAAGCTAGGACGTGCATTAGGACACGGCGCTAAGCCCTCTTCACTTCACTCTAATCCTTGAGGTCATTTTGCGAGGGATTCAAGATGACATCCCGTGGTGCATGCTTTTTGCTGACGACATTGTGTTAGTGGCGGAGTCGAGGAGGGAGGTGAACTCGAAGTTGGAGCTTTAGAGGGCTAAGTTAGAATCCCAGGGCTTGCGTGTGAGTCGGTCTAAGACCGAGTATCTCTGGTGTAACTTTAGTGGTGAGGCCAACGAGGAAGATGTTGAGGTAATGATTGCGGATCAGATCGTACCCCGTACGGATAAGTTAAAGTATTTGGGTTCGATCATTCAAAAGGAAGGTGAGTGTGAAGATGATGTCACGCATCGCATCAAGGTGGGGTGGCTAAGGTGGAGAGCAGCGACAGGGGTCCTGTGCGATAAGAAAGTCCCTCTAAAGTTGAAGGGTAAATTCTATAGAGCGGCAATCCGACCTGCAATGTTGTATGGCTCCGAATGTTGGGCAATGAAGAAGTCGCTCGAGAGCAAGTTGGAAGTGGCTGAAATGAGAATGTTACGTTGGTCGTGTGGTCGCACAATGTTAGATAGAATTGCGAATGGGGTTTTCAGGAACGCGCTGGAAGTGGCGCCCATTTCAGCGAAAGTTAGGGAAGGTAGATTGAGATGGTTTGGCCACGTCCGCAGGAGGCAGGCATCTGCTCCGGTGAGGAGGGTGGAGAGTTTAATGGTTGTCGGGGAGAGGAGAAGAGGCAGACCGAGGAGGACGTGGGAGGAGCAACTGAGATTAGATTTGAAGGCCTTAAACCTTTCCGAGACCATGACTGTTGATAGGTGCGCTTGGAGGCGCCAGATTAGAGTTGTGGATTCTTTTGTAGGGAGCGGTGTTGTAGTTGAGAGCCTCGGGGTTGGGTTGTCTCGGTTATATTTGACCTAGAGCATTGCATTTTTACTTTTATTGTATATTTTATCCTATTGTCTTTGCGTGTGGTGTATTTTTGACAGGGAGCTGTGCGCAGAGCCAACCTTTCTTTTGTTAGAGCAGCGTTCATCGGGAGTGAAGTAGCCAAATTCTGCTTAGGTAAGTCCCATGTGGATCAAGCCATGGGCTGAGGTATGGTCACGAGCTTTTTCGAATCATATATTTTCCTTTGTATTTATCACACAAGATTCTGCTGTGCACTAAGCTGGGGGTCTTCACGGAAACAGCCTCCCTACCGTAATAAGTAGGGGCATGGTCTGCGTACATCTTACCCTCCCCAGACCCTGCTCTGAGCGGGATATACTGGGTATGTTTGGTTTGGTTTGGTTTGGTTTATATCTAGAACTAAGTTATGTGTTTTGGTACAATATTCGTATAGGAATACGAATATGGTTCCCGGTTTGATAAGATTATGATTCACTTTTGAATTTGAGAATTTATACGTATTGAACAAGTATTCAATTCGGATAATGGAATTATTTGAAACCTTTGGAATATGGTTATCTATAATGTTGAATTAATCGGATCATCCGGATTGATGATGATAATCGGTAATTGGTTTTTATTATGAATTTACAAGAAGGAAACTTGTACTCGTATTTAAGATTGAATTTGGAATCGGTAATGTTTAGACCCTTTTGCTATTGGTTTAAATTGATTGTTGATATGACTTTCGGATTGTGGAATCGTATTATGGTTATGAGTTCATGATTAATTGGTTTGGGTTGTTTGGATTTGTATTTAAGCGGGATATTGTGGAACCATTGGGTTTATTGATTGTTACTTATTGATTATCGAGTTGCGGCTTGTATCGTGGATATGCGTTCGTATTTGTTTGAGTTGTATTGTTTGGTTTTGTGTTTGATCGAGGTATTGTTGAGTCGTTGAGTTTGATTGGCTGGCTATGTCGGTTATTGATTGTTATCGGATTGTTGTTGATTGGTTAGTTCAATAGGCTGAGATATTTGATCGTAGATTATGACTGTTGTGTTGCGGTTGAGATTGAAGAGTTCGTAGATTGATCTTGGTCGGGGCTGAGGAGCTCGTGGACGAAGGCAATAGATTTTGGTAATAGCTTTGTCGTATCGGTATCGAGGCAAGTTATACTTGTTCAGTTTATAATATTTAATGAATGATTTTGATTTCATTTCATTTATAATTCATATAGAAATGATATTATAAATATAATTGTCGGGATGATGGTTTGTAAATTGTGCCTTGGTTTGGATTAAATCATAATGTATGTGGTTTAAATGTGTTGGTGAATATGGAGATGTGAGTTATATTTGGTCAGTGATAGGGAATGTCAGATATCGAGGCTGGTTTACCGTGTCGATATTGATGTCGGGACGGTGGTTTGTTGGTATAAATGGCCTATACCTATTTTGGGATTATTCGTATAACTGTGTATTCGTTCAGGGATGTTGGTTCGTGGAAAGGATATTGTCTTCGGTTTTGAGGTAATTTAAGTATTGTTCAGTTATGAAGATAATTATTATGTTGAGTTGTTGTATATATTGTACGTTGAGGCTTCGCATATTGAGATTCGTATTGGTTGTTCGTTGAGGGATGTTGATCCCAGGACTATTGTTGGTATTAATGGTTGTGTTGATTGTTTCATTGAGGGATGTTGATCCCAGAACTTTTGTCTGAGATTGTTGATCGTATGGATTATCCTTTGGGAATTGTGATCCCAGGATGGTTGTTTCGGATATTGTCAGTCGTGTCGATCTTTCATTATCTGTGTGTCTTTGTTCACTTCGGTGAGTCTCTTGATCCTTGTCGGATATGTGATTCTTTGAGTTTCGTTGTCATGTTGCATCGTGACATATTTCGAGTCATATCTGCGTGCCGATTGGTTATTGTGTAGGATTTTTCGATGGGCACACTATATTGATATTTCCACATTGGACCGTGCACACGAGACGTAGTTCGTTAGGTTAATTAGGTACATGTCCCACGTATATCCTGGATTCCGTATACGGGGTGGACATGTGCATGGACACATTTCTGGATCGGGCGTACTATGACGTCCATCTTTGAGCCATATTGTTTGGTCGTTCATAGTCCATGTATGATTGGATATGTTCGACGGTTTCCGACTGGTTGTTCATACGCCCGAGGAGTATGTTCGACAGTCGGAGTTATTTCTTTGAGATCCATTATTGTTGATCATTTGGAGTTTACCTTGTTGATGGTATTCTCGGTTATTGTTGATCCCTTGTTGATCATGTCGGAGTATACCATGGTGAGGGTACTCTCGGTTATCGTTGATCCTTTGTTGGTCGTATTGGAGTTATCATGTCGATGATATTCTCAGTGATGTATTGGTTGAACATTGTTATTGATCGTATGAGCATTCGGACTGTACGTTAATGTTTCGGGATTTGTATTCATTGTTTTGTGGTAGTTGATCTACAGATATGTTGTATATTATTGTTCTATCCAGGTTGAGATTTGATTGTGCAATCCGACGGATAGGGATTTAGCACAGTTGGTTCATTCCACACTTATGAGTTATGAAGATATTTTGAGGATACTTGGTATTGTTTGAATACAGTACAGACAAATGTTGTTGAGTTCATTTTGTCATTTTGAGAATGCGAACTGTGGAATATGTTAAAGATTGATTTGGTATGGATTGCCATGTATTGGTAAGGTTATGACGGTAAGTTTATATTGGTAGTATTCTTACTTCGTTATTACATTGGTATGTAATTATTTATGTTGATGTGCTCGATATCATTGTTGAGTATTGTGGCTGACCCCATCGTGGGCTTTATTTTTAGGTACTCGGAGATCGAGCTAGTAGCGGTCGTGAAGGGGTGAGCTTCCCAAGTGATACTGGCTGTGGCATGTGTTTGAGTATCGAGTATTCTTTTCTGGTTGTTTTATTTCCGCTGCAAATATGTATTTTGAATTGTGTTTTTCTCCGTTGTGTGTGTATAGTTCAAAATGACTTTCCAGTATTTTTACCTGCGTGTGTATTTTAAATGGCCTTTTTGGGTATTTCGTAAACTTGGGTTATTTCGTTAAACCCACTTTCCTAAACTATTTTATCGGTACGTATGAGTGGTGGCTTAACGTACATTTTGAACTGTTGAGTTTTGGCATTTTGCCTTGTATTTTTCAACTGGTATTTTGATGACGATATTTGAAAACTATATTTTGAAAAATATTTGAGTATTAAAATATTACCGTCATCGGCCTTTTGGCATTTTCAAACATTTTTGAAATGGTTTTGTAAACGGTTGTTAGCCTGGTGGGTTCCGGCACGGGGCCCACGGTGCTGTAATATCCCGGATGGTTTTGGGGGTGTTACAGTTTTTCCCATTGAGTTTTCACTTGGTAATGTTTTTAACGAGGCGACCTATGAGAACATCCATATCATGATATGTTGTACTTCTGTTCAACTTAGATCAAGAGGTACTTTTCCACTGGGTTTTTCCTTGGCATAGTTGTGAGAGCAACTTGGCATCTGACTCCTATGATTTGAGGTACTCATCAGGAGAAGTCGTTGTGTATACATCAGGAGGAGTATACATGACATGTTATGTTGGTGCGTTGCAACCTTTTCCTCATCAAGCCTTTAGTTTCCCCACGAGGTTTTGTTTTGGCTTAGATTATGTTGTATTAGTGCTCGACACAGGGAGTATTCCGGGAATTATTATTCTCGTGATGTGTCTTACCTAATAGTGATTAGATATGTATCATAGATGGTAGGGATTCTAGATACTTCTAGATGTAGTAGGATTTCTACTTGATGTCTTTCCTTGTAAAGGAATCCTCGGTATGGAAGAAGTCTCATTGTAAAGTCTATATAAAGGCCCCTCTATTAATATTATCAATATAATCTTTACATCTTTTGCTTTCTACTATTTCTTTACTACTTTTGTTGTGTCTTTTTTTTCTAATGTTTTTTATTTTTAGAATATTATACTTCATATACATTATATATATGTAGCCTTCACGGAATTTTCATAAAAACAAAAAAGAAGAAGAAATTAATGGATGTGAGTTATGGAAGCCACAATATATTTCCATCTAACCGTCAAAGAAAGCTCTCTTCGATCTTTTTCTTTTTAATTTAAAATTCTACATATTTATAATTTATTCGCATCAAATAATATATCAAATTAATTCAAGTTTTCCAATCTTTAATCTAGACATTCTTATTATATATAGTAGATTTGTGGATTTAAGTTAATGGCGAACATATAAAAATATTTATATTAGAAAAAAAATGGGGTTGTTTGAGGAGAAAGTAAAAAGACAGCAAATCAATTGTATTGATAACAATGAATAGAGGGGCCTTTATATAGGCATTACAAAGAGAGTCTTTCCATACATAGGATTCCTAATTAAGGTAAGACATCTAACTGGATCCTACTACTTATGGAAGAGTCTAGAACCTTCCATAACTCTTATCCCCCTACAACTAGTATTAGGTAAGACACCAATACGGGAAGGATTTCCCGGAACACTCCCCATGTGTCGAACACTAATACTAACATGGTGCACAAAGTATTGCCTCGGTAAAAAACCTTTCCAAGTCAAATAAAACCCCGTGGGAAAAACAAAGACTTTGGTGAGGAAAAAGAGCGCAACGCACCAACTACAAATGTCAGAATCATGTGAAGTATACTCCCCCTGAGGTATACATGACAGCTCATTCCGTCGAGCTATCATTAGTTGAGCTCGGATAATCGACACATGCCGATGCTTCTCACATGTTTCTCAAATGTAGATTTCGGCAGAGACTTAGTGAACAAGTCTGCGATATTCTCATCGGAACTCACTTGTTTCACTTCGATATTCAGCAATTTCTGCTGCTGATGATTATAAAAGAACTTTGGCGTAATATGCTTGGTATTGTCACCCTTATATCATCAAATTACTCCGATGAGGAGTTTCATTACAACACACCCAAGATAATACAGAATACATGTATATTTTATATGAAGATAAAATATACAACACTAAATAAAATGAGTAATCAAACGGAAGTCTGCAGCGGAAATAAAATGAAGAAAAACAAATGATTGAAAAGGACTGGGGTCCCCTACTAGAATCACTGGGACTCCTCGCCGTCAATGTTCTCTTCTCGTGCCTTATCCTTGCCATGACCTAAAAACAACATCCCCCAATGGGGTCAGTTACACAGAACAAGAATCCTCAAGAGTTGAACAGTATACAACAACCACATAAATGAATTAATGAATTAAGTTGAATGATGAGCATCAATGTACGCCCGAATGAACTGCGTAAGAGCACAAATAGCCGAGTGTCCGGAGCCCCGCATATACACCCGCTATTGGCCTAATTAGTCTCACGGTCCAATGTGTCCGGAGTCCCGCGTATACACATTACCATGCGAACAGTCCAATGTGTCTAGAGTCCCGCACATACACATGACCATAGTGTGCCCGACTAAAATTCCACACATGCGCCAACCGGCCATGCAATATAATTCCGGAAGATCACCAGAATAAAATGACCAAGGTGAGGAGTAATGAATAGAATCCGATAAGGATCAAGAATGACTCACCGAGATGAAATAACGACACAATGTGTGATAGCTTCAATGAAATGATTTGGAACCGTCGTTACTCGTGAGTTGCATGATGAGTTGATAAATACAAGTCTCGACATGAATGATATATTATGAGTGAATTACATGTATGAATGAACAACAACATAAGGAATGAATATCCTTTTAACCGAGTAAGAATTTACTTACACAATACCGGTGTTGAAATGTCCTTCCTCGAACAATGTCCTAAAAAGAGATGTCGGTCGCTCGAACAACCTTGAATAACACAATCACCAATAATCCGCTCAACATACGTGTCAAGCATGAATTACTTCGTATATGGTCTATGACTGACCGTAGCCAAATGCACTCCCTTACGGATTCGTGCAATGCAATTATCTCTGCATGGTTCGAGGAAGTAGCAACCAGGGTCTGCTTGGTAGATCGGCAAGATATCGCCGTATTCCCAATGGTGAACACATAACCAGTTTGGGAACGTCCTTTATGCGGGTCAGAGAGATAACCGGCATCAGCAAATCCAACTAACGTGTCGTTAGGATTCTCTGCATAAGGGGTAAGCTTGCTCGCATTAACACTTCTGGTAGTCAAGCTACCATGCTTAGCTGCAATATCAGAGGAAGATCGACGGTCGGTATGCATCATCTTAACCTCAACAATTCCTTTCGGAATATCGCTCTCTCTTGCGTAGGGAAAGAACAATCCAAGGTCACTAGAGCCTTTCAAGTATCGAAAGATGTGTTTTACTCCATTCCAATGCCTTATCATGGGAGCGTAGCTAAATCTCGCTTACAGATTCACAGAGAATGCGATATCTGGACGAGTACATTGATCCAGATACAGCAACGCACCGATTGCGCTAAGGTACGGTGTTTCTGCTCCAAGGACCTCTTCATCCTCCTCTTTGGGATGAAACGGATCCTTGTTCATTTCCAGACTTCGACCAATCATGGAAGTAGCAAGAGGATGTGCCTTGTCCATACTAAATCGCCTGAGCATTTTGTGGACATAGGCAGACTGATGAATGAGTATGTCATCATCTCGATGTTCTAGCTCTAAACCCAAGCAGAATCGAGTCCTCCCCAGATCTTTCATATCGAATTCGGATTTAAGGTAGCGGGCCGTTTCATTGACTTCATCTATGGTACCGATAACATTCATGTCATCTACATAGACGGCTACAATCACGAATCCTGCATCTGTTCTTTTCACGAAAATGCATGGACAGATGTCACTGTTCTCGTATCCCTTCCCAACTAAGTATTCACTTAGGCGGTTGTACCACATCCTTCCGGATTGTTTCAACCCATATAGTGAACGACGCAATTTCACAGCGTAAGCGCTCCGTGGTTTAGAGCTACTTGATTTGGGCAATGAAATCCCTTCGGGGACTTTCATATAGATATCCGTATCTAGATCCCCATAAAGATATGCTGTAACCACATCCATAAGCTGCATGTTCAGTTTTTCGGACACTACCAAACTGACTAAGTAGCGGAAAGTGATGATGTCCATAACGGGAGAATACGTCTCCTCGTAGTCAATGCCAGGGCGCTGCGAGAAGCCTTGGGCAACTAGTCTCGCTTTGTAATGCATGACCTCATCCTTATCATTGCGTTTACGAACAAAGGCCCACTTATGTCCAACTGGTTTAACGCCCACGGGTATTGGCTCGATACGGCCAAATACCTCACGTTTTGCCATTGAGTCTAGTTCATCTTGCATTGCATCTTTCCATTTCGGCCAATCGGCTCGTTGTTGACATTCAGCAACCGAGCGCGGCTCAGCGTCGTCGTCTTCAATAATATCTTGAGCGACGGAGTAGGCAAAAGCATCATCGACTAGCGTGGACGACTTGTCCAATAGTACGTATTCACTCGTACATTGCATCAAGATTTCTTTATTCTCTGACATCAACAAAGTTTCCGACGCGTCCGTCGATTGTTCCATTGTTGATTCAAGGACATATCCGTAGTCATAGATAATTTCGTATGACGGAGTCACTGTGTCGATGAAGAGAGGATTTTGTGCCTCCGTTCCTCTTCTCTTTCGAGGTTCGGTATACTTTCTACCCACTGGCCTCCCCCTCTTTCGAGCAGGGATAAGAGCAGCCGAAGCAGCCGTCCCATGCCGGGGGCATCATTCCTTTGGGCGGCTGAACCTTGCCCTATAACTGGTACTTCTAACCTTGCAGGAACATTCGCAGCGGGAATGGTAGATCTTGTCACTTTCGCAGTATCAGTAAAGCTGTCGGTCATTGAATCCGCAACTTTCTGAAGACTGAGAATACGTTGCACTTCTAGCTCTGATTGAGCTGTGCGGGGATCTTGATGAGGCAAGGAGGGAGCACACCAGACAATTTCCTGGCATTCAACTGGAATCGTTCGATTCCTCTATCCCCCTAACGACGGGAAGTTTGTCTCATCAAAGTGACAATCTGCAAATCTTGCAGTAAACAGATCTCCTGTTAAAGGTTCCAAATAGCGGATAATTTTAGGCGATTCATAGCCAACATATATACCTAATCGTGTTTGCGGACCCATTTTAGTACGCTGTGGAGGCGTAATTGGCACATAGAGTGCACAACCAAAAATGCGTAAGTGTGAAATATCAGGCTCGTATCCAGTTACCAACTGGTACGCACTAAACGGTTGATTGGCAGTGGGTCGAAAGCGAATAAGTATAACCGCATGCAAAATTGCATAACCCCAGGCAGAAATCTGCAAGTTGGTGCGCAATACCAATGATCGGGCGATAAGCTGTAACCGCTTAATCATAGCCTCGGTAAGGCCATTCTGCGAATGAACATGGGGGACGGGATGTTCAACTTCAATCCCAATCGACATGAAATAGTCGTCAAAAGACTTTGACGTAAACTCTCCAGCATTGTCCAATCTTAATGACGAGATTGGGAAGTCGGGGTGGTTAGCCCGTAACTTGATGATTTGTGTTAGGAGTTTAGCAAATGTAGTGTTTCTCGTGGATAGCAGAGCGACGTGTGACCATCGCGTCGATGCATCAACCAGAACCATAAAATATCTGAATGGTCCGCACTCTGGCTGAATAGGTCCACATATGTCCCCTTGAATTCTTTGTAAGAAGCGAATGTTTTGTGTTGAGTCTTTAGCAAAGGACGGAGAGGGTATCAACTTTGCTAGTGAACAGGCTTTGCAAAACGATTTATGGGCATTAGAAATTGCCACGGAAGCCTCGGGATTTACGAGAGATGCACCGTTAACCTTATCAGGGCGTGCGATCTTTAATCCCGGTGATACGGTATCAAGCTCACTCACATCAATGCCAATATCAAGTGGTGCTTCCAATCATTTTCTGGACTTGAAAAACGGATGACCATGTGAGTTTTTCAAAATGCGAATCATCATGTCGCGTCCAGGGTGACCGAGTCGGTCATGCCATAGTTGGTATGATTTGGAATCACACAGTTCGTGACTCATGGCATAGGATTCAATAACCCTTATTGTAGTCTGGTATAAACCACTACTTAGACTCATAAGTTTCTCTAGAACGCGGCGTCTTCCGCATTCTGCCAGAGTAACACACAAAAATTCTGTCCCATTCTCATAATGTGTATCAAGGTGATAACCGTTGGCACGAATGTCCCTAAAACTTAGCAAGGTTCGGTTTGTGCTTGGGGTATAGAGAGCATTTGTGACATTAATATGCGTACCATTAGGTAGCAAGAAATGAGCAGGTCCCCTCCCTTGAATTACTTGGGAGGAACCAATCATTGTTGTCACTGAGGATATATATGGCACAATATCCTTGAATAATTGCCTATTCCGAAAAATAGTGTGGGTTGTTCAACTATCAGCAAGGCACTCAATTTCGCCACGAGACATCTACAATAAGACATGAAACTCAATTAGTCTTGTGATTAAAGACATAGTTAAAACTCATTAATTTCGAGTTTGGGGAAATTCGACCAAGTTGGTTAGGATCAAAGTTAGCACAATCGCTGGAAATAATTTCCGCGCAGCTTGACCTTTGTTCACTAAAACAGCAATAACTTCTTCGTTAAGAAGGATATGGATGAACGGTCAGTTGTTCTGAAAACTAGACTTCTGTATCTTTCTGTTCATAGGTCGTGCACTTTCTGGATCATTAAACTTAGATCTCAGTGCTCGTTTCAAGTTGCTATTTTGGTATTTCCCTATTGTTGAGTGATAGAGCAAGGTTGAAGCCTTATTGTTGATACAATACTATGGTAATATGGCCATAGGAGCATTTAAATACTTCAAAACGCATCTTGGTGTTCGATTTGTATCTCGGCTAATGATCTTTTCGGTAACTCCAATTTGGTAGACTTGCAGAGAAAGTAGGAATGTCGGTACAGCTAGGGCTGTTTAAAAACTACTGATTCCGTTTGAAATTTCAAAGCATAAACAAATACCAAGGAGGATGTGCCTAGTCTTGATCAAAAGTTTTGATAAAATCCACCAATGTATCAATTTAACCAAGCAATTCATTGCTAGCAATTATTTTGTGATAAACCAAACATGCTTTCGAAGGGAAAAATAAAATTCGTCTTTGCACAATCACAGCAATTAAAAGAATTTTATTTATCATGGCCAACTTTATTACATTCATAAAAATCCAAAGTAGTTCTCGAAAACTAGAAACAAGACAAAACATAACCAAAGCGTAAAACTAGTCAAAGTCAGCAACATCCATATGTTGGTCTTTGTCTGCAATGGTGAGAGGAGGGATCTCAGTCTGGATCTCAATATGGTTCACCTCCGTATTCTCATTATCTTCTTCCATGTAATTCGACTCTTGAGTCAAATATTGTTTATAGTGCTTGTAGTAAGCTTGGATGTTCTTTGGCGCCTTGCAATTGCGGTAAGTATGCTTCTTCGATCCGCAAGTATAGCAATTCCGGCCTTCCTTTGGAGTGGTTCCATTCCGTGGCGGGAGGCGGTCACGTGGTTGGGTTCCACTGGGTCCGTGGCGAGCCACCTTGCCTCTTCCACACATTGGAGCGATGACCTCGTCTTTTCCCTCGCTTGCTCGAGTCATGCACCGTGGTGCTTGCAAAAGCGAGTAGCGTTGCCTTTTCTATTTTGTCGTGGTGCCTTCTGTGGGTAGCTTTGATTCACTTAGGCATCGGCCGTACCCGGTGGCGCGCATTGCTATTGAGAATAATCTCATGGTGCCTTTCTTTTTTGCGAGGTGGGAGATAAGGTCACTAAAATTTTTAATTCTCCCTTCCTCATAGGCGGCCTTGCGGTGATGAGCAATCACACTTGCTCCCACGGGAAACGTGTTAAGAGTCTTCTCGATCAAATCTTGATCAGACTTCTTGACACCACAAAAATCAAGATCAGCGCGAAGATCGAGGATAGCTTGATTATAGGCTTCCACATTCGCATAATCCAAAAATCGGATTTGCTCCCACTGAAGTTGCAATTCGGGGAAGCACTGATCATGCACATTATTAAATCGTTGTTCCAGTGTATCCCATAGTTCTTTGGGGGTTTTCAAATTCATATAACACTTTTTCAACAACGGATGTATATGTCTACGTAAGTACATCAGTGCATTAGCCTTGGTTTCCTCGCTCGGTTCTTGAGCGGTAGGCTCGTTAGAGGGAAAGATGGTGGTGGTAAATCTCTCTTAAGCGAACGCCAAGCGACGTCGAGACCCACCTATGGTACTCCATACCCGGCATGGTCAAGGATGTCGAACTCGGATGAACATTGGAGCTTTGTGCCATCTACAAGATATAAACAAGAGGAAGTTGGTCTTGTTGGATTTTGGTGACAATGTAAACGGTCACAATCGATGCTTTTAAGCGTGTAACATAACCGTTACTCGATTTACTTCCCTTAATTGTTGTTTAGTAAAGTCGACAAAAAAGCGGCGATATCGGATCGCACCCGGATACGTGGTGTATGCAACAACCACAAGTATCGACTTTTCAACAATTAGTGACTCCCCGGGACCGTCACACAGTTTTCTTCGACACGCGAGAGATACCGACTTCTCTCGCGGTCTCATCCATGCATAGTAGCGTGGGAGATAAAGAACTCAAAGACCGTGTCCCCAAAGAAAAATTCCCAAAGGAGAAATTGAAATAGGGACAAGTCGGATAATTACCTCGTTTATAAAATTAGGCACGTCTTTGAATTTGTGGTGTGCTTCGATCTCCGGTTGGTACTCGTCTGACGGCGTGAAACCGGAGGCGTAATTTTGGCGGCTTCGAAGATAAGTTGATGTTCGGGTTTGGTCCCAGTTGAACCAGTCGGACTAGGGGTGGGTGGTCGGCGGCGGTGGTCGGCGGCGGTGTGTGTGATCCAGCAGTGATGTTAATTTGGATGAATCGCGCGGCCCAGGCGTGCGGTGGTGGTCTTTGGCGGCCGTGTTGGCGGCAGTAGCGGCTGGCGGCTGATTAGCGGCTTAGTGGCGACATTGGCTGGTGATGGCGGCGGCAGTGGCAATGATGGCAGCAACGGCGGCAGTAGTGAAGTGGCGCTACTGGCGCGCGGCCCAGGTAGCTACTGGCGGTGGTGGCGGCAGTGGCGGCCCATGGTAGAAGGCGCGGTGCTCGGCGGGCGGCGGAGGCTGGCGGCGGCTGATGGCCGATTTCTTCTTTTTTTTTCGTTCGAGCTACGTGCTGATAACGTGTTTGAGGAGAAAGTAAAAGACAGCAAATCAATTGTATTGATAACAATGAATAGAGGGGCCTTTATATAGGCATTACAAAGAGAGTATTTCCATACATAGGATTCCTAATTAAGGTAAGACATCTAACAGGATCCTATTACTTATGGAAGAGTCTAGAACCTTCCATAACTCTTATCCCCCTACAACTAGTATTAGGTAAGACATCAATACGGGAAGGATTTCCCGGAATAGATATTAGTTTTCAATAAATTAGTTAATGCATAATAAAAATAATTTAATCACTTTTTGTGAAATTAGATTTAACTCATATTGCTTACATAAAAGATAACACAACCAAGTATTATAAAATACAAATAAGTCGTAATATATGCGTATATATTACTATAATTTAGGTATTAAAAAGAATTTATTGGAATTTAATCAAAACATTCTCAAGAGTATTAAAAAAGAAAAAAAAAACATGATTGAGAGCATCCGGATAGATTAGCATATGGTTGAAGACCAAATAACATGTGTAATAATAAAGTACCGATAGTAAATATTAGTATGTAGGATGTTGAACTTATCCCAATTAAAGTGGCTTAATGGTAGAGTGGTGTGGCTCGGATACTAAATGTCACGGGTTCAAACTCCATCAACATTTTTATGTCGGTGTGCGAGTAGAAAAAAAAAATCTAGCACATATGATTAAAGCCGGATAGATTAGCATATGGTTGAAACTAGTAGTCATATCACAAAATATTACTTCTTTCATCTCACTTAAAACGTGTATTTTCAAATTATAATTTACTTCAACAAAGAGTATTTTATAAAAATAAATTTTGATATCTACTTATAATTATAATAATAATTCCTATTTAGATATTTTTTATATAAATTATAATATTAATTGACCGAAACAATTCAAAATAAATAAAATATATGATTTAAAATAATATTTAAAATTGTACCCTTAACTTAATTGTTCGTGAGTATTTGGATTTGTTTCAATATATTTTTGTTAAAATATATTAGTCAATATTGTATTTTGGGTATATATTCTTATTTCCTAGTTTAGTGTATGGAATAATGTTAGATGGGAGTAAATATCTCTTAGTATCATAAATATCTTTGTAATTGTTATCATTATTCTTAGCTGTACGTGGCGTAAGTTAGGACTAACATACTTATCAGTTTCACAATTCACCCTACAACGTTCAGACGGACAAAATAATAAGAACGCCAAACATGAATAATTTGATTCAGAATATTTTAGTATAATAAAAATTATATGAATCCAATCACATTTAGATCCAGAGTCGGTCCGAGCCGATTTGAGGTCCATAGCAAAATAAAAAACGAACCTCTTTACAACAATTTTTTTTTGGTAAAAGAGGGCGGCACCTCCAAAAAATTTTATTAATTAAAAAGATTAATACAGTAGCAGGCTGGAAAATTCTCCACCTATGGAAAGGAAAACCCCTAGGACAAGTCTCATGAGCCAAACAACCTAACAGTTACATATTACAAAATATTAAAAAAAAAAACTAACTGGTATATACCGATTTGCCTCTTTTTTATGTCAGCTACGAAAGAAATGTCGAACATATGTAATTTATATTTTTTTTTGGTATATACAAAATGGACTCTAGGAATTTGGAGGCCCTGGGCCATCGCCCAAACTGCCACCACCCCCCCCCCCCCCCAATTGGGCCGGTCTTGTTTAGACCTGGCAAGCGGGTGGACTCGGCCCAAACGGACCGGGCAAAAAACAGAGGGATGTTTTCTGGACCGGGTCAAAAAGACCCTTTTTTGCTTAAAAATGAAGGTCATGGCCTGCTACTGGTGGGGCCGCTCGTCGGTCTTATTTTTTTTCTTTGTATTATTTTCAAAAGTATAAAATATAATATAAAAATACTGAATAAATGTACAAATATTTCAGTTGATCATTATATTATTTACTACACTATCACAATTAAAGAAATGAATAGACAAATATTTTTATTTGACATCATTTACTACATTACCACAATAAAAAAATTAATGTACAAATATTTTTATTTAATCATTAGATCATCTATCAATGCCACTATCCAAAAGTACCATGAAATAATATTATATATTCATATGGAATCATACAAAGTAACCACAAAGTCCCATAAAAATAAAATTTACATCATTATGAACATAGATGTAATATAATCTAACAAAATATGTAAAGAAAGAAAATTAGATATTATAATTACACATAACTTACCAAAAAATGGGCTGGGTGACCAGCCCGCGGGATAAAAATAAGTATATACAATAATGCTTGTACAATTCCAACTGATTACATACAATACTGTTAGGAGTATGCCCTCGAATGCCACTCAGAGGATGTTGAGTGAGGGCATTGTACTTGTTATTATGTAAATCATTAATATAAGGCAATGAATGTTTTCTTTATTTACTGGTGGTTACTGGCGTTCCTGACTCGTAAATACATATATGGAAACTAGTCCGCGTATTTGAGAGCAAAACATTCCACTTCTTATTGGATAAGGGGATCGGCACTGGAAAAGTTTATAGCTCAAATACTTAATCCTTCGCAAGTCAATGAAACTTGACTGGGCGTTAAGTTTATGCGATGACTTGTATGTAGACCTGGCAAACGGGCGGCCTCGGCCCAAACGGGTCGGGCGAAAAATGGGCGGGCCAAATCTGGGCCGGGCCAAAAAGGCCCGATTTTTTTTGGGCCAAAAATATTAAGCCCGTGGCCCGCCCCGTGCGGGCTTGGCCCGGCCCGCGGGCCTCATCTCTTTTTTTTTTTGAAATATTAATTCTGAATAAATGTAGAAATATTTTTCGATCCTTAAGTATTATATTATTCACTATACTATCACAATCAGATAAAGAAATGTATAATTATTGTTATTTGATAATTAAATTATTTACTACACTACCGCAATCAAAAGACAAATATACAAATATTTTTATTTGATCATCATATCATTTATTACTACTATTTTTTATGAAAATCATAAAATAATATTATTATTGATATGAGATACTACAAAGTAATCACAAAGTCCCATAAAAAATAAAATTACATCAATAATTAACATATAGATGTAATATAATCTAACAAATAAGGAAAAATTTTAAATATTATATTTACATATAACATAAATATAAAAAATAAAAAAAAAAGCTGGCGGGCGGGCGGCGGGCGGAACCTCAGCAGGCGGGGCCAAATGCGGGTAGGGCCAAAAAGGCCCGATTTTTTTGGGCCAAAAATATTAGGCCCAATGCCCGCTCAAAAACGGGTGGGCTGGCCCGGCCCGCGGGCCTAGGCCTATTTTGTCAGGTCTACTTGTATGACGTGTTCTTTTACAAGGAGAGTGACTGTCGAACACTAATGGTTAGTGGGAGCACACGTTATAGGTATGCTAATTGGATTAGTATACTCGAACCGACTCACCGTCGATTCGTCACACGGTTTTCACTCCGGGATAGTCAATGACGGAATCGAAAGGTTGTGATAGGTATTCGTGAACCTTCGACTTGAGGATTTAGTAGGGATGTGCTTGTGACGTCAAGATTTTCATTAGAGTAGTTCGACCATGTAAACCGGAAGGCGGGGGTCAACCTCGACGTGCATCTTGATGGGCAAGTAGCAGGTCCTACTGAATACCAAGATAGAATTTTTTTTCTCCTGTTAGTGAACGGGTTATATGTCATATGCGGTTATTGGCAGATGATATCATAAGTCTTTGGCCAAAGCATTGGAGCTAGTTGTATTGGATACACGAGAGCTCGATGATCTTGATTTGCATTAACGCATGCATAGCGTCAAGTACAGATAGGGTTTGACTGACCGTGACCCTATAACTTGATCGGGACATTTGAAAGAAAGGTTTATACATATATTGGTATTCATAACAGAATGGTTCTTGAATACTCCCAATCATTTGTTCTCAGTTGGGGTACAGTGTAGGCCGCCAGGCTGGCTAGGTGGTGTTACTACTCTTTGGTTCCTCCCATTGCTGACTGAGACAGACCTACCGATTTGCGCAATAGGATTGATGACGGAATGAGTCAAGCTAATTCTCTCATTATGAATATTAGATATTGGATATCTAAATTTGGGACATTCGATGTTTAAATTGATTTATTGGATAAATTAATTTACGGCCTAATGAATTAAATAAATTACTCGGTGATTAATTTAATTCACGGGTATAATTATTTCTTGGAGAAATTAATTATGTTATTATGTATTTGATATGATTAATTAATTGGATTAATTAATCGATATAAATACATCGGAACGGAATCGGAGTTTATCTATTTGGACTCACGGGAGTCCGAACCGAACCGAACTCTTTCCTACCCTTCTAGATGGCCGCCCCCCCTTTGTCTTCCACCTAATGTGGTGGAAGACTTCATGATTTAATATCATGAAGTGTTTTGTCTTATGGGACATGGAATCTCTTTTATTATAAAAAGTGATTTGATGAGTTGTTGATTGAAGAATAAAAAGAGAAGACAAACTCTCCCTTGCAATTGATTGTGTTCAACCGTGAGTTCAAGAGTGAGAGAGAAAATAGTTTTCTCAATTGTCTTCATCTTCTTCTTCATTTCTTTTTGGTGGTTCTTGGAGAAAAATCAAGAAATCAAAGAGAGAAAGTGAGTAATACACTTAGAGTGCTATAATCACAATCGAAAGCTTCATCATCCTAGCTCTAACCGTATCCTCGGAGGATAGCAAGGTGATCGTCGTTTCGATCGTTTCTCTGGCGCGTGGCAAGTAGAGACACGGTCCTTTCGGCGTTGGATCATCCAAGAGCTTGGAGCAAATTAGATCGCAGGGAATTCAACTAAAGCTTGGGGAATTGCTCAGGAGAAGGAATCCATTTAATCAAAGGACTACAAGGGTAAGTTTCTTGTATCTCTTGTGTTTCGTTTAATATTCGTATATACGTAGCTCGATCGATCCTCGTAGGGATTCAGATCGAATTAATTTTTGTTTTACCGCTTCCGATTGGCCTTCGTTTTAGGCACCGAATCCCAACAGTGATATCGGAGCGTAGGTCTTGCGATACCGACGTATGTGGTTCTTTGGAAACAGCACGTGACGGATATCAGTACTTCATTAAGTTTACAGATGATCATACTAGGTATGGTTATGTATACTTAATGAAACATAAATCTGAGGCCTTTGTGAAATTCCAGAAATTCAAGGCCCTAGTCGAGAAACAAATTGGAAATCATATCAAAGCACTTCAGTCGGACCGAGGTGGCGAGTATATGAGTATGGAGTTTGACGAGTTCCTAAAGAAACATGGAATAGTATCACAACTAACACCTACAGATACTCCTCAGTTAAATGGTGTGTCAGAAAGAAGGAATTGGACCTTGTTGAACATGGTCCATTCCATGCTGGGCTATACTGACTTACCGATTTACCTGTGGGGGTATGCACTCCTAATTGCCGCTTATATCTTGAATAGATGTCCTTCCAAATCCGTTCCTAAACTCCACATGAGATGTGAGAGGGTAGGAAACTAAGTCTTAATCACATTAGGATTTGGGGTGTCCCGCTTATGTCAAGAAGACTAAGGTGGACAAGTTGGAAGCAAGGTCCGTGACGGAACGTTTTCATTGGATTCCCATCTGGGATGATGGGTTATCTACTCTACATGCCCAAAGATCAAAAGATCGTTGTTGCTTTGCATGCACACTTCCTGAAAGATGAATTCATTCAGGAAGGCGGAGCAAGTAGAAGTATTTCTTTGGAAGAATACAATGAAACTCCTCAGGAGACACCTGTGCAAGAAATTGGAACCAAACCTTCTGAAACACAAGTACAACCACCTCGTAGGTCTAATAGGGTGTCTCATTTACCTGAGAGGTATGTCCTTGTGCACTTGGAGGAGCTGGGTCTCCATGAGGTTCCAAGTGATAGCCAAGAGACCGACCCAACGACCTATGGCAATGGTGTATGTAGACTCCATGAAATGGACTGTAGCAGTCTTCATGTAGTTGGGACCTTCGTTTTGATGAGGCAGTCAAAGAGTTTGACTTCGTGCAAAATGAAGAGGAACCTTATGTATACAAGAGGGTTAGTGGGAGCAAGATCGCATCCTTAGTACTATATTTAGATGACATTCTACTAATAGGAAATGATGTGGGAATGCTCAGTTCTGTGAAAGCTTGGTTTTCGAGTAATTTCTCCATGAAAGACTTGGGAGAAGAAACCTATATTCTTGATATTCGGCTCTACCGGGATAGAGCGAAGAGAACAATAGGTCTTTTCCAAGCCCTCTATACAGATAACATCTTAAAGAGATTAAAGATAGATGATTCTGGAAGAGGGTTCCTTCCGATGCGACATGGAATAAAACTCACCTTGAAGATGTGTCCTCATAGTGAGGAACAACGAAAGGAAATGAGTAATATACCATATGCTTCGACATTGGGTAGCCTTACATATGATTTATGATGTTCGAGACCTGACATTGCGCATGCTGAGAGCGTGGTAAGTAGGTTTCAGGCAAACCCAGGTAGGGAACATTGGACTGCCGTAAAGAATGTTCTCAAGTACTTGAGAAGGAATAGAGATATGGTTATGATATATGGCGGTGGAGAACTGAATGTGATGGGATTCACTGTTTCAAACTTCCAAGGACAGATAGACAATTCGATGTCTACTTCTGGCTACATATTGACTCTTAATGGAGAAGCAGTATTTTGGCATAGTGCCAAGTTATAGCGCAACTGCTGATTCCACCTGTTAGGCTGAGTATGAAGCGGCCTCGGAGGCCTCCAAAAGAAGGGTTAAGAAGTTACTGGGTAAACTTCACGTGATACCATGTGCTACGCTGCCTGGTTTAGAGCAGTAGTACAGGCCTGGGAGCCGAGGTTTCATAACAATACAAAACCTATTGAGAGAGAGTATCATCTCGTGAGAGACTTTGTTTGCAAAGGGATAAATTATAACTTCATAGAGTAGAGTCAGCCGACAACGCCGCTGATCCACTGACCAAGCCACTTTCTCAGATTAGCTTGGAGCGTCATCTGGAGAACATGGGAATTAGATACCATAGTGTGTGGCATTGAGTGGAAATGGGAGATTGTTAGGAGTATGCCCTCGAATGCCACTCAGAGGATGTTGAGTGAGGGCATTGTACTTGTTATTATGTAAATCATTAATATAAGGCAATGGATGTTTTCTTTATTTACTGGTAGTTACTGGCGTTCCTGACTCGTATATATATATATATATATATATATATATATATATATATATATATATATATATATATATCCGTGTATTTGAGAGCAAAACATTCCACTCCTTATTGGATAAGGGGATCGGCACTGGAAAGGTTTATAGCTCAAATACTTAATTGTTCGCAAGTCGATGGAACTTGACTAGGCGTTAAGTTTATGTGAAGACTTGTATGACATGTTCTTTGATAAGGAGAGTGCATGTCGAACACTAATGGTTAGTGGGAGCACACGTTATAGGTATGCTAATTGGATTAGTATACTCAAACCGACTCACTCTCGATTCGTCACATGGTTTTCAATCCGAGACAGTCAATAATGGAATCGAAAGGTTGTGATAGGTATTTGTGAACCTTCGACTTGAGGATTTAGTAAGGATGTGCTTGTGACGTCAAGATTTTCATTAGAGTGGTTCGACCCTGTAAACTGGAAGGCGGGGGTCAACCTCGACGTGCATCTTGATGGGCAAGTAACAGGTCCTACTGAATACCAAGATAGAATTTTTTTCTCCTGTTAGTGAACGGGTTATATGTCCTATGCGGTTATTGCCAGATGAGATCATAAGTATTTGGCCAAAGCATTGGAGCTAGTTGTATTGAATACACGAGAGCTCGATGATCTCGATTTGCATTAACGCATACATAGCGTCAAGTACAAATATGGTTTGACTGACTGTGACCCTATAACTTGATCGGGACATTTGAAAGAAGGGTTTATACGTATACTGGTATTCACGACATAATGGTTCTTGAATGATCCCAATCATTCGTTCTCAATTGGGGTACAGTGTAGGCCGCCAGGCTGGCTAGGTGGTGCTACTACTCTTTGGTTCCTCCCATTGCTGACTGAGACGGACCTATCGAGTCGCGTAATAGGATTGACGATGGAATGAATCAAGTTAATTCTCTCATTATGACACTACTACAAAATACCCATTTAACAGCGGACAATTAACAGGGGTTATGCCAAAACGCTGTTAAATTTGTGCGGTGGCATGGATCGTAAATATTATGAAAAATTAACAGCGGTTAATACAGAAATCGCTGATAAATTCGGACAGTTAACGGCGGTTGCACAAAAACCGGTGTTAAATTCAGAAAATTAACGGCGGTTGCGCAAAAACCGCCGTTGTTTTTCCTCTGTTAACAGCGGTTGTCTATAACCGCTGTTAATATTCTATTTAATTACTACCTGGTCTTATTTCTTTCTTTCTTTCTTTTTTTTTCCTTTCTTTCTTCCTACGCTTCTGACTCCCCGAGTTTTCACAGTCGACCCGCGACCTCCGGTGACCTCCCGACCTCGCGACCCCCGCAACCTCCCCGATGTTTCGCAATCGACTGCGGATTATTTGGTAATTATTCCGAACTCTCTTCTTTGTTTCTATTTGGTAATTTTATCTAGTCTTTTAAGGATTGTTGTGTGTTGTTTAGTATGTGTGTGTTGTGTGTGTATGTGCATGTATAGGTGTGGCAGTGTGTGTGTGTGTGTAGTGTGTGTGCGTGCAGTGTGTGTATATGTATTGTGTGTGATGCTGTATTGTATTGTGCGTGTGTGTGGTAGTGTGTACAGTGTGTGTGTGTGTGTGTGTATATATATATATATATATTGTGTGTGTATGGCAGTGTGTGTTGTGTGTTTGTGTGTATTGTTTGTGGGTGGAATTCTAATTATACCTGGATCGTTTTGGAGAACAATATTAAAACCTCAATAAAACCACAATAATCACAAACGTAGTATTCAAATGCACATAACGGACAAAATATGTATGTGTGTGTGCACTATGTGTATGTGAGTGTGTAATGTAGTTTTACGTGTTATTTTCTTCTTGTTTGTCGTATAATTTAATCGATTTAGTTGAGTGTGTGTTTAATTATGTGTGTTGCTTTTGACAACACTATTTTGTGAAACACGAATTATTTTGGGATAGATTTGGTTAACTTCTTAAGGATCTTCTTCCTTTGGGATAGATGTTAAATTTCGTCTTAAGGATCTTCTCCCAACAGTTCGTGCAGATAGAGTTAGCAATCTTGACAAAGCCATAAGTTGATGTAGTATATAGTTAATTCTATTTTGACAACCGTCGTGTTAGCACGAAGGGGAGTTGTGCTGATGCTATTTATGGCCCTTTCGGAGAGAGGCCTGTGACTGGAGACACTCATCGAGTTGGATTTATGTGGACGGGCATCCTCCCCGTCTAGTTGCTATCGGTAGGGTTATTCAGGGCGATTCGACCCTACATTGTGCTCCTTTACCAGCTCATTTGGTTAAGGTAGTGGTTGAGGAGGCCGTAGATGCCAGCGCTGAAGTCCCTGTGGCGACTGATGAGGTGAGAGTCGTGGGGGAAGCTTTAGGTGGATTTATTGCATGGCCACGAGATTTTATTTTCTCCGATTTTTCATAGGTAAATATTTTCTTTTTCTTTTTAGTAACTCAAACAAAATAAATTATTTCAAATGTACTTGTATTTTACACTCTACTATATGAAATAGGATATTCAGCGACCAAGGAAGCAGGCTCGTCACAATGACGGGTCGAGGACCAAAGATGACATCATGAAAGACTTACTTAGTGCTGCGTCGAGTCTTTACAATAATCCGTTATCACTGCCGTGGGATGCAGCTATCTTTGACTGTGGTGGTGATGATGTTCCATTGTACATCGCTCACATTGATATTTTAGAGATCGTTCAAGGAAACGAGTGGCTTAGTTTATCAGTTGTACACCTTTGGACTATGTGAGTAATTTTCTTTATGGAATTTTTTACATTCGTAGTATGTGTGTGTACAGTGTGTGTGTGTGTGTGTTTGTATGTGCTGTGTGTGTGCAGTGTTTGTGTGTGTGTATGTGCAGTGTGTATGTGTGTTTGTGTGTAGTGTGTGTGTGCAGTGTGTGCGTTTTTATTGTGTGGCAGTGTGTGTGTGTGTGCAGTGTGTGTATTTTTAATGTGTGGCAGTGTGTGGGTTTGTGTGCAGTATATGGAGTGTTTTTTTATATTAATATTTTGCTTAACAAATTAGGTATTTATCTAATATGAATGTGGGCACGATGTATGAGGATTTGTATGGATATTTTGATCCTCAATCCATAAAATATGGGACAGAGAGGAGAGGAGATCTCGAGATATATATCGACGCGTATGCTTGAGTCGAAGAAGCAAATATACATGGGAGCTTACTATCATAAGTAAGTTAAAGATTGTAAATTTCAAAATGTTTTCTTTTTAACAAAACTATTTCTTTATTTTTTTACTCTTTCAAATACATTTATCAATGTAGGCATCATTGGCAACTTCTGGTCATTGTGCCAGCAGGAGGAACTATTATATGGTTTTGCTCACTACATAGTAGGCCTGACTCTCGCATTAAGGCCATACTCCAAAAGTAAGATTTTATTTATAACATATTTGCTTGATAATTTTATATCAACGACTCAATATATTGTTGTTACTTTTAAGCAGTTCCGTGACCGCATTCAAGACCATGGATGGTATGCATACAAGTAAATCAAAGCAGGCGGTTAGTTGGATATATCCCAAGGTAATACATTTAATTATATGAGTGTAAATATGTGTGTTTGTGTGTATAAATATTTGAGTGTGTACGACAATATTTGTTTTGGAAACACGAATTATTTTGGGATAGACGTGGTTAACGTCGTAAAGATCTTCTCCCTTTGGGATAGATGTTAACTTTCGTCTTAAGGATCTTCTCCCACAATATCGTATATGAAGTGTCCGTTTGTTTGTGTTGTTGTTTTTTCTGTGCAGTGTGTGTGTCTGTGCTATGTGTGTGTGTTTGCGCTATGTGTGTGTGTGTGTGTGTGTGTGTGTGTTTATGTGTGTTTGTGTTTGTGTGCTGTGTGTATTGTGTGTTTGTGTTGGTGTTTTTTTTCTATGTTGTGTGTGTGCGCAGTGTGTGTGTGCTCTGTGTGTGTGTGTGTGTAAATATTTGAATGTGTACGACAACATTGTGTTTGGAAACACGAATTATTTTGGGATAGACGTGGTTAACGTCGTAAGGATATTCTCCCTTTGGGATAGATGTTAACTTTCGTCTTAAGGATCTTCTCCCAACATATCGTGTATGAAATGTCCGTTTATTTGTGTTGGTTTTTTTTCTGTGCAGTGTGTGTATGTGCAGTGGCAGTGTGTGTGTGTGTGTGTGTGTGTGTGTGTGTGTGTGTGTGTGTGTTTGTGTGTGTGTGTGCTGTGTTTGTGTGTTTGTGTTTGAATGTGTTTGTGTGTTGTGTGTGCTGTGTGTGTGTGTGTGTGTGTGTGTGTGTGTGTGTGTGTGTGTGTTTGTGTATGTTTGTTTGTGCAATGTGTGTGTGTGTACTGTGTGTATATATGTGTTTGTGTGTGTTTGTGTGCAGTGCGTGTGTGTGTGTGTGTGCTGTGTGTACTGTGTGTTTATGTTTGTGTGTGTTTGTGTTGGTGTTTTTTTTCTATGTTGTGTGTGTGCGCAGTGTGTGTTCGCAGTGTGTGTAGTGTGTGCGTGTGTGTGTGTGCAGTGTGTGTGTTTTGTGTGCAGTGTGTGTTGTGTGTGCAGTGTGTGCAGTGTGTGTGTGTGTGTGTGCGCGCTGTGTGTACTGTGTATTTTTATGTTTGTGTGTATTGTGTGTTTGTGTTGGTGTTTTTTTCTGTGTTGTGTGTGTGTGTGTGTGTGCGTTTTTACTGTTTGTGCAGTGTATGTGTGCAGTGTGTGTGTGTGTGTGTGTGCGCGTTTTTACTGTTTGTGCAGTGTGTGTGTGTGTGTGTGTGTGTGTGTGTGTGTGTGTGTGTGTGTATGTGTGTGTGCAGTGTATGCGTTTCCTGTGTGTGCAGTGTGTGTGTGTGTGTGTGTGTGTGTGTGCAGTGGTGTGCAGTGTGTGTCTGTGTGTGTGTGTGTTTGTTTGTTCGTGTGCAGTGTGTGTGTTTGTGTGCTTGTGTGCTTTATGTGTTTGTGTCAGTGTGTGTTTTTTACTGTGTATGTTGTGTGTTGATTTTATTTACTGAAAGCGACTCATATAATTGTGTCTTATTTTGTTTTAGTGTAATAAACAAAATGGAGATTGGGAGTGTGGTTATTATATTATGCACTGGATGTCGACTATCGTCCGAGCGCGTATTTTGGATGGTTGGATGTGTTGGGTACCAAATCGGATATTTGCGCCGTTTTATGCGGAAGCGAAAATAAATTGCGGAAAATAAAGGACACGAGGATTTATAGAGGTTCGGCTATTAACGAAGCCTACGTCCTCTCTCGATGTATCTTTTTCCTTAGGCTTAAGATCAAAACCTCTACGCCTCTCTTCTATCGGTCGAGGGATTACCGTTACAAGCTCGTCTTCTATCGGTCCGAGTAAAACCGTTTTTCCTTTTCTATTGGATAAGGAATCAACCACTCTAGCTTTCTATCGGTACTAGATAAACCTCACTAAGATAGCGATTGTGATTCTAACAATGCCGGATCCTTGATCCTAATAACACCGAATCAAATCGTATCTTTTCTTTTATCGCTCGTGTATGATCTTGTGTATAACACTCAATCACTCTTAATTAAGCTCAAGAACAACAACTATAATGTTTACAATGATATAACACGTATGTATGCTTTGCTCAATGTTGTTGTATGGAATAATACCAACTCCTTGGTATTTATAGCCTTCTTCCTCCTTACTAGCCGTTCTTTGCCGGTTGACTAGCTAGCGTGCGCTAGCCTTCCTTCTTAGCGTGCGCTATCGCACATTTTGCTCTAGCGTACGTAAAGGCTTTCATGTAGCGTCGTTAATCACTTTATATTTCATCGGTAGCTCGCCTTAATGATTAGCGTGCGCTACCACTTCCTTTGTAGCGTGCGCTAATCCAATATATCCGTTGCATGGATTGTCAAAGTGACCGTTTGATATGCCGACTTTGACCGCTTTTCCCAACGCTCGGATTGACTAGATTCAAACATCTTAGCGTGCGCTAATCATCCTTTGTAGCGTGCGCTAATGATGACTTCATTGCATACGTCATTCTGTGTTTGAATATCTTCCACAACAGTAACATGGCTCGATAGCGTGCGTTAATAATAGAGGGTAGTGTGCGCTAATAATAGAGTGTAGCGTGCGCTATCCATCTGCTGACTTCACTGCAGCTTACTTCGATACTAGGCTGGAATGCAGCTGACTCCTCGTTAGCGTGCGCTAACATATGTCCCTTAGCGTGCGCTAATGCGATCCAGTTGCAATTTTGCGTCTTCGCTTTCCTTGCGTTTTGCTTCGCCTCGATGTTGTTTTGTAGTTTAGCAACTTTAATCATCAAAACATAAATTAAATAATGTGTGGAATAAATATTCCAACAATCTCCCCCTTTTGATGATTACAAAACAACTCTTGAATTGGATAATCTGTAAAAATAATATCTGTATATTTATACGAATCAAAGTTTTCGGCTTTGATCGTTTCGTTAGTTTCTCCATTTCTTTTCTTTTTCTTCTTTTTCGACTTCTTCATTTTTCAACTCCGTCGTTTTTCGTTTTTCAATTTTTTTCAACTCCCCCTATTTGTATGCTTTTCTTTTCTTTTCGACTTCTTCGATTTTTCGCATTTTTATCTCCTCTTCATCTCCTTCTCATTTTTATCATTTTTATCTCAATTCATATCTTTCTCCCCCTTTTTGTTTTCATCAAACAGTAGAAAAAAAATATAAAGGATACCAAATGAAATAAATATGCATGATACCAATTTATGCATTAATAAGGGTATAAACTCCCCCTGAAAATATTATTTCCTTCTCCCCCTTTGTAAAATATCATTTGTCAAAGTTTATTTTTGGGGATCCAACCGATAGTTGGTTTTTCTTTTGAAACATAGACGATGTTTGAAACGTTTGTTCCTTTAGGAACCCAAATCTTTTTAATTTTTATCGTCCGTCTTGGGCTTTTGCAATTTGAAATGTGATGTTCAATTTTCAAATATTTTTCACATCGGGGTATATTGAAATTAACGGATTCGTTTTTCGAACGTGATTTGAATCCTAACCCCTCTTTATTTAGAGTATATTTTTGAACACATAACATTTGTTCAAATTTATCGTTGCCGCACGAGAATTTCTTTGTCAAAATTTTTAGTTCATCTTGAACTTTTAAAAGATCATTTTTCAAAATATTTTCATTTTCAAGGCATTTCGAATGATCAATTTCGACAAATTTCCCTTTTTCAAGTATTTTGGAATTTTCAATTTCCAAAGTTTTATATTTAGACTTGAGGGATTTAATTTCATTTAAAGCATTTTGATAGTCCGTATGTAATAATTCGAATGCTTCAAAAAGTTCGTCGTAGGAATTACTTACTTGGCTTTCGACGTCGCTATCGTCGAATGAACTCCGGGCCATGAGCGCGAGATTATTTTGTTCAAGAAAATCTTCATCGGGATCTTCGTCGCTCCATGTTGCGATTAGAACCTCCTTTTGCTTTACTCGACAGTTCTTAGCAAAGTGGCCTGGTTTACCACATAATCGACAAGTGTTGTCGAATTTCTTAGGTTCGCCCGCTTGAATGTCCTTCTTTCTCCGGTTTAATAAGTGTTGGAACTTATTAATATTTTTGGCATAATATGCCATTTCTTCGTCGCTTTCGTCCACCGGGGTTTCTTCTTTTTTTTTCGACATTTTAGCCTTGAAGGCTATCGACCTCTCCTTCGGTTTCGGTTTGGCATTTCGAGATTTTAGAACAATCTCGTAGTTGATAAGAGAACCAACGAGAGCACTAAAATCGAGAGTATTTAAATCTTTTGATTCCATTATTGCCGTAACCGTACCGTCCCATTCTCGAGGTAGTGATCGGAGAATTTTCTTTACTTTCTCACTACTCGAAAATGGTTTTCCGTAACATGCTAATCCATTAGTAATAACCGAAAATCGGTCAAGCATAATCGAGATGGATTCGTCGTCCTTCATTTGGAATAATTCATAATCGTGAAGGAGCATGTTTATCTTCGTCTCCTTGACTTGAGACGTACCTTCGTGTGTTACCTCAAGCATTTTCCAGATTTCTTTGGCACTATCACACGATGATATCCGGTTGTGTTCTTCCGGATTTAAAGCACAGTATAATAATTGCGTCGCTTTGCAATTATAATGGTCGTTTTTCCAATCCGCATCGTCATACTCTTCAAAGGTTTTGAGAGTTCCGTTTGAGTTCGTCGGGATTTTGGGACCAAGACAAATCACCTTCCAAAGTTCGATGTCGTAAGCTCGAATGAATATCGACATCTTCTTCTTCCATGTCATGAAGTTTGCGCCATCAAAAAATGGTGGTCGGTTGAGAGCAAGGCCTTCGACTGGAGCCATTTGGAACGCCATTGGATCTTTTCTCCTCGGATGTTAAGCCGCGTATTGGAGTACCGCTCCGATACCAATTGTTGGGTACCAAATCGGATATTTGCGCCGTTTTATGCGGAAGCGAAAATAAATTGCGGAAAATAAAGGACACGAGGATTTATAGAGGTTCGGCTATTAACGAAGCCTACGTCCTCTCTCGATGTATCTTTTTCCTTAGGCTTAAGATCAAAACCTCTACGCCTCTCTTCTATCGGTCGAGGGATTACCGTTACAAGCTCGTCTTCTATCGGTCCGAGTAAAACCGTTTTTCCTTTTCTATTGGATAAGGAATCAACCACTCTAGCTTTCTATCGGTACTAGATAAACCTCACTAAGATAGCGATTGCGATTCTAACAATGCCGGATCCTTGATCCTAATAACACCGAATCAAATCGTATCTTTTCTTTTTATCGCTCGTGTATGATCTTGTGTATAACACTCAATCACTCTTAATTAAGCTCAAGAACAACAACTATAATGTTTATAATGATATAACACGTATGTATGCTTTGCTCAATGTTGTTGTATGGAATAATACCAACTCCTTGGTATTTATAGCCTTCTTCCTCCTTACTAGCCGTTGCTGCCAGTTGACTAGCTAGTGTGCGCTAGCCTTCCTTCTTAGCGTGCGCTATCGCACATTTTTGCTCTAGCGTACGTAAAGGCTTTCATGTAGCGTGCGTTAATCACTTTATATTTCAGTCCAGTAGCTACTTCCCTTAACAGTTAGCGTGCGCTACCACTTCCTTTGTAGCGTGCGCTAATCCAATATATCCGTTGCATGGATTGTCAAAGTGACCGTTTGATATGCTGACTTTGACCTGCTTTTCCCAACGTTCGGATTGACTAGATTCAAACATCTTAGCATGCGCTAATCATCCTTTGTAGCGTGCGCTAATGATGACTTCATTGCATACGTCATTCTGTGTTTGAATATCTTCCACAACAGTAACATGGCTCGATAGCGTGCGTTAATAATAGAGGGTAGCGTGCGCTAATAATAGAGTGTAGCGTGCGCTATCCATCTGCTGACTTCACTGCAGCTTACTTCGATACTAGCCGGAATGGTGACTCCTCGTTAGCGTGCGCTAACATATGTCCCTTAGCGTGCGCTAATGCAGTCCAGATTGCAATTTTTGCGTCTTCGCCTGCTTCGCCGTTTTGCTTCGCCTCGATGTTGTTTTGTAGTTTAGCAACTTTAATCATCAAAACATAAATTAAATAATGTGTGGAATAAATATTCCAACAGGATGGAGGTAGTATATTTTTAACTTGAAGTGGTGATAAAACTGTTTACTCGTTTACATTTAAAGTTTGTTTATTATACGTTTATATGTGCAGATGTTTGATGATGTTGGAGCACTGTCTCAAGATGTTATTAATAAAATTCGAGTTGATTGGGGACATTATTTCTTGGAGGTTCAAAATTGTCTCGCGGCATGATTTTGGTGTTTTTGTGTGTGAATTATTTGTATGAATTGTACATTTGATATTTGTATGAATTATTTGGATGAATTGGTGTTTTTTATATCATCTGTTTCAATGAATTGGTGGTTCAATGAATTTGGTGTTGGTTAGTTATTTTCGGTGTGTTTGGATTCGATGAATTGGTGGTTTATTGACTTGTTTGATCCGAGTCAGGTACTGGATTATGCAAAATAATGCCAAAATTTGGAAAAAACTGGACAAAATAACAGCGGTTCAACAAAACCGCAGTTAAATTCTTTGACCGCCGTTACGAATCAGCTGTTAACAGCGGTTATTGGAAACCTTATTAAATGCAGGTTTAACAGCGGTTACAATTAACCGCCGTTATTTTGTATAATTCAACGGCGGTTACAAAAACTGCTGTTAAAATTAACAGCGGTACATACAACGGCGGTTCCAGAACCGCTGTTAAATGGCCCAAATAACCGCTGTTAAAAGTCTGTTTTGTAGTAGTGTGAATATTAGATATTGGATATCTAAATTTGGGACATTGGATGTTTAAATTGATTTATTGGATAAATTAATTTACTGCCTAATGAATTAAATAAATTACTGGGTAATTAAATTAATTCATGGATATAATTATTTCTTGGAGAAATTAATTATGTTATTATGTATTTGATATGATTAATTAATTGGATTAATTAATCGATATAAATACATCAGAACAGAATCAGAGTTTATTTGTTTGGACTCACGGGAGCCCGAAATGAACCGAACTCTTTCCTACTCTTCTAAATGGCCGCCCTCCCTTTGTCTTCCACCTAATGTGGTGGAAGACTTCATGATTTAATATCATGAAGTGTTTTGTCTTAGGGGACATGAAATCTCTTTTATTATAAAAAGTGATTTGATGAGTTGTTGATTGAAGAATAAAAAGAGAAGACAAACTCTCCCTTGCAATTGATTGTGTTCAACCGTGAGTTCAAGAGTGAGAGAGAGAAAATATTTTTCTTAATTGTCTTCATCTTCTTCTTCATTTCTTGTTGGTGGTTCTTGGAGAAAAATCAAAAAATCAAAGAGAGAAAGTGAGTTATACACTTAGAGTGCTATAATCACAATCGAAAGCTTCATCATCCTAGCTCTAGCCGTATCCTCGGAGGATAGCAAGGTGATCGTCGTTCCGTTCATTTCTCCGACGCGTGGCAAGTAGAGATGCGGTCCTTTCGGCGTTGGATCATCCAAGAGCTTGGAGCAAATTGGATCGTAGGGAATTCAACTAAAACTTGGGGAATTGCTCAAGAGAAGGAATCCATTTAATCAACAGACTACAAGGGTAAGTTTCTTGTATCTCTTGTGTTTCGTTTAATATTCGTATATACGTAGCTCGATCGATCCTCGTAGGGATTCAGATTGAATTAATTTTCATTTTACCGCTTCCGCTGGGCCTTCGTTTTAGGCACCGAATCCCAACAGACAACAACATAAAAATAAATAATAATAGCCGGATATTACACTCTGCGTCCATTTTGGCCCTTTTTGTCATAACCTTCTCTATAAAATTTGGATTTACGAACGATCATGGAGTTAGAAAAGTTAACTCGATTGCCTTTCCAACCATATATTTTTCATTCACAGATTTCAAGTATTCGATATTTTATGAGCATTCTTGTACTATTGCATTGTGGGCTTCATTAGCTTACATGCAATTTTGATCCGTTAGCTCTTTGATCACTCATCCTCCTACCTGAACATCATCGAATATCAGTTGTATGAGTTTACTTTGTGTTGGGATTCGGCCCAGCATCCTGCCTGCATGGGCTTAAAAATGCGCGAGGCGCGGCTTGCGATTCGACCTGTAAGATCTACACTAGAAAGTGGTTAAATGAATTGATTTGGACTACTCATACCAACAAGATGCATTTTATTTTCTGGTAGCCATCTCATAGAAATTCCAAAGTTAAGCGTGCTTGGCCTGGAGTAGTTATGGAATGGGTGACCCCCTGGGAAGTTTCTCAGGGTGCGCGTGAGTGAGGACAAAGCGCGCTAGAAAAGACTCGTGTTGGTACAGTGAGGATAGTCTTCATCATTTTCAGGGACCAACAATTGGTATCAGAGCAGGTCACGGGTGCGGATTCCCTCGAAGTATCCTACAGTGGAGGCTGCCAGAGTGTTGGAACTAAGAGGCGGGCATACAGCAAATGTTGCCAGTTGGCCGGAACTAAGAAGTTGGCACTGTGGAGGTTGTCAGGTGCTGGAGGGCTATGTGATCAAATCTAGTATGCTGGAACTGAAATACTAGCGCAGCAGAAGTAAACGGAGCTGGAACAGATGTTGATGTCAAGTGTTGGAGGATTGTGTGAATGAATCCAGCCACGAGAGGGTTATGTGATCAAATCTAGTTCGTGGAGGTTTCCAGACTATGGGATTGAGATGTTGGCAGGTACTGGGAGTGGGATTACGCTTAACTTTGGAATTTCTATGAGATGGCTACCAAAAAAGAAGATGCATCTTGTTGGTATGAGTAGTCTAAATCAATTCATTTAACCACTTTCTAGTGCAGATCTCACAGGTCGAATCGCAAGCCGCACCTCGCGCATTTTTAAGCCCATGCAGGCAGGATGCTGGGCCGAATCCCAACACTTTGCCTTGCCTCCGTCTTTCCCATTCCACATCCTATTATTCTGCTATTTTATATCACTATCAACACGAAACAGTTGGGTTTTGTCTACATGCATAAACAGTTGGGTTTTTGGAACTGGAACAATCTGAATCATGCCTATTTGTTGAAGAAATAGTTATATGGGTTGAAGCAGGCTCCTCGGGCATGGTATAAAAGATTTGTGAATTATAATTTTTCATTTGGTTTTACCCATAGTAAACCGAATCATTGTTCATATACAGGAAATGAAATGATATGGCTTACTTACTATTATACGTGGATAATATTATTTTGACAGCTTCATCGAAGAAGCTTCGTACAACCTCTCTCTCTTCTAAGTACCGATTTTGCGGTAAAGGATTTGGTCCACTCAATTATTTTTCAATATTTCGGTGTCTCGTCACAATGTTGGTCTCTTTCTGTATCAGCACAAATAGGCCATGAAGAAAATAGAACGAGCCGGAATGTCAGATTGCAAACCATCCGCCATTTTGGTTGACACTCAACCGAAGCTCAGTGCGACAGGCAGCACCCCTTACTCCAACGCATTGAGTTACAGGAGTCTCGCGGTGCCCTTCAATACCTCACTTTTACATGGCCTGTCATTTCCTATGTCATCCAACAAATGTGCTTATTTATGCATGATCCCTGGCAACAACACATGAATGCTTTTAAGAGGATCATACAATACATTCATGGTACTCATTCTCGTGGTCTTTATTTATACCCATCTTCGACTTTGTCTCACTGATTGGGGTGGGTGTCCTTGCATCAATCCTCGACGTCGGGATATTGTGTTTTTCTTGGGGAAACTTTGGTATCTTGGTCCGCGAAACGACAAGCTACTTTATCACGTTCTAGTGCGCGACAAGCTACTTTATCACGTTCTAGTGCAGAAATGTGGATTCCAAGTCTTGTTGGCTTCGAGATATCCTTTAGAGCTGCATTGCCCGATTCCTAAAGCTACTTTAATGAATTGTGATAATGTAAATGCGATTTATTTCTCTGGGAATCTAATTCATCATTAGTGCACGAAGCATATCGAAATGCACATATACTTTGTTCCGGAGAAACTAGATCGCGGTCAAGTCCGAGTACTTCATATTCTTGGCATCACATTGCCAATATTTTTAGGAAGGGATTTCCCCGAAGTCTTATTTGAATATTTTAGAGAGTCTCAACATATCCTCCCGCTTCGGCTGCTAGAATATATTGGTACATATTGTATTTTGGGTATATATTCTTGTTTTCTAGTTTAGTGTTGTTGGAAATATTTATGCTAAATGGAGTTTGGCATGTTTCTTTTGTCCCACATTGGAAGGAATAAGAAACAAAAGGGAGTTTATAAGGTCATTTCTCTAGTTAGGCTCTCAAAGGCCTTAGTAGACTAGAGATGGGCCAAGCCCACACGCACGCCGAGCCGGTCCGTGGACGCGAGACGCGAGGTTCGCGAAATTGGCGCGTTGTAGGCGCACTTTGCACTTCGTGAGGAGCTGAGGAGCCTTTAATTTTTTAACGGAGCTCGAGTTCAGTCGGGTCGGACTGACCCGAATCGGATCTGGAAGGTTCCATAACTGGGTTTGCTTGGTGGACAAGTTGGGCCTGAAAACCCTAGCCGCCCAAAAGAAAAAACCCTAGCCGTTTTTTTGGTGCATCCCTAGGGTTCTGCAACTATAAATACAGCTCCATAGGAGCCGTATTCATCTATCCGAATTCTGCATCTGCAGCCTCCTCTCTCATGTTTTTTATTCTTTCTTTGAGTTTCCAAGTAGTCGCCTTTGAATTTATCGATCCTTCCATTGTGGTTGGAACGACGATAAAGCTGCATCAAATCCTGGGGTTCTACGCTGAAACTTACAGTCGTTGAAGCGCGTAAAAACCTTTAAGGACAGGAGTTTTCTTCGTGCGGTTTTCTTCAACTAAGAGATCCAAGAAACAGGTTGGTTTTTTACATATTTCTTGTGCATTCAATTCGTCCCTGAACGGGACAGTCTGCTTCTCTCCCCTTTTCTTAGTATCGGATCTGATCGTGAAGGATCATTTCGATTTTGGTTGATAAAGTCAGTAATATAATAATAACAAAATTATTTGGAAAAAGACTATTCTATTTTTCTATCTTCCTTATTGTTTGCTTTTAATAATTATATAATTCGGTATTAATTTTCAATACTAATTACCGAATTATGTGTCCATCTAGTAAAATTTACAACATTTAATACTAATTACCGGATTATGTGTCCATCTAGTAAAATTTACAACAACCGTATGGGGTAGTGTTGGATGGTGTAAATCTCTCTTAGTGTTATAAATATCTTTGTAATTGTTATCATTGTTCAAGGAATTGAATTCTTTCATTTCCACTATAATATTTTGGAAAAATGATCTAAAATAGTAATGTACTTTACTCGAGTTTTCAATTATAGTAACCTACTTTATTTTTTTACAATCTTAATAATGTACATCATTTTTGTTTTCAATCAGCCCCAATTTCTAACGCCGTCTATTTAGCCGTGATGGAAAGATGAGGTGGAATACACGTAACCTCACGTGTATGTTAAATGACATGTAAGAGTGGTAAAAATGACCTAAAATAGTAATGTACTTTACCTGAGTTTTCAATTATAGTAACCTACTCTATTTTTTTTACAATCTTAGCAATATACATCATTTTCATTTTCAATTATAGTAACCTAGTCTATTTTCAATCAACACCAGTTCCTAACACTAGGGCTGAGAATCGGGACATCCCGAGGTCCCGGTCCCGAGTCCCGAATGTCCCGGTCCCGAAATGGACCAATTTTGTGGTCCCGGTCCCGGTCCCGATCGGGACTTCGGGAGTCCCGATTCCCGAATTGGGATAAATTTAAGTCCCGGTCCCGGTCCCGATCCCGTGGATAATTTTTCGAAATGTCCCGAATGTCCCGAAATGTCTCGTAATATCCCGAAATATCCCGAAATTAAAATTTGCAATCGGGACTTCGGGAGTCCCGATCGGGATTTCGGGACTCCCGAGTCCCGAAATTACCAAAGTTTAAGGTCCCGGTCCCGGTCCCGGTCCCGAAAAATTCGGGACTCGGGGTCCCGTTTCCCGTCGGGACTCGGGACGGGACCGGGATTTCCCGACGGGAAATTCTCAGCCCTACCTAACACCGTCCATTTAGCCGTGACATAAAGATGATGTGGAAGACATGTGACCTTCACATGTATATGTTAAATGATCCAAACAGAGTATTAAGACAAAACATTAACCAAAAACACAGATGTAATATCCATTCATAATTGGTTTAACCAATTTTTTTCACTTTATCAAGAATGTTTTCCACGTAAAGTGAAAAAAATTGGTTAAACCAATTATGAATGGATATTACAGCTGTGTTTATGGTTAATGTTGTCTTAATACTATGTTTGGGTCATTTAACATATACACGTGAGGGTCACATGTCTTCCACATCATCTTTTATGTTGATTGAAAATTGCTTTCTGGAATAGTTAGTGAGATAAAATAAATTAATGTTAATAGAACAAAAATTGAAGAATGCCAAGTGACATGTTTATGAGATCAAACTAACTTTTTTTTCGTGAGGATTGCATCATATGCATGGAAAGTCATAGTTGGAACACGGTGGTATTTTTTCTATTTCAAATATTGTTAACAATGTTAACATATATTTAAATCAATACCAATGGGGTCAAAAAAATAAACATTCTTGATAAAATGAAAAAATTGGTTAAACCAATTATGAATGGATATTACAGCTGTGTTTTTTATTAATGTTTTGTCTTAATACTCTGTTTGGGTCATTTAACATATACACGTGAGGGTCACATGTCTTCCACATCATCCTTATATCACGGCTAAATGGACGGTGTTAGGAACTGGTGTTGATTGAAAATAGACTAGGTTACTATAATTGAAAATGAAAATGATGTACATTGCTAAGATTGTAAAAAAATATAGAGTAGATTACTATAATTGAAAACTCGAGTAAAGTACATTACTATTTTATGTCATTTTTATCATTCTTACATGTCATTTAACATACACGTGAGGTTACGTGTATTCCACCTCATCTTTCCGTCACGGCTAAATAGACGACGTTAGAAATTGGGGCTGATTGAAAACAAAATAATATACATTACTAAAATTGTAAAAAAATAAAATAGATTACTATAATTAAAAACTCGGGTAAAATACATTATTATTTTAGGTCATTTTTCCTAATATTTTTTACAAGTATATATGTAACTTGTTCTATGTTGCACTGTATAAGGAACATATAAAATGTAATAAAGAATAAGAGCTCAATTTATTGATGGATTATATCATGTACATGGGACCCTTCTATATATAATAATATCCTCGACAAGAGTCGATAACAACAAAAATAATAACATTAATAATCAAACAAATGATCAACTCTAGAAAAGAAAAAGGGAACATACACGAAACAAATATACCAAAAAAAAAAGGATAAATCCACAAGAAAAGGACAAAATACACAAATCTCATCCGTCCATAAAAAAACAGTACACATCAATCAAGCCGTCCACGCGGACAGCCTACATCAAGGCCACCGAGACAAACGCCACCGCGAGGGCGGTGCCACCGACAGCTACCCTGCTCACGAAACCATGGTTTGAACCGTCGGCCGGTGGCTGTTCAGCGCTGGGTCCGGGTGTGGCGGCGGTTCCGGGGGCGGGCGAAGCTGGCACGGCGGCGCTGGGGGAGGGCGAGGTTGGCGCGGCGGATCCGGGTGCAGGGACGGGCTCTCCGGCGATCGGTGATGGGGTGGGAGAAGCGACGGGTCCTGGGTTTGGAGTTGCCGTTGGCGGAGGTGGTGGTGGAGATGGGGTGGGAGTGGGCGGCGACACCGGAACTGGCGTCGGGGTCGCGGCAGGGGAGACCGTCGGTGCACCTGAAGGTGCCTGTGCCATACAGGAGGTGGCGGCCAGTGCTAAGAGGATAAGAAACTTAAGTCCAGACGTTGAAGCCATTGTTTTAGAGAGAGAGAGAGAGAGAGAGAAATTGGAGAGAGAGAGATAGTTGGGAAGATAGGGTTTTCGCTTTTGAGCTTTTGAAGGTGGATAAAAGAATTGGAATATATATAAATATATACACAAGAGAGAGATGAGATATAAGATTCCTTTAGAGTAAATAATATCAACACAGAACATGTACAGACATGCATGTGGTGTGAAATAGGAAAAAAAAAATCCTTCTTTTTAAGTGTTTAATCATCATTCCAGTAAATATGTAAATCTTTTTCTTCCATATATAAAGACATTGGATTATTTAACTTATTGTCAATTGATTTTAAAATAAAACTATTAGAAATTAATTTTAAAAAAAAATAAGTAAGGCTTGAATCATTTAATGAATGGTTAAATATTTATTTTTTATGAATTAAATTGTACATTTTGTATATACGTTTCGAAGAGATGAGAGTAGTACTTTTTATATTTTTAAAATTAATTTTTGGTGAATGAGAAATAAATAATTAAAATCGGACATCTAGAATGAGTTAAATGAGAATCTAAAATTACATTTGAGTTGAAATGTCATGTAATTAACCCAAGAAGACCTTTCAACTGGAGATTAATTTGATAGAGTCTTGGGATGAAAATATATCAATGTCATGTAATTAATCTAAGAGACCCGCCCGCCCGTTGTTAAAGCTGCTGAAGAAAAACGATCACACCAGCCAACCCCAACCCGTCCGCCCACCCGTCCGACCTAGCCCGCCCCACCCGCAACATCCAACATGCACACCCTCCCCAACGAATAAATATATTTATTTTCGCCACTTAGGAGATTCGAACCCACAACCTCCACAAAATGGAGGTGAATGTGATATTAAATCATTCTGTCAAATCAATTTTTGATACTTCTACTATTTTGTTTTATATAAATATACACTAAATCACACGCACGCATGCGCGCGCGCGCACACACACACACATATATATATATATATATGTGTGTATTAATATTTCAAGAATTAAATTATATATCAAAAATGATAATGTATATTATATAATAAATAAAATGATGTCAATAAATAAACTTTTATAATGTATGTATAAAATTATAGTACTATATTATTATATATTAATAATATAATGTAATAAAATTAAATATCATATATATTAAAAATTATAATATATACATAAATTTATGAATTATACTAATGTATTTGTAGAATTATATTATGTATATTAAACCTATAATGTATATACTATATAATAAATATGATCATGCTGAAAATTAAAAAGCTCTAATTTATATTAAAAATTAATATATTATATTATTATATATTAATAATATAATATATAAAAACTAAGTTACATTTTGTATTAAGAATTATATTATATACATATATTTTTTATGAATTATTTTTTATTTGTAGATTATATTATATATTAAAGATTAATGACTATTATATATTAGAATTTAACATAATGAATATTAGTTATTGTAGTATATATTACAAACAATAGATAAAAGAAAGAAGAAACCACTAGGCTATAGTGATTTGTTTGAATAAAATATCAATATCAATATATTGCAATTTGTCACCGTGATGGTATGAACCCTTGGCCTTATCGTTGGGGAGTCAAGTTCAAACCACTAGGCTATAGTGATTTGTTTGAATAAAATACACTTATATTAAATTTAAATACAATTTTTGAGTGGTTTTAGATCACCCCCCACCCCACCCACCCCCCCACACACACACACCCGACCTAGCCCGCCCCACCCGCAACATCCAGCATGCACACCCTCGCCCACGAATAAATATATTTATTTTCGCACTTAGGAGATTCGAACCCACAACCTCCACAAGATGGAGGTGATATTAAATCATTCTGCCAAATCAATTTTTGATACTTCTGCTGCTTTGTTTTATATAAATATACACTAAATCACACACGTACACACACAAATTATATATATGTGTAGATTAATATTTCAAGAATTAAATTATATATCAAAAATTATATTGTATATTATATAATAAATAAAATGATGTCGATAAATAAACGTTTATAATGTATGTATAAAATTATAGTACTATATTATTATATATTAATAATATAATGTAATAAAATTAAGTACCATACATATTAAAAAATATAATATATATACATATAATTTTATGAATTATAATGTATTTGTAGAATTATATTATATATATTAAACCTATAATGTATATACTATATAATAAATTTGATCACGCTGAAAATTAAAAAGCTATAATCTATATTAAAAATTAATATATTATATTATTATACATTAATAATATAATATATAAAAACTAAGTTACATTTTGTATTAAGAATTATATTATGAAATAATACACTTCTTTACCCACTTTGACATTGTCAATAACAATATTTGTCATGACACTTAATTGATATAAAATCTAGCCAAAAAGAACCATTCCGGCCCAATATACCCTTACTTTCCCCTTTTCTCTCTCCCTTTCACATTACACGAAAGGATTCATAGTCTCTCTTTTCCCTTCTTCTCTCTCCCTTTTTCCCGTTTTCTCTCCCTTCTTCCCCTTTTCCCCTTTTCTCTCCTTTTTCCCCTTTTTACTGTTACGCATTACGAACATACATAATTCGTACTGACGTACTAGTACGAATTTGTTATATCGTACATTTCGTCCCTAGCGTGCTCGTTTTGATGAACTTATATTATTTTCAGTTGTCCCCCCTCCTATTTGATATACGTTAGTTGCTTGTGCGTTAGGACGCACAGTATGAATTGATGTAGTTCCTATTGTCACGCATTACGAACATATGTTATTCGTACTGGCGTAGTAGTACGAATTTGTTACGCACTGTACAAGTTGACGTAGTTCTTACTATTACGCATTACGAACATACGTAATTCGTACTGGCGTACTAGTACGAATTTGTCATATCGTACATTTCGTCCCTAGCGTGCCCGTTTTGATGAACTTATATTATTTTCAGTTTCTCCCCCCTCCTATTTGATATACGTTAGATGCTTGTGCGTTGGGACGCACAGTACGAATTGACGTAGTTCCTATTGTCACGCATTACGAACATACGTTATTCGTACTGGCGTACTAGTACGAATTTGTTACGTACTATACAAATTGACGTAGTTCTTACTGTTACGCATTACGAACAAACGTAATTCGTACTGGCGTACTAGTACGAATTTGTTATATCGTACATTTCGTCCCTAGCGTGGCCGTTTTGATGAACTTATATTATGTTCAGTTGCTCCCCCCTCCTATTTGATATACGCTAGATGCTTGTGCGTTGGGACGCACATTATGAATTGACGTAGTTCCTACTGTCACGCATTACGAACATACGTTATTCGTATTGGCGTACTAGTACGAATTTGTTACGCACTATACAAATTGACGTAATTCTTACTGTTACGCATTACTAACATACGTAATTCGTACTGGCGTACTAGTACGAATTTGTTATATCGTACGTTTCGTCCCCGGCGTGCCCATTTTGATGAACTTATATTATTTTCAGTTGCTCCCCCCTCCTATTTGATATACGTTAGATGCTTGTGCGTTGGGACGCACAGTACGAATTGTAACAATGGTACGAATTAGAAATATCGTACAATTCTTACGATGATTTGTAACGGAACAACATCACATCACACCTGTAACGAAATGCAGCATTTTCGTACCGGGGTACTACGTTGAATAATATGTAATACAAAAATATTATCGTCAACCGAGATACATCACATCACAGTTCAGATGGTACAAATTATAAATATCGTACCGTGCAGTATTTTCGTACCCATACGATATACAAAAATTAGGATACAATATTGTCATTTCTTAACACACCTATAACGAAATGCAATATTTTCGTACCCTACGATATACAAAAACAGGATACGATATTGTCATTTCACATCACACCTGTAACGAAATGCAGTATTTTCGTACCCCTATGATATACAAAAATATTATGGTCAACCGGATACGATATTGTCATTTCGTGTCTGCATATCAATATACAGATTCATGTCCATCATATTAATTGCATTGGGATTGGGACGAGGGGGTCCACCGTGTTGTGAGCATATATTGATCGAGCAATGTGGTCGCGGTACAGAATAAGGTCTCCTTCTTTCTTCAAACTCTTGGGCATTGATGTCTTCAATATAAGTTGCTCTACGTATTTTAATGCATAGAGACCACAATTTGCATTGTCCATTTGCTTAAACGCATTTTTCTTAGTTGATGGGAAACACAACTCCCACTGTGCAAATTGTGGGTTTTTAACCCGATGCCGCTAGAAGTACCCTATTCGCTTTAAGATTTGGGGGATTATCCTCGTCATGGGCAGGAATACATCCCTTCTATTGCTTATGTGGTGGTAGTCGAATTTCCATGCCATGGAGTCGTAAAGCCAAGTTTTTTGCCTTTTCAGATCCAGTAGGACTGTGCCCCAATGATCATTGTAGTTGCATATAGTGACGACCTAGGAAAACATTAACCAGATTATGGTTACGCGCGTACGACATTATTATTTTCGTATGGACAGTGTAACCCAGTACGCAACTGTTATTTCGTATCCATTTACCACATCATAAATTAGATACGAAATAGCTATTTCGTAGCGGTTTACCATATTCCTCGTCAACAGGGTAAGAAATAGTTTTAGTGTTACCTTATCACATTCGATCCATTGCTTCATGTTATCGCCCCAATTTGGCTGGACAACTTCAGCAAACAGGCATAGCCTGTCCATCTCCTATACTGAAATATTTTCTTCAATTGTGGGGTCGAATAAATTATGGTCATACCACTTGAATTCTTCTCTCATATTCCTATGCATTACATCAAACACCTCCTCAACTGTTTCCTATAAAATCAGAAATCCATTGTATGTTTTCAGGACACAATTGGGTACACTGGATACGTTTTTATACTTTTCGTATCTTGGTTACAACAACAAACCAGGGGGTAACCCAGGTGATAGAATAAGTTGTTTCATAACTGGGTTACCACAGAATAAAAGGCATTTTTATGTATAGAAACTTACCATGAAGTAAGACGACGTCAATGCAATATTTGAATGGACTTCTTTCAAACCTGCAAAATCTGGCCTCGATGACAATATAGCCATGTAGGATTCGATGTGTTCTATGTGCAGCTGTTTATCTGGAAGCATAATTTCTTCAAAAAATGTTTTGTCCACACCACATGGCTGCCCAACGTTCCTCCTGTTGTTTTGGTATATTAACTATTTCGTAATATATTAAAGAAACTGTAGATTAGGGCGGATAACTTACATTCCTCCATCTTCCAAGCACAAGTAATAATCGAATGTATCTCCTCCTCGTATGTCATCATGAATGAAGGGAGACCTAACAGCAGCCGCAAGAAATCTTCTTCTTACCGGCCTCACATTCAATATCACTTTTGGAATTGCTAGAGCGTTCGGTGTTATTAGAGGTGCAACCATTGTTGGTTCATGTCTTGACGATCCTACTGCACATGGTAGGATACGTTGTGCAGGTGGCGTTACGTCATCATACATTGCAATCAGTTGTAACATTGTAACGTTGGGTACGATTTATTATTTTCGTGACAACGTATTTGTTTGAAGTCTTACTACTGGCTACAATGCATAATAGTTACGATGGTACGAATTCTTAATATCGTACCATAACAGTTACCACTACAAAAAAACAGTTTTTACCGACGCCAAATGCCGTTGGTAAAACAGAAAATGGCGTCGGTAAAAAATTTACCGACGGCAATCCGCCGTTGGAAAAACGCTCGACGGTGATTTTTACCAATGCCATTACCGACGCCGCTATTTACCGACGCCATTTTTGGCGTTGTTAAATTAAAAATAAAAAAATCTAAAAAAGTCAGGTCAGGACTCAGGCGGGTCACGTCCGGGCTCAGGTGGGGCTCAGGCGGGTTAGGTCCGGGCTCAGGCGGGTCAGGTTCGGTCAGGTCCAGGCCCGGGCGGGTCGGGTCCAGGTCCGGGCGGGTCAGGTTCGGGCTCCATTTAATTTCAAATGGTTGAGAAAGATTTTGGTTTATAACCACATAAAACACTACTGTTTTTTCGATGTGGGATAGTGTAAAAAATTTACCGACGCCATTTCGGCATCGGTAATGGCGTCGATAGATACCGATGTCGGTAAATGGCGTCGTTAATTTAAAAAAAAATAAAAAAAAATTTACCAATGCCAAACTGGTGTCGGTAAAGGCGTCGGTAAACGGCGTCGTTAATTTTCAAAAAAAAAAGATAATAATAAAAAATTACCAACGCCGAAGTGGCGTCGGTAAATGGCGTCGGTAAACGGCGTCGTTAATTGTGAAAAAAAAGTCTGTGAACCGTTCGTCGGCAATGGCGTCGGTAAATCAATTAAATAACGGGCGTCAGTAATGGCGTCGGTAAATTATAAGTTTAACAACAGCGGGTACGGGCGTTGGTAAAAACTGTTTTTTTGTAGTGTACGATGGTACGAATTTGAAACAACAGTTACTACTTCTAAATTATTGCCTTGTTTTATACCTTCTCGGTGGTGGGCTGCTCCACTGCTTCCCTCGACCCTCCTGCACCTGGTAGGATATCTTGTGCAGGTGGCATTACTTCGCCTAAACACACCAACTCGTCATAAATTGCATTCATCTGTGTGTCAGATGGGTCAAGCATTTCTTGCCCAGTGGCCTGCAACATTGGAACGATGGGTACGATCTATTATTTTCGTGACGACGTATTTGTTTCAAGTGCTACTACTGGTAAGATGCAGACCAGGTAAGATGGTACGGATTCTGAATATCGTACCATGAATACTAGGTAGGATGGTACGAATTATAAACATTGTACTGTTCAAATTTTTCATGGAAGTTATTGCCTTGTTTTATAAATATCGTACCATGCATACAAGGTATGATGGTTCAAATTATAAACATCATACTATTCATATGAAGATTTGTAACGGAACATCATCACATCACAACTGATTTATAAAATTTGGATGGCTAAATTTCATCAAAAGAACATACATAATTGTTTCAAAGTTTATCAACATATATAATTGTTTCAAAGTTTTTCATCGAAGGTCATGCCTTGTTTTATACCTTCTCGATGGTGGGATTGGTAATACCATCTGCATTTGCCTCACCCTCCGTGGCCTCTGCCGCGCTCGCCGTGGGCTACTCAATTGCTTCCCTCGCCGGGGCCTGGGGCACGACATTCGGAGTATGCTCCATCGCTGCCAACCTCCCAACAACGTACTCCACTACTGCTACGATCATCTTCTCTTCGTGAATTCATAGAAGGGCCTCCGCCTCTATTTTTGCTCTTTTTGCCGCTATCTCGCCGACATAATCCCCGATTTCTTTGATCAGGGCCTCCCTATCTGGACCGACCAGTATGTTGGGAGGGAGCAACTGAACATTGGCGGTTGAAGTAGAGGCACCACCTACAACAGGAACAACTTCTTCTTCATCACCGTCTTCATTTCGCTTTCTCTTTTTTTTTTGCTGTGATTTGCATCAACCTGGAAGGCAAAAGGCATTTTTTCTGGATCTTCTTCAAGAGACTTCCAGTAATCCATGTTCAACTCTCTCTCAGATGGTTCAAGCGCGCTGATGAGCTCCTACAAACAACATATCAACATGGTAAGTTTAAATGGTACCCCTGGGAAGAATTTGCAATTTCTTACAAGTATACCAGAACCCCATTAAGATAATTCGTAGCTGGAAACAGTTACGCCAATACGAAGTCATTAATTCGTAACTTCGTACTAGTTTACCGTACAAACATCATATCAATATGGTAAGTTTAAATGGTACCCCTGGGAAGAAGTTGCAATTTCTTACAAGTATACCAGAACCCCATTAGGATAATTCGTAGCTGGGAACAGTTACGCCAATACGAAGTCATTAATTCGTAACTTCGTACTAGTTTACCGTACAAACAACATATCAATATAGTAAGTTTAAATGGTACCCCTGGGATGAAGTTGCAATTTCTTACAAGTATACCAGAACCCCATTAAGATAATTCATAGCTGGAAACAGTTACGCTAATACAAAGTCATTAATTCATAACTTCGTACTAGTTTATCGTACAAACAACATATTAACATGGTAAGTTTAAATGGTACCCTTGGGAAGAAGTTGCAATTTCTTACAAGTATACCAGAACCCCATTAAGACAGACACTAATTCGTAGCTGGAAATAGTTACGCCAATACGAAATCATTAATTCGTAAACTTCGTACTAGATTACCGCACAATAATTATAGAACTCGTAATGGTGGTACTAGTGACTAGATCAGATTTTTACCTTTGAGGGATATTCTGGAAAGTCGTTGGCCGTGCTATACCTATACCTCAGCATACGGGGCCCCTTTTCCTGCTCCATGCGACCGCCAAATTTCACCCCAATCGATGGTATTACTTCATAAATCCAAGCCTGCATAAGATACAATAAGAGTATCAAACACTAGAAATGGTAATCCAGATAAGAATTTATTATTTAGTATCGACTTACCCACATAAAATGGTAATCCAGATAAGAAATTATTATTTAGTACCGACTTACCAAGAAAGCAATTGTATTCTCTTTTAGATGGTAGGGTCCTGGAATGTATTTTTCACAGCATTAATTTGACCAATCAGCACCTGGTACGACATACTTCCCCATAGGAACTGCTCCCAAGCCTCATTGTCCTCCACTAGTACCCACATCCAGTTTGGAATCTTAGTCTTGTTCTGGTCAAGCCCAACTACATACATAGTGGCCATCAAGACCTTCGCCAGCTTCAAATAATCGGCTTCACCGCCCTTCACCTCAACTTTGTTCACTTTAAATTTCTTGTCGATGAACTTAGTACGGAGATCTACAGGGAGTATGGGTTTGCTCTCGAGGAGCCGTGCATACACAGAATCAAACGGGATCTTATCATTCATCATGTAGGGATTGATCTTGGCTGGCCCAAATTTGAGGCCGCTTATTAGCGCAAATTCCACCCTCGAGAATCTCAAAACCTTGACCTTAACCTTGAACCATAATGCTGTTTTCTCTAACTCGGGCCTTGGGGTGACCTGACGGGATATCATGTAGTGCAGGACTTTGCCGGATCGTGTGACAGTGTTCGGGAGCTTCATGATGTGCCCAAAAACAGATTTATTCATCTCTCTTATCGATTGCCTTCTAAATGATTCTAGGCAACATCGTATATCACCAACCGTAGACTCGTAACCAGTTACCATCACTTTGTGGTGTTCTGCTGCTAAATTCTTCCTTTTGAATGTCCAACAGATCTAGCATAAAACAGATCAGTTAAGATGGTACGAATTCTAAATATATTTGTACACAAGAATATAGTATACCAAAAAATATAGCAGGCCAGGTACGACTGGTAAGAAGCACACCAGGTAAGGTAGTACGAATTCTAAATAACGTACCATGCTAGATTTCATTTCATCTAAAAAACATACATAATTGTTTCATATGCTACTAGTAAGAAGCACATCAGGTAAGGTGGTACGAAATCTAAATATCGTACCATGCTTGATTTCATCCAGAAAACATACATAATAGTTTCGCCCACTACTGGTAAGAAGCACACCAGGTAAGGTGGTACGAAATCTAAATATCGTACCATGCTTGATTACATCCAGAAAATATACATAATAGTTTCACCCACTACTGGTAAGAAGCACACCAGGTAAGATGGTACGATATCTAAATATCGTACCATGCTAGATTTCATCTAGAAAAGAATGCACAATAGTTTCACCCACTAGTGGTAAGAAGCACACCAGGTAAGATGGTACGGATTCTAAATAACGTACCATGCTATATTTCATCCAAAAAACATACATAATTGTATCAATTTTTATCACATATATGCATAATTGTTTCAAAGACGATTACTAGCATTTCCTCGTACGGAATCCGTCGACGAGGTTCGGCGCCTTCAGTTTTGGACGGATCCTGAGCTTCGTCTGTGTTTGCCGGCACTTCATCGTCGGAATCCTTTTCTGAATCACAGTAGTCACCTTCGTCGACGGGGGTTCCGTGACTCCGACATGGGTTCTCGATGTTCTTCCGACGCCATTAGCAATTCTGGAGGCTGGGCTTGGTGAGGCGGCGCTTCTGTGTGGACTCATCGGGGAAGGTCGCGCGACAGTTCAGTGGGGTCTCGTCGGGGATGAGTGCCTAGGGTTTCTGGGATGGAGAGAGACGATAGGGTTGAGAGATTTGGGCGGGCGGTGACCGAGGTGAAGTGTTGGCCACTTAAGTATACTGGATACAGTTTGGAAAATCGTTTAAACAACAAACTGTATGGAATCTAAATCTGAGTGCGTAGCGGAAGTCTTGGATACAGTTAGTTGCCTTGGATACAGCAACGAAGTATTTAATGTATACTTAATATATCACAGTTATTTCAAACAGTAAAAGCAGAAGGTAAATAACACAGTAATTTAAGTGGTTCGAGGTAAACCCCTCTACGTCCACTGGTCCTCCACACAGGAGTAAAAAGTTTATTATAATTACTGCGTACACAACTACGTAATTATAAACAAACCTATCCTTGTATCGTTCACACAGATTGATACAAAGAACGTCACTTTCAACCGTTCACACAGATTGGTTAAAGCTTCCTTCTTGACTAGCTTCTTCACACACAGTTTCAAAGCTTCGTCCTTATTCGTCCCACACAGGTCAGAATAACTTGTTGAGTTCACACAGAGCTCGGTTTTTACACAGAGGTAAAAGGTAGGTAACCAGGTAAGAACAGCAGCTTTGAATATCAAGTTCTTGAGCTGATGATAGCTGTTCTTGATGTTGAGCACTGTATATCTCTTTCGTTCTAACTTGCAGTATGCTTTGGAGATATGTTTGCTCAGATGATAACTTTGATAGCTTGAGTATTAGGTTACTTCGATTGGTAGGTTTTTGGTAACTGATCTTCAATGTCTTCAAGGATATATATATAGTCTCTGAAGAAAGTATCCGTTGAGATATCCGTTTGAATAAGATTTCCTTCAACGGGAATATGACATGATCCGGATTTCGCGGGATTCTGAAGATCTGAAGACTGACAGTATTTAAATACTTTATCCTTGAGTATTTAAATACTTCTTTGTTCAACGGAACTTGACTTGTGTTCTTTCTTGTCCTTTTGTGAACTGTATGGAAGATGACTGTATTTAGAGCATTGAGACAGTTTCCATACTTGATCTTTTACAAGTCTTCTTGCTGTACTGACGAGCTTCACTTATGCTGATTCGAGGCAGGTCTTCGATATAGGATAAAGCCTTGAAGCCTCGATACAGTTTTCCTTTACTGTATTTGGCATATATGTCAAAACCTTCTCAATAACAAATAACGATCGATACAGGGATCGGGTATCCCGGCTGATTCGATACAGGGTGTTTGTTTTTCCCAACATGAAGAATGAAAATAGTCGGTCCCTTTTTTGCTTTGAAGATTTGTACTCTTCCCTTTAGTAAGGGTATTATGGTCTAAATGGTCTTTTTTTGCTACAATTTGTATAAACTAAGCATGTTGACAAAAGTTACAATATACTAAGGTAAATGGCTAAAGTATGTTGCCTCTCTTATATTATATACATATATTTTTTATGAATTATTTTTTATTTGTAGAATTATATATATATATATTAAAGACTAATGACTATTATATATTAATAATATAACGTGATGAATATTATACTAGTTATTGTAGAATTATATACTATATATTATGGTTTAGAATTATATACTAGATATTATAAACCATAGAAAAAAGAAAGAAGAAAAAATATAAAAACAAACACTGATATTATTGTAACATTACTAGAAAAAAGACTTTCCATAGATTCAACCGATGTAGAAAGTCTTATTTAACCGATCTAAAAAGTCTTACTTTAAAAAAAGTAATCGGACCCAGCCCAGACCCGACCCGGGTCAGGCCACGACCCGACCCGACCCAAGCACGGTCATGAAATATCAATATATTGCAATTTGTCACCACAAGGGTAACACTTGATTTGGGGAGTCAAGTCCCAACTAGGGGTGGACTCGGTTCCATTCGGTTCGGTTTTTGACCGAAACCAATAACCGAACCAAATATTCGGTTTTGGTTTGATTTGGTTCTTTTTGAAGTTTGGTTCGGTTAAATTCGGTTTTATAAATATTCGGTTCGGTGTTGGTTTGGTTTGATGTTTTTTCGGTTCTTCACAATATAAATTCAAATATTATATTTAATAGAATAAGTTATATATAAAAAGTCAGCAAAAGTTATATATATATGCTCAAGATAAGAGGTAGACTTGCACAACAATTTATAAATATCTCAAAAGATATAACAATCACAAATCACAATAGATCATTCTCTAAACCTAAATTAGTTGAATCACGAATTACACAAGCATATTATCGGTCCTCCTTGGATCCATGAGGGTCTTAAAAAAGAAAAACAAATTACATTAAAATCTCAAACACATAAAACTCACAAAAAGATGTCATTTTAGTATGTGACTTTGACTTCGGTCCATTTCGGTTCGGTTCGGCTCTGTCCGATCCCGGACCGAGAACCGAACCAAACCAATTCGGTTCAGTTCTATTTTTCTATTTTTCAGTTCGGTCTTCTTTGGTTTCGGTTCTTCGGTTCTTTTTTCGGATTTTTTTGGTTTGGTTTTGAATTTTCGGTTCCGAAATGCTACCCCTAGTCCCAACCACTAGGGTGTAATGATTTGTTTGAATAAATTACATTTATATTAAATTTAAATACAATTTTTTGAGTGGGTTTTAGATCGGTTCTAAAACAAACGATCTAAAAAATTCACTTTCTAGATCGGTTCTAAAACAACCGACCTAGAAAATGGTCATATCACTTTCTAGATTGGTTGTTTTAGAACCGATCTAGAAAATGACCGCGTCACTTTCTACATCAATTCTAACATAACTGATGTTAAAAGTCTGATGTGAAATGATATTTTTCTACTAGTGTAACTTTAACATATCTGCATATGTTCATAAACAAACGTCGTCGGAGTACAATTTTGATATTGGTGCTTTTAAAATTGCTGTTAAATATATAATATAGATATTAATTCTTTTAAAACTGTTGTTACTGTACCATCTTAACATCAGTTCTTTTAAAACGGCTGATAAATGCACAATTTTAACATCAGTTTTTTTTAAAACCATTGTTATTGTACCATTTTAACACCGGTTCATTTAAAACTGCTGTTACTTGATAATTTTAACATCATTTTTTTTATGGAACTGGTGTTAAAATATTCTAAAAAAATGACTTATGCCACCACATCATTTTAATTTTGATTTTTTTTAAAACAGCTGTTAAAATGTCGATGTCAAAGACCTATTTCATAGTAGTGGCACCTAACTGAGAAACGTGTTGTATTTTGGGACTGACTGTCTGAGTTTGTTTTTAAACGGGGTAAAATAGTACGGAAATAGAGCCTCTAGCCTCTACTTTCACTTTTTCTTGTTTTCTACCCGAATTTTATTTTTATTAGAATTCGTAGTAGGCAGTATACTTCTTTAGTTTTGTTGTAATTACACTATCAAAAATATACAAAACCAACAAAACTTCAAGTACACATACGAGTTCAATGACTCATAATAATCTAACTCAACACCACCCAAGTTAAAATAAGTGAAAGTGAGATTAATTTGAAGATTCTTGGTTTTAGAGATTAATTTGTTGAGTTAGATGATTCCCCATTAATTGGTGATGACCCCTCACATGATGGATTCCGAAGCTTATAAATAGTTGTTTATGCATTCCACACAGGCAGACATCACAGCATAACACATTGCATTCCAGCAGCATATGTGCTTGGTTACTTCAATAACCAGTTCGGCAGAGTTTTGAATTTAGAAAGGACGTCTTAAACATTTAGAAGGCTCCGTTCTTATAAAGTGAAGCACAAAAAATTGTATTGATTTTTTTGTCATAAATAAAATAAACAGATATTATTATATTAACTAAAAAAAATGTAGGCCCTTGATTCAAAAAGATAAAAATAAAACAAAAAAGAATAAAAAAAATAGCCCTATTTTTTTGGGGGCCCTGTACAGCCGCACATGGCCGAAGACGGCCTTGAATTTAGAGAGCATCTAATTCAGAAATGTAAAGCAATTATATCTTCAGGAATAATTGCATTTGTTCTTTATATGAGGAATAGTCTTATGGAAAGAGAGCCTATCGGAGCATTAGTTATATAATTTACTTTCACTTTTATTATTTACTTTCTGCTCGAATTTTAATTTTATTAAAATTTGTAGTAGGATGATATAATTTTGTAATTTTATTGTAATTATACTATAAAAAATATATAGAACCAACAAATACTACAAACTATCAGAGCAGACTCTATACACATGCGAGTCCGACGACCTACAATGATCTAGCTCGACGCCACTCAAGTTAAGGAGTCCACGTTGTAAATCTTGAATCTATTTATATATAAGGACACAGTTAAAGCATTAGTTCCACATCAGGAGAAGTATTCAATATATAAAGATTTTATAATATTTTTTTTATTATTGATTGATTTTGAGATAAAACACGAGATAATAGAAAGAAATATTAATCATGGCGTGAAGAATACAAATGTGTTATTTTGAATATACAATAAGCATTTTGTTAAAGTTATTTAACGTGTTGGACCTAACTCCTAAGTTATAATGAATGATGTTTTACTCCAAGTAATGTTGACTAAATCTATTTTATTGGCTAATTCCAACTTCTAAAGCTAATTCGTAAACTTAGGGAATTTAGGATCGGGAAATTTCGAGTTCCTGTCCCGTCCTGAGTCCCGACGGGAAACGGGACCCCGAGTCCCGAATTTTACGGGATTGGGATTAGGACTGGGACCTGAGATTTTGGTAATTTCGGGATTTGGTAGTCCCGAGTCCCGATCGGAACTATCCCGAAGTTCCGATTGAAATTTCTAATTTCAATCATTTTTTTCTTTTCTGATTTCGGGACATTTCGGGACATTCGAGATATTTCGAAAAATTATTCTTGGGATCGAGACCAGGACCGGAATTTATATTTATCCCATTTCGAGAATCGGGACTCCCGAAGTCCCGACCGGGACCGGGACCGGGACCGAGACCGAGAACACCAAATTGATAATTTTCGAGATTGGGACAATCGGGACTCACTAAGACCTCGAAATGTCCCGATTCTCAGCCCTAAGTAAACTAGTTTAAGCCCGCCATTTTTTCCCTTTCCATTAACATTTTCCACCTTCCACAGGCTAATAAATCCTGAATACAAGATAAACTTATAATTTTAAATTTAACTCTAATTCTTTATACCTATTTTAATAAACAAATTCATTTATGTATATGGCTCCACTCGGTTTGTCTTGATTTACACTCATCACCACGTGGTGGTCTATTCTTTTAAAATACAACAAAGACTCCTTACATATATTGAAGTGAAAATAGGGATATATTGAAGTGAAAATAGGGATACAACAAAGACTCCTTACAACAACTAGATCTCGGTGGAAATTTGCAGTTGGATTTGGAGAGTCAGCGTGGAAGAATTACTGTGACGACTTTATGCGCTAGAATATGATATTTAAGAACCCGAGAGGATACACATCTCGCGATTTAACTCAGAATAATATTGTGGAAAGTGTTATCCCGAAAACTACAAAGGTGTAGTTCTAACTTCAGATAAAAAAAAGAATATATTTGTTTTTCTATTTTCGAAAAAGAAAAAGAAAAAGAGGTATTTGGAAAGGAACAGTCTGGTAATGATTCAATAATGAGCTGTAGATTTTTCTCTAAAGGGTTACAGCTTTTCTGGACTCTTGGTTTGGTGGGGTGTCCCCTTATTTTCTTTGAATCTTCTTTGTACTCCCTCGGTCCATTATATAGTGTCCACTTTTTTGGTTACTATAAGGAAGTGCTTGGTTGAGGGGTTTGGGGAGTAAGTTATGGGAATCAAAGTCATAGCGTGTGCTTGAAATTACACTATTATGACTCTAATTCCCCCAAAATGAGGAATCCCCCATACCCCAACAATTTGAGTGGTATAAGTATCATTCCTTTCCATTCCTTTTCCCATTCCCTTTCCATTCCTTCTTATTTTACCAAGTATCCCCTAAATTTTGACTGTAAATACAATTAATATATTAAAATTTATAATCACGTAATTTGTATTTTGAAAATACACATTAAGACAAATCTATTTGGTACTTACATGACTATACTTATTCTGTATATTGATCGTAATTTACGATGAAAGTTTGTAAATTTTGACAGGAAAAAATTAAAATAAGGCCCCACCTAGTGGGCCGTTGAGTCACCATGATTTAATTTCTCAACCAATTCCTGTCGGGCCAGGGGTGGAAGTTCTGGGCGACTGATTTCGGCTTTTGCTACAAAAATTAAAATAAGGCACTGTATCACGGAGGAAGTATCTTTTCCACACTACTTTCTTTTGGTAGTTGAACAATTTCAAAAAGGGTTAGGTAAAATGTCATTATCTTCTCATATACATGAAAATGTATTTTCGTGTGTTCACGGATGATCGATCGTGTCTAAAATTCTTTCCTAAAGGAATATTTAACTAATTATTATCCATAGAAATTGATTAAAGGACAGCCCCTTGACAGACTGTTCCACATAAACCCTTCGTAGTAAGACTAAAGTTTGTTGCTAAAAGTATGTGTGTGTGATGATGATGAGGGATGACAAAAAAACTCGAACCCGACGAAAAAACTTGAAACCCGATCTTAATAGATCGGGATGGGGCAGACATTATCGGGTTACTGAGCGGGATCGGGGCATTAACGCAGATTTTTCGGGGTTCGGGGTAGTGACTGGGGTGACCGTGCCCCACCCTGTCCGATATTATATTATTTATATTATATATATATAATAATATTTATTCTAGCATGCATCTTTATTTTTAGCTACATATTGTGTTTAGATTTTGATAATTGATACCTAGTAATTTCGGATTTCGGGGCAAAAACGGAAAATGATGCGGGTTCGGGGTAAGCTGTAGCCCCCAACGGGGCGCCCCGATAAAATCCTCGACGGGGAACGGGGCAGAGACGGGACAGGTTTCAGATTTTGGGTTCGGGGACGGGGATAGCCTGCCCCGCCCCGAACCCCATTGCCATTCCTAATGATGATGTAGTTTACATCCCACTTAGTCATGGTGATGAGGTGTGATAGGACGCCGAATGTACGCTCCCTGAAAACCCAGTTTAAAATATGGACCAATAAAAGTCCGACCCAGGTTATTAGATAAGGGGATGCCAACCTCAAGGTCCTTTAGAAGGTCGTCGAACTCGGAGGCCCCGTTTAGCTGTGACATCTGTTAGAAGGGCGCTGACCTCGGAGGCCCCGCTGACCTATGATATCTGATAAAAGGTTGCCGACCTCAAATGTCTCTCACCTACGGATTTGAATAGGAATGACCCGACCTAAGTAATCTTTTATAATATGAGCCGACCTAAAACCACCGAGCTCAGGAAGGTCGAACTCTTGGGAAAGAAGATTCTGACTCACCTGACAGAATCCCTAAGATCCAGGGATTGAGAGCCCATACCTTGCAATCCCGGAAATCCAGGGATGGAAAATCGCATCCTGAATCCCTGGATATCCGGGATTTTCTCTGGAAATCAGGAAAAATCTTAGACAATAAGGCACCCCCCTCCTATAAAAGGGAGAGATGGGGTTTCTCAAAAGGGGACACATTCTGAGAATATAGCATATTTTAGAGAGAGAAAGAAAGACAATACTTCATACATTTTGGGTTTTCTTAGCAAAACTCCTAAGATTAACCCGGTTCTTGGTGACCGATCAGCTCGGTTACATCAAGTGGCGCCGTCTGTGGGAAGTGTGACATCGAGTCACTTTGAGTTGAGACATGAGGTTAGTGATGGCGGAAGAAATGAACCAGAAGAGAATAGGGGAGTTAATACCCAGAAATTTAGAAGAGGAACTAGCAGCTGCGGGTGGAGAAGCGACTCTGGAAAAAACACCCGTCACCCCTGTAGAAGAAGTCGCACCAAGCACAATTACACTGACGAAGGAAGCCTTAGCCGACATAATCGCCAGTGCGATCCAGAAGAGTCGGGAGGTCGAAAAACAAAGGGTGCCACGAAAAGTAATACCCATCCTTTCGGATGGGCCGAAGGAAATTGATCAGCAGGAAGAGCATGGGGAAAGTTATCCAAGAATATGGGAGCGATCCAGACAGGAAAGAACGCAGGATCCCTTGATATCCAACATGCAGGACGAGCTGGAGGAGTTGCGACAGAGGGTTGCGGGGAAGGACATGGAGAGTCATCCAGGCCATCCCTTCTCACAAGGCATACTGCAGGCCGAGCTCCCATATGGGTTTAGGGCTGTCACCTTCACCTACGATGGACTCTCAGATCCTACCCGACATTTATACCGATTTGAGAACATGGCGGTACTACATCGATATTCGGATGCCGTGAGTTGCAGAGCATTCTTGGCTACACTGACAGAGTCAGCTCAGGATTGGTTCCACCAGATACCCCCTGGGTCAATCACCAGCTTCAAAACTTTCAGCTCCGCGTTCTTGACTCACTTTGCCAGCGCCAGGGCGCACCAAAAGACCTTCATGTCCTTGTTCAGTATCAAGCAATACTCTGGAGAAGCGCTGAGAGCTTATGTGACCCGATTCACAAAGGCATGTCTGGAGGTACCCTCGTCGTCAGAAGAAGTGAAAACCAGTGCCTTGACGCAGGGACTGAGGCCGGGGTTGCTACGCACCTCATTAGCTAAAAAACCAGCCAGAACATATGATGAGGTCTTAGCCCGATGCTCGAAATACATTAATGTTGAGGAAACCGAGAAGGATATGGAGGAATTGCAAGAAAAGCCCGAAGATGGGGAAAGGGGGTCCAACAGATTGATACGACGGGAGGAGTACACCTTTCAAGGAAAATTACCTCGGGAAGAAATGCCGCGGGGAAAAACAGATTGAAAGAAGAACGATACCGTTCTAAGGCGACCAAGATTTGACCAATACAGCCCACTAACAATGAGGAGAGCTCAGGTTTTGGAAGCAGTTGAAGGTAAGATGAACAGGGTTATCGAGTGGCCTGCATCTCGTCCTAATAGGCCCACCCAGCCGAAATCAGAGCTTTATTGTCGATTCCACAATGATTACGGGCATAAAATGCATTTAATGCAAGCACCTTAAAGATGAGATCGAAAGGCTGGTCCGAGCGGGACATCTAATGGAGTTCACATATCAGCAGAGAAATGGAGGTCGGAGGCAACCACCCATGCCCCAAGGAGGTGCGGGGGTGAAAAGAGAAGCTCCTCGGGGACCCTCTGCTCCCCCGGCTAAAAAAGGAGTAATCCACATGATATCAGGAGGACCAACCGACGGAAGTTCTAATCAGGCTAGAAAAGCCCACGCACGAAAAGCTAGGTGTCATAAGCTCAAGGAGGTCGCCTCTGTAGGCAGTGGGCCTATCATTCAGTTCAGCCCCATGGATTATAACGGGATACATACGCCCCACAATGACGCGCTGGTCATCACCGCGGAGATCGCCAGTTATGATGTACAAAGGGTGTTTATCGATACGGGAAGCTCGGTAGACATCTTATTCTATGACTATTTCAAACAGATGAACCTGGAAGTGGAATTGAGAAAGGTAGATACCGCGCTCTATGGGTTCTGTATGACCGAGGTGCAACCAGTCAGAGAAGTGGTGCTTCCGGTAGCACTAGTTCGGATGCCCCATCGGAAGGTCAAGACGCTCAGATTTTTAGTGGTGGACACCAAATCGGCCTATAACGCCATTCTAGGACGACCGGGGCTCAACAAATTCGAAGCAGTGGCCTCTACCGCACACATGAAAGTAAAATTCCCCGTAGGAGGTGAGGTAGGGGAAGTAGCCGGAGATCAGTTTGTAGCCCAATCTTGTTATCAGACAACGGTAAAGCAGGGAGTGCAGCGCGGAAACAGGGCATCCGAGCTAGGGGGTCCGGATCCGGAGTCTAAGAGGAATAAAAAATCGAAGGCGCCCGAGGAAGCTGAGTAAGAAGGCGTCAAGCCCAATGAGAAGTTGCTAGAAATAGAATTGGTTCCAGGAAAGCCGGAAACAAAAACTCGCATGGGAAGTCAGTTGGACGATGGAATAAAGGAAAGCCTCATCAGCCTGCTAAGGAGATTCGTGGACATTTTCGCGTTCGCAGCTGAGGATCTGGTGGGAATCAGCCCAACAGTTGCCGAGCACAGGTTGAACATCGACCCAACCATAAGACCGGTAGCAGAAGAGGAGGCATTTCGGGCCGGAGATGGATGGGGTCATTGGGGAAGAGGTCGATAAGCTCCTCCGAGCTGGACACATAATGGAGATCCAGTTTCCGGAGTGGCTATCCAACGCTGTGATGGTGGGGAAAGGCCAGGGGAAGTGGAGGATGTGAATGGACTTTCGGGACCTAAATAAAGCATGTCCAAAGGATCACTACCCGTTACCCCGCATAGATCAGCTAGTGGATTCAACCTCGGGGTGCGAGTCACTCAGTATGATGGATGCTTCCCAGGGATATCAGCAGATTCCTCTCGCACCCGAGGACAGAAAGAGGGTTAGTTTTGTGGTTTCAAAAGGAACTTTTTGTTATGTACGCATGCCTTTTGGGTTAAAAAATGCAGGAGCTACATATCAAAGGATGGTCGACAGAATCTTTAGATCCCAAATCGGCAGAAATATGGAGGTATACGTGGATGACATGCTAGTGAAAAGTGTGAAGACAGGAGAGCATATCAGAGACCTAGAAGAGACGTTCGAAAACCTGCGCGCGTACGGAATGAATCTCAACCCATCAAAATGTTCTTTTGGAGTCAAATCGGGAAAATTCCTGGGATATGTGGTCACAGAACAAGGAATCGAGGTCAACCCGGAGAAGGTCAAGACAGTGCTGCAAATGAATCCTCCAAAAAATATCAAGGATATCCAGATACTAACATGAAGAATAGCAGGGCTGAGCCGTTTCATATCACGCTCGGCCGAGAAAGGATTCCCATTTTTTAAACTCTTAAGAAAAGGGAACAAGTTCGAATGGACCCCAGAAGCGCAAACAGCATTCGGAAAATTGAAAGAGTATTTGGCCGAGCTGCCTCTACTCACCAAACCAGTACCAGAAGAGGATCTTGTACTCTACTTATCCATGGGAGAAGGAGCGGTTAGCTCGGTCTTGCTAAGAGAACAAATGAGTAAGCAAAAGCCCATTTATTATACAAGCTGAATTTTGCAAGGAGCAGAACGGAATTACTCCGAGCTAGAAAAAGGGGTGCTGGCGTTAGTAGTTACAGCCAGGCGACTGAGGCCCTATTTCCTAGCCCACCGGATAAAACTGCGAACCAACTTGCCCTTAAGAGAGATATTAGGGCGACCTAACGTGTCAGGTCGTCTGGTGAAGTGGGCGGTAGAAATGGGGGAGTACAACATGGAGTATGAGCCGAGAACGGCGATTAAAGCTCAGGCCCTAGCAGACTTTATCCAAGAGGGGGCCATGCCATCGCCACCAGAGGGACAGTAGCTATTACATGTGGATGGATCGGCAACAACCAGCGGTTCTGGGGCAGGGATAATCCTTACTACCCCGGAGGGTGAACAATTAGACTATGCCATAAAATTCGATTTCAAGGCATCTAACAACGAGGCCGAATATGAAGCCCTGGTTAAGGGAATGCAGCCGGGAATAGACTTGGGCGCGCGACGACTCATTGCTTACTCTGATTCCCAACTGGTCACACAACAGGTAGAAGGAAAATTTGAGATAAATGAAGATCGGATGAAGAAGTATGTGTAGGAAGTGAAAGAGGCTGCCAAAAAACTAGGGGAATGGAAGTTAATCCATATCCCTAGGGCGGAAAATGCAAAAGCTGATTACCTAGCAAAAATGGGAAGCTCCTTAGTGGATTGCCGCTCGCGAACAGTAACGATTCTGGGAGCAGCCCGGAGTAGCATCATGAAACAGGTGATGGAGGTGAACGAGATGGCAGATTGGCGAACTCCTTTGTTGGCATACCTAAGAAGGGCAGAACTACCCAAGGAAAGGCAAGAAAGAATGAAAATTGTGCGAAGAGCAGCGAGGTTCTGTTGCATTAATGATGAGCTATACAAGAGGTCCTACCTCGGTCCATACCTACGATGCGTTTCGGAAGAAGAAGGGAGGAGTATATTGGAAGAAATCCATGAAGGGTGCTGCGGAGACCATACCAAAGGAAGAGCGCTGATTAGCAAAGCGCTAAGGGCTGGTTTTTTCTGGCCGACCATGAGCAAGAGAGCAGTGGAAATGGTTAGGCGATGCCAAAAATGTCAAGTGCACGCACCCTTAATTCACATCCCAACAGAGGATATGATCACCATGGGAGCACCCTGTCCATTCGCTAAATGGGGAATTGATATCATGGGGCAGTTTACACCTGGATCGGGAGGAAGAAAGTTCTTAGTAGTAGCCATAGACTACTTCAGCAAGTGGGTAGAGGCCGAGCCCGTGGCCACCATAACCGAGCAAAGAATCATAAGTTTTCTATTTAACAACATTTGCTGCAGGTACGGAGCGCCCCAGATACTCATCTCAGATAATGGAACCCAATTCAATGGGAAGAGAACCCAGTCCTGGTGCGAGGGTATGCATATCAGGCAAGGGTTCGCTGCGGTTGCTCACCCGCAAGCTAATGGGCAAGTGGAGGTAACTAACAGAACAATCTTGCAGGGGTGTTAGGCGTATTTTTATACGCTTATTTATTATTATTTGGTGGTATTTTGGAGTGTGAAATCATCTAAATGAGCTTTTAATGCCTTAATTTTGTTTGATTGACAGGAAATTGAAGTCCGGAAGCTTAAACGAGGCAAAACGGGCGAAAACGGCTAAACTGGACTATGAGCCGCGGCACAAGGAAGCTGAGCCGCGGCAAAGGAAGACACCACCCGAAGGGCGTAGTAGTCAGACTGTGTCGCGGCACGCCTGTGAGCCGCGCACGTAAGGATTTAATTACGCCTGTGTTTTGATTTTGGCGATGTGCCGCGGCACAGTTGATGAGCCGCGCACACTTAGCGGGTTTGGTACGCTCGCGCGGATTTTGGGCCGCTTTGAAGCCGCCAACCGATTAATACGGACGCGATTTGTGAAGATGCTGAGCTATAAATAGGGCTTAAGACCCTAATTTAATTATCTTTGGAATCATTAAAGCAAAACCTAGGAGCTTAAGCTTGGAGATAGAGAAGAGGAGGAAAGCATTTAATTCAAGGGCAGAATATGAGTCAAGAACGGAGGAATCCGAACTTCATCCGCGTTTGAATTTTATGCTTTCGTTTATTTATTCTCGTATTTTCGCTTTTAGTATGTCGGCTAAAGGCCTAATCTAGGGTTTTGATGAAACCTTTATTTTGACGAATTGATTGAGATTATCCACTTTATTACCTTTTTATTGAGTTTTCCCAATTACGTTTAATGCTTGCAATTATCTGGCCAATAGTTGTATTGATTTAATCATTCACTTCGAATCGGGAGAGGAGATTTGGTGAGGAACTATTGGTGAGGACCGTTTTATTCTGTGAGATAGGAATATACTCATAGGAACTACGTGGCCTTTAGGAGATTTCATGCAATTTGCCTAGCGACGAGATAATTCACCTAGGGATAGAGTGCGTTAGTCGCCGTTAGATAAATCTATTGACCTCGGGAGAGGCGGTAGAATATTTTAGCAATCTCCGCCTTCAATAAATTGGGAAAATTAATTATTAGGGATAATCAAGATTAAATTCGGATAAATTAAGGTGGATTCAGAACTCTAGACTTATTTATCATTTGATTCCTTTCATTCAAACTATCATTTTCTGTTTAGTCTTTTATTAAGTCTTTTAGATATTAATCCAAAAATCCAATTTCGATTGTTCAAATAAAATTGGAGTACGAAAACGTCGGTAGTTAGAAATTCAATCCTCGTGGGAACGATACTCTACTTATCACTTTATTACTTGTATACGATGACGTGCACTTGCGTGTAGGAAATATCGCAACAAGTTTTTGGCGCCGTTGCCGGGGAATGAATTTTTTTTCTAATATCGACTTAAGTATTTCCAGTCTTAATTTGAACGTTTTATTTTTATTTTTATTTTTGCGTATTTAATTTTGTCTATTTGTTTTCCTTTTCAGGACCTTTGTATAGTGCATGAGAAGACTCAGAACGAAGGCTTACTACCTTTGGACACCGAGCTCGAGCGCACTCTACGAAAGAATAAAAAGGAGAAAAGCGAGTCAAGACGACGGCCAACATGGCCGAAAATATTGAAATCCAAGGAGGAGACAACCAAGTGCGGAAAGTTCAAACGGAACTCGCTCTTCGAGACTATGCCATTCCTAAAGTTAATGCAAATTTTTCGGGAATTCGGCGTCCCACCATCCAAGCAAATAACTTTGAGATCAAGCCCGCCATTATTCGATGGTGCAAAGAGCCCATTCTCGGATTGCCGAAAGACGACCCGAATGCCCACATTGCTTCGCTTGAGATATGCGACACCTTTAAAACAAATGGCGTCACCGACGATGCCATCCGATTGAGGCTTTTCCTTTTTCTTTGAGGGACAAAGCAAAGTTTTGGTTGAATTCTTTACCACGGGTCGATTACAACTTGGGAGAGGTTAGTGCAAGCCTTCCTTGCAAAATTTTTCCCACCACCTAAGACGGCGCGGTTGAGAAACGAGATAACTACTTTTGCCTGGCTGATATGGAATCGCTCCACGAGGCGTGGGAGCGATATAAAGAATTACTTCAAGATGCCCTCATCACGGCATTCCCGATTGGCTTCACCGCATACGTTTTATGGTGGTTTGAGTGCTTCTACACGCACTTTAGTGGATGCAGCCTCCGAGGAACATTCATGGGAAAATCTATGGCCGAGGCTCACGTTCTTTTAGAAGATATGGCTGAAAACGCTTACCAATGGCCAGCAGAAAGATTGACACCGAAGAGGGTAATGGAAGTTTCGAGCAATGATCCGATTTCCACCTTGTCACCAAGTCGCCGCTAACACAACAACCTGAACTTTTCGCACGCACCAGCCCCCATTACCATTGAGACGTGTAATTGGTGTAACGGATCACACCCGAAAGTGAGTGTCAATTTGGAAATCCGCTCGAGCAACATCGATGGAGCAAGCTCGGCCAGGCCAATGGAAATCGACAAAGCAATATTTACCCTAGCACTTATAATCAAGGGTGGAGGAACCAACAAAATTCTCCATGGAGAAATGGGCAAGCTATGAAGCCTCCACAACCTCACTTCGTGCAACCCCCACAGCAGCCCCCTCAATCTTCAAAGGTATCTTTGGAGGATGCTCTTGCTCAATTGGCGGCTAACACAAGCCAATTCATGACCCGCACCGAGACGACTCTTCAAAATCATTCAACCTCCATCCGAAATCTAGAAACACAAATGGGGCAGATTGCTAATTTATTGTCTTCTCGGGCTCAATGTGCAGCCCCAACGTAGCCAAGTGAAACCCAAGGAAAATGTGCAAGCGATCGAATTAAGAAGCGGAAAAGAGTTGAAAGGGCACTTATTACGACAAAGAGCACCAACGTGCGTAACGAGAAGGAAAAGGATGAGACGCCTAAGCCAAAGGAAGTATCGACTACTCAGCCCACTCCTCAAATTCCATTTCCACAACGTTTTCAAAAGCAAAATCGGACAAGCGTTTTCAAAATTCCTCGACGTTTTCAAGAAATTGCACATAAACATTCCGTCACGACGCATTGGAACAGATGCCGAGTTACGTCAAGTTTATGAAAGAGATCTTGTCCAATAAACGGAAACTCGAGGAATATGAGACGGCCGCTTTAACGGAGGAGTGCAAGGCTATTTTACAAAAGAAACTCCCACCGAAATTGAGAGATCCGGAAGTTTCACCATTCCTTGCATCATCGGAAACTCATCTTTGAAAGAGCCCTATGTGATCTCTGAGCAAGATAAATCTTATGCCTCTTTCGATTTTTAAAAAGTCGGAGATTGGGGAAGCCAAACCGACGGCGCCTCTCTACAATCGGGCCGATAGATCCATCAAATATCCGAGGGGTGTGATAGAGGACGTTTTAGTCAAAGTGGATAAGTTCATCTTTCCTACGATTTCATCGTACTTGATATGGAAGAAGACCAAGATATCCCAATTATTTTGGGAAGACCATTTTTGGCAACAGCCAACGTTGATTGATGTGGAAAAGGGAAAGCCGACTTTGCGCTGCTCAAGAGGAGCAAGTTACCTTCAATATTTTTCGATCCGTAAAATATCCAAGTGACGCCGAAAATTGTTTCCAAGTTGACGTCATTGACTCGTGCGTGAGTAGAACTTTTCGAGAGAATTATCCACCCGATCCATTGGAATCCGCTTTGATCAATGCTCAACCAAATGGAGAGCATGCCGCCACGCACGACACATGGATGCTTCCCGCCAATTTTTATTCGCAAACCATTCGAGGAGCTAGGAAGTTCACTAACACGACCGACCCAATCGAATGAAAAACCTCCAAAATTGGAACTCAAAAAGCGCCACCTCATTTGAAGTATGCATTCCTCGGGCCCGACGACTCCCTTCCAGCTTATTCTTTCGGCCACTTTAGCAGGAGATCAAGAAGCAAAATTATTAAGAGTTTTGAGGAGTACAAATCGCTCTTGGATGGTCTATTGCGGATATCAAGGGATCAGCCCATCGATTTGCATGCACAAGATTTTGATGGAGGAAGACTACAAACCATCCGTGGAGCATCAACGCCTATCGAATCCTAACATGAAGGAGGTGGTAAAAGTCGAGGTTTTAAAACTCCTCGACGCAGTATGATCTTTCCAATTTCGATAGTAAGTGGGTAAGTCCGGTTCAAGTTGTGTCGAAAAAGGGTGGGATAACAGCTTGTTCAAAACGATAATAATGAATTAATTCCCACCGTGATTGTTACGGGTGGCGTATGTGCATAGATTATAGGAAACTAAATAAGGCCACTAGAAAAGATCATTTCCCCTTGCCTTTTATTGATCGATGTTAGATAGATTAGCCGGACACGATTTCTATTGCTTTCTCGATGGCTATTCGGGTATAATCGATTTACATAGCCCCGAAGACCAAGAGAAAACGACGTTTACATGTCCTTACGGCATTTTCGCTTATAGGCGCATGCCGTTTGATTGTGTAATGCGCCGACTTTTCAACGGTGTATGATGGCTATTTTTCCGACATGGTAGAGCAAAGGTATTGAGATTTTCATGGATGATTTTTCTGCTTTTGGAGATTCTTTTGATATTTGTTTGGAAAATTTGCGTAAGGTCTTGCGAAGATGTGAAGAGACCAATTTAGTCTTGAATTGGGAGAAGTGTCATTTTATGGTGCAGAGGGCATTGTGCTTGGCCATCGAATATCCTCACATGGAATTGAAGTCGACTGAGCGAAAATTGAGACCATTGAGAAGATGCCTCCACCCACTTCGTAAAAGGGATTAGGAGTTTTCTCGGGACATGCCGCTTTCTATCGCTGCTTTATTAAGGATTTTTCAAAGATCACGGTTACCGTGCAATTTACTCATGAAAGATGTCCCATTTATTTTCGACGAGTCTTGCAAAGAAAGTTTCGAGTTGTCAAGAAAGCTCTAAGCACGGCACCGTGATAGTCGCTCCGGATTGGGACCTTCCATTCGAACTAATGTGCGATGCTAGCGATTTTGCCATTGGGGCATTTTGGGGCGTAGACGAGGGAAGGTGTTTCATGTCATATACTATGCGAGCCGACGCTCGATGACGCCCAAAGAAATTATGCCACAACGGAGAAGGAATTGTTGGCGGTGATATTCGCATTTGATAAATTTGGGCTTATCTACTAGGAACAAAGGTGATAGTGTGGACCGATCATTCGGCAATAAAGTACCTTTTGGAGAAGAAGGATGCCAAACCAAGGTTGATTCGGTGGGTGCTACTCCTTCAAGAATTCAACTTGGAGATTCGGGACAAGAAAGGGACAGAAAATGTTATAGCCGATCACCTTTCACGGCTAGAGAGTTCCTCGAGAAGGAAGAAAGTCACCGTAAATTATAGAAAACTTCCCCTACGAGCACCTCAACAAGTTGGATTCATCACATGCGCCTTGGTATGCTGAGCTACAGAACTAATTAGCAACTAATACAATTCCGAAAGATCTCTAACGTCATCAAAAGAAGAAGCTAATCTCTGACGCTAAGTACTATTTGTGGGACGATCCTTTTCTTTTAAGCGATGCCCGATCAAATTATCCGTAGATGCATTCCAGATGAGGAAATCCACAGGGCCGAACCATTGCCATGCATCGCCTACGGTGGACACTTTAGTGGAAATAGAACAAAGAAATAAAGTCTTACAATCGGGATTTTATCGGCCCTTATTCAAAGTTGCTCACTCCTTTGTGTCTTCATGTGATCGGTGTCAACTGACAGAAACATCTCAAGACGACACGAAATGCCGCCGAACACCATTCTTGAAGTCGAATTATTTGATGTATGGGGATCGACTTCATGGGTCCATTTCCATCAAACAAGAATCTCTACATTTTGGTGGCCGGATTACGCCTCCAAATGGGTTGAAGCGGTGGCACTACCTACGAATGGGTCCAACGTCGTAATCAAGTTTATCAAACAACATATCTTCTCACGCTTTGGGACTCCACGTGCTATTATAAGTGATGGTGGGTCACACTTCGACAACAAATTTCTTGATGCGGTTTTGAGAAAATACGAGTCACTCATCGTGTTGCCACAAAGATACCATCCGCAAACGAGTGGCCAAGTCGAGATATCAAATCGAGAGCTGAAGTGGATTCTCGAAAAGACGGTCACTGCCTCGAAAAGATTGGGCATTTAAACTCGATGATGCACTTTGGGCGACAGATCTGCGTATAAGACACCTATCGGAATGTCGCCCTACAGATTGGTCTATGGAAAAGGTTGCCATCTCGCCCGTAGAGATGGAGCACCGTGCTTATTGGGCAATAAAGAAACTAAACTTTGATCTAAAATCCGCGGGGAAAAGCGTTGTTTGCGGTGAACGAGTTAGAAGAAATTCGCCACAACTCATACGAAAATGCAAAACTTTATAAGGAGCGGACAAAAATTTGGCATGATAAGCACATCACGCAGAGAATTTGTCCCGGTCAAGAGGTGTTGCTATTCAACTCACGCTAAAGTTATTTCCTGGAAATTGCTCACGATGGTCGGGACCGCTTCACCGTAGTTCAAGTGTTTCCACATGGTGCAAGAGAAGTTCAAAGAGATGGTAGAAAATTCAAAGTTAATGGACAACGGTTGAAGGCATATTTGGGAAATCCAATAGACACGTAAAACAAGCGTCACATTATCCACCACGGATGAATGCGAGAAAAGTCCTATCAAGACTATAAACTTAGCGCTCCTGAGGCAACCCGAGTATTAGTTGTAGATTCTTTGTTGTTTGCTTGCATTTTTGAGTCTCTTTTTGTCTTCTTTCTTCTTTGATCCATCCTTCCTCTCATCCTAATGAATTCGTAAAATTTCGTGCAGGTGAATCGAAAAAAGGGGACAAATTCAATGATGGGCCGCAAGATCCAAGTGAGCCGCGGACACACCGGGCTGAGGAATAATGGCTGATCAAATCGCACTGTGCCGCGGCATGATCTTACCGAGCCGCGGCACACTGTGTCGCCGAGCCGCGGCACACTAAATGGCAAAGAAACGCCTGTGGCGCCAGATTTGAGCCGCGGCATACTAAGGCCGAGCCGCGGCACACTATTACACCGAGCCGCGGCATACAAATTCCGAGCCGCGGCACCCGACGACTTACCAAAACGTCCTGATTCAATCAGATTTGGGCCGCGGCTCACTTATATTGTGCCGCGGCCCGTGCCGAAATAAGAAGCATCCGTATGGCTCATTCAGCTTGATCGGCCTATATAGAATACTTCTTCCTCCCTTCCTTCCTTCCCGCACACATGGAGGTTAGTTGGCTCCACTCTATGAGTCTCCTTCTCAAATTCTCCAGGTTATTTTTGATGTCTAAATCATAAATGCTTCTTGATGTGAAAAGATTTGGAGTTTTGTATTGCTAGTGATTCTTCATTGTCATTTCTAAAATGGAGTTGGAATATGGGGAATTTTGTTTTATTGTGATAAAATTGATGTTTATGAACGAAGTGTTGATGATGGTTTTCGTAATTCAAGGTTATAATCTGTGTTATTATTTTTGGGATTTGGAATTAACCATGAAAATGTTTGTTCTTCATTTTAACTTGTGCACACAAGGTGTTTGATAAATTGCAGCAATGAACAATGGCTCATTCACACTCCGCATGATGTAGTCAAGAAGCGTGCCTCCTCACCGGACGATGCCAGCACCAGCTCCTGAGCAGACTAGAGGGGAGTACTTGACCTTTTACTTTTCTTGCATTTCATTTTTTGTCCATTGAGGTCAATGTACGTCAGTCTACATTCATTGCTGTACTCTATTTTCTTGCTATACATTATATTTTGTTGCACTTTTCTTTTCTTTGCGAAATTTTTTTTTTTTAGATAGCCTTGCTTGCCGTAGTTTTTCTTTATTCGTGAATTTTCGTGCTTCTATTTTGTGTGATACTGATGTTACGATACTGTCTTTTTCTCTGAATAAGCGGGCGAGTTTTAGTCGAGTTGTAGTCAGTTATTTCCGTTCTGCTTAGTATTCAATTAGGTCCGAAATTTTTCGTAATTGTAGAGGTCTTGCGTATAAGAGACGATACATACTTGTTTTTGAATCCCCTTCAATACGTTTGGCTACATTTTCCTGATAGTGAGTCGACTGCTTTCTTGATCGTGTTGGCACTTAGTTTGAGTTTTGAGTTGGCGCTTTTCCCTATAAGTCGAGATAATGTGTTCTATGAAGGGAAGTCTAGTAACCGGGTATTCGCGTGACCCGTTGTTTACTCGCGTAAAACGACGACCCCGATTAGACTAGTGATGTAGATATTTCACATGTGCCAACGATAGGAGCCTAGTAACCGGGGTATTCGCGTGACCATTGCTTACTCGCGTAAAACGGCAACCTTGAGTCGGTCATGCAGAAATTATGTATTCGAGTTGTTTCTCCGCTGTAGACGGGAACTTAGTAACTAGAAGCATCCATGTGCCCCATGAGTGTCTTTTACGTCAAACGGGTTCCGAATACATGAGAATGGAAGTTCCACCCTAGGATTATCCCGATGAAAAATCCCGAGATCCTAACCTAGTGGTCGACTCGAATCAAATTCTTGAGCATATTTAAATAAGGGGATACTGTCCGAGGTTTATTTGTTATGAGACTCGTGAAAATTTGTGCCTTTAGACTGTGGAACAGGATAAACTAGTTTGGTTGTGTTAGCCTTTCATATTGACGGACGATTTGACTCATGTTTTTGTTAATCTTTGAGCTGAAATTTTCTTCATGAACGAATGATTAGATCGAACTTGATTTCTTTGCGAATCATTATTCGAGTGCAACGCTTGTTACGACACTCGTATTATTTAGAGAGAATGGCAGGATGGTATTGATTAGGTTGAACACTATGAGTTGCACGATTGTTCACGACATTCTTTTATCGACTTTAATTCTTTTTGCTTGAGGACAAGCAAAGGCTTAAGTTTGGGGTATTTGTTAGGCGTATTTTTATACGCTTATTTATTATTATTTGGTGGTATTTTGGAGTGTGAAATCATCTAAATGAGCTTTTAATGCCTTAATTTTGTTTGATTGACAGAAATTGAAGTCCGGAAGCTTAAACGAGGCAAAACGGGCTAAAACGGCTAAACTGGACTATGAGCCGCAGACAAGGAAGTCGAGCCGCGGCAAAGGAAGACACCACCCGAAGGCGAGTAGTCAGTACTTGTGCCGCACAGCCCTGTGAGCCGCGCACGTAAGGATTTAATTACGCCTGTGTTTTGATTTTGGCGATGTGCCGCGGCACGAGTTGATGAGCCGCGGCACACTTAGCGGGTTTGGTACGTCTGCGCGGATTTTGGGCCGTTTCGAAGCCAGTTTTCAACCGATTAATACGGACGCGATTTGTGAAGATGCTGAGCTATAAATAGGGCTTAAGACCCTAATTTAATTATCTTTGGAATCATTAAAGCAAAACCTAGGAGCTTAAGCTTGGAGATAGAGAAGAGGAGGAAAGGCATTTAATTCAAGGGCGGTATATGGAGTCAAGAACGGAGGAATCCGAACTTCATCTGCGTTTGAATTTTATGCTTTCGTTTATTTATTCTCGTATTTTCGCTTTTTAGTATGTCGCTAAAGGCCTAATCTAGTGGTTTTGATGAAACCTTTATTTTGACGAATTGATTGAGATTATCCACTTTATTACCTTTTTATGAGTTTTCCCAATTACGTTTAATGCTTGCAATTATCCGCCAATAGTTGTATTGATTTAATCATTCACTTCGAATCGGGAGAGGAGATTTGGTGAGGAACTATTGGTGAGGACCGTTTTATTCTGTGAGATAGGAATATACTCATAGGAACTACGTGGCCTTTAGGAGATTTCATGCTTTTTGCCTAGCGACGAGATAATTCACCTAGGGATAGAGTGCGTTAGTCGCCGTTAGATAAATCTATTGACCTCGGGAGAGGCGGTAGAATATTTTAGCAATCTCCGCCTTCAATAAATTGGGAAAATTAATTATTAGGGATAATCAAGATTAAATTCGGATAAATTAAGGTGGATTCAGAACTCTAGACTTATTTATCATTTGATTCCTTTCATTCAAACTATCATTTTCTGTTTAGTCTTTTATTAAGTCTTTTAGATATTAATCCAAAAATCCAATTTCGATTGTTCAAATAAAATTGGAGTACGAAAACGTCGGTAGTTAGAAATTCAATCCTCGTGGGAACGATACTCTACTTATCACTTTATTACTTGTATACGATGACGTGCACTTGCGTGTAGGAAATATCGCAACAAGGGGATAAAAACCCGCTTAGACAAAGTTGGAGGAGGATGGGTGGATGAACTTAGCTCGGTACTATGGTCGTATAGGACCACACCTAGATCGTCAACAGGGGAAACACCCTTCAGCATGGTATACGGGTCCGAAGCCGTCATCCCCGCAGAAGTCGGAGAAATGTCCCATCGGGTTCGATGGTTCAACGAGGTGGAGAACGAGGAAATAATGAAGGAGGCGTTAGATACCATAGAAGAAAGAAGGGAAGCGGCAAGATGAATCGAAGATACAAAAGCCCGACAAAACAAACTCATGACAAAAGAGTCAGAAGAGACAGCCTGTGTAGGTGATTTGGTGCTTAGGCGAGCTGATGCCCTCAGAAAAACAGGAAAGCTGGAGCCGAACTGGGAAGGCCCTTACAAGGTAATCCGAATTTATGCGGGGGGAGCTTATGAGCTCGAGGATATGGAAGGGCACCTCATCAAAAGACCTTGGAACATATGTCACTTAAAAAAGTATTTTGTGTGAAGAGGTGTGGAAAAAAGTTTGTGTTGTTCTAATAAAAGTCTATTACAAAAAAATCTCTCTCTGAGTGTGTTGATCAAGTAAAACTAGAAATGACATCTGATTAGGCGAAACGCCTTCAGATCCGAGTAAGGGTGAACCGCCCTCTGACATCTGATCAGGCAAAACGCCTTCAGATCCGAGTAAGGGTGAACCGCCTCGACATCCGATCAGCAAACGCCTTCAGATCCGAGTAAGGGTGAACCGCCCTCTGACATCTGATCAGGCGAAACGCCTTCAGATCCGAGTAAGGGTGAACCGCCCTCTGACATCTGATCAGGCGAAACGCCTTCAGATCCGAGTAAAGTTGAACCGCCCTCTGACATCTGATCAGGCGAAACGCCTTCAGATCCAAGTAAGGGTGAACCGCCCTCTGACATCTGATCAGGCAAAATGCCTTCAGATCCGAGTAAGGGTGAATCGCCCTGTGAAGCTATGACTAAGGGAAATACCCAACCTATACTAAAGATCGGTGAAAAAGTTAAGTCAAAGTGGTCGGGTTACATTTAAGATATTTCGAAATTTATTAGTCGAGACTATACTAAGAAAAAGGCCGGGCCATGTTGGAAAGTAATCATATCAAATCAAACAGGCACAGATACATGAAGGTTACAATCAACACCGAACTATGTTAACTTGTCATACAAAGCACATCACTATTATACAAACCCCAAGTATATTCAACTCAAAAACTTGTCATTCAAAATAGCTGTGCCAGTACAATAAAAAAAAAGAGAAAAAGGGGAAGAAGAATCAGAAGAAAATATATATACATGTCTACACTAAACTACAGTCTCGGAAGACGGAGGAGGCAACGGAGGAGAAGCATCACGGTCGGTCCCGATCACCTCGGGATTAGGAGTGCTGGCCTTAATAGGTGAGCTAGGAGGAGTAGAAGGCAGCTCCAAATCCAGGCCAGATTTCTTTATGGACTCCTCAAGGGCGTCCTTCCACCAGGCCGCCTCCGGAGATTCTTCCACGTCCCCGGACCAACCCGAAGGAACGGGAGCCTCGTCCAATACAGCATCCCAGTCCAGCTCGCCTGTAAAACCCAAAGAAGCTAGTTGCTCACGAGCACGATTTAGAGCAAAATCAAAATATTGTGTCGCGGCAGGGGCTAGCTTAACCAGGAAAGCGGTAGAATTGTGATACCGGGCCAGGAGGGCGGAACGGTAGGCCCCCAGCAAAGAGTGACCAACGTCACTGGTCAGAAATCGACGTCGGCCATCCGTCACCCCGCGCTCATAAGACGATCCCTCGATCTAGCCTCGGCTAGTTGAGCTTCTAGCTGGGTAACCTTTTCTGATTCCGCTCTAGCTTGAGCTTCGAGTTGGGTGACCTTCTCCAACTCAGCCTTAGCCCAGACCTCAAGCTGAGCCGAGAGATTGGAATTAGCCGATAGGGCGGCCTCCAGGTCGGCTGACATCTGGGTGAGCTGGGAGGAAGACGTAGCGCCGATCTTATGGTCCTCTGCGAAGGTCACAAAGGTGGCGAAGAACTGCACAAGAAAGCAAGTTACATCAGGTCGGCAGAGGGGTAATAATAAAGGTGAAAATAATCAAAAAGGGGGGAAGGCGAAAAGGGTTAATACCTTCCCAAAATACATCATCATGGCATCAAAGCGAGGGTCCTCCGCGATATCTCGTAATCCCAGCTTATCCTTAGCTGGGACCATGGAGCTGAAATAGGGAAGAAATCTCTCAAACTCCTTGCAACGGAGAAGAGTCTCCATAGCCGGACCTGGGGGACCCGCGGTCTTCGGCCGTTTGGAAGCGGGAGAGCTAGGAGAAGGGGCCCTCTGAGTGACCTGAAGCTTCCAAGACGAGCTCGCAGGGCTTCGTCCGGTGGTCAAGGTAGGAGCCAGGTCGGAGGGGAGAGTTACCCCAGACTTGGGGCGAGAAGGGAGTTTCCGTTTAATTTTGGATGAGCCCTCTGCCCTCTCCTTGGGGGGATTCGTCGACTTGGGGACCTTCTCTTTCGTTGGTTCAGCCGGCTTGGAGGCATCCGACTGGCAAGTCCGCATGAACCGATCTACAAAAAACAATACAAACGATCAGGGAAATAGCTAAAAAACAAAATAACAAAGATCTGGAAAAAACAGATAAAGCCTACCGATGTCAGGGATAGCCGGGTAAGGATTCGAGCTCAGCCCACAATGGAACAGAAGATCATGGAATTGCGTTAGCTGGAAAGCATTATAGGGAATGGCATTCCATTCCCGAACTTTCTCGACCCACGCAGCCCGGATGGAATTGCGCCTAGGAATAGGATCCTGGCTCGGAGTAGCCTGCGTCCATTCCGTAGGAAAACCCCAAGAATCAGCTGTAGGGAGCCGGAGGAAAAAGAAGCGGGACCTCCAGTCCTTCACATTGGAAGGGAGGTGGGTGAAGAAATGGGCGTTGTTTCGGGACGTCAAGTAAAAGGAGCCTTTAAAACTCTTTAGCCCAAAACAAAAATAGAAAAAGCCCAAGTCGGGTTCCTCATGTCTGTAATGACACAGCACAAGAAAACCAACCATGTAACGAAAAGAGTTAGGAGAAAACTGGTTGAGGGGAAGATTATATTTAACGGAGAGAGAGACAAGGAAGGGATGGGGTGGAAAGCGAAGACCAGTACTCACCTGATCCACGAACCAGGTAATATGCCCCGGGGGAGGATGATCAGGGGTGTCACTAGCCTGAGGCGTGACAAATTCCCACCCCGGGGGAAGTCTAAGAAATCTTATAAAACTAGCCAGCGCGGCTGGGCTAGTCCTCGATAGAGGATGAGGAGGAAGAACTCGAGTCGCTCCTACAACCGTCTGATATGGATCGACTAAGAGGCCGGTCACAGTTACTTCGTCCATAGGAGGAGGGGAAGGAGGATCTACAATGATTAGGGGGATGCCAGAGGGAGGGATGTCACCTAGCTCGGACCAGTCTACATCACCTAAGGGCTCATCCCTAAGACAGAGGGAGGAACCAGTAGCTCGCCCCGATATACCCCCTGAATCCCCATCAGAAGAGGAAAGACCTTCTAAAAAAGAGTTCACGGCCGATTCGCCGGAAATATTTTGAGAATCCGAAGCAGACGACATAATAAAAGGAAGAAAAGAGAGGAAGAAGAAAAGGAAAATATCTGTAAAACAAATCAAAAACTAAAGAGGTGTTTAGATGAACATACCCATGGGATTAGGTGGAAGATCGCCGGAGAAAGGTAGAGGAAGTACCACCGAAAGCAAGAAATCAAGGTCGCAGGTGTCGCCGGAGTTACCCTCACACTAGTATGTCGCAAGAAGAAAAGTTGGAAATGGCAGAAGGGGGCAGAGGATCCATACTTATAGAGGAGGGGGGCGAAGATCGAAGAAGAGAACGGGCGATCTGGAGCGTCCGATGCCTCCTACAAAAGAACGGCTGGGATTTGGCACCGCCTTATCCGACCTATAGCAGGTCGACACCTGGCTTTGACCATCGACGCGACGTTTGGGAGGCGGGGAAAGTAAAAGACAGGTTATTATCGCGCATGAAGTCCGAAGCGTTATCTGGGAACGGGAGTCCCAAGGATTATTGCGTCAAGGTCGTCCGATTATAAACAAACCTTACTCTACTCGGTCTTACAGCTCGACTAGAGTAGGGGGGACTGGTTGATAGGACGCCGAATGTACGCTCCCTGAAAACCCGTTTTAAAATATGGACCAATAAAAGTCCGACCCAGGTTCTTAGATAAGGGGATGCCAACCTCAAGGTCCTTTAGAAGGTTGCCGAACTCGGAGGCCCCTCTTAGCTGTTGTAACACCCCCAATCCGCTCAGGGATATTACACGCCGTAGAACCTTTCCTCAAGGATCTACCAGGCTAGCAACAACATGAAACATCTCGACAATGCCTTTAAGGCTAAAATGACTCAGTAGACCGATTTGGCCTTTCAATAAAAACATACAACTCGATTACAACTCATGCCCACGCAGGGGTCAAGACACATCCACACCCGTACAACGGGAAAAATATAGCAGCGGAAAATAAAGTACAACTGAACCAATACACGATGTACGGTTCCTCATGTGATTAGTATCGATCGTCTTTCATCATCCTTCGTGCCGACCCTGTGTTATGCTCCAAAACCTGAATGCAAAAACAGACATCCACCCCCCGAATACTCGGGGGTTAGAAAAACTCCACTGTTTTGCTAGTGCAAGAACAAAGTGCAAATACGAGCCATACAATTCACATTCCACGAATAACAATAACCAGGAATCCTCAAAGATCCAAACGAAACGAAAAGTACTTCCCGAGGCAAGAGTTTGAGTAAAGACTTCCCAAAATTTCAAGATCAAAATATCAAGGGAAACAATTTATAAAATGATTGAAATACCATCGGGAGTTTTAATATAAAACAATTTAGGATTATCAAATCCTACTTTTCAAAATCCAAAAGGCAAAAGGGTTCACCGCCCCAAAAGTTTACTCTCCGTGAAATAACCTTTACCAAACCGTTGGGATTTTAGCCCCAAATCCGTCAAATGACCTTTACAAAAACGTTGGGATTTTAGCCCCAATCTCATCAACTCACAGTACACAAGAACGACCATAAGGTTCGTCTCCCAACATCAAAATCCACAAATAAAGGATTTAACACAAACAACAAAGTACTCTAGTGCCATCCTAGCCAAGCAGGCCAAACGAACAACTTACCTCTTACACACTTAGTCAATGCATGCAATCATGAAAACCGTTCAAAAGCACTCATTTCCAGAAATGCCATAATCAAATCACATTTGCAAAATGCACCACAATTAACCGTCGATCCACGTCTCTGTGGACCCCTACCGAGACCCCGTCGGATCTAACCCGTAGTGGTTAAAAGCAAGCTCGTCGATCCACGTCTCTTGTGGACCCCTACCGAGACCCCGTCGGATCTAACCCATAGTGAGCATACACACACACGTTACTCATGCAATACTAATATGCTAAGAATGTAAGTTCATTAAGAATACTCACTAGAGATGGCCATTAACTCGACACCATTATCAAACTCTTCAAAACACAATAACAAGATTAAATACGGAATACACGATTCCATAACTTTAAACAATAGGAGTATCATCATCAAATCCTTCAACGTTCAAAATAATCAAATCATAATCAATTCCCAAAACACACCATTCACAAAACACACACGCATTTTGAAAGAAAGCCTTTAACGAGGCCAAACCAAAATCTTTTGAAACTTCATTTCAAACAACCAAACAAACACACCAAGACGATCACCGATCATCATATCCATAAAATAAGAAAAGTATGGGCAAGGTACTTGCCTCGAATAACCACAACGCGGAGAATCGGCCGAAGTAGGTTGCCACGAACCGACTACGAACTCTCCGTCTCCACCGAACGACAATCCACAACAATGAACTACGAACGAAAATAATAACAACGAAAATGAATTCCAATGTATGACCCAAAGCCGCTGAATTCAAAGAACAAATGACGAAGGTTCAAGGATTTCCCCCAAAACGGCCAAGAACACGATTCGTTCCGTCAAATCACGAAAACGAAATTCCAAGTTGAAATATAGGTATACAATCCATAGAATATGTTTAACAACATCATTTAACCATAATCGATCCATCGAAAACGGATGAAAAATGAGATCGAGGACAAATCCCCCAAAAAGTCAATTCGAAGGAAATCAAGAAATATACTTCGATTCGACGAAGAACAATGGATTAAATGATGTTAAACACAAGAATACTACCAAGATTAATCATGCCCATCATGAATTAATCAACAACACGGAACGAATCGGACAAAAATGCAAAAACCTCCAAATTCACGAAATTAGGGTTCTAAGAAAGATTACCTTGATTCGCTGGATCAAAGGATGATATAAGATGATTTATTGATGTTATGAACTCAAGAACTTTGTGGATTTATTGTCAAACAACATGGCTTCGCCACCCTCGAATCGCCAACCGCGGATAGAAGAGGAATGAAGTGAAAAATGAATGAAAATGTGACTGCTCTGTCACATTTATACTGGGCCGGAACTAGCGTGCGCTAGCCTTCCCGGACTAGCGTGCGCTATCGGCCGGTATCGGCCAAGTACCCTCGGCCAGGGCCCGCACGACCCGGCACCACCGACCAAACCTGCCGACCCGACTCCCGCTAGCGTGCGCTACGGCCGGAAGCCTGTGCGCTAGCCGACCTGTCCAGTAGCCTCTGGACTAAACAGCTCGCCCCGGTAACGTACGCTAGTCGGTTAGCGTGCGCTACGACCGACAGTAGCGTGCGCTACCTGCCGATACTGACCGAGTCCAGAACCTCAGAACCCCATTGCCCAGACCCGTTAGCGTGCGTTAGGCCAGCCTATAGCGTGCGCTACACCTGCCGGTTAGCGCGTGCAGCCTTCCGGCCGTAGCGTGCGCTACGCCGGTTCCTGCCGCACCTGTCCGGCCGGTGCCACTGTCGTCCGGCCGATCCATAACCGTCCGGCGATGCGACCACTGTGGGCTCGACGACCCGATTTCCGAAAATGTACGGAACGAACACGACGAAAAGTTCGCGGACAACATCAACGACCCGAAATGAAAACATAATACCATAATTAATCATATGCGACCAAGAAACGGGTCGAGACAACAATTACAGATACGGATACCCGTAACTTTTAAGAAATTACAAAATGACCCAAAACGCCCGAAAATCACGATACGTGATCGAATAACCAAACCGAAGTTCACAAAACGTCTAACGAAGTTAAACAGACTTATGGGAAACTCGAAACAGCAGTTTCGAACGAGATTCGCAAGAATCGAACTCAAGCGCGGAAAAGTCGCTAAAAAGCACGGAACTCAACAAAACGACACCGAAACGAACTCGGATGTCAAAAAGTGCAGAATTAATCATTCTTAGAATGACGAAATGGTCATGAGCAAGTCGTCAAAACGGACTCCGGTCGAAAAAAGAAATTTACCGAAAATCGAAAATTGCGGATATTACATTATACCCTCCTTAAAAGAAGTTTCGTCCCGAAACTTAAAACAAGTAGGGAGAAGAAATATTCCGCCAGGAAAAACTCAATGAGATACACAAGAATGCGTAACTAACGCCCAACGGCGAAATGTTACAAACAACGCAAAGGAATATACGGCGTGAAAACACACTCCACGGCGACCAACACAACGTCGCCGTTAGGGATATAATAAAACCAACAAATGACAAGCGTCATCAAATGGATAATACAATCAAGTCAATTATCCGAATAATCGCAAAACACAACGAACAAAATTAATACGATTGACCAACCTAACGGTACATTGATCAAAACGCGAGCCAATCGCTGAATAAATACGGAATTCCACCGCCCAAGGGTTGGAAGATCGAAAACGATACTAATTTCCCGAACTTAAGGGAATTACGAAGGAGCCTGAACGCTCAACAATCACGAAACGAGAACAAAAACCGAACAAACAAACGATCGAGACAACAAAAATCGAACAATCATGTCCGAAACACGAAGGATAATAAAATTCAAACAACAACTCCCAGGATGATCTGGTGAGAACTACAAGACATGCATTCCCATAAGATCCACAGGAAAGGGAATAGCGATTGAAAAGTCACAACGACAAACGAGTTATTCCGAAACGATACCACACTCGTTCGATAAACAAAAACAAGGGGCAGGACAAGCTCAGAAATGTCAACGAACATAAATGAGTCGACAAAGTAGAATATACAGAAGTTCAAAATCCGATCCACTTCGAATAAAAGAACTAGTAGAACCAAATGATGTTACTCCCGAACAAGGTTCACAAGAATCGAACCGAACTCGAAAAAGTCACAGCCATAACCAGATCGACTCAAAACAAGATCACAGCTCGCTCGGACGATGAAACTGAAATACCGAACAAGTTCATAAAGTATCAACAAACATGAGCGAATCGATAGACTGGAGAAAGAGAAAATACCAAAGTCAAAATAGTACGGGTATTACCTCCGACCTCGTCGACGAAATTCACAAAAACGGGAGCAAGGTAACAAGACATTAAACAACCGACACATAACGGAACCATCACCGATGCACACGGTCATACCAAACCAAGCTCTAACAGCTCGCACATATGCGACAACGCAGAAATCACCACGAGGCGACAACATTCAACACCAACATCCCGCCTCTCACAGGGGGCTAGCACAACCAATGTATGGAAATCGACTGAACGCTCACACCGCCAATTCGATCATACTCGGGAGAAAGTATCAAAATGACAACGCGAACATTATACATACATACCCAGCCCTCAAACGGTAATGGATAGGTTTTAAAAACGAAAACCTCATTTTGAAAATAATTTGAAGAATACCGGTTGATCTTGAGTATCACCTTTAAAAAAAAAATACAAACGTGAAACATCGTTATCGAGACTTTGGAGAACCATTTCGCATTTGATAAAAATGAGGACACTTTCTCTTAGTGAAAACTTTCAAAATATTCAACCCTTGGGTCTAAATAAAAGTGTTTCTAAAAGATTGAAAATATCTCAAAGCATTTTGGTCCTCAAAGTAGAATTTTTTTGAAATATATTGTGGCACCTAGGATGTACCACAAGAAAATAACTCATTTGAAAAGTATGTCTCGAAATTTATTTTTCTAAGATACTCAAGGTTTTCAAAAATTCAATAGGCCAGAATGCCCAAACTCACACATATCGCCGTTCACTAAAACAACTCCTAGTACACGTATCAAAACATTTAAAATCAAGACAATACATGTGTTTAAACGAAAATAAACGAGAAAATACCACATCCAGAACAAAACCACCGACCCCATTCGAGGCCTCTAAGGACCCTCCCGCACTGGTTAGTGAACAAATCGAACGCGTATAAGCACAAAGCTTCCACAATAGAACTTGTAAAACGTGCAAATCGATTCGAAAACCATCAGCAACGGACAAAAACAACAATAAAAAGACATCACAAGCGACGACACTCCTCGTATAAATCAAATACGAGAGTCGACTAAATACATATCGTGAAATCAAAATCCACATAAGGATTCCACCACTTAACAAATAATCATAAAAATAGCTCGTGTCACACGAGGCACAACACAAAGAAGGGAGACTTACTTCCACAGGTCGCATGAAGATGATGATCGCTTCACGATACTAATCACGACCAACAAACTCAAACGACGCGTCGCGACACGACTCAGTCAGATAAAATCCGACGAAACAAGACTCAAACAACACGACTTGACCCGACAGCCTAGGTTTCCTCAACCTAAGCTCCGATACCATTTATGTAACACCCCCAATCCGCACAGGGATATTACACGCCGTAGAACCTTTCCTCAAGGATCTACCAGGCTAGCAACAACATGAAACATCTCGACAATGCCTTTAAGGGTAAAATGACTCAGTAGACCGATTTGGCCTTTCAATAAAAACATACAACTCGATTACAACTCATGCCCACGCAGGGGTCAAGACACATCCACACCCATACAACGGGAAAAATATAGCAGCGGAAAATAAAGTACAACTGAACCAATACACGATGTATGGTTCCTCATGTGATTAGTATCGATCATCTTTCATCATCCTTCGTACCGACCCTGTGTTATGCTCCAAAACCTGAATGCAAAAACAGACATCCACCCCCCGAATACTCGGGGGTTAGCAAAACTCCATTGTTTTGCTAGTGCAAGAACAAAGTGCAAATACGAGCCATACAATTCACATTCCACGAATAACAATAACCAGGAATCCTCAAAGATCCAAACGAAACGAAAAGTACTTCCCGAGGCAAGAGTTTGAGTAAAGACTTCCCAAAATTTCAAGATCAAAATATCAAGGGAAACAATTTATAAAATGATTGAAATACCATCGGGAGTTTTAATATAAAACAATTTAGGATTATCAAATCCTACTTTTCAAAATCCAAAAGGCAAAAGGGGTCACCGCCCCAAAAGTTTACTCTCCGTGAAATAACCTTTACCAAAACGTTGGGATTTTAGCCCTAAATCCGTCAAATGACCTTTACAAAAACGTTGGGATTTTAGCCCCAATCTCATCAACTCACAGTACACAAGAACGACCACAAGGTTCGTCTCCCAACATCAAAATCCACAAATAAAGGATTTAACACAAACAACAAAGTACTTTAGTGCCATCCTAGCCAAGTAGACCAAACGAACAACTTACCTCTTACACACTTAGTCAATGCATGCAATCATGAAAACCGTTCAAAAGCACTCATTTCCGGAAATACCATAATCAAATCACATTTGCAAAATTCACCACAATTAACCGTCGATCCACGTCTCTGTGGACCCCTACCGAGACCCCGTCGGATCTAACCCGTAGTGGTTAAAAGCAAGCTCGTCGATCCACATCTCTTGTGGACCCCTACCGAGACCCCATCGGATCTAACCCGTAGTGAGCATACACACACACGTTACTCATGCAATACTAATATGCTAAGAATATAAGTTCATTGAGAATACTCACTAGAGATGGCCATTAACTCGACACCATTATCAAACTCTTCAAAACACAATAACAAGATTAAATACGGAATACACGATTCCATAACTTTAAACAATAGGAGTATCATCATCAAATCCTTCAACGTTCAAAATAATCAAATCATAATCAATTCCCAAAACACACCATTCACAAAACACACACGCATTTTGAAAGAAAGCCTTTAACGAGGCCAAACCGAAATCTTTTGAAACTTCATTTCAATCAACCAAACAAACACACCAAGACGATCACCGATCATCATATCCATAAAATAAGAAAAGTATGGGCAAGGTACTTGCCTCGAATAACCACAACGCGGAGAATCGGCCGAAGTAGGTTGCCACGAACCGACTACGAACTCGCCGTCTCCACCAAACGACAATCCACAACAATGAACTACGAACGAAAATAATAACAACGAAAATGAATTCCAATGTACGACCCAAAGCCGCTGAATTCAAAGAACAAATGACGAAGGTTCAAGGATTTCCCCCAAAACGGCCAAGAACACGATTCGTTCCGTCAAATCACGAAAACGGAATTTCAAGTTGAAATATAGGTATACAATCTATAGAATATGTTTAACAACATCATTTAACCATAATCGATCCATCGAAAACGGATGAAAAATGAGATCGAGGACAAATCCCCCAAAAAGTCAATTCGAAGGAAATCAAGAAATATACTTCGATTCGACGAAGAACAATGGATTAAATGATGTTAAACACAAGAATACTACCAAGATTAATCATTCCCATCATGAATTAATCAACAACACGGAACGAATCGGACAAAAATGCAAAAACCCCCAACTTCACAAAATTAGGGTTCTAAGAAAGATTACCTTGATTCGCTGGATCAAAGGATGATATAGGATGATTTATTGATGTTATGAACTAAAGAACTTCGTGGATTTGTTGTCAAACAACATGGCCTCGCCACCCTCGAATCGCCAACCGCGGATAGAAGAGGAAGGAAGTGAAACATGAATGAAAATGTGACTGCTCTGTCACATTTATACTGGGCCGGAACTAGCATGCGCTAGCCTTCCCGGACTAGCGTGCGCTATCGGCCGGTATCGGCCGAGTACCCTCGGCCAGGGCCCGCACGACCCGGCACCACCGACCAAACTGGGCCGACTCACTGCTGGCGTGCGCGCTACGGCCGGAAGCCTGCGCGCGCTAGCCGACCTATCCAGTAGCCTCTGGACTAAACAGCTCGCCCTGGTAACGTACGCTAGTCGTCCGACAGCATGCGCTACCCCTTCCGGTTAGCGTGCGCTACGACCGACAGTAGCGTGCGCTACCTGCCGATCCTGACCGAGTCCAGAACCTCAGAACCCCACTGCCCAGACCCGATAGCGTGCGTTAGGCCAGCCGATAGCGTGCGCTACACCTGCCGGTTAGCGCCTTGCCCGGCCGTGGCGTGTTCTACGCCGGTTCTGCCGCACTGTCCGGCCGGTGCCCGCAATCGTCCGGCGATCTCAGAACCGTCCACAAGATGCAGACCACTGTGGCTCGACGACCCGATTTCCGAAAACGTACGGAACGAACACGACGAAAAGTTCGCGGACAACATCAACGACCCGAAATGAAAACATAATACCATAATTAATCATACGCGATCAAGAAACGGGTCGAGACAACAATTACAGATACGGATACCCGTAACTTTTAAGAAATTACAAAATGGCCCAAAACGCCCGAAAATCACGATACGTGATCGAATAAACAAACCGAAGTTCACAACACGTCTAACAAAGTTAAACGGACTTACGGGAAACTCGAAACAACAGTTTCGAACGAGATTCGCAAGAATCGAACTCAAGCGCGGAAAAGTCGCTAAAAAGCACGGAACTCAACAAAACAACACCGAAACGAACTCGGATGTCAAAAAGTGCAGAATTAATCATTCTCAGAATGACGAAACGGTCATGAGCAAGTCGTCAAAACGGACTCCGGCTGAAAAAAGAAATTTACCGAAAATCGAAAATTGCGGATATTACAGCTGTGACATCTGTTAGAAGGGCGCCGACCTCGGAGGCCCCGCTGACCTATGATATCTGATAAAAGGTTGCCGACCTCAAAGGTCTCTCGACCTACGGATTTGAATAGGAATGACTCGACCTAAGTAATCTTTTATAATATGAGCCGACCTAAAACCACCGAGCTCAGGAAGGTCGAACTCTTGGGAAAGAAGATTCTGACTCACCTGACAGAATCCCTGAGATCTAGGGATTGAGAGCCCATACCTTGCAATCCCGGAAATCCAGGGATGGAAAATCGCAGCCTGAATCCCTGGATATCTGGGATTTTCTCTGGAAATCAGGGAAAATCTTAGACAATAAGGCACCCCCCTCCTATAAAAGGGAGAGAGGGGGTTTCTCAAAAGGGGACACATTATGAGAATATAACATATATTAGAGAGAGAAAGAAAGATAATACTTCATACATTTTGGGTTTTCTTAGCTAAACTCCTAAGATTAACCCGGTTCTTGGTGACCGATCAGCTCGGTTACATCAGGGTGGATTTGGGGCGGAGGCACCTATATCTATTTCCATCCTCATTTCCAAATTCTATCTCCATAACCACCTCATCTTCATCGGATTGTATATGTTCATACTTCATACCTATTCCCGTCCCCGTCGGGTTTTGAATACTCAAGGGTATCCACATCCTCATTATTTGAACACAAACTCAATTTATAATACGAAATTATAGAAACCCAATTCCGAAGAGAATAACACACAAGTAGTTTGTTCAATCAAACACAAATCTAACAATTTCTTAAACATAAATCCGGTATTTGTTCAATCATAAATCATAATCCTAACATTTGTTGAGAACACTAAACACAAAAATAAAACAAATGATTCAGCTTAGGAAACAGGTTCCTCTTGGCATTTGGCAATCCATCCACTTCTTCTTTCTTTGCTATGCTGCCTGCAAAATGAAACATAGTAGAAAAGTGCAATCAATTAAAAGTTCTAACAAATACTACTCAGCTCGTCATGCATAAAGTTGAGAATCTTATATACTTAAAGATTCAGTCCTTTAATTTAATGTGCAAGGGTAATTGTGCACAAAAATGTACTGTACAACCAGTTTTTCTATACTTTAAAAGCACCCACATTATGAGGCAATATTCGTACACTAACCAGATTAAAGGACAAGGGAAATATTAATTGTTGTTACAGTTTTAGGAAAATCAAAAGACTTTTTAATTAGTGATGAGGAAGACAAATATGTACAAGAGTTCCAGGCATTCAAAGAGTGAGGAGTTATCCTCCAGACAGTTACAAATATGAAGGATTATAGCAATTACAACAAAAGAAGAATATAAAGAGTTTGGCACAAAAAGCAGCTTATAAATAGTGAAACCAGAACTCACAATCACTCCCCAACTCTCATCACAACAATAGACCCGATCTATACACGAAAATAAAACAAAGATCTCACCAAAAAAACCCATCATAGATCTTAATCAAAACACAAACACGACTCGATTATACAAGATCTCAGGTTCATTTCATCAAGACAAAAGATCTTTCAGATCTTACATATTAAACCCATCATATATCTGTGTAATGTTTAACTCATTTTTTATATCCGAAATAAAGATTGTATTATACTCCCTCCATCCACAATCAATGTTCCCCAACTTTTTGAGTTCGGGTTTTAAGAAATATTAGGTGAGTGTGATGTGAGTGGAGTTTGAGTCCCATATTAAAAGTAATTTAATGTTAATTAAGTTGGTTAAATAATTTAATATGTGGGTCAGCCTGGTAAAATGTGTAAATATATAAAAATTATAAGAATATTTTAGTAAATTGTATTGTGGGGGTAGTGTTTAAAAATAGAAAGGGAATATTTTTTGTGGACATACCAAAATAGCAAAAGGGAACATTGATTGTGGACGGAGGGAGTAACAATTATGTTAAATACAATCTTTGTTTCGTTCAAAGACGCAAAAAAAAAAACTGAAAATAAATTTAAAAGGATACCTACCCGAGACCCTTTTAAAGGATCTTGAATCCAATACCAAAAGATATAATATTTTGATTTTTTTTGTGTTCGGTTGTGATGATAAGGAAAAATTGATGTATGTGTTTTTGAGATCTAGATGGTGACTGCAAGAGGAGTAATGGGTTGTGTTTGTGTTTGTTTTGGAGTGTGATATATGTTTGTTTAGGAGGTATAAAGTATGGATTGTGCAGCCTTTCAGCCGATTTCAGCAGCCGAGAATTTGTTCTGGGCCCGTACGCACACTTGGCCCGTGTAGTCGGCCTTGCCGTCCTTCTCTGGAGCAACCGTTCATTCGCTTCGTCAGTATGTATGTATCCGATTTTGTTCGTGTGTGTTTGTTCACCGGTATTTCATGAAGAAGAGGAGACGATAGTCAATCGGTGTCAGTGAGAGAGAGAACCGATTTAAGAGGAAATTTAGAGATGATAGTTTCAGGGAATCGGGAGAGGGGGTCGGGTGGTAGAAGGTTAGGGAGAGAGGACCGAGAGGGGGAGTGGGGCGGTAATGAGAGAGGTGAGAAGTGAAGGGGATTGTTGGCTGCTGGGGTTAGGAAGAAGGGTTTATATATCCACGAATGTTTAGGGCTTTTCATTTTAGACCCCAGACTTTCCAGGTCTTTCAACTTGACCCAAATCCATTTCTTAGTTATTCAATTTAACTCCAGAATTTTGGACACTTCATTTTAGCCCCAGTCTGATATATAATTTCTCCAAGATAGCTCCAACCTTTTTCGAGTCATTCAATTTAGCCTTCACTTTTTCCAGTAATATTCAATTCAACACCAGATTACATTAGAGTAATAAGGATGGCAATGAATGATTATTTTTGAGGGATATGGTTGGAAGATATAAGGGAGGTGATTATTTGTTTGGAGTGATAAGGATGGCTTGATATTGATGAGAGTGACTACGTAGGGTTGTTTGTGTGAGAAATCATAGTATCCTCATTTTTAGGGTTTGGTATAATGAGCCTTGCGATCCGAAAGATTAAAGCAAGTCGTTGGTGGATAGACCATGGAGGTTTTGTGGAAACAACCTAGTAGTATATGGGTCTCTTAAGTATTTCAAAACTAACCCGTAGTACTTTTAACTGAATTGAATTGGTAATCGGGCTCACCTTAGGAGCAACAGTGCACCACCAAAGATGCATAGAAGCACAAAATAGATATACACATTGTTGGTTAATTATATACCCAAAAGCCTATAACATTAGGAAGCCCAATGAAAACTAGAGATAAATAAATCTTTTTTTTTAGTAGATCATGCACTTAGAAAATTACTTTTTTAAATTTATTATTTTTGACGTTATGAATTAACTACTGAAAATTGTATTAATATGTGAAGTTTGTGTTGTTGGACAATTAATAGATTTGGCCTACATAGTATATGATTAGTGCCGCACATTAAGCGAGGAACAATCAGATCCAAACTATATACAACGCACGGGTCTGAATGCCTCGTATTAGTAAAAAGCAGCCTTACTTGAAAAATGGGTAGGATTTAATGTAACATGTTTTTGGTCTTCAATTAATTTGATTGTGTTTAATTTAGTTACAGGCCCAAAGTTTATTATTTGAGGTTTCAATATATAGTACGACGTAGTTTTGATATGCGGGGCAGATATGGGGGTGGCGCACCTAAATCCATCCTTGACCCGTCATGGCACACTTTATTGCGGGTATTCCCCGTACCCGCTCCATAACCCGGTCAATGCGGGTATTCTCCGCATTGACCGAATCAGACCCGCGGATATGGGGATAATTGTCATCCCTAATCCCACTATGTGCAAGAGTAAGTATGAATAGATCGACCATCAAGAATCATAGTGAACCACCTCGTTGTTTGTTTAAAAACCGAATCAACCTCAGAAAGAGCACTGGGTGGGTTCCCCGAGTAGGGACTCCAGGGATCAGGTTAGAATCATATCAGAAAGGGTTAAAAGCAACATAGCGTAAAAGTAGGGTAATAGACAACCTAAGATCAAACGATGATAACCCACCATATACAAATCAACGAGAAAACCTCTCAACATATAATTATATTCATATTCTAGATATATACGCATCAAATAATTATTACAATCACAACCTCGAGATCAAAAGTATCTCGAGGGTTGGGGCGGTTGTGTTCTCAACCGTCACTCACCCTTTTAAATTAACAACTTTCCCGGATTTGTGCCCAGATAATAATCAATATCGAATTTCTGCCAATAATCTGCTCGATGATTGGGACATGGTCACTACCAAAATCGGGGGTTTAGCCGACGACTTAAAGTCGTCGGCTAAAGGTAAATATCGTCGGCTAATCCTATCAGTCGTCGACTAAAAAACCGTCGGTCGATATTCGTCGGCCAAGGTTTAGCCAACGACTTTTTTGGTAGTCGTCGGCTAAAGTTTAGCCGACGACTTTGTTAAATGTCGTCGGCTAAAATTTTTTCAAAAAAGAAAAAAAAGTAATATACTTTAGCCGACGACTGTTGTAAAGGTCTTCGGTTAAAACCTAATATAAAAAAAAATTAATTCAGATTTTGGGAATAATTTATAGTCAACACAACATAATACACCAATTAATAACACAACATGCCAACAATACATACAATTCAACACAATACACCAACTAATAAATTAGAGACAAAAATACACCAACAAAATCGGACTAAAATCGGGCAAAAAAATACAATCTACCTGCTGGGCGGCGGACAACGGCGGACGGCAAACTGACGTGCTGCGGACTGATGAAATTATGAGGTGAAATAAAAATATACAATACACCAATTCAACATCAACAAAAATACAATAATTCAACACAATACACCAATTAATAACACAATACACTAACAATACATACAATTCAACACAGTACACCAATTAGTAACACAATACACCAACAATACATCAAATAAATACAATAAATTCATCAAACAAATGAAACTAAATAAAACACAAAATTCTAAAATCTAAATAACACCTAACCTAATAAACTAAAAAATAATAAAAACTACATGAAAAACAACCTAATTACAGATAAAATTATTACACTACAAATGCACAAAGAAAACGGGTTACCTGTGCGGAGGTCAGGCCGCGGGCGGACGTTCGAGCAGCGGGCGGCGGGCGGACGGTCGAGCGGCGGTGTTCTGGTGGGTTGGTGACGGGCGGTCTGGTGTCTTCGGGCGGGTGACGGGTGGGTGGGGGAAGAAAAAAGAAGAAAAGGAAGAGGGTATATATATATTTAGAGGTTTAGCCGACGACTAGATCTAAGTCGTCGGCTAAACCGCAATTTTTTTTTTTTTTTTCGGGTACCAAGGAGAATTGAGGACGATATATAATTTTAAATTGGAGGTTTAACCGACGACTAGATCTAAGTCGTCGGCTAAACCCCATTTTTTTTGTATATATATTTAGAGGTTTAGCCGACGACTATATCTATGTCGTCGGCTGAACCCCATTTTTTTTCCGACGACTACGTTGTAGTTTAGCCGACGACCTGGACAAAAGTCGACAGTTAAAACATTTTAACCGACGACAGTATGGGTCGTCGGCTAAAGTCCAAAGTTTAGCCGACGACACTTAAAAGTCGTCGGCCTTTTTTTAAGTGTCGTCGGCTAAAGTTCTTTTTTTAGTAGTGGGTTGGGGCCCTTAGACATTCCCCGGTCACTTTCCAATCATCACGAATCACAATCGAAAATTCAAAAATAGAACACATGATTAAAATTTTAGTATGTAAAACCAATTTTCAAAGTCCAAGCATGTAGCGAACTAGCCTTAAGTTCGTCGAAAAAGTCCTCAATGTCAAGATCCACAAATACGGCGATCAGACTATCACAAATCACAATCTAGTAAAATTATGATAATTCAATTAATCTTTCATTCGACATCTTTCATCTAATTATCATCATCAATCATCAATAACTAATAATCAAAGAAATCCCTTCCTCGATCAAACTTAACGATTATCGAGTCAGAATAGTATAACTATTTGGAACATGATTCAACAAAGTTATTCGATCAGAAACTCGATGGAATTATAATCCAATCCCATGGTGATTTTTAATGATCCTTCAATTCATATCTTCTCATAGTTTGATTGCCATGAAGGTTCTTTCTAATGATATTCAGACCCGTGCGTTGCACACGTATTGCATAATTTTTTTTTTGATATTTGATGTTTAGCGTAAAGGGTTAAAAGTATTGATAAAAGGATTGTTCAAACTGTTAATTATAACTTTTTAATTGATTGGATTGGGTTGGGTCGAGTCGCACCAAATCGGTGTTTACTAATAGATTGTGGTACAATTTCCTTTTCAATAATACGTACGCCGTCTCCTAAGTTTTTATTTGGTTTAATAGCAATACCTTTACAATCGATGAACGACAACATCCAAAAACACTTTCAACATAACTGAAGATTATTAACCAACCACAAAACCAGAAAGAGTTCTTAATATCTACGAATGTAAAAAAATAAACAAAAATTAAGTTGGTTGTGGCCCTAAAACTTTTGACTAATCTTTTAATTACCTCAATATAACCCAAATAATTAAAGGTTGTATTATATTTGACAACTTAGAAAAAAAGAAATTTAACCATTTTTAAAATGTATTTTGACATTGATATTTTGGCATTGTTGATAAGTATTTTTAACATGATACTAAAAATTCAAGACATTAAAAACAATTGACTTTATATATAAAGATGTATTAATGACATTAATAATTAAGATTCAATATTTAATTATTGAGATTAAATTTTAATGGCATTAATCATTAAAACTCAATATTTAATTATTAGGACTCAATCTTTATATAGATGCGAGGCCTTACGAATCCGTGCGATGCACCGGCTGTATTTTTTGTTGAATATCTACGTGTTTTGTACGTAATGTTTGTGCAGATGTTTATATACTTTTTATCAAGGTTGCGTCAATGTTTGTAATATACATTTTATATAATCAGTTATATGTAATGTATTAGTTTTTGTTTTCCAATAAGTTTGTAATTTGTGTTTGTTATCATGGGATGAAGATTGTTGGTGACGTTATTTCATCACTTTTAATTGAGGTTGAGTGAAACACTCAGAATGATATCTAGATTTTATAGTCTTAAACACTGATGGATGGATTGAAAGTTTGTCGTGATAGTATTAAATATCTTGCATTGCACATAGTTTTGGTCTGTTCCATATTCGGTTAATTTATGGTATTAATTTTGGGTATGGTTTACTTTAGTTTGGTTATACAAAAATGTTAAGTTCGGGACGATGAGTAAAAGCGTTGGTCATATATGTTAAATTTAAGTTGTTGTTATAGTGTAGTATGTTAATGTTATGCATTATATGTACGTGTTTTGTACTTAATATTGGTGCACATGGTTGAATATGTGCAGATGGTTACCAAGATTGCGTCGGATGTTGTTTGTTGCCATTTGAGAAGCTTATAGCTTTTTTTTTTTTGTTATTGTCATTTTCAGAACCCGTGTGATACACAAACATTGTATCTAATTATTAATCCCGTAATGTTTATATAAATTGCCGAATATACAACAATTTGTAACTAAGGTTGCCGCGAGAGAACTTTGTTGATTGTTGAGAAGATTTTGTTAATGTTTACGTAGATGTAACCATTTTATTTTCTATAAAAACTAAAGAATCAAGAACACAAACAAACTAAACTAAATCACTTAATAATCAAATCATCACCATTTAACCTTAACAAAGAAACAACCTATGCTAAAAAAACATCATCTTGATTAACATGTTATAGACATCGCGAAAACAAACACTTACATTTCATCATGTAAAGAATGCAATTAAACAATAATATGATCAGTAACAGATAGAATAGAAGTAAAGAATGAAAATGTAATCATTCAAAAATTAAAACCATCAATATTATAGTCATCAAGTAATCTTGGAATAAAATCAAACCACCAAAGTTGATACCACAATATAAAAAATGATTCTTTAATTTAACTACATAATACAATGAACAATCAAAGTCACTAAGAATTTATTTATCAATCCCATTTGTTAAATCAATATATATTCAGTGGTATCTCTAAACAATCCATCCAAACCAACCAATGAGTCCCCATTTGGGATCGGCTTTTTCTACGTTGGCGAGAGCTTTTAGTTATAAGCTCTGGTGGCACCTTCGCGCGGGCACGTCTCTGTGGGCGCAGTTTATGCTCCGCAGAAACTGCTTTCCTGGCCTTTATACGCCTATGCGTACTGCTCTTAAAGCTCGTGCCAGCCACCCTTGGCGCCGTCTCCTCCGCATGGGTATTGAGGCTCACGAGTTCATTCGCTGGACTCTTGGTCGTGGCTGTGGGGAGGTCAGCTTTTGGGACGATACTTGGATTGGGGATAGACCAATTTCTTCTTATTTTCAGGTTTCTGGTAGACCCCATCTTAGGATTAATGAGTTATGGGTGGATGGATCTTGGGACATGGGTAGGTTGGAGACTATTGTTGGAGAGGAGCTAGGATTAGGGGTGGTATACCGTACCGTACTGAATTTTTTTGTCGATACCGTATACCGTACTGAAAAATTCGATACAACAAAATTCATACTGATACCGTACCGAAAGTTTCGGTATACCGAAATCCGGTATACCGAAATTTCGGTATGACTTTCGGTCCATACCGATACCGTATCGAAATTTCGGTATATCGAATTTTATTTCGGTATCGGTATATACCAAACTTATCAAAATACCGAATTACCAAAATATCGAAAAAATCTTGATATACCGATATATACCGAAATACCGAAAAAAAAAGATACCGAAAATATCGACATACCGATATATATATTGAAATACCGAATTTTTTTGGTATCTCGGTATATACCGAAATACCGAAAATAAAAAAATTTCATACCGTTACCGTACCGAAAATTCGGTATACCGAAATTTTCGGCAATTTCGATAATTTTTCGGTACGATAAATTCGGTATATTTTGCCACCCCTAGCTACGATTTACCCCTCAGTTCATCCAGGAGATCTCCACGATTCCCATCGCCGAGGAGGATTCGGATAGTATGTGCTGGACTCTTACCTCTTCGGGTGCGTTCTCATTATCGTTGGCTTGGTCTCACATCAGGGTGAGGAGTCAGTCTAATCTTATTTACGGGGCCATCTGGACAGCCTTACTCACACCGACCATTTCTGTGTTTATTTGGCGACTTCTCATGCGACGGATCCCGAATGATGACATCCTACAGAGGAGGGGCGTTTCATTGGCTTCTAGATGTTTGTGCTGCTCGCATACCCTTACCCAGACCTACAATACCGAGACCATTGCCCACCTTTTCTTGGAGAGTGATGTGGCTCGTGACGTGTGGGAGTATTTTGGCGCATGGACACATTTATCCCTACCCCATACTCAGAATATTTTTGAGCTCCTGAGTTTTTTCGCACACGGCACACACTTTAGGCACGCGAATTTCATTATTCCTTGTCTGATCCTTTGGTTCATCTGGACAGAAAGGAATAGTGCAAAGCATAGGGCGGTAAATTTTGTTTCCTATCATGTTATTGTGCAGGTGGAGCGCCATGTTGCTTTATTGGCTGCTGCGGGGCTTATTTCCTCTGAGTTCTGGGCGGGTTGCTCGCCGTCTGATCGCTTCCAGCGAGCTACATTTTCCCCCTCTCAGACTCGTCGCCCCGTCCCGGTGGTTTGGCTTCGACCCGAGACCCCTTGGATCAAGCTGAACACGGATGGTTCGTTCGATAAAGACACACATATTGCGGGTGGGGGAGGTCTGATTAGAGATCATCACGGAGAGCTCCTTCTTGATTTCCATTCCTCTTTTCAGGCCTCTTCGAGTTTTGATGCAGAGGTCCAGGCATTGGCGATTGGATTGATTCTAGCTTCCCAGAGATCGAGACATGTTTGGATTGAGCTTGATGCTGCTGCTGTGGTGTCCCTGCTATCATCTGGCCATCGGGGCTCTTGGCAGGTTCGTCACACTCTTATGCGTATCCGACACATTCTCAGAGATATTCAGTTCAGAGTCACTCATATTTTTCGGGAGGGCAACAGGCCAGCCGACTATCTTTCTCAGCTCGGCATGTCGTCCCTCAGCATTCAGACTTGTACTTACGATACTGCTCCTCCGTTTCTCCTCTCCATTATACGGATGGATCATCTTGGTTATCCGTCATTTAGATTTAGATAGGTTTTATTTTTTATCGATTGCTTGGTTACCTATTGGTCCGCACATTAGCCCACGGTTTTAGTGGTGCACCTTGTACTGATCTAGCGGGCCGTAGGCACTTTAGATTTTAGGTTCCGGATTATGGCCCATTTTTGGTCATAATTCGGAGTTGAGTTATTTTGGTCTACGGGTCCGCACATTAGCCCACGATTTGTGGTGCACTTTGTATTTCTTTAGCGGGCCGTAGATTTCTCCGATGTTTGGACCCGAATTATGGCCCAGTTTTGGTCATAATTCGCGGCTGATACTTTGTACTTCTTGATTTTTCTTATCTACAGGTTGGTGGGTCCCGCCTCAACCCCCGTCCACATTGGATATTTTTTTTAAAAAAAAAATAAAAAAAAAATAACCAAGGTAATATTATTCTAACTTCTTTGTTATTTATTGCTATGATGTTCAATCATGAATAACCAAGGTAATCTTTTTGTATGTGCTGCTATATGTGTGTGCGTGTAGATCTATCATTGACCAACTTGCTAACTCTACTTGAATATATATACACGAATACTAATTCATTATTATTAAGTTTTTCCCTCATCACAAAATGATAAAATATAATTGTGGGTGGTTAAATCTTTGCTTCTAACTATAAGTAAAAATCTAAAGCTTTCTTTGAACTCTTAATTAATGCCAACCATTCTAATAGCTTCCTATAATCTTCGTTGTAGCCCTTCTTGAACGACCTTCTTGAGCATTTGTTGCAGCCCGCCTTGAACGACTTACATATAATATGCGACAATTAGAAAACATACACAAATAAGTTCACGTACCTTGATGGGTAAGATGATCAAATCCACCGTTGGCATGAACGGCTTTTGAAATGTTTCGTATTTCTTTTTGCATACCTGTAATACCGACGCATTGCAAGAGTTCAGTATAATCAAAAAATGAGTTCTATAAAATCAAGTTTCCAAACTTCTGGAAGGCTAAGATTAATCAATAAAATGAGTATTAGAAGCTTAGAATCAAATGCAATATGAGGAACATCTTACTGTTTTGGAAATGTCACTGGGTCTAGGGAAAACACCCCATGTACAAACTTTGGGCTTATAAAGTTCTGAATCGTCTTCTGTAGTTGTATTTGTCTCGGAGGTTTTTTCCTTACCAAACCTGCTTATATCCCCGACTAAAATTTCAACTGCAGGCAAATCCCCTGATGAATAAGGATCACTTAACCAAGCCAGCTGGCAAACCCCTGCCTTCCTTCTTATCGGCAAAATCCTAAGCCTACAAAGTTAATTGCAGAAATTTTGCCTTCGTCCTTCTTATCAGATTTCTTTTCAATAAATTCATTCATTACAGTTTTTCCTTTTTCTTGTTCCAATCCTATATCACAAATTCCCAAGAAATAGTTATTATTAAATATTCGTAATGATATGAATTCAAAGTTCTTATGCTGCATCTAAACATTAAATACAGTTTTCAGGTTTCAGCCTTAACATACAAAAACACAAACTCTTCACTATAAATTAAATTGGGGTGTTTGGGATTGCTTATTAAAACTTCTTTTACTTTTGGTAATAAGTTAAAGCAGATAATTATAATCAACTGTAACGAAACACAACATATGAGTCTAAGATAATGTTTGATATTTGTTCAATCCATAATGTAAAGCAGTTTTGTGGGTCACATTACTCTATATGGGTGTGTTTGGGATTGCTTATTTTTAAGTGTCTGTTTCTGTAAATAGAAGCAAACCAACATGCTTATAACCAAGGTAATTTATGCAGCAGGGAAGTAACGTAACCAACCCAAAAGCATCTCGCATTGATTAGTTCATTACATATTTCGTGTCATGCACATGGTTATTCTAAAGGCATTTTGGTCAATTTAACTATTTCCTTAATGCTTAATTCAAAGTCTTAACTGAAAAAAAACAAATATTGATTTTCTGCCATAATTTTTACACAAAATAAACATCAGACCTCTCACTGAAATGATGAGGATCCTTGCAGCCTCTTTATGGTCAGTTCAGTATGCAGAAGATAACTACCAAACATACAGAACCTTTGGCCATCTTCCGTGACTCACGCTGCAAACACCATATGTACCTCTTGTAATAAACAACAGAGATTAAAAAAAATAAGAAGTCAAAGAACCTTACTACACTTCCAGTTCTCTTAGGCTTTTATGCGGATGCCCTTATTTTCCACCTGGACTGCAAGCAGAACATACGTCTGGTTTAGAATAACAGCCAACATAAGCACATAAATTATAAGAACAACTAAAACATGAAAATTTACCAAAATTACTCAAACATTAGTCAATTCCAGTTATATCTTGGTCTATCAACTCTTCTCCCTCATTTTCATCGGCTTTTGTTGCACGTAAAGAGTCAACTTCCTCAAACGCTTTCAATGTTGCAAATTGCTTTTCACAGTATTCTTTCTCCCCTAATCACAACAACAAATTAACCAACAAAAACGGCATTAAGGATCCAAAAAAGCAACTACTGATCAGAATTTCACTACGCCATAAGTGCTCATAGGCAATGCTTTTAGCTAGTGTTGCCACCAAAGCGTTTCAATAGATTGCTGATTTTTGATCTTTTGAAACACTACTGAAATAGTATTGCACTAGATATACATTTGGTGTTGCAAGATAAAAATGGTGTTGCGCGACGTGCAACACCTGTGATGGTGTTGCATTATATCTAATTTTTTCAAGTTATTGTCAAAAACAAAAACAATGAAATGAAATTTAAATTTTGATAATTTTTTACTCTTAAATTTTGATATATATAACATATGATTAAATTATTTATATTTAATATAAACACTTATCATATTTTTTAATATTGCAATTAAAAAATATAAATATTTTTTATAATTTTAAAGTTTAATATATTATCAATATATATATATATAATGAAATTATAATTACGATATACGTTTTATTTTCAAAGTTTGATATATAATATAATATAAATTATAACTTATATATATTTAAATTATTTAATATAAATATACATTATAAATTTTAATATTAAAATTTCAAAATTTTAAATTATAAAAAATAATACAATCATTTTTAAAAATATTTATATAGAGTTTAATTAGGAAATGCTATGTAAGAGTACACTTACATGGCGTTTTTAGAAAACGATGTGGTAGGTTCCGTATTTTAAGTAATATTTCTTTAATTATTGACCCGTCAATTCAAAAGGTATGTTGAACTTTTTATTTTGAATTTTATTTGAAGGATTAAATTCTTTTTTTGTTTAGATTGGAATGATTGCTCAAGAGTTTCCTAGTTTTTTTTCCTTAATTGATTGCTAAGTGTATTTTGCTGGTGTGATTATATTATATTATCTGTTTTGTTATAATATTTTGGCCCAACCCAGCCCGTTATAATATTTTTATTATCCCCGTCCGAACCTAATCCAAAGCCCATGGCAGCCTTTTTTAGTGGGAACCGTCCGATTGAGATTATTAATCTCCCCTTCATCAGGACCGTCCGATCTCCCATAACCCCCTAACCCTACTCCCTCTTCTCACCGCCTCCCTCATTCTCTCCTCTTCTCTCTTCTGGGTTCTTCTTCTCCTCTCCCCGTGATTTCCCCTTGTTGTCATTTACTTAGATATTTTGATTTTTAAGTTCGATAATCAAGTTTGTATTTTCAGGTCTTGCTTTATCTTTAATTTTTGGAAGATCTTTCTTATTAATTTTGTTTTTTGAATGCTAGTATCCTTATCATCAGTCTTGTTAACTATTGCTTTGTAGGCTACAGTGGCAGAGATTAGAGAGATGTTTGGTGCTGTAGGATTTGTATGGGATGTAGTTATTCCTCAAAATCCTGAGACAGGGTATTCATATAAACATTTGTCTCCTGAGTCTTCAACCTTCTCTTCTTGGGCCTGCTCAAAATCATCCAACTCCGAATCTTTTCCCACGAAGACGAACTGGGCCTGCGATTTCTCAGGATTTTGCTCGTGGGTTTGTCCGAAAATGGAATTTGAAGCCTGCAACTGTAATATCTGATGATTTTTTGTATCGAGATTCTGAGAGGAGTGCACAGGGCCGAAAAGGGTGTCGGGACCTGGGGTCTGTTTGTCATTAGACGAATTTCGGGGGTCTCCAACACTCATATTTTCCCGAAGGAAATAGTGTGCCTGCGTTTCAAGATTGTGGGCGCGTTCAATGCTGACATGGGTGTCGGAATCTGGGGTCTGTTTGTAAACAGACGAAACTTGGGGGTCCTGAGTGTAAAAATTCATGGATTTCAGGCGCCGTAGAAGAAGAACTGAGGGTGATGATCTGGTAGCAACATTAGGAGGAGGAGGGTGATGGATTCTATTTCCATTTTGTTTTTTGTTGGCGAATATTGAAGTGAGAGCAATTGTGCCTATCATGATATTGAGGAGTACAAAGAAAACAGCAGGTGTGAACCAGCTGTTCATTGATGTTTGAGCTATTCTTTCCTTGACATGTGTTTATTGTTTACTTATTCTTTGCCTATATTTTCCTTTTACAGGTCATCTAAAGGATTTGCATTTGTTAAATTCACATCATAGCAAGATGCCGAGAAAGTATGTTGTACTGCAAAAACCTTCTCATGATCTGTCATGCAATACCACTTTCTTTCACAACTTCGCCACAAGCCGGTGTACGTCCAAATTAGACTCTTCTTTCTTCATCCTTAGCACCTTAAATTTAGTTTTCAATGTTCGAAGTTGTCTCTTTACCATGGTTGAGCATTTGAATTTATGTTGGATAGAGACCCAAATCTGCCATGAGGTGTCATCATTTAGAATTGCCTCCATTATATATCTATCTATCAATGGCTTGGTAGGGAAGATTCTTTATTTTCTTGTCCTTCAACTGCTGCTCTTCTATCACCTTCAGTTCTGCCTCAGTTGGTAGCAACAATGCCATCCTCTATCGACGTCCAATACACCTTCACATGATGGAGATTATCCATTAGCCTGGACCGGTGCTCATGATAGCGATCGAATTTGGGAGTAGCTGGTTGCACAAACTTCCAATTGCTGATACTACTACTCTCACTCGTTTTATTAATCAGCCTAACACCAAATGTTAAAACAAGTTGAAGAAAGAACAACACCCTGTACTGGAATGCTTGCTTCTTATTCAATCATATTACAGACGAGACTTCCTATACTTTTAAATTTATCATTCCTATGGTTTACAATTCAACATTGTCGTTTTGTTCCCTATACTTTATTGCTATTTCCGTCCTTGCACTTTAGAATTCATTCTTGTATTAGTCCCTCATACTTAAAGATAGGAGTTAGTCTCAAGCATGATCTCTAATAACATAAGTAACTTAACGATAAATTAAGTTGATCCCAACACCTTATGCAGATCTCTAATTTTCACTCTCTGGGGGTGTTTGTTTTTTGTTATAAAATAATGTAGTTATTCAATCCTACTAACTTGAGCAAGGATGATCGATGTCTACTTTGCCGTTCATTAGTGGATGCTCATTGTCTACGTGCATTATGCACACAGGAGGAAACATCGGGTTCGAAGGTACTACCGAATAATTTATGCCTTGCATTATGTAGATTTTCATCCATTAAATTCTATATCATATAATTAGTTCTGGTCTCCTTTTATTTTTCTTGGTCCAAACAGCGAATTTTAGTAGATGTTAAGGATGCTGTAAAGAAGTGGGCAGAGCTATTAAATACTCATGAGATGTCTCCAAATAGTCTCACCTTGCTCTACCATGTTCTGGACATGCTATCACTCAAGGTTTGTTTTCTTTTTGGCACTTGGTTAAAAGATGATCTGGTTATTATTTGTTACAATACTTGTGTGTATAATGTTTTGCAGGGCTGCACGATATTCCACCAACACATCTTCAAGATGATAATTTCCTTTTTCCGATACGAAGTTTCCTATTTGGTAATGTGGTCAACTAGCTAGGAAATAGCTTGTCATCTTTCTTTATTATAGATAAAGAAACCATACTGAAGAAATTTGATAAGTTTAGGATTGGTGATTGAGAGCATATGACTTGCTATACGAGAATCAGCTTATATGATGAATAACATACCTAACCTAATGTAGAGATATCTCGAGGCAGCCTGTGTTGTTGTTGCCTGCTGCTATTATTCCCCAGAGGTTTGTTATAAGTTTTGATTGAAAAAATGGTCTGGCACTTGGAATCATACATGCAAAAATAATTATGATAATATTTGTGCCATATATGGATCTGGAGATCTTGACGGATCAGTTGCTTCTGCCATAGCGAACAACGGCATGTATGATTTTGTTTGATTATGTTGGTGTATAAAGATGCTTATAGAAAGCCTGATTGCAGTTCGCTTTATCTATGTTTGGTGTGTATGATGAACCTTGAATTTGATTAGGAGAATTTGAGCTGTATTATTGGTAGATGATACTTATAGATAATTGTGCTTCTAGTGTGCTTGGCCTTTTTATATTGCTAAGGACCTTAGGATGAATATGGAATTGGTGGGAACCTGACCAGGATCTTCTGTATATTTATAGTTCTCTTTCATAGTTCTATTGTTGTATATTATATATTAGTTATATATATACATACTATAATATATATACAATCTGCATTACACATATATTATATATTAGTTATATATTAATATGTAATATATATATACGGTCAGATTTGTTATATATATATATGAATATATATTCTGCAGTATTGTAATATATATTACATATTAGTTATATATATATACATATTATAATATATATATATATATATATATACACGATCTGCATTACACATATATTATGTATTAGTTATATATTAATATATAATATATATACAGTCAGATTTTTTGCCTATTTTTAACAAACTGGTCATGAAATGATTTTAGATCTTCAGGAAAATGGAAGTATTCTTGACCTGTATGATGAAGATATCAAGTGATATTGGAGAATTTTGTGCAACGATATCAAGTGATCAAGATGATAATGGTACTCCTATGACTCAAGACGGCACCACTTATCAGTTATTTCAATATGTAACCTTCGATCACTTGTATTTAGACTTAGTAATTTTGTACTTTTTAAGTTAAATTGGTGGTGTTGCTTGGTTTTGGTACTTTTGAAGTTAAATTGGTGGATTGTATTTTGTACTTTGTATTGGCATCTTGTTGGTTTTGGGCTGCCTTGGTTTATTTTGGATGGTTGATGTAAAAATAAAATGGTTATTTCAAAATATTTGTATGAAGTGTTGCCTTTTACTTTACCTGGTGTTTATTTTATAATAGTATTACAAAACAAAAAAAATTACTGATGTCGCATAGATGTGGGGCCCATTGCCGACGTGGCACAACTGTAGAGCCCATTGATGACATGGCATAAATGTGGGCCGCATTATTGACGTAGCATCAAGATGGGACCCACCGATGACGTTGCACACATGTGGGACCCACTGATGACGTGACACATGTGGACCCAATGTTCTGTTTCTTTTTTAAATCTTAGGCAACATCGTTTGTTGTTGCCTTACTTGGTTATGTTGTTGCATTATAGGCGTAATGCAATACTTTTCCGTTGTTGCAGTAGAGACTACAAGTGTTGCCTCAGGTGTCAAAGGCAACGGCCGTATTGGCAACAAGAGTTTGGTGTTGCCTTTGGCCTAAGGCAACACTTTTCGTGTCTTCTGCAACAATAAACAGGCATTGCCTATGAGCATTTATGGCGTAGTGTTTGATAAACATCAAAAAGTTTATGCGACGATCATTTTATACAAACAAAAAATAAAAAATCTCCAAGAAAACGGCATTAAGGATCCAGACAACGTCAGGCCCTGCGTATACCCCATTTTTCTAATATTACTTGTTTCTTATCAACATTCTATACAAACAAAAAATAAAAATCTTGATTTCGAAGGTATTGCTATCATATCTACCTATAAGCACATTAAAAAATTATTAAATATTAATAGATCTAGTAAAAAATACTCAAAAATTATCTTAAAAAAAGGCGGCGCGGCGACAACTTTTAAGGCCAGTCAATAACGGCGGCAGAGTCTCGTGGCGGGCACAACAAAAAAATGCAATATAAATTAATAGAAACCCATATCCAAATATAAACATCAAGAAAAACTTTCAAAATTCTAGATCTATTTTTAAAAAACTTTAGATCTATGAATACGAACCTTAGATATATGAAGAAAAACTTCGGTGGTGGTGGTTTAGTTCGGTGGAGATGACGTTCGGCGAAGGTGAGTCTGGTGGAGGTGTGGCCCGCGGAGGAGGAGTGAGGACGTCGGAGGAGTGGTGGTGATGTGTGTTTTTTTTGTTGTAGTGTGTGTTTGAAGTGTAGTGTGGTGGTGATGTGTGTTTTATTGTATCACAGTTTAATGTCCTGATTGATCGATTGATATTCATTATCAGTTATTGATTTTCATTACAATTTATTATAAAAATCTCTTCACTTGGCATGCACATGACATTACTCTTCACACATTTTCACTCCAAAAATCATGTCATTAATACAAATTGATGTCATTAATACTCCTCAATGATTTTTACGACCTAATCTTTCTATATATATATATATATATATATATATATATATATATATATGATAGATGCATACATAATTCAACATTAATCTTGAATCACTATAACTTAATCAACGTAACTGTCCTATATAATCAATAATGCTTTTCCAGACATTAATATTAATATCAATAAACTCATAATCCGATTAACAAGAATCAATAACTCCTAATCTTCAATGGTCAATAACCAATTCAACATTTTGTTCGAAAAAAAAAATAACCAATTCAACATGTCTGATTATGATAAATTTGCCCTAAACATGATTTCCGAGTTCAATTAATACTTCTATATAATCCAAATCTCAATGTTAATAACGACAAAATCATCGAGCTTTTCGAGTGTCTAATATCGTAGGGTTCGATTATCATACTTATTCATCAAAATTCATCCTTGTTATAACGATTGTAAGAAAGAAATCATGAAAAGCGATAAGAACACAAGCAAAATTACGTGGTTCACTAACGATGAGTTAGCTACGTCCACGAGCAGAAGAGAGGAACGATTGTTATTTATGATAGGAGATTACAGAGATTGATATTGAGTATTTCAGCTAGGTTACAAACCCTCATTATATATGCAAGAATCATAACCCTAATCGGACAGGCCAAAAATAGGCCCAAAACTGCAAACGAAGCCCAAAACTGCAAACGAAACCCAAAACAGCATATACCGTAAAAGCCGGGGGAGTTGCCCCCGAACTTCCATCGGGGACCACTTCGCATCCCCGAACCCCTAGACAAGGGCCTTCGTCCTGTACCCCCGACTCGCTGACCGGTCAGCGAGCCCCCGTACCAACCCTGCGCATTGAGAGTTTAAGACATCCCAAACAATCCTTTACAACTCCTATAACATCAATAAATCAAACTACTCCTTCTCCCACTTTAATATATACAAAAAACTCAACAAGAATTTATCAAGGACTCGTAAAATGAACTGAGTAACATCGAACTTACCTCCAAAATAGATTCAAAAGGCGAAAGACGCAGCTAAAGCTCTAAGAACCTCCAAAGCTTAAATAACCCAAGAGTGCTCCAAGTCTTTGTGTTATGAAGGCTTAGAAGTGACAAGAGGATACCACTTCCAAAAGCAGGTATAGGCGGAGTACACTGGTATAACAATGGGGAAGAGCTCTGGGTCGAGAGAGAGTAAAACATATCATGCAAAATGAAGAGGACACTCTCATGCTTGTAATCTAATTCTTTATAAATGTTTGATATATTATTAGTATTTTTATTAGTATTTTATATTTTATGTCTTTTGTGTGACAATTTATAATTTTTACTTTATACTATTTCATTTTTGTAGAATTTTCTATTATTTTGTGTCATTTTTGGATAATTAATTAAAAGTAAATTATATCTGCAGGTTAACCAACTGGTACCACTATAAGAATAAATGTCAAAGACTTCGGATAATATCTGTAGTAAAAATGTTATAATTACCAAAGTCTATGTTCGTGTAGTAAAATGTATAATTTAGACTTCGCTTTTTATGCGAAGTCTAATACCCTAATAACCGAAGTCTATCTCTTTTTTTAATTATGATCCAAAAGTGTGGGTAAGTGAAGTAAAAGAATGCGTTTAACTTCGGTTATTTTATAATTGGCGTAGTAAATAAAGAACTTTTTACTTCAGTTATTGTATAATATATATTAGTATTGTCTGTAGTAATATATATTAATATTTCATATTTCAATTTAAAATTCATTATCAAAATCTACATTCAACTATAACTAACCATCAACCACAAGAGCTCAATAATATAAGAACCAACAATTTCATATCATCACATCTTAAAAAAATAACATGCGTTCCAACCAATTCAAAACCAGATACGTATCATAACAAAGATAGAGAATGTGTAATAAGATTCTATCTATTTCATCATGAACACCACAAATAGGACAAAAATGATTAAAAAAGATCATATGCTTCGAAACGATAAAGTTTCTCTTCAGCACATCATTGCTTTTCATCAGACGATCATACTTCTTGTTCATGAAATAACTTTTACAAAGTGTGATGAACCATAGAAATATTATGATCGACACAATCCAAAATTTCGGCAGCACGTTGATCGATTAAAGTGCGAAACTTCCGATTTATCTAATATGTAAACGTATCACCACAGAATAACAATTCCAGTGATACATAAAAAAATAATAATGCTAGCCATCAAACCGAATTACTACAGCTAGAGACGGTCAAGAAAGACACATTTAAAAAAAATTTCCTGCGCTATTGTACTTCCCTGCACGTAATAATCAACATTTCCAGTTACCTCCTCAAGATTACTAACTATTTGCAGTACCTGTAGCACAAAAGCAGACAGTAGTACAATACTGTGAGCATCAATAAAAAATAACAAGTTCAGGATAACAAAAGTTCTACTCAATTAACAGTATCATTTTTCCCAATGTTGTCATCTTATCAACAAAAAAAGTTTCAGCCCAAAAAAATGGTAAAATCTAAATCTCAACTTCAATCCGAAGCTGAATCGGAAAGTTTCATCCCTGAACCACCTCAGCCCCAAATTTGGAACCGAGGTTATGAAATCAACCTGCCAATAAGCCATTCCAATCGGCCTGAACCGAACAAGAAAGTAACAGATCATTTTTCCCTCGACATATTTTAAGAAAGATCTGAGTTCGAGTATGCCAACAACAACCGTCTCCCCTTAATATCAAGAACACATGTATGAGAGTTATTTATTCGAATAACATTTTTGAAACTAAGAATTTCATTGACAATTCCGGAGTTCCAATAACAACTCACACATACACACATAGAGAGAAAGAGATAGGAAAAAAAAGGATGACCAGGAGATCAATCTTCATAAGTATACATAATTGCACCCATGAGCATTACTTGTCTCCTTCATGAAATATCTCTCTTTTTAGAGTAATACAAGTTCATTTTGTGATTATTAAGGAAAAAATAGCACAAAACAGAATATGTTCATGAGAGGTTTGTGCAGAATATCATCACTAACTGCACCTTAATAACCACTATGCAGCGGTCAGTGGCATGAAGATTCTAGGTCAATTAATTGTCTGCAATTCATGAGCATTATAATTTCATAGCAAAGTAGCAAAATTTTACAACGGCAAGCTTTTTGCATTATACATGAAAATAACTTAGAAACATATATGAAGTTGAAAATTGAGAAAGGAATGAACACACACCAGCACTGCAGGAGGCTGCAGGAGGGAACATCGTGTCTCAGCTTTTGGTCAATGCAAATATTGTTCCGATTACACAAAAATGAAAAAATCCAGGTCATTTCACAATCTCATGATAGTTGGATATTAACCCCTATTTAATTAAATGAAAACCATACAAAATTTTTTGTGTGAATCAAAACCAACCTGACAACCCCAGAGGGTAAGCACAGCAAACCAGATAAACATATGAAACTGAATGAACATAAATTTACCTTTGCATCGTTATGACAGGGACGACAACTGAATATTTCCTTGCAACAGGGAGCCTTAACACGGAATCTCCGATGGTAGTAGGAACATCTGTCAATCAAGAAACAAATATTAGCACTAAACTGTCAAATGTACCATCAACTACAATAAATTTAGAAAACCATACCCATACTCAAGGTATCCTTTATCTAGTGTTTCGCCGCCAGTGACCCTTTTTTTTTTTTTTTTTTTTTCGTGAAGTTTGCTCTTTATGGGAAGGGCCCAAGTCTGAATCACCATTCTTTATCCAGTTTTTGCTCTCATTCTCTTCAGCTACTGTAGTTTGTGGTATTTTCGATTGAAAGCATGGAGTGCCAGGGAGTTTGACAGACAGGGATGCCATTGTGAAGTGAGCAAGAACAAAGAACTAGCAGCTTTGCACTGGATAAACTACCTGCATTCATAAACAAATTTAAGAAGAGCCTAAGCCTAGCCGTGCATTCTAATCTAGTCGCCCTCCAGATGGGCGAACACCTCAAGATCATGTAGCTTTTGTTGCACATTTGCTCCAGGCGAACAGAATCACCAAGAATAAAATCCAACTAGGTTGAACAGCTCCAATCATAAAACTCCAAGGAGAGTTCCGGAAACAAAGTTCAATCTACAAGAATATCATGTAGCTTTCAGGAGCTTCAAATCTTCAAGCTGCAGACAGTGACCATTTCTGGGATACTAAATACTTTGCTGTGAATTCTACCATTACACAATGGCTACCACATGAAACCGAAGAACATAATTATTATTTTTGTTTAAAAATATGCGACACCATACTAATTATATCCAAATCCAAATCCAAATCCGTAAATGTGAATAATTTCCTCAAATATTATATTTGCACTAAACACAGCATTTAAGCATCTTAGACCAAATGATCTACATTGAAACACTTTCCAAAAGATTCACCATTCCTAACAAGTAATGAGAGTGCTGATAGAAAGAGCTGCCCAGGTGGGACGATATACATATTCTGAGAATAGCTCGTCCTAACAGGAATTTCCAAGGTAACAAAGAGCAACTCTGGTAGGGAGCAAGATTAAAAGACCCAACACAAAAGAAGACACATGATGTAACTTGACATAGAACGTGTCACACATGAGTATTAGGCGCCATCAAAGAATCAGAGAGCATAGAAATGAGGCTAACAGTTTTCCTTAACATATCCCCAATGCACACATTCTGCTGCTATTTAAAGGTTAATCTAATAAAGAAACAAATAAAAATCAAAAATCAAGGACACGATGGCCTATCACCATCAAATCATCAAGAACCCAGACTTTCAAATTCAGAAAACTATAATGCATCCAAAACCACACATACATAAATCCAATCCACAGACATAAATTTTAAGCATCTTAAACACATTATTTTATATGATTGATCATAAAGTGCAGACAAAGCACCAATTCTTATGCAAAATGCAGCCTATTGTCAACGATCTCCACGCGCACAGAATCATGTTAGGAATACTTGTTAGATTTTGATGATTTCATCTCTGTATTGTTAATTATTCAAATATATGTTTTTAAGTACTTCACAATTGTAAAGAAGAACCAAATGTGTATCTTCTATAGGCCTTAAAATTAGGCTAAGTCTTGATCAAATGTTGATCAGTACAAAATCGACTAAGTATAGAACTGCCATTTATCAGAGAAATTTACATGCAAGTTCATTATCAGAAAAGTTTTGGTCAACGCAAAACATCACAGAGGTTTGACCAAAACCAAGCTGCAGATAAGTTCTGAAGAAGGCGCTAAATCAGACAAGTTTTGGTCAACACATAATATTAGAGAGGTTTGACGAGAACCCATCTGCAGTCGAGTTATCAGGCGAGATCTGGTCAACAAACATCAGCTGAAGTTTGACCATCAGATCAGAGAACATTCCTCAGGTCAGAGAACTTCAGAGCAGAGAATTTTATCTCAGAGAACTCCAGAGCAGAGAAATTTATCTCAAAGAACTTCTACCAAGATAAGTTTCACATCAGAGAAGGTTGACTGCACATCAGGCAGGTTTGACCAAGAGATATCAGATAGGCTCTCAGACAAGATATCAGCCAAGTTCAAGATACTCAGTCCACGTCAGCAAGAGTTGAAAGTCAACAATCACGGAAAGCCACATGCAGACGTAAGGAAACAAGCCGAGAAAATTCCCAAAAAGTTAGGAATAAAATATTCCTATAGATCCGCATTTTGAAGACTTATGATTATTCTAATCAAGAATAACGGGGCTAACAAAGGAAGTCTTTCAAACGGTCGGAAATGAAAAGGGAATCAAGCCATGCAACAGAATGATAAGATAAACAAAGAAGTCCACTCTCCAACGGACGGATTTGTTATAGTGATGCAACGGAAATGAAGGAAGCTCAAGGACCGTATTATAAATATTTGAAGATATGAATTAAGCAAAGTACGATGCGAACAACATATTCAAGTGATCAAAGCAATCAAAGCAATCATAGTGAACAAATAGCATCGTGAAGAGCAAAGCTTAAAACAAGTCATATTCGAAGAAGCTCTTTAGTAGGAGAAGACAAACACTCTTGTCTTAAAAGTTTGAGTACGAGGTTGCTTTCTTGAACGAGGTTCTTGAAAGTAAAGAGACTGCAAATGCATCCACAGGTTCTTGATTGGAAGGTGATACACAGCTCGAGAGTTGTTGAGGCATCCACGAATTTTCAATCAGGTTGTGCTAGGCAGTCAAGGGAGTTGCAACGGCCACGGGTTTCCACTGGTTGGAAGCTGTTGTAACTAGGAAAAATTCATTGTAACATTTATCACTGGTTGACAGTTATAGTGAATTTATCTCCGACTGGTTTGGAGAGAAGTGGATTAGTAAAGGATTACCCCACCTCTGAAACCACTATAAGTGCTTGTGTGATTTATGTAATACCCGGTTATAATTCAGTAATTATCATTCAGTATATATCATTCAGTAATTGATACTCAGTAGTTTTCACTCATTATTAATCATTTGTCACTCGGATTCAGTCATGGTATTCATCATTCAGAGTAATTGTATCGTGTATCAATCGTCATTCATCACTAATCTGATTGAAGTTTCGTGCCGTGTTTATCATCATTGTCATTTTCGTTGCGAACTGTGCGTGAGGAGTAGCACACACTACGTACTCCTTTTAGCGTACGCTAATTGGGTATAGGTAGCGCACGCTACCACTCAGCTTTAGCGCACGCTAAGGTTGCCCTGGCTGCGATCGAGAAGGTCTTGGGCTGCGGTGAGTTATTAAATGGCGCACGCTACGAGTAGTAAATAGCGCGCGCTAACGGGTTGTAGTAGCGCACGCTATATATGTGGGTAAGCGCGCTAGGGCGGATCGGGTTGAGTCGGTGGCTCTTTGGGCGCCTTGGATTAATTCATAGCGCACGCTATGTGTTGTTTTTAAGCGTCTGTGTCGATATTATAGCGCACGCTAAATGATGGTTGTAGCGCACGCTATCGAGAGTTAGGTCGAAGTCGGGCGGTTTACGGATTCGATCTTGGGCATCAAATTATTCGTTAGCGCACGCTAACTATGAGCATTAACGCACGCTAATGATATGGCTGTAGCGCATGCTACAAAAAGGTACGTAGCGCGCGCTACCGTGTTCGGACAGTGGGTACTGGACTACTCAAATTACTCGTTAGCGCACGCTACGCACAAGGGCTAGCGCACGCTAACCTGGACTGGCTATAAATTGGATAGTTTAGTCAGACTTCGTCATTTGTCATCTTTTTCTCTTCCTCCCGTCGGTTCTTGGCGATTTGGGCGATATAGAGAGTGTTCTTCAAGGTGTAATCATCAATCATCATCTTCAAGTCTCTGAGTTGGATTAATCATCACTTCATCATCTCCAAAACACCGAATCAAAGGTATTAATTTCTTGGATCTAGAATTTCGGATTTTTGGGTTTTCCTTCCGATTCCTTCGTGTAAGCTTGGATTATCATTGGAATATGTTAGATATGGATTATCTACCTTGGATAAATATATTCCTATGGATTTAATGGTTATTTTCGAAATTATTTCAAGAACCCATGGGGTTGACTTCGGTTAATTGGGGATTTTCCGATTGATGTTGTTGTAATCATGAATTATGGATTCCTAATGGATTATTGATATCATTGAAAGTGTTTTGATGGTTTGAAATACTCATCTTGGAGTTGGTTTCGATATATTCAAGTTCGAATATTGTTGTATCGACGTTTGGATCGATTATGATCGTTTTTGCTTGATACGTGTATTGAACGATTGTCGGTACTTATTGTTATTCAAGGTTGTTCGAGCGACCGGCTTTTCATTCAGGACGTTGTTCGTGGACGGACATTCTTCATTAGTATTGTGTAAGTTAATTCTTACTCGGTTAAAAGGATATTCATTCCTTTTGAGGTTGTTCATTCATAATCGTAATTCATTCATCATTGTATTAACCGTATCAAAACTTGTCATTGTCAAATAATCACCTCAGTCATAAGGAACGACGGTTCCAATCATTTCATTAAGCGATCATTCATTTCACCATCATTTAATCTGGGTGAGTCATGATTCATTTTCGTTGTCACTTTTGTCATATTGTGGCATTCCGGGTCACACTGGCGTGCCGGTTGGTATGTGTAGGATTTTCATGTCGGGCACATTATAGTCGTGTGTTGGTTGGTGGCCTCACATTGGACTGTGCACACGAGTTGATGGCTTCGTGAGACTGATTAGGTATAAGACCACACGGGTATTCGATCGATACTCGTTGGTGGCTTGTGCACGGACACATTTCCATCCCGGACGTAGTGTGACGCCATTCCTTTGAGCCGTATCATTTGTTGATTCATATAGCATGTTTGATTGCCTATGTTTCGACAGGATATTGTATAATTGCGGATAACTCATGATTGTGTATTTTCAACTCTTGAGGATTGTTGTTACGTGTGGTAGCCGTTGGGGATCTTTTTCGAGGTTATGGCAAGGCTAAAGCACGGGAGAGCACGGTGACGGCGAGAGTCAGTGATACTAGAAGGGCCCGATGCTGTTGATCATTTATTGATCATTTATGTTTCCTTTATTTATTCATTGCAGACATTAGTTTGAATACTCATTTCATTCGGTGTTGTGTATTTTATCGTCACATAAAATACACATGTATTCTATTTTATCACAGGTGTGTTGTATGAAACTCCTAATCGGAGTAATTGATGTAGTAATGAGGATCGGTACTACATTTTACCCTGTGTAATTCATCCGTTTTCATTCGCCTGGTGGGTCCCAGTCGGGGGTCCACGGCACTGTAATATCCGCCTAGTTTGGGGTGTTACAGAGTTGGTATCGGAGCGTGGTTTTGAATACTACCCTCCAAGTCATGTCTCATTTGAAATCATCGTCATCGGACTAGTATCATTGGACTTTCGCGTCACGTGTGACCTGTGCAAATGCCGAGCCAATCAGACCAAGAACTGTAAGATTTCTAATGCCATGGTATAATTTCTGGCATTAATCATTCATTCATAATTCATCAGTTAACAATCCTCAATCATCATTGTCATTTTGACCAAGACGGTCAGGTTAACTCATTAAGCACTCAATTCATTTAGTTATTCAGTTGTTGATCAGGAAGATCAAATCATTAATCTTGTTAACTCATTCAAGATAATCACTTCAGTAACTTCAACAGATAATCATGTCACGTCAATTAATCATTCATGTAATCGCTGTATTAGAGCGCGTATGCTCATTTTCATCATTTCATAATATAATCATAATGTGATACTCATGCGAGATATATAATCATCATATGACTTTCCACTTCAGTATGGAAAGGGCTGGCAGAGGACATGAAGGACGAGGCCGTGGAGCGGGCCGAATCCCGAGAACTCATGCGAATACACGTGCGAATGCCAGGAATAATGTTAACTCATCGAGCAGTGACGCTGCCACTCATTCACCTGGACGCGATCATTCACTATCAGGGAGTCGGACCAGGACACGGCTCGATCGAGAGGGTGTTCGAGTTGACCCAGCTGGCCTTTATACGAGCATGATGGCGGATGACTCGAATGGCACAACTAATGGAGCGATGCATAACTCCACTACTCAAAATCAACAGGCTCCTCGCCGCCACCTCGGAGGCAAGAGAGGGGTGTAAGCAATATCATTAGCGATATCTCTGCGCCGACCACCTACCTTTGAGGGCTCATCGAGCGGCGGATATCGTCCATTGGCTTGAGCATTTCGAGAAATTATTTGCTATGGTGGATTGCCCTGAAGGGCATAAAGTTTCAGTTGGGGCTTACTATCTTGGTAAGAGTGCTCATTCATGGTGGTTATCGTTGAAGCCCACAGACGGATCATGTACTTGGGATCAGTTCAAGACTCTCATGATGGAGAGGTACTATCCGGCCCCACTCAGGGAGGCCAAGTTGTCGGAATTACTCACTCCCGACCTTTCGGCGGATGATGATGTTCTCGCCATCGCCGAAAAATTTGAGAACTTCTTCCGTTCGCCTCGTCTATCATTCACTCTGAGGCGGACAAGATCAAGTATTTCAGCAAGAGGCTGAAACCCCGTATGAGACTTCAGTTGCTTAATCATAACTGTACCACTCTGGCCGAGTTCATTGAGAAAGCTCTCACTTACGAGCTTACTGCTAAGGAAATTGCTAAGCAACAACCCTCATCGGTGGCAAGAAGTCTAAGAACCGTAATCGGTCGGCGGAGTGTGCCACTTTCAAGAAACCACGTGCGGGCTCCACTTTTAAACGACCTCCCATGGCGTCTAAACCCGCGGAATCTCGATCCACGAGCGGCGATTCGGCCATCACTGTTTCAACCGTGAAGAACAAGGTCATTTCAGCACCAAATGTCAAGCGGTATCACGTGCCACAAGCGTGGGGTTCTGGGCATAGGGCCCGTTTTGCCGTAGGGACTCTAAACCTACTCGGCATCATCTCAAGCCCAGGACATTGGTGCGAGAATCGAGGCCACTCGGTCAGCGTCGTTCAAGACGACGGGGAGCTAATAAAGGCGGAGCCAAGAGCTATCGAGGCAGAGCATCCGGTTCGGGGCAGCAAGCCCGAATTTATGAGATGAAGAAGATCGATGATCCGAGGCCGAATGATCTCGGGTACACTCGATATTCTATCTCAACTTGTGTGTACCCTTTTTGATCTTGGTGCATCGCATTCATTCATTTAGAATCATGTTTGAGTAGACTACGTCTTGGTAGTGCTACTAGTTGTGAGCCTTATGTCATTGGCCTACCCGATGGTAGACGAATTATCGTGTCGTGAGATTGATTGTCCGATTCGAGTTTCATGGTCGTGTATGGCGGCGGACCTAATCGTGGTAGATTTGCCGAGGGCGACATCATCTTGGGTATTGATTGGATGGATCGTCATGATGCCATCATTAGTGTCCGTAAGCGTATGGTCACTATCATTTCGAACGATGGGGTTGAATATGTGTTTCGGGAGGTAATCCATTGCAGTAAGGTCATTAATTTGATGAAAGCGGTAAGGTTACTCAATCGGGGATGTGTCGGTTATTGGTGCTATATGGCCAAAGCAGAAGTCATCGATAATGTTAATGGATATTAGGTGGTGAGGAATATGCCGATGTTTTTCAGGACGAGTTACTGGTTTGCCTCCACGAGAGGATGTGGAATTCACGATTGAGTTGGAGCACAGTACGTCCCGATATCGAAGGCACCGTCTTAGAATGGCCCGGCAAAATGCGGGAATTAAAGAACCAACTTGAGGAGTTGTTCGAGAAAGGTTATATCCGACCAAGTGCGTCCCAGTAGAGCACCGGTGTTGTTTGTCAAGAAGAAGGATGGTTCATTCCGCTTATGTATTGATTATCGGGAGTTGAGCAGGGTGACGATCAAGAATAAGTATCCCTTACCCCGTATCGATGATCTTTTGGATCAACTTCAGGGAGCTTGGTATTTTCCAAGATCGACTTAAGGTCTGGATATCATCGATTGCGGATCCGAGAGTCGGACATCGCGAGACGGCGTTTCAAACACGCTATGGTCATTATGAGTTTGTGGTTATGCCGTTCGGATTGACTAATGCACTGCGGTATTCATGGAATTAATGAATCGGGTTTTCATCGACTTTTTGGATCAGTTTGTTGTCGTCTTCATCGATGACATTTTGATTTATTCTCGTGGAGGAGCACGAGTTTCACCTTCATCAAGTGCTCGGCGTGTTGAGACGAGAACAACTTTATGGGAAGTTTTCCAAATGTGAGTTACGGATGTCGAAGTGACTTTTCTCGGACATGTAATTTCATCGACGGAGTTCGTGTCGACCCTCGAGAAGACGGAGGCTATTCGAGATAGGCAACCTCCGAAGACCGTTAAGGAAATCCTAAGTTAACACAGATAAGCGGGTTATTATCAGCGGTGTGTGGAAGCATTATCTAGAATCGCTCAACCCTTAACGAACCTTTTGCGGAAGGATAAGAAATACACGTGGTCCGACGCGTGTCAACGGAGTTTTGAGGAACTCAAGAGCCGGTTAATGTCAGCACCTGTACTTTCCTTGCCGCAGGGGATGGAAGGATTTGTGGTCTATAGTGATGCGTCTGGACAGGGTCTCGGATGTGTACTCATGTAGAACGGGAAGGTTATTGCCTATGCTTCACGGCAATTGAGACCTTACGAGGTTAATTATCCGACCCACGACCTGGAGCTAGCAGCCGTGGTGTTCGCTTTGAAAATTTGGCGTCATTATCTTTATGGCGTTACCTGTCAGATATTCACCGATCATAAGAGTTTAAAGTATATATTTACTCAGAAGGAGTTAAATATACGTCAGAGACGGTGGTTGGAATTAATCAAAGATTATGATATCGAGATCCTCTACCACCCGGGCAAGGCGAACGTTGTCGCCGACGCCTTGAGTCGTAAGTCCGTTCAGGAAGATGCTTGCCCGTTTAACTTGATTCGAAGGAGCTTCAAGACAATTCCTTAGACCGAGATCGAGTGCAGCTTGGAGTTCGGGCGGCTTTGTATGTTAGAGATTTCATCGTCACTCGAGGAGGCAATTCGAGAGAATCGGGGTTCGGACCCATCATTGTTGCGCATCCGAGAGGATGTGGCTCGGGAAAGCCCACGGATTTGTGGTCCACGAGGATGGACTTTTGAGGTTTAAGAATCGGGCATGCGTCTCGGCGAATGACGAGTTGAAAAACTCGATTTTGAAAGAAGCTCATGCTACCCCTTATTCTGTTCATCCGGGGTCTAGCAAGATGTACAAGGACTTGAAACAAAATTACTGGTGGAGTAATATGAAGCGAGAAGTCGCCGAATTTGTTTCGAGATGCTTAACCTGTCAACAAGTTAAGATTGAACATCAGCGACCGGCAGGTATGCTGAAACCTCTTCCTATTCCCGAATGGAAGTGGGAAGACATTTCTATGGATTTCATCACGAGTTTGCCGACGAGTCATCGTGGCATGAATACGATCTGGGTGATCGTAGACCGCTTAACTAAATCAGCTCATTTCCTTGAGATCAAGGAGATATGGGGTCCCGAGAGACTTGCTCAACTGTTCATCAAAGAGATAGTCAGACTGCACGGTACTCCTAAAAGTATCATTTCCGATCGTGACGGACGGTTTGTGTCGCATTTTTGGAAATCAGTTCATCGTGCTATGGGAACTCAGCTTAATCTCAGTACCTCTTTTCATCCTCAGTCCGACGGACAATCAGAGAGGACCATTCAGACATTAGAGGACATGTTGAGGGCATGCGTCCTCGATTGGAAAGATGATTGGGAAGCCCAACTACCATTGATCGAGTTCACGTATAATAATAGTTGGCATGCTTCGATCAAGATGGCACCTTACGGGGCCTTGTATGGTAAATGCGTTGTCGATCTCCGTTGTGTTGGGACGACTTATCGAGAATCAATCGGCACCGAGCCCGATATGCTTATAGCCACCGTGAGAAGGTAGCTTTGATCGGGAGCCGTTTGTTGACATTTCAGTCGGCGAAATCATATACGAGATAGCGTAAATCGACCATTAGAGTTCGAGGTGGTGACCATGTGTTGGTCAAGGTATCCCAGTCGTGGTATCTTCCGTTTTGGGAAGAGGAAAGTTGAGTCCGAGATTCATTGGACCGTTCGAGATTTTGGATCGAGTAGGCGAGTTAGCTTATCGATTGGCTTTACCTCAGGCGTTGAGCCGAATTCATAATGTGTTTCATGTCTCTCGGTGCGGAAGTATGTTGCCGACCGAGCCACACACTTGATTCGGCCGAAATCGAGATCGCCGATGATCATTCATATGAGGAGCGTCCTATGCGAGTTTTAGAACGACGAATCAAACAGTTGAGGAATAAGACGATTCCTTTGGTTAAAATTCAGTGGTCTAGACACGGAGTCGAAGAGGCTACTTGGGAAACCGAGGATAGTATGCGGGAGAGTTATCCCGAGTTGTTTGACCCTTAGTTTTGGGGACGAAACTCTTTTAAGGGGGGGTGTATGTAATACCCGGTTATAATTCAGTAATTATCATTCAGTATATATCATTCAGTAATTGATACTCAGTAGTTTTCACTCATTATTAATCATTTGTCACTCGTATTCAGTCATGGTATTCATCATTCAGAGTAATTGTATCGTGTATCAATCGTCATTCATCACTAATCTGATTGAAGTTTCGTGCCGTGTTTATCATCATTGTCATTTTCGTTGCGAACTGTGCGTGAGGAGTAGCGCACGCTACGTACTCCTTTTAGCGTACGCTAATTGGGTATAGGTAGCGCACGCTACCACTCAGCTTTAGCGCACGCTAAGGTTGCCCTGGCTGCAGTCCAGAAGGTACTGGACTGCAGGTGAGTTATTCGTAGCGCACGCTACGAGTAGTAAGTAGCGCGCACTAACAGGTTGTAGTAGCGCACGCTATATATGTGGAGTAGGGCGCGCTAGGGACGGATCAGGTTGAGTCCAGTGGCTACTGGACTGCACTGGATTAATTCATAGCGCACGCTATGTGTTGTTTTTAGCATACGCAATCGATATTATAGCGCACGCTAAATGATGGTTGTAGCGCACGCTATCGAGGTTAGGTCAGGGTTCAGGCAGTTTCTGGATTCCAGTACTGGGCATCAAATTATTCGTTAGCGCACGCTAACTATGAGCATTAACGTACGCTAATGATATGGCTGTAGCGCACGCTACAAAAAGGTACGTAGCGCGCGCTACCGTGTTCGGACAGTGGGTACTGGACTACCCAAATTACTCGTTAGCGCACGCTACGCACAAGGGCTAGCGCACGCTAACACAGGTAGCTATAAATTGGACAGTTTAGTCAGACTTCGTCATTTGTCATCTTTTTCTCTTCCTCCCGTCGGTTCTTGGCGATTTGGGCGATATAGAGAGTGTTCTTCAAGGTGTAATCATCAATCATCATCTTCAAGTCTTTGAGTTGGATTAATCATCACTTCATCATCTCCAAAACACCGAATCAAAGGTATTAATTTCTTGGATCTAGAATTTCGGATTTTTGGGTTTTCCTTCCGATTCCTTCGTGTAAGCTTGGATTATCATTGGAATATGTTAGATATGGATTATCTACCTTGGATAAATATATTCTATGGATTTAATGGTTATTTTGGAATTATTTCAAGAACCCATGGGGTTGACTTGATTAATTGGGGATTTTCCGATTGATGTTGTTGTAATCATGAATTATGGATTCCTAATGGATTATTGATATCATTGAAAGTGTTTTGATGGTTTGAAATACTCATCTTGGAGTTGGTTTCGATATATTCGAGTTCGAATATTGTTGTATCGACGTTTGGATCGATTATGATCGTTTTGCTTGATACGTGTATTGAGCGATTGTCGGTACTTATTGTTATTCAAGGTTGTTCGAGCGACCGGCTTTTCATTCGGGGCGTTGTTCGTGGGCGGACATTCTTCATCGGTATTGTGTAAGTTAATTCTTACTCGGTTAAAAGGATATTCATTCCTTTTGAGGTTGTTCATTCATAATCGTAATTCATTCATCATTGTATTAACCGTATCAAAACTTGTCATTGTCAAATAATCACCTCGGTCATAAGGAGCAGCGGTTCCAATCATTTCATTAAGCGGTCATTCATTTCACCATCATTTAATCTGGGTGAGTCATGATTCATTTTCGTTGTCGGTTTGTCATATTGTGGCATTAGGGTCTGGCGGCGTGCCGGTTGGTATGTGTAGGATTTTTATGTCGGGCACATTATAGTCGTGTGTTGGTTGGTGGCCTCACATTGGGTGTGCACGAGTTGATGGCTTCGTGAGACTGATTAGGTACAAGACCACACGGGTATTCGATCGATACTCGTTGGTGGCTTGTGCACGGACACATTTCCATCCCGGACGTAGTGTGACACCATTCCTTTGAGCCGTATCATTTGTTGATTCATATAGCATGTTTGATTGCCTATGTTTCGACAGGATATTGTATAATTGCGGATAACTCATGATTGTGTATTTTCAACTCTTGAGGATTGTTGTTCTGTGTAGGCCCGGCCGTTGGGGATCTTGTTTTCAGTCATGGCAAGGCTAAAGCACGGGAGAGCACGGTGACGGCGAGTCAGTGATACTAGAAGGGGGCCCCGATGCATTCGAGTCATTTATTCGATCATTTATGTTTCCTTTATTTATTCCGCTGCAGACATTCCGTTTGAATACTCATTTCATTCAGTGTTGTGTATTTTATCGTCACATAAAATACACATGTATTCTATTTTATCCTGGGTGTGTTGTATGAAACTCCTAATCGGAGTAATTGATGTTGTAATGTGGTTCGGTACTACATTTTACCCTGTGTAATTCATCCGTTTTCATTCGCCTGGTGGGTCCCAGTCGGGGGTCCACGGCACTGTAATATCCGCCTAGTTTAGGGTGTTACAATTTACTGCTTTAGACATCATACTTAACTGCTGCATTCATATTTACTGTTCCATTAGAAAGTTATCTGCAGTCGACATTAGTTATCTGTATCGTCATCAGCTGTGTCTTCTGCATTATCTGTCTGCAGACGACATAAGTCATCTGTACTTAATCACAACTGAAAAACTCACCTGAGATTCAGGAAAGAGTTTAATAAGTCTATTCACCCCCCATCTAGACTTATTCCCAACGACTTGTGACCTACAAGTGGTATCAGAGAGGTTGGTTCAATTTTTACAGAACCAGATCCATATATTGAGTATATAATTTTAATCTCTCATTTTAGATGGAACACATGCAGCACATGCATTCTAGACTTCCCGTTTTTTCAATTGATGACTATGACTTATGGAAGCTAAAAATGCAGGCACTCTTATCATCTGTCCACGATGACATGTGGAGTATATTTGAAGAAGGTCCTTTCATCTACATGAAGGACAACACATATGAGAATATTGCAGCTGGGAAACCAAGAAAAATTCCCAATATCAGATCAGAGATGACCTCCGGGGAAAGGAAACTGGCAAACCTTGACAATCGAACCAGAAATATCCTAGACCTTTGATCAAGCCACCATGTTAAAGGTCAAACATTGCAAAAACGCCAAAGAAATATGGGACACATTAGCAGCAATGTGTGAAGAAACAGAGCCGATCAAAGAAAACATGAAATCAACAAGTGGATTCCTATTAGATTATGATGATGTAATCAACTGCCTTATGGCCAATCTTGCTGATGAAGAGGTAACATCTAAATCTCAAACTACAGAATGTTTCAGTTCTGATATATCTGAAGATATTGATCTTCACAAATCTATAAACCAACTATTAAAAGATTTTGTAATTCTTAAAAAGGCACACCTGGCTGCAACAACCGAGAATACCCAACTGAGAAATGATAAAACACAGCTGGAAAAGAATTTTGACAATCTCAGCCAAGATACAGAAAATTTCAAAACCAGTCAGGCTGAAATTGAAAGAATAGCTTTTTCTGAAATAGATAGACTAACAGCCTTGAACAATGAAAAATCAGGTGCACTCACAAATCTTGAAGCTGAACTTTCAAAACTCAGACAATTAAACGATGCTCAAGCTAAAGCATCTATAACCTTAGATAGATTGTGCATAAACCAGAGGCCACTCTATTGAAAATCAGGTCTTGGATGTGACCCCAACACCCCATCTAGTTCTAAAACCACTTTCATCAAGGGAGAAACACTTGTATAGACTCCTGAACCTACAGTATTCAAAAATATGCAGCAGCCAAGGTTTTCAAAACAGCCACCTAGACAAGAGACTAGGCAATGGACAAGGCAAAAGCAGCAGCCAAGACATTATGCCAACTATTACCAAAGACTCCCCAAAAACAGATTTCAAAATGGGAGAGGCAAATGAAAACCTCAAGGTTATCCAAATTTCTAAAATGAATAAGTGTGGAGACCCCAACGATCTAATAAATTGTCTCCAAGATTTATAAATGGCCCACACCACAGATTTTATGAGGCATATCCAGTACACAATCCTAGCCAAGGATATAGACCCAGACAGCACATACCTTATAGGGGTAATCAACATAATTTTTATAATCCAAGAAGAAACCAATTCTCCAAGAAACCTACTAACCCCAAAGGACCCACAAAAATTTGAGTACCTAAATCTCTGCTTGTCTGATTACAGAAAAAGTGGAAGGACTTCTACTACATCTTCTCAAGTTCAACAATTGGAGGTGAAGAATGGTTGTAGATTCTGGATGCTCAAGGCACATGACAGGGAATAAGAAGGTTCTCTCAAACTACATCAAAGAAAGAGGTCCAGATGTAACCTTTGGAGATAGCTCTAGAAGTCAGACAAAAGGATTTGGAGAGCTGCACAGAGGAAATATAACCATATCCAAAGTACAATATGTCAGGTCTCAAATACAACCTATTGAGCATAAGCCAATTCTGTGATGAAAAGAACCTAGTAGTCTTCACCATTTGGAAATTCATGGTGATTGATATCCTATTTGGAGAAGTGAAGCTACGAGGATTCAGAAGAAGAGATGTCTACATGATAGATTGGAATACATGCACTCCAACACCTGCTTTATATCTAAGACAATTGTTGAAAATGGATGGCTATGGCACAAGAGATTATGTCACCTGAATTTGAAAGCTATCAACAAGATAAGCTCTCAAAAGCTGGTTAGAGGACTTCCAGAAGAAGTATTAAAGAAAGAAGCTCTCTGTGATGCGTGCCAGAAAGGAAAGCAGACCAGAGCATCATTCAAATCAGTTTAGCCTACTTCATATGGATACTCTTTAGCCTCATCAAACCAAGGAAATTAAGTGGGAAGCATGCCTTAGTAGTAGTGGATGACTACTCGAGATACACATGGGTCATTTTTCTCTATAAAAAGAGTGAAACACTAACAAAGCTACCTGAGCTGCTAAGGAAGATTCAGAATGAGAAATCTCTCTTCATCATCAAGATCATATCAGACAGGGGTGGAGAATTTCTCAACAAGGAAATCACTGAGTACAGTGATCAGAATGGAATCCAGCATGAAGTATCTGCCGCAAGAACATCACAACAAAATGGTGTTGCTGAAAGAAGAAACAAAATCTTGAAGGAAGCTGCTAGGTCAATGATTGCTGAAGCTGACCTACCAAAGAGGTTCTTGGCTGAAGCTGTCAACATAGCATGCCATACTCAGAACAGGAGTATGATTGTAGGCAGACATGGCAAAACTCCCTATGGGGTTTGGAATGGCAGAACACCAACTGTTGCATATTGTCATATATTTGGTTGTAAGTGTTTCATCCACAACAATGGTAAAACCCAACTGAATGCCTTTGATGCTAAGACTGATGATGGTCTCTTTATGGGATACTCACAAACAAGTAAGGCATACAGAGTTTTTAACAAAAGAACATTAGTTGTGGAAGAAACACCTCATGTTGTGTTTGATGAGTCGACTGTTGAGTATAGGAAACAGGTGGAATCAATTGAGAAAAAGTTCAAATCCGCCACCCTAGAAGAAGTTATCATTCATGACACAAGAATGATGGACTCACCTGCAGATCAGCCTGAAGACTCAAATGCAGATCAGATAGGATCCCAAAACCTAGCTGATCCAACTGCAGCTGATGAAGACCCAACTGTAGCTAACAAAGATGCACCTGCAGAGCAGATAGGATCCCCATCTACAGATGACAAGACCGTAGCTGATCCACTTGCAGTTCAAGAAGACCATAATCAAGCTGATGTAGAGAGAGAAGAAGTTTACCAAATCAACTCAATAGAGGGAACAAACCCTGAAGAAGATATCCCCAAATGGCTCAGAGATCATCCCATTCAACAAATAATTGGAAACCTAACTGATGGAGTCAAGACCAGGCAATCTACAGAACCTGCAGGAATGGCTATGTTCTCATGTTTCATGTCTCAAATGGAACCCAAGACAACAGATCAAGTACTGGAGGACTACTCATCGATGATTGCAATGCAAGAAGAGCTCAACCAAATGGAGAGGAACAATGTCTGGGAACTAACAGACAGACCAGATCACAATAAAGTCATAGGCACCAAATGGGTGTATAAAAACAAATGTGATGAAGATGGAGCTGTTGTTAGGAATAAAGTCAGACTAGTTGCAAAAGTATATGCACAATGTGAAGGAATAGATTTTGATGAAACATATGCACCTGTTGCAAGATTGGAAGCTATCAGACTATTCCTTGGATATGCATCTTTCAAGGACTTTGAAGTCTACCAGATGGATGTGAAAAGCGCCTTTCTCAATGGAGTGCTAGAAGAAGAAGTCTATGTAGAGCAACCCCCTAGATTTGTCAAAGGAGATAAAGTATACAAGCTTCTAAAGGCTCTATATGGACTCAAGCAGGCACCAAGAGCATGGTATGAAACACTATATGTGTTTCTGGAGAAGAATGGATTCAACAAAGGAAAGGTGGACAATACCTTATTCAGAGTGGAATATAAAGATCACATATTACTTGTTCAAATATATATGGATGATATCATATTTGGCTCAACCAATACTGAGATATGTGAAAAATTCTCAAGTATCATGCAAGGAGAATTTGAGATGACTATGATGAGAAAGCTTAATTTCTTTCTTGGTTTGCAAGTAAAGCAAGTTGATAATGGAATTTTCATTAACCAAGCAAAGTATACAAGAGATCTAATCAAAATATTTGGAATGGATTCAGCCAAACCAGCAAGAGTACCAATGAGCACATCCCTACACCTGGATGCAGATGAAGGAGGCATTTCAGTGGATCCAACCCACTACAGAGGATTAATTGGATCACTTCTATACCTCACTGTAACCAGACCTGACATTTCATATGCAGTGGGAGTATGTGCAAGATTTCAGTCAAAGCCGAAGCAGTCTCACCAGGAAGCAGCTAAGAGGATAATTAGATACCTTAAGTCCACAATCAATGTTGGTCTATGGTATACCAAGGATGATAATTTTGAGTTATCGGGCTACTCAGATGCAGACTTTGCAGGATGCAAGATTGATAGAAAAAGCACCAGTGGAACATGCCAATTCCTAGGAACCAGACTTATATCATGGTTCAGCAAGAAGTAGGTATCCAACTCAATTTCCACAACCGAGTCATAGCACCTAGCTAGAGGCAGCTGTTGTGCACAAATTCTATGGATCAGACAACAGCTAAGGGACTACAACATCATACCAAATGAAGTTCCTATCTGGTCTGACAACAACAGTGCAATTGCAATAACAAACAATCCAATCTTCCACTTAAGGACAAAGCACATAGATCTCAAACATCATTTCATCAGATACCATGTGCTAAACAAGAGAGTAAGAGTAGAAAGAGTCAGCACAAAGTACCAAATTGCTGACATATTCACAAAACCTTTACCAAAAGAAAGGTTTCTGGAGCTAAGCAGGGAACTTGGACTACTAGAATGGGAATCTACTACAGACGAGAAAAGTCATCTGATCTAAAGATGAATAAAAAGTTATCTGATCTGAACCAGACAAGGAAGCTACCTGATGATCAGACCAGGCGACAAGAAAGCTACCTGATGCAGAGATCAGACGAGGAAAAGCTACCTGACGAGGAGACCAGGCGAGAAAGCTACCTGATCAGAACAGACAAGGAACTCACCTGATCAGACCAGACGAGGATCCGAAGGACAGACGAAGAAATCTAGCTGATGCCAACCACATGTGACATATCCCACCTGATGCAGAAGACGAAGGAAAGCTAGCTGATCAGAACAGATAAGAAATCAAAGCTGCATCAAAAGTCAACTGGTCAACCAGCTAAGTGTCTCATTCCTTGACCGACTTATAATTATTATATTATTTGTTTACACGTGGACAAACACATGATCACACTACCTCCACTACGTCCAATCAAATTCAACCGTCATTTTAACTTCTCAAAATTTAGACCGCCACTTACTTATTTTATTATTAAATTCAAAGTGTCTTTTCAAATGGCTATATAAGATGGTCGAAACCATTTCACAAAAATTTATCATCTTCAAGCTTACGAACCCTAATTTTCATAAGCAAGAAAAATTCCTGAATATTCACTGCACTCAATCGAAAACCCTATTTTTTTGCAGAAATGGACTCTACTCGGTATTTCGAAGGAGTTAACCTAAAGATGGTGAAGGAGCATATCATTTTCAGTATTGTAGTAGATTTCGAAGGATTGCTGGAGACAAACATGGCGGACACTGACGAAATGTGTCATATCATCCAGATGATGAAGAAGAACGGAATCTATCACTTTCTGGATATCAACCCGAAGCAGCTGTACAAGGAAGCTGTTATTTGCTTCTTCAAGGAAGCACAAGTCACAGAGCACTGCATCACGAGTTTGGTCTTTAGAGAAGAAGTCACTATCACAACCCAGACCATTGCTGATGCATTCAACATGAAGAACAGGGGCATTGTAGTAGAAGCCCTAAAACAAAGCTCTGTTGAAACCTGGTACGAGATAAAATTACCAGAGCAACCCAACAAGGTCAAATTTACAGAAAGAGAGGCGACCTGAAGAAAGATTACAGATACGTCCTTGACATCACTAACAAGATTATCATAGGCATGGCCGGCAGCTATGACCAATTATCATCTGCAAAATTTGTTGTGCTGGGAGCTCTTATCCAACACCAAAAGATTAACTGGCCTGACTATATCTACAGGCAGTTAGTCCAAGAAGTAAATAAAGTGAGCTGGAATACAGAAGAGAAGAAGCTCAAATAGAAGCTTGCCTCTGGAACCTAGATCAGTTGGATCTTGGAGTTTCTCGGAAAGGCAAAGGGAGCTGCAGACACATTCCATGGCAGGAAAAGACTTGGTCATCTGGACCAAGAAACCTTGAAGAAATTGGGAGTTGAGAGGAAAGCAGCCAAGATCTTAAGGGAGATGACCAGTGGAACCTCTCCCTACAAAGCGCCTTCGGACTCAGACGAAGTTTGCTCTGATGCAGCAGATCAGATCCCCCATGAGTTACCTGCAGAGGAGATAACCTCAACCCCATCTGCAGTGGAGAAGTCATCTGCAGTTAAAAAGTCATATGCAGTTGAAAAGTCACCTGCAACTGAGAAGTCACCTGCAGATGATTTCGACTCCGACAACACTCCTCTAGACAAGTTGAAAAGGAAGTTACCTACAGCGGAGGAGGTTGTCCATCTCACCTCATCTCAAGAGCAGTCACCAAAGAGGCAGAGAGGCCCATCATCTGAAGGAGTTGAAGAAGAAGCAGTGCAGACAATAAGATCACCTGCACCTGCACCAATTGAAGAACCTTCAGCCCAGATGCGGATCATCACTACACCTGCTCCTGCTCTTGCTGAAGATCAGCTAGATCAGTCCAAGCTTATGGCTGAAGTGATTCCACTTCTGACTGTTCCTAGCATGACCGAAGAAGAAGAGGCAGAATTGACAATAGAAATACCAAAAGCTGGATACTCCCTAAACCTCAGGGAGAACAATCATCTGAACCTGACAACAGATCAATTGAAGCTGGTAAAACAACAATCTTTTAAGTTTTATTTTATCAATATATTTGACGAGTGGAAGGATTTAAAATCTCTTACCTTCACTCAATTAAAAGAGTTTCTTGAGAGGAGTACCTGGGGACACCCTCAGGCTACTGAGAAACTCCTCATGCTTTTCTGTCGAGAGACAGATGTTCTTTTATTGCTCCAGAGAACTGGTTCATGTCCAATTTTAAACAAAATATGGACCGGTTCATCCTGCATATCATGGAGGGTGTTTCAGCAGGAAAAACACTTGGGGAGGAAGTTGAAAAGGAAGAAGTAAGAGAAGGAGAAAAAGAAAAAGAAATAAGAATTGTTGAAATTGAAAAAGATGATACTGAAAAAGGAGTTGAAAAAGAAGAAGGAGGAGTTGAAAAAGAACAAGAAGAAGGAGTCGAAAAAGAAGAAATGGATGGAGTTGAAAAGAAAGAGACAGAAGAAAAAGAACAAGAGGAAGAAGTTGAGAAAGAAGAAAAAGAAGAAGAAGAAGGAGAGACAAACGCAGATGAGAGAAGAGATGATGAAGTTGATGGGCATGGTGCACCTGATCAAGCATCCAACTCTCATCAGCCATCTAAGAATGAGAAGTCAAGCACCCCAGACAAGACCCCCTCTGATCAGAAGCCAGCTGATAGAAGTCTATCTCCAGAAAAGTCAACTGCCAGGAGATCAGCTGCCCAAGAGGACTCAAGTGAAAATGCACCTCAAATAGCACTTGAAGTTCAGATCTCACCTGTAATGACTGAGCTGATCAGACGACTTATTGAAGAAACAGTTTCTAGGCCTCTAGCAACTGAAGTCATGCCTGACCTGCAGTCCCTCAATGCCAAGATGGACACCCTTCTCAAAAAGAAGGAACCTTCCCCACCGCCCACTAACTCCAGAATGCCTCTTGGCATGTCTGATTTCATGTCTAGAGTGGAGGAGCAACTTGCCACTATTATTGATGCTGGCAAAAAGGGGGAAGATACGGGAAAAAAAAGACAAAGGGGGAGACAATAGGCAGGGGGAACACATAGAGGAGGCAAGAACAAAAAGAAGACAATACCCTCTTCTCATTTAGGCAGGAACCTCTCATCTGAAGAGAAAATAAGTAGCTGCACCATCAGATACACCTGCAGCCAAGAGGAGGAGGACAAGACATGATCCAGAGGTAAGATATCAACGGGAAGGAAAGAAGCTTCAATATGTTGAAGAGTTCATGCCTGCTGAGGCAGAACAGATGTGGGGGAGTGCAATGAAGCAGTTTATAGAGAAGTACTATCTCTGGTATATGCTTCATGACAAAGAATGCTACCCACAACCAACATTCATTAATTTTATGGATATGAACTTTCCAAAACTCTAGGCAATTTTGAAGAAACATGCAAAGGGATTCAATGCCTACCCAATGATCCCTGATTTCAGACGTGAAGAAGTTCCTATACTTATAAATAATGAACTTTATGAGCTGGCTCTTCACGAAGAAATCAGAGAACTTTGCGTGGAAAATAAATTCACAATCCTGACCAGCAAGAGTTTGCTTCATTTGTAGTCAAGAGGAAGTTGGGCTAGCCCCAATATCTAAGAAGCCAATTGGAGCCAAACCATTGAGGTCACTCCCTCCTGCAAGGCAGCAGATCAGAGGAATAGGAAGCTGGAGAGGAACATAATTTTTTTTGTTATTTACTTGTAATTTTATTTTTGTAACTTACTTGTAATTCTGTAACACTTATAATTTTCTTACTTGTATTTTGTTTCATTCAACTGCATTATAATGTAACATCAAATAAAAATTTATAACAGTCACTTGAATGACAACCACTAGTTGTCTCAAAACAGACTGAGTTTTATTGTGTCTTGCACTTTATTCTGTGCAGACTTGTCTTACATTTGAAATGCTTTAGTTTTAACATCATCAAAATAGGGAGAAATTGTTAGGAATACTTGTTAGATTTTGATGATGCCATCCCTCTATTGTTAATTATTCAAATGTATGTTTTTAAGTACTTGGCAATTGTAAATAAGAACCAAATGAGTATCTTCTATAGGCCTTATAAAATTAGGCTAAGTCTTGATCAAATGTTGATCAGTACAAAATCGAATAAGTATAGAACTGCCATTTATCAGAGAAATTTACAGGCAAGTTCAATATCGGAGAAGTTTTGGTCAACGCAAAAGATCACAGAGGTTTGACCAAAACCAAACTGCAGATAAGTTCTCAAGAAGGCGCTAAATCAGACAAGTTTTAGTCAACGCAGAATATCAGAGAGGTTTGACCAAAACCCATCTACAGTCGAGTTATCAGGCGAGATCTGGTCAACAAACATCAGCTGAAGTTTGACCATCAGATCAGAGAACATTCATCAGGTCAGAGAACTTCAGAGCAGAGAACTTTATCTCAAAGAACTTTATCTCAGAGAACTACAGAGCAGAGGACTTTATCTCATAGAACGTCTACCAAGATATATCAGAGAAGTTTCACATCAGAGAAGGTTGATTGCACATCAGGCAGGTTTGACCAAGAGATATCAGATAGGCTCTCAGACAATATATCAGCCAAGTTCAAGATACTCAATCCACGTCAGCAAGAGTTTAAAGTCAACAATCACAGAAAGCCACATGCAAACGTAAGGAGACAAGCCAAAAAGATTCCCAAAAAGTTAGGAATAAAATATTCCTAGAGATCTGCGTTCTGAAGACTTATGATTATTCTATTCAAGAATAACGGAGCTAACAAAGGAAGTCTTTCAAACGGTCGGAAATGAAAAGGGAATCAAGCCGTGCAACAGAATGATAAGATAAACAAAAAAGTCCACTCTCCAACGAAAATGGCCCAAACATCCGAAAATTTAAGACACGACGTCGGATTAACAATCCGAAACTCACGACATGAGCAACTCATCCAAACGAACTCATAGAAATAGAGAAATAATGAAATCGAACGAGTTTTACAAGAGTCTAACATACATGCGATAAAACATAGTTCAAGATGAAAATACATAAAAACATCACCGAAACTCGCCCAAATGGAAAAACTCAAAGAACAATTTAGATTCAGAATCCCAAAATAGTGACAAGCGAGTCGTCCGAAACGAACATACACCAAAAACAAAAATTACCAAAAATAAAAAGTACGGATATTACATTCTCTCCCCCTAAAAATAAGTTTCGTCCCGAAACTTACAGCGCGAATAACTCGGGGTATCTCGACCTCATACTCTCTTCCGTCTCCCACATGGCCTCCTCGGATCCATGCCTCGACCATTGCACTTTAACCAAAGGAATGGTTTTGTGCCTGAGTTGCTTCACCCGACGCTCTAAGATCTGAATCGGCCTCTCCTCGAAGGTAATGTCGGGCCCCAACTCGATCTCCCTAAAATCAATAATATGGCTAGGGTCCGGTACGTACTTCCTAAGCTGGGAAACATGAAATACGTTATGCACGTGGCTCAGGGACGGCGGCAAGCCTAACCGATATGCAAGCTCTCCAACTCTCTCTAGAACCTCGAATGGTCCAATAAATCTCGGACTAAGTTTACCCTTCCGACCGAAGCGGTAAACTCCCCGTGTCGGCGACACCTTAAGCAACACATGGTCTCCCACCTCAAACTCCATCGGCCGGCGACGTGTATCGGCATAAGACTTCTGTAGACTCTGAGCCGTCAACATCCTATCGCGAATCAGAGCAATCTTCTCTCTTGTCACAACTACCATATCGGGCTCGGTGCCAATTAGATCAGATGTATCATCCCAACATAACGACGATCTGCACTTCCTACCATACAGTGCCTCAAATGGTGCCATTTTGATCGAGGTGTGCCAACTATTGTTGTACGTGAATTCGATCAATGGTAAGTGCGACTCCCAATCATCCCTACCAATCTAAAGCACAGGCTCGCAACATATCCTCCACCGTGTGTATCGTCCCTCAGACTGTCCGTCTGTCTGAGGGTGGTAGGATGTACTGAGTCTCAACTCGGTCCCCAAATCTCTATGAACGGCCTGCCAAAAATGTGATATAAACCGACCATCACGATCCGAAACAATACTCTTTGGGGTCCCATGTAACCTCACGATCTCCGCAATAAACACTCGCACTAGTCTCTCTGGCCCCCAAGTGTCCTTAATACCCAGAAAATGAGCTGATTTGGTTAGTCGATCGACAAAGACCCAAGTCATGTTCATTCCAGTCCGAGTCTTAGGCATACTGGTAATGAAATCCATAGAAATATCCTCCCATTTCCACTCCGGGATAGGAAGTGGTCTCAAAAGCCCCGCGGGTCGCTGATGCTCGATCTTAACCTGCTGACAGGTCAAACACCTCGACACAAACTCGCTAACATCTATCTTCAAATTACTCCACCAGTAGTTACTCCTCACATCCTTGTACATTTTGCTCGTACCAGGATGTATGGAGTAAGGTGTGGTATGAGCTTCACTCAAGATCTTCTGTCTTAGCCCAATAACACTCGGTACACATAGTCTGCCACGAAATCTCAAAACTCCAACATCCTGAACCACAAATCCAGGGGCTTTCCCCATCCTCACATCCTCCCTCAACTGGACCAAAAACGGATCATCATACTGCTTCGTCTTGATATCATCAGTCAAGGACGAAGTGATCTCCAACGCACATAACTGACCCTGAACTCTCTGAACCCAAACCTCGATATTCTGACAAATAAAATCTCGCTGGATCCTACTCTGTGGTACCTCACGCCACCGGAACATCTGCCTCTTTTGTGCGCCTCATCTGATACAATCGGGGGTGAACTGAACCCGAACTCGATACTGTACGGTGATCCGGCTGACCCCGACCCCTACCACGGCCCGAACTCTGTGGAACATGAGCAGCTGGGGTGCTGTGTTCCCTCTGATCAGCGGTGGTAGTCGGAACTCTAGCGGCCCTAGTGGCCCTCTCACAATGAGCTGCCCGATGCCCGATCTTTCCGCAAGTAAATCAAGTAACTAACGGAAATGGGCAATCCTTCATCACGTACTCGGGCTGACTGCAATTAAAACAAACTCTCCCGCCAGGTGCAACTGACTGGATCGAACGGTTACCCTGAGATCCACCGGCCTGATGAAACGGCCTCTTCCCTGATGTAGGAGCAGAATGAGACCTCGGAAACTGACCACCCTTACCGGCCGAGAATCCGCCAGTAGTCTTCTGCTTCTTAGCTTCCGAAACCGACTCTGATTCCGGGACGGCCATCTCGATCGCTAGAGCACGATCCTGGTATTCTTTCAAAGTGGCACACATGAGCGGTGCCATACTCTGCCTGATATGCGGCTTCATGCGCATATTGAAGTAACGGATTTTGTCAGCCTCAGTCCTCACCTGATCTTTCACGAAACCCAACTGCTGATTGTAAGAGATAATGGCCTGAGAAATCGGCACATCCTGGGGTGTGGCAGTGAAGAATTCTACAATCCTGCATTCTTTGACTGGCGGCGGACAATATTCTGCTTCCATAACAGCCTTAAATTCCTCCCAAGTGGCTCGGCGGTCTCTGGGCGCCACAACCTCCAACCATTCTGCAGCTTCCTTATCCAAAAGGTACTGGGCAATATGTACCCTCCTGTCTTCGGGACAAGCTACGGCATCAAAGGTCCTGGACAACTGAAAGAGCCAATTCTCCGAACCGAGGGAGTTAGAAGATCCGGAGAAACGAGGAGGGTGCATCTTAGTCACCGTCTGAAGCCACTTACTAGCTTCTTCTTCAGGTGTCGGGGGCGGTCAGCGTCCACCCAGGCTATCCGAGCAAGTGGGCTACTAGCTGTGAAATCTGGCCGGTAGCCCGGCGTCGGCATTATTACCGACGGCACCGAGTGAGAGGTGACTCATGGAAGGCCGAGAAAGTGAGCCCTCTTCATTATTAGTACCCCGACCACGGCCTCGACCGCATCCCCTAGCTGGTCTACCACGACCTCTCAACAAACTGAATAAAATATGAAAAGAACAAGTTCAGAAAGATTCACAATCTATAAGGTTGGTATCACAATTCTCAATTCCGAACAACGTAAGAAAACGAATTATAGAAGTATAAGAGTTAGAGGAGACTTACAGCCATGGGTCGCACGAAAAGACGGTAGCATAATGATATTAGGCTCAACGACTGACTCTAATGACGCAACTGACAGACCCAATATTAACCGACAGCCTAGGCATTCAAAACCTAAGGCTCCGATACCATAAATCTAACACCCCAATTCACAAATGGGACATTACACGCCGTAGAACCCTCGTGAGGTCTACCAGGCTAACTCATGACACATAAACCACACAATGATATCCCAAAAGATGCACTTAAAAAGTATATAAGGCCGTGGCCTTGGCCAAAACATTTTAACGGAGTACATGAAACATAAATTAAATACCAATTCATTGCCCACGCAGGGGACTTAAACCAAGTTTAAAAGTAATCAGTCTAACTCCAGTACTCAACAAGTGCAATGACAAAACATAAAAATACAGACTCGAGCCACATCATCATGCCAGCCCATCCTTTGCGTGCACATCCCGTGCCAGCTCCTCAGCTCGACCAGTGCCTGAAATGCATAAGACGCATTTCCCCCATTTAAGGGGTTAACATTCGAATAGCTAGTGCAAGTACACGATTACACAACATTATATACATACGAGATTCAACGCAATCAAACCATTAGGAAAAACATTTGAAATCAATATTCCGGAATATCACATTTACATTTAAAAACAGTATATCCTCAAGTTTCCGCACCAAAACCATACACGCTTGGTAACTCGCGACCGTACCCATTAATATCAGTCCCCAGAGGTCCCGTCGAACCTTCCCCAGGTGAGAAACCACTTCCGCGGCCGTACCCATTAGTATCGGCCCCCAGAGGTCCCGTCAAACCGTCCCCAGGTGGAAGAACATCAACACACGCACCCATGTACACTTCTGTGTCCGTACCCATTAGTATCGGCCCCCAGAGGCCACATGCCATCCCCAGGTGGAAGAGCAACAATCACATTCGTTCAATAATACCATTTACATCATTCGCGTCAAAATCATACACACATAACGGAATGTAATATGTACTTGCCTTGAATAAGACGAAACGAAGGAAACAATGAAGGGATAGGTTTTGGTCCGAACAATCCTCCCAAATCCGTTCCTAACATAATAACGGCATACAACAAGTCTCAATAATACGGAAAGGTAAGAATTAATCCTAATTCTAGCCGTTGGAACAATTTGTCGGTCAATACGAAGTCCAAGACAGTTATAATCTAACAATGGAGAAACTACGAGGTTAAATTCGTTAAAGTATAATGGAAACAAGGGATTTATGACTACACAATCGTAGTCTAACAATTCATCGAGGCTAAATCGGATTAAAGGAAGAATTATGCCGAAAATCCCGAAATCCCCAAAAACTAGGGTTCAACGAAGTATACCTCGATTCGGACGGAGAATGATGATGATTAACCTTCCTTGAAACGCAATAATCAACCTTCAGAGGGTTTCTACGGATTGCATTGGACGAATCGCTCCAAAACGCTCAAAGGAAACTCACGTCGCGAGAAGGAAAGAAAAGGAATGAAATGACGCGACTGAGGATAAGTCAGGAATTAAAAGGCCTGATAGCGCGATACGTACGTTATCACAAGCTGTTAACGTACGTTATGATGGTTACGTACGTAACCCAACACTGGTTAACGTACGTAACAAACAGCCTGCACTAAAATGCGAAGGCCATAACGTACGTTATGGATCATGCATAACGTACGTTATGCATTGCAGCAGTTCCCAGTTCTGAACACTACATTCTGCACAGTCGATACAACGACGAAACGCAACGCAAGGTTAGAACCAAAAGTGTAAATACGAGGTGTTCATAACAACAAAGCTGAGTGTTGAAAGAGAATGCACTTCCAACTACCGAGGAATCCAACATACGACAAGGAGGGTAAAGGCACCCTAAACTCTTAAAATAATTACAAAATGGCCCAAACATCCGAAAATTCAAGACACGACGTCGGATTAACAATCCGAAACTCACAACATGAGCAACTCATCCAAACGAACTCATAGAAATAGAGAAATAATGAAATCGAACGAGTTTTATGAGAGTCGAACATACATGCGATAAAACATAGTGCAAGACGAAAATACGCAAAAACATCACCGAAACTCGCCCAAATGGAAAAACTCAAAGAACAATATAGATTCAGAATCCCAAAATAGTGACAAGCGAGTCGTCCGAAATGAACATACACCAAAAATAGAAATTACTAAAAATAAAAAGTATGGAAATTACAATTATAACCTTTATCACTGGTTGACAGTTATAGTGAATTTATCTCCAACTGGTTTGGAGAGAAGTGGACTAGTAGAGGATTACCCCACCTCTGAAACCACTATAAGTGCTTGTGTGATTTACTGCTTTAAACATCATACTTAATTGCTGCATTCATATTTATTGTTCCATTAGAAAGTTATCTGCAGTCGACATTAGTTATCTGTATCGTCATCAGCTCTGTCTTCCGCATTATCTGTCCGCAGACAACATAAGTCATCTGTACTTAATCACAGCCGAGAAACTCACCTGAGATTCAGGAAAGAGTTTAATAAGTCTATTCACCCTCTAGACTTATTCATGACGACTTGTGACCTTCAAATCAAGGATTTCCAATTCAGGAATATGCAAAAGAAAATCTCATAAAATTAAAAAAAAGGAAAGATAGAAGACACCACATTCCTCCTCATCTTTTCTTCGAACAATCTGGGCTTTAACTTCTTATAACCACCAGCCAGATCCCATAATCCACGGCCAACCACCCGAAAGTCCGAATCAAAACCAAATCTTCACATCTAATCACGATCACCACCATCGCCGTCGTAGCCCTCTCCGCCACACCGCGGACCGGATGACCTCGAGCGAAACCATTTTGTTTCCCGTAATTCTAACCGCTCGCTACTCCTCCGATGTCACGTCCGCTACTCAAATCGTGTGCATGTGTGTGCAGGTGGAGCCCAGTGTGTGTGTGATTGTGTGAGTTTTGAGAGAAAGAAAAAAAAGAATAAGAAGAATATGGAGAGGGAGATCGGGAGGGGAAGGACAGAGAGACATCATAAAAGAAAAGAAAAGAAATGAGAAGATTGAGGGGGCGGTTACCAAGAAGTAGGGTTTAGGTAAAATTCCGGTTTAGATATGCCGTTACTTAACTAATGGGGAGATAATTTTATTCAAAAAAAATTCATTGCTCTTTTTACTTCAGCAATTACCAAATTACTGAAGTATATTCAACCTAAAATTTTCGACCTATTCCGTGTTTTTTAGGTGAAGTCTAATATATTGTGTTACTGCACCAAATGCCAAAGTGAAGTTGTTTATAGTATTTTACTTCTAATATATGTTTTGCCGAAGTAAATAGTAGCGAAGTCTATCAAACAAATTCTACTAGTGCACAAGACATATCAATTGGTTCAAGGCGATAATTTTTCAGAATCTAAATATAGTCATGAGTAGTCTCATTTTATTCATCTCGTTGATACGATTGTTTTGAAATAAAATTCACCTAAGTCCGAGTTCGTATGAAAGTTATGGTCGTTCGAAGTTTGGAGGAAAATTAATCACACAGATCAATGGTATCGCACCACGTGTCAAAACCAGATTGGACAAGCCTAGTCAACTACAAAGTGACATCATCCAAGACATCAGCAACACGCATGTCAATACACGTCAGCTGCACGTCAGCAGGACCACGAGATGAGCACATGCCAGCAAAACTCGGACAATAGAAAAGCACCACGTGGCATCACACGTTAGCAAAACACGCACCTGATACATGTCCGAGCCAGTTGGACATTTTTGGCCTGTCGCACCACCCATGCATGTCGTACACGCGGCTGTCCAGAATTACCGAGTTGACGCGTGATGCACACGCGCGCGTTAGAGAAGCGCCACATCAACTGATGACATGGCAGATCAGATTGAATGATTGTGGGGTGATTTTAGAATTTATTTGGAGGTGCATTATTGATGAATGTTGTTTTAAAATAATTAATGATAAGTATATTTATTATTTAGTGTAAGTTTATTTATTATTTAGTTGTATTATAAAATTCTAAATAATAGTAAAAATAGGGGAGGAGGTTGAGAGGAAAAGGGGGGAAGAGAAGAAATAATAGATAGATGATATTGTAAGAGAGAGCAAAAAAGATTGTGTAATAAAATTATAGTTGAGAACTAATATTGTTATTTATTTGTGTTAGTATGAGTGAGTAATTTTCTTTTACTGGGATTATGATGAAATCATTTCTAAATTATTATTAATATTTATACAATAATTCTAACTGTATGTTTTAATGATTATAAATTTTGCTTTAATAGAGGAATATTATTTTAGCAATTATATCACGTATTTTTTATAGTTACATTTCCTGTTGATTTGTGATTATTGATATTAGTTAATTTCTTCGATTATTTATTTTCATTAAATTAGATGCATCTAATACTTAGAAATTATGATACCCCGTAGTAAATAAATTGAATGATTTTATATTTTATGAACTGTCGAATAAATTTGATTATTACGTCGGGCTTGAGAAATATATCACCCCGTATTGTTTAGAGTAACAAACCTAAATTTCTGTAATTTCGGAGTGTTACTATATATTGTATTTATAATATTTGTACACCACCGCCTTATCGACGGGTTAGCGGGATGAAAAAAATAGAAGTAACAACAACAATAACAACAATAATTATAGTGATAAGTACATACATATGGCCAATACACGCATAATTAACAAAATATTTGTATCCCAAAATTAACAATATGTTATATATATATATATATATATTATATATATGATATTAACAATACATGTATATATAGTGGAAATCCACGCTTTTAGAAACTTTACCCTAGTCAATGACAATATTTGTCAAGGGACTTAGTTTGTACAAATTCTAGCAAAAAAATTACAAATTCTAGCAAAAAAGGACATGTCCGGAACAATATACCCTTATTTTTCAATAAATTCATTCACTTTATCTCTCTCCTTCCCTTCTCTTTCCTCCTTTTTTTCTCTCATTCACTTTTGAGATTTTTTCTCTTTCCATCTCCAATACTTTCTCTCTCCAAGTTTTCTCTTGCCTTTTTTTTTTCTCTCTCTCATTTTCTCTATATTTTGGGCTTTTCTTTTAGCACAATTTTTTTTCGTTACGTTCGTTACCATTATATTGTTCGTTACCATTAAATTTAGTTTCTATCTCATTAGTTATTGGTTACGAATTTACAATCGTTACGATGTATGTATTTTGTATCGTCTAATTACCATGTGTTGTTTACCTTTTGTGTTACTGTACCGTAACTGCGTTGTTGTGTGGCGATTTATACACCACGATGGCGATCGGCATGATGGTCAGGAGCCAGCCAAAGAAGACAGACGCTGGGCAAGCACCTAGCGATCGGCGTCCAAGGCGATCGTCTGTAGGCATCTGGCGATCGCCAATGATATCTGACTATAGACGATCGTCCCATACTGTATGTGAATCCGACACCCGTCAAAGTCTTCGAAAACCGAATCTCGGACGTAGACCCACGTGCAGATCCACAAAAGGCACCGCAAGATAAGGCCTTTGACCCAAGCCTGTCACCAACCTCACACCTACCGATAGGCCCGTCGAAATGTACAAGGTGGGTCCTCCCCAGACAGCGACTCAGGACGCGTGCAGGTTTCCCATTGGCTCGCACAGCTGGCTGCCAGCAGCAGCCTCGGACTTTAAGGGAATAGCCCCACGTGACGGGACGATTGCCCACCTTATTCTAATATAGAAAATGGCGGTCGCCCGCGATCGTCGGAGAGGACCCAACAACCTTGTCTCCTATAAATAGGAGTTGTCCAACAGTGGCCAAGCAGAGTGAAAAAAAAGGTACAAAGAGAACAGTGGACTCACCTTACGAATACATACACATACACCGTGAAATCCATTGACAGTGAAACTCATTCACATATACAGCACACCAAAAGCAAGAACTCACAGAGCATCACATCTGGTTCTTCTGGCAATCTTCACACTCTATAGCTAAGATAACTAGAATCTTTACACTCATTGTAATAGATTCTAACATTAGTATTTGTACTTCAAAGTATTCATATTAATAACATCTCGCGAGAGCATTCAATCCCAGGACTAACAACCCCGACAAACCTTGTGTTATTTATTTTCCCACGGAAGTGTTCTCGCAACTTTGTTTGTTGTCCATCTATTCCAGCAATATCTATCTCCGAATAATATTTTGGGCAACAACAATTGGAGCTAGAGGAAGGGGCCAATCTTAACCTTTATTTTTATTCTGACCGTCTCGAAGAACACTCACTGTTCTCCGGGGCATATACTTGAAGAAACACTCACTGTTATTCAAAGAAAAACCTTCAGAGACATGACATCTGCCACGACCTCCAAAAGAGACACCCTGCGATCTGCCGGACATCTCATTCTGGCCCAGACCGAATCCCAACCTACGGCGGAAGGCGACCGCGGCGATGCTAGGCTCTCACTCCTGCCCCCGAGGGATGGTCCCAACCTCTCACTCGATCAGTTCCAAACCGCGGAACATATCGAGGAGGCTATGTCCATCCTCAGGGAGCGACAGAGGGCATGCGACTCGCCCACCATTACTCCATCAGCCATCCGCCGTGCACGCAAGCGGAAGCTCAAAGGGCAATATGTCGAGAAATCGACAGAAAGCCCCGAGCCGCGGGAAAATGCTCTCGTAAGGCGGGAAGACTTCGTCTTCAGCCGCCTAGGGAGTGATCCTTCGTGGCGACCCGGGCATTCTGGCCCCAGCCGTAAGGCATCGGAGTCCGAATCCATCACCAGGAGTTCGGCGTATCCGACTCCCAGAAGATAAGCCGGCCAACGGGCCCCCGCTCGCCCAAGAACTAAGCCCGGTGGCGGAGAACTCATCACCTATCATGGGGCCAGGAGATCAGTACACGATCGCTTGGGGTCTCGCTCCGAGAGCCAGTCAGCGAGCAGTCAGGCTACAACAATGGCCGCCATGCAGCGCCAGCTCGAAGAAATGAAAGCGCTCCTAAAAACTGGGGCAGGCACCAAGAGATCGATCGCTGGACCGAGTGAGCCACTCGCGGTCCAGATCGAGCTCGCCCTAGTTCAACCGAAGATCACTCCCCCTCAAACACCTCTATACGAGGGGAGGTCGGATCCTGAGACCCATGTGAGGAAATTTCGGATTTACATAGCCGGATGTGGAGCATCGGACGCGACGAAGTGCCGAATGTTCCCATTGATATTGGGCGATCTCGCCCATAGGTGGTACATCTCACTGCCACCTCGCTCGATCAATTGTTTTGAGAAGCTGGCAGACGACTTCACGTTGTACTTCGCCGCCAAAGTTGCTCGGCCAGAAGGCCCCCACCGCATGATGAAAATCAGGCAGGGAAAGAACGAGCCCGATGAAGACTACATCGACCGGGTGGATGTAATAGTCCTCACCGGCGAGCTTATTAGCGACGAGCTCGCTCTCTACTCGGTCCTAGGGGGATTCTATGGCCACTTGCCCATGTTCAGGCACCTTACAAAGGACATCCCCCCGACCTACGCGATCTTCCGCGTTAGGGCCGCTGATTTCCTCGCTAGGCAGAGAATGCTGACCCTCCGTTTAGGTGAGGGATCTCCCGGGGAAGGAGAGGTGCCATCTTCCATCCAAAGAAAGGCAGTATCCAAGCCCAGAAAAGCGATCGTGGAGCCGCCCGACGAATTCAAAGCTTTTGAGGATGTGGAGGTTCACCTCCTCCGTAACCTCAACCTATCTCCGGCCCACATCTTTAACGCCATCAAGGGGCACGAATGGCTTAGCAAACCAAAGCCGGTGAGGGACCACGATCATCTAGACCGCAACAAATTTTATGCCTACCACAAGAGTCCCGGCCACAACACCAGCCAGTGCCGCGACCTCCTCCGACAACTCTGGCGACTGTTTGAGGAAGGCAAGTTGGATAACTTGGTTACCAAGCCAGAACTCCGGGCCGAAAGGGCCGGGGGATGCGATCGCCGACTGAACGATAGAATCCCTCGAAATCCGGTCGCAAGGATCGAGCAGAATGAGCCAGAGTACTCTGATGAATCTATCCCTCCGATCAACCCTGGCGGCCGGATCAATATGCTTTAGGCGGGAGATGGAAACCTCGGGGGCCTCTCCTCGGTTTCCACTCTGTCGAACAGAAAGCGGAAGGCCTAACTGAGGGCATTCACCGGGGTCCATGTCGTGGTATCCCCAGAGCCGACCACCTCCAAAGATGCGCTCATCACTTTCTCCAACAAGGATAGGGAGGGAGTGCGGTGCCCCAAAGAGGATGCATTGGTAATCTCTGCATGTATCCTTGGGAAAATGGTCGATCGCATGCTGGTTGACAATGGCAACTTCTGCAATATCATACTCAAATCCGCTCTTGACCAGCTCGGCAACCTGACCAAGTTCATTAAGCCATTTGACACCGTGCTTCAAGGGTTCGGCGACAGCACAGTCCAAGCCTATGGAAGGATCAAGCTCTCTGTCGAGCTAATATGCTTTTACGATCCCAAGGTTAGGATTACTAGGAACCTAAATTTTGTAATCATAGATAGGCTCAGCATCTATAATGGGTTCCTAGGTCGTTCATTTCTAGAAACCTTCGAGGCGGTCGCCTCTTCCTTCTTTTACTGTATCAAATTCCCCATTGCCGATGGGACGGTCGGTACTGTAAAAGGAGACCAACTAATGGCTAAGAAATGTTTGAATTACTCCTGTGTCGTAACTTCTTTCAACACTTCCCATACTATTTATAACATTGAGACGATCGGCAATCAGCCGATGGAGATCGACGAGCCGAGCACCTCGTACCAGCCCGACTCAAAAGACGGCATCTCACATCGATTAACGGACAACATCGAGCCAAGGATTGGTTTCGAGCCAAGCCTCGATATCGATCCAAGGATCGAGTCCGGAAATCATTCCAAACGAGAAGCGATCGTCCCTATTGAAGAGTTGGAAAGTATAACAATAGATCCGGCTCACCCGGAGCGGGAAGTACAGATCGGCACGAGCGTCGACCTCGAATTAAAGGATGATCTGATCAGCTTACTACGTAAGAACATTGGAGTCTTTGCCTGGTCGCATCAAGATATGGTCGGCATAAGTCCCGAACATGCTTGCCACTATCTAAAGATCGACCCGGTAAGGAAACCCTGTTCACCAGAAATGTAGGAAATTTGGTCCTGAGAACTACGCAGCGCTCGACATAGAAGTCAAGAAACTACTCGACAATAAGCTAATCAGAGTAGCTACAGACGAGCCACAGTGGGTAGCCAACGCGGTGCTCGTCAAAAAGCCGAGCAACTCCTGGAGGTTATGCATCGACTTCACCGACCTCAATGCGGCATGTCCAAAAGATCACTTTCCAATGCCTCATATCGACCACTTGGTCGATAGCACAGCAGGTTGCGAAATGATGTCGTTCATGGATGCCTTCGCCGGATACCATCAGATCCCAATGGCAGAGAAGGACATAAAGTACACATCGTTCCACACGGACAAAGACATATACTTTTGGGTCCGAATGCCGTTTGGCCTGAAGAATGCAGGGGCGACCTACCAACGACTAGTCAACGTGATGTTCGCCAACCAGATCGGCAAGACCATGGAGGTCTACATTGACGACATCGTGGTCAAAAGCCTCAAAAAGGAAGATCAACTCAATGATCTTGCCGAGACGTTCGCCATCCTCGAGAGGTTCAATATGAAGCTGAACCCCAAGAAATGTAACTTCGGGGTGAGCTCCGGAAAATTCCTGGGGCACATCGTGAGTAAGAGAGGGATCGAAGCGAACCCCACCAAGATCCCGGCGATCCTCGATATGCAGGATCCACGGAATGTCAAACAGGTGCAACGCCTCACTGGTTGTCTAGCTGCCCTCAACCATTTCATATCTCGGCTCGGGGATAAAAGCAAGCCATTCTTCGCAACCATAAAGAACAAGAAGTTCGCATGGACAAAGGAGAGTCAAATAGCATTCACCAAAATTAAGGAGTATCTATCTAACCCCCATATCTTGGCGAAGCCGATCCCCGGGGAAAAGCTATTCCTTTACCTGGCGGCCTCGGAGGTCGCGTTGAGTGCTGTTTTAGTACGACCAGAGGGGCAAGTCCACTTGCCGATCTACTTCGTTAGCCAAGCGCTCCATGACGCGGAAACGCGATACACACCTCTGGAGAAGATCGCCTATGCTCTAGTCATGAGTGTTCGCAAGCTAAGGGCCTACTTCTTCGAACATCAAGTGGAGGTTCTGACAACTCTCCCCTTAAGGCAAGTTCTGCACCGGCCAGACACCAACGGGCATCTCCTCAAGTGGTCACTGGAGATCGCCCAATACGGTATCACGTACGCTCCTCGCACGGCGATCAAAGGCCAGGCTCTGGCGGACTTCGTGGTGGAATTAACATTCCCTCACAGTCCAACCCAGGTCGGCCGCCCTGCTTGGAAGCTGTACGTGCATGGCTCGGCAACCAACTCGCGAGCAGGGGCAGGGATTGTCCTCATCATCCCCGATGGACAAAGTTTTACAAATGCCGTGCGCTTCGGGTTCCATGCGACCAACAATGAATCCGAGTACGAAGCCTTGGTAGGCGGGCTCGATTTAGCCCTCGCCCTAGATGTTTGCCGTCTCCACATTTTCATGGACTCCCTCTTGGTCGTGAACCAAGTCAAGGGAGAATATGAGGCGCGCGGCGAACAGATGGTCAAATACCAGGAATTGGTCGCCGAAATGTGCACAAAGTTTGAAGAAGTGCTAATCGAACAAGTCCCGAGAGAACACAACTCTCAGGCCAATGCCCTATCCAATCTAGCGTCATCAGATGGGGCGACCGATTTCTATAACATCCAAATCACAAAATCAACAAAGCCGGCGATCGACAGAAACCTGATTACCACAGTTACGTCGCCGAAGAATACTGGATGACTCCGTTCATTAAATACTTGAAGGACGGGATGGTCCCCGACGACCGTATCAAAGCTCGCCAGCTCCGACTCCGTGCAACCAGATACACCCTACTAGACGACCGGATTTACAAGCGAGCTTTCAGCCTTCCCCTCCTCAAGTGCATTACGCCGGAGGAAGGCCGACTCGTTTTAGCCGAAATCCATGATGGGATCTGTGGAAACCATGCTGGCGGGCGAGCTCTCATCCACAAAACAACCAGGCAAGGTTTTTTCTGGCCTTCGCTTCAGAAAGATGCGATCGCCTACGCCAGATCGTGTCATAAGTGTCAAGTGATGGGCCCAAACATCAAGCTCTCCCCCGAGCAGCTCACTTCAATGTACAGCCCGTGGCCATTCGCCCAATAGGGCATCAACCTTATAGGTCCCTTGCCGACGGCGCCAGAGGGCTGTAAGTTTGCCATTGTGGGGGTCGATTATTTTACGAAATGGGCTGAGGCCAAGCCGCTCAACAAGATCGGCCAAGAACAAGTAATTAAGTTCATTTGGAAAAACATTATATGCCGGTTCGGTCTACCCCAGGCTATCATCTCCGACAATGGAAAACAGTTCGACGGCTTGGAAGTCATGCAATTCTGAGAGAAGTGGGGAATCAAAAAGTTGTTCTCAGCCCCTTACCACCCTCAGACGAACGGGCAGGTAGAGGCTGTAAACAAGATCATCAAACACACGATCAAAGCAAGACTTGAATCCAAACAAGGACGATGGGCGAGCGAGCTCCCAGACATTTTGTGGTCTTACCGTACGACGACCCGAAACTCGACTAGCGAAATCCTGTTCGCCCTCGCCTTCGAAACAGAAGCGGTGATTCCTTCGGAGGTCGCCGTCCTCAGCCACCGAACTGAAGAAGAGATGACGATGGACAATGATATGGCCCGGCAGATCGACTTGGACATTCTCGAAGAACGGCGACTGACCTCGGAAATGAAGAACACAATCCACAAAAGGATATCCGAGAAGTTCTTTAATTCTAAGGTCAAGGAAAGATGGTTCCAAGTGGGCGACCTAGTCCTCAAAAAAGTCCAGACCCACACAGGAGTCTTTGGACCGAATTGGGAAGGCCCCTTCAGGATATCTAAGTGGCTAACTAGGGGAGCCTACGAACTTGAAGACCCTGACGGCACTGCGGACCAATATCCCTGGAACGCCGTACATTTGAAGAAATACTACCAGTGAAAACTCTGTATCCAGTTTCAATTACCCAATGTACAAAGAGTTCTGGTGATTTTCCTGCCCCATCTATATGATTCGCCTCGACGAAAATGATACAAATAAAAAGAGGACGATAAGGTTCCTTTGGGCTGAGATCGCTCGCCCTTCGTTTAAATACGAGGCGGGCGTAGCCGAAGGACCTTCCAAATAAATATGTGGACACACTCGCTCGCCCTCAAAGTACATCATCTAACATGATATACCCGGAAAAAGCGACGCGTCCCTACCCCGTCACAACGTATACCGTCGAGGGTCGCCATCTAACATGGCGACCCGAGGTAGAAAAGTGCCAACAAGCCGCGGACGTGGAGTTGAATAAACCGACGACGCCCCGTGCAAGGACTCGTCCAGACCAAGACCGCTCGCCTTTCGTTCAAATACAAGGCGGGCACAGCCTAACGGAGGACCCTAACAATAAAGTGAGTTGCGGGACAGACCTACGTATGGAATGTCCCTCGCACATAAAGACACGGTTACGGAGGTCGGTCCATCGAACTCAGCGACCGTGCACACAATCGTCCTCCCTCAAAGAATCGGCACAACTCAAGATAGCTCGTCAAACATACTATTTTCGTTCCCTTACTTACACTAAGTGAACAAAAACAAGGGGCAAAGTGGAGCTATTCCTGAAATGCGATCGGGAGGAAGGGACCATACACGATCGGCTTTGCTCAAACACACACATGACGATCGGTCTTGTTCAAGAAGTTTACAACTACAACTGTGTAAACACTTGTATAAATTCATAAGCAAACATCCAGAAGAGACGATCATACAGATAAAGAGTCAGATGCGGAGAAGAAGTATTTTATTCCATTCAAAACGATCGTACATACAAGCCCGAAGGCAATACAAGAGAAAACTGAAAATTATAAATTGAGGGAAAACAAAACAAACTCCAGCGTCACTCTGGCCACCCCCGACTGGCCTTCGCCTCCAGCAGGCGGATCGGCACATGCTTCCTCACCGGGTTCAGGATAAATAAGTTTATCCGGAAACGGATACCAACTCAGATCAATCCCTAAGTCGGTGAGATCGAGGATCGGCAGCGAGAAGTCCGGATGCAAAGGATGCTCAAGTGCATAGGCTTTGAAGGTCTCCATCATAGGGCCGACCTCGATCCCTACCTTTTTGGCAGCACGGACAGCGTCGGCATAAGATACATAGTAGGCGAACTCGCCGACGTACCCCACATTAAGGTAGGGATCGGTCTCGGTCGCCTTTAATTGCTCCTTCAGCTCCGCAGTCGTCTTATCAGCATCCGCAAGCTCGGCTACCTTGGCGGCCAGATCCCCTTTCGTCTTCTCCAGTTCGCCGTTGAGCTGATCCACTACCGACTTCAGCCCAGCCACCTGCTCCTGCGAGGCCGCGTGCAACCGACGAGCATCCATCATATGGTCACGGAACTGATCGGCCACCTCCTTGGACCGGCCAAGATCTTGCTTCATCCGGTCGAGGTCTTGTTTGGCCCGTTTGGCCGTCTCAATATGTTCCTTCTCCATGGCCGCGATCCGGTTAGCGAACTCGGCATTCTGGTTCCGAGCAACCTCGAGATCTTGATGGAGGCGAGCATTAGAGGGTCGCCCCTCGTAATCCTTAACGGTTTGGGCGGCCATCGTCGCCGCCTGGAGATTCAGGGCGAGCATCGCCTGCATGGCATCTCCAGACCGCCGACGAGCAATCGCATCGAGGTTAGTCGTCCAGGCCTTAGGAATAGAGGTGATGGCCCGGGAGACATAAGAGGGAACATCGAGGGACTGGCGCGGAGGCTTGCTCGCCAAGAAATCCAACACCATCCGCGAGGTGTCCGGATCGGAAAGACGGATCCTGCAACACAAACATAAAGAAACAAAGGAGTTAGTATACATCCTACACAAATAGCCTAACTCAGAAAGATCAAACTGGTCTTACCTGTTGACCAACTTGGGGTCGCAGCCGAAAAAGGGCTTGCCCCGAGGAGTTTCAGCTTCGGCGATCGCCGCGGTCTTCAGGAAGGCAACTGATGGCCTGGACCTCTCCGCCATCGGAACAGCAGAGATAGGTGGTGCGGCAACCGGCGGCTCAAAAATGGATACCTCCGCGTCAGCAGTCGGCAGGGACTCCTCTGGCCTCCGCCTCTTGCGGTTGCGCTGGAGCTGTTCTTCCCCCCGAACTTCCAGCTCGACGACCGGCACCGTAGTAGGTCTCACCGCAGGGACAGGACGGGACATCATTGCTGGGGCACGATCCGTCTTCTTGCCCTGGTGAAGACGACCCAAAAGACCGGGATTCTACATTGAGATCTCTCTTGGTGGCTCGGCGTAGCGGGGAAAATGGATCTCTGTCAAAGAAGAATTTCAGACAAGTTAAAGATCTACTTCAATCAGACAATCGTCATACAGGAAAGAGGAAGTAAAAATTCATACCTGGAACCTTCAGGTGGCGAGGGAAGCGAAACAATCGAGCTCCCAACCGATGAAGTTCGTGGCTGACTGAGCGAACATCCATGTAGGAGTCCGGCAGACTGTGAATTCGCTCCCAGACAATCAAAAAATCAAAGGGGAGATCGCCGATCGCTGGAACAAGGGAGCGTGCAAAAAGGAAACCAAATTAGATCAGTTCAAGGTGTATCCAAACAAAGGGAGAGTTAAAACCCTTACTCGGATTCCTCTCCCGAAAACTGGTGGGGATATCCAACTCTTCCTCCGGCTTATCGCTCGATGCCGACCTCCATGCTCCTACGACCCAGCATCACTTTGCCAGGTCGCCCCGAACCTTGTTCGGCACCCCAAGGACCACCCTACCCATGCGACCCTGGATATGGTAGCCACCGACCGATCCCTTCTGCGCGGTCATCTTGAAAAGATAATTCATTTCCAGCACAGAAGGCATACGGAACAACTGATGACCGCCAAGCAATGTCAAGGTGCTGATAATCCGTAGCCAGGCGTTCGATGTCAACTGGAGCGACGCCACATTCCAGCCGGTCAGCAAATACGACACGGTGAACGGCAAGGTAAACAGCAATCCGGCCTCCAGGATCATTTCATTGACAACAACCATACCCTCGGGAGGTTGGTCGGCACGTTCGTTCTTCGAGGGCACGTACAATGAAACATCAGAAGGGATGTGGAATTTCTCCCTCCAGCGAATCAAGTCTTTCTTGGTCGCCGAACTACGAATCTGTCCAAGGGTCCATGAGGAATGGTCCGCGGCCCGGAATGACGTCCGCTTCACGGGCTCATAGGGGTGGGCGGCAGAATATGCTTCGAAGTCAAACTTAGGACATGGTCCGGCAATCCTCTCCATAAGCTTAGCAAAATCTAAATAGGTGGGGCCGAACACGCTGTTCTGCTCCCAGTACAGCTTTACCGCTTCATCTTCATCCACCGGCGAGCCCCTCTGCCCCCCCGCCGCCGACCTCACCATGTCAGCTTCATTGAAAAGCTCTTCAATCTCCGCAGGTGCAATCCCCGCACGAATGGCCTCGACGGCCGTTTCCATATGAAGAGCCACGGGGGTTTCTTCCTGGTCAAGCGAAGCCGCGGTGGTGGAAGAGCTACCAGCCTCGTATGTTTTAGATCCTCCTTTCTTAAAAGCAGAGGGGGAGAGAAAATTTTTGTTCTTACCTAGAAAGAAAGACGGTCGACACAAGGAGCTTCAAAGAAATTCGGCAGAGTCTTCGTCTAAAAAGCAAGGGCGCATAAAGAGTTAAACTGAAATGGCCCTAGCCCTTTTAATAGGCGGAATCCCAAGGGCTGGAGTGCAACCGTCGGGGGGGACACATTAAATGCAGCCCTCGAAACCCGCGTACGCGTCGTTTCGAGGGCACGCCAGACGAAAAGTCTGACAACACTGTCGGACTCCCCCAACGATAGCGCGACGTGTGTCCCTGCAATGTTTCAAGAGCCCGCCTCCATTTCCCGCTATTTCCGGCGCATAAGGAGATCATCCGGGTTCGAAATCAGATCGCAGATCATCCTTGTCATAAACAGATGAGCCAATCATCTAGAACAGGCGATCGCCAACTGTGCCACCTCACCCCATGTTTTCAACATCGGAGTGAGCTGGGGGGCAATTATTGTGCGGCGATTTATACGCCATGATGGCGATCGGCATGATGGTCAGGAGCCAGCCAAAGAAGACAGACACTGGTCAAGCACCTAGCGATCGGCGTCCAAGGCGATCGTCTGTAGGCATCTGGCGATCGCCAATGATATCTGACTGTAGACGATCATCCCATACTGCATGTGAATCCGAAACCTGTCAAAGTCTTCGAAGACCGAATCTCAGACGTAGACCCACATGCAGATCCACAAAAGGCGCCGCAAGATAAGGCCTTTGACCCCAGTCTGTCACCAACCTCACACCTACCGACAGGCCCGCTGAAAGGTACAAGGTGGGTCCTCCCCAGACAGCAACTCAGGACGCGTGCAGGTTTCCCATTGGCTCGCACAGCTGGCTTCCAGCAGTAGCCTCGGACTTTAAGGGAACAGCCCCACGTGACGGGATGATCGCCCACCTTATTCTAATATAGAAAACGGCGGTCCCCCGCGATCGCCGGAGAGGACCCAACAACCTTGTCTTCTATAAACAGGAGGCGTCCAACAGTGGCCAAGGAGAGTGAAAAAAAGGTACAGAGAGAACAGTGGACTCACCTTATGAATACATACACATACACCGTGAAATCCATTGACAGTGAAACTCATTCACATATACAGAACACCAAAAGCAAGAACTCATAGAGCATCACATCTGATTCTTCCGGCAATCTTCACGCTCTATAGCTAAGATAACTAGAATCTTTACACTCATTGTAATAGATTCTAACATTAGTATTTGTACTTCAAAGTATTCATATTAATAACATCTCGCGAGAGCATTGAAGCCCGGGACTAACAACCCCGGCAAACCTTGTGTTATTTATTTTCCCACGAAAGTGTTCTCGCAACTTTGTTTGTTGTCCATCTATTCCAACAATATCTATCTCCGGATAATATTTTGGGGAACAACATGCGTTACCATGTGTTATTTCATGCAGATGAGGTCATCTTGTTTAATTGTTGCACATGGAGGATAATAGAATGGAAATATATACGATGGAGGCAGAAAAGAGTACATTCCTATTCCGCCTATGCGTATAACATTCGACCAGTACGACATTATGGTAACACAAAAGGGTAATCAAAATACAAAATGGTTTTTTATTTCATGGGTTACCAACACACAATAGGGTAAGCCAATAAAGAAATGATCATTTCTTAACGAGTTACCAGCACACAACAGAGTAACACAATAAAGAAATAATCATTTCGTAACAAGTTTCTAGCATGTAGGAATGTAACCCGGTTATTACATAGTTACCATTACATAGAAGGGTAACCCAACTAATAAGTCATAATCTTGTATAGAGTTACCATCACATACAAGAGCATCCTAGCTAAGAATTGATCATATATAATGCCTAAATAAATGATCATTTCGTAACACAATAAAGGAATGATCATTTCTTTACCATGTGTTATTTTACCTCAGCACGACATTGTTTGTCATTTGCTAACACAGTATGATATCACAATTTCGTATCCTATTTATCGTGTTGGAATATTATACACGAGGTACCAGTAAGCGGATACGATATTTGTTTTTTTGTTATGTTTGTTACCATTACATACAGAGCTGATCATTCATTATGTTCGTTACCATTACATACAGAGCTGATCATTCGTTACTTATTTCATGCAGATGAGCTCATCTTGTTTAATTGTTGCGCATGGAGGAGAATGGAACGAAAATATATATGATCGAGGCAGGAAAGAATACATTCTTATTCCGCCTATGCGTATAACATTCGACGAGTACAACATTATGGTAACAAAAAAGGGTAATCAAAATACAAAATTATTATTTCTTTCAAGGGTTACCAGCACACAATAGGGTAACCAAATAAAGAAATGATCATTTCTTTAACGAGTTACGAGCACACAATATAGTAACACTATAAAGAAATGATCATTTCGTAATGAGTTACTAGCATGTAGGAATGTAACCCAGTTAATAAGTAAGAAGATAAGAAATATTGTACACGAGCTACCAGTAAGCGGATATGATATTTATTTTTCGTTACCTTCGTTACCATTACTTATTTCATGCAGATGAGGTCATACGAAATGGTTATTAATTTCAAGGGTTATCAGCACACAATAGGGTAACCCAATAAATAAATGATCATTTCTTAACGAGTTACCAACACACAATAGAGTAACACAATAAAGAAATAATCATTTCGTAACGAGTTACTAGCATGTAGGAATGTAACCTGGTTAATAATTAATCATTTATTACAGAGTTACCATCACATAGAAGGGTAACACAACTAAGTCACATGGGGAACCAAACAAAATGATTCCCCGTTACCATTACATTGTTCGTTACGTTCGTTACCATTACATTGTTTGTTATCATTAAATTTAGTTTCTATCTCATTAGTTATTGATTACGAATTTACAGTCGTTACGACGTATGTATTTCGTACCGTCTTATTACCATGTGTTGTTTACCATTTGTGTTACTATATCGTAACTGCGTTACCATGTGTTATTTCATGCAAATTAGGTGATCTTGTTTAATTGTTGCGCATGGAACGAAAATATATACGATGGAGGCAGAACATAGTACATTCCTATTCTGCCTATGCGTATAACATTCGACCAGTACGATACTACGGTAACACAAAAGGGTAATCAGAACATGAAATGGTTATTTCTTTCAAGGGTTACTATCACACAATAGGGTAACCCAATAAAGAAATGATCATTTCTTAACGAGTTACCAGCACACAATAGAGTAACACAATAATGAAATAATCATTTCGTAATGAGTTACTAGCATGTAGGAATATAACCCGGTTAATAATTAATCATGTATTACAGAGTTACCATCACATATAAGGGTAACCCAATTAATAAGTCATATTTCGTACTGATTTACCATCAAATATAAGAGCATCCCAGCTAAGAATTGATGATGTATAATGCCTAAAGAAATGATCATTTCTTAACATAATAAAGAAATGATTATTTCGTAACGAGTTACCACAACACAATAGAGTAACCCGGAAATTCAAATCAATTCAGCCACAAATTATCAAGAAATATGCTATATACTCCAGAATTACAACAGAAGACAAGAAATCATACCAAAAACAACTCGTATCTAGCCTGGGATTTCACAAATTCATTTCAAACAAAAACCCTAAATTTTACAGAAATAAAGTGTAACACCCTGCCTTTCTTAATTAAAAAGAACGTTACACAGCTCATTTTTTTACTTAAAATTTTTATATAAATTCGGAGTATTTGCGGAAGCATTTTAGTCAGTAAATCTTCAATAAAACTCATTTATTCAACCATCAGTACAGTTTTACAAAAACATGGGAAATCAAATATTCGGACATATTCCGTTGAAATTATATTCGTTTAAGAACATCAAGTATTTCGTAAAAATAATAATAATTACGACGACAACATCTTTTATTATTTAGAACTTCATCGTGTTGGGAGTATGTATTCATCTTCTCCTTGTCCCGTTCGTCGATTCCTTAGCCTGAAAAACATAAATGACGAGGTGTGAGTACGCGAGCATACTCAGTGAGATTAAACCCTTATAAATCGTCAAAATGATGTTGTGTAATGCACATAAAACATTCTTATCTGTGTGAGACTCGACTCGGATTTCTTTCATTCTTTCGACCCCTCACGGGTCGTCATGTTACACGACACAACGATGACCGTAATATATTAAAACAGTATAACCTCACCTCGTTTGCTGAAATCTTGAAATATCTTCCTTTGAATTTGGATCGGTTATCCTTCTTGGATCCCGGATACGCTTCTCCTAGCACTTGAAAATACTTTTTCCTATTTCCGGTCACAAATTCTTGATGTAAAATCTGAAATCTCTTTGAGGACTTTTATCAAACACCTTTGAAAAACTGTCAGATTTGAGCTTCCTGTTTCATCGGGCTTTTTGAAGCCTTTATAATTTTTCGAAGGGAAATATGTTACGGGTGTTTTATAGTAGAGGTCCAGAGATTCAAATTGATATGTGATATGTACAAAAACACGTTCGGTAACATGTATAAATAGGGGTCCAAAGTCGGCTGAAAATCAACCTTACTCGGACAGCTGGAGGCCTTATCCGGACAGCTGGCCGAGAAGCTTCTTTCGGTCGTGACCGACCTTATCCGGACAATTTGGGATGACCTTATCGGACGGTGGCGAGAAGCTTGTCGGTCGTGGCCGACCTTATCCAGACGACCTTATCCGGAGCGTCGAGAAACTTCATCGTAGTGGCCGTGGTATCGGTAGGCGTGTCCGGCGGTGACCGGCAGATGTCCGTCAACTTGGCTCGACCGGTTCGACCCCTTACCAGTGTCCAAATTTGATTTTCCGACCTGTTTCGAACTCATCGGAGTCAAATCTTCGATATGCTCGGAACAGATTTTCGATAATAATAAAATAATTTAATATTATTTTTGCAATATAAGTGTTTTGTAATGAAATTTTATCGTATCAAAATCGTCGGAACTTTTCGAAATCACTTTCATAAATTTTAAAAATGATCCTTAAAATTTATTTTGAAATCTTTTCCTTTTAAGTCCTTTATTTTATGCTAGGAACGTATCGTTCCAAGTATTGGACAACCTGTAAATATTAAAAATCAAAATCCATGATCGTTAGCAAAATAAATAGCATTTAAATAAGTATTGGGGCGTTACAATCCTCCCCCCTTTAAAAATTTCGTCCTCGAAATTGAGCTTCGTAAAGAACTTTGAAAATATGTATCAAACTTTGTATGAGTATTTTCATCAATAACTTTAAAAATATTGTGTCAGCAAAAATCACTTTGAATCCTTTCTTTGAAATCATATTTTGTCCCTTTCGGATAACATTTATACTTTCACATATCCTTTCAAATCTTTTTCCGACACAATCATTCTATACTCATACCATAATTTTTAAGTTTTCATAAAAGAGTGAAGACTTGAAAACATTACCTCAGAGTCGATGTTGGGCAGCAGCGATGAACCACATATTCTCCCGAAAATATAATCATGCCGTAATTATTCGTTATACTTTTGAAAATAAGAAAGTTTTGAAATATCTTGTTTTGTATAAGTAAATCTTTTTTTGTCGTGTCTTTTTTTTAATTAAAAAGCACGTTACACCGCTCAATTTTTCCTTCATTTTTTTTTGAAATATAAATTCGGAGTATTTGCGGAAGAGTTGTAGTAAATAAATCTTCAATAAAGTCGTTTATTCAAACATAAATACAGTTTTACAAAAACATGGGAAATCAAATATTCGGACATAGTCCGTTGAAATTATATTCGTCGAAAAACATCAAGTGTTTCGTAAAAATAATAACAATTACGGCGACAACATCTTTTATTCTGTCGAACTTCATCGCGTTGGGAGTATGTATTCATCTTCTGCTTGTTCCGTTTGTCGATTCCTTACCCTGAAAAACATAAACGATGAGGTGTGAGTACGCGAGCATACTCAGTGAGATTAAACCCTTATAAATCGTCAAAATCATGTTATGTAATGCACATAAAACATTTTTATCTATGTGAGACTCGTCTCGGCTTTATTTCATTCTTTCGACCCCTCGCGGGTCGTCATGTTACACGACACAATAATGACTGTAACGTATTAAAACAGTATAACCTCACTGATTGAAAAAGGTTGAATACGGCTAATACCATTGGTTGAAAAACCAGTATGGGAACCCCCGTATACATCTTTTATTGGCCAATTATATGAACAGGTTCCAAAAACCATGGCCTATCACTATCAGTCGAGTATCACGCTTCAAGGGTACCCTAAGAAAGGATTTTACAAGAACATAACTATATATATAGTAGTTATTTGTTGATAAATGTGATACGTGATACTTTGCTATTACAGAAGTCTCATCTTACTGAGCCATTAGCTCATTAGATTCTTATGATACAGATGATGATGCTCATGTTTAGGAGTTGACTATCTTCTTCAGTATTGACAGCCGGAGACTTGTCCATATGCCATTCCCCAGCTATTTTGCCCCTATGCTGGAAGACTATGCTTTGTTTTGAATAAGATCACTCTGTTATGGTTTTGTTATGTAATAAACTTAAGATTGTGTAATGTTTTGAATAAATAATACCGGTTTGCGTTATTTCCCTGAGTACTCGCATTACCAAATCTACTTCTTATTGGTTTTCAAAGTTTAAAAGAGTGATACTCCCCAACTTAGTAGCACGTATCCCTTTGCGGTTCATCTGCTAGGTTAGGGGATGTTACATAAAGTGGAACATTACCTAAAGTTCTAGCTGGAATCTCGGGTTCTGCACCGTCGTCGCCTTGATATGTGGCCCAAATCACCGCCTCCGCGCCGTCACCGCCTTCAGATCTGGCCGGAATTGCTGTTTATTTACCATCCCCACCTTCAGATCTGGCCAGATTCGCAGTTCCCGTGCCGTCGCCGCCTTCAGATATGGGGTGACGGTCGCCGGAAATAGATAGGGTTCTGGTAGGGTTAAACAACTTGGCAAAAACACAAATGTAATGCCAGCATAGTCATTTTTCCTACAGTGTTAAACATTCTCGACTTTGCTTATCCAGACCAAGTGTTACATAGAGACACAACAGGATAACAGCACTAGCAAAAATCAAGGCCATTAACATGAATGAAGATTTCATATTTCATTGTCATCAAACCAATGTGGCGAATACTTCAAGGAAAAATTGGGAGTTGAGAGGAAAGCAGCCAAGATCTTAAGGGAGATGACCAGTGGAACTTCTCCCTACTAAGCGCCTTCGGACTCAGACGAAGTTCGCTCAGATGCAGCAGCTCAGATCCCACATGAGTTACCTGCAGAGGAGATAACCTCAACCCCATCTTCAGTGGAGAAGTCATCTAGTCATCTGCAGTTGAAAAGTCCCCTACAGCTGATAAGTCACCTGCAGATGATTTCGACTCCGACAACACTCCTCTAGACAAGTTGAAAAGAAAGTTACCTGCAGTGGAGGAGGTTGTCCATGTCACCTCATCTCAAGAGCAGTCACCAAAGAGGCAGAGAGGCCCAACATCTGAAGGAGTTGAAGAAGAAGCAGTGCAGACAATAAGATCACCTGCACCTGCACCAATTGAAGAACCTTCAGCCCAAATCCATATCATCACTACACCTGTACCTGCTCCTGCTGAAGGTCATCCAGATCAGTCCAAGCTGATGGCTGAGGTGATTCTACTTCCGACTCTTCCTAGCATGACCGAAGAAGAGGCAGAACTGACAATAGAAATACCGAATGCTAGATACTCCCTAAACCTCAGGGAGAACATGTAACACCCCAAACCAGGCGGATATTACAGTGCCGTGGACCCCCGACTGGGACCCACCAGGCGAATGAAAACTGATGAATTAAATAATATAATTGTGGTACCGAACCACATTATATTACCAAATACTCCGATGAGGAGCTTAAGTACATTACACCAGGACAAAACAGAATACTAGTATATTTTATATGGAGATAAAATACACCACCCTGAATAAATAACATCTCATACGGAATTTGCAGCGGAAATACAACTGAAGAGAAATAAGAATTTCTAAAATGACTGGAATGACTGAACTACACGGAATGACTGGGGCCCCCTACTAGTATCATTGGGACTCCTCGCCGTCAACATGCTCTTCCCGTGCCTTTGCCTTGCCGTGACCTGAAAACAAAATCCCCCAACGGGGTCAGTTACACAGAACAACAATCCTCAAGGGTTGAAAATATATAATCATGATATAACTGAAGTTATGAAATATTCTTAGTTATGAATTACGCTGAAGAGGAGTATCATAGTACGCCCGTAATGTTTTGTGCAAGTGTACAAGACGAATGACCGGACACACCCGTCCTTGTACCTAATTAGTCTCACGGAGGTAAGCATTACCGTATGCACGGTCCAAATGTATCGGTGAACCCAATACATGACCATCGTGTGCCCGACTAAAAATTCCACACAACCACACCCGGCCACGCAATATGAACCCAGAAGGTCATATGTACGAGAATGACCGCAATGAACATCAATGAATAATAATTCGACAAGGCCAAGAATGACTTACCGAGATGAAAATAATAGTGACGTGATTGATAATTCAATAAAATGATTGGAACTGTCGTTCCTCGTGAATGAAGTGATTATTCGACAATTACAAGTCTCAATACGGTTAATACCATGATGAATGAGTATGATTATGAATGACCAACAACAAAAAGGAGTGAATATCCTTTTAACCGGGCAAGAATCAACTTACACAACACCGGTGACAATTATCCTTCCACGAACAACGTCTTAATTGAGATATCGGTCGCTCGAACAACCTTGAATAATACAATGACCAACAATCCGTTCAATATACGAATCAAACACGAATATAACGAACTCAAAACGTCGATACGATTAAACCAAGATCATTGGGGCATTATATCGAACACTTTGTGTACAAACTACGATTGATTATAACCAAACCTCAAGAATACCAACATCAAAACCCCAAGAAGTGTTTCAAACCAACAAAACATCTTTAATACGATCAATAATCCATTATGAATATCCAAACTCGTGATTTCAACAACCATTAATTGAAAACCCCCAAAACCAACTCAATATTCAAAGTGTTCTTGAATAATCCTTCAATAATCCATTGAATCTATATACAAACTCATAATCGTATGCATATCCCTCCATATAACATGATTATAACGTCCAAAACATCATATCCCAATACAAAAATCGAAATCCAAGATATTGAATAGATTACCTCTTGAAGATCCAATCACTTCGATCCAAAGAATACGAGTTAAATCGAGTATCCAAGCTTCCCAAATGAATGAAGATGGTGAAAATCTAACACTCAAGTGATTGATGATGGAAAAATCCCTCCCTCAAGTATCTCTCTCAGAACAAAGTGAAGAAAAGGATGAAAATGAAGAAAAAGTCCCGGCCAAGTCCTTATAAACTGCCGGAAGTTACGGCCGTAACTCGGCCTTCTTACGACCGTAACATTCCAGGTCAACGGCCTTACGGCCGTAACCGGCCAACTCGTACGGCCGTAACTCGGCTTCGTCCAAATACCTGCCGACATACTTACGTCCGTATCTGCTCCTGACTTACGGGTGTAACACACCCTCGTCTAAAACATCTGCCGACACCCTTACGGCCGTACCCGCACACCTTACGGGTGTAACTCGGATGATACGGCCGTATCCGGCCACACATACGGGCGTAAGCCCCCTTCGTCAAAAATGACCAGGCACCCTGCCTGTAACGTACGGCCGTATCCGGCCAAGCCTTACGGCCGTACCTTCCTCGTCTTACGGCTGTATGCTGCAACCCTTACGGCCGTAAGTCCCCCTTGTCCGACAAAGCCTGAAATTTACGAATACCACTTATGGCCGTATCCTACCCTTCTTACGGCCGTAACTTGCCTTCGGCCAAAAATGCAGGCGACTGCTTTGAACACGTACGGCCATCGGCCAAGCCTTACGGCCGTACCTGCTCAACTTACGGCCGTATTCCGTGACCTTACGGCCGTAAGTCCCATTCGTCCAAAATGGCCTGAAAACAACGAACCCTTGTTACGGCCGTAACCTACAATCCTTACGGCCGTAACTCAATGCTGGACAAGGTGAAAAGTCCGATAACTCCGATTCCTCGCTACGACTGATGAATGATCCGACATATCATACGAATGTGAAAGTGAACAAGTCCAACACATGCCAAAGATGATACTCCCAGTACAAGACTACCAAACACGATGAAAATGATAATACTCCTATCTCGATCTATAAACGGAGATGAAATGACGATCGGTAACTGATATACGGTTACAACATGCCAACAGTGAACGCAATTGAATGAATCATGAATGACGAGTGATTATTAATGAGTGAAAATTACCGAGTGATAATTATAGACTGATAATTACTGAATGAAAATGAATGAATTACAACCGGGTATTACATACTCCCCCCCTTAAAAAGAGTTTCGTCCCCGAAACTAAGGGTCAAACAACTCGGGATAACTCTCCCGTATACTCTCCTCGGTTTCCTAAGTGGCCTCTTTGACTCCATGTCTAGACCACTGAATCTTGACCAAAGGGATCGTCTTGTTCCTCAACTGTTTGACTCGCCGCTCTAAAACTCGTACAGGACGCTCCTCGTACGAATGATCATCGGCGATCTCGATTTCATCGAACTGAAGTATGTGACTCGGGTCGGGAACATACTTCCGAAACTGAGAGACGTGAAACACATTATGAATTCGGCTCAATGCCGGAGGTAAAGCCAATCGATAAGCTAACTCGCCTACTCGATCCAAAATCTCAAACGGTCCAATGAATCTCGGACTCAACTTTCCCCGTTTTCCGAAACGGAAAATACCTCGACTCGGGGATACCTTGACCAAAACGCGGTCACCCGTCTCAAACTCTAGTGGTCGACGACGATTGTCTGAATAAGATTTCTGTTGACTCTGAGCGGTCAACAAACGACTCCTGATCAAAGCTACCTTCTCACGGACGGCTATAAGCATATCGAGCTCGGTGCCGATTGGTTCTGATAAGTCGTCCCAACACAAAGGAGATCGACAACGACGACCGTACAAGGCCTCGTAAGGTGCCATCTTAATCGAAGCATGCCAACTATTATTATACGTGAACTCGATCAATTGTAGTTGGGCTTCCCAATCGTCTTTCTAATCGAGGACGTATGCCCTCAATATGTCCTCTAATGTCTGAATAGTCCTCTCTGATTGCCCGTCGGACTGAGGGTGAAAAGACGTGCTTAAATTAAGCTGAGTTCCCATGGCACGATGAACTGATTTCCAAAAATGAGACACAAACCGTCCGTCACGATCGGAAACGATACTTTTAGGAGTACCGTGCAGTCTCATTATCTCCTTGATGAACAGCTGGGCAAGTCTCTCGGGACCCCACGTATCCTTGATCTCAAGGAAATGAGCTGATTTAGTTAAGCGGTCCACAATCACCCAGATCGTATTCATGCCACGACGACTCGTTGGCAAACTCGTGATGAAATCCATAGAAATGTCTTCCCACTTCCACTCTGGAATAGGGAGAGGTTTCAGCATGCCCGCTGGTTGCTGATGTTCTATCTTGACCTGTTGACAGGTTAAGCATCTCGAAACAAATTCCGCGACTTCTCGCTTCATATTACTCCACCAGTAATTTTGTTTCAAGTCTTTGTACATCTTGCTAGACCCCGGATGAACAGAATAAGGGGTAGCATGAGCTTCTCTCAAAATCGAGTTTTTCAACTCGTCATTCGCCGGTACGCACAACCGATTCTTGAATCTCAAAAGTCCATCCTCGTGGACCACGAATCCAGGGGCTTTCCCCTGAGCCACATCCTCACGGATGCGCAACAATGCTGGGTCTGAACCGTGATTCTCCCTGATTTCCTCCTCAAGTGACGATGAAATCTCTAACATACAAAGCTGTCCCTGAACTCGCTAAAGCCAGACCTCGATCTCGGGTCTAAGGAATTCCTGCTGAAGCTCCTTCTAAACTGTTAAACGAGCAAGCATATGCTCTTGAACGGACTTACGACTCAAGGCATCGGCGACAACATTCGGCTTGCCCGGGTGGTAAAGGATCTCGATATCATAATCTTTGATTAGTTCCAACCACCGCCTCTGTCGCATATTTAACTCCTTCTGAGTAAATATATACTTCAAACTCTTGTGATCGGTGAAAATCTGACAGGTGACGCCATAAAGGTAATGACGATAAATTTTCAAAGCGAACACCACGGCTGCTAGCTCCAGGTCGTGGGTCGGATAATTAACTTCGTAAGGTCTCAATTTACGTGAAGCATAGGCAATAACCTTCCCATTCTGCATGAGCACACATCCGAGACCCTGTCCGGACGCATCACTATAAACCACAAATCCTTCCGTCCCTTGCGGCAAGGAAAGTACAGGTGCTGACATTAACCGGCTCTTGAGTTCCTCAAAACTCCGTTGACACGCGTCGGACCACGTGTATTTCTTATCCTTTCGCAAAAGGTTCGTCAATGGTTGAGCAATTTTGGAAAATCCTTCCACAAACCGCCGATAATAACCGGCTAATCCGAGAAAGCTACGAATTTCCTTAACATTCTTCGGAGGTAACCAATCTTGGATAGCCTCCGTCTTCTGAGGATCAACACGCACTCCATCTGATGAAATTACATGCCCGAGAAAAGTCACTTCGGACATCTAGAACTCATATTTGGAAAACTTTCCATAAAGTTGATCTCGTCTCAACACGTCGAGAACCTGATGAAGGTGAACCTCGTGTTCCTCTCGGTTACGAGAATAAATCAAAATGTCATCGATGAAGACAACAACAAACTGATCCAAAAAGTCGATGAAAACCCGATTCATTAACTCCATGAATACCGCAGGTGCATTAGTTAGCCCGAACGGCATAACTACGAACTCATAATGACCATAGCGTGTTCGAAATGCCGTCCTCGCGATATCTGACTCTCGAATCCGCAACTGATGATATCCATATCTTAAGTCGATCTTGGAAAATACTGAAGCTCCATGAAGTTGATCCAAAAGATCATCGATACGGGGTAAAGGATACTTATTCTTGATCGTCACCCGATTCAATTCCCGGTAATCAATACACAAACGGAACGAACCATCCTTCTTCTTGACAAACAGCACTGGTGCTCCCCACGGGGACACACTTGGTCGGATATAACCCTTCTCGAACAACTCCTCAAGTTGATTCTTCAACTCCTGCATTTCGGTCGGGGCCATCCGGTACGGTGCCTTCGATATCGGGGAAGTACCGGGCTCCAACTCAATCGTGAATTCCACATCTCTCTGTGGAGGCAAACCAGGTAACTCGTCTGGAAAAACATTGGCATATTCCCTCACTACCGGAATATCCGTCAACATTACTCATGATTTCTCGGTTTTGGTCATATAGCACCAATAACCAACACATCCCTGACTGAGTAATCTCACTGCTTTCATCAAATTAATAACTCTTCTAGAACAGCTGGGATTACCTCCCTGAAACACACATTCGACCCCATCGTCTGAAATGATAGTGACCATGCGCTTACGGACACTAATGATGGCATCATGACGATCCATCCAATCAATACCCAAGATGACGTCGTCTCTCGGCAAATCTACTACGATTAGGTTTGCTGGCTATACACGACATTGAAGCTGAATCGGATAATTCTGAATCTCACGATTTCCGATAATTCGTCTACCATCAGGTAGATCAATGACATAAGGCTCACAACTAGTAGCACTACCCAGACGCAGTCTACTCGAACATGACTCGGAAATGAATGAATGCGATGCACCAGTATCAAAAAGGGTACACACAGGTTGAAATAGAATATCGAGTGTACCTGAGATCATTCGGGCCTCTGGATCATCGGTCTTCTTCATCTCATAAATCCGGGGCTTGCTAGTCCCGGCACCGGATGCTCCCGTCTGATGGCTAAAGGCTCCACCCTTGTTCGCTCCTGTCGTCTTAAGCAGCCACCGAGTAGTTTGATTACGAGCAGTGTTGCTTGGGGCCTGAGATGAAGCCGGAGTAGGTTTGGAGTCCCTACAGCAAAAACGGGCCTTATGCCCAGCAATCCCACAGTTATGACATGTGATAGTCTGTCTCGGACACTTGGTGCTGAGATGACCAAGATCCTCACAGTTAAAACAGGTGATGGCCGAACTGGCAGCTCGGGACTGCGATTCCGCCGGTCTGGGCGCCACCGGAGGTCGCTCAGAGAAAGTGGTGCCCGCACGAGGTTTCTTGAAGGTCGTCTGACCGCCTTCAGACTGATTACGATTCTTTGATTTCTTGCTAGCAGACGAAGGTTGCTGCTTAGCAATTTTCTTAGCAGTAAGCTCATAAGTGAGAGCTTTCTCAATAAATTCGGCCAAAGTGGTGCAATGATGATTAAGCAACTGTAGTCTCATACGGGGTTTCAGCCTCTTGCTGAAATACTTGATTTTATCCGCCTCTGAATGAATGATGGATGAGGCAAAAGGGAGAAGTTCCTGAAATTTCTCGGTGATGGCGAGAACATCATCGTCTGTTGAAGGGTCGGGAGTGAGTAATGTAGGTCACAAGTCGTCCAGAAACAAGTCTAGAGGGGGGGGGGGGGGGGGAATAGACTTGTAGAAACTCTTGAACTCTTTTTCTCGAAGAGTGAGTTTCTTCAGCTGATGATCAAACAAATGACTAGGAGTCGTTTGTTCTTGGATATGTGCGGAAGTCAGCTGATGACAAATATAAATTAACTTAATGAAACACTTAACAATGGATACGTGGTTAGAGTATGATGCGGTAAAATAGTAAATGACACGGGCGGTTTATAGTGGTCTCAGAGGTGGGGTAATCCTCTACTAATCCACTTTTCTCCAAACCAGTTGGAGATGAATTCACTATAATTCTCAACCGGTGATAAATATTACGGTGATTCACTACACACTACATGACTTCCAACCGGTGGAATTCCGTGCCGTTGTACACAAACTTGTTGCCTTGCACCTCTTGATCCTCGATCCTCGGATGCCTTCTGATCTGCTACTTCAACCAGTGAAGTACCCCTTACTCAAGATTTAAAGACAAGAGTGTTTGTCTTCTCCAACTAAAGAGCTTCCTTGAATATGAACTTTTGGATCTGCTCTTTTTCTCGATGCTATTTGTTTGCTTAGGATTGCTTTGTTTGCTTTGATCGCTTAGAGTATAAGTTCGCACCGGTAGTTGCTCAGTTTCAAATCTCTGGATATATATAGATCACGATCTCTGAGCTTCTTCCTTGTAGCCGTTGCAAATCTGAACAAATCCGTCCGTTGGAGAGAGACTTCATTGTTTAATCTTTTCTGAACGTTGCAAGGCTGGATTCCCATTATTTAATTTCATCTTCCGACCGTTGTGATGACTTCTGCATGTGAGCGCCGAATCTTTTGAGTATAAAAGGATTAAAGTCTTTCACGGTGGGTCAGGATGATTTAAATAAATCATATCTCTTGCGGGAATCACTCCAATTTGTCTCTTCACGTTGCATGTGAGCTTTCCGTAATATTTGACTTTTCAAAGCATGCTGACGTGGACTTGGAGTACTAGGCTGTAGTTGAGTAGACTGAAGTGCAGCTTACTTCTCTGCAGGTAGGTCGTCTCGGCTGTATACTGTTTGAGACTTGTCTGGTCAGGTGACTTCCCTGAGGTTCCTTGGCTGCAGTCTGGTCAAACTACTCTGACAATTTTTTAGTTGACCAGGGCTACTCTGATTGGAGTCGGCTGTACTTCTCTTGATAGACTAGACTGTACTTTAGTACTTAGCCGATTTTCAGCCTAACTAACTTTGGCCTACAGAAGACACTCATTTGGTTCTTCTTTACATTTTGCCAATTTTATACTTAACACATTTTGGCCTATGGAAGATACTCATTTGGTTCTTCCTTACATTTCGCCAATTAATAAACATTTGATTCTAAATTAATGACATCATCAAAATCTAACAAGTATTCCTAACAAATTCCCCCTATTTTGATGATGGCAAAACTAAGTAAGAAATCAAATGGCCAAGTCTGCACTTAAGTGCAAGACAAAGCGAAATCGATCTAATATTGTGACAACTGGAAAATTGTCTTTCAACAGTGTTCATAAAAGTTTTCGACTTATCATAGAAATTATACAAGAATGTTTAAGTACTGAAAATAAATTACAAGTAAGAAAATAATTAAAATCATCCGCCTCTTCCTCTGCCTCTTGAGCAGTGCTTGGCGAGTCCGAATGGTTTGGCTCCAATGGGTCTTACCTTGGTGGAGCAAGGCCATACTTCCTTTTCACCACTAGAGGCTGCGAAGTCTGCTCCTCTGCGATACGAATTTGTTTTCAAGGCGGACTCGCTTGATTTCCTCTGGAGTTTTAGTTCATCAAGTTCACCATCCATGCGGATGGTGCTTCTTGACTACGAATTTAGGGATCATGGGAAAAGCTTTTGTTCTTTTGCATGCTTCTTTAGAATAGCCCAAAGCTTGGGATGAGCTGCTTCCATCCAGTTGATGAAAATCTCTGTGGGGAGAGTTTGTCATCTGAAGAAGTTCCCAGGACATAAAAGTCTCTCGATGAACTTCTTCCTAGCACTCCCATATTTCAATAGCTTCAAGTGGGCGAAATCTTCCACATACCATAGCTCCGGACCTTCCCACTCAAGAGTAGGTTCGAAGCCGCCTCTGGTCCTTCTGCGCTTCCCTTGGTGGTCGGCCTTGTCTTACGAATCTACGGGTTCCTTCCTCTTGAGCTAGATGGTCCTTCAAGGTGGGGATATCCTGCTTTTTCTTATACGAATTCTCTCCCTTCCCCTGAATCCTCTCTTCCCCCTTTTTGCCGGCATCAATGAGGGTTGTTAATTGTTGCTCCATGCGGCTCATCCATCGGACATGCGAAAAGGCATTACATTGTTTGTAGGAGGAGGAGGAGGGATTTGTCTTTGCGGCAAGGTATCAATCTTGGCATTTATCTTGAAGGTCGGGAGTGACTGTGTTGACTGACTCCCAATGGTGTCTCGACAATGCGCTTGATCGGCTCGGTCATGTTGGGAGATAAGCGAGGCGATGGGGAGTGTTCTCCCGATCCTTGACAAGGGAGCCACTCATTGCAGGCTCTGTCTGCGGAGGAGGTCGAGATAGAGTCTTCTCTGGGGTGCACGACCTTGAGTCCTCTGCCCGGCTCTGCATCTAGGTGGTGTCTGGGGAGGCACAACAATCCTATCTGCGGCTTCGTTGGTAGGCTCGGCTCCTTCTCGGCTCCTTTTCTCTTTCTTCCTCTTTCCCTTCTTCTTCATGATTTCTCTTTTTCTTTCTCCTCATCTTTTTCTCTCTCTTCTCCGGCCGCCACACCGACTCCTCCTTCACCTCCATCATCATGATCATCATCATCATCATCCTTAGAATCATCTTTTCCTTCTCTCCTTCATCATCATCATCATCCTTATTTTCTTCTTCTTTTTCTTGCTCCACTTCTTCTCCTTCTTCTTCATCTTCCTCATCTTCCACTTCTTGTTTTTTCAATTTCCTCTGTCTCCTTTTCATTGGTATGTTTTCTTCTTGTTCTTCTTTTGCTTCTTCATCCTCCTCAACCAAATTGATAATTTCATTCTCTTCATCAACTTCTTCTATTCTAATCTCCTTTTCTTCTTTCTCTTCCTCCTCTTCTCCAAAAGTACCATCAAAAACACTCAACATTATAGAGTGGATAAAATGGTCCATGTTAGTCTCAAAGTGTGACATGAACCAGTTATCCTGGAGGAGTAAGGTTAAGTCTGACTCCTTGCAAAAATCAGTCAGAACATCCTCCGTGGCTTGGGGGTAATCCCAACCACTAGTTTCAATAAAAATTTGAAAATTTGTAAAGGACATGGTTTTAAGGGTTTTCCACTCCTTAAAAATATTGATAAAAGAATGTTTTTCTGCTTGTGGCTTGACAAGCTGTAGTTGTTCTATGGAAAGATTAAAAGTGTTATTTTCTAACAGATTGAATGAGTAATGCGCGAGGATTGATATAACAAGACACCTTCCTCTTCTTCGGTCATGTATACGGGAGGAGAAATGACAGGTACAATTCTTGTTTCGGTGCACAGTGCGAGGCAAGTCAGGTGGTGGAGGCTGAGGCGGGTGGACTGGCATGATGTTCAGGCTGATCTCCTTCACTGAACTGCAGCTTCCTTGGCCTCTTTGGAGAGGGTTCAGGTGATGACTGCAGGTTGGAAGGTCCTTCTGGGGCTGGTCCCCTTCTCTTGAAACGGATGGCGATTGGAGTATCATCAGACTCATGCTCGGACTCGACTGCAGTTCCGACCTCAGCTGCAGGTTGGTCCGAGTCTGATAAATCGTACCTTGGGCAATAGCTTGAGTCTGGTAAGTCCTTCAATATCTGGGCTGCCCTCCCAGTGACTCCAACCTTTTTCTTATCATGGTCCATGTGACCAAGCCTCTTGTTTGGGTGGAAAGGGTCAATGTTTCCCTTGGCCACTCCAGTCTGTTCCAAGAACCAACTAAGATGCGTTCCAAACGCCAACTTAGTCTTGAACTTCTTCTCTCCCTCGAGCCATTCGACCTTGTTCACTTCACGAACAAGTTGCCTAAAAATGTAATCGGCCCAATCTACTTCCTCTCGCTGAATTAGCGCACCCAACACCATGAACTTTGAGGATGATAGTTGGTCATAGCTTCCTGCCATTCCCATGACTATTTTATTTGTGATGTCCAGAGCGACTCGGTAAACTCTTTTCAACTCATTTCTTTTCGCCGTGAACTTCAACTTCTCCGGGACATTTTCAAGCTTAATCGTCTTCCATGTTTCGGTGGGTGATTGTTTGAGTGCTTCGACCGCCAAACCGCGATTTTTCATCCCGAATACAGAGCGAATATTCTCTGTATCTATGGTGACTTGTACTCCACCGACCGTGCTCTGAATCTGATGCTGAATCAGGTAAGCGTTGCGGTAAAATTCAACCACATCTTCTTTGAACAAGTGTTGAGGGTTGATTTCAAGAAACGGGTAGATTCCGTTCAGTTTCATCGCTCGGATTAAGTCGAGCATATCAAAGTCGTCTAGATTTGCTTCCAGTAATCCTTCGAAATCGACGACCATGGAAAAGATAACTTGGTCCTTCATCGCCTTCAAGTTTGCTCCACAATGAGATGCCATTTCGCAAAAAGATTTTAGGATTTAGTGTGTATTTTGCTCGTGAATTTTTAGGGTTTCTGAAAGCGTAAAGAGGAAAGTGAAAGGGTTTTCTTCCTTATAAAGAAGATGAAGTGACGTTTGGATTAGTTTATTATAAGTTTAAACGGTGGTACGCCTTTTCATATTCTTTTGAATTTCAAATTTGAATCGGTGGCCCCATTTAAAAATTGACGGTTGATTCTGATTGGCCACCGTAGAGGTTAATTAAGTGGGCGTGTGACGCGTGTATTTAAAATTGCCACTTGGCTTATAAAATGTATTTTAAATGCTATTTCTTAAGCCAAAATTATATTATAAATATGGCAGATAAAATTGAAAATTAGAGATCAGTTTAGAGAACTTAGCTGGTCTGATTCGTTGACTGTTGACCGCTCTGCTACAGGTGAGTTTCACTTCTCGCCTGGTACTCTGTACAGCTAAGTTGCTTCGACTGGCCTTCGTCTTCTCGCCTGCATCAGCTTAGGCTGATTCTGGGGGGGGGGGTTCGTCCTTCCTTCAACTTGCTTCAGAACTAGATTCCCAATCTAGTAATCCAAGGTCTCTGCTCAGCTCTAGGAATCTCTCTTCTGGCAGGGGTTTGGTGAAGATGTCAGCTATTTGGTAGTCTGTGCTGACTCTTTCAACTCTAACCCTTTTGTTAAGCACGTGGTCTCGAATGAAATGGTGCTTAACGTCAATGTGCTTCGTCCTTGAGTGCAAAACCGGATTGTTGGTTATTGCAATAGCACTATTGTTGTCACACCATATAGGAACTTCATTGGCAATAATATTGTAGTCACTTAATTGTTGTCTGATCCATAGGATCTGTGCACAACAGCTACCTGCAGCTAGGTATTCTGACTCTGTAGTGGAGATAGAGTTAGAAACCTGCTTCTTGCTAAACCAGGATATCAGTCTGGTTCCTAGGAATTGACACGTTCCACTAGTGCTCTTCCTATTGATTTTGCATCCGGCGAAATCCGCATCTGAGTATCCTGATAGCTCGAAGTTGTCATCCTTGGGGTACCATAGTCCAACATTAATGGTAGACTTTAGGTACTTAATTATTCTCTTGGCTGCATCTAGGTGTGATTGCTTCGGCTTGGACTGGAATCTTGCACAAACTCCAACTGCATATGATATGTCTGGCCTGCTTGCAGTTAGGTACAGAAGAGATCCGATGAGTCCTCTGTAGTGGGTTGAGTCAACTGATATTCCTGCCTCGCATCCGGTGAGTACTTGTGCTCATTGGAATTCTTGCGAGTTTGGTGATTCCATTCCATATCTCTTGATGAGATCTCGGGTATACTTTGCACGATTGATGAAAATTCCTTTTTCCATCTCGCTAACTTGTAATCCGAGAAAGAAGTTAAGCTTTCCCATCATACTCATCTCGAATTCTCCTTGCATGAGGTTGGAGAATTTCTCACATAGTTCTGGATTGGTTGACCCGAATATGATGTCATCCACATAAATCTGAACTATTAGAATGTGGCCTTCGTGCTCCACCCTGAATAGGGTCTTGTCCACTTTTCCTTTGCAAAATCCATTTTTCTCAAGAAACACAGACAGTGTTTCATACCATGCTCTCGGTGCTTGCTTGAGTCCATACAGAGCTTTTAACAGCTTATAGACTTTGTCTCCTTTGACAAAACCTGGGGGTTGCTCTACATAGACTTCTTCTTCTAGGATTCCATTTAGAAACGCACTTTTCACATCCATCTGGTAGACTTCAAAATCCTTGAATGCAGCATATGCGAGGAATAGTCTGATGGCTTCTAATCTTGCAACAGGTGCATAAGTTTCATCAAAATCTATTCCCTCACATTGTGCATATCCTTTTGCTACGAGTCTGGCTTTATTCCTAACAACAGCTCCGTCTTCATCACTCTTGTTTTTATACACCCATTTGGTGCCAATAACTTTCTTGTGATTAGGTCTGTCTGTTAGTTCCCAAACATTGTTTCTCTCCATCTGCTCCAATTCCTCTTGCATGGCATTAATCCATGAATAATCTTCCAAGGCTTGTTCTGTCGTCTTGGGTTCAATTTGCGACATGAAACATGAGAACATCGCCATTCCTGCTGGTAGAGTTGACTGTCTTGTCTTGACTCCATCAGTCAACTTTCCGATAATTTGCTGAATTGGATGATCCTTGAGCCATTTGGGGATCTCGTCCTCTTCTGGGTTTGTTCCCCCTGTTGGATTGCTCTGGTGGTTATCTGCATCTGCTGGATTCTGGTCTGCAACTGGATCAGCTACCGCCTTGTCATCTGCAGCTTGGTTCTGAACTGCAGATGAGTCTTTGTCTGCACTAGGTCTTCTTCAAGAAAGAATCGGATCGAGATAGGTTTGATGATCTGTCGATCTGCATTGGGTCTTCATCACCGCGGTTGGGTCATCAGCCGATCAGTGAGTCCACCATTCAGTGTCATGTACAATGACTTCTTCAAGGGTTCGACTTGAGCTTGTTCTCAATTTGCTCAAGCCATTTCTGTACTCAACAGTAGATTCATCAAAAACAACATGGGGTGTTTCTTCCACAACTAAGGTTCTTTTGTTGAAAACTCTATATGCCTTGCTTCTTTGGGAATATCCCATAAATAGACCATCATCAGTTTTAGCATCAAAGGCATTTAGTGTGTTTTACCGTTGTTGTGGATGAAACACTTACAACCAAAAACATGAAAGTAAGCAACGGTAGGAGTTCTATTATTCCAAACCTCATAGGGAGTTTTGCCATGTCTCCCTACTATCATACTCTGTTTCGGTGTGACAGTGTGTTGACTTTCAGCCCGTAACCTCTTGGGTAGGTCCGCTTCGCAATCATGGACCTTCTTTGCTTCCTTCGTGGTTCTGTTCCTTCTTTCGGCAACACCATTCTGTTGGGGCGTCACTGGCTGCAGAGCTCATGGATCCCATTACGATCGCTGAAATCGATTATCGCCTTGTTGAGAAACTCTCCTCCTCTATCTGATCGATCTTGATTATGGAGAGGGATTTCTCATTCGGATCCTTCTCGGCAGCTCGGGTAACTTGGTCAAGGTTTCACTTTTCTTGTATAGAAAAATGATCCAAGTGTACCTTGAATAATCATCTACAATCACAAGAGCATGCTTTACGCCGCTCAAAGTCCTTGGCTTGATAGGACCAAATAGATCCATGTGGAGTAGATCTAAGATCCTTGTTGTGAGCGTTGTAGGCTGCTTGGCTTGAACGACGCCTTAGTCTGCTTTCCCTTCGACATGCATCACGAGTGCTTCCTTCTTGAATGCTTCATTTGGAAGTCCTCCGACCAGCCTTCCGAGAGCTAATCTTGTTGATGGCTTTGAAGTTCAGTGACATAGTCTTTTGTGCCACACCAACCATTCTCAAACGATCTTGGATAGAAAACAGGAGTTAGGTGTTCTGTGTTCCAATCAATCATGTATACATCTCTTCTTCTAAACCTTGTAGCTTTATTTCTCCAGATAAGATGTCTATCACCATACACTTCAAGATGGTGAAGACTACTAGATTCTTCTCGCCGCAGAATCGGCTTATGCTCGGGAGGTTGTATTTGAGACCTTTGACATAATGAACTTTGGATATTACAATGTTTCCTCGGTGCGGCTCTCCAAAGCCTTTTGTCTGTCCTCTAGAGCTATCTCCAAAGGTTACATCGGGACCTCTTTCTTTGATATATTTGGTCAAGATCTTCTTGTTCCCGGTCATGTGACTTGAGCATCCAGTCTACAAACCACTCTTCACCTCCAAAATTTGAGCTTGAGGAGATGTGGTTGTAGTCCTTCCACCTCTTACGCAATTAAACAAGCAGAGATTTAGGTACCCAAATTTGTGTGGGTCCTTTGGGGTTAGTGGGTTTCTGGAGAATTGATTTCTCCTTGGATTATAAGAATTATTATTATAACCCTTAAAAGGTGCCTCGTGGTCGAGGTCTAAATCTCTGGTTGGATTGTATACTGGATATTCCTCAAAATAGTGTGGGCCATTTCTAAATCTAGCCGAGACCATTTGTTAAACCTTTGTGGTCTCCACACTTGTTCGTTTTGGTAATTTGGATAACCTTGAGGTTTCCATCTGCCCCTCCCATTATGAAATCTATTTTTAGGGAGTTGTTGGTAATAGTGGGCATGTTGTCTGGGCTGCTGCTATTGCACAGGCCTTTAGTCGCTGTCTAGGTGGTCAGTCTGGGTGTAACATTTGCAGCTTCAGACGTTTGACTGTTACTGTTTTTGAAAATCGGTTTATGACTGTGCTCAATGATCGAGACCATTGTTTCTCCCTTGATGAAAGTGGTTTTAGAACTAGAGGGAGTGTGGGGATCATATCCAAGGCCTGATCTGGAATATAGTGGCCTCTTGTTAGTACACAATTCGTCCAGGGTTAACGACGCTTTCAGGGAGGTTATTTCCTGCGCCTGAGTTTTATTTATTCGTGCGCTTTAGTAAACTCAGCTTTGGCATGAGCAAGTGCAGCTGATTTTTCTTTAAGTAAAATATTTAGCCGGTCTATCTCAGCTGTATTGGCACTTGCCTGGTTTTTAAAATCAGCTGTATTGGTCTTGGTCTTATTTAAATCTAGACTGAGTTTTTCAAAATCATTTTTCAGCTGCCTATTCTCATCTTGCAGCTTAGTCTTCTCTGTTGTCTGACTTGATGTGCGATTTAAGTGTTTCATAATCTTTGAATATTTGATTTTCCGTTTCATGTAAATTCTTATCGTGGGTCATGGCTGAGCTATTTTTGGAACCGGTAGGTTTAGAGGTTACCTCTTCATCACCAAGTTTGCCATCGTGCAATCATATTCCTCGTCGTCATCGTAAAAGAAGCCGCCGCTTGATTCGACATGCTCTGGTCTTCTCCGATGAGAGCTTTTCTTGTCTTCCTTTCTGGCCACCTCCTTTTTGGTTTCATCCTTCTTGAGCTCGGGACAATCCATTTGGATGTGTCCTATCTTGTGGCATTGTAACATTCAACTTTCCAGCTTCCACTTTCTGGTTTCTTAAGGGATTCTCCTTGTAGTTTTTCTTATACTTGGAGTAGTTCTTCCTGAAGTTCTTGAATCTTTGCATAATGAAAGCCATTTCCTCCTCAAAGTCTAGCGGATTTGGAGGTTTCACATCGCATGTGCTCTTAGCAGGGGACTCGGCTGCAAATGCGATTCCCTTCTCTGCAGGCTCAGTTGAGGATGAGCTTGGAAGCTCGAACTCATAAGCCTTTAGATCAGAGAACAGCTCCTGAATCTTTATCTTATTCAGGTCTTTGGACTCTCTCATAGCTACAGCCTTCATGCTCCATTCTGGATTTAGAGATCTGAGGACCTTGAGTGCCATTTCCCTGTTGCCATAAGTCTTGCCCAGGGAGTTGATCTCGTTGATAATTTCGGTGAACCTTGTGTCCACTTGGTCTATAGATTCTCCATTCTTCATTTTAAAGTTGTCAAACTTTTGGATAGCTATTGACAACTTGTTCTCCTTGATCAGCTCCGTTCCTTCACACATTAGAGCTAATGTGTCCCATATCTCTTTGGCATTCTTACAATTTTTGATCTTGACCATTGTGGATTTGTCAAGAGTTTGGTACAAAGACATCTCCGCCCCGTTGTCAAGATTGGCGCCTTTCTCTCTTCGGGGGTCACTCGGTTCTCTTCTTAGGAATTTTTCGGGCCTCCCAGTGCGATTTCCTCGGGCGTGTTGTCCTTCTCGAAAATGAATGGACCATCTTCAATGATGCACCACATGTCGTCATGGATTGAAGATAAATGTGCTGCATTCTTATCTTCCGGAGATCATACTCGTCAACCGAAAAGACAGTAGTCTAAAGTGCATGTGTTCCATTATAACGTGAGAGATAAGATATATATCTTAATAGATGCGGTTCGTGAAAAAATGAACCAACCTCTCTCGATACCACTTGTAGGTCACAAGTCGTCCAGAAACAAGTCTAGAGGGGGTGAATAGACTTGTAGAAACTCTTGAACTCTTTTTCTCGAAGAGTGAGTTTCTTCGGTGATGATCAAACAAATGACTAGGAGTCGTTTGTTCTTGGATATGTGCGGAAGTCGGTGATGACAAATATAAATTAACTTAATGAAACACTTAACAATGGATGCGTAGCTTAGAGTATGATGCGGTAAAATAGTAAATGACACAGGCGGTTTATAGTGGTCTCAGAGGTGGGGTAATCCTCTACTAATCCACTTTTCTCCAAACTATTGGAGATGAATTCACTATAATTCTCAACCGGTGATAAATATTAGTGATTCACTACACACTACAACAGCCTTCCAACCAGTGGAATTCCGTGCCGTTGTACACAAACTTGATCGCCTTGCACCTCTTGATCCTCGATCCTCGGATGCCTTCTGACCGCTACTTCAACCAGTGAAGTACCCCTTACTCAAGATTTAAAGACAAGAGTGTTTGTCTTCTCCAACTAAAGAGCTTCCTTGAATATGAACTTTTGGATCTGCTCTTTTCTCGATGCTATTTGTTTGCTTAGGATTGCTTTGTTTGCTTTGATCGCTTAGAGTATAAGTTCGCACCGGTAGTTGCTCAGTTTCAAATCTCTGGATATATATAGATCACGATCTCTCGAGCTTCTTCCTTGTAGCCGTTGCAAATCTGAACAAATCCGTCCGTTGGAGAGAGACTTCATTGTTTAATCTTTTCGAACGTTGCAAGGTGGATTCCCATTATTTAATTTCATCTTCCGACCGTTGTGATGACTTCGCATGTGAGCGCGAATCTTTTGAGTATAAAAGGATTAAAGTCTTTCACGGTGGGTCGGGATGATTTAAATAAATCATATCTCTTGCGGGAATCACTCCAATTTGTCTCTTCACGTTGCATGTGAGCTTTCCGTAATATTTGACTTTTCAAAGCATGCCGACGTGGACTTGGAGTACTAGGTTTGTAGTTGAGTAGATCAAGTGCGGCTTACTTCTCTGCAGTAGGTCGTCTCGGTGTATCTTGTTTGAGACTTGTGCAGTCGGAGTGACTTCCACGAGGTTCCTTGGGTCTGATCTGGTCAAACTACTCTGACAATTTTTAGTTGACCAGGGCTACTCTGATTGGAGTCGGCTGTACTTCTCTTGATAGACTAGACTGTACTTTAGTACTTAGCCGATTTTCAGCCTAACTAACTTTGGCCTACAGAAGACACTCATTTGGTTCTTCTTTACATTTTGCCAATTTTATACTTAACACATTTTGGCCTATGGAAGATACTCATTTGGTTCTTCCTTACATTTCGCCAATTAATAAACATTTGATTCTAAATTAATGACATCATCAAAATCTAACAAGTATTCCTAACAAGTAATTCCGACAATTTAGCTTCCCTGAGTGGGGTTGGATAATACCTCTCCATCATGAGAGTTTTGAACTGATCCCAAGTACATGATCCTTCGGTGGGCTTCAACGACAACCACCAAGAATGTCCGCTCTTACCCAGGTAGTAAGCCGCAACTGAAACTTTGTGTCCTTCGGGACACTCTACCATAGCAAACAACTTCTCGAAATGTTCGAGCCGATGAATAATATCTGCCGGCTCAGACGAGACTTCAAAAGTAGGTGCCCGTTGGCGAGAGACGTTGTCGATGATACTGCTCACATTCCTCTTTTGCCTCTGAGGTGGCGGCGGAGGAGCCTGTTGATTTTGATTGACTGAGTTATGCATCGTCTCCATCAGCTGTGCCATCTGGGTCATTTGGGCCATCATGCCCTGCATAAAAGCGAGTGGGTCAACCCGGACACCCTCTGACTGAGCCGTGTCCCGGGTACGACTCCCGGATAGTGAATGATCACGTCCAGGTGAATGAGTGGCAGCGTCGCTGCTCGATGAATTCACATTATTCCTCGCATTCGCACGTGTATTCACACGAGCTCTAGGAATTCGGCCCGCTCCACGGCCTCGTCCTCCGCGTCCTTTTCTTGCTCTCTCCATACTGAAGTAGGAAAGTCACATGATGATTATATTTCCCGCATGAATATCACGTTATGATTATGACATGAGATGATGAAAATGAGCATACACGCTCTAACACAGTGATTACATGGATGATTAACTGAGGTGACATGATTATCTGATGATATTCTTGAAATGATTATCTTGAAAAAATTAACAAGATTAATGATATGATCTTCCAGATCAACTACTGAGTAATGAAATGAATCGAGTGATTAATGAGTTAACATGACCGTCCTGGTCAAAATGAAAATGATGGTTGAGGATTGTTAAATGATGAATTATGAATGAATGATTATTGCCAAAAATTATACCATGGCGTAAGAAGTCTTACAGTTCTTTCGGTCTGATTGGCTCGGCATCTGCACAGGTCACATGTGACGCGAAAGTCCAATGATACTAGTCCGATGGTGATGATTTCAAATGAGACATGACTCGTAAGGTAGTATTCAAAACCACGCTCCGATACCAACTCTGTAACACCCCAAACCAGGCGGATATTACAGTGCCGTGGACCCCCGACTGGGACCCACCAGGCGAATGAAAACTGATGAATTAAATAATATAATTGTGGTACCGAACCACATTATATTACCAAATACTCCGATGAGGAGCTTAAGTACATTACACCAGGACAAAATAGAATACTAGTATATTTTATATGGAGATAAAATACACCACCCTGAATAAATAACATCTCATACGGAATTTGCAGCGGAAATACAACTGAAGAGAAATAAGAATTTCTGAAATGACTGGAATGACTGAACTACACGGAATAACTGGGGCCCCCTACTAGTATCATTGGGACTCCTCGCCGTCAACATGCTCTTCCCGTGCCTTTGCCTTGCCGTGACCTGAAAACATAATCCCCCAACGGGGTCAGTTACACAGAACAACAATCCTCAAGGGTTGAAAATACACAATCATGATATAACTGAAGTTATGAAATATTCTTAGTTATGAATTATGCTGAAGAGGAGTATCATAGTACGCCCGTAATGTTTTGTGCAAGTGTACAAGACGAATGACCGGACACACCCGTCCTTGTACCTAATTAGTCTCACGGAGGTAAGCGTTACCGTGTGCACGGTCCAAATGTATCGGTGAACCCAATACATGACCATCGTGTGCCCGACTAAAAATTCCACACAACCACACCCGGCCACGCAATATGAACCCAGAAGGTCATATGAACGAGAATGACCACAATGAACGTCAATGAATAATAATTCGACAAGGCCAAGAATGACTTACCGAGATGAAAATAATAGTGACGTGATTGATAATTTAATGAAATGATTGGAACCGTCGTTCCTCGTGAATGAAGTGATTATTCGACAATTACAAGTCTCAATACGGTTAATACCATGATGAATGAGTATGATTATGAATGATCAACAACAAAAAGGAGTGAATATCCTTTTAACCGGGTAAGAATCAACTTACACAACACCGATGACAATTATCCTTTCACGAACAACGTCTTAATTGAGATATCGGTCTCTCGAACAACCTTGAATAAAACAATGACCAACAATATGTTCAATATACGAATCAAACACGAATATAACGAATTCAAAACGTCGATACGATTAAACCAAGATCATTGGGGCATTATATCGAACACTTTGTGGACAAACTACGATTGATTATAACCAAACCTCAAGAATACCAACATCAAAACCCCAAGAAGTGTTTCAAACCAACAAAACATCTTCAATACGATCAATAATCCATTATGAATATCCAAAATCGCGATTTCAACAACCATTAATCGAAAACCCCCAAAACCAACTCAATATTCAAAGTGTTCTTGAATAATCTTTCAATAATCCATTGAATCTATATACAAACTCATAATCGTATGCATATCCCTCCATATAACATGATTATAATGTCCAAAACATCATATCCCAATACAAAAATCGAAATCCAAGATGTTGAAGAAATTACCTCTTGAAGATCCAATCACTTCGATCCGAATAAATCGAGTATCCAAGCTTCCCAAATGAATGAAGATGATGAAAATCTAACACTCAAGTGATTGATGATGGACAAATCCCTCCCTCAAGTCTCTCTCTCGGAACAAAGTGAAGAAAAGGATGAAAATGAAGAAAAAGTCCCGACCATGTCCTTATAAACTGCCGGAAGTTACGGCCGTAACTCGGCCTTCTTACGGCCGTAACCGGCCAACTCGTACGGCCGTAACTCGGCTTCGTCCAAATACCTGCCGACAAACTTACGGCCGTATCCGCTCCTGACTTACGGGCGTAACACGCCCTCATCTAAACCATCTGCCGACACCCTTACGACCGTACCCGCACACCTTACGGGCATAACTCGGATGATACGGCCATATCCGGACACACATACGGGCGTAAGCCCCCTTCGTAAAAAATGACCAGGCACCCTGCCAACGTACGGCCGTATCCGGCCAAGCCTTACGACCGTACCTTCCTTGTCCTACGGCCGTATGCTGCAACCCTTACGGCCGTAAGTCCCCCTTGTCCGACAAAGCCTGTAATTTACGAATACCACTTACGGCCGTATCCTACCCTTCTTACGGCCGTAACTCGCCTTCGGCCAAAAATGCCTGGACAGCCTGCTGGACACGTACGGCCGTAACCGGCCAAGCCTTACGGCCGTACCTGCTCAACTTACGGCCGTATTCTGAGACCTTACGACCGTAAGTCCCATTCGTCCAAAATGGCCTGAAAACAACGAACCCTTGTTACGGCCATAACCTACAATCCTTACGGCCGTAACTCAATGCTGGACAAGGTGAAAAATCCGATAACTCCGATTCCTCGCTACGACTGATGAATGATCCGACATATCATACGAATGTGAAAGTGAACAAGTCCAACACATGCCAAAGATGATACTCCCAGTACAAGACTACCAAACACGATGAAAATGATAATACTCCCGTCTCGATCTATAAACGGAGATGAAATGACGATCGGTAACTGATATACGGTTACAACATGCCAACAGTGAACGCAATTGAATGAATCATGAATGACGAGTGATTATTAATGAGTGAAAATTACCGAGTGACAATTATAGACTGATAATTACTGAATGAAAATGAATGAATTACAACCGGGCATTACAGAACAATCCTCTAAACCTGACAACAAATCAATTGAAGTTGGTAAACCAACAATCTTTTAAGTTTTCTTTTGTCAATATATTTGATGATTGGAAGGATTTAAAATCTCTTAACTTCACTCAATTAAAAGAGTTTGTTGAGAGGAGTACCTAGGGACACCCTCAGGCTACTGAGCAACTCCTCATGCTTTTCTTTCGAGAGACAGATGTTCTTTTATTACTCCAAGAGAACTGGTTCATGTCCAATTTTAAAAAAAATATGGACCAGTTCATCCTGCATATCATGGAAGGTGTTTCAGCAGGAAAAACACTTGGGGAGGAAGTTGAAAAGGAAAAAGAATGAGAAGGAAAAAATGAAAAAGAAATAAGAATTGTTGAAATTGAAAAAGATGATACTGAAAAAGAAGGAGCTCAAAAAGGAGAAGGAGGAGTTGAAAAAGAACAAGAAGAAGGAGTCGAAAAAGAAGAAATGGATGGAGTTGAAAAGAAAGAGACAGAAGAAAAAGAACAAGAGAAGTTGAGAAAGAAGAAAAAGAAGAAGAAGAATGAGAGAGAAACGCAGATGAGAGAAGAGATGATGAAGCTGATGAGCATGGTGCACCTGATCAAGCATCCCGCTCTCGTCAGCTATCTGAGGATGAGAAGTCACGCACCCCAGATAAGACCCCCTCTGATCAGAAGCCAGCTGGTAGAAGTCTATTTTCAGAAAAGTCAACTGCCAGGAGATCAACTGCCCAAGAGGACTCAAGTGAAAATGCACCTCAGATAGCACCTGAAGTTCAGATCTCACCTGCAATGACTAAGGTGATCAGACGACTTATTGAAAAAACAGTTGCCACGCTTCTAGCAACTAAAGTCAAGCCTGACCTGTAGTCCCTCAATGCCAAGATGGACAACCTGCTCAAAAAGAAGGACCCTTCCCCACCGCCCACTAACTCCAGAATGCCTCTTGGCATGTTTGATTTCATGTCTAGAGTGGAGGAGCAGCTTGCCACTATTATTGATGTTGGCAAAAAAGGGGAATATAAGGGGGAAAAGAAAGACAAAGGGGGAGACAACAGGCAGGGGGAACACAAAGAGGAGGCAAGAACAAAAAGAAGATAAGATCCTCTTCTCATTCAGGCAGGAACCTCTCATCTGAAGAGAAAAGAAGTAGCTGCACCATCAGATCCACCTGCAGCCAAGAGGAGGAGGACAAGACATGATCAAGAGGTAAGATATCAATGAGAAGGAAAGAAGCTTCAATATGTTCAAGAGTTCATGCCTGCTGAGGCAGAACAGATGTGGGGGAGTGCAAGGAAGCAGTTTATAGAGAATTACTATCTCTAGGAGATGCTTCAAGACAAAGAATGCTCCCCACACCAAACATTCATTAATTTTATGGATATGAACTTTCCAAAACTCTGGGCAATTTTTAAGAAACATGCAAAGGGATTCAATGCCTACCCAATGATCCATGATTCCAGACCTGAAGAAGCTCCTACACTTATGAATAATGAACTTGATCAGCTGGCTCTTCAGGAAGAAATCAGAGAACTTTGCATGGAAAATAACTTCACAATCCAGACCAGCAAGAGTTTGCTTCATTTGTAGTCAAGAGGAAGTATGGGCTAGCTCCAGTATCTAAGAAGCCAATTGAAGCCAAACCATTGAGGTCACTCCCTCCTGCAAGGAAGCAGATCAGAGGAAGAGGAAGATGGAGAGGAAGATAATTATTTTCTTATTTACTTGTAATTTTATTTTTGTAGTTTACTTGTAATTCTGTAACACTTGCATTTTAATGTAACATCAAATAAAAATTTATAACTGTCACTTGAATGACAACCACTAGTTATCTCAAAACAGACCGAGTTTTATTGTGTCTTGCACTTTATTCTGTGTAGACTTTGTCTTACATTTGAAATGCTTTAGTTTTGCCATCATCAAAATAGGGCGAAATTGTTAGTATTACTTGTTAGATTTTGATGATGCCATCCCTGTATTGTTAATTATTCAAATGTATGTTTTTAAGTACTTGGCAATTGTAAAGAAGAACCAAATGAGTATCTTCTATAGGCCTTATAAAATTAGGCTAAGTCTTGATCAAATGTTGATCAGTACAAAATCAACTAAGTATAGAACTGTCATTTATCAGATAAATTTACAGGCAAGTTCACTATCGGAGAAGTTCTGGTCAACGCAAAACATCACAGAGGTTTGACCAAAACCAAGCTGCAGATAAGTTCTGAAGAAGGCACTAAACCAGATAAGTTTTGGTCAACACAGAATATCAGAGAGGTTTGACCAAAACCCATCTGCAGTCAAGTTATCAGTGTAATGACCAAAACCGTTTCGTCATTTTGAGAATATTTAATTCTGCACTTTTTGACGTCCGAGTTCGTTTCGGTATCGTTTTGTTGAGTTTCATGTTCTTAAGCAGCTTTTCCGTACTTGAGTTCGATTCTTGCGAATCTCGTCCGAAACTATTGTTTCGAGTTCCTCGTAAGTTCATTTAATGTTATTATTCATGTTGCGAGCCTTGGTTTGGTGTTTCGATCGTGTATTGTGTATTTCGGACGTTTTTGGCCATTTTTGTAATTTCCCAAAGTTTGGGGTAATTACTTTCCGTTGTCGAATTTTGAGCCTTCTGGTGGTCGGAATCGTGTGTTCTCTTAGTGCTCGAATTCGTCTTTGCGAGTACTTCGTAACCGTATCTTTGATTCGTATTCAGGTTCGGGTTTCGGGGTCATCCGGGCCGTCGGAGTTGGCCCCGACCGAGTCATGGTCGGGCATGTTGGGGCCAGGCCAGCCCTGGCCGAGTTACGACCGGAAGGGCCCGGCAGTTACGTACATAAGGCCGGTTACGTACGTAAGACTTGGCTAGTTACGTACGTAACGCTGCCGGCATTTCTGGGCAGTGAGTTCGGCCATGACCGGTTACATACGTAAGCCATGGCCGATTACGTACGTAAGGCGTCCGACAGGCTGTGTATTTAAGACCCAGTAGACGGGTTTTTCATCATTTTTCTCACTCGTTTCATCCTCTTCCATGGCTGGAGCTTTGATCATCATCACGGGATGTTGTCAGGTGTTAAATCCATGATGTTTTGGAGTTCATATCATCCTTTATCCATCCTATAACATCCTTTGATCGAGCGAATCAGGTCAGATTATCTAGAAACCTAGTTTTGGGGAATTTGGGTATTTTGGTTGTTTTCATCCGTTTAATCTGATTTAACTTAGGATTGTGATGGATTGATGATTATTTAGATGTATTATATCATTTCCCTTGTTATTACATGGTTGGATCGTATCGATTTGTTGTTTTGGTCGAGTTCTTGATCGACGCCTTGAAGGTGTCCGGTAGAATGTCATAGAGGGGTTTTCGGACGTTCTACGATTATTCTTCCTCGTATGATCGTTGATTGATAAATTATATGATGTTAGGGTCGATTTTCTTTCGAAGAAACCGTGTTGAACCCTTCCGTTCGTCGTCGTCTTCCTTTTCGATGGCATAAGGCGTTTCGTAGCTTCCCGGTTGAGCCGTGCTCGTTGGAATACTTGTGTGCCGATTTCGAGGCAGGTACCTTGTCCATATAATTCTTGTTTTGTGGATATGATAATTGGTGATCGTATAAATGTGTTTGTTTGGTCGTTTGAAAATTATCTTCAAAAGATTCGGTTTAACCTCGTTAAGGGCTCACTTTCAAAACGCGTGTGTTTTGTGAATATTGTGCCCCGTGAATGATTAAGTGAACCCCACGAATTCGCTTGTTGTTTTTGTTGTTGTTGTTGTTATTGTTGTTGTTATGCTTTGATAATATATATACACATATTATCTCTTTTCGGTGCGTTATGATTTGGCGTGGTGTTTTGCTAAGTGTTGGTTGCATTAACTCATGATTTGATGTGTTTTGTGATTTTGGCAAATGTGAAACCCTTGTTGTTGTGAACTCGATGCATTGATGATTAGACCACAAGGTTATCAATTCGGGTAGGTCTGGAGAGGGCTCCGAGAATCGTCACTTGCGAGTGCGATGTCACGATAACTTGTGGGTATGTTCGATTGATGTTTGACCGGGTAGGGACCTGTGAGGCCTCCGGAGGCGTGTACTTGCGAGTACAGCCATTGTGTATGATTTGACCATAAGGTTATCTAATTGGGTAGGTCTGGAGAGGGCTCTGAGAATCGGTACTTGCGAGTACGATGTCAAGATAACTTATGGGTGGTTTGAGTGTGTTTCGCTAGCCATCTCGGGAGGGTCCTTCGAGGCCTCGAGTGGGATTCGTGGCTTCGTCCCGGTCCTAGGCGACGTGTGTGCGTGATTCGTTTTATGATTGTGGCCATATCGGGACGGTCCTTAGAGGCCTCGAGTGGGATTTGTGGCTTCGTCCCGGTCCTACGCGATGTTTGTGCGTGATTACGTTGTGTTGATTTTATGTCCGTCGAGGACACGTGATATGGGTTCTGACCCTGTGAATTGTTAGTGGTTTTCTATTTGCGAAAACAAAAACCTTTGGGCTGTGACCCTGTTGATTTTGGAAAGAGAAGGATTTGATAATCCTAAATTTTTTTCTATTAAAACTCCCGAGGGTATTTTAAACCATTTTGCAAACCGTTCTCGTTATTTGTGATCTTTCGGATTTGGAAAGTTTTACTCAAACTCTTGCCTCGGGAAGTATTCGTTTTGTTGTATTTGAATATTTGAGGATCCCTGATTATTTTATTCTTGGAACTTGAATTATATTGCTCGTATTTGCACTTTGTACTTGCACTAGCAAAGTAGTGGAATTTTGCTAACCCCCGAGTAATCGGGGGGTGGATGTCTGTATTGCATTCAGGGCGTGGCACAGGGTCGGCATGAAGGATGATGAAAGATGATCGATACTAATCACATGTGGAATCGTACGTTGTGTATTGGTTCAGTTGTACTTTATTTTCCGCTGCAGTATTTTTCCCCATTATACGGGAGTTTGTTGTATTTTGACCCCTGCGTGGGCAAGTATTGTAATCGAGTTGTATGTTTTTATTGAAAGGCCAAATCGGTCTACTGAGTCTTTTTAGCCTTAAAGGAATTGTTGAGATGTTCGACGTTGTTTACCAGTTTGGTAGATCCTCGAGGAAAGGGTCTACGGCATGTAATATCCCTGAGTGGATTGGGGGTGTCACGTAAATGGTATCAGAGCTTAGGTTGTGGAAACCTAGGCTGTCGGGTCAAGTTGTGTCTGTCGTGTTTTGTCTCGTCGGATTTTGTCTGACTGAGTCATGTCGCGACACGTTGTCTGAGTTCGTTGGTCATGATTAGTATCGTGGGGCGATTATCATCTTCGTGCGACATGTGGTTGTAAGTCTCCCTTCGTTGTGTTAGTGCCTCGTCTGTTGTGAGTTACTAGTATGATTAGGTGTTAAGTGTCGGAATCCTCCTGTGGATTTTGATTTCGTGATATGTGGTTATTTGACTCTCATATTTTGTTTATATGAGGAGTGTTGTTGGTTATGTATTCTTGACTGTTGGTTTCGTCCGCTGCGTGTATATTTCAAACTGATTTGTTCGTTTGCAAGTATTTTCGTGAAACCTTGTGCTCAATATGGTATGAATATGTTTATGGGTGCAATTTACTCAGTCCGTAGGGGCTTTGGATGGACCAATGGTTTAGCCCCAGTCCTAAGCAAGTTTGAACTGCGATGTGGCTGTCTGTTTTCCGGTAAAAGACATGTATTGTATTATTTTTGAAAACCTTGAGTATTTTAGAAAATAAATTTCGAGACGTACTTTTAAAATGAATTGTTTTCTCGTGGTACTTCCAAGGTGCCACAATATGTTTCAAAATTCTTCTACCTCGAGGACCAAAATATTTTGAGATATTTTCAATGATTTAGAAACGCTTTTGCTTAGGCCCAAGGGTCGAATATTTCCGAAAGTTTTTCACGAAAAGAAAGTGTCCTCATTTTTATCGAATGCGAAATGGTTTTCCAAAGTCTCGATAACGATGTTTCACGTTTGTACTTTTTGAAAGGTGATGCTCAAGATCAATCGGTGTTTCCAAAATTATTTTCAAAAGGTGGTTTTCATTTTTTTTAAAACCTATCAATTCCCATTTGCGGTCTGGGAATGTATGTATGATGTTCGTATTGTCGTTATGATGTTAGCTCCCGAGTATGATCGAATTGGTGGCATGAAGGCGTTGCCACGCATTTGTTGTACTAGCCCTCTGTAAGAGGTGTGAACTGGTATTCACTGTTTGTCGCCTCGTGGTGATTTGCGTGTTGTCGCACGAGCATGAGATGTTAAAGCTTCGGTTTGTACGTTTATGTACATGGGTGATTGTTTCATGATGTTTGTGATTGTGTGCTGGCTATCGTTCGGGCTGTTGTAATCGTCGAACGATGCCGTTGTTGTTGTGATTTTTGTATGTGTTGATATGTTATGCTGAGTTGGCATCTCCGGTATGTTGTTTTGCTATGTTACGTTCCATTGTATCTAGCATTTGTATATTCAGTACGCCGAGCCGAGGCGTTTCAACCGTGATGTGTCGGGGGCATACACGTGCAAATTGTCCTTCCTCGCCAGTGACGCGTTTCACGTGCGGACTTGAGGGACACCGAATCCAGTTTTGAGAATTGGTTACCGAGACTTCCGGAGTTCGCGCTTCACCACAGATGTCAGAATCGGCTCTGAGAGGCCCATGAGAGATGTTTCCGTCGGTTGATTTTTGAGCTGTTACCTTGCTTCCGTTATCGTGAGTTGCGGGGATGACATTTCTTTTATAAGAGGTCGAATGTAATACCCGTATTATTTTTGGCTTCTGCATTTTCTCTTTCTCAATTCTATCGACTCGCTCGTGTTCGTTAATACCTTTTGAACTTGTTTGGTATCTCGGTTGACATCGTTTTAACGGGTCGTGATCTTGTTTCGAATCCATCTGATTATCATTGTAACTTTTTCGAGTTCGGTTCGATTCTTGTGAACATTGACGGAAATTATCATCCTTTAGTTTCCACAAGTTTTGTTTATATCTTTGGTTGAAATTTGAGCTTCAGAGTTGTTGTTCGACCATTGTTGTCCGGTCGTTGGTGTCCGAGCATTATTGTCCGATCGATGTTGTTTGACCATTGTTGTTCGATAGTTTTTGGTTCGGTCACTGTTGTTCAATCGTGGTTGTCCGATTTTTGTTGTCTGGTCTTGTACTACGGAGAATTTGTTGTTCACCATTAGCCAGCCGTTTCAAGTATGGCCAGGTGGGTCACTGAGCCATACATTGCGAGACGGTAGCTGAGAGATTTGAGGATCGAGGTTGCGCCTCTGCTCCGAGGGGCACAGAGATGCCTAGTATGGTTTTCGAGGATCTCGGCATGGTCTGAATTGTTTGTGATTGTCCTGGTGAATCATTTTGTGTTTATTTTCTGTTTCTTGACTGTGCGTGTTTTCCGTGTCATAGGTGCTTTTTGTTCTGTGATTGTTCAGATGATTGACTTGATCGTATTATCTGTTTGATGACGCTTGTCACTCGTTGGTTTTATTATGTCTCTGCCTGTGATGTTGTGATAGTCGTCGCAGAGCGTGTTTTTACGCCGCATGTGTCTTCGAGTGGCTTGTAACGTTTCGCCGTTGGGCGCGAGTTTTTAGTTCTTGCGTATCTCATTGAGTTTTTCCTGGCAGGATATTACTTCTCCCTACTTGTTTTAAGTTTCGGGACGAAACTTCTTTTAAGGAGGGTAGTATGTAATACCTGCAATTTCGATTTCCGGTAATTTTATTTTTCTGGTGGAAGTCCGTTTTGATGACTCCCTCATAACCGTTTCGTCATTTTGAGAATAATTCTGCAATTTTTGACGTCCGAGTTCGTTTCGGTATCGTTTTGTTGAGTTTCGTGTTCTTAAGAGGCTTTTCCGTACTTGAGTTCGATTCTTGCGAATCTCGTCCGAAACTATTGTTTCGAGTTCCTCGTAAGTTCATTTAATGTTATATTCATGTTTCGAGCCTTGGTTTGGTGTTTCGATCGTGTATCGTGTATTTCAGACGTTTTGGGCCATTTTCGTAATTTCCCAAAGTTTGGGGTAATTACTTTCCGTTGTCGAATTTCGAGCCTTCGGGTGGTCGGAATCGTGTGTTTTCTTAGTGCTCGAATTCGTCTTTGCGAGTACTTCGTAACCATATGTTCGATTCGTATTCAGGTTCGTGTTTTGGGGTCGTCCGGGCCGTCGGAGTTGGCCCCGACCGAGTCATGGCCGGGCATGTTGGGGCCAGGCCAGCCCTGGCCGAGTTACGGCCGGAAGGGCCCGACAGTTAAGTACGTAAGGCCGGTTACGTACGTAAGACTTGGCCGGTTACGTACATAACACTGCCGGCATTTCTGGGCAGTGAGTTTGGCCATTACCGGTTACGTACGTAAGCCATGGCCGATTACGTACGTAAGGCGTCCAGCAGGCTGTGTATTTAAGACCCAGCAGACGGGTTTTTCATCATTTTTCTCACTCGTTTCATCCTCTTCCGCGGCTGGAGATTTGACGATCATGGCGGGATGTTGTCAGGTGTTAAATCCATGATGTATTGGAGTTCATATCATCATTTATCCATCCTATAACATCCTTTGATCGAGCGAATCAGGTCAGATTATCTAGAAACCTAGTTTTGGGGAATTTGGGTATTTTGGTTGTTTTCATCCGTTTAATCCGATTTAACTTAGGATTGTGATGGATTGATGATTATTTAGATGTATTATATCATTTCCCTTGTTATTCCATGGTTGGATCGTATCGATTTGTTGTTTTGGTCGAGTTCTTGATCGACGCCTTGAAGGTGTCCGGTAGAATGTCATAGAGGGGTTTTCGGACGTTCTACGATTATTCTTCCTCGTATGATCGTTGATTTATAAATTATATGATGTTAGGTTCGATTTTCTTGCGAAGAAACCGTGTTGAACCCTTCCGTTCGTCGTCGTCTTCCTTTTCGATGGCATAAGGCGTTTCGTAGCTTCCCGGTTGAGCCATGCTCGTTGGAATACTTGTGTGCCGATTTCGAGACAGGTACTTTGTCCATATAATTCTTGTTTTGTGGATATGATAATTGGTGATCGTCTAAATGTGTTTGTTTGGTCGTTTGAAAATTATCTTCAAAAGATTCGGTTTAGCCTCGTTAAGGGCTCACTTTCAAAACGCGTGTGTTTTGTGAATATTGTGCCCCGTGAATGATTAAGTGAACCCTACGAATTCGCTTGTTGTTGTTGTTGTTGTTGTTGTTGTTGTTGTTGTTGTTATGCTTTGATAATATATATACACATATTATCTCTTTTCGGTGCGTTATGATTTGGCGTGGTGTTTTGCTAAGTGTTGGTTGCATTAACTCATGATTTGATGTGTTTTGTGATTTTGGCAAATGTGAAACCCTTGTTGTTGTGAACTCGATGCATTGATGATTAGACCACAAGGTTATCAATTCGGGTAGGTCTGGAGAGGGCTCCGAGAATCGTCACTTGCGAGTGCGATGTCACGATAACTTGTGGGTATGTTCGATTGATGTTTGACCGGGTAGGGACCTGTGAGGCCTCCGGAGGCGTGTACTTGCGAGTACAGCCAGTGTGTATGATTTGACCATAAGGTTATCTAATTGGGTAGGTCTGGAGAGGGCTCTGAGAATCGGTACTTGCGAGTACGATGTCAAGATAACTTATGGGTGGTTTGAGTGTGTTTCGCTAGCCATCTCGGGAGGGTCCTTCGAGGCCTCGAGTGGGATTCGTGGCTTCGTCCCGGTCCTAGGCGACGTGTGTGCGTGATTCGTTTTATGATTGTGGCCATATCGGGACGGTCCTTAGAGGCCTCGAGTGGGATTTGTGGCTTCGTCCCGGTCCTAGGCGATGTTTGTGCATGATTACGTTGTGTTGATTTTATGTCCGTCGAGGACACGTGATATGGGTTGTGACCCTGTGAATTGTTAGTGGTTTTCTATTTGCGAAAACAAAAACCTTTGTGCTGTGACCCTGTTGATTTTGGAAAGAGAAGGATTTGATAATCCTAAATTGTTTTCTATTAAAACTCCCGAGGGTATTTTAAACCATTTTGCATACCGTTCTCGTTATTTGTGATCTTTCGGATTTGGAAAGTTTTACTCAATCTCTTGCCTCGGGAAGTATTCGTTTTGTTGTATTTGAATATTTGAGGATCCCTGATTATTTTATTCTTGGAACTTGAATTATATGGCTCGTATTTGCACTTTGTACTTGCACTAGCAAAGTAGTGGAATTTTGCTAACCCCCGAGTAATCGGGGGTGGATGTCTGTATTGCATTCAGGGCGTGGCACAGGGTCGGCATGAAGGATGATGAAAGATGATCGATACTAATCACATGTGGAATCGTACGTTGTGTATTGGTTCAGTTGTACTTTATTTTCCGCTGCAGTATTTTCCCCATTATACGGGAGTTTGTTGTATGTTGACCCCTGCGTGGGCAAGTATTGTAATCGAGTTGTATGTTTTTATTGAAAGGCCAAATCGGTCTACTGAGTCTTTTTAGCCTTAAAGGAATTGTTGAGATGTTCGACGTTGTTTACCAGTTTGGTAGATCCTCGAGGAAAGTGTCTACGGCATGTAATATCCCTGAGTGGATTGGGGGTGTTACAATCAGGGGAGATCTGGTCAACAAACATCAGCTGAAGTTTGACTATCAGATCAGAGAACATTCATCAGGTCAGAGAACTTTATCTCAGAGAACTTTATCTTAAAGAACTCCAGAACAGAGGACTTTATCTCAGAGAACGTCTACCAAGATATATCAGAGAAGATTCACATCAGAGAAGGTTGACTGTACATCAGGCAGGTTTGACCAAGAGATATCAGATAGGCTCTCAGACAAGATATCAGCCAAGTTCAAGATACTCAGTCCACGTCAGCAAGAGTTGATAGTCAACAATCACAGAAATCCGCATGCAAACGTAAGGAGACAAGCCGAAAAGATTCCCAGAAAGTTAGGAATAAAATATTCCTAGAGATCCTCGTTCTGAAGACTTATGATTATTCTAATCAAGAATAACGGAGCTAACAAAGGAGGTCTTTCAAATGGTCGGAAATGAAACGGGAATCAAGCCGTGCAACAGAATGATAAGATAAACAAAAAAGTCCACTCTCCAACGGACGGATTTGTTACAGTGATGCAACGACTATGTAGGAAGCTCAAGGATTGTACTATAAATATCTAAAGATATGAATTAAGCAAAGTACGATGCGAACAATACATTCAAGCGATCAAAGCAATCAAAGCAATCATTGTGAACAAATAGCATCATGAAGAGCAAAACTTAAAACAAGTCATATTCGAAGAAGCTCTTTAGTTGGAGAAGACAAACACTCTTGTCTTAAAAATTTGAGTACGGAGTTGCTTTCTTGAACGAGGTTCTTGAAAGTAGAGAGACTGTAAATGCATCCACGGGTTCTTGATTAGAAGTTGATAGACAGCTCGAGAGTTGTTGAGGCATCCACGGGTTTTCAATCAGGAGGTGCTAGGCAGTCAAGGAAGTTGCAACGTCCACGGGTTTCCACTGGTTGGAAGTTGTTGTAACTAGGAAAAATTCATTGTAACCTTTATCACTGGTTGACAGTTATAGTGCATTTTTCTCCAACTGGTTTGGAGAGAAGTGGAATAGTAGAGGATTGCCCCACCTCTGAAACCACTATAAGTGCTTGTGTGATTTACTGCTTTAAACGTCATACTTATCTGCTGCATTCATATTTAATGTTCCATTAGAAAGTTATCCACAGTCGACATTAGTTATCTGTATCGTCATCAGCTGTGTCATCCGCATTATATGTCTGCAGATGAAATAAGTCAGCTGTACTTAATCACAGCCGAGAAACTCACCTGAGATTCAGGAAAGAGTTTAATAAGTCTATTCACCCCCTAGACTTATTCCTGACGACTTATGACCTACAAATCAAGGATTTCCAATTCGGGAATTTGCAAAAGAAAATCTCATAAAATTAAAAAAAGGAAAGATGGAAAACACCACCTTCTTAGACATCTTTTCTTCGAACAATCTGTGCTTTAACTTCTTATAACCCCCTGCCAGATCCCATAATCCACGGCTAACCACCCGAAAGTCCGAATCAAAACCAGAGCTTCAGCCCTCTCCGTCGAACCGCGGGCCTGATGACCTCGACAGAAACCATTATGTTTCCCGTAATTCTAACCGCTCGTTGCTCCTCTGATGTCACATCCGCTGCTCAAATCGTGTGCGTGTGTGTGCAGGCGGAGCCCAGTGTGTGTGATTGTGTGAGTTTTGAGAGAAAGAAAAAAAAGAATAAGAAGAACAGGGAGAGGGAGATCGGGAGGGGAAGGACAGAGAGACAGGGCAGAAAAGAAAAGAAAAAAATGAGAAGATTGAGGGGGGGGGGGGGGTTACCAAGAAGTAGGGTTTAGATAAAATCCCGGTTTAACTACGCTGTTACTTCACTAATGGGGAGATAATTTTATTCAAAAACATTTATTGCACTTTTTACTTCAGCAATTACTAAATTACTGAAGTATATTCAACCTAAAATTTTCGACCTATTCCGTGTCTAATATATTGTGTTACTGCACCAAATGCGAAAGTGAAGTTGTTTATAGTATTTTACTTCTAATATATGTTTTGCCGAAGTAAATAGTAGCGAGGTCTATCAAACAAATTCTACTAGTGTAAATGACATATTAATTGGTTCAAGGCGATAATTTTTCAGAATCTAAATATAGTCATGAGTGGTCTCATTTCATTCATCTCGTTGATACGATCGTTTTGAAATAAAATTCACCTAAGTCCGAGTTCGTATGAATGTTATGGCCGTTCGAAGTTTGGAGGAAAATTACTCACACAGATCAATGGTATCGCGCCACGTGTCAAAACCAGATTGGACAAGCCTAGTCAACTACAAAGTGACATCATCCAAGACATCAGCAACACGCATGTAAATACACGTCAGCTGCACGTCAGCAGGACCACGAGACGAGCACACGCCAGCAAAAATCGGCCAATAGAAAAGCACCACATGGCATCACACGTCAGCAAAACACGCGCCTGATACATGTCCGAGCCAGTTGGACATTTTTGGCCTGTCGCACCACCCGCGCATGTCGTACACGCGACCATCCAGAATCACCAATTAGACGCGTGATGCACACGCGCGCGTTAGAGAAGCGCCACATCAACTGATGACATGGCAGATCAGATTGAATGATTGTGAGGTGATTTTTGGATTTATTTGGAGGTGTATTAATGATGAATGTTGTTTTAAAATAATTAATGATAAGTTTATTTATTATTTAGTGTAAGTTTATTTATTATTTAGTTGTATTAAAAAAATTCTAAAATAATAGTAAAAATAGGAGAGGAGGTTGAGAGGAAAAGGGGGGAAGAGAAGAAATAATAGAGAGATGATATTGTAAGAGAGAGCAAAAAAGATTGTGTAATAAAATTATAGTTGAGAACTAATATTGTTATTTATTTGTGTTAGTATGAGTGAGTAATTTTCTTTTATTGGGATTATGATGAAATCATTTCTAAATTATTATTAATATTTATACAATAATTCTAACTGTTTGTTTTAATGATTATAAATTTTTCTTTAATAGAGAAATATTATTTTAGCAATTATATCACGTATTTTTTATAGATACATTTCCTGTTGCTTTGTGATTATTGATATTAATTAGTTAATTTCTTCGATTATTTATTTTTCATTAAATTAGATACATCTAATGCTTAGAAATTAGGATACCCCGTAGTAAATAAATCGGATGATTTTATATTTTATGAACTGTCGAATAAATTTGATTATTATGCCGGGCTTGAGAACTATATCAACCCGTGTTGTTTAGAGTAACAAACCTAAATTTCTGTAATTTCGGAGTGTTACTATATATTGTATTTATAATATTTGTACATCGCCGCCTTATCGATGGGTTAGCGGGATAAAAAAAATAGAAGTAACAACAACAATAACAACAATAATTATAGTGATAAGTACATACATATATGGCCAATACACGCATAATTAACAAAATATTTGTATCCCAAAATTAACAATATGTTATATATATATATATATGATATTAACAATACATGTATATATAGTGAAAATCCACTCTTTTAGCCACTTTGCCATAGTCAATGACAATATTTGTCAAGGGACTTAGTTTGTACAAATTCTAGCAAAAAAAGTACAAATTCTAGCCAAAAAGGACATGTCTGGACCAATATACCCTTACTTTTCAATAAATTCATTCACTTTATCTCTCCCCTTCCCTTTTCTCTTTCCTCTTTTTTTTCTCTCATTCACTTTTGAGATCTTTTTTCTCTTTCCATCTCCAATACTTTCTCTCTCTCCCTCATTTCTCTTGCCTTTTCTTTCTCTCATTTTCTCTATATTTTGGGCTTTTCTTTTAGCACAATTATTTTTCGTTACGTTCGTTACCATTACATTGTTCGTTACCATTAAATTTAGTTTCTATCTCATTAGTTATTGGTTACGAATTTACAGTCGTTACGACGTATGTATTTCGTATCGTCTCATTACCATGTGTTGTTTACCTTTTGTGTTACTGTATCGTAACTGCGTTACCATGTGTTATTTCATGCAAATGAGGTCATCTTGTTTAATTGTAGCGCATGGAGGAGAATAGAATGGAAATATAGATGATGGAGGCAGAAAAGAGTACATTCCTTTTCCACCTATGCGTATAACATTCGACTAGTACGACATTATGGTAACACAAAAGGGTAATAAGAATACGAAATGGTTATTTATTTCACGGGTTAGCAATACACAATAGGGTAACCCAATAAAGAAATGATCATTTATTAACGAGTTACCAGCACACAACATAGTAACACAATAAAGAAATAATCATTTCCTAACAAGTTACTAGCATGTAGGAATGTAACCCGGTTATTACATAGTTACCATTACATAGAAGGGTAACCCAACTAATAAGTCATAATCTTGTATAGAGTTACCATCACATACAAGAGCATCCTATCTAAGAATTGATCATATATAATGCCTAAATAAATGATCATTTTATAACACAATAAAGGATTGATCATTTCGTTACCACGTGTTATTTTACCTCAGCACGACATTGTTTGTCATGTGCTAACACAGTATGATATCACAATTTCGTATCTTATTTATCGTGTTGGAATATTGTACACGAGGTACCAATAAGCGGATATAATATTTGTTTTTTCATTACGTTTGTTACCATTACATACAGAGCTGATCATTCGTTACTTATTTCATGCAGATGAGCTCATCTTGTTTAATTGTTGCGCATGGAAGAGAATGGAATGAAAATATATACGAAGGAGGCAGAAAAGAGTACATTCCTACTCTGTCTATGCGTATAACATTCGACCAGTACAACATTATGGTAACAAAAAAGGGTAATCAAAATACGAAATGGTTATTTCTTTCAAGGGTTACCAGCACACAATAGGGTAACCAAATAAGGAAATGATTATTTCTTTAACGAGTTACGAGCATGCAACAGAGTAACACAATAAGGAAATGATCATTTCGTAATGAGTTACTAGCATGTAGTAATGTAACCCGATTAATAAGTAAGAAGACAAGAAATATTATATACGAGGTACCAGTAAGCGGATATGATATTTATTTTTCATTACGTTCGTTACCATTACATACAAAGCTGATCATTCGTTACTTATTTCATGCAAATGAGGTCATACAAAATGGTTATTAGTTTCAAGAGTTACCAGCACACAATAGGGTAACCCAATAAATAAATGATCATTTCTTAACGAGTTACCAACACACAGTAGAGTAACACAATAAAGAAATAATTATTTCGTAACGGGTTACTAGCATGTAGGAATGTAACCTGGTTAATAATTAATCATTTATTACAGAGTTACCATCACATAGAAGGGTGGCCCAACTAAGCCACATGGGGAACCAAACAAAATGATTCCCCGTTACCATTACATTGTTCGTTACGTTCGTTACCATTACATTGTTTGTTACCATTAAATTTAGTTTCTATCTCATTAGTTATTGATTACGAATTTACAGTCATTACGACATATGTATTTCGTACCGTCTCGTTACCATGTGTTGTTTACCTTTTGTGTTACTGTATCGTAACTGCGTTACCATGTGTTATTTCATGCAGATGATGTCATCTTGTTTAATTATTGCGCATGGAATGAAAATATATACGATGGAGGCAGAAAATAGTACATTCCTATTCTGCCTATGCGTATAACATTCAACCAGTACGACATTATGGCAGCACAAAAGGGTAATCACAACATGAAATGGTTATTTCTTTCAAGGGTTACTAGCACAAAATAGGGTAATCCAATAATGAAATGATCATTTCTTAACGAGTTACCAGCACACAATAGAGTAACACAATAAAGAAATAATCATTTCGTAACGTGTTACTAGCATGTAGGAATGTAACCCGGTTAATAATTAATCATGTATTACAGAGTTACCATCACATAACCCAACTAATAAGTCATATTTCGTACTGAGTTACCATCAAATATAAGAGCATCCCAGCTAAGAATTGATGATGTAAAATGCCTAAAGAAATGATCATTTCGTAACACAATAAGGAAATGATCATTTCGTAACGAGTTACCACAACACAATAGAGTAACCCGTAAATTCAAATCTATTCATCCACAAATTATCAAGAAACATGCTATATACTCTAGAATTACAGCAAGAAGACAAGAAATCATACCACAAACAAATCGTATCTAGCCTGGGATTTCAAAAATTCATTTCAAACCAAAACCCTAAATTTTACAGAAATAAAGTGGAACATTGCCTTGAGTTCTGGCTAGACTCGCGGGTTCCGCGCCGTCGTCGCCTTGAGATGTGGCCCCAATCACTGCCTCCGTGCCGTCACCGCCTTCAGATCTGGCCGGAATTGCTATTTATTTACCATCCCCGCCTTCAGATCTGGTCGGATTCGCAGTTCTCGTGCAATCGCCGCCTTCAGAGATGGGGTGAGGGTCGCCGGAAATAGATAGGGTTCCGGCATGTTTAAACAACTTGGCAGAAACACAAATGTAATGCCAGCATAGTCATTTTTCCTCCAGTGTTAAACATGCTCGACTTTTCTTATCTAGACCAAGTGTTACATAGAGACACAACAGGATAACAACACTAGCAAAAATCAAGGCCATTAACATGAATGAAGATCTCATATTTCATTGTCATCAAACCAATGTGGCGAATACTTCAAAGAAAAAATATAAAAGTGAAATCTCTATGAAAATAAACCATATTCATGTCAAGCATGGTTAACTAAATTTTGAATTTTCATTTGGCCACAATACTCAGAAGCTGCTTTTTACAAGTTAAATCTCTCCATGGTGGAAACATTAGATACATTTTACAACATAATAGCCACCATCTCCATAAATAAAAAATAAAATAAGCAAATAAAACGACTCTAAGGAGAAGGTTAAAACGTTTTTATTCAGAACAATTTTATAGAACCATGAAAAAACTATTATCTTGAGTTGGATAAATATCAAGGATCTAAAACAAGTCAGCAGAAGATGGCACCAGAAATATATATGGTTCCGGAATTCAAGCGAAGATGGTGCCGGAAATAGATAAGGTTCCGGCGAGATCGAGAGCTCCGATGAAGTCGGCGCCGGAAAAAGATTGGGTTCCAGCTGGGTTCCAACTTGCGAATAAGACATAGGAGAAGGGCAGTGGTGGCGGCGGCCGACGATTGATGCAGTGAAAGAAGAGGAGAAGGCAGCAGAGGCGGCAGGGGCCGGTGATGGTGCCCGGAAAGCAGCAGAAGAAGAAAGAAAACAGCACAGGCGACTGGGGCCAGTGACGGAGGAGGGTAAGAGTAGTAGTGATGGAGAGGCAGTAGCGGTGGCAGAAGGGCGGCGATGGTGACGGACAAGGGAGGAAAAGCACCACCGGCGAGGGAGAAAGTGGTCTGGTCAGAAAGGAAACTGGCCGGAAAAGGAGAGAGATAGATCTAGGAGATAAAATAATGGGGAAGAGACGAGAGAAGAGAGAAAATGTAAAAATTCAGAAAATAATAAATGGTGGTAATGGGGTGGTTGGGATAAAAAATTAAAATTTACCCCCCCTTAGTAAGGGTAAATTGGTCTAGATTTGTCCTTTTTGGCTACAATTTATACAAACTAAGTTGTATGATAAATATTGGAATCTACTAATCTATATGGCTAAACCATGTCTTCTCTCGTATATATATGTGCATATACATAGAATTAGTTATGTATATATTTATATATACACACATCCACACCATCGCCCTAAACTAAATGGATTAACACACGCGCGCGTGCGCACACACACACACACAAACACATACACACACTCACTCCATCTCATCTCCTGGAAAGGAAGGATGCGACCACCTGCAAAGAAAACAGAAAAAAAAAGAGGAGAAAAAAAAAGAAAAAAGAGAGAGAAGAAGAGAGGAGGAGAAGAGAAGGGGGGGGGGGTTTCCTTTTATCCTTGGTAAGTCTTATTATATGATTGTATTGTTGTAGGTACGTGTGTGTGTCGTGTCCATGTGTGTGTAAATTATGTGTGTTGTGTTGAGCATGTGTGTGTGTGCGTGAGTATAATTGTATGTATGTGTGCGTGTTATGTTGTGTGTGGGAGTGTTCTTGTGTGTTTGTTAGCCGTGAGTATATGGGTGTGAGTCAGTGAGTATGTGGGTGTGTTAGTTTGTATGTGTGAGTGTGTGCGTGTAGTCGGTATATGTGTGTATGTGGCTGTGCGTATGTGTATATGTGTATATGTGAATATGTGTGCGTAATTGGCCGTGAATGTGTGTGTGCAAATAGGATAATTTTTTAGAAGCCAGGTAGGCATCGGTAGAGTGCCGGCTTAAGAATCGAGGCATTTTTATGTGTGAAAATGAGGTTGGTTGGTGATAAAGAAACTCCCGGTAAAGTCATGATAGACAGGAGGAGGTTAAAACGAGGATTAGGTAGCCGTAGAAAGTTTTGGGGTAGAAAACATAAATTCTTGAAAGTTAAGGGCAATATTTTAGGAAATTAGAAATAGATTTGGACTTTATTGGAGTTTTTAAAATCTAATTTGACCCTAAAATTACATTCTTTGGTACTTACAATTTGGCCCCAAATCGAGTTTTTAATTATTCTAGATTGACCCCTGAACTTTTAAAAAGGTTTTAAAAATTATATTTTGACCCAAATACTTTAATGTTTTCTTTAAAACGTGTACAATCTTCCCAGTTTTGATTCAAAATAGGTCAACCGACCTCCAAATGGCTCCTAAATTGAGACAACTCTATTGTACCTTTATAACGCGCGAGGGGTATTAGTGATTATATTTTTACTCTTAAATCGACTAAACCTGAGAATGGAATTCCAATATTTATTTAATTCGTAAAAATTATCCTTGTAGTAATCATACAATATTATATTATTCATTCTAGGTCGGGATTCTGATGAATCGCCTGTTCCATTTTCTTGTCGATCGATCTTTTCCATTCATTGGAATACCATGCAAGTACTTGACCGTGCTTTATATAATATCTTGCAATTGGAATCATATAACGATGCTTTGAAAAGTGAAAATGATATTTCTGAAAAGCAATACCAATGTTGATATTCTTGAGATGTTTTGAGACTTGTGGACCAGGTAAAGCCAGGGGATAGCCTTGAAGAAGACTCTGGGGTATATGTTATTATTCAGGTAGTTCGGCTGACTCCTGACTTGGTATGTACCACCCGGAGGGTAATCCAACCAGGGATGTCCCAACAGGGACTTTGGGTTATATATCATCTTCCAGAACATGCGCTCGGACCGGGTATATACCTGGATGCCCAGTGATTCGATGAGATATGATGTGCGTATTATTCCGAAATAATGACGTGATATTGTATTTCTTATACTTTTGATTGTGATGATGATGTTGATGTATTTTTGCATGTTATACATATTCATGTTATTAATGTACTTGCACTAGTTGTTTGCTGACCCATTCGGGGGTGGTTATATAGTTTATGTATCCAGGTACGAAATTGTATGGTGAGCAGGCACATGGAGAGTACCAAGATGAAGAGCACTAGTGATATTGCCCTCGGATTATAGGTCACAAGTCGTTAGGAATAAGTCTGGGCGAGGGGGGGGGGTGAATAGACTTATTAAACTTGTTTCCTTAATCAGGTGAGTTTCTTCAGCTGTATAATATGCAGCTAACAAAACTTAGTTGCAGATGAGTAGTGCGGAAGCACAGCTGGTAACACAGCAGGTGACTTATATCGACTGCAGATGACTTATGTCAACTGTAAAGACTAAGCAATGCGGAAGACAGTTGACTATTAAATGGAACAGTAAATATGAATGCAGCAGATAGATATGATGAATGTAATAAAACACGCAAGCACTTATAATGGTTTCAGAGTTGGGGTAATCCTCTACTAATCCACTTTTCTCCAAACCAGTTGGAGATGAATTCACTATAATTTTCAACCAGTGATAAACATTACAATGATTCAACTAGTTACAACAACTTCCAACCAGTGGAAGTCCGTGGCCGTTGTAACTCCCTTGAGTGCCTATCACCTCTTGATCAAAAACCTATGGATGCCTCAACAACTCTCGAGCTGTCTATCACCTTCCAATCAAGAACCCTTAGATGCCTTATCAGTCGTGAAACTTTTGAAACCTTGTTCACAGAAGTACCCCCCATACTCAGCTTTTAAGACAAGAGTGTTTGCCTTTTCCAACTTAAGAGCTTCTCAGTATATGAACTTTAGAACTAGCTCTTCACGATGCTATAGATCTCTTGATGGCTTTGATTGCCTTGTTTTCTTAGATTGCTTGTAAGTATAGTTCACATCGTACTTTGCTTAATTCTGATCTTCAGATATTTATAGTACGATTCTTTGAGCTTCCTTCATAGCCGTTGCATCTTATGTAACAAATCCGTCCAATGGGGAGTGGACTTCTTTGTTTATCTTATCATTCCATTGCATGGCTTGATTCCCTTTTCAATTATGACGGTTTGAAAGAATTCTTTTGTCGCGCCGCTTTCTTTTATTTGTATATTCATGAGTCCCCAGTACACGCATCTCACGGAATAATTTATTCCTAACTTTCCAGTAATCTTTTCGTTTGTCTCTTTATGTCTGCATGTGAATTACCATTATTGTTGACTTCAACACTTACTGACGTGGACTGAGTTTCTTAAACTTGGCTGATATTTTGTCTGAAAAACTTCTCTGATATAACTTGGTCATACCAGCCGGATGTGCGGTCAACCCACTCTGATGTAAAACTTCTCTGATATAACTTTGTAGAAGTTTTCTGATATGATGAGGTGAAGTCCTCTGATATGGTGATTAACTCCTCTCTGATCTGATGGTATTCTCTGATCTGATGAATGTTCTCTGATCTGATGAATGTTCTCTGATCTGATGAATGTCCTCTGATTTGATGGTCAAACTTCAGCTGACACTTGTGTTGACCAGACCTCGTCTGATATTCAGTTGTCAGCGATTAAAAACTTCTTTGATAATTTTCATTTGACAAAACTCAGCTGATAACTAACTTATTTGATATCTAGACAGTTCTATACTTAGCCGATATTTAATTGATTAACTTCATATCAATCTTAGCCTACATCAATGGCTTATAGAAGATACTCATTTGGTTCTTCTTTACAATTCCAAGTATTTAGAGTGTACATTTGAATAAATCACAAATACAGGGATGACATCATCAAAATCTATCAGGTATTCCTAACAATTTCCCCCTATTTTGATGATGGCAAAACTTTAGGCATTCAAATGTAAAAACAAGTTTCCTTCGCAACAGCAAGACTATGTTCCCAACAGAGAGGATTCAGTCCCTCCTATAGTGGAGGAACAACCGGCTACCCAACAGGCACCCGAGCCTATCGCCGCCCAAGCCGAAGAAGAACCCAACGCCATCTAGCACGAGGAATCAGTCCCTCTGCTGGAGCAGGCGGAAGCTGAGAGACAGCGGGAGGAATTAGTCCCTCATGTACCTTTGTCTTCAGAACCCACTGCCGATCAAGAGAAATCATCAAGCCCTGTCGCCGAGCCACCTTCTGATGCTCCCGGAACCTCAACTTTTTTGGAATACGACGACTATATAAAACCTGAGGATGTCCAACTCAATTCACGTCCCAATGTGAACTTGAGACGGTTGAATGGAGTTGAAGATTTCGCCCAGCCAGATTCTCCAAGGACTGCCACAAGGAAAGAGCTATTACATGTTATTGGACTTCAAACAGTTTTCATCCAGGACACCGTCAACACCCTGTATTCTGTCGAAAAAGCTATTGATTGGATGCACCAATCAGCCGTTGAAGAGATGACAGGTCTAAGACACGAAGTTTCCCAAGTGGAAGAATCCTTCAGAATATTGCCATCAGTCTTCAAGCAGGCCCTAAGCCAATTGCAAGAACGACAGGAGCAGATCTTAAGGGAAGAACAATCTAAGCTACGCATGTCCGACGCCAAGAGAGCATAAGCTATGATTGAATCCGGTTCCCATCTCCGAGCCCACGACAAGAAAATTCAAGACATGTCGCAGGTGCTCACTTCCCTAGTCGATAAAATGACAAGTTTTGAGACGAAACAGGATGCTGCTATGAAAATCCTGGAATGCCTTGATGAGAAGGTGTCATACCTTGATGATGCCAAAAAGGGGGAAGAAGCGAGGGAAGCTGCTAGGAGAGCACGTCTTGAGCAATAGAAGGAAATGCTAGCCCCTTTTGTTACATGGTGAAGGACGTCATCCTTATGGCCGTCGCATTCCGGAGAAGATGAACCGATTTGAATTCGACACCTGAGGCAAGTTATCTTGGTTGATTATAATGATGATTGAATTCTTGTGAATATTATATATTTCGTGTATACATAATGCTCTATGAATCTGCGATTCATGATGTGATGTCGTTCTTGATCGTAATACCATTTTATGGTGGGATTGTATTCCCAAGTTTATCGCCTTTGATACCATTGGTCTCGTTGCGCATTGTTGTCACTTTGGTGAGTTCTCTAGATTCTTGGATGAAGGTGTAATTTGTTGAGTTTCCTTGTCATGTTGCATCATGACATCTATGGAGTCAATATCTGCGTGCCGATTGGTTATGTGTAGGATTTTTAGTCGGGCACATGATGGTCATGCGTGGAGGTTTCCGCATTGGACCATGCACACGAGACGTAGTTCATGAGTCTAATTAGGTACATCGTCCCACGTATATTCTGGATTCCATATATGGGGTGGACATATGCACGGACACATTTCCGGATCGGGCGTACCGTGTTGTCCGTCTTACGCCATGTTGATTGGTCGTTCATATTCCATGTACGATTGGATATGTCCGATAGTTTAGGACTAACTGTTCATATGCCCGAGGGGTATGTTCAGTGGTCGGTTGTTTCTTTGAGATCCTGTATATATATTTGAATTGTATAATGTCATGAGAATAATTATCATGTGTAGCTGACCCTGTGGTTTGGGCAAAATACTTGTATTTCAGGGCGAGGCAAGGGAAAGGCACAGGAAGAGCACGATGACGCCGAAGGGTATTGAAGGATGCTAGTTCGGGGGCCCCGAGTCTTTTTTTGTTGGTCAGTTATGTCTAAACTATAAATTATCATGTCCTTTTCAATTTATATAAATTCGAACGATTGTATTATTATTATTTTGGGTATATTCCATCCCTATTTGGTTTATACCATATTTGGATCCTATGTACTGTTGTATAAGTCGATATATGCGGTGTAAGCTCCTACTTGGGATTATCATTAATATTTTTTGGTTCAGTACCACATTTATGGTATGTTTAAATTATGTTTTGATATCGCTGGGTGGGTCCCGGCGTGGGGTCCACGGCACTGTAATAGCCATAATTTTGGGGTGTTAGAGAACATGGTATCAGAGAGTCATTTTCTTTTTGAGTCATTGTCAAATGAACTAGCATCAAGAAACCTTCGTGCTACGTGTGACCTGTGCAAGTGCCTGACCCTACGAGCCGAACACGGTATGTTCTTCATGAGCCATGATTTAATTACTGGCATGATATTGATGACGAAATTAATCTCTTTGTTGATCTTGGTAATTCGAGGATCTGTGGCGGGATGTGGCACTCGCAGTGCCGATAATTCTTTATGAACTATTTTCTCGAATATGTAGTTTCATTGTTGCTATTAACTTAGCATAAATTTGTAATTTGATTGTAAAGACGTATATTGAACTGTGCCTACGATTATTGTTTGATTCTTTCAGTATGGAAAGAAACTTGAGGGGTCGTGGTAGAGGGGGCCAAGGCCGCGGAAGGGGCCGAATCTCGAGGCCACGTGCTAATACGCGTTCGAGTGTGGGACAAAGCTCGGCAGGGAGTGATTCGCCTACTAGGAGCCAGTCCCACCACGCTGAATGACATGAGGGTGCCCATGTCGACCCTTATGTGATTGTGCAGGGCATGATGGCCCAGATGACCCAAATGGGTCAGATGATGGAAGCTATGCAGCGAACTGCTACTACTGGCTAGCAACAGGGACAACAGCCTCCGCCTCCGGTGCACGACAGAATCATGAGCCGAATCATTAGCGACATATAGCGACAGTGACCTCCGACCTTTGAAGCTGTTCGAGATGGTGGAATGCCCAGAAGAGAATTGAGTTTCTATGGCGACTTACTACCTTAGCAAGAGCGCCCATACTTGGTGGCTTTCTGTGAGGTCAACTGACGGCTCATGTTGGACCGTTACTATCCAGCCCCACTCCGTGAAGCCAAATTGTCAGAATTATTGAACCCCGATCCATCTGAGGAGGAAGATGTGTTAGCGATTGCCGAGAAATTCTAGGCACTTCTTTCGTTTTCTACATCGATTGTTCGTATGGAAGCTGATAAGATCAAATATTTCCTTAAGAGGCTTAAACCCCGGAAGAGGATGCAATTACTTAACCACCATTGTACGACCCTTCCGAAGTTCATCGAGAAAGCTCTAGAATACGAACTTACTGCGAAGGATATTTCCAAGAAGCAGCCAAAATCCTCCAATGAGAGATCCAGGAACTAGACCCAGGCCGACAATAACTGGGGGACGTCCAGGAAGCCCCAGTCTGTACCGAATCCTTCTGAGCGGCCACCTATGGCATCGAAGCCAGCCGGATCGCACTCTCGAGCGATAACCTCATCTGTTGTGTGCTATAACTGTTGGGACCAGGGGCACATCAGCTCCAAATGTCGGAAGCTGTCCGTCGCATGCCATACTTGTGGGAAGAATGGGCATCGTGCTTGTTATTGCAGGGGTGGAACTGTACGTGCTCCAATAGCATCTCATGCTCCAGTTCAGTCTTCTGTCCGGGACCGTGTATCTCCGTCCGCTTCTTATCAGACTACCGGGGCAAACAGAGGGATGGGGCGTGGAAATCAAGCTGGTACATCTGGTACTGGAGCTGCAAAACCCAGAGTCTACGATATGAAGAAGGCCGAAGATCCCGAAGCCAGCATGATTGAAGGTACTCTCGAGATCCACTCTCAGCCCGTTTGTGTTCTTTCTGATACTGGTGCTCCACACTCCTATTTATCTGCTTCTTGTTTGAGTCGTTTGCAATTAAATCATGTTACCGATTGTGAACCTTATGTGATTGGTCTACCCATGGTAGAAGAATTGTTGGGATTCGTGAAGTGCAAAACTGTCCAATTCGCATGAACAATCGTGTGTGGATGTCAGACTTGATTGTGGTCGATTTACCTAAAGATGATGTGATCTTGGATATCGATTGGATGGATCGTCATGATGCCATACTTAGCGTCCGCAAGCGGATAGTGACCGTCACATCTGATGATGGTGTTGAGTGCATTTTTCAGGGTGATAATTCCAGGAGAGTCACCAACGTAATGAAAGCAGTGAAACTTCTTAATCAAGGATATGTAGGTTATTGTTGCTACATGACTAAGACAACAGATCGACCAGTTTAATTGGCCGATATTCTGGTAGTTCGAGCCTACCCAGATGTATTTCCAGATGAGTTGCCAGGCTTACCTCCACATCGTGAGGTAGAGTTCACCATCGAGTTGGAGCCAGGGACGTCCTCGCTTTCGAAAGCACCATATCATATGGAACCGATAGAGATGCAGGAGTTGAAGAGCCAGCTTGAGGAGTTGACTGAAAAGGGCTATATTCAACATAGCGCGTCCCCTTGGGGAGCACCGGTGTTATTTGCACGGACGAAAGATGGATCTCTGTGTTTGTGTATTGATTACCATGATCGGAACATGGTAACAATCAAGAACAAATATCTATTACCTCGTATTGATGATTTGCTGGATCAACTCCAAGGTGCCGCTGTATTTTTCAAGATTGACTTAAGATCCGGATATCATCAGTTGAGGATTCGAGAGTCTGACATTTCGAAGACAGCTTTTTGTACTCGCTATGGGCATTATGAATTCATAGTGATGCCATTTGGACTGACTAATGCACCGGCGGTATTCATGGAGTTGATGAATTGAGTTTTTATTAATTATCTGGATCGTTTTGTAATCGTTTTTATTGACGACATTATGATTTACTCTCGTGACCATGAAGAGCACGAGTATCACCTTCGTCAGGTTCTCGATGCGCTGAAGTGGGACAGCTCTATGGAAAATTTTCCAAATGTGATTTTGTAGGCCTGAGGTTATTTTTCTTGGACATGTGATATAAGCCGATGGGGTGAGGGTAGACCCACAGAAGACAAAAGATATCCGAGACTGGATACCTTCGAAGAACATGAAGGAAGTTCGCAGTTTCCAGGGCCTAGCAGGTTATTACCGACGGTTCGTGGAAGGTTTTTCCAAGATTGCTCAACCTTTGACTAACATGTTGAGGGAGGGTATGAAGTATTTGTGGTCAGAGGCATGTCAGCAGAGTTTTTATGAACTCAAGAGTCGATTTATTTCAGCACCAGTTTTGGTTCTACCAAAAGGAACGGAAGAATTCGTGGTGTATAGTGACGCGTCGAGACAGGGCCTTGGATGTGTGCTAATGCAGAATGGGAAAGTAATTGCCTATGAATCAAGACAGTTGCGACCTTACGAGGTCAACGGCCCGACCCATGATTTGGAGCTAGCAGCCGTGGTGTTTGCTTTGAATATTTGGCGTCACTATTTGTATGGAGTTACCTATCAGATTTTTACTGATCACAAGAGCCTGAAGTACATTTGTACTCAGAATGAGTTGAACATGAGGCAGAGAAGGTGGCTAGAACTAATCTTCGACTATGATATCGAAATCCTTTATCATCCGGGCAAAGCAAATATGGTTGCCGATGCCTTGAGTCGTAAGACAGTATAGGAGCAGATGCTTACCCGCTTGACAGTTCAGAGAGAATTGCAGTTAGAGTTCATGAGGCCGAAGATTGAGATCTGGTTACAACGTGTTCGGGGAAAACTTTGCACGCTTGAGATTTCATCATCCTTTGACAATATAATCAGGGCGAAATAGGTGACAGACCCATTCTTATCTAGAATTCGAGGTGAAGTAGATCAGAGAAAAGCCCCTGAATTTGGGATTCACGAGGACGGACTGATACATTTCAAGAATCTAGTATGTGTACCGATGAATGAAGAGTTTAGGAATGCTATTCTAAAGGAGGCCCATTCTACCCCATACTCCATTCACCCGGGGTCGAATAAAATGTATAAGGATTTGAAGCTATATTATTGGTGGGGTAATATGAAACGGGGAGTTGCAGAATTTGTTTCGAGATGTTTGACCTGTCAGCAGGTCAAGATTGAATATCAACGACCAACAGGTGTGCTGATATCACTCCCGATTCCTGAGTGTAAATGGGAGGACATATTGATGGATTTTATTACTAGCTTGCCGACAAGCCGTCGAGGTATGAATACGATTTGGGTGATTGCGGATCGTCTGACCAAATCAGCCCTCTTCTTAGAGATTAAGGATACGTGGGGTCCCGAGAGGTTGGCCCAGCGGTTCATTATTGAGATTGTGAGACTACATGGTACCCCCAAGAGTATTGTATCAGATCGTGACAGATGGTTCATATGACACTTCGGGAAGGCAGTTCATCGTTCGATGGGTACACAGTTGAACTTCAGTACGACATTTCACCCCAGACCGACGGTCAGTCTGAGAGGATTATTCAAACTCGGGAGGATATGTTGAGGGCATCTGCTCTCGATTGGAAGTACGACTAGGAAGCCCAACTACCTTTAGTAGAGTTCACCTACAATAATAGTTGGCATGCTTTTATTAAGATGGTACCCTATGAGGCATTGTATAGCCGTCGTTGTAGGTCTCCTTTATGTTGGGACGACTTGTCTGAATCCCTTGGTACGGAGCCTGATATGTTGTTAGCATCTCGTGAGAAGATTGCCCTGATTAAGAGTCGTCTATTAACGGCTCAGAGCCGACAGAAATCGTATGCAGAGAAGCGCCGAAGACCACTTGAGTTTGAGGTTGGTGATCATGTACTGGTAAAAGTGTCCCCTACTCGAGGTGTTTTTCGTTTTGGGAAGAGAGGCATGCTGAGCCTGAGGTATATTGGACCGTTTGAGATTTTAGAATGTGTAGGCGATCTAGCCTATCGTCTGGCGTTACCACCAGCTTTGAGTCGGATTCAAAACGTATTTCATGTAACCCAATTGAGGAAGTATGTTGCTGATCCGAGCTATATTATTCAATTTGAAGAGGTCAAGATAGACAATGACCATTCTTATAAAGAACGTCCTGTGCGGATACTCGAGAGGAGGATCAAACACTTAAGGAAAAAGACGATTCCCTTATTCAAGATTCAGTTGTCGAGACATGGAGTCGAGGAGGCTACGTAGGAAACTAAAGGACATCATATGGGAGAGATATCTCGAGTTGTTTAACCCTTAGTTTCGGGGACGAAACTCTTTTTAGGGGGGAGTATGTAATATCCGCCTAAATTCTCGTCTTTACTGTTGTGTTTTTCGGATGATTCGAGAATTGTAGTATCATATTTATTGTAATGAGTATATTGTTGAGATGTACTAAATCGAATTGTTTATCTTTGTCGTCCACTCTATAGTTGGTTGTTAAATGTTGTTTGGAGAATTTCATTTTTTTTACTATGTGTTTTGACCTTAGCGTACGCTATGATTTAAGCTTTACGCACATTATGTGTGTAACCGTACGTAACACTTCAAAGTTAACATACATAATATGGAGTATCATACAACATCTCGCCTTTCGACGGGTGGGACCAGGCGTGAGCGGGGGTTGGTGATCCGATCGTGATAGCCTGTAGGTCACAAGTCGTCTTGGAATAAGTCTAGGGGGGTGAATAGACTTATTGAAAATCTTTTCCACAAATAACGAGTTTCTCAGCTGATGGTACAAATGACTTGTAGTCAATGTAAGTGCGGAAGTCAGCTGATGACGAACACAAAATTAATCAATGGAATAGTTAAGTATGTATGCAGCAGGTAAGTATGATAATGAAAGCAATAAAACACGCAGGCAGTTATAGTGTTCTAAGAGGTGGGGTAATCCTCTACTAATCCACTTTTCTCCAAACCAGTTGGAGATGAATTCACTATAATTCTGAACCAGTGATAAATATTACAGTGATTCAACTAATTACAACAGCTTCCAACCAGTGGAATTCCTTGCCGTTACAACTCCCTTTGACTGCCTTGCACCTGTTGATCTACGATCCTTAGATGCCTTTACAGTCTCTCGAACTTCAACCAGTGAAGTACCCCGAACTCAGGTTTTAAAGACACGAGTGATTGTCTTCTCCAACTAAGAGCTTATTCAAATAAGAACTTTAGAACTCTTGCTCTTTCACGATGCTATTGTTCGCTTGATTGCTTTGTTTGCTTTGATTGCTTGTAAGTGTTGTTCAAATTGTGCTGCTCAACTTCAAATTTTCAGATATATATATATATAGGTGTTGATCCTTGAGCATTTCTTCATATCCGTTGCAGATCTGTAACAAATCCGTCCATTGGAGAAATAGACTTCTTTGTTTTCCTTTATGAACGTTTCAAGGCTGGATTCCTATATTTTAATCCAATTATAACCGTTGTGAATACTTCCATGTGATGGCGCCGAATCTTTTGAATATAATAAGATTAAAGTCTTTAGTGGTGGGTCTGGATGATTTAATTAAATCATTTCTTTCCGGGAATCTCTCCAATCTGTCTCTAATCGCCCGCATGTGACTTTCCGTAAGTATTGACTATTCAACGCATGTTGATGTGGACTGGAGTACTTGGCTGATTACTTGGCTGACCTCTCTGTGGTCAACTAGTCTGATGTGCAGTCAGCCTTCTCTGATGTTGACTTCTCTGATGTGCCGACTTGTCTGTAGTTTTCTGACCTGATTTGAACTTGACTGATCTGATGGTCAGACTACAGGTGACTTGACTTCTCTTCTTGACTGCAGTCTGGTCCAACTTCGCTGATTAAATTGTTTGACCAGAACTTCTCTGATAGGTTGCCTGATATGACTCGTCTGTGGTCATCCTTATCTGAACAGGTGAGTTGACCAAGACTCGGCTGATAGATACTTATCTGACTTACACTTAGCCAATTTTTAAGCCTAACTTATGTGGCCTATAGAAGATACTCATTTGGTTCTTCTTTACATTTTGCCAAGTATCTAACTTATCATAATTTGTCCTATGGAAGATACTCATTTGGTTCTTCCTTACATTTTGCCAAGTAACTTAAAACATACATTTGAATATTTAAAGATGACATCATCAAAATCTAACAAGTATTCCTAACAAATTCCCCCTATTTTGATGATGGCAAAACTTAAGCAGTTATTCAAATGAAGAACAGGTCTGCACATAAGTGCAAGACACAAACTAAAATCAGTCTTTATTTTGAGACAACTATAAGTTGTTATTCAAATGACTGTTTATATATTTCTTCTGTTTTTGTTTTACAAGAACATCAGCTTTAAATGAGCAAACAAAATACATAGAAATTACAAGTCTTCCAAAATAAAAAATTAAAAAAAATACGAGTACAAATAAATGCTATCTGCCTCTATCTCTGCCTCTGTGGATAGTTTGCTTAGCAGGCCTAAAGGTCTTTGCACCAATTGGTCTTTTCTTGATGGGTGCAAGACCATATTTCCTCCTGACAACAGGGGCAGCAAAATCTTGATCTTCTTGGGAAGAGAACTTATGCTCTTCACACAGCTTCCTTATCTCTTTTTGCAACGCTGACTCATTCAATTCATTGTTTTGCAAAGTGGGAGGGTCTTCCGGTCTGAAGGGAGGAATCATGGGGCAGACGTTCCATGATTTTGCTTGCTTAACTAGGATGGCCCAGAGAGTTGGATGTGTTGATTCCATAAAATTAATAAATGTCTGCTGTGGGGAGCAATTTTTCTCCTGGAGTAACTCCCAGATATAAAATTTTTCAATGAATTGCTTCTTTGCAGATCCCCACATTGGTGCAGCTTCGACAGGAAGAAAATCCTCAACAAACCACAACTCTTTGCCTTCCCATTCTAACATAGGCTTGTCCCCAAGTCCGGTCCTCTTTCTCTTGGCTGCAGGCTGATCATCAGTTTGCTCTTGGTTAGCTATTTCTCTTCTCTTCTGACTTGATGTCCCATCTTCAAGCAATGGAACATCTTGCCTCTTCTTCGTTCTTAGCTCCTGAACCTGAACTTTTCTTAATTCGCCCTCTTCCCCCTACTTTCCTTCCCCCTTTTTGCCAGCATCAACAAATGTGGTCAACTGCTGCTCTACTCTTTGCATCCAGTCAGTCATGCCAAGTGGCATTCTGGAATTGTTGGGAGGAGGTTAAGGAGCATTCCTCTGCAGTAGAGTGTCAATCTTTTCATTTATTGCTTCCAGGTTAGGTGAGTTTCTGGCGGTAAGCAGCTCTTCTAAGGATTCTTTAACAATGCTGTGGATAAGCTGAGTCATCACAGGGGAGATGGGTGATGACTGAGAAGAGTGCTCACCGACACTTTCTGTGCCTGCAGGTAGGTTTGCAGTGGACCTACCTATCTGCAGACTCCTGTCTGCAGATGGCTGATCAGGTGGGGTCTGCTCTGGGGTCCCCGACCTATCATCTTCTTCAGCTAGGCTGGCATCAAGGCTGGTGTAGCAGGCAGGTGCCCCAACCTTATCTGATCTGGCTTCATCTGGGCCTTCTCTCTCTTCTTCAGCCTCTTTTTCTTTTTCTTCTTCTTCTTTCTTATCTTCCTTCTCCTTTTCCTTTTCTTCTTCCTCCTTATCATCATTATTCTTTTCTTCCTTCTTCTCAGCCTCTTTATCTCCATCATCATTCTTATCATCATCTTCTTCATCATCATCCTTTTTATCATCTTTTTCTTCATCATCATCTTTTTCTTCTTCTTCATCCTGATCAACTTTCTCTCCTTCTTCTTTGCCTTCATCCACCAACTCGATTTCTTCTTCTTCAGACTATTTTTCAACTAAAATGTTTTCTTCTTCTTTTTCTTTTTCTCCTTCCTCCTATCTCTCCTGTTCTTCTTCTATTACAATGATTTCTTCTTTTTCATCTTCCTTTTCTCCTTCCTCCTCAACTTCTTCTATGATGATTTCCTTTTCTTCAACTACTCCATTTTCATTGATAGTTCCATCAAAAATACTTTTCATAATAGAATGGATGAATCGTTCCATGTTGGTTTTAAAATTAGACATGAACTAATTCTCCTAGAGCATTAAGATAGGATCTGACTCATTGCAAAATTCAAAGAGTACTTGCTCCGTAGCCTGGGGATACTCCCAGCTCCTGGTTTCAACAAAAATTTGCAGTTGAGAGAATGAAAATGATTTCAAGGTTTTACATTCCTCAAAAATATGTACAAAAGAATGTTTTAGAGCGTGAGGTTTTACCATTTGAAGCTGCTCTATAGACAGGTTTAAGAAATTATTTTCGAAAAGGTTGAAAGAATAGTTTGCCTCTGGAATGTGAATGATCAAACCTGAATGAACTGGGGAGTGAGAAGAGGGACAAGTTGGGTTTCCAGGATGGAGGGAGCAGGCTGATCCTCTCTATGAATGGGTTCAGGGGTAGAAAAATGATCTGGCTGCTCCTCTTCATCAAATAATCTCCTGGGTCTTTTGGGTGATGGTTCTGGTGAGGAGTGAATCACGGATGGCTCACCAGGGGCTGGTCCCCTTCTACTGAAACAGATGGAAATAGGGGTATCGTCTGAGTCTGAGTCAGACCTGGTTGTAGGTTGATCCCTGGCTGCAGCTTGATCTTCGGCTGACTCGCTTGAGCTCAAAGGGTATCTGTAGGGAGTTCGCTCTATAGACATTTCCCTTAGTATCTGGGCTGCTTTCCTCTCTCCTCCTAGCCTCCTCAGGGTCTCTTAGTCTAAATGACCAAGCCTCTTGCTGATGTGGAAGCGGTCAGGGTTTCCCTTCGCCACACCAAACTGCTCTAACATCCAACTAAGTTGCGTTCCGAATGCTAGATTGTTTTTGAATCTCTTTTCTTCAACTAGCCACTCGGCTTTGTTCACTTCTCGCACCAATTGCCTGAAAATGTAATCAGCCCAGTCAATTCGTTCGGCTTGAATAAGTGCTTCCAGCACCATGAACTTGGCTGATGATAATTGGCCGTAGCTGCCCGCGATCCCCATCACTATTTTGTTGGTTATATCCAATGCATAGCGGTATTACTTCTTCAATTCGCTCCTTTTGGCGGTCAGCTTTAACTTTTCCGGCCGGTCAACAACCTTAATTTTCAGCCATGTGTCGGCTGCATTCTGCTTTAGGGCTTCGACACCCATGCCATGGGATTTCATCCCAAAGATTTTCCCGACCGATTCTGGAGTAATATACACTTGGACTCCAAAAATAGAGCTCCTTATGCCTGATTCGAGAACTCGGGCTTTTCGGTAAAAAGCGATAACAGCCTCCTTGAAAAGATGTTTGGGGCTGATATCCAGAAATGGGTAGATCCCATTTGCCTTCATCGCTCCGATGAGATGTCGTACGTCGTTGTCTAGATTTGCCTCGAGAAGTCCTTCGAAATCGACGACCAGTGAGAAAATGATCTGGTCCTTTACCGCCTTAAGGTTAACTCCGTTGAAGTATGCTTCCATTTCTACGCAAGAAAAATTTCTTCTAAGTGTATGAAAATTTGAAATGGGTTTTTGCTCTTTGAAAATTAGGGTTCGTAGGCGTGAAGAAGGTAAAGTGAAATGACTTTTCTGTATTTAAAAAGAAATTGAAGCGACGTTTGGCTTTTAATATTATTTTAATTTTAAGTCGGTTCGAATTTTGAATTAGTGGGGTCGTGCGAACTGGTAAGCATGCTAGCTTGTCATCATATAATCGTGAATGTGGGATTGCCATATGTAAATAAGTAATAATAAATTATTCAGTAGTCGGTCAAAATTAGAAAAACTTAGCTGATTGATCGTTGACTTTTTGACTGTTTGACTGCTCTGCATCAGGTAACTCTCCTTATCTGCTCCACGTAGGTTCTGATGCCTATGATCAGCTTAGTCCTTCCTTCGTCTTTTCGTATGGTCTGATCAGGTAACTTCCTTTGCTCGTCTGATCTGGTCTTCAGGTAGCATTCTCATCTGTACTAGATTCCCAATCTAGTAGTCCAAGTCCCTGCTCAGCTCCAAAAACCTTTCTTCTGGTAAAGGTTTGGGGAAAATGTCAGCAATTTGATATTCTGTGTTGACTCTTTCAACTCTGACTCTCTTATTAAGCACATGATCTCTAATGAAGTGATGCTTAACATCAATGTGCTTCGTCCTTGAGTGCAATACCAGATTGTTGGTGATTGCAATTGCACTATTGTTGTCGCACCAAATTGGGACTTCATTTGCAATTATATTGTAATCTCTTAGCTGTTGTATGATCCACAAGATCTGGGCACAACAACTACCTGCAGCTAGATACTCTGACTCTGTTGTTGAGATAGAGTTAGATATTTGCTTCTTGCTAAACCAGGATATCAGTCTGGTTCCTAGGAATTGGCACGTTCCACTAGTGCTTTTCCTATTAATCTTGCATCCTGCGAAATCTGCATCTGAATATCCTGATAGCTCAAAGTTTTCATCTTTAGGATACCATAAACCGACATTAATGGTAGACTTAAGATATTTGATGATCCTCTTAGCCGCTCTGTGTGTGACTTGGGTTTAGATCGAATCGTGCACATACTCCTACAAAGATATGAAATGTCCGCCCGCTTGGCAAATGATAAAGAAGTAATCCAATAAGTCCTCTGTAGTGGGTTGAGTCCACTGATATGCCTTCTTCATCTGCTTCAATATGTGTGCTTGTGCTCATAGGAATTTTTGCTGACTTGGCTGATTCCATTCCAAATCTCTTGATTAGATCTCTGGTGTATTTGGCCTGGTTGATGAAAATTCCATTTTCCATCTGCTTAACTTGTAGTCCTAGAAATAAATTAAGCTTGCCCATCATACTCATCTCAAATTCTCCTTGCATGAGATTTGAGAACTTCTAACATAGCTATGGATTGGTTGAGCCAAATATGATATCATCCACATATATTTGGACTAATAATTTGTGGTCTTCATGCTCCACTCTGAATATGGTCTTACCCACCTTGCCTTTGCTGAATCCATTCTTCTCAAGAAACACGTATAATATTTCATATCATGCTCTTGGTGCTTGCTTAAGTCCATATAGAGCCTTTAAAAGCTTGTAGACTTTGTCTCCTTTGAAAAATCCAGGGGGTTGCTCCACATAGACTTCTTCTTCTAGAATTCCATTAAGAAAGGCACTCTTTACATCCATCTAGTAGACTATGAAATCTTTGAATGCTACATATGCAAGGAATAGTCTGATGGATTCTAATCGTGCAACAGGTGCATAAGTTTCATCAAAATCTATCCCTACGCATTGTGCATAGACTTTAGCAACAAGTCTGGGTTTATTCCTAACAACATCTCCATCTTCATCGCATTTGTTCTTGTACACCCATTTGGTGCCAATAACCTTTTTATGATCTGGTGTGTCTATTAGTTCCCAAACATTGTTCCTCACCATCTGATTGAGCTCCTCCAAGAGTAGTCTTCCAGGGCTTGCTCAGTTGTCTTGGATTCTATTTGTGATATAAAGCCTGAAAACATTGCCATTCCTACGGGTAGAGTAGACTGTATTGTCTTGACTCCATCAGTTAGCTTCCCAATGATCTGTTGGATAGGGTGATTTTTGAGCCACTTAGGAACGTCTTCTTCTTTAGGGTCTGTTCCCCATGTAGATTTGCTTTGGTGGATTTCCTCTCTCTCTGCATCAGCTTGGTTTTGATCTCCTTGGTCTGCAACTGGATCAGCTACCGTCTTGTCATCTGCAGGTTGGGATCTGGTCTGGTCTGCATATGGGTCTTTATCAGCTACAGATTGGTCTTGAGGCTGATCTGCCGGTGAGTCCACCATTCCTGTGTCATGGACAATGACTTCTTCTAGGGTTGCAGATTTGAGCTTATCCTCTATCAGCTCCACCTTTTTCCTGTACTCAGCAGTAGTTTCATCAAATACAACATGAGGTGTTTCCTCCACAACTAAGGTTCTTTTATTAAAAACTCTATATGCCTTGCTTCTTTGTGAATATCCCATAAAGGGACCATCAGCAGTTTTAGCATCAAAGGCATTTAGTTGGGTTTTACCATTGTTGTGGATGAAACACTTACAACCAAAAATATGAAAATATGCAACAGTTGGTGTTCTGCCATTCCAAACCTCATAGGGAGTTTTGCCATGTTTCCCTACTATCATACTCCTGTTCTGAGTGTGACATGCTGCATTGATAGCTTCAGCCCAGAACCTCTTGGGCAGGTCTGCTTCTGCAATCATGGACCTGGCAGTTTCGTTCAAGGTTCTGTTCCTTCTTTCAGCAACACCATTCTGCTGAGGGGTCCTGGCTGTAGAGACTTCATGCTGGATCCCATTCCGATCGATGTAATCAGTGATTGCCTTGTTGAGAAATTCTCCTCATCTGTCTCATTTGATCTTGATGATTGAGAGGGATTTCTCATTCTGGATCCTCCTTAGCAGCTCAGGTAACTTGGTTAGTGTTTCACTCTTTTTATAGATAAAAACAACCCATGTGTATCTTGAGTAGTCATCTACAACTACTAGAGCATGCTTTCTGCCACTTAAGGTCCTTGGCTTGATGGGACCAAATAGATCCATGTGTAATAGATCTAGGATCCTTGTTGTAAGAGTGGTAGGTTGAACTGGCTTGAATGATGCTCTTGTTTGCTTCCCTTTCTGACATACATCACAAAGAGATTCCGTCTTGAATACTTCTTCTGGAAGTCCTCTGACCAGCTTCAGAGAACTAATCTTGTTGATGGCTTTGAAATTTAGGTGACATAGTCTCTTGTGCCACAGCCATCCATTCTCAACTATTGTCTTAGATAGAAAACAGGTATTGGGAGTTCCTGTGTTCCAATCTATCATATAGACATCCCTTCTTCTGAATCCTTGTAGCTTCACTTGTCCAGATAGGATATCTATCACCATGCATTTCCAAATGGTGAAGACTACCATATTCTTCTCATCACAAAACTGGCTTATGCTCAAAAGATTATACTTGAGTCCTTTGACATAATGAACTTTGGATATGGTGATGTTTCCTCTGTGCATCTCTCCAAAACCTTTAGTCTGACCTCTAGATCTATCTCCAAAGGTTACATCTGGACCATTTTCTTTGGTATAATTCATCAGCACCTTCTTGTTCCCGGTCATGTGCCTTGAGAATCCGGAATCTACAAACCATTCTTCACCTCCTATGTTTGAATTTGTGGAGATGTGGTAGTAATCCTTCCACCTTTTCTGCAATCAGACAAGCAGAGATTTAGGTACCCAAATCTGTGTGGATCCTCGGGGGTTAGTTGGTTTCCTGGAGAACTGGTTTCTCTTGGGGTTGTGAAAGTTGCTGTTATTACCCCTAAAAGATGTGTAAGGTCTGGGCCTATATCCTCTGTTGGGATTGTGTACCAGATATGCCTCACAAAACTGATGGTGTGGGCCATGTATAAATCTTGGCTGAGACCATTTATTAAATATTTGAGGTGTCCACGCCTGTTGGTTTTGAAAATTAGGATAACCTTGAGGTTTCCATTTGCCCCTCCCATTTTGAAATTTGTTTTTGGGGAGTCTTTGATAATAGTGGACATGTTGTCTGGGGTGCTGCTTCTGCCTTTGCCATTGCCTAGTCTCATGTCTAGGTGGCTGCCTTGTATACCTTGGCTGTAGCCTAGACCTGTGACATGGTTGTTGCCTATTTTGAAATACAGGTTTGTATATTAGCTCAGCAGTCGAGATAATTGTTTCTCCCTTGATGAAAGTGGTTTTAGAACTAGAGGGAGTGTGTGGGTCATATCCAAGGCCTGATCTGGAATATAATGGCCTTTTATTCGTACACAATTCGTCCAGGGTTATAGATGCCTTCAGGGAGGTTATTTCCTTCGCCTGATTTTTGCTTATCTGAGTCAGTTTTGCAAACTCAGCTTTGACATGAGCAAGTGCAGCTGATTTTTCACTATTTAAAACAGTTAATCATTTTATCTCAGCCGTGGTATTATCAGCCTGGTTTGTAGAGTTATCTGCAGCCTGTTTTTCAAGATCAGCTTTGGTTTTATTAAATTCTAGGCTGAGATTTTCAAAGTCATTTTTCAACTGCCCATTCTCATCTTGCAGCTGGGTCCTCTCGGCTAATACAGTTTGGTGTGCAGTTTTTAATCTCTCAAAATCTTTGAGAAGCTGATTTACAGACTCGTGTAAGTCCATGTCTTGTGACATGTCTGAGCTGTTATTATTTGAAACTGAGGGTTTAGATGTTACCTCTTCATCAGCTAGGTTGGCCATCAGACAATCATATTCTTCATCATCATCAGAAAAGAATCCGCTGCTTGATTATACTCGCTCTTGGTCTTGTCTGATGTGGGCCTTCCTTCGGTCTTCTTTTCTGCTCACCTCCTTCTTGATCTCGTCTTTCTTGAGATCAGGACAGTCGATTTGGATGTGTCCTGTCTTGTGGCAATTATAGCACTCCACCTTCCAGCTTCCAGCTGTTTGATTTCTCCTGGGGTTCTCCTTATAATTATTTTTGTATTTGGAGTAATTCTTTATGAAGTTGCTTAACCTTTGCATTATGAACGCCATTTATTCCTCAAAATCAAGTGGATTTGGAGGTTTGACAATAGATAAGCTTTTGGCGGGGGACTCGGCTGCAAAGGCTATTCCCTTCTCTGCAGGCTCGGTAGATGATGAACATGGAAGCTCAAACTCATAAGCCTTTAGATCAGAGAACAGCTCTTGGATCTTTATTTTGTTAAGATCCTTGGATTCTCTCATGGCCACTGCCTTCATACTCCATTCAGGATTGAGAGATCTTAAGACCTTCAGCGCCATCTCCCTGTTCCTATATGATTTTCCCAGGGAGTTAATCTCATTGATGATTTCAGTGAACCTTGTGTCCACTTGGTCTATGGATTCGCCATTCTTCATTTTGAAGTTATCAAATTTTTGGGTAGCAATTGACAACTTGTTTTCTTTTATCAGCTCTGTTCCCTCACACATTAAGGCTAATGTGTCCCAGATTTCTTTGGCATTTTTACAATTCTTGATCTTGACCATAGTTGATTTGTCAAGAGTTTGGTATAGCACGTCTCTGGCCCGGTTGTAAAGGTTGGCCAGCTTTCTTTCTTCAATGGTCAGCTTCGTCCTCTTCTTTGGGATCTTCTTTGGCTTCCCGGCTGCAATCTCCTCAGGAGTGTTGTCCTTCTCGAAGATGAAGGGACGGTCCTCTATGATGCACCACATGTTGTCATGGATTGAAGATAAGTGTGCCTGCAACCTTATCTTCCAAAGATCATACTCGTCAACTGAAAAAATAGGTAATCTAGAATGCATGTGTTCCATTTCTAAAATGATCTTAAAATATATCCTCGATATATGGATCTGGTTCTTGAAATATTGAACCAACCGCTCCGATACCACTTGTAGGTCACAAGTCGTCCAGGAATAAGTCTAGAGGGGGGGGGGGGGGGGTGAATAGACTTATTGAAACTCTTTTCCACAGAGGATGAGTTTCTCAGCTGATGGTACAAATGACTTGTAGTCAATGTAAGTGCGGAAGCCAACTGATGACGAACACAAAATTAATCAATGGAACAGTTAAGTATGTATGCAGCACGTAAGTATGATAATGAAAGCAGTAAAACACGCAGGCAGTTATAGTGGTCTCAGAGGTGGGGTAATCCTCTACTAATCCACTTTTCTCCAAACCAGTTGGAGATGAATTCTCTATAATTCTCAACAGTGATAAATATTACAGTGATTCAACTAATTACAACAGCTTCCAACCAGTGGAATTCCTTGCCGTTGCAACTCCCTTTGACTACCTTGCACCTCTTGATCTACGATCCTTGGATGCCTTTACAGTCTCTCGAACTCCAACCAGTGAAGTACCCCGAACTCAGGTTTTAAAGACACGGGTGATTGTCTTTGTTGGAATATTTATTCCACACATTATTTAATTTGTGTTTTGATGATTAAAGTTGCTAAACTACAAAACAACATCGAGGCGAAGCAAAACGGCGAAGGCATTTAAGACGCAAAAATTGCAACTGATCGCATTAGCGCACGCTAAGGGACATATGTTAGCGCACGCTAACGAGGAGTCAGCTGCATTCCAGCCTAGTATCGAAGTAAGCTGCAGTGAAGTCAGCAGATGGATAGCGCACGCTACACTCTATTATTAGCGCACGCTACCCTCTATTATTAACGCACGCTATCGAGCCATGTTACTGTTGTGGAAGATATTCAAACAATGAATGACGTATGCAATGAAGTCATCATTAGCGCACGCTACAAAGGATGATTAGCGCACGCTAAGATGTTTGAATCTAGTCAATCCGAACGTTGGGAAAAGCAGGTCAAAGTCAGCATATCAAACGGTCACTTTGACAATCCATGCAACGGATATATTGGATTAGCGCACGCTACAAAAGAAGTGGTAGCGCACGCTAACTGTTAAGGGCAGTAGCTACTGGACTGAAATATAAAGTGATTAACGCACGCTACATGAAAGCCTTTACGTACGCTAGAGCAAAAATGTGCGATAGCGCACGCTAAGAAGGAAGGCTAGCGCACGCTAGCTAGTCAACTGGCAGCAACGGCTAGTAAGGAGGAAGAAGGCTATAAATACCAAGGAGTTGGTATTATTCCATACAACAACATTGAGCAAAGCATACATACGTGTTATATCATTGTAAACATTATAGTTGTTGTTCTTGAGCTTAATTAAGAGTGATTGAGTGGTATACACAAGATCATACACGAGCGATAAAAAGAAAAGATACGATTTGATTCGGTGTTATTAGGATCAAGGATCCGGCATTGTTAGAATCACAATCGCTATCTTAGTGAGGTTTATCTAGTACCGATAGAAAGCTAGAGTGGTTGATTCCTTATCCAATAGAAAAGGAAAAACGGTTTTAGTCGGACCAATAGAAGACGAGCTTGTAACGGTAATCCCTCGACCGATAGAAGAGAGGCGTAGAGGTTTTGATCTTAAGCCTAAGGAAAAAGATACATCGAGAGAGGACGTAGGCTTCGTTAATAGCCGAACCTCTATAAATCCTCGTGTCCTTTATTTTCCGCAATTTATTTTCGCTTCCGCATAAAACGGCGCAAATATCCGATTTGGTACTCAACAATTGGTATCGGAGCGGTTCTCCTATACACGGCTTAACATCCGAGGAAAAAGATCCAATGGCGTTTCAAATGGCTCCAGTCGAAGGCCTTGCTCTCAACCGACCACCATTTTTTGATGGCGCAAACTTCATGACTTGGAAGAAGAAGATGTCGATATTCATTCGAGCTTACGATATCGAATTATGGAAGGTAATATGCCTTGGTCCGAAAATTCCGACAAATTCCAACGGTACGGTCAAAACCTTCGAAGAATATGACGATTCCGATTGGAAAAACGATCACTATAATTGTAAGGCAACTCAACTTCTCTATTGTGCCTTAAATCCGGAAGAACACAACCGGATATCATCGTGTGATAGTGCCAAAGAAATCTGGAAAATGCTTGAGGTAACACACGAAGGTACGTCTCAAGTTAAAGAGACGAAGATAAACATGCTCCTTCACGATTATGAATTATTCCAAATGAAGGACGATGAATCCATCTCGATTATGCTCGACCGATTTTCGGTCATCACTAATGGATTAGCATGTTTTGGAAAACCACTTTCGAGTAGTGAGAAAGTAAAGAAAATTCTCCGATCACTACCTCGAGAATGGGACGATGCAGTTACGGCAATAATGGAATCCAAAGATTTAAATACTCTCGATTTTAGTGCTCTCGTTGGTTCTCTTATCAACTACGAGATTGTTCTAAAATCTCAAATGCCAAACCGAAACCGAAGGAGAGGTCGATAGCATTCAAGGCTAAAATGTCAAGAAGAAAGAAGAAACCCGGTGACGAAAGTGACGAAGAAATGGCATATTATGCCAAAAATATTAATAAGTTCCAACACTTATTAAACCGGAGAAAGAAGGACATTCAAGCGGGCGAACCTAAGAAATTCGACAACACTTGTCGATTATGTGGTAAACCGTGCCACTTTGCTAAGAACTGTCGAGTAAAGCAAAAGGAGGTTCTAATCGCAACATGGAGCGGCGAAGATCCCGATGAAGATTTTCTTGAGCAGAATAATCTCGCTCATGGCCGGAGTTCATTCGACGATAGCGGCGTCGAAAGCCAAGTAAGTAATTCTTTACGAACTTTTGAAGCATTCGAATTATTACATACGGACTATCAAAATGCTTTAAATGAAATTAAATCCCTCAAGTCTAAATATAAAACTTTGGAAATTGAAAATTCCAAAATACTTGAAAAAGGGAAATTTGTCGAAATTGATCATTCGAAATGCCTTGAAAATGAAAATATTTTGAAAAATGATCTTTTAAAAGTTCAAGATGAACTAAAAATTTTGACAAAGAAATTCTCGTGCGGCAACGATAAATTTGAACAAATGTTATGTGTTCAAAAACATACTCTAAATAAAGAGGGGTTAGGATTCAAATCACGTTCGAAAAACGAATCCGTTAATTTCAATATACCCCATTGCGAAAAGTGTTTAAAAATCGGGCATCACATTTCAAATTGCAAAAGCCCAAAACGGACGATAAAAATTAAAAAGATTTGGGTTCCTAAAGGAACAAACATTTCAAACATCGTCTATGTTTCAAAAGAAAAACCAACTATCGGTTGGATCCCCAAAAATAAATTTTGACAAATGATATTTTACAAAGGGGGAGAAGGAAATAATATTTTCAGGGGGAGTTTATACCCTTATTAATGCATAAATTGGTATCATGCATATTTATATTTCATTTGGTATCCTTTATATTTTTTTACTTTTTGATGAAAACAAAAAGGGGAGAAAGATATGAATTGAGATAAAAATGATAAAAATGAGAAGACCATACAGAGGAGATAAAATTGAGAAAAATCTAATAATTCTAAAAGAAAATAAAAGCATAAAAATAGGGGTAGTTGTAAAAAATTGAAAAACTAAAAACGACGGAGTTGAAAAATGAAGAAGTCGAAAAAGAAGAAAAAGAAAAGAAATGGAGAAACTAACGAAACGATCAAAGCCGAAAACTTTGATTCGTATAAATATACAGATATTATTTTTACAGATTATCCAATTCAAGAGTTGTTTTGTAATCATCAAAAGGGGGAGATTGTTGGAATATTTATTCCACACATTATTTAATTTGTGTTTTGATGATTAAAGTTGCTAAACTACAAAACAACATCGAGGCGAAGCAAAACGGCGAAGGCATTTAAGACGCAAAAATTGCAACTGGATCGCATTAGCGCACGCTAAGGGACATATGTTAGCGCACGCTAACGAGGAGTGTTGCATTCCACCTAGTATCGAAGTAAGTGCCGGTGAAGTCAGTAGATGGATAGCGCACGCTACACTCTATTATTAGCGCACGCTACCCTCTATTATTAACGCACGCTATCGAGCCATGTTACTGTTGTGGAAGATATTCAAACAATGAATGACGTATGCAATGAAGTCATCATTAGCGCACGCTACAAAGGATGATTAGCGCACGCTAAGATGTTTGAATCTAGTCAATCCGAACGTTGGGAAAAGCAGGTCAAAGTCAGCATATCAAACGGTCACTTTGACAATCCATGCAACGGATATATTGGATTAGCGCACGCTACAAAAGAAGTGGTAGCGCACGCTAACTGTTAAGGGCAGTAGCTACTGGACTGAAATATAAAGTGATTAACGCACGCTACATGAAAGCCTTTACGTACGCTAGAGCAAAAATGTGTGATAGCGCACGCTAAGAAGGAAGGCTAGCGCACGCTAGCTAGTCAACTGGCAGCAACGGCTAGTAAGGAGGAAGAAGGCTATAAATACCAAGGAGTTGGTATTATTCCATACAACAACATTGAGCAAAGCATACATACGTGTTATATCATTGTAAACATTATAGTTGTTGTTCTTGAGCTTAATTAAGAGTGATTGAGTGTTATACACAAGATCATACACGAGCGATAAAAAGAAAAGATACGATTTGATTCGGTGTTATTAGGATCAAGGATCCGGCATTGTTAGAATCACAATCGCTATCTTAGTGAGGTTTATCTAGTACCGATAGAAAGCTAGAGTGGTTGATTCCTTATCCAATAGAAAAGGAAAAATGGTTTTACTCGGACCAATAGAAGACGAGCTTGTAACGGTAATCCCTCGACCGATAGAAGAGAGGCGTAGAGGTTTTGATCTTAAGCCTAAGGAAAAAGATACATCGAGAGAGGACGTAGGCTTCGTTAATAGCCGAACCTCTATAAATCCTCGTGTCCTTTATTTTCCGCAATTTATTTTCGCTTCCGCATAAAACGGCGCAAATATCCGATTTGGTACCCAACAGTCTTCTCCAACTAAGAGCTTCTTCAAATAAGAACTTTAGAACTCTTGCTCTTTCATGATGCTATTGTTCGCTTGATTGCTTTCTTTGCTTTGATTGCTTGTAAGTGTTGTTCGCATCGTGCTGCTCAACTTCAAATCTTTAGATATATATAGGTGTTGATCCTTGAGCATTTCTTCATAGCCGTTGCAGATCTGTAACAAATCCGTCCGTTGGATAAATAGACTTCTTTGTTTTTCTTTCTGAACGTCGCAAGGCTGGATTCCCATATTTTAATCCAATTCCGACAGTTGTGAAGACTTCCATGTGATGGCGCTGAATCTTTTGAATATAATAAGATTAAAGTCTTTAGTGGTGGGTCTGGATGATTTATTTAAATCATTTCCTTTCCGGGAATCTCTCCAATCTGTCTCTAATCGCCCGCATGCGACTTTCCGTAAGTATTGACTATTCAACACATGCTGGTGTGAACTGGAGTACTTGGCTGATTACTTGGATGACCTCTCTGTGGTCAACTAGTCTGATGTGCAGTCAACCTTCTCTGATGTCGACTTCTCTGATGTGCCGACTTGTCTGTAGTCTTCTGACCTGATTTGAACTCGACTGATCTGATGGTCAGACTACAGATGACTTGACTTCTCTTCTTGACAGCAGTCTGGTCCAACTTCGCTGATTAAATTATTTGACCAGGACTTCTCTGATAGGTTACCTGATATGACTCGTCTTGGTCAACCTTGACAGCAGTCTAGTCCAACTTCGCTGATTAAATTAGTTGACCAAGACTCGGCTGATAGATACTTATCTGACTTACACTTAGCCGATTTTTATGCCTAACTTATGTGGCCTATAGAAGATACTCATTTGGTTCTTCTTTACATTTTGCCAAGTATCTAACTTATCATAATTTGGCCTATGGAAGATACTTATTTGGTTCTTCCTTACATTTTGCCAAGTAATTTAAAACATACATTAGAATATATAAAGATGACATCATCAAGATCTAACAAGTATTCCTAACATAGCCTAGTCAACGGTCATTACGTACGTAATGGCTATGTGTTAGCGTACATAATTTACGTAAGCTTTACGTATGCTTTCTTGGCAACATACGCAATAGTACATGTGATTTGAGGCAGTAGCCTCTGGGGACTCGTTGCGTACGTAACATCGGCAGGATTACGTACGTAATGCGCCTAACGTATGCTATGCTTTGGCGATAACGTACGTAATGATAGATACGGGTTATAAAGGCATGGCTTGCCTTTCATTTCTGCACAATCCAAACTCAGCCTCTCCCTCTAAAAACCGATCCCCTACTTGCTAAATCAAATTTTGCCCCTCCAATCTTGTGTTAGAACTCTGTCACTTGGATTGTAGCTTGGTGACTAGAAGTTTGGAGTGTGTTCTTGGAGTTTTGGTGCTATTCTTCATTCCTTTTTGAGGTTGGTTATCTAAACTCATGTTGTTTCATACTGTTGATGATGTTAGTAAGGAAGTAATTCATGAAGTGTTAGATTAATCAAGTACATCATGATAGTTATTGGATTTATGAACAAACTAAGTATAGAACATGACAATATTGTTAGTGTTACCTCTTGAATGGTTGAAGAAGTTGTAAGAAAAACATGCTGCTATTAATGCTTAGGACATCATGATGATTAGGGTTTATGAGTATGTTATTGGTGCTAAAAGAATCCTATGATGTTATAACCATACATCTTAGAAGGTTTAACAAAAACCCTTGTTCTTGTCTTAGAAGTGTTCTTCTTAATTTGCTCCAAACTCCATATTTCCGAATCTTTGATGTTATGATGATATGATTAAACATGTTTATAGGATTATCGTGAATGGTTAAGGTTTTTGGATATAGACTGAAGATGATTATGTCTACTACCTTGTCAAATCCGTTTTGATAGGATTTGTTGACGATAGGATGTTAGAACCCACATTGGTATGTTGATTATGATGATAATATTATGTGCTTGGTGATATTGAGAAAATCAAAAGTATTTTAAACTTGAAGAACCAAGTAGAAATGATTATGTAAATGAGTCGGAATCACGAACTTCGAACTTTCATTATCATGCTAATATGTCATAGATGGGATGCTCTTGAGGTTATTGATATTCGTAGTGTTCTTGATATTCTTGTTATTCTTGGAGGAATTAATTAGAATTACCAATCATTAACTTATTTATAGTATTCCTTAAATTGCAAATGTGAGAAAAGGATTCTTAACTTTAGGCTTTGTAAACTTGTTATGGTTGTTTGAATGATTTTCATTAAATCAAAGACTAGTTAGCGTTGTTATGATAATCGTTATAGTCGGATTTGGGTTATTGAGTGAATTATATTTCATTCAAGGTTGATCGAGTGTTGTTACTTGGTGAAGGACGTCGTCCTTACGGCCGTCGCATTCCGGAGAAGACGAACCTATTTGAATTCGACACCTGAGGTCAGTTATCTTGCTTGGTTATAATGATGATTGAATCCTTGTGAATATTATACATTTCATGTATAAGTAATGCTCTATGAATCTGTGATTCACGATGTGATGTCGTTCTTGATCGTATTACCGTTTTGTGGTGGGACTGTATTCCCAAGTTTATCACCTTTGATAGTGTTGGTCTCATTGAGCATTGTTGTCACTTCGGTGAGTTCTCTCGATTCTTGGATGAAGGTGTAATTTGTTGAGTTTCCTTTTTATGTTGAATCGTGACATCTCTGGAGTCATATCTACGTGCCGATTGGTTATGTGTAGGATTTTTAGCCGGGCACATGATGGTCATGCGTGGATTTTTCCGCATTGGACCGTGCACACGAGCGTAGTTTGTGAGGCTAATTAGGTACATCGTCCCACGTATATTCTGGATTCCATATATGGGGTGGACATGTGCATGGACACATTTCCGGATCGGGCGTACTATGACGTCTGTCTTGATCCATGTTGATTGGTCGTTCATATTCCATGTACGATTGGATATGTCTGACAGTTTAGGACTGCCTGTTCATACGCCCGAGGGGTATGTTTAGTGGTCGGTTGTTTCTTTGAGATCCTGTATATATATGAATTGTATAATGTCATGAGAATAATTATAATGTATAGCTGACCTTGTGGTTTGGGCAAAATACTTATATTTCAGGGCGAGGCAAGGGCAAGGCGCAGGAAGAGCACGATAACGGTGAAGGGTAATGAAGGATGCTAGTTCGTGGGGCCCGAGTCTTTTTGTTGGTCGGTTATGTCTAAACTATAAATTTTCATGTCTTTTTCAATTTATATAAATTCGGACGATTGTATTATTATTGTTTTAGGTATATTCCATCTCCATATGGTTTATACCAGATTTGGATCCTGTGTACTGTTGTATATATCGATATATGCGGTGTAAGCTCCTACTCGGGGTTATGATTAATATTTTGTGGTTCGGTACCACATTTATGGGATGTTTAAATTATGTTTTAATATCGCCTGGTGGGTCTCGGCGTGGGGTCCACGGAATTGTAATAGCCATCATTTCAGGGTGTTACACGCTTCGTGCGACCCGTGGTTGTACGTCTCCTCAAACTGTTACGCTTATGTATTATTTTTTCATGTGAATTAAAATCGTGAGTTGGGGTACCGGCGATATAAATTGTGAACCATGCTGATCTTGTCTCGTTTCATTTCTTATTCTTCAGTATGTTGAGAGGTCGTAGTAGACCAGCTCGGGGACGCCGCCGAGGCCGTGGTCGTGGTGCTGTTGATAAGGGAGTTACGTCGTCCCAGTCATCCGCATATTTCGCTTCGTATTCAGTGCTGAATACTCCGCCCTTGAGTTCTGACGGACATCAATAAAGAAACTCCCGGTAAAGTTACGATAGACAGAAGGAGGTTAAAACGAGGATTAGGTAGCCGTAGGAAGTTTTGGAGTAGAAAATATAAATTCTTGAAAGTTTAGAGCTATGCTTTAGGGAAATAAAAATAAATTTGGACTTGATTGGAGTTTTCTAAATCTTCATTTTTATCCAAAAACTATATTCATTAGTACTTACAATTTGACACCATATCAAGTTTTTTGAATTATTTTAGATTGACCCTGAACTATTAAAAAGGTTTTAAAAATTATGTTATTAAAAAGTGTACAATCTTCCCGGTGTTGATCCAAAATAGGTCAAACGACCTCCAAATGACTCCTAATCGAAACACAACTCTCTTGTACCTTTATAACGCGGAGGGTTATTAGTGTTTATATTTTTCTCATAAATCGACTAAACCTGAGACTGGAGTCCCAATATTTATTTTTATTCGTAACAATTATCCTTGTAGTAATCATATAATATTATATTATTAATTCTAGGTCGAAAGTCTGGTGAATCGCCCATTCCATCTTCTTGTTAATCGAACTTTTCCATCCGTTGGAATAGCATGAAAGTATTTGATCGTGCTTTATGTATTATCTTGCGATTGGAATTGTATAATGATGCTTTTAAAAGTGAAAATGGTATTTCTAAAAAGCTATACCAATGTTGATATTCTTGAGATGTTTTGAGACTTGTGGGCTGGGTAAAGCAAGGGGATTGCCTTGATGAGGGCTATGGGGTATATGTTATTGTTCAGGTAGTTCGTCTGACTCTTGACTTGGTCTGTAACACCCGGAAGGTAATCTAACCAGGGGGACTCTGGGTATATATTGTCGTCCTGAACATGCGTTCGGACCGGGTATATACCTGGATGCCCAGTGATTTGATGAGATATGACATGCATATTATTTTGGAATAATGACGTGATATGGTACTGCTTATGCTTTTGATTGTGATGATGATGCTGATGTATTTTCACACGTTATACATATTCATGTTATTAATGTACTTGCACCACTGTTTGCTGACCCCTTTAGGGGTGGTTACATTGTTTATGTATCCAGGTACGAAATTCCATAGTGAGCAAGCGCATGGAGAGTACGAAGACAAAGAGCACCAGTGATATTGCCTCAGTATATCCCAATTTTTTATTTAGTTATTTTGTCTTAGTTTTGTTTGATCACTCATGAGTGCGGTGGGTTGTTGTCATTTATTTTGGTTATGCCCATGTGTGGGCTGGGTTGAATCGGGTTTAGTGGTCTGTATGTTAAAACAGGTATTGTAGATGGTTTTGTCACGATGTAGAATGTCAGTGGCAAATGTGTTAGGAGTATTCCCTCGAATGCCACTCAGTGGATGTTGAGTGAGGGCATTGTACTTGTTATTATGTAAATCACTATCAAAAGGCAATTGTATGTTTCTTTATTTATTGGTAGTCACTGGTATTCCTGACTCATATATATATATATATATATATATATATATATATATATATAGAAACTAGTCCGTATATTTGAGAGCAAAATATTCAACTCCTTATTGGATAAGAGGATCGGCACTGGAAAGGTTTATGGCTCAAATACTTAATCGTTCGCAAGTCGATAAAACTTGATTGGGCATTAAGTTTATGTGAAGACGTGTATGACGTGTTCTTTGACTTGGAGAGTGCCTGTCGTACACTAATGGTCAGTGGGAGCACATGTTATAGGTATACTAATTGGATTAGTATACTCGAACCGACTCACTCTCAATTCGTCACGCGGATTTCACTCTGGGGCAGTCAATGACGGAATCGAAAGGTTGTGATAGGTATTCATGAACCTTCGACTTAAGGATTTAGTAGGGATGTGCTTGTGACGTTAAGATTTTCATTAGAGTAGTTTGACCCAGAAAACCAGAAGGTGGGGGTCAACTTCGACGTGCGTCTTGATGGGCAAGTAGCAGGTCCTACTGAATACCAAGATAGAATTCATTCTCCTCTTAGTGAACGGGTTATATGTCCTATGCGGTTATTGAGAGAGGAGATCATAAGTCTTTGGCCAAAATATTGGAGCTAGTTGTATTGGATACACGAGAGCCCGATGATCTCGATTTGCATTAACTCATGCATAGCATCAAGTACAGATAGGGTTTGACTGACCGTGACCCTATAATTTGATCGAGACATTTGAAAGAAAGGTTTATATGTATACTGGTATTCACGACAGAATGGTTTTTGAATGATCCCTATCATTCGTTCTCAGTTGGGATATAGTGTAGGCCGCCAGGCTGTCTAAGTGGTGCTACTACTCTTTGGTTCCTCCCATTGCTAACTGAGACGGACCTACCGAGTCGCGCAATAGGATTGACGATGGAATGAATCGAGCTTACTCTCTCTTTATAAATATTAGATGTTGGATACCTAATTTATTGGATATTGGATGTCTAATTAATTTAGGGACATTGGATGTCTAAATTAATTTATTGGATAAATTAATTTACGGCCTAATGAATTAAATATAATCCTGGGTGATTAATTTAATTCATAGATATAATTATTTCTTGGAGAAATTAATTATATTATTTTGTATTTGATATAATTAATTAATTGTATTAATTAATTGATATAAATACACCAGAACGGAATTGGAGTTGATCTGTTTGGACTCACGGGAGTCCGAAACGAACTAAACTCATTCCAGTTCTTCTAGTGTTGTTGCCCAAAATATTTATCCGAAGATTAAATACTGCTGGAAGACGGACAACAAACAACAATTTGCGGGAGCACTTCCGAGTGGGTATGGATAAACACAAGATTTGCCGGGTTTGTTAGGCCCGGGCTTGAATGTTCTCGCGAGATGTTATTAATACAAATATTCGTGGATACAAGTATTAATTTGAGAAATCTAAATACAATGAGTGTAAAAAGACTCTGTTAATCCAGCTCTTGAGCGAAGCTTGGTGTTCTTCGTCCCTGTCAATCATCTGCTGAATGAGAGAGGCCGAGAGAAGAAAGAACCGGATGATAGCTGTTGCCAAGAGTTGGAGATAGCCAAGTGCTGTGTATCGATTCTGTAATGTGTGTTGAAATCGCGATAATGTAGAGAGTTTTGAGAGTTAGAATCTCGGTCCTTTGACAAGTGCAGGGAGCCTTGTATATATAGGGGCAGCGGAGCCTTGTCTTCTGGCGGGCGATCGCCTTCCGGCCATTATAATAATGGGGCGATCGCGTGCCGGCCAATATTATAATGGGGCGATCACATGGGCTATCGGCCTAAAGTCCAAGGTAGATGCTGGCAGCCAGCTGGGTGGTCCAATGAGGAGCCAGCACGCGTCTGGAGTCACTGTCACATGCGGTCCTACTGACAACTTTCGGCGGGCTTGTCGGCTGGTGGACGGATGCTGATAGGCTGTGGTCAATGATCCGTGAATTGCGGATCTTGTCTCGGCTCTGCACGTGGTGTCTGTCCTGAGGCTCGGCCTTTGCCGACTGGATGGCCATCGGCTCTGATAGGCACGAGGCGGTCGTCTCTAGCTGGTCACTGAGGGTCGGCATTGGCCAGTTGCTGAGGGTCGGCATCGGTCGGTCACCAAGGGTCGGTCGGCAAGTGTCGAGAGATGATCGTCCGCTAGTCGGTCGCCAGGAGTCGGTCGCCAAGTACCGAGAGACGATCGTATTTGATGTCGATCGCTCGGCACCGGGAATTGTCCTGGGACCTTCGGTTGGCCGATACATCTTGTCTGCTGGGCTAAGGCTTGGCTGCCTGGTCGCTAGTCGACAGTTCTGCCTCGGCTCCTCGACAATGGCTAGGTCGCCCGATCTCCGAGGCGATTGCCGGTCGGAGAGTATAATTCTCGACACAACAATTGCCCCCCAGATTGCTCCGATGTTGAAGACATGGGGCGAGGTGGTTCTTGCTGGCGATCGTGTAGGATGAGGACGGGCGATCTTGTTGAGCTGACTTTAGATTCGGACTTGGGCTATCATGGTCGATTGGCTAGCTATCTATCGGTTCTTGTACCTGCAAAAAACAACATTGGCCGATCCCTCGTAGAAACTTGGTTGTTTCGTCGCTGAGGAACCGTGCACAGTCGCGGAGTTCGATGGACCGACCCATGACCGTGTCTTGGTGCGCGAAGACATTGAGTGTCTCGTGACTCACTTTATTATGAGGGTCCTCTGTTAGGCTGCGCCTCGCCTCGTATTTAAACGAAGGGCGTGCGGTCTTGGTCTAGAGGAGTCCTTGCGCGGGGAAGTGTCGGATGATTCAACTCCACGCCCGCGGCTTGTTAGCTCTGCTTCCACCTCGGCCCACCATGAATATGGCGAACCTCCACGGTGTACGTTGAGACGGGGGTTGTGGCACGTGTCGCATTGTCCGGGTTCACCATGTTAGATGATGATCCGTTGAGGGCGGGCGATCGTGTCCACTGATTAATTTTGGAGGGCCCTCAGACTACGCCGACCTCGTATTTAAACGAAGAGCGGGCGATCTTGGCCCAAAGGGACCTTGCATGGCCGAAGCAGCCAGTTCCATCGACTACCAGGACCATGGCTTTATGATGTGCGGTGGAGGCGATCTTATGCCTTAGTCCATCATGTTAGATGCTGGACTGTAGATGGCGATCGTGTCCTGCGGGTTGCTGATGTAGCTTGATGATCGGCGATCGGGCTGGAAGACTGGTGATCGTCGCTCGGCTGCCGATCACATTATTCATAGGTTGATAACGGCGATCGGGCGGGAGATCGTCGTTCGGGCGCCGATCGCGCTCCTCATAGGTTAAGGAGAAACCATTGCCTGGCCAGGAAGTCTGCGGCTCTAGCTCGGAAGGCCGCGTAGGTCACGGGTTGGTTCTTCGTGAGATGCCTGAACATAGGCGAAAGACCATGAAATCCTCCTAGGACCGCGTAGAGGGCGATCTCATCGCTTACGGGCTCGCCGTTGAGGATGATCACGTCTACTCGGTCGATGTAGTCCGAGTCGGACTCTTCTTCTCCCTGCTTGATTTGCATCATGCGAAGGGGACCTTCTGGCCGGACGACCCTGGTGGCGAAGTACGTTGTGAAGACGTTCGCCAGTTCGTTAAAGGAGCTGATGGAATGAGGTGGCAATGAGGTGTACCACCGGTAGGCGAGGTCGTCCAGCGTCATGGGGAACATTCGGCACCTGGTCGCGTCTGATGCCCCACACCCGGTCATGTAGATGTTGAACTTGCTCAGGTGCATTTGGGGGTCTGGTCTCCCCTCGTACAAAGGTGTTTGCGGAGGAGCGATCTTGTGCTGCACGAGGGCGAGCTCGATGTTGACCGCGAGCGGCTCGCTTGGCTCGGCAATCGTCTTCTTGGCGCCTGCCCTGGATTCCAGGAGCGCCTTCATGTCGTCGAGCTGACGTTGCATCACAGCCATCGCCGTGGCTCGGTCACTTGCTGATCGGCTTTGGGAGCGGGAGCCGAAGCGATCGTGTACCGATCTCCGGACTCCGCTGCTGCCGACCTCGGCTATTTGGCGAGGGGGAGCCATACGGCTGGGCTGCCTTCTGGGATTCGGGTAGGCCGAGCTCCTGGTGACGGACTCAAACTCCGTCGTCTCGTAGCTGGGGCCGGACTGCCCCGGTCGCTAAGACGGGTCACTGCCCAGGCGATCGAAACAAGAGGTGCCCCGGCTGGTGAGCGCCTCTTCTTGCGGATGAGAGCCTCCTGGCGATCGCTCGGCCAGTAACGCCTTGAGCTTCCCCTTGGACCTCCGGCGAATGGCCGAGGGGGTGATAGCGGGAGGCGCGTTGAGAGCACTCCGTCGCTCCTGAAGGACGGCCATGGCCTCTTCGATCTGTTCCTTGGTTCGGAACTGATCGAGCGAGAGGCTTGGGCCGCCGTCCAGGGACGGGATCGAGCGACTCTGACCGCGGCGGCTACCTTCCACCATCGGCTGTGGCTTGGACTGGGACGAAACGAGGCGCCTGGCTGGCTGGCCAGCGGCTTTCTTCGACGCGAAGGCGGAAGACATGATTTCTGAAAGATTTCTTTGAAGCGCAGTGAGTGTCACTTCAAGTATATGCCCCGAGAACAGTGAGTGTTCTTCGAGACGGTAAGAATAAAAATTTGAGGGTTAGATCCCCTTCCTCTAGCGCCAATTGTTGTTGCCCAAAATATTTATCCGAAGATTAAATACTGCTGGAAGACGGACAACAAACAACAATTTGCGGGAGCACTTCCGAGTGGGTATGGATAAACACAAGATTTGCCGGGTTTGTTAGGCCCGGGCTTGAATGCTCTCGCGAGATGTTATTAATACAAATATTCGTGGATACAAGTATTAATGTGAGAAATCTAAATACAATGAGTGTAAAAAGACTCTGTTAATCCAGCTCTTGAGCGAAGCTTGGTGTTCTTCGTCCCTGCCAATCGTCTGCTGAATGAGAGAGGCCGAGAGAAGAAAGAACCGGATGATAGCTGTTGCCAATAGTTGGAGATAGCCAAGTGCTGTGTATCGATTCTGTAATGTGTGTTGAAATCGCGATAATGCAGAGAGTTTTGAGAGTTAGAATCTCGGTCCTTTGACAAGTGCAGGGAGCCTTGTATATATAGGGGCAGCGGAGCCTTGTCTTCTGGCCGGCCATCGCCTTCCGGCCATTATAATAATGGGGCAATCGCCTGCCGATCAATATTATAATGGGGCGATCACACGGGCTGTCGGCCTAAAGTCCAAGGTAGATGCTGGCGGCCAGCTGGGCGGTCCAATGAGGAGCCAGCACGCGTCCGGAGTCACTGTCACATGCGGTCCTACTGACAACTTTCGGAGGGCTTGTCGGCTGGTGGACGGATGCTGACACGCTGTGGTTAATGATCCGTGAATTGCGGATCTTGTCTTGGCTCTGCACGTGGTGTCTGTCCTGAGGCTCGGCCTTTGCCGACTGGATGGCCATCGCCTCTGATCGGCATGAGGCGGTCGTCTCTAGCTGGTCACTGAGGGTCGACAATGGCCAGTCGCTGAGGGTCGGCATCGGTCGGTCACCAAGGGTCGGTCGGCAAGTGCCGAGAGATGATCGTCCGCTAGTAGGTCGCCAGGAGTCGGTCGCCAAGTACCGAGAGACGATCGTATTTGATGTCGATCGCTCGGTACCGGGACTTGTCCTGGGACCTTCGGTTGGCCGATACATCTTGTCTGCTGGGCTAAGGCTTGGCCGCCTGGTCGCTGGTCGGCAGTTCTGCCTCGGCTGCTCGACAGTGGCTAGGTCGCCCGATCTCCAAGGCGATCGCCGGTCGGAGAGTATAATTCTCGACACAACATCTAGATGGCCGCCCCCTTTCACCAACCTCTTTCTTGGTCTTTGTCTCCAATTTTATAATTGGAAGACCAAAGAAAATAAGAGATATGGTATCTATTTTTATAATAGAAAGGTGATTTGCGGAGATATGATGAAGAATAAAATGAAGACCAACTCTTGATTCCTTTGGGTGTGTAAACTCACGGTTTTGTCAAGGAAAGAAAGAGAGAGACAATATTTTTCTCCAAGTCTTCTTCCACTTCATTTGTTCTTGAGTTTTCTTGGAGAAAAATCGTGAGATTATTTGAGAGATATAAATTAAACACTTGGAGTGTTGTGATCTTAACTTACAAGTTCCTACAACCTTGCTCTAGCCGTACCCTTGGAGGATAGCAAGGTGTTGTCGTTCCGATCGTTTCTCCGACGCGTGGCAAGTAGAGACTCGGTGCTTTTGGGGTTGGATCATCCAAGAGCTTGGAGCGGATTGGATTCGTGGAAAGCATTTAAAGCTTGAGGAATCGTCTTCAAGGAGTACACCATTTAATCAACGGACTACGAGGGTATGATTTCTAATCTTCCATGTTTTTGTTTTATATTCGTATATACGTAGCTTGATCGATCATCGTAGGGATTCAGATCGAATTAATTTTGGTTTTACCGCTTCCGTTGGGCCATCGTTTTAGGCACCGAATCCCATCAAAATGTGTTGTTCATCGACCTTGATGATCGATACTAGTCATGGAGTTTTTATTATGCGGCCTGGTCGGTCGATGTATTATTGTGTTTGCAGGTTTTCGCCTTGTGAATTCCTGAAATGGATTCATGGCGCTGCAGCAGTCCTGGCCCGAGACGGCGTTGTTACAGAATTTCACTTTTCAAGTCAAGGAAGATCTATATTATTGCAATTATTTAAAAATCTATATAATAAATCTATATTTGAACATCTATAAATATATTGATTTCAAAATCTATCCCCTGAATTTTTTGAAATTAATAGATAATAAATTGACATTTGTGGATTCTAAAATCTAGTAAATTATTTAAAAATCTTTTTATCTACAATTCACTTAAAAATTATTGTTATTTAATGCAATTATTACAACCATTCAACAAACAAATTATTTGGGACTATCTTAGAATTTAATATAATTTGATAATACGATATAAATATTTTTACTTCACCATCATAGTCCTCCCTATGGAATCGACCTTGCACCATATATCTGCATAGAACGAATCGTGCACGTGCGATTATTAGACGTTAGAGAGAACAACAAGTTTTTGCGCCATTGTCGGGGAGGCGCAAACGAAGCACAAGAAAACTGTCGTCACCAAGTTAGTTAAATTCTTCTACAAGTTATTTATTTTACTGCTTTTCTTTATTATTATTATATGTCTTTTTAATATTCGTTTAGATTGTGTTAGTTTAAATAATAGTTAGTAGTAAAATTTATTTATTTTTCATAAAAAATCTGAAAAATAATAAAAGTTTGTAATAATAATAAAATAATATAAATAATAATAAAAAACCAATACTGTTCATTTTCGTAAAATAATAATAAAAGAATAATAAAAATATAAAAGTCTAAAATAAGATTAAAAATAAAAAATATGAAATTTTTTAGAAAAAATCGAAACTTTATTTTTTCTAAAAATTCTGGAATATTAATATTAAAAAATCATTTTTTTTTAAATTTCGAAAAAAGAAAAAAAAAACAGATTTTTTTTTTGAAAAATCTAGATATATATAAACTGTTTTTTATAAAAACAAAAATTGGAATAATATTTTCCGTAAAATAAATAAAAAATATGAATTATTTTATTTTATTTAAAACAATGTTAGTTTTGTAACACCCCCAAAACCTTACGGGAATATTACACGCCGTAAACCTTTCTCACAAGGATTTACCAGGCTAAGCACAATTTTCCACGTCATTTCAAAAACGCCAAAAAGACCGATGACGGTAGTATTTTCCAAAACTCACAAAATCATTTGAAAACACCCAACTACCGTCAAGATGATCAAGGCCAAAAACTCGGTTAAGGGAATCGGTTTTTGAAATCAAACTCAGTTGGCATAAAGCCGAAAGCCATTTGAAAGAACTCACACAACGGATAGAAATACAGTCCAAGATACATATACATCAATAATGATATACACAACAAAATACACGATTCCCCAACAATATGCCATAGCCAGTATCGTCCGGAATCCTCGCCTCACGACCGCAACCATAAAAGTCCTCAATACCTGAAAAACAAGTCCCACAACGGGGTCAACAATAATGTCCGACAAATAACCGCAAGTACATAAACAAAAATATTCACATGCCATGCATCATGAGAATAATAACCTCAATGATAACCTTACCACCTCCGGTAATCCAACGATTCTCGTCAAAATCCCAATATCACGATAATACCATAAAAATCCCAGTATCACAACAATACCATATAATACCTCAATACCGAATACTTTCTCGTACATAATCCTCTATGTACGATTACCATAAAATATACCTCTATCCGGACGTCCTTCCGAAATGCATACCATAGACCAAGAATATCAAAAATGACATCAACAATATCCAAATACTACAATCTTCCCAAGATTGTTCAAGTATCTCAACAATCATCAACTGTGCATTCTAATCCTTTTAGAACATCACTGAACATTCGTAAATATGCAATACAACATAAAATACTTATGAAATGTAAATGGAATTACTCATCAAAACATTACAACCGAACAAGTAAACACTTGCCTCAAATAGCCGGGTCGGTAAAGCAAATCAGTCCCGAGGTTCGATTCCCATACCTTGACAAAATATTTATATCCCGATATCAATAACAGTATAATACGACATTCGATTTCGACGATCAACGGCTATCCCAATTTTATAATTTTGTTTTCCTCTTTCTCAAAAGTGATGATCCGAACTTTAACAAGTTCATTACTAAAACTCCAGAATATTATTTTAAATATAAAAAATAATATTCAATATTTTTCGGTTGTATTTATGATATAACCATTATTTGATCGAATAAAAACTTCGTACTATTTAAATATGAAAAATATTCCAAAGTCATCAATTTTGAAAACTCATGATTTTCATATGGAAAAATATTAATAATCAATAGTATTAAATTTTCCATCCTTAAACACAAATATAAGGTATTCAACCCGTTCGATACAAACGAAAAATATAGAGCTAACTCGCTAATGTATTGATAAATACAGGAGTCTAAACATTTCATAAAAATCAAAATAAAAAATGATTTGTGATAACATGTATCTCTGGTACAATTTTCCTGAAACTTTATCAAAAATAGACATGCAGGTTCAAAGATATACATGTTCAAACTAGACAACTCGATCAACTTCAAAAGAAATGTTGCTGGAAGTGACTGAAAATATCAGGGCTGACTCACTATAAAGCAGTTCATATTAAGCAGGTATTCTGACTCAATACCCACGTTCCAAATAAGATTTTTACTTATATGAATTTTCTTTATAATATACTCGAGACGTATTCGTAAAATAACTTAAAGATTGAGAGGTAATCGAGTTCAAATAAGGCAACCCAGACTGGAATTCACAGATTCTCTGGGGAATTTCATCAAACATCTACCGGTCGTCTCCTGGACAAGGCTGCTCTGATTCGCTGAGTTTTTGAGCTTGTTGGAGGAAATAACATCTCCAATATAGGATAAAAAAGTATTTCCTGTAAGTCATGTAAATTTGCTACAGGAATGGATAAGTGTTATGGGGCAGTCTTAAAGGTAAGGCCACTATTTTCGGGTTCAAAGTCGCCTAGTTGGTCAAGACAGCATCATAACTAGGCATTATGAGTGACGAACCGTGCCTCGGTCGCGCGGGATTCTCGGACGCCTGTCGGGCGCTGACGCACGCAGTGACGCACGGTGCCCGATAGCTGACAGTCTTCCACTAATTCGATCATAATTTCTTCGTCCGAACTCCGATTGGCTCGTCGTTTGAACCGTTGGAAAGCTAACTAAAATATAAATAATACTGTAAATTTTCAGAATTTTTGAACATCCCAAAAATTCGTGGTGATTTTTCAAAATTAATACTTGTCCACGGCACCTCCGAGAAAATGTCCAATCTTGTCTCTACTAACATTTCTGGTATCCCTTTCTTATTTTAAATGTTCCAAGACCATAAATGTATCTCCAATACATTCAAATAAATTTCCAAGTCCCGTATTTAGTCGGTATGTATTCCTAAAATTCAGGATATTACATACCACCCCCCTTAAAAATAAGTTTCGTCCTCGAAACTTGCAATCCTCTTACAAACAACCGTTTAATAAGAAAATCCAACATCATCAAAAGTAAACAATCATTATCGAACAATTTGAACAATATACTTACAGGTCTGTGAAGTCGATGATCTCCCGTGATACTAGCATATGACTCCATTTCGAAATACCAATACCAACAATAAAATACCAATACCAACAAATTGGTAATTTTTGCAATTACTCACACAATTTAAAAAACAATTGATCTCCGCCAAGATCGGATTACAGTTTAGAGAACTGTCGAGTTTTGAGTGGGATTTGTGACGTTGTGTCCTCCTCACCTAGAGCGCATGAGCCGCTCCTTGACAAATGCCCGTATGACCGGCTTTCCACTCCACATCGAAAGCCGCTCCTTGACACGTGCCTCGCACCGGCGTACACTTTCCGATTGTAGCCGCCCATTGCACATGACTACGGCACTGGCGTTCACTCCCTGCCTCGTCGGTCTCGGAAACACCAACAATCACCAAATCCACACAGCACTACAATAGAACTCAAAAATAACACAGTTCCAAAACAATACAGTTCAAAATAGCCAGAAATCCAATTACACAAAAACCACGCTACTACCACATCGGTAGAGCCACATAACACACATGCCCGGTTCCGCAAAACCTTGGTCTCCGATACCATAATTGTAACACCCCCAAAACCTTACGGGAATATTACACGCCGTAAACCTTTCTCACAAGGATTTACCAGGCTAAGCAGAATTTTCCACGTCATTTCAAAAACGCCAAAAAGACCGATGACGGTAGTATTTTCCAAAACTCACAAAATCATTTGAAAACACCCAACTACCGTCAAGACGATCAAGGCCAAAAACTCGGTTAAGGGAATCGGTTTTTGAAATCAAACTCAGTTGGCATAAAGCCGAAAGCCATTTGAAAGAACTCACGCAGCGGATAGAAATACAGTCCAAGATACATATACATCAATAATGATATACACAACAAAATACACGATTCCCCAACAACATGCCATAGCCAGTATCGTTCGGAATCCTCGCCTCACGACCGCAACCATCAAAGTCCTCAATACCGGAAAAACAAGTCCCACAACGGGGTCAGCAATAATGTCCGACAAATAACCGCAAGTACATAAACATAAATATTCACATGCCATGCATCATGAGAATAATAACCTCAACGATAACCTTACCACCTCCGGTAATCCAACGATTCTCGTCAAAATCCCAATATCACGATAATACCATAAAAATCCCAGTATCACAAAAATACCATATAATACCTCAATACCGAATACTTTCTCGTACATAATCCTCTATGTACGATTACCATAAAATATACCTCTATCCGGACGTCCTTCCGAAATGCATACCATAGACCAAGAATATCAAAAATGACATCAACAATATCCAAATACTACAATCTTCCCAAGATTGTCCAAGTATCTCAACAATCATCAACTGTGCATTCTAATCCTTTTAAAACATCACTGAACATTCGTAAATATGCAATACAACATAAAATACTTATGAAATGTAAATGGAATTACTCATCAAAACATTACAACCGAACAAGTAAACACTTGCCTCAAATAGCCGAATTCGGTAAAGCAAATCGATCCAGGGTTCGATTCCCATACCTTGACAAAATATTTATATCCCGATATCAATAACAGTATAATACGACATTCGATTTCCACGATCAACGGCTATCCCAATTTTATAATTTTGTTTTCCTCTTTCTCAAAAGTGAGGATCCGAACTTTAACAAGTTCATTACTAAAACTCCAGAATATTATTTTAAATATAAAAAATAATATTCAATATTTTTCGGTTGTATTTATGATATAACCATTATTTGATCGAATAAAAACATCGTACTATTTAAACACGAAAAATATTCCAAAGTCATCAATTTTGAAAACTCATGATTTTCTTATGGAAAAATATTAATAATCATAGTATTAAATTTTCCATCCTTAAACACAAATATAAGGTATTCAACCCGTTCGATACAAATGAAAATATAGAGCTGACTGGGTAATGTATTGATAAATACAGGACTCTAAACATTTCACAAAAATCAAAATAAAAACTGATTTGTGATAACATGTATCTCTGGTACAAATTTCCTGAAACTTTATCAAAAATAGACATGCAGGTTCAAAGATATACGTGTTCAAACTAGACAACTCGATCAACTTCAAAAGAAATGTTCTTTGGAAGTATTTGAAAATATCGGTGACTCACTATAAAGCAGTTCATATTAAGCAGGTATTCTGACTCAATACCTACGTTCCAAATAAGATTTTTACTTATATGAATTTTCTTTATAATATGCTCGAGACGTATTCGTAAAATAACTTACATATTGAGAGGTAATCGAGTTCAAAGAAGGCAACCCAGACTGGAATTCACAGATTCTCTGCGGAATTTCATCAAACATCTACCGGTCGTATGCTGGACAAGGCTGCTCTGATTCGCCGAGTTTTTGAGCATTCTGGAGGAAATAGCATCTCCAATATAGGATAAAAAAGTATGTCCTATAATTCATGTAAATTTTCTACAGGTATGGATAAGTGTTATTGGAGAGTCTTAAAGTTAAGGCCACTATTTTCGGGTTCAAAGTCGCCTAGTTGGTCAAGACAGCATCATGACTAGGCATTATGAGTGACGACCCGTGCCTCGGTCGCGCGGGATTCTCGGACGCCTGTCGGGCGCTGACGCACGCAGTGACGCACGGTGCCCGACAGCTGACAGTCTTTCACTAATTCGATCATAACTTCTTCGTCTGTACTCCGATTGGTTCATCGTTTGAACCGTTGGAAAGCTAACTCAAATATACATAATACTGTAAATTTTCAGAATTTTTGAACATACCAAAAATTCGTGGTGATTTTTCAAAGTTGATACTTGTCCACGACACCTCCGAGAAAATGTCCAATCTTGTCTCTACTAACATTTCTGGTATCCCTTTCTTATTTTAAATGTTCCAAGACCAGAAATGTATCTCCAATACATTCAAATAAATTTACAAGTCCCGTATTTAGTCGGTATGTATTCCTAAAATTCAGGATATTACATATTTTTCTCCTTTTCTCTCTAAAATAATTTTCTTCTCAAAAAATAGAATCATCATCTTCCGCAAAGATATTTAACTCCATCTGCATTTTTTGTGGAGCTAGTCATGGGAAAGAGGATTGTTTTACTGAAACAGCCCACAACTTGGGTCATACCTTAGGAGAAAATGCATTCATATAGTTTATGTACGAGGAAGTATAGTATTAATGGGACGCACTACTGCTTCTGCCTATATAGAAGGAGTAAAAGTGTTGGGAATCATTCCAAAACTTCTGGCTAAAAGTAAAATCACCGAAGCAACCATTTGAGATGAGTTCAGAGCTGTGATTATGCAAGATCGCATAACTCACATGATAAATAATGCCGATGCCTTTATCACCCTTCCAGTTGGTTTTGGCACTCTTAAGGAACTTTTTCATGTGGTTACCAAATCCCAGCTAAATGTCATAAGAAACCAATAGGTCTGCTAAATGTCAATGGTTTCTTCGATGGTTTACTATCTTTCATCGACTACTCTTCTGAAAAAGGTTTTATTTCTGAGCATGCTAAACGAATCATAGTCATTGCAACAACACCAGACGAGCTGATCAAAAAACTTATTGCATTTGTTCTTAAAACAGATCCAGCTCTAGCTAATGTTGTTTGGATGGAAGATTTCACTATGCGAAAATGCAAAATTGATGCATTCATTTACCTTTGATATCCCACTTCAGTCCTCTTGTTGTTTTTACTATTTAGCGGGTGTAAAAAATCGTGAAAATGATGGCAGCTTAAGAGTTTCATTTCGATCTCTTTACGCGCACCTATTCACGATTTATGTATTATTATTTCTATTGCTGTAATTTTTCTCGTTTGTTTTTAATAAAAGCATTGATGATAGCGTAAGGCGACTCTTCGAACTCTCTTGAAGTGCATCTAGATTGTTTGTGTTATACTTTCGGGTATATATTTTCTTTTGCTGCTTTTGCCACACTTATTTTTCTTGCATGTCCAAAGAGGCTTACGCGAAGCATCATCTTTCATAACAGGGAAGCCTTCTTTAAACTCTTAATCCATTGTTCTTTTTACAGAATAAGGATATTATTTATCATTAAGTATTGGTGAATGGTTTATATGTCTCTATATCTATAACTATATATATATATAATAATATAAAAAAGAGTCGAAAATCATGGCACAATTATTTTGAGAAAATATTAGTGAAAAAATTTATTTTTGGGACGTTACACTGGTTTTGATAATTGATTTGGATGAAGGTGTATGAGATTCATTACATAACACTCTTTTCATGATTTTTGAGCCTCAATCCATATATATATGCTCTATATTTTCTTGGTGTTGTCAAACATATTGTGTTCACTCTAGAACTTGCTCATTTATACATTTCGAGACCAGCTATAAGCTCTTGCATTAAGATGATGAAGGCAATTAGGATTAACCCCTTTTGGTTTATATTTTCTCACCCATCATACTTTATCCTTAGTTGTAATACCCGTAATTTTTATTGACTGTTTGACCTTGCCGTTCTTCCTATTTTGTCACTCTGTAAACTCTCTGTGATGTTGTCGATGTTGTTATAGAGTTTTGTATCTTGTTTGGATCATGATCGTGTTGTTTAGACCTTTCGAAAGTGTTCTGGGTCAGAGAGATAGCGCACGCTAGGCCTAGGCTAACGCACGCTAATTCTTCTTGAGTAGAACACGCTAGCTTTGAGCCTTAGCACGCGCTAAGGGACCAGACATGGCAGAGGCAGTAGCTAATTCTGCTCTCTGGACTAGCAGTTAGTGTACGCTAGGAGTTAACTAGCGCACGCTATGTGGTCAGTAGCGTGCTAACACACCCTTAACGCACGCTAACGAGCAGGGTCGGCAGAGGTAGTGAGGTTTTCAGACTGTCTGGACTATCAGGCAACATATGCTAGGCTTCGGCTAGCGCACGCTATATGTGTTGCGTAGCGCACGCTAGCTACCACAGCAGAGCATGCTAAGACTCGAGCAGGGCAGAGGACAGTAGGTTTTGGACTCCAATTTCTGGACACCAACTCCCAGGTAGCGCACGCTAACTATCGGCTAGTGCACGCTAAAGGAAGGCAATTAGCGCACACAACGGTATACCTAACGCATGCTAACGAGGCAGTCAGAAGCCACTGGACTACCCGGTGACCCCGCTAGCGCACGCTAATATTGAGTCGTAGCGTGCGCTAGACTGGGCACAGCATATATTGGACAATTGACTTCCACTCGTTATTATTTTCATCCTTTTCACATTTCTGATCGGGAGCAGTGGGATTTGGGCGATTTGGGGAGTTTGGAGGCGATCCTTATTCAGATATCAACATCTTTAGTTGGATAACAAAGATTTCAAAACATCCGATCCATTCTATCTTCCAAATCAAGGTAAGAATGCTTAGAACCCTAATTTTGGGAATTTTGAGGATTTTCTTAGATTCGTACGATTTATCTATTGTGATTCTTGAGAACCTTGAGATTATGATTTATCTACCCCATATCTATGTTTCCCGTACGATTTTACGGAATGGTTTCGGACTTGTGAGGGTTTGGGTGATTTTCCAACCTGTAGTTGTTTACCCTTGTAGTTTCGTGAATCGTATACGAGTTTCGGGAGTTTCTTTATCAGTTATGAGTATGGATTATTGATTATCATATCCCTTGTGAATAGTTTAGGTACCGGAAGTGCATTTTTGGACCTACCGAACTCATACTCTTTTTCGTTCGATTTCTCGATGTCTCAAAGGCAAGTATATATTTATGATTGTATGTTCTCGACTTTGAAAGTAAGATATATGAATGGCATGATTGTTTATATCCACCCTGGGACTGGCCGACGGGTCCTCTGAGGGTTTCGTAGCCTCTGGTGCGATTTCATGGATAATATGAGTTAACCACTCTGGGACGGACCGACGGGTCCTCTAAGGGTTCTGTAGCCTCTGGTGCGGTTCCACGGTTGATCATGTATGTATTGATGTGATGCTATGAGATTTAGTTATTCTGGAATTCTAGTCTTGAAATGATGAATTGACGGTTACTGTTACTTTATTGTCGAGGAGTATTATATTTCATATTCGATATACTTGCACTAGCTATTCGACGGCTAACCCCTTTATCGGGGAAATACTTTTTATGTATTTCAGGTTCCAGGAGAGCGGACAGGCAGGTATCGGGTCGGCATGAAGATGATGGGCAAGTGTGATACTGTGTCTTATCTCCGGTTATATTTTGTGTTCCTCCATTCAGTGTTGTTGTACTGGAATGGTTATTGAATACTCGAGTCTTGTTTTTCTCTTGATGTTCCGGCCTGTGTTGTCGAGGTATTGATTTTGTGTTGTGATGTATTTGGATACATTGGACATGCTTTGAATACCCTTTGTATTGACCTTCATTTCATTGTATTTGGACCTTCTCGGTCAAGATTTATAGTTCCGCGTATGATTAGCCTTATGGGTCCCACGGCGGGGTTCACGGCGCTGTAATATACCCTGAATAACTTGGGGGTGTTACAGAATATGGTATCAGAGCTTAGGTCTATGGATACCTAGGTTGTTGGTCTTTTGGGTCGATTGAGTCATCGTCTGTCTACAGTATCACTACTTTGCCATGATCACAGTGCGACCGGTACTTGTAAGACCTCTTACTCTTCTGGTGTTTCCTTAATCGCTTTGCGTCTGAATTGATATTTTTTGAGAATCGGTCACTACGATGACGTGCGATTGAATTGTACTTACCTGCCTTGTGTGTTCTTCAGTATGTCAGCTGGTAGGGGACGAGGCTGTGGTCGTGGTCGTGGACGTGGACGAGGATGTGGCGAGGCCATTTCCCTCAGTTCCGTTGCGGGATCGACCAATCCCATCCGCCTATCTAACTCGGTGCATCCTGACACCGAAAGTCATCATGACCAGTCGATTGGCCAAGGGAACAACGCGGATGTTGGAGTTGCGAACGTACTTCAACAATTGGTTAACCAGATGACCATATTTTCCCAAGTCGTTAAGTTGAACAATCCGAACCCAACAACAGATGCCTTGCTTCAAAATGTAATCCGTATGCACCCTCCACAGTTTGGCGGTGCCACTGACCTATTAGGTTGGGAGGATTGGCTATCGGAGTTAGAGAAAATTTTCGAAGTGGTTGATTGTCCCGAAGCGAGGAAAGTGTCGATTGCTCAGTATTTCCTCACTAAGGAGGCCGCTACGTGGTGGAAAGTTATCAAGACACAGGATTATGTTACTACGTGGAAAGAGTTTAAAGAGCTTTTGGAGGCCGAGTTTTGTCCTTGGCCAGTGCAAGAAGGCCGAATCCGAGCCTTTTTCGAGGCTAAGCCGCAGAACATTCCCGTTTCACAGGCAATCGTGGAGTACAACCAACAATTGATCGACGTGAAAGATCAAGTGCGAAACGAGCGTGATAAGATCTGTTACATTGATATGCGGATGAATATGGACTTACGGCGGTACATGGCTAGATTTGTTTGCACCACGTTGAAGGAATATTAGGACAGAGATTTGGCCCATGACATGCTAAGCCCTGACAACGATACCAACGAAGAAACGAAGAAGCAGAAGATCGCGGGAAATGTTTATGACTCTAAGAGTGGCAACTTCCAGAGGCCTCAGACGACTAACTGTTCCGCCGGGCAGTCGTCACGTTCTGCTAAAGGAAAGAGGAGTTTCCATTCTGCTCCGAGCACCTCAGCTCGCCCAGTGACTTGCTATAATTGTGTTCGTCCAGGCCACGTTAGTTTGGAATGCAATTTCCCACCTTTGAAGTGTCACACTTGTGGACAGATGGGAAATAGAGTGGCTTATTGTTCCGAACCAAATCAGACTCTAGACACTCGGGCTTCTTCCCCAGCGCCACTAGATCAAGGCATGAATCAGTGGCAATATTTTGGTCAGTCTCAGCAGAGTTACGGCAGGGGCCGGGGATGGGGTCAGAATGCTGGAGGGGGAAACTCTAGTGTCGGTTCGGTACAACCACAAATCTATGAGATGCGTCGAATAGATGAACCCGACATGGCTGTGGCCTCAGGTACCATTCATATTTTATCTCATCCAGTTCGTGTACTTTTTGATACGGGTGCTACACATTCTTTCATTTCCTTGGAGTGTGTACGTTGTTTGAATATAACTTGTATGACTGCTTGCGATCCCTTCATTATGAAACTACCTAGCGGGGATAGAATTGTGGGAAACCGGGAGATTAGAGATTTTCCGGTGATTATTGTCGGTATTGATTGGTTATCGAATTTGATTGTAGTTGATATGGAAGGCGAGGATGTGATCCTCGGCGAGGATTGGCTTGATAGTCACCAAGCGATTATGAATTACCGTACTAAGGTTATTAACATGATGACTGAGGACGGATCCAAGTACTCATTTCTGGGACGTAAGACGGGCTAATCTAAGTTACTTATCAGCGCCATGAAGACCGTAAAACTTTTGAATAAAGGTTGCACGGGCTATTGGTGTTATGCTTTGAAGACGGAAGGGAACGAAGTCAATTTCTCTTCGATTTCGGTTGTTAATGAGTATTCCGATGTTTTCCCGGATGGCCTCCAGGCATTACCGCCAGATCGAGAGATAGAATTTACTGTGGATTTAGAGCCTGATGCGGCTCCAATTTCTAAGGCACCTTATCGGATGGCACCTTCCGAGATGCAAGAATTAAAGAGTCAACTGGGAGATTTATTGGAGAAAGGGTACATCAGACCGAGCGCTTCACCTTGGGGCGCGCATGTCCTTTTTGTGAGGAAGAAGGATGGTTCACTATGTTTGTGCATCGACTACTGTGAGGTGAACAAAGTGACTATTAAGAACAAGTATCCTTTGCCTCGTATAGACAATTTATTTGATTAGTTGCAGGGGGCTGCAGTTTTCTCGAAAATTGATTTGAGATCAGGGTACTATCAACTCAGGGTGAGAGAGTCCGACGTTCCGAAGACTGCATTTCAGATGAGATATGGGCATTATGAATTTGCAGTTATGCCTTTTGGATTGACTAATGCACCGGCAGTATTCATGCAGTTAATGAACAAGAAATTCATCGAGTACCTCGACAGGTGTGTAGTCGTATTTATTGACGACATTTTGATCTATTCTCGAGATAAGGAGGAACATGCCCGACTCTTGCGTTTGGTACTAGATATTTTGAGAACCGAGCACCTATACACAAAATTCTCGAAATGTGAGTTCTGGTTGGAGGAATTTATGTTTCTCGGCCATGTGATTTCATCCAAAGGGGTTCGTGTAGACCCGCAGAAGATTGAGGCAGTGCTAGATTGGGCACCGCCTAAAAATGTTAAAGAAGTTTGTAGCTTTTTGGGCCTTGCTGGGTATTACGGTCGGTTTGTCGAGGGGTTCTCGAAACTCGCTCGGCCGCTTACGAAATTACTCCAGAAGACAGAAAAGTTTGTTTGGATGGCTGAGAGATAACAGAGCTTCGATGAGATGAAGAGACGTTTGATCTCAGCGCCGATTCTAGCTTTACCGCATGGTAGTGATGGATTTGCAGTTTATAGTGATGCTTCGGGTCAAGGTCTTGGATGTGTGCTTATGCAACATGATAATACGATAGCTTTTGCATCACGACAACTGAAGCCGTACGATATGAACTATCCTACTCATGATTTGGAGTTAGCCGCGATTGTCTTCGCACTCAAGATTTGGCGACACAATTTGTATGGTTCTCCGTGTCGTATTTATACTGATCACAAGAGCCTAAAGTATATTTTCAGTCAGAAAGAGCTGAATATGAGACAGAGACGTTGGTTAGAGTTGATAAATGATTACGATTTGGAAAATCTTTACCACCCAGGAAAAGCCAATGTCGTCGCGGATGCTTTGAGCCGTAAATTGGCATCGCTTCAAATGCTCGAGGTTCTTACATCTTAGACAAAGATTCGACAGGATTTAATCGAGCAAGGAATAGAAGTTTGCCTTCGAAGAATACAGGGACAACTGTGCACTCTAGAAATTACTTCGTCCTTGGTTGACGACATCAAAGGGAAACAGTGGAGTGACCCGATGATCTCTCAACTGACGGAAGATGTAATTAAAGGAAAAGCCCCTGGATTTATGGTTCACGAGGATAGTATTTTGAGATTCCAGGGCAGGCTTTGTGTTCCGAATGATCTAGAGTTGAGAGAATTCTCCGAGAAGCTCATGCTACGGCTTACTAATTACAATCCAGAACGAGTAGGATGTACAAGGACCTGAAGCGAAATTTTTGGTGGAATAACATGAAGAAATATGTCATGGAATTAGTACTAGGGTGCTTGACGTGTCAACAAGTCAAGATCGAACATCAATGACCGGCGGGGTTGCTGAAGCCGCTTCCCATTCCCGAGTGGAAGTGGGAAGACATCTCTATGGATTTTATCACTAGCATACCGATAACTAGAGCCGTAATGAATATGATTTGGGTAATCGTCGATCGGTTGACCAAGTCTGCACACTTCTTAGGTATTAAGGATACTTGGGGACCAGGGAGATTGGCTCGAACGTTTATAGCTGAGATCGTGAGATTGCACGGTGCCCACAAGACCATTGTTTCTGATCGAGATGGTCGTTTCGTATCGCATTTTTGGCGGGCCGTTTATCAGGATTTGGGTATTTAGTTGAGATTGAGCACTTCCTTTCATCCTCAGCCAGACGGTCAGACAGAGAGGACGATTCAGATGTTGGAGGATATGTTGCAGGCTTGTGCCATAGACTGGAGTAATGATTGGGCGTTTCATTTGCCGTTGATCGAATTTGCCTACAATAATAGTTGGCATGCGTCGATCAAAATGGCACCGTTCGAGGCACTTTATGGTAGGAGATGTAGGTTGCCATTATGTTGGGACGAGGCTTCGGAGCTAATCAGAATGGAGCCGGATATATTGATGGAGACTAAGGAAAAGATTTCTATTATCCGGGATCGGTTGCTGACTGCCCAGAGCCGTCAGAAATCTTATGCTGATACTCGCCGTCGACCTTTGGAGTTCGAAGTGGGGGATCATGTTCTACTCAAGGTGTCGCCGATTAGAGGGGTTTTCCGCTTCGGGAAAAAGGGGAAACTTAGTCCGAGGTACATCGGACCTTTCGAGATTTTGGGCAGGGTTAGAGATTTAGCTTATCGCTTGGCGTTGCCTTTAGATTTGAGTCACGTCCATAGTGTTTTTCATGTGTCTCAGTTGAGAAAGTACGTGTTGGATCCGAGTCATGTTATCGACTATAGTGAGATTGACGTAGCCGAGGATATTACCTTTCCGGAGAAACCTGTGAAGATCCTTGAACGTCGTGAGAAACAACTTCGGCATAAAACCATTACGTTGGTTAAAGTGCAATGATCGAGACATGGAGTCGAGGAGGCGACTTAGGAGACGGAAAAGAAGATGCGGCCGGAGTACCCCGAACTTTTTATTTCTTAAGTTTCGGGACGAAACTTCATTTTAGAGGGGGAGAATGTAATACCCATACTTTTTATTGACTGTTTGACCTTGTCGTTCTTCCTATTTTTTCGCTCTGTAAACTCTTTGTGATGCTGTCGATGTTGTTATGGAGTTTCATACCCTGTTTGGATCATGATCGTGTTTTTTAGACCTTTCGGAAGTGTTCTGGGTCAGAGAGATAGCGCACGCTAGGCCTAGGATAACGCACGCTAATTCTTCTTAAGTAGCGCACGCTAGCTTTGAGCCTTAGCGCACGCTAAGGGACCAGACAGGGCAGAGGCAGTAGCTAATTCTGCTCTCTGGACTAGCAGTTAACGCACGCTAGGAGTTAACTAAAAGGAGGTTAATTTCCTCAAGAGTTTCAGATGATTTGATTTCATTTCAGTACGATAGAATCTAAAATAAATCCACTGCCCACACAGGGGACTTCAAAAAATAACTTTAAAACAGGAAACGTTTACTCAACTGACTCCGACAGACATCATGATCATATTAAAATGAACACCCCAAACTTGAGCCTCAGAACATCATGCTTGACCATCCTTTGCATGCATCTCCCATGCTGGCTCCTCAGATCGTCCGATACCTGAAATGCATGAAATGTATTTCCCTCATTAAGGGTTATCATTCGAATGGCCAGTGCAAGCACACAATTACACAACAATATTTACAAACACAATTCAATACTAGTAACACATTTGGAAAACATTTGAGAAAAAAATATTCCGGATTAACATGTTTCATCTATATCATCATCATAATGGTCACTACATCACATATCATCGCAAAAACAACTACACTTTGTAACCCTCGACCGTGCCCCTTATCATCGACCCTTAGAGGTCCCGTCGAACCGTCTCCAGGTGGAAAACCACTTCTGCGGCTGCGCCCCTTTGCATCGGCCCCAGAGGTTCCGTCAAACCATCATCTGATGGAAGAACCACAACACACACACATTTTTCATAAATCATCATTCATTTCGAATTTGCATCATACATAACATAATGTAATACAAGTACTAGCCTTGGTTATTACAACGCGAAGAAACGGTGGACGAAAAGGAATTCGGTCTGAATTCTCTTTAATAATTCATTCCTATCACATAACGATATACAATCAACCACAACACCTCGGAAGCATAAGAAATCATCCCAAGTTCTACCCTTTGGAACAATTCATCAGACCCTACGAATTCGTAATTGATCCTAATCAATTAACGGTAGAAATCTCGAAATCTAATCCACAAAACTTCAAAGAATCAAGGGATTACGATTACACACTCATAATATAACATCAATCTAATCTAAATCGGACTAGGAAAACAATATCACTATAAAACCCCCAAAATCCCAAAAACTAGGGTTATAGGAATTTTACCTCGACTAGAACAGTAAAAGCTGATTAGATGTTGATAACTTCGTAGTAAGAACTTGAAAATATTGATCGATGATGATATCTAGCTCAAATTTACCATTACACTCACCCAAGATCTCCAAAGTCGCCGGAAGGAAGAAATGAAGGTGAGAAATGAGGAAAGTTGACTGATGCATTCATATTTATACTGACAGTGTATTAGCGTGTGCCAGGACCGAGTTTAACATGAGCTACCTGCTAACATTGCAACCTAGAAGCTTTTGTCCGGTCCCTTTAGCCTGTGCTAATATTTGTTTTAGCGTGCACTTCCTGGTTCGGTCCAAAATTCCTGAACTTTCTGCCCAACTCCAGAATGTTTTGTCTAACCTCATTAGCGTGCGCTAATAGGACATTAGCATATGCTAATTGACTCATTAGAGAACCCATAAAACCTTCTATCCATCCTTGTTGGCCACTAAGTATACAGAATATAGCTTGGAAAAGTGTTAGTACAATAAGCTGTACGATTTTCGAATGTGAGTGCGTAGCGGAAGTTTGATTGAGTGAGTTGCTGTAAATACAGCAACTAGGTTTTTTCCTGGTAGCTTAGTGCGTACAGGTTTTTTGCAATGTATACTTATAAATAAATCACAGTTAAATGAAAACAATAAAGGCATAAGGTAAATAACACGCAGTATAAAGTGGTTCGAGGTAAACCCCTCTGCGTCTACTGGTCCTCCACACAGGAGTAAAATGTTTATTAAAATCACTACATACACAACTATGTGACTTTAATCAAACCTATCCTTGTATCGTTCACACAGATTGATACAAAGACGGTAGCTTTCAACCGTTCACACAGATTGGTTGCAGGTGTAATATCCGCATTTTTTTTCCTTTCCCTTAATATTCCCATTTTGGTGTATTTTTGTTTTTGGCAACTCATTTGTAACTGTGTTGACATTTTGAGGATATTTAATATTGGAATTTTTGTCGTTCGAGCTTGTTTCGGACTCGTTTTACCCGATTCGGTGTTTCATGTTGTTTTCGTCGCTATTTCGGGTATTCTCGCAAATCGTTGTTCGGAACTGCCGTTTGGGGGTTGCCAAGGATCCATCTCATGTTAATATGCGTTTTGTGAGGTTTTGTTTGGTGTTTCGACCATGTATTGTTCATTTCAGAGATTTTGGGCAGTTACGTGATTTCCTCAAAGTTTTGGGATAATTACGATGGTTGTTGTTTTCCCGAACCTTTGAGTAGTCGGGAATATGTTTTATTTTAACACTTTCATTCGTCGCCTCGAATCTTTTACGTTCGTACGATCATGAATCGTTCACCATTGTATTTTGACTCTTTCCGGTAACCCCCTCTCTTGTCTAATTCTGGCCTAGGAAGGGATGTTACGTACGTAACACACCTTTGGTTACGTATGTAACGGCCTGTGCAAATTGGTACAGGCATTTCTGCCTTTTTGGTTACGTACGTAAGGACCTTATGGCTTACGTACGTAACACAGCTTACGTACGTTAACACACCTTTGGTTACGTACGTAACGGCCTGTGCAAATTAGTACAAGCATTTCTGCCTTTTTGGTTACGTACGAAAGTGTTGGGATTCCACAGAAAATAAACGCAGCGGAAGAATAACGGAATCCCTAAGAGGATCGATCAAGTAACGTATATACGAAAAGAAAAATACGAAGATCAAGGAATCAAAGTCCCATACCTATGATGTCTCTGAAAAACCTTCGTATGATTATGATGATGATGAAGAGCCCTTCGTTCCAAGCACCTAAAGCAAGATGCCTCTACTTCACACGCCGGAACTTGATGGAAAAATCGACAAGCTTCCTTTCTTCAAGAATGCGGCTAGGGAAGCTTGTAGGAATTTTCTCTCTCAATGTATTCTTCTTATATCTTGTCTCTAAGATCAAGATGAAGTTTTCAACCTTACTCTCTCACTCAAATTCGTGATTTTGAGTTCTTACAAGAAGAAGTTTTCCTCTCTCCTTTTTAAAGACTTTTATTTATAAAAAAATGAAAGTCTTCCTTTAACACATGATTGAGGGTATCAAATACACCTCACATATGTCACCTAGTGACATAAAATAAGTTTAAAGGAGACAAGAGAGGGAGGGGGACGGCCTTATGTGAAATTTCCAAGAAGACGGGTCGAATTTACTCGCTCGTAATCGGATGTTCGCCAAAACGAATCCTCGTGTATCGGATGTTCACAAACGAATCCGCTTTATTTCCAATGTGTTTGGACTAATTAATTAATCCAATTAATTAATTATATCAAACACAAATATATATTTCTCTAAGAAATATAATTTATGAATTAAAGTAATCACCCAGTAACCTACTTACAATTCATAAGACCGCTATTTGATTTATCCGATAAATCAAACTTAGATATCTAATATCTAATATTATAAGAGAGATTATTAATTCACATTTATCCATCAATGATCCTATTGCGCGACTCCGTAGGTTCATCTCAAAGGCATTGGGAGGAACCAATGAGTGCGGGCAAAGACTTAGCCACTTAGCGGCCGCACCGTAAACCCCGATCGAGAACGAATGAACGAATCATTCCAACCATTATGTCGTGAATACTATATACGTATAGACCCTTCATCGATGTCCCGGTCAAGTCTTCGGTCACGGTAAAGTCAAACCCTATCGTTGACTAAATCCTATACATGTGTTAATGCAAATCAAAACCGACTGATTAATAGTGTATCTAATACGACTATATCAGAATGCTTTGGCCAAAGACTTACGATCTTATTTGCCATTAACCGTATAGGACATTCGCCTGCTCACTAACAGGAAATAGAATCCTTTCTTGGCGTTCAGTAAAGACTGCTACCTGCCCGTATAGTCCGCACTTCGAGGTCGACTCAGCAATTAAGCAAATGAGTCTAACTACTCTAATGACAAACTAAACGTCACAGACACATCTTCTACTGAACCCTCAAGTCAAAGGTCTACGTATACTATCACAACCTTTCGATTCGTCATCGACTCTCCGAGAGTGAATACCGTGTGACTGAATTGAGTATGAGTCATGTTTGAGTATACTGGTCCCACCAATATACTTATAACTATGCTATCAAGACGTGCACACATCCTAGCATCAGTTATACAAGTCTTATTAAAACTTAATGTCCTGTTAAGTTTTATCGACTTGCGAACTAGTTAAGCATTCGAGCTCTAAACACTTCTAGTGCCTATCTCCTTATCTCCATAAGGAGTAGAATGTTCACTCTCAAATGCAAGGACTATTATTCTATATACCAAATCACAATGCCAGTGGTATACAATAATATAGAAATAATAATTGCCTTATTAAATATAATATTCATAATTACAATACAATTGCTCTCACTCTCTCATCCTCTGAGTGGCATTCTAGGGGATATTACTAACAATCTTCCACTTGCACTCAATGCCACAAACTATGGTATCTAATACCCATACTCTCCAGATGTCTCTCTAAGACCTTCTGAGATAGTGGCTTGGTAAGCGGATCAGCAATGTTATTTGCTGTGTCTACTTTCTGCAGTGTAACATTCCCATCCCGAACCATTTCTCTAACAAAATGATATTTTCTCGCAATATTTTTGGTGTTGTGGTGAGCCCTAGGCTCCTTAGCCTGTGCAACAGCTCCGTCGTTGTCACAAAACAGTGTCACGGGCTTCTCTGCGTTAGGAACCACTTGAAGTTCCTCATTGAACTTCTTTATCCAAAAAGCTTCTTTAGCAGCCTCCGTGGCTGCCTGATATTCGGCTTGACATGTAGAGATAGTAGTCGAACTTTGCTTGGCACTTCTTCAAGAAACTGCCCCACCATTCAGAGTAAAGATATACCCTGATGTGGACATCTGAGCATCCATGTCCCCCGAAAAATCTGAGTCTGTATAACCCATCACTCTTAGTTCTCCACCACCGTATGTAAGAACCAAGTCTTTAGTCCTCCTTAGGTACTTAAGAATGTTCTTTACAGCAGTCCAATGTTCCTGCCCTGGATTTGACTGAAACCGATTTACTACGCTCACATCATAGGCAATGTCCGGTCTAGTGCAAATCATTGCATACATAAGGCTACCTACTGTCGAAGCATAAGGTACCTTGCTCATTTCCTTTCTATCTTCCTCACTTTGAGGACACATCTCTAAGGAAAGTTTTGCACCATGTTGCATAGGTATAAACCCTCTTTTAGAATCTTCCATCCTAAATCGCTTCAGGATCTTTTCTATGTATAAGGCTTGGGAAAGACCTAACATTCTTTTCGCTCTATCCCGATAGAGACGAATACCCAGAATATAGGTATCTTCTCCCAAGTCTTTCATTGAGAACTCTTTAGAAAGCCAAGCTTTCACGTAATCGAGCATTCCTACGCTGCTTCCTATAAGTAGAATGTCATCTACATATAGTATTAAGAACGCAATTTTGCTCCCACTAACCTTCTTGTAAATACAGGGCTCTTCTTCGTTTTGGACAAAATCAAACTCTTTGACTGTCTCGTTAAAACGAAGATTCCAACTCTGTGAAGCTTGCTTCAGTCCATAAATGGCATGCTGAAGTTTGCATACTTTATGAATATTGGTTTGAGATATGAATCCCTTAGGCTGTTCCATATAAATCTCCTCCTCGAGGAATCCATTTAGGAATGCCGTTTTCACATCCATTTGCCATATTTCATAATCTAAGTGGGCTTCTATAGCAAGCATCATGCGAATAGACTTAATCATAGCTACAGGCGAGAAGGTCTCGAAGTAATCGATTCCTTCTCTTTGGGAATAACTCTTTGCCACAAGCCTGGCCTTATAGGTATCAACCTTTCCATCTCCATCAGTTTTTCTCTTATAGATCCATTTGTTTCCAATAGGCACTATGCCTTTAGGACGATCTACTAAAGTCCAGACCTGATTAGCATGCATTGAGTCTATCTCAGCTTCCATAGCTTCTTGCCACTTGGTGGAGTCAACGTCTACCATCGCTTGGTCGTATGTAGAAGGATCATTCTCTTGACTACTTTCTGTCATCTCATGGACACCCATTTCCTCTTGATGCAGATAGCCATACCTCTCAGGTAATTGAGAAATTCTACTAGACTTGCGAGGTTGTATTTGTATTTCAGAAGGTTCGGTTCTTATATCTTGCATAGGTGTCTCATTTGGTGTTTCTTTTATTTCTTCCAAAAAAATATTTCTACTGCCCTCCTTCCCGAATAAACCGATCTTCCAGAAGTGTGCTTGTATAGCAACGATGATCCTATGATCTTCATGCATGTAGAATAAATATCCCATGGAATCCCTGGATATCCTATGAAACGACCTTTCTGCACCTAGTTTCCAATTTCTCTACTTTAGTCTTCTTGACATAAGTAGGGCATCCCCAAATCCTAATGTGATTAAGACTTGGTTTCCTACCTCTCCACATCTCATGGGGAGTCTTAGGAACGGATTTGGAAGGACATATGTTCAAGATATGCACGGCAGAAGGAGCGCGTAACCCCAGATAAATCGGTAGATCAAGATAGTTAAGCATGGAGCGAACCATGTCCAACAAGGTTCGGTTCCTTCTTTACGATACACCATTTAATTGTGGAGTAGCTGGAGGAGTGAATTGTGACACTATTCTTAGTTTTTAAGAACTCATCAAATTCGGTACTCATGTACTCACCACCCCGGCCCGATTAAGAGTCTTAACACGGTTACACTGCTTGATTTTCAACTAGGGCTTTAAATTCCTTGAATTTATCAAAAGCTTCAGACTTATGTTTCATTAAGTACACGAATCCATACAGTATGGTCATCGGTGAATGTAATGAAATATCGAAAGCCGCCTCGTGCCACTTCAAAAGGGCCATGACGCGTCGGTATGGATCAATCCAAGTTTTTCAGACTCTTTCAAAAGTCCTCGAAGGGTAACTTAGTCATTTTGCCTTGAAGGCAAGATTCACAAGTTGGATAGGGATCTGATCCCAATGGACCCGTAAGTCCATCTTTCTCCATTTTATGAACCTTGGTCTGACCGATATGACCAAGTCTAAGATGCCACTTAAGTGCTTAGTTCGTTTCATCCCTACCACGCTTCCTAGTTATAGTGTTCACACTTGTCATATTCTTTAAATTTAAATGGTATAAACCATTTAATAATGTAGCAGTACCAACCAATTTATTTCTGAAATAAATACGACAGGACCCATCTCCAATAAAGAAGTGAAATCCCTTTCGGTCCATGACCGAAATTGATACAATATTCTTGTGCCCCTTGGGAAAAACAAGTATATCTTCTAAAGTGAGAATAAAACCAGATTCTAAATCCAACATAAGGGATCCGATATCAGAAGCCTCGACACTATGCCCACTTCCGACGGTGACCATCACCTCCCCTGAATCCAGCTTCCTACTGCTCCGCATCCCGATTCATTGTACAAATGTGAGAACTCGCACCGAATCAAGTATCCAAGAAGTAGAATATACGCTGAGTAACAATTTGTTTCTAAAACTAGTAGTTCCGCACCAAGGCGCATTACGGTCAAGCTTTGGACAATACCTCTTCCAAAGGGCCTAGCTCACCGCAGCTTGAGGCATACATTCGCTTTCTTGGCCCCTTTGCTCTTTTGAACAAGTGGGGCCTTGCCCCTTTCCTTGTCGATCTTGGTATCGGACCTAATCGCTTCTTGTTCTTTTTCTTCTTATTCTTGGACTTCCAAGTCTTAGAAGAAATCACAAGTGCGACTTCTTTCCTTTGTCTTCATCTCGAGACTGGCGGTCGTCGCTTGTTCATTAGCCCACTAAGTTACATGCAATCTCATTGCGCTGAAGTTCATGACAAATTGGGAAAAGGAGTCGAAGTGACTGCAGGATAAGGTCAGTTTGGAGAGATGCATGCATCTGAAAATCAAGAGCTTCCAATCTCTCAATCATCGAGATCATCTTGAGGACATGGTCCCCAACCTTCTCTCCTTCCTTCATCCTGGCGCCGAATAATTGCTTTGATATCTCATATCTAGCAGTTCGGCTATGCTCTCCATAGAGCTCAGCCAGGTGTGCTAAGATGGCTCGTGAAGACGTCATCTTTTCATGGGCACATTGAAGCTCATTGGTCATTGAGCCTAACATGTACCCTCGCACTCTTATGTCGCCTTTTACCCATTTCGCATGGGCATCGACATCTTCCTGATTGGCTCGGGTTCTTGCAGGAGCCGCTGGGATGTCCGCCTCCAAGACGTACCCCAGCATTTCCATAGTTAGGACAATCCTCAAGTTCCGAAGCCAGTCCACATAGTTCGTACTAGTCAGGACGTTCTTTTCAAGTAGTATAGCGAGTGGGTTCATTGTCATATTGAGAGTTTTGTTAACTGCAGAGAATAATATGAGATTCGTTAGTGATTGTTTAATTATGATCCAAGTAAAGAATTTAAGGACTTTCTTTATTCATAACTCGGCTCCCACTATTTTATCGGCATTTACACACTCCCATGTTAAATCCGGAAGCCTTGGGTGACTTCATAGTGGTGATCGATTTCTTTACAAAGTTTAATAGAGGGCAACTCATATGGTTTATATTCTATTATTCTTTATAAAGTGGTGTCTAATACCAACTCATCTAATGGATGATTCGATCTTCTTTTACCCCTAGTTCACTTGCCCTCAACCCATTCGGTTTCTATGGCTCGCTGAACTATCTAAGTTTAAAACGTCAACTCCTATTAGTCTGACAATTGAATCTTACCCGGCAACCCATACGGTTTATAGGGGTTTGATTTGTCACAACCAAAGGCATCTAATGCACTCTAGGAATTTATCAACTTTCCCCAAAAATATTACCCCGACATACTCGGAAGAATAATATTCCGGTTTAGATTTCAATTTTCCATGAGTTTGGCAGAGGGTAGGAAACCTCGTAACCTTTATAACTTAGTGTTTGTAAGTGGGAGTATTAACGCGATTATATGCTACACTTTGCACATTAATCCGTTTATAAGCGCGGTTTGTGGTTTGTCAATCATTCAAAATGAAAAACAATAAATAGCAACCTAGTTACTACCAACATATAGCTCATGGACTTTTTCCTAAGTATTGGGCCAAGCCAAATAAAGAAAGGAAAAATATAGTATTGATTCTTCGTTTTCTAGTCGGTCGTCTTCGGTCTTCGTCATAGCCATATGAATAATTACATCATTGAACAATACGTCCTATAATACATATTTTCTAGTAAAAATAAATAGGTTCAAAATGGCCTTTACAACCATATCGAATCGAACAAATCAACAACTAAGTCCACGAGCTATATCACCATCACATAAGGCATTCCATACAACATGTAACGGTAAATGAAATTAAATAATCAATTAATATATTAATCCAATTAATATAAAAATTAATCTATTTAATTTCTACAATATTAATCAAATTAATATTTATAATCATCATTTTAATCCGTTTAAAGTAATCCGGCCAAAACAATATTCTCGTCTAATAATTTCCCTTAATAAAAAGATATTCCAAATATTTTATTAAATCCAATTAAATCCAACTTAAATTTCGAAAATTATTACAACGAAATATAAACACAAAAATGGAGTCCTGGAAAATCCAGTATCAGGCCCAGCCCACGGCCCGATTCAAAATCGGGCCGAAAACCCGAGAATCGCCCGGACCGAGTCACTCGCCATCGCCGCAGCCGGCCGACCAGCTACAAGAGCCTACCGAGTCACTCTCGGCCGGCCAGCAGCCCAAAGAGCCGCCACGGCACTGCCTTCGTATGTATTCGTGTTTAACCCCCGTTTTTCTCATTTTTCTGACTCGCTTGCAAAACAAAAAAGTTTCTTAACTTCATGAAGAACTTATAAATCAATAAAAATCAAATTTTTCAGATTTATAATTTACATAAAATATTCGAAACTTGACTTACTACGAACGATTAAATTTCTTCGATTATATCTATTATGATTCTAAATCATAAACATCATCAAATAAAATTCCAAATGCAAAGATGATCGTATATACGATATATTTGACCTCTCTCCAATACCACTGTTGTGATTCCATAGAAAATAAACGCAGCGGAAGAATAACGGAATCCCTAAGAGGATCGATCAAGTAACGTATATACGAAAAGAAAAATACGAAGATCAAGGAATCAAAGTCCCATACCTATGATGTCTCTGAAAAACCTTCGTATGATGATGATGATGAAGAGCCCTTCGTTCCAAGCACCTAAAGCAAGATGCCTCTACTTCACACGCCGGAACTTGATGGAAAAATCGACAAGCTTCCTTTCTTCAAGAATGCGGCTAGGGAAGCTTGTAGGAATTTTCTCTCTCAATGTATTCTTCTTATATCTTGTCTCTAAGATCAAGATAAAGTTTTCAACCTTACTCTCTCACTCAAATTCGTGATTTTGAGTTCTTACAAGAAGAAGTTGTCCTCTCTCCTTTTTAAAGACTTTTATTTATAAAAAAATGAAAGTCTTCCTTTAACACATGATTGAGGGTATCAAATACACTCACATATGTCACCTAGTGACATAAAATAAGTTTAAAAGAGACAAGAGAGGGAGGGGACGGCCTTAAGGGAAATTTCCAAGAAGATGGGTCGAATTTACTCGCTGTAATCGGATGTTCACAAAACGAATCCTCGTGTATCGATGTTCACCAAACGAATCCGCTTTATTTCCAATGTATTTGGACTAATTAATTAATCCAATTAATTAATTATATCAAACACAAATATATATTTCTCTAAGAAATATAATTTATGAATTAAAGTAATCACCCAAGAACCTACTTACAATTCATAAGACCGCTATTTGATTTATCCGATAAATCAAACTTAGATATCTAATATCTAATATTATAAGAGAGATTATTAATTCACATTTATCCATCAATGATCCTATTGCGCGACTCGTAGGTTCGTCTCACCGGCATTGGGAGGAACCAATGAGTGCGGGCAAAGACTTAGCCAAATTTAGCGGGCCGCACAGTAAACCCCGATCGAGAACGAATGAACGAATCATTCCGTAACCATTATGTCGTGAATACTATATACGTATAGACCCTTCATCGATGTCCCGGCCAAGTCTTCGAGTCACGGTAAAGTCAAACCTCATCGTTGACTAAACTCTATACATGTGTTAATGCAAATCAAACCGATCGATTAATAGTGTATCTAATACGACTATATCGTAATGCTTTGGCCAAAGACTTATGATCTTATTTGCCATTAACCGTATAGGACATTCGCCCGCTCACTAACAGGAGATAGAATCCTTTCTCGGCGTTCAAGAAAGACGCTACCCGCCCGTATAGTCCGCACTTCGAGGTCGACTCAAGAATTAAGTAAATGAGTCTAACTACTCTAATGACAAACTAAACGTCACAGACACATCTTCTACCGAACCCTCAAGTCAAAGGTCCACGTATACTATCACAACCTTTCGATTCGTCATCGACTCTCCGAGTGAATACCGTGTGGTGAATCGAGTATGAGTCATGTTCGAGTATACTGGTCCCACCAATATACTTATAACTATGCTATCAAGACGTGCACACGTCCTAGCATCAGTTATACAAGTCTTATTAAAACTTAATGTCCCGTTAAGTTTTATCGACTTGCGAACTAGTTAAGCATTCGAGCTCTAAACACTTCTAGTGCCTATCTCCTTATCTCCATAAGGAGTAGAATGTTCACTCTCAAATGCAAGGACTATTATTCTATATACCAAATCACAATGCCAGTGATATACAATAATATAGAAATAATAATTGCCTTATTAAATATAATATTCATAAATACAATACAATTGCTCTCACTCTCTCATCCTCTGAGTGGCATTCGAGGGCATATTCCTAACAGTAAGGACCTTATGGCTTACGTACGTAACACAACTTACGTACGTTAGCAGGATGTGGCTAACGTACGTAACGCGTCCTGGGTTTATAAACCCAGGAGTTGTCCGATTTCGGCCATTATCATTTCTCCTCCTCCCCGACTCCTAGGCGATCTTCTTGGCGTTTCCGGCGATTTGAAGCGTGATAACTCCGAATCATCATCTTCTTCGAGTTTTTGGAGTATATTATCAACATCTAATCGTGTTCTTCGTCATTAATTCGAGGTAAACTCCTAAAACCTTGTTTTGGGTAGATTAGGGGGTTTTCATGTTTTCGTCCGATTCGTTCCGTATGGTAGATTAATTCATAATGAATATGATTAATCTTGTTAGTATCATTAGTTTTCCTACGGATTCATGGTATATTTCGTAGTTTTTACGAAATCGAGAGGGTTTGGTTGTGGTCCGCCCTCATTGTTATTTTTGTACGAATATACATGAATCGTAGGCGGGTTTGCGGGTGTATTCCATTTCCGTATTCGTCTAGAGTTGGTTGTGATTATGTTCTTCGAATCGTTAGGTTCGGTTCCGTTGATTCCTAGCGTTCGTTGGTGATTATCCTTTCCGTTCGTTGTGTCGTCAATTATTCAAGGCAAGTATTTTTGGAAACCTTTATGCTTAACGTGGAATGGTACTGTATTTTGTGTATGATTTGCTCACCTCGGGTTGGTCCGACGGGATCAAGGAGGGTGTCCAAAAGGTTGAGTCCTAGATTCATGAGTCTGTTTAGCTAGCCAGCTCGGGAGGGTCCTTAGAGGCCTCGGACGGGATCAATGATATTACTCTGTTCCCAAGGCGATGCATGTGCGTGTTTTGTTTTACGATATGGCCAGCTCGGGAGTGTCCTTAGAGGCCTCGGGCGGGATCAATGGTATTACTCTGTTCCCAAGGCAAATTGTTTGACTGTTTGTTTCCGGAAAAGACATGTCTGTTTTGGTTTTTGAAATTGATTTTGGTGCATGTACTATGAAATGTGTAAGCGATTGGTTTGCCTTGACTACTTGTACTAGCGTAATTGCTAACCCCTTTGGGGACCCGCTTTGGGGAAATTCTTGTTATGGATTTCAGGTTATGATTATCCGGACGAGCGGGCACCGGGACAGTACGAGGATGTTGGCCAGGGTCGTTGACATGTGCATTTGGGTCTTCTTATTTCTTTTGTCCATTTTGATATGGTTGTTCCCACAGTTTTAAACATATAGATGGTACTCGCGAGTACTTAGGCTTTTCATTTCAAACTCCGTATTGTATTACTTTAAATTGTTATATTGTCGGTTGATGCATATTTCGCCGGTTGCTCCGGGCGTATCTTTTCATGTCATATCATTTAAATGTGTGTCCTCGCTAACCGAGATGGTTAGTCGGGTAAAGTTTTCTTGATTGTAGCCTGGTGGGTCCCATGTAGGGGTCCACGGTGCTGTAATATACTCTGAATATCTCGGGGTGTTACCGAAAATGGTATCAGAGCTCTAGGTTTATGGTTACCTAGGCTTGTCAGTTATTTGGGTCTAGTCGTGTTTTGTTTTGCACATTGTCACACCGCTGCCGACATCTCAGTACTTCCAGTGTTCGTAAGTTTCCTTACTCGATTCTTTACTTTCTCGTGCTGCATTCCGTTTCTTGAACTGTGGTTATTCTCCCTCTTTTGCTTATCACCGTAGTTACTTTTTTTTTCTTCCTCCCTAACTCATCCTCGATATACTTCTGTTATCTCTTAACACCAGTATAGATGCCGGAGGAAACCGTGGTCGTGGTCGTGGTCGTGGACGCGGCCGAGGACGTGGGGCAGCCGGTGGGGCGGCCACATCGTATTCTTCGGGAGCCGGTAGTACCGGCGACCGTCACAGTCATGCTTCTTCTCAGGATCGCGCCGACCTTGGTATTGCGGCCGTTATGCAGCAAATGGTAAACCAAATGGCGGCGATAGCTCAAGTGGTTCAAAACCCCGATCAGGCCCTTGCTAATCGGGGCGGAGCAGACCGTTGGCTCTAAGATGTCATCAAGATGCATCCTCCTCAGTTTTCGGGAGCATCAGACCCAATCGGCTGGGAGGGGTGGATCAAGGAGATATCTAAGGTTTTCGTTGCCACCAACTGTCCCGAGGACCGCAAGGTCCCTATTGCCCAGTACTTTCTCACTGGGGACGTATGGATTGGTGGGAGGCCATGGGGCCCAAAGATCATGTTGCTTCGTGCGATGAATTTCAGGAGCTCATGGAGACTGAATATTGTCCGTGGCCGGTCAGACAGGCTCGAGTGCATGCTTTCTATGATTCTCAACCACGGGATATTCCCGTATCCCAAGCTATTGCCGATTTTAACAAAGAGTTGGGCTATGTGAAGACCCAAGTTGTCGAAGAGAGCGACAAAATTTTTCATTTTTCCAGGAGGATGAAACTGTCCATTCGGGACTATATGTCTGGACTCGTCTACACTACTTTGAAGGATTATCATAGTAGGTCCCTCGCTTATGATATGTCGGTGACGGCTAGTGATTTGGCTCGTGAGATCAAGAAGCAGAAGTCGGTCGGAAATTTTTCTGGTCCCAAGAGTGTAGGCCAGCAGAAATCTCAGGCTGCAAATATTTCTACGGGCGGTTCGGATTGTTTCTCTGGGAGCTTTCGGGGTGCCGCTGGAACCTCCGCTCGTGAACCCACATGCTTTAACTGTGGTGTGCAAGGCCATAGGAACCGACAATGTCCTCGTCCGAAGTTTACTTGTCATACTTATGGACAGTTGGGCCACAAGGCCCCCTTTTGTGAACAGATCAGACAGCTTCGCGGCGCCCATTCTTCTCAACCAGTACCTATGGAGCTGAGTGTGAACCAGGGCTCATTTGCTCGGCCACCTCCACCGAGTGCCGACCGAGGTAGGGGTCGGGGTCAACCCGCTAGAGGAGGAGCTTCCAGTGTCGGCTCTGCCCAGCCGCGTATCTATGAGATGAGGAGGGCTGATGATCCAGCGGCTACTGTGGCGACAGGTACCGTTCATATCCATTCTCATCCTGCCAGTGTGCTTTTTGATTCGGGTGCTACGCATTCATTCATCTCCCTAGAGTGTGTGCGCCGTTTAGGTCTCGACTGCTTGTCACCCTGTGAGCCTTTCATCGTTAAACTTCCTAGCGGCGATAGAATTGTCGGTGATCGAGAAGTCCGGGACTGTTCTGTGTTTAATTGTGAGAGGGCTTGGCTCTCTAATCTTATTGTTGTGGGTATCGAGTGTGAGGATTTGATTCTCGGGGATGATTGGATCGAGCGGCATGGCGCAATCATGAACTACCGCACGAGAATCATCACTATGTTAGCCGAGGATGGCACCGAACACTCTTTCGCGGGACGAAAGAGGGGAAACCAGAAGTTCATTATTAACGCCTTGAAGGCGATGAGACTCCTGTGAAAGGGGTGTACTGGTTATTGGTGCTACGCCATGAAGGCGGAGAATGATGGATTGTAGCTTTCGTCGATTCCAGCCGTTAGCGATTTTCCTGATGTATTTCCTGACGAGTTACCGGGATTGCCACCGGACCGTGAGGTCGAGTTTGCTATAGAGTTAGAGCCGGGCGCGGCTCCGATTTCGAAGGCACCGTATCGCATGGCACCTTCAGAGATGTCAGAGTTGAAGAAGTAGTTGACTGAGCTTCTTGAGTCGGGATATGTTTGGCCGAGCGCCTCGCCTTCGGGCGCGCCGGTCCTGTTTGTGCGAAAGTAGGATGGTTCACTGTGTTTGTGTATCAACTATCGCGAACTAAACAAGGTGACCATCAAGAACAAGTATCCTTTGCCGAGAATTGATGAGTTGTTCGATCAGTTGCAGGGAGCCGCGGTATTCTCGAAGATTGATTTGAGATCGGGGTACTATCAGCTCCGGGTGAGGGAGTCCGATGTGCCGAAAATAGCTTTTCGGACGAGATACGGACATTACGAGTTTGTAGTTATGCCTTTCGGGATAACTAATGCGCCGGCAGTGTTCATGCAATTGATGAACAAAGTCTTTATCGAGTATTTGGATAAGTGTGTCGTCGTCTTCATTGACGATATTCTTATTTATTCGAGGAGCGAGGAAGAGCATGCCCATCATTTGCGAGTAGTATTAGACATTTTGAGGACCGAGCAACTCTATGCGAAGTTCTCGAAATGTGAGTTCTGGCTGAAGGAAGTGATGTTTTTAGGTTACGTGATTTCAGCCGAGGGGGTTCGTGTGGATCCACAGAAGATTGAGGCAGTGTTGGATTGGGCACCGCCCAAGAATGTGAAGGAGATCCATAGTTTCTTGGGTTTGGATGGCTACTATCGTAGGATCGTCGAGGGTTTTTCGAAACTAGCTCGGCCACTTACACAGTTGCTCCAGAAATTCGAGAAGTTTGTCTAGAATGACGAGAGGCAGTCGAGTTTTGAGGAGCTGAAGAGGCGTTTGACTTCAGCCCAGATTTTAGCATTGCCATGTGGCAACGAAGGTTTTGCTATTTATAGCGATGCTTCGGGACAGGGTCTTGGGTTCGTGTCGATGCAGCATGGCAAGACCATTGCCTATGCGTCGAGACAGTTGAGGCCATATGAGCTTAACTACCCTACTCAGGATTTGGAGTTAGCGGCAGTTGTCTTTGCGCTCAAGATTTGGCATCACTATCTTTTCGGCTCTACTTGTCACATTTTTACCGATCATAAAAGTCTGAAATACATATTTACTCAGCGGGAGTTGAATATGAGGCAGAGAAGGTGGTTAGAGCTGATTAAGGATTATGACCTCGAAATTCTTTATCATGCGGGCAAGGCAAACGTCGTGGCCGATGCCTTGAGTCGGAAACCGGTTGCGTTGCGAACGCTTGAGATCCTTACGTCTCAGTCTGAGCTTCGGCGGGCTTTGATCGATTTAGATGTTGAGGTTTTGTTGCCGGGAGCCATCGGGCAACTTTGTGCCTTAGAGATTTCGTCGTCTTTGATCGTTGAAATTAAGCTGAAGCAGTTAGAGGATCCGATGATTACTCAAATCTGAGAGAACGTTCTTAAGGGAAAGTCTCCTGGGTTTGTGATTCACGAGGATGGTATTTTGAGATTCCAGAGTCTGCTTTGTGTGCCGAACGACTCAGAGTTGAGGCAGAGTATTTTGCGTGAGGCTCATGCTACACCTTACTCCGTTCATCCTGGTTCGAGTAAGATGTACAAGGACCTGAGAAGGAATTTCTGGTGGAATGATATGAAAGAGGAGGTCGCGCAGTTTGTAGCGAGATGTTTGACTAGTCAGCAGGTCAAAATCGAGCATCAGCGACCGGCTGGGTTATTGTAGTCACTTCCCGTTCCAGAATGGAAATGGGAAGATATATCGATGGATTTCGTTACGAGTTTGTCGAGATCGAGGTCGGGCATGAATATGGTTTGGGTGATTGTTGATCGTCTGACCAAATCGGCACATTTTCTGGGCATCAAGGACACTTGGGGCCCGTAGAAGTTGTCTCGTGTATTTATCGCGCAGATTGTGAGGCTTCACGGTACTCTGAAGTCTATTGTTTCGGATCGTGATGGCCGATTTGTATCGCACTTTTGGCAGGTGGTGCATAAAGCATTGGGTACTTGTTTGCGTTTGAGTACCTCTTTTCATCCCCAGTCAGATGGACAGTCGGAACGCACTATCCAGACATTTGAGGATATGTTGCGTGCTTGTGCTCTCGATTGGAGTAGTGACTGGGAGGAGCATTTGCCATTAATCCAATTCACGGACAACAATAGTTGGCACGCGTCGATTCGGATGGCACCGTATGAGGCACTCTACGGACGGCGTTGTCGATCGCTGATTTGTTGGAATGAGGCGTCCGATTTGATCGGGACCGAGCCGGATGTTGTTTTAGAGACGAGGCGGAAGATAGAATTAATCCGAGAACGGATGTTGACTGCCAAGAGTCGACAGAAGTCATATGCCGATGTCCGTCGCCGGCCTTTAGAATTCGAGGTGAGAGACCACGTTTTGCTGAACGTGTCGCCGACGAGAGGAGTTTTCCGTTTCGGGAAGAAGGGGAAATTGAGTCCGAAATTTATTGGACCATTCGAGATTCTCGAGCGAGTCGGTGGGTTAGCTTACCGTTTGGCGTTACCCCCAGCCCTGAGTCATGATCATAGCGTTTTTCATGTTTCCCAGCTGAGGAAATATGTTCCGGATCCTAGTCATATCATCGACTTTGGCGAGATCGATATTGCCGAGGACATTACCTTCGAGGAGCGTCCCTTGAGGATTTTGGAGCACCGTGAGAAGCGATTAAGGCATAAGACCATTCCTTTGGTCAAAGTGCAGTGGTCGAGACATGGTGTCGAGGAGGCGACTTGGGAAACCGAGGATAACATGCGTGCTAAGTACCCCGAGTTGTTTATTTCTTAAGTTTCGGGACGAAACTTGTTTTTAGAGGGGTAGAATGTAATATCTGCATTTTTTTTCCTTTCCCTTAATATTCTCATTTTGGTGTATTTTTGTTTTTGGCAACTCGTTTGTAACTGTGTTGACATTTTGAGGATATTTAATATTGGAATTTTTGTCGTTCGAGCTTGTTTCGGACTCGTTTTACCCGATTCGGTGTTTCATGTTGTTTTCGTCGCTATTTCGGGTATTCTCGCAAATCGTCGTTCGGAACCGCCGTTTCGGGGTTGCCAAGGATCCATCTCATGTTAATATGCATTTTGTGAGATTTTGTTTGGTGTTTCGGCCATGTATCGTTCATTTCAGATGTTTTGGGCAGTTACGTGATTTCCTCAAAGTTTTGGGATAATTACGATGGTTGTTGTTTTCCCGAACCTTTGAGTAGTCGGGAATATGTTTTATTTTAACACTTTCATTCGTCGGCTCGAATCCTTTACGTTCGTACCATCATGAATCGTTCACCGTTGTATTTTGACTCTTTCCGGTAACCCCCTCTCTTGTCTAATTCTGGCCTAGGAAGGGATGTTACGTACGTAACACACCTTTGGTTACGTATGTAACGGCCTGTGCAAATTTTTTTGGGTAAAAGGGACGATACCCCGGTAAATTATAGGCATTTCTGCCTTTTTGGTTACGTACGTAAGGATCTTATGGCTTACGTACGTAACACAGCTTACGTACGTTAACACACATTTGGTTACGTACGTAACGGCCTGTGCAAATTAGTACAGGCATTTTTGCCTTTTTGGTTACGTACGTAAGGACCTTATGGCTTACGTACGTAACACAGCTTACGTATGTTAGCAGGCTGTGGCTAACGTACGTAACGCGTCCTGGGTTTATAAACCCAGGAGTTAACCGATTTCGGCCATTATCATTTCTCCTCCTCCCCATTCGACTCCTAGGCGATCTTCTTGGCATTTCCGGCGATTTGAAGCGTGATAACTCCGAATCGTCATCTTCTTCGAGTTTTTGGAGTATATTATCAACATCTAATCGTGTTCTTCATCATTAATTCGAGGTAAACTCCTAAAACCTTGTTTTGGGTAGATTAGGGGGTTTTCATGTTTTCGTCCGATTCGTTCCGTATGGTAGATTAATTCATAATGAATATGATTAATCTTGTTAGTATCATTAGTTTTCCTACAGATTCATGGTATATTTTGTAGTTTTTACGAAATCAAGAGGGTTTGGTTGTGGTCTACCCTCGTTGTTATTTTTGTACGAATATACATGAATCGTAGGCGGGTTTGCAGGTGTATTCCATTTCCGTATTCATCTAGAGTTGGTTGTGATTATGTTCTTCGAATCGTTAGGTTCGGTTCCGTTGATTCCTACCGTTCGCCGGTGATTATCCTTTCCGTTCGTTGTGTCGTCAATTATTCAAGGCAAGTATTTTTTGAAACCTTTATGCTTAACGTGGAATGGTAATGTATTTTGTGTGTGATTTGCTCACCTCGAGTTGGTCCAACGGGATCAAGGAGGAGTCCAAAGGGTTGAGTCCTGGATTCATGAGTTTGTTTAGCTAGCCAGCTCGGGAGGGTCCTTAGAGGCCTCAGGCGGGATCAATGATATTACTCTGTTCCCAAGGCGATGCATGTGCGTGTTTTGTTTTACGATATGGCCAGCTCGGGAGGGTCCTTAGGCCTCGGGCGGGATCAATGATATTACTCTGTTCCCAAGGCAAATTGTTTGACTGTTTGTTTCCGGAAAAGACATGTCTGGTTTTGGTTTTTGAAATTAATTTTGGTGCATGTACTATGAAATGTGTAAGCGATTGGTTTGCCTTGACTACTTGTACTAGCGTAATTGCTAACCCCTTTGGGGACCCGTTTTGGGGAAATTCTTGTTATGGATTTCAGGTTATGATTATCAGGACGAGCGGGCATCAGGACAGTACGAGGATGTTGGCCAGGGTCGTTGACATGTGCATTTGGGTCTTCTTATTTCTTTTGTCCATTTCGATATGGTTGTTCCCACAGTTTTAAACATATAGATGGTACTCTCGAGTACTTAGGCTTTTCATTTCAAACTCCGTATTGTATTACTTTAAATTGTTATATTGTCGGTTGATGCATATTTCGCCGGTTGCTCCGGGCGTATCTTTTCATGTCATATCATTTAAATGTGTGTCCTCGCTAACCGAGATGGTTAGTCGGGTAAAGTTTTCTTGATTGTAGCCTGGTGGGTCCCATGTAGGGGTCCACGGCGCTGTAATATACTCTAAATATCTCGGGGTGTTACAGTAGGCTTCTTTGACTTGCTTATTCTCACATAGACTGAAGCTTCGTCCTATTTGTCCCACATAGGCCAGAATAAGTTTTCCTTAGTCCACACAGGGCTAAGTTTACTCAAAGGTAAATAATGGTGAAATCACTGATTTAAACAGCAACTTGAACACTTGATGATTTTAGGCTGATAATGTGCTGCTCACGTGGACTGAGTATATTTCTTCTCTCAAATATTGATATATGCTCGAATAAATATATTTGATCTTGTAAACTTTGATTGACGCTAATGAATATTCAGTCATTTGTCTTCTCGTTCGTATATATCGTATATATTCGTGAATGTTTCTCAGTCTGAGTTCTTAGTTGTTTGCAATGTCCTATTGCATGGACTATTTATAACATTGGAATAGATCCGTTATAAATATGTCCGTTGGCTGATTAGTGGGCTAAGATCCATTCTGATTGGTTGATTGACTTTCAAGATGCTAGATCCGGATTTTGCTCCTTGTCTAAAGATCCTTCTCAGTTGGTATTTAAATACTTTATTCGATCAAAATCATGATTTGAGGTCAGGTAACAATCTCCGAAAACCGTAACAGGTCTAAAAATAATAAATGAACTCGTAGAAACAACAAAGTGTCAGTTTCGAACAGGATTTACGAGAAACGAGCCTCAACACGGAAAAGTTACACTAATATGCATATTCTCACAAAACAACCCTGAAACTCGCTCAGATGGTCAAGAATGCAGAACAAAATAGTTTCAGAATTCCAAAACATATACAAGTGAGTCGTCCAAAATGGAAATACATCAAAAATAGAAAGTACTAAAATAGAATGTGCGGATATTACATTCTCTCCCAAAACACAAAGTGAGTAAATCGGGATATCTCGCTTTCATATTATCTTCCGTCTCCCATGTAGCCTCTTTTGATCCATGTCTCGACCATTGCACCTTAACCAAATGAATGGTCTTATGTCTAAGTAGTTTTACCCGATGTTCTAAAATCTGAATCGATTTCTCCTCAAATGTGATGTCAGGGCCCAACTCGATCTCTCCAAACTCGATAATGTGACTAGGATCTGGTACATACTTTCTTAGCTAGGATACATGAAATATGTTATGCACGTGACTCGAGGATGGCGGCAAACCCAAACGATATGCAAGATCTCTGACTCGCTCTAAAATCTCGAAATGCCCAATGTACCTCGGACTAAGCTTACCCTTCCGACCGAAGCGGTAAACTCTCTGAGTCGATGATACCTTCAGCAACACATGGTCCCCAATCTAAAATTCTAATGGGCGGTGATGTGTGTCGACATAAGACTTCTGTCGACTCTGAGCAGTCAAGAGTCTATCATGAATCAATGTGATCTTCTCCCTTGTCTCAACTAATAAATCCAGTTCCGTACCAATCATTTCGGATGCATCATCCCAGCAAAGCAGCGATCTACACCGTGTTCCGTACAAGGCCTCAAATGGTGCCATTTTAATCGAGGCGTGCCAACTATTCTTGTACGTAAAGATCAGTGGTAGATGCGACTCCATATTGTCCTTCCAGTCTAGGGCACAGGCTCTAAACATATTTTATAGCGTCTGAATCATCCGTTCTACCTATCCGTCTATTTGGGAATGGTTGTTAGGAATACTTGTTAGATTTTGATGATGTCATTAATGTAATCAAATGTTTATTACTTGGCAAAAATGTAAGGAAGAACCAAATGAGTATCTTCCATAGGCCAAATTATGTTAAGTTAAATACTTGGCAAAATGTAAAGAAGAACCAAATGAGTATCTTCTATAGGCCAAATAAGTTAGGCTCAAATCGGCTAAGGACAAAGGCACAGCTAAGTACATCAGAGAAAGTATAGCCGAGTCAAGTCAGAGAAGTTCTGGTCAACAAAAATTCATCAGAAATGTTTGACCAGATTGCAGTCAGGTGACTTCAGACAAGTCATCTGATCAGGCGAGTCTCAAACAGTCAGCATCAGAGAAGTCCAAACTGCAGAGAAGATGACTGTACATCAGCCAAGTTGACTTATAAGAGATCAGCCTAGTACTCCAAAGTCCACGTCAGCACGCGTTGAATAGTCAAATATTACGGAAAGTCACATGCAAGCGTGAAGAGACAAATTGGAGAGATTCCCACAAGGATATGAATTAAATACTTCATCCAGACCTACCACTGAAGACTTTAATCTTATTGTATTTAAAAGATATGACGCCTCACATGCAAAGTCTTCTCAACGGTCGAAAGATGGATTAAAATATGGGAATCCAGCCTTGCAACGTTCAGAAAAATAAACAAAGAAGTCTATTTCTCCAACGGACGTATTTGTTACAAGATGTGCAACGACTATGAAGAATGCTCAAAGATCGACACCTATATATATCCGAAGATTTGAAGTTGAACAATAATGGTGCGAACAAAATCTCAAGCAATCAAAGCATTCGAAGCAATCAAAAAGTGAACTATAGCATCGTGAAAAGAGCAATACTCAAAGTTCATATTTGAAGAAGCTCTTAGTTGGAGAAGACAAAAACTCGTGTCTTTAATCATGAGTTCGGGGTACTTCACTGGTTGAAGTTCAAGACTGTAAAGGCATCTAAGGATTGCGGATCAAGAGGTGCAAGGCAGTCAAGGGAGTTGCAACGGCAAGGAATTCCACTGGTTGGAAGTTGTTGTAATTGGTTGAAATCACTGTAATCTTTATCACTGGTTGACAATTATAGTGAATTCATCTCCAACTGGTTTGGAGAAAAGTGTATTAGTAGAGGATTACCCCACCTCTGAGAACACTATAACTACCTGCGTATTTTACTGTTTTATAGCATCATACTTTAACTGCTGCATTCATTGTTAAGTGTTTCATTGGTTGTTTCTGTATTCGTTATCAGCTGACTTCCGCACGTATTGAGTACAAACGACTCTAAGTCATTTGCATATCTATCAGTTGAGAAACTTACTCTTCGTGGAAAAGAGGTTAAGAGTTTCAATAAGTCTATTCACCCCCCCTCTAGAGTTATTCCTGGACGACTTGTGACCTACAAGTGGTATCGGAGAGGTTGGTTCATTCATTTCACGAACTAGATCAATATATCGAGGATATATATATTTTTCAACTCTCATTGTAAAATGGAACACATGCAACACATGCACTCTCTTCAGTTGACGATTATGATCTTTGGAAGATAAGGATGCAGGCACACATATCTTCAATCCATGATGACATGTGGTGTATCATTGAGGACGACCCGTTCATATTCGAGAAGGACAACACTCCTGAGGAGATTGCAGCTGGGAAGCCTGAAAAGATCCCAAAGAAGAGGACGGAGCTGAATCCAGAAGAAAGAAAGTTAGCCAACCTAGACAACCGTGCCAGAGATGTGCTATACCATACCCTTAACAAATCAACAATGGTCAAGATTAAAAACTGCAAAAATGCCAAGGAGATTTGGGATACCCTTGTTGTGATGTGCGAAGGTACCGAGCTAATAAAAGAAAACGAGTTGTCAATCGCTACCCAGAAGTTTGACAACTTCAAAATGAAGACCGGAGAATCCATAGACCAGGTGGACACAAGGTTCACAGAGATTATCAACGAAATCAATTCTCTGGGAAAATCCTATGGCAACAGGGAGATGGCCTTGAAGGTTCAGAGATCACTCAACCCAGAGTGGAATATGAAGACGGTAGCCATGAGGGAATCCAAAGACCTCAATAAAATCAAGATTCAAGAACTATTCTCTGACCTGAAGGCTTATGAATTCAAACTCCCAAGTTCATCATCAAACGAGCCTGTAGAGAAGGGAATAACATTTGCAGCCGAGTCTCCTGCCAAAAGATTATCTGAAGTTAAACCTCCAAATCCACTCGATTTCGAGGAAGAGATGGCGTTCATCATGCAGAGGTTCAGCAACTTCAGGAAGAATTACTCCAAATATAAAAAGAATTATAAGGAGAATCCCAGAAGAAACCAAAAAGTCGGAAGCTGTAAAGTGGAGTGTTACAAATTCCATAAGACAGAACACATTCAAATCGACTATCCTGATCTTAAGAAGGACGAGAGCAAGAAGGAGGTGAGCAGGAAAGAAGACCGAAGGAAGTCCTTCATCGGAGAAGATCAAGAGTGTGTAGAGTCAAGCAGCAGATTCTTCTCTGATGATGATGAAGAGTATGATTGCCTGATGGCCAACCTAGCTGATGAAGAGGTAACATGAAAACCCTCTATTTCAAATAATAGTTCAGCCATGTCACAAGATATGGACTTGCAGGAATCTATAAATCAGCTACTTATGGATTTTCAGACACTAAAATCTGCACACCTATCTGTATCAGCCGAGAAGACTCAGCTGCAAGATGAGAATAGGCAGCTGAAAAATGATTTTGAAAAACTCAGCCTAGAATTGAATAAAGTAAAATCTGATCTTGAAAACCAGGCTGCAGTTAACTTGAAAAACCAGGCTGATGTCACTACAGCTGAGATACAATGATTAACTGTTTTGAATAGTGAAAAATCAGCTGCACTTGCTCATGTCAAAGCCGAATTTACTAAACTGACTTAGGTAAGTAAGACTCAGGCGCAGGAAATAACCTCCCTGAAGGTGTCTCTAACTCTGGATGAACTGTGTACTAATAAAAGGCCACTGTATTCCAGATCAGGCCTGGAATATGATCCTCACACTCCCTATAGTTCTAAAACCACTTTCATCGAGGGAGAAACAATTGTATCGTCTGCTGAGCCTATATAGAAACCTGTATTTAAAAATAGGCAACAGCCAAGTCACAAGTCTAGGCTGCAGCCAGGGTATACAAGGCAGCCACCTAGACAAGCGACTAGGCAATGTCCAAGGCAGAAGCAGCAGCCCAGACAACATGCCCATTATTATCAAAAACTCCCCAAAAACAGATTTCAAAATGGGAGGGGCAAATGGAAGCCTCAAGGTTATCCTAACTTTCAAAATGAACAAGTGTGGAGACCTCAAAGATTTAATAAATGGTCTCAGCCAAGGTTTAGAAATAGCCCACACTACCAATATTATGAGGCATATCCGGTATACAATCCTAATAGAGGATATAGACCCAGACCTTACACACCTTATAAGGCTAATAATAACAACAATTTTCACAATCCAAGGAGAAATCAATTCTCCAGGAAACCATCTAACCCTAGAGGACCCACACAGATTTGGGTACCTAAATCTCTGCTTGTATGATTGCAGAAAAGGTGGAAGGACTACTACCACATATCCACAAATTCAAACTTTGGAGGTGAAGAATGGTTTGTAGATTCCGGATGCTCGAGGCACATGACCAGGAACAAAAAGATGCTGACAAAATATACCAAAGAAAAAGGTCTAGACGTAACCTTTGGAGATAGCTCTAGAGGAGAAACAAAGGGCTTTGGAGAGCTGCACCGAGGAAATATCATCATATCCAAAGTTCAATATGTCAAAGGGCTCAAGTATAATCTCCTGAGCATAAGCCAGTTTTGCGATGAAAAGAATCTAGTAGTCTTCAACATTTGGAAATGTATGGTGATAGATATCCTATCTGGAGAGGTGAAGCTACAAGGATTCAGAAGGAGAGATGTCTACATGATAGATTGGAACACAGGAACTCCTAATACCTGTTTTCTATCTAAGACAATAGCTGAGAATGGATGGCTATGGCACAAAAGATTATGTTATCTGAACTTCAAAGCCATTAACAAGATCAATTCTCAGAAGCTGGTCAGAGGACTTCCAGAGGAAACATTCAAGAAGGAAGCTCTTTGTGATGCATGTCAGAAAGGAAAGCAGACCAGAGCATCATTCAAGCCAGTCCAACTTACTACCCTCACATCGAGAATCTTAGATCTACTCTATATGGATCTATTTGGCCCTATCAAGCCGAGGACTCTAAGTGGTAGAAAACATGCTCTAGTAGTAGTGGATGACTAATCAAGGTACACATGGATTATCTTCTTGTATAAGAAGAGTGAAACCTTGACCAAGCTATCTGAGCTGCTGAGAAGGATCCAAAATGAGAAATCCCTCTCAATTATCAAGATCAGATCAGATAGAGGAGGAGAATTTCTCAACAAGGTGATCACTGATTACAGCGATCAGAATGGAATCCAACATGAGCTCTCTGCATCCAGGACCCCCCAGCAGAATGGTGTTGCCGAAAGAAGAAACAGAACCCTAAAGGAAGCAGCCAGGTCCATGATTGCAGAAGCAGACCTACCTAAGAGGTTCTGGGCAGAAGCTGTGAACACAGCTTGCCATACTTAGAACAAGAGTATGATAGTAGGGAGACATGGCAAAACTCCCTATGAGGTTTGGAATAACAGAACACCTACTATTGCTTGCTTTCATATTTTTGTTTGTAAGTGTTTCATCCACAACAATGGTAAAACCCAACTAAATGCCTTTGATGCTAAAACTGATGATAGTCTCTTTATGGGATACTCACAAAGAAGCAAGGCATATAGAGTTTTTAACAAAAGAACCTTAGTTGTAGAGGAAACACCTCATGTTGTATTTGATGAATCTACTGTTGAGTACAGGAAGCAAGTAGAGCTAATTGAGAATAAGCTCAAACCCGCAAACCTCGAAGAAGTCATTGTACATGACACAGGAATGGTGGACTCATCTGCAGATCAGCCTGAAGACCCATCTGTAGCTGATGAAGACCCAACTGCAGATCATATAGGATCACCAAAACTACCTGATCCAGTTACCGCTGATGAAGATCAAACTATAGCTGATAAAGACTCATCTGCAGACCAGACCAGATCGCAACCTGCAGATGACAAGACGGTAGCTGATCTAGTTGTAGACCAAGGAGACCAGATCCAAGCTGATGCAGATAGAGAGGAAATCCACCAGAGCAAATCTACAGGGGGAACAGACCCTGATGAAGAAGATATCCCTAAGTGGCTCAAAGACCATCCAATCCAACAAATCATTGGGAAGCTGACTGATGGAGTTAAGACAAGACAGTCTACTCTACCTGCAGGAATGGCAATGTTCTCTTGCTTCATGTCCCAGATAGAACCCAAGTCAACATAACAAGCCTTGGAAGACTATTCTTGGATCAATGCCATGCAAGAGGAGCTTGAACAAATGGAAAGGAACAATGTTTGGGAACTAATATACAGACCAGATCATAAGAAAGTTATTGGCACCAAATGGGTGTACAAAAACAAAAGCGACGAAGATGGAGCTGTTGTTAGGAATAAAGCCAGACTTGTTGCTAAAGGATATGCACAGTGTGAAGGAATAGATTTTGATGAAACCTATGCACCTGTTGCAAGATTAGAAGCTATCAGACTATTTCTCACATATGCTGCATTCAAGGATTTTGAAGTCTATCAGATGGATGTAAAAAGTGCATTTCTTAATGGGATCCTAGAAGAAGAAGTCTATGTAGAGCAACCCCCAGGATTTGTCAACGGAGACAAAGTCTACAAGCTGTTGAAATCTCTATATGAACTTAAGCAGGCACCAAGAGCTTGGTATGAAACCTTATCTGTATTTCTTGAGAAGAACGGTTTCTGCAAAGGGAAAGTGGACAAGACCTTATTGAGAGTGGAGCACGAAGGCCACATATTAATAGTTCAGATATATGTGGATGACATTATATTTGGCTCAACCAACCCAGAGCTGTGTGAGAAATTCTCAAATCTCATGCAAGGAGAATTTGAGATGAATATGATGGGAAAGCTTAAGTTCTTCGTTGGATTACAAGTCAAGCAGATGGAAAATGGAATTTTCATCAATCAAGCCAAATATATTCGAGATCTAATCAAGAGATTTGGAATGGAATCAGTCAAACTAGCAAGAATTTCTATGAGCACAAGTACTCACCTAGATGCAGATAAGGGAGGCATATCAGTGGATTCAACCCACTACAGAGGACTTATTGGTTCATTACTATACCTCACTGCAAGCCGACCAGATATATCTTATGCCGTAGGAGTATGCACACGATTTCAATCCAAACCAAAGTAGTCTCACCAAGATGCAGCCAAGAGAATAATTAAATACCTTAAGTCTACAGTCAACGTTGGACTATGGTATCCTAAGGACGATAACTTCGAGCTATCAGGATATTCAGATGCGGATTTCATAGGATGCAAAATTAATAGGAAAAGCACCAGTGGAACGTGCCAATTCCTAGGAACCAGACTGATATCCTGGTTTTGCAAGAAGCAGGTTTCTAACTCTATCTCCACCACAGAGTCAGAATACCTAGCTGCAGGTAGTTGTTGTGCCCAGATCTTATGGATCAGACAACAGCTAAGGGACTACAACATCATTGCCAATGAAGTTCCTATCTGGTGTGACAACAACAGTGCTATTGCAATAGCCAACAACACGGTATTGCACTCAAGGACCAAGCATATTGATGTTAAGCATCACTTCATAAGAGATCACGTGCTTAACAAAAGTGTAAGAGTTGAAAGAGTCAGCAAGGACTACCAAATTGCTGATATCTTCACCAAACCTTTGCCAGAAGAAAGATTTTTGGAGCTGAGCAGAGAACTTGGATTACTAGATTGGGAATCTAGTACAGAAAAAAAAGCTAGCTGAAGTAGATCAGACAAAGGAATGGAGTAAGCTGATCATAGGAATCAGAACCTACCTGATGTAGACAAGAAGACGAAGGACAGACGAAGGAACCTAGATGATCAAACCACATGCGAGAAGTCAAAGGAGTCAACTCACCTGATGCAGAGCAGTCAACAATCAACGGTCAACCAGCTAAGTTTTCTAAACCTAACCGACCTCAGAATATTATATTATTATCTGCTATTTGTATAATAATATCATCTTTTTTAGATCACAAGTGGCATAATACTATATGCTTAAAATACACGTGGCAATCACAAGTTCAATCGACCTCCACTGTGACCAAGTAAAATCCAACCGTCTATTTTCAAACTCAAAACCTGGACCACCGATTACTAAATTTGAATTTTAAAAAATCCTCAAAAGGTGGACCAGTGATTAAAATAAATGTTTATTTAATTACAGCGTCGTTTCATTTTCCTTTTAAGGACGGGAAAACCCTTTCACTTTACCTTCATCAAACTTTCGAAACCCTAATTTTCAGAGCATAAATCCTTTTGAACTCTCAATACACTAAGAAATCGTCTATATTGCAGAAATGGAATCCTACTTTGAAGGCGTAAATATGAAGGCAGTCAAGGACCAGATCATTTTCTCCCTGGTCGTTGATTTTGAGGGACTCCTGGAATCGAATATGGAGAACAATGATGTGCTTGACCTCATTTGCGCGATGAAGATGAATGGGATCTATCCATTTTTGGACATCAGTCCCAAGCACTTCTTTAAGGAGGACGTTATTGCATTTTACCGAGAGGCTCGAGTGATTAAATCGGGGATTCGAAGCACTGTCGGCGGAATCCAAGTGGACATATCGCCGGAGACGATCGGAAAGGCATTTGGAATGAAGAATCGCGGTGTGGCGGTCGAGGCCCTTAGACAGAGCGCAGCCGATACCTGGCTGAAGATTACGGCGGTCGACCAACCGGAGAAACTAAATCTAACTGCCCAAAGGAGTGAAATTAAAAGGGTGTATCGCTATGTGTTGGACATTACCAACAAGATAGTGATGGGCATGGCCGGTAGCTATGACCAACTGTCGTCAGCTAAATTTATAGTGCTGGGAGCACTAATCCAGGACACGCCAATTGACTGGATGGACTACATTTACAGGCAGTTGGCGCGCGAGGTCAACAAGGCCGAGTGGCTTGTTGAGGAGAAGAAGTTTAAATCCAAGCTGGCATTCGGAACGCAGCTAAGTTGGATTCTGGATAAACTTGGTGTGGCAAAGGGAAATACTGACCCCTTCCACATCAATAAAAGACTTGGTCATCTAGACCAAGAAACATTGAGGAGGCTAGGAAGCATAAGAAGAGCAGCTCAGATCTTAAAACAGCTGTCTGATCAGGGACCTACCTACAAATACCCTGAATCATCATACGAGTCCGACCAGGCTGCAACTCGCAACCCACCTGTAGCCCAGTCTGATACAGAGTCGGACAACACTCCTGTTGCTCTTCGTTTAAAGATAAGGGGACCAGCCCCTGGTGAGCCCTCCATAATTCATCCCTCACCAGAACCTTCTCCAAAGAGGCCCAGGCGTTTGCAGTTTAGTGAAGAGGAGCAGCCAGAGCAATATTTCAGCCCTGCAGCTAAGTCACCTACTCATTTGGAGGACCCGCCTGCTCCTGCCAGCCTGGAGACCCAGATCGTCCCTCTTCTCACTCCACAGTACATATCAGAGGAAGAGGAAGCAGGTTTAATCATCAACATACCTGAGGTGAACTATAGCTTCAACCTGCTTGACAACAACATCTTTAACCTATCCATAGAGCAGCTCAAACTGGTAAAACCCCTTGCTCTAAAACATTCCTTCATTCACATTTATAAGGAATGAAAAACTTTAAAATCATATTCTTTCACTCAACTACAATCTTTCGTTGAGGTGAGTGGCTGGGAGTATCCCCAGGCCACAGAAAAAGCGCTGATGCATTTTTGTAACGAGTTAGATGCAATTTTATTACTTCAGGAAAATTGGTTCATGTCCAATTTTAAAACCAACATGGACCAATTTATCGATACTATTATGTATAACATTTTTTATGGTTCTGTTGATAAAGAAGAAGAAGAAATTGAAGAGAAAGAAATTAGAATAGAGGAGTTAGTGGAGGAAGAAGAAGAAATTATTATTATTGATGATGAAGAGGGGAGACATGAAGAAAGAGAACAAGAAAGTATCTTAGTTGAAAAACAAACTCGAGAAGAATGAGTCGAAAAAACTGTGGAATTAATGGATGAAAAAGAAAAAGAAGGATAAGAAGTTGATCAGGAGGATGAAGAAGAAAAAGAAGATGAAAAAGATAAAGATGATGATAAAAAGGATGATAAAGATGAAGATAAAAATGATGATTATGATGATGATGGTAAGGATGAAGGAGGAGAAAAAGAGGCTGAGAAAGAAAAGGAGAATGATAAAGAGGAAGAAAAGGAAGAAGGAGAGAAGGATTTGGAAAAGAAATAAGGAGAAAAAGAGAAGGAGCCAGAAAAGGAGGCAGAAAAGGAAGCTGCATCAGACAAGGCTGGGGTACCTGCCTGCTATACCAGCCTAGATGCAGACCTGGCCGAAGATTCCAGATCGGGGACCCCAGAACAGACCCCATCTGGTATGCCAGCTGCAGACAGGAGTCTACAGACAGGTTGGTTATCCGCACACCCACCTACAGGCGTCGAAGGCTCAGGCGAGCACGCTCCACAGACATCACAAATTACACCTGTGATGACTGAGTTGATCCGACAGATTGTAAAAGAAACTGTTGGAGAGCTGCTTGCTTCTCAAGTCACTCCTGACCTGTAGTATATCAATGCCAAAATTGACACCTTGCTGCAGCGGAACATCCCTCAACCACCTCCTCCTACAAACAACATAATTCCCCTTGGCATGTCTGACTGGATGCTTAGAATGGAGCAGCAATTGACCACCCTGGTTGATGCTGGCAAAAAGGGGGAAGAGAGGTCACAAGGGGAAGGTAGCAAGCAGGGGAAATAAGAGGAATTCAAGAGATGAGGACCAAGAAGAAGCAAGATGTCTAAATGATCACAGCTGGGACATCTTTGGAAAAGAGGAAGGGAGAAGCTGAGCTAGAGCAGACTGATGATCAGCCTACAGTCAAAAGAAGGAGGATCAGAATTGGGGACAAGCCTACACTATAATGGGAAGGCAGAGAGTTGTGGTATGTTGAAGATTTCCTTCCTATCGAAGTTGCACCTATGTGGGGAACTGCAAAGAAAAAGTTCATCAGAGATTTTTATATCTGGGAGTTACTCCAGGATAAAGATTGCTCCCCACAGCAGACTTTTATTAATTTCATGGAAGAAGCACATCCAAATCTCTGGGCTGTCTTACTAAAACGTGCAAAGGGATGTAATGCATACCCCATGATTCCTCTCTTCAGGCCTAAAGACCCTCCAACCTTAGAAAATGGTGATTTGGATGAATTAGCACTTCAAAGGAAAATAAAGAAGCTTTGTGACGAGCATAAGTTCTCCTCACAAGAAGAACAAGACTTTGCTGCCCTAGTTGTCAGAAGGAAGTACGGTCTTGCCCCAGTCAAGAGAAGGCCAATTAGAGCTAAGCCTATCAGACCTGCCAAGCAGCCTATCCGCAGAGGCAGAGGAAGAGGCAGATGATTTGTCTGTATTCATTTTTTTATGAAAATTTTGTACTTGTAATTTTCCTGTAATTGTTTTGATCATTGAAAGCCTTATACTTGTAAAGCAATACAGAAAAATTAATATAATAGTCTTTTGAATGACAATTTCTAGTTGTCTCAAAACTAGACTGATTTTAGTTTGTGTCTTGCACTCAAGTGCAGACTTGTTCATTTGAATAATTTGCTTAAGTTTTGCCATCATCAAAATAGGGGAAATTTGTTAGGAATTAATGTAATTCAAATGTTTATTACTTGGCAAAAATGTAAGGAAGAACCAAATGAGTATCTTCCATAGGTCAAATTATGTTAAGTTAAATACTTGGCAAAATGTAAAGAAGAACCAAATGAGTATCTTCTGTAGGCCAAATAAGTTAGGCTCAAATCGGCTAAGTACAAAGGTACAGCTAAGTACATCAGAGAAAGTACAGCCGAGTCAAGTCAGAGAAGTTCTGGTCAACAAAAATTCTTCAGAAATGTTTGACCAGACTGCAGTCAGGTGACTTTAGACAAGTCATCTGATCAGGCGAGTCTCAAACAGTCACCATCAGAGAAGTCCAAACTGCAGAGAAGATGACTGTACATCAGCCAACTTGACTTATAAGAGATCATCCAAGTACTCCAAAGTCCATGTCAGCATGCGTTGAATAGTCAAATATTACGGAAAGTCACATGCAAGCGTGAAGAGACAAATTGGAGAGATTCCCGCAAGGATATGAATTAAATAATTCATCCAGACCTACCACTAAAGACTTTAATCTTATTGTATTCAAAAGATACGAAGCCTCACATGCAAAGTCTTCACAACGGTCGAAAGATGGATCAAAATATGGGAATCCAGCCTTGCAACGTTCAGAAAAATAAACAAAGAAGTTTATTTCTCCAACGAACGGATTTGTTACAAGATGTGCAATGGCTATGAAGAATGCTCAAGGATCGACACCTATATATATATATATATATACGAAGATTTGAAGTTGAGCAATAGCGGTGCGAACAAAATCTCAAGCAATCAAAGCATTCAAAGCATTCAAAAAGCGAACTATAACATCATGAAAAGAGCAGTACTCAAAGTTCATATTTGAAGAAGCTCTTAGTTAGAGAAGACAAACTCGTGTCTTTAATCCTGAGTTCGGGGTACTTCACTGGTTGAAGTTCAAGACTGTAAAGGCATCCAAGGATCGCAGATTAAGAGGTGCAAGGCAGTCAAAGGAGTTGCAACGGCAAGGATTTCCACTGGTTGGAAGCTGTTGTAATTGGTTGAAATCACTGTAATCTTTATCACTGGTTGACAATTGCAGTGAATTCATCTCCAACTGGTTTGGATAAAAGTGGATTAGTAGAGGATTACCCCACCTTTGAGACCACTATAACTGCCTGCGTATTTTACTATTTTATAGCATCATGCTTTAAGTGCTGCATTCATTATTAAGTGTTTCATTGGTTGTTTCTGTATTCGTCATCAGCTGACTTCCGCACGTATTGAGTACAAACGACTCTAAGTCATTTGCATACCTATCAGCTGAGAAACTTACTCTTCATGGAAAAGAGGTTAAGAGTTTCAATAAGTCTATTCACCCCCCTCTAGACTTATTCCTGGACGACTTGTGACCTACAATGGTAAGATGTACTGACTCTCAACTCGATCCCCAAAGCTCGATGGACGGCCTACCATAAATGTGGTACGAATCGACTATCTCTATTCGAAATAATACTCTCAGGAGTCTCATTTAACCTCACAATTTCTGCAATGACCAGATTTAGTTAACCGGTCAATAATGACCCAAATCATGTTTATTCCGGTCCGAGTTCGAGGCATGCTCGTAATAAAATCCATATAAATATCCTCCCACTTCCACTCTGGAATAGGAAGTGGTCGCAATAACCCCGTGGGTCGCTGATGCTCGATCTTAACTTGCTAACAAGTCAAACACAATCTTCTATGAAATCTCAAAACTCCGTCATCTTGAATTACAAATCCAGGAGCTTCCACACTCTTCACATCCTCCCTCAACTGAAAAATGGGTCATCATACTGGCTCGTCTTGATGTCATCAATCAAGGACGAAGTGATTTCTAACGCACATAATTGACCTTGAATTCTCTGAATCCAAACCTCGATGTTATGACCAATTAAGTTTTGTCGGATCCTGTCTTGAGGTGTAAGTACCTCTAGCATTTGAAGTCACATCGGCTTATGACTCAATGCATCCGCTACTACATTCCTTGCCCTGGTGATAAAAAATCTCAAGATCATAATCCTTAATTAATTCTAATCATCTACGTTGCCTCATGTTCAATTCCTTCTGGCTGACAATGTACTTCAGAGTTTTGTGGTCCGTGTAAATCTTACATGATGATCTATAAAGATAATGCCTCCAAATTTTAAAGCGAAGATGACCGCAACTAATTCCAAATCATGAGTAGGATAATTTGCTTCATGTGGTTTCAACTATCGAGACACATAAGAAATCACCATATCCCTGTGCATCAAGACACAACCCAATCCGAGACCTGAAGCATCACTATAAACCACAAAATCATCGGTTCCTTGTGGCAAGGCTAGAACTGGTATGATAGTCAAATGTCTCTTCAACTCATTGAAGCTATTCTGCTTATCAATGTTCCGCTCAAATTTCTGAGTTTTATGAAGCAACTGCGTAAGTGGTCGAGTGAACCTGGAAAACCCATCGACGAATCTACAGTAATACCCCGCAAGTCCTAGAAAACTTCTCACTACTTTCACATTCTTAGGTGGTTCCCACGCCAGTACCGCCTCTATCTTCTATGGGTCAACCCGAACTCCTTCTGCTGAAAGCACATGCCCGAGGAATGTTACTTCCCTGAGCCAAAACTCACATTTCTAAAACTTCACATGTAACTGCTTAGCTCTCAAAATATCTAACATAATACGAAGGTGTTCAGCTTGCTCCTCATGGCTTCGGGAATAGATAAGGATATCGTCAATAAAAACAACTACGAATATGTCCAGATATTCGATAAACACCTTGTTCATTAGCTGCATCAACACTGATGGGGTTTTGGTTCGTCCGAAAGGCATAACCAAAAACTCATAATGGCCGTATCTCGTTCAAAAAGCACCTTTCAGTATATCGCTATCTCGAGTCCTCAATTGCTAATAGCCCGACCTTAAATCGATCTTCGAGAAGACTGTCGCTTTCTGAATCTGATCAAACACGTCACCAATTTAGGGGACAAGGGTATTCATTTTTGATGGTTTGCTTGTTTAATTCTCGATAGTCGATACATAAACAAAGCGATCCATCTTTCTTTTTGACGAAAATCACTGGTGCGCCCCAAGGTGATGCTCTCTGTCGAATGTACCCTTTATCCAACAACCCCCCCAACTGTTGCTTCAACTCTAACATCTCTGACGGTGCCATACGCTATAGTGACTAAGAAACAGGAGCTGCATTCAGCTCTAGATCAATAGAAAACTCGACCTCTCGCTGAGGTGGTAATCCCGGTAAGTCGTCCGTAATTAGATCGGGATATTGATTAACGAATGTAATCGACGACATCTAAACTCACCATCTTCTGCCTTCAAAGTGTAGCACCAGTAGCCTACGTAACCCTGGTTCAGGAGTTTCATCGCCTTCAAGACATTCATCACACCCCCCGATCTACCCGGTTTACAACCCACAAGAGTATGTTCTATGCCATCCTCAGCCACTATCGATATAGTACGAGTCCGATAGTCCATGATAACACCGTGATGCTCCATCCAATCATCCCCGAGGATCAAATTCTCGCCCTTTAAGTCTACAACAATGAGGTTCGAGGGCCAATCTCGATTCCTGGTCCCATTGGATAGTCTCTGACTTCACGGTTCCCAACCATATGATCCCCACTAGGTATACCCACTACGAACGGATCACACTCTAATAAACAGTCAATACCAATACGATGTATACATCCCATTCAATAAAATAATGAGTAGCACCCGAATCAAATATCACCGAAACTGGATGAGAAAGGATCTGAGTGGTACGCGATGGCACTAGAGCATATGTCTCCTTTGTGCATCTCATCTGGTATATACGAGGATGTACTAATCTTGAACTCGACACTGCCCGACGGTCCGTTTGACCCCGACCTCTACCACGCCCTGAACTCTGAGGACTGTGAAATTGGAGCCTTCTGACCGACACTAGGTTCTCCCTGCGCTGTAGTTACCATTGGAGTTTTGTCTGTTCTGGCAATTGCCTCATAATGAGCCGCACGATAACCACTCCGCCCATATGAGTAACAAGTAACCAATGGAAACGGACAATCCTTCACCAAGTGCTCACTCTGACTGCAGTTAAAACACACTCTGGTACCAGGAATTGAGGACTGAACTGAGCGGTTACCATGGGATCCTCCTGCTTGATGAAACTATCTTCTCGCTGATATGGGCTCAGATTGCGACTTAGAAAACCTACCACCCTTACCGGCTGAGAAATTGCCAGTAGTCTTCTGTTTCTTAGACTCAGAACCAAGCTCTTATTATGGAACAGCCATCTCAATCGCCAAAGCACGATACTGATATTCTTTCCACGTAGCGCACATAAGTGGTGCCATGCTCTGTCGTATATGTGGCTTCATATGCATGTTAAAATAGTGGATCTTATTTGCCTTAGTTCTCACGTGATCTCTCACATAGCCGAACTGCTGATTATAGGTAATGATGGCCTGGGATATCGGTACGTCCTGCAGTGTAGCTGTAAAGAACTCGACGATCCTCTGCCCTAGAACTGGCGGCGGACAATACTCTACCTCCACTGTGGTCTTAAACTCATCCCAGGTAGCTATGCGATCCCTAGGTGCCACTGCCTCCCACCATTCAGCAGCCTCCTTGTCCAGGAGGTATTGGGCAATAGGCACCCTCCTACCCTATGGACAAGTCACGATATCAAAAGTCCTGCCTAACTGGAAAAGCCAATTCTCCCAACCCAGGGAATCAGTAGAACCAGCAAAACGAGGGTGTTGCATCTTTGTCACATTCTGAAGCCATTTGTTGGCTCCGTCTTCCGCAGTCGGGGGCGGATTCGGGTGCCCACCTTGAGCTATCCGAGCCAATTGAGTTACCAACTGCTTGAGAATAGAAGTAGCTCCTGCGTCGGAGTTATTACCCAACAGTTGGTCCTGGCTAACTGATAAGTCCTTATGTCCGTCATAAATCAAGGGAATAGTATTCGGCACTGAATGCGAAGCAAATCCGTGGATGACTGGGAAGGCGTAACTCCCTCATCAGCAACACCACAACCATAGCCTCAGACGCATCCCCGAGCTGGTCTACCACGACCTTTCAACATACTGAAGAATAAGAAACGAAACGAGATAAGATCAGCATAGTTCACAATTTATATCGTCGGTACCCCAACTCACAGTTTTAATTCACATGTAAAATAATACAGAAGCGTAACATTTTATAGCAGTATGATGAGACTTATATCCATGGGTTGCACGAAGAGATGGTAGCACGATGATGTTAGGCTCAACAACTGACTCTTACGACTCAACTGATAGACCCAAATTCCCCAACAACCTGGGTATTCATAACCTAAGCTCTGATACCGTAAATATAACACCCTAATACTTAAAAGGGTCATTACACACCGTAAAACCTTCATCAAGGTCTATCAGGCTAAAACATTGACACAACTCCACAATAATCTCATAAAGATACAATATTTAATAATGCAATTTAGGCCGTGGACTCAGCCAAAATATTTTAATGTTAACACTGTATGACAGAATCTAAAATAAATCCATTGTCTACATAGGGGACTTCAACAAATAACTTTAAAACAGGAAACATTTATTCAAAACGACTTCGACAGAGATCATGATCATACTAAAATGAACACCCCAAACTCGAGCCTCATAACATCATGCATGACCATCCTTTGCATGCGTCTCCCGTTTTGGCTCCTCAATCATTCGATACCTGAAATGCATGAAACATATTTCCCCCATTTAAGGGATTAGCATTCAAATGGCTAGTGCAATCACACAATTACACAACATTATATACAAACAAATTCAACACAACTATCACATTTGGAAAACATTTGAGAAAACAATATTCCGGACTAACAGGTTTCATCTAAACATCATCATCATAGTGGTCACTACATCACAAATCATCGTAAAAACAACCACACTTGGTGACCCATGGTGGTACCCCTTAGCGTCGACCCTCAGAGGTCCCGTCGAACTATCCCCATGTGGGAAATCACTTCTGGGGCCGTTCCACTTAGCATCGGCCCCTAGAGGTTCCGTCGAACCATACCCAGGTGGAAGAACCACAACGCACATGTTTTTCATAAATCATCATTCATGTCGAATTAGCATCATACATAACATAATGTAATACATGTACTTGCCTTGGTTATTACAACGCGAAGAAACGGTGGACAAAAAGGAATTCGGGCCGAATTCTCTTCAATAATTCGTTCTTATCACATAACGATATACAATCAACCACAACAACTCGAAAACATAAGAAATCATCCCAAGTTCTACCATTTGGAAGAATTCATCAGACACTACGAAATCATAATCGATCCTAATCAATTAACGGTGGAAATCTCGAAATTTAATCCACAAAACTTCAAGAAAATAAGGGATTATGATTAAACAATTATAATCTAACATCAAACTAATCTAAATTGGACTAGGAAAACAAAATCACAACAAAACCCCCGAAATCCCAAAAACTAAGGTTCTAGGAGTTTTACCTCGATTAGAAAAGTGAAAGATAATTAGATGTTGATAACTTCGTACCAGGAAATTGAAAATGTTGATGGATGATGATACCTCGCCGAAATCTACCCTTGCACTCACCTACGATCGCCAAAGTTGCCGTAAGGAAAAAATGAAGTGAGAAATGAGGAAGGTTGATTGATGCGTTCATATTTATACTGGCAGTATATTAGCGCCTGCTAGGACCCAGTTTAGCGTGTGCTACCTGCTAACATTGCAACCCAGAAGCTTTTGTCCATTAGCGTGCACTAATTTTTATGTTAGCATGCGCTACCTGGTTCGGTCCAGAATTCCTGAACTTTCTGCCCAACTCCAGAATGTTCTGTCTAACCTCATTAGCGTGCAGTAATAGGATATTAGGGTGTGCTAATTGACTCTATCCAGAACCTTGAAAACCTTATGTCCAGGCTGATTAGCGCGCTACGGGAAAGATTAGCATGTGATACAAATGTTACATTAGCGCGCGTTATATTTAGGATTATCGTGTGCTAACTGCTTTGATACAACAATACAATTGTGAAGTCTGGTCAGAACGAACATGTCTCGGAAGATACAAAACTCGATAGTTACCAACAAACAACAAAGCTCTAATGAGGAACAACAACATTCAATCTCAATCTCTAATCAAACACATAATTTCAATCATCTGATAGAGCGCAAAAACAATTCCAACTATAATTCCCAAAACTATGGAAAAATTATAAAACGGCCCAAACTCCCAAAAATCACGATTTGAGGTCAAATAACAATCTCTGAAAACCGTAACAGGTCTACAAATATTAAATGAACTCATAGAAACAACAAAGCATCATTTTCGAACAAGATTTACGAGAATCGAGCCTCAATGCAAAAAGGTTACACTAATATGCATATTCTCCCAAAACAACTTTGAAACTCGTTCGGATGGTCAAGAATGTAGAATAAAATAGTTTCAGAATACCAAAACAATTACAAGCGAGTCGTCCAAAATGGAAATACTCCAAAAAAAGAAATTACTAAAAATCTACTTATTATTATTAGAAAGATTCAATACTCCGCCGCTAAAGTGCGGATATTACACCAATAACCCGTCAATAAGGCGGCAACGTACAAAATATTATATATAAAATATATAATAACACTGCAGAATTACAGAAATTTTATGTTTGATACTCTAAACAACGCGGGGTGATATAGTTCTCAAGCCCGACATAATAACCAAATTTATTCGACTGTTCACAAAATATAAAATCATCTGGTTTATTTACTACGGGGTATCACACCCTTCCCCACTAAAAAGAAGTTTCGTCCCGAAACTTTAGGTGTGAAAATCTTATGATATCGCGTCCACATACTGCTCTCCATTTCCCATATTGCTTCTCCGACTCCCACTAAACCTTAACTTCACTCGTCGTTACAGAATCGACCTGTAATACCCGAGATTCTAATGTGTATTTTGAATATTGTGACATTGTATATGTTGTATTTGATCTGATTATTATCCAGCGTATTTCATGATCCGGTGTTGTTGAGCGTATGATTTCATGAATGTGTTCAAAATTTGTAATTTTTGCACTAGTAGCGCACGCTAACTACTAGGCGTAGCGTACGCTAATTGGGATTCGTAGCGCATGCTGTGTATGAACCTTAGCGCGCGTTATACGTAGTCAACTTGATTATGATAGTGTGGTAGGTGAGATCAGCTGCGGATCTTGGTCGGGACATGTCGGGATGTATCTCGATGGCTTTTGGAAAAGTCGAGTCAACGGTGCTTAGCGCACGCTAATGTTATGAGGCTAGCGCACGCTAAGTCTAGTACAGTGAGGTCAATGAACTTTCGTTCAGTCATTAGCACACGCTAAAAATAGTTGTTAGCATATGCTAATTGTTGATTTTAGCGCACGTAAGGCTGTTTAGCGTACGCTATGTCGAGACCCGTCAGATACAGTAGACTGAAAACCCGTTAGCGCATGCTAATTTGGGAGAGTAGCACGCGCTAATAATCTTTTTCTATAAATAGGACATCACCCACCTTCATTTTTCAGTTTTCACCACTTTGCATACTCGATTTTTAGGACTTTGAGAGTCACTCCCTCCATCCAAATCCTGCATACCAGCCTCCTAACATCACCATTGAAGACAAAGGAGCTTTGAAGATTGGTGTTCTAGCTCTTAGACGTGGAGTTCATCAAGATATTTCAACCTTTATTTCCGAATAAGGTATGTGATGGTTTACTAAGCCGAAACTTATGTTCTTAGCTATATTTTGAGCCTCCTCCAGAAATCCTTTGGCTAGCTAATGTTCTTATGAATCCAGTAACATATTTTTTGAAGAAGTAAAACCCAATTATACCTTGTTTTTCTTTCATTACTTAGAGTGTTGATCTAGCCTCGGTGGATAAAAACCTTAGAATGTAGTATCCTTAATTCGTTGGAATCATGAGCATAATTTTGGTTAGATTCTATGAATACCTTTGATGTTCCACCGATGAAATTCATGTTTTGCTAGGGGTATTTGTTTTGACATTATTCTTCATGTTCTTGAGGATGATGAATTGGCCATGTCATTGAACTCAACCCGGATCACCGTATTATCGTTTTCCTTGCGTAATAATTGGGCATGTTTGCCATCTTGAGTAACATTTGTGGTAAAATCGTAATAGCAGAACATATGAGAATTTGGAATTGAATCCCATATTTAAACCCTAAATCTTTAATATCTTGTATATCCTTGAACCCTTAAAACATCGGCACTTCACCTCCGATGTTTTAGTCCTTGCCATCTTTGAGGCAAGTATCATATATTGAGTTTGGTTTATATTAGAACTTTGATCATACATACGGTTTTGTGTATGTTGTCGAGTATGAGATTATTTTCTTTGATTTGTCGTGGTATTTGTTATTAATTGTTCGTGTTGATGAACATATTGCATTGTATATGTATATGTATGATTGCATGGTTTATATTGTAAATGATCCGAGGGGGTCATGATGATCTATGCTGAGGGCGCTAGATCGAATGTCCACCATGCGTTGGTCCGACGGAATCATCATGGGGATCTATGCTGAGGGCGCTGGATTGTTGGATGGGTTTTCCACCATGCGTTGGTCCGACGGGGTCATCATGGGGATCTATACTCAGGGCGCTGGATCGTTGGATTACCCTGTATTGTGTTGATGGAATCGTGAGGATTCGCATCGTTGGATTCTGGTGACGGAAGTCTGTTTTGTATATTTTGTGATGCATTGATGATTTTATGTATTATGATACTTGTACTAGCATTGTTTTGCTAACCCCTTCGGGGGTGGACATTTGTTTTAATGTTCAGGTAGCCGAGGAGCGGGGAAGCAACCACAGTACCGACATGACGATGAAGTGTCTCACTGATGTGGATTATGTTATTTTGTTTTATGGTTATTTTCCAGTACTCGAGTACGCACATGTTGTTGATGATTTTGGGGATGTTTTGTAATAAGGGACTCATTTGAATTGTCTAACGGGTTTGAATTTCTTTTACTTTGATGACATTTTAGTATTTATTTCGTATTTCTCAATTTAGCCTTGTAAATTCTTATACAAAGGATTTACGGCGCTGTAATTATTCCGAATATATCGGGGTGTTACAGAATATGGTATCGGAGCTAAGATTCATGGATATCTTGGCAGTCGGGTTAATTGGGTCTGTTTACGTTATTTGATTTAAGGGTCATTTGTAACATCACTGCTGAGCCAGCATCGTCGTGTGGACCGTGGTTGTAAGTCTCCTAATCTCAAATACTACCGTTTTATTAAATTCCTGTTTTGTGAATATTGACGGACTTCCTTTTAGAAAATTTTGCCCTGGATATTGAGTATTTGTGTTTACAGTATGTTGAGGGGAGGTCGTGGACGCGGACGTGGTCGTGGATGCGGACGTGGTAATGCGAGACAGGAGGATTCGGCATCTACCCCAGAATTATCGGCCAGTCGAACCGATTCCCATTCTGGAGGACAGCAGGGATCCGCAAATAATAACGCAAATCCTAATATGCCGGGAGTACTTCAACAGGTGGTTGCTCAGATAAACTAGTTTGCTCGGGTAATTGACCGCATGCAGACGGCGATGGGACAGCAACACAATGAGGATAATTAGGGAGACAAATGGCTTACTGAGGTGGTCAAATTACACCCTCCAAAATTTGACGGTTCTGCTGAGACACTTACTTGGGATCACTGGCTGAAGGAGTTAGAGAAGATCTTTGTAGGGATTAACTATCCCGGTGACAGAAAGGTTCCAATTGCCAGTATCTCCTGACTGGGGAGGCTTTCGACTGGTGGGAGTCCATTCGACCTGAGGATCATAATGCTGACTGGACGGAATTCAAATTAATGATGGAAGCGCAATATTGTCCTCGCCCAGTTAGAAAGGCCCAAGTCCGGGAGTTTTTCTCACCACAAAATTTAGAGGCGTCTGTGACACACGTGATTAAGACTTTTAATCAACAGCTGACTTATGTGCGCCACTTGGTCAGGACCGAGGCGGAGAGGATTTTTCATTTCGACATGCGGATGAAGCCAGAGATTCAACAATATATGTCCGGATTTGAATGTACCACCTTGCGACAGTATCAGGACAAATCACTGGCCTACGATATGAAAGAGGCTGCAGTAGAGAAATCAACGGAAGCAAAGAAGCAAAAAGTGTCTGGCAACTTCACGGAGAACAAGAGTATTGGGCCCCGCAAGGGCCAGTCCTCATTTCATTCATCCAGGAGACCTCCGCTTCCTTCTCGAGGTGGAAAGAAGTTCCGGGCAGCACCAACAGCTGCAGACGCAGCGAGGAAATGTTATAACTGTGGCAAAATAGGGCATGTTCGACGTGATTATTACGCACCTGCTGTGACTTGCTTCGAGTGTGGACAGGAGGGACATCACACAACGTTTTGTGGAAATGCAACTCGAGCTTTTGGTACTCGCAATCCTGCACCGGTTCCGAAGGATACAAATGTGAACCAGACACAGCAGAGTGGTTTCCAACAGCAGAATGTTGGGAAAAGAGAGGCGTCCAGCGCTAGGTCCGTTCCTCCACACATTTACGAGATGAGGAAGTCAGACGATCATAAAACGACTGTTGCATCAGGTACGATTCAGATCCTTTTGCAACCAGTTGGTGTCTTATTCGATTCAGGAGCTACGCATTTTTTCATATCTTTAAACTGTGTTAATTGTTTGAAAATCTCGTGCTTGTATGATTGTGAACCTTATGTTGTGGGATTACCGAGCGGAGAGAAAATTGTGGGAACCCTATAAACTAGAGATTTTCCAGTGACTATAGGAGGGAGAGATTGGCCATCAAATCTTATTGTAGTCGACATCCCTGATGACGATTTAATTCTAGGAGATGATTGGCTCAACCGTTATGGAGCTATTTTGAATTACCGAAAGAGAGTCATTTCTATCGTTGCTGATGACGGATCTAAACATTTATTTAAGGGATGGAGACCGGGAAGCTCAACAAAATTGATAAAAGCCATGAAAGCAGTTAAATTGCTAAAGCAGGGTTTTTACGGATTTTGGTGTTATGCCATGAAGAAAGAAGAAGGAGTCGAGCTCACATTTATTCCAGTGATGAACGAATTCTAAGACGTATTCCCTGACGAACTACCCGGGTTACCTCTGCGGAGAGAAGTAGAGTTTAATATCGAATTGGAGCCTGGAGCTGCACCTATTTCTAGAGCACCATACCGTATGGCGCCAACCAAGATGTATGAATTAAAGAAGCAGCTTGAGGAATTATTGCAGAAGGGTTACATTCAACCTAAGGTCTCTCCTTGGGGAGCACCCATTCTCTTTGTCCAGAAGAAATATGGATCCCTCCGATTATGTATTGATTACAGGGAGCTAAACAAGGTGACGATCAAGAACAAGTATCCTATACCTCGTACCGACGACTTCTTTGATCAACTGCAAGGGGCAAGGGTATTCTCGAAGATTGACTTGCTATCAGGATACCATCAGTTGAGAATTAAGGAACCGGACATACCGAAATCTGCTTTCAGATCCCGGTACGGGCACAATGAATTCGTGGTGATGCCATTTGGACTCACCAATGCTCCTGCGGTATTTATGCAATTGATGAATCGGGTATTCTTATAATACTTGGATAAATTTGTGGTAGTCTTCACCGATGACATCTTAATCTATTCTAAAGACACAGAGAACATGCAGAGCATTTGCGTATCGTTTTGAGCACTTTGAGAAAGGAACAGCTTTATGCGAAACTTTCTAAATCCGAATTCTGGCTTATAGAGGTGACCTTGCTTGGGCATGTTATATCAGCTGACGGAGTTCAGGTAGACCCGAAGAAAGTCGAGGCAATCTTGGAATGGGAATCTCCTAATAATGAGAAAGAAGTCCGGAGTTTCTTGGGACTTGCTTGATATTATCGCCGTTTTGTAGAAGGATTTTCTAAAATCGCTCGTCCACTTACTCAGTTGTTACAGAAGACCCAAAAATTCGTGTGGAATGAGAAATGCCAGGCGGGTTTTGATGAACTTAAGAGAAGACTGACGACAGCGCCTATACTTGCGTTACGATATGGAACTGATGGATTCATGGTATACAGCGACACTTCAAATCAGGGTATGGGATGTGTATTGATGCAAAAGGATAGGGTGATTGCCTATGCCTCTCGACAGTTGAAACCGTACGAAGTTAATTACCCGACTCATGATCTGGAGTTAGCAGCTGTAGTCTTTGCTCTAAAAATTTGGCGACATTATTTATATGGCACTCATTGTTAGATATTTACAGATCATAAGAGCCTCAAGTATATTTTCAGTCAGAAGGAATTAAACATGAGGCAGAGAAGGTGGCTGGAATTGATGAAGGATTACGATTTGGAAATCCTCTATCATCTAGGCAAAGCAAACATGGTAGCTAATGCACTGAGCCGTAAACCTTTTTTTCTTCGAGTGTTGAAAGCGCTTACGTCCCAAACCAGCATTCAACGAGAACTAACTCGTGAAGGAATCGAAGTGTGGTCGCAAGGAGTCTAAGGGCAACTGTGTGTGATGGAACTAACTTCGTCGTTGGTTGAAGAAATCAAATCTAAGCAGTTGAATGATTCTCTGATTCTTCGATTATGTGACGAAGTGAACAAGGGGAAGGCCCCCGGATTCATGATACAGGATGATAGAGTTTTGAGATTTCAGAGTCGACTTTGCGTTCCCGATGATGATGCTTTGAGACAGACAATTCTGAAGGAAGCTCACAGCGTGCCCTATTCTATTCACCCGGGCAGCAGTAAGATGTATAAGGATCTCAAATAAAATTTCTGGTGTGGAAATATGAAGAAGGGCATAGCAGAATACGTTTCGAAGTGTTTAACTTGTCAGCAGGTTAAGATTGAACATTAGCGACCTACCGGAATGTTGAAGCCACTTCCGATCCATGAGTGGAAGTGGGAGGATATATCGATGGATTTCATCACCAATATGCCAAGGACCAAGACGGGAATGAACATGATTTGGGTTGTAGTTGATCAACTAACCAAGTCGGCTCATTTCCTAGGAATTAAAGACACGTGGGGACCCGAGAAATTGGCACAAGTATTTATTTCAGAGATAGTCCGATTGCATGGTACTCCGAAGATCATTATTTCAAATCGAGATGGTCGTTTCGTGTCGCACTTTTGGAAAGCAGTTCACAGGGCTTGGGGAACCAAGCTGAACTTTAGCAGGGCTTATCATCCTCAGACGGACGGTCAGTCCGAAAGGACTATTCAGACAGTAGAAGACATGCTTAGAGCTTGTGCCTTAGACTGGTCAACCGACTGGGATGTTCATTTGCCCTTGATTGAATTCACCTACAACAATAGTTAGCATGCTTCCATTAAGATGGCGCTGTTTGAAGCGTTGTATGGAAGAAGATGTAGATCACCCCTGTGTTGGGATGATTCTTCTTACTTGATTGGGACGGAACTAGAGTTGATAGTTCAGACTCAAGAAAAGGTAGCTCTAATTCGGGAACGGCTGTTGACTGCCCAGAGTCAACAGAAGTCTTATGCAGATGTTCATCGTCGCCCATTGGAGTTTGAGATTGGGGATCATGTACTATTGAAGGTTTCCCCTCCTCGGGGAATTTTCCGGTTTGGGAGGAAAGGAAACTGAGTCCGATATATAGTCCGGGCCATTCGAGATCCTTGAAAGGGTTGGGGATTTAGCATACAGGTTGGGCTTACCGCCATCGCTGAGTCACGTTCACAATGTGTTTCATGTATCCCAATTATGGAAGTATGTACCAGATCCCAATCATATCATTGATTTCGGCGAGATCGAGGTAGCTAATGATGGCACCTTCGAAGAGAGACCAATCAGAATACTTGAGAGTAGGATCAAACAATTGAGGAATAAACCAATATCCTTGGTTAAAGTGCAATGGTCACGACACGGAGTCGAGGAGGCCACTTGGGAAATGGAGGATGGTATGGAGACTAGATATCCGGAGTTATTTTCATCTTAAGTTTCAAGAAGAAACTTCTTTTTAGGGAGAGAGGATGTAATACCCGAGATTCTAATGTGTATTTTGAATATTGTGATATTCTATATGTTGTATTTGATCTGATTATTATCCAGCGAATTTCATGATCCGGTTTTGTTGAGCGTATGATTTCATGAATGTGTTCAAAATTTGTAATTTTTGCACTAGTAGCGCACGCTAACTACTAGGCGTAGCGTACGCTAATTGGGTTTCGTAGCGCACGCTGTGTATGAACCTTAGCGCGCGTTATGCGTAGTCAACTTGATTATGACATGGTGGTAGGTGAGATCAGCTGCGGATCTTGGTCGGGACATGTCGGGATGTATCTCGATGGCTTTTGGAAAAGTCGAGTCAACGGTGCTTAGCGCACGCTAATGTTATGAGGCTAGCGCACGCTAAGTCTAGTACAATGAGGTCAGTGAACTTTCGTTCAGTCGTTAGCGCACGCTAAAAATAGTTGTTAGCGTATGCTAATTGTTGATTTTAGCGCACGTAAGGCTGTTTAGCGTATGCTATGTCGAGACCCGTCAGATACAGTAGACTGATAACCCGTTAGCGCACGCTAATTTGGGAGAGTAGCGCGCGCTAATAATCCTTTTCTATAAATAGGACATCACCCACCTTCATTTTTCAGTTTTCACCACTTTGCATACTCGATTTTTGGGACTTTGAGAGTCACTCCCTCCATCCAAATCCTGCATACCAGCCTCCTAACATTACCATTGAAGACAAATGAGCTTTGAGGATTGGTGTTCTAGCTCTTGGATGTGGAGTTCATCAAGATATTTCAACCTTTCTTTCCGAAAAAGGTATATGATGGTTTACTAAGCCGAAACTAACGTTCTCAGCTATATTTTGAGCCTGCTCCAGAAATCCTTAGGCTAGCTAATGATCTTATGAATCCAGCAACATATTTTTTGAAGAAGTGAAACCGAATTATACCTTGTTTTTCTTTTATTACTTAGAGTGTTGATCTAGCCTCGGTGGATAAAAACCTTAGAATGTAGTATCCTTAATTCGTTGGAATCATGAGCATAATTTTGGTTAGATTCTATGAATTCCTTTGATGTTCCGCCGATGAAATTCATGTTTTGCTAGGGGTATTTGTTTTGACATTATTCTTCATGTTCTTGAGGATGATGAATCGGCCATGTCATTGAACTCAACCCGGATCACCATAGTATCGTTTTCCTTGCGTAATACTTGGGCATGTTTGCCATCTTGAGTAACATTTGTGGTAAAATCGTAATAGCTGAACATATGAGAATTTGGAATTGAATCCCATATTTAAACCCTAAATCTGTAATCTCTTGTATATCCTTGAACCCTTAAAACATCGGCACTTCACCTCCGAAATGATCATTCAACTCACATGAAGTGTATCATCATTTCTGGTTCAGCTTTCATCTAGTATACTAACCATGAACCGGCCTTACATCACTATTTCACGATTCTAATATAAGGTATTCGGTGATCGTACGTTAGTTTTGAGTAGAATGTTGAGTTCCTTGTTATCTCTTTTGATCAAGGTCCGAACCTTGCATAGTGATAGATCAAGCGACGGCGGCCTGCGGACGTTTGACATTCGTGGGAGTATTTAGTCCTTGCCATCTTTGAGGCAAGTATCGTATATTGAGTTTGGTTTATATTAGAACTTTGATCATACATACGGTTTTGTTTATGTTGTCGAGTATGAGATTATTTTATTTGATTTGTCGTGGTATTTGTTATTAATTGTTCGTGTTGATGAACATATTGAATTGCATATGTATATGTATGATTGCATGGTTTATATTGTAAATGATCCGAGGGGGTCATGAGGATCTATGGTGAGGGCGCTGGATCGAATGTCCACCATGCGTTGGTCCGACGGGATCATCATGGGGATCTATGCTGAGGGCGCTGGATCGTTGGATGAGTTTTCCACCATGCGTTGGCCTGACGGGATCATCATGGGATCTATACTAAGGGAGCTGAATCGTTGGATTACCCTGTATTATGTTGATGGAATCGTGAGGATTCGCATCGTTGGATTCCGGTGACGGAAGTCCGTTTTGTATGTTTTATGATGCATTGATGATTTATGTATTATGATACTTGTACTAGCATCGTTTTGCTAACCCCTTCGGGGGTGGACATTTGTTTTGATGTTCAGGTAGCCGAGGAGCGGGGAAGCAGCCACAGTACCGACATGACGATGAAGTGGCTCAGTGATGTGGATTATGTTATTTTGTTTTATGGTTATTTTCCAGTACTCGAGTACGCACATGTTGTTGATGATTTTGGGGATGTTTTGTAATAAGGGATTCATTTGAATTGTCGTACGGGTTTGAATTTATTTTACTTTGATGACATTTTAGTATTTATTTCGTATTTCTCAATTTAGCCTTGTAAATTCTTATACAAAGGATTTACGGCGCTGTAATTGTTCCGAATATATCGGGGTGTTACAGAATACGGTATCGGAGCTAAGATTCATGGATATCTTGGCAGTCGGGTTAGTTGGGTCTGTTTACATTATTTGATTTGAGGGTCGTTTGTAACATCACTGCTGAGCCAGCATCGTCGTGTAGACCGTGGTTGTAAGTCTCATAATCTCAAATACTACCGTTTTATTAAATTCCTGTTTTGTGAATATTGGCGGACTTCCTTTTAGAAAATTTTGCCCTAGATATTGAGTATTTTGTGTTTACAGTATGTTGAGGGGAGGTCGTGGATGCGGACGTGGTCGTGGAATCGGACGTGGTAATGCGAGACAGGAGGATTCGGCGTCTACCCCAGAATTATCGGCTAGTCGAACCGATTCCTATTCTGGAGGACAGCAGGGATCAGCAAATAATAATGCAAATCCTAATATGCCGGGAGTGCTTCAACAGGTAGTTGCTCAGATAAACCAGTTTGCTCAGGTAGTTGACCACATGCAGACGGCGATGGGACAGCAACACAACGAGGATGATCGGGGAGACAAATGGCTTACTGAGGTGGTCAAATTACACCTTCCAAAATTTGACGGTTCTGCTGAGACACTTACTTGGGATCACTGGCTGATAGAGTTAGAGAAGATCTTTGCAGGGATTAACTGTCCCGTGACAGAAAGGTTCCGATCGCCCAGTATCTCCTGACTGGGGAGGCTTTCGACTGGTGGGAGGCCATTCGACCTGAGGATCATAATGCTGACTGGACGGAATTCAAATTAATGATGGAAGCGCAATATTGTCCTCGCCCAGTTAGAAAGGCCCGAGTCCGGGAGTTTTTCTCACCACAAAATTTAGAGGCATCTGTGACAGACGTGATTAAGACTTTTAATCACCAGCTGACTTATGTACGCCACTTGGTCAGGACCGAGGCAGAGAGGATTTTTCATTTCGACATGCGGATGAAGCCAGAGATTCAACAATATATGTCCGGATTTGAATGTACCACCTTGCGACAGTATCAGGACAAAGCACTGCCCTACGAGATGAAAGAGGCGACAGTAGAGAAATCAATGGAAGCAAAGAAGCAGAAAGTGTCTGGCAACTTCACGGAGAACAAGAGTATTGGGCCCCGCAAGGGCTAGTCTTCATTTCATTCATCCAGGATACCTCCGCATCCTTCTCGAGGTGGAAAGAAGTTCCGGGCAGCACCAACAACTTCAGACGCAGTGAGGAAATGTTATAACTGTGGCAAAACAGGGCATGCTCGATGCGATTGTTACGCACCTGCTGTGACCTGCTTCGAGTGTGGACATGAGGGACATCGCACAACGTTTTGTGGAAATGTGACTCGATCTTTTGGTACTCGCACTCCTGCACTGGTTCCAAAGGATACAAGTGTGAACCAGACACAGCAGAGTGGTTTCCAGCAGCAGAATGTTGGGAAAAGAGAGGCGTCCAGCGCTGGGTCCATTCCTCTACGCATTTACGAGATGAGGAAGTCAGACGATCAGAACACGGTTGTTGCATCAGGTACGATTCAGATCCTTTTGCAATCAGTTAGTGTCTTATTCGATTCAGGAGCTACGCATTCTTTCATATCTTTGAACTATGTTAATCGTTTGAAAATCTCGTGCTTGTATGATTTTGAACCTTATGTTGTGGGATTACTGAGCGGAGAGAAAATTGTGGGAAACCTAGAAACTAGAGATTTTCCAGTGACTATAGGAGGGAGAGATTGGCCATCAAATCTTATTGTAGTCGACATCCATGATGACGATTTAATTCTCGGAGATGATTGGCTCAACCGTTATGGAGCTATTTTGAAATACCGAAAGAGAGTCATTTCTATCGTTGCTGATGACGGATCTGAATATTTATTTAAGGGATGGAGACCGGGAAGCTCAGGAAAATTGATCAAAGCTATGAAAGCAGTTAAATTGCTATAGCAGGGTTGTTACGGATTTTGGTGTTATGCCATAAAGAAAGAAGAAGGAGTCAAGCTCGCATCTATTCCAGTGGTGAACGAATTCTCAGACATATTCCTTGATAAACTACCCGGGTTACCTCCATGGAGAGAAGTAGAGTTTAATATCGAATTGGAGCCTGGAGCTGCACCTATTTCTAGAGCACCATACCGTATAGCGCCAACCGAGATGTATGAATTAAAGAAGCAGCTTGAGGAATTACTACAGAAGGGTTACATTCAACCTAGCGTCTCTCCTTGGGGAGCACCCGTTCTCTTTGTCTGGAAGAAAGATGGATCCCTCCGATTATATATTGATTACAGGGAACTAAACAAGGTGACGATCAAGAACAAGTATCCTATATCTCCGATCGACGACTTGTTTGATCAACTGCAAGGGGCAAGGGTATTCTCAAAGATTGACTTGCTATCAGGATAGCATCAGTTGATAATTAAGGAATCGGATATACCGAAATCTGCTTTCAGATCCCGGTACGGGTACTATGAATTCGTGGTGATGCCATTTGGAATCACCAATGCTCTTATGGTATTTATGCAATTGATGAATCGGGTATTCTTAGAATACTTGGATAAATTTGTGGTAGTCTTCATCGATGACATCTTGATCTATTCGAAAGACACAGAGGAACATGCAGAGCATTTGCGTATCGTTTTGAGCACTTTGAGAAAGGAACAACTTTATGCGAAACTTTCTAAATGCGAATTCTGGCTTATAGAGGTGACCTTCCTTGGGCATGTAATATCAGCTGACAGAGTTCAGGTAGACCAAAAGAAAGTCGAGGCAATCTTGGAATGGGAATCTCCTAATAATGTGAAAGAAGTCCGGAGTTTCTTGGGACTTGCTGGATATTATCGCCGTTTTGTAGAAGGATTTTCCAAAATCGCTCGTCCACTTACTCAGCTGTTACAGAAGACCCAAAAATTCGTGTGGAATGAGAAATGCTAGGCGGGTTTTGATGAACTTAAGAGAAGATTGACGACAGCGCCTATACTAGCGTTACCATATAGAACTGATGGATTCATGGTATACAACGACGCTTCAAATCAGGGTTTGGGATGTGTATTGATGCAAAAGGATAGGGTGATTTCCTATGTCTCTCGACGGTTGAAACCGTACGAAGTTAATTACCCGACTCATGATCTGGAGTTAGCAGCTGTAGTCTTTGCTCTAAAAATTTGCGACATTATTTATACGGCACTCATTGTCAGATATTTACAGATCATAAGAGCCTCAAGTATATTTTCAATCAGAATGAATTAAACATGAGACAGAGAAGATGGCTGGAATTGATCAAGGATTACGATTTGGAAATCCTCTATCATCCAGGCAAAGCAAACGTGGTAGCTGATGCACTGAGTTGTAAACCTGTTTCTCTTCGAGTGTTGAAATCGCTTACGTCCCAAACCAGCATTCAACGAGAACTAATTCGTGAAGGAATCGAAGTGTGGTCGCAAGGAGTCCAAGGGCAACTGTGTGTGATGGAACTAACTTCATCGTTGGTTGAAGAAATCAAATCTAAGCAGTTGAATGATTCTCTGATTCTTCGATTATGTGACGAAGTGAACAAGGGGAAGGCCCCAGTATTCGTGATACAGGATAATGGAGTTTTGAGATATAAGAGTCGACTTTGCGTTCCCGATGATGATGTTTTGAGACAGACAATTCTGAAGGAAGCTCACAGCGTGCCCTATTCTATTCACCCGGGCAGCAGTAAGATGTATAAGGATCTAAAACAAAATTTCTGGTGGGGAAATATGAAGAAGGGCGTAGCAGAATATGTTTCGGAGTGTTTGACTTGTCAGCAGGTTAAGATTGAACATCAGCGACCTGACGGAATGTTGAAGCCACTTCCGATCCATGAGTGGAAGTGGGAGGATATATCGATGGATTTCATCACCAATATGCCAAGGACCAAGACAGGAATGAACATGATTTGGGTTGTAGTTGATCGACTAACCAAGTCGGCTCATTTTACCTCTAGATCGGGGGTGAGATCGAGCCTCTTTGGGGGGTACTCAGGACAGGGGACAATCCCCCTCGTGTGCGTGTGTGGGAAAAAAAAAGTTGGCTCATTTCCTAGGAATTAAAGGCACTTGGGGACCTGAGAAATTGGCACGAGTATTTATTTCAGAGATAGTCCGATTGCATGGTACTCCGAAGACCATTATTTCGGATCGAGATGGTCGTTTCGTGTCGCACTTTTAGAAAGCAGTTCACAGGGCTTTGGGAACCAAGCTGAACTTTGGCACGGCTTATCATCCTCAGACGGACGGTCAGTCCGAAAGGACTATTCAAATAGTTGAAGACATCCTTAGAGCTTGTGCCTTAGACTGGTCAACTGACTGGGAGGTTCATTTGCCCTTGATTGAATTCACCTACAACAATAGTTGGCATGCTTCCATTAAGACAGCGCCGTTTGAAGCGTTGTATGGAAGAAGATGTAGATCGCTCCTGTGTTGGGATTATTCTTCTGACTTGATTGGGACGGAACCAGAGTTGATAGTTCAGACTCAAGAGAAGGTAGCTCTAATTCGGGAACGGCTGTTGACTGCCCAGAGTGTACAGAAGTCTTATGCAGATGTGCGTCGTCGCCCGTTGGAGTTTGAGATTGGGGATCATGTACTATTGAAGGTTTCCCCTACCCGGGGAATTTTCCGGTTTGGGAGGAAAGGAAAACTGAGTCCGAGATATATCGGGCCATTCGAGATCCTTGAAAGGGCTGGGGATTTAGCATACAGGTTGGCCTTACCGCCATCGCTGAGTCACGTTCACAATGTGTTTCATGTATCCCAATTACGGAAGTATGTACCAGATCCCAATCATATCATTGATTTCGGCGAGCTCGAGGTAGCTAATGACGGCACCTTCGAAGAGAGACCAATCAGAATACTTGAGAGTAGGAACAAACAATTGAGGAATAAACCAATATCCTTGGTTAAAGTGCAATGGTCACGACACGAAGTCGAGCAGGCCACTTGGGAAACAGAGGATGGTATGAAGACTAGATATATGGAGTTATTTTCATCTTCAGTTTCAGGACAAAACTTTCTTTTAGGGAGTCAGGATGTAATACCAGAGATTCTAATGTGTATTTTGAATATTGTGACATTGTATATGTTGTATTTGATCTGAGTATTATCCAGCGTATTTCATGATCTGGTGTTGTTGAGCGTATGATTTCATGAATGTGTTCAAAATTTGTAATTTTTGCACTAGTAGCGCACGCTAACTACTAGGCGTAGCGTACGCTAATTGGGTTTCGTAGTGCACGCTGTGTATGAACCTTAGCGTGCGCTATATGTAGTCAACTTGATTATGACAGGGTGGTATGTGAGATCAGCCGTGGATCTTGGTCGGGACATGTTGGGATGTATCTAGACGGCTTTTGGAAAAGTCGAGTCAACGGTGCTTAGCGCATGCTAATGTTATGAGGCTAGCACACGCTAAGTCTAGTACAGTGAGGTCAGTGAACTTTCGTTCAGTCGTTAGCGCACGCTAAAAATAGTTGTTAGCATACGCTAATTGTTGATTTTAGCGCACGTAAGGCTGTTTAGCGTACGCTATGTGGAGACCCGTCAGATACAGTAGACTAATAACCCGTTAGCGCACGCTAATTTGGGAGAGTAGCACGCGCTAATAATCCTTTTCTATAAATAGGACAGCAGCCACCTTCATTTTTCAGTTTTCACCACTTTGCATACTCGATTTTTGGGACTTTGAGAGTCACTCCCTCCATCCAAATCCTGCATACCAACCTCCTAACATCACCATTGAAGACAAAGGAGCTTTGAGGATTGGTGTTCTAGCACTTGGACGTGGAGTTCATCAAGATATTTCAACCTTTCTTTTCGAATAAGGTATGTGATGGTTTACTAAGCCGAAACTTACGTTCTCAGCTATATTTTGAGCCTGCTCCGGAAATCCTTAGGCTAGCTAATGATCTTATGAATCCAGCAACATATTTTTTGAAGAAGTGAAACCCAATTATACCTTGTTTTTCTTTCATTACTTAGAGTGTTGATCTAGCCTCGGTGGATAAAAACCTTAGAATGTAGTATCCTTAATTCGTTGGAATCATGAGCATAATTTTGGTTAGATTCTATGAATTCCTTTGATGTTCCACCGATGAAATTCATGTTTTTCTAGGGGTATTTGTTTTGACATTATTCTTCATATTCTTGAGGATGATAAATCGGACATGTCATTGAACTCAACCTGGATCACCGTAGTATCATTTTCCTTGCGTAATACTTGGGCATGTTTGCCATCTTATGTAACATTTGTGGTAAAATCGTAATAGCCGAACATATGAGAATTTGGAATTGAATCCCATATTTAAACCCGAAATCTTTAATATCTTGTATATCATTGAACCCTTAAAACATCGGAACTTCACCTCCGAAATGATCATTCAACTCACATGAAGTGTATCATCATTTTCGGTTCAGCTTTCATCTAGTATACTAACCACGAACCGGCCTTACGTCACTATTTCACGATTCTAATATAAGTTATTCGGTGATCGTACATTAGTTTTGAGTAGAATGTTGAGTTCCTTGTTATCTCTTTTGATCAAGGTCCGAACCTTGCATAGTGATCGATCAAGCGACGGCAGCCTGCGGACGTGTGACATTCGTGGGGGTATTTAGTCCTTGCCATCTTTGAGACAAGTATCGTATATTGAGTTTGGTTTATATTAGAACTTTGATCATACATACGGTTTTGTTTATGTTGTCGAGTATGAGATTATTTTCTATGATTTGTCGTGGTATTCGTTATTAATTGTTCGTGTTGATGAACATATTGAATTGCATATATGTATGTATGATTGCATGGTTTATATTGTAAATGATCCGAGGGGGTCATGAGGATCTATGCTGAGGGCGCTGGATCGAATGTCCACCATGCGTTGATCCGACGGGATCATCATGGGGATCTATGCTGAGGGCGCTGGATCATTGGACGGGTTTTCCACCATGCGTTGGTCCGACGGGATCATCATGGGGATCTATACTAAGGGCGCTGAATCGTTGGATTACCCTGTATTGTGTTGATGGAATCGTGAGGATTCGCATCGTTGGATTCCGGTGACGAAAGTCCGTTTTGTATGTTTTATGATGCATTGATGATTTATGTATTATGATACTTGTACTAGCATCGTTCTGCTAACCCCTTCGGGGGTGGACATTTGTTTTGATGTCCAGGTAGCCGAGGAGCGGGGAAGCAGCCACAGTACCGACATGACGATGAAGTGGCTCAGTGATGTGGATTATGTTATTTTGTTTTATGGTTATTTTCCAGTACTCGAGTACGCACATGTTGTTGATGATTTTGGGGATGTTTTGTAATAAGGGACTCATTTGAATTGTCGAACGGGTTTGAATTTCTTTTACTTTGATGACATTTTAGTATTTATTTCGTATTTCTCAATTTATCCTTGAAAATTCTTATACAAAGGATTTACGGCGCTGTAATTATTCCGAATATATCGGGGTGTTACACGACTCGGTCGTTCATCAAAATCTGTGGCTCATTCTCCACTAATCATTTTTGTCATCCCAATATCGTTTAACTCATTCAAGTATTATGAAATGATTGATTCGAACTTCGTATTTCTAGATAAATTACTTTAACCAAAATCAATATACTCACACTCATACTGTAGTATAGACAAAATAATCAAATTTAATATTAACCGAGTTACAGTCGTCGTACTCAATATTAACTCATGATAAACTCATCTTCTCTGTAGATCTTACCTTGTAGCTAACCATTCACAATCACTACGTCCATATCTCGATTTACTGCAATAGCTCAATCATCTCTTTCTGTTATCATGAAATTATGCATTCCTTATAGTGATAACTTACTATGGACCAAAGTAATGTTATATAAAAAATAGGTTAAGTTTCAAAACCATGTGGCTTAAATAGTATACTAGCTCATCCTGATATAATACGCTCAAAATAACTTTGAAGAAATATTTCACTAGTGAAATATACAATTTGATTCAGAAACACTTTTAAAATACTTCCAGGAAAAGGATATTGCACACGTCAATTTCTGAAAATAAGTTCGCAGCATGAGGTTAGTCATTTTAAAATATCAAACAAAATCTCCTGATTGACATCACACGCAACTACTTTATGTATAGAACATTTCAGGCAATTATCTGACAACTCAATCATCCCGGACATTACTAATTCAATTAAGATCACCCAACCAGTAGTATCGTATCTCATCTCGATCCGATATTACCATTATCATCCGCCGCACATTACTGAGGTCAACAGTTTCAAAACATCTCAATTTATTTACTAATTATCATCATTACTCTGAAGTACATGATCCATGCTAAAGTGAAACATTGATAGTTATGCCTTTTTTTTTTCAAACAAAACATATAAATGAAGCTTTTCATTACAACACATTTTCTTATTAGCGCATTTATTTATTTATTTTAATTTTCTTTTTTTTAGGAACACATTTCCAAAATAAGTTAAATCGTCATTTAAATACCGCGCAAAATCATTATCGTGAATCAATTTTCCAAATTTTAATACTATTTGAGAAAGCAGTACCGTCAGTGAAAACAATCTAAATGTCTTAAATAACCACATATTCCTTATGAGACTTCCTAATATTATTCTAAAATCTCATATCAACCTTTCAACGACTAATTTACACCAGCTCGTCTGACTTAACCAAAATACAAATCCTACCATATTCCCACATGTTTGTATCTCCAATCATCATATATAATATCCTTAAAATTATAACTTCTAATTATTTAAGCTTGAAATCAACAAAATCTTAGTTCCATTTTGTAGATAATTGGAATGAATTGTTGTAGAAATATTCATCCATATTTACCATTATTACTTCCTACATCTATAACCTATCAACACCATCTATCACAATAAATGATATCCACTACATAATCTGTTCCTCGACCACGATAAGTCAATCCTCTACTAAACTTCGTTGTGTGTGGTCCTTACTCGAACAGACTAAAATAAGTTTTTAACTCGTAAAAAGACTCTCTGGCTTGATTTTTTTCATAATAACTTATAAAATATATAGCCATTGCGCGCAGAATGACTGTCTCAGACTATGCGCCACATTAGTTATCATTATCAAACTGTAAATCAATGAGATGCATAGCCTACTGCCCTTCCAGTTCAAACATCGTTAATCCAGCAAATGCATAAAAATTTCCTATTAGTCTGACTACTCAGACGTCAATTTTATACTAATATCGATTTTCACTAATACCCATTGTCCCAATGGACCACCCATAATCACGTTTTTCTGAACTTTATTACCACAATAGAAACATATGAAACTATTAACCCCTCATTTCCTCTTCCTAACTGCTCATAGCTCGAGGTTTTTGACTCCAGTGTCTCTTCATCCGCCATGGTGCCAGTCCCTAAGGCACCTAGGCCTTGGGTTAAGGGAAGACTCATGCCTTCCATTGCTGCTCCTGGAGTTACGACCCGAGGCAAAGATGATAGTGACTCTTCGGCGTCCACTCGTGGTAGAGCAGTTTCTCGTGGATCTACTTCCCTCTTATCAAGGTGCGACCAGATTCGCCATCAAAAGGGGGAACATCCGCCAGGCAAGGCACGTCCTGGAGATGGGGGCGCTCCTGCGAGCATTCTCGGTCTACGGCTGAGTCGGTTGGTTAGTTTATGTCGACAACCATGATCAAATAGAACATCGGTGGTCTCGCTAATGCCGGAGCACAACGACGTATTCGACACCTCCACCGCTCTTATAGATTTTATTTTATTGGAATTTGGAGTCTATGGGCTCCAATTCTAACTTTGATTTTTATCCTCGTTCTCCAGGCTTTTCGTCGGGTCTCTTTAATCAGTCTAATAAGATTTGGTCCTTTTCTTATCTGCCTGACATGCCTATAATAAAGGTCTCACGGGAAAGTACGTCATCGACATTGAACTCGACACATATAAGATGAGTATACCAAGGAGTGGGTGGTACATTAACAAGAGTTGATTCCGATTTGAATATTCCAATCAAGTATAAAGAACGCGATGTGCTTCATACGCAAGGTAAGGACAGAAGACTTTTAAACCATGAAAGAAAATTCATACTCAGCTGGTTGGAGTGCTAATATAGCGAATTTCAATCTGAAACGATTAGGTCACAAATTCTGATAACGAACTCGATCTTCTGGTCGCACGTGCTATTAATATCGCCCGTGAATAATCTTTGCCTGACCATTCGTATGATTGTCCTTTACACTACAATTATATTGAATTCTTACTCTTCGATACAGAGGCTTGTATACCTGTCTTTTGAAAACTCTTTTAAAACCACATGTTACTTTATATATACACACTTCCTTCGAGGAGTTCCAATCGTAGATCTATTTTCCATTTCAAACTTGAAATCATCAGATTTGAAGAGTGCAAAAATATCATGTTTATCATCGAAAAATACTAACATCTTCTCAAAATAGTGCCATTTTCCATCTCCCATTGTTTTCAAAGAAAATTACAACACATATTTGGTCGAAATCAAGTTGCAAAAGAAGTTATTTAGTGGGATAAATCTTTACGTCATGCATCTGAATCTAAAATCCAAAATCAAATATACAGGCTTTCAGAAGAACATTTGGATCAAAATTGCAAAATTAAATTTCTTTTTGAAAATGGCATACTTGACTTTTCTAAAAAGAGTTCGAATTTACATCTTAACGGCCATTTTGAAAAAAGCAGTAAGAGTATGGTTTGTAAAATATATTACTCTCATTCAAATAAAATATACGAGCCTAAGTAGCGTTGAGTATTTTCAGTCCACATGTATATTCATTATCTCGAAGTATCACGCCTTATCTCATTGGAGTCTGATGTATCCAACCTAATGAGTGTGATCTCGTAGGTATGGGATTCCAACAATGATCAACGCATTTTATTCCCGTCTTTAAGGAGTTTCTTTCTCGGTGACCATCACCATATGTCAATAAGTACAAACTTCTTAAACTTATAGGGAAAGGAAAGTAATTAACATAGTTTGAATAAGGTTGAAGTACAAAAAGAATGCTTGATTCCTTGCAGGACTCATATGGGACCAAAGTAAAATCGATTATCACGATCCTGATGAAATATAGTTCACAAGAGGATTATTTATCTCAAAACAATATTCGAATAGGTTCAGAAAAGAAGTTAAGGATTAGAGAGACTTACAGCGCATGTAATACGAGACGATGGCAGACAGTGACATTACTCAACACGGACACACGACAAGTTAGACCCAATAACCGACGGCCTAGCTATTCAGAAACCTAGGCTCTGATACCACATTCTATAACAATCCCATCCCGGGCAGGACTGCTATAATCGAGGATTCATAAGGCAGAAACCTACAAACACAGTAATACATCGACCGACCAGGTCACATAATAAAAACTCCATGACTAGTATCGACTGTCAAGGTCTATGAACAACACATCTGCCCCTGACAGCCTATACCGTAACACAACCATATGATAATACCTATTTTAACATATGGACCACTAAACCTGATTCAACCCAGCCCACGCACGGGCATAACCAAATTAAATGACAAAACCCACCGTACTCATGAGTGATCAAACAAAACTAAGACAAAACAACTAAATAAACGACTGGGATATCCGTGTTAGGAATACCTGTTAGATTTTGATTATGTCATCCATGTACTTGTGATTTATTCAAATGTATACTCTAAATACTTGGCATTGTAAAGAAGAACCAAACGAGTATCTTCTATAAGCCATTGATGTAGGCTAAGATGGATCTGAAGTTAATGAATTAAATATCGGCAAGTATAGAACTGTCTAGATATCAGATAAATTAGTTACCAGTCGAGTTTTGTCAAACGAAAATTATCAGAAGTTTTTGATCGCAGAAAACTAAATATCAGATGAGGTATGGTCAACACAGGTTTCAGCTGAAGTTTGACCATCAAATCAGAGAACATTCATCAGATCAGTGAATACCATCAGATCAGAGAGGAGCTAATCACCAGATCAGAGGACTTCACCTCATCATATCAGAGAACTTCTACAAAGTTATATCAGAGAAGTTTTACATTAGAGAGGGTTTACCGCACATCTAGCTGGTCTGACCAAGTTATATTAGAGAAGTTTTTCAGACAAGATATCAGCCAAGTTGAAGAAACCCAGTCCATGTCAGAAAGTGTTGAAGTCAACAATAACATAAATTCACATGCAGACATAAGGAGACCCGCGTACTGAAGACTCATGAATATACAAATCAAGAAAAGCAGTGCGACCAAAGGAATTCTTTCAAACGGTCAGAATTGAAGAGGGAATCAAGCTGTGCAATGGAATGATAAGATAAACAAAGAAGTCCACTCTCCAACGGATGGATTTGTTACAGAAGATGCAACGGCTATGAAGGAAGCTCAAAGAATCGCACTACAAATATTTGAAGCCCATAATTGAGCAAAGTACGATGCGAACTATACTTACAAGCAGTCTAAGCAAATAAGGCAATCAAAGACATCAAAAGATCTATAGCATCGTGAAGAGCTAGTTCTAAAGTTCATATACTGATAAGCTATTAAGTTGGAGAAGACAAACATTCTTGTCATAAAAGCTGAGTACGGGGTACTTCTGTGAATGAGGTTTCAGAAGTTTCGTGACTGATAAGGCATCCACGGATTCTTGATTGGAAGGTGATAGACAGCTCGAGAGTTGTTGAGGCATCCACGGGTTTTCGATCAAGAGGTGCTAGGCAGTCAAGGGAGTTGCAATGGCCACGGGTTTCCACTGGTTGGAAGCTGTTGTAACAAGTTGAATCATTGTAACGTTTATCACTGGTTGAAAGTTATAGTGAATACATCTCCAACTGGTTTGGAGAGAAGTGTACTAGTATATGATTACCCCACCTCCGAAACCACTATAAGTGCTTGCGTGTTTTATTGCATTCATCATACCTATCTACTACATTCATATTTACTGTTTCATTTAATAGTCAACTGTCTTCCGCATTATTTTGTTATAGTTGACATAAGTTATCTGTAGTCGATATAAGTCACATGCAGTGTTACCAGCTGTGCTTCCGCACTACTCATCTGCAGCTAAGGTTTGTTAGCTACATATTATACAGCTGAAGAAACTCACCTGATTAAGGAAAAGAGTTTAATAAGTCTATTTGCCCCCTCTAGACTTATTCCTGACGACTTGTGACCTATAAGTGGTATTAGAGGGGTTGGTTCAATTTTACAGACCCAGATCTATATACTTGAGTATATATTTTAATCTATCATATTATAATGGAACACATGCAACACATGCACTTTAGATTACCTGTATTTTATATGGATGAATATGACCTTTGGAAAATAAGAATGCAGGCTCTGTAACACCCCAAAAGGCGGCTATTACAGTGCCGTGAATCCCACACTCGGACCCACCAGGCGATATCCAAAACAGGTTAAATAAATATTATTTGTGATACCGAATCACAATGAATAGTCATTACTCCGATTAGGAGTTTATTAAAATATGGCCAACGGCCTTACAACACACAGGATCCGAAAAATAAGTATAGACCATATGGGGATGGAAAATACTTCGAATGTTAAATACAACCAAATAACAATTTAAATGAAGCAGGAAATAACATAACACGGTTTAGCATAACCGGACAACAAAGACGAGGGGCCCCCGAACTAGTATCCTTCGAACCCTTCGCCGTCGACATGCTCTTCCCGTGCCTTGCCTTTGCCTCGACCTAAAATACAATACAAGTATTTCGCCCAACACAGGGTCAGATATACATGATAACCGATTCTTGACATTATACAATTCACATATATAGATCTCAAGAAAGTCATTCCAAGCTGTTAATCATACCCCTCGGGCGTATGAAACAATCGATCACAAAACATTGAACACATCGATCATACATGGACTATGAGCGATTAACAATATAGCTCAAGATGGACATCACGGTACCCCGATCCGGAAATGTGTCCGTGTACATGTCCACCCGTATACGGAATCAAGAATATACTTGTGACAATGTACCTAATTAGCCTCACGAACTACGTCTCGTGTGCGATCCAATACGGAAACATCCACGTATGACTATACAAGTGCCCGGCTAAAAATCCTACACAATATCCAATCGGCACGCAGATATGATTCCGGAAATGTCACGACACAACATGACAACGAAGTTCAATGAAATACACATCCAATTAAGGATCAAGAAAAACTCACCAAAGTGAAAATAAGGACCAACGAGATTAACGATTCAAAACGACGTACTTGGGAATGCAATCCCATAACGTCAAGGACAATGTCAAATCACGACAAACGTCACATGGAACAATTCATACACATGAAATATATAATCATCACAAGAATCTAATCGTCATTATAACCAAGCAAGATAACTTGCCTTAATACGGAGACGAGAATAGTCCTCTTCTTGTCGGAACGAACGAACGGTCCTCGACAAATTTTACTCGAACAATCAACCTTAAATGAAATACATTTTACTCAAAAACATATTCGTATAATTATCAATATAGGATTAGTAAGACGTCAACCTACAATCCTTTAGAATAGTTTGTTACTACCAATTATTGAAGCCTTATGCCAGGAGTTCTTCTAACATCATTACAACCATAAGAATCGGTTTACAATATTTATCGAATGTTCGCATGGTTCATCATAAACAAGAGTTCTATCAAGGGTATGATGAATAACCAATTATGATGTTAAGATCATCTTATGATGATTAAACTTTCCAAAACATTAAAACGTTGAAAGGTAAAATCTGCACATTATGATTATTCTCCTCTCATCTAAATTGACTTTTAAGCTAACAACAAGTTCATAAGTTCTGATATTACACCATACCCATGAGGGTTATCAAAGTCTTTGTTTACAAGGCTAGAAGATTCATTAACATGATGGTGAATTCACCATTTATCTAGTATGATGATCAAAATATTCTAAGTTCTCAACACATTAGATTAATGAAAAGTTATTGTTGTAATATCCTTATCATTCTTCAAAGACTTGTGAAACTGAACAAATATGATTTAAAGTTTCTAAGATTTCTGAACTAGATCATCTAATCTTATCTTTAACATTATCAAGTTCTTCTCAAGGTAAATAAATACCTAAAATGGTGTTTAAACACTTTATGATATCAAGTTCTTGACTAAATCCAGTTCTGATGGAGCTAACCGATCCAACAATGTCCTACTGAGCTAAATTCGTCCAGAAAATGAGTAATGACAACTACAAACATGGTTACCATTACTACAATATCAAGAACTCCTCTAATCTAAACCCTCATTTATCATATTCATCAATAAGTGTTTAAAGAGTTTAATTATAACCATGTTTTACTTGCTATCTAACTCTAGATGAAGTATAATTCGTCATTAATCATCAACATAAGAAAATAATGCAGAGAAGAAAGCACACCTACCTCCAGAAATGAAGAACAACTTCAATGCTATGAGAGAATATATTCCAAGCTCAAAAACAACTCCAAATCTCCAAGGAAATGAGCTCCACTCCAAGATTCAAGGCTTAGAAACAAGTTGGTGAAGGTTGATATCGTTTTGGTAGTGCAGAGGTATGATATGTGAAGAGAGAAAATCGGTTTGGGGTTGTGAAGAAATGAAAAACAGGTTGGTCCTATAAATAGGTATGCGAGACTTAGCGCACGCTATCGGGACGATTTAGCGTACGCTAATGCACTTACGTCGCTATCCGGTCGATATTACGTCGTAAGCGGCTTACGGTGGCTCTTGTCTTGAATTATCGCAGCCGTTAGCGCACGCTAATGAGAAATGGGTTACGCACGCTAATAAAAGTAGATTCTCACCGACACGACAGCTCAGACCTTGATCACATGCATGCTAACGGCTAAGGAGTTCACGTGCTGAAGTCAACTGATGCCAGATTCCCTCTTAGCGTACGCAACAGAGGAATCCTTACGCACGCTAAGGCACAGGATTAGCGTACGTTAATCGTACTGTGTAGCGTGCGCTACATCAACAGAAAAATTCGAAAATGCAACTCTCTTATTAACATCGAATCATCACATATGAAATGAAATAACAACGATATGATATTCAAATCTATAATACCTCAACATAATACTAAATGCAACGATTTATGATAATCAGATTATCCGAATAATACAACGACAGGTAAAAATGAAAAGTTACAGTCGGATATTACATACTCCCCCCCTTAAAAAGAGTTTCGTCCTAGAAACTAAGGGGTAAATAACTCGGGGTATCTCGCTCGCATACTATCCTCGGTCTCCCACGTAGCCTCCTCGACTCCGTGTCGTGACCACTGAACTTTCAGTAGGGGAATTGTCTTGTTCCGCAACTGCTTGATTCTCCTCTCGAGTATCCGTACAGGATGCTCCTCGTACGAGTGATCCTCTGCTAATTCAATCTCTTCGATCTGAAGTACATGGCTCGGATCAGCAACATATTTCCTCAACTGGGATACATGAAACACGTTGTGAATCTTACTCAAAGTCGGCGGTAAAGCTAGTCGATAGGCCAGATCACCTACACGTTCCAAAACCTCAAATGGCCCAATGTACCTCGGGCTCAGCTTGCCCCTCTTCCAGAAATGAAAAACACCTCGGGTAGGAGACACCTTCATTAACACATGGTCACCAACCTCGAACTCCAGTGGTCGTCAGCGGTGATCAGCATAAGACTTTTGTCGACTTTGAGCCGTTAACAACCGACTCCTAATCAAAGTGATCTTCTCTCGAGCTGCTAATAACATGTCAGGTTCCGTACCCAGAGATTCTGACAGTTCGTCCCAACACAAAGGGACCTACAGCGACGGCCATATAATGCCTCATACGGTGCCATCTGAATCGAAGCGTGCCAACTATTATTATAAGTGAATTCCACCAAAGGCAGCTGGGCTTCCCAATCGTTCTTCCAATCAAGAGCACATGCTCTCAACATATCCTCTAGAGTCTGGATGGTTCTCTCCGACTGACCATCGGTCTGTGGATGAAAAGCCGTACTGAAATTCAACTGCGTGCCCATCGCACGATGAGCGCCTTCGAAGTGTGACACAAATCGCGATCACGGTCGATACAATGCTCTTGGGGTACCGTGTAGTCTCACAATTTCCTTAATAAGCAATTTGGGCCAATCTCTCGGGGCCCCATGTGTCCTTAATTTCCAAGAAGTGGGCTGATTTGGTCGACGGTCCACAATCACCCAAATCGTATTCATTCCTCGACGACTCGTCGGCAAGCTAGTGATAAAATCCATAGATATGTCCTCCCATTTCCATTCGGGAATCGGGAGCGGTTTGACATTCTGCGGGTGTTTGGTGCTCAATCTTAACTCTTGTGAGTTAAACACCTCGAAACGAATTCGGCCACCTCACGCTTCATATTCCCCCACCAATAATTCTGCTTCAAATCCTTATACATCTTGCTAGAGCCCGGGTGAATAGAGTACGGGGTAGCATGGGCTTCTCTCATGATAGAGTTCCTCAACTCTTCGTCAGCGGGTACACAAACTCGATTTCTAAAACGTATAAATCCATCCTCGTGGATCACGAATCCAGGGGCTTTCCCCTGGTTTACTTCATCCCGAACTCGAGATAAGAATGGGTCCGTAACTTGATTCGATTTGATCATATCATCAAGAGACGAAGAAATCTCAAGGGTGCAAAGTTGTCCCTGAACACGCTGTAACCAAACTTCAATTTCTGACCTTATAAGGTCCAACTGCAACTCTCTCTGTGCTGTCAAACGGCTCAGCATCTGCTCCTGCACGGTTTTACGGCTCAATGCGTCGGCAACCACATTAGCTTTACCCGGATGATAAAGGATCTCGATATCATAGTCCTTGATTAATTCTAGCCACCTTCTCTGCCTCATGTTCAACCCCTTCTGAGTAAAAATGTACTTTAGGCTCTTGTGGTCTGTAAAGATCTGGCAGGTAACTCCGTAAAGATAGTGACGCTAGATTTTCAAAGCAAACACCACGGATGCTAACTCTAAGTCGTGGGTCGGATAGTTAACTTCATAGGGTCGCAATTGTCTCGATGCATAGGCGATTACTTTCCCTTCCTGCATTAGTACACATCCCAGACCCTGTCTCGACGCGTCGCTATACACCACAAATCCTTCCGTTCCCTTTGGTAAGACCAAACAGGTGCCGAAATCAATCGACTCTTGAGCTCTTCAAAACTTTGCTGACATGCTTCTGACCACAAATACTTCTTGTCCTTCCGCAGTAAGTTAGTCATCGGTTGCGAAATTTTAAAGAACCCTTCTACGAATCGTCGGTAGTAACCTGCTAGGCCGAGGAAACTACGAACTTCCTTCACGTTCTTCGGTGGTAGCCAATCTCGAATGGCTTCCGTCTTTTGTGGGTCCATTCTCACCCCTTCGGCTGATATCACATGCCCGAGAAAGACAACCTCAGGCATCCAGAATTCAGACTTAGAAAATTTCCCATAAAGTTGTTCCCGCCTCAATGTATCGAGAACTTGGTGGAGGTGACTCTCGTGCTCCTCGTGGTCGCGAGAGTAAATCAGAATGTCGTCAATGAAAACGACTACAAAGCGATCCAGATAGTTAATAAAAACTCGATTCATCAACTCCATGAATCTTGCCGGTGCATTAGTCGGTCAAATGGCATCACCACGAACTCATAATGCCCATAGCGATGCAGGCAGCTGTCTTCGAAATGTCAGACTCTCGAATCCTCAACTGATGATAACCAGATCTCAAGTCGATCTTAGAAAACACGGCAGCTCCCTGAAGTTGGTCCAATAAGTCATCAATACGAGGCAAGGGATACTTGTTTTTGATGGTTACCCTGTTCAGCTCACGGTAATCAATACACAATCGTAGAGATCCATCTTTCTTCCGCACAAATAACACCGGTGCTCCCCAAGGGGACGCACTAGGTTGAATATAGCCTTTGTCAGTCAACTCCTCAAGCTGGTTCTTCAATTCTTGCATCTCAGTCGGAGCCATACGGTACGGTTCTTTTGAGAGCGGGGACGTACCTGGTTCTAACTCAATAATAAACTCCACATCACGATGAGGAGGTAAGCCTGGCAACTCGTCTGGAAATACATCGGGGTAATCTCGGACTACCGGAATGTCGGCCAATTCAACTGGTCGATCAGCTGTTTTGGTCATGTAGCACCAATAACCAATACACCCTTGATTAAGCAGTTTCACTGTTTTCATAGCGCTGATGACTCTCCCAGAACGACTGGGATTATCACCTCGAAAAATACACTCGAATCCATCATCAGAAGTGACGGTAACCATCCACTTGCGGATACTGAGTATTGCATCGTGACGATCCATCCAATCGATACCCAAGATTATATCATCCTTAGGCAGATCGACTACAATCAGATTTGACAACCACTCATGGTCGTTCAAACGAATCGGACAGTCCTGGACTTCACGATTTCCAATAATTCTTCTACCATCAGGTAGACCAATCACGTAGGGCTCACAATTGATAACATGGTCTAGAGGCAAACGACTTAAACAAGAAGAAGATATAAAGGAGTGTGAAGCACCGGTATCAAAAAGAACACATACAGGCTAGGAATGGATCTCGAGTATACCTGAAATCATGCCCCCCTCGGGATCGTCAGCTTTCTTCATCTCGTAAATCCTGGGTTTCGCAGTTCCGGCACTAGGTGTACCACCTTGATTCCCACGGCCCATTCCCCTATTCGCCCCGGTGGTCTGATAGGAAGCGGACGGAGGCATCCGGTTACGGGCAGAGAGGATTGAGGCCCGGGGCATGAGACGCTCTTGGTTCAGTCGGGTCCACCCCTACAAGCGAGCACGGTGACCATTTTTGCCACAAGTATGGCATGTGACGGCGGGCTTCGGGCATTTGGAGCTGATATGCCCCTGGTCTCCGCGATTATAGCACACAACGAGAGGAGGACCGCTCGAGAGTGCGATCCGGTGGCCGATGTCATGGGTGGTCGATCGGAAGGTTTGGCAATGGTAGGGCTTCTGAATGTCCCGATTACTCTCGATGCAGTTACGGTTCCTGGACCTTTTGTTGTTAATGTGGTTGTTTCTTGGAAATCTCCTTCGCGGTGAGTTCGTACTCAAGAGCCTTCTCGATGAACTCTGGTAAGGTAGTACAGTGGTGATTCAACAGCTGCATTCTCATTCGGGGTTTAAGCCTCTTGAGAAAGTATTTGATCTTGTCGGCCTCTGTTCGGATAATTGTCGTGGCAAAAGGAAGGAGTGCCTGTAATTTCTCAGCACAGATAATACATCATCGTCTTGAGACGGGTCGGGGTTCAAAAGTTCCGAGTTTGGCCTCACGGAGTGGCACGGATAATGTGAGTCTAGCATGAGGTTTTAAATTCCTCCCAAGTGTAAACACCATCGGTGGCCTTCTTGAAAGCCACCAGTATGAGCGCCTTTGCTAAGATAATACGCGGCTACCGAGACGCGATTCTCTTCAGGCGATCCACCATCTGGAAAAGTTTCTCAAAATGCTCGATCCATGCACAATGTCGGCGAGCTCGGAGGAGCCTTCAAAAGTCGGTGGTCGGCCGAGATGTCACGATAATCCGACTCACGGGTCCGCCAATCACGGGAGGAGGATGAGCCCCTGCTGCCGGCGATGGCGGCCCTCTGCATAGCTTCCATTAGTTGACCCATCCGGGTCATCGTGTCATCATGCCCGCATTACGATGTAAGGATCGACACGCGCATCCGCGCCCCTTTGTGGTGCGATTGTTCCCTAGAAGGTGAACCACTGTCTGCGGAACTCTGATCCGCATTCGCGCGTCTGTTGGCTCGAGGTATCGGGATTCGGCCCCTTCCGCGGCCTCGTCCCCCTCTGCCACGACCCCTCAGATTTCTTTCCATACTGAAAGAATGAATCATAATGATAACCATAAGTACAGTTCAAGATACTAAAATTTAATAGCAACAAGGAATCACATATTCAAGGAAAACGGTTATCGATACCACAAATGTCGCACCGAATATTATATCGGTGTCAAGTCGAACAATTTCAATTGTATAATAAATTCAGCATTTACCTCGGATTATCAATCAGATAAATCCTGTCACAATTCCTCGAAATAACATGATCAACAAGGAGACCCATACTGATATCAATATTACGCCAGTAATTAAATCATGGCTCATAAAGTACATACCGTATTTGGCTCGTAGGGTCAGGCACTTGCACAGGTCACACGTGACACGAAGGTCTCTTGATACTAGTTCAATTCTCAATGACTCATAAAAAAAAGAAACAACTCTCCGATACCATCTTCTGTAACACCCCAAAAGGCGGCTATTACAGTGCCGTGAATCCCACACTGGGACCCACCAGGCGATATCCAAAACAGGTTAAATAAATATTATTTGTGATACCGAATCACAATGATGAGTCATTACTCCGATTAGGATTTTATTAAAATATGGCCAACGGCCTTACAACACACAGGATCCGAAAAACAAGTATAGACCATATGGGGATGGAAAATACTTCGAATGTTAAATACAACCAAATAACAATTTAAATGAAGCAGGAAATAACATAACACGGTTTAGCATAACCGGACAACAAAGACGAGGGGCCCCCGAACTAGTATCCTTCGAACCCTTCGCCGTCGACATGCTCTTCCCGTGCCTTGCCTTTGCCTCGACCTAAAATACAATACAAGTATTTCGCCCAACACAGGGTCAGATATACATGATAACCGATTCTTGACATTATACAATTCACATATATAGATCTCAAGAAAGTCATTCCATTTGTTAATCATACCCCTCGGGCGTATGAAACAATCGATCACAAAACATCGAACACATCCAATCATACATGGACTATGAGCGATTAACAATATAGCTCAAGATGGACATCACGATGCGCCCGATCCGGAAATGTGTCCGTGTACATGTCCACCCGTATACGGAATCCAGAATATACGTGTGACAATGTACCTAATTAGCCTCACGAACTACGTCTCGTGTGCAGGATCCAATACGGAAACATCCACGTATGACTATACAAGTGCCGGCTAAAAATCTACACAATATCGATCGGCGCAGATATGATTCGGAAATGTCACGACACAACATGACAACGAAGTTCAATGAAATACACATCGATTAAGGATCAAGAAAAACTCACCAAAGTGAAAATAAGGACCAACGAGATCAACGATTCAAAACGACGTACTTGGGAATGCAATCCCATAATGTCAAGGACAATGTCAAATCACGACAAACGTCACATGGAACAATTCATACACATGAAATATATAATGATCACAAGAATCTAATCGTCATTATAACCAAGCAAGATAACTTGCCTTAATACGGAGACGAGAATAGTCCTCTTCTTGTCGGAGCAGGCAACGGTCCTCGACAAATTTTACTCGAACAATCAACCTTAAACGAAATACATTTTACTCAAAAACATATTCGTATAATTATCAATATAGGATTAGTAAGACGTCAACCTACAATCCTTTAGAATAGTTTGTTACTACCAATTATTGAAGCCTTATGCCAGGAGTTCTTCTAACATCATTACAACCATAAGAATCGGTTTACAATATTTACCGAATGTTCGCATGGTTCATCATAAACAAGAGTTCTATCAAGGGTATGTTGAATAACCAATTATGATGTTAAGATCATCTTATGATGATTAAACTTTCCAAAACATTAAAACGTTAAAAGGTAAAATCTGCACATTATGATTATTCTCCTCTCATCTAAATTGACTTTTAAGCTAACAACAAGTTCATAAGTTCTGAGATTACACCATACCCATGAGGGTTATCAAAGTGCTGGAAGATTCATTAACATGATGGTGAATTCACCATTTATCTAGTATGATGATCAAAATATTCTAAGTTCTCAACACATTAGATTAATGAAAAGTTATTGTTGTAATATCCTTATCATTCTTCAAAGACTTGTGAAACTGAACAAATATGATTTAAAGTTTCTAAGATTTCTGAACTAGATCATCTAATCTTATCTTTAACATTATCAAGTTCTTCTCAAGGTAAATAAATACCTAAAATGGTGTTTAAACACTTTATGATATCAAGTTCTTGACTAAATCCAGTTATGATGGAGCTAACCGATCCAACAATGTTCTACTGAGCTAAATTCGTCCAGAAAATGAGTAATGACAACTACAAACATGGTTACCATTACTACAATATCAAGAACTCCTCTAATCTAAACCCTCATTTATCATATTCATCAAGAAGTGTTTAAAGAGTTTAATTATAACCATGTTTTACTTGCTTAATCTAACTCTAGGTGAAGTATAATTCGTCATTAATCATCAACATAAGAAAATAATGCAGAGAAGAAAGCACACCTACCTCCAGAAATGAAGAACAACTTCAATGCTATGAGAGAATATATTCCAAGCTCAAAAACAACTCCAAATCTCCAAGGAAATGAGCTCCACTCCAAGATTCAAGGCTTAGAAACAAGTTGGTGAAGGTTGATATTGTTTTGGTAGTGCAGAGGTATGATATGTGAAGAGAGAAATTCGGTTTGGGGTTGTGAAGAAATGAAAAACAGGTTGGTCCTATAAATAGACTGTGCAGACTTAGCGCACGCTATCGGGACAGTTTAGCGTACGCTAATGCACTTACGTACGCTATCCGGTCGATATTACGTACGTAAGCGGCTTACAGTGGCTACTGTCTTGAATTATCGCAGGCCGTTAGCGCACGCTAATGAGAAATGGGTTACGCACGCTAATAAAAGTAGATTCTCACCGACACGACAGCTCAGACCTTGATCACATGCATGCTAACGGCTAAGGAGTTCACGTGCTGAAGTCAACTGATGCCAGATTCCCTCTTAGCGTACGCAACAGAGGAATCCTTACGCACGCTAAGGCACAGGATTAGCGTACGTTAATCGTACTGTGTAGCGTGTGCTACATCAACAGAAAAATTCGAAAATGCAACTCTCTTATTAACATCGAATCATCACATATGAAATGAAATAACAACGATATGATATTCAAATCTATAATACCTCAACATAATACTAAATGCAACGATTTATGATAATCAGATTATCCGAATAATACAACGACAGGTAAAAATGAAAAGTTACAGTCGGATATTACAGGCTCATCTGTCATCCATTCATGATTACATGTGGTGTGTAATTGAGTATGGACCATTCATATTTGAGAAGAACAACACACCAGAAGAAGTTGCAGCTGGGAAGCCAGAGAAGATTCCAAAAAAGAGAACCGAGATGTCTCCTGAAGAAAGGAAGCTGGCCAATCTTGATAACTGGGCCAGAGATGTGCTATATTAGACTCTTGACAAAGCAATCATGGTCAAGATTAAAAATTGTAAAAAAGCCAAAGAAATTTGGGACGCATTAGATGTAATGTGTGAGGGAACCGAGTTTATCAAGGAAAATAAGTTGTCAATTGCCACCCAAAAAATTGACAATTTCAAGATGAAGAATGGAGAAACAATTGACTAGGTGGACACAAGATTCAGTGAGATTATCAATGAAATAACCTCCCTTGGAAAGACATATGGTAACAGGGAGATGGCTCTAATGTCTTAAGATCTCTCAACCCTAAATGGAGCATGAAAGCTGTAGCCATGAGAGAATCAAAGGATCTCAACAAAATTAAGATCCAGGAGCTGTTTTCTGATCTCAAGACCTATGAGTTTGAACTGCCCTGTTCATCATCTAATGAACCAGCTAAAAAAGGGATAGCATTTGCAGCAGAATCATCTGCAAAGAGCCTAGCTGAAGTCAGTATAATATCCGCATTTTTCTTTTTCCGATATTTTTCTTTTTGGTGTATTTTTCATTTTCAGTGACTCGCTTGTAACCGTATTGATATATCTAGAATACTTAATACTGGACTTTTTGTTATTCGAGCGTATTTCAGACCTATTTTACTCAATTCCACTTTTAATGTCATTTCCGTCGCTATTTGGTTCGATTCTCGTAATTGTTGATCGGAATCGCTGTTCTGTGGTTGCCGCAAACCCATATTATGTTATTATGCATGTTGTGAGATTTCGTTTGGCGTTTCGACCATGCATCGTGCATTTCAGATGTTTTGGGATGTTTTGTAATTTCCTAAAGTTATGGGGCAATTATTATCGTTGTCGTTTTTCGAACCTTGGGGTAGTCGGAATCATGTTTTTTAAGCACCTCAGTTCTGACTCGAACTCATAGTTCATGTATCTTCTCGTGGCTGTTGTTTGGTGTCGGGTGCGTATTGTTTTCATCCGGGGAAGAATTCGCCATTTTCCATCTTTGGGTGCTGTCTGTACTACCGTCTGCACTCGAGAAAGACTCCATCATCGACAAGCGAATCTTCTCCAGATCCGTCATGCTTACAAGTTCGCATTGAAGTCAAGGATGTTGAAGCAATGGAACTCATTATTTCCAGAATCCGACAACAAGGCCTATACCGCATCGGAAGTCATCACCTTAGCTCTATGATAAGCGTATAGGCGAGGAATTCTATCGCGACTCTTTTGTCAGATTCTTCTCTCTGAAAAGAGGAGGAGATGTTTCCGATATTTCTGCTACTGTCCGCAGAGTCCAGATCTGCATTGACCGGGAACTTCTGCAGAATATTTACAGGCTGCCGTCTGATGGCCTAACGATGGAAGAGCTTGAGACCTTTGGGTCACAAGAACTCCTCACTGCCTATTGGGGATTGTTCATTGGCGACGCTTCGGACAAAAACGTCCACGCATCTTGCCATAAGAAGATATTTTGTTTACCTTTTATGTACTTACACGATTTTTGTTGTCGTGTTGTTGAGAATAGGACCGGCGCATTCGAGATGTGCATTAATCTGCGTTTCAGAACGATGGTCACCATCATGTCTGGTGGAAGAGTAAACAGGTTCCAGATCATTCTGAAGAGGCTACAGGAAGAGGCTTCTAAGCGTGCTACTCAAAAAAAGTCATTTGGCGTGATTCTTAATAACATTCTCACCAAATGTGATGTGCCGCAATCAAAAGGAGCCAAGAAGATTGGCCATGGCAAGTACATATGCGGAAGCAAGCCCTCCGCGTACAATAAATACGGACTCATTATGATGACACCCTTTGCCCGATATCTGCCTATTTTTGATGATCCAAGGGACGTCACTATCAAGTCTGTTAGTGAGGAAAAATTAAAGAAGAAGAGAAAGAGAACATCTCACACCAAATCACCTCTTGATGTCGAGAAGCCGAAGAAGAAGCTAAGGAAATCTTCCAAAGCTAATGCTACAGAGGTTACAACGATCTATGTAGACATCCCTACATCGGCGCAACCCGTTGTACCCCCACCCGAGGGTGCAACCCCTGCGGAAGAAATAATTGTTGCACCTGCTGCAGATCCCGAGCCATTGGCGGCTATGATGGATGATCAATTATTTGCTAAGTTATTAGGAACTGGCGAATTGGCTGCACGTTCAGATCGGACTGCCGCCTCTCCTATAAGGGGACCCACACCCATACATGATCCCTCTCCCATCAGGGTACCAATCCCTATTAGGGATCCCTCTCCAAAACAGGCTCTCACACTGTTGCGGATCCTATCCCTACAGTAGACCCACATACTGTACGGAGCCCCTCCCCCACAACTGTCATTCACGAAACCCTACTTCAAGTGCAGATTGAGCAAGCATTTGAAGATTTTGTACAATGGAAGTCTTATAGGGTTGCACCTTAGGGCGTCCTGTATAATTGGGAGGAGTGGAAAGAAGAAGAATCTTTTGCTCTGGAAGTCACGGACACTCAAGACATCCATATCTTGATTCAATGGGACAACGACTTTTGCCGATAGCTCATATCAAATTATTATCTGGCAAAAGAACAGGCCCGATTGAAGGGAAAATCCAAGTCCAATGACATAGTTCCTAACAACCCCGAATCTGATCCCGACTCAGACGATGATGACAATGCCTTACAGATAGGTCTAAGAATGAGTCGGGAGGAAGATCACGAACAGGAACTGTCCAGAATGCAAGACCAATAGGGTCAGGGGACCTCGGACAGCCATCAGTCCCCTCCCCAACAACAACAGGAAGCTGCGAAGGACAACGTACAAGAGGAATCAGTCCCTCCCTTATAGCATGGAGATTCAGAACAGGAAGCTCAAGAAGAAGAAGCCCGCGCCATCCCACAAAAGGAATCAGTCCCTCTGCTGGAGCAGGCGGAAGCTGAGAGTCAGCAGGAGGAATCAGTCCCTCCTATATGCATGACTACAGAAACACAACAGGAACAGGAGGAATCAGTCCCCCTGTCTCCAAGACTGACGAAGATACCCAACCATCTACCGAGCCCGCGCCTGATGCTCCTGCATCACCAATCTCTATCAGCTTCGTGTCTAATCACGGATTCCTTCCCGACGACAGACCACGTCCTCATGTGGCCATGCATCAACTTAATGGAACAGAAAATGAGAAGATAACGCACCCCGGCTTTGTGCGTACAGAAGCCCGGATAGAGCAACTCCAAGCCATCGGCCGCCAAACAGTGTTCATGCAGGATGTCATGAAGGCATTGTATGATGTTGGCAAAGAGCTCGATTGGATGAGAGAAACTGTAATTGATGAGATGATTGGCCTAAAGAGAGAAGTTACAAAAGTTGAAGAGGCGTTTCGCATAGTGCCTAGTGCATTACGGCAAGCACTCGCTCAACTTCAACAGCGCCAGGAGCAAATTCTCAAGCAAGAGCAGGAAAAGCTCCGAATATCTGAAGCCAAGACTATCGCCGCCCTACAGGAAACTGGCTCCAGGCTCACAGGACATGATAAAAAGATCGATGACATGTCTCTGGTGCTTAGTTCTTTGATTGAAAAAATCTCGCGAATAGAGACCAAGCAGGATAACACGATGAAGCTCCTAGAGAGCATTGATGATAAGGTCACTTACCTTGATGATGCCAAAAAGGGGGAAGAAGCGAGAGAGCCTGGAAGGCAATGGAGGCTTGAGAGAGAAAAGGATATTAACACTGCATTAGAGGACAGCGTTGCTGCTGCAATAAGCCGCTTGGCCTTGCCTGCACAAGAATACAGGGTAATTAGTTCTCGCCCAGAGTTCCACGACCCTAACAATCCCTGGAAGAAAAATGTACAGAGACCATCGGAGATTCGTCTTCCTGCCAACCGTCAGCCTACTGCGGATGAAGCGAAGAATTAGAGGAAGAACGAACTGATGAGATACTTTGTTAAGCTCATCAGGGAGTCCGCCATCTTCAATAAATGCAAGACACTAGCGGAGGCTGCAGATGAATTTGCAAGGATGCTGTAAAAAGGACTGCTTCCCATGCAAATTTTGATGAAATCAAGGCACCAGAAAGGTGATCAGCTTACTCACCCCGACGATTGAATACTTGCCTTCGACAAATCAGCTGAAGGAAGAGCGATCTATCAAGATCCGGGCAAGGATTCCCTGGAAAATGGGTGGAGAGGAACCGACAATGATCCTGACATGAGGCCTTGAATACACACTCATTATTGGAATAAGCATGGATGATCCTTTATCATTGTACTTAGCAATATGCAATCTCTGTATATTTTTCTCTCAATCATTGTAATCTTTTGACCCTTATAAATAAAATTTAATTTTTGCTTGAAAGATTACAGCTCGTAATCTACTCTTACTGTTTTACTGTTTGATTACGAAATCAATTTATTTTCTGCCAACAAATATAAAACTTGTTAAGTATTAAGCTGTAAGAACTTGTCTGCGAACAGTTCATAGGTTAAGTTGTATTCAACCTAGATCACACTGTAAGATTGTGCCTGCACGCCAATCATAAGTTTAAGTTGTAATACACATCCCTGTAGATATTTACGAATTCCTAGAACTTGCCTGTGAGCAATCGCACTTTTTAGACTAAGTGCTGAAGACTAGATCATTCGACAGAAGGACAAGAAGTCAGCCTCTCTGGATCAAGATGTTATCTTTAAGAGGTCTTGGCATTATCAAAAGGGGGAAATTGTTGGGATAAACAATCCAATACCTTGTTTTGATAATTGCCAACATACAACAATATTTCTTTTAGCCATCAGACAGCAAGTTGTCTAGACATCATACAACAAATTGTCTCAAGAAACCGGAAGGATTCGAAATACCGCTAAGTATGGAAACTGTCTAGAATCTCCATACAGCACTAGAGATTGCCTACAGTGTTGAAGTATGCAACTACAACAATAAGATCGTATTATGATGGATACAGCATACAGGCTGAAAGTGTTGGGAAATAAACACTTATCCAACAGGACTGAAGACTGTTGTCAACAAATCTACTTTATTAACTAAAGTCAAAACGCCGTTTGAAAGAAGTATTTAAATACTGATCGGATAAAGTATTTAAATACCAACTGACATGATATTCAAACAAGGAGCAAAATTCGGATCTAGCATCTTAAAAGTCAATCAACCAATCAGAATGGATCTTAGCCCACTAATCAGCCAACGGACATATTTATAACGGATCTATTCCAATGTTATATATAGTCCATGCAATAGGACATTGCAAACAACTAAGAACTCATACTGAGAAACATTCACGAATATATACGATATATACGAACGAAAAGAGGAACGACTAAATATTCATTATCATCAATCAAAATCTACAAGAGCAAATATATTTCTTCGAGCATATATCAATATCTGAGAGAAGAATATACTCAGTCAATGTGAACAACACATCATCAGCCTAAGATCATCAAGTGTTCAAGCTGCTGTTCAAACCAGTGATTTCACCATTGTTTACCTTTGAGTAAACTTAGCCCTGTGTGGTCTAAGGAAAACTTATTCTGACCTGTGCGGGACGAATGGGACGAAGCTTAAATCTGTGTGAAAAGAAGCAAGTCAAAGAAGCCTACAACCAATCTGTGTGAACAGTTGAAAGCTACAGTCTTTGTATCAATCGATACAAGGAAAGGTTTGATTAAAGTCACGTAGTTGTGTACGTAGTGATTTTAATAAACATTTTACTCTCGTGTGGAGGACCAGTGGATGTAGAGGGGTTTACCCCGAACCACTTTATACTGCATGTTATTTACCTTCTGCCTTTATTGTTTTCATTTAACTTTGATTTATTTCTAAGTATACATTGCAAAAACCCTGTATTCCCTAAGCTATTAGGAGAAAACCTAGTTGTTGTATTTACAGCAACTCACTTAATCAAACTTCCGCTACGCACTCACATTCAAAAATCGTACAGCTTATTATACTAACACTTTTCCAAGTTGTATTCTGTATACTTAATGGGCAACAAGGATGGACAGAAGGTTTTCTGGGTTCTGGAATGAGTCAATTAGCACATGCTAATGTCCTATTAGCGCACTCTAATGAGGTTAGACAAGACATTTTGGAGTTGGGCAGAAAGTTTAGGAATTTTAGACCGAACCAGATAGTGCACGCTAACACAAACATTAGCACAGGTTAAAGGGACCAAACAAAAGCTTCTGGGTTGCAATGTTAGCAGGTAGCGCACGCTAAACTTGGTCTTAGCACGCGCTAATACACTGCCAGTATAAATTTGAACGCATCAGTCAACTTTTCTCATTTCTCACCTTCATTTCTTCCTTCCGGCGACTTTGGCGATCTTGGGTGAGTGTAATGGTAGATTCTGGCCAGATATCATCATCCATCAATATTTTCAAGTTCCTACTACAAAGTTATCAACATCTAATCAGTTTTCACCATTCTAATCGATAGGTTTTGGGATTTTGGGGGTTTTGTAGTGATATCATTTTCCTAGTCCAATTTAGATTAGATTGATGTTAGATTATGAGTGTGTAATCATAATCCCATGTTTCTTTGAAGTTTTTTGGATTAGATTTCGATATTTCCACCATTAATTGATTAGGATCAATTATGAATTCGTAGTGTCCGATGAATTGTTCCAAAGGGTAGAACTTGGGATGATTTCTTACGTTTCCGAGGTGTTGTGCTTGATTGTATATCGTTATGTGATAGGAATGAAATATTAAAGAGAATTCGGACCGAAGTCCTTTTCACCCACTGTTTTTTCGCGTTGTGATAACCAAGGCAAGTACTTGTATTACATTATGTTATGTATGATGCGAATTCGAAATGAATGATGATTTATGAAAAATATGTGTGTGTGTGTGTATGTGTGTGTGTGTGTTGTGGTTCTTCCACCTGGGGATGGTTCGATGGAACCTCTGGGGTCCAATGCAAAGGGACACGACTGCGGAAGTGGTTTTCCACCTGAGGGCGGTTCGACGGGACCTCTGAGGGTCGATGCTAAGGGGCCGGGCCGCGGGTTACCAAGTGTGGTTGTTTTTGCGATGATATGTGATGTAGTGACCATTATGATGATGATGTCTAGATGAAACATGTTATTCCAGAATATTGTTTTCTCAAATGTTTTCCAAATGTGTTAGTAGTATTGAATTGTGTTTGTAAATATTGTTGTGTAATTGTGTGCTTGAACTAGCCATTCGAATGCTAACCCCTTAAATGAGGGAAATGTGTTTCAGGCATTTCAGGTATCGGACAATCTGAGGAGCCAGCATGGGAGATGCATGCAAAGGATGGTCAAGCATGATGTTATGAGGCTCAAGTTTGGTATGTTCATTTTAGTATGATCATGATGTCTGTCAGAGTCGGTTGAGTAAATCTTTCCTGTTTTAAAGATATTTGTTGAAGTCCCCTGTATGGGCAATGGATTTATTTTAGATTCTATCGTACTGTGTTAAAATAAAAATGCTTTGGCCGAGTCCACGACCTTAATTGCGTTATTAGATATTGTATCTTTATGGAATTATTGTGGAGTTGTATCAATGTTTTAGCCTGGTAGACCTTGATGAAGGTTCTACGGCATGTAAGGACCCTTATAAGTATTGGGGTGTTACATTTATGCTATATGAGCTTAGGTTGTGAATACCTAGGCTGTCGGTCAATTTGGCTCTGTCAGTTGATTCGTAAGAGTCAGTTGCTGAGTCTAACATCATCGTGATACCATATCTTTGTAATATCTGCCTGAATTCTCGTCTTTACTGTTGTATTTTTTGGATGATTCGAGTATTGTAGTATCATATTATTGTAATGAGTATATTGTTGAGATATACTAAATCGAATTGTTTATATTTGTCGTCCACTCTATAGTTGGTTGTTAAATGTTGTTTGGAGAATTTCATTTTTTTGACTATGTGTTTTGCCCTTAGCGTACGCTACGATTTAAGCTTTACGCACGCTATGTGTGTAACATTACGTACGCAACACTTGAAAGTTAATGTACGTAATGTGGAGTGTCAGACAGCATCTCGCCTTTCGGCGGGTGGGACCAGGCGTGAGTGGGGGTTGGTGATCCGATCGTGACAGCCGAGTCAACGACCATTACGTAAATAATGGCTATGTGTTAGCGTACGTAATGTACGTAGGCTTTACGTATGTTATCTTGGCAATGTACGTAATAGTACATGTGATTTGAGGCAGTAGACTCTGGCGACTCATTGCGTACGTAACATCGGCAGGATTACATACGTAATGCGCCTAACGTATGCTATGCTTTGGCGATAGCGTACGTAATGATAGATGCGGGTTATAAAGGCATGACTTTCCTTTCATTTATGCATGATCCAAACTCAGCCTCTCCCTCTGAAAACCGATTCCCTACCTTGCTAAATCAAATTTGTGCCCTCCCATCTTGTGTTAGAGCTCCGTCACTTGGATTGTAGCTTGGTGACTAGAATTTTGGAGTGTGTTCTTGGAGTTTTGGTGCTATTCTTCATTCCTTTTTTAGGTTGGTTATCTAAACTCATGTTGTTTCGTACTGTTGATGATGTTAGTAAGGAATTAATTCATGTAGTGTTAGATTAATCAAGTACATCATGATAGTTATTGGATTTATGAACAAACTAAGTATAGAACATTATAATATTGTTAGTGTTGCCTCTTGAATGGTTGAAGAAGTTGTAAGAAAAACATGTTGCTATTAATGCTTAGGAAATCATGATGATTAGGGTTTATGAGTATGTTCTTGGTGCTAAAAGAATCCTATGATGTTATAACCATACATCTTAGAAGGTTTAACAAAAATCCCTGTTCTTGTCTTAGAAGTGTTCTTCTTAAGTTGCTCCAAACTCCATATTTCCGAATCCTTGATTTTATGATGATATGATTAAACATGTTTATAGGATTTTCTTGAACGGTTAAGGTTTTTGGATATAGATTGAAGATGATTATTTCTACTACCTTGTCAAATCCATTTTGATAGGATTTGTTGACAATATGACATTGAAACCCACATTGGTATGCTGATTATAATGATAATATTATGTTCTTGGTGACATTGAGAAAATCAAAAGTATTTTAAACTTGAAGAACTAAGTAGAAATGATTATATAAATGAGTCGTAATCATGAACTTAGAACTTTTATTATCAGCTAATATGTCATAGATGGGATGCTCTTGATGTTCATGATATTCGTAGTGTTCTTGATATTTTTGTTATTCTTGGAGGAATTAATTAGAATTACCAATCATTAACGTATTTATAGTAATCCTTAAATTGTGAATATGAGAAAAGGATTCTTAACTTTAGGCTTTGTAAACTTGTTATAGTTGCTTGATCAATTTTCATTAAATCAAAGACTAGTTAGCATTGTTATGGTAATCATTATAGTCGGATTTGGGTCATTGAGTGAATTATATTTCATTCAAGGTTGATCGAGTGTTGTTACTTGGTGAAGGACGTCGTCCTTACGGCCGTCGCATTCCAGAGTAGACGAACTGATTTGAATTCGACACCTAAGGCAATTTATCTTGCTTGGCTATAATGATGATTGAATTCTTGTGAATATTATACGTTTCGTGTATATGTAATGCTCTATGAATCTTTGATTCACGATGTGATGTCGTTCTTGATCGTATTACTGTTTTGTGGTGGGATTGTATTCCCAAGTTTATCGTCTTTCATATTATTGGTCTAGTTGAGCATTGTTGTCACTTCGGTGAGTTCTCTCGATTCTTGGATGAAGGTGTAATTTGTTGAGTTTCCTTGTCATGTTGCATCATGACATCTCTGGAGTCATATCTGCGTGACGATTGGTTATGTGTAGGATTTTTAGTCGGGCACATGATGGTCATGCGTGGATGTTTCCGCATTGGACCGTGCACACGATACGTAGTTCGTGAGGCTAATTAGGCACATCGTCCCACGTATATTATGGATTCCATATACGGGGTGGACATGTGCACGGACACATTTTTGGATCGGGCGTACTGTGACATCCGTCTTGAGCCATGTTGATTGGTCGTTCATATTCCATGTACAATTGGATATATCCGACAGTTTAGGACTGACTGTTCATATGTCCGAGGGGTATGTTCAGTGGTCGGTTGTTTCTTTGAGATCCTGTATATATATATATTGTATAATGTCATGAGAATAATTATCATGTATAGCTGACCCTGTGGTTTGTGCGAAATACTTGTATTTCAGGGCGAGGCAAGGGCAAGGCACAGGAAGAGCACGATGACGGCGAAGGGTATTGAAGGATGCTAGTTCGGGGGAGCCGAGTCTTTTTTTTGTTGGTCAGTTATGTCTAAACTATAAATTTTCATGTCTTTTTCAATTTATATAAATTCGAACGATTGTATTATTATTATTTTGTGTATATTCCATCCCTATTTGGTTTATACCGGATTTGGATTCTGTGTACTGTTGTATAAGTCGATATATGCGGTGTAAACTCCTACTTGGGGTTATGATTAATATTTTGTGGTTCGGTACCACATTTATGGTATGTTTAAATTATGTTTTGATATCGCTGGGTGGGTCCCGTCGTGGGGTCCATGGCATTATAATAGCCGTCATTTCGGGGTGTTACAGAACATGGTATCAGAGAGTCGTTTTCTTTTTGAGTCATTGTGGAATGAACTAGCATCAAGAAATCTTCGTGCCACGTATGACCTTTGCAAGTGCCTGACCCTACGAGCTGAACACGGTATGTTTTTCATGAGCCATGATTTAATTACTGGCATGATATTGATGACGGAATTGATCTCTTTGTTGATCTTGGTATTTCGAGGATCTGTGGTGGGATTCATCTATTTGATTTCCTAAGAAAAATTCTAAATTGATTATGCGATTGAAATTGTTTTGACTTGATGTCGATACGATATTTTGTGTGGCATTCGCGGTGCCGACAATTCATTATAAACTGTTTTCTCGAATATATAGTTTCATTGTTGCTATTAACTTAGCATACATTTGTAATTTGACCGTAAAGATGTATATTAAACTATGCTTACGATTATTGTTTGATTCTTTCAGTATGGAAAGAAACTTTAGGGGTCGTGGTAGAGGGGGCCAAGGCCGCGGAAGGGGCCGAATCCCAAGGCCACGCACTAATACGCGTTCCAGTGTTGGACAAAGATCGGCAGGGAGTGATTCGCCTACTAAGAGCTAGTCCCACCACGCCGAACGGCATGAGGGTGCCCATGTTGACCCTTATGTGATTATGCAGGGCATGATGGCCCAGATGACCCAAATGGGTCAAATGATGGAAGCTCTGCAGTGAACTGCTACTACTGGCCAGCAGTAGGGACAACAGCCTCCACCTGTGCATGGCGAAATCGTTAGCTGAATCATTAGCGACATATCGCGGCAGTGACCTCTGACCTTTGAAGATGTTCGAGATGGTGGAATGCCGATAAGAGAATTGAGTTTCTGTGGCGACTTACTACCTTAGAAAGAGCGCCCATACTTGGTGGCTTTCTGTGAGGCCAGCTGATGGCGTGAGTACTTGGGAAGAATTCAAGAACCTCATGTTGGACCGTTAATATCCAGCCCCACTCCGTGAAGCTAAATTGTCAGAATTATTCAACCCCGATCCATCTGAGGACGAGGATGTGTTAGCGATTGTCAAGAAATTCCAGGCACTTCTTCTATTTGCTACGTCAATTGTTCGTATGGAAGCTGATATGATCAAATATTTCCTTAAGAGGCTTAAACCTCGGATGAGGATGCAGTTACTTAACCACCACTTTACGACCCTACTGGAATTCATCGAGAAAGCTCTGGAATACAAACTTACTGTGAAGGAGATTTCCAAGAGGCAGCCACTGTCTTCCAACAAGAGATCCAGGAACTAGACCCAGGCCGACAATAACTGGGGGACGTCCAGGAAGCCCCAGTCTGTACCGAGTCCTTCTGAGCGGCCACCTATGGCGTCGAAGCTGGCTGGATCGCACTCTAGAGTGATAACCTCATCTGTTGTGTGCTATAACTATGGGGACCAGGGGCACATCAGCTCCAAATGCCCGAAGCCAGCCGTCGCATGCCATAGTTGTGGGAAGAATGGACATCATGCTCGTTATTGCAGGAGTGGAACGGGACGTGCTCCAGTAGCATATCATGCTCCAGTTCAGTCTTCTGTTCAGGACCGTGTATCTCCATCCACTTCTTATCAGACTACTGGGGCAAACAGAGGGATGGGCCGTTGAAATCAAATTGGTACATCTGGTACCGGAGCTGCAAAACCCAGAGTCTACGAGATGAAGAAGGCCGACGATCCCGAAGCCAGCATGGTTGCAGGTACTCTCGAAATCCACTCTAAGCCCGTTTGTGTTCTTTTTTATACTGGTGCTCCACACTCCTATTTATCTGCTTTTTGTTTGAGTCGTTTGCAATTAGATCATGTTAGCGATTGTGAACCTTATGTGATTAGTCTACCCGATGGTAGAAGAATTGTTGGGATTCGTGAAGTGCAAAACTGTCCAATTTGCATGAATGATCATGAGTGGATGTTAGACTTGATTGTGGTCGATTTACCTAAAGATGATGTGATCTTGGGTATCGATTGGATGGATCGTCATGATGCCATACTTAGAGTCCGCAAGCGGATAGTGACTGTCACATATGATGATGGTGTTGAGTGTATTTTTCAAGGTGATAATCCCAGTCATTCCGGGAGAGTCATCAGCGCAATGAAAGCAGTGAAACTTCTTAATCAAGGATGTGTAGGTTATTGGTGCTACATGACCAAGACAGCAGATCGACCAGTTGAATTGGCCGATATTCCGGTAGTTCGAGACTACCCAGATGTATTTCCAGATGAGTTCCCAGGCTTACCTCCACATCGTGAGGTAGAGTTCACCATTGAGTTGGAGCCAGGGACGTACCCGCTTTCGAAAGCACCATATCGTATGGCACCTATAGAGATGCGGGAGTTCAAGAGCCAGCTTGAGGAGTTGACTGAAAAGGGCTATATTCGACCTAGCACATCTCCTTGGGGATCACCGGTGTTATTTGTACAGACGAAAGACGGATCTCTGCGTTTGTGTATTGATTACCATGATCTGAACATGGTAAATCAAGAACAAACATCCGTTACCTCGTATTGATGATTTGCTGGATCAACTCCAAGGTGCCGCTGTATTTTCCAAGATCGACTTAAGATCCAGATATCATCAGTTGAGGATCCGAGAGTCTGACATTTCAAAGACAGCTTTTCGTACTCGCTATGGGCATTATGAATTCATGGTGATGCCATTTGGACTGACTAATGCACCGGCAGTATTCATGGAGTTGATGAATCGAGATTTTATTAATTATCTGGATCATTTTGTAGTCGTTTTTATTGATGACATTTTGATTTACTCTCGTGACCATGAAGAGCACGAGTATCACCTCCGTCAGGTTCTCGATGCGCTGACACTACACCATATATGGGGTTCAGCAACACCTGAAAAACTGTGTTCAAAAGTCCAAAAAGTGTTGCTGAAGGTAGAAAAACAAGCCATAGCTACACTTTGATCAAATTTGAAAGTGTTACAAAAACGGCCGCAACCATAGAGGTCTAAGGTAACACTTTTCTTTTCTTTTGGTAACATGTTAAAAAAGTGTAGCAATTGACCCCTATGACAACACTTTTATTGTCTGTGGCTACACTAGATTTTGTGTTGTTGTAGACTTAAGGCCACAGTTTTATATATTTAGTGACACAAAGATTTGTGTAGCCGTAGACCTATGCCAACACTCATGAGGTCTAATGTAACATTAAATTGTGAAACACTGACATCTTTACCAACAACTTTAACACTATGGCTACATTTATATATGAAGAGTTCTAACTTTTGCCAACACACTTTTAATCTTTGCCAACACAATTTTTATATTTTGCCAACAGAAAGAATTATAAATTATAGTCTATGGCTACATTTTTGCAGGTTTTTACCAACATTTTTCATGCTAAAAAGCAAAATATTATATTGGAAAATAAATATTACCACAAAACGGTCAATACCATTAAAACAATGTCAACCATAACAACATCCAAAATACATGACTGCTAATATTCAATCCATAATAGCTAAGAACAAGTTACGATCGCAATCCATAAATATAACAAAACTACTTGAGTAACTTAGCTAGCATAATATAAAATGATGAGATCAGTCAAGGAGTGACATTGTCACCGCCATAGGACTCCTCGACTGATTTCTGACAGTCATCAATCTTTAAGTTCAAATCAGGATTCTTCTCGGCCAACATTTTCATCATTTCTCGAACTTTTTGGTCAAGTTTTTCATCCATCTCTTGTTGAAGTTGGGCCTTGATCTTAGCAGTTAGGTCCGCCACGTACTGATCAGCAACTTGAACGTATGGTGATGCTGAAGACTTCGATTTTAGTTCCTTTTTCTGAATAAGTCTCCCAATTAGATAAGATGGTCGGTGTTCTTTGCCATCATGAATCAATTTATTAGTAGCCTCAACACCTTCCGTTTCAAGAGCTTTCTTAACATCAGCCTATAAATAAAAGTATCAAGTATTTCCCTCAAATAATTAACAGAAACATAAAATACAAACAATAACAATAATGGAAAATTATCTTAATTCCTATTTCATAAGTAGTTATAATATACAGCAGCTAATTCTACCCAATCTTCAAGATAAAAAAAAAAAAGAAAAAAAAGAAGAAGAAGAACATAGTATACACTTCCAGTAATGGCAGAAGACCTCAACACAACCATCAATAAACAAAAAATGCCTAGAGGATCTCCTTAAGTCTCATGTACAATTTATGTTAGTTTGAATTTTTTTTTTTCAAGAATCGTGCTTGAGGATCGTTTTCATTGTTAACTGAATCAAAGAAAAATCTATCTAGTTTGATCCTTTTAACCATTTACTATTACACATTGCAAATAAAAGCATGCATAATCGGAACCTAAACAACAGAAGCAGAAAATAAGAAGCAGAAATCTATCTGGTTTGCACTTCCAGTAATCAGCTAAGCTACATGCTTTCAATTTTACCCAATCTTCAAGAAAACTAAAAGAAAAAAAAGAAGAAGAACATAGTATACACTTCCAGTAATGGTAGAAGACCTCAACACAACCAATAAAAAAATGCCTAGAGTATCTCCTTAAGCCTCATGTACAATTTATGTTAGTTTGAATTTTTTTTCAAGAATCGTGCTTGAGGATCGTTTTCATTGTTAACTGAATCAAAGACAAATCTATCTGGTTTGATCCTTTTAACAATTTACCATTACAAGTTGCAAATAAAAGCATGCATAATCGGAACTTAAACAACAGGAGCAGAAAATAAGAAGCAGAAATCTCAACAGAAAAGGAGCAGGAATGATATATATATATATATATATATATATATATGTATATATATATATACACACACACATAAGGAATGATAGAGATTAGAACAGGAGCTTGAAGTTTTTCAACAAAAACATCAAACTCAGTCCGCCAGATCCTAATCAAAATAGAAAAATCGATCCTGCATAGATTACAAACGCATGAATATAAAGAGCATTACCAGGCGACCTACCACCAGAAAGCATTACCAGGTGACCTATCATTTAGTAGATACGATAAATACTTGCAATTTTTTCATCAACGGTTTTAAGCACCTTCTTAGGTAACTTGTACTTCCCATTCTCTTTTCGTTTGCGAGTCGCTATATCAGCATCAGAGATTACAACCGGCTCTTCCTCACGATCACCATCACCATCACTATGGACATCGGCATGCATTTCTTCAAGTTTTTTAAGTCGCTGAATTCAATAAATTTTACATGTTACCGATAATAATACATTTGCAATTTATTATTAAAATATGATCAAATATACATTACCAGCTTGTTAACAACTTGAGCGAAACTTCTGGGCCCAGTAGTATGCGTCTTTGTTATTTTTTTGTGCCTCGGCATTCTTTTCCGCAGTTCTCTATAAAATAAAGGAACACTTATCGTCATTACTTTTCATACTAAATTGCCAACTGAAACAATGAATAAAAAGGAAAATTGAATTTAAATTATTACCTTAACTTTTTCATCACCCCAATATTTTAAAAGAATCTTCCAATCTGTAAGAGGAACCTCTTCGGGCCTTTTTTCCATCCGCTCTTCATCTGTAGGATAAGGATAGTAATAGTCTGGCTTAATCCTACTTTTGAAGCTCCTAAACTGATCATTCAACGACTTTAGAACACAGTTTTTGGCATCTTCCGGAATGATGTACTTGTCCTACCAAAAAATCACAAAGTACTACGTAAATAATGGATTTGGCCTAATTTTAATATTCTTCAGGACAAGTTCATGAACATATAAATAGGAACATATAAATAAAATGTTGCTTAGTTTACCTTGACGTACTCCCACAACAGTTCTTTTTCAGGAACTTAACGCCAACTGGCACAAGTAAGAGACACGAACTGCCTCACAGTGGTCCCCAAAAAGTTGCTAAACTCAGATAGTAACTTTCCATCATCCGCTATAGGTTGGTTGAATAAACTTCTAAGTATAAATAATCCCTCCATAAATAAAATACCAAGGAATTTTGCAACTGAAAGTATTATTGTCCTTTGTTCAAAAAAATATATTTTCGATGTTGGTAAAGATTGATATATATATATATATATATGTGTGTGTGTGTGTGTGTGTGTGTGATCTTAGCTAGAAATCAGTACCCATGTGTAGCTGTTTGGTCAGAATAATCCCAGTGGTTTTTTCAGTTGCGCATTGCATTCTTTTTTATTCTGTCTGTTCTAAGATTTGGACAAACATACTTGTTGGTTTATAGGACAGTACTTTGAACATAAAATCTATCTTCTTGCATTTATTTATGCTCACAGTGCTTAGAACATGGAAGTGCTCTTATTTTTTTTCTTTAACTTTATGCATGAACATAATTAGTAATGTATTGTTATTCTTTGATCAAGTTTTGGCTTGCTATCTTCAGATATTATCTGAATCCTAGTGTGATCCGTTTTTTTCTGAGGAAAAATAAAATTGGAAGCAGCTAAGTAACTAGTAATTAATTACAACGATGGTGTGTGTGGTGGTGGTGGTGATGGGGGGGATTCCCCCCTCAATATTTTAAAAAATGTACTTTCTTCTTGTATATCAAGCGGTCGGACCCAATGGTAAGATTGTATATTCTAATACCGACTACAATTCAGCACCAAATGTATTCTTATCGTCCTAATTGAAAATGCTACAAGAGAGTTGTAGCATCTAATAAATCTTCAACAGATCATAAACATAATTTCAATAATAAAAAACACAACAATTAAAACTCGGCTGATAACCAAAACATAAAGAGACACAAATGTCAAAATTTTCGACCCATATGATTAGAAACATAACAATATTATATTGTCGAAATTAATACCTCTAAAGGAAGTGAAGCTGCGCCGACAGTTGCTTCCTTCTTTTCAGATGAATCCGGCAATTTATTTGCTAGAGAACGAGTTCTTGGGCCAGCACCGGTGTCAACTCTCTGTCTCTTGACCTTTTTTGTTCTCTACAAAAAATTTATATTTTTCAATCACCCGCACCACTATAAACATGAATTGATGCATAGATTAAGCAAAAAAATACCTTTGAAGTGACATTATCATCCTCATTATCACTTTGTCGTTCAGGTTCAGCATTATTCATATTCTGGACATACTCACTTTCAGCTGCATCATCATTTGATTCCTTCCATTTATTTTTATCATTTTCACTACTCTTAGCAGACTTCTTTTGAGCAATCGAAGTTCTTCAAGTTTAGCATAATTTTTCAAAACATTCTGATTCCTTCTCATTTCAAAATCATTACATCCTTGACCTTCGACATTTTTTACCAATTCATCACCACCAGTTCTCTCTGTCTCTGTATTTCCTCCAGTTCTCTCAAATTCTTTTTTTATAGGCTGACATACCCATCAGTTCATGTGAACTAGTTTCAGCAGCTGTTAATTATAATTTCTTCCTTGGGTTCAGCTGTTGTTCCTTCTCATTATTCACTTCCTTCAGCCTTCGTTCCTTCTCATCATTCACTGCCTTTAGCTTCCATTCCTTCTCATCATTCACAGCCTTCAGCCTCTGTGATATCTCGGCATTGATAGTCTTTAGAGCCACAAAAGTCCGCTTCTCACCATTCCTTTCCTTAGCAAGAGGGCTTGGTCTTGGCCTTACGATCACATGTGGTTGCATTTGGTTTGTTACTGGTATAGCCTCATCGACAGTGGAGTCAATGTAAAAATCAGCCTCGGATTTTCCTTTAATATATTCGCCAAGAGTTTTATCATCTGAAATCAGTTTCCATCCACACTTCTTCCCTTTAGGGACATATACCCCTTCAATCTCATCGTACTTTATTTCTTTAACACACTCCATCAGTACTCCATATGAAAACCTATCAGGGTCCGAGTCAAATATCTTGTGATCTCCACCAGAATACTCATTCTTTAAAAAGTCTCCGTTGTGGTGCAATCATATAACAAGACTCTCCATCCTGTAATAAAATACCGAAAAAATAGTCAGTCAAGTTATATGATAATTAACTTACTATTTAACAAGAATAATGTACAAGACAAGTTTAAAAATACATGACACTTAACTAAATAATTAACAAGAATAAAGTACAAGACAAGTTTAGAATTACATGACAATTGAATAACTAAATTAAGATGGTAAATCTAACTATTTAACAAGAATAATGTATAAACAAGTTTAATTTTCACATACAAGTCTATTATACTACACTTAATCTAATTTTTAAAATTAGATTACCGAGTCTGATTCATGATTTACTCTCTTAGGCGGCGAAACGGGAATTTCTATGACAGGGATGTCTTCTCTAAAACAGTGAACTTCACGATCTTGTTCTTCTATTATAGAACGAAATATTGTGTCATTTGAAAATTGCCCATTTAAATAATTTTCAACTGCATCCTCTTGGGCTTCCTGAAATTTCGTTGACAGCCTCTTAATAGGATAATTGAAATGTTTTTCAACGGGATCTTCAATGTAAAACACCTGTTGCGCTTGATTTTCCATGACATATGGATCATTTTTTTGACAAACTCGGTTGATGTTAACTCGAGTAAAACCAAAAGAATCCTTTTCATCTTTATACCAAGTACACCTAAACAAAACAACACTCAAAGCAGCCCAGTAGTCAACTTCTAATATTTCTTTAATTGATCCGTAGTAACTAACATCCCCAATTGATGGATTAGGATCTTTTGAACTTGCGAAACTAGTTGTTAAGGCTGTCAAAAACATACCACTATTCTGCGTGGTACACTTACGATCCCTTTTTTTGTATGAAACCTATAGCCATTTATTACATAACCACTAAACAACTTAGCATTTCATCTTGGAACCTTTGCTAAGGAGAGTAGTTCCCTAGAAATCCCTGGTTGTTTCCTGATTTCAGTCCTGAACCACTCACATATTTCATCGGTATGTGTTCTTTCTTTTTTATATCGTTTGGTATTCACGTTATTGTCCACTATTGCACGATCTGAAATTATACATATGTATAGTGTGTCAATTTACTGTTTTAGATAAATTACTTTATTACTTATTAAATATTCCAGATTATTAAGCTTTAAGGGCTTACTCAATTAGCTCTTCCACTGCCTCGTCATTGTAGTTAAATAAAATATACCGATGAGCTGCGATCCACATATCTTCAGGCAAGTGAATATATTTCCCGGTTTTGTTTTTCCCCGAACAAATAGAATACCCACCAGTTTCTACATTTGGAGTTGCAGACTCCTTCAATGACTTCTCTTCACCATCATTCAGAAATCTTGCACAAAACGTCAAACATTCATCAGCAAGATACCCTTCTGCAATGGACCCATCTAGTCTGCTCTTATTGCAGGCATATTTTTTTAATACACCTAGGTACCGCTCAATCGAATACATACATATTTGGTGGACTGGTCCACCATATTCAATTTCCTTGCATAAATGTACCGGAAGGTGAATCATTATGTCAAAGAAAGCATTTGGAAATATCGTCTCAAGTTGACATAGTATTTCGATAATCTCAAGATGCAGCTTCTTTATTTCACCCAACTCAATAACTCAGGAACATATACCTCTTAAAAATTCACCTAGTCTGATCAAAGGAATTGCAACCTCAGGCTTTAATGTACTTTTGACAACAAATTGTAACAAGAATTGCATTATTACATGTGCATCATGACTCTTATATACCACCACTTTCTTATCTTGCATGCATTTGCCAATGTTGGAAGCAAAACCATATGGGAATTTAGCATTTTGAAGCATCGAACAAAATACTTCCTTTTCTTTGTTTGTCATGTCAAAATTTGCCGCCCTAATTTGGATCTTCTTTCCATCGGCAGAGGTGATCGGATGAAGGGCCTTTCGAATTCCTAATTCTTGCAAATCATATCGAGCACTTAGATGGTCCTTCGTCTTACCACCAATATTTAAAAGAGTGCCCAAAACACTATCATAAATGTTCTTTTCTATATGTATCACATCCAAGTTATGTCGAATTAAGTTGTCTCCCTAATATGGAAGGTCAAAAAATATTGACTTCTTATTCCAAGGGTTGACATCACAACTTACTTTTTGTTTTTTACCAACGCCATCAAAATCATTGTCGTAACCATCCAGCATTATTTCATTTTGCCTCCCGGTTAACATTGGATCACTTGTTCTAGCCTCAACATCACCATTAAATCTCTTTTTATCAGATCGTCAATTGTGGTTGGGGTCTAAGAACTTTTGATGGTTCATAGAGCACACTTTCTTGCTATGTTTCAAATACATAGAAGATGTCTCGTAATGACATATTGGACACACAATCTTCCCTTTGTGTTCCACCCTGACAACATTGCATATCCAGGGAAGTCACTAATGGTCCATATGGCAGTTGCACGTAATGTAAAAGTTTTATCATTCAAAGCATCGTACGTTTCTACTCCCGTATTCCACAGCCCTTTCAACTCCTCTATCAGCGGTTGCATATAGACAACAATATTGTTTCCGGGATTATTTGGGCCAGGTATAACGGTTGAGAGGATTCAGTTTTCTGGTTTCATGTTTAGCCAGGGAGGAAGATTGTAGTTTACAACTACAATTGGCCATGTGCTGTGTGTGGAACTCATTGTGCGGAATGGATTGAATCCATCAGAAGCTAAACCCAATCTCACAATGCGTTTATCAGATGGGAATTTTGGATATTTGGCATTCATCATCTTCCAAGCTTCACCATCAGCTGGATGTCGTAATTTCCCATCTTTTTTTCGTTCTACAGCATGCCACACCATTTGTTTGGAAAAATCTCTACACATAAACATCCGTTGAAGCCTTGGTGTCAGCGGAAAATATCTCATCATTTTGGCAGGAATTTTGTTGTCATTGTTCGATTCTTGGGCCACGCGCTGCCACCCTGAAACACCACAAGTTTTGTAAGATACTTCATTTTTATTCACACCCCAATACAACCTGCAGTCATTTGGACATGCATGTATCTTCTCATAGTCAAGACCTAAATTCTTGATGATCTTTTTAGCGGAATTGAAGGAGTCTGGCTCATTGAGATCAGGAACAGCCTCTTTCATCAACTGTAATATCTCACCAAATGCAGACTCAGTCACACCATGCATGCACTTCCAATGGTAAAGCCCAACTAAAAAACTTAAGCGAAAAAACTTCTTACAACCAGGATAGAGGGGTTCTTTTCCATCCTCAACGTGACGATAAAATTTTCTTGCATCATCATTTGGTCCCATGTTGGCTTTCATGGCATTCAACATCTCATCAAGATTGTCATCAAATCTGGTATCTAGTTCGGAAATCATGATATTACTGTCTTTCAATGAAGTAACATCATAAATCCATTCTACAAACATTAGACAAGGTCCGTTGCAGATGAGGTGATCATGAACATTGTTCAGACTCCGCCAAAATCGATTTTCACACTTACGACTATAATATCCGCAATTTCGAATTTCGGTAATTTTCTTTTTTCGGCGAAAATTCGTTTTGACGACTCGCTCATGACCGTTTCGTCATTCCGAGAATGATTAATTCTGCACTTTTTGTCATCCGAGTTCGTTTCGGTGTTGTTTTGTTGAGTTCCGTGTCTTTTGGCGACTTTTCCGCACTTGAGCTCGATTCTTGCGAATCTCGTCAAAGCTGTTGTTTGAGTTTCTTGTAAGTTCAATTAATGTTATTCTTCAGGTTGCGAGCATTGGTTCGGTGATTCTATAGTGTCTCGTGATTTCCGGGCGATGTGGGCCATTTTAGTAATTTCCCAAAGTTTGGGGTAATTACTTAGTTGTCGAATTCCGACACTTGGGTGGTCGGAATCGTGTGTTCTCTTAGCGCTTGGATTCGTCTTTGCGAGTACTTCATAACCGTATCTTCGGTTTTACTCAGTTCGGGTTTCGGTCGTCCGGCCGTCGGAGTGGCCTACGGAGCGAGGCACTGCTTTGGCGAGTTACGGCCGTAAGGTGCGATTACGGCCATAATGTGTGCGATTACGGCCGTAAGGATTGATCGGTACGGCCGTATGACGCTGGCGGCTTCCCGACGAAGGCGGTTATGGCCGTAATGTGTGCGATTCTGGTAGTAAGTGTTCGGGTGCGGGCGGATTTTTGACGAATGCATTACGGCCGTAAGGCTGCCGAGTACGGCCGTAGGGGCGAGTTACGGCCGTAAGGCCTTTGCCGATTCTGGCCGTAACCTGCCCGGCCATATATAGGCCTGGCTCGGCCAGACTTCGTTTTTTTTCATTTTTCCTCGTTTCTGTGCGGCTGCGGACGGGAGTGACCGGTAGGAGGTGCTCTTGGCCGATTCTACTCATTCCAAGGCGTTTTGGAAGATTCTTGTTGATTATATCAACATCTAATCCGTCTGTTTCGTCGAATCAAGGTATATTTCTTGATTTTCCTTCAAGTTGACTTTTCGGAGAAATTGTTCTTGATTTCGTTTCTAATCCGATTTTGATACATCGGTTGGTGTAGTATGATGTTATTAATCGTTTTCTACAGATTGTATATATCCATATATCGAGTTTTTTTAACTAGATTGACGATTCGAGTGTTCTTGGGAATTTTTGAACATTTAGTGTTCGATTAAATGCCCCAATGAGTTCCTTTCGATAGTTTGTTGGGATTTCCATCGTTTTTACCTTGATTCTTGTCGTAATCATCTTTTGTTGTTCCTTCCGGAGGATTATAGGTGCTCGAGGATTTCCGATGTTGAATCCCGTTTGGTGATTGATGATTTGTGTGGTGTTATTCTCGTAGTACTCGTGGTGCTATTGCGTTCTTGATATTGTTCGGGGGTTCGGGGCTATTCGACCGTATTTCATCCGTCGTCTTGTTGTGATCGTGGTTTCGAGGCAAGTATCTTGCCCATACATTATGTGTTTTGTGGATATAATGGTTGCTAAGTGTCGATATGTGCTAAATAAATATTTATAATCATTTTTCAAAAGAATCGGTATATTTACCATCCTGGTTTTCGTAAAGGTGACCCGTGTGGGTCGGGAATTAATATGCTTAGTTGATTATGTGTGCTAGTTTCGAGTATAGGATCACCTTACTTTCGTGTGATGTCATTATGTATGATTATGGCATCGGTAAATGTAAAGTGTAATTCTCTTGTCAAATAATGTGCTTGGAGTCCCGTGGTTATGGATGAATTTGTGAGTTTTGTGATATGGGTTGTGTCGTTCGGTGCTATTGGGATCTTGTGCTCCCTTGTGAATCGATATAGTTCTGGGTCGTGAGTACGTGTTGGATAATGTGGCCATTCTAGCAAGGTACCTCGACTATATATATTTTGTGTGTTTAACCTTTGAGAGTCGTGGTTTTGTAATCTGCGAGTTGTTACTCTTCCACCTGGGGATGGCATGTGGCCTCTGGGGCCCGATACTAATGGGTACGGCCACGGGAGTGGACTTGGGTGCGTGTATTGATGTTCTTCCACCTGGGGAAGGTTCGACGGGACCTCTGGGGGCCGATACTAATGGGTACGGCCGCGGAAGTGGTTTCCCACCTGGGGACGGTCCGACGGGGCCTCTGGGGGCCGATACTAATGGGTACGGCCACGGGTTACCAAGTGTGGTTTCTGTGATATTGATGTTGATGTTTTGATGATTAGTTGTGATATTGTCCGGAGTATCACAATGCTTTGCGCTCGGGGTCGAGAGACATTATATATCGAGTCTTGGTGCTTGGCTAGAATGGCATAAGGTTAATATGTTATGTGTAATGTGCACTTGTAAGTGAATTGAAGTGGATGATCGGGTCGTGAACCCTGTGTTTTGTGACCGTAATGGTTGGGTCGTGGACCCCGCGTTTTGTTAACGGATTTGCATTTTGGAAAAAGAACTTTGGGGTTGTGACCCTAAATGACTTTCGAGGAATTAAGAACTTTTCAATTTCAAATGTTTTCAAAACTCCCGATATCTGGAAGTGTTTTCAAAGTGCTTACTTACTTCGTTTCTACTTTCAAGACTTGAACTATTTTTATCTAAATATACCTCGGGAAGTCTTTCGTTGTATTCTCGGAATGTGTTGTGTATGGCTCGTTTTTGCACTTTATACTTGCACTAGCGAAACAGTGGATTTTTGCTAACCCCCGAGTACTCGGGGGGTGGATATCTGTATTGTGTCCAGGTACATGCAGGTTTTCGGGAACAAGACACAGGATCGGTACGAGGGATGATGAAAGACGAATGATACTAATCACACGAAGGCCAGTTTTGGGTTAAGTTAGTCGAAGTCCATTGAAATGTCTTTTCCACTGTCTTATTGTTCGTTGCAAGTATTTTACCCTTGCGTGGGTATGAGTCTGGGTGAGTTTATGTATTTTGATTTGTAAGTCAGTGACGAAAGACCAAATCGGTCTATTGGTTCGTTATTTTGATTCATCGGTATGTAATGTAATGTGTTGTTTTGATGTCTAGCCTGGTGGATCCTCACGGAGAGGGTCTGCGGCGTGTAATATCCCTGAGCGGATTGGGGGTGTTACAGAATGGTATCAGAGCTTAGGTTGTGGAAACCTAGGCTGTCGGGTCAGTGGTGTCTGTTGAGTTTTGTCTCGTCGGATTTTATCTGACTGAGTCGTGTCGCGACGCGTCGTCTGAGTTGGTTGGTCGTGATTAGTATCGTGGGGTGATCATCATCTTCGTGTGACCTGTGGATGTAAGTCTCCTTTCTTTGTGTTGTGCCTGTAGGTCACAAGTCGTCCAGAAACAAGTCTAGAGGGGGGGGTGAATAGACTTGTAGAAACTCTTGAACTCTTTTTCTCGAAGAGTGAGTTTCTTCAGCTGATGATCAAACAAATGACTAGGAGTCGTTTGTTCTTGGATATGTGCGGAAGTCAGCTGATGACGAATATATATATTAACTAAATGAAACACTTAACAATGGATGCAGCAGTTAGAGTATGATGCAGTAAAACAGTAAATAACACAGGCAATTTATAGTGGTCTCAGAGGTGGGGTAATCCTCTACTAATCCACTTTTCTCCAAACCAGTTGGAGATGAATTCACTATAATTCTCAACCAGTGATAAATATTACAGTGATTCACTACGCACTGACTTCCAACCGGTGGAATTCCGTGCCGTTGTACACAAACTCGATCTCCTTGCACCTCTTGATCCTCGATCCTCGGATGCCTTTACAGTCTGCTACTTCAACCAGTGAAGTACCCCTTACTCAAGATTTAAAGACAAGAGTGTTTGTCTTCTCCAACTAAAGAGCTTCCTTGAATATGAACTTTTGGATCTGCTCTTTTTCTCGATGCTATTTGTTTGCTTAGGATTGCTTTGTTTGCTTTGATCGCTTAGAGTATAAGTTCGCACCGGTTGTTTTCTCAGTTTCAAATCTGTGGATATATATAGATCACGATCTCTGAGCTTCTTCCTTGTAGCCGTTGCAAATCTGAACAAATCCGTCCGTTGGAGAGAGACTTCATTGTTTAATCTTTTCTGAACGTTGCAAGGCTGGATTCCCATTATTTAATTTCATCTTCCGACCGTTGTGATGACTTCTGCATGTGAGCGCCGAATCTTTTGAATATAAAAGGATTAACGTCTTCACGGTGGGTCAGGATGATTTAAATAAATCATATCTCTTGCGGGAATCACTCCAATTTGTCCCTTCACGTTGCATGTGAGCTTTCCGTAATATTTGACTTTTCAAAGCATGCTGACGTGGACTTGGAGTACTAGGCTGTAGTTGAGTAGACTGAAGTGCAGCTTACTTCTCTGCAGGTAAGTCGTCTCGGCTGTATACTGTTTGAGACTTGTCTGGTCAGGTGACTTCCCTGAGGTTCCTCGGCTGCAGTCTGGTCAAACTACTCTGACAATTTTAGTTGACCAGGGCTACTCTGATTGGAGTCGGCTGTACTTCTCTTGATAGACTAGACTGTACTTTAGTACTTAGCCGATTTTCAGCCTAACTAACTTTGGCCTACAGAAGATACTCATTTGGTTCTTCTTTACATTTTGCCAATTTTATACTTAACACATTTTGGCCTATGGAAGATACTCATTTGGTTCTTCCTTACATTTTGCCAATTAATAAACATTTGATTTTAAATTAATGACATCATCAAAATCTAACAAGTATTCCTAACAAATTCCCCCTATTTTGATGATGGCAAAACTAAGTAAGAAATCAAATGGCCAAGTCTGCACTTAAGTGCAAGACAAAACTGAAATCAGTCTAATATTGAGACAACTGGAAAATTGTCATTCAACAGACTGTTCACAAAAGTTTTCTGACTTTATCATAGAAATTATACAAGAATGTTTAAGTACAGAAAAATAAAATTACAAGTAAGAAAAAAAATATATATAAAAGGTCATCTGCCTCTTCCTCTGCCTCTGCGAACAGGCTGCTTGGCAGGTCTGAATGGTTTGGCTCCAATGGGTCTTACCTTGACTGGAGCAAGGCCATACTTCCTTTTCACCACTAGAGCTGCGAAGTCCTGCTCCTCCTGCGATCTGAATTTGTTTTCAAGGCAGACTCGCTTGATTTCCTCCTGGAGTTTTAGTTCATCAAGCTCACCATCCATGCGGACTGGTGCTTCTTCAGCTCTAAATTTAGGGATCATGGGAAAAGCTTTTTGTTCTTTTGCATGCTTCTTTAGAATAGCCCAAAGCTTGGGATGAACTGCTTCCATCCAGTTGATGAAAATCTCCTGTGGGGAGAGTTTGTCATCCTGAAGAAGTTCCCAGACATAAAAGTCTCTGATGAACTTCTTCCTAGCAGCTCCCAAAATTCAATAGCTTCAAGTGGGCGAAATCTTCCACATACCATAGCTCAGGACCTTCCCACTCAAGAGTAGGTTCGAAGCCGCCTCTGGTCCTTCTGCGCTTCCCTTCAGTCGGCCTTGTCTTCTTCTTCTACGAGTTCCTTCCTCTTGAGCTAGATGGACCTTCAAGCCGGGAACATCCTGCTTTTTCTTATACGAATTCTCTCCCTTCCCCTGAATCCTCTCTTCCCCCTTTTTGCCAAAGATCAATGAGGGTTGTTAATTGTTGCTCCATGCGGCTCATCCAATCGGACATGCCAAAAGGCATTCTGCATTTGTAGGAGGAGGAGGCCGAGGATCGACTTTGCGGCAAGGTATCAATCTTGGCATTTATACGTTGAAGGTCGGGAGTGACTGTGTTGACAATGACTCCCCAAGGGTGTCTCGACAATCGCTTGATCGGCTCGGTCATGTTGGGAGATAAGCGAGCTGATGGGGAGTGTTCTCCCGAGCCTTGACAAGGAGCCACTCATTGCAGGCTCTCTGTCTGCGGCAGGGAGGTCGAGATAGAGTCTTCTCTGGGGTGCGACCTTGAGTCCTCTGCCCGACTCTGCATCTAGGGTGGTGTCTGGGAGGCACAACAATCCTATCTGCAGCTTCGTTGGCAGGCTCGCTCCTTCTCCGGCTCCATTTCTCTTTCTTCCTCTTTCCCTTCTTCTTCATTGATTTCTCTTTTTCTTTCTCCTCATCTTTTCTTTCTCTTCTCCTGCCGCCACACCAGCTCCTCCTTCACCTCAATCATCATGATCATCTTCATCATCTTCCTTAGCATCATATTTTTCCTTCTCTCCTTCATCATCATCATCATCCTTATTTTCTTCTTCTTTTTCTTGCTCCACTTCTTCTCCTTCTTCTTCATCTTCCTCATCTTCCACTTCTTGTTTTTTCAATTTCCTCTGTCTCCTTTTCAACTGGTATGTTTTCTTCTTGTTCTTCTTTTGCTTCTTCATCCTCCTCAACCAAGTTGATAATTTCATTCTCTTCATCAACTTCTTCTATTCTAATCTCCTTTTCTTCTTTCTCTTCCTCCTCTTCTCCAAAAGAACCATCAAAAACACTCAACATTATAGAGTGGATAAAATGGTCCATGTTAGTCTCAAAGTGAGACATGAACCAGTTATCCTGGAGGAGTAAGGTTAAGTCTGACTCCTTGCAAAAATCAGTCAGGACATCCTCCGTGGCTTGGGGGTAATCCCAACCACTAGTTTCAATAAAAATTTGAAAATTTGAAAAGGACATGGTTTTAAGAGTTTTCCACTCCTTAAAAATATTGACAAAAGAATGTTTTTCTGCTTGTGGCTTGACAAGCTGTAGTTGTTCTATGGAAAGATTAAAAGTGTTGTTTTCCAAAAGATTGAATGAGTAGTCTGCTTCAGGGATAGATATGATAAGACCTGCTTCCTCTTCTTCGGTCATGTATACAGGAGGAGTAATGACAGGTACAATTCTGGTTTCGGTGCACAGGCGAGGCAATTACAGGTGGTGAGAGGCGGTGGTGGCATGATGTTGGTGATCTCCTTCACCGAACTGCAGCTTCCTTGGCCTCTTTGGAGAGGTTCGGTGATGACTGCAGATTGGAAGGTCCTTCAGATTTGGTCCCCTTCTCTTGAAACGGATGGCGATTGGAGTGTCATCGGACTCATGCTCGGACTCATTGCAGTTCCGACCTCGGTGCGAGTTGGTCAAGTGCATCGGATCGTACCTAGGGCAAAAGCTTGAGTCTGGTAAGTCCTTCAATATCTGGGCTGCCCTCCCAGTGACTCCAACCTTTTTCTTATCATGGTCCATATGACCAAGCCTCTTGTTCGGGTGGAAAGGGTCAATGTTTCCCTTGGCCACTCCAGTCTGCTCCAAGAACCAACTAAGATGCGTTCCAAACGCCAACTTAGTCTTGTACTTCTTCTCTCCCTCGAGCCATTCGACCTTGTTCACTTCACGAACAAGTTGCCTGAAAATGTAATCGGCCCAGTCTACTTCCTCTCGCTGAATTAGCGCACCCAATACCATGAACTTTGAGGATGATAGTTGGTCATAGCTTCCTGCCATTCCCATGACTATTTTATTGGTGATGTCCAGAGTGACTCGGTAAACTCTTTTCAATTCATTTCTTTTCGCCGTGAACTTCAACTTCTCCGGGACATTTTCCAGCTTAATCGTCTTCCATGTCTCGGCGGGTGATTGTTTGAGTGCTTCGACCGCCAAACCGCTATTTTTCATCCCGAATACAGAGCGAATCTTCTCTGTATCGATGGTGACTTGAACTCCACCGACGGTGCTCTGAATCTGGTGCTGAATTAGGTACGCGTTGCGGTAAAATTCAACCACGTCTTCTTTGAACAAGTGTTGAGGGTTGATTTCAAGAAACGGGTAGATGCCGTTTAGTTTCATCGCTCGGATTAGGTCGAGCATATCAAAGTCGTCTAGATTCGCTTCCAGTAATCCCTCGAAATCGACGACCATGGAAAAGATAACCTGGTCCTTCATCGCTTTTAAGTTTGCTCCGTCAACAGATGCCATTTCTGCAAAAAGATTTTAGGATTTAGTGTGTATTTTGCTCTGTGAATTTTTAGGGTTTCTGAAAGCGTAAAGAGGAAAGTGAAAGGGTTTTCTTCCTTATAAAGAAGATGAAGTGACGTTTGGATTAGTTTATTATAAGTTTAAACGGTGGTACGCCTTTTCATATTCTTTTGAATTTCAAATTTGAATCGGTGGCCCCATTTGAAAATTGACGGTTGATTCTGATTGGCCACCGTAGAGGTTAATTAAATGGGCGTGTGACGCGTGTATTTAAAATTGCCACTTGGCTTATAAAATGTATTTTAAATGCTATTTCTTAAGCCAAAATTATATTATAAATATGGCAGATAAAATTGAAAATTAGAGATCGGTTTAGAGAACTTAGGTAGTGCGATTCGTTATTGTTGACCGCTCTGCTTTCTGGTGAGTTTGACTTCTCGCACTTTGGTACTCTGTCTGACTAAGTTGCTTCGATGGCCTTCGTCTTCTACTTTGCATCGGCTTAGGGTGATTAAGGGGGTTCGTCCTTCCTTCAACTTGCTTGAACTAGATTCCCGATCTAGTAATCCAAGATCTCTGCTCGGCTCTAGGAATCTCTCTTCGGCGGGGTTTGGTGAAGATGTCGGCTATTTGGTAGTCTGTGACTCTTTCAACTCTAACCCTTTTGTTAAGCACGTGGTCTCGAATGAAATGGTGCTTAACGTCAATGTGCTTCGATCTTGAGTGCAAAACCGGATTGTTGGTTATTGCAATAGCACTATTGTTGTCACACCATATAGGAACTTCGTTGGCAATAATATTGTAGTCCCTTAATTGTTGTGCGATCCATAGGATGCATGCTGCAATGACTACTGCTGACTAGGTATTCGACTCTGTAGTGGAGATAGAGTTAGAAACACGCTTCTTGCTAAACAGGATATCGATCTGGTTCTAGGAATTGACACGTTCCACTAGTGCTCTTCTGTTGATTTTGCATCCGTGAAATCCGCATCGAGTATCTGATAGCTCGAAGTTGTCATCCTTGGGATACCATAGTCCAACATTAATGGTAGACTTTAGGTACTTAATTATTCTCTTATTTGCATCTAGGTGTGATTGCTTCGGCTTGGTGGAATCTTGCACAAACTCCAACCGCATATGATATGTCCGGCACCTTGCGATTAGGTACGAAGAGATCGATGAGTCCTCTGTAGTGGGTTGAGTCAACTGATATTCTGCCTCGTGCATCCGGTGAGTACTTGTGCTCATTGGAATTCTTGCGAGTTTGGTGATTCCATTCCATATCTCTTGATGAGATCTCGGGTATACTTTGCACGATTGATGAAAATTCCTTTTTCCATCTGCTAACTTGTAATCCGAGAAAGAAGTTAAGCTTTCCCATCATACTCATCTCGAATTCTCCTTGCATGAGGTTGGAGAATTTCTCACATAGTTCTGGATTGGTTGACCCGAATATGATGTCATCCACATAAATCGAACTATTAGAATGTGGCCTTCGTGCTCCACCTGAATAGGGTCTTGTCCACTTTTCCTTTGCAAAATCCATTTTCTCAAGAAACACAGACAGTGTTTCATACCATGCTCTCGGTGCTTGCTTGAGTCCATCTGAGCCTTCAAGACTTATAGACTTTGTCTCCTTTGACAAAACACAGGGGTTGCTCTACATAGACTTCTTCTTCTAGGATTCCATTTAGAAACGCACTTTTCACATCCATCCGGTAGACTTCAAAATCCTTGAATGCGGCATATGCGAGGAATAGTCGATGGCTTCTAATCTTGCAACAGTGCATAAGTTTCATCAAAATCTATTCCCTCACATTGTGCATATCCTTTTGCTACTGAGTCGGCTTTATTCCTAACAATGACTCCGTCTTCATCACTTTTGTTTTTATACACCCATTTGGTGCCAATAACTTTCTTGTGATTAGGTGCATGCATTAGTTCCCAAACATTGTTTCTCTCCATCTGCTCCAATTCCTCTTGCATGGCATTAATCCATGAATAATCTTCCAAGGCTTGTTACGTCGTCTTGGGTTCAATTTGCGACATGAAACATGAGAACATCGCCATTCCTGTGGTAGAGTTGGTTTGTCTTGTCTTGACTCCATCGATCAACTTTCCGATAATTTGCTGAATTGGATGATCTTTGAGCCATTTGGGGATCTCGTCCTCTTCGGGTTTGTTCCCCTGTTGGATTGCTCGGTGGTTGTGCGCATCTGTGGATTAAGTGCATTTGGATCGGCTACCGCCTTGTCATCTGCGGCTTGGTTACGAGCTGCAGATGAGTCTTTGTCGACTCATTGGTCTTCTTGGCGACAATTTGGATCGGATAGGTTTGGTGATCTGTCGATCTGCGATTGGGTCTTCATCAGTGCGGTTGGGTCATCGGTGATCTGCAGGTGAGTCCACCATTCCGGTGTCATGTACAATGACTTCTTCAAGGGTTCTTGACTTGAGCTTGTTCTCAATTTGCTCAAGTTGTTTCTGTACTCAACAGTAGATTCATCAAAAACAACATGGGGTGTTTCCTCCACAACTAAGGTTCTTTTGTTGAAAACTCTATATGCCTTGCTTCTTTGGGAATATCCCATAAATAGACCATCATCGGTTTTAGCATCAAAGGCATTTAGTTTGTGTTTTACCGTTGTTGTGGATGAAACACTTACAACCAAAAACATGAAAGTAAGCAACATAGGAGTTCTATTATTCCAAACCTCATAGGGAGTTTTGCCATGTCTCCCTACTATCATACTCTGTTGCAGGTGTGACAGTGTGTTGTGACTTCAGCCGAGAACCTCTTGGTAGGTCCGCACGCAATCATGGACCTTGCTTTGCTTCCTTGGTTCTGTTCCTTCTTTCGGCAACACCATTCTGCTGGGCGTCCCGGCTGCAGAGCTCATCTTGGATCCCATTACGATCGGTTGAAATCGATTATCGCCTTGTTGAGAAACTCTCCTCCTCTATCGATCCGATCTTGATTATGGCGAGGATTTCTCATTCGGATCCTTCTCGGCTCGGGTAACTTGGTCAAGGTTTCACTTTTCTTGTATAGAAAAATGATCCAAGTGTACCTTGAATAATCATCTACAATCACAAGAGCATGCTTTACGCGCTCAAAGTCCTTGGCTTGATAGGACCAAATAGATCCATGTGGAGTAGATCTAAGATCCTTGTTGTGAGCGTTGTAGGTGCCGGCTTGAACGACGCCTTAGTACGCTTTCCCTTCGACATGCATCACAGAGTGCTTCCTTCTTGAATGCTTCATTTGGAAGTCCTCGACCCGACTTCGAGAGCTAATCTTGTTGATGGCTTTGAAGTTCGGGTGACATAGTCTTTTGTGCCTGACCATCCATTCTCATTTCTGAGTCTTGGATAGAAAACAGGAGTTAGGTGTTCTGTGTTCCAATCAATCATGTATACATCTCTTCTTCGGAAACCTTGTAGCTTTATTTCTCCAGATAAGATGTCTATCACCATACACTTCAAGATGGTGAAGACTACTAGATTCTTCTCGTCGCGAAGCGGCTTATGCTCGGGAGGTTGTATTTGAGACCTTTGACATAATGGACTTTGGATATTACAATGTTTCCTCGGTGCGGCTCTCCAAAGCCTTTTGTCTGTCCTCTAGAGCTATCTCCAAAGGTTACATCGGGACCTCTTTCTTTGATATATTTGGTCGGCATCTTCTTGTTCCCGGTCATGTGCCTTGAGCATCCAGTCTACAAACCACTCTTCACCTCCAAAATTTGAGCTTGAGGAGATGTGGTTGTAGTCCTTCCACCTCTTACGCAATTAAACAAGCGAGATTTAGGTACCCAAATTTGTGTGGGTCCTTTGGGGTTAGTGGGTTTCTGGAGAATTGATTTCTCCTTGGATTATAAGAATTATTATTATAACCCTTAAAAGGTGCACGTGGTCGAGGTCTAAATCTCTGGTTGGATTGTATCTAGGATATTCCTCAAAATAGTGTGGGCCATTTCTAAATCTAAATTGAGACCATTTGTTAAACCTTTGTGGTCTCCACACTTGTTCGTTTTGGTAATTTGGATAACCTTGAGGTTTCCATCGCCCCTCCCATTATGAAATCTATTTTTAGGGAGTTGTTGGTAATAGTGGGCATGTTATGCAGAATTTCTTGCTTTTGCACAGGCCCTTTGCCTAGTCGCTGTCTAGGTGGTATGCAGTGTAACATTTGCGGCTGAGACGTTTGACTTTGTTGCTGTTTTGAAACTCGGTTTATACAGGCTCGTGATCGAGACCATTGTTTCTCCCTTGATGAAAGTGGTTTTAGAACTAGAGGGAGTGTGGGGATCATATCGAGGCACGATCGGAATATAGTGGCCTCTTGTTAGTACACAATTCGTCTGGGGTTAACGACGCTTTCGGGAGGTTATTTCCTGCTTTGAGTTTTATTTATACGTGCCGGCTTAGTAAACTCGGCTTTGGCATGAGCAAGTGCGGTGACTTTTCTTTAAGTAAAATATTTAGCCGGTCTATCTCAATTTGTATTGGCACTTGCACAGTTTTAAAATCATTTGTATTTGTCTCGATCTTATTTAAATCTAGTGAGTTTTTCAAAATCATTTTTCAATTGCCTATTCTCATCTTGCAGCTTAGTCTTCTCTGTGATCTGACTTGATGTGCAGATTTAAGTGTTTCAAAATCTTTGAATAATTGATTTACCGATTCATGTAAATCCATATCTTGCGACATGGTGAGCTATTATTGGAACCGGTAGGTTTAGAGGTTACCTCTTCATCGGCCAAGTTTGCCATCGTGCAATCATATTCCTCGTCGTCATCAGAAAAGAAGCCGCCGCTTGATTCGACATGCTCTGGTCTTCTCCGATGAGAGCTTTTCTTACGTCTTCCTTTACGGCCACCTCCTTTTTGGTTTCATCCTTCTTGAGCTCGGGACAATCCATTTGGATGTGTCTATCTTGTGTGATTGTAACATTCAACTTTCGACTTCGACTTTACGGTTCCTTAAGGATTCTCCTTGTAGTTTTCTTATACTTGGAGTAGTTCTTCTGAAGTTCTTGAATCTTTGCATAATGAAAGCCATTTCCTCCTCAAAGTCTAGCGGATTTGGAGGTTTCACATCGGACATGCTCTTAGCGGGGACTCATTTGCAAATGCGATTCCCTTCTCTGCGAGGCTCGGTCGAGGATGAACTCGGAAGTTCGAACTCGTAAGCCTTGGATCAGAGAATAGCTCTGAATCTTTATCTTATTCAGGTCTTTGGACTCTCTCATAGCTACGACCTTCATGCTCCATTCTGGATTTAGAGATCTGAGGACCTTGAGTGCCATTTCCCTGTTGCCATAAGTCTTGCCCAGGGAGTTGATTTCATTGATAATCTCAGTGAACCTTGTGTCCACTTGGTCTATTGATTCTCCATTTTTCATTTTAAAGTTGTCAAACTTTTGGATAGCTATTGACAACTTGTTCTCCTTGATCAGCTCCGTTCCTTCACACATTAGAGCTAATGTGTCCCATATCTCTTTGGCATTCTTACAATTTTTGATCTTGACCATTGTGGATTTGTCAAGAGTTTGGTCTGACACATCTCAGCCTGTTGTCAAGATTGGCCAGCTTTCTCTCTTCGGGGGTCAGCTCAGTTCTCTTCTTAGGAATCTTTTCGGGCCTCCCAGCTGCGATTTCCTCGGGTGTGTTGTCCTTCTCGAAAATGAATGGACCATCTTCAATGATGCACCACATGTCGTCATGGATTGAAGATAAATGTGCCTGCATTCTTATCTTCCAGAGATCATACTCGTCAACTGAAAAGACAGGTAGTCTAGAGTGCATGTGTTCCATTATAACGTGAGAGATAAGATATATATCTTAATAGATCTGGTTCGTGAAAAAAATGAACCAACCGCTCCGATACCACTTGTAGGTCACAAGTCGTCCAGAAACAAGTCTAGAGGGGGGGGGTGAATAGACTTGTAGAAACTCTTGAACTCTTTTTCTCGAAGAGTGAGTTTCTTCAGCTGATGATCAAACAAATGACTAGGAGTCGTTTGTTCTTGGATATGTGCGGAAGTCAGCTGATGACGAATATATATATTAACTAAATGAAACACTTAACAATGGATGCGGCGGTTAGAGTATGATGCGGTAAAACGATAAATAACACAGGCAATTTATAGTGGTCTCAGAGGTGGGGTAATCCTCTACTAATCCACTTTTCTCCAAACCAGTTGGAGATGAATTCACTATAATTCTCAACCAGTGATAAATATTACAGTGATTCACTACGCACTACAATGACTTCCAACCGGTGGAATTCCGTGCCGTTGTACACAAACTCATTGCCTTTCACCTCTTGATCCTCGATCCTCGGATGCCTTCTGATCTGCTACTTCAACCAGTGAAGTACCCCTTACTCAAGATTTAAAGACAAGAGTGTTTGTCTTCTCCAACTAAAGAGCTTCCTTGAATATGAACTTTTGGATCTGCTCTTTTTCTCGATGCTATTTGTTTGCTTAGGATTGCTTTGTTTGCTTTGATCGCTTAGAGTATAAGTTCGCACCGGTTGTTTTCTCAGTTTCAAATCTGTGGATATATATAGATCACGATCTCTGAGCTTCTTCCTTGTAGCCGTTGCAAATCTGAACAAATCCGTCCGTTGGAGAGAGACTTCATTGTTTAATCTTTTCTGAACGTTGCAAGGCTGGATTCCCATTATTTAATTTCATCTTCCGACCGTTGTGATGACTTCTGCATGTGAGCGCCGAATCTTTTGAATATAAAAGGATTAACGTCTTCACGGTGGGTCAGGATGATTTAAATAAATCATATCTCTTGCGGGAATCACTCCAATTTGTCCCTTCACGTTGCATGTGAGCTTTAGTAATATTTGACTTTTCAAAGCATCCGACGTGGACTTGGAGTACTAGGTTTGTAGTTGAGTAGGTGAAGTGCGGCTTACTTCTCTGCGGAGTAAGTCGTCTCGGTATATCTTGTTTGAGACTTGTGCAGTCGGGTGACTTCCACGAGGTTCCTCATGTGATCTGGTCAAACTACTCGACAATTTTAGTTGACCAGGGCTACTCTGATTGGAGTCGGCTGTACTTCTCTTGATAGACTAGACTGTACTTTAGTACTTAGCCGATTTTCAGCCTAACTAACTTTGGCCTACAGAAGATACTCATTTGGTTCTTCTTTACATTTTGCCAATTTTATACTTAACACATTTTGGCCTATGGAAGATACTCATTTGGTTCTTCCTTACATTTTGCCAAATAATAAACATTTGATTTCAAATTAATGACATCATCAAAATCTAACAAGTATTCCTAACAGTGCCTCGTGTGGCACGAGCTATTTTTATGATTATTTGTCAAGTGATGGAATCCTCGTATGGATTTTGATTTCTTGATATGTGGTTATTTGACCCTCATATTTCGTTCATATGAGGAGTAGTGTTGCTGGATTGTGCATGTTTGACTTGATTTCTTTTATCCGCTGCGTGAGTTCTTTTCTAATGACTTTCGGTATTTTACCGACGGAGTTTTATTTCGAAAAACCGATTCCCTTAATCGAGTTTTTGGCATTATGGCCTTGATCGTTTTGGCAAAATTCTTATGACGGTATTTAGCATTTTGTAAATGGCTTCTGTGAGTTTTTGAAATATTACCGTCATCGGCCTTTTTGGCATTTTTGTAAATGGTTTTTAGCCTGGTGGGTTCCGACGCGGGACCCACAGCGCTATGATGTTCCGTGTAATTACCTGAAGTTTTTGGGCGTTCTAGCCTTTTTGGCATCGTCCTTTTTGGCATTGAATTATTTTCGAAAATTTGAGTATCTTAGAAATAAATTTCGAGACGTACATTTCAAATGAATTGTTTTCTCGCGGTACTTCTAAGGTGCCACAATATGTTTCAAAATTCTTCTACCTCGAGGACCAAAATGTTTTGAGATATTTTCAATGTTTTACAAACACTTTAACTTAGACCCGAGGGTCGAATTCTGAAAGCTTTTCACTAAATGAAAGTGTCCTCATTTTTATCAAATGCGAAATGGTTTTCCAAAGTCTCGATAACGATGTTTCACGTTTTCACTTTTTTTGAAAGGTGATACTCAAGATCAACCAGTGGTTTTTCCTAAATTATTTGCAAAAGGTGGTTTTCATTTTTTTTTTTAAAAAACCTATCAATTTCCATTCGCGTTTGGGAATGTATGTATGATGTTCGCGTTGTCGTAATGGTGTTTGCTCCCGAGTATGATTGAATTGGTGGTTTGAACGTTGAGTCGTTCGCCACGCATATGTTTTGTTAGCCCTTTGTGGGAGGTGTGATGACGATCTTTAATGTTGCCATTTCGTGGTGATTAGCGTGTTATCGCACTTTGTGTGGTATTAAAGCTTGGGCTTGTACGTTTGTGTACATGTGTGATTGTTTCGTGATGGTTGTAATTATGTGCTGGTTATCGTTCGGGCCGTTGAGATCGCCGAACGATACCGTCGTTGTTGTAGTGTTTGTGTGTGTATTACTTTACGATGGTAATCGTTGTGTATGATATGTGTTATGATTCTTTGTTGCGCTGAGTTGGCATCTCCGGTTTGTTGTTTTGTGATGTTATGTTCCATTGTACCTAGCATTTGTATTTTCGGTATGCCGAGCCGAGGCATTTCAATCGTGATGTGTCGGGGGAATGTACGTGCAATTTGTCCTTCTCGTCAGTAACACATTTCGAGCGTGGACTCGAGGGACACCGAATTCAGTTTTGCGAATTGGCTACCGAGACTTTCGGAGTTTGCGCTTCAGCACAGTTATCAGAATCGTCTTTGAGAGGCCTTCGAAGGATGTTTCTGTCGGTTGCTTGTTGTGTCGCCACCTTGATTTCATTGTTGTGAGTTTCGGGGACGATTCTTCTTTTAGAAGAAGTCGAATATAATACCCGTATTATTTTTGGCTTCTGCATTTTTCTCTTTCTCAATTCTACCGACTCGCTCGTTTTCGTTGACACTTTATGAACTTGTTCTGTATTTCGGCTTCATCGTTCGAACGAGCTGTGATCTTGTTGTGGGTCGATCTAGTTATCGCTGTGACTTTTTCAAGTTCGGTTCGATTCTTGTGAACCTTGTTCGGAAGTGACATCATTTGGTTCTATTAACTCTTCCATTCGCGTGGATCGGATTTTGAATTTCTGTATTTTCGACTCTGTTGACTCGTTTATGTTCGTTAACATTTTCTGAACTTTCCCTATCCCTTGCTTTTGTTGATCGAATGAGGGTGGTATTGTTTCGGAATAACTCGTTTGCCGTTGTGACTTTTCAATCGCTATTCCCTTTCCTGTGGATCTTATGGGAATGCATGTCTTGTAGTTCTCACCAGATCATCCTGGGAGTTGTTGTTTGAATTTTATTATCCTTCGTTTTTCGGACATGATTGTTCGATTTTTGTTGTCTCGATCATTTGTTTGTTCGGTTTTTGTTCTCGTTTCGTGATTGTTGAGCGTTCAGGCTCCTTCCTAATTCCCTCAAGTTCGGTAAATTAGTCTCGTTTTCGATCTTCCAACCCTTGGGCGGTGGAATTCCGTATTTGTTCAGCAATTGACTCGCGTTTTGATTGATGTACCGTTGGGTCGGTCAATCTTATTGATTTTTGTTCGTTGTGTTTTGTGATTGTTCAGATAATTGACTTGACTATATTATCCGTTTGATGACGCTTGTCATCTGTTGGTTTTATTATATTCCTAACGGCGGCGTTGTGTTGGTCGTCGTGGAGCGTGTTGTCACGTCGTATGTCTCTTTGCGTTTCTTGCATCGTTTCGCCGTTGGGCGCGAGTTTTCAGTTTTGTGTATCTCGTCGAGTTTTCCTGGCGGGTATATTGCTTCCCCCTACCTGTTTTATGTTTCGGGACGAAACTTCTTTTAAGGAGGGTAGAATGTAATATCCGCAATTTCGAATTTCGGTAATTTTCTTTTTTCGGCGAAAATCCGTTTTGACGACTCGCTCATGACCGTTTCGTCATTCCGAGAATGATTAATTCTGCACTTTTTGTCATCCGAGTTCGTTTCGGTGTTGTTTTGTTGAGTTCCGTGTCTTTTGGCGACTTTTCCGCACTTGAGCTCGATTCTTGTGAATCTCGTCCGAAACTGTTGTTTCGAGTTTCTTGTAAGTTCATTTAATGTTATTATTCATGTTGCGAGCTTTGGTTCGGTGTTTCGATCGTGTATCATGATTTCCGGGCGTTTTGGGCCATTTTTGTAATTTCCTAAAGTTTGGGGTAATTACTTCCGTTGTCGAATTCCGACACTTCGGGTGGTCGGAATCGTGTGTTCTCTTAGCGCTTAGATTCGTCTTTGCGAGTACTTCGTAACCGTATCTTCGGTTTTTACTCAGGTTCGGGTTTCGGGGTCGTCCGGGCCGTCGGAGTGGCCACGGCCGAGTCACGGCCGGAGGCTGCTTCGGCCGAGTTCTGGCCGTAAGGTGCGATTACGGCCGTAATGTGTGCGATTCTGGCGGTAAAGGCGTGATCGAATACGGCCGTATGGCGCTGGCGACTTCTGGCGAAGGCCGATTCTGGCCGTAATGTGTGCGATTATGGCCGTAAGTGTCCGTGAGTCTTTGGCGATTTTTGACGAATGCGATTACGGCCGTAAGGCTGCCGAGTACGGCCGTAAGGGGCGAGTTACGGTCGTAAGGCCTTTGCCGGTTACAGTAACCTGCCGGCCATATATAGGCTGGCTCGGCAGGACTTCGTTTTTCATTTTTCCTCGTTTAAATGCGGTGCGGACGGGAGTGGTAGTAGGAGGTGCTCTTGGCCGATTCTACTCATTCCAAGGCGTTTTGGAAGATTCTTGTTGATTATATCAACATCTAATCCGTGTGTTTCGTCGAATCAAGGTATATTTCTTGATTTTCCTTCAAGTTGACTTTTCGGAGAAATTGTTCTTGATTTCGTTTCTAATCCGATTTTGATACATCGGTTGGTGTAGTATGATGTTATTAATCGTGTTCTACGGATTGTATATATCCATATATCGAGTTTCTTTAACTCGATTGACGATTCGAGTGTTCTTGGGAATTTTTGAACATTTAGTGTTCGATTAAATGCCCCAATCAGTTCCTTTCGATAGTTTGTTGGGATTTCCATCGTTTTTACCTTGATTCTTGTCGTAATCATCTTTTGTTGTTCCTTCCGGAGGATTATAGGTGCTCGAGGATTTCTGATGTTGAATCCCGTTTGGTGATTGATGATTCGTGTGGTGTTATTCTCGTAGTACTCGTGCTGCTATTGCGTTCTTGATATTGTTCGGGGGTTCGGGGCTATTCGACCGTATTTCATCCGTCGTCTTGTTGCGATCGTGGTTTCGAGGCAAGTATCTTGCCCATACATTATGTGTTTTGTGGATATAATGGTTGCTAAGTGTCGATATGTGCTAAATAAATATTTATAATCATTTTTCAAAAGAATCGGTATATTTACCATCTTGGTTTCGTAAAGGTGACCCGTGTGGGTCGGGAATTAATATGCTTAGTTGATTATGTGTGCTAGTTTCGAGTATAGGATCACCTTACTTTCGTGTGATGTCATTATGTATGATTATGGCATCGGTAAATGTAAAGTGTAATTCTCTTGTCAAATAATGTGCTTGGAGTCCCGCGGTTATGGATGAATTTGTGAGTTTTTGTGATATGGGTTGTGTCGTTCGGTGCTATTGGGATCTTGTGCTCCCTTGTGAATCGATATAGTTCTGGGTCGTGAGTACGTGTTGGATAATGTGGCCATTCTAGCAAGGTACCTCGACTATATATATTTTGTGTGTTTGACCTTTGAGAGTCGTGGTTTTGTAATCTGCGAGTTGTTACTCTTCCACCTGGGGATGGCATGTGGCCTCTGGGGGCCGATACTAATGGGTACGGCTACGGGAGTGGACTTGGGTGCGTGTGTTGATGTTCTTCCACCTGGGGACGGTTCGAAGGGACCTCTGGGGGCCGATACTAATGGGTACGGCCGCGGAAGTGGTTTCCCACCTGGGGACGGTCCGACGGGGCCTCTGGGGTCCGATACTAATGGGTACGGCCACGGGTTACCAAGTGTGGTTTCTGTGATATTGATGTTGATGTTTTGATGATTAGTTGTGATATTGTCCGGAGTATCACAATGCTTTGCGCTCGGGGTCGAGAGACATTATATATCGAGTCTTGGTGCTTGGCTAGAATGGCATAAGGTTAATGTGTTATGTGTAATGTGCACTTGTAAGTGAATTGAAGTGGATGATCGGGTCGTGGACCCTGTGTTTTGTGACCGTAATGGTTGGGTCGTGGACCCCGCGTTTTGTTAACGGATTTGCATTTTGGAAAAAGAACTTTGGTTTGTGACCTAAATTACTTTCGAGGAATTAAGAACTTTTCGATTTCAAATGTTTTCAAAACTCCCGAGATCTGGAAGTGTTTTCAAAGTGCTTACTTACTTCGTTTCTACTTTCAAGACTTGAACTATTTTTATCTAAATATACCTCGGGAATTCTTTCGTTGTATTCTCGGAATGTGTTGTGTATGGCTCGTTTTTGCACTTTATACTTTCACTAGCGAAACAGTGGAGTTTTGCTAACCCCCGAGTAATCGGGGGGTGGATATCTGTATTGTGTCCAGGTACATGCAGGTTTTCGGGAGCAAGACACAGGATCGGTATGAGGGATGATGAAAGACAAATGATACTAATCACACGAAGGCCAGTTTTGGGTTAAGTTAGTCGAAGTCCATTGAAATGTCTTTTCCGTTGTCTTATTGTTCGTTGCAAGTATTTTACCCTTGCGTGGGTATGAGTCTGGGTGAGTTTATGTATTTTGATTTGTAAGTCAGTGACGAAAGACCAAATCGGTCTATTGGTTCGTTATTTTGATTCATCGGTATGTAATGTAATGTGTTGTTTTGATGTCTAGCCTGGTGGATCCTCACGGAGAGGGTCTGCGGCGTGTAATATTCCTGAGCGGATTGGGGGTGTTACAACGACAAGGACACTTTATTTCATTTCCATCAACAAATTTGGCCATCGCATTTTTCACAAACAATTTGACACCATCTATATAATCTTTGGTATACTTGGGAAGATTCAACCAATTATTACATGCTTCACTCATGACTACAGTGAAAAAACAACTATGGTTAGCCACTGATTCTACTTAATCTAACCTGTGTTTTAGTTTTGGATAACCATATAAATACCTTAAATTATTTAAATAAATCATTTACTAGATTTCAACCATTTCCATTGAAAAAAAAATTGCCAAACCAATAAATTCTCAACTTTAAAACAAACATTTTAAACCTTGTAATGTTGATACTAGACAGAATCAATAAAGTTCCACAAAATCAGTAAAGTTCCACAAAAAAAAATCATTTCAAATGTTTTAGCACCGCAGGATTGATTTCTATATAACCAATAAACAAAAATATGATGCAATATTGCTATGGGATGTATAAACCAGTAAAGTTCCATAGACATTTGTAAATTTCACAGTTTCGGCAATGCAAGATTGATTTTGACAAACAAACTAACAAAAAAAACAAAACTCTCAGAAGTAGCAACATATCGAATCGAACAGCAGGAGTGAAACCCGCAACCTCGCACAGTAGGGATGAATTTCGAACAATAGCAGTGAAGCTTGAATCGATTCAAACCCTAGGTATTTGGATGTACGGAGCTTGTACAGGATGAAACTCGAACATCAGGAGGGAAGTCCAATCGCAGGAGGGAAGGTCCAATCGATTAAAGGTTCGGATTTGGAAGAAACCTACTTATTGCAGGAGGGAAGGTGTAAGAGGAAAGTGAAGTTGTCTCGTTTGTAGCGGTGGGAAAAAAAATTGAGGAGGGAATGTGTTAGAAGAAAGTGAAGTTGACTCGTTTGTAGCGGTGGAAAAAAAATCTGATTAAAGTGTTAAGTGATAAACGTAAAAGTGTTAAGTGATAAATGTAAAAGACTAAAAATGTAACACATGCCTAATATATTTCGGATTCAGATATCCGAAATATTCGAAGTTTTTAAAAACTACTATCTGAATCCAAAAAAATGGATTTCTGAATTTCGGATATCCGAAATTTCGGATATCTAATTTTTCGGTTAATTTCGGATCGTATTTTTGAATTTTCGGATCAAATATCGCGTATCAGATATTTTTTAACACCCCTAGTGTAAATTTTGTTTTAGAGAGAAAGTGTGATGAGTGAGTTTGCGTTTTTAGAGAAACTGTGTTGAGTAAGTATTGACTACTGTGAGTGTATTGACCCGCTAAAATTGAAAATAATTTATTTGGACCGCCTAAAATATTTTAGCAAGCCCTCCTATTTTTTTAGTGTTTAGTCACACTTTTTTAAAATAGCAGTGGCAACACCAAATTTTGTGTTGGCGTAGATATTCAATTTAGTCTATGGTAACACTAATTTTTATCAACAATAACATTAGAAAAATGTGTAGCCTTAAATCAAATTTGACCAATTTTAAGGCATCTAAGGCTACACTTTTGCTTATAACATCAAAAAAAATATTGTTGAAAGCTATATATGGTGTAGTGTGAGGCGGGAACAGCTCTATGGAAAATTTTCCAAATGTGAGTTTTGGATGCCTGAGGTTATTTTTCTTGGACATGTGATATCAGCCGATGGGGTGAGGGTAGACCCACAAAAGACAGAAGCTATCCGAGACTGGCTACCTCCGAAGAACTTGAAGGAAGTTCGCAGTTTCCTGGGCCTAGCAGGTTATTACCGACGGTTCATGGAATGTTTTTCCAAGATTGCTCAACCACTGACTAACATGTTGAGGAAGGATAAGAAGTATTTGTGTTCAGAGGCATGTCAGCAGAGTTTTGATGAACTCAAGAGTAGATTGATTTCAGCACCAGTTTTGGTTCTACCAAAAGTAACAGAAGGATTCGTGGTGTATAGTGACGTGTCGAGACAGGGCCTTGGATGTGTGCTAATGCAGAATGGGAAAGTGATTGCCTACGCATCAAGACAGTTGCGACCTTACGAAGTCAACTACCCGACCCATGATTTGGAGCTAGCAGCCGTGGTGTTTGCTTTGAAAATCTGGCGTCACTATTTGTATGGAGTTACCTATCATATTTTTACTGATCACAAGAGTCTGAAGTACATTTTTACTCAGAATGAGTTGAACATGAGGCAGCGAAGGTGGCTAGAACTAATCAAAGACTATGATATCGAAATCCTTTATCATTCGGGTAAAGCAAATGTGGTTGCCGACGCCTTGAGTCGTAAGACATTACAAGAGCAGATGCTTGCCCGTTTGACAGTTCAGAGAGAATTGCAGTTAGAGTTCATGAGGCCGGAGATTGAGATCTGGTTACAATGTGTTCGGGGACAACTTTGCACGCTTGAGATTTCATCGTCCCTTGACGATATAATCAGAGAGAAACAGGTGACAGACCCGTTCTTATCTAGAATTCGGGTTGAAGTAGATTAGGGGAAAGCCCCTGAATTTGGAATTCACTAAGACGGACTAATACGCTTCAAGAATCTAGTATGTGTACCGATGGATGAAGAGTTGAGGAACGTTATTCTAAAGGAGGCCCATGCTACCCCATACTGCATTCACTCGGGGTCGAATAAAATGTATAAGGATTTGAAGCTATATTTATTGGTGCGGTAATATGAAACGGGAAGTTGCAGAATTTATTTAGAGATGTTTGACCTGTCAGCAGGTCAAGATTGAACATCAACGACTAGCAGGTGTGCTGAAACCACTCCTGATTGTTGAGTGGAAATGAAAGGACATATCGATGGATTTTATTACTAGCTTGCCGACAAGCCATCGAGGTATGAATACGATTCGGGTGATTGTGGATTGTCTGACCAAATCAGCCCATTTCTTAGAGATTAAGAATATGTGGGGTTCCGAGAGGTTGGCCCAGCGGTTCATTAAAGAGATTGTGAGACTGCATGGTCCAAGAGTATTATATCAGATCGTGATGGACAGTTCGTGTCACACTTCGGGAAGGCAGTTCATCGTGCGATGGGTACGCAGTTGAACTTCAGTATGACATTTCACCCCAGACCGAAGGTCAGTCTGAGAGGACTATTCAAACTCTGGAGGATATGTTGATGGCGTGTTCTCTCGATTGGAAGTACGACTGGGAAGCCCAACTACCTTTAGTAGAGTTCACCTACAATAAAAATTGGCATGCTTCTATTAAGATGGCACCCTATGAGGTATTGTATGGCTGTCATTGTAGGTCCCCTTTGTGTTGGGACGACTTGTCTGAATCCCTTGGTACGGAGCCTGATATGTTGCTAGCAGCTCGTGAGAAGATTGCCCTGATTAAGAGTCGTCTATTAATGGCCCAGAGCCGATAGAATTCGTATGCAGACAATTGCCGACGACCACTTGAGTTTGAGGTTGGTGATCATGTACTGGTAAAAGTGTCCCCTACTCGAGGTGTTTTTCCTTTTGGAAATAGAGGCAAGCTGAGACCGAGGAATATTGGACCGTTTGAGATTTTGGAACGTGTAGGCGATCTAGCATATCGTCAGGCGTTACCACCAGCTTTGAGTCGGATTTAAAACGTATTTCATGTATCCTAGTTGAGGAAGTATGTTGCTGATCCGAGCCATATTATTCAATTCGAAGAGGTCGAGATAGCCGATGACCATTCTTATGAAGAACGTCCTGTGCGGATACTCGAGAGGAGGATCAAACAGTTGAGGAACAAGACGATTCCCTTGTTGAAGATTCAGTTGTCGAGACACGTAGTCAAGGAGGCTACGTGGAAAACTGAGGACAGCATACGAGAGAGATATCTCGAGTTGTTTAACCCTTAGTTTCGTGGACGAAACTCCTTTTAGGGGGGAGTATGTAATATCCGCCTGAATTCTCGTCTTTACTATTGTATTTTTCGGATGATTCGAGTATTGTAGTATCATATTTATTGTAATGAGTATATTGTTGAGATATATTAAATTAAATTGTTTATCTTTTTCGTCCACTCTATAGTTGGTTGTTAAATGTTGTTTGGAGAATTTCATTTTTTTTACTATGTGTTTTGCCCTTAGCGTACGGTACGATTTAAGATTTATGCACGCTATATGTGTAACATTACGTACATAACACTTCAAAGTTAACGTACGTAATGTGGAGTATCAGACAACATCTCGCCTTTCGATAGGTGGGACCATACGTGAGCGGGGCTTGGTGATCCGATCGTGACAGCCTAGACAATGGTCATTACGTACGTAATGGCTATGTGTTAGCATACGTAATGTACATAAGCTTTACGTACGCTATCTTGGCAACGTATGTAATAGTACATGTGATTCGAGGTAGTAGCCTCTGGGGACTCATTGCGTACGTAACATCGGCAGGATTATGTACGTAATGCGCCTAACGTATGCTATGCTTTGGCAATAGCGTACGTAATGATAGATTCGAGTTATAAAGGCATGGCTTGCCTTTCATTTTTGCACGATCCAAACTCAGCCTCTCCCTCTGAAAACCGATCCCCTACCTTGCTAAATCAAAATTTGCCCCTCCCATCTTGTGTTAGAGCTCCGTCACTTGGATTGTAGCTTGGTGACTAGAAGTTTGGAGTGTGTTCTTGGAGTTTTGGTGCTATTCTTCATTCTTTTTTGAGGTTGGTTATCTAAACTCATGTTGTTTCATACTGTTAATGATGTTAGTAAGGAAGTAATTCATGTAGTGTTAGATTAATCAAGTACATCATTATAGTTATTGGATTTCTGAACAAACTAAGTATAGAACATGACAATATTGTTAGTGTTACCTGTTGAATGGTAAGAAAAACATGTTCCTATTAATGCTTAGGAAATCATGATGATTAAGGTTTATGAGTATGTTCTTGGTGCTAAAAGAATCATATGATGTTATAACCATACATCTTAGAAGGTTTAACAAAAACCCTTGTTCTTGTCTTAGAAGTGTTCTTCTTAAGTTGCTCCAAACTCCATATTTCCGAATCCTTAATGTTATGATGATATGATTAAACATGTTTTTAGGATTATCTTGAACGGTTAAGGTTTTTGGATATAGATTGAAGATGATTATGTCTAATACATTGTCAAATCCGTTTTGATAGAATTTATTGATGATAGGATGTTAGAACCCAGATTGGTATGTTGATTATGATGATAATATTATGTTCTTGGTGATATTGAGAAAATCAAAAGTATTTTAAACTTGAAGAACTAAGTAGAAATGATTATCTAACTGAGTCGAAATCATGAACTTAGAAGTTTCATTATCATGCTAATATGTCATAGATGGGATGCTCTTGATGTTCATGATATTCGAAGTGTTCTTGATATTCTTGTTATTCTTGGAGGAATTAATTAGAATTACCAATCATTAACTTATTTATAGTAATCCTTAAATTGAGAATGTGAGAAAAGGTTTCTTAACTTTAGGCTTTGTAAACATGTTATGGTTGTTTGATCGATCTTCATTAAATCAAAGACTAGTTAGCCTTGTTATGATAATCGTTATAGTCGGATTTGGGTCTTTGAGTGAATTATATTTCATTCAAGGTTGATCGAGTGTTGTTACTTGGTGAAGGACATCGTCCTTATAGCCGTCGCATTCCGGAGAAGACGAACCGATTTGAATTCGACACCTAAGGCAAGTTATCTTGCTTGGTTATAATGATGATTGAATTCTTGTGAATGTTATACGTTTCGTGTATATGTAATGCTCTATGAATCTGTGATTCACGATGTGATGTCGTTCTTGATCGTATTACCGCTTTGTGGTGGGATTGTATTCCCATGTTTATCGCCTTTGATACTGTTGGTCTCATTCACCATTGTTGTCACTTCGGTGAGTTCTCTCGATTATTGGATGAAGGTGTAATTTGTTGAGTTTCGTTGTCATATTGAATCGTGACATCTCTGGAGTCATATCTGCGTGCCGATTGGTTATGAGTAGGATTTTTAGCCGGGCACATGATGGCCATGCGTGGATGTTTCCACATTGGACTGTGTACACGAGGCGTAGTTCGTGAGGCTAATTAGGTACATCGTCCCATGTATATTTTGGATTCCATATATGGGGTGGACATGTGCACGGACACATTTTCGGATCTGGCGTACTGTGACGTCCGTCTTGAGCCATGTTGATTGGTCGTTCATATTCCATGTACGTTTGGATATGTCTGACAGTTTAGGACTGACTATTCATACGCCTAAGGGGTATGTTCAGTGGTCCGTTGTTTCTTTGAGATCCTGTATATATATAAATTGTATAATGTCATGAGAATAGTTATCATGTATAGCTGACCCTGTGGTTTGGGCAAAATACTTGTATTTCAGGGTGAGGCAAGGGCAAGGCGCAGGAAGAGCACGATGACGGCGAAGGGTAATGAAGGATGCTAGTTCGGGGGGCTCGAGTCTTTTTTTTGTTGGTCGGTTATGTCTAAACTATAAATTTTCATGTCTTTTTCACTTTATATAAATTCGTATGATTGTATTAGTATTGTTTTGGGTATATTCCATCTCCAGATGGTTTATACCGGATTTGGATCCTGTGTACTGTTGTATATATCGATATATGCGGTGTAAGCTCCTACTCGGGGTTATGATTAATATTTTGTGGTTCGGTACCACATTTATGGGATGTTTAAATTCTCATCGATTCAAGGAAGACCCAATTCTGAACTCACTGCTTAACATGATCCCGGAAGGTCACAGGAACAGGAATGATCGCAATGAATGATAATGAATCGAAATCCAACAAGGATCAAGAATGACTCACCAAGGTGAAATAATAACGCAATGAGTGATAGCTCAGATGAAATGATTGGAACCGTTGTTCCTCGTGAATTGAATGATCAGTTGATAACTACAAGCCTCAACATGATTGATGCATGATGAATGAATTATATGAATGAATGACTGACAATGAAATGAATGATCATCATATTACCGAGCAAGAATTAACTTGTTCCAAACCGGTGATGAAGGTCCTTACCTCTGGCTCTCGAAGCCTAATAGGACCCCTTGGATGATGCACGGGCTGGAGTAACAAAGTCTCTCGAGGCTTTTGATCCCTCTCGAGATCTACCGGCACTAAAACCCCTGCAGTATCTCCGTATGTGTCCCTGCTTCCCACACAGAAAACAAACAACGGCAAGCATCGAGCTCCGGGTACTGTGATGTCCTATTGTATCACAGTTAAAGCAAACAACAATCGAACTCGTCGTCTAAAATGAATATGCTTTGTCAACATGATGACGGCTAGAAAACGACCTCTTGGGCGCTAGAGCCCGATGTCCCTCTAAACGAATTGACATCCCAGTCCTCCCACCAGAAGAAGCTGAAGGATATTTTCGAGTAAGCCCCTTGATCAAAAGCTCTACTCCAAGAGACTTCTCGATGAACTCACTAAGTGAATTACAATTGTGATTGAACAATTGCATCCTCAACTGTGGATTTAGCCTCTTGCTAAAATATTTGATCTTATCCGCTTTAGTACGGATAACAGACGAAGAAAACTAAAGTAGTCCCTGAAACTTCTCAGCAATGACAATAACACCCTCGTCCTCGATGGGTTCGGGGTTCAAAACCTCTGATAACTTGGCTTCATGAAGTGGAGCCGGATAATAACATGAAAGTCTTGAACTCACTTTAAACACAATCACGAATGGTGGGTTTCATAGAAAGCCACCAAGAATAAGCACCCTTACTCAAGTAGTAAGCCGCTACTGAAACCTTACTCTCTTCCAGAAACTGAACCATGTCGAAGAGTTTATCAAAATGCTCAAGCCAATGAACAATATCAGCTGGTTCCGACGAACCCTCAGATGTAGGCGGCCCCTGACGAGAGATATCGCCAACAATCTGATTCACTCCTCTAGTCTGTCCATGAAACGGCACCTGGAATCCATGCTGTGGTGGACCACGAACCATCGAGGTCTGCATGGTCTCCGACAGACGCGTCATCTGGGTCATCTGGGCCATCATGCCCTGTATGCATATGAATGGGTCCACCCGAACACCTTCCGATTGAGCTGCTTCTCAGTTACGACTCCATGACAGTGAATGATTATCTGACAGTAAATGTGTAGCATAGCTATCTGGTGAACACATGTTATCCCTCGCATCCGCGCAGGCATTCCACGAGATCCCGGGTTTTAGCCCGCACTGCGGCCTCTTCCCTTGCGTCCTCTGACAGCTCTATCTATACTGAAGCAGGAAGGTCACTTGATGATTATAGGTCCCGCATGAATATCGCATTACGATTACGTTACGGAATGATAAAAATGAGCATATACGCTCAAACACAATGAATGCATTAATAATGCAATAATATGATCGTCAACATGACGCCGGAGTATGATAAGATCGCATGAAAGATCAAGTGAGGTGACATGATTATCTGACGAAATTCCTAAAATGATTATCTTGAATAGGTTAACAGGATTGATAATTCGGTCCACAAGATCAACAACTGAGCAATGATATTGACTGAGTGATTAATGGATTGACATGATCGACAAGATCAAAATGATGATCGAGGATTGTTGGCTGATGAATGACTTGATCCTTAGCACTTACACAGGTCACACGTGCTCCAACACAATTAGTCATGAATCAATCGTAACACTAATGTCACATATAGGTTTCAACAAAGCATGTATAATTAATGACATGATGAATGTATGAACATAAAGAGAATCGAGTCCTTACACAGGTCATACGAAGCTTCGAGGTCTTACAATACTAGTCTTTACTGACGACGACTTGATGAATGAATGACTCGTGCAGTCGTACTAATATTACGACTCACAAAACCCGACTGTCCAGATTGTCATAACCTGACAGTCCCACTACTACCGCGCCGGTAGAGCCACATAACTCACATATCAGGGTATCTCACAGCCCAACTCTCTGATACCATATTTTGTAACACCCCCAAATTCTATTGGGTTATTACAGTGCCGTGGACCCGACGCCAGGAGATCCACCAGGTGAATATGACTAAAATACATCAAATTAACCAACAAGGGAGATCACAGTCCCTACCATGATATCCGACACAATATTCCGATAAGGAATTTCAACGACAACGATGGGCCTACATGGCCAAAATAAAAATACAACAACATCCACGAACATCTGCTCGGGTAATACATAATGACAATGACTGACAAACTGGAGAACACTCCAACTGACTGACCAACATGAACAACTCGGACTAGTATCGCTCGAATACCCCGTCGCCATCGTCATGCCCTTGTGCCTCAACTCTCTCCTTGCAAGCACCTAAAACATGAAAACATGTTACCAGATAATGAACATCAAATACATGTATAACATGATATGCATCCAAAGGCAGAATGAAGCGGTACAATGATAATAATAATACGAGATGCTCACAAACCAAGGTAAGAACCGAGCATTCGTGAAACACTATGCCCACGGCATACTATTAATACCTGTTCAACAGGTTAGAACATAAGTGCCCAACGGCGAATCATAATTATAGAGCACTACAATGAATTACACGACATGAACCAAACCAGAACTGAATTAATTATAAATCACAATGCCCGAAGGCTCCAATGAAATTACCAAGACATTACAAAGGCCTGAAAGCCACTCAGCCGAAGCTGTCAATCAACACAATCAACTGAAGCCAAAACAGCCCGAAGTTGTATCAATAAGGGCGAATCCACAACACGAATCCGTATCACAATAAGGGCTGAAGCCACAACACAAATCCGTATCACAATGAAACCATCTAATGGCCGTTGTCCTATTGAGCTGTAGGTGTTGGAAGCCAACCGCGAAGGTTTCAAACTCCCCAAACTTACCCATAATGAAATCACCTAGTGATTGTTGACCTACTGAACGGTAGGTGTTGGGAAGACAATCGCGAAGGTTTCAAACTCCCCAAACTTACCCATAATGAAATCACCTAGTGACCGTTGACCTACTGAACTATAGGTGTTGGGAAGCCAACCACGAAGGTTTCAAACTCCCCAAACTTACCCGTCGAGCACTATCCGAGACTAGCCTCCAAAACACAATTAATCACAAACGGCAACGATTCCCAAGATTACCGAATTCACGAAAATGATAGTGTGCTGCCTTGACTCAGCCAACACGACAACAATGACTCACGGATGGGAACCATCCTCGGCGGTCCCAATTCAATACCTCGATTACCTTAGAATGGTCAATCGATAACAATGACACAACGGATGGGAAATATCCTCGACAGCCCCAATTCAATACCTCGATTGCCTTAGAATGGACAACCGATAACAATGATGCAGCGGATGATTCAATACCTCGATTGCCTTAGAATGGCCAACCGATAACAATGATCCCATTAATGATTGAACACTTCAATTGCCTTAGAGCGTCCAATCGATAACAATGATACAATGAAGGCCTCGTCTCCTTTAATTGGTTACCGACGATGAAGATGAGAACGAATATGCTAATGCCATCAATCGGCCGATATAATATGAATGACAAGACGCCCACATTAATAACAATGATTATAACAATGTCTTAGATCGACATCAATATTAACAACAACAATCGATACATCAATACCGCGAATCGGCTATCGACAATAACATTAACAACGAGTATCCTAATGCCTTGAACCGTCCATTAATGAACAATAATAACATTTGGCATAATTGTCGAAGAGTATCGTATCGAACGATCCCCTAATATCAATGAATTCATGAAGAGACTAAGTTTCGGAATGATACAACACATTCATACACATATATGATAACATTAATCTCATTGACTAGTACAAGTATAAAACTTCCCTCAAACCGAAGGCGAGAAAGTCCTTCCACGATCAACGTCCTTAATGGAATTTTCGGCCGCTCGAACAACCTTGAATAACACAAATACCAATGATTCACTTAATCTACGAATCAAGCATGATCACAACCAACTAAAAAGTCGATACAACACTACCCAAAACTCATTGGGGCAATTTAACAAACACGTTGTAAAAAATCTTCAATTGTTTACAACTAAATCTCTATTATCAATTCCAAACTTCGAATGAATGATTCGATCCAACAAAACATCTTCAATACAATAGATAAACCCATAGGAATACACAATTCGAGATTACAACAACATCAAATCAAAACCCCCAATTCCAAAGTCAACATTCGGAATGTTCTTGAATAATACCAATTAATCCGATGATAATCTATAACAATTCATAATCACAATTATATCACTTCATACATCATGATTATAACATCCAAAACATCATATCCCAACTCAAAATCGAAATCCAAGATGTTGAAGAATTTACCTTTGAAGATCCAAACACTTCGATTCGGTGAATTCGTGTTTAAACGACTATCCAAGCTTCCCAATCCATGATGTATGCTTAGAAAACTACTACACAAGTGATGTGATGAAGAAAATCTCTCCCAAGAACTTCTCTCTCGGAACTCAAGTGAAGGAATGAGAAAATGAGCACAACAACTGTAATACCCGATTATAATTCAGTCATTATCATTCAGTGATTTTCACTCAGTAATTATTCACGCATTAATGATCATTCATCGTTCATATTCATTCATTGTATTCACCTATCAGAGTATTTGTATCGTACATCAGTATTATTCATCTTCCTACCTGGTTGGAAGATCGAACCGTGGTTATCATCATTGTCATCTTTCATAGTGGGCTATGTGTGAAGAGTAGCGCACGCTACGTACTCTCTTTAGCGCGCGCTAATTGAGTACAGGTAGCGCATGCTACCTCTCCGTATTAGCGCACGCTAATGTGGTTCAGGCCTGCAGTCCATAAGGCACTGGATTGCAGTCGAGTTGGAGTAGCGCACGCTATGAATGGTAAGTAGCGCACGCTAGTAAGTTTGGATAGCGCCTGATATGCAGTCAGTGTAGCGCGTGCTAATGCCGATCAGGCAGAGTCCAGTGGGTACTGGACTGATTTTGGAATAATTCCTAGCACACGCTATGAGTGGATTTTAGCGTATGCTAAAGGGGCAGTAGCGCACACTGATTATTGGGCGTAGCGCGTGCTATCGCGAGTTGGTCAGAGGACAGGAGGTTCTGGACTTCAGTCACTGGACATCATGTTTTTAGCTAGCGCATGCTAACATTTGGAGTTAACGCACGCTATCGGCAGGGCGTTAGCGCACGCTATCAAGTTCATAGCGTACGCTAACGAGGCAGTCAGAGTTCACAGGAGTGTCCGGTTAACCCTTTAACGCACGCTAAATATCAGGTCGTAGCGTGCGCTAATCTGGGAATAGTATAAATAGGACAGTCCGGCTCAGATTCATCATTTTTACTTCTCACTTCGATTCCGGGCGATTTTGGGCGATTCGGAGAGATCTTTTTGAGCTGCACTCATCCATCATCATCTTCAAGCTTATCATTTGGATTTATCATCGTTTCATCCTCTCCAACACATCAATCAAGGTAATTATTTCTTGGATCTAGAATTTCGGATTTTGAGTATTTTCCTTCCGATCTCTTCGTGTAAGCTTGGATTAATGTTGGAACATGTTAGATATGGATTATCTACCTTGGATAAATGTATTCCTATGGATTTATTGATATGTTTTTCGGATTTTATGAACATTTGGAGAATTAATCGAGAACCCTTGATGTTGACTTTGGTTATTTTTTGGGGTTTCCGATTATAGTTGTCGTAACTTCGAGTTGTGGTTTCCTATTGGAATATTGATATCATTGAAGGTGTTTTGTTGGATTGAACTACTCATTTTGGAGTTAGTTTTGATATATTTGGGTTTTGGTTATAATCAAGGGTTGATGTTCGCTAAGTGGTTGTTTGAATGCCTCAATGAGTTTGGATATTGTTGTATCGACCTTTGAGTTAGTCGTAATTCATGCTTGATACCTATATTGAGCGGATTATTGATAATTGTGTTATTCAAGGTTGTTCGAGCGATCAACATCTCTTTTAGGACGTTGTTCGAGGAAGGACATTTCAACACCGGTATTGTGTAAGTAAATTCTTACTCGATTAAAATAATATTCATTCCTTACGTTGTTGTTCATTCATACATGTAATTCACTCATAATAAATCATTCATCTCGAAACTTGTAATTATCAACTAATCATGTAACTCACGAGGAACGACGGTTCCAAATCAATTCATTGAAGCTATCATACGTTGTGTCATTATTTTATCTCGGTGAGTCGTTCTTGATCCTTATCGGATTCTATTCATTATTCCTCACCTTGGTCATTTTTGTTCTGGTGATCTTCCGGAATTATATTACATGGCCGGTTGGCGCATGTGTGGAATTTTAGTTGGGCACACTATGGTCATGTGTATATACGGACTTCGGACACATGGGATTGTGCGCATGGTAATGTGTATACGTGGGGGTCCGGACACATTGGACCGTGAGACTAATTAGGCCAATAGCGGATGTATATGCGGGACTTCCAACACTCGGCTACTTGTGCTCTTACGCATTTCATTTGGGCATACATTGATGCGCATCATTCAACTTTATTCAATAATTCATTTATGTGATTGTTGTATATTGTTCAACTCTTGAGGATTGTTGTTCTGCGTAACTGACCCCGTTGGGGGATGTTGTTTTCAGGTCATGGCAAGACTAAGGCACGGGAAGAGAACGTTGACGGCGAGGAGTCCCAGTGATACTAGTAGGGGGCCCCAGTCCTTTCAGTCATTCATGTTTTCTTCATTTTATTTCCGCTGCAGATTTTCGTTTGGATGTTCATTTTTATTCGGTGTTGTATATTTTATCTTCATATAAAATATACTTGTATTCTGTATTCTCTTGGGTGTGTTGTACTTGAAACTCCTCATCGGAGTAATTAATGATATAAGGTGGTTCGGTACTACAATTATATTACTTAATTCATTAATTTTCTTTCGCCTAGTGGGTCCCAGTCGGGGGTCCACGACACTGTAATATTCGCCTAGTTGGGGTGTTACGAGTTGGTATCAGAGCGTGGTTTTGAATACTACCTTCCGAGTCATGTCTCATTGAAATCATCGTTCATCAAACTAGTATCATTGGACTTTCGCGTCACGTGTGACCTGTGCAAGAGTCGAGTCCCTCAGACCAAAGAACAGTAATATTTTTAACGCCATGGTATAATTTCTGGCAATAAGAATCACTCATTCATCATTCAATAGTCAACAATCCTCAATCATCATTTTCATTTTTGATAATGTCGATCATGTTAACTCATTAATCACTCAGTTCATGTCATTGTTCAGTTGTTGATCTTGAGGATCATGTCAACTAGAGATGTTAAACGGGCTAGCCCTAGCAGTTCCGGGCTAGCCCTAGCGGGCTTCGGGCTAAACGGTCCGGGCTAAAAAAGCCCGAATTTAAACGGGCTAGGAAATATTGGCCCTAACCCTAACCCTAACGGGTTTCGGGCTAAACGGGCTAAACGGGCTAAATATTTAAAAAAATCTATTTTTTATTTTTTTATAAGTTAAAAAAAATTACAATATATTTTATATATATAGTAACAACTATACTATAATAAATATAACAAAAAATACACTTTTATGTATATATATATATATACACACACTATATTAACAAATACAGTAATAATATATATTATATATAATATTAATATATATTATATATATAATATTAATATAGTATATATATATATATCGGGCTTCGGGCTAGCCCTAGCGGGCTTCGGGCTAGCCCTAACGGGCTTCGGGCTAAACGGTCCGGGCCAAAAAAGCCCGGATTTAAACGAGCTAGGAAATATCGGCCCTAACCCGGTTTTTTGGCGGGTTAAACGGGCCAGCCCTACGGGCTGAGCCCGTTTAACATCTCTAATGTCAACTTATTCAAGATAATCATTTCAAGAATTTCATCAGATAATCCTGTCACTTCAGTTGATCACTCATGTAATCATTGTGTTTGAGCGCGTATGCTCATTTTCATCATTTCATAACGTAATCATAATGGGATATTCATGCGAGATATATAACTATCATGTGACTTTCCCACTTCAGTATGGAAAGAGCTGGCAGAGGACGCGGGGGAAGAGGCCGCGGTGTGGGCCGAATCCCGAGAACTCATGTGAATACGCATGCGAACGCGAGGAATAATGCCAATTCATCGAGCAGCGACGCCGCCACTCATTCTCCTGGAAATGATCATTCACTATCAGGGAGTCGTACTCGGGACACAGCTCATTCAGAGGGTGTTCGGGTTGATCCACTCGCTTTTATGCAGGGCATGATGGCCCAGATGACTCAAATGGCATGCCTCATGGAGACGATGCAGAACTCAGCTACTCAGAATCAACAGGCTCCTCCAACGCCACCTCAGGGGCAGGAGAGGGTTGTGAGCAGTATTATTGGCGACATCTCTCGCCAAAGACCACCTACCTTTGAGGGCTCGTCTGAGCCGGCGGATATTGTTCACTGGCTTGAGCATTTCTAGAAGTTATTTGCTATGGTGGATTGCCCCGAAGGGCATAAAGTTTCAGTTGCGGCTTACTATCTGGGTAAGAGCGCTCATTCGTGGTGGTTATCGTTGAAGACCACCGATGGATCATGTACTTGGGATCAATTCAAGACTCTCATGATGGAGAGGTATTATTCGGCCCCACTTAGAGAGGCCAAGTTATTGGAATTACTCACTCCCGTCCTCTCAGCGGACGATGATGTTCTCGCCATCGCCGAGAAATTTCAGGAGCTTCTTCCTTTTGCCTCGTCTATTATTCACTCTGAGGCGGACAAGATCAAGTGTTTCAGAAAGAGGTTGAAACCTCGTATGCGGATGCAGTTGCTTAATCACAATTTCACCACTCTGGCCGAATTCATCGAGAAAGCTCTTACTTATGAGCTTACTGCTAAGGAGATTGCTAAGAATCAAACTCCATCATCTGGAAAGAATTCAAAGAATCGAAATCAGCCTGAAGGTAGTCAGGCAACTTTCAAGAAGCCTCGAGCGGGCTCTAATTTCACTGAGCGACCTCCTATGGCGCCCAGACCCGCGGAATCTCAGTCACGAGCGGCCAGTTCGGCCATTACCTATTACAACTGTGGAGAACAGGGTCATTACAGCACGAAGTGTTTGAGGCAAACCGTCACGTGCAATAACTGTGGAATGGCGGGGCATAAGGCCCGTTTTTGCCGAAGGGACTCCAAACCTACTCCGGCGTCATCTCATGCCCCGAAACAGTCAGCGGTTCTGAATCAGGCTACTCAGTCCGCGTCATTTAAGACGACGGGAGCTAACAAAGGTGGAGCCCATAGCTATCAAACGGGAGCATCCGGTTCCGGGGCTGGCAAGCCCCGAATTTATGAGATGAAGAGAGCTGATGATCCAGAAGCCCGAATGATCTCAGGTACACTCGAAATTCTATCTCAACCTGTGTGTACCCTTTTTTATACTGGTGCATCACATTCATTCATTTTCGAGTCATGTTTGAGTAGACTACGTCTGGGTAGTGCTACTAGTTGTGAGCCTTATGTCATTGGTCTACCTGATGGTAGAAGAATTATCGGGAATCGTGAGATTAAAGATTGTCCGATTCAGCTTCATGGCCGTGATTGGTTAGCAAACCTAATCATGGTAGATTTACCGAGAGACGACGACATCTTGGGTATTGATTGGATGGATCGTCACGATGCCATCATTAGTGTCCGTAAGCGTATGGTCACTATCATTTCAGACAATGGAGTCGAATGTGTTTTTCAGGGAGGTAATCCCAGCTGTTCCGGTAGAGTCATCAACTTGATGAAAGCAGTGAAATTACTCAGTCAGGGGTGTGTTGGTTATTGGTGCTATATGACCAATACCGAGAAATCATCAATAGTGTTGACGGATATTCCAGTAGTGAGAGAATATGCCGATGTATTTCTAGGCGAGTTACCTGGTTTGCCTCCATAGAGAGATGTGGAATTCACGACTGAGTTGGAGCCTGGTACATCCCCAATATCGAAGGTACCGTACCGTATGGCCCCGATAGAAATACGGGAGTTGAAGCATCAATTAGAGGATCTAACCAAGAAGGGTTATATTCGACCGAGTGCGTCCCCGTGGGGAGCACCTGTGTTATTTGTCAAGAAGAAAGATGGTTCGTTTCGCTTGTGTATAGATTACCGGAATTGAACCGGGTTACGATCAAGAATAAATATCCCCTACCCCGTATCGATGATCTTTTGGATCAACTTCAGAGAGATTCAGTATTTTCCAATATCGACTTAAGATCTGGATATCATCAGTTACAAATTCGAGAGTCGGATATCGCAAGGACGGCGTTCCGAACACGCTATGGTCATTATGAGTTTGTGTAATGCCGTTTGGGTTAATTAATGCACCTACAGTATTCATGGAGTTAATGAATTGGGTTTTCATCGACTATTTAGATCAGTTTGTGGTTGTCTTCATTGATGACATTTTAAATTATTCTCGTGACCAGGAGGAGCACGAGTTTCACCTTCATCAGGTGCTCGATGTGTTGAGACGAGAGCAACTTTATGGAAAGTTTTTCAAATGTTAGTTCTAGATGTTCGAAGTGACATTTCTCGGATATCTAATTTCATCCGACGGAGTTCGTGTCGACCCTTAGAAGACGGAGGCGATCCGAGATTGGCAACCTCTGAAAAATGTTAAGGAAATCCGGACTTTCCTCGGATTAGCTGGTTATTATCGGCCATTTGTGGAGGGATTTTCTAAAATTGCTCAACCTATGACGAACCTTTTACAGAAGGATAAAAAATACACGTGGTCCGACGTGTGTCAGCAGAGTTTTGAGAAACTCAGGATCCGATTAATTTCAGCACCTGTCCTTTCTTTACCGCAAGGGACGGAAGGATTTATGGTTTATAGTGATGCATCCGGACAGGGTCTCGGATGTGTACTAATGCAGAACGGGAAAGTTATTGCTTATGGTTCACGTCAATTGAGACCTTACGAGGTTAATTATCCGACCCATGACATGGAGCTAGCAGTCGTGGTGTTCGCATTGAAGATTTGGCGTCATTATCTTTATGGCGTTACCTGTCAGATATTCACCGATCATAAGAGTTTGAAGTATATATTTACTCAGAAGGAGTTAAATATGCGGCAGAGGCAGTGGTTGGAACTAATCAAAGATTATGATATTGAGATACTATACCACCCGGGCAAGGCGAACATTGTCGCCAACGCCTTGAGTCGTAAGTCCATTCAGGAGCAGATGCTTGCTCAATTAACAGTTCAGAAGGAACTTCAGCAGGAATTTCTGAGATCCGAGATCGAGGTCTGGTTAGAGCGAGTACAAGGGCAACTTTGTACGTTAGAGATTTCATCGCCACTTGAGGAGGAGATCAGGGAGAATCAGGGTTCGGACCTATTTTTGTTACGCATTCGAGATGATGTGACTCAGGGGAAAGTCCCTGGATTTGTGGTCCACGAGGATGGACTTTTGCGATTTAAGAATCGGTTATGCATACCAGCGAACGATGAGTTGAAAAACTCAATTTTGAGAGAAGCTCATGCTACCCTTTAGTCCATTCATCCGGGGTCTATCAAGATGTACAAAGACTTCAAACAAAATTACTGGTGGAGTAATATGAAGCGAGAAGTCGCGGAATTTGTTTCGAGATGATTAACCTGTCAGCAAGTCAAGATAGAACATCAGCGACCGGCGGGTATGCTGTAACCTCTGCCTATTCCAGAGTGGAAGTGGGAAGATATTTCAATGGACTTCATCACGAGTTTGCTGACGAGTTGTCGTGGCATGAATACAATTTGGGTAATTGTTGATCGTCTAACTAAGTCAGCCCATTTCCTTGAGATTAAGTATACGTGGGTTCCTGAGAGACTTGCCCAGTTGATCATCAAAGAGATAGTGAGATTGCATGCTACTCCTAAGAGTATCGTTTCTGATCATGACGGGCGATTCGTGTCACATTTTTGGAAATCAGTTCATCATGCTATGGGAACTAAGCTTAATCTCAGCATAGCTTTTCATCCTCAGTCCGACGGACAATCAGAGAGGACTATTCAGACATTGGAGGACATGTTGAGAGCATGTATCCTCGATTGGAAAGATGATTGGGAAGCTCAACTACCGTTGATTGAGTTCACGTATAATAATAGTTGGCATGCTTTGATCAAGATGGCACCTTACGAGGCCTTGTATGGTCGTCGTTTTCGATCTCCTTTGTGTTGGGGATCAATCGGCACCGAGCCCGATATGCTTATAGCCGCTTGTGAGAAGGTAGCTTTGATCAGGAGTTGTTTGTTGACCGCTCAAAGTCGACAGAAATCTTATGCAGATAACCGTCGTCGGACATTAGAGTTCGAGACGGGTGACCATGTTTTGGTCAAGGTATCCCCGAGTCGAGGTATCTTCCGTTTTGGGAACAGGGGAAAGTTGAGTCCGAGATTCATTGGACCGTTTGAGATTTTGGAACGAGTGGGCGAGCTAGCTTATCGATTGGCCTTACCTCCGGCGTTGAGCCGAATTCATAATGTGTTTCACGTCTCTCAGTTGAGGAAGTATGTTGCCGACCTGAGTCACATACTTCAGTTCGACGAGATCGAGATCGCGGATGATCATTCGTATGAGGAGCGTCCCGTACGAGTCTTAGAGCGGCAAATCAAACAGTTGAGGAACAAGAGGATTCCTTTGGTTAAAATTCAGTGGTCTAGACACGGAGTCGAAGAGGCTACTTGGGAAACCGAGGATAGTGTGCGGGAGAGTTATCCCGAGTTGTTTGACCCTTAGTTTCGAGGACGAAACTCTTTTAAGGGGGGTGTATGTAATACCCGGATGTAATTCAGTCATTATCATTCAGTGATTGTCACTCATTAATTATTCACTCATTAATGATCATTCATCGTTCATATTCATTCATTGTATTCACCGATCAGAGTATTTGTATTGTACATCATTATTATTCATCTTTCTACCTGGTTGGAAGATCGAACCGTGGTTATCATCATTGTCATCTTTCATAGTGGGCTGTGTGTGAGGAGTAGCGCACGCTACGTACTCTCTTTAGCGCGCGCTAATTGAGTATGGGTAGCACACGCTACCTCTCCGTATTAGCGCACACTAATGTGGTTCAGGCCTACAGTCCAGAAGGCACTGGACTGTAGTCGAGTTGGAGTAGCGCACATTACGAATGGTAAGTAGCGCACCCTAGTAAGTTTGGATAGCGCCTGCTATGCAGTCAGTGTAGCGCACGCTAATGCCGATCAGGCAAAGTCCAATGGGTACTGGACTGAATTTGGAATAATTCCTAGCGCACGCTATGAGTGGAATTTAGCGTATGCTAAAGGGGCAGTAGCGCACGCTGATTATTGGGCGTAGCGCGCGCTATCGCGAGCAGGTCAGAGGACAAGAGGTTCTGGACTTCAGTCACTGGACATCAGGTTTTTAGCTAGCACACTATCAAGTTCGTAGCGTACGCTATCAAGTTCCTAGCGTACGCTAACGAGGCAGTCAGAGTTCACTGGACATCAGGTTTTTAGCTAGCACACTATCAAGTTCGTAGCGTACGCTATCAAGTTCGTAGCGTATGCTAACGAGGCAGTCAGAATTCTAACATTTAGAATTAAGGCACGCTATCGGGAGGGCATTAGCGCACACTATCAAGTTCGTAGCGTACGCTAACGAGGCAGTCAGAGTTCACTGGACTGTCCGGTTAACCCGTTAGTGCATGCTAAATATCAGGTCGTAGCGTGCGCTAATCTGGGAATAGTATAAATAGGACAGTCTGGTTCAGATTCATCATTTTCACTTCTCACTTCGATTCCGGGTGATTTTGGGCGATTTGGAGAGATGTTTTCGAGCTGCACTCATCCATCATCATCTTCAAGCTTATCATTTGGATTTATCATCATTTCATCCTCTCCAACACATCAAATCAAGGTAATTATTTCTTGGATCTATAATTTCGGATTTTGAGTATTTTCCTTCTGATCTCTTCGTGTAAGCTTGGATTTATGTTGGAACATGTTAGATATGGATTATCTACCTTGGATAAATGTATTCCTATGGATTTATTGATATTTTTTTTGGATTTTATGAACATTTGGAGAACTAATCAAGAACCCTTGATATTGACTTTGGTTATTTTTGGGGGTTTCCGATTATAGTTGTCGTAACTTCGAGTTGTGGTTTCCTATTGGAATATTGATATCATTGAAGGTGTTTTGTTGGATTGAACTGTCATTGAAGGTGTTTTGTTGGATTGAACTACTCATTTTGGAGTTGGTTTTGATATATTTGGGTTTTGGTTATAATCAAGGGTTGATGTTCGCTAAGTGGTTGTTTGAATGCCTCAATGAGTTTGGATATTGTTGTATCGAACTTTGAGTTAGTCGTAATTCATGCTTGATACGTATATTGAGTGGATTATTGGTAATTGTGTTATTCAATGTTGTTCGAGCGACCGACATCTCTTTTAGGACGTTGTTCGAGGAAGGACATTTCAACACCTGTATTGTGTAAGTAAATTCTTACTCGGTTAAAAAGATATTCATTCCTTACATTGTTGTTCATTCATACATGTAATTCACTCATAATATATCATTCATGTCGAAACTTGTAATTATCAACTAATCATGTAACTCATGAGGAACGACGGTTCCAAATCATTTCATTGCAGCTATCACACGTTGTGTCATTATTTCATCTCGGTGAGTCGTTCTTGATCTTTATCGGATTCTATTCATTATTCCTCACCTTGGTCATTTTTGTTCTGGTGATCTTCCGGAATTATATTTCATGGCCGATTGGTGCATGTATGGAATTTTAGTCAGGCACACTATGGTCATGTGTATATGCGGGACTCCGAACACATTGGACTGTGCGCATGGTAATGTGTATGCGCGGGACTCCAAACACATTGGACCGTGAGACTAATTAGGCCAATAGCAGGTGTGCTCTTAAGCATTTCATTTGGGCGTACATTGATGCTCATCATTCAACTTAATTCATTAATTCATTTATGTGATTGTTGTATATTGTTCAACTCTTGAGGATTGTTGTTACGTAGCGGCCCGTTGGGGGATGTTGTTTTCAGGTCATGGCAAGGCTAAGGCACGGGAAGAGAATGTTGACGGCGAGGAGTCCCAGTGATACTAGTAGGGGACCCCAGTCCTTTCAGTCATTCATGTTTTCTTCATTTTATTTCCGCTGCAGATTTCCGTTTGGATGTTCATTTTCATTCGGTGTTGTATATTTTATCTTCATAAAAAATATACATGTATTATGTATTCTCCTGGGTGTGTTGTACTTGAAACTCCTCAACGGAGTAATTAATGATATAATGTGGTTCGGTACTACAATTATATTACTTAATTCATTAATTTTCTTTCGCCTAGTGGGTCCCAGTCGGGGGTCCACGGCATTGTAATATTCACGTAGTTGGGGTGTTACAAAAACCCGACCAGGTACTTAAGTACCGCCGAATGTTACGGCCGTAACTCGGCCTACATACGGTCATAACCCTCCAAGTCAATGGCCTTACGTCCGTGACCAGCCATATCGTACGGGCGTAACCCGATTTCGTCGAAAGTCCGCCGACAGACATATGGCCGTAACCGCACTTGCCTTACGGGCGTAACTCGACTCATACGGCCGTACTCGGAAAATTCTTACGGGCGTATGAATCCTACGTCGAAACTGACCGGACACACTGCTCGATTGTACGGCCGTGCCTGCCTCAACTTACGGCTGTATGCCGCAACCCTTACGGCTTTAAGCCCTCTTCGTCCGACATGATCTGAAAACAACGAATGTATGTTACGGCCGTAATGCAAGCATGTTACGGCCGTAACTCGCTATTGGACGTCAACAAAATGACAACTCCGTCTACTCGACACAATCGCTGAATGATCCGACATACCATACTTATATGAATATAATCACTACTAGAAAAAACGGCTTTAGTGACGCTCAAAAGTGTCACAATAGGTGGTGTATTGTGACGCTTTTGCTATAGTGGCGCTTTTCGAAAGCGTCACCTGATTTAGCGTTTCAATAGACCGTTGTTGTGACACTTAAAAGGCGTTGCAACAGATATCTAATGTGACGCTTTCTTGCATATTGTGACGCTTTTCATGCATCACATGAGTAAGCTTTAGTGACGCTTTTTGTCATTTTTTGTGACAGTTTTTGGCGTCATAAAAGTGAATTGTAGTGACACTTTTTAACATGACTAGAGTTAATAACTAACTTAACTACTTTTATTAGTGACATATTTTGGCGTCACAATAGCGTGTTATAGTGACACTTTTTAGCATCACGTAAAAAACATAACTACCTTAACTAACTCTTTTAGTGACTCATTTTTGCATCACAATAGTGTGCTATAGTGACACTTTTTAACATCACATAAAAGTTTATAACTACATTGACTACCTATTTTTGTGACGCCTACAAGTATCACTAAATAATTTCAAGTAACATATTTTGCTATAATGACAATTGTCAAGTAAAACGTAACATTCTCTTTAAACATAAAATGTTGCTAATTATAATAGTATGAATAGTTGTTTTGTAATAACAATAGCAACATAAAATTTTAATGTCCAACCCAAATACCAAGATCTCTAACAGTAAACATAAGATCCCAAACAGTAAACATAAGAGAAAATCTCAAACAACATTGAGGTCCAAACTACAAAAAAAGTAAGTTTTCATCTTAATGTCAATTAACTCCAAAATAAACCGAAAGTCTTTCATGTCACTTTTCTTATCTCGCATCTTCCACTTCAACCTATAATAATAAACGAAAGAAAAAATTAATGATACTAAAATACTGAAAGAACAAGCAAACGATAATAATGAAAGATTGTTAGAAAAGACTTACCAAACACTTTGGCCAAGCAATGCTACCTCCTGTAGCTTGTCAAATAAATTTGACACTTCCAATTGTCCTTATTAATGCATGATCATATTTAATTGGCACGGTAACTTTCACTTCACACCAATCAACACCTAATTCTTCATTCCCGACTAGCTTTGATGGATTTAAGCTTTGAACGGAACCTTTTGCAATATAATTTTGAGTAATCATGTCTTTCAAAAGAACCTTTGCTCCAACCTGGATCATACATTGGAAACAATGGAAAAACCCATTATAAATAACGAAAAAAAAAGTAATAATAGTGCTGAAAGCATAGTGCACCAAGAAAGCACTTTCCTGCCTCAACATAGCACACACTGACCATATCAAAAAGCACAGATATTCCTTCAATCATGTAGAGTAAATCTAGAAACAAGGGGATTACAATACAGAACTCGAACGAAGCAAGATGTACAGCTACTGCCACGTTCAAAACATGAATGGAAATGTTGTAACTCTACATGAAATCGCAGGCAAACTGTACTCACTGCAAGAGAGAACAACATTTCCATTCTTGAAATTACAGCCATACTTGAAATCGCCTGATTCCATTCGGGCAGGAAAGTGTACTGGACTCGGTTAAATTACAGCCATACTTGAAATTACAGCCATACTTGTAAAGTACAGCCGTACTTGAAATCGCCTAAATTATTGAGTCCATTACAGTATGCCTGCGACAGGAGCATATGTTTGACAGAAACGACAGTATGCCTGCGACAGGAGCATATGTTAAATTACAGCCATACTGTTTTTCAAAATAGAAGAACAAAGTACCAAACATACACAGAAACGACAATCTTTGACGGGAGCATTATATTATGAACAGGAGCATATGTATTATGAACAGGAGCATATGTATTATGAATAGGAGCATTGTTTTAATACGCTCCCAGTGAAACACATCATATGTATTATGAACAGGAGCATTGTTTTAAAATACGAGAGGCATCCTGTTTTAAAATACGAGAGGCATCCTATTTCAAATTAGTCCAAAAGGACCTATTACATATTAATATATTCATGGTATTCTATATAACTTCCCGAGAATACATCTAAATATATTCATGGTATTCCATATAACATGACATCACATAACAACTACTATAAGTACTATGTACGTACCTGCAAGGGAATAGAACGGGTACTTGAGGGTTGAGCAGGCCGGGCAATTACAGAATTGCGCAAGGTTTATGGGGAAGATCCCTTTGTCAATCTTGAATGATCATTTCCACTCGAGTCCACATTGCTCAAAAACATTTGAATTAACTTGTCCTTCTCTTCTAGTTGTATCGTCAATGCTTCTTTTTCTAAGGTTTTATTGTCTAGAACCACTGGTTGTCCTGTGGACAGAGGCCGACCAGCCATTGAGAAGATTTCCAGGCCATCATTATTTGTGTGATCTCTTTCCTCATTTCGACTAAGTCGATTACGCCTTGTTTCTACGTGATCATCAAAGTACAGGGAACAAAATGATAAGCACTCCTCTGCTAAATAACCTTCTGCAATTGACCCTTCAGGTCGGCCTTTGTTGCGTACATAAGATTTAAGCGTGCTCAAGTACCTTTGACAATATAGAAAACAAAATATATTACAAAGTATTATGTTCAAATCATAAAAGAGTTTGACAAAAAAATGAAAAGTTACCTCTCAGGCGAATACATCCATCGATAGTGAACTGGACCTCCTAATTTTGCCTCGGTAACCAAATGCGATTACATGAACAGTAATATCGAAAAATGCGGGAGGAAATATTTTTTCAAGCTCGCATAGTATTATTGATATATCATTTTCCATTCTAACCAAATCACCGTGATGGAGTGTCTTAGAACACAATTCTTGAAAGTACTTGCACAAACGAATAATAGGTGAGCGAACATAACTTGTAGCAGTTGCGTAGTGCTATAGGTAATAATTGTTGCATTAGTATATGGTGTCATGGCTCTTATTAATGGAAATCTTTTGAGGCTTTAGCTGCACACATTTTGATATATTTGAGGCATATCCATCAGGCACTTTTATGTTTTTCAACACCATGCAAAATTGATGTTTCTCATTTTTATCCAATTCAAAACAAGACGCAGGTAACCATTCTTTACCATTGACATCTACGAAAGGATGAAGTTCGGGTCTTACACCTTTATCTTTCAAGTCTAGGCGTGCATTTTTGTTGTCCTTGGACTTATCAGAGCTCAACAACGTGTATAAAATCTTATCACACACATTCTTCTCAATATGCATAACATCGAGATTGTGGCGTAATAAATTACTCTTCTAATATGGCAACTCAAAGAAAATACTCTTTTTCTTCCAGCCATAAGGCAAGCCTTGGGCACCTATTAGTTTCCCAAATTTATTTTCAATGTGTTTTACTTCATCAAACACCTCTGAACCTGTAGGATAAGGAGGGGCTTCTCTATGCTCCTCTTTCCCGATAAATGAGCGTGTATCATTACGATAAGGATGGTTACTAGGTAACAATATTCGATGGCACATGTAGCATTGCTTATGGGAGTTTTTCAAATACTCTGAGTTCGTGTTTTGAAGACACACTGGGCATGTATATTTTCCTTTAGTACTCCAACCCGACAAATTTGCAAGACCAGGAAGATCACTTATAGTCCACAATAATGCCGCATACATTTGAAAATTTTGCTATCTTGAATCATCGTATGTCTTAAGACCTACATCCCATAATTCCTTTAGTTCAGCAATTAAAGGTTGCAAGTAGACATCAATGTTATTTCCTGGTTCACTGGGACCAGGTATAAGTGTAGACAACATAAAATATGACTTCTTCATGCACTCTCCAGGTGGTAAGTTATAAGGCATTAAAACAATTGGCCAAGTACTATGGTTAATCATCATGCTTCTGAATGGACTAAATCCATCAGTGAACAAGCCTAATCTTACATTTCGAGCATCCTTAGCGAAATTTGGATGATTGTAATCAAATGTCTGCCAATCTGTAGAGTCAGCTGGGTGTCTCATGATACCATCATCTATGCGCTCATATGCATGCCATGCCATATGGGATGCAATTTTAGTTGTCATGAACAATCTTTGAAGCCTTGGCTTCAAAGGAAAATGCCAAAATGACTTGTTTGCCACTTTGTTTTTCTTTTTTGTCTTCTTAGAGTTTTCAACGCTTGAAATATCACCTTCCAGAACTTTCCACCGAGACTCACCGCAAGTATCACAAAGTGTTTTGCTTTCATTTACACCCCAATATATCATGCAATCATTTATGCATGAGTCTATCTTTTGGTAATGAAGTCCTAAATCTCTCAATAGTTTTCTTATTTCATAATAATTTTTTGGAAGTTGGACTCCATCTGGAAAAGATTCTCTAAGTAAATCTAGAGTCATACAAAATGACCTATCACTCCAGTGCCCAAGGCACTTTATTTGATGCATGCGAACAAGGAGAGAGAGTTTCGAGAACTTTTTGCATCCAGGATACAGTTCCTGTTCACTGTCATTAAGAAGCCTATAGAACTTTTTAGCTTCTTCATTTGGTCTCTTGCCCACGATATCAGAATTAAATTGCATATCGTTATCATAACCAAACATAGGAAATTGATCATAAATCAACTCATGCATATTATCAGACGTACCTGCACCACTGCTATATGCGTCAACTAAGGGCACCGTGTTCGAAATTGACTCACCATGGACCACCCATTTAGTATAGCCTTTCAGAAAACCTCTTGTAATTAGATGTGCTTTGACAATTTTTAGTTCTCTACATATGCCATTTTTACACTCTTTACAAGGACACAATATCAATCCATCATTTGAATTCGAAAATGCAAAGTTCAAAAAGTATTGCACCCCTAGCTTGTAGGCATCCATTAACCTTGGTAATTCCATCCAACTCCTATCTGTATCCATACTCTGGGACTGACAATAACATATTAATTTAAAAATATAAACATTAAAGAAAGCAAATCAAGAGAGTTAGAAGGAGAAAAAAGCAGAGATGACAATCGTAGACATTACAAAAGAACACAAAATAAATCCTTTTGTTTTATCTGACAAAGATCAGACCAACATGACAATCATAACAATTTAACCTCATAACTCGTTACAAGTATATAACCTAGCCACTAACTTACTGCCTATAATTTTATTCCACATAATTGCAAGATATTGCACATTAAACTCATAAAATCTTAAAACACTGAACTAAAAACCAAAATGCAAAAAACTTGGCTATATGTAACAAAGATCACATCAACATGACAATCATAACACTTTAACCTTAGAACTCCATACAAGTATATAAACCTAGCCAATAACTTACTGCAAATTCGTAACATACTTGCAACCTTATTATTCTTTTCTTTAATTAAAGTAAACAAAATGTAGCAATAAAAGAAAGAATTCGATAAGAAATCGCCATTTTCCTGACTGAAAATCACAAAGATCAAGAAAGGGAGCACACAGCTGATGAGACTCAAATTCAGGGACTCGATTTGAATTTTGAGATTAAAACCCGTTTAAATTAAAACCGGGATCCTCAAGCTCTTCACAAAGATCCGAGGGACACTTTCGGTCCTAGCAGCGCAAGATTAGTGTTGTTTTGGATTTTAAGGTTTTAATTTGTTTGAGTTTTAATTAATAAGAAAACAAGTCACCCTGAAAAATGAATCCAACAGCAAAAATAGGCCGCGGCAAGCGAAACAGCAAGTAACACTAAACAATTCAAGGACAGCTACTGCGACAATAGAACCGAGCTAGCAGCAATAATTAAAGACGAGGTTCAAGTCAACGGAGCCGTAATCACCCTCCGAGGAGTCCTTTAATCAATTAACTTATCTTATGTATAATCCTAGTTCACTTAAACAGTAAAGAAAATCCAAATTTTACAGGTAATATTTTTTTATTGAGAAATTACTCAATCAGCTAAAAATTACTGGAACTATACTTACCCAAAAGGCGATAAGATTTTTCACTACCTGCCTTCATCAAAAACCATAAGGAAACATATTAAAAATAACATATCAATCTTCAATAAAGAGTTGAGGCAGCATTCGAGATTTTGTTTCTAATAAAACAAAATCTATATTGATCAGTTATTGGTACAAAATTAAACAAATAAAAAGGTTATACAACCACTAAACACAGAGACAAAAAACGGGGGTGTAATAATGACATGTTCTCTGTGGAGACAAGAGAAAATATTTCTCTCAAAGTTCTCCTCCTTATCTCCGATTACAAAAGAACACATAATAAATCTAACATAAAAACTTACCTTAGAAGATTCAGTCATCCAGTGATGGCGCGAGCTCGAATCCGTAAGCGTCAGCGACGACTAAGGGACCGAGTTCAAAGATGAATGAACATACGCACAAAATCGGAGGCCAACTGAAGAAGAAATGATTCTTGAGATGGAAAAATTTTCAGAGGTAAGGGGAGAGATGAAGAGATTCGAGTGGTAATAGAGGTGCAGGAGCAGATTAGATTAAGCGGTGAAGCAAATTAGGTTAAGACAAGCGGTGAAATAGAAAGAAAAAATATTAAAAGCGTCACAAAATATAATTATAAAATTAATAAAACATTAAAATGTCATTACATGTACATATAGCAACACTTGTTTAAAAGTGTCATAAAAAAAGTGTCACTATAAGGGTATTTCTCTAGTAGTGAATTAAGTCCAACCATACGCAATAATAATACTCCCAACACAAGGCTATCAATCACGATGATGATGATGATGATGAAAATATTTTCGTCTCGATCCCGAATAGTGATGAATGATAACAACTGATACACAACTCCAAGATACGCCGAACGATGAACACGAAATGAATGAATACGAATGATGAATGATTATTACTGAGTGAAAATTTTCGGAGTGATAATTATTGAATGATAATCAATGAATTCACAACTGGGTATTACAATTGATGCCCAATTAAATTACTCTACAACTGAAAAAGAATTGCTTGTAATTGTTTTTGTCTTGGATAAATTTCGACATTACTTGATTGGTTCGAAAGTCCTAATTTACTCCGATCATGCTGCACTAAAATATCTTCTTTCCAAGAAAGATGCCAAACCTCACTTGATCCGTTAGATTCAATTGTTACAAGAGTTTGATTTAGAAATTCGAGATAAAAATGATCTGAAAATATTGTTGCTGATCATTTGTCTAGGCTAATCGTGATTTTGACTAATAAAGAGCCTCCCATTAATGAAATTTTCCCTGATTAACAACTCATGTCTGCTTCTCACATACCTTGGTATGCACACATTGTCAATTACCTTGTCACTGGTAATATGTCATCTCATTGGAATAATCAAGATAAAGCAAAAAATTTAAATGAAGTAAAAAAATTCTTTTGGGATGATCCATACTTGTTTAAATATTATCCTGATTAAATTATTAGGAGATGTGTGCCTAAATATGAACAACAAAATAACATTGCCTTTTGTCATTATCATGCATGTGAAGGTCATTTTAACTCAAAGCAAACAACTGCTAAAATTCTGCAATGTGGTTTTTATTGGCCAACACTTTTCGAAGATACACATTCATATTGCAGCACATGTGATAGATGTCAAAGATTAGGTCGAATTTCTAAGAGAAATATTATGCCTTTAAACCTAATTTTAATTATTGAAATGTTTGATGTTTGGGGCATCAATTTTATGGTACCTTTTCTAATTTCTTTTGGTAATCTTTACATCCTTGTGGCCGTTGATTATGTTTCAAAATGGATAGAAGCAATTGCTTGCAAAACAAATGACCATAAAATCGTGGTAAAATTTTTGAAAGAAAATATTTTTTCCAGATTTGGAACACCACGAGCAGCTATAAGTGATGGAGGAAAACATTTTTGTAACCAATTTTTGAATCATTTATTTAAAAAATATGGTGTTACACATAAAGTTGCTACTCCTTATCACCCCAAATAAGTAGACAAGTTGAAATTACAAACAGAGAAATCAAACATATTCTTGAAAAAACTGTTAATCCTAAAAGGAGATATTGGTCTTTATGATTGATTAATGTATTATGGGCTTAGCATACTACTTTAAACTCCCATTGGAATGTTCCCATTTAGGCTTGTCTTCGAAAAACCATGTCATTTGCCTTTTGAATTAGAACATAGAGTATACTAGGCCATAAAATGATTAAATTTTCATTAAACTTAGCTGGAAGTCATAGAAAACCTTAACTAAATGAATTGGATGAAATCAGGAATGGCTTATAATTTTGCAAGGAAATTTAAGGACAAAAAAAATTCATGATAAACACATCTTGAGAAAAGCTTTTTCTCTTGGGGAAAAGTCCTTTTTAACTCTCGTTTGCTATTATTTCCAGGCAAGTTGCGTTCAAGATGGTCTGATCCATTATTATTGGTGGTCTATCATCACGGAGCTGTAGAAATTGAAAATCCAAAAAATAGTAATATTTTTAAACTAAATGGTCAACAGTTGAAATCATATTTGAAATTAAAATCTTTTGAGGTAGAAGAGGTTCTTCTTAAGGACCCCGATATTCTGAATTAATACTATATTGTGTTTGTCCAATCAAGTGGTGGATAACGGTACTCCGTGTCTATTAACGTCGGATTTTTCAGTTTCCCACAACAACTGATTGTGTAGATATTTTTTTTTCTTTTTAGTTATGGGAGAAACATTGAAAACTATTGAAGAAAGATTTTCCTTTCTTAGCAAAATGTCATTTGGAAAATCTACAAAACCAGACTTGAAATGATGATGTTGCTTATGAATAAAGGCATACCTTTTGATATTCGATTCATTATTCAAGCCAAAATGAGAATAGCAGGTGAATTCATAAAAATACCTACTGGATTTTCACTAGGGCTTGGAAAAGGTTCATATGCCAAGTAACGATGAGCAAAGAAAATGGCTATTTGCTATAAATGTGCCAGGTGGAATTTTGATTCAAAATGCGGATCTTTAGGAATTCCTTTCACAAATAGAGAAGATAACATTCAGTTCATCAAGGATGGTCTGAATAAGGAGAATTTAGATTATATCAAAATTTCTCTTGAAACGCATCCTAGTGGACTCCTACTTTACGGGATTCGATGTTTGTGGAATAAAATCAATCCATAATATGAACAACGTCTTGTGAATCTGGCGTAAAAGACCTTGTTTACCAATTTGTAAGAAAATTAGATGAGAAGCTTCTCCCCGACTCATAGAAGGCATTTAATCCATTTCTGAACATAGGAAGATGTGAGCCACAATCACAACTACTGCACATACACGTAAGTGTCTTTAATTTTTGTCGTTTTGTCAGATTTTCTGAACAAAAAAGTGATACGCAATAAATGCATTCATTATTCTATTGAGTAGTTGAAGCGCAATTAGCACAGTCACAGATTTGATAAATCTTTTTATTTTATTTTCATCTATAATAAACATTGCCTTTTTTTGTTTCTCCATCCCTCAAACTTATATTTTTCTCCTTTTCTCTCTAAAATAATTTTCTTCTCAAAAAATAGAATCATCATCTTCCTCAAAAATATTTAACTACATCTGCATTTTTGGTGGAGCTAGTCATGGGAAAGAGGCTTGTGTTACTGAAGCAGCCCACAACTTGGGTTGTACCTTAGGATAAAATTCATTCATGTAGTTTATGGAGGAGGGAGTCTAGTATTAATGGGACGCGCTGCTGCTTCTGCCTATATACAAGGAGTAAAAGTGTTGGGAATCATTCCAAAACTTTTGACTGAAAGTAAAATCACCGGAGCAACCATTTGAGATGAGTTCAGAGCTGTGATTGTGCAAGATCGCATAACTCACATGATAAATAATGTCGATGACTTTATCACCCTTCTCGTTGGTTTTAGTACTCTTAAGGAACTTTTTCCTGTGGTTACCAAATCCCAGCTAAATGTTCATAAGAAACCAATAGGTCTGCCAAATGTCAATGGTTTCTTCGATGGTTTACTATTTTTCATCGACTACTCTTCTGAAAAAGGTTTTATTTCTGAGCATGCTAAACTAATCATAGTCATTGCAACAACACCAGATGAGCTGATCAAAAAACTTAGTGCATTTATTCCTGAACTAGATCCAGCTCTAGCTAATGTTGTTTGGATGGAAGATTTCACTATGCGAAAATGCAAAATTGATGCATTCATTACCCTTTGATATCCCACTTCAGTCCTCTTGTTGTTTTTACTTTTTAGCGGGTGTAAAAAATCGCAAAAATGATGGCAGCTTAAGAGTTTCTTTTCGATCTCTTTACGTGCACCTATTCACGATTTATGTATTGTTATTTCTATTGCTGTAATTTTTCTCGTTTGTTTTTAATAAAATCATTGATGGTAGCGTAAGGCGACTCTTCGGACTCTCTTGAAGTGCATCTAGATTGTTTGTGTTATACTTTTGGGTATATATTTTCTTTTGCTGCTTTTGCCACACTTATTTTTCTTGCAGGTCCAAAGAGGCTTACGCGAAGCATCATCTTTCATAACAGGGAAGCCTTCTTTAAACTCTTACTCCATTGTTCTTTTTACAGAATAAGAATATTATTTATCATTAAGTATTAGTCAAGGGTTTTTATGTCTCTATATCTATAACTATATATATATATAATAATATAAAAAGAGTTGAAAATCATGGCACAATTTTTTTGAGAAAATATTAGTGAAAAAATTTATTTTTGGGACGTTACACAGGTTTTGATAATTGATTTGGATGAAGGTGTATGAGATTCATTACATAACACTCTTTTCGTGAGTTTTGACCCTTAGTGCAATCCATATATATATGCTCTATATTTTTTTTGGTGTTGTCAAATATATTGTGTTCACTCTAGAACTTGCTAATTTATACATTTCGAGACCAGTTATAAGCTCTTACATTAAGATGATGAAGGCAATTAGGATTAACACCTTTTGGTGTATATTTTCTCACCCATCATATTTTATTCTTAGTGTAATACCCGTACTTTTTATTGACTGTTTGACCATGCTGTTCTTCCTATTTTGTCGCTCTGTGAACTCTTTATGATGTTGTCGTTGTTGTTATAGAGTTTCGTACCATGTTTAGATCATGATCGTATTGTTTAGACCTTTCGGAAGTGTTTTGGGTCAGAGAGATAGCCCACGCTAGGCTTAGGCTAATGCACGCTAATTCTTCTTGAGTAGCGCGCGCTAAGGGACTAGACAGGGCAGAGGCAGTAGCTAATTCTGCTCTATGGACTAGCAGTTAGCGCACGCTAGGAGTTAACTAGCGCACGCTATTCGTGGTCAGTAGCGCGCGCTAACACGTCCGTAGCGCACGCTAACGAGCTGGGTCGGCAGAGGCAGTGAGGTTTTCAGATTATCTGGAATATTAGGTAATGTACGCTAGGCTTTGGCTAGCGCACGCTATGTGTGTTGTGTAGCGCACGCTAGCTATCACAGCAGAACATGCTAAGACTCGAGCAGGGCAGAGGACAGTAGGTTCTGGACTCAAATTTCTGGACACCAACTCCCAGGTAGCGCACGCTAACTATCGGCTAGCGCACGCTAAAGGAAGGCAATTAGCGTATGCAACAGTATACCTAACGCACGCTAACGAGGCTGGCAGAAGCCACTGGACTGGCTGGTCACCCCGCTAGCGCACGCTAATATTGAGGCGTAGCGTGCACTAGACTGGGCACAGTATATATTGGACAGTTGACTTCCACTCGTCATTATTTTCATCCTTTTCACATTTTCGATCGGGAGCAGCGGTATTTGGTCGATTCGGGGAGTTTGGAGGCGATCCTTCTTTAGATATCAACATCTTTGGTTGGATAACAAAGATTTCAAAACATCCAATCCATTCTATCTTCCAAATCAAGGTAAGAATGCCTAGAACCCTAATTTTGGGAATTTTGGGGATTTTCTTATATTCGTCCGATTTATCCATTGTGAAGCTTGAGAACCTTGATATAATGATTTATCTACCCCATATCTATGTTTCCCTTATGATTTTACGGATTGGTTTGTGCCATGTTCGTACTTGTGAGGGTTTGGGTGATTTTCCAACCTCTAGTTGTTTACCCTTATAGTTTCGTGAATCGTAGATGAGTTTTGGGAGTTTCTTCGTGAGTTATAAGTATGGATTATTTATTATCATATCCCTTGCGAATTGTTTGGGTACCGGAAATGCGTTCTTAGACCTACCGAACTCATACTCTTTTCCGTTCGATTTCTCGATGTCTCAAAGGCAAGTATATATTTATGATTGTACGTTATCGACTTTCAAAGTAAGATATTTGAATGGCATGATTGTTTATATCCACTCTGGGACGGGCCGACGGGTCCTCTGAGGGTTTCGTAGCCTCTTGTGTGATTTCACGGATAATATGAGTTAACCACTCTTGGACGGACCGACGGGTCCTCTGAGGGTTCCGTAGCCTCTGGTGCGGTTCCACGGTTGATCATGTATGTATTGATGTGATGCTATGAGATTTAGTTATTCCGCAACACTAGTCTTGAAATGATGAATTGACGGTTACTGTTACTTTATTGTCGAGGAGTATTATATTTCATCTTCGATATACTTGCACTAGCTATTCGACGGCTAATCCCTTTATGGGGGGAAATACTTTTTATGTATTTCTGGTTCCAGGAGAGCAAACAGGCAGGTATCGGGTCGGCATGAAGATGATGGGCAAGTGTGATACTATGTCTTATCTCCGGTTATATTTTGTGTTCCTCCATTCAATGTTGTTGTACTGGAATGGTTATTGAATACTCGAGTATTGTTTTTCAATTTCCTTGATATTCCGGCCTGTGTTGCCGAGGTATTGATTTTGTGTCGTGATGTATTTGGATACATTGGATATGGCTTGAATACCCTTTGTATTGTTCTTCATTTCATTTTATTTGGACCTTCTCGGTCAAGATTTATAGTTCCGCGTATGGTTAGCCTTACGGGTCCCATGGCTGGGTTCACGGTGCTGTAATATATCCTGAATAACTTGGGGGTGTTACAGAATATGGTATCAGAGCTTAGGTCTATGGATACCTAGGTTGTCGGTCTTTTGGGTCGATTGAGTCATCGTCTGTATACAATATCACTACTTTGTCATCATCACAGTACGACCAGTACTTGTAAGACCTCTTACTCTTCTGGTGTTTCCTTAATCGCCTTGCCTCTGAATTGATATTTTTTGAGAATCGGTCACTTTGATGAATTGTACTTACATGCCTCGTGTGCTCTTCAGTATGTCAGCTGGTAGGGGACGAGGTCGTGGTCGTGGACATAGACGAGGACGTGGCATGGCCATTTCCCTCAGTTCCGTTGCGGGATCGACCAAACCCAGCCTATCTAACTCGGTGCATCCTGACACCGAAGTCAGCATGACCAGTCGACTGGCCAAGGGAACAGTGCGGATGTTGGAGTTGCGAACGTACTTCAACAATTGGCTAACTAGATGACCATCTTGGCCCAAGCCGTTCAGTTGAACAATCCGAACCCAACAACGGATGCCTTGCTTCAAAATATAATCCGTATGCACCCTCCATAGTTTGGCGGTGCCACAGACCCGTTAGGTTGGGAGGATTGGCTAGCAGAGTTAGAGAAAATTTTCGAAGCGGTTGATTGTCCCAAAGCAAGGAAAGTACCGATTGCTCAGTATTTCCTCACCAAGGAGGCCGCCACGTGGTGGAAAGTTATCAAGCCACAGGATCATGTTGCTACGTGGGAAGAGTTTAAAGAGCTTTTGGAGGCCGAGTTTTGTCCTTGGCCAGTGCAAGAAGGCCGAATCCGAGCCTTTTTCGAGTCTAAGCCGCAGAACATTCTCGTTTCGCAGGCAATCGTGGAGTACAACCAACAATTGATCCACGTGAAGGATCAAGTGCGAAACGAGCGTGATAAGATCCGTCACTTTGATATGCGGATGAATATGGACTTATGGCTGAACATGGCCAGATTTGCTTGCACCACGTTGAAGGAATATCAGGACAGAGCTTTGGCCCATGACATGCTAAGCCCCGACAATGATACCAACGAAGAAACAAAGAAGCAGAAGATTGCGGGAAATTTTTCTGGCTCTAAGAGTGGAAACTTCCAGAGGCCTCAGACGACTAACCATTCCACCGGGTAGTTGTCACGTTCTACTAAAGGAAAGAGGAGTTTCCGTTCTGCTCCGGGCACCTCAGCTCGCCCGGTAACTTGCTATAATTGTGGTCGTCCAGGCCACGTTAATTTGGAATGCAATTTCCCACCGTTGAAGTGTAACACTTGCGGACAGATGGGACATAGAGTGGCTTATTGTTCCGAACCAAATCAGACTCTAGACACTCGGGCTTCTGCACCAGCGCCACTAGATCAAGGTGTGAATCAGCGGCAATCTTTTGATCAGTCTCAGCAGAGTTACGGCAGGGTCTGGGGACAGGGTCAGAACGCTGGAGGTATTGATTTGTTATCAAATTTGATTGTAGTTGATATGGAAGGCGAGGATGTGATCCTCGGCGAGGATTGGCTTAATAATCACCAAGCGATTATGAATTACCGTACTAAGATTATCATCATAATGACTGAAGAAGAATCCAAGTACTCATTTCTGGGATGTAAGACGGGCCAATCTAAGTTGCTTATCAGCGCCATGAAGACCGTAAAACTTTTGAATAAAGGTTGCACGGGCTATTGGTGTTATGCTTTGAAGACGGAAGGGAACGAAGTCGATTTCTCTTCAATTCCGGTTGTTAATTAGTATTTCGATGTTTTCGAGGATGACCTATCGGGATTACCGCCAGATCGAGAGATAGAATTTACTGTGGATTTAGAGCCTGATGCGGCTCCGATTTCTAAGGCACCTTATAGGATGGCACCTTCCGAGATGCAAGAATTAAAGAGTAAACTGGGAGAATTATTGGAGAAATGGTACATCAGACCGAGCGCTTCGTCTTGGGGCGCACCTGTCCTTTTTGTGAGGAAGAAGGATGGTTCACTACATTTGTGCATCGACTACCGTGAGCTGAACAAAGTGACCATCAAGAACAAGTATCCTTTGTCTCGTATAGACGATTTATTTGATCAGTTGCAGGGGGTTGCAGTTTTCTGGAAAATTGATTTGAGATCAGGGTACTATCATCTTAGGGTGAGAGAGTCCGATGTTCTGAAGGCTGCATTTCGGATAAGATACGGGCATTATGAATTTGTAGTTATGCCTTTTGGATTGACTAATGCACCGGCAGTATTCATGTAGTTAATGAACAAGATATTCATCGAGTGCCTCGACAGGTGTGTAGTCGTCTTTATTAACGACATTTTGATCTATTCTCGAGATAAGGAGGAACATGCCCGACACTTGCGTTTGGTACTAGATATTTTGAGAACCGAGCACCTCTATGCAAAATTCTCGAAATGTGAGTTCTGGTTGGAATAAGTAATGTTTCTCGGCCATGTGATTTCGTCTGAAGGGGTTCGTGTAGACCCACAGAAGATTGAGGCAGTGCTAGATTGGACACCGCCTAAAAATGTTAAGGAAGTTCGTAGCTTTTTGGGCCTTGCTAGGTATTATCGTTGGTTTGTCGAGGGGTTCTCGAAACTCACTCAGCCACTTACGAAATTACTCCAGAAGACAGAAAAGTTTGTTTGGACGGCTGAGAGAGAACAGATCTTCGATGAGCTGAAGAGATGTTTGACCTCAGCGCCGATTCTAGCTTTACCACATGGTAGTGATGGATTTGCAGTTTATAGTGACGCTTCGGGTCAAGGTCTTGGATGTGCGCTTATGCAACATGATAAGACGATAGCTTTTGCGTCACGAAAACTGAAGCCGTATGAGATGAACTGTCCTACTCACGATTTGGAGTTGGCCGCGATTGTCTTCACACTCAAGATTTGGCGATAATATTTGTATGGTTCTCCGTGTCGGATTTATACTAATCACAAGAGCCTAAAGTATATTTTCAGTCAGAAAGAGCTGAATATGAGACAGAGACATTGGTTAGAGTTGATAAAGGATTATGATTTGGAAATTCTTTACCACACAGGAAAAGTCAATGTCGTCGCGGATGCTTTGAGTCGCAAATCGGCATCGCTTCAAATGCTTGAGGTTCTTACTTCTCAGACAAAGATTCAATAGGATTTAATCGAGCAAGGAATAGAAGTTTGGCTTCCGAGAATACAGGGACAACTGTGCACTCTCGAAATTACTTCATCCTTGGTTGACGATATCAAAAGGGAAACAGTGGAGTGACCCGATGACCTCTCAACTCAAGGAAGATGTAATTAAAAGAAAAGCCCCTGGCTTTATGGTTCACGAGGATAGTATTCTAAGATTCCAGGGTAGTCTTTGTGTTCCGAATGATCTAGAGTTGAGGCAGATAATTCTCCGAGAAGCTCATACTACGCCTTACACAATCCATCCCGGAACGAGTAAGATGTACAAGGACCTGAAGCGAAATTTTTGGTGGAATAACATGAAGAAAGATGTCACGGAATTCGTACTACGGTGCTTGACGTGTCAACAAGTCAAGATCGAACATCAACGAGGCGGGGTTGCTGAAGCCGCTTCCCATTCCCGAGTGGAAGTGGGAAGACATCTCTATGGATTTTATCACTGGCATGCCGAGTACTAGAGCCAGAATGAATATGATTTGGGTAATTGTCGATCGGTTGACCAAGTCTGCACACTTCTTGGGTATTAAGGATACTTGGGGACCAGAGAGATTGGCTCGAACTTTTATAGATGAGATTGTGAGATTGCACGGTGTCCCCAAGACCATTATTTCTGATCGAGATGGTCATTTCGTATCGCATTTTTGGCAGGCTTTTTATCAGGATTTGGGTACTGAGTTGAGATTGAGCACGTCCTTTCATCCTCAGTCAGACGGTCAGACGGAGAGGACGATTCAGACGTTGGAGGATATGTTGCAGCCTTGTGCCCTAGACTGGAGTAATGATTGGGAGCTTCGTTTGTCGTTGATCGAATTTGCCTACAACAATAGTTGGCATGTATCGATCAAAATGGCACCGTTCGAGGCACTTTATGGTAGGCGATGTAGGTTTCCATTATGCTGGGACGATGCTTCGGAGCTAATCGGAATGGAGCCGAATATGTTGATGGAGACTAAGGAAAAGATTTCTATTATCCGGGACCGGTTGCTGACTGCCAAGAGCCGTCAGAAGTCTTATGTTGATACTCGTCGTCGACCTTTGGAGTTCGAAGTGGGGGATCATGTTCTACTCAAGGTGTCACCGATTAGAGGGGTTTTCCGCTTCGGGAAAAAGGGGAAACTTAGTTCGAGGTATATCGGACCTTTCGAGATTTTGGATAGGATTGGAGATTTAGCTGATCACTTGGTGTTGCCTCCAGCTTTGAGTCACGTCCATAGTGTTTTTCATGTGTCTCAGTTGAGAAAGTACGTGTCGGGTCTGAGTCATGTTATCGACTATAGTGAGATTTGACGTAGCCGAGGATATTACCTTTCTAGAGAGACCTGTGAAGATCCTTGAACATCATGAGAAACAACTTCGGCATAAAACCATCCCGTTGGTTAAATTGAAATGGTCGAGACATGGAATCGAGGAGGCGACTTGGGAGACGGAAGAGAAGATGCGTCCGGAGTACCCCCAAACTTTTTATTTCTTAAGTTTTGGGACGAAACTTCTTTTTAGAGGGGGAGAATGTAATACCCGTACTTTTTATTGACTGTTTGACCTTGACGTTCTTCCTATTTTGTCGCTCTGTAAACTCTTTGTGATGTTGTCGATGTTATTATAGAGTTTTGTACCTTGTTTGGATCATGATCGTATTGTTTAGACCTTTCGGAAGTGTTCTGCATCAGAGAGATAGCACACGCTAGGCCTAGGCTAACGCACGCTAATTCTTCTTGAGTAGTGCACGCTAGATTTGAGCCTTAGCGTGCGCTAAGGGACCAGACAGGGCAGAGGCAGTAGCTAATTCTGCTCTCTAGACTAGCAGTTAGCGCACGCTAGGAGTTAACTAGCGCACGCTATTCGTGGTCAGTAGCGCGTGCTAATAAGTCTGTAGTGCATGCTAACGAGCTGGGTCAGCAGAGACAGTGAGGTTTGCAGACTATCTGGACTATCAGGTAACGTACGCTAGGCTTCGGCTTGCGCACACTATATGTGTTGCGTAGCGCACGCTAAGACTCGAGCAGGGCATAGGACAGTAGGTTCTGGACTCTAATTTCTAGACACCAACTCCGAGGTAGCGCACGCTAACTATCGGCTAGCGCACGCTAAAGGAAGTTGATTCGCGCACGCAATAGTATACCTAATGTACGCTAACGAGGCTTGCAGAAGCCACTGGTCTACCCGGTGACCCCGCTAGCGCACGCTAATATTGAGGCGTAGCGTGCGCTAAACTGGGCACAGTATATATTAGACAGTTGACTTCCACTCGTCATTATTTTCATCCATTTCACATTTCTGATCGGAAGCAGCGGGATTTGGGAGATTCGGGGAGTTTGGAGGCGATTCTTCTTCATATATCAACATCTTTGGTCGGATAACAAATATTTCACAACATCCAATCCATTCTATCTTCCAAATCAAGGTAAGAATGCTTAGAACCATAATTTTGGGAATTTTGGGGATTTTCTTCGATTCGTCCGATTTATCCATTGTGAAGCTTGAGAACCATGAGATTATGATTTATCTACCCCATATCTATGTTTTCCTTACGATTTTACGGATTGGTTTGTGCCGTGTTCAGACTTGTGAGGATTTAGGTGATTTTCCAACCTCTAGTTGTTTACCCTTGTAGTTTCGTGAATCGTAGACGAGTTTCGGGAGTTTCTTCATGAGTTATCAGTATGGATTATTGATTATCATATCCCTTGCGAATCGTTTAGGTACCGGAAGTGCGTTCTTGGACCTACCGAACCATACTCTTTTCCGTTTGATTTCTCGATGTCTCAAAGGCAAGTATATATTTATGATTGTACGTTCTCGACTTTGAAAGTAAGATATATGAATGGCATGATTGTTTATATCCACTCTGGGGCGGTCCGACGAGTCCTCTGAGGGTTTTGTAGCCTCTGGTGCAATTCCACGGATAATATGAGTTAACCACTATGGGACGGACCGACGGGTCCTCTGGGGGTTCCGTAGCCTCTGGTGCGGTTCCACGGTTGATCATGTATGTATTAATATGATGCTATGAGATTTAGTTATTCCAGAATACTAGTCTTGAAATGATAAATTGATGGTTACTGTTACTTTATTGTCGAGGAGTATTATATTTCATATTCGATATACTTGCACTAGCTATTCGACGGCTAACCCCTTTATGAAAGAAATACTTTTTATGTATTTCAGGTTCCAGGAGAGCGGACAGGTAGGTATCGGGTCGGCATGAAGATGATGGGCATGCGTTATACTGTGTCTTATCTCCGGTTATATTTTGTGTTCCTCCATTATGTGTTGTTGTACTGGAATGGTTATTGAATACTCGATTATTATTTTTCAGTTTCCTTGATGTTCCGGCATGTGTTGTCGAGGTATTGATTTTGTGTTGTGATGTATTTGAATACATTGGATATGGTTTGAATACCCTTTGTATTGTCCTTCATTTCATTGTATTTGGACCTTCTCGGTTAAGATTTGTAGTTCCGCGTATGATTGGCCTTGTAGGTCCCATGGCGGGGCTCACGGCGCTGTAATATACCCTGAATAACTTGGGGGTGTTACACTTAGAATCCCCATTGAGCCTTAGCCTATTTCTTTGATCAATCACATTACTTTTGCCACTATCCGTTCTTGTTGATGACTCATCCATTTGCACCCTTTGGTCAAAGATTTAATTGTGAACTAGATGTGTGATAAATAGGGATCGATGTTCATAAAAGTATTGTGAAGATCAGAAACCTTCATTGAAACTGAAAGGGTTTGAAGTACATTGGAGTATTGAATCGAATAAAAGAGAAATATAAATAAAGGCAAAAAAAACGGCCAAAAAGAGCGGGAGGTCAAGTGCGAAAATCATCATTATCTATATATAGAATAACACTTGAACTATCCTTTAAGTAATACATAATTCTTTCTAGAAGATCCATCGACATACTTTTTCTTACATAAGAGTATGACCTTGTCAAATGGATATTCAATTACTTTGGAGAAGTACAGAATAACTTGAGAATGATGGTTTGAGATCTTTCATATCAAAAGAGGGGATGTGGATTGTTATTTGTAAGATTTGTAGCACATCTAAATTCACAAGTGATCTTGGCTAGCAAATCTCATAATTTTCCGGTATCCTGCCCATACCCAAAGCCACGTTACAACCAAAAGAAAGACCTTTTGATTTATGCATGAGTTTATCCTTTTTAGTAGTGGATATTTGACTTTTGACCAAGCATATGAAAATGAACATTATGTTTTGATATGAGTGAACTCTTTCAAATATCTGTATATACACTTGAGTGGAGAGTGACATCCACCGTGGGGTATTGAATCTTTTTGCATTCGAGTCTCAATGAAGTTGTTAGAATTTGGTGGGCATCCTATTTTTTTCTCTGATCTCATACGGGTCAAGATTACTTATTCTCTCTTGATATTAGTTTTGCCATAAATTTTTCAACATATGAGTATTATTACTCGGGTATAAGATTTGCCCTAGGACGTTCAAAAGATAAGTGTGGGAGAATTTGTTTGATATATTTCTAATAGTATTTTTATTAGTATTTTATATATATTTGTGTATTTTGTGTGATAATTTATAATTTTCACTTTATATTTATACTCTATATTTTTTGTTATTTTGGGCATTAGAAGTAAATTATATCTTGAGGTTAACCAATCGGTATAGGACATATCAATTTGGTAATTAATTAGAAGTAAATTATATCTACAGGTTAACCAACCGGTACAAGACATATCAATTGGTTCAAAGGTGATATTTTTTGCAGAATCCAAACATATATATGAGTGGTATCATTTTATTCATCTCGTGGATATGATTGTTTTGAAATAAAATTCACTCAAATCCGAGTTCGTATGAAGAAGTTGTGGCCGTTCGAAGTTTGAAGGATAATTAAACACACGGACCAATGATATCGTGCCACGTAACAAAACCGGATTGGACAAGCCTAGTCAACTATATAGTGACATCATCCATGACATCGACAAGCATGCGTGTCAATACACGTCAGCTTCCACGTTAGTAGGACCACGAGACGAGCACATGCAAGCAAAACTAAACCACTCAAAAGGCGCCACGTGGCATCACACGTCCGCAAAACCCAGCTGGACATTTTTGGCCAGCCGCACCACCCGCGCGTGTTGTACATATACCCGTCCAAAATCACCAATTCGACATGATTCACACGCGCACGTCAGAAAAGCGCCACGTCAGCTGATGACGAGGTAGATCGAATCGAATGGTTGTGGGGTGATTTTCATATTTATTTGGAGGTGTACTATTGATGAGTGTTGTATTAAAATAATTAGTGATAAGTTTATTTATTATTTAGTGTAAGTTATTTATTATTTAGTTGTATTAAAAATTTCTAAAATTGTAGTACCAAAGGAGAGGAGGTTGAGAGGAAAAGGGGGGAATAGAAGAAAGAATAGAGAGATGATATTGTTAGAGAGAGAGAAAATATTTTGTACTGGAGTATTTGGAAATAATATTATGAAATATTTATTTATTTATGTTATTATGAGTGAGTAATTTTTTTTACTGGAGTTATATTAAAACCATGTCTAAATTATTATCAATATTTATATAATAATTCAAACTATATGTTTTAATGATTATGATTTTCGCTTCAATAGGGGAATATTATTTCATTAATTATACCATGTATTTTTTATAGTTATACATTCCTCGTTACTTTGTGATTATTGATATTAGTTGATTTATTTGATTATTTATTTTTCATTAAATTAGAAATTACACTTTTCAAGCGAAGGAAATCTATATTTGAATTATAATTTTGTACTTATTTTTAAATCTAAAGGAAAACAGTGAGATTGATTTCAAAATTTATTCCCTGTTTTCTTGGAACTAATATCAAAAATAAATAATAAATAGACATTGGTGGATTCTACACTATAGTAAATTCTTGATAAATCTATTTATCTAAAATTTAATTAAAAATTATTATTTAATGCAATTATTACAACCATTCAACAATCATATTATTTGGGACTAGGTTAGAATTTTAATATAATTTGGTAATACGATATAAATATTTTTACTTCACTATCATAGTCCTTCATGTGGAATCGTCCTTGCACCGCATATCTACATCGAACGAATCGTGCGCTTGCGGGTATTAAAGTTTAAAGACAACAATAATTAACATACGTTATCTGTTCATTATAGCGTACGCTACCAGCTCCTATGTATGTTATATCCATTCAGCAGCGTACACAAGGTTCAGTCTATAGGAGTTCAAAGGCTACTGCCCCGCCCATTAGGTACGCTACTCTGTCCAGCGTACGTAGACACAACCATTACAGTTTTCCGTACTAAAGTAAGGTATCAGGGTAGGGCTGAGAATCGGGACATCCCAAGGTCCCGGTCCCGAGTCCCGATTGTCCCGGTCCCAAAAATCACCAATTTGGTGGTCCCGGTCCCTTTCGGGACTTCGGGAGTCCCGATTTCGAAATGGGATAAATGGAAGTCCCGGTCCCGGTCCCGATCCCGAGGATAATTTTACGAAATGTCCTGAAATGTCCCGAAATGTCCCGAAATCAGAAAAAAAATTGATTGAAATTAGAAATTTTAATCAGGACTTTGGGATAGTCCCGATCGGGACTCGGGACTCCCGAGTCCCGAAATTACCAAAATCTCAGGTCCTGGTCCCGGTCCCGATCCCGTAAAATTCGGGACTCGGGGTCCCATTTCCCGTCGGGACTCGGGACGGGACCGGAACTCGGGATTTCCCGATCCTAAATTCTCAGCCCTATATCAGGGGCTGAATCGTTCATTTGTATACTCGCCAAAAATTGATCCCCGTGGTTTGAAAAAGTCCACTGGCTCCACTGTGACGCGTTATTTACCCTAGTTAGCATACTGTCACGACCCGATATGTCATGTCCGTGTTGACCATCCAAATGAGGTGTACCTTCTGGTTAGCTTGCCACAAGAGAGGTAAAGTGGGCGACATTAGCGTTAAGGCGTTGTTTGCCCAGATGCATCGGTCTGGCCGAGTCATGCATGCCGACCTGGTTTAGTCCGGAGAGCTTGTCGCTGGTCGAGGACTTGACTATGAAGGGGATCGTTGCGGGTAGGGCACAACTGGTCAGGGGCTACTGTCGTCTCCCTGATGAGCTCATGGCAGGGCGAAACCAGTTGGCATGTGTATGTGGGATAGGCTGGTCTCGGGGCGTGAGGGGCCTCGGGACGCCGCGCGGGCTTCGGATCTCCCATCCCGTGACAAATGGTATCGGAGCCAAAACCTCTCTCAGTATGGTATGGTTCGGGTGTGGTCACGTTCTGCCGAAATCCGATGAGGGCGGGGAGTGAACGCTGGTGCAAAGAGGGCACGATCAAAGTGCAGCTCGTGGCAAGGCTTCTAGGCGGAGAACATGAACCGATTCTATACCGGAATGAGAGGTTGTCCTAGGCTTGTGAGATCATACGGTCTGGAATGTGGACACACTTGTATTGTGCACTATTGGTAGCTCCACCTGTGCGGGGTGGGAAAAATGGCTGGGGTGTATGAGCATGGATAATCGTGGGCCACTGTGGGGACCTCGACATGCGGGAAAATGCAGCGGCTGAGTGAATGTCGTTCAACCGAGGTACTAACACCAGGAAGCGCGTAGGGTGAAGGTTGATGTCGATTGGTAATGCGGTATGTGCGCGGAGCATTGCGGGCTAGCGTGAGGCGCGCGAATGAAGAGCCTGTCCATCAAGGGATGGTGTCGTATGTGATTGGCCACGATCGTTTTGTGCGTGTGCGGCAATACAGTTTGCGGAAAGAAACATTCTTCCCCAGCACGAGGGTGTGCTATGATTTGAGTGGGGGAGGATGTCACGACCAGATATGTCGTGTCCGTGTTGACCGTCCAAATGAGGTGTGCCTTCTGGTTAGCTTGCCACAAGAGGGTTAAAGGGGGCGACATTAGTGTTAAGGCGTTGTTTGCCCGGATACATCGGTCTGGTCGAGTCAGGCATGCTGACCCGGTTTAGTCCGAAGAACTTATCGCTGGTCGAGGACTTGACTATGAAGGGGATCGTTGCGGATAGGGCACAACTGGTCGGGGGCTACTGCCATCTCCCTGATGAGCCCATGGCAGGGCGGAACCAGTTGGCATGCGTATGTGGGATAGGCTGGTCTCGGGGCGTGAGGGGCCTCGGGACGCCGCACGGGCTTCGGATCTCCCATCCCGTGACAATACGCTACGGATAGCGAACTTGCTTCAACCGACAACCGCGCATGCTTGATCTTGAGATCCCATATGTTCGATGCTCACCTAACAAACGCAACATGCCGAGCAAAAAATGCGCAACCCGCTAGCACATAGGGTACATTAGGTGTGTTTTTTAGCCGCCGTCATTGCCTTCTACCGTAGCAAATTTTCCAACTTTCGACAATAAATACAAGAGTCAATATATATGTCATGCAATAGTCTGATATCAAAATATAGTTGTATATAATCATCCAAATCTAAATTCGCATAATAACTCAGATCAAATCGATTCAGTACAAAATACTCAAATTTCAATAACTAAATAAAATGCACTGTTGCAAATACGTAAATACCAGGGGTATTATACCTATAAATTAAACTCCTTGATCATATTATTTTGTTGAATGTGAGCAATTTGTTCTAATGGAAGTCAGTTACTGTAACATGCACTGATGAGCCATGTGACCACATATTGGCGAAATTTACCCTGTAAATTGTTTTCATGACAATTATTTACTTAACTTGGGGTATGAGTGGTTCAAAGTGATTTAGTTTCATTCTTTCGGATAGTGCTGTTGATTAATGGAGTAACCTATACTTGCTTAGTTGTAACCGCGAGAGAGCGTTGCTGCCCCTACAAATCGTAGTATTTTGGGACATTGTCGTGTCTCTGTATCGGAGCTCATGCTACCTAGATGATCAATGAGATTGCTCTTCGTTATTTGAAAAGAGTGTTTTTGAAATATTTGAAAAATATTTGTTGGCGTTTTTTGGGATGAGCTCAGCCTCTTCTTATCGGAATCAACCTACTGAACAATAGTCACATCTGTGCAGTGAAGTCGCTTTCTGGCCAAAAAATATTTTTTAGGCTCTCAAATTTGCGTTTTTCTATTTATAGGGATTTAATTATAATTTTTTAAAAATTTGTGTACTTGTTACTAATTTCCGTAATTTTAATCCTAGCCTCCCTAGGGTATATATATATATATTTCGGCATTATCAATGAATTGAAATTTTCTCTATATTTTCTTGCAGGGCCGGTCCAATGGTTTCGGATGCCCTGGGTGGAGAGGCAATAATATGCCCCTAATACAATGAACTAAGAACATACAATTTTTTAACGAATCTGGAGCCTAGCCAAGTTAGAAGATCCTTCCCCATTACGCTTATTTAATGAAAAAAAAAAACTTAAAGTGGGTTATAAATCTTGGGTAAAAAAATCGGGTTATAATTATTGGGGAGAAAAAATGCACCTGTAGTTCAAATCTGAAATCCATATTTGATTTTGAGTCCCAAACAATAGACAAATTTGTTTGTGTTTTTAAAGAATAAATGATCATTGCGCCAAATACTACACAGAACTTAAGTTATGACAAACAAAACCATCACACTTTCAATAGTAAATTATTTTACATCAAACTTTTAATAGTAGTTTATTTCCCTCTTGTAGTCTATTCCCCTTTTGAGTTTTGTTTAATCCAAAAAACCATTAATTTTTGTGGGTGGAGAAAATAAAATAAATATTACTGAAGGTTGAAGCGGTAGTATACTCTATAATTTTTTTTTAAAATTAAAAATTAAAAACTAGTATTGGGTATATGTGTTATGGGCTTTGATGCCCTGCTGGGCTTTGCTGCCCTGGGCCACCGCCCACTTCGCCCAGCACTAGGGTCGGGCATGTTTTCTTGAAATTCTTAGATCGACAGAATTAGGCGTTGAGAAAGCTGTATTATAAAAACGACTGATCCGCTAAAATACAGCTATTGTTTTTTCCCTGTAATTTGTGATGCATCAGAAAAGGATTCCTTTTGCTATTTAAAACTCTTAATTATTATATAATTTATCCATGTCCTACTCTTTTAAGAAGCTTCTAGTTTATTTTTCTTTTCACATGCTCGTCTTTTTTCCATTTCCTCACAAGGTAACACTAAATTGAAAGTGAATAACCAAATTATCAGAATTTGGTTTGCGGGGTCAATTTATTAATTCATGTTAATTAAGCCCGAGTATTGAAACAGTGCCTTTCTAACATATGTGATTCCATTTTTGAAATTTAGTCTCAGCATTTCGATATTCATGCATCGAATTTTGATATACTTGACATTTCAAGTACTTTTTGTATGCTTAATGGAGTGATACACATAAATAATGACTGTTAGCAATGATAATTGAAATGGTCTCCATGTTTTCCGTCTCTAATAAGTAATATGCATTTAGTTTCAATTTTATTAATAAAAAAAAACACCTATCTAACCGTGCTTTCTACAGAATAAGTGGAACCACTGCACTTGAGCTCTTGTCTGATGTGGGGTGCGTATATTTTGGAGTGAAACTATTCGTATGGTGGTTTCACATATACATCCACATGAATCATCTTTTCATTCCCTTAATTTATGCCAAGTGAATCAAGTTTTTGTTGGAAATTTTCACTTGAATGAACAAATGTAAAACACGAATCAAAATATAACCTTGCAAAACAAATGTTAATTTCATAACAGGACAGAATTCACGGAAATAAATGATTTGCAGTATGTCGATGTTGAGTCCACAAGACCTATCTTCTTAAAGCAAATTCGTCATCACCGCTGTGTAGCGTCTGTCTCATAGGATAAAACAACAACTCGACGCACTGATATATTGATCACTCTCGCCACTGTGTAGCGTCTGTCTCATAGGATAAAACAACAACTCGATGCACTGATATATTGATCACTGCACCCTCAGCGACCCAGAATAAATGTGCATTATCACCGCACAAGAACAAAAGAAAACGAAAATATAATTTATGCTACTGGAGAAGAAATTTTCGAAGCAAAAACTAGTTTCAAAAATCGGATCCCTCAGGAGGACGAGAGAGAGAAGTGTGCTGGAGGAACTCTCCAACAGAATAGGATTGGTATGATAATACTTATCTTAATATTGATCCGATTATTATCAATTAATTTCGGTACTTATCTGAGTATTAATTTCGATAATAATCACTTAATTTGGCACATACCCTAATCCAGAAATTTTCGATTAATTTAATGAGGCGGTTCAAATAAAATTACAGTAAAAAGATAACTTCGAGATGTCGAGACATTTCGCCCAAATCGCCCTTCGACCCGAGCCGGCCGGACGGACGGCGTCCCGTGTGTGTGTAGGTGTGTGTGTGCGCGAGGACTGTCCAGTCACACATCGACTCATGTCTCCACTAGTTGTTGTAAACTAGTATTTGTGCACATAGCCTTATATGCACAATAATCTTTCTACTCTTTTCCAATGTGGGACAAAGTGCCAACCCATTTTCCGAGGAGCTCACTTTGGAGCATTGATACTCATTCATCCTTCCTCCATTTTGAGTGTTTTTGCATGTTTTAGAAAGCTCTTCGGGAGCACTATATATTCCAAAAAATTCTCGACATTATTTCATGGTCGAGCCTACTCAAAATGACACCTCAAATCGGACATTAAATAGTCCTTATAAGTCCATTTTCCAACAATCCCCATATGAATGAGATTGATGATCCAACAGCACACATCTGACACAAAATTTGATTTGGTGATAGTTACTGCGGTTAGACATTGCATAGGATAGGTAGAGTATGCTCTTTGAACCTTCACTCAAAAGATATATTTACCTTACTGGCTGGATAATGTGACTAGATGCCTTTGAACTATCCGACCATTTGTGTAAGGGCTGATATATCCCTCACAAGTCCTTTCCTCATTTATTCTGCTCTTATTATTTGTCGTTTTGGCCGTGGACACCGTCTTGGTTCTCCGGGAGATTCTGAAGAATTGTGATTGCAACTACCCTTTGATACAACCCCTCTTCTCTTTAACATAGGAGATTCTTTCCAGTGTCGAGTAAACCCGTGTTTTACTCCACTCAACCTTACATTGTCGTCATAAGAATTATTAAAAAGCTTATCCTGTTCCTACGGGTATCACTATGTTCATCCTAGGAATAAGTAGGTTTGGGGTGAATCTCCCACAGGCAGTGGTCGTGCCCAGTTTTATGAAATAATTGTCCCTTCGAACTTAGATCTTGGGTTCTCCAGTTAGCTTAGATTAGTTATCCTCCATAAAAACATTATCTCGTGGCAATAAACTCATTCCTCTTAATAATTTTTCAACAAGGTCTTTTGATAACCCTCTGGTTAGCGGATCCGCATTATTATCCTTTGATGATACCAGTCAATGGTAATAACCCCTATTGTTATCAACTGTCTAATGGTATTGTGTCTTTGTCATTTATGACGATACTTACCATTATACATCGTGCTCTGTGCTCTACCAATAGCAGATTGACTGTCGCAATGAATGCAGACTGGAGTCACAGGTTTTGGCCATTTAGGAATATATTCTAGAAATTGCCGCAACCATTCCACCTCTTCAGCACATTTAATGCTATAAACTCTGATTCATTCGTGGATAGAGCTATAATCGTCTATTTTGAGGATTCCATGCCACTGCTACACCATTTAGTGTGAATATATATCCATTTGTAGACTTAGAGTCTTTTATGTCAGATATCCAATTTGCATCACCAGCTAGTGTGAATATATATCCATTTGCTATTGGATGTTGAACACACATGTTTCAAAATATCATCAATAGGAAATAGATTGTATAAATGTGGAAGCACTTGAGATTGTTTCAGCTTTACTTTTTCGATAGGACACGAGTGTGCATCGAATCTTATTGGCGCATCCACCATCCCCGTGTATGTCCACCCAAAGGTGATTTTATGTTTCAGGTTCATCACGTCCTGTATGCACTTAAGTCTAGCAAGCGCATCAACATGATTTGCTACTTCACATGCTGGTACACTGAAGTTTCTTGTTTCTAGAGGAGGCTCATGTCTCATTTTGTCAAAGTAATTAATATGTGACACAAAGAGGCTATGATTAGTTATCATATCGACAAAATTATTGCCCACAACCTTTACAAATGATAGCTATTATAATTGTTTGCAGTCCCTTTCTTTTTCTAGTGTGTCTAGTTGACTCTTGTTAATTGGTAACATTTCTAGCTAAATGTTTCAATAAAGAAGGAGAACCGCGGTGACAAACCAAACAACATTATACTAATCTTATTTAAGTGTTTCCAATTGACGGTTTTAAATTGGTAACATTTGTACAAAAAGGTTTCCATGAAAGAACTGGAGATTGGTGACACTTATCTGCTAGCAACATATGGGGTTTGCAATTATCTTAAAATGTTCTTACCAGCATGAAATGGAAGTCTGCCTTCCGGATCCTAACCCTTTTGTATGGGATTCCAGGTTGCATGTATTGTAGCATGTGAGCACTCCAATTATTATTACATACTTTATCCATGTCGAGTAGAGCCTCGACGTAGGATCAGCTTATACAAATGTTGTTTGATCTTGTCATACCAAACCTTTCGTTGAGATTACTTAGCCCTGTGTGGACTACACCTTGCTATCTCTGTGTGGATAGAGCTATAATCGTCTATTTTGAGGATTCCATGCCACTGCTACACCATTTAGTGTGAATATATATCCATTTGTAGACTTAGAGTCTTTTATGTCAGATATCCAATTTGCATCACCAGCTAGTGTGAATATATATCCATTTGCTATTGGATGTTGAACACACATGTTTCAAAATATCATCAATAGGAAATAGATTGTATAAATGTGGAAGCACTTGAGATTGTTTCAGCTTTACTTTTTCGATAGGACACGAGTGTGCATCGAATCTTATTGGCGCATCCACCATCCCCGTGTATGTCCACCCAAAGGTGATTTTATGTTTCAGGTTCATCACGTCCTGTATGCACTTAAGTCTAGCAAGCGCATCAACATGATTTGCTACTTCACATGCTGGTACACTGAAGTTTCTTGTTTCTAGAGGAGGCTCATGTCTCATTTTGTCAAAGTAATTAATATGTGACACAAAGAGGCTATGATTAGTTATCATATCGACAGAATTATTGCCCACAACCTTTACAAATGATAGCTATTATAATTGTTTGCAGTCCCTTTCTTTTTCTAGTGTGTCTAGTTGACTCTTGTTAATTGGTAACATTTCTAGCTAAATGTTTCAATAAAGAAGGAGAACCGCGGTGACAAACCAAACAACATTATACTAATCTTATTTAAGTGTTTCCAATTGACGGTTTTAAATTGGTAACATTTGTACAAAAAGGTTTCCATGAAAGAACTGGAGATTGGTGACACTTATCTGCTAGCAACATATGGGGTTTGCAATTATCTTAAAATGTTCTTACCAGCATGAAATGGAAGTCTGCCTTCCGGATCCTAACCCTTTTGTATGGGATTCCAGGTTGCATGTATTGTAGCATGTGAGCACTCCAATTATTATTACATACTTTATCCATGTCGAGTAGAGCCTCGACGTAGGATCATCTTATACAAATGTTGTTTGATCTTGTCATACCAAACCTTTCGTTGAGATTACTTAGCCCTGTGTGGACTACACCTTGCTATCTCTGACATTTAGGACGAATAGCACTAAAGACGAATCTTTAATCTGTGTGAGAGGAAGCAAGTCGAAGAAGCCAAGTCAATCTGTGTGAACAGCCTAAGCTACTGTTGGCTATATCAATCTGTGTGAATGATATAACGACGCATTTAGTTAGTCACATAGTTGTGTACGTCGTGATTTTAATAAATAATTTACTCCTCTGTAGAGGATCAGTAGACGTAGAGAGGTTTACCTCGAACCACTTTAATCAGGATGTCTTTACATTATGTCATTTACTGTTTTCTATCTGCTTGCGTGATTTTAGTATACATATTGTAAAAACCCTATACGCACCAAGCTAATAGGAGATTATTCAGTTGTATTTACAGCAACTTAACATTAGACTTCTGCTATGCAAATAAACTTCGAAAAAGATATAGCTTGTTCAACCCCCCTTCTAAGATGTTTTTACTATATACTGTGGCCAACAAGTGGTATTAGAGCAGTTGATTCTACAAACAATCAGTCAATTTGTAAACTAAATCAGATCCACAAAATCACTAGCTTTTGAAAACTTTATTTTCATATCTTCATCATTAATCTTACTTCTATCATGGACACATATATGATCAATGAAGTCCCTATGTTTTCCATTAATGAATTCGATGATTGAAGAATTAGGATGAAAGCTCATATTGCTACCACGCATGAAGATATGATCTTCGTCATCCAAGAAGTAGCGATCGAGATAATGAAGGTCAACACAGCCACAAGAATGGATGGACAACCTTATGCGGAGATGCTCGAGAAGGAGCACGATCAATGGACAACGGACGATCGCAAGCATGCGGACCTCGACAATATTGCTAAGAATGTGCTATTTGTCACTATCGATAAAGGCACATTCTCCAAGGTAAAAATCTGTAAGACAACCAAAAAAATCTAGGAGGATCTCAAGGTAATTTGTGAGCGAACAGAGCTCTTGAAAGAAAACAAAATTTCTAAACTAACTCAGCAGTTCGAATCTTTTGAAATGAAATCTTCCGAGATGCTTGAGGAGCTTGACCTCAGATTTACCAGCATTGTCGGTGAACTTGAAGCATTGGGTAAAGTGTATACCGAAAAGGAGAAAAATTTATTTAGATCACTTTCTACCTGATGGGACATTAAGACCACAATTATGTGTGTGTCTTGTAATCTTAATGACATATCTACTTTTGATCTCTTCTCTGACCTCAAAGCTTTTGAGTATGACATTGACAGGAGAGAGAAGGCAGAAGAGTCACCTGCCAAGACTACAGCACTGGTTGCTGTATCTGCCAGTATGTAACACCCCCAAGATATTCAGGGTATATTACAGCGCCGTGGACACCTACATGGGACCCACCAGGCTATTTAAGGAATACCACTCGTCTAACCATCTCGGTTAGCGAGACAATGCATATCACCAGGACTAATTTAAAATGAACGGTATAACCGGTAAAACAGACATCACCGACAATCATAGATAACATTTAATGATACAAACCATAATCCGAGTAAAAATGCCTAAGTACTCGCGAGTACTATCTATAAGTTCACAAGTTGGAAAACAACCGTATCGAAATGGACAACGAAAGTGAAGAAACTCATTTGCACTCGTCAACAACCTTGGCCAGCATTCTCGTACTGTCCCAGCGCCCGCTCGTCCGGCTGAACAAAACCTGAAATTCATAACAATAATTTCCCCAAAATGGGTCCCCAAAGGGGTTAGCAATTACATTAGTACAAGTAATCAAGTCAAACCATTCGCTTACACATTTCATAGTACATGCATCAAGTTATTTCAAAAAACAAAACCAGACATGTCTTTTCCCGGGCAACAAACAGTCAATAATCACTTGCCTAGGACCGGGGCTAAACCACTGGTCCCATCCGAGGCCTCTATGGACCCTCAAGGACTAACCATAGCTAAAATCAAATCACGCACATTCATCGCCTAGGACCGGGGCTAAACCACTGGTCTTATTCGAGGCCTCTATGGACCCCACCGGACTGGCTAGCCAACAAACTCGTGAACTCGGGGCTAAACCATTGGATTCCTCCGAGGCCCCGTCGGACCCTCCTGGAGTGAGCAAAGCACACGATATTATACACCACCATTTCATGTTAAGCATAAATGTTTCATAAGAATACTTGCCTTGAGTAATTGACGACGACACGGACGGAAAGGAAAATCAACCACGATCACTAAGAACCGACAAACCCGAACCTAACGATTTGAAGAACACAATCACAATAATTCTAAACGAGTACGGAAACGTAATACACCCGGAAACCCACCTATGATTCATGTAAGTTCGTAAGAAAACGACGACGAGGGCGGATTGCAACCGAACCCACTCGATTTCATAAATACAACGAAACTTACCATGAACTCGTAGGGAAAACAAGAATACCACCAATATTAATCATATACATCATGGATTAATCAACAATATGGAACGAATCGGACAAAAACTCAAAACCCCCAAATTTTTCAAAAATCAGGTTCTAGGAGATTACCTTGGATTAATGACGAAGAACACGAGTAGATGTTGTTAATCTACACCAAGAACTCGAGGAAAATGATATTTGAAGTGATTGGAAGAAGAAATCGCCTCCAAATCGCCTATGGGATCGCTCGGCCGCGGGGAAGGAGAAGAATTGAATAAAGTGGCGAATGTGGGTCAACTCTCTGGTATATATAACCAGAGGGCTTAGCTTGCGCTAACAATCCACAGTTAGCGTGCGCTACCCGGCCAAAACCAGTCCAGAACCTACGGTCCTGGCCCATTAGCGTGCGCTACCAGAAAACAGCGTGCGCTAACAGCCCCTCAATAACGCGCGCTATCGGGCTATAACGTGTGCTACCTGAACACTAAACCGAGTCCAGAAACATTCTTCCCAGTCTGGACTACCGAATTAGCACGCGCTACCTGACACCAGCGTGCGCTAATATACAAACTTAGCGTGCACTAGGCTGCTCGTCCAGAGAGAAGAGAGCATAAAAAACCTATTGCCACTGCTGTGCTCGAGCCGTTAGCGCGCGCTACAAAACGAACATAGTGTGCGCTACTCAACGACACTAGCGTGCGCTATACAACAGAAATAGTGCGCGCAAGGCAACAGAATTACCAAACGGCTCAAAACACCCGAAACACACGATACACGATCGAAACATCAAACAAAAGCTCATAACATGCATAATAACATAAGATGGATTTACGACAATCCTGAAATGGCGTTTCCGAACAACGATTACGAGAATCGAACCAAATAGCGACGCAAAAGCCAATAAACACGAATTTGAGTAGAACAAGTCCGAAACAAGCTCGGATGACAAAAAATCCAGTAATAAGTATTCTTGAAATACCAATACAGTTACAAGCGAGTCATTAATAGCGAGAAATACGCAAAAATGAAAAATACCAAAAAAGAAAAACGTGGATATTACATTCTCCCCCTCTAAAAACAAGTTTCGTCCCGAAACTTAAGAAACAAACAACTCGGGGTACCTAGCACGCATGTTATGCTCACTTACCCAAGTTGCCTCCTCGACACCATGCCTCAACCACTGCACCTTGACTAAAGGAATGGTCTTATGCCTCAGTCGCTTCTCACGGCGCTCCAAAATCTTTAAGGGATGCTCCTCGAAGGTAATATCCTCGGCGATATCGATCTCACCATAGTCGATGACGTGACTAGGATCCGGAACATATTTCCTTAGCTGGGAAACATGGAACATGCTATGAACATGACTCAAAGCTGGAGGCAACGCCAAATGATACGCCAACTCGCCAACCCTCTCTAGAATATCAAAGGGCCCGATAAATCTCAGACTCAACTTTCCCTTCTTCCCGAAGCGGAAAACTCCCTTCGTCGGCGACACCTTTAGCAAAATGTGGTCTCCCATCTCGAATTCCAAAGGTCAACGATGAACATCAGCATAGAATTTCTATCAACTCTGAGCAGTCAACATCCTCTCCCGAATCCATTACACCCTTCCTCGTCTCAATGGCGATATCTGGTTCGGTTACAACCAAATCAGATGCCTCGTTCCAACAAATCGGCGATCGACATCGCCGACCATAAAGCGCCTCATACGGTGCCATCCTGATCGACGTGTGCCAACTATTGTTGTACCTGAACTCGATCAACGACAAATGCTCCTCCCAATCACTGCTCTAATCGAGAGCACAAGCACGCAACATATCCAAATGTTTGGATAGTGCATTCCGACTGCCCATCCGACTGAGGATGAAAAGAAGTACTCAGAGGCAACCGAGTACCCAATGCCTTATGTACCGCCTGCCAAAAGTGCGATACAAAACGGTCATCCCGATCTGAAACAATAGACTTCGGAGTACCGTGAAGCCTCACAATCTGCGCAATAAACACACGAGCCAACCTCTCCAAACCCCAAGTATCCTTGATGCCTAGAAAATGTGCTGACTTGGTCAGATGATCCACAATCACCCAAACTATATTCATACCAGACTTCGATCTCGGCAAGCTCATGATGAAGTCCATCGAAATATCTTCCCATTTCCATTCCGAAACGGGAAGCGACTGCAATAACCCGGCCGGTTGATGATGCTTGATTTTGACCTGCTGGCAAGTCAAACATCTCACTACAAACCGTGCGACCTCCTCCTTCATGTCGTTCCACCAAAAGTTCCTCCTTAGGTCCTTGTACATCTTACTCGAACCGGGATGAACTGAGTAAGGCGTAGCATGGGCCTCACGCAAAATACTCTACCTCAATTCCAAGTCGTTCGGTACAGAAAGCCAACTCTGGAATCTCAACACACCATCCTCGTGAATCACAAACCAAGGATACTTTCCCTTAATAACATTCTCTCAGATTTGAGTAATCATTGGATCCTCCAACTGCTTCAGTTTAATTTCATCGATCAACGACGATGAAAACTCCAAAGCGCAAAGTTGCCCGACCGCTCCTGACAACAAAATCTCAACACTCAACTCGATCAAATCCCGTTGAAGCTCAGATTGAGACATAAGTATCTCAAGCATCCACAACGCAGTCGGTTTCCGATTCAAGGCGTCAGCCACGACATTCGCCTTGCCTGGGTGATAAAAGATTTCGAGGTCATAATCCTTAATCAACTCCAACCACCTCCTCTGCCTCATATTCAACTCCCGCTAAGTAAATATGTTCTTCAGACTTTTATGATCGATAAAAATATGGCATGCAGAGCCAAAAATATAGTGACGCCAAATCTTGAGCGCAAAAACAACTGCTGCTAACTCCAAATTGTGAGTAGGGTAGTTGAGCTCGTACAGCCTCAACTATCTCGACGCATACGCGATATTCTTGTTGTGCTGCATCAACACGCACCCAAAACCCTGACTGAAGCATCGCTATAGACGTCAAAACCCTCGTTGCCACACGGCACGCTAAAATCAGGGCTGAAGTCAAACGCCTCTTCAACTCCTCAAAACTCGACTGCCTCTCGTCATTCCAGATGAACGTCTCTGATTTTTGGAGCAAATGTGTAAGTGGACGAGCCAGTTTCTAGAACCCCTCAACGAACCTACGGTAGTAGCCATCTAAACCCAAGAAACTACGGACCTCCTTCACATTCTTAGGCAGTGCCTAATCCAGCACTGCCTCAATCTTCTGCGGATCCACACGGACCCCCTCGGCTGAATTCACGTGACCCAGAAACATCACTTCCTTCAGCTAGAATTCACATTTCGAGAACTTCGCATAGAGTCACTCGGTCCTCAAATATCTAACACCACACGCAGATGATGTGCATGCTCCTGCTCATTCCTCGAATAAATATGAATATCATCAATGAAGACGACGACACACTTATTCAAATACTTGATGAAGACCTTGTTCATCAACTGCATGAACACTGTCGGCGCGTTAGTTAACCCGAAGGGCATAACCACAAACTCATAATGTCCGTATCTCGTCTGAAAAGCTGTTTTCGGAACATCAGACTCTTTCACCCAAAGCTGATAGTACCCCGATGTTGGGATAACAATCCCTGCATCGAGGTTTTGATAAAGTGTTTTGATAAAGTGCCAATCCAGCATACAGCAAGCTGCTGTATCGAAAGTCTAATAGAAGTTTCCAATCCTATATCGAAGACTTCTCATAATGCCATCATACAGCAACAGAGTCTAAAAGCACCAAGTATGGAAGTTGTCGCTTCATACAACAACATTCCATACAGCGACTACTCCACTATAGCCTACAGCACAAATGGATACAGCATTCAAGCTGTAAAGTATTGAGATCTTCAATACATATCGAAACAGGACTGGAGACCATTTGAAAAGGAATCTTTGTTATTCACTAAAGACGAGTCCCGTTTTATAAGAAGTATTTAAATACTGAAAAGATAAAGTATTTAAATACTAAGCCTACAGAGATCTTTAAACAACGCAAAATCCGGATCTTGGTCTATACAAGTCAACCATCCAGTTGGAACGGATCTCTCTCAACGGATCTATTCAAAGGCTATATATATCCAAAGAGTTTGAAGATCAGAGACAACACAAAAACTTACACCTACGATAACAAGCGCTTACATGAATATATCTGAGCAAACATATTTCTTCAAGTATACTGCATATTCTGAGAGAAGAAATATCCAAGTGCTCAACCTTGAACAACACATCATCAGCTAAAGCTCAAGAAAGTCAAGTTGTTGTTAAAATCATCATTCTTTCATTGAACAAACCCATCAGCCCTGTGTGGACTGAGAAAGCCTTGCTTTTCATGAACTGTGTGTGACAGACTTGCATTGAAGATACAAAGCTTCGGAACTGTGTGTGAAGAAGTTAGTCAAGTGAATGCTTTAACCAATCTGTGTGAACGGTTGAAAGCTATGATCATTGTATCAATCTGTGTGAATGATACATTGAGAGGTTTGATTATAAATACGTAGTTGTGTACGTAGTATTTATAATAAACATTTTCAGTCCTGTGTGGAGGACCAGTGGACGTAGAGGGGTTTACCTCGAACCACTTTAATTACTGTGTCATTTACCTTCTGCATTTACTGTTTTATTAACAGTGATTATTTTTAAGTATACACTTCATATCGAGTTGCTGTATTTACAGCAACTTATTTTTTCAAGTCTTCCGCTATGCACTCTAAACTTGAAAACCGTACAGCTTATTGCTTAAACACTTTCCAAGCTGTATTATGTATACTTAGTGGCCAACAAGTGGTATCGGAGCGGTTGATTCTAAAAAGAATCAGTCGTATTTTTGACCGAATCAGATCCAAGAATCACTTATCTTTTTAAAAACAATTTTTTTCTTTCCTATATTCTAGTATGGATACATCAATGATCAATAAAGTCCCTATGTTTTCTATTAATGAATTTGACGATTGAAGAATTGGGATGGAGGCTCATCTTGCAGCAATGCACGAAGAGATGATTTTTGTTATATATGATGGCCCCATAAAAATCATGAAGGTAAATCCAGCCCCAAGGATTGAAGGCCAAGCTCATTCAGAGATGCTCGAGAAAGAGCGCGATCAATGGATGACAGATGATCGGAAATGCGCCAACCTCGATAATGTTGCTAAGAACGCGTTATTTGTCACTCTTGACAAAGGCATGTTCTCAAAGGTAAAGAGCTGTAAAATATTCAAGGATATCTGGGATAAACTCAAGTTAATTTGTGAGGGAACTGAGCTCTCAAAAGAAAACAAGATTTCAAAATTAACTCAGCAATTCGAATCTTTTGAAATGAAACCAACTGAAACACTTGAGGAACTTGACCTCAGATTCACTGGAATTGTTGGTGAACTTGAAGCATTAGGTAAGATTTATACCCAAAGGGAGAAGAACCTAAAAATTTTCAGTTCTCTCCCTGCCTGATGGGACATTAAGACCACAGCTATGCGTTTGTCGTGCAATCTTCATGAAATATCTACTTTTGATCTCTTTTCTGACCTCAAAGCATTTGAGTACGATATAGACAGGAGATAGAAAGCTGAAGAATCTCCCACAAGGACTACAGCATTAGCCGCTGTATCCAACCAAATACACAGCATGCCCAGCTCATCAAAGCCCATTCACAAGAATGCTGATAGCGACGATGACATCCTGTCACAAGACGAAATGGCGCTCCTCGTGCATAAGTTCAAGAAGTTTATCAAGCAGTCGGAAAAGACTCCATACAGGCCCAAGCTTGTTCACAAGGTAAATACCGAAACTTCCTCTGGTGACGCTAACCTGTGTTATAATTGCAGGAAACCAGGACATTATGCAAATAAATGTCCTCATCCCAAAGTTCAAAGGTGGCCGGAAGCCGAGCAACAAGAAAAGGATGAAAGAAGACGTGCTTGGAAAAACAAGCTCAAGGCCCTGATTGGTGAATCGGAAGCCTCCCCCGTACCATCAAAGTCCGAAGAATGTCTTCAGGTAGTCACTGACAGTGACTCATCTGATGATGAATTCGAAGATAAAGCCTATATGTGCTTTATGGCCAAAGACATTCCGGAAGATAAATATAGCGATGATGAGGTAAGCTCAACCTCAGCTATTCCTACCAATGCATCTCATACTTTTGCAAACATGATGAATGAGTTTAAGAACATTCAAAAGGCCCACGAGACATTGAGAAATGAAAATATGCATCTCTAACTTTCTAACCTAGAGCTGAAAGAAGAAAACGACTTGCTGAAAATAAACTATGAAAATATGTCTGTTGATTGTGAAAACAGCAAAGTCGATCATGAAAAACTCATGGAGAGCAATCATCAACTTGCTTTTGAACTAAGTGAGACTAAATCTCATAGTGAAAGCAAGAAAAATGATTTTGTTCTGCTTCAATCCAAAGTAAAAACTCTCGAAAAACGAGAAGGATAACTTGAGACCATTCTGAAATCTTTCGAGAAATCCTCTAAAAGAATGGAAGAAATTCTAAGCACTGGGCAACATGCTCATGATAAAAGTGGCTTAGGATATAGCTCATTTTTCAATAAAGGGAAAACTAGTACCGTATTCATCATGGGTGTGGAACCCATTTCCATATCGAAAGAAATTCCAAGTCCTGTGAAGGAACCTGTTGCACTGCGAACAGCAAAAGCTGCCATTCCTCGACCACAGTCATATTACAGACATCGGAATCACCAGCCATTCAGACCTGTAAGGCATACCCACCAGCATGCTCCCCGAGCATATCAACAGCACCAACAGCCGTTCAGAAAGAAGGCTGTATCCAAATATCAAAGGCCCGCACGGCAGTACTTTCAGTATAGCACGCCTTGGTATTGGATACAGGAGCCTCGTTATCCCTCGCGAAAGCATGTATCCTCACAGTATCAGCAACAGCTTTGGGAATCCAACTGGAGACCCAGAAGGCAAGTTTTAAGGCTGAAGAAAATGGCTCCACCTCCAAGACGGCAGTCGTACTGGACTAAGAATAACCCTGAATTTTACATGCATAATAATTATCATGGTTATAGCGACTACGTACCTGTCCAACGTAGACATAGCAACTAAGGACCTAAACCATCATACAGTAAACCTATTGTTGTTAGGAAAATCTGGGTACCTAAAGGCACTAACATCCATGGACCCAACAATCAAAGGGGACCTAAATCTACCTAATTTGTTTGCATACATGACATTACAGAGAAGGACATCTGGTACTTCGACAGCGGATATTCTCGGCACATGATAGGAGACAAAATCAAGTTGTCAGATTACGTAGAAGGTTGCGGTCCAAAAGTGCGCTTCGGTGATAAATCTAAAGGAAGAACAAAAGGGAAGGGAACCCTACTTGTAGGAAAATTCAAAGTCACCGATGTAGCTTATGTTGAAGGCTTACAGTATAATCTACTTAGTATTAGCCAGTTCTGTGACAAACAGTTCTCGGTGAAATTTTATATAGATCACTGTAGAGTCAAGAACATCCTGACCAAAGAAGTTGTGCTCACAGGAAGCAGATCAGGTAATATGTGTATTGCTGACTGGATGCCTATGTGCTCCACAATTCCTTGTTTTGTTGCCAAAGGCACTGCAGATATAAGTTGTCTATGGCACAATAGGATGTCTCACGTCAACTTCAAGAGAATCAACAAGCTCTCCAGATAGGGAATTGTTAGAGGATTGCCAAATGTATCATTCCAAAAAGACAGCGTTTGTGGACCCTATCAGAAAGGCAAGCAAATCAAGACCACCCTGAAGAGCAAATCCTACCTTTCCACTCACAGAGTTTTAGAAATGCTACATATGGATCTATACGGTCCTGTAGACCCGGTAAGTTTGGGAGGTAAGAAATACTGTCTCGTTATTGTTGATGACTTTTCCAGGTATGCTTGGACAATCTTCCTAAGCAAGAAGAAGGAAACAACATCAAAGTTGCCCGAGCACCTGAGAAAGATTCAGAATGAGAAAGGGTTGAGTATCGTGTCCATTCGTTCCGATAGAGGTACATAATTCACTAACCACTTTATAGAGCAATACTGTTCGGAAAATGGGATACAGCACGAATACTCAGCTGCCCATACACCTCAACAAAATAGTGTTGTCGAGCGAAAGAACAGGACGCTAAAAGAAGCAACAAGGGCAATGATTGCCGCAAGCAAGTTGCCACAGCGTTTCTGGGGCGAAGACACCAATACAACGTGTTATACACAAAACCATTGTATCATCAACAAGCACCACAACAAAACAGCTTACGAGGTATGGAACAACAAAACTCCACTAGTTTCATACTTTCACATATTTGGATGCAGGTGTTACATTTTGAACAACGGTAAGGATCAACTTAGAACCTTGGATGAGAAGGGATATTTGTAGGATATTCCTATGTCAACAAAGCTTACAAGATCTTTAATAAAAGGAAGTTGACAATTGAGGAATCAGTTCATGTAGTGTTCGATGAACCTCACCATGATCCTACATGAGTAGAAGACCTTACTTAGAACATCCAACAACTTTCCATCATTGATCCACCAACTCCTATAGAACCTGTCGTTGACTTAGAAATCAACCCCGCTGTAAGAACTGAAGTAGATGAAGTCGATGTTGTACAAGCTGAAGCTGAAACTACAGCAACTCAAGATATAGTACGGGACCCCGAATTAGAACCCGACAAAATATGGTTGAGAGATCACCCACAGGAATTGATCATAGGAAACATTGATGCTGGAGTATCTACCCGTAGGAGAATACAGAGTACACAAGGAAATGTACTATGTGCGCAAGAAGAACCCGAGTCTGAGATATCTCCATTCCCTTAATGGAAATCTCAATCTGAACTTAGAAGACTTAACTCGTGCACTATTGTTGTATTCTTAGCCCAATCCGAACCTGTTTCTACCAAAGAAGCTCTCAACAATTCACATTGGATTTCATCTATAGAAGAAGAGCTTAACGGTTTTGAAAGAAACAATGTATGGTATCTTGTACCCAGACCTACGCATCAATCTGTAATTGGAACCAAATGGGTATTTAGAAACAAGAAGGATAGAAATGGATTCATTATCATAAATAAATCCCGACTAGTCTCCCAAGGCTACAGACAGGAAGAAGGCATAGACTACGATGAAACATTTGCCCATGTAGCCAGACTAGAATCCATTAGGATATTTCTAGCCTGTGCCGCCCATAAGAGCTTCATTGTATATCAAATGGACGTCAAAGTGCATTCCTAAATGGAGACCTTTCCGAAGAAGTATGTGTTGAAGAACCACGAGGGTTTGTCAATCCAGAAGGCGGAGACCTCATATACAGGATACGGAAAGCACTGTATGGACTTAAGCAAGCCCCTAGAGCATGGTATGAGACTCTGTCCCAGTATCTAACCGATAATAGATTCGAGAAAGGTGCTGTGGACAAGACCTTATTCAAAATACAGGAAGGTGATGACCTCCTAATGGTTCAAATATATGTTGACGATATAATATTTGGTTCAACTAACCTTGCTTTGTGTCAAAGGTTCTCTCATCTCATGCAAAGTAAATTTGAAATGAGTATGATGGGAGAACTTAGTTATTTCCTAGGATTGCAGGTAAAGCAGTTGCCTACAGGGTTATTCATCAACCAGGAAAAATACAGCAAGGAACTTCTCAACAAGTTTGGAATGAATACTTCCAAATCATCGTCAACCCCCATGAGTACTTCCGTGCAAATTAGTGCTGATGAAGTTGGAAAGCCGGTTGATTAATCACTCTACAGGAAGATTATTGGCTCACTCCTGTACCTAACAGCTAGCAGGCCCGATATCCAGTTTGTTGTAGGATTGTGTGCGCGATATCAAGTAGCACCTAAAAAATCACACTTCACAACAGCCAAATGAATCCTGAAATACGTCAAAGGAACAGTCGATGTAGGACTGTGTATCCTAAAGAAGGCGGATTCGATTTAATTGGCTACAGCGACTCGGATCTTGTAGGTTGCAAGCTAGATATGAAGAGTACAAGCGGAACTTGTCGCTTTCTTGGACCTAGACTTGTGTCTTGGTTTAGCAAGAAACAATTGGCAAACTCGCTTTCAACAGCTGAATCAGAATACTATGCTGCTGGTAGTTGTTGTATGCAGATCCTTTGGATGCAACAACAGCTGTCAGACTATGGAATTGAAGTCAAAGAAATGCCGATAATGTGCGATAGCACGAGTGCAATTGCATTAACGCACAACCCTGTATTGCACTCGCGTACGAAGCACATTCACATGAATCATCACTTCATCAGAAATCATAATGAGAACAAAGATGTTCGGCTGGAAAAAATTCATACAGATATCCAGTTAGCCGACATCTTTACCAAACCTCTCGACACGTCTGCATGCTTCGACATGAATTGGGATTTCTACAGCCTGACTCCCTGTAAGTTTTTAATGGTTTTACTCAACAATTGAGGGGGAATGCTGTAACACCCAAGAATACAATATCCAACGATAATTATATGTACACTCAGACTATCAGAACAGCACTGTAGGAACAAAGAGGCATAAATTATCCTACAGCTGACGTGTGCAATAATTAAGGGGGAATACAGTATGACCCATGAATACAACGGCAATCCGAAAGTTGTTGTATGGAACTGAAACCCGTATGTACCTTTTAAGGGGGAACGCTGTATTTTCGCGGATACAGCACACACTATGGGAAATCAATTAATATGTCATTTATTTTAAAACTATTTTTAGTCCATGTGCCCTGTTATTATTTAAAATTCTTTTGCATTAAATGCTTTTACATGACATCTAGACATTGGTATCTCAAAAGCCACGATATTTCAAATTATTTTATTATTTCACATGACCAATTTCGGGCAATAAGGGAAATTGATACATCAGATGTGGGACCCGCTCTCATTTTAAAATTGGATGGATAAGATGTACCCGTTACACTCAGTCCATCCTGATCGTCCATTTTAAACAACGGTTCCTATCCCTTAAATCTAACCGTTCATTATCTGGAAACCCTTCACCACTGCCCACTATAAAAGGACTGTTAATGCCTCTCCAGACTCTTTACGCTTTCTGCATATTCAACGAGTCTTTGAGCATACATCCTACAAGTCTTGTTTCTTTTAACTGCATTTTTCTTTGAATCTTCCTCACTTTTCTTTGAGAAACAACAATGGCATCTTCACATACCTCCTCTCTCTCTCAAGAAGACCTCCAACATTATTGACGGACAGATCTTTACCAGATCTGTAGTCATTGAATGTGTTCATTCTGAAGGTGATGACGTCGAATCGATGGAGTATGTCATTACGAGGATTCGTCAACAAGGCCTCTATCGCCTTGGAATTCACACTGTTGAGCGTTTCGATGCTCAAATGGTTGAGGAATTTTACCTCAATGCTGATGTCCATTTCTTTTCTCTTGCACAGGGAGGAAATGTTGCTGACATCACTTATGTCATTCGCGGAGTGGCGTGTTGACCAAGAACTGCTTCAGAATATTTTCAGGCTACCTGCTGATAGCCTTACCATGGAAGATCTTAAGACCTTTGGGTCCCAAGAAATCCTAACCAGATACTATGGCTTATTCACCAGTTCAGCATCGGTTGAAACGGTTCACACTTATTGCCACAAGAAACATTTTTATCTACCTTTTGTTTATTTACACGATTTTTGCTGTCGTGTCATTGAAAATAGAACAGGTGCATTCGATATGTGCACCAATTTGAGATTCAGAATGATGCTCGCCATCATGACCTGTGAAAAGGTCAACTGGTGCCAAATTATTCTCAAGAGGCAGCAGGAAAAAGTATCCAAACATGCCTCTCAAAAGAAGTCCTTTAGTTTGTTTTTGAATTACATTCTGACAAAATGCGGTGTTCCGCAAGCCAAAGAAGCAAAGAAGATCAACTCTCGGATATACATTGGAAGCATCAGGCCCTCTGTTTTTAACAATGAACCCCTGATTACGAACAGACCTTTTGTTCGAACTTTGCCCCTTTCTGCCGATCTGAGGGATGTGTGTTGGAAGTCCCAGAGCGAGGAGACTTCAAGGAAAAGGAAGAGATATCACAGCAAAACTCCCATTGCTGGTGAGAAGCCGAAAGAGAATCTAAGGACTTTCGAAAACAAATAAAGTGGCCCAACCCTCTGTATCGAGCTCCTAGGGCGCAACCCCTGCAGAAGAGATGACTGCTACTGTCGCGACAGTAGATCCCGAGCCTTTGGCGGCTACGACGAATACACAGACGTCTGCCAATTTAAAAGATTCTGGCGAGTCGGCTGCCTCTTTGGAGCCAATAGCCACATATCCTATTTGGGATTCCACACCCGTTCAGGATCCTTCTCCCCTCAGGGTACCAACCCCTGTTCGGGATCTAGCTCCAACACAGGAACCCATGCCTGTCGAGGAACCCGTGCATACAGTGGACCCAAGTGCTATACGCAGCCCTTCCCAAGATGACATAATAAACAAAACATTGATTTCTATGCAATTTGAGCAGGCATATGAATGCTTTGTCCAGTGGAAAACCTACAGGCTTTCTCCGTACAACACTTTGTACAACTGGAGCGAATGGTGCGAAGAAGAAAGGTTTGTTTTGGAAGTGACGGACTCTCAAGATCTTGAAATCCTGATCCAATGGGACAACTGTGCTGTAAAGAGTTGATCACAAGCCACCTGATGGACAAAGCAGATGCCCACAGGAAAGGAAAAGCAAAATCCTTTGGCTCAACTCCACACAGTCCTAAATCCGATCATGACTCGGACGACGATGACGATGCCCTCCAGGCAGGTCTGAGAATGAGTCGTGAGGAAAACCAACCAGATCAAGGGACCTCAAGCCAAAATAATGTTCCCAACAGTGAGGATTCGGTCCCTCCTATTGCGGAGGAACAACCAACCACTGAACAGGCACCCGAGCCTATAGCCACCGACGACTAGACCCGCGTCATCCCGCGCGAGGATTCAGTACCTCTGCCAGAGCAGGCGGACGCTGAGAGACAGCAGGGGGAATTAGTCCCTCCTGTATCCATGTCTACAGAACCCATTCCAGAACAGGAGGATACAGCAACCCCTATTGCCGAGCCCGCATCGGATGCTCCTGCGCCTTCAATTGTACTGGAATCCGACGGCAGTATAATACCTGAGAATGTCCAACTAGATTGATGTCCCAATGTGAACTTGAGACAGTTGAATGGAGTTGAAGATTTTGCCCATCCCGACTCTCCCCGGACCATCGAGAAGAAAGAGCAATTGCATGCTCTTGTCTGCCAAACCATTTTCCTGCAGGATGCCGTTAATGCCCTGCATATTGTTGAAAATGAGATTGATTGGTTACATCAGTCAGCCGTTGAAGAAATGACTGGTATGAGGCATGAAGTTTCAAAAGTGTAAGAAGCCTTCCGTATTCTGCCTACCATCTTCAAGCAGGCCCTCAACCAATTGCAACAGTGTTAGGAGCAAATCCTGCTAGAAGAACAAGTAAAGCTTCGTATTTCTGAGCCAACACAGGATCCGCTCTTATTGAATCAGGTTCCCAACTTCGAGCATACGATAAAAAGATTCAGGATATGTCGCAGGTGCTCAGCTCCCTTGTTGACAAATGTCAAGTTTCGAGTCTAAACAAGAGGATGCCTTGAAAATTATTAAGCGACTTGATGAGAAGGTGTCCTACCTTGATGACGCCAAAAAGGGGGAAGAGGCTAGGGAAGCTGCAAGGAGAACAAGGCTCGAGCAAGAGAATGAGATGGAAGCTGCTTTTGGAGACAGCATCACTGCTGATATTGCTCATCTATCATCTCCTACTCCCAATGTTAGGATACAGGAAGATCGTCAAGAATTCCACTACCCTAAGTTTCCGTGGAAGAACCTTGTTCAAAAGCCACAAGCAATAAACCTCCTAGCTAACCGACAGCCAACTGCCGACGAGATCAAGATCTATAGGAAGAATGAACTGTTAAGATACTTCGTAGTTCTTATCAGGGACTCCACCATATTAAACAGTTGCAGGACGGTGCAGCAAGCCACAGAGGAATTTAAGAAGAGGTTGGACGAAGGAACGCTCCCGCTCCAACAGAAGATGAAGTCCAAGCATAAAAAAGGAGACTTGGTTACCCACCCAGAAGATTGGATCCTGGCGTTCGATAAATCTTATGAAGGTCAACCCATCTATATAAATCGAAACAGAGATGCACTGCAGAATTGGTAGAAGGGTACCAAGAATGACCCTAGAAGGACTTGGAGACATTCTGATTATAGGAGCTAGATTCCTTCCTGTATTCTTACTTGTATTCTTATTTTTTTTAGACAGCAAAAACATTGTAATCCTTGTTCAACATCAATAAAATATTTCTGTCTTGAAAGATTACAACTCGTAATCTACCGTGCTCCCGTGTGATTACGCAATTCAATCCATTTGCTGAATTTATACAAGTATAAAAACTTGTTAACACTACACCATATATGGTCTTTCCCAACACTAAAAACCGGTGTTGCCACGTAAAATGTTGCCTTAGATGGTTAAGAATAGATTAAAGTTGATTTAAGCCAACATAATAATTTGATGTTGCCGTTGATGTGAAGACGTGTTGCCTTAGATGCAATAAGTTCTTCAATGCCAACATTTATACTGGTGTTGCCTTAGATACCGAAAAAGTGTTAAAAAGGGAGAAAATGCCAACACCTTCTCAATTATTTGCATAGTACAAAAAATAAAGCCCGCTCCTTTAGAGTTTAGATTAGGGGTGTGCAGAAAAACCTAATCCGGAAAACCGAACCAAAAATCCAAAAATCCGATCCGAACCAGTCCGATCTGATGTCTTCGGATCGGATTTTGGATTAGAATTTTACATATCCAAAAATTCGGATCGGATCGGATTAAATTCGTGGATTTTCGGATTAATCCGATCGATTCGAAATATATAAAAAAAAAAAAGAAACTTTATATTATTTTTAGGTAAAACGCTAGAAAAAACTTCCGAATTAATCCGATCCATCCGAAATATATATATATAATAAAAGAAATTTTTATTATTTTTGGATTATGATTTTTATTATTTTTATTAGTTTTTAAAATTTTCGGATTTTTTGGATTAAATCCGATCCGATCCGATCCGGATTCGGATTGACCCGAATCTGATCCAAACGATCGGTTCGGATTTCGGATTGAGCAAAAGGTGATCCGAAATTTTGGATCAATCCAAATTCGGATCGGATCGGATCAATTCGATCCGAATGCACACCCCTAGTTTAGATACAATTATGCCCGCTAAATAAGCTCGCTCAATTAAAAACACAAAAAATAAAACACAATTCACAAACAATTGAACATAATTTACAAATAATAATCTTAAAACACCATTGAAGCCCGATCCTTCACTCTCTCGTTCTCTTGTTCTCTCTTCGGAGGTAATGTTTCTCTCAGTCTCTCTCTCTCTCTCTCTCTCTCTCTCTCTCTCTCTCTCTCTTTGTCTCTCTCTCTCTCTCTCTCTCAGTCTCTCTTGTTCTCGTTCTCTTGTTCCCGTTTCTCTCATATCACGGTGCTCGGTGTTGTCATCTCTCTCTCATCTCACTTCGGTATGCGGTTCTCAGTTCTAGGTAATCTCAGTTTGTAGGTAATTTTTCTCTCTCTCTCTCCCTCCCTCACTCACTCACTCACGTAGCTTTTAAGTTATTAATTTAGGTGGGGGGTTAAACCCTAATTTTGGGGCTTTGTATGATTTTAAATTTTGGGTTGTTGAAAACCCAAATTTTCTTTCTATCTGTCTATTTATTTTTATGTAATTAGGGCTTCGATTAAGTTGGGTTATGTTCGTGCCTGATTCAAAACTTTTGAATAAAGATCGATTAAGTTGGTTTGTGTGTTATAATTTGATGTTTGTTTACAGCCAGACAATGTTTTACTAACATTAAGATGTGGCAGTTAGTGGTTCTAGGTCTACTTTACAGTTCCCCCTTCAATAATTTCTAAGGTTTCAGAATTTAAACCTGACATAATCTAGTCCGTAAGGTTTCAGAGTTAATGGTTCTTATTATGTAGTTGTTTCTTACAGTTTTAGGTTTTGATTTTGAATTATGACAATACCTATGATTATTTCAATATAAGAAATAAGAAAAATATCCAGATAAGATGGAATTTGTTAAACCACAATATACTTATAGAAAGGGGGGTTGAATACAAGTATAATCAATATGTCTGATTTTCGATAATTAATGACACAGATGAATCGAACTGTTTGTATTAAAAATTCTGAATACTTATACTGAAAACGGTGAGCTAGTGATATGCTTAATACATATCTGCAAACATTTTCATCTATAGTTGGCAGTGGCATAGTTAGTCGTTTACTCCCTTATTCTATTTTAAGTTTACATAGCATTCTTGTCAGTGGTTTAGCTTCCTTCATGTGGGAATCAGTAGCTTACGAGAAAGACGAGATGCTCATGTCTTAACTTCAATATTTGCAGCCACTTTCAGATGCCTGTAGCGTAAATCATGTAGAGATTTGCAAAATATTAGAGGAACATGGCGGAATTGATCCGGTATATCACTTCTATACCTAATGCCTTGCATGATATTATATTCTCCTCATAATCTGAACTTGCCCTTGTGGTATCAGGTTTAAGTTTTGATGAGCATGGTGTTACACCATCGGCTAAGTTTAACATCTTACAATTGTATTAGTGTTACTCTCTTTGACTAAGATTCTTATACTTATGTCTCTGTGCAGTTAATATTCTTCACTCTCTAGATCATCCAAATGTTCTGAAATTCAATTCCTGGTAAGCCTGCTAACTTACAGGACAGAAAATATAGTGGCATTTTTTAAAAGAAAGGAATATTACATTTGACTGTATTGTTAATATTTATCAATATAAAAGCATGTCGAATAAGCGTTGGAGTTTGAGCTAATGAATTCTGTGTTTATGCTTGATTTACATATTAGGTATAAAACCACTGCTCACTTGTGGTTGGTGTTGGAGTATTGTGTTGGAGGAGACCTCATGACCTTACTCAAACAGGTAGCTATATGTACACATATCTAATAGCAATCTGTTATATGTTAGTGGACAATAGTCTATCGTTTCTATCAGAACTGATAGAGATATCCTTGGATCCTTTTCGTGTGCATGGTCATTTCACGGTGACAGACACTTTATTTTTCACGCGTGTAGCCAATATCGGCTAGCAAAACAAATAAGCGAGGTTGGTATGTTTGTTAAATTTTAATTCTTCTTAATTTCGGGTACTATCATACTATGAGTTCAAATTACAATTGAACAATTGCTATATGAGAAGCTGAGTCTTTGAATTTATTATGTTGATTGTGATTGTAATATGATGTCACTAAGGAATGTAGAGGGATGGCCAAAGATCCGGTAGAACGATATAGTCATTACTATTATAGATGGGCTACCATTGAAGCGGTGAGTACTATTGTCAAGAACTTTTGAATATAATGAAATTCATTTCTTGTACCATATGTATTTCTTACTTTTCTGGTCTTTCCCTATAATGCAAGAGGGTAGCAATAATATTTATATGCTGAATCTTTTTTTCATGAACCTTTTTCACAGTACATATATTACGTGCACATAGGCGCACTGTGTGTGTATGCGCACTTATGCACGCCCCGTGTGTGTGTGTGGGTGGGTGCAACATTTTTTGTTGGTCATGTTTATTGTCAGTCTTATAACCTGGAGATTATTAATTATCATGTCAACTTCACTTTTCATATTTTTAGGTTGTATGTAAAGCATCAACTGTCCATCCACAAGATTCTAAGTTCCCTGAAAATGCTTTAGATGATATGACAAAGCTAACTTATCTGCACGAGCCTGGTGTTTTGCAGAATATAAGTTGCCGATATGATCTCAATGAAATATATGTAAGCATTTGTTTTTTTTTGTAACAATATTTTTCTTTTTGCTGTTTAGTTATGAAAGTTTTTGTTGTGGTAACTTCTGTGCTGATGACATTTGCTATAATTGCACTGCAACTTACATATGCTCATTTGCTTTATTCTTTGCAGTATATCTATATGACCTGAAAGTCGTATCTTTTCCAGATTTTTTATTCTCTAAAGTTATCAACAGAGGTTGTAGTTAATTTTTCTTTATCATTTATAATAGTTTTCTGGCACGACAAGTTTAAGATTTCTTCTTCTTTGTAGACTTATACAGGTGAAATATTGTTTGCTGTCAGTCCATTCCAACATCTACCACATTTGACAAGGATGTGATGAAAAAGTATAAAGGGGTTGCTTTACATGAGCCGAGCCCGCACCCATTTGCTATTGGAGACTCACCATACAGGCAAACTTCATATATTACTGTCTCTGAACTCCTCAAGTATTTTGATTTCACAGTGCCTTAAAAATAAATGGAATTTCAAGTGCAGGCAAATGGTCAATAAGGGAGTAAGCCAATCAATTTTGGTTAGTGGAGAAAGTGGAGCTGGCAAAACAGAAAGCACAAAAATGCTTATGCAGTATCTTGCATACATGGGTGGGAGAGCTGCAAGTGAAGGACGGAGTGTGGAACAGCAAGTCCTAGAAGTATATAGATCACTGAAAATTCTATTTTCGTTTTTTTAATCAAACTTGGTGTATAATATAAGTAAAAACGTTGGTTAAGTTTTTACTTTCTTTTAGATATGCGAAGTAATTTTATATAAACTTTTTAATCTTGGCAGTCTAATCATGTTCTTGAAGCATTTGGTAATGCAAAGACTATGAGGAAAAATAACTCAAGGTGTCATAGTTTGTTTATGAAAATGTTTTTAGGATATAATTGTGACATTAGAAATTTAGGTAACATGAAAATGTGTAGCTAAAATTGGAGAAGTGTTAGTTAAACAAGTATTGCAATAACAAAAAACGGTATTGCTAAAACATGAAGAGTGTTTAATAAAAAAATATTGCAATAACAAAAAAAGGTGTTGCTAAAATAAGAAAAGTGTTCAATAGAAATATGTTGCAATAATAAAAAAAATTTGTGTTGCCAAAACAATTAAGTGTTACATGAACCAGTGTTGCAGAAGGAAAATATGGTGTTGCAATAGGTTCGATGAAAAATTCCATTTGGTGTTGCTATAGACAAAAAAAAGTATTGCCATAGATGCCTAATGCAACATATATACTGATGTGGCCCTAAACTGAGAAAAGTGTTGGCTTACACCCCTAAGGCTACGGGACTATATCCAACATTGCTAAAATTGGAAAAAGTGTAGCCTTAAACCAATTTTGAGCTTATAGCAACATATTTTATGCTTTTTTACACTTTTTTTAGTGTTGTCAAAGACCATATATGGTGTAGTGTAAGCTATAAGAACTTGAATGCGAACAGTTCATAAATTAAGTTGTATGTATCTAGACTACACTGTAAGATTGTGCTTGCGCGCCAATCATAAGTTTAAAGATGTAATACTCTTTTTCAAAGTTGAACTTGCCTGTGAGCAGTTCTTAGTGTTAGGATATTTGCTGAAGGCCAGAATATTCGACAGAAGACCAAGAAATCTGCCCTCTTGAAAGATGTTTCATTAGGTGTCAAGATTTTGGCATCATCAAGGATTTGTGAAAAACATCAAGAGGATTTAAGGAGACTTTGAAATTTATAAAAAAGAAGGAAATGGTTGGGATAACAATCCCTGTATCGAGGTTTTGAAAGAGTGTTTTGATAAAGTGCCAATCCAGCATACAACAAACTGTTGTATCGAAAGTCTAATCGAAGTTTCCGATCCTGTATCGAAGACTTCTCATAATGCCATCATACAGCAACAAAGTCTAAAGGCGCCAAGTATGGAAGCTGTCTCTTCATACAGCAACATTCCATACACCGACTACTCCACTATAGCCTACAGCAAAAATGGATACAGCATTCAAGCTGTAAAGTATTGAGATCTTCAATACCTATCGAAACAGGACTGAAGACCGTTTGAAAAGGAATCTTTGTTATTAGCTAAAGACAAGTCCCGTTTGATAAGAAGTATTTAAATACTGAAAGAATAAAGTATTTAAATTAAGCCGATAGAGATCTTCAAACAACGCAAAATCCGGATCTTGGTCTATACAAGTCAACCATCCAGTTGGAACGGATCTTTCTCAACGGATTCCTCTCAACGGATCTATTCAAAGCCTATATATATCCCCAAGAGTTTGAATATCAGAGACAACACAAAAACTTACACCTACGATAACAAGCGCTTACATGAATATATCTAAGCAAACATATTTCTTCAAGTATACTGCATATTCTAAGAGAAGAAATATCCAAGTGTTCAACTTTGAACAACACATCATCAGCTAAAGCTCAAGAAAGTCAAGTTGTTGTTCAAACCATCATTCTTTCATTGAACAAACCCATCAGCCCTGTGTGGACTGAGAAAGCCTCGCTTTTCCTCAACTGTGTGTGACGGACTTACATTGAAGAGACAAAGCTTCGGAACTGTGTGTGAAGAAGTTAGTCAAGTGAAAGCTTTAACCAATCTGTGTGAACGGTTGAAAGCTACGATCATGTATCAATCTGTGTGAACGATACATTGATAAGTTTGATTATAAATACGTAGTTGTGTACGCAGTATTTATAATAAATATTTTCACTCCTGTGTGGAGCGCCAGTAGACGTAGAGGGGTTTACCTCGAACCACTTTAATTACTGTGTCATTTACCATCTGCATTTACTGTTTTATTAACTGTGATTATTTTTAGGTATATACTTCATATCGAGTTGCTGTATTTACAGCAACTTATTTTTACAAGCCTTCCGCTACGCACTCTAAACTTGAAAACCGTACAACTTGTTGCTTAAACACTTTCGAAGCTGTATTCTGTATACTTAGTGGCCAACACCCAATCTCAAGTCGATCTTCGAGAATACCGCAGTTCCCTGCAACTGATCGAATAAGTCATCAATCCTCGGTAAGGGATACTTGTTCTTTATGGTCACCTTGTTTAGATCGCGATAGTCGATACACAAACGCAGTGAACCATCCTTCTTCCGCACAAACAGAACCGGTGCGCCCCAAGGCAAAGTGCTCAGTCGAATATACCCCGACTCAAGAAGCTCACTCAACTGCTTATTCAACTCAGCCATCTCTGAAGGTGCCATGCTATACGGCGCCTTCGAAATTGGAGCCGCACCTGCCTCTAACTCGATAGCGAACTCTACCTCACGGTCCGGTGGCAAACCCGGTAACTCGTCAGGAAAGACATCAGGGAACTCACTAATAGCTGGAATCGATGAAAACTCGACTCCACCATCCCCCGCCTTGAGGGCGTAGCACCAATAACCAGTACACCCCTTTCGCAGGAGTCTCATCGCCTTCAAGGTGTTAATTACGAACTTCTGGTTTCGCGTCTTTCGCCCCGCGAAAGAGTGCTCGGTGTCGTCCTCAGCTAACATGGTGATGATTCTCGTGCGGTAGTTCATGATTGCACCATGCCGCTTGAGCCAATCATCCCCGAGAATCAAATCCTCACCCTCGATATTCACAACAATAAGATTAGAAAGCCAAGCCCTATCACAAATAACCACATAACAATGTCGGATATCTCGATCACCAACGATCCTATCGCTGCTAGAAAGTTTAATGATAAAAGGCTCAAAAGGCAACAAACAGTCAAGACCCAAACGGCACACACATTCCAGAGAGATAAACGAATACATAGCACCAGAATCGAAAAGCACATCCACATGATGAGAATGGATATGAAAGGTACCTATAGCCATGGTAGCTGCCGGATCATCGGCCCTCCTCATCTCATACACACGCGGATGAGCGGAGCCGACACTAGAATCTCCCCCTCTAGCGGTCTGTCCCCGACCTCTCCCTCGGCCAACATTCTGCGGAGGCTTAGGAGCAGATGATCCCTGGTTAACACTCAGTGCCCTAGGCGTTGGGAAAGAAGCCTGGCCACCGAAAGTCTTCCCTAAACGATCACAAAAGGAAGCCTTGTGGCCCGACTGGCCACAAGTATGACAAGTCAACTGTGGATGAGGACACTCCCGGTTCCGATGGCCCAGCTGGCCACACTTATAAAATCTGATCTCGTGAGTGGAGGCACTGGCAGTACTTCGGAAACCCCCAGAAAAATAAGCCGAACCGCCCGCAGGAAGATTAGCAGACTGAGACTTCTGCTGAACTCTGCCTTTGTGACTCGAAAAGTTGCCGACAGACTCCTGCTTCTTACTTTCTCGAGCCGCCTCACTGGCCATCAAGGACATATCATAAGTAAGAGCTATGCTCTGATAGTCCTTTAGGGTGGTGCAGGCGAGCCCAGACATGTAATCACGAATCTTCAGTTTCATTCATCTGGAAAAGTGGCAAATATTGTCATCCTCCTCCTTAACCTGGGCCTTCACATAGCCCAATTCCCGGTTGAAATCTGCAATGGCCTGAGAAACCGGAATATCTCGAGGCTGAGCATCATAAAAAGCATGGACACGGGCCTGACGAACCGGTCGCGGACAGTATTCAGCTTCCATAAGGCCCCTGAACTCATCCCAAGAAGCAACATGATCCGGAGGCTCAACGGCCTCCCACCAATCAGCATCCTCCCCAGTGAGAAAATACTGGGCGATAGGAACCTTGCGATCCTCAAGGCAGTTGGTGGCAACAAAGATGTTAGACATCTCCTTGATCCACCTCTCCTAGTCGAATCGGGTCTGAAGCCCCTGAGAACTGAGAAGGATGCATCTTGATGACGTCCTGAAGCCAGCAATCTGTTCCGGCCTAAGCAGTACGAGCCAGAGTCGGGTTCTGAACCGCCTAGGCTATAGTAGCCATTTGGTTCACCATTTGTTGCATCATACCTGCAACACCAATGTCGGCACCATTGTCGGCTGTATCATCTTGAGTAGCAGTACGGACCTGGTGACCATTATTACTGCCAGCTCCAGAAGAGTGTGACGTGGCCGCCCCACTTGCTGCCTCACGTCCCCGTCCGCGTCCACGACCACGGCCATGACCTCTTCCAGCATCCATACTGGAGATAAGGGGTAGCAAAAGCAATTCGATAATAGGTACGAGAGGAAAAACAGTCACAGGTGAAGAAACGAAAGTACGATACGAGAAAACAAGGAATCAAGTAAGGAAAACTTACGAGCACTGGAATTACCGAGATGATGGCAGTGGGGTGACGATGTACAAAACGAAACACGACTAGACCCAATTAACTAACAAGCCTAGGTATCCATAAACCTAGCGCTCCAATACCATTTTCTGTAACACCCCAAAGATATTCAGGGTATATTACAGCGCCGTGGACCCCTACATGGGACCCACCAGGCTATTTAAGGAATACCACTCGTCTAACCATCTCGGTTAGCGAGACAACGCACATCACCAGGACGAATTTAAAATGAATGGTATAACCGGTAAAACAGACATCACCGACAATCATAGATAACATTTAATGATACAAACCATAATCCGAGTAAAACGCGAGTGCTATCTATAAGTTCACAAGTTGGAAAACAATCGTATCGAAATGGACAACGGAAATAAAGAAACTCAATTGCACTCGTCAACAACCCTGGCCAGCATCCTCGTACTGTCCCAACGGCCGCTCGTCCGGCTGAACATAACCTGAAATTCATAACAAGAATTTATCCAAAATGGGTCCCCAAAGGGGTTAGCAATTACGCTAGTACAAGTAATCAAGGCAAACTATTCGCTTACACATTTCATAGTACGTGCATCAAGTTATTTCAAAAACCAAAACCATATATGTCTTTTCCCGGGAAACAAACAGTCAAAAATTACTTGCCTAAGACCGGGGCTAAACTACTGGTCCCATCCGAGGACTCTATGGACCCTCCCGGACTGGCCGTAGTTAAAATCAAATCACGCACATGCATCGCCTAGGACCGGGACTAAACTACTGGTCCTATCCGATCTATGGACCCTACCGGACTGGCTAGCCAACAAACTCGTGAATCCGGGGCTAAACCATTGGATTCCTCCGAGGCCCCGTCGGACCCTCTTGGAGTGAGCAAAGCACACAATATTATACACCACCATTTCATGTTAAGCATAAAGGTTTCATAAGAATACTTGCCTTGAGTAATGGACGACGACACGAACGGAAAGAAAAATCAACCACGATCGCTAGAAACCGACAAACCCGAACCTAATGAATTGAAGAACACAATCACTACAATTCTAAACTATTACGGAAATGGAATACACCCGGAAACCCACCTACGATTCATGTAAGTTCGTAAAAAATGACGAAGAGGGCGGATTGCAACCGAACCCTCTCGATTTCACAAAAACAATGAAACTTACCATGAACTCGTAGGGAAAACAAGAATACCACCAAGATTAATCATATACATCAATGATTAATCAACAATACGTAACGAATCGAACAAAAACTCAAAACCCCCCTAATTTTACAAAAATAGGGTTCTAGGAGATTACCTTGGATTAAGGACGAAGAACATGAGTAGATGTTGTTAATCTACAACAAGAACTCAAGAAAAATGATATCTGAATTGATTGGAAGAAGAAATCGCCTCCAAATCTCCTATGGGATCGCTCGACCGCGGGGAAGGAGAAGAAATGAATAAAGTGGCGAATCTGGGTCAACTCTCTCGTATATATAACCAGAGAGCTTAGCTTGCGCTAACAATCCACAGTTAGCGTGCGCTACTCGGTCCCGGGCCGAGCTGGTCCGGTCGGCCCTCGGGCCTAGAAAATCCGGGCTGGGCTGGGTCGGGCTGGGCTGGGCCGGCCCGGCCCACTGGTGATCGCTCGAATTCGCGTAGTATGGTTTTCAAATCCGATCAATTTTAAAATTTGTAAAACCTCGAAGTAATTCCAAGGTGTCGAACCCAAGGGAATTGATGTGTCGAAAATAAAGGAAGTAACTTTACTCAAAATTTGACTGCTATTTAGGAATCCGAAAGTTTGTTTTGATTCTAATTATCTAACTTTAAAAATCGAAAAATAAAAATTAAATAAAAGATGAATTATCTAAATCAAGCAAATAAACAAATTAGCAAGATAAAATCACAAGTTGAAAGCTAATTGATCCTAGGGTAGTATCATCTAATTGAGTTCACACAATCCATTCACTTGATTCCTTTTCCCCAAATTTTAATTCAGTCCTAGAAATAATCACTCAGCCGATCTAGAATTCTGATCAAGGTAACCTAGAAAGATAGTTAATTTAAACCCTTTTTCCCGCTAAGGCTCAAAGAATTTAAATCACTTAAAAGGCGCCAACTTATTTATCTATGATTAATCTTACTCCACTTAGGTCTTAAGATTAAATCATATTGTGTATCAAGTATTTCCACTAATTAATTAATCCTTCCGGGCAAAATCAATTAGCTAACATGCATCGATTAAGGGCCCTTTAATCTAGCATGAGATTTGACACATCTTGATCACAAGTCTAGGATGAAAGGTAAAAAGGTAATCAAAGGAACATCATGTGAACATCAATTAAATTTACTAACCCTAGAATCAATCAATGAATTTAGCCAGACATAATTGAAATTAAACAAGAAATAGATGAAGAATGCATATTATTAATATGAAAAGAGAGATTACAACCCTTACAGATGAACTCCGAGTCTTCGATCTCCGAAAAACAATAATAATTGATGCCTCCAAAAAGTTCTTGTATCCCAAGAATTAATCTTGCCAAAATATGTAAAAGATTGCAAAAGATGATAAAAGATGAAAAAGAATGATCCAAGATAGTAAAACTAGGTCTAAAAGGAGGTTTATATAGCCTAAGGGGGTTAAACTCCCGATTAGCCCTAATCTAGGAAACAAAATCTATCCAAAAGAGTAAAAATCCGTCAAAACACGAGAGCGGCGTAGCGACTTATCGGCACGGCCTATCGGTCGATAGCTTGCCCGATAGTTGGTTCGTCGGTCGACTTCACTCGATAGAGGCGGGAACACCTTTCGGACGCACCTATCGGCCCGATAGGGCCGATAGGGTGGTCTGTCTCTTGCAAAAATCGTTTCTTCCGTCCGTTTGTCTCGAATCTCTGTCCTTTGTCTCGTTTTGTGTACTTTTGGATCTAAAAACACGCAAACACACTAAAACCAACCCAAACGCGTACGGCTCGACTAATCATAAATAAGCCAAATACGAGCACATTAATCACGAACGAGATAAAAACCTAGTATAAAATCCTAGAAATAAGTGGTAAAATTACCACTTATCAACCCCAAACTTAAGCCTTGTTCGTCTAGAACAACAAAAGAAAAGAAAAAGAAAGTCGTGAATCATCGTGCAACTCATAGTGTTCAACCTAATCAATACTATCTGTAATTCTCTCTAAATAATCCGAGTGTCGAATAACAGCCGCACTCGAGAATAATGATTCCGCGATAATCAAGTTCGGTCCTAATCACTCGTTCATGAAGAAAATCCAGCTCAAAGATTAACAAAACGTGAGTCAAATCGATCGTCAATATGAAAGGCTAAAATAAACAAGCTAGATCGTCCCGTTACAGTCTAGTGGCACAATTTTCACGAGTTTCATAAGAAATAAACCTCGGGCAGTATTCCCTTATATATATGTTCAAGAATTTGATTCGAGTTGACCACTAGGTTAGGATCTCGGGATGTTTCATCGGGGTAATCCTAGGGTGGAACTTCCATTCTCATGTATTAGGAAACCGTTTGACGTAAAAGACACTCATGGGGCACATGGATGCTTCTAGTTACTAAGTTCCCGTCTACAGCGGAGAAACAACTCGAATATATAATTTCCGCATGTCCGAATCAAGGTCGCCGTTTTACGCGAGAATAAACAGCGGGTCACGCGAATGCCCCCGGTTACTAGGTTCCCTATCATTGGCACATGTGAAATATCTAAATCACTAGTCTGAATCAAGGTCGTCGTTTTACGCGAGGGTAAACAACGGGTCACGCGAATGCCCCCGGTTACTAGACTTCCCTTAATAGAACAACATTATCTCGACTTTTGGGAAAAACTGACCGATTCTAAACTCAATCTAAGTGCCAACACGACTAAAGAAACAGTACGACTCACTATTCGGAAGATGTAACCAAACGTATTGACGGTGATTTTAAGACAAGTATGTATCGTCTCTTATCTGCCAAGACCTCTACAATCACGAAAAATTTTGGACCTAAATGAATACTATGCAAAACAGAAATAACTGACTACAACTCGACTAAAACTCGACCGTTTCTTCAGAGAGAAAAAGCGGTCGTAACATCGGTATCACACAAATAGAAGCACGAAAAATTCACGAATAAAGAAAAACTAAGACAAGCAAGGCCTCAAAGCAAACAACGAAAAGCAAATAAAAGCAAACAGGAAAGCAAAACACTACTACGACCTAAAAAAAAAAAAACTAGCAAACACACCAAACGAAAATGAACATAAAAAAAAAAACTAAAAACTAAGCAACAAAAGCCAAAACCACGCAACACCAATATGATAAGCACAAATAAAAACAACGGGCACCAACACAAGCAAATAAAGATACAAGGCAAACAAGGTACTCACACGTAAAGAAATTAACAAAGCCGCACTTCCCCCCCCCCCCCAAACTTATTTCGCATCCTAAAGGAGGAATAAGTTTGAAAAGAGAAAGGAGTGGCTTTGTTAACGGAGTACCTGATCACTGTGGCGGAAATGGCGGGTTTGTCGGCGAGCTTGGATCATAGCGGGCATGTGAATCGGGGAAAGGAGCAAAGTGGTACATCTCGTGTAGCATTCGGTTGTAGTGGTCCTCCTGGGCCGGGTATGTCCTATCGGGCAGGCCTATCGGCCGATAGGCTGGGCCGATAGGAACTACTGAAACTTACGTACCTCATATCGGGTGGGATATCGGTCGATAGGATCTGCCTATCGACCACTGCTTGTAACATAAAAATTCTTTTAATTGTCCTCAGCCTATCGGCCGGGCCTATCGGCCGATAGGCTCGTCCGATAGGTTTGTCTGTCTCAAAATTTTTTTTTTTTTTCAGCTTTTTCTATTTCGCACACTTGGTCCCGTTTTCGCTTGGATATGGCTATTAAAGACCTGCAAGTATCCAAAACTCGACATGCATGGATTAGAACTTAACAAAACTAACAAAGCTACTACGAAACTAGAAACTACAAAAATCACGCAAACGAAAAATCGAAAACAAACGTCAAAACGAACTAAAATACATACGTTGGGTTACCTCCCAACAAGTGCTACGTTTAACGTCTTTAGCTAGACGATACCTCATTCATCCCGGGTCTTCGAGGTAAGTAACATACTTCTCTTCGTGGTGCAATGGCTTGAAATAGTGCTTCATCCGATGTCCATTCACAATAAACTTGTTCCCATCTTCTTTCATCACGACACATGATCCGTTTTGATTTACTTGAAAGACGGTGTATGGACCAGTCCACTTTGACATCAACTTCCCCGGAAATAGACGAAGCTGAGAATTGAAAACGAGCACTTCGTCTCCCGGGGCGAAGTCCTTCTTCCGAATGCGATCATCGTGAAACTTTTTCGCTCTTTCCTTGTAAATCCTTGCATTTTCGAAAGCCTCGTTTCTCCACTCGTCGATTTCCAGCAGCTTCTCTCTTCTCGATCCACTAGCCTCAAGAAATTCGAAATTAATCCGTCTAGTGGCCCAATACGCTTTAACTTCCAGGTCCATTGGTAAATGACAGGATTTCCCAAAAACGAGCCGGTATGGAGACATTCCAATTGGAGTCTTATACGCGGTCCGATAAGCCCAAAGTGCATCATCTAGATATTTAGCCCAGTCCTTCTTGTTCGTGACCGTCTTCTCTAAAATTTGTTTGATCTCCCGATTGGCGAGCTCGGCTTGTCCATTAGCTTGTGGATGATAGGCGGACGTAATCTTATGTTTAACTCCATATTTTGAAAGAAGGGTTCCTAACCACCTATTATTAAAGTGGCTCCCCCCGTCACTCAACAAAGCTCGTGGAGTCCCGAAACGAGTCAAAATGTTCTTATTAAGAAATTTAATCACCACTTTCGAATCGTTCATAATCGTCGGCATCGCTTCAACCCATCTCGACACGTAGTCGACCGCAAGTAGAATATACGAATAGCCTCGTGATTTTGCAAACGGGCCCATAAAATCGATACCCCATACGTCAAACAACTCTACTTCCATAATAGTGTGCTGCGGCATCTCGTCTCTTTTTGCTATGTTCTCCAATCGTTGGCATCTATCGCAATGTTTCACAAAAGCTTGGCAATCTTTATGAATAGAAGGCCAATAGAAACCACATTGGTACACCTTCATGGCCGTTCGATTCGCTGCAAAATGATCCCCACTCGGTGCACTATGGCATTCTTCAATTATCATTTGCCATTCGCTTTGTCGAACACACATGCGAATAATCCCGTCCGCGCACCTCCGATAAAGAATAGGGTCTTCCCAATAGTAGAATTTAACGTCATGGAATAATTTCTTTCTTTGATGAGAAGAAAGACCCGTTGGAACATGCTTGATAGCAAGGAAATTAACATAGTCCGCGTACCATGGTGTATCATCGGCCAAGGCTAGGATATGCTCGTCTGGAAAGTTCTCCTTTATTTCGATCCTCGAATCTTCTCCCTCAACCGGCTTCTCGAGACGAGAAAGGTGATCGGCAACAACATTCTCGCACCCCTTCCTATCCCGGATCTCCATGTCGAACTCTTGTAGAAGGAGTATCCATCTCACTAATCTCGGCTTCGAATCTTTCTTGGCAAATAGATAGCGAATCGCTGTGTGATCGGTATGAACAATAGTGTGAGTGCCCACTAGGTAAGGTTGGAATTTGTCGAATGCATAGACCACAGCGAGCAACTCTTTTTCCATCGTGGTGTAGTTCATTTGGGCCGAATCCATCGTCTTACTCGCATAATAAATTACCCGGAAAAGCTTATCCCGTTTTTGACCCAGCGGCCCCAGCAATCGCTCGCGTCGCACATCAACTCGAATGGTGCACCCCAATCCGGAGTGATCAAGACCGGCGTCGAAATTAAGGCTCGTTTCAATGTCTCAAACGCCCTTAAGCAATCATCATCAAACTGAAATTTCACGTCTTTCTCGAGCAAGGAACATAACGGCGTGATTTTGAGAAATCCTTAATGAACCGTCTATAGAACCCCGCATGGCCTAGGAAGCTTCGTACTGATTTAACATTGGTTGGAGGCGGTAATTTCTCGATAGCAACCACCTTCGCTCGATCAACCTCCAATCCTTCCGAAGATACTTTATGTCCCAGCACTACTCCCTCTTGCACCATGAAGTGACATTTCTCCCAATTTAGAACAAGGTTCTTCTCCTCACACCGGGCAAGTACCAAAGATAAATTTTTCATGCAATGGTCGAAAGATGAACCAAAAACTGAAAAATCATCCATAAAGACCTCCATTATGTTCTCGACTAATCCGTGAAAGATGGCCATCATGCACCTTTGAAAAGTTGCGGGTGCGTTGCACAAGCCAAACGGCATCCTCCGGTAAGCGAATACCCCATAAGGGCACATGAAAGCGGTCTTGTGCTGGTCTTCCGGAGCGATAGCAATTTGATTGTACCCCGAATACCCGTCCAAAAAGCAATAATACTCGTATCCAGCCAAACGATCTAGCATTTGATCAATAAATGGAAGTGGAAAATGATCCTTCCTCGTCGCCGCGTTAAGTAGCCGGTAGTCGATACAAACTCTCCATCCCGTGACTAGCCTTGTCGCGATTAATTCATCTTTCTCGTCCTTGATCACGGTCATACCCCCTTTCTTAGAGATGACTTGAGTAGGACTCACCCACTCACTATCGGAAATCGCATATATCATCCCGGCATCTAATAATTTGAGCACCTCTTTTCTCACAACCTCTTGCATTGCTGGATTTAATCTTCGTTTAATTTGCACCCTCGGCTTATGATCGTCTTCTAGCAAAATCCGGTGCATACAAATAGAAGGGCTTATTCCCTTAATGTCCGAAATCGTCCATCCAATCGCCCCTTTGTGTTTTCGCAGCACCCTTAATAGCTTCTCCAAGTTAGTAGGTCCGAGAGAAGAAGAAACTATCACGGGATAAGACTCGTTCTCGCCCAAGAAGCAATATTGTAAGTGATCCGGCAATGGCTTAAGTTCTAACTTCGGCACCTCGATCGATCGGTCCTCAGCGACAACTCCCCCTTGAACGGGTTTGTTGACATCAAGATAGCATACGTCCTTCTCATTAGATCGAAACTCGTTCGCCTCCAACATTCGAACATACTCTGGCAATTCCTCGTAAATTTCTTCAACATCGGAATGTGAGTAAATGGAGTGTGAAATGCAATGCTCCAACAAGTCGGTTGGGGGCGGCATAATAGACTCAATTGCATAACATTCCTCGGGCGCATCCTCAGGCTTCTTCATTGCGTCATAGATGGAAATTTTCAGATTCTGATCATTAACCCGGAAGGTAAGATCACCCTCTTGGACGTCTATTAGTGCTCTCCCCATCGCTAGAAACGGTCTCCCAAAGATAAATGGTTGATTCTCGTCCTCGGGCATATCAAGAACTACGAAATCGGCCGGGAAGACTAAGTGTTGGACTCTAACGAACACATCCTCCACAACTCCCCTCGGATAAGAGATCGACCGGTCCGCCATGAGTAGAGAAATGGTAGTCGGCTTCATCTCCCCAATCTTCAACCTCTTAAAGATGGATAGAGGCATAAGATTGATGCTTGCCCCGAGATCACACAACACATTACGGAACGTTTGGTCGCCAATCATGCATGTAAAAGTAAAACGTCCCGGATCCTTCTGCTTGAGCGGGAGCTTGTTTTGAATGATAGCGCTACACTCCTCTGTCAAATTTATTGTTTCAAACTTTCCCAACTTCCTCTTGCTTGCCACAGCGTCTTTCAAGAATTTCATGTACCCCGGCATGTCTCTCAACGCGTCTAGAAGTGGAATGTTGATATTCACCTTTTGAAACATGTCGATAAATCGTTGAAGCTTTTCATCATGTCTCGACTTGGCCAATCGCTGTGGAAATGGAGCTTTTACCTCAAAATCCTTCACATTCGAACTTCCAGGAGCCTTTCGACCGATAGGGGGGTCGATAGGATCCACTGCCGGCATTCATGCGGGTATCGGGTGGGCCTATCGGCCGATAGTCTTGGCCGATGGGCCTGCTGTGTTTCATCTTCCTTCTCGTTCTCGGCTCCCGGTTCTAGTACATCCTCGTTTCCAGATTTCTCAACTTCAGCCCCATGATTAATGTACCTAGTCCCACTCCGAATCTCGATTGCGTTGCATTGTTGCGTCTTCGGGTTGGTCTCGGTGCTGCTCGGAAAATGGCCCGGCTTATGAAATCCGGCTTGGGCGTTCGCCATTTGACTCATTTGGGTCTCCACCATCGACATCTGCTTTGTCAAGGCTATCACTGAGTTTCCAATAGATGTCACACTATGCTCGAGAGCCCCGAACCTCTTGTCAGCTTTATAAATAAAATCTTTTTGACTTGCCTCTAACCGTTCCAACATCTCTTCCATCGGTGTCTTAGCAATCGGCTCTTGAATAACCCCATTTTTCACGTTAAATCCCGGTGGTGGCTGGAGAGCATTGTTCGGGTTGGCATAGGAGAAATTAGGGTGGTTTCGATTGTTCGAATAATAGTTCCCCCTATTTCCCCCTTGCCGGAAGTTTCCTCCTTGCACGTAATTCACATCCTCTTCAATTGCAATAGGCTCGTTTAGCTCTTCAAAAACTGCATTTACTCCCAAAGTCGTCTTTCTTAGTATCTCAAGCTCTTTTTGTTGTCTTTCAAATTTTGCCTTCAAATCACCGTAGGCGTCCTCGTCACCGGATGGAACCTTTCTTCTCGTCATCTTCCTATCGGTCACCTCCTCGTAATCATTGTTGACTGCTAGCTCGATGAGATTCTTGGCCTCTTCATAATCGTTAGCAAGAAATCCCCCTTTCGATGAATAGTCCAACTCTCTTCTAGCCTTCCTCGTCAAACCCCGATAAAACCGAATGTAGATTTACTCCTTGTCAATTCCATGCTGTGGGCATTTGCGAAGTAGCTTCTTAAATCGGATCCATGCTTCGTATAAGTATTCATCCTCATATTGCTCGAATTGCAAGATATCGTTAATTTGTTTTTGCACCTTCGAGGGAGGATAGAACTGTGCTAAGAACAACCGAGTCATCTCTCTCCAAGTACCAATTTCCTTCCGATCTAGGCTCTTGTACCAATCTAGCGCATCGTCTTCTAAGGAAAACCGGAATAGGCGGAGCTTAATGACATCCGGAGGCACTCCGTTTTGCTTGATGGTGGCACATATGTCCAAAAACGACTCAAGATGAGCGTTTGGATCTTCATTAACTCCTCCTCCGTATGTTTGAGACTTCACCGTAGCGATGAGGGACGGCTTAAGCTCGAAGTTGTTGGCATCGATCTTCCCCCAACCTCCTTCTTGATAATCGTCCAGCTTAGGTCGAAAGCGGGCATTCAAAGGAATCTTCTCGGGACGAGCGAGTTCTCATGGTGGGTCAACAATGCCGGCCATGGTATCAACGAAAGGTATAGAAATAGTCTCGGTTCTCGCTTCTTGCTTCTTCCTACTCAAAGACTTCTCGATTTCCGGATCCAAAGGAAATAAGTCCTTTCCTTGGGATCTTGTGATCATGCACCGCCTACAAGGAAGAGAAAACAAGATGTGAGGAAATGAGATCGAATATTAATAATAATAGTAAACAACCTAAAGTAACAATCTCTTCTTTTTCGAATTATCCCCTAAAGTTTTCTATCAACTCCCCGGCAACGGCGCCAAAAATTGATCGCTCGAATTCGCGTAGTATGGTTTTCGAATCCGATCAATTTTAAAATTTGTAAAACCTCGAAGTAATTCCAAGGTGTCGAACCCAAGGGAATTGATGTGTCGAAAATAAAGGAAGTAACTCTACTCAAAATTTGACTGCTATTTAGGAATCCGAAAGTTTGTTTTGATTCTAATTATCTAACTTTAAAAATCGAAAAATAAAAATTAAATAAAAGATGAATTATCTAAATCAAGCAAATAAACAAATTAGCAAGATAAAATCACAAGTTGAAAGCTAATTGATCCTAGGGTAGTATCATCTAATTGAGTTCACACAATCCATTCACTTGATTCCTTTTCCCCAAATTTTAATTCAGTCCGAGAAATAATCACTCAGCCGATCTAGAATTCCGATCAAGGTAACCTAGAAAGATAGTTAATTTAAACCCTTTTCCCGCTAAGGCTCAAAGAATTTAAATCACTTAAAAGGCGCCAACTTATTTATCTATGATTAATCTTACTCCACTTAGGTCTTAAGATTAAATCATATTGTGTATCAAGTATTTCCACTAATTAATTAATCCTTCCGGGCAAAATCAATTAGCTAATAATCTAGCATGAGATTTGACACATCTTGATCACAAGTCTAGGATGAAAGGTAAAAAGGTAATCAAAGGAACATCATGTGAACATCAATTAAATTTACTAACCCTAGAATCAATCAATGAATTTAGCCAGACATAATTGAAATTAAACAAGAAATAGATGAAGAATGCATATTATTAATATGAAAAGAGAGATTACAACCCTTACGGATGAACTCCGAGTCTTCAATCTCCGAAAAACAATAATAATTGCTGCCTCCAAAAAGTTCTTGTATCCCAAGAATTAATCTTGCCAAAATATGTAAAAGATTGCAAAAGATGATAAAAGATGAAAAAGAATGATCCAAGATAGTAAAACTAGGTCTAAAAGGAGGTTTATATAGCCTAAGGGGGTTAAACTCCCGATTAGCCCTAATCTAGGAAACAAAATCTATCCAAAAGAGTCAAAATCCATCAAAACACGAGAGCCCGCGTAGCAGCCTATCGGCCTGGCCTATCGGTCGATAGCTTGCCCGATAGTTGGTTCGTCGGTCGACTTCACTCGATAGGGCAGGAACACATTTCGGACGCACCTATCGGTCGATAGGGTGGTCTGTCTCTTGCAAAAAAAATCGTTTCTTCCGTCCGTTTGACTCGACTCTCGGTCCTTTGTCTCGTTTTGGGTCCTTTTGGCTCTAAAAACCTGCAAACACACTAAAACCAACCCAAACGCGTAATACGGCTCGACTAATCATAAATAAGCCAAATACGAGCACATTAATCACGAAACGAGATAAAAACCTAGTATAAAATCCTAGAAATAAGTGGTAAAATTACCACTTATCAACTGGCCACCTCTACTTGGCCCGTTAGCGTGCGCTACCAGAAAATAGTGTGCGCTAACAGCCCCTTGATAGAGTGCGCTATCGGACTATAGCGTGCGCTACCTGAACACCAAACCGAGTCCAGAAACATTCTGCCCAGTCTGGACTACCGAATTAGCACGCGCTACCGGACACCCAGCGTGCGCTAAGTCTAAACCATAGCGTGTGCTAATATACAAACTTAGCGTGCACTAGGCTGCTCGTCCACGGAGTAGAGAGCAGAAACAACCTATTGCCACTGTTGTGCTCAAGTCGTTAGCGCGCGCTACAAAACGAACGTAGAGTGCGCTATACAACAGAAATAGCGCGCGCTAGGCAACAGAATTACCAAACGGCTCAAAATGCCTGAAAGACACGATACACGATCGAAACATCAAACAAAAGCTCACAGCACGCATAATAGCATAAGATGGATTTACGGCAACCCCAAAACGGTGGTTGCGAACAACGATTATGAGAATAGAACCAAATAGCGACGGAAAAGCCAATAAACGCGGATTTGAGTAGAACAAGTCCGAAACAAGCTCTAATGACAAAAGGTCCAGTAATAAGTATTCTCGAAATACCAATACGGTTACAAGCGAGTCACTAAAAGCAAGAAATACACAAAAATGAAAAATACCAGAAAAGAAAATGTGGATATTACACAGGAGACACAGCTCCGCACCCAGCACATTCAAATCTGCATGTAAGATAGTAGACATCAATGATGACAGAAAACTAGGACATTATGCGAATAAGTGTCCTCATCACAAAATACAGAAGTTTACCGAATCCGAGCAACAAGAGAAGGATGAGAAAAGGCTCATTTTACGAAACAAGCTCAAGGCCTTGATCGGAGAATCAGAACCCTCACCCCCATCAACCAAGACCGAGGAGTGTCTTCAGGCAATCACTTACAGTGACTCCTCTGACGATGAAATAGAAGAAAAAGTATATATGTGCTTTATAGCCAAAGAAAAAGAGGATGATGAAGACAGCGATGATGAGGTAAGCTCAACCCAACTATTCCTATCAATGCATCACATACTTTTGAAAATAGGATGAATAAGTGTAGAACTATTCAAAAAGCCCATGAGATGCTCAAACAGGAAACCACACAGCTCTCCCTTTTAAACTTACAGCTGAAAGATGAAAAAGATTTGCTAAAGAATAATTATGAAACATGTCTTTAGACTGTGAAAACAACAGAATTACCCAAGAAAAACTCATGGAAAGCAATCATCAACTTGCAACAGAACTAAATAAGGTCAAAACTCATAATAAATGCAAGATAAATGATTATGCTTTGTTAAAAGATAAGATATAAATTATCGAGAAACGAAAAGGAGAACTTGAGACCATCCTTAAATCATTTGAGAAATCATCAAGGAGAATGGAAGACATTCCAAGCACTAGGCAGCACGCCCACGATAAACGTGGTTTAGGATATGACTCATTCTTCCATAAGGGCAAATTTAGTACGGTGTTTGTCAAGGGAGTGGAACTCATTCTGGAACTCGAAGTAGCCCCAAGTCCCGTAAAGGTCACAGCTTCCCCAGCTCGGACAGCAAAGGCTGCGATTCTGCCACCAAGTTCATATCATAAGTTGCGGAAACCCCAGCCTCAAAGACCTCTAAGATGCAATGCTAATCATCAATAGTATGATCCCCGAGCATACCAACAACGTCAGCATCCAGCCAAAAAGAAGGTTGTATCTAAGTATCAAAGGTATACACTGCAGTACTATCAACAGTATAATGCACCTAGATACTTGATACACGAACCTAGGTATCCATCTAGGAAGCAGGCTGCTGCTCAGTTCCATCATCAACATATCTGGGAATCCAACTGGAAACCTAGAAAGCAAGCATTGAGGCCAAAGAAAATGGTTCCCCTTCGAGACGGCAACCATACTGGAGACAAAACACTAGATTTTACATGCATAATAATCAGGATTACAGCGACTACATGCCTGCCCCATGTAAATATTACAAAACATGACCAAAAGTAACCTACAGCAAACCAATTGCTATCAGGTAAATCTGGGTACCTAAAGGCACTAACAACTATGGACCCAAAAATTAAAAAGGACCTAAATCTACTTAATCTTTTGATAACACGATATCAAGTGGAAGGACATCTGGTACATTGATAGCGGATGTTCTCGCCACAAGACAGGAGATATCAGAAAGCTTTCTGATTATGTTGAAGGTCGCGGTCTAAAGGTGCGATTCGGTGACAAATCCAGAGGAAAAACAAGAGGGAAAGGAACCGTGCTTGTAGGAAAGCTCATAGTCATTGACGTAGCCTACGTTGAAAGACTGCAGTACAATTTACTTAGCATTAGCCAGTTCTGTGACAAATAGTTTTCGATCAAATGCTAGGTAGATCACTGTAGGGTGAAGGATATCAAAACTAAGAAAATCGTCCTTACAGGAAGCCAATCAGGTAACATGTATATTGCTAACTGGAATCCCAAACGCTTCATTATACCGTACTCTGTTGCTAAAGGCACTGCAGATCAAAGTTGTCTATGGCACAAAAGGATGTCGCACATCAACTTCAAAACCATCAACAAACTCGCTCGACAAGAAATGGTCAGAGGCTTGCCCGATATTTCATTTTATAAAAAGTGTGTATGTGGACCCTGTCCGAAAGGCAAGCAAGTCAAAGACACCCTGAAGAGCAAGTCATATCTCTCCACCCACAGGGTCCTGGATTTTCTACACATAGACCTCTACGGCCCTGTAGACCCTGTAAGTCTGGGAGGTAAGAAATATTGTCTTGTTATTGTTGATGATTTCTACAGGTATACTTGGACCATCTTCCGGAACAAGAAGAAAGAAACCATCAGAAAGCTGCCAGAACACCTGAAAAAGCTACAAAATGAGTAAGGGTTGAGTATTGTATCTTCGTTCTGACAAAGGCATAGAATTCACAAATCGCTTTATAGAGCAATACTCTGCGGGCAATGGCATACAGCACGAATACTCAGCTTGGGGGTGTGATAAGTGTCAGTTTTATACACTTATCCATGGTTTGTATCGATAAATATCACCCAAAATTGAGCAAGTCTACTCGTTTTTTTTTTGCTTTTAATTAATTAGTTTTTAATAATTTTATTTTTATCGGATGATGATGTAAATCTAGTCTTAATCGGATTGAATAACTGATTTACTCAAGAAATAACATGTTTATAAAATATTCTCTTTGTTGAATTTTAATATATTTATGTTGTAGGGCTTTCCAAGACAAATTTGGCAGTCTTTCCGGATTCAAAATCAGAGTTATATATCAAAAGTTATCATCCGAAGAAGATTTGGGGCAAAAACGCAAAGTCTGAGAAATTCTGGGCTGAAAACGTAACTCTCAAAGCAACCAGTGAGCAAATTGACGAATCCAAGTTACGGCCGTAACTACTGAATGTTACGTCCGTAAGACATCCTTGTTACGGCCGTAACTCCTTAATGTTACGGCCATAACTCTTGACAAATTGTGATAATTTGTCTAATTTTTTATACTTTTTGTGTATTATTGAGGGGATGGCTGGCATTGATCCGATCTATTGTAATAATGCTGGAGTTTTGGAGCTATTAGATGACTTTAGGTATATAAATAGACCCCTTAGATCCATCATTAATCATCATTCATCTTATAATTTTTCACTTTTTGTAATATTTTCTTTTTGTGTGAAGAACACACTTGTGTTCTTGAGTGATTTGTATAAGTGTGGTATAGCATATATTGTTCAGAGAGTTTATTGCTTCTTTCTCCTTTATCTATTAAGGGAGTGAGGACCAATTCTTTCTCTTGATTCAACTAATAATGACCGCTCAAGCTTGTATTATGAATATTAAATCATTCATGGGCTAAGTTGCCTTTAGTTGGGATTATAAACAAGGTTAGTCATGTTATTTAAGTTTGTATAAAGATCTATTGTGAATTACTTATTATTGTGTGTGATTTTCATTGTTTTAACAATCTTTATTTATTTGGCCAATAAATGACGATATTTATGGTTTTCATATATTTCGAAAGAAAATATGTTTGATTAGATCAAATGATCTTCACTCTAAGTTGTTCTAGGGGATAGAAATATACCTCTAGACCTTAGATGATTCTTTGAGTTATTTTCATAAATCCTAATGCTATGTATTGAAGTCAATCAACATAGAAATAGAGTGGATTGATTCAATATGTAAGGGGCGTTTTATAGTTCGAAAGAGAAACCGTCTTTTTAAGGAAAATCGAATCTACACAACATAATAAGTAAATGCATCTTATGATCTCCTATACATCTTCTATAACTAATGACGAACTAAGTTTGTAATCCCAACTATTTCATTTTATCGTTAATCAATCTATTATTGTTGCAATCTTTTTATTTCCTTAAAATATTAAAACTATTATTGCATTTTCTTTGCAATTATTAAACCAAACTCTTTAATTGTGTGTTTCACTCATCTTAGTATCTATAAAAATAGACTAATAGTGTATAATTCAAATTATAACCAAACTTCCTCGTGGGATTGATAAACCGGACTCAAAAAGTCCACTTACTACTTGATACGATATCATGCACTTGCGATAGTTATACTAAGAACGTGTCAAGTTTTTGGCGCCATTGCCGGGGAAGTATAAGTTTTATTTTGAAATCTTACATTGTAAACTATTGTTATCGATACAATTTCTCGACATTGTAACTTAGTACGCAATTGTGTTTGTCCGGTCAAGTGGCGGATAACGGTACTCCGTGACTATTAAAGTCGTATTTTTCAGTTTCCCACAACAACTGATATTTGTAGATATTTTATCCTTTTTCATTATTTTTTTTATCATGGAAGAAACTTTGAATAAAATTGAAAAAAGATTTCCCTTTCTAAGCAAAAATGTCATTTTAAAGATTTATAAGACGAGACTTGAAAGGATGAGGTTGCTTATGAATACAAGCATACCTTTTGACATAAGATTCATTATTGAAGCCAGTAAGAATAGAGGGTGAATTCACAGAAACACCGACTAGATTTTTACCAGGGCTTGGAAAAAGTTCATATGCCAAGAAACGACGAGCAAAGATGACAGCCGTTTGTTATAAATGTGCTAGATGGAACTGTAATTTAAAATGTCGATCTTTAGGAATTCCATCTACAAACAGAGAAGATAACATTCAGTTCATTAAGGATGGTCTGAATAAAGAGAATTTAGATAATATCGAAATTTCTCTTGACACGCATCCTAGTGGACTCGTACATTACGGAATTTGATGTTTGTGGAATAAATTCAAACCAGAATATGAACAATGTCTTGGGAATCTGACGTTAAAAGACCCTGTTTGCCAATTTGTAAGAAAAATGGATGGGAAGCTTCTCCCCGACTCAGAAGGAATTTAGGCCGTTTTTGAACGTAATATCAGAGGAAGATGTGAGCCACAATCACAACTACTATACATATGCGTAAGTATCTTTTATTTTTGTCGTGTGGTGAGATTTTCTAATAAAAAATGCGATACGCGATAAATGCATTCATTATTCTATTGAGTAGTTGAAGCGCAATCAACGCAATCACAAACTTGTTTAACAATTTTTACCTTATTTTTCTTCTATAAATAAACATTGTGCTTGTTTCTTTTATTCATCCCTCAAACTTGCACTTTTCTCTGTTTCTCTCTAAATAATTTCTTTTCAAAAATGGAGTCATCATCTTCATCAAAAAAATTTAGCACAGTCTGCATTTTTGGTGGAGCTAGTTATGGAAAAGAGGCATGCTTTACTGAAGCAGCCCACAACTTGGGTCGTACCTTAGGAGAAAAATGCATTCATGTAGTTTACGGAGGAGGAAGTCTAGGATTAATGGGACGAGTGCCGTCGCCTATATGGAAGGAGTAAGAGTGTTGGGAATAATTCCAAAACCTCTGGCTGAAAGTAAAATCACCGGGTCAACTATTGGAGATGAGTTTAGATCTGTAAATATGCAAGATCGCATTACTCACATGATAAATAATTCTGGCGCCTTTATCACCCTTCTCGGTGGTTTTGGCACTCTTGAGGAACATTTTCATGTGGTTACCAGAGTCCAGCTAAATGTTCATCAAAAACCAATAGGTCTGCTTAATATCAATGGTTTCTTTGATGGTTTACTATCTTTCATCGACTACTCTGCTGAAAAGAGATTTATTTCCGAGCGTGCTAAACGAATCATAGTCGTTGCAATAACACCAGATGAACTAATCAAAAAACTCAATGAATTTGTTCCTCAACCAGATCCAGCTCTAGCTAAAATTGTCTGGATGGAAGATTAACCTTGAGAAAATGAAAAGTGGATTAATTCCTCTCCCTTTGATAACCCATATCAGACCTCTTGTATTTTTACTTTCTGTCGTGTGTAATAATCGTGCTAAATGGTGGCAGCTTAAGGAGTTTCTTCTTGATCTCTTGACGCGCATCTATTCGCGATTTATGTATTGTTATTTTATTGCTGTAATTTTTATTGTGTGTTTTTTTTATAAAAGCATTGATGGCAGCGTAAGGCGGCTCTTCGGACTTTCGTAATGCGCATCTTAAAAATTGTGTTATACTTCCGAGTATATTTTATTTTCTTTTGTTTTGTGCCTCGTATATTTATTCTCTTGCATATTCTAAAAAGGCGTTAGCTCAAGCATCAACTTTCTTACCAGGGAGTATTCTGCTTTTCTGCATTGCTTTTTATTTTATTTTATTTTTAAAAAAACTGAGGACAGTTTTATTTTCAAGTTTGGGGGTGGTATGTTTAATTATTTTGGTGTGTTGGTATTTTGGTGTGTTTTGATTATTTTGGTTTTTTGCCTTAAATTTTTTTTTAGTATATATATATATATTTGTGAGATTTCTAGATCTGGCCATAACACCAATAAGTTAGCTATATACTAGTTTCTAAAATCGTTTTAAACCGGTTAAAAAAATTGTATATTCCAAAATTATTGAGCCTTAATCTCTCTTTCCAAGCCTTGTAGTTATCATAAAAAATCGAGTCATTCGTTACCTTGAGAAAAGAAGAATCAGTCGCTTGATGAAAAATAGAACTGAAATTTACTTAATTTGTGGAGTTTTTGATTATTCATGCTTAACTAAGAAATGATTTTATGCAAAAATTCTATTCCCTAAAAAAAAGGAGTCATTGGTGAAAAGAGCTACACGTTAGCAAATAACGGTGTGAAAGCTATCACCTAAAAAAATGGCGAAAAGGAGAAGTGTTGAGCAGCAATAGCTGCCTAATTTTGGGGGTCTTAAATTTTGCGAAAAATAAAGGACTAATCATTGTTGGTGCATAGCTGCCGTCTCACAAAAAAATTGGTGAAAAGAGCTACACGTTAGCAAATAACGGTGTGAAAGCTATCAACTTTTAAAAAAATGAGATAGAAATTGTGTTGGTGAAAAGAGCTACACGTTAGCAAATAACGGTGTGAAAGCTATCACTAAGGGATGTAGTTTATGAGCAGATTTAAATTAATTAGCGGCTGAATTTCAATACACTCAATTTCGTGAAAAATCACAATATTTGATGACGCCAATGAAATTCTTCTTCACATTGAGTCGAAAAATAAACGAGTGATCGAGAGCAACCATTAAAGGGAGTCGTGTGTATCACGAGTGGGAAAGAAATAATCAGCCTTTTGGGGGGAAACCTTACATTTTGGAATTACAAAATAAAACCGTGTTTTAACTTCAAAATCATTATTAGATTTATTTTGAATCTTGATTCATTTCTATCTACTGTATAAAGCTAGTTGTTGTGTATTAATGGCATTTTGATCTCCTTTTCTCTTTTTATATTTTAATTTATGTGTGTATTAATTTTTCTTATTTTTATTTTTGGAGCGTGAATAATAAAGAGTCTTGCTCGGGACTAGCAAGAATTCAAGTTTGGGGGTGTGATAAGTGTCAGTTTTATACACTTATCTATAGTTTGTATCGATAAATATCACCCATAATTGAGCAAGTCTACTCATTTTTTTTTCTTTTAATTAATTAGTTTTTAATAATTTTATTTTTATCGGATGATGATGTAAATCTAGTCTTAATCAAATTGAATAACTGATTTACTCAAGAAATAACATGTTTATAAAATATTCTCTTTGTTGAATTTTAATATATTCATGTTGTAGGGCTTTCCGAGACGAATTCGGCAGTCTTTACGGATTCAAAATCAGAGTTATATATCAAAAGTTATCATCCGAAGAAGATTTAGGGAAAAACGCAAAGTCTGAGAAATTCTGGGCTGAAAACGTAACTCTCAAAGCAACCAGTGAGCAAATTGACGAAGCCAAGTTACGGCCGTAACTACTGAATGTTACGGCCGTAAGACATCCTTGTTACGTCCGTAACTCCTTAATGTTACGGCCGTAACTCTTGACAGATTGTGATAATTTGTCTAATTTTTTTATACTTTTTGTGTATTATTGAGGGGATGCTGGCATTGATCCGATCTATTGTAATAATGCTGGAGTTTTGAAGCTATTAGATGACTTTAGGTGTATAAATAGACCCCTTAGATCCATCATCAATCATCATTCATCTTATAATTTTTCACTTTTTGTAATATTTTCTTTTTGTGTGAAGAACACACTTGTGTTCTTGAGTGATTTGTGCAAGTGTGGTATAGCATATGTTGTTCAGAGAGTTTATTGCTTCTTTCTCCTTTATCTACTAAGGGAGTGAGGATCAATTCTTTCTCTTGATTCAATTAATAATGACCACTCAAGCTTGTATTATGAATATTAAACCCTTCATGGGCTAAATTACCTTTAGTTGGGATTATAAACAAGGTTAGTCATGTTATTTAAGTTTGTATAAAGATATATTGTGAATTACTTATTATTGTGTGTGATTTTCATTATTTTAACAATCTTTATTTATTTGGCCAATAAATGACGATATTTATGGTCTTCATATGTTTCGAAAGAAAATATGTTTGATTAGATAAAATGATCTTCACTCTAAGTTGTTCTAGGGGATAGAAATATACCTCTAGACCTTAGATGATTCTTTGTGTTATTTTCATAAATCCTAATGCTATGTATTGAAGCCAGTCAACATAGAAATATAGTGGATTGATTCAATACGTAAGGGGCGTTTTATAGTTCGAAAGAGAAATCGTCTTTTTAAGGAAAATCGAATCTACACAACATAATAAGTAAATTCATCTTATGATCTCCTATACATCTTCTATAACTAATGACGAACTAAGTTTGTAATCCCAACTATTTCATTTTATCGTTAATCAATCTATTATTGTTGCAATCTTTTTATTTCCTTAAAATATTAAAACTATTATTGCATTTTCTTTGCAATTATTAAACCAAACTCTTTAATTATGTGTTTCACTCATCTTAGTATCTATAAAAATAGACTAATAGTGTATAATTCAAATTATAACCAAACTTCCTCGTGGGATCGATAAACCGGACTCAAAAAGTCCACTTACTACTTGATATGATATCGTGCACTTGCGATAGTTACACTAAGAACGTGTCACCGGACTCCTCAATTAAATGGTGTTGCTGAGCGTAACAACAAAATGCTGAAAGAAGCAACAATGACCATGTTAGCCGCAAGCAAGTTGCCGCAACGTTTTTGGAAAGAATCGACTAATATGTCGTGTTATACACAAAACCGTTGTATCATCAACAAGCATCACAATAAAATGAGGTATGGAATAATAAAATTCCAATGGTTGCATACTTTCATATTTTTGGATGCAGGTTTTACGTGCTCGATAATGGAAAGGATCAACTGAAGACCTTCGACGAAAAGTTGGATGAGGGATTTTTGTTGGATACTCCTCTGCTAACAAAGCATTCAGGATATTTAACAATAAGAAGTTGACAACAGAGGAATCCGTCCATCTAGTATTTGATGAACCCCATTGTGACCCTACATGAGTAGAAGGCCTAACCCAGAGCATCCAAACACTCTATTGATGACCCCCAAACTCCAATAGAACCAATTGTGGACCTAGATATCAATCCCGTCATTGTAGGAACAGAAGCAGTCGAAGTTGATGTTGTACAAGCTGAAGTTGAGGCTACAGTTCCACAAGTTACAACACAGGATGCCGAACTAGAACCTGGCAGAAGGTGGTGGAGAGATCACCCCCAGTAATTAATAATTAGAGATATCGATTCCGGTGTGACCACAAATAAAAAAAATACAGAGTACACAATGCGCTGTACTCTGTACACATGAAGAGTCAGATTCTGAGAAGTCCAGATTCCCTATACAGAATTCTCAAGCAGAACTTAGGAGACTTGCGATGTGCACCCTAGCTGTATTCTTAGCCCAGTTCGAACCTGTTTTGACCAATGAGGTTCTAAATAATTTTCACTGGATCAATTCGATGGAAGACGAGCTCAATGGTTTCGAACGGAACAATATTTGGTACCTAATTCCTAGACTAGCATATGAGACAGTCATAGGAACTAAATGGGTATTCCGAAACAAAAAGGACGAAAATAGACTTGTGATCATGAATAAATCCAGACTTGTAGCCCAAGGATACAGACAGGAAGAAGGAATCAACTATGATGAAACCTTTGCCCATGTAGGTCGACTAGAAGCCATCAGGATATTCCTAGTATTCACCGCTCACAAGAACTTTATTATATATTAAATGGATGTTAAGAGCCCATTCCTAAATGGAGACCTCATCGGAGAAGACTATGTTGAACAACCTCTAGGGTTTTCCAACACTAAAGGCGGAGACCTTGTATACAGGCTAAATAAAGCACAGTATGGACTCAAGCAAGCACCTAGGGCCTGGTATGAAACCCTGTTACTGTAACATCCCAAATCTCATAAGGGATATTACACACCGTATAACCTTCAGCAAGGTCTACCAGGCTAGTACATCACACAAAATACATGATAATCTCTTAACAGTACATTAATAATCTAAACAGGGTCGTGGCCTCGGCCAAAACATTTTAGTTCAATTTTAGAAAAAACATAAAGTAAAATAAGTTCATTGCCCACGCAGGGGACTTCAATGACATCCTTAAGACAATAATAAGTTTACTCGACTAACTCCGACAAACCACGTAAGTATAATAATAAAATATTCAACAAAGACTCGAGCCTCATCATCATGCTTGGCCATCCTTAGCATGCGGTTCCCGTGTTGGATCCTCAGCTCTCCCGATACCTGAAATGCATGGAACGTATTTCCCCCATTTAAGGGGTTAACAATCGAATGGCTAGTGCAAGTACATAATTACACTACATTATATACCGATACGATTCAACACAATCATCTCATTTAGAAAACATTTGAAAACCATATTTCGGAATATCACATTTGCGTTAAACATCATTTTCATAAACACTACATCATCTCATTTCATCACAACAACATCGATACTTGGTAACCCACTGTTGTACCCATTAGTATCGAACCCCAGAGGCCCCGTCGGACCATCCCTAGGTGGGAAACCACTTCCGTGGCCGTACCCATTAGTATCAGACCCTATAGATCCCGTCGAACCGTCCCTAGGTGGAAGAACATCAACACACACACACACGATATCATAGTTCGTAATCCGTATCAAAACCGTAACACACATAACGAAATATAATACACGTACTTGCCTTGAATAAGAGTGCGCAACGACGAACTCAAGTGCTAAAAGAAAACACGATTCTGACTACCCGATGGTTCGGAATACGACAACGGAAGTAATTACCTCCAAACTTTGAGAAATTACAAAACAGCCCAAACAACTAAACTGAAGTTCACAACACGTCTAACAAAGTTGAACCGACTTATAGGAAACACGAAACCGTAGTTTCGAACCACCATCACACGAAATGAACTAAATAGCGGAAAAAGTCGCTCAAAACATGGATTCGGGTAAAACAGCCCCAAAACAAACTCAAATGACCAAATACGCAGAACAAAATGTTATCAAAATGTCAAAACGCTCGCAAGCGAGTTTCTAGAAATTATAAAAATGCCAAAAATGAAAAATTACCGAAAGAGAAAATCACGAGTATTACATTCTACTCCTCTAAAAAGAAGTTTCGTCCCGAAACTTAAAAAGAAAGGGAGAAGTAAGCAGACAACAAAGTGACGAACAATTAAACCTCAGTGATCTACACGAGTCGATCCTGATAATGGTGCTGAAGATCGATTCTGGGAAACTTCATGGAATAGTTCACAATACTGAACTATGTGGCCCTCGAGTCCACAGTTATAACAAGTAATTGGTCGCGAAGGACAATTAGCTTGAACATGACCTACAACGTTGCAATTGAAACACCTCCCAGTCTGACTAGTAGTCTAAGAAGATGACTTGGAACTCTTGGTTCCACCAAACGAAGAAATAGAAGGTTTCGCCGTAGGACCACGCGAAACTCGATGAGAAGAAGTTTCAACTCTCACACTATCTGAAAAATCTCCAGACGTCCTCTGCCTCTTCGACTCATGTAAAGGCCCAGTAGATAACGATGCCATCTCGTACGCCATGGATCGATTCTGATACTCTCTCAATGTAGCACAAGTGAAAGCCGACATGTACTGTCGAACCTCTGGTCTCATCCGCATATCAAAATGACAGATTTTGTCTTCCTCGGTCCTCACTTGCCTCTTCACGTAAGTGAGCTGTCGAGTATAATCGATAATAGCCTGTGACACGGGTATATCCTGCGGCTCGGCTAGATAAAATCTCGGATCATCTACTCTCGGATCGGCTCCGGACAGAACTCCACTTCCATCAACTTCTTGAACTCTTCCCAAGTAATAGCATGATCCTCAGGCTCAACGGCCTCTCACCAATTATCAGTGTCGTTATCGAGAAGGAACTGAGCGATGGGAGTCCTCCGTTACTCTGGACAAACAACCGCCTTGAAAATCTTCTCCAATTGGAAAAGCCAACAGTCCCAGCACAAAGTATTACTCACGCCCGCAAAACGAGGAGGATGCATACGAATCACTTCTCTAAGCCACTGAGTCGACCCGACGTTCTCAGTCACGGTAGTGTTATGCTGAACCGCCTGAGCCAAATGAGTCATCTGGTCTGCCACCTGCTGAAGTATAGTAGCAACACCAATACTAACGCCATTACCGACAGCATGATCCTGATCGTGCGACCGATTGTCACGACCTCTCGGCATACTGAACTGACAGCCATTCAGAACGACAAAACAAACACCATATAATAAACATAGGGCAACAAATAACACAATAAAATACTCACTCTGAGTCATTACACGAATACACGAACTATCACTGCAACAATAAGATTCAAATTCATAAGTAATTCACTTGGCTATGTACGGCCTTTACCAACACAATCACGGTCAAGACCAAATACGTATCATTGTGGTCAAACATGAGTAATATTTTTAAAAACAAAAATTTTCCGAGATGCTTGTTCAAATGATAATATTTTAAAATTCCTGAGTTTGAATGATTTTGCTGAAATGAAATTTTGAAAAGAAATATTTTTAATACTCGGTCGTTTGATCAAAACTTGGAACCCATTATCATAACTGTTTTGTTTTGAAAGTCATTTGCAAAACAACATTTTGAAACATCAATCTACTCGATAAACGATATGATCAGAATGACCTTATCAATATATATCATCATTACCACCGATCAACTATCACATTCGGACAACGTCATAATATAATACAATTAAACCAAACTATGTAGTCGTAACATCTAAGTGTACAACCAAAATTCGCTAACAAAAAAGGTAACGATTAATAATACGTCAATAATATCCATACAGGATAAACAACTGAATACAACATTACGGATACAGCAGTTAAAGTTCACGATCGTCACGGACGGACCATATGACTATGTCAACAGGAATTAAACGACCGATAATGAGTACAGATATAACTGTAACAACAAGGTTATTGCCGTGACAGTCAGAAGTTTACAGCCATAACAGCTAACTGTAAGACAGCGGAATCAACTCAGCAGCCTCAAAGCGGCTCCGAAGGTTAAGGATCAACTCCTAACAATGTATCCCGACATTTAGAAAATACGGTAAAAAATCTCCAACGTGCATAACAACATATCAAGCTTGTTACAACGACTCAGTTCCAACAAGCCGTTTTGCAGTATAAAATTTTTCCAAAATCCTTTCGATCATATCTATAATGACGCGGAATACTTTAAAACGCCTCCTTCAAATACCGTCTAAAGGTGTCATTTGAAAATACATGACTAACTCGTCAAATTTCAACCGATTTCAAAACCCATACAAAATTGTTGTTATTTTCAAAAATCGGTTCTTTTACAAACATACTCAAGATCATAATTACAATTAAAAAAATCATTTTCAGACCTACATGCAGCGGATATAATTACAACTATCCAAAAATAATCGAACTTGAAACCACATGTCCAATCTGCAAACGAGAATACAAATTCAATTGAATATAATTCGTGAACACCAAGTTCAAACATACGTCAAAACCATCCATCTGAGTTCCTCACGAACTCTACCATCGATACATTCTCTGGAACACATTAAGGTTCACAGTTTTCACATCGTATTGCACCATTCGGTGTTCAACCATCAATAAATTCAACTCAATACACAAACGGTGCCACGAATATCAAACACGAATTCCATTACACAACACTATATAAACAAAATTATGCACCACAATCATCGCATTTAAATGAAATCGTGAAATATCGATACCTCGCATAAAAGAGGAGACTCACATCCATAGGTCACGAGGAGATGATGGCCGCACCACGATACTAGTCACAACTAATCACAACTTATTACAACGGATCACAAATGATCACACTTGTTCATAATTGTCCACCCGGGTGACATGACAAAACACGACTCGATAAGACCCAACTAGACCCAACTGCCTAGGTTTTCGCAAACCTAAGCTCCGATACCATTTATGTAACACCCCCAATCCACTCAGGGATATCGCACGCCGTAGACCCCTTTTTCCGCAAGGATCTACCAGGCAGGAGACTACAAAACAAAACCCACATGTAGTCACATCGACCAAAAAAAAAACCGTAGACCGATTACGTCTCTCAAAACACAACATAGTTATACAACTGATAAACCAAAATACAACTCGATCACATATTACACAACATGTCCATCCTCTTAAGGATGACAAAGCAACTAGAAATGAACACTCAGACTGACGGATCACTGACGGAGAACCGACTACAACTGTGACTAGTATCACTGCTTTACATCATCCTCCAAGCCGATCCTGTAGCTGATCTCTCCAATCAGGACACCTGAAAAGAATATAAATAATCCCCAACGAGGGGTTAGCGATGGAAATCAGTAGCAAATAACCAAGCTATAAAGTGACACATCAACAATACGACTGTTATGAAAATAACCTTTCGACAAGGTAGCAACACGATCCTTGAGTCTAAATTCTTTACAAACACAGTTTCCTTTAGGAAAGATCATAAGAACGACTCCAAAACACATTTAAGAGAATAATTGAAGACTTTGGGGGTCTCAGTGTAAAATCACGAAAGATTTATAATTCTTCTTTTCAAAAGAGTTTACCAAAAACGTCGAAATGATTCTATTCACAACCAAGTCTCAACGACTAATTACTAATACAAGTACATCGGGATCCAAGGTCCAAACATTTACAATTCAGAGTTATCACATGAAACACTCAAATCACCTCTGTGGCCTTGATGGGACCCATCCGTATTGACTAACGCAAACAAGCTAAAACACACTCATAAGTTATCTTGACATCGCACTCGCAAGTGACGATTCTCGGAGCCCTCTCCAGACCTACCCGATTAGATAACCTTATGGTAAAATCATGACAACTGGCCGTACTCGCAAGCACACGCCATCGGAGGCCTCATGGGTCCCTACACGGGTAACATCATTTAAACACACCCATAAGTTATCGTGACATCGCACTCGCAAGTGACGATTCTCGAAGCCCCCTACAGACCTACCCAATTTGATAACCTTATGGTCATACCATATCAACTGGCCGTACTCGCAAGCACGCACCGCCGGAGGCCTCACGGGTCCCTACCCGGGTAACATCACAGTTCACCAAGATACACAACAACAAAGGTACAATATTCACCACAATCGCAACCGTGTATGTAACACCCCCAAAACCAACCGGGGATACAGCACCGTGGGCCCTGCACCGAAACCCACAAGGCTAAAAATCATTTTCGCAAACGTTTCAAACACGCCAAAGAGGCAAAGACATTAATATTTTAAATACTCAAATATTTTTCAAAATATAATTCCCAAATACCGTCATAAAATACCAACGACAAATACAAGGCAAGGATACCAAAAGGGGCATTTTGAAAGTGTACACGAACTAGTAAAATACCAAAAGCCATTTAAAGATACACATGCAGCGGATATAACACAGTAGGAAATACATTTACAGCGGAATCATAACGATCAGAAAAGAATACTCGAATCCCAAATAACCATGCCATAGCTAGTATCACCGGGAAGCTCATTCCTTCACGACCGCTACTAACTCGATCTCCGAGTACCTAAAAGATAAAGTCCACGACGGGGTCAGCCATAATACTCAACAATGGTAGCGATCACATCAACATAAACAATTACATATCAATGTATCTACAAGGTACGTAAGAAGACTTCCAATATACTCTTACCGTAGCAACCTTATCAATTCGCGGTAACTCATATCATATCAACATTTGCCTCAATCCACACTTCGCGTTCTCAAGTGATACTGAATTCTAAAATAACCATCTGTACTGTATTCAAATGATACCGAGATTCTCAAAACATAAACATATCTCTAATATGGGACAATCGGTCCATATCTAATTATGTCCGCTAGATTGCACAATCGAATTCCAATTCTGATAAAACCGATAATACATGATACCTCTATAGGCCAACTACCCCGAAACAAGAACAATATCGAATATCGATAAAAGTATGAATGCTCACACAAGCAATAATAATAAACAACCAATGCATCAAACGAGAATATCATTAACATGATAACTCCACACAAGATCAACAAAGAACCAACCATGAACGAGAATACCATTGATATGGTTAACTCCAACAAGATCAATAAAGGATCGACAACGACCAAGAATACCAACGGTGAGGCAAACTCCCAACGGAATCAATAATGATCAATAACAAATGAGATTACCAACGATAGGGTGAACTCCAAACGAGATCAATAAAGGATCAAGAGCAAATGAGATTACCAACGATAGGGTGAACTCCAAACGAGATCAATAAAGGATCAATAACAAATGAGATTACCAACGATATGGTAACTCCAAACGAGATTAGTAAAGGATCAATAACAAATGAGATTACCAACAATATGGTAACTCCAAACGAAATTACCAACAATATGGTAACTCCAAACGAGATTAATAAAGGATCAATATAAAAACGAGATTACCAATGATATAACTCCAAACGAGATCAATGAAGGATCAATAACAAACGTGATTACCAACGATATAGTAACTCCAAACGAGATCAATGAAGGATCAACAGGGACAGATATACGAGCGAATAAAATCATCAGACATATACAAATCACACATATGGGTTCTCGAAGACAATTCAACTATCGAACATATCCGACCATACGTGGATTATGAACGACCAATCAATACGACTCAAGATGGACGTCATGATACGCCCGATCCGGAAATATGTTTGTGCACAAGCCACCCACGTGTATTGATCAAATACACATCTGGTACCGTACCTAATTAGTCTCACGAAGTACGACTCGTGTGCACGGTTAAATATGAGGTCGAAACCAACACATGCTACATGTACCTGTCCTGAAAATCCTACACATGATCGATCAGTACGTATCTGACTCCAGATATGTCATGATACAATATGACAACGAAAATCGAAGAAACTCATATCCAACAAGGATCAGAAGACTTTCTAAGAGAGCAACGACAGTTCAATAATGAGAGATCGACACGACCACAATGTCATATTTCCGTTAGACAACAGTTCACAGCATGCTCAACAATGCATATAATATTAACACATAAACTCCCAAGGTCGCAACAAAGTATCACAGAAGTATCTAGACAGGAATACTCCGGATGTGGGTACCACTCAGGTTTTATCCCGCAACACAGTTCCATAAGGTATATCAACATATAAACTCCCAAGGTTGCAACCAAGGGTCATGGAAGTATCTACTCAGGAATACTCCGGAACGTGGGTGCCATTTAGGTCTTATCCCTCAACACATTGGCCCATCAAATTACAGTTCAAAGAAAGAGCACATCACGAAATACACCAAACAACAATGCACACTCATCACATGAAACATTAACACACACACACACACACACACACATACAACAATGCAACAGGATAATTATCATAATTCAGCAATACTAAATTACCTCAAATCCGAAGACACTAACCTTTCCACGACCAACATCCCTGGATGAATACACAATTGTTCGAATAGTCCAAAATGAAGTACAGTCTATCACTAATACCAAACCACCATCTAGAGTTCAATATCGGCATGATAAACTATCCTCGATATCCAACATTTCATACAATAGACCAAAGATAATTCACATCTCCGTTTCCACTAGACATATTTAACATCATATACGTTATGATTTATCTCAGTCCAAGCATAATATATATACCACCATCCCAATAATTCATATTAACAATATCATTGCTATATGAATCATAAATGAAATGAAATAAAAATCATTTATTAAACATTATGAACTGAGCAAGCATATCTTGCCTTGATACCGATACGACGAAGTCATTACCAATCCCATCGTCTTCATCTACAAGCCCCTCAGCCCTGACTAATGCCATACATGCATTCTCCAATATTAATCGCAGCACAACGGTTAATAATCAACGATCACTTATCACAACCTAATGCAATAATCAATTAACAATACGTTCTATAACAATCAACAACCGATACAATCAACCAATCAAACTCAACAGTTCAATGATATCTCGATCATACGAAACCAAACTATTTCAACTTAAACAATACGAATACAAGCCGAAATTCGATAATCAATCAATTCTGACAAGTGTCTCAACATTCTAAATTCCGACTTAAATCTTACTTACGGATTAACACGGCTCATCCTTATAAATTCATAGTAATACAATTACCGGTTATCATCACGAGTAATCATACACCAAAATTAACCATAATCCTTCCAATTTCCATAAAATCACGACATATATCACTCAAGAGTTCTTCAAGAACACGAATTAATCCATAATCATGTTTGTAGCCAACAAAACGACGTAATCCGATGTGTTTTAACATCTAAACCATCATCTAATTCATAATCCAAGGCATATATCATTTTGTTCTTCAATATACAATTCATATAACCTAAGAATCTCAACAACAATACCATAAACATCATCATACGAAGAAGAACATCAACAACAATATCAAAATCCGAATCGAAGAGAGGAGTTTTTCAGCATACCTCTTGAAGAAGAACCACAAAGATCAAACACTTCCAAAAACATCAAGAATTCCAAACTTCAAGCTTCTAATCAACTCATCAAGGTCTTAACCAATGTATAAGGGTAGGAAATAGGATTAGGAATGAAGAGGAGTGAAGTTTGGGAGGAAAATATATGATTCCTCTCGTGAGGAAATGAAAGACCGACCTTTGTTATATAATCTGCCCAGCATGTTATGTACGTTAACACCCATCATTAACGTACGTAAGCCCTCCTAACGTACGCTACATGTCCTACATAGAGTACGTTATCGGCATCCAGAGCTCATTACCTCATTTCGCACCTTGTATTACGTACATAATACCCGCGCCGTAGCGTACGTAACACACAGTTGACTTGCTACAGTAACATACTCACTTAACGTAAGCAATGGCATATCCTTAACGTACGTAAGGCTCGAGGTTGACTCGCTTGTCCACATCCGCGCCGAAAGCTGCCGACACCGGGCCCACCTGCCGACCACAGCTCGGACATATCCGATTCCCCTCATAACGTACGTTATATTCTCTACCTAATGTACGTTATGATCGCATTGTTGTGTACGTAAACTCCTCCGCTTAGCGTACGCTACTCTTGCATCTTTACGTGTGTAATCTTCTATGCTTAACGTACGTAATCTCCTATGCTTAACGTACGTAATGGCTTTTATACTTAGCCATTTCTGCTCCTATCTGTCATCCCAATATACCGAACACGTACACGCGACATACGGGATATATATATATACTCGTTCCGATAACATTCTCACATGATATCTACAATTGTAATTGTCGACCAAGCACGACAATTATACAAATACTCATACAACATATCCGACATTGAAAAAACATATCAAGCATGTAATATCCTAGAATTAAAAATAACCTCGATAGATTTACTGGTACAACTGTCACAGTCCCCAAAATCATTCATCCATACTGCATCGGTCCTACTCTGTACAGTACAGGTCGGATAAAACAATGCAAAAAATTCGTAGCGAAATTATAGGATATTACAGTGTAAAACATAAGTTAACGCATCATACACTTCCACAAAGGCACAACATTCACATGACACCATCGTTCAGGAAAAAGGCTAACAAGCGAATAATATAAATATTCCATGATTCCACAATTCCTCGGATAACTACTTATTTCTAGTATCCATATTAAGCAAAATACGACATGAAATGGTTGTTGTCATTCTTCATGAAACTCAAGTTTACATTCGTATTTACCTTCATAGAAATCACATATTCCTTTGAAAGCAAGTTACGGTTCAATATTCAATCACTAACAAGTCCACGTTAAATTCACGACAAATAACATTCTCAAAGTATAAAGAGTATAGACGAGATACTCGCCTCAAGTCCAAAGCACGCGAAGCAATGTAAAGCTCGACCGGAAACTCTCGAATCCTCCAACTAGGTCAAAAACACAAGAACAACATAATTACTACAAAATCGATCGCAATGAAGATGGAAACATATGAAATTCTCAATAAGAATTCGTAGGAACAAAGGATCGAACATTTGGGGTTCAATACTTCCCCAAGAACATCAAGAACATCACCTGAACCCTAATACGATAAGAAATACAAATCAAATCATAGGGATAAAATCAATACAACCGATTAATGATATACAACAACACGATTCATGAAGAACAACTCGAATCTTAATGATTCTCAACATACATAGAAAAGGGTTTCAAGATACTACGCCATAGATGGCTTTCTACAACATTTAGGCATGCATGTTACCTTCTTGATGTTACCATAGCTTTGAAATTTTGAACCTATCACGACATTGTGGTTATGGTGTTAACGAATCCATAAACGTATGTTACTCTAGCTATGAAAGGTGTGACACTCAGCAACACCATGGGATGTGTTACCTTAGAGTATTAATAAAAATTTTTGATTATTTAAAATTAATAAATATTTAACTTTAAAAATAATTACTTTGAATAAAATTATTGAAGTTATTAATATAAAAAGTAATATTCTATTAAATAAGCAAATTATTTATATTTTATAAATATTAAAATATTTGTAAAGAATTTAGAATAAAAAGATTTTAAAATAAAGTAATATTCAAAAATTAATAATTTTTGATTAAAATTATTAGTAATTTTCATAGATAAAATAATAGCTTGGAAGTCGTCTCTCTCATTTGTTTCTCCCGTATCTGCTTCTTCATGCTTCTCTCCCGAATTTGCTTCTTGGAGTGACGAACGTAATTCAGCAAACTAATTCCCAATTTGCAAGAGCAAATGTAACAATGGCGAACGGTGATTATTTGGCGCTGAACATTGAGGAATTGAAGCAGCTTCAGAGCATTGTGAAGCGGACGCGCGTCGTTTCGCTTATTTCCTCCAAAATTCGCAACCTTGAGAAGGTTAGTCTTTCTGCATTCAACACAAATCTCCGATGTCGAATGTTTTTTGTTTTATTTTCCGACGATCGTCCATGGTCGGTTATGCTAAGAAATGTTCACATGGAGGATGGGCTAGGGTTTTCCATTTTACATCTACAAACCCCACAAAAACTAGGTTTCTAGAGCGTCTATGCTCCCCTCATTCTCCTTCTTCATTGCTCTTCTGCTTTCATCAACCCCCGTGGCTTCTGTCGATCCACCGTAATCTTAGTTGTATACTAGTAAAAAACTCAGGAGCTTTTTATCTTCTTTATATGTTGCCTAAATTTCATTGGCTAATATTTGGAAGAACATAAGATGCAAGTTCGTATATAGTCATAATTATAGTAGGTTAATCACAAAGTGTTGTCTTTCATGATGAATCTGAATCTTGGGAAACTTATTAAATGGATAATGATGTATCGAAGAAGGTAATTCTATTTTTATAATTGCACATTATTGTAACACTAGGAATGATTATCGAACTTCTTACCACATATAATGATAACCCTGCTTCAAAGTTCTCAATGATGTGACCTTTTGTTTTATCCATCATTTTTGTTTTATTTTCTTAAATCCTCTGAGGAAGATCTGATTTAGTTATTTAACTTTGCATTCTGATTTTAGCTTTGTGTCATCCCACAAGGATTCTGGACATGATGGTCATAAGCGGATTTAAGTATAACCTCGTGTAACACCCCCAATCCACTCAGGGATATTACACGCCGTAGACCCTTTCCACAAGGATCTACCAGGCTGGTAACAACACACAACAACTCAACAATGCCTTTAAGGCTAAAATGACTCAGTAGACCAATTTGGTCTTTCAATAAATACATAAACTCAAACTCATTACATGCCCACGCAGGGGTCAAATACAACACACTCCCGTATAACGGGAAAGAATACTGCAGCGGAAAATAAACTATAACTAAACCAATGACATCATACGGATCCTCGTGTGATTAGTATCGTTCATCTTTCATCATCCCTCATGCCGAACCTGTGTTATGCTCCCAAACCTGAATGCAAAAACAGACATCCACCCCCCAAATACTCGGGGTTAGCAAAACTCCACTGTTTTGCTAGTGCAAGAACAAAGTGCAAATACGAGCCATACAATTCACATTCCACGAATAACAATAACCAGGAATCCCCAAAGATCCAAACATGACGAAAAGTACTTCCCGAGGCAAGAGTTTGGGTAAAACATTCCAAAACCGAAAGATCACAAATCAAGGAAAACAATTTATAAAACAGTTTAAAGATGCCATCGAGAGTTTTAATAGAAAATAATTTAGGATTATCAAATCCTCCTCTTTCCAAAATCAACAGGGTCCTCGACCAGTAGGCGGAAAGCAATTTGCAAGAAAACCATTCAATCAACACAAGCGAGTCTTCACAAATATTTCCACGGGATTCTCGACCCAAAACCAAATAATATCAACACGAGATCAAACATCTCAACATCACATGGGGTCCTCGACCCAAAACATAGAATGACAACACAGCCCATCAAAGACACAGCCTCTCATCCTCCCAATACTGCTCAAGACCCCTGATTAATTAACCCTCGGAGATCTCGTCAAATGTCCTTGGTTAATTAACCCTAATACCAACGTTTAAAACAAGTTGAAACACACTTTCAGAAAACAAGAATCACGGTCTATATCGAGACCAGCATTTTGAAAAGAGTTGAAAGAATTTGAAATACGATAATCGTTCGGTAACGGGGTCTTAGCTATCACTCAAATATCTGTTACCAATAAGCCTGCCAGGCGCCTCCACTGAACACTTGTGCACCGGCGTTCACTCCACTATGTCGGTCGCCCTTGTACATGTCACCGCGCTGGCGTCACTCCCGTAAGAGCCGCCCCTTGAACACGCATTAGGTTAAACACCGGCGTTCACCAACCATATGGAGCCGCACATTGCAGCGTACACCAGGCCGGAGTACTTGCCCCGCCCTCAGAGGATCCCGGATATGATGTCTCTTACAACAAGTATTCACATTGTCACAAACATCAAGCACACAGTTAATCGTTGTAACAATTATCAAATCAATACACCAATTCACATAATTTATCCGTCAGTCCATGACCACACGAATAAATAACAACACGCACGTCAACCATAACGGGATGGAAAGAAGCAATATACGTACACACGCATTATCAAGCGCAACATCAACGCCAAACATGTCCAAAGGATTCACGTAGTCACTTACAACCCACACAATTTACAAAACACACGCGTTTTGAAAACAAGCCTTTAGCGAGGCTAGCCGAATCTTTTGAAAGTTCAAAATAAACGATCAAACATCCACATAGAGATGATCACTAATTATCATATCCACAAAACAAGAATTGTATGGACAAGGTACTTGCCTCGAAATCGGCACGCAAGTATCCCGACGAACACGGCTCAACCGGAAAGCTTCGAAATGCCCGATGCTATCGAAAAGGAAGACGACAATGAACGGAAGGGTTCAACTCGGTTTCTTCGCAAGAAACTCGACCCTAATAACATATAATTAATAAATCAACGATCATACGAGGAAGAATAATCGTATAACGTCCGAAAACCCCTCTAAGACATTCTACCGGACACCTTCAAGGCGTCAATCAGTAACTCGACCCAAACAATGAACCGATACGATCCAACCATAGAATAACAAGGGAAAAGATATAATACATCTAAATAATCATCAATCCATCACAATCCTTAATTAAATCGGACTAAACGGATGAAAACAACCAAAACACCCAAATTCCCCAAAACTAGATTTCTAGAAATCTAACCTTGATTCGGTAGATCGGAGGAGGTTATGGGATGATTGATTGATGTTAGAAACTCAAGAACTTCGTGGATTGATAGATAAACATCATGGCTCCATGTTAAGCACACCCCCAGCCGCGGAAGAGAATGAGAAGAATGAGAAAAATGGTGAAAAACCCGACTGCAGGGCCTTAAATAAATGTCACGTCGCCGCCTTACGTACGTAACCGGCCATGGCTTACGTACGTAACCGGCCATGGCCGAACTCCCTGACTAGAAAATGCCGGCAGCGTTACGTACGTAAGCGGCCAAGGTTTACGTACGTAACCGGCCTTACGTACGAATCGCCGAGCACTCTGCCAGTAACTCGCCGGTCTGGCCTGCATCGCCCGGCCATGACTCGGCCGGGGCCAACTCCGACGGCCCGAACGACCCCGAAACCCGAACCTAAATACAAATCGAAGATACGATTACGAAGTACTCGCAAAGACGAATTCGATCACTAAGAGAACACACGATTCCGACCACCCGAAGGCTCGAAATTCGACAACGGAAAGTAATTACCCCAAACTTTGGGAAATTACGAAAATGGCCCAAAACGTCCGAAATACTCGATACACGATCGAAACACCAAGCCAAAGCTCGAAACATGAATAATAACATTAAATGAACTTACGAGAAACTCGAAACAATAGTTTCGGACGATATTCGCAAGAATCGAACTCAAGTGCGGAAAAGTCGCTAAAAAGCACGGAACTCAACATAACGGCACCGAAACGAACTCGGATGTCAAAAAGTGTAGAATTAATCATTCTCAGAATGACGAAACGGTCACGAGCGAGTCATCAAAATGGACTTTCGCCGAAAAAAAAAAAGAAATTACCGGAAATCGAAATTACGGGTATTACATTCTACCCTCCTTAAAAGAAGTTTCGTCCCGAAACTTAAAACAAGTAGGTAGAAGCAATATCCCGCCAGGAAAACTCAACGAGATACACAAGAAATGCGTAACTTACGCTCATCGGCGAAACGTTAGAAGCAACGTAAAGGAATATACGGCGTGAAAACACGCTCCACGACGACTAACACAACGCCACCGGTAGAGACATAATAAAATCAACAAGTGACAAGCGTCATCAAACAGATAGTACAATCAAGTCGATTATCCGAACAGTCACAAAACACAACGAACGAAAATCAATACGATTGACCAACCCAACGGTTCATCAATCAAAATGTGAGCCAAACGCTGAACAAATACGGAATTCCACCACCCAAGGGTTGGAAGATCGAAAACGAGACTAATTTCCCGAACTTAAGGGAATTACGAAGGAGTCTGAACGTTCAACAATCAAGAGACGAGATTAACAAAAACCGAACAATCAAACGATGGAACCACAACGATCGAGACAACAAAAATCGAACAATCATGTTCGAATCACGAAGAACAAAAAAATTCAAACAACAACTCCAAGGTTCACAAGAATCGAACCGAACTCGGAAAAGTCACAGCGATAACCAGATCGATCCAAAACAAGATCACAGCTCATTCGAACGATGAAACGGGAATACAGAACAAGTTCAGAAAGTATCAACGAACACGAGCGAGCCGATAGAATTGAGAAAGAGAAAATGCAGGAGCCAAAAATAATACGGGTATTATATTCGATCTCTTATAAAAGAAGTGTCGTTCCCGAAACTCATAACACGAAATCAAGGTGACAACACAACAAGCAACCGACAGAAACATCCTTCAAAGGCCTCTCAAAGCCGATTCTGATGATTATGCTAAGCGCGAACTCCGGAAGTCTCGGTAACCAATTCGCAAAAATGAATTATGTGTCCCTCGAGTCCACACTTGAAATGTGTTACCGACGAGAAGGAAAATTTACACGTGCATGCCCCAGCACATCACGGTTGAAACGCCTCAGCTCGGCATACCGAAAATACAAATGCTAGATACAATGGGGCATAACGTCGCAAAACAACATAGCGGAGATGCCAACTCAGCACAACAAAGAATCATAACACATATCATATACAACGATTACCATCGTAAAGTAATATACACACACAAACACTACAACAACGACGGCATCGTTCGGCGACCTCAACGGCCCGAACAATAACCAGCACATAATTACAAACATCATGAAACAATCACACATGTACACAAACGTACAAACCCAAGCTTTAACCGCTCACACAGGTGCGATAACACGCAAGCCACCACGAAATGACAACATTAAAGATCGTCATCACACCTCCCACAAAGGGCTAACAAAACATATGCGTGGCAACGACTCAATGCTCACGCCACCAGTTCAATCACAAATCGGGATTAACACCGTAACGAAAGTTCGAAAACCATACATGCATTTCCGGTCCGCAAACAGGAATGATAGGTTTTTAAAAACGAAAACCACCTTTTGAAAACAGTTTGGAAATACCAGTTGATCTTGAGTATCATTTTACAAAAAGTTGAACAAACATCATTTTCGAGACTTTGAAATTCATCTTGCGTTTGAACAAAAATGAGGACACCTTCTCTTAGTGAAAAACTTTCAAAATATTCGACCCTCGGGCCTAAATAAAAGTGTTTAAAAAATATTGAAAATATCTCAAAATATTTTGGGTCCTCTAGATAGAAGAATTTTGAAACATATTGTTGTAATATCCGCAATTTCAAATTTCGGTAATTTTATTTTTTTCGGCGGAAGTCCGTTTTGATGGCTCGCTCATGACCATTTCGTCATTCCGAGAATGATTAATTCTGCACTTTTTGTCATCCGAGTTCGTTTCGGTGTTGTTTTGTTGAGTTCCGTGTCTTTTGGCGACTTTTCCGCACTTGAGCTCGATTCTTGCGAATCTCGTCCGAAACTGTTGTTTCGAGTTTCTCGTAAGTTCATTTAATATTATTATTCATGTTGCGAGCTTTGTTTCGGTGTTTCGATCATGTATCGTGTATTTCGGACGTTTTGGGCCATTTTTGTAATTTCCCAAAGTTTGGGGTAATTACTTCCGTTGTCGAATTTCGAGCCTTCGGGTGGTCGAAATCGCGTGTTCTCTTAGCTCTTAGATTCGTCTTTGCGAGTACGTCGTAAACGTACCTTCGATTTATACTCAGGTTCGGGTTTCGGGGTCGTCCGGGCCGTCGGAGTGGCCACGGCCGAGTCACGGAGCAGGCTGGCCTGGCCGAGTTACGGCCGTAAGGGCGAGAGTTACGGCCGTATGGCGCTGGCAGCTTTCGGACGAATTCGATTATGGCCGTAGGCGCGATTGGGTACGGCCAGACGTCGTTGGGCATCTTCTCGATTTAAGGCGATTCTGGCCGTAATGTGTGCTGATGCCGTAAGTGTCCGACAGTCCGGGCTGATTTTTTGACGAATGCGATTACGGCCATAAGGCTGCCGAGTAATGGCCGTATGGGCCGAGTTACGGCCGTAAGTCACCGCGGTTACGCCGTAAGTGTCCTGTAGTGACTTTATATAAGGCCCGCGGCCCATTTTGTTCATTTCCTCACTTTTCTTGCGGCTATCGGACGGGTGCGACGGGAAATCGAGTTCTTGGTCGATTATAATCATTTCCAAGGCATTTTGGAAGATTCTTGTTGATTATATCATCATCCAATCCGTGTTCTTCGTCGAATCAAGGTATATTCTTGATTTTCCTTCAAGTTGACTTTTTGGAGAAATTGTTCTTGATTTCGTTTCTAATCCGATTTCGATACATCGGTTGGTGTAGTATGATGTTATTAATCGTGTTCTATGGGTTTTATATCCATATATCGAGTTTGTTTTACTCGATTGACGATTCGAGTGTTCTTGGGAATTATTGAACATTTAGTGTTCGATTAAATGTCCCAATGAGTTTCCCTTCGATAGTTTGTTGGGATTTCCGTTGTTTTGGCGTTGATTCTGGTCGTAACCATGTGTTATTGTTCCTTCCGGAGGTTTATAGGTGTTCGAGGATTCCGATGTTGAATCTCATTTGGTGATTGATGATTCGTGTGGTGTTATTCTCGTAATACTCGTGGTGCTATCGCGTTCTTGATATTGTTCGGGGGTTCGGGGCTATTTGACCGCGTCCTATCCATCGTCTCGTTGCGATCGTGATTTTGAGGCAAGTACCTTGTCCATATAATTCTTGTTTTGTGGATACGATAATTAGTGATCGTCTAAATGTGGTTGTTTGGTCGTTTGAATTAAACTTTCAAAAGATTCGGTTTAGCCTTGTTAAAGGCTTGCTTTCAAAACACGTGTGTTTTGTGAATGTTGTGATTTGCGAATAACTATGTGAATTCTATGGATATGTTTGGTGTTGATGTTGCACTTGGTATTGCGTGTGGACGTATATTATTTCTTTTCGGTGCGTTGTGGATTGACGTGGTGTTTTGCTAAGTGTTTGATACCTCTGAGCGAATTGTTTGAATATCCTTGATGTGATATGTTATTTGTGTGAATGTGTGGATATGGTTGAAGATCTACGGTGACACATGGCACGTGATCATGTGGTCAGGATGCAACAAGTGATTGATCCAACCGTGAGAGCCTGAGATAATCTACGGTGGCACATGGCATGTGATCATGTGGCCAGGATGCAACAAGCGATTGATCCAACCGTGAGATGTGTGTGATTTGTTTAGCTAGCCAGCTCGGGAGGGTCCTTCGAGGCCTCGGGCGGGATCAATGATATTACTCTGTTCCCAAGGCGATGCATATGTTGTGATTTGTTTAGCTAGCCAGCTCGGGAGGGTCCTTCGAGGCCTCGGGCGGGATCAATGGTATTACCCTGTTCCCAAGGCGATGCTTGTGCGTGATTACGTTGTGTTGATTTTATATCCGTCGAGGATACGTGATGTTAGGCTCTGGCCCTGTGAATTGTTGTCGGTTTTCTATTTGCGAAAACAAAACCTTTGGGTTGTGACCCTGTTGATTTTGGAAAGAGAAGGATTTGATAATCCTAAATTGTTTTCTATTAAAACTCTCGATGGCATTTTAAACCATTTTATAAATTGTTTTCCCTTGATTTGTGATCTTTCGGTTTTGAAATGTTTTACCCAAACTCATGCCTCGGGAAGTACTTTTCGTTACTTTGGACTTTTGAGGATTCCTGATTATTGTTATTCGTGGAACTTGAATTATATGGCTCGTATTTGCACTTTGTATTTGCACTAGCAAAACAGTGGAGTTTTGCTAACCCCCGAGTATTCGGGGGGTGGATGTCTGTTTTTGCATTCAGGTTTGGGAGCATAACACAGGGTCGGCACGAAGGATGATGAAAGATGAACGATACTAATCACACGAGGATCCATATGAGGTCTTTGGTTTAGTTGTATTTTATTTCCGCTGCAGTATTCTTTCCCCATTGTACGGGAGTGTGTTGTATTCGACGCCTGCGTGGGCATGTATTATAATTAAGTTGTATGTATTTATTGAAAGACCAAATCGGTCTACTGAGTCATTTTAGCCTTAAAAGCATTGTTGAGTTGTTCAGTTTTGTTACCAGCCTGGTAGAACCTTGAGGAAAGGTTCTGCGGCGTGTAATATCCCTGAGTGGATTGGGGGTGTTACATAAATGGTATCGGAGCTTAGGTTGTGGAAACCTAGGCTGTCGGGTCAGTGGTGTCTGTTGAGTTTTGTCTCGTCGGATTTTGTCTGACTGAGTCGTGTCGCGACGCGTCGTCTGAGTTTGTTGGTCGTGATTAGTATCGTGGGGCGATCATCATCTTCGTGCGACCTGTGGATGTAAGTCTCCCTTCTTTGTGTTGTGCCTCGTGTGAGACGAGCTATTTTTATGATTATTTGTTAAGTGATGGAATCCTCTTATGGATTTTGATTTCTTGATATGTGGTTATTGACCCTCATATTTCGTTCATATGAGGAGTAGTGTTGCTGGATTGTGCATGTTTGACTTTATTTCTTGTATCCGCTGCGTGAGTTCTTTTGCAATGGCTTTCGGTATTTTACCGACTGAGTTTTATTTCGAAAATCAATAACATTAACCGAGTTTTTGGCATTATGGCCTTGATCATTTTGGCGAAATTCTTATGACGGTATTTAGTATTTTCTAAATGGCTTTTGTAAGTTTTTGAAATATTACCGTCATCAGCCTTTTTGGCGTTTTTGTAAATGGTTTTATCCTGGTGGGTTCCGGCGCGGGACCCAAGGCGCTATAAAGTTTTGTGTAATTACCTGAAATTTTTGGGCATTCTAGCCTTTTTGGCATCGTCCTTTTTTTTGCATTGAATTATTTTCGAAAACTTGAGTATCTTAGAAATAAATTTCGAGACGTACGTTTAAAATGAATTGTTTTCTCGCGGTACTTCCAAGGTGCCACAATATGTTTCAAAATTCTTCTACCTCGAGGACCAAAATGTTTTGAGATATTTTCAATGTTTTATAAACACTTTTACTTAGACCCGAGGGTCGAATATTCTGAAAGCTTTTCACTAAAAGAAAGTGTCCTCATTTTTATCAAATGCGAAATGGTTTTCCAAAGTCTCGATAACGATGTTTCACGTTTTTACTTTTTTTGAAAAGGTGATACTCAAGATCGACCGGTGTTTTTCTAAATTATTTTCCAAATGAGGTTTTCGTTTTTAAAACCTATCCATTCCCGTTTGAGGGCTGGGTATGTATGTATGATGTTGGCTTTGTCGTTATGATGTTAACTCCCGAATATGATCGAGTTGGTGGCATGAACGTTGAGGCGTTGCCACGTATTTGTTGTACTAGCCCTCTGTGAGAGGTGTGAACTGGTACTTAATGGTTGTCGTCTCGTGGTGGATTGCGTGTGCCACACGAGTGTGAGATGTTGAAGCTTGGGTTTGTACGTGTACATATGTGATTGTTTCATGATGTTTGTATTACGTGATGGTTATCGTTCGGGCCATTGAGGTCGCCAAACGATACCGTCGTTGTTGTAGTGTTTGTGTGTGTATTACTTTACGATGGTAATCGTTGTATATGATATGTGTTATGATTCCTTGTTGTGCTGAGTTGGCATCTCCGGTATGTTGTTTTGCGGTGTTATGTTCCATTGTATCTAGCATTTGTATTTTCGGTATGCCGAGCCGAGGCATTTCAACCGTGATGTGCCGGGGGAATGTACGTGCAATTTGTCCTTCTCACAAGAACACATTTCGAGTGTGGACTCGAGGGTCACCGAATTGATTTGCGAATTGGCTACCGAGACTTTCGGAGTTCGCGTCAAAGACAGGATATCGAATCGCTTTGAGAAGCCTTTGAAGGATGTTTCGTCGATTGCTGTTGTGTCGTCTCCTTGATTTCGTTGTTACGAGTTTCGGGGACGACACTTCTTTTAGAAGAGGTCGAATATAACACCCGTATTATTTTTGGCTTCTATATTTTCTCTTTCTCCAGTCTATCGATACGCTCATATTCGTTGATACTTTCTGAACTTGTTCGGTATTTCGGTTTCATCGTTCGAACGAGCTGTGATCTTGTTTTGGGTCGATCTGGTTATCGCTGTAACTTTTCCGAGTTCGGTTCGATTCTTGTGAACCTTGTTCGGAAGTAGCATCTTTTGATTATACTAATTCTTTTATTCGAAGTGGATCGGATTTGGAACTTCTGTATTTTCAACTCTGTCGACTCGTTTATGTTCGTTGACATTTTCTGAGCTTGTCCTGCCCCTTGCTTTTGTTGATCGAACGAGGGTGGTATTATTTCGGAATTACTCGTTCGTCGTTGTGACTTTTCAATTGTTATTCCCTTTCCTGTGAATCTTATGTGAGTGTGCATCTTGTTGTTTTCACCGGATCATGTTTTGTCTCGAGTCGAGATGTGAACCTCGGAGTTGTCGGTTGAACCTTATTGTTCTTCGTGATCCGAACATGATCGTTCGATTTTTGTTGTCTCGATCTTTGTGGTTCGATCGTTTGATTGTTCGGTTTTTGTTGATCTCGTTTCGTGATTGTTGAACATTCAGACTCCTTCGTAATTCCCTTAAGTTCGGGAAATTAGTCTCGTTTTCGATCTTCCAACCCTTGGGTGGTGGAATTCCATATTTGTTCAGCGATTGGCTCGCGTTTTGATTGATGTACTGTTGGGTTGGTCAATCATATTGATTTTCGTTCGTTTTGTTTTGTGATTGTTCGGATAAATGACTTGACTATATTATCCATTTAATGACGCTTGTCATTTGTTGGTTTTATTATATCCCTATCGGCGACATTGTGTTGGTCGTCGTGGAGCGTGTTTTCACGCCGTATATTCCTTTGCGTTGCTTGTAACGTTTCGCCAATGGGCGTAAGTTACGCGTTTCTTGTGTATCTCGTTGAGTTTTCCTGGCGGGATATTGCTTCTCCCTACTTATTTTAAGTTTCGGGACGAAACTTCTTTTAAGGAGGGTAGAATGTAATATCCGCAATTTCGAATTTCGGTAATTTTCTTTTTTCGGCGGAAGTCCGTTTTGACGGCTCGCTCATGACCATTTCGTCATTCCAAGAATGATTAATTCTGCACTTTTTGTCATCCGAGTTCGTTTCGGTGTTGTTTTGTTGAGTTCCGTGTCTTTTGGCGACTTTTCCGCACTTGAGCTCGATTCTTGCGAATCTCGTCCGAAACTGTTGTTTCGAGTTTCTCGTAAGTTCATTTAATGTTATTATTCATGTTGCGAGCTTTGGTTCGGTGTTTCGATCATGTATCGTGTATTTCGGACGTTTTGGGCCATTTTTGTAATTTCCCAAAGTTTGGGGTAATTACTTCCGTTGTCGAATTTCGAGCCTTCGGGTGGTCGGAATCGCGTGTTCTCTTAGCTCTTAGATTCGTCTTTGCGAGTACGTCGTAACCGTACCTTCGATTTATACTCAGGTTCGGGTTTCGGGGTCGTCCGGGCCGTCGGAGTGGCCACGGCCGAGTCACGGCCGGAGCAGGGCCTGGCCTGGCCGAGTTACGGCCGTAAGGGCCGAGAGTTACGGCCGTATGGCGCCTGGCAGCTTCCGTACGAATGCCAGTATGGTCGTAAGGCGCGATCGGGTACGACCGTACGTGCGCTGGGCATCTTCCTGACGAAGGCCGGTTACGGTCGTAATATGTGCCAGTTACGGCCGTAAGTGTCCGACAGGTGCTGGGCTGATTTTTTTGACGAATGCCGGTTATGTCCGTAAGGCCTGCCGAGTACGGCCGTATGGGCCGAGTTACGGCCGTAAGTCACTGTCGGTTACGGTCGTAAGTGTCCGGCAGTGACCGGCTATATAAGGCCTGGCAGCCCATTTTTGTTCATTTCCTCACTTTTCTTGCGGCTATCAGACGGGTGCGACGGGAAATCGAGTTCTTGGTCGATTATAATCATTTCCAAGGCATTTTGGAAGATTCTTGTTGATTATATCATCATCCAATCCGTGTTCTTCGTCGAATCAAGGTATATTCTTGATTTTCCTTCAAGTTGACTTTTTGGAGAAATTGTTCTTGATTTCGTTTCTAATCCGATTTTGATACATCGGTTGGTGTAGTATGATGTTATTAATCGTGTTCTATGGGTTGTATATCCATATATCGAGTTTGTTTAACTCGATTGACGATTCGAGTGTTCTTGGGAATTATTGAACATTTAGTGTTCGATTAAATGTCCCAATGAGTTTCCCTTCGATAGTTTGTTGGGATTTCCATTGTTTTGGCCTTGATTCTCATCGTCACCATGTGTTATTGTTCCTTCCGGAGGTTTATAGGTGTCCGAGGATTTATAAAACTGAAAGATCAGAAATCAAGGAAAACAATTTATAAAACAATTTAAAGATGCCATCGAGAGTTTTAGTAGAAAACAATTTAGGATTATCAAATCCTCCTCTTTCCAATATCAATAGGGTCCTCGACCAGTAGGCGGAAAGCAATTTGCAAGAAAACCATTCAATCAACACAAGCGAGTCTTCACAAATATTTCCACGGGATTCTCGACCCAAAATCAAATAATATCAACACGAGATCAAATATCTCAACATCACACGGGGTCCTCGACCCAAAACACAGAATGACAACACAGCCCATCAAAGACACAGCCTCTCGTCCTCCCAATACTGCTCAAGACCCCTGATTAATTAACCCTCGGAGATCTCGTCAAATGTCCTTGGTTAATTAACCCTGATACCAACGTTTAAAATAAGTTGAAACACACTTTCAGAAAACACGAATCACGGTCTATATCGAGACCAGCATTTTGAAAAGAGTTGAAAGAATTTGAAATACGATAATCGTTCGGTAACGGGGTCATAGCTATCACTCAAATATCTGTTACCAATAAGCCTGCCAGGCGCCTCCACTGAACACTTGTGCACCGGCGTTCACTCCACTATGTCGGCCGCCCCTTGTACATGTCACCGCGCCGGCGTCACTCCCGTAAGAGCCGCCCCTTGAACACGCATGAGGTTAAACATCAGCGTTCACCAACCATATGGAGCCGCACATTGCAGCGTACACGAGGTCGGAGTACTTGCCCCGCCCTTAGAGGCTCCCGGATATGACGTCTCTTACAACAAGTATTCACATTGTCACAAACATCAAGCACACAGTCAATCGTTGTAACAATTATCAAATCAATACACCAATTCACATAATTTATCCGTCAGTCCACGACCACACGAATAAATAACAACACGCACGTCAACCATAACGCGACGGAAAGAAGCAATATACGTACACACGCATTATCAAGCGCAACATCAACGCCAAACATGTCCAAAGGATTCACGTAGTCACTTACAACCCACACAATTTACAAAACACACGCGTTTTGAAAACAAGCCTTTAGCGAGGCTAGCCGAATCTTTTGAAAGATCAAAATAAATGATCAAACATCCACATAGAGATGATCACTAATTATCATATCCACAAAACAAGAATTGTATGGACAAGGTACTTGCCTCGAAATCGGCACGCAAGTATCCCGACGAACACGGCTCAACCGGAAAGCTTCGAAACGCCCTATGCTATCGAAAAGGAAGACGACAACGAACGGAAGGGTTTAACTCGGTTTCTTCGCAAGAAACTCGACCCTAATAACATATAATTAATAAATCAACAATCATACGAGGAAGAATAATTGTAGAACGTCTGAAAACCCCTTTAAGACATTCTACCGGACACCTTCAAGGCATCGATCAATAACTCGACCCAAACAATGAACCGCTACGATCCAACCATGGAATAACAAGGGAAAAGATATAATACATCTAAATAATCATCAATCCATCACAATCCTTAATTAAATCGGATTAAACGGATGAAAACAACCAAAACACCCAAATTCCCCAAAACTAGATTTCTAGAAATCTAACCTTGATTCGGTAGATCGGAGGAGGTTATGGGATGATTGATTGATGTTAGAAACTCAAGAACTTCGTGGATTGATAGATAAACAACATGGCTCCATGTTAACCACACCCCCAGCCGCGGAAGAGAATGAGAAGAATGAGAAAAATGGTGAAAAACCCGACTGCAGGGCCTTAAATAGGTTGTCTGCCGGTCGCCTTACGTACGTAACCGGCCATGGCTTACGTACGTAACCGGCCATGGCCGAACTCCCTGACTAGAAAATGCCGGCAGCATTACATACGTAACTGGCCAAGGTTTACGTACGTAACCGGCCTTACGTACGTAACTGCCGAGCACTACCGGCCGTAACTCGGCCAGTGCCGCACAGGCCTGATCGCCTGCGCCATGACCATGACTCGGGGCCAACTCCGACGGCCCGAACGACCCCGAAACACGAACCTGAATATGAATCGAAGATACGGTTACAAAGTATTTGCAAAGACGAATTAGAGCACTAAGAGAACACACGATTCCGACCACCCGAAGGCTCGAAATTTGACAACGGAAAGTAATTACCCCAAACTTTGGGAAATTACGAAAATGGCCCAAAACGTCCGAAATACTCGATACACGATCGAAACACCAAGCCAAAGCTCGAAACATGAATAATAACATTAAATGAACTTACGAGAAACTCGAAACAACAGTTTCGGATGATATTCGCAAGAATCGAACTCAAGTGCGGAAAAGTCGCTAAAAAGCACGGAACTCAACATAACGGCACCGAAACGAACTCGGATGTCAAAAAGTGTAGAATTAATCATTCTCAGAATGACGAAACGGTCACGAGCGAGTCGTCAAAATGGACTTCCGCCGAAAAAAAAAGAAATTACCAGAAATCGAAATTACGGGTATTACACCTCGTGGTGCACGTGCACCACCAGAATTCTTCAGATTCGGTCATTATTTGAATTGGTTTAAGAGTTGAGTTATTTTTTCACATGTTGCCTAACATGTTATTGGCTAATAATTAGAAGAACATAAGTTGTAAGTTCGTATTCTCCTTCTCCTTTTTCACTGCTCTTCTGCTTTCATCAACCTCCGTGGCTTCTGTCGATCCACCGTAATCTCAGCTGTATACTAGTAAAAAACTCGGGAGTTTTTTATCTTCTTTATATGTTGCCTAACATGTTATTGGCTAGTAATTAGAAGAGCATAAGTTGCAAGTTCGTATTGACTCATAATTACAGTAGGTTAATCACAAAGAGTTCTTTTGCAGGATGAATCTGAATCTTGGGAAACTTATTCAATGGATAATGATGCATCGAAGAAGGTATTATAGTTTTATAATTGTACATTATTGTAACACTAGGAATGATTATTGAAATTCTTACCACATATAATGATAACCCTGCTTCAAAATTCTCAATGATGTGACCTTTTGTTTTGTCCACCTTTTTTGTTTTATTTTACTTAAATCCTATGAGGAAACCCTGATTTACTTTTTTAATTTTGCATTTCAATCTTAACTTTGTGTCATCCCACAAGTATTCTGGACATGATGGTCATAAGCGGATTTAAGTATAACCTCGTGGTGCACGTGCACCACCAGAATTCTTTAGATTCGGCCATTGTTTTGCAGTATTTGAATTGGTTTAAGAGTTGAGTTATTTTACTGTCATTTAAAAAAAGAATAAAATAATACAATCATTCCTTCACAAAAAAAGCACTAACCCACTAATTAAACCTACAAAGTTCGACAACATATGGAAAAAAATTAAAAATTGGAAAGAACCATCTATTTCAAACAATACAGATGCTCTTCGAAGAAAAAGAGGTATGAAAAATCTAATTATAGACCTCTAGAAATTGTTCATGTAAAGGAAACTTATTTATTGATTGATCATTATTTTGAAACTTGAAATGGAAAAAGAATTGGGGATCCTTTTGAATTTGTGCCACCGTCAGGTATATTGGAAAATTTGGAAGGAGAAAAATGAGTGATTTCACACGGAATGTAATGTCTATAGAGAAGACATGGAGGATATGGGTCATTGATACTTTTGTTACGAATGCAACGCAGAAGTTTATGCTACTACAAAAATGTGATCAAATTTAATTATGTCTTATGTTTATCAAAATATACTAGATGATTTTTAAAAATATATATTTTTAAAATATTTTGGATGTGGGTAATAGCTTTATATGAAGGTTTCAGACTTTACAACAAGCGCAAAGATAGGATAAGAGGTCTTCCGCAATTTATAAAAATTATTTTCCTCATTTATTTTGTATAATAATAAGTAAATTGTACGGTTTTCTATTGATCTTAATATTTTTTTTAATCATTTAAACTCTATGAATATCTCTATTATATTTACATAATTAAAATAAATTACACCACGTGCATCACACTTTTGATTTTACTAGTTTATTGTTTGATAAATACTGCAGCGTGGGTAGAAGGATTAGTAAAATTAAAAATAAAAAGATCGGGAATTGGTTGGTGGTCCAGTGGTAGGACACCTACCCTTAAAGACACTCTTTTGGGAGGTCTTGAGTTCAATTCCCACCAAGAAGGTGAAAGAGGAGATTTTTTCTCTTTATGATCCTCTAACTCCTCGGGGCTAGCTCGAGCGACTGCTAATCAATGTTTAATCTCGCGTAAAGCGGCAGTGTGGGAGTATTTCCTTACTGGGAACTCGGAGGTGCTGACCAATCAGTGGCTGTTCTCCCGAGAACTGTGCTGGGAACCTGAGACGATGTTAATCAGTTAAGGGCTTCTCCTTGTGCGCAGAAGTGTACAGAAAATGCATTAGGAACCCTGGAATTTCTCGAGCGACTCGCGATTTACTTCTCTCAATGAGTTAGGAGTGGGTTCATTGAGGGACTAGGATTAGTCTGGCTAAACTGGGATCACCCAGTTATCAAAAAAAAAAAGACCGTAAACCTTTTGTTCGTCTAAGAGCATTAGGTACAGTCAAGCCGTAGATGTGATGCCGTGGGCATTTTTTGCTGCCACGTCAGCAAAAAGCTCCACGGCACCAGAAATCCCATGGCACCACATTTCAGGGGTATCCGTTGGCACTAGAATTTCTGGTGTCGTCGACCATTTTTTTTTTTTAAACAAAAATTAAAATATACACAATATAAACTAAAAATAAACTTCATTAATATTAAAAACAAACATTACATATAAAAAAACAAACATTACATGTAAAAAAACACACATTACATTAAATGCTCCACAAGGTCATCTCGAAGCTCGTTGTGAACTATTCGATCGCGAAGTTCTTTACTTTTTCTAACATGTAAATCACATCTTTCGATCCAATTATCTGACATGTTCGGGCGTGGATCGAAGAATGTCTCTCTTAAATTCACTTCGAATCCTTCGTCTTCCAATATCATGTTGTGTAACATTATACAACAATACATGGTTAGTTTCAAAGTGTTGACTTGAAAAGCACGTGCCGGTTGTCGTATAATCCCCCAACGGCCTTGTAGGACTCCGAAGGCTCGTTCAATATCTTTTCTAGCACTTTCTTGTACTCTTTTGAAGTTCAAATTTTTTTTCAGACCTTGCAACACTAAACGTTTTCACAAACACGGACCATGTTGGATAAATGCCGTCGGCTAAATAGTAACCTTTTTTATATGTATGTCCGTTTACTTCAGACGGACATTCCGGAGCTGTACCGGCAAGTTCTTGATCAAATATCGGGGAACCATACAACACATTAAGATCATTATTTGCCCCTGGAACCCCAAAATATGCATGCCAAATCCATAATCTTTGATCCGCAACCGCTTCCAACATAATAGTTGGGTATTTATGATCACGTCTTTTGAATTGAGCTTGTAAGGCCTTTGGACAATTTTTCCAATCCCAATGCATACAATCAATACTCCCGAGCATTCCCGGGAGTTTATGTTTTTCTTCATGCAATGCATATATTTTTTCTATGTCATCTGAATTGGGCTTTCTTAAATACTTCTCATAGTATAAAACATGTATGCATTTAGTAAAGTAATCTAAACATTGTCGTGAACAACGTTCACCAATTTGCAAGTACTCATCAAATGCATCAGGTGCAGTGCCGTACGCCAATTGGCGTATGGCGGATGTGCACTTCAACACAGCACCTATACTTAACCTACCGGTAGCATCGTAACTTGGTCTAAAAAAATGAAAGTACTCGGGAAGAGGCTCAACATCATAACTTAAAATATCATTGAGAATTCTATTAAAAAGTCTAGAACTCATACGATACCTTTGTTAGGATTCGGTGCCTAAATCGAAGGCACAGCGGAAGCGGTAAAACGAAAATTAATTCGATCCGAATCCCTACGAGGATCGATCGAGCTACGTATATACGAATATCAAAACGAATAACAAGAGATATAGAAACTCACCCTTGTAGTCCATTGATTAGATGGATAACCTTCTCTTGAGCTATTCCCCAAGCTTTGCTTGATCTCTACGAATCTATTCCGCTTCAAGCCCTTGAACGATCCAACGCCGAAAGCACCGCGTCTCTACTTGCCACGCGCCGGAAAAACGAACGGAATGACAACACCTTGCTATCCTCCGAGGATACGGCTAGAGCTAGGTGATGAAGCTATTGATTTTGATGAATGTACTCCAAGTATGTTTATCAAAATTCTCTCAATATTTTTCTCTCAATTTTCTCCAAGAAAAATGAAGAAGAAGTTAGTGAAGAAGATGAAGATGAGTATGAACACCATGAAATGAACTCCAAGTTCTTTTCTCTCTCTCCTTCAAACTCTCTTCCTTATTTCTCACGTATGAAATGCTCCAAAATGAATACATGTGAGAGTTGGTCTTCTTCTCATTTTTTATACACTTTATAACCACCAACAACTCATCTCACATGAGAGGTCTTCCCCACAAGTCATTATCATCCATTATAAAATGGAAACCAAAGACCAAAGGGAAGGTTGGTGGAAGGGGGCGGCTATCAAGAAGAAATCGGACAAGTTCGGTTCGTTTCGGACTCTCGCGAGTCCAAACAGATAAACTCCGATTCTGTTCCAATGTATTTATATCAATTATTTAAACTAATTAATTAATCATATCAAACACATAATAATATAATTAATTTCTCCAAGAAATAATTATATACATGAATTAAATTAATCACCCAGTAATTTATTTAATTCATTAGGCCGTAAATCAATTTATCCAATAAATCGATTTAGACATCTAATGTCCCAAATTTAGATATCCAATATCTAATACACATAATGAGAGAATTAGCTTGATTCATTCCATCGTCAATCCTAATGCGCGACTCGGTAGGTCCGTCTCAGTCAGCAATGGGAGGAACCAAAGAGTAGTAGCACCACCTAGCCAGCCTGGCGGCCTACACTGTACCCCAACTGAGAACGAATGATTGGGATCATTCAAGAACCATTCTGTCGTGAATACGAGTATAGGTATAAACCCTTCTTTCAAATGTCCCGATCAAGTTATAGGGTCACGGTCAGTCAAACCCTATCTATACTTGACGCTATGCATGCGTTAATGTAAATCGAGATCATCGAGCTCTCGTGTATCTAATACAGCTAGCTCCAATGCTTTGGCCAAAGACTTATGATCTCATCTGCCAATAACCGCATAGGACATATAACCCGTTCACTAACAGGAGAAAGAATTCTATCTTGGTATTCAAGGACTGCTACTTGCCCATCAAGATGCACGTCGAGGTTGACCCCCGCCTTCCGGTTTACAGGGTCGAACTACTCTAATGAAAATCTTGACGTCACAAGCACATCCCTACTAAATCCTCAAGTCGAAGGTTCACGAATACCTATCACAACCTTTCGATTCCATCATTGACTGTCCCGGAGTGAAATCCGTGTGACGAATCGAGGGTGAGTCGGTTCGAGTATACTAATCCAATTAGCATACCTATAACGTGTGCTCCCACTAAGCATTAGTGTTCGACAGGCACTCTCCTTGTCAAAGAACATGTCATACAAGTCTTTACATAAACTTAACGCCCAGTCAAGTTTCATCGATTTGCGAACGATTAAGTATTTGAGCTATAAACCTTTCCAGTGCCGACCACCTTATCCAATAAGGAGTGGAACGTTTTGTTCTCAAATACACGGACTAGTTTCTATATGTATATTTACGAGTTAGAAATGCCAGTAACTACCAGTAAATAAAGAAACATTCATTGCCTTATATAAATGATTTACATAATTATAAGTACAATGCCCTCACTCAACAACGTCTGAGTGGCATTCGAGGGCATACTCCTAACAATCTCCCACTTGCACTCAATGCCACACACTATGGTATCTAATACCCATGTTCTCGAGATTATGCTCCAAGCTAATATGAGAATGTTGCTTGGTCAGTGGATCAGTGACGTAGTCGGCTGACTCTACTCTATGCAGCACAATGTATCTCTTTGCGATCAAATACTCTTACGAGATGATACTCTCTCAATATGTTTGGTACTGTTGTGAAACCTCGGCTCTTAGGCCTGTGCTACCGCTCTGGCAGCGCAGCACAAGGTGTCACGAGAAGTTTACCTAGTAACTTCTTAACCCTTCCTTTAGAGGCCTCTGTGGCCGCTTTATACTCAGCCTAACTGGTGGAATCAGCAGTCGCGCTATACTAGGCACTATGCCAAGATACTGCTCTTCCATTAAGAGTAAATGTAGCCAGAAGTAGACATATAATTGTCTTTCTGTCCTTGGAAGTCCAATACAGTGAATCCCACCACATTCTGTACTCCACCACCATATATAAGAATTAGATCTCTTAGTACTTCTAAAGTACTTGAGAACATTCTTTACGGCGGTCTAATGTTCCCCGATCAGGTTGGCAGAAACCTACTTACCACGCTTCCAGCATGCGCAATGTCAGGTCTTGTACACAATAAAGCATATGTAAGGCTACCCACTTCCGAAGCATATGGTATATAACTCATTTCCTTCCATTGTTCCTCACTATGAGGACACATCTTCAAGGTGAGTTTTATTCCATGTCGCATCGGAAGGAACCCTCTTTAAGATCTAATCTATATAGAGGGCTTGGGAAAAACTTATCATTCTCTTCGATCTATCCCAGTAGAGTCGAATCCCAAGAATATAGGTTTCTTATCCCAAGTCTTTCATGGAGGAATTACTCGAAAGCCAAGCTTTCCCAGAACTGAGCATTCCCACATCATTTCCTATTAGTAGAATGTCATATACATATAGTACTTAGAATGTGATCTTGCTCTCCCACTAACCCTCTTGTATACACAAGATTCCTCTTCATTTTGCACGAAATCAAACTCTTTGACCGTCTCATCAAAATGAAGGTCCCAACTACATGAAGACTGCTACAGTCCATTTCATGGAGTCTACATCCACCATTGCTAGGTCATTGGTCGCGGGTCAGTCTCTTGTTTATCACTTGGAACCTCGAGGAAACCCAGTTCCTCCAAGTGCATAAAACTATACCTCTCACGTAAATGAGACACCCTACTAGACCTACGAGGTGGTTGTACTTGTGTTTCAGAAAGTTCAGTTCCAGTTTCTTGCACACGTGTCTCTTGAGGAGTTTCATTGTATTCTTCTAAAGAAATACTTCTACCTGCTCCGCCTTCCTGAATTAACTCATCTTCTAGGAAGCGTGCTTGTAAAGCAACAACGATCTTTCGATCTTCGGGCATGTAGAATAGATATCCCATCGTCCCAGATGGGAATCCAATGAAACGTCCCTTCGCGGACCTAGCTTCCAACTTCTCCACCTTAGTCTTCTTGACATAGGCGGGACATCCCCAAATCCTAATGTGATTAAGACTTGGTTTCCTTCCCTCCCACATCTCATGTGGAGTTTTAGGAATGGATTTGGAAGGACATCTGTTCAAGATGTAAGCGGCAGTCAGGAGTGCATACCCCCATAGTTAAATCGGCAAGTCAGTATAGCCCAGCATGGAACGGACCATGTTCAACAGGGTCTGATTCCTTCTTTATGACACACCATTTAACTGAGGAGTACCTGGAGGTGTTAGTTGTGAAACTATTCCATGTTCTTTAAGGAACTGGTCAAACTTCGTACTCATATACTCGCCACCTTGGTCCGACCGAAGTGCTTTGATATGATTACCAGTTTGTTTCTCGACTAGGGCCTTAAATTCCTGGAATTTCTCAAAAGGCCTCGGATTTATGTTTCATTAAGTATACATAACCATACCTAGTATGATCATCTGTAAACGTAATAAAATATTGATATCTGTCACGTGCTGCTTCCAAAGCACCACAAACGTCAGTATGGATTGATCTCAGTTTATCAGCGGCTCTTTCAAAAGTCCCTGTGAAGGGGGACTTAGTCATTTTGCCTTTAAGGCAAGATTCACAAGTAGGAAAGGGATCCGATCCCAATGGACCCATAAGTCCATCCTTTTCCATCTTGTAAACCTTGGTATGACCAACATGACCAAGTCTAAGATGCCATTTCAAAACTTGATTGGTTCCATCCCTACCACATTTTCTAGTCATAGTATTCACAACTACTTTGTTGCTGAGATTTAGATGATACAATCCATTCAACAATGTAGCAGTACCCACTAGTTTATTTCTAAAATAAATTTTGCAGGAACCATCACCAATGAAAAATGAAAAGCCTTTTCGGTCCATGACCGGAATGGATACAATGTTTTTATGCCCCTTGGGCAAAACAAGTACATCTTCTAAAGTCAAAACAAAGCCGGATTCTAAACCCAGAAGAAGTGATCCTATGTCGGTCGCCTCGACACTATGCCCGCTCCGATTGTGATCATAACTTCTCCAGTCCAAGCTTCCTACTTTGTTCCAGATCACGATTCACGGTACAAATATGAGAACTAGCACGAATCCGATTCAGAAGTAGAAAATACGATGTAACAATTTGTTTCCAAAACTAAAAGTTACAGACGAAATGCCATGAAGAATCGGACAGTCTCTAGCCCAGTGGCCCAGCTCACCGCACTTGAGACAAGCATCCTTCTTCTTCTTGTTCTTCGGAACCATCGGGGCCTTGCCCTTACCTTTAAGGTCCTTAACTTGTGGTTCAGTTTGCTTCTTGGTCTTTTTCTTCTTGTTCTTAGACCTCCGAGGTCGAGAAGAAATCACAAGAGCATACTCCTTCATCCGAGGAGTCTTCATTTGAGACTGAGCGGTCACAAGTTTGTTCATTAGCCTAGCTAAATTACATGCAATCTCATTGCAGTTGAAGTTCATAACAAACTGTGAGAAGGAATCAGGGAGAGACTGTAGGATAAGGTCGGTTTGGAGAGAAGTATCCATTTTAAAATCAAGAGCCTCCAATCTCTCGATCATGGATATCATTTTGAGGACGTGTTCCCCAACCTTCTCACCTTCATTCATCCTTGCACCGAACAGTTGCTTGGATATCTCATATCTAGCAGTTCTGCTGTGCTCACCATAAAGTTCGGTTAAGTGAAATAGAATCTGCCTAGCAGAACTCATTTTCTCATGAGCTCTCTGAAGCTCATTAGACATGGAAGCCATCATATAAGCACAGACTTTCACGTCATCCTTAACCCACTTTTCGTGGTTTTCAATCTCTTCCTGATTGGCTCGGGTCCGCACAGGAGGCGCCGGAATGTCCGTCTCCAAGACGTATCCCAGTGCCTCTATACTGAGGACAATCACCAGATTGCGGAGCCAATCCACAAAGTTAGGTCCCATTAAGGTGTTTTTTTCGAGTAGAATTGCGAGTGGATTCATTGTCATATTGAGATTTGTCTGCATTAAGTATAACAGATTAATTAGTGACTCATTCAATTATGTTCTGAGTATAGAATTAAGGTCTTTTCTATTCTTTTTACCCAGCTCCCACTATTTTTATCGGAATAACACACTCCCATGTGAAATCCGGAAGTATCGTCGCTCTACTTCATAGTGGTGATCGAATTCTTTATAAATCTTAATAGAGGGCAACCGAACAGGTTTCTAGTCTATTAGTTTTCATAAAGTGGTGTCCAACACCAACCCATCTAATGGATGATTCGATCTTCTTTTTCCCCTTGTTCACTCCCCTCAACCTATACGGTTTCTATGGTTCGTGAACAAGTTAAGTTTATACCATCGACGCAAATCAGTTTCACAATTGAATCTTATCCGGCAACCTATCAGGTTTCTAGGGATAAAATTTGCTCCAACCGAAGGCATCCAATGCGCTCCCGGTAATTTATCCGTCCTCCCCGAACGACTACCCCGATAACTCGGAAGCATAGCACATCCGGTTTGGATTTCAATTTCCCGAAAACTCGATGGAGGGAAGGAAAACCTCGAAACCTTATAAACTTAATAATTTATCGTGGGAGAATTTTCGCGATTAACGTTACACTTTGCACATTAATTGTTTAAGCGCGTTTGTGGTATTCATACAATATGAAAAAACCATTCACAACCTAGTTGCTACCAACATGTGGTTCATGGACCGTTCCTAGAAAACAAAAAACTTGGTAATCTAATTACAAGTCTTCGTCTTGAATCTTCGTCTTCTCGAAACGGATCTTCCTCCGGTCTTCGTCATTACATATAAATTTTACATCGAAAATTGCATCCTAGATACAAACATTTCTAGTAAAATAAATAGGCTCAAAACGGCCTTTACAACCCAATCGAATAAAACGAACGATTCAAAACTAAGTCCACGAACCACATCCCCATTCAAAAGCATTCATCAAATAAAGACTATATAAATGGAAAGCGTAGAGATACATTGATCCAATCAACAATACGAACCGATCCAATCGATTCACACAACCTAGAATATGATAACGTTCAAAATAATTGATCGACCACAATTATTCCAATTAATCGAATTTCCCTTATAAAATGAAATACCATAAATCATTTTAATCATATTAAATCTAATTTAACATGCGAGATTAATTTTCAAGAATACACGAAAAATCGAGCCGGTGAAAAATGGCTGCTGGCCGAAGTCATCACGGCACTGCCAGACACGCCCGTGTCGCCAGACATGGTCGGTCATGCCGGCAGTGTCCTGCACATTCTGCCAGACATGGCCGTGTCTCGACACGGCCGAGTCACTCTGAAGCCTTCCGGCGGACACGCCCGTGTCGCGACATGGTCGGGTCTCCCAGCAGTGGCTTGCCAGATCGCTGACACGACCGTGTCACCTGGACACGGTCGAGTCACTCTCGCCGATTACCCTTTTGTCCAAAAATCGTCCGACGACGATTCGGGGCTAGATTTTCGACCGGATATCCAATATCTATATTTTAGACTTTCATATCTTCAATATAAATCATATTTCCCAGAAATTTAAGATTTATATTTAGACATAAACTTACGAAAAATACAATTATTACGAACGAAAAACATATACCATGATTATGACTAAAATGATTCCAAATCATTCACCATCTAATCGTGCATTCCAAATGCCAATATCGTATATACGATCGCAAGACCTACGCTCCGATACCACTGTTAGGATTCGGTGCCTAAATCGAAGGCCCAGCGGAAGCGGTAAAACGAAAATTAATTCGATCCGAATCCCTACGAGGATCGATCGAGCTACGTATATACGAATATCAAAACGAATAACAAGAGATATAGAAACTCACCCTTGTAGTCCGTTGATTAGATGGATAACCTTCTCTTGAGCTATTCCCCAAGCTTTGCTTGATCTCTACGAATCTATTCCGCTTCAAGCCCTTGAACGATCCAACGCCGAAAGCACCGCGTCTCTACTTGCCACGCGCCGGAAAAACGAACGGAATGACAACACCTTGCTATCCTCCGAGGATACGGCTAGAGCTAGGTGATGAAGCTATTGATTTTGATGAATGTACTCCAAGTATGTTTATCAAAATTTTCTCAATATTTTTCTCTCAATTTTCTCCAAGAAAAATGAAGAAGAAGTTAGTGAAGAAGATGAAGATGAGTATGAACACCATGAAATGAACTCCAAGTTCTTTTCTCTCTCTCCTTCAAACTCTCTTCCTTATTTCTCACGTATGAAATGCTCCAAAATGAATACATGTGAGAGTTGGTCTTCTTCTCATTTTTTATACACTTTATAACCACCAACAACTCATCTCACATGAGAGGTCTTCCCCACAAGTCATTATCATCCATTATAAAATGGAAACCAAAGACCAAAGGGAAGGTTGGTGGAAGGGGGCGGCTATCAAGAAGAAATCGGACAAGTTCGGTTCGTTTCGGACTCTCGCGAGTCCAAACAGATAAACTCCGATTCTGTTCCAATGTATTTATATCAATTAATTAATCCAATTAATTAATCATATCAAACACATAATAATATAATTAATTTCTCCAAGAAATAATTATATACATGAATTAAATTAATCACCCAAGAATTTATTTAATTCATTAGCCGTAAATCAATTTATCCAATAAATCGATTTAGACATCTAATGTCCCAAATTTAGATGTCGATATCTAATACACATAATGAGAGAATTAGCTTGATTCATTCCGTCGTCAATCCTAATGCGCGACTCTAGAGGTCCGTCTCGATCAAGAATGGGAGGAACCAAAGAGTAGTAGCACCACCTAGCCACTGGCGGCTACACTGCACTTCAACCGAGAACGAATGATTGGGATCATTCAAGAACCATTCTGTCGTGAATAGCAAGATAACGTATAAACCCTTCTTTCAAATGTCCCGATCAAGTTATAGGGTCACGGTCGACCAAACCCTATCTGTACTTGACGCTATGCATGCGTTAATGCAAATCGAGATCATCGAGCTCTCGTATCTAATCTGACTAGCTCCAATGCTTTGCCAAAGACTTATGATCTCATCCGCCAATAACCGCATAGGACATATAACCCGTTCACTAACAGGAGAAAGAATTCTATCTTGGTATTGGTAGGACTGCTACTTGCCCATCAAGATGCACGTCGAGGTTGACCCCCGCCTTCCGGTTTACAGGGTCGAACTACTCTAATGAAAATCTTGACGTCACAAGCACATCCCTACTAAATCCTCAAGTCGAAGGTTCACGAATACCTATCACAACCTTTCGATTCCATCATTGATCGTCCTGAGTGAAATCAGGTGACGAATCGAGGTGAGTCGGTTCGAGTATACTAATCCAATTAGCATACCTATAACGTGTGCTCCCACTAACCATTAGTGTTCGACAGGCACTCTCCTTGTCAAAGAACACGTCATACAAGTCTTTACATAAACTTAACGCCCAGTCAAGTTTCATCGACTTGCGAACGATTAAGTATTTGAGCTATAAACCTTTCCAGTGCCGACCCCCTTATCCAATAAGGAGTGGAACGTTTTGTTCTCAAATACACGGACTAGTTTCTATATGTATATTTACGAGTTAGGAATGCCAGTAACTACCAGTAAATAAAGAAACATTCATTGCCTTATATAAATGATTTACATAATTATAAGTACAATGCCCTCACTCAACAACCTCTGAGTGGCATTCGAGGGCATACTCCTAACAACCTTCGCCTAAAATTGTCTTCGAGATATTTCCGCCTCTTCTCGTTCACGAGGTATGTATGCCCTCGTTCTCTTTTCACCTGATTGCGATCCCCCGGCTTCTTGATCATACAAAGATACAAATTGTTCATATGCCACGTAACTTTGAACATATCGTTCTCGATCATCGTTAAAAAATACATCATAAACATCGAACGGGTCGTTGTGATTAATTGGGTTGTTTGGATTCATGATTGAACGATTTGTATGAAAAAATCAATATGGAATTAGATAAATAGAAGTAGAGATTTAAGGGGTATTTATAAGTTTTTTTTGGGGTTTTTTTTTTTAAGATAAACGGCTTTAAAGCCGTTACATGCATGCAAATTCCAAAAACTAGCTGTTGGGAGCTCCACATTTCAAAGAAAAGAAAAAAAAATTACCTTGACGCAGCGCGATTGGGACGGCACGAGAAGTGATGGCACGAGCCACGATACGGTGCGCCAAGGACTGTCTTGGGCTGGTGGCCATGAAGCCATGGCACCACCGTACCCATGCTCTAAAGTAAAAAAGAGAGTCCTAATTGGACCGTTCGCATTTCTTCCCGCGTTTAACCGTAACCCACTCACTCAATGTCTTCCAGTACACAACCGGAACTACCGGTAGCCTCGCATCTACATTTGCTCAACGCGCCAGCCCACGCGGTGCCACCATTTAAATAGAGACACGAGAACTATATTTCTTAATATTTTTTTCCCATTCTCTTTTTCCTCCGGCGAAATGATGGTGCAGCAGCCTACCACCAACAGTAAAGAAGAAAATGTTGAAGAAATGAAATCAGTACCATTAGAGCCAGATGTTGAAGATCCGACCCGGAATCATGGACCCCACCCTGATCCGACGCCCGACGGTGGTGGCGCGATAAAGTCAGGAGATAATGTGGATATTAGTGCTCGTGGTAACAGCGCCGATATAGATTTAAAGGGGAAGAATAGCAGTGCGGAGGAGAATAGTACTGAACAGGTGGCGGATGGTTTTAGAACGAGAAAATCGGTTAGTTGGAGCGAGGAATTGGTGATGGAATCGCCTGTTCCGAGGGATTCTGATCGCGAATCCAGCAATCCCTACATCAATTACTCTCCTGCGCCTGCTGCCAATTCTTCGTCGTTTAATTTCAAAGGTATAATTATATTTATTCAGCTATTTTTTATTTCTGTGTTTCAGTGTCTGGTCTATTTTGTCGGGGTTTACACTTTCTTTTTTAAGTTTAGGGAAATGATATTTTGCTGGTGTATGATTATTGTAGCTGATTCTATATACTGAATTCTTAAGTAGTGGTTTGAGGTATATAGAAGTGTTGTGGGTTTTGGTTTTCAGAAACTATGGGTAGCGTGAAGGATGTGCTGGGGAAATGGGGGAAGAAGGTGGGGGAAGCCACAAAAAAGGCTGAGGATTTTGCGGGAAACACGTGGCAGCACTGTAAGCATTTATTCTTCCGCAGTTTCTTGTTTTGGTTTTATCTACTTTAATGTATACTTGGTGAATGCGCCGAGTGGTCAGGACTTAATGATGTGTTGAAAATTGATCATTTTCACTTCCACGAGAATATGCTTGTTAGATGAGGTTGGAAATTGATGTATGCATGGGTGATATTTTTAGTCGATCAAATTGAGGAAAATGTAAAATCACGATTTCTTACTATAGGTAATAGCAAATGATTTCCCAACCAATTGTGAAAAAACATGAATAGTAAAGATAGACTTTGTTGAAGATGAGATTGATTTACTATTATATTATGAACAACTCCATCCCCAATATATAATGGGAGGGAAAGTGAGCACATATTATTTACCAGAAAATAGAAGGAGATACCTAGCATAGAAATACACTAAATCAAATTAAATCAACCTAACCTCAACCTGGAGCCTATATATCAACCACACACTTCTTGCCACACGATTTTATAGATCTCTTCACTGGTGAAATATATGCAATATATGCAATCTGGTTTGCAGAAGGAGTGTAAGATGTGGCAATCTTTTTGCTCATAATAGCTTTTCGATTGAAATGGCAGCCAACCCTTTATATGTTTATTTCTCTCATGAAGTACAGTTTCTGTAGCTGCCTGGTTGTCAGAAAACATGGGGAGATACTCGTTTTATGTATAACCTACTTCTGCCGTTAGATTTTTCATGCCTCTTTATAATCGACATTTGAATTTTGGTGAGACGCTAGCTATATTGGGCCGTTGGGCTACTCAATTCGGTCAATTCGGGCCAACTTTTTTGGGAGTGAGTCTTTGGCCCTAACCCTATTTTTTAGGTCTATTCGGGTGAGCCGGTCGGCTTCGGACGGCCTGCAGGCTTTGGGCTAGATTGACATTTATAGTCCTTGTTAACAAAATGTCGTTGCAAATGCTTCTTACCGTGAACATTTCTTTGAGATATCAATATATCGTTGGCATAAACTATTAAGATGACCTGTCTGCTAAAAAACTGAGTGATCAGCTTGAGTTTTCTGAAACCAAAATCTTCCGTTACATGATTGGATTTGTCATACTGCGCTCTAGGACTTGCTTTAACTCATAAATTGCTTTGTTGAGCTTACATATTATATTCTTCTTCTCTCCTTGTCTCTCTTTGAGCAAGAGAACCCCGGATGTTGCTCCGTAACAACAATTTTCTTATAACACCTCCTCCTTTTGCTTCTCCTCCTCCTGCTCCTTTCTACTTTTTCCCCTCCTCCTTTTTCATCCTTCTCCACCTCCTCCTTCTGATCCTCCTCCTCCTGCTTTGCTCCTCCCACTAGTGATTCTGCTTCTCATCTCCTCCTTCTGATGGTCCTGCTCTTGCTCCTTCTTCGGCTTCTTCTGCTGCTCTTGCTTTTTCTCACCTGCTTCTGCTCCTGCGTTTCCTGCTTCTACATCTCCTCCTCCCTTCATCCCACTCCTCCTACCTCCCTCCTCCTCCTCCCCCTCCTCCTCGTCCTTCTCCCTCTGCGATAGCCAACTATTTCTCCCAACTCTTCTCTGTTGTACGCGGTTGCTGTTTCTCCCATCGGATCTTTGTGGTATGCAAAAAATTGTGATAAGCATGCTTTTATTGCATTTTTGTTTTGGGAAGTGCTTGCAAAAACTAAACAAAAGTGATTCTTAGCTTTCAGTTGAAAGAAATAATAGTCACTTTTAGTGTGAAGCCAACACTTGATTTTGCTTCTTCTCATTTAATCAGAACAAAAAATTAATAGGTGGGATGCTTTTGATTTTGGCAAAAGTTTTTTTGGTATATTTTTTGGAATATAAAGAAATTTGTGTTTTATTTAAAAAAATATACTTTGCCAACATGAAAAGCACCCCACCTATGAATTCTCTATTCTGATTATTTGGGTTGAGCAAAAGTAAGAATGAACATTTGGAGTGTAGGTTTAGCGAAAATGGAGGTTGAGAGGCGAGAACGATTGCTTTTGATGGGAAAGTTATTCAAGGATCCGATTTTTATCGTTATATTGGATCTATTATCCAAAAGGATGGAGAGCCAGATGGTGATGTGACTTACAGGATTAAGGCAGGTTGGTAGTTGAAGAGTGCCATACGGTTGCTACGTGATCCAAACATGCCTCATAGACGAGAGGATAGATTCTATTGCACGGTAATTAAGCCTACGCTGTTATATGGCACTGAGTGTTGGGCGGTAAAACAGTCTCACGTTCAGAAGATGAATGTGGCGGAGATGTGTATGCTACGGTAGATGTGTGGTCATACAAGAAAGGATCGTTTAGAAATAAGGGTATTTGGGAGAAGGTAATGGTTGCGTCTATAGAAGACAAGATGATGGAGAATCAGTTAAGATGGTTTAGCCAGGTGACACAGAGATCTATTCAGTGAGGAGGCTGATATTGTAAGGAGTAGAGAAAGACCCAAGAAAATGTGGAGAAATGTGATTGAAAATGATGTGAGGTTTCTTGGGATTGGAGAAAATATGGTGAGGGAGAGGCAATGAGAGGGAAAATATACGAGTGGATGTTGGAGTTTTGATTCTTTTATTATTAAAAAAAATTCTCTAGCGTCGATTTGATTTTTCTTTACACTTTTTTAATTTCGTTTTTTTCTATGTATCATTGACGGTTCAAATGATGATTCATGTTAGCCGATCCTAAATCATTTTGGGATTAAGGTTCAGATGCTATTGTTGTCGTTGTAAGAAGAAATTTGAGTTTTGTTGAAGGAAAACTTTAAAAGAATAAAATTAGGGCAAAAATTTGATGTTGTTCTCACTAACGATACCTTTATATGTAGGACATACATGATTACATCAAGGCCTGTTTCAGCACATAAAGAAATAACTAAGTAAAAGCCCAATTGACTAGATGAAGGCGCATAAGGTGTAATTCCTTAAACACTCACCTTATGCCGAGTTAATGGTATATAATTTGTTAATCCTCGTCAAATAAAACTTATTGGCATCGTTGTTCAAGTGAAGTCGTTGTGCCTCTCATCCACTTGCAGTAGGTTTAATAGCTTATTATCGTACTTCTTTGTCATATACTGGTTCTTTAGTATGCTGAATGAAGTAAAAATGAAAAGCATGGTCGATCTTTGGTAGGATTCATTCCGCAAAAGTCGAGATGTGCTTTTATTTTAGAATATACTTGTTGAAGTCATTGTAATTTCTTTATTCAAACAGATGGATTTCAGTTCACTGCACATTCAATTATGAATGTTAAATAAATATATAGAGCATCACATAGCTCTTCAATTGTCTTCAATTAAAGGGATTCTAAGTGTAAGCTTAAGTTGATATGTCACCTCAATTACATTTGGGCATTATTGTTGATTTTGTCAGACGGTTCTTTGTCTTGGTTCTTGGTGGACTATATGATTGTGAAATTTGGTCATTCACTTATCTTTCTTAATTTATTTCAGTTGACTATATAATTTATTTAACGAAATTACATTCCTATGAATTTATCATAAATTCAATAATGGTACTCGATTGCTTTTAAATAAAATTTTTGAGTCGAGTCAAGACTTATAGGTGCACTGTTGGTTTGACATCTTGAAAAATTAGTTTGTCACATGATTGATTTCTGACCGAACATGAATTTGCATCATCATGAAGATGCAAATAAGCCTATTTAATTCCTCAAAGAGCATATATAACTAGTCTGTAGCTTTTAATTTCATGAGAAAGTATAGAGGCAGACTAGACAGAGGTAGCCCCTCTAATATAGTGCAAAATTCCATGATTGCTCAAGTTATATTTAACAATACATGCACATAGTCGCATGAGCTACTTGATAGCAGTTCACATGAGCTATCATTATCACAGGCGATACATATCGCGAATAATAATTTATCATGCATGATTAATGCATTTAATTCACGAAGTAGGTTATACGGATGACCTTGCAGTAACGACATGATTCTTTCATAGGGACATACCTTCAATTTGCTTGACTGAATCTAAAATGAAGTTAAATAGTTTCCTTGCAAGACATGAAAAAATAAGGGATTAAATTTGTATTATTCGTTGGCAAAAACAATATGATTAACTTAATTGCATATTTATGAAGAAAAGAGAAGATTGCCAATTTCAAAAAATCAATTATCGTCAATGTTTGAACTTGATCATCTCATCCAGCTTCTTATGCTTTCAATCGCCAGTGCTTGAATATACCACCATGGCTTATTCAACGTACAAAAGACAATTTGGATCCTCAAATCAGATGGTGGAAACTACTCGAAGTTCACAATCAAAGATTTTACCTTTCTTAAAATGATTAATCGCCACATGCAAGACATCGTTGTCTTTCCGTTCCTTTACTTAAAGTACCATCTCTCTTTTTCTTCAAAAGATGGGAGATCTGCTGACCAACTTTACCAAAACAGCATTATTCCAGTGAAGGACCTTTGAGCTCTATGTGATAGTGGGTGTTTGTTGCACTTGAAAGAAGAGAAATTAGATCCAGGGAATAATAGCAAAGCGGGCTTCAGGGAGCGGCAGGCCTGTTCAGTAAGGAGGCTGCAACGGCTGTATCGAAGGACAGTTTGACGTCGCTAATACATGAGTTCCAATCTGGCGACTGAAGTGAGGGGCTGGGTGATCGGACAGATCTGGACGAAGGGGATGAATCGGTGAAGTTAGGGTTTCATCCGGTCTCGGGGAATTTTTTTTCTTTTTTTTTTCCGGATGATTTTTTTCCAGATTTTTTTTCTTTGTCTTGGAGCTATACGTATTGATAACATGTTGGAAGAAAACTAAAATTGATGTTATGCTCATTAATGATACACCTGTATATACATTGGGTGTAGTACATGATTACATCTGGGCGTATATCAGCCAATAAAGAGGAATAACTAAGTAAAAGCCCAATTGACTAGACAAAGGCACATAAAGTATAATTCTTTAAACAATTTTGACATTCGTATCTTCATATTTTGTCACACTCCTAAAATGTTCTTTTCTTCCTATATATTTGTGCATCATTTACATATGAGTGTTTCTATCAGTCTATCCACAAGCTCATTCTAAAACTGCAATTTTATCCAAACTTTTTTGACTTTCTCAGCTTTTAGCTTCCTTTTGCAAAAACATACTTCTGCTTCTACTAAAATAAATCAGCATTTTTTTTGGTAAACTCTCCTTTACTTTGTTGCAAAAGATATATGGTGGTCTCACAAGTTTTGGCAGTTAATTCAGTTTTACACTTGATTTTATTTCCTGGTAGATAATTATACAAGAGATGAAACCTCTCGTCTCCCTATTGCCCTTTTCCTTTTTCGTGTGCGTCTGCAAGTATGATACCTTTGTCCTTTTTTTTCTTTTAATTATTCTCCTCCTGGTTGGCTTAGTGAAAACGAGCCCCAGTTTGACGGATGCCGCTTTAGGAAGAATTGCTCAAGGAACTAAAGTTCTAGCTGAAGGTGGTTATGAAAAAATATTTCGGCAAACATTTGAGACGGTTCCAGAGGAGCAACTTAATAATTCGTTCGCATGTTATTTGTCCACATCAGCTGGTCCAGTCATGGGGGTTTTATATGTCTCTACTGCAAAGCTTGCATTTTGTAGTGATAACCCACTCTCATACCAATCTGGTGATAAGACTGAATGGAGCTATTACAAGGTATGTATGGATGTGCATTCCAGTGTAATTTGTGCTGCATAATTATGTATCATTTGTACTGAATAGGTTACATTTCATGCGAAAATATTTTCATCCTGTGAGTTTTGAATAGATTATACTGAAAGGTTAGAATATGAGAAAATTTGGCAAGACAAAAGGAACAAAAAAGAAGAGAACATGTCACTAACATATTTGACTGTCTCCTGCGTCGCCGTTCAAAATTGATTAAATATATTTTATTTAACTAAGTTCTATTTTCTGTTTCTTTTTTTGGAGTGCGTCTTATCTATTATTGTCCTGTCAGGGCGCTAGTCTTTATAATTTCTCTTTGATTTGTAAGATCAGATGTGTTACTCTTGTGAGCCATTAGCATGAATCTGAGTCGTGTAGGGATGTAGCACAATCTCGGAATGCAGACAACTGTTCTGCGTCTTGCCTTGCCATTTCCCAAAGGGTCTTATGTTGGTGCAATTTGTGATTAATGAGTTTATGCGAGCAACATTTGGTTATATATATGGAATATTTAAGTAGGGGTGACAATCCGTGTCGTGTTGAGACTTAAAGTTTGTTATTCGTGAGAGATATCTCAGACTTGCTTAATTTTTCGTGTTAGATTTCTCAACCCTGAATGATTTGTATATTTTAGAAATCCTGACCGACCCAAAATGATTGGTATATTCTAGAAAATCTAAATAACTCAGTTTATTCATATGGTTATATGGGTTGTACGAGTAAAATTTAATCCTGAAATTATATTTACACATGTTTGATAATTTTTCAAAGCCAATCATTGTACGACATATTTAAACAATAAAATTTATCCCAAATAGCAACATAACCAACTGTAAAATCTGATTAAAGAGGTTTCAAGTTAGTCATGACCCGACTAATTCATCATTCTTGTCGTTCGAGTCCGACCTATTCTTGCCTTGACTGCCAAGTTTCAAACCTGACCAGCTTCTAGCATGTTAGGTTCGTGTTGTCAAAAATCGCCACCTCACCCACTCAGATGAACCAAAAAAAGTAGAAAAAGGATGAGAAAAGAACGACAGTTTAGGAAAGGTCAAGTCAAATCAAGTATCTGATATGAGCTATTGGCTTGATTAAATGGGAGAAATTAGTCTACTAATGATCCCATTGTAAATGTTGAGGGGTGAATCCATGTACTTAAATATTTGAACCATTTAGTAGTTTCCTTATTATCGGTCTCTCTAGGTGAGAACTGCATTCTTCTGTTTCTATACGAGCTACGTGATGTATGTTATTTCACCACATCAGCTCCCCAATCATCCTTTCAACCTTGTGCATCACTATTAATTACTCCTTCGGTGCCAACTATATACTCCAGTTTGACTTTCATGCAGACTAAGAAAAAGTATCCGAAATCAGAAATATGCAAAATATTTCTTGATATGTCCCTATTTAATGAAAGGGTATTAGTTAATCAATCTCCCCTATATACTAATGCAGAATATTTTGATCCTAAGTGGCAGCTTCTCATGCTTCTGTTGGTGCTTCGTGTGCTTATGTGTCAGTCTATCATGCTTCAGCGGACACATAATCAATTAGTAGCCTAATTATCATAGCATTAGTTACATTATAATTATACCTGAAATAACTTCTACCTACCTTATTAATTTTTACAAATGAAGGAAAATGAATTACGAATAAATAGGAATTGATTATATTTACAGAAATATTTCACGTTTTTATTAATTAAAAAATATAAATCCCAAATAAAGAGAAATTTAGCATAGTAGTATGCACTATATATTAAACACGTAAACCTAATCGCAAAAATATTATAGATTCCTACTAATTAATTAGTTTATATTAGTTATGCACTATAATTAGGTATATCAATAAAAAAATATCAAATGAAATGGAAGATGCTTGGGAGTATTGCAAAAGAAGTGTTGAATATATATATATATATATATTTATATATATATATATATATATATAATTAAAAAGTACTCGAAGTCCTAATCAATTAACGAAATCGAAATAATCTAATTAAAAATATTATTGAAAGTGTAGAAACAATGGTTTTAATTATTATTTATAAATAAATCAAAGAAATTATGGAATAAATCAATTAGTCCATCTTAGTTTAAATATTATTTAATTAATATAAAATAACAAAATAAATGAAAAAACTCATATACTAAATTATATAATTACTGATTCTATGAATTTTCAAAGAGATATGTCTAAATACATAAGCAATTAAATTTAATAATAATATATTAATCCGTAGATTCATCTTTGTGCAAAGAGAATCCAGAAAATAAAAATGGATTGTTTTAAGTGATTAAAGTGATTTTATTTTTATTTTTTTTAGTTTAAAAAGACTTATTAATTTATTTACTTTTGAAATCAACTATATATTTTTGAAAGTTTTGGATTTGCTTTTGTATTTTAAATTATATCTAAATAATTTATGTAATATTTTTCAAATATAAGGATTAAGTTATCTCCTTTTTGGCCATTTAACAGAAACTGTTAAATACTTAACGATTTAGACCATTTTGGCCAAAAAAAGACAAAAAAGGCCGTGGAACCAAATCTATTTTTAAAAATTTGTCATAGGACCATAGTGTAATTTTTCCTCCGAAAATATGTAAGCAATTTTTTTATAACATATTTATTAATAGAATGATCTCTAGATAAAAGAGGGTTATAATAAATTGACTATAAATCTTTTTAAAAATGTATCTCGATAAGTATTTTAATTATTTTTAATTTTCAGCCACTCAAAAAATAAGAAATTCGTGTGAGTATTGCAAGAATAATTGATTATGTTAGAGACATTAGTTTTGTTTATTTTATTTTCTGATATGCTTTGGATGATGCATATTTGCAATATTTTGGTACAATTACTTACACAATATTTTTTATGTTATACTACACATTTAGGAGTAAAGTATTTATTCCACAAATGATATTAAACTCATCAGATAGTAGATTGGCATTTAAATTTTAAAGACTTCGATCAATTTTTTTATTGCGACAAGAATGGTGCAATCGTAAATAGAACAATTAATGTAATTTACGAAGAAATGCTATAAAATTTATGGTGAATGATTGGGTATTATGTGTTTCTATGTGAATTTTTTCTTATGTTCCCGTATTTTATATGGGTGGTATACTAGTGCATATTAAATAGGGATGTAAACTTTCCGAAAAAATGGAAAATTTGCTTAATAGTAATGTGGACTATATATTTAGGTTAAGAAGCACCTATGCTGATATGGAATACCAATGTGAGAAGGCGAAGGCGTAGACCTAGGGGCTTTCCTGCCAAAAAGCGAGGCATATGCCTCAAGGCGCCAAGGCGGTAAGCACTGTGTGCTTTGTTTTTGTTTTTAATATAGAATTACACCTAAATAGTAATCCCTTAATCAAATATGCTTCAAATACGTAATAATACAACTTAAATAACATATATAAAGTTTAAAAACATAAGTTTAACAAAAAATAAGATAAAATAACACAAGCCAATGATACAAGCCGCAAGTTCAACATGAAAGAAAATAAGTTCAACAATAAATGACTAAGTGACATCTTAATCATCAGATTCAAAGGTTTCACATCGAAATTGACACTCTCAAACTCCCAGAATTCATTCCTTCCCCACCAAATTCCGTATGCGCAAGCACATCACTGTCTAAATTGTCCAAAGTATCTATGGAAATGGGGAATCGCCCCTTCAATTTCTTTACTGCTCTGCTGCGATTTGTTTTTTTGGATGTAGGGTTTCAGACTCGATCGTTTTTCCTTCGGGTCTGGATGACTTATCCTATTTATTGAAGTTTTTTTTTTTTCGCTGAACGGGCGGGAGAAGGAAAATAGCAGCGTTTTTTTTCTTAGGGTTTCTGCCTTTGGTCGAACAGATCGGCCCCTTCTTTCACTTTTTTTTTCCTGGAAACGACGTCGTTTTCAGGCCCCAATTTAAAAAAAAAAACGTGCGCCCTATGTAAAAGGCGCTGAAGGTGCACGCTGTACCCATAGTTGTTAAAGGCGAAAGGCGCACCAAGACGATATGGGCTCCCTTCGCTTGAGGCGCAAGGTGCAAGGCGAGGCGCACGCCTGAGAGAGGTGAGGCGCATAAAAACTAAAAATAAATTAAATTATAAAATTTGTAAAAACATAATCAAAATTAAAAATTAAGTATCCGCGGAAAACTTAATAATTAACAAAATTTAAGTGTCAGACCAACTAAAATAACTTTAAAGTATTCTTGAAAAAAAAAGTCCTAATGTAGAAGCGCGCCTGAGGCGCAGCAAAAAGGCGCACTAAGGCTCATCCAGGCTGAGGTCGCCCGCCTTTGGGCTTAAAAGGCGACCTTGTCGTTTTTTTCTGCGCGTCTTGCGCCTGAGGCGCGCCTTTAACAACTATGGTTGTGCCTTAAAAGCGTGCGCCCCATAGAAAAGGCGTACGCCTTTCCTGCTTTTCGAAGGTCACCAAATGCATCAAGGCATTTCCAGCGAAAGGTGCCCCGAGGCGCGCTTCAAGGCCCACGGAGCGCCGCTTTTTCAAACTTTGTGGAATATGATACAACTATGCTGTTGGGACGTTGAAGATTTGTTTGTTTAAAAATAACTTATATATATATATATTCATATTTTATGGGTCAAGCCCTTTTTAAATAAAAAATAGAGAAGTGGGCTTAGAGCCCATCATCCCAACAGTTGGAAAGCATTGGCAAGAAATGCAGAATTAGAAAAATTGATGGATAAAAGAACCCACAGTCGGGCGCGCCTAGAGTGCTAACACCAATTGGTGCTAACTATGCGAACATCTTAGGTGGCAAAAAATATGAGAGTACATATGTACTCAAAACATAAACATTTGAGTATACATATACTATACGAATACTTAGTTTAAGTGGTGCATGTGTTTTAAATGTTTTGAGAGTACATATGTACTCAAAAACATAAATATTTGAGTACACATATACATTTAAGTAGGCATGGCAATGGGGTGGGCTCGAAGGCGGAGGCACTTATGTCCATACCCATACCCATTCCCAGCCCCAGCCCCACCTCGTCCCCGTCGTGTTTCCAATGCCCGAGGGTATCCACATCCCCATCGCTTGAACACAAACTCGTTTTATAATATAAAAATGCAGAAACCCAATTCCGAGGAGAATAACCCACAAGTGGTTTGTTCAATCAAACACAAATCTAACCATCTCTCCAACACAAATCCAACATTTGTTCAATCATAAATCATAATCCTAACATTTGTTGAGAACACTAAACACAAAATAAAACAAAAATTGATTCAGCTTAGGAAACAGGAGAAAAGTGCAACATATTAAAAGTTCCAACCAATACTACTCGGCTCTTCATGCATAAAGTTGAGAATATTGGTACAGTAAAAGCAATCTTACTTGAGAATGGGTAGGGTTTTAATGTAACATGTTTTTGGGCTTTAATTAATTTGATTGTGTTTAATTTAGTTACAGGTCCAAAGTTTATTATTTGGGGTTTCAATATATAATACGACGTAGTTTTGATATGCAGGGCGGATATGGGGATGGGGATGGGGATGGGGCGGGGGCACCTAAATCCACCCCTGCGCCGCTCCGGCACACTTTATTGCATGTATTCCTCGTGCCCGCCCATAACCCGGTCTAGGGCTGAGCACCGGGCCTGATCCTGCCCGGGTCGACCCGGTCCGAAATGGACTAGAATCTAAATGGTCCAATCATAGTTGTTAAAGGCGCGCCTCAGGCGCAGAAAAAAAGGCAGGTCGCCTTTTAAGCCTCCAGGCGGGCGACCTTGGTGCGCCTTTTTGCTGCGCCTCGGTGCGCCTTTTTGCTGCGCCTCGGTGCGCCTCAGGCGCGCCTCGGCAGTATGACTTCTTTTTCGTTTTTTTTCTTTATTTTTCAGAATATTTTAAAAGTTATTTGGTTGTACTGACACTTCAATTTTATTAATTATCAAGTTTTTTGTGGATAGTTATATTTTCTTGTGACTATGTTTTCATAAATTGTATAATTCAATTTAATTTATTTTTTTGGTTTTTATGCGCGTCATATCTCAGACACGCGCCTCGCCTTGCGCCTTGCGCCTCAGGCGATGGGAGCCCGAATCGCCTTGGTGCGCCTTTCGCCTTTAATAACTATGAGTCCGATTTTATCGACCCGAAGCCTGGACCTGTTCGGAACGGGGCCAACCCGGTCCGGACCCGGTAAAACCGGGTCGGTCCGGGCTAGACCGGTTCTAGCCCGATTTAGTTAAAAAAACCCTTATTACATCCAAAATGCTTTCTTATTTACATACTCCTAGAAAATGCAGTTATGTCACCAAACTCCCAAGTTCAACAATGTTTTAGGATAAACAATCTTAATTAGAATAATGTGCAATCATAATCGAGCCATTAATCATCATTATTTCATCACCACCGAGAGTAAATTAGAATAAAAAATATTTTTTATGCATTTTTATTTTTACCGGGCGGGACCTGAATTTTCCGGTTTTTTATCCTGTCCGGCCCGGAAACCGAATTTTATAAAAATGCAGACCTGGGACCCTGACCTGATTAACCGGTCCGGGTCCGGGTAAAAACCGGGTCCGCTCCATTTGTGCTCAGCCCTAACCCGGTCAATGCGGGGATGCATTGACTGAATCGGAGAGGGTAGGATAGCCGCAGGTATGGATATAACTGTCATCCCTACATTTGAGCCCTGTTAGCATGTGTTGGCACATCGCCATATTAGCAGGAGAGCTTTTTCCCCCACAGCCGCCCCGGCCTTCAACTGCCAGCTCACCACCACCCAACCTTTGCTCCGTCTAAGCCGTAGCTGTCATTTCCCAACAAGTGGGAAGCAGAAGTCCAGGTAAGTATTTGACGTGTGCTCGCTTTTCGCGTCGTACCCTAATCTTCAGAGTCTGGATATGTACTGGGGCCAACAGGAGAAACAGCGACCTTGTGAGTCAGCACCGGTGCCGGCGTCACCTGACGACAGTAGGATGACTGGAGACGTCGTCTCTAGGGTTATAGTGTTGAGAAGTCGTAGCATAGCAATGGGATTGAATTGATAAACAGGCCACTAGATTTTATACCCGGAAGAGGATCGACGTATTTTCTGCGTATCTTAGCTGTGTTTCAGATGTTTTTAGTTTAAGCAATGAACGAATGATAAATATTAGACAGAAATCCAAAGAACTATTTTTCGCCATCACGTATCCGTCCCGAAACGTCAACCGCTACTCTTCCCAGATTGGTGCACCCGTGCTTCTGAGTTTTTGGGACATTCATTGGACTGAATATTCAGGAAGGAGGGAGTATCTATTTTAACGGTAGAAAATAAGTCACTATTGCATTACATAATAAATGAGATTCGGTATATTGATAAACAAATTGATTTACTTAAAGAAAGAGTGTTTTCAATTTTTATTGATCTTATGAATCTTTTCGTTTTTTTTTTGTCATTTTTACCAGGTTGTTATCCCGTTGCATCAACTAAAAGCCGTTAACCCTTCAACAAGTAGAACCAACCCAGCCGAAAAATATGTTCAGGTCATATCCATTGATAACCATGAATTTTGGTACATGGGCTTTTTAAATTATAGCGGAGCCATAGAATGCTTGCAGCAGGCCTTGGAAGCCCGTGAAGATCAATCAGTGTAAAAGTTACTTTCGTGCTTCAATCTTACAAACCGCAAAGAGGACGAGCTTCCTCGTACGAGAGATGTACTTGGATTAGCATCTTTTACCCTCACAAGAAAATATATATATGAACTTCTAAATTTTCTTATAATTGTATTGTGTGATCTGCCCTTTGTTAAAGAAGTCCCTTGTCTTCTCTGTGTAACATTAGAGTTTATACTTGTGAAATAACTTGCTTTCAGACAATACTACTACACAGGTAATCGTGCAATCATTTATTTGTCTTTGTGATAAATATTTGTTGTTGCAACACTTTGCATGTATTTACCAGGTCTCGGCGAATCTGAGTAGAGAAAAACATTGTAATTTTCAAAGCTTAATTGAATCTTTTATCGTGTTTATGCAATTGGTTGTAATGTTCAGTATTGAGCATATCAGTTTGTTTTTTCAGCTTTACTTCTGGCCACCAAAGTCGTCATGTTTTGTACTATCCGAATTTGCCACGACCATTGTGCAGCTAACGGGTTGGTATTTGTATGTCTGATTAACTTTTTGCTTTCTCAGTTGATTTGAAATATGGAGCATTGCTAAATTTTCTGGAGTTTTTCATACATTTTTCAAGGGCCGAAACCGGTAAACATGTCTTGGGCTTTTCTTTTTCTTTTTCTGCTTCTTCCTGGATTTCGTACCCAAACTGCTGTTGGGTTCGATGGCAATGGATCGCCTGAATGTACAGATTGATATTTATCGATTGATACACTACCTGAAGCTATGATACAACATATAATATAATTCGTTTTACCATAAAGTCACTAGATTCAATCTAGATAATATGATGTCCCGTTCAAAACCAATCATAAATACAAATTGTCTTTATGGTCAAGCTAAAAAATAGGGGCATGGTCTGTATACATTTTACCCTCCCCAGACCCTGCTCTGAGTGGGATATACTGGGTATGTTTGGTTTGGTTTGATTTGGTTTCATCTCCGTAGGACATTCAAGGGACGTCTGAATCCAATATTTATATTTCATTCTTTTTATATCTTGTTATCCTTCATTTTTAGTGATATCTGTAACACTATTTTTAGTGTCTAATTAATCACCTCTGTCTAGGGTTGGAATCAATTTGGTAATCGAATGACACCAGTAACATTGACAATCGAACTGATTTAAATTGGTTTTCAAATATTCGGTTCGATTGCTTTAACTGTTATTATTAGGGATAAAATGAATTTCTCTAAGTAAATCTTTACCAGCAAACCCTGGTTTAGACATAGTAATAGAATGTTGCAAATCATAAATACGCATCATATGAGTTAATTAATCTGTAGTTATAATTTTTGAAACTAATGAACTTCGTTTAAGTTTAATTTTTTCAACTATTAATTTTATTTGCCATTACATATCAGTCCAACAATTTTACTGTGCAAATGTCACTCCGTAAAGTGACGATCTTATAAGATGAGAGAAAAAACTGGAAGTGAGTCGATATTACTATATATATAATGCATCGTCATTAAACGCTGCATGTATTGTCGTTTTGACTTTGCTATAGAAGTTCGTTTCACTGATATTGTGTCATTATGGGCCATTCCTGCTTAATTTTGGGCCTGAATCGAATACTAAAATTTAAATGAGGGCCCATCATTTTTAAACTCAAGAAAGCAACAAATTACTATGGTTTTAAAAGAATTACGTGTAGGTTTGTTTGGTCAAGAATTCCTTGGCAGTTGGGTTGGTCAATTTAATTTATTGGGGGTGGAAATTTGCTTTAGAAAAAAGAATTCAGGCTACCATTTTTTTTCAGTAGTCTAAAAAGAACTCGTGCTGATATTAAAATCTTAAAAACTGACATTGTAGACTATTAACAAGTCAGAGATACTTAACAATTAAGGAGCAACTATTTGAAAGTCTTATGACACAATATCATTGTAGTATTTATCAAATTACGAAACAAAAAAGAGAAAGTAAAAAAAAAAAATACATGCATCAACTACAAGTGAAAACCCCGATAATCCTATGCACACAAACGAGCAAAGCGGCCACAACATGCTTACAGAAATAGTATTCCGACAACATTAACCTAAAAAACACGCAGAAAAGCCCCGCCGCAACGTGGCGGCCGCCAAATTCCTTGTTAATGTTACAAGGCAGAAAATATCCGGGTTAAAAGTGCAAATTCTGAAAAACCAAAGGACGAGAGTTGAATATTTTTTTAATGGAGCTTTCAACGGTCCTTAAATACTCATTTTCCTTCATTTTTGTCATTTTATCAATCGAGTTGTAACTGAATTTCTCTCCAGATTTTTCCCTTCTTCCCCATTGTAACAGGCATCATCTTCACGATAACAAACCTCTTTCGGATCCTGTTTCTTATGGCTAGGGATTCCTAATAGTGTTTGTAGCTAATTGATATGAGATTGGTTGAACATAATAAATCCTTCATTGATCACTGGACGATTGATATCAATTGGTATCAGAGCACTTTCCTGGTGCTCAGAATACGGCTCGGGCGATCCAACGAGTTTTACGATTCCGACGCAATTGTTACGATTCCGGTGAAGCTGTAGGTTTTCCGGTGACGGTCGCTCATTTTCCGATTAGTTATGGCTCCACAAACGCGTACATCTCAGATTGAATTTCCGCCTAATTCAATCGAGATTATGATGGTGCAGCTGCAAGCAGCTATGGAAAAACTTACTAAGGATATGACGGTTATGTCTACTGAGATAGCTGAATTGAAGAAGATAGGAGGTGATAGTACCAGCGGAGGTCGAAATAGTCAGGGAGATAATCCCAGGGATGCTGCTAATGGAGGTCACTATGGCCGGCTGACTAAAGTTGATTTTCCTAGGTTCTATGGAGAAGATGTTCAAGGTTGGTTGTATAGAGTGAATCAGTTTTTTGAAATGGATCATATTGTTAGTGATGCTCAGAAATTCAAACTTGTGTCGATGCATGTTTTTGACAAGGCTTTGAATTGGCATCAGCAATTTATGAAAATGCATGGTACTGTGATTAATTGGAGTGGATATGAGGAGAATATACTTAAGAGATTTGCTCCCATTTTTGAGGATCCAATGGTAGAACTTAAAAATCTCAAGCATACAACTTCAGTTCAGGTATATCAGGACTCCTTTGAAGTTTTACTTAATAAAGTTGAATTGAGTGAAAAGCATGCTATTAGTCTATTCATTGGTGGACTGAAAGATGAAGTAGGAGTGGCAGTGAGGATGTTTAAACCTGCAACTTTGTCAGAAGTATATTGTTATGCTAAAATGCAAGAGGCTAACCTAATTGCTACCAAAAGCAGATATTCACCAATTTTGCCAACTCCTAGGAGTAGTGTGGTCAGTAGTGGGGCAAATAGGAGTCAGGGGGCAAATGCTAGATATACTACTCCTATGACCACCAATCCAAACAATGCTAATCCCAATAGGTTTTATAAGAAACTCACTCAAAAGGAGTTGGAAGAAAAAAGGGCAAAACACTTGTGTTTTTATTGTGATGAAAAATACACACCTGGACACAAGTGCAGTGGTCAAATGTTTTCATTGGAAGTAATTGGAAATGGTGTAGTGTTAGGAGAGGAGGAGAGTGAATTGATATTTGCTGAGGAAGGAGTAGTCAATATGAGCCCTAACTTCATGGATGAACCTCCATTGATATCTCTCAATGCCTTATCTGGTATAAACTCCTATAGAACCATGAGAGTGAGAGGATTTGTGGGAAGGACTATACTCCATGTGCTGATTGATTCTGGAAGTACCCACAACTTCCTGGATTTACACACTGCCAAGCAAATTGGTTGTAAACTCAGGAAAATTTGTCCCATGGAAGTGTCTGTAGCTAATGGAACTGTGATGAATTGTTTGTATGAGTGTAAGAATTTCACATGGAAGCTCCAAGGGCTCACTTATACTACTGATGTGTTGATACTACCATTGGGAGGTTGTGACATGGTTTTGGGCATCCAGTGGTTATCTACTCTAGGTGTTATTAAATGTGACTTCAAACACCTGACTATGGAATACACTTATAACCAAAGAAGAGTAGTTTTGAGGGGTACACATCAAGCCACACTCAGGTGGATGAGTGGTAAGAAAAAAAGGGGTGATAAACAGGCAAAATCAGCTGAGCTATCAATGATGTCAGTATGTGTTTACCCCACCACATTGTTACAAGTGACAGTGGAAGATGACAGTTGTCCTGCACAAATCAAGGCTGTGTTGGATGAGTTTGAGGCAGTCTTTGAGGAGCCAAAGGAATTACCTCCAAAAAGGGGACATGACCATCACATACCACTTGTCCCAAACACTCCTCCTATCAACATAAGACCTTATAAACACTCTCCAAACCAAAAGGATGCAATTGAAAGAATGGTACAAGAATTGCTTGAATCAGGAGTTATAAGAAACAGTCAAAGTTCTTTCTCTTCTCCTATAGTTATGGTAAAAAAGAAAGATGGTACATGGAGAATGTGTGTGGATTACAGGCAATTGAACAAGTTCACATTCAAAGACAAGTTCCCTATTCCTGTTGTGGAAGAGTTGATTGATGAGCTGCATGGTTCTCAGTACTTTTCCAAGTTGGATCTCAGGTCTGGATATCATCAAATTAGAATGAAGGAGGAAGATGTACACAAAACCGCTTTCAGAACACATGAGGGTCATTATGAGTTTCTTGTGATGCCTTTTGGCCTCACCAATGCACCCTCAACTTTTCAATCTTTGATGAATACTGTGTTTAAGGAGTTTTTGAGGAAGTTCACTTTGGTATTTTTTGATGACATACTGATATACAGCAGTACTTTGGATGCACATGTGGAACATCTCAAACAAGTGTTGACTGTGATGAAAGCTAACTCATTGTTTGCTAAAAGAAGCAAGTGTACCTTTGCTGCCACCAGTGTTGAGTATCTTGGCCATGTTATATCTAGAGAGGGAGTTGCAACTGATCCTTCTAAGATACAAGCAATGCAGCAGTGGCCTGTCCCAAGCACCATTAAACAGCTCAGAGGTTTCATGGGGCTAACAGGCTACTACAGGAAGTTTGTAAAGAATTATGCTATTATAAGTCAGCCACTTACTGCTTTGATGAAGAAGAATGCATTCCAGTGGAATGAGTCTGCACAAAAGGCTTTTGAGACTTTGAAACAAGCAATGATGCAAGCCCCAGTTTTAGCTTTGCCCAACTTTAACAAAGTCTTTACTGTGGAAACAGATGCTTCAGGCGTGGGGATTGGAGCAGTGTTACAACAAGAGGGACATCCAATTGCTTATTTGAGCAAGACATTGTCTACCAAGCACCAAGCACTCTCAACCTATGAAAAGGAATTCTTTGCCGTATTGATGGCCTTGGAAAAATGGAGGGGTTACTTGTTGGATAGACACTTTAAAATCAAAACAGATCACTTCAGCTTGAAATACCTGTTGGATCAAAGGGTCACCACTCCTTTTCAAGCCAAATGGTTGCCCAAATTGCTTGGTTATGATTATGAGATTTCTTATAAAAAGGGGAATGAAAATATAGTAGCAGATGCATTGTCCAGAATATCAAGTGGTACTGAGTTGAACATTATGGTTTTGGCTCCCATAGCATCTGATCTACTACAACAAGTTAAAGACAGCTGTGTCAATGATGTTGTTTTACAAAAGATCATCCAACAGCTACAAAATAAGACTTACAAGAAGGACAAGTATAGCTGTGAGAATGGAGTGTTGAGAAGAAAAGGGAAGATTGTGGTGGGTGACAATTCACAACTAAGGAGTACTATCATTGGGTACTATCACTCAGATGCAACAGGTGGCCATTCAGGGACAACAGTGACTGTCCACAGGCTTGGCAATTTGTTCTATTGGAAGGGAATGCATAAAATGGTGAAGCAATTTGTAAGAGAATGTGACATATGCCAGAGACAAAAGCCTGATTTGGCAGCCTATCCAGGGTTGTTACAACCGTTGCCCATTCCAGAGAAAGTATGGAGCTCCATATCCATGGATTTTGTGGAAAAGCTGCCCAATTCACATGGTTATACAGTCATCTATGTGGTGGTGGACAGGCTGAGCAAGTATGCACACTTCATGGCTATGAAGCACCCTTTCACAGCAAGTACAGTGGCTCAAGTGTTCTTAAACAATGTATATAAGCTTCATGGGTGGCCTGAATCTATCATAAGTGACAGAGATAAGGTGTTTTTGAGTCACTTTTGGCAATCCATGTTCAAAACATTGGGGGTTCAGTTGAAACTATCTACTGCCTACCATCCTCAAACAGATGGTCAGACAGAAATTGTCAACAAGTGTTTGGAATGTTATTTGAGGTGTATGTGTGGAGAAAGACCAAAAGAGTGGACCACTTGGCTTCCCATGGCTGAGTTCTGGTATAACACCAATTACCACTCATCAATAAACACCACACCCTATGAAGTAGTGTATGGCCAAACACCCCCATTGCACATTCCTTATGTGGCAGGAGAGAGTAGGGTAGAAGCTGTTGATAGATCAATGATGGCCAGGGAAGATGCTGTCAAGATGTGCAAGTTTCACCTGAAAAGAGCTCAAGACAGGATGGTCAATCAAGCAAACAAGCACAGGAGTGACAGGACTTTTGATGTGGGTATGTGGGTCTACCTAAAGTTGCAACCTCACAGGCAAGTGACCCTAAGGAAAGAGCAGCAGCATAAGTTGTCATCAAAGTATTATGGGCCTTTCTTAATTGTTGAAAAGATTGGGGCAGTTGCATATAAGCTGGATTTACCTCAAGAAAGTCAAGTGCATCCTGTTTTTCATGTATCACAATTAAAGATGTGCAAGGGAAGTGCTAACAAAATGGGCATGCTACCTCATTGTGGACCTAATGGATTACTAACAGCTGAACCAATTGCTATTCTGGACAGGAAACTAGCCAAAATTAACAACAAACCCGTGGTGTATGTGCTTGTGAAATGGAGTAACCACACTGATGAGGATGCTACTTGGGAATCTTATCCAGATTTGCTTCAAAGGTACCCTACCTTTGAAGAAAATTCTTGAGGACAAGAATGACTTGAAGGGGTAGGGGTTGTTACAAGGCAGAAAATATCCGGGTTAAAAGTGCAAATTCTGAAAAACCAAAGGACGAGAGTTGAATATTTTTTTAATGGAGCTTTCAACGGTCCTTAAATACTCATTTTCCTTCATTTTTGTCATTTTATCAATCGAGTTGTAACTGAATTTCTCTCCAGATTTTTCCCTTCTTCCCCATTGTAACAGGCATCATCTTCACGATAACAAACCTCTTTCGGATCCTGTTTCTTATGGCTAGGGATTCCTAATAGTGTTTGTAGCTAATTGATATGAGATTGGTTGAACATAATAAATCCTTCATTGATCACTGGACGATTGATATCAGTTAATATAGTTCTTTAGCTCTAGGATTTTTAGGGTTTGAAAGATTTATAACTATTGCTATTATTTATTTATTTTATTTATATATATTCAATTTGAGTTTGGTTCGGCATTGGTTTTAAAATACAAAACGCAATATCAAATTGAATTACATCGGTTTGGTTCCATTACGTTCTATTTGGTTTTGAAATTTCGGTAATCAATGTTGTTTAATTCAATCAGTACATCTGGCAATAAGGTCCACTATGTGTGGTGTCGCACCAACTCAAAAGGAGTATGGAGATATTTACGTCAATTCTATATATAAAAATTTCTATTATAATAATCAAAAATAGAAAAAGAAATTTTCTTCAAATGGAGTTTCCATGTATTTTTCTGTGACATGATAAGTGAGTCACATTGAGAATTTCTATGAACATTCATATTCATAAAAATGGTGATGGAGATTTTATATATGGCATACCACTATCTGATTGATCATATAAAATCTTCTAATTTTCTCCCGTTTTAAATAATTAAAATAATAATAAAGAATTGAAAAATCGTTGGAGACCAATTGTTCGATTAAAGTTGACATCCCTATTGTTTATTGATATCTATATCAATATTTCAGATTTAATATATAATTGATTATATATCTGTTTAAATAGTTAAATTTTAATTATTTTTAATTATTTCACATATTTATAATTTTTATATATAAAAATAATTAAAATAATGATAAAAAATAAATCCGCCTAGTCCGATTAATCCCCGAATAATTCTCTGGGCGTTAGGCGGTAGCAATGCGAACACCTAGCACCTAGAGTTTTTTAGAACCATGGATATAAGGGATAATTAGTACTGCTCCGTCTGAATCTAATTTCGAAATATAATTTTTATCATAATAAAAGAGTATTTTTAAAATAATCATTAACTTTTAATTAAAATTAATATTTTTTTTTGTTATATAAACTATAATATCTCAAAAAAAAAACTAAAGAAAAGTTAGAACGTATGACTTAAAACAAGCCGTATTTAAGTTAAAAGACTAAAATTAAAAGACTATTCCTTAACAAATTAGACTCTTCAAATAATATATTGCATGAAGATATTAAAGACAAACAATTTCAAATGAAAGATCTTACATATGTAAAAATGGTCAAAATTAGAATAGTTATTATTAGGTAAAACAACCCGATAAAGTAAATTAACTCAAATAATAACATCGTCCACTACTTAAGACTTAGATCCCGAGTTCGAGTCACATAGAGAACGTGTAGTTTTTTTTTTTCTTCATCAAGTCTGATGTAATAAAAAAATATGCTAATAAATAATGAAAAAATTCAAAATATGAATTAATGAATTACAAATGTTTCATTTTAGACACGTTAGACTGATAAATCCTACATCAAAAATCATAGTACGGTATAGGAATGACAATGGGGCAGGTTTGGGGTGGGGCAGGCTATCCCCGTCCCCGAACCCAAAATCTGAAATCTGTCCCGTCCTTGCCCCGTTCTCCATTCGGAATCTTATCGGGGCGCCCCATTGGGGCTACAGCTTACCCCGAACCCCGCCCCGTTTTTCATTTTTGTTCCGAACTCGAAATTGCTAGGTATCAATTATCAAAATCTAAACACAATATGTAGCTAAAAATAAAGATGCATGCTGGAAAAAAATATAATATATATATAAAAGATATATAATATAATATCGGGGCGGGGCGATACACGGTCACCCCAGTCACTACCCCAAAAAACCCCGTAACCCAATAATGCCTGTCCGTCCTGTCCCGTTAATATCGGGTTTTGGGTTTTCCCGTCGAGTTTGCGTTTTCTTGCCATCTTATTAGTACCTGTGAATAAAACATGGCCCATTGGCCTTATATTTTTTCCGAGACAAAAGCTGAAATTCAATGTGAATGGACAATAATAAGTTTCCTTTTGGGTGCAAGGGTTGATGCTAGTGAAGGAAACATTTGGGTGTGTCAGCCCAAACATGGCAGCAAAAACTAATTTGCAAGATCTTAGCTTTTATAATTAATGTTGAAATTGATCTATCATGAGAGAGAGAGAGAGAGAGGAAAAAAGAAAAAGGGGACCCATATTTTTTGGAGCAGTTGGCAAATCAGTTCTCATATCCTCAGAATCTAATCAAGTACTCTGTTACTCTGCAGAAATCACATGGTTTTTAACTGTGCGCGCAGTGGAATTAATGGTGAAATTTGTGATGTTATAATTGGACGGTGATAGAGAGATGATTAGGAAAAAAGGGGTGATAGGAGAACACCCTAAACCATATCCCCATACACACCTCGTGTTTTATGGGTATTATACCGTATGCTTTACGAATAAAATATTCATAATAATATTATAATAAAAATAGTAAAGTACACGGTACAATACCCATAAAATACGGATGCGTTTGAAGGTGTGGTTCAGAGTGTTGCCCTATCAGTTCTCTTAGGAAAAAGTATATATGTTATAGTATCTATTTGTAGTTATTTAATATATCCATGTAAATGTGTCTCATTTTTTATTTTTTGGATCAAGATTTAAAAATTTTGACCATAAATTACGACCAATGTATAAAAATATTATAATTATATAAGTAATTGATAGATTTATTTTAATGAAAATTTTCAAAATATAAATTTCATTTCTATAAAAAAAATTATATTTTCAAAATATAATCCCTGGGTCATTCAAGTAACACGAGTCGGACATTCGAGTAACTCGAGTTACTCGAGTCGGACATTTGAGTAACTCGAATGAGTGATTCGGTCTTCAAGCAACTCGAAAGAGTAATTCGAGTAACTCGAGTTACTCGATTTACCCGATCGTGTAACTTGATTTACACACCCGTGTTACTCGAATGACCACTCGTGGTACTCGAATGACCCATTCGTGTTATTTGAATATCGACCTTACTCGATATGTATATTTTGGCAAGATTATTCGAATTATTGTTACTCGAAGGTATATTATTTGATTCGAATGTATTTGAGTAAAGACCAAATTTGATAGTTTAAATATCAACAAATTATTGTTAAATTTGAGGTAAAAAAAAAGAATTTTATTATATTCAAAAGGTAGTGCATATTTTCATCCTTTTGCTAAATGATCTGTCCTTGCTTGTTTTTAAATTTTTATGGTCTAATAATATGTTATTCTAATTTAAGGAACATATAATATTAATTTGCAGAATTTTTATAAGAATTCCAAATAAATCTTAGGACTATTTACTTTTGAGACTATACTATTTCTTTCGTTCCCCTCAAAAATTTATATTTTTCTCAAAAAAAAAAATCTTTAATAAATTTACATATATAACTTTTTACAATCAAATCAAATAATTATTATTCTACTTTTTAATCCTATCACACATTTATCATCAATACTTTTAACTTTTTAATATCCACCATATATTCACATAGGCGGATCCAGAACCGAAAAATCACTGGTGCACCGACGGCCCCACAAAAAAAATGTCGAACGATAAAATATATATTAAATTACATTAAAGATAACAAATAATACATAAAGAAAGTCATAGTAATAACAAAGGATCCGTACATTTACAAAGAAAATTGCCTACATTTACCGTCCATTTCCTGAAAATGTGCTAAAATAACATCATTACTAATAGTTTTAAGTACATCTCTTTCTATAAATGTTACAAGATGATCATTTAACCATTGATCACCCATCTTACTACATCTCACTCTTCTAGATATCATTTTCGCAGCAAACCCATATTTCAACTAATTTAATACTGCATATCAACTTCACAAAACCCCAATGCAAATTTCAGAAATAAAGCAATAGAAGATAAATTAGATAATTTAATATGAAAAAACACAAATCCTAAATTCATATGAAAAACACAAACCCTAAATTCATATGAAAAAAGCACACACAACAGTGGCGGGCAGCGGGCGGGTCGTACTCGTCGGTGGCAGTGGCTGGAGGAGGAAGGAAGCGGGCGGGCGGCATCGGCTGGAGGAAGAAGCGGGCGGGCGACAGCGGCTGGAGGTTGGCGGGCGAGAGGCGGGCGGGTAGTTTTCAGGAGAAGCGGGCGAGCGGCACTCACAGGGGAAGAAAGACACGAGAATTTGGTCACATTAGTTTCTAATTTTATATAATACACAGCAAAGAAAACGTGTCCCAAAACGATGTCGTTTTGATTTTGACCCAAAAAATTTGGTGGTGCACTTGCACCACCATGCTTCAAGTACATCCGCCCCTGTATATTCACCACCATTATTTATACCAATCATTACCTAAAATACACCAAATATATACAATTTTATACTTTTAACTGGGACTGAGGGGGTATTTATGTGGAATGGAAAAAAGTTTAAAAACAAGAGTCCTTATATAAAATAAATAGTGTTAAAGGAATAATACTCATTGTGTGCCTAAGTCTGTTAGTTTATGGGCTTTCCTAGTTAGGGTTTGGCTAAGGCATGTTTGTATCTATTTCTCCCTATTTAAAGGGATTACATCAATGGAATAATACACACTTTTGCCCTACTTTACTATCTCTGTTATTTTCCCTTCAACACGTTATCAGCACGTAGTTCCCAACTGAGCAAATCCCGATTTTCTGAAAAATCTCGAAAAACAAAAAGAAAAAAACGAAAAATCGTTTTCTTGTTCTGCAGTAAACCCTAGCCGCCAACTGTAACACCCCCAGATCCGACTGGGAATATTACAGCGTCGTGGGCCCCGAGAGGGAACCCACAAGGCTGAAGGATATTTTCAAAATATTTACAAAAGCCCAAGAGGCTAACAACGGTACTATCTTTCATAAACATTCGAAGACTTTATAAAAGTCGTTTATCAAAACCGTCGTAATATCTCAATTGAAACCACAAGGCCCAAAATGCCAAAACTCAACAGTTTAAAAACATACGTTAAGCTATAGCTTACACGTACCGACAGAATAAATTTAGAAAACGATTTCCAAAGTAACCTAAGTCACCAGATACCAATAGGCCATTTAAAAATACTCACGCAGCGGATAAAGACAAATAATTAAAATACCCTAACAGCGGAATACAAGAACTGATCAGGAAACTCAATACACAAATACATGCCCTAGCCAGTATCCTCCGGGAAGCTCATCTCTCCACGACCGCTACAAGCTTGATAATCCAAGAACCTAAAAAGAAAGCCCACGACGGGGTCAGCCATAATATCCAACAATGATAACCATCACATCACGTCAATAATTACATATCAATGGAAATACTAAGTAAGAATACGACCAATGTAATCTTACTGTCGTAACTTTACGAAAATCCACGATTCGTATCCTTAACAACACAATAAGATAATACCGAAATATTTGTACGGTATCTCAACAATACCCAAGGTTCTCAAAACGTTATCATAACTCGCGATACGGAAATTATACCAACTCTGGCCAATTCAATCCATCGGATAACGTCGACAATTCCAATACGATAATCGATTGTCCATCAAAAACAAGTACCAAGGAAATACGGAACATACCTCAAGATACGAAATACCATTACCATCACGTCAGTCTAATCCGAGTTCAGATTAACACAACATACGGACATGGTCCTAACACAAGACCTACAAATGCATACTCATATGACAACGTCAATATGATCACAACAATAACGACAATGTATACTTATGGCAAACTCATAATATATGTTAGGCATATTTTTATACGCTTATTTATCATTATTTAGTATTATTTTGGCGAGTAAAATTGCATAAATAAGCTTTTAATGTCTTATTCTTGTATGTTTGACAGGAGATTGTAGTCTGGAAGCTAAAACGAGGCAAAACGGGCGAAAACGACGAATTTTGGCCGTGGGCCGCGGCATAAGACAAGTGGGCCGCGGCACACGCAGAGGACCAGCGGGCACAAAGTAGAATGTACTGCATGCGCGCACGATCAGCGAGCGCGGCCCGAGAAAATCACGGCGCCGTGTTTTAACCTGGACGCCATGTGCCGCGGCACAGATTAAGTGATCCGCGTCACACAAGGCGGTTTTGGTGTGCTCCGCGCGGATTTGGGCCGTTTTGAAGCCAGTTCTCGGCATACTCACACGGACGCGATTTGGAGACTGTTGAGAGCTATAAATAAGGGTTTAAGACCCTAATTAGTTTTTTTGGAATCTGGGAGGCTTGGAAAAAGGAAGAACACAGAAGACTATCACAGACGAGAGAAGCAGAAGATATCAAAGGCAGAGGGCGGAAGCCAGAAGAACGGAGGAATCCGAGCTTTTCATCTGCGTTTGTTTTTCATGCTTTTAATTATTAATTCTATATTTTCATTACTCAGCATGTCAGGCTAAAACCCTAACCTAGGATTTTGATGAAACCTTTGTTTTGACGGATTTGCTTGAGATTATCTATTTAATTCCCTTTTTGTTGAGTTTTCCCAATCGTGTTTAATGCTTTCAATTATCTGGCCAATAGTTATATTGTTTTAATCATTCAATTCGAATCGGGAGAGGAGAGTTGGTGAGGAACTATTGGTGAGGGCCGTTTTATTCTGTGAGATAGGAATATACTCATAGGAACTACGTGGCCTTTTGGAGATTTTATGCTTTTTGCCTATTGACGAATTAATTCACCTAGGGATAGAGTGCGTTATTCGCCTTTAGAAAAATCTATTGACCTCGGGAGAGGCGGTAGAGTATATTAGCAATCTTCGCCTTCAATAAATTGGGAAAATCATTAACTTCAGATAATCGAGAGTAAATTCGGATAAACCGAGGTGGATTCAGAATCCTAGACTTATTCATCATTTGATTCTCTTTCTTCAAGCTATCGTTTTTACTGTTTAGTCTTTTATTAATTCTTTTAGTAATTAATTGCAAAACCAAAGTTCGATTGTTCAAATAAAACTAGAATACATAAAAATTGGTAGTTAGTGATTCAGTCCTCGTGGGAACGATACTCACTCATCACTTTATTACTTGTATACGATAACGTGCACTTGCGTTTAAGAAATATCGCAACAAGTTTTTGGCGCCGTTGCCGGGGACTGAAATTTTGCTAATATCGATTTCAGTATTTCTAGTCTTAGTTTGAACGTTTTTATTTACTTATTTTCGTGTATTTAATTTTATTTATTTACTTGTTTTTTCTTTCAGGATCTTTCGCGTAGTGCATGAGAAAATTCGGTAACGAAGGCCTACTACCTTTGGATACCGAACTCGAACGCACTCTTCAAAGGAACAAGAAGGAGAAACGAGAGCTACCGACAAAAGTCAACATGGCCGAAAACATCGAAATTCATGGAGGAAATAATATTGTGCAGCAAGCTCAACCGGAAATGGCACTTCGAGACTATGCTATGCCGCAAATTAACGCAAACTTTTCGGGGATTCGGCGTCCCACCATTCAGGCGAACAACTTCGAAATCAAGCCTGCAATTATTCAGATGGTACAATCGAGCCAGTTTTGTGGATTGCCGAACGATGACCCCAACGCACACATTGCGTCATTTCTCGAGATATGTGACACGTTCAAGAACAATGGTGTCACCGACGATGCTATCCGATTACGGCTTTTCCCTTTCTCTTTGAGGGATAAAGCGAAATTTTGGCTGAATTCCTTACCGCCGGGCTCGATCACGACATGGGCAGAGTTAGCGCAAGCCTTCCTTGGTCAGTATGACATGGAATCGCTTCACGAGGCATGGGAGCGATACAAAGATTTGTTACGGAGATGCCCACATCACGGCCTTCCGGACTGGCTTCAGATTCAGACGTTCTACAATGGTTTGAGTGCTTCCACACGCACTCTCGTGGATGCAGCCGCCGGTGGAGCTTTGATGGGAAAGACGATGGCTGAAGCACACTCGTTGTTAGAAGCTATGGCCGCTAATGCTTATCAATGGCCATCCGAACGAATAACGCCGAAGCGAGTTATGGAAATTTCGAGTAATGACCCGATATCTACATTGTCAGCCCAAGTCGCAGCATTAACGCAGCAGCTCCAAGCATTTTCGTATGCTCCTTCCCCCGTTACCATTGAGTCTTGCAATTGGTGTAACGGACGGAGTGCCAAGTCGGAAACCCATTCGAGCAGCCCCAAATTGAACAAGCTCAGTTCGTAGGAAACGGAAACCGGCAAAATAATCCGTACTCCAACACGTATAATCCGGGGTGGCGTAATCATCCCAACTTTTCGTGGAGAAATGGACAGAACTCGAACCAGCCTCCGTTCACTCAAAACCAACAGCAGCCTCCTCCCGCTCCAAAGGTTTCTCTCGAGGAAGCAATTGCGAAATTGGCAGCGAATACGAGTCAATTCATGACCCGTACTGAAGCAACATTGCAAAATCATTCCGCCTCCATTCGCAACTTGGAAGTCCAGCTGGGCCAAATTGCTAATTTGTTGACAGCCCGCCCGGAGGGAGCATTGCCAAGTACGACCGAGACAAATCCTAGAGAAAGTCTAAATGCGATCAGTTTGAGAAGCGGAAAGGAGGTGTGTGATCAGCCCGAGAGAAGTAAAAAGAGGAGTGATATTGAGGAGAAGAAAAATGTAGCGACGGAGGAATCACAAGATTGGAGACCCTCGATAACGTTTCCAGATAATCCGAAAGCATATGTGCCATCCGTCCCGTTTCCTCAAAGTTCGAGCAGGCCAGATGTTGCAGCAGTCAGACACTCGGACTCAGGTCGATGTCGGAGGTATTATGGTTGATTTTTCCACAGCTGCTATTCGGAGGTTGTTTGGGCTGCCGGTGGTAGATGAGATGGCTTATGACCGAGTTATGACTAGCCTCACGAAGGAGGTTCTGCTCGAGACTATTACGCAGCCCGACTCCGACTGGGAGCGGCGTGCACCGGGTTCTTCCACTTTCCACTTCAAGAGCTCGCGCCTCAGTCGGCTCGGGCGTGCCTGGCTATATTTTATTTGCGCTCGTATAGACCCCACATCTCAGATCCGCACTGTTTTTCTCTCCCGCGCCCGGACACTATATGCTATCACATCCGGGCTGCGATTCGATGTGGCCTCTCTCTTGGTCCGATCTATATTCCAGTGCATTCAGGGAGGGGCCAAGACGGGGTTGAAGCACCCCTCTCTTATCTGCGCTCTGTGCCGGCAGTCGGGGCTGACGTGGTCGGACGATGAGCCGATGCTAGCTCTACAGGCCCCGATCGACCACCGCATCATCTCACATTTTGACCAGTGGGGAGGAGCGCCGGCGCACGCTCGGGGGAGAGGATTTATACTGGATGAGGCCCACGAGGGGTCCCCCGAGCCTCTTTTGCTGACATAGGGGCAGGCAGATGCCGGCCCGCCGCCCGACAGAGAGAGATTGCAGGCGATGTTCGACGGGCTGAGGGAGGATATGAGGAGAGAGAGAGAGGAGACGAGGAGAGAGAGAGTATATGAGGAGAGAGAGAGAGAGGAGATGAGGAGAGAGAGAGGGAGAGTATGCTGGCTGCCATGAGAGAGGAGCAGCGGACGGAGAGAGAGAGCATTATTGCTGCCGTCAGGGGTGAGATGCGAGAGCAGGCCCGCTGGGCCAACCGACGAGAGGCGAGGCGTCTAGCGGAGAGGGATGCCTACCACCAGGAGCACCTAGCTGCATGGACGGCCCATATCATGCACCCAGACGGGCCATTTATTGCACCTGCTCGGCCAGCCACACCACCCTCCTCACCAGATGATGCCGGCACCAGCTCGTGAGAGGACTGGAGGGGAGTACTTGACCTTCTTATTCTATTACATATTATATGCTGTCCATTGAGGTCAATGTACGTCCTAAGTTTGGGGGGGTTTACTTTCTGTCGCTACATTTATTGCTGTACTTATTTCGTTGCACTTTTTGTTATTTCTAGTTATCTTTTTGTCGATAGCCTTGCTTGTCATGATTTTACTCTATTCGTGAATTTTTCGTGCTTCTATTTGTGAAATACTGATGTTACGACACTGTTTTTCTATCTGAAGAAACGGTCGAGTTTTAGTCGGGTTGTAGTCAGTGATTTCTGTTTCTGCTCAGTCTTCATTTTGGTCCGAAATTTTTTCGTGATTGTAGAGGTCTTGGCGGATAAGAGAGGATACGTGCGTGTTTTAAAATCACCGTCGATACGTTTGGTTACATTTTTCGGTTAGCTAGTCGTCCAGTTACATAAGTCGTGTTGGCACTTTGATTGAGTTTAGAGTCGGTCAGTTTTTCCCAAAAGTCGAGTTATTTTTGTTCTTTGATGGGAAGTCTAGTAACCGGGGGTATTCACGTGACCCGTTGTTTACTCTCGCGTAAAACGACGACCCTGATTAGACTAGTGATTTAGAAATTTCACATGTGCCGATGATAGGGAACCTAGTAACCGGGGGTATTCACGTGACCCGTTGTTTACTCTCGCGTAAAACAGCGACCTTGATTCGGACATGCTGGAATTAGCTTTTCGAGTTGTTTCTCCGCTATGGAGGGGAACTTAGTAACTAGAAGCATCCATGTGCCCCATGAGTGTCTTTTATGTCAAACGGTTTCCCAATACATGAGAATGGAAGTTCCACCCTAGGATTATCCCGATTAAACATCCCGAGATCCGAACCTAGTGGTCAGCTCGAATCAATCTCTTGAGCATATATATATATAAGGGAATACTGTCCGAGGGTTATTTTTGATGAAACTCGTGAAAATTTTGCCATTAGACCGTGGAACGGGGCGAACTAGCTTGTTTATTTTAACCTTTCATATTGACGGTCGATTAGATTCACGTTTGTTAATCTTTGAGCTGGATTTTCTTCATGAACGAGTGATTAGGACTGAACTTGGTTACTTTGTGGAATCAGTGTTCTGAGTATAGCTCGCTATTACGATACGCGTATTATTCAGAGAGAATTTCAGGATAGTATTGATTAGGTTGAGCACTATGAGTTGCACGATTATTCATGAGATTCTTTTGTTGAAATTAGTTCTTTTTGCTTGAGGACAAGCAAAGGCTTAAGTTTGGGGGTATTTGTTAGGCGTATTTTTATACGCTTATTTATCATTATTTAGTATTATTTTGGCGAGTAAAATTGCATAAATGAGCTTTTAATGTCTTATTCTTGTATGTTTGACAGGAGATTGTAGTCTGGAAGCTAAAACGTGGCAAAACGGGCGAAAACGGCGAATTTTGGCCGTGGACCGCGGCACAAGACAAGTGGGCCGCGGCACACGCAGAGGACCAGCGGGCATAAAGTAGACTGTACTCTGTGCCGCGGCACAGTCCAGGTGAGCCGCGGCCCAGAAGAAAATCACAGCGCCCAGGTTTTAACCTGGAGGCCATGTGCCGCGGTACATATTAAGTGAGCCGCGGCACACAAGGCGGTTTTGGTGTGCTCCGCGCGGATTTGGGCCGTTTTGAAGCCAGTTCTCGACATACTCACACGGACGCGATTTGGAGACTGTTGAGAGCTATAAATAAGGGTTTAAGACCCTAATTAGTTTTTTTGGAATCTGGGAGGCTTGGAAAAAGGAAGAACACAGAAGACTATCACAGACGAGAGAAGCAGAAGATATCAAGGGCAGAGGGCGGAAGCCAGAAGAACGGAGGAATCCGAGCTCTTCATATGCATTTGATTTTCATGATTTTAATTATTAATTATGTATTTTCATTACTCAGCATGTCAGGCTAAAACCCTAACCTAAGATTTTGATGAAACCTTTGTTTTGACGGATTTGCTTGAGATTATCTATTTAATTCCCTTTTTGTTGAGTTTTCCCAATCGTGTTTAATGCTTTCAATTATCTGGCCAATAGTTGTATTGTTTTAATCATTCAATTCGAATCGGGAGAGGAGAGTTGGTGAGGAACTATTGGTGAGGACCGTTTTATTCTGTGAGATAGGAATATACTCATAGGAACTACGTGGCCTTTTGGAGATTTTATGCTTTTTGCCTATTGACGAATTAATTCACCTAGGGATAGAGTGCGTTATTCGCCTTTAAAAAAATCTATTGACCTCGGGAGAGGCGGTAGAGTATATTAGCAATCTTCACCTTCAATAAATTGGGAAAATCATTAACTTCAGATAATCGAGAGTAAATTCGGATAAACCGAGGTGGATTCAGAATCCTAGACTTATTCATCATTTGATTCTCTTTCTTCAAGCTATCGTTTTTACTATTTAGTCTTTTATTAATTCTTTTAGTAATTAATTGCGAAACCAAAGTTCGATTGTTCAAATAAAACTAGAATACATAAAAATCGGTAGTTAGTGATTCAGTCCTCATGGGAACGATACTCACTCATCACTTTATTACTTGTATACGATAACGTGCACTTGCGTTTAAGAAATATCGCAACAATATACATATGCACAACAACAATACATGGCAATCCGATGATCCAGCGTTCACTGCCTAGATCCCCCGATGATCCCGTCAGACCAACCCGAGGTGGAAAACCCGTCCGATGATCCAGCGCACGCTAGCATAGATCCCCCGATGATCCCGTCGGACCAACACGAGGTGGACATATGAAAACAATGCACAACTGCACAAAACAACAGTATACAATACACGACAACAACAATGCACAAATGCATGACAACAACGATACACGAATGTATCACGACATGATCGACACAAATGATAAAAATGATTAGAGTACTTGCCCCAAGTCCTTCGAGAGCTATCTCGACGTCTGAACCATCACAAACCATTATCCTCAATACTCGACGGTCCAAAATATCACAGATTGCAGATAATTCATATCTTTGTCTTTAACACAATGTATCCTCGATACCAAGTATGCCAACAACAAATGTAAATCATATACATTATGATTTAATTCTCAAAACTTGAATACAACTTATAATCCTAAATATCCTGTGGTTACGATTATAAACATTGCTATACGAATTATGAACGAATGAAACTGAAATCATTCATTAAATATTATAAACTGAGCAAGTAATAACTTGCCTTAATACCGATGAAGCCGTTACCAATTCCATTGCCGTCATCTACAAGTCCCTCGGTCCCGACCAAAGTAATTCACGAACATACTCGAACACGACCGAAGCATACGGTTATAATCATCGATCAATATTCTCAACCTATTACAGTAATCGATAAACAACAAGTTCGACAATAGTCAACAATCGATAAAACCAAATCACAAACCCAACGGCTTGACAATATCTCGATTAAACACTAGTCGGATCAATCCTACTCAAACCAGCACGAATTCATAACCACAACACGAAAATACTGCACTTTCTGCCTTCTTGGCGCACGTTAATCACTTAACGTAGCGTGCACTAAGTTGCTCCCGTTAGCGCGCGCTATCCAGTAAGCTTAGCGTGCGCTAATGCTGTACTGATGCATGTTTTTCAGATACCGATCAACATATGGCGATTATCAAGAACACTAAGTGATTCTAAATCATGCTCATAGATATCAAAACAACGAAATCCGATATCCTTTAACATATAAGTGATCATCTAACCCTTAATCCAATTCTTATATTCAAATATCATGTTCTTCCTCAAATATCAACATCATGAACACCAAGAACGTTAACAACACTCCCCTAATCTAACATTACGGAGATTAATCATCAACATCCGCAAAGGAGAAGAAAGATTCATCAACTTATCTCAAGAAAAAGAACTACATAATTCAAACCACACGAATCATATTAATATCATCATACTCCGGTAATCCATCTCATAATCATGCTTGTCAACTTGTTTATGTAATAATCATCAACTCAAGAACATCAACATTTAATCCAAAACGAAATCCAAAGATGAAGAGTGATTACCTTTATGAAGGAATGGATTGATTTCCAAGGTTGAATCCATTTCCAAGAATCACCAATGATTTCAAGAACAAAGCTTTAATCCATGATTTCTATCTTAATCTTGTTAAAGATCACCACCTCACCATGTTTGGGAACCTCAAGAACCTCCCAAAGCTCTCTCTATCGACTGAAGGTGAAAGAATGGACGAAATGCTTCATAATACCCGTCTGTCCCTTATATAGACTGCATTACTAGCGTGCTGTCACGACCCGATATGTCGTGTCTGTGTTGACCGTCCAAATGAGGCGTGCCTTCTGGTTATCTTGCCACAAGAGGGGTAAAAGGGGGTGACATTAGCGTTAAGGCGTTGTTTGCCCGGATGCATCGGTCTGGCCGAGTCAGGCATGCCGACCAGGTTTAGTCCGGAGAGCTTGTCACTGGTCGAGGACTTGACTATGAAGGGGATCGTTGCGGGTAGGGCACAACTGGTCGGGGACTAATGCCGTCTCCCTGATGAGCCCATGGCAGGGCGAAACCAGTTGGCATGCTATGTGGGATAGGCTGGTCCCGGGGTGTGAGAGCCCCTGGGACGCCGCACGGGCTTCGGAACTCCCGTCCCGTGACAAGTGGTATCGGAGACAAAACCTCTCTCAGTACGGCATGGTTCGGGTGTGGTCAAGTTCTGCCGAAACCGATGAGGGCGGGGAGTGAACGCCGGTGCAAAGAGGGCACGGACAAAGTGCGGCTCTTGACAAGGCTTCTAGGCGGAGAACATGAACTGATTCTATGCCGGAATGAGAGGTGGTCCTAGGCTTGTGAGATCAGACGGTCCGGAATGTGGACACACTTGTATTGCGCACTTTTGGTAGCTCCACCTTTCGGTGACCGGGGTGTATGAGCGTGGATCATCGTGGGCCATTGTGGGAACCTCAACATGCGGGAAAAATGCAGCGGCTGAGGGAATGCCGTTCAACCGAGGTACTAACGCCAGGAAGGGCGTAGGGTGAAGGTTGATGTCGATCGGTGATGCGGTATGTGTGTGGCGCACTGCAGGCTAGCGAGAGGCGCGTGAGTGAAGAGCCTGTCCATCAAGGGTATGGTGCCGTATGTGTATGGCCACGATCGTTTTGTGTGCGTGGGACAATACAGTGTGCGGAAAGAAACATTCTTCCCCAGCACGAGGACGTGCTGCTATTTGAGTGGGGGAGGATGTCACGACCCGATATGTCGTGTCTGTGTTGACCGTCCAAATGAGGCGTGCCTTCTGGTTAGCTTGCCACAAGAGGGGTAAAAGGGGGCGACATTAGCGTTAAGGCGTTGTTTGCCCGGATGCATCGGTCTGGCCGAGTCAGGCATGCCGACCCGGTTTAGTCCGGAGAGCTTGTCACTGGTCGAGGACTTGACTATGAAGGGGATCGTTGCGGGTAGGGCACAACTGGTCGGGGACTAATGCCGTCTCCCTGATGAGCTCATGGCAGGGCGAAACCAGTTGGCATGCTATGTGGGATAGGCTGGTCCCGGGGTGTGAGAGCCCCTGGGACGCCGCACGGGCTTCGGAACTCCCATCCCGTGACAGTGCGCTAACATCTCATATTTAGCGTGCGCAACAGCCTTAACAGCCTTAGCGTGCGCTAACTGACCTTTGTTAGCGTGCGCTATCGCGATCGCAGACTAATGTCCAAGCCAGACATGAGCTTACGTACGTAATGCCCATGCATTAGCGTACATAACTTACACTGTCTTAGCGTACGCAAGTCCTTGCATTTAACGTGCGCTAATATCAGTTGACTCGTTTGTCTGTATGCTCCGAAGACTGGTCCACACGCCGAAAGTGCTGACGAGGATAAGATTCCTTTTTGTCCAATATACCATTAGTGTGCGCTAACCTTTACAGTTTAGCGTGCGCCAGTACTACATTACAAACATCCGTGGACTTATCAGAACGTGCGCCGAAAGTGGCCTGGTCCACACGCAGATTCCTTCCGATCTGACTGCATTAGCGTGCGTTATCTTATATCCGTAGCGTGCGCTAATCCTGCACGATAGCGTGCGCTACTCATGATTATTAGCGTGCGCTAATAATGTTATACTTAGCCATTTTCAGCTATTCTTGTCCAACGTCTCAACATACAAAATACGAACATACGGCAAACTGAATACATATAGCGTGCGCTAATAATGTTACACTTAGCCATTTTCAGCTATTCTTGTCCAACGTCTCAACATACAAAATACGAACATACGGCAAACTGAATACATATACTTCTTACATCCAATTGTCGACCAAGTACGACAATTATACCAATACAGATGTCTCGGTCCTTCAATTATTTTACCCATACTGTACAGATTCCACGTTGTACAACATAACTCGGATAAAATAACATTAAACAATAGTAATAGGAATTCCGGATATTACACCAACCCCCCGTCGCCGCCGCCTGCTGCACAGAAACCGCGGCAGACCCCCCGACTGACAAACGGTCATCACCTTCCTCACGACCGGAGTCCCACCGCAACCTACCAGTCGGTTGCTTCCCGTCATACCCTCAACCGCGACCTACTCTGGTCAGTCGCCCCGACATCCGACTCGACCAAACCCCGCAACCATCCGTGATCCCATCTTCCCCCGAGACGCGAACTCCACCTCCGTTCGGTCGCCTACCACCGCCTGCACTCCGTGAACAACCGCAACCCCCCGTTTGCGACCGCCGTCTCCCGCTGCCTGTTCAGACCAGCCTGTTCGCTCATCCAGCTTCCGGCCATCTGTCCAACCTGGCCCGGTTGCTGACCCAGACCCGACCCGGTTGCAGTCCCGACCCGACCCGCAAGCAGTCCCGTTTTTTTTCTCCAGTCCGATTTTTCTGCCCCTATTCACACGAAGTAAAGTACACAAATACGAACCCTACTATCTGCAATGTGCGAATTTACATGCCTTTAATTACTATTGATTGCATATTATACTCCGAATTTATTTATGCCTATTAAATCAATTAAAAGCATGCTACATTAATAACTTTAATTAAATTAAAGCAAATCGCTTACAACAACTTAAATTAAAATAAATTCACATTGAATTAATAATTATTGCGGCATAAGACACTTCTTTGACTGCATTTATACGTGTATAGATATATTCTTAGGATTACGTGTCTATATCTATAAATATACATATATTTGCATACATATTTAGATATGGCATGCAAATTAGGCTTCATCATTGGTAGATTTTAGAGGACTTATATCTACTGCCTATAGGGATGTGCATCGGGTGAAACCGATCCGATCCGATCCGAATTTCGGATTAATCCGAAAATTCGGACAAGGTTTTGGACAACCCGAAATCCAAACCGAAATTTCGGATTGGATTCGGATCAGTCCGAAATCGGATCGGATTTTTTGGTTCCAATCCGAAATATCCGAATTTTTTTTTTGATTGCAAAAGATCAACGCAAAATCAAAGTACTAGAATTATCCTGCTCCAATACAAGAATATACTCAGAATTAACCTCCAAAAAACGCAATATCAGAATAAGCTCAGAATCTCTAGTTCAAAATATAGTCATACTCAGAAATCAGAATTAACTTCCAAAAACAACGCAAATCCATGTCCAACACAAATAGCAACATTAAAGTACCAGAAATTCAAAGTTCAAAATAACAATTACATTCCATTGAAGTGAAAAAAAAAAAACATCCTAGTCAATTACATAAATTCTACTAAAAGCATTACATAAAGACATAAATATGATGTGAAGAGTCTGAAGACAGATCTTAGATAATGCAAATCTGCATTGGTTCAACAGTTGCGGATTCTTCATCGGTTATCTTCAAATCTGCAATAATTCAAAGCAATTATTAATATATCACTTGAATAACAAAGAAATAGCAATGTAAAGAACAAAGTAAGTATATTAGTTCAAAAGATGAAATAAAGAGGTTTACCGTTTTCAATCTCTTGAATAGTATCATATTCCTCCTCCGAAGTTAAGACACGCCCTTGATGTATCTAATCTTGTGTACAAATCAGCACCTGAGCATTCTCAGGAGTCAAAGAAGCTCTAAAATCATCAATAACACGGCCACCTGTGGAAAAGGCCGACTCCGAGGCAACAGTAGATATGGGGACAGCAAAGACATCTCTAGCTAACCTCGCTAAGACAGGAAAATCTCTCTTGTGATCATTCCACCACTGCTGAGAAACATGGTACTTGGACAGGTTGATAAGAAGGCCAGAAGAACAAATATTACTGCTGAGAAATCAGACAATAAACATTAAAAAGAAGTTGTAAGCAAGTTGATATCAGTGCCGCTTCAACTTAAGTCACTAGCAATTCCAAGATCTTGATCAAAATGAACATCAATGAGGCTAAAATTTTCCAAGATCGAGAATTTAAATCATCAATCATCAATATTTCTCTACCCATCTTCGTCTTCCTCCATCATCAATCATCCAAATCCGACGAAAATGAAACAAAATCAAACTAAAATAAACCCAAAAAAAGGAACTGCGAATAATTTCGAACCTTCACTTTCTTCTGCTTCTGCCGTCGCGGATCTAAGGTTTCAGGCTTCTTCACTTTTTTCTGCTTCTGCTTCTTCTATTTCTGGGGTGGAGGCACCGGAGTGGTAGTGGGAAGTGGGAAGGAGTCAAGGAACTGGGAATATTTGGAGTGGAGGCGCCGGGATGGGTGGGTGGTGTGGGAAATGGGATTAGTAGTGATTAGGGTTTTTGATATTTAAAAGGCAAAATGAATCATTTCATCTCACTCTCACGGACGGTCAAACAGCTACGCCTACCTAACACATTTACTTAGGGCACCGCCCACCTACTCACCTTCTGATATTGATATATTATATATGTAAAAAATTTTATTTTTAATTTCGGATCGAATCGGATTAATCCGAAAACCCGCGGATTTAATCCGATCCGATCCGAATTTTCGGATCTGAAAAATGCAGATCCGAAATCCGATCCGACGATACCGGATCAGGTCGGTTTGGATCGGATTATCGGATTTTCGGATTGAATTTTCGGGTTCGGTTTATATGCACACCCCTAACTGCCTATACTTAACTCAAACCATGATAAAGTAATTTCATTGGTCACCTTCAATAGCATCGAAAGTAATTTTGACCATATCTTGGTTCTGAAAAATAATAACCCTCCACATTATTGAAAATTTTATCATGGAAAGTACTCATGATATACTGTGAAAACTCATTTTCTTTTTTCCTTGTCTCAAGATGGTTGATCCAACTCGTCCTGAATTTGACATCTTGGACTCAGAAGGACTTGAGTACCATAGATGGGTTTCTGGCGTCGAGACCACTTTTGTCGCTAAGGACTATAGTGCTACTATCTTTGAAAAAGCAGGCGAAGTACCGTCTGACAAAACCAAAGCTAGTGCATTAGTGTTCCTTAGGTGACATATCGACCCCAGCCTAAGATGGGAATATCTGCAATTGAAATCCCCGAAAGAATTGTGGAATGCCCTTAAGGGCCGTTTTGGGAACATCCACAATACCTTGCTCCCAGAGTTGACCGTGCAGTGGAATGAAATCCGCTTGCTTGATTATAAACGGATCAACGATTTCAAAAAAGATATGCTCCGTCTGAAGGCACGCCTTAATTTATGTGGAAAGGACCTCACAGAAGATGATATGATCCAGAAAACTCTTTCCACCTTCCCTACTTCTGCCCTTATACTAGCAAACCAGTATAAGCTGGAGTATGACAATAAACGCATCACTACCTTCAATAAGCTTATCAACCTACTGCAAGTGGCTGAGAGGCATAATGAAGTGTTAGTAAACAACAATGACAGGCCAGCTGGGACAAAGAAAGTTCCCGAGGCCAACTATGGCAAAGTAAAAGGTGGAAAGAACCACAATGCACAGGGGACTGGACATTGCAACCCCAAACCACAACGTAGAAAAGGGCACAGTGGTCGAGGATGTGGTCGAAGACATGGGGATTGTTCCAATGTAATGAGAAGACTTGGTGCTCCCAGCTCTTATCCAAGGAAACAAAGCACCTACCCCCCATGTCACTCCCAAAGTCAGAGTTGGCGATGAACCGTGCTATCGATGTAGAGATGCTGGACATTGGTACAAGAACTGCCATGCAAGCAAGCAAGTCGCAACACATTATAAGAAATATAGAGAGTCCAAAGAACGGGAGGCTCACTATATGGAGGAAGATGCTCTCGACGAGTCCCCCAACGTCAATTTCACAGTCACTGATAATCGCAATGAGCCATATGTGTCACAGTCATTAGAGGCACCCCTTTATGACTGAATGTCATCATTATGTTTATTTTCTCGTTTACATTTGGCATTGTTACCTCAGAACGATTTTATCGATGTTTTATTTTCAGTAATGGTGTGATGAAACTTTGTTTTTCTAGAACAAGATATTATTATTGCTCACGTTATATCCTTAGCTTTATTTCAAAGAAATGAATACTGCTTGCTTGTTTATGTTTTGAATTTCTCACTCTTTTTCGCAGGAATGAATCGAGGAGAACTTGAATGTTTGGTTGACAGTGGGACCACACACACCATTCTTAGGAATAGGCTTCTATTCACTGAATTAATTGCATGTCAATCCTCGGTAACCACGATGACTGGGTCCTCCCAACTCATCCAAGGGCGAGGTAATGCCCGATTTTTATTGCCTAACGGCACTCTTCTCCGAGTTACCGATGCTCTATATGCACCTAGGGCCCCTCGAACCTTACTAAGCTTTAAAGATATACGTAGTAATGGTTTCCACGTCGAAACCCACTGTGAGAATGGAATCGAGTTACTTTATATTACAACTAATGAATGTGGGCGTAAACGCATATTAGAAAAACTTAAGAGTCAAAAAGTGGACTGTACACCACAATCATTAGGGTACTCGAATCCTATGCTGTCACCATAAATGAAATTTGGGACAAAGACTCATATAGGCTTTGGCATGATAGACTAGGTCATCCTGGCCGAGATATGATGATCCGTATCCTAAAGAACTCGCACGGACATCCTTTCTTTCGAGTGAGAAAAGGGCAACAACTCAACATGAAGAACAATATTTATGTTAATCATGCTATGTCGTCTAAAGAAATAGAGACATATGCCCCCCTTCTAAGCAATTGACTATGTCAAAAGCACATCGATCATTCTGCAAAGCCTGCTCTTTAGCTAAAGTAGGAGCGAGACCTTCTTACACTAAAGACACTAAAGCGAACATCCCATTCTTACAACGTATACAAGGAGATATTTGTGGACCCATCCACCCATAATGCGGACCATTTAGGTACTTTATGGTATTGGTGGATGCTTCGACACGCTGGTCACATGTCGCACTCCTTTCCACTCGAAATGCTGCATTTGCAAAACTCCGAGCTCAGATCATTCGTCTAAGGACTCACCATCCTGATCACCCTATCAAGTCTATTCGACTCGATAATGCAGGAGAATTTACATATAAAGTATTTGATGACTACTGCATGCCAATCGGAACATATGTAGAGCATCCCATTCCCCATGTGCATACACAAAATGGTCTCGCAGAGGCAACCATTAAAAGAATCCAAATGGTAGCACGGGCATTGGTTTTGCGCACCAACCTGCCCATCTCTGCTTGGGGATATGCAGTCCTACATGCAGCCGTACTTATTCATTTCAGACCCACCGTTTTTAACACCCCCAATCCACTCAGAGATATTACACGCCGTAGACCCCTTTCCACAAGGAGCTACCAGGCGGGAGACTACAAATCAAAACCCACATGCGGTCAACTTGACCAACACATAATACCGTATACTGATTAGGTCTCTCAAAACACAGCATAACCGTACATCTAATAAAACTAAAATACAACTCGATCACATAGTACATAAAATGTCCATCCCCTCAAGGATGAGAACAACTCAAACCGACATATCACTGACAGACGACAGACTACAACTGTGACTAGTATCGCTGCATTGCATCATCCTCCGAGCCAATCCTGTGGTTGCTCACTCTCCAGTCAGAACACCTGGAATAAATAACAAAATCCCCAACGAGGGGTTAGCGATGGAATCGCTAGCAAGTAACCAAGCTATACAATTATACATCAAGAATACAACCGTTATGAAAATAACATTTCGACAAGGTAGTAACACGATCCCCGAATCTAAAGTCTTTTGAAAATTTATTCCTTTGAAACAAACCATGGGGATTACTCCAGAAATCACTGTAAGAGATTATTTAGAGACTTCGGGGGTCTCAGTGTAAAATACTGAAATATGAATGTTTTTCCTTTTCAAAAGGTTTTCTTTCAAAATCATACAAATGATTTTATTCTCAACTCAAACCTCAAGACCAAAACCATATTCACCAATATAATCGGGATTCAAGATTCAAACATAAAAAATTCAGAGATATCAAATCAACAGTCAAAACATCTCCGTGGTCCCGAAGGGTCCCACCCGGATTAGCTCATCAAGAATAAACTCAAACACACCCATAAGTTATCTTGACATCGCACTCGCAAGTGACGATTCTCGGAGCCCTCTCCAGACCTACCCGATTAGATAACCTTATGATCAAATCGTAACATCTGGCCGTACTCGCAAGCACGCGCCTCCGGAGGCCTCGACGGACACTACCCGGATAACATCATTCAAGTACGCCCATAAGTTATCATGACATCGCACTCGCAAGTGCCGATTCTCGGAGCCCTCCCTAGACCTACCCGAATTGATAACCTTATGGTCACAACCTACGTCTGGCCGTACTCGCAAGCACGCGCCTCCGGAGGCCTCGACGGGACCCCTACCCGGATAACATCTCAACTCTCTACTATACACAATAACAAAGGTATGATATTCACCACAACCGCAACCACGTAACACATAGGTTAACGCATCATAACTTCAACAAGGGCACAACATTCACATCACACCATCATTCAGGAAAAAGGCCAACGAGCAAATAATACAAGTGTTATGCGATTCCACAATTTTTCGATTAACTACTCATTTCTAGTATTTATTTTAAGCACAAAATAACATGAAGAGGTAGTTATCATTCTTCTTGAAACTAAAGTTTACGTTCGTAATTACCTTCATAAAATCACATCTTCATTTAAAGTAAGTTACGGTTAAATATACCGTCACTAACGAGTCCACGTTAAATTCACGACACATCACATTCTCAAAGTATAAAGAATATAGACGAGATACTCGCCTCAAGTCCAACGCACGCGGAGCAACGGGAAAGCTCGACTTAATGACCGCTACTGAACACTCCGAAGAACACGATTCAACTGGGAAGCTCGGACCCCGAAGAAGACAACGAACGGGAGGGTTCCGACTCGAGTTCTTCACAAGGATTTCATCCCTAAGTCATACCAATGATAAATCAACAATCGTACGATGGATAATAATCATTCAATGCCCAATTCCCCCCTCTAAGACCTTTTGTCGGACACCTTCAAGGCGTCGACTAAGAACTCGATCAAAACAACGAATCGATACGATCCAACCATGGAATAATAAGAGAAATGATATAATACATCTAAATAATCATCAATCTATCACAATCCTAAGTTAAATCGGATTAAACGGATGAAAACCACCAAAACACCCAAATTCCCCAAAACTAGATTTCTAGGATATCTGACCTGATTTGCTCGATCAAAGGATGTTATAGGATGGATGATTGATGATATGAACTCCAAGACTTCATGGATTTAACACCTGACAACATCCCTCCATGATTATCAAAGATACAGCCGCGGAAGAGGATGAAACCAGTGATAAAAATGATGAAAAACCCATCTGCAGAGCCTTAAATAGGCTGCCTGCCGGCCGCCTTACGTATGTATCCGGCCATGGCCGACTCACTGTCTAGAAATGCCGGCAGCGTTACGTACGTAACCGGCCTTACGTACGTAACTGCCGAGCACTACCGGTCGTAACTCGGCCTGGGCCCAGACTGCCCGGCCATGATTCGGCCGGGGCCCACTCCGACGGCCCGAACGACCCCGAAACCCGAACCTGAATACGAATCGAAGATATGGTTACGAAGTAATCGCAAAGACGAATTCGAGCACTAAGAGAACACATGATTCCGACCACCCGAAGGCTTGAAATTCGACAACGGAAAGTAATTACCCCAAACTTTGGGAAATTACGAAAATGGCCCAAAACGTCCGAAATACACGATACACGATCGAAACAATAAGCTGAAGATCGCAACATGAATAATAACATCAAATGAACTTACAAGAAACTCGAAACAACAGTTTCGGACGAGATTCGCAAGAATCGAACTCAAGTACGAAAAAGCCGCTTAAGAACACGAAACTCAACAAAACGATATCGAAACGAACTCGGATGACCAAATACGAAGAACAAAACATTATCAAAATGTCAAAACGGTCGCAAGCGAGTTCTGGAAACTTGAAAAATGCCAAAAATGAAAAATTACCGAAAAAGAAAATCACGGGTATTACACCGTTGGCCAACCATTTTCTGCGTACCAGTTGGTAACTGGATATGAATCGGATATCTCACACCTACACATATTTAACTGTGTAACATATGTGCCGATTGCGCCCCCACAACATAATAAAATGGGTCCTCAGAGACGTTTAGGTATCTACATTGGATACGAATCCCCAACAATCATCTGCTACTTAGAACTCTTGATAGGTGATCTCTTTACCGCGCGCTTTGCGGATTGTCACTTCAATGAGTCAGAATTCCCGTCGTTAGGAGGAGAGGAGAAAAAGAAATTTCTCAAGGAACGACAGGAATTGTCCTAGTCTGTCCCTAGTCTGTCTCATTATGATCCCCCTACCTCACTATGTGATCGTGAAGTACAACGAATCCTCGATCTTCATAACATAGCAGACTCGATGCTTGATGCGTTTACTGATATCGCAAAAGTGACAAGATCACACATTCCAGCTGTAAATGTGTCTGCAAGGTTAGAAGTCCCCAATAAGGGGCACATCACCAATGCACCGAGTGATGCGATCGCACCCAGTGGAAGCGCGATTGAGGCCATGGCTCCGAAAAGGAAAAGGGAGAGGCCACCCGGTTCGACAGACACTCGCCCAAGGAAGAAAAGGGCAGGTGAGGCACAAAGCAACCCATTAATCATCAATACTGGGAATCCTTCCCACGAGAATATATCTGACTATAGCTATGGCCACGAATCATTAATGGGGGATGCCCAGGAGATCGATTCGGCATTTGAGAACAAAGAGATCTCGATCAACTATGAAAGTGCATCTGATTTGATGGAACGATCGACCACTCATATTGATGATGTGTTTGCATACACAACTGCTCAAGAAATCATAGAGCACGATGATGTTGAACCACGCTCTATTGAAGAATGTCAACGAAGATCCGATTAGCCTAAATGGAAAGAAGCTATCCAGGCAGAGCTTGACTCTCTGACAAAACACAAGGCAGCCTAGTTATTTTCGAAGGATTGGAAATGCAGCTAATGGACGTGGTCACTGTGTATCTCTATGGGGATCTAGATGGAGATTTTCATGAAAGTGCCCGAAGGCATTTCATTACCCAAATCAAGTAATTCCACACCATGGAGTGCGTATTCAGTTTGTTTGAAACGCTCACTTTACGGTTTGAAACAATCCGGAAGGATGTGGTATAACCGTCTGAGTGAATACTTGATTGGAAAGGGATACAAGAACGATAAACTGTGTCCTTGCGTCTTCGTAAAGAAAACAAATTCCGGATTTGCGACCATCGCAGTGTATGTCGACGATATGAATATAATCGGCACTCTTGATGAAATAAGAGAAACCACCGGATACTTAAAAACTGAGTTTGAGATGAAAGATCTTGGGAAGACTCGTTTCTGTCTTGGTATTGAGATAGAACATAGAGTCAGTGGAATTCTCATCTACCGGTCTGCTTATGTCCAGAAGATGCTTAGACGCTTAAACTATAATACCCGGTTGTAATTCAGTCATTATTATTCAGTCATTATAGTTCAGTAATTGTCACTCAGTAATTTTCACTCATTAATGATCATTTGTCACTCATATTCAATCAGTGTATTCAACGTTCAGACTAATTGTATCGTGCATCAATCGTCATTCATCATCAATCTAGATGGAGTTTCGTGCCGTGTTTATCACCGTTGTCATCTTCATAGTGTGTTCTGTGTGAGGAGTAGCGCACGCTACGTACTCTCTTTAGCATGGGCTAATTGAGTATGGGTAGCGCACGCTACCTCTCAACACTAGCGCACGCTAGTGTAGTTCAAGCAGGCAGTCCAGAAGGCACTGGATTGCAGTTGGGTTGTAAGTAGCGTATGCTACGAATGGTAAGTAGTGCGCGCTAGTAGGCCGGAGTAGCGCACGCTATGCTTTCGGTGTAGCGCGTGCTACGGTCGGATCAGGTTGAGTCCAGTGGCTACTGGACTAAATGGGATTAATTCATAGCGCACGCTATGAGTGGTTTTTAGCGTACGCAAACGGTGTAGTAGCGCACGCTAAATATTGAATGTAGCGCACGCTATCGCGAACAGATCAGAGGACAGAGGGTTCTGGACTCCATCACTGGGCATCAGATAATTCGTTAGCGCACGCTAACATATAGGGGTTAGCGCACGCTAAGTGTACAGCCGTAGCGCACGGTACAAAAGGTATGTAGCGCACGCTACCATTTTCGGACAGTGGGTACTGGACTACCCAAAACACCCGCTAGCGCACACTAAGAACTGGGGCTAGCGCGCGCTAAACTGGGATTACTATAAATAGGACAGTTCAGCCCTTTCTTCGTCATTTTCATTTCTCACTTTGGTTCCGGGCGATTTTGGACGAATTGGAGAGTGTTCTTCGAGGTTCAATCATCAATCATCACCTTCAAGCTTATCATTCGGATTAATCATCATTTCATCATCCCCATCACATCAAATCAAGGTAATAATCTTCTTGGATCTAGAATTTCGGATTTTGGGTTTTTCCTTCCGATTTCTTCGTGTAAGCTTGGATTGTTGTTAGAATATGTTAGATATGGATTATCTACCTTGGATAAATGTTTTCTTACGGATTATTCAGTGTATATTTCGGATTTCATGAATTGTCGAGGTTTGATTCAAGAACACCTTGGAGTTGACTTTGATATTTGGGGGTTTTCGATTAGATCTTGTCGTTAACTCGTTTTGTGGATTCCTATGGGATTATTGATATCATTGAAAGTGTTTTGATGGTTTGAAATACTCATTTTTGAATTGGTTTCGATATATTCGGGATTGGATATTATCTAAGGATGTGTGTTTGCTAAGTGTTCGCTAGAATGCCTCTATGAGGTTGGATATTGTTCTATCGACGTTTGAGTTGGTTATAATCGTGTTTGATACGTATATTGAGCGTTTGTTGGTAATTGTCATTCAAGGTTGTTCGAGCGACCGACATCCCTTTTTGGACGTTGTTCGAGGAAGGACATTCTTCACCGGTTGAGTAAGTTAATTCTTACTCGGTTAAAAGGATATCCATTCCTTTTGTTGTTGTTCATTCATAATCATAATTCATTCATAATGTATTAACCGTATTGGGACTTGTAATTGTAAATTAATCCCTTCATTCACGAGGAACGACGGTTCCAATCATTTCATTGAGCTATAATTCATTTCACTATCATTTCATCTCGGTGAGTCATTCTTGACTTTGTCAGATTGTTATTCATTAATATTCTTCATGGTCATTTCTTGTCTATATGATCTTCTGGGTTCATATTGCGTGGCCGAGTGGGGATGTGTGGAATTTTAGTCGGGCACGTGATGGTCATGTGTTGGGTTCACCGACATATTGGACTGTGCACATGGTAATGTACCTCCATGAGACTAATTAGGTACAATGGAGGGTGTGTCCAGACACTCGTCTTGTGCACGTGCACATACCATTACGGGCGTACTGTGATGCCTCTCTTCAGCGTCATTTCATAATTAAGTTATATCATGATTGTGTTTATTCAACTCTTGAGGATTGTTGTTCTGTATAACTGACCCTGTTGGGGGATGTTGTTTTCAGGTCATGGCAAGCTAAGGCACGGGAAGAGAACGTTGACGGCGAGGAGTTCCAGTGATACTAGTAGGGGCCCCCAGTCCTTTCATTCACTCATGTTTTCTTTATTTTATTTCTGCTGCAGACTTCCATTTGGATATTCATTTCATTCAGTGTTGTATATTTTATCTTCATATAAAATATACATGTATTCGGTATTATCTTGGGTGAGTTGTAATGAAAATCCTCATCGGAGTGATTAATGATATATTGTGGTTCGGTACTACAATTATATTAATTCATTAATTTTCATTTGCCTGGTCGGTCCCAGTCGGTGTCCACGGCACTGTAATATCCGCCTAGTTTGGGGTGTTACAGAGTTGGTATCGGAGCGTGGTTTTGAATACTACCTTTCGAGTCATGTCTTATTTGAAATCATCATTCATCAGACCAATATCATTGGACTTTCGCGTCACGTGTGACCTGTGCAAGAGCCGAGCCCCTCAGACCAAAGAACAGTAAGATTTCTGACGCCATGGTATAATTTCTGGCAATAGAATCACTCATTCATCATTCAACAGTCAACAATCCTCTTTCATCATTTTCATTTTTGATCAAGTCGATCATGTTAATTCATTAATCACTCAGTTCATTTCATTGTTCAGTTGTTGATCTTGAGGATCATATCATTAATCTTGTTAACTTGTTCAAGATAATCATTTCAAGAATTTATCAGATAATCACGTCACTTCCGTTGATCATTCATGTAATCATTGTGTTTGAGCGCGTATGCTCATTTTCATCATTTCATAATGTAATCATAATGTGATATTCATGCGAGATATATAATCATCATATGACTTTCCACTTCATAATGGAAAGAGCTGGCAGAGGACGCGGGGGAAGAGGTTGTGGTGCGGGCCGAAACCCGAGAGCTCATGTGAATACACGCGCTAATGCTAGGAATAATGCTAACTCATCGAGCAGTGACGCTGCCACTCATTCACCTGGACGTAATCATTCACTATCAGGGAGTCGTACCCGGGACACAGCTCAGTCAGAAGGTGTTCGGGTTGATCTACTCGCTTTTATGCAGGGCATGATGGCCCAAATGACTGAGATGACACAACTAATGGAGACAATGCATAACTCAACTACTCAAAATCAGCAGGCTCCTCTGCCGCCACCTCAGAGGCAAGAGAGGGGTGTGAGCAGTATCATTGGCGACATCTCTCGCCAGAGGCCACCTACCTTCGAGGGCTCATCTGAGCCGGCGGATATCATTCACTGGCTTGAACATTTTGAGAAACTGTTTGCTATGGTGGACTGTCCTGAGGGACACAAAGTTTCAGTTGTGGCTTACTATCTGGGTAAGGGCGCACAATCATGGTAGTTTTCGTTGAAGCCCACCGACGGATCTTGTACATGGGATCAATTCAGGACTCTCATGATGGAGAGGTATTATCCGGCCCCACTCAGGGAGGCCAAGTTGTCAGAATTACTCACTCCTGAACTCTCAGCGGACGATGATGTTCTCGCCATCGCCGAGAAATTTCAGGAGCTACTTCCGTTCGCCTCATCCATTATTCACTCCGAGGCAGACAAGATCAAATACTTCAGCAAGAGGTTGAAGCCTCGTATGCGGATGCAGTTGCTTAATCACAATTGCACCACCCTGGCCGAATTCATTGAGAAAGCTCTTACTTATGAGCTTACTGCTAAGGAAATTGCTAAGCAACAACCTTCATCTGCTGGCAAGAAGTCTAAGAATCGTAATCAGTCTGACGGCAGTCAGGCCACTTTCAGGAAACCACGTGCGGGCTCCACTTTTTCTGAGCGACCTCCTATGGCGCCTAGACCCACGGAATCTCAGTCACGAGCGGCCAGTTCGGCCATCACCTATTTCAACTGTGAAGAACAGGGTCATTTCAGTACCAAGTGTCCGAGACAGACAGTCACATGCCATAACTGTGGGATTGCTGGGCATAAGGCCCGTTTTTGCCGAAGAGACTCTAAACCTACTCCGGCGTCATCTCAGGCCCCGAGACATTCAGCGGTGCAGAATCAGGCCACTCAGTCCGTGTCGTTCAAGACGACAGGAGCAAATAAAGGCGGATCCAAGAGCTATCAGACGGGAGCGTCCGTTTCGGGGGCCGGCAAGCCCCGAATTTATGAGATGAAGAAGACCGACGATCCAGAGGCCCGGATGATCTCAGGTACACTCGAAATTCTATCTCAACCTGTGTGTACCCTTTTTGATACTGGTGCATCGCATTCATTCATTTCCGAGTCATGTTTGAGCAGACTACATTTGGATAGTGCTACTAGTTGTGAGCCTTATGTCATTGGTCTACCTGATGGTAGAAGAATTATCGGGAATCGTGAGATTAAGGATTGTTCGATTCAGATTTATGGCCGTGATTGGTTAGCAGACCTAATCGTGGTGGATTTACCGAGAGACGACGTCATCTTGGGTATTGATTGGATGGATCGTCACGATGCCGTCATTAGTGTCCGTAAGCGTATGGTCACTATCACTTCAGACTATGGGGTCGAATGTGTATTTCAGGGAGGGAATCCCACCTGTTCTGGGAGAGTCATCAACTTGATGAAAGCAGTGAGATTACTCAATCAGGGGTGTGTCGGTTATTGGTGCTATATGACCAAGACTGAGAAACCATCAGTAATGTTGACGGATATTCCTATAGTGAGAGAATATGCCGATGTATTTCCAGACGAGTTACCTGGTTTGCCTCCACAGAGAGATGTGGAATTCACGATTGAGTTGGATCCCGGTACGTCCCTAATATCGAAGGCACCGTACCGGATGGCCCCGATCGAAATGCAGGAGTTGAAGAATCAATTAGAGGATTTGACCGAGAAGGGTTATATTCGACCGAGTGCGTCCCCGTGGGGAGCACCAGTGTTATTTGTCAAGAATAAGGATGGTTCGTTCCGCTTGTGTATTGATTACCGGGAATTGAACCGGGTGACGATCAAGAATAAATATCCTCTACCCCGTATCGATGATCTTTTGGATCAACTTCAGGGAGCTTCAGTATTTTACAAGATCGACTTAAGATCTGGATATCATCAGTTGCGAATTCGAGAGTCGGATATCGCAAGGACGGCGTTCCGAACACACTATGGTCATTATGAGTTTGTGGTTATGCCGTTTGGGTTGACTAATGCACCTGCACTATTCATGGAGTTAATGAATCGGGTTTTCATCGACTATTTGGATTAGTTCGTGGTTGTCTTTATTGATGACATTTTAATTTATTCTCGTGACTGGGAGGAACACGAGTTTCACCTTCATCAGGTGCTCGACGTGTTGAGAAGAGAGCAACTTTTTGGAAAGTTTTCCAAATGTGAGTTCTGGATGTCCGAAGTGATGTTTCTCGGATATGTAATTTCATCAGACAAAGTTCGTGTCGACCCTCAAAAGACGGAGGCTATCCGAGACTGGCTACCTCCGAAGAATGTTAAGGAAATCCGAAGTTTCCTCGGATTAGCTGGTTATTATCGGCGATTTGTGGAAGGATTCTATAAAATCGCTCAACCCATGACGAACCTTTTACGGAAGGATAAGAAATACATGTGGTCCGACGCGTGTCAACAGAGTTTTGAGAAACTCAAGAGCCGGTTAATTCCAGCACCTGTCCTTTCTTTACCGCAAGGGACGGAAGGATTTGTGATTTATAGTGATGCGTCCGGACAGGGTCTCGGATGTGTACTAATGCAGAACGGTAAAGTTATTGCTTATGTTTCATGACAGTTGGGATCTTACGAGGTTAATTATCCGACTCACAACCTGGAGCAAGCAGTCGTGGTTTTCGTATTGAAGATTTGGCGTCATTATCTTTATGGCGTTACCTGTCAGATATTCACCGATCATAAGAGTTTAAAGTATATATTTACTCAGAAGGAGTTAAATATGCGACAGAGACGGTGGTTGGAACAAATCAAAGATTATGATATTGAGATACTTTACCACCCGGGCAAGGCGAATGTTGTCGCCAATGCCTTGAGTCGTAAGTCCGTTCAGGAGCAGATGCTTGCTCGATTAACAGTTCAGAAGGAACTTCAGCAGGAATTTTTGAGACCCGAGATCGAGGTCTGGTTACAGCGAGTACAATGGCAACTTTGTACGTTAGAGATATCATTGCCACTCGAGGAGGCGATCAGGGAGAATCAGGGTTCGGACCCACTTTTGTTACGCATTCGTGATGATGTGACTCAGGGGAAAGCCCCTAGATTTGTTGTCCATGAGGATGGACTTTTGCGATTTAAGAATCGGTTGTGCGTACAAGCGAATGACGAGTTGAAAAACTCGATTTTGAGAGAAGCTCATGCTACCCCTTATTCCGTTCATCCGGGGTCTAGCAAGATGTACAAAGACTTGAAACAAAATTACTGGTGGAGTAATATGAAGCGAGAAGTCGCGGAATTTGTTTCGAGATGTTTGACCTGTCAGCAAGTCAAGATAGAACATCAGCGACCGGCGGGTATGCTGAAACCTCTCTCTATTCCAGAGTGGAAGTGGGAAGATCTTTCAATGGACTTCATCACAAGTTTGCCGACGAGTCATCGTGGCATGAATAAAATCAGGGTAATTGTGGACCACTTAACTAAATCAGCTCATTTCCTTGAGATTAAGGATACGTGGGGTCCCGAGAGACTTGCCCAGTTGTTTATCAAAGAGATAGTGAGACTGCACGGTACTCTTAAAAGTATCGTTTCCGATTGTGACGGACGATTCGTGTCTCATTTTTGGAAATCAGTTCACCGTGCTATGGGAACTCAGCTTAATCTCAGTACAGCTTTTCATCCTCAGTCCGACGGACAATCAGAGAGGACTATTCAGAGTTTAGAGGACATGTTGAGGGCATGTGTTCTCGATTGGAAAGATGATTGGGAAGCCCAACTACCGTTGATCGATTTCACGTACAATAATAATTGGCATTTTTCGATTAAGATGGCACCTTACGAGGCCTTGTACGGTCGTCGTTGTCGATCTCCCTTGTGTTGGGATGACTTATCAGAATTAATCGGCACCGAGCCCGATATGCTTATAGCCGCCCGTGAGAAGGTAGCTTTGATCAGGAGTCGTTTGTTGACCGCTCAGAGTCGATAGAAATCTTATGCAGATAACCGTCGTCGGCCATTAGAGTTCGAGACAGGTGACCATATTTTGGTCAAGGTATCCCCGAGTCGTGGTATCTTCCGTTTTGGGAAGAGGGGGAAGTTGAGTCCAAGATTCATTGGACCGTTTGAGATTTTGGATCGAGTAGGCGAGTTAGCTTATAGATTGGCCCTACCTCCGGCGTTGAGCCGAATTCATAATGTGTTTCACGTCTCTCAGTTACGGAAGTATGTTGCCGACCCGAGTCACATACTTCAGTTCGACGAAATCGAAATCGCCGATGATCATTGATATGAGGAGCGTCCTATACTAATCTTAGAGCGGCGAATCAAACAGTTGAGGAACAAGACGATTCCTTTGGTTAAAATTCAGTGGTCTAGACATGGAGTCGAAGAGGCTACTTGGGAAACCGAGGATAGTATGCGGGAGAGCCATCCCGAGTTGTTTGACCCTTAGTTTTGGGGATAAAACTCTTTTAAGGGGGGGTGTATGTAATACCCGGTTGTAATTCAGTCATTATCATTCAGTCATTATCGTTCAGTAATTGTCACTCAATAATTTTCTCTCATTAATGATCGTTTGTCACTCATATTCAATCAGTGTATTCACCGTTCAGAGTAATTGTATCGTGTATCAATCGTCATTCATCATCAATCTAGATGGAGTTTCGTGCCGTGTTTATCACCGTTGTCATCTTCATAGTGTGCTGTGTGTGAGGAGTAGCGCACGTTACGTACTCTCTTTAGCGTGCGCTAATTAAGTACGGGTAGCGCACGCTACCTCTCAACACTAGCGCACGCTAGTGTAGTTCAAGTAGGCAGTCCAGAAGGCACTGGACTGCAGTTGGGTTGTAAGTAGCGTACGCTACGAACGGTAAGTAGCGCGCGCTAGTAGGCCGGAGTAGCGGACGCTATGCAGTCGGTGTAGCGCGCGCTAAGGTCGGATCAGGTTGAGTCCAGTGGCTACTGGACTGAATGGGATTAATTCATAGCGCACGCTATGAGTGGTTTTTAGCGTACGCAAACGGTGTAGTAGCGCACGCTAAATATTGAATGTAGCGCACGCTATCGCGAACAGATCAGAGGACAGAGGGTTCTGGACTCCATCACTGGGCATCAGATAATTCGTTAGCGCACGCTAAGTGTACAACCGTAGCGCACGCAACAAAAGGTATGTAGTGCACGCTACCATTTTCAGACAGTGGGTACTGGACTACCCAAAACACCCGTTAGCGCACGCTAAGAACTGGGGCTAGCGCGCGCTAAACTAGGATTACTATAAATAGGACAGTTCAGCCCTTTCTTCGTCATTTTCATTTCTCACTTCGATTCCGGGCGATTTTGGATGAATTGGAGAGTGTTCTTCGATGTGCAATCATCAATCATCACCTTCAAGCTTATCATTCGGATTAATCATCATTTCATCATCCCCATCACATCAAATCAAGGTAATAATCTTCTTGGATCTAGAATTTCGGATTTTGGGTTTTTCCTTCCGATTTCTTCGTGTAAGCTTGGATTGTTGTTGGAATATGTTAGATATGATTTATCTACCTTGGATAAATGTTTTCCTACGGATTATTCAGTGTATAATTCGGATTTCATGAATTGTTGAGGTTTGATTCAAGAACACCTTGGAGTTGACTTTGATATTTGGGGGTTTTCGATTAGATGTTGTCGTTAACTCGTTTTGTGGATTCCTATGGGATTATTGATATCATTGAAAGTGTTTTGATGGTTTGAAATACTCATTTTGGAATTGGTTCGATATATTCGGGATTGGATATTATCTAAGGATGTGTGTTTGCTAAGTGTTCGCTAGAATGCCTCTATGAGGTTGGATATTGTTGTATCGACGTTTGAGTTGGTTATAATCGTGTTTGATACGTATATTGAGCGTTTGATGGTAATTGTCATTTAAGGTTGTTCGAGCGACCGACATCCCTTTTTGGACATTGTTCGAGGAAGGACATTCTTCACCGGTTGAGTAAGTTATTTCTTACTCGGTTAAAAGGATATTCATTCCTTTTGTTGTCGTTCATTCATAATCATAATTCATTCATAATATATTAACCGTATTGGGACTTGTAATTGTCAATTAATCACTTCATTCACGAGGAACGACGGTTCCAATCATTTCATTGAGCTATAATTCATTTCACTATCATTTCATCTCGGTGAGTCATTCTTGACTTTGTCGGATTGTTATTCATTAATATTCTTCATGGTCATTTCTTGTCTATATGACCTTCTTGGTTCATATTGCGTGGCCAGGTGGGGATGTGTGGAATTTTTAGTCGGGCACGTGATGGTCATGTGTTGGTTTCACCGACACATTGGACTGTGCACACGGTAATATACCTTCGTGAGACTAATTAGGTACAATGGCGGGTGTGTCCGGACACTCGTCTTGTGCACGTGCACATACCATTACGGGCGTACTGTGATGCCTCTCTTCAGCGTCATTTCATAATTAAGTTATATCATGATTGTGTTTATTCAACTCTTGAGGATTGTTGTTCTGTGTAACTGACCCCGTTGGGGGATGTTGTTTTCAGGTCATGGCAAGGGTAAGGCACGGGAAGAGAACGTTGACAGCGAGAAGTTCCAGTGATACTAGTAGGGGGCCCCTGTCCTTTCATTCACTCGTGTTTTCTTTATTTTATTTCTGCTGCAGACTTCCATTTGGATATTCATTTCATTCAGTATTGTATATTTTATCTTCATATAAAATACACATGTATTCGGTATTATCTTGGGTGAGTTGTAATGAAACTCCTCATCGGAGTGATTAATGATATATTGTGGTTCGGTACTACAATTATATTATTTAATTAATTAATTTTTATTTGCCTGGTGGGTCCCAGTCGGGGTCTACGGCTCTGTAATATCCGCCTAGTTTTGGGTGTTACATCAACATGGACAAAGCACACCCGGTTAGCACTCCCATGATCGGTCGCAGCTTGGATGCGAAGAAAGATCCATTTCGTCCAAAGAAAGATGACGAGGAGCTTTTGGGAGCTTAAATTCCCTACTTAAGTGCAATAGGCGCTCTATTGTACTTAGCTCAATGTACGCGACCAGACATCGCCTTCTCAGTAAACTTACTAGCTCGATTTAGTTCAACACCGACGCAACGTCATTGGAATGGTATCAAGAATATATTCCGATACCTAAAAGGAACCATAGACTTGGGACTATTCTTTCCCTACAAGCAGGCAAATGAAGCTGCTTTCGTAAAGACAAATACTGAAGTAAATGCTAATGCCATAGAACCTACCCCGACGAACGTATTGGTAGGATTTGCTGACGCAGGGTATCTCTCCGACCCACACAAAGGTCGTTCCCAAACTGGCTATGTATTTGCTATTGGGAACACCGCTATATCTTGGATATCTACAAAACAAACCCTTGTAGCTACCTCATCTAATCACGCCGAGATTATCGCTTTGCATGAGGCGGTACGCGAGTGTATTTGGTTAAGAGCTATCATTACACATATCCGAGGTAACAGTGGACTAAGTAATGTCACTAGAGCACCCACATGCATATATGAAAATAATGCAGCTTGCATCGAACAGATGAAGCTTGGGTATATCAAGAGGGATAACACAAAACACATATCACCAAAATTCTTCTATAATCAGCAACAACAGGCTCTCCTCAATATTCAAGTAAAGCAAGTCAGATCTGAGGAGAATGTGGCCGATTTGTTCACCAAATCTCTGCCGAAGGCCGTGTTTGAAAAATATGTGAGAAGTATCGGAATGCGGAGAATTTCCAAACTCCCGAAATCGATGTAGAGGTAGAGGGAGAAGGGTGAGTCATAAAGAAACTTACTCACCGACGTTGTACTCTTTTCTTTGACCAAGGTTTATTTTCTCCCATTAGGTTTTGTTACTTGGCAAAATTTTTAATGAGGCAAACGACACATGCACAAGTTTTTCAAAATATCCTTGATTGATGTACAAGTCAGGGGGAGATGTAGACTTGAGGGGGAGTCTTACATCCATGCCGTACGTTATACTCTTTTCCTTCCAAGGATCATTTTTCCCACAAGGTTTTTATCACTTGGAAAGGTTTTTAACGAGGTAACAAGATGTACGATTTTAGGGATCGATGGAATGGTCACCTTAGTAGCACTATGATCAAATGTAACGATCATATAAGAGGATAGATTTAAAGGACGAAGTCTAAACTTGGTGTGTCTAGATGCTGTACTCTTTTTCCTACGATCAAGATATTTTTCCCACTGAGTTTTTGCTTGACGAGGTTTTAACGAGGCAACATGACATGCACTTGTAAACTAGGCACAAGGGGGAGTGTTAAAGGAATAATACTCATTGTGTGCCTAAGTCTGTTAGTTTATGGGCTTTCCTAGTTAGGGTTTGGCTAAAGCCTGTTTGTATTTATTTCTCCCTATTTAAAGGGATTACATCAATGGAATAATACACTCTTTTGCCCTACTTTACTGTCTCTGTTATTTTCCCTTCAACAAATAGAGTATAATTGAAACATTATACCCTCTCCGTAACACCGGAAGTTTAACAATTATGCACAAAAAGTATATTTTTAAAAAACTTAATATTTTTAAAAATTTTTTACCTTTTCAACTTTAATATCCACTAGCATCCACCGTCAATTTATCTTTTTTATCTTCACCACACATTACTTATCAATCCCTGTAACAACTTAAATCTATCACGTTTCATTTATTCCTTTAAAAAATACACAAATTTCATACCAAATGTTGGGCTTTCACCAGGATAAAAAGAGTATTGTACTTTGTAGAGTAGATAGTTATTTATTTTGTCATCAATGTTCATTTTTTTTTTTAATTTGATTGTACCTTTATTGGTGATTAGATGTTCGTTATTTTTATCATAATGTTTATTGATATTTTCAAATGTGTACGGAAATATTTATTATTTTTAACTGAATATTCATTATTTTATAATATAATATCTCATAATTTTTAACTGAAAATATAAGTAGACGCTCATTTATTTTTTCACTAGATGCTGAATATTCTCTTAATGAATGTTTAATATTTTAAACTAAATGTTTAATATTTTACAACGTAATATTCAATAGATTGTAATTGAAAATTCAACTGTCACTCGGTTAATGTTTACTGAATATTCATTATTTTGCTAATATTATACATTTATTCAATAGTAGAATATATAGCTACGAAGTACCTAATAATTTGACATATATAATATATGCCCGATTTCTCAAATCTAACCCGATAATTAAATCAAATTTCATCATTGGTTCTGCTCGGCTCGACCCAAAATAATTTGTATAATTGTATGCTATATATATAAGTAGCAGACTCATTTATGAGTCACTTCTATAAGATAATTATATTTTTTTTTTTTTTGAAAATTTCTATAAGACAATTTGTTTTAGTATCAGTCACGATACCAACAATTCTTATAATTTGTTTTAGGAGTCTGCATAAGGGTGGTATTTCGGAACCGAGAGAAAACCCGAAAAAAAATCGAAAAATCAAAATCGAATAAGATCGAACAGAAAATATAAAACAGAACAGAACCGAACTGATTTGGTTCGGTTCTCGGTTCGGGGTTGGACAGAATCAAACCGGACCGAAATAGATCGAAGTCAAAGTCAACATACGAAACCGATGTCGTCCGTGTGTTTGTGACTTTAGTGTAATTTGTTTTCATTTTTTAAGACCCTCATGGGTCTAAGGAGGACCGATAATATGCTTATATAATTTGTGATTCAACTAATTTAGGTTGAAAAATGAATTAATGTGATTTGTGATTGTTATATGTTTTGAGATATTTGTAAATTGTTATGCAACTAGCTTTTATCTTGAGCATATATATAACTCTTGTTGGCTTGTTGTTATATATAACTTATTCTATTGTATATAATATTTGAATTTATATTGTGAAGAACCGAAAAATATCAAACCAAATTTAAACCGAACCGAATATTTATAAAACCTAATTTAACCGAACCGAACTTCAAAAAAAACCGAACCAAACCGAAATCGAATATTTGGTTTGGTTCTCAATTTCGGTCAAAACCTGAACCGAATAGAACCGAGCCCACCCCTAGTGTGCATGGTACATGGTATGGTTTTAGGGTAAATCGATACCATACCAAAGAACTTCGGTTTATTAGATTTAATATCATACAAATTTGGTTTTTTCCCGGTTCGGTAGTTCGGTTCTGGATAACATCGGTGTAATACCCGCACTTTTTATTAACTGTTTGACCTTGCCGTTCTTCCTATTTTATCGCTCTGTAAACTCTTTGTGAAGTTGTCGATGTTGTTATAGAGTTTTGTACCTTGTTTGGATCTTGATCGTGTTGTTTAGACCTTTCGGAAGTGTTCTGGGTCAGAGAGAGAGCGCACGCTAGGCCTAGGCTAACGCACGCTAATTCTTCTTGAGTAGCGGACACTAGCTTTGAGCCTTAGCGCGCGCTAAGAGATCAGATAGGGCAGAGGCAGTTCTGCTCTCTGGACTAGCAGTTAGCGCACGCTAGGAGTTAGCTAGCGCACGCTATTCGTGGTCAGTAGCGCGCTCTAACACATCCGTAGCGCACGCTAACGGGCTGGGTCGGCAGAGGCAGTGAGGTTGTCAGACTGTCTGGACTATCAGGTAACATATGCCAGGCTTCGGCTACGCTAAGCTATCACAGCAGCGCACTCTAAGACTCGAGCAGGACAGAGGACAGTAGGTTCTGTACTCCAATTTCTGGACACCAACTCCCAGGTAGCGCACGCTAAAGGAAGGCGATTAGTGCACGCAACGGTTTTACCTATCGCACGCTAACGAGGCTGGCAGAAGCCACTGGACTACCCGGTGACCCCGCTAGCGCACGCTAATAATTGATGCGTAGCGTGCACTAGATTGAGCAAGTATATATTGGACAGTTGACTTCCATTTCGTCATTTTTTTCATCCTTCTCACATTTCCGATCGGGAGCAGCGAGACTTGGGCAATTCGGGGAGTTTGGAGGCGATCCTTCTTCATATATCAACATCTTTGGTTGGAGAACAAAGATTTCACAACATCTAATCCATTACATCTTCCAAATCAAGGTAAAAATCTTTAGAACCCTAATTTTGGGAATTTTGGGGTTTTTTCTTAGATTCGTCCGATTTATCCGTTTTGGAGCTTGAGAACCTTGAGATTATGAAGTATATACCCCGTATACATATTTCCCCTACGATTTTATGGGTTGGTTTGTGCCGTGTTCGGACTTGTGAGGGTTTGGGTGATTTTTCCCACCTCTAGTTGTTTACCCTTGTAGTTTCGCGAATCGTAGGCGGGTTTCGGGAGTTTCTTCGTGAGTTATGAGTATGGATTATTGATTTTCATATCCCTTGCGAATCGTTTAGGTACCGGAAATGCGTTCTTGGACCTACCGAACTCATACTCTTTTCCGTTCGATTTCTCGATGCCTCAAAAGCAAGTATATATTTATGATTGTACGTTCTCGACTTTGAAAGTAAGATATATGATGGCATGATTGTTTATATCCACTCTGGAATGGACTGACGGGTCCCCTGAGGGTTTCGTAGCCTCTGGTGTGATTCCACGGATAATATGAGTTAACCACTCTGGGACGGACCGACGGGTCCTCTGAGGGTTCCGTAGCCTCTCGTGTGGTTCCATGGTTGATCATGTATGTATTGAAGTGATGCTATGAAATTTAATTATTCCAGAATACTAGTCGTGAATTGATGAATTGACGGTTACTTTTACTTTATTGTCGAGGAGTATTGTGTTTCATATACGATATACTTGCACTAGCTATTCGACGGCTAACCCCTTTATGGGGGAAATACTTTTCATGTATTTCAGGTTCCAGGAGAGCGGACAGGCAGGTATCGGGGCGGCATGAAGATGATGGGCAAGCGTGATACTGTGTCTTATCTCCAGTTGTCCTCCATTCAGTGTTGCTGTACTGGAATGGTTATTGAATACTCGAGTATTGCTTTTCAGTTTCCCTGATGTTCCGGCCTGCGTTGCCGAAGTATTGTTTTTGTGTTGTGATGTATTTGGATAGATTGGATATGGTTTGAATACCCTTTGTATTGTTCTTTATTTCATTGTATGTAGACCCTCTCGGTCAAAATTTATAGTTCCGAGTATGTTTAGCCTTGTGGGTCCCAAGGCGGGGCTCACGGCGCTGTAATATACCCTGAATAACTTGGGGGTGTTACAATCGGTACGGCGTATTTTCGGTTTTTCCCGTTCATAGAAAAACATAAAAAACTCGAGTAAAGTAAACCCATAAATCAAAAATTGATAGTTAAACAAAATCAAACACCACACATAATCCAAAATTTAAGTTCTATGAGTTTTATTTTGGAGGACAAAAAAACAAGAAAAAAGCCAAATGGATGGCCAAAGAAATATAATAAATTTGTTATAGCAGCAAAAAAAGTTCCTCGTTCTCAATCCATGGTTGTCTTCTATGTCTCTCCTATCAACAAAAAATCATTATCACTGGAATAGAGGAGGAAAAATATAGTAGTAAATATATCATCATTTTAAAAGAACTCAAATAAGTTTATGTACATACTCAGAGACATAAAGTCGGAATGCAAAAATACTATTTCACAATGCTTTCTCCTTTATTGATAGAAAATAGCAATACTTAAATCAAGTACACCATGGTATAAGAGCTTATAGTGATTCCAAATAGTTATTATTGTAGTTGCACAAATTCATTACTATTTAGTTAATCCAAATAGAATGGCTAAGTGAACAATAATATCAAATTGTAGCAGTACACCATGTTGGAGTAAATTCACAATTCCTTCTCTTTGTCTGAATAATCTAATAGTACTTATAGGAACTCTTAACATGTTTCTAGCTATATGGATTATCATGCAACCTAAGAGAGTATATAATTCTCGTGTTATACTGTTATAGCACAAGATAAAAGAAATCATACCAAATTAAGAATTAATCATCAACCATATAAGGCGCAAAGAATTTGGCTCCACTCCCGAATGCATCTACAAGATGAAAAAAACAGCTGAATAATTCAAAATATACTAACTATATAATATAATATATGAAAAATGAAATGATGATATAAAAATCCATACCCATTTCAATTTTCTCCAATTTGTCTTGCAATTCCTCAATGGCTTTAGCATGCACATCCGGTAGCTCAAGATCTGTTGGTGAAGAACGAATCCAATCTTGCGTACATATTAAAGCTTCAGTAGTTTTAGGAGTAAGAGAACTTCTAAATGGGTCAATTCAATCACCCTACCACGGTGCTAAATGCCGACTGCGAAGCGACGGTGGATATTGGCATTCCCTGGGCATGTCTAGTAATTTTAGAAAGTATCGAAAATTTTAAAGAGTTAGTCTTCCACCAATTTAAAACGTCAAACTTCTCGTCCCGTTTTTCCTTTCCATCTGATAAATATATCTCTACATCTTATTTATTCTCCACACCTCGTTCTTGCTAATACTTCAAAAAATTTGCTTCCAAGTTCACTTTAGCATCAATGTTTAAATTAGAGGCCCCAATAGACTTTGAAGATGAAGATTGTTCCTTGCTCCCACGACACTCTTTTTCTGCTTTAAGTTTGTATTGATCAAATAATCCAATTAATATTGCAATCACTCTTTCACAAACTTCCTGGGTTTTTGGAGAAGATGTCCATAAATTTCTCCTAAGCACCACTCAAGAAAGCACATTTTATTTATGGGATTTAAAACCACCGCAACATATAATAATGGATTCATATTGTTCATATTCTCCCAATACTTGTCATATTTAGCTTTCATTGAATGAGCCATTTTCTTCTCCTCTTTCGTCAACACTAGCACACATGTGTGAGATGCTTGCATGCATACTCACTAAGTTCACAAAAAATATTGGAAGTGACATACTTTGACCCAGAGATCAAATTGGTAACATTGTAAAATACCTTAAGTACTCAATGAACTGTCTAGCATTCTCTCAATCCATTGCTTCTGGAGGACCCATAATTGTTTTTTCCTTTTTTCTCTTCCTTGTATTACTCTCACATTCATCTTCATCACCAGTATAAAAGTATGATTTAAACTGGTAATCTACCAATTTCGTCCTTTCAAAAGCATCAACATACTCAACTGCAGTTTCCAACGTTAAAAAGGTTGAATTCCACCTAATCTCTACATCAAGGCATGTTTTTTTCTTGCAACCAATTTTAACCTTTTCAACACATTCTCTAAACCTTGCACCCATAGGAGGAGATGACCTAACATACCTCACTGCATATCTAATTTTTGCGAGGGGTTCATCTTGCTCGGCCAATCCATCTCTCACGACAAGATGCACAACACCTTAAATGCATATACCTGCAATCCATTATAGCATTTGGTCCTCTAAGCATGTTTTTCAAAAACCTTATAGCCCCATCACTTGATGAAGCATTATCAACGGTAACTGCGAAAACCCTTTCAATCTCCCATTTCTGCAAACATTCATAAACCAATTTTCCAACTGTGTCTCCCTTATGATTAGCTATAGGTGATGGATTCAAATTAAATACTCGCAAGTGTACGAATCGCTCTTGTAGTAAGCGGCAAGTAACTCCGAGGTCGATCTCTCGAGGAATTGGAAACGGTTTAAAATTCGATAATGTTCGGCAAGTAGTCGAATGAACTAAAGTAAATTAAATTAAAATACATCATCGGTTGATAATGATTACAATTACTAATGCACAAAATTTAAATTGAACTAAGTGATAACAACACCAATTTGATAGTCGGATAAATGAGAGATAACAATAATGAGATTAATATGGGAATTTAGAGTCACCGACACACACGTAATCAATTATTAGTTCCGATACTCAAATAAATAAGGTTAGGAATTATCGATTGCTCACGATTAAAAGAAATCCGTTTGATGGCGGAAATTCTAAAAATCACGATTGTTCTCAACGAAAATTAAGGGATACTCTTTTGATGGGGACGAAACCTAGCTAACAATCAATTAACCGACTACTTTTGATGAGGTAAATCGTTAAAAGATCGCGAAAAAGCTCGAGAACATTCACAATCGCTTTTTCTTCGGGTCGTTTGATGGCGAACACCGATAAAAACCCTCGATTCGAATAATAATAACAACAATGAAAAAGGTTTGATGATCTAATTCAAAAGTTCTTAAACGAAGAACGAACAAGAGGAACAATCCCAAACTTTATCCGGAAAATAAAAAGGAACTAATAATCAAAAACATGTGTGTGGCTATATCTAAAAACCCATATGAAGTGTTTAGCCACACATGATTAATTCAACAACAATAATGGAAATTGAAGAACAAAACATGGTAAAAACTTCCCTTGTAAATGCCGAAATCGAATTCCCGATGAAGGTTTGATGATCTTCTTACAAGAACTCACAACAAATTTATACAAGGAATTATTATATCTCACTAAAGTATTTTTCTCACTCCAAGAACACACAAGGAAGATGATGAAAATCTCTCTCTTTCCCACTCTTTTGGTGTTTTTCCTCCCTAATCTTGTGTTTTTCCACAAAATATCTTCTTCACAAGACAAGTACACCTCTCAAGGGGTCACTCCCCTTTGTTTTATATCCAAAGAAATCAAGACAAAGGCTTAAAGTTGTGCAAAAATGTCAAGGAAAGTGACATGAACCGAAAAGTGGCACGGCCCGTGTCCTGGGACACGGCCGTGTCGCACTGCGCTGAATAACGGAAAGTAGTCTGTCAAGGGGCTCGGCCGTGTCCCGTGACACGGCTGCGGCAAAGACTATGTGGGAAAGGCGAAATGGCCGATAGTGACTCGGCCGTGTCCCAAAAGGCACGGTCGAGTTCTTCTCATCCGGAAAGTGCAGTTCGCGCTGGAATGAGACCCGGCCGTGTCCCATGGCACGGCCGAGTTACCTGATGCAGCCGAGCGCCTGTCGCAGCCTAGTCCGGTTGCCTGGTGCAGCCTAGTCCGGTTTTTGGTCTTCTTCGGCATGATCCTTCGTTCTTGTATCAATTCACCTCGGATTTTAGCATATGATATACCGTTTCGAAGCTAATTTCACGAGGAATTTATATCAAAGGAGAATACATCTCAATTCGGAGTGGAGATTCTGGTATTTAGGAGATTCGACCGATACTGCTTAAATCTTTCGTCGTTTTAGGCCCCGTTCGCGCTCTTGATCGTCATAAACTCCAACATTGGCCATAAAAGCGCATATTTCACCACAATCTTCGTCCGGATACCTACAAAACAAAAACACAACATACCACGCGTAAAAAGGGCAAAAACACTCGAAAACAAATGAAAGTGCGACTCGATATAACAGAATGAGACGATCAAAAATCGACTCATCAAATCCCCCCCAAACCTAAACTTTGCTTGCCCTCAAGCAAAAAGAAATAAAACACACGACAAATAAACGAGAAGGATTGAATAATCAAGTTAATCATCGGGTATACATACAATCAACCGGGAATGTAAAAGTATCGTAAAGTCTCGTAATTCATCATGGAAGCCTAAACTCACAAATGAGTGGAAAGCAATGGCACTTGATCGAACATGCAAGAAAACAAGTCTTAATAGTCCCTCACTGAATTATATCGATTCACTCATCTCTCAAGTGTTTAGATAGGTCAATACGCTCAACTCGATTCAAATGGAAAGTTCTACTATATGCTTGCACTTCTTCTCTTCATCAAACGCATCAATATTCACAAAACATGAGTCATAGGGTCTTACTTTTGGTTGTAACAGGGCTGTGGCTCAGGTTGGGAAAATTTGGCTAGTAGTTACAAGTTCAGTCCAAGTAGAGCATATACGATCCTCATATATATGAAATAAAACTCAAAGCAAGATCGATCATTCTACTTCAATTCTCCCGTATATATATCTCCCTCTTTTTTTTCTAGGCCTTGTTAAGTGTAATTCTTATGATATTGGCCTATTTCTCACAACCCAACGACTTCCCTTTTGTTTTTCTTAGGCTCACTCCTCTCCTCCCCTATTTTTTCTATCCCACTATTATTATTAGGATCACCCTCTTTTTTTTGTGGGGCTTATTATTTTCAGGGGAACGGGAGAGAAGATTTTTGCCTCTATACACCAAAAATTTTGCACACCTTCGTTTTTCAAATATACCCTCTCATGCTCTTACGTGGACCAATACTTGGGTAAGTTATGGCTTTTGGATATGGAGCAATAAGATGCGGGTTTTTCAAACAAAATTACGGCTAAAGGCTCAACGAGGCTAGCAAAGGATATTGATATGAATTGGTGGATATTTTTAGATAAGTAGGTTCAAGACAAAAATGGGCACCCTAATCATTCCTCGTATGTAAATATCAACACGTCATCCGACAGAATCATGCAAGTTCTAAAGAATACAATCCATAAGAAGAGAAATCACTCATGAAAGAATTTCACCGCTAAAAGTGAACGGTTTAATTAGGCACAAGGACTCACGGCTTTTGGACTACCATACTCATTCCTTACACGTCAAATCAAGTAACCAAAAACTATACATTCACACGCAAGGTCAAGCAATCAATTAGATTTATTAAACTCTACGAGCCAAACACAAACATGATTAATCATCCATATACCCAACAGTTAACAAGGTTATTGCAATCCAACTACGACATCACGCAAGAAAAAAAAATAAAGAAAGGAAACAAACATCACGCAAACAAAAAAAACAAATAAAAATCGAAGAAGTTGCACCCCCCCAAACCTAAACCTTTGCTTATCCCCAAGCAGAAATATTAAGTCAGGAAAAATGCGAAAATGTAAATTAAAAAGAAAGAAAATAAAACTACCGGATTAAGAAGTGTGGTTTTTTTTTTTTATCGCGGGGCACCATCCTTTGTGCTCGGGTCTCAACTTTCAATAAGCTAGGCTTCTTCCTCCCATAAATACCTCCTTTATTAGATTACCTACACACGCCATAGACAAAAACAAAATTAATGCAATAATAATAATAAAAGCGATAAAATTTAAAACTCCCTTGGGTTGCCTCCCAAGCAGCGCTTTTTTATAGTCTTTAGCTCGACTTCTTTGGATTCTTCTATCCGGGATTAAATGGAAATATGCCAGGTCCATCCACATAGCTCGTCATTTTTTGCTCGTTTTCCTTTGTCAGGATATGGATAGTGGTTTCATGGATTTCCATTGTGAGCGCTTTTGTCACCATTTCAATTTTCATTATCATCGTCACCATTAAATGTCTTCCTTGAAGAATAAGTGACGTGATTTTTGTTGGCGATGTTTCTTCTATGTTTGGTATCACGAAATCCATCGGGACTATTACCTCCCCCAAACCTAGTGGCGAGTATATTGGTTTTTGTGTTAAATTAATACTCGCTCCTAAGTTCACAGTGGGAACTTCTTTCTCCACGAAAAGAACTTCCATGTCAAAGCTTTCTAGGTCCTCCTTTCGATGCATTGATTTGACCGGTTCGCTCTTATTCTCTTCAATTGGCTTCTCGATTGGATCTTTAGATTTGTCCCAAGGAATTCGAGTCTCGCAAGATTGGGTAGCAGTTACTCGGATTTCTTCATCGTTCGACTCATCCTCTTCAATCACCATAGATTTCTCCGATTGACTCGGCAATTCTTCTTTCTCACCGCACCTCTCTTTCGCTTCGGAAATTATCTCTTTATTTATCACTTTACCACTTCGGATGGTGGTAATAGCTTGAACTTGCTCGGGTTGACTTGGTAGTTTACCCGTTTCTTGTTTGCATGCCTCGGTAGTAAGTTGCCCAATTTGAATCTCCATTTTCTTCATCGAAACTTCTAAAGATTCGAACCTTTTATTGTTATCCTCTCGGTTTTCCTTGCCCTCCTTAATGAATGCCGCAATACTCTCCTCAAGAGAGTTCCTTTGTTGTGGAGGTGGTTCACTTCGCGTTGGTTGTTGGGCTCGGTTTCCTCCGTTGTATTGAGTTTGGACATTTGCGTCGTAAGACATCGGGTGATAAGTATTTGGGAGAGGTGCATTTCTTGCGTTTCCGCCATAATTATTCCTCCTCTCCTCCCACTCGGGCCTTCCCGTGCTTTGTCCCATAGCCCAATTAACTTGTTCGGTTTGTTCATCCGGAAAAATATAAGGGCAAGAATTAGCATGATGTCCGGGTCCCCAACAAATTTCGCAAACTCGTGAGCTCGAAGATTTATTTTGAATCTTGAGTTGTCTTAGTTCCTTCATTAACTCATCGATTTTAGATTGCATCTCGTCCTTCTCGCTTACTTGGTTCACAACTCCTCTATGAACACGCACATTTTTTTGTTGAGAATTAGCCCCCAATAATTCAAATACGTCATAAGCTTGTCTCTCCGTTAACCCCCAAAACGAACCACCGGCGGCGTTATCTACCGCTCCTTGGCAATATTGTGTCAACCCATCATAGAAGAATTGATTAAGTAGTTGAAGCGGATAGTGATGGTGTGGGCATTGAATGAGGAGCATCTTGAATCGGTCCCATGCTTCATGAAATGCCTCTCCGTCTTGTTGTCCGAATGTTGAGATTTGGGCTCTCAATTGTGTAGTCTTTGAATGAGAGAAGTACTTGGTAATGAATTTATCGTAAACTTCATCCCATGTTCTTAGTGATCCGGGCACCAAAGTCATCAACCATTGTTTCGCCCCGTCCTTTAGTGTATAAGGGAAACACTTCATTCGTAGTTGATCCTCGCTCAACCCATTCAATGGGAAGTTATCAATCACCACATAGAAATCTCGGATGAATGATAACGGATCCTCTTGTGCTAATCCGTGAAATGAGGGCAATTGCTCGATGTGAAATCCGCTTATGTGGTAGTTCCTTGCGGCCGGTGCTAATTGGATGCATGAAATGGCGGTGTTCACTACGGGCTTTGCATAGTCCCTCATAAGATGTTCGACCGGAGGTTGTTGCGGCATGTTATAGTTCGCCTCCATCCCATATTGAGGTCCGGGATAATAATTCGCTCCATATTGCATTCCAACGGGTGGTTGTCTCGGATAGAAGTATCTCCCTTGTTGAGCTTCGGGCATCCCTTGATTGCGCCCAATATTATCATATCTCGGAAACCTTGGTTGACGAATGTTTTCTCTCTCAAGCAATTGGTGCTCTTCAAGATCCGGGTTATTCTCGTCGTTCGCCATTGATGATTGCGCTATTATTTTTGGTGCTCTAATTCTTTGAACCTCATCTATGGGTGGAAGAATCGGGTTTCCCAATGATCTCCTACCAAGCATAAACAAGAGAAATTAGAGCGAATTTTTAGACTTTATCGAAAATAATGAAAACGGAAAACATAATCAAGAAAAACAATTCAACTATTATTAAAACAAGATCAAAAATTAAACGCCAATTCCCCGGCAACGGCGCCAAAAACTTGATGGATTCAAATTAAATACTCGCAAGTGTACGAATCGCTCTTGTAGTAAGCGGCAAGTAACTCCGAGGTCGATCTCTCGAGGAATTGGAAACGGTTTAAAATTCGATAATGTTCGGCAAGTAGTCGAATGAACAAAAGTAAATTAAATTAAAATACATCATCGGTTGATAATGATTACAATTACTAATGCACAAAATTTAAATTGAACTAAGTGATAACAACACCAATTTGATAGTCGGATAAATGAGAGATAACAATAATGAGATTAATATGGGAATTTAGAGTCACCGACACACACGTAATCAATTATTAGTTCCGATACTCAAATAAATAAGGTTAGGAATTATCGATTGCTCACGATTAAAAGAAATCCGTTTGATGGCGGAAATTCTAAAAATCACGATTGTTCTCAACGAAAATTAAGGGATACTCTTTTGATGGGGACGAAACCCTAGCTAACAATCAATTAACCGACTACTTTTGATGAGGTAAATCGTTAAAAGATCGCGCGAAAAAGCTCGAGAACATTCACAATCGTTTCTTCGGTCGTTTGATGGCGAACACCGATAAAAACCCTCGATTCGAATAATAATAACAACAATGAAAAAGGTTTGATGATCGATTCAAAAGTTCTTAAACGAAGAACGAACAAGAGGAACAATCCCAAACTTTATCCGGAAAATCAAAAGGAACTAATAATCAAAAACATGTGTGTGGCTATATCTAAAAACCCATATGAAGTGTTTAGCCACACATGATTAATTCAACAACAATAATGGAAATTGAAGAACAAAACATGGTAAAAACTTCCCTTGTAAATGCCGAAATCGAATTCCCGATGAAGGTTTGATGATCTTCTTACAAGAACTCACAACAAATTTATACAAGGAATTATTATATCTCACTAAAGTATTTTTCTCACTCCAAGAACACACAAGGAAGATGATGAAAATCTCTCTCTTTCCCACTCTTTTGGTGTTTTTCCTCCCTAATCTTGTGTTTTTCCACAAAATATCTTCTTCACAAGACAAGTACACCTCTCAAGGGGTCACTCCCCTTTGTTTTATATCCAAAGAAATCAAGACAAAGGCTTAAAGTTGTGCAAAAATGTCAAGAAAAGTGACATGAACCGAAAAGTGGCACGGCCCGTGTCCTGGGACACGGCCGTGTCGCCGCGCTGAATAACGGAAAGTAGTTCTGTCAAGGGCTCGGCCGTGTCCCGTGACACGGCCGCGGCAAAGACTATGTGGGAAAGGCGAAATGGCCGATAGTGACTCGGCCGTGTCCCAAAAGGCATGGTCGAGTTCTTCTCATCCGGAAAGTGCAGTTCGCGCTGGAATGAGACCCGGCCGTGTCCCATGGCACGGCCGAGTTACCTGATGCAGCCGAGCGCTGTCGCAGACCTAGTCCGGTTCGGTGCACCTAGTCCGGTTGCGGTGCACTTAGTCCGCTTTTTGGTCTTCTTCGGCATGATCCTTCGTTCTTGTATCAATTCACCTCGGATTTTAGCATATGATATACCGTTTCGAAGCTAATTTCACGAGGAATTTATATCAAAGGAGAATACATCTCAATTCGGAGTGGAGATTCTGGTATTTAGGAGATTCGACCGATACTGCTTAAATCTTTCGTCGTTTTAGGCCCCGTTCGCGCTCTTGATCGTCATAAACTCCAACATTGGCCATAAAAGCGCATATTTCACCACAATCTTCGTCCGGATACCTACAAAACAAAAACACAACATACCACGCGTAAAAAGGGCAAAAACACTCGAAAACAAATGAAAGTGCGACTCGATATAACAGAATGAGACGATCAAAAATCGACTCATTAATAGGAAAAAAGTTTAAGATGTTTTTCTTTAAAATCCACTCATCATCAACCCAATATGTGGTAAGACACATGTAATTGATATTTTTACAAGACGACCAAGTATCAGTAGTAAGAGAGGCCGTTTGATTTTTCAAAAGATTTTTGACAACATTAGCCTCTTCTTTGTAAATGGCTAAGCAATCTCTTTTTAGTGACCATCATGAAGGGATTTTAAACAAAGGGTTCAATGCCAATGAATATTCCTTAAATCCTTCATTTTCTACTATACTAAAAGGCCTATTGTCTTTTATGCACATCCTAGCAAGAGCTTTTCGTCTTCTTCGCTAAAACAGTGAGCAGTCAGAGATACCTCTCCTTTCACCGAGGGTTAAATTCAACACTGATTGTTTCTTCTTATCACCTTATTTTTTCTTAAGCAACGGAGATGTCTTACAAGTGTTCTATAAATGATTTTTAAGACCCTGAGTTCCATTCGTACATACATGTTTCAATATCATTTTACAATAAGGGCATTTGTAATTGGTCTACCCTCTTACATATTTGAAATGCTGCCAGACTACAGACCTCATCTCATACGCATTCTCATCTTTATTTTTAGTTCCTTCATCAACAGAGTCTTTCTTAGCTCCCGTCACTTGATCTTCCTCTAGATCATGATCTACAACTTCAATAGGTTTCTGTAATATCCGTATTTTTTTTCTTTCCCTTGTATTTTCGTTTTTGGTGTATTTCTCGATCGTAGTGACCCTCGTGTACTTTTCAGCGTGTCCTTCCTGTCAAACTGTTGAATTGTATTCTCGTTATTGTTCATTGTTTCAACTTTCCTCATATGAATTCGACTTTGTTAGATCACCATTAATTTTTGGTGACTCCAAAAATTATAAATCTTTGCAATATTATAGAACATCGAGTTAGCTTTCCAATGGTTCAAGCGGTGAGTCAATCGGAGTCCGGACGAGAGAGTTATGGTCGTTTTAGTGGAAGATCACTTTGTCGGCACCGTCCAGAGCCTTTCGGCCGATAGGGTGGGCCGATAGACTCTACCGGCATTTACAGATGGGTATCGGCCGATCACTTCCGTGAGCCTTTCGGCCGATAGGGTGGGCCGATAGACTCTCTGCCGGCATTTACGTATGGGTATCGGTTGGGCTATCGGCCGACTTTATCGGCCGATAGGTTCCTTGAGTTACATTATAAATGTGTCGTTTTGAGCGTGAACGGCTCATTTCTTCTTTTTCTTCCACTGCATCGCGAGAGGGGATATAGAGGGGGAGAGTTCTTCATCCGGGGGTCGATTTTCATCATTTCTTTTCGGTTGTGAGGCTCGGATAATCAATCTAACGCGAGTTCTACGGATCTTAGTTCTTGAATCTCCAAAGGTAATGTTCTAAAACCCTACTTTTTTGGATAATTGGGGATTTTGGGGTTTTGTCCGATTCTTTCCGTTTCGTTGATGGATTCATGATGAATATGATTATTCTTGTTGGTATTCTTAGTTTCCCTACGGATTCATGGTATATTTTCATGGTTTTGCGAAATCGAGAGGGTTTGGTTGTGGTCCGCCCTCGTTGTTATTTTTGTATGAATATACATGAATCGTAGGCGGGTTTCCGGGTGTATTCCATTTCCGTAATCGTTTAGAAGTGGTTGTGATTGTGCTATTCGAATCGTTAGGTTCATTCTCGCTTCCTCGTGGTTGTGCTTGATCCTTCGTTTAGAACCGTCGCTTTCCACCGGACCGTTCGTAGTCGTGTTTCATCTCTGTTTCTTCAAGAATGTCTCAAAGGCAAGTACTTTACATTTGTTTACATGTTCTAGTATTTGAATTATGGCTATACGTGGTTGTTGTGGGAGGATATGTGTATGTTCACCTAGGGACGGTCCGACGGGGCCTCTAGGGATACGTATTGCCGTGTGTGTGCGTATCACGAACTGTGGTTGACCACCCAGGGATGTCCGACGGGGCTCATGGGTACGGTGGCCGTGAGTCACGTATCAAGGTTAACTTTGAATTGTTTTGGTTGGAGGAAAATGTGTTTTGTGCTTGTGCATCGTAAATATTCGAAATATAAAATGTCTTCTAAAATGATTTTGGCGCATTATTCATCTGATTAGAATGTAGTTCAAATGGATTGTACTTGCACTAGCAGTTGTCGCTAACCCCTTAAATGGGGGAAATACTTTTTGTATTTCAGGTATTGATCGTGGGGACAAGCGAGCACTCGAGCCGTATGAGGATGATGGGCAAGCATGATATTGTCCAGTAAATGATTTTCGGTGTCATGTCTGTCGGTTATTATTATTGATGTCGATTAAGGGATTTATGTATTATAAAAATTGGTTTAAGTACTCGAGTACTTCTTTTGCAAAATTGTTAATGTTGTGTTCCCGTTTTGGGAAATGGATTGTTGTTGGATTCTATTGGTCGGATTGTACTCTTTTATTTTGAATCGTCATTTTATTATTGATGGTTGTCGTTGGCAAAGGTCTTGTTGGTATGTTAGCCGGGTGGATTCCACAGTGTGGGGTCCACGGCGCTGTAATATGCCCTGAATGTCTTGGGGGTGTTACAGAATATGGTATCAGAGCTTAGGTTTATGGATACCTAGGTGTCGGTTATTTGGGTCTAGTTAAGTGTCGTTTTTGGGACGGTATCACCGCTATGCCATCATCTCAAGACGCCGGTGCTCGTAAGTTTCTCTAACTTGACTCGTTTCCCGTTCTGTTCTATTTCGTCTTAGTATCTTTTGCGTTTTGAGTTTGAATAGTACTTACCCGTTGCTCCTTGAATTCCTGCCGGTAGAGGACGCGGACGCGGTCGCGGACGCGGTAGGGGACGTGGCGCAGCCGGTGGGACGGCCATGTCCGATCACTCAGGAACTGATTCGGCGATGCCTTCTTTGTCGAACAGTGTTCCCCTAGTTCGGAGGTCGGCAGGACCCGTCTGCTAGCTCGGTAATGCTCATGAGAATGTTGGAGTGGCCAACATATTGCGGCAAGTAGCGAACCGGATGACGCTCCGACTCAGCCGTTCAGTCGGCCATGCTAATGCCAACCCGGTTCCGCCTCTGGGTCCGCAATGATAAGCTACTTCAGACGTGATTCGTATGCGTCCTCCGCAGTTTGATGGTGCTTGACCCTTCTGGTTGGGAGAATTGGATGTTCGAGATGGAGAAAGTGTTTGAGGCTGCTAATTGCCCCGAGGAGAGGAAAGTACCCATTGCTCAGTACTTCCTCGCCAAGGAGGCAGCGACGTGGTGGCAAGCGGTGAAACCGCGTGACCGGGCAGCCACGTGGGCAGAGTTCCGGGATCTGATGGAAGACGAATTCTGTCCGTGGCCAGTGAAAGAGGGGAGGATCCGAGCCTTCTTTGAGGCTAAGCCCCAAGATGTACCTATATCTCAAGCCATCAAAGACTACAATCAACAATTACACTATGTGAGAAACCAAGTCCGCGATGAGCTTGATAAGATCCGCCACTTTGACATGCGGATGAAACCGAGGGTGCGCCACTACATGACTGCACTGGGGTGCACGACATTGAAAGAATATCAGAAAAAGGCGATGGCTTATGAGATGTCGTCATGGCAGAGACGGCAACCGAAGGAAAGCAGAAAACCGCCGGCCGTTTCGGGAGGCAAGTCAGGAGGGGATCCGCAGCCTCAGTCTGGTTCGCGAGTCTTCGGAAGTCAGTTGCCATCAGTTGGGCGAGGAACCGGTTCTAGGTCTGCTCCGCTGTTCCGTTCGTGGTCCTACGTGCTTCAACTGCGATCGTCCGGCCACATGATGAGTGAGTGTGATAGGCCTCCGATCCAGTGTCTTGCTTGTGGTCGTATGGGTCACCGTGCTAAGTTTTGTACGGATGCGGCTCGGGCTCCGATTACTCGGATATCTGCTCCAGTCAGGGAGAGCCGAGTGTGAATCGAGCACCGACGGTTCCTCACCGGCAGAAGTTTTGGTAGAGGTCGAGGTCGTGGTCGGCCTTCTAGAGGGGAGCTTCTAGTGCGGGTGCATTCCGCCCCGTGTGTATGAGATGAGACGAGGGAGATCTGACGCGACGGTGGCCAGGTGTACCGTCCACATCCTTGATCATCCTGTTTCCGTATTGTTCGATTACGTGCTACGCATTCTTTTATATCTATGGATTGTGTGCGCGCTTTGCATGTTGATTGCCTTGTTACTTGTGAGCCGTTTGTTGTTAAACTTCCTAGTGGGGATAGCATCGTGGGGATCGTGAGGTTAGAGATTTTCCGGTGAGTATCGCGGGAGGGTTTGGCCTTCTAACTGATGCGGTAGATATTAGAGATGAGGATTTGATTAAGGTGAGGATTGGCTGGACCGTCATGGGGCGATCATGAATTATAGAACGAGGACTGTTTCGATGTTAGCCTCGATGGTACCGAGCATTCTTTTGTGGGGCGTAAGCGGGGTAGCCAGAGATTACTGATCAGCGCTTTGAGGGCGGTGAGACTTCTTCGAGGAGGTTGCACGGGTTATTGGTGTTACGCTTTGAGATCGGAAGAAGGGGGAGTCGAGCTCTCGTCTATTCCGGTAGTATGTGAGTATCCTGACGTTTTTCCAGATGAGTTGCCGGGTTTGCCGCCGGGCCGAGAGGTTGAGTTTACCGTCGATTTAGAGCCGGGTGCAGCACCTATCTCTAAGACGCCATACCGTATGGCGCCTGCCGAGATGCTTGAGTTGAAGAAACAGTTGGGAGAGTTGCTAGACATGGGATATATTCGACCGAGCGCTTCGCCTTGGGGCGCACCGGTCCTATTCGTAAAGAAGAAGGATGGGTCACTTCGTTTGTGTATCGACTACCGAGAGTTGAACAAAGTGACCATCAAAAACAAGTATCCGCTCCCGAGGATTGATGACTTGTTTGATCAGTTGCAGGGGGCAACCGTGTTTTCGAAGATTGATTTGAGATCGGGGTATTATCACCCGAGTGAAGGATACCGATATTAGAAGACGGCCTTTCGGACGAGATACGGTCACTACGAGTTTGTGGTTATGCCTTTTGGGCTAACTAACGCACCACGGCCGTGTTCATGCGACTTATGAACAAAGTCTTTATCGAGTACCTCGATAAGTGTGTAGTCGTTTTATCGACGACATCCCGATTTACTCGAGGAGCGAGGAGGAGCATGCCCGTCATTTACATATTGTGTTAGACATTTTGAGAACTCGCATCTTTTGCTAAGTTCTCGAAATGTGAGTTTTGGCTACGGGAGGTTATGTTTCTCGGTCATGTGATCTCGGCCGAGGGTGTTCGTGTGGACCCACATAAGGTAGAGGCGGTGTTAGATTGGGCGCCGCCAAGAACGTGAAAGAGGTCCGATTTTAGGATTAGCCGGGTATTACCGTAGATTCGTCGAGGGTTCTCTAAGCTCGCTCGACCGCTGACTCGGTTATTCTGAAGTCGGAGAAGTTTGTGTGGACCGATGAGAGGCGAATAGTTTTGAGAAGTTGAAGAAGCGGTTGACGACCGCTCCGTGTTGGCTTTACCGAGTGGTAATGATGGTTTCTCCGTTTATAGTGATGCTTCGGGCCAAGGGCTCGGATGCGTACTTATGCAAAGACGGAGGACGATTGCCTATGCTTCCGTCGGTTGAAACCGTATGAATTGAATTACCCTACGCACGATCTTGAGTTGGCCGTGATTGTGTTTGCGTTGAAAATCAAGGCGTCATTACTTGTATGGCTCGTCGTGTCGATTTTCACCGATCACAAGAGCACGAAGTACATTTTCACGCAAAAGAGCTTAATATGAGACAAAGGAGATGGTTGGAACCGATTAAGGATTACGATCTTGAGATCCTCTATCATCCGGCAAGGCTAATGTGGTAGCAGATGCCTTGAGCCGAAATCGTATCGTCGGGCACTTGAGTTACTCACGGCCCATCGGGACTTCAGCGTGAGTTTACGAGGTTGAGCATTGAGGTTGTGCCGCCAGAGAGTTCCGGCGATTGCGTACTCTTGAGATTTCTTCGTCTCAGTCGAGGACATTAAATCGGGACAGTTGGAGGACCCGATGTTTATTGACCGGAGAGTGTAGAGAAGGGAAAGCCGGGATTCGTTATTCATGAGGACGGAGTGTTGAGATTCCGAGGTCGGTTGTGTGTTCCGAACGACTCGGAAATGAGACAGAGTATTATGCGAGAGGCTCATCGTCACCTTACTCACCCATCCGGGCTCGAGTAAAATGTATAAAGATCGAGGAAAATTTACGGTGGAACGATATGAAGAAAGAGGTAGTTCAATTTGTGGCTAAGTGTTTAACTTGTCGGCAAGTCAAGATTGAGCATCAGCGGCCACCGGATTATTGAAACCGCTTCCCGTCCGGAATGGAAGTGGGAGGACATCTCTATGGATTTTGTTACGAGTTTACCGAGGACGAAGACCGGTATGAATATGGTATGGGTGATTGTAGACCGATCGACTAAGTCGGCACATTTTCAGGGCATCAAGGATACTTGGGGTCCAGAAAAGCCGGCTCGTATATTCATCGCACAGATTGTGAGGCTTCACGGTACTCAAGTCTATTGTTTCGGATCGTGACGGCCGTTTTGTATCGCACTTCAGCGGGCGGTGCATAAGGCGTTGGGTACCGGTTGCGTTTGAGTACCTCTTTTCATCCCGATCGGATGGATCGAACGCACTATCCAAACGTTCGAGGACTTGTTACGTGCTTGTGCTCTCGATGGAGTAGTGACTGGGAGGAACATTTACCGCTGATTGAATTCACGTACAACAACAGTTGGCACGCGTCGATTCGGATGGCACCGTATGAGGCACTTTATGGGCGACGATGTCGATCGCCGATTTGTTGGAATGAGGCGTCCGATGTAGTCGGGACCGAGCCGGATGTCGTTTTAGAGACGAGGCGGAAGATAGAGTTAATTCGAGAACGGATGTTGACAGCCTGAGTCGGCGAAGTCGTATGCCGACATCGGTCGTCGACCATTGGAATTCGAGGTGTGAGTCTAAGTTTTGGTGAAGGTGTCACCGAGGATTGGATTTTTCCGTTTCGGGAATTTGGGGATGTTGATTCCGAGTTTTATTGGACCGTTCGAGATTCTCGAGCGTGTCGGTGGATTAGCATACCGTTTGGCGTTACCCCGGCCTTGAGTCATGTTCATAGCGTTTTCATGTTTCCCGGTGAGGAAATATGTTCCAGATCCTAGTCACGTCATCGATTATGGCGAGATTGATATTGTGAAGATATTACTTTTGAAGAGCGTCCTCGAAAATTTTGGAGAATCGTGAGAAACGATCGAGGCATAAGACCATCCCTTTGGTCAAAGTTCGGTGGTCGAGACACGGTGTCGAGGAGGCAACTTGGGAAACCGAGGATAGCATGCGTGCTAAGTACCCGGAGTTGTTTGTTTCTTAAGTTTCGGGACGAAACTTATTTTTAGAGGGGTAGAATGTAATATCCGTATTTTTTTCTTTCCCTTGTATTTTCGTTTTTGGTGTATTTCTCGATCGTAGTGACCCTCGTGTACTTTTCAGCGTGTCCTTCCTGTCAAACTGTTGAATTGTATTCTCGTTATTGTTCATTGTTTCAACTTTCCTCATATGAATTCGACTTTGTTAGATCACCATTAATTTTTGGTGACTCCAAAAATTATAAATCTTTGCAATATTATAGAACATCGAGTTAGCTTTCCAATGGTTCAAGCGGTGAGTCAATCGGAGTCCGGACGAGAGAGTTATGGTCGTTTCAGTGGAAGACTGTCACTGTCGGGCACCGTCCAGAGCCTTTCGGCCGATAGGGTGGGCCGATAGACTCTCTGCCGGCATTTACGTATGGGTATCGGCCGATCACTTCCGAGCCTTTCGGCCGATAGGGTGGGCCGATAGACTCTCTGCCGGCATTTACGTATGGGTATCGGTTGGGCACATCGGCCCGACTATCGGCCGATAGGTTCTGTGAGTTACATTATAAATGTGTCGTTTTGAGCGTGAGCAGCTCATTTCTTCTTTTCTTCCTTTGCATCGCGAGAGGGGATATAGAGGGGAGAGTTCTTCATCCGGGGTCGATTTTTCATCATTACTTATCTGTTGTGAGGCTTGTATAATCAATCTAAATCGAGTTCTACGGATCTTAGTTCTTGAATCTCCAAAGGTAATGTTCTAAAACCCTACTTTTTTTGGATAATTGGGGATTTTGGGGTTTTGTCCGATTCTTTCCGTTTCGTTGATGGATTCATGATGAATATGATTATTCTTGTTGGTATTCTTAGTTTCCCTACGGATTCATGGTATATTTTCATGGTTTTGCGAAATCGAGAGGGTTTGGTTGTGGTCCGCCCTCGTTGTTATTTTTGTATGAATATACATGAATCGTAGGCGGGTTTCAGGGTGTATTCCATTTCCGTAATCGTTTAGAAGTGGTTGTGATTGTGCTATTCGAATCGTTAGGTTCATTCTCGTCGGTTCCTCGTGGTTGTGCTTGATCCTTCGTTTAGGAACCGTCGCTTTCCACCCGGACCGTTCGTAGTCGTGTTTCATCTCTGTTTCTTCAAGAATGTCTCAAAGGCAAGTACTTTACATTTGTTTACATGTTCTAGTATTTGAATTATGGCTATACGTGGTTGTTGTGGGAGGATATGTGTATGTTCACCTAGGGACGGTCCGACAGGGCCTCTAGGGATACGTATTGCCGTGTGTGTGCGTATCACAGCGTGGTTGACCACCCGGGGATGTCCGGGGCTCTGGGTACGGTGGCCGTGAGTCACGTACAAGGTTAACTTTGAATTGTTTTGGTTGGAGGAAAATGTGTTTTGTGCTTGTGCATCGTAAATATTCCGAAATATAAAATGTCTTCTAAAATGATTTTGGCGCATTATTCATCGATTAGAATGTAGTTCAAATGGATTGTACTTGCACTAGCGATTGTCGCTAACCCCTTAAATGGGGAAATACTTTTTGTATTTCGGTATTGATCGTGGGGACAAGCGAGCACTCGAGCCGTATGAGGATGATGGGCAAGCATGATATTGTCCATAAATGATTTTCGGTGTCATGTCATCGGTTATTATTATTGATGTCGATTAAGGATTTATGTATTATAAAAATTGGTTTAAGTACTCGAGTACTTCTTTTGCAAAATTGTTAATGTTGTGTTCCCGTTTTGGGAAATGGATTGTTGTTGGATTCTATTGGTCGGATTGTACTCTTTTATTTTGAATCGTCATTTTATTATTGATGGTTGTCGTTGGCAAAGGTCTTGTTGGTATGTTAGCCGGGTGGATTCCACAGTGTGGGGTCCACGGCGCTGTAATATGCCCTGAATGTCTTGGGGGTGTTACAGTTTCTCCATCTGCAAAATCAAAATCAAGATGCAACATGAACGTGGATATCTAATTAATGTATTTTCTATGTCTCTAATAAAGAGAGATGCAAAGACTCACTGGCGTAGTAGTTGTAGATGTAATACCCGTACTTTTATTGACTGTTCGACCTTGCCGTTCTTCTTATTTTGTCACTCTGTAAACTCTTGGTGATGTTGTCGATATTGTTATCGAGTTTCGTATCTTGTTTGGGTCACGATCGTGTTGTTTAGACCTTGTGGATGTGTTCTGGACCAGAGAAATAGCGCACGCTAGGCCTAGGCTAACGCACGCTAATTCTGCTTGATTAGCGCACGCTAGTTTTGAGTCGTAGCGCGCGCTAAGGGACCAGTCGGAACCGATGGCAGGGCGCCTGGGTGGCGGTTAATGCGCGCTAGGAGTTCGTTAGCGCACGCTATTCATGGTTAGTAGCGTACGCTAACATCCGTCCGTAGCGCACGCTAACGGGCTGGTCGGCAGAGGCAGTGAGGTTGTCAGGTTTTCTGGACTATCAGGTAGCGTACGCTAGGCTTCGGCTAGCGCACGTTAAAGCTGTCGCATAACGCACGCTAAGCCATAGTGGTAGCGCATGCTAAGGCTTGAGCAGGGCAGAGGACAGTAGGTTCTGGACTCCAGTACTGGACACCACTTTTTGGCTAGCGCACACTAGAGAAGGGCGATTAGCGCACGCTAATGGGGCCCGCAGAAGCCACTGGACTACCCGGTGACCACGCTAGCGCACGCTAATGAAGGAAGCGTAGCGTGCGCTAGACTGGGCGGATATATATTGGACAGTTGACTTCCATTTCGTCATTTTTCATCCTCTTCACTCATTTCCGACGGGAGCAGCTCCAGTGAGATGATTTTGGGAGATTGGGAGCGATTCTTCGTCAAACATCAACATATTTGGTCGGAAAACAAGGATTCCACAACATCTAATCCATCCTAACGTCCAAATCAAGGTAAAAATCTTTAGAACCCTATTTTTGGGATTTTTGGGATTTTTCCTAGATTCGTCCGATTTATTCATTTTGAAGCTTGAGAACCTTGAGATTATGACGTATCTATCCCATATGCATGCTTTCCCTACGATTTTACGGGTTGGATTGTGCCGTTTTCGCACTTGTGAGGGTTTGGATGATTTTCCAACCTCTAGTTGTTTATCCGTGTATTTTCGTGAATCGTAGACGGGTTTCGGGAGTTTTTTCGTGTAATTTGAGTATGGATAATTGATTATCATATTCCTTGCGAATCGTTTAGGTGCCGAAAGCGCGTTCTTGGACCTACTGAAGTCGTACCCTTTTTCCGTTCAATTTCTCGATGTCTCAAAGGCAAGTATATATTTATGATTGTACATTCTCGATTTTGAAAGTAAGATATATTAATGGCATGATTATTTATATCCACTCTAGGGCGGGCCGACGGGTCCCCTGAGGGTTTCGTAGCCTCTTGGTGCGATTCCACAGATGATATGAACAAACCACTTTGGGACGGACCGACGGGTCCTCTGAGGGTTCTGTAGCCTCTGGTGCGGTTCCACGGTATTCATATATGTATTGATGTGATGCTATGAGATTTAGTTATTCCAGAATACTAGTATTAAATTGATGAATTGATGGTTACATTTACTTTATTGTCGAGGAGTATTGTATTTCACACTTGATATACTTGCACTAGCTATTCGACGGCTAACCCCTTTATGGGGGAAATACTTTTCATGTATTTCAGGTTCCAGGAGAGTGGACAGGCAGGTATCGGGTCGGCATGAAGATGATGGGCAAGCGTGATACGGTGTCTTTCCTCTAGTTATGTTTTGTGTCCTCCATTCAGTGTTGTTATACTGGAATGGTTATTTGAATACTCGAGTATGGTTTTCCATTTTTCTTGATGTTCCGGCATGTGTTTGCCGAGGTATTGTTTCGTGTTGTGATGTCTTTGGATACGTTGGACATTTTTCGAATACACCTTGTATTGTTCTTCATTCTATTGTATGTAGACCTTCTCGGTCAAAATTTATAGTTCCGCGTATGTTTAGCCTTGTGGGTCCCACGGTGGGGCTCACGACGCTGTAATATTCCCTGAATAACTTGGGGGGTGTTACAGTAGAGTGCTAGGGTTTTGATGTTGGAGCAATATCGGTATTTGCGCTGTGTTGCGGAAGCGTAAATATAAAGTGCGGAAATTAAACGACACACGGATTTATAGAGGTTCGGCCAAACGTACCTACGTCCTCTCTTGGGGTATCTTTTTCAATAGGATGAAGATCAAAACCTCTGCAGCTCTATTTTATCGGTCGAGGGATTACCGTTACAAGCTCGTTTTCTATCGATCCAAGTAAAACCGTTCTCTTACTTGTCTTTTTGTCGGTCCAAGTTAAACCGTTTCCTTTTCTATTGGACAAGGAATCAACCACTCTAGCTTTCTATCGGTACTAGATAAACTTCACTAAGATAGCGATTGCGATTCTAACAATGTCGGATCCTTGATCCTAATAACACTGAATCCAATCGTATCTTTTCTTTTACCTCTCGTGTATGTGTTGAATGTATAAACACTCAAACTAACAATATACGCTCAATATCACAACAACAATATAAAGTATATGAATATCAGATCAATGTCTTGATTGCTTGAAGTTGTTGTATGGTTTGATACCAAGGATGTGGTATTTATAGCCTTCTTCATAAAACTAGCCGTTACTGCCAGTTGACTTGCTTAGCGTGCGCTAGCTCTTCTTCTTAGCGTGCGCTATCGCACATTTTTGCCTGTAACATACGTTATGTACTGCATATAGCGTACGTTAAACTCTTGTAATTTCAGTCCAGTGGCTACTGTCCATGAAAGTTAGCGTGCGCTAACATTTCCATGTAGCGTGCGCTAATCTTGCATCATTGCATGCGTCATATATCCGTTTATACTTTTTGACTTTGCTTCAGAATCTTCCCAAAAGATTGATTGACTTGAATTCAAACGTCTTAGCGTGCACCATTCCTCATCCTTAGCGTGCACTATGATTTCGTCATTGCTTGCGTCATACAGTGTTTGAATATCTTCTCAACGGTAAAATAGCCTTCGATAGCGTGCGTTACTCTGCATGTGTAGCGTGCGCTATCTTCACCTTCTAGCGTGCGCTAGTCTTGATATCTAGCGTGCGCTAGTCTATCAGGTAAGTCCTTCAGGTAGCTTCGTAACTCGTCTGATCTGCAGATAAATCTCGTTAGTGTGCGCTAACCTTCAGCTCTTGCGTGCGCTAAGCATGTATTTTGTTCAGCTTTTTGCGTCTTCGTCTGCTTCGATGTTTTGCTTCGCCTCGTTGTTGTTTTGTTGTGTTTAGCAACTTAATCATCAAAACTCTATTAAATAATGTATGGAATAAAATATTCCAACATTTGAAAGATGGAACGACTAACGTAAGACAGGAAAGAAGGTAGAGAGACAGAGTCGAATATACTCTTTATCAGAATATCATATATAATGAAAGATTGAGTCCTAAAAATGATTGGGAGTATTAATGACATCAATTTTGAAACATTTATTAGGGTTTTGTAATTTAGCCCTCACATTTTCCTGAAGCTTTCAATTTAACCCCAGAAATTCTGTATACTTCAATTTAAACCCGTTTTGATTTATGATTCTTCGATTTTAACCCAGTCAGCTTCTCAACTCTTACAATTTGACCCCACTCAACTTTAAAACCTCCAATTCAGTCCCATTTTGACCAAGACATTAAAATGTTGACCTTTCAATTAATATTAATAATTAGTCCGACTTTATGCATATATTTTAATTTCCGTCATTATATCATAATATTTTATAATGATTAAAATATTATTATATGTAGACTTTATCGAGGATTTACGGGCTTAGGACTGTGAGTCGAGCATCTCCATATTCAAGTCAGACAGCATCATTTATTCGTGGGAATTTTCACTATCACTTTAAGAGCTTTAATTGGATTGTATATGTGATATTCAATTCAATATGTGATATTCAATTCATGTTTAAAAATTGACGATACATGTTGTGAATCAGGCTCACATGTATACGTGTAAATAGGCTATCTTAAGATATATGTTGTTGCGGGGACGGAAAATGCTATACTACCCACTCTACAAGTCCCTAATTTCCCCAACATCTTAATTAGATGGATTCTAATTAGACCCCTCATATATAAATATGAGTCCCGCGAATAAAAACACGACACGTGTCATTCGGTACATATGTTGGGACCAATTTTAGGGTTGTATAGCACAACTCTGCGGGGACACCTGCGCAACCTCAATATTCACATGCGTGCTCGATTCATGTTATATGTCGTATTTTGTGTATGTTTCATGTTGTTGCGGAGACACATGCGCAACCTCAATATTCGTGTTATGCGTGCTAGATTCATGCTATACGTAATATGGTGTGTATGTATTCATATTGAGGAAAAGATATGATAGATTATTCATTTTATGCTTTCCATGAGATTATATATTACTGTGATAAGTGAGATTTCCACGAGCTGGAGGAAGCTCACCCCCACCTTTATTGATCCCGCAGGTTAAACCGAGCCGGATGAACGAAGGAGCGAGCCGAGAGGGCATATGAATGAAATTTATTAAATGATGTTTTTCTTATGTCAAATGTTTCGAAATTCTTTTGGGGAAACTTTTGTTAGAAATTAACAATTTATAATTTATTCTTCCGACGCAAATTTTATTTCGTATCTATGACGTGTTATTGCCTTAATTAAAGGTATTTAATTTATGTCAGTGTAGCGACTCGATTTTGTAGGCGTTATTCTTCGTCAAATTTACCTTTTATTTATTTTCCCCAATAATTACCCCTAGAAAGTCGGGGCGTTACATAGTGATATAACTTATATTACACACATTAACGCAACCTTGATATAAAGTATATAAACATCTGCACAAACATTACGTACAAAACACGTAGATATTCAACCAAAAGCACAGCCGGTGCATCGCACGGGTTCGTAACGCCTCGTAAGATTATAAGGAGAAGATTTTTATGGAAATTAATATTAGGTATTTTGAAAGTCAATCACTGCGTAGGTTACTAGGTTATTAACTAATTAAAAAATTAATATTAGGTATTACGTAGATTATGGAGTATAAAATTTATTGTAATAAATATATATATATATATATATATATATATTAAAATTAAGTTGTATGATATGGTTTTTATATTCGGTATATAAGTCAATACCATACCGTACCAAAATTTTGTTTTTACCAAAAAGGAAAATCGATATAGATCGGTTTAATCAGTTTTTCATTTTTTTCGGTACGGTATATATGGTTTGGTATGATTTTTCGGTATATTCGTTTTTCTGCACACCCCTAATTTATTTTAGTATTAGTCACGATACTGACAACGTAATAATTAAAAATAGTAGTAGCATCATATAGTAAAACCTACATAAAATAATATTCGATAAATTAATAACTTGGACAAAATTAATTATTTGTTCGGTTCTAACTTGAAACTAGTTCAAATTTGGACACCAATCAATTAAATAATAAGATATTATTATTTTTGGAAAATTCAAGTATATATATAAGGTACAACGAAATTATAAAAAAAATCTCATATATATAGTGGTGCGTTCTATGCAGTACCAATATTAGATGCAGTATTTTACAGTACTAATTTATGCATGAGTTTTGTACTAATTATGCACGAAATATATGCATTTCGTGCATCAACATTTCAATGCATTAAAATATGCATATGCATCAAAATATCGATGCATTAAAATATTAGATTATATGCATCAAATATATTGCATATTTTAATGCATTGAAATTTTGATGCACGAAATGCATATATTTCATGCATAATTAGTACAAAACTCACGCATAAATTAGTCAGTAAATCGCATCTAATATTAATCTAACGCGCCTATATATATATATATATATATATATATATATATATATATAGTCCACTTGAATATTATAAGACAATTTAGTAAAATATGAATCTACTGTTACTCACTTTTTGTTGAACTTCAAATCTGCATTGATCTCATCTTTAAATCTCTCAATTGCACCCAAGAGTTGCGGCGTTGTCTTCTCGTATTGTAGTAAAAAGTTATGAAGAGTTGTTGCCGCTTGCAATGCTTCTTTTCCAGTGACATGTTGCAAATGTACTAAATGATCACCCGCTTCATCATCTACCTAATTTTGAATGACATCAACCACTATTTCTTCTAAACTCTGAACTTTGTAACATTCTTTACTTTCACCGGGAAAGTCTTGCAAGTGATTCACATCCATTTTATTCCGATAGCGCATACCAGTGATCTTGTTCTCAAGCTCACGAATGTCTTCTCGGGGAGTTGCATCACTTAATGTACTTGGGTCGGTTTGACTCGCCAACAAGTTTTACAATGACGAAAGCAAATTGCTTTTGCCTCTTGTTGAACATTTGTTGTCCAATCTGAGACTGTCATATCGATAGCATCTAAAACATTAATCTTTTCTAGAGAAGATATGTCCAACTCATAGCCTTCTAAATCTTTACGGTAAAATGGATCATTATAATACAACATATCATTATATATTGATCTACTTCTAGACAATATACATATGTAAGTCCATGAACTATTCTTTTACTTTGGCAAAAAACAATGAATGAGACCATTCAAATTACCAATTAACATGATTATATGAGTATATATTCTATTAACATTATAATTTATTTGTCATAAATAACTAATGTACATTGTAAGTAGATTATACAACCCAAAAATTTTGAAGGTCAGTTATTAATTATATACATTATCTCTCTAAATTAATAAATTATTAATTTAGAGATTATATAATATCTTTCAAATTAATGAAATTGTATGGGACGCGTACCTACAGTTAAATTAAGTTGGTTTCACAATTGATTTTCGGATTGCACTAATATAGAAGAGTTCTGACTTTCAGTTTGATCTCGACTTCCATTTTTTTTTAGCTGAACCGAAAATACTCTTACTCTTCACACACACACACACAGACACACACACGCATATATATATATATATATATATATATATATATATATATATATATATATAGAAAATAGATCATATAAAAACTAATTATCTTGTGAAATCTAGAAACTTTTGTAGGCCATTGATATTAGTGATCTAACGGCTGTAGATGAGTAGAATTATATGCATTTATGTATTTTTTATTGTATTATTTGTTGCATATACTAGCGACCAACTTGATGTAACAAATAATAATAAATATACAATAAATTACTTAATAATAAAATTGGTTTTTAGATTTCACCATTAAGGGTGTTTCCACCATAATCAATCCATATATATATATATATATATATTATGTAATGCTATTATAACTAATGTAAACGCAAGTTCTATATTTACAAAATTCCCCCCAATTATTAATTCACTAGGTTGCTTTTTCTTACTAGCAATGTCGCATTACATAAAACATACTATAGCACTTCTTAGTTCTCACATGGTGACAAAATTACACCACATTTTGAATTACATCAAAATATAAGAACTTAAAATCAATCAAGATCCTTGGATGAAATTTAAGACCGTAAGAACTTCAAATACAAATAGAAAGACATACATGTTTTGTAACACCCCCAAAATATTCAGGGTATATTACAGCGTCATGGACCTCTACGTGGGACCCACTAGGCTAACTAATTTATACCGCTCGTCTAACCATCTCGGTTAGCGAGAAAACACACATCACCAAGACACAAATTAAAAAAAACGCCCGGTACAACCGGTAAACCAGACATCATCGAAAATCACACATAAAATTTAGTATAGAATCCATCTTCCAACTTTAAAACGCCTAAGTACTCGCGAGTACTATCTATCAGTTTACAAGTTTGAAAATAAACATTTTAAAATGGACAACTAAAATAAAGGGACTGATTTGCACACGTCAACAACCCTGACCAGCATCCTCGTACTACTCCAGTGTCCGCTCGACCGGCTGAACGCAACCTGAAATTCATAAAACGAATTTTCCCAAACGGGTCCCGAAAGGGGTTAACAATTACGCTAGTACAAGTAATTAAGGCAAAACCATTCGCTTACACATCTCATAGTACATGCATCAAATTGTTTTGAAATAAAATCAAGACATGTCTTTTCCCGAAAAACAAACAGTCAATAATCACAGTTGGAAATCGCATAGGACCGGGGCTAAACCACTGGTCCCATCTCTATGGACCCTCCCGGACTCGCCATAGTTAAAAATCACGCACATGACTCGCCTAGGACCGGGGCTAAACCACTGGTCCCATCCGAGGCCTCTATGGAGCCTCTCGGACTGGCTATCCAAATAAGCTCGTGAATCAGGAGCGAAAACACAGATCCCTCCGAGGCCTCGTCGGACCCTCCCGGAATGAGCAAATCAAACACATATACATTACTATTTCATGTTAAGCATAAGGGTTTCACAAGAATACTTGCCTTGAGAAGTTAACGACGAAAGGAACGAAAAATCAACTACGCTTGTTAGGAACTGACAACTCCGAACCTAACGATTCGAAGAGTACAATCACAACCAATTCTACACGAATACGAAAATGGAATACACCGGAAAACCCACCTACGATTCATGTAAATTCGTACAAAAACAACAACGAGGGCGGGTCACAACCGAACCCTCTCGATTTCACAAATACCATGAAATTTACCATGAACTAGTAGGGAAAATATGAATACCACTAAGATTAATCACATACATCATGGATTAATCAACAACACTGAACAAATCGGACATTAAATCGAAAACCCCCAATTTCACAAAGGGTTCTAAGAGGTTACCTCAGATCAAAGATGAAGAACACAAGTAGATGTTGTTAATCTACACCAGGAACTCAAGGAAGATGATAGAAATATGATTGAAGGTTCAAAAATCGCACCAGATCGCCAATCCTGTTCGGAGTCCAGAACCTCAAAAACATATCTAGCGTGCGCTAATTTTCACCATTGCGTGCGCTAAGAATGGTCTTAGCGTGCGCTAACGAGCTACAACAGACAACTGGAGGGTCTCTAGAAAGTCCGGTTAGCGTGCGCTAAGGGCATCCTTAGCGTGCGTTAACGAGTGCAGACAGCAGAACAAACAATACTCAAAGTTGGAAAACGACGAATTCTACCCCGGATGAAAACAATGCGCACCTGACACTAAACAACGGACTGAAGAAGACACACGCACGACGAGTTCGAGTCAGAACTAAAGCACTAAAAGAAAACATGATTCCGACTACCCAAAGGTTCGGAAAACGACAACGATAGTAATTACCCCATAACTTTGGGAAATTACAAAATGACCCAAAACATCCGAAATACATGATACACGATCGAAACACCAAATAAAAGCTCACAACATCCATAATGACATAATATGGATTTACGGCAACCCCGAAAAGGCAGTTCCGTATAACAATTACAGGAATCGAACCAAAAAGCGACGGAAATGACAATAAATGCGGAATTGGGTAAAACAAGTCCGAAACAAGCTCGGATGACAAAAAGTCCAGTATTAGATATTCTCAAAATATCAATACGGTTACAAGCGAGTCACTAAAAATAAAAAATACACCAAAATAAAAAATACCGAAAAGAAAATGCGGATATTACATGTTTTCGGTAACTTTTTGACATTGAAGGGCATTAAAATAATCTCACAACTGAATCATCTCAATTTAAAATAAAAATAACTTACTCATTTCTTATTTTTTTTAACAAAGTATATCAAATTAATCCTTATTTCATGATCTACATCTTAAGATGCATATTGTAATACTTAAAATACAGAATTAAAATATTTATTTTCAGAAAAAATAACAACATTAAACATAAGAAACATATATTTGCAGTGTAATATATTTGTATAAATAGTATATTAAATGTATAAAAGCGACGAGTATATTCGATTGATTGCAAAGACGAGTATGATGAATCTGTTGGACAATTTCAATTGTGCAGAAGAAAAGCTTCTAATCAATTGGTGCCCGCTTTGTTTCAAGAAATGTTGCTTGCATGATCTTGTTGGAAATTTATTCGTAAAACTTGTCGGGCGAAAATAAATTACAACTGAAAACAAAATTACAACTCGAAAAACAGAAATTAGAAAACTCAAAATTGAATTGAAAGACGAAATATGCCTCGGTAGTGCTCTCGGTTCTGAGATATCGTCTCCAAAGATAAAACGGCAGCATCTTGGAGGTAGTAGCACCACAAAACCCACGAGCTCCGACGAACTGGATGAAGATAGCGTACGCTACACATGAACATTAACGCACGCTATCGAATGCTTTTTACCGTTGCAAACACATTTAAACACAGAATGACGTATGCAGTGAAGTAAGACATAGCACACGCTATTGATGATATTTAGCGCACGCTAAATACCATTTTGAGTTCAAGTCAATCAATCCGTTGGGAAGATTCTGAAGCAAAGTCAAAAAATATAAATAGATATATGACGCATGCAATGATGTGTTGTTAGCGCACGCTACAAGGAATGATTAACACACGCTAATAAAATAAGCATCTTGACAGTCTCCATTAAATGCATCATAACTCTCCCTATGCTTAATAAATTTTAGTGCCTTTTTTGTTGGAAACTAGACTCACTTGACTTTCTGATGGTATATGGCACGACTCCTAATTTATATCCAATAAAAGCAGTTTATTCATTGAAGTTAACGATTTTATCAGGAATTTTTGTGTCAGTTTTGAAACAGAAACAGTACTTTCTACACTATGAAGCAGTGCATTTACACACTGTGAAGCAGTGTATTATACACTATAGAGCAATGCATTTGTATATTCTATGAAGTAGTGCATTTTTCTTTATATTTTGCACTGCTTTTATTATTACAACACACTACTTTTTTATATTTTTAGGTATGCAATATGCATCTTCAATTATAGATCCTGAAAAGATGATTAATTTGATATATTTTTTTATTTAAAATGGATAATAAATGAATTAGTTATTGTATTTAAAAATTGGAATAATTTTTTTATGAAAGAACAAAATTACCCTTATTTTTAATTAACGTCATCCACACTCTCCATCTGTTGTGATGATGCGGCAAAATCCGAATCTTCTTTATTTTATTATTTAATAACTCAGATTGATTCCTAATTCTCACGCGAAGAAGGGTTCTTACCAAAATTAATTCTTATATATAATTTAATCATTGCCGGAGAGTTTTAGCACCATGACCGTGTTGTATGAACTATGCTTCTTATTCCTATTATATTTATTAAGTTTTCTTGTTCAAACAAATTATTAGATTATAATACTATTTTACGTTGTATTTACTACCAAAAGATAAAAATCAAAATTTAATCGAAAACAAACACATCTCTATACAACAAGCAATGATTATATGGAGACCGTTAGGCCTGTTATCGGTCCAGATCTCGACCTACCTGATATCTAATTGATAAGCTTATCGGGTATCCAAAAACCGATCTGATAAGCTTATCGGATCCGATACTGTTCCCGGGAAATGATTCGATAATTTATTGGGTAACCGGACCGATTCCGTAATTTTATTTGCTACCCAGACTAATCCGGACTGGTTATCCCGATTAGCCGTTTCATCTAATACTGACCCGAATCCGGGAACCGATAACCCAAAATCATTCTTTTCACTATAAAAAAAAGGAAAAATTATCTAAGGCATCCTAATGAATAACTACTTTCATGCATTCAAATATATAAGTTCACAACTTTAACCATGCTTCAAGTTCATCAAAATACCAGCAAAAAGATAGAATGTTAAGATTACATATACTTGAAGCCTCAGAAACATATTTCATCATAAGCTTAATTAATTGATAAATTCATCAAAATACCAACATCATTCAGGAATCAAACTTCAATTAAGTAGACTAGGATAATACGTCATTGGCCTCAAAACAAGTTCATCATAGGCTCACCATAGGATCAAGCAAAACATTAAGGCAACAAGAGTACAAGACTGATTCATTTAAGGAGGTGGTTGAATTCTTGGCTCCTCCCAAATCAACCTCCCCAAAGTCATATTGCATAATTGTTTCATCTTATTCTTCTTCAAACTACATTAAAGGTAAAAATAGCCAAAATTAAAAGGGATAAAAGAAGACTGAAAAAAATTTAGAATAATTTACTTATAATGCTTCTTGATGAACCCCTTTTAATACCATAAGATTCTTTAATCCAATCACTACCGCATAGAAGCATCTCAACTGTATCAGTTCTCATTGAGGCTCTTTTTCCATCAATGATTTTGGATCCAACACGAAAGGTTGCCTCAGAAGCAACTGTAATAATTGTAATTGACAGTATATCATTATGCTTAACACTGGATATTTTGCTTCAATTACCTCCCACCATTGAAGAACATCAAAATGTGTTCAACCAGCTTGTACGCTTTCAGAGGCTCGGACAAATACACATCAAGATCAGATCTAGAAGTATTCACTACATCAACACTTTCACGAAAAGCCTCAAAGCTTTTCTTTCCTAAACCAAAACTTGTACGACAACCAGCATCTTTGTTTTTATTTTAGTATTGATCCTTTTTATTGTATGATTCTTGATACTGTTGTGCGGCGATTAATACGCCTCAATGGCGATCGGCATAATGATCTGAGAGCCAGTCATAGAAGACATACTCTGGGCAAACACCCAGCAGTCGGCACCCACGGCGATCGTCTTTTGGTATCCGGCGATCGTCTTTTGTTATTTGGCGATCGTCTATGATGTCCAACCAGAGACGATCGTCTTGTGCCACGTATGAGTCCAACATCCGTCAAAGTCGTCGAAGACCGAATCCTGGACGGTGACCCACATGCAGATCCACAAAGGGCGCCGACAGATAAGACCTTTGACCCCAGCCTGTCACCTACCTCACCTACCGACAGGGCCACCGAAAGGTACAAAGTGGGTCCTCCCCGGACAGCGACTCAGGACGCGTGCAGGCTTCCCATTGGCTCACACAGCTGGCCGCCAGCAGCAGCCCCAGACTTTAAGGGAACAACCCCACGTGACGGGGCGATCGGCCATCTTATTATAATATAGAAAACGACGGTCGTCCGCGATCGCCGGAGAGGTCCCAGCAACCTTGTCTCCTATAAATAGGAGGATCACAACAGTGGCTGAATAAAGAGAAGAAATCATCGTGAATACAAGTGCAAAACATACAGAGAGAGAATCAAAGATTCATCTGGCAATTTACTTACACATTCATAGTTATATTCATACATACTTACAGTACATCCCAAGCAAGAACTCACAGAGCTTCATATCTGGTTCTTCCGGCAATCTACACGCTCTATAGCTTAGATAACTAGAAGTCTTTACACTCATTGTAATAGATTCTAACATTAATATTTGTACTCCACAGTATATTTATTAATAACATCTTGCGAGAGCATTCAAGCCCGGGATTAACAACCCCGGCAAATCTTGTTTTATTTATTTTCTCACGGAAGTATTCTCGCATTTGTTGGTTGCTCGACCATTCCAGCAATATCTATCTTCGGATAATATTTCGGGCAACAATAATTGGCGCTAGAAGAAGGGCGATCTAAACCTTCATTTCTATTCCTACCGTCTCGAAGAACACTCACTGTTCTCCGGACATATACTTGAAGAAACACTCACTGTTCTTTAAAAGAAAAGCCTTCATAAAAATGACATCTGCAACGACCTCCAAAAGAGCCACCCTGCGATCTGCCGGAAACCTCATTCCGGCCAGGACCGAATCCCAGCCCACGGCGGAAGGTGACCACGGCGACGCAAGGATCTCACTCCCGCCCCCGAGGGACGGTCCTAGCCTCTCACTCGATCAGTTCCAGACTGCAGAACAGATTGAGGAGGCTATAGCCATCCCCAGGGAGCAATAGAGGGCATGCGACTCGCCCGCCATCACTCCGTCAGCCATCCGCCGAGCAGGCAAGCGGAAGCTCAAGGGGAACTATGTTGAGAAATCGACAGAAAGCCCCGAGCCGCAGGAAAAGGCTCTCGTCAAGCGGGATGACTTCATCTTCAGCCGCCTGGGAAGCGATCCCTCATGGAGACCCGGGCACTCAAGCCCCAGTCGGGAGACATCGGTATCCGAATCCTTTACCAGGAGTTCGGCATATCCGAATCCCAGAAGACAAGCCGGTCAGCGGGCCCCCGCTCGCCCCAGAAAGGAGCCCGCTGGCAGAGAACTCATCGTCCACCATGGGGCCAGGGGATCTGTGCACGATCACCTTGGCTCACGATCCGGGAGCCAATCAGCGAGCAGTCAGGCGACGGCGATGGCCGCCATGCAGCGCCAGCTCGACGAGATGAAGGCGCTCCTGGAAACTGGGGCAGGCGCCAGGAGATCGATCGCTGGACCAAGTGAACCACTCGCGGTCCAGATCGAGCTCGCCCCAGTACAACCAAAGATCGCTCTCCCACAAACACCTCTATATGAGGGGAGATCGGATCCGGAGACCCATTTGAGCAAGTTCCGAATCTACATAACCGGATGCGGAGCATCGGATTCGACGAAGTGTCGAATGTTTCCATTAACTCTGGGCGACCTCGCCCACAGGTGGTACATCTCACTACCACCCCGCTCAATCAATTGCTTTGAGAAGCTGGCGAACGACTTCACGTCGTACTTCGCCGCCAAAGTCGCTCGCCCAGAAGGCCCCCACCGCATGATGAAAATCAGGCAGGGGAAGGACGAGTCAGATGAAGATTACATCGACCGAGTAGACGAAATAGTCCTCACCGGCGAGCCCATTAGCGATGAGCTCGCTCTCTACTCAGTCCTGGGGGGATTCTGCGGCCACTCACCCATGTTCAGGCACCTCACAAAGGACATCCCCCCGACCTACTTGGTCTTCCGCGTCAGAGCCGCCGATTTCCTAGCCAGGCAGAGGATGCTCTCCCTCTGATTAGGCGAGGGATCCGCTGGAGAAGGGAGGACGCCATCCCACGTCCAGAAGAAGGCGGTCGCCAAGCCGAGAAAGGCGGTCGCTAAGCTGCCTGGTGAGTTCAAAGCCTTCGAGGATGTGGAGGTCCACCTTCTCCACAACCTCAACTTATCTCCGACCCACATCTTCAACGCAATCAAGGGGCGCGAATGGCTTTCCAAACCAAAGCCGATAAAGGACCACGGTCATCTAGATCGCAGCAAATTCTGTGCCTACCACAAGAGTCCCGGCCACAACACCAGCCAGTGCCGCGACCTCCTCAGACAACTCTGGCGACTGTTTGAGGAAGGCAAATTAGACAACTTGGTCACCAAGCCAGAACCTAGGACAGAGAGGACCGAAGGGCGCGAGCGCCGACAAAACGAAAGAACCCCTCCCAATCCGGTCGCCAGGATCGAGCATGAGCTGGAGTATTTCGACGAATCAATTCCTCTGATCAACCCTGGCGGTCGGATCAATATGCTTCAAGAAGGAGGTGGAAACCTCGGGGGCCTTTCTCCGGTTTCCACCATGTCAAACAGGAAGCGAAAAGCCGAACTGAGGGTGTTCGCCGGGGTCCATGTCGTGGTACCTCCAGAGCCGACCATCTCTAAAGACGCGCTCATCACCTTCTCCAACAAGGACATGGAGGGAGTGCAATGCCCCAAAGAGGATGCATTGGTGATCTATGCTTGTATCCTTGGGAAGATGGTCGATCGCATGCTGGTTGACAATGGGAGTTTCTGCAATATCATATTCAAATCCGCCCTGGACCAGCTCGGCAACTTGACCAAGTTCATCAAGCCATTCGACACCGTGCTCCAAGGGTTCGGAGACAACACAGTCCAAGCCTACGGAAGGATCAAGCTCTCTGTCGAGCTAATATGCTTTTACGATCCCAAGGTTAGGATTACTAGGAACCTAAATTTTGTAATCATAGATAGGCCCAGCATCTATAATGGGTTCCTAGGTCGTCCATTTTTAGAAACCTTTGAGGCGGTCGCCTCTTCTTTCTTTTACTGTATCAAATTTCCCACTGCTGATGGGACGGTCGGTACTCTAAAAGGTGATCAGCTAATGGCAAAGAAATGTTTGAATTACTCCTATGTCATAACTTCTTTCAATACTTCCCATGCAATTTGTAATGTCGAGACGATCGACAATCAACCCATGGAGATCGACGGACCAAGCACATCGTACCAACCCGACTCGGAGGACGCCATCTCACATCGATTAACGGATGACATCGAGCCAAGGATCGGTTTCGAGCCAAGTCTCGACATCGATCCAAGGGTCGAGTCCAGAAATCGTTCCAAACGAGAGGCGAGCGTCCCCGTTGAAGAGTTGGAGAGTATAACGATAGATCCGGCTCGCCCGGAGCGGGAAGTACAGATCGGCGCAAGCATAGATCGCGAATTAAAAGAAGGTCTGAGCAATTTACTACGTAAGAACATCGGAGTCTTTGCCTGGTCGCATCAAGATATGGCTGGCATAAGTCCTGAACACGCTTGCCACTATCTAAAGATCGACCCGGCAAGGAAGCCTGTTCACCAGAAACATAGGAAATTCGGTCCTGAGAAGTACGCAGTGCTCGATATAGAGGTTAAAAAGCTACTCAACAACAAACTAATTGGAGTAGCTACAGACGAACCACAGTGGGTCGCCAACGCGGTGCTCGTCAAAAAGCCAAACGGCTCCTGGAGGTTATGCATCGACTTCACCGACCTCAACGCGGCATGTCCAAAAGATTACTTTCCAATGCCTCATATTGATCACTTGGTCGATAGTACTGCAGGCTGCGAAATAATGTCGTTCATGGATGCCTTCGCCGGATACCATCAAATCCCAATGGCGGAGAAAGACATAAAACACACATCTTTCCACACGGAAAAGTACATATACTTTTGGGTCCGAATGCCGTTCGGCTTGAAGAATGCGGGGGCAACCTACCAGCGTCTAGTCAATGGAATGGTCGCCAATCAGATCGGCAAGACCATGGAGGTCTACATTGACGACATCGTGGTCAAAAGCCTCAAGAAGGAAGACCACCTCAATGACCTCGTCGAGGCGTTCGCCATCCTCGAGAAGTTCAACATGATATTAAACCCCAAGAAATGCAACTTCGGGGTGGGCTCCGGAAAATTCCTGGGGCACATCGTGAGCCAAAGGGGAATCGAGGCGAACCCCACCAAGATTCAGGCGATCCTCGACATGCAGGAGCCACGGAATGTCAAGCAGGTGCATCGACTCACAGGTTGTCTAGCCGCCCTTAACCGTTTCATATCTCGGCTCGGCGATAAAAGTAAGCCTTTCTTCGCGACCATAAAGAACAAGAAGTTCGCATGGACGAAGGAGAGTCAAGTATCGTTCGCCAAAATCAAAGAATATCTATCTAACCCCCAGATCCTGTCAAAGCCGATCCTCGGTTAGAAATTATTCCTTTACCTAGCGGCCTCGGAGGTCGCACTGAGTGCCGTTTTGGTGCGAGTGGAGGGACAAGTCCAGTTGCCGATCTACTACGTTAGTCAAGTGCTCCACGACGCAGAAACACGTTATACACCTCTGGAGAAGATCGCATATGCTCTTGTCATGAGTGTTCGCAAGCTAAGGGCCTACTTCATCAAACATCATGTGGAAGTTCTGACAACTCTCCCTCTAAGGGAAGTTCTACACCGACCGGACACCAACGGGCGACTCCTCAAGTGGTCACTGGAGATCGCCCAATTCGGTATCACGTATGGTCCTCGCACAGCGATTAAAGGCCAGGCTCTGGCAGACTTCGTGGTGGAATTAACATTTCCTCACAGTCCGAACCAGATCGCCCGCCCTGCCTGGAAGGTGTACGTAGATGGCTCGGCGACCAACTCGCGAGCAGGGGCAGGGATTGTCCTCATCAGCCCCGACGGGCAAAGTTTCACAAATGCTGTGCGTTTCAGGTTTCGTGTGACCAACAACGAAGCCGAGTATGAAGCCTTGGTAGGCGGGCTCGATCTAGCCGTCACCCTAGATGTTCGTCGCCTCCATATCTTCATGGAATCCCTCTTGGTCGTGAACCAAGTCAAGGGAGAATATGAGGCGCGCGGCGAACAGATGGTCAAATACCAAGAATTGGTCGCCGAAATGTGCACAAAATTTGAGGAAGTGATAATCGAACAAGTCCCGAGAGAGCACAACTCCCAGGCCGATGCCCTATCCAAGCTAGCGTCATCGGATGGGGCAACCGATTTCTCTAATATCCAAATCACAAAGTCAGCAAGGCCGGCGATCGATAGAAACCTGGTTACCACAATTGCTGTTGCCGAGGAGAACTGGATGACTCCATTCGTCAAATACTTAAAGGACGGAACGGTCCTCGATGACCGTATCAAAGCTCGCCAACTCCAGCTCCGTGCGACCAGATACACCCTATTGACGACCGTCTTTACAAACGAGCTTTCAGCCTTCCCCTCCTCAAGTGTATTACATCGTAGGAAGGTCGGCTCGTTTTAGCCGAGATCTATGACGGGATCTACAGAAACCATGCTGGCGGGCGAGCTCTCATCCATAAAACAACCAGGCAAGGTTTTTTCTGGCCCTCACTTCAGAAGGATGCGATCGCCTACGCCAGATCATGTCACAGGAGTCAAGTAATGGGCCCAAACATCAAGCTCTCCCCCGAGCAGCTCACTTCAATGTACAGACCATGGCCTTTCGCCCAATGGGGGATCGACCTTATAGGTCCTTTGCCGACGGCGCCAGGGGGTTGTAAGTTTGCCATCGTAGGGGTCAATTATTTCACTAAATGGGCTGAGGCCGAACCGCTCAACAAGATCGGTCATGAACAAGTAATCAAGTTCATCTGGAAGAACATCATATGCCGATTCGGTCTACCCCATGCCATCATCTCCGACAACGGAATGCAGTTCGACGGATTAGAAGTCATGCAATTCTGCGAGAAGTGGGGAATCAAAAAGTTGTTCTCGGCCCCCTACCACCCTCAGACGAATGGGCAGGTAGAAGACATAAACAAAATCCTCAAACACACGATTAAAGCACGACTCGAATCCAGGCAAGGACGATGGGCGAGCGTGCTCCCAGACGTTTTGTGGTCTTATCGAACGACGACCCGAAATTCAACCGGTGAAACCCCATTCGCTCTCGCCTTCGGAACAGAAGCGGTGATCCCTTCAGAGATCGCCGTTCTCAGCCATCAAACCGAACAAGAGATGACGACAGACAATGATGTGGCCCGACGGATCGACCTTGACATGCTCGAAGAACGACGACTGACCTCAGAAATAAAGGACACAATCCATAAAAGGAGATCCGAGAAGTTCTTCAATTCGAAGGTCAAAGAAAGAAGGTTCCAAGTGGGCGATCTCGTCCTCAAAAATATCCAGACCCACACAGGTGTCTTTGGTCCGAACTGGGAAGGACCCTTCAGGATATCTAAGTGGCTGACTAAGGGAGCCTACGAACTTGAACACCCTGACGGCACTCCGGATCAATATCACTGGAACGCCGTACATCTGAAGAAGTACTACCAGTGAAAACTTTGTATTCAGTTTTAAATACCCTATGTACGAGGAATATAATGAGATTTCTTCCTATCCCATCTATTTTAGCAATCGCCCCACCAGGCATATCGTATACCGTCGAGGATCGTCGTTCAAACATGGCGATCCGAGCTAGAAACAATGCAGCCATGATCCTGGAGGTCGATCGAACCGACAACTTCGCCCATGCAAGGTTTCTTTGGGATGAGATCGCCCGCCCTTCGTTTAAGTACGAGGCCGGCGTAGCCGAAGGACCCTCCAAACTAATCTACGGACACGTTCGCATGCCCTCAAGGTACATCATCTAACCTAATGTACCCGGACAAGGCGGCGCGTCCCTACCCCTTCACAACGTATACCATCGAGGGTCGCCATCTAACATGCCGACCCGAGGTAGAAAAGTGCTAACAAAGCCGCAGACGTGGAGTCGAATAAACTGACGACGACCCGTGTAAGGACTCCTCCAGACCAAGACCGCCCAATTTCGTTTAAGTACAAGGCGGGCGCAGCCTAACGGAGGACCCTCACAAAAAAGTGAGTCGCGGGAATATCCCTCGCACACAAAGACACGGTCGTGGAGGTTGGTCCATCGAACTCCGCGACCGTCACGGTTCCTCAAAATTGGCGAAACTGAAGATAGCTCACCAGACATACTATTTTTGTTCCCTTACTTACAATAAGTAAACAAAAACAAGGGGGCAAAGGAGGGGAGCTGATCCTAAATGCGATCGGAAAGAAGGAACCGTACCCGATCGGCTTCGTTCAAACACACGCAGGACGATCGGAATTGTTCAATAATATTTACAAGTAAGAATTTCCAAACATGTCAATACATTCAACATTCAAACAATCGATCGGACGAACAAGACATCGGAAGCAATCATACACACACTTGTAAATATTCGCATGCAAACATTTAAAGGTGATCGTACATAAAAAGAAACAGGTGCGAAAAAAGGAGTATTTTATTCAAGGAGTTCGTACAATACAAAGCCCGAAAGAAATACTAAGAAAAAGCAAAAAGTTACAAGCAAAGGAAGACAAAGAAATCTCTCAGGGTTCCTCCGGCTGGTCTTCACCCCTAGGTGGCGGATCGGCACACGCTCCCCCATTGGCCTCAGGATAAATGAGTTTATCCGGAAAAGCATACCAACTCAAGTCGATCCCCAAGTGGACGAGGTCAAGGATCGGCAGGGAAAACTCCGGATGCAAAGGGTGCTCGAGTGCATAGTCCTTGAAGCTCTCCATCATAGGACCGATCTCGATCCCTACCTTTTTGGCGGCTCGGACAGCATCGGCGTAGGCCACATAATAGGCGAACTCGCCGACGAGTGCCACATTGAGGTAGGGATCGGTCTCGATCGCCTTTAGCTGCCCTCTCAACTCCGTGGTTGTATTCTCAGCTTCCGCTAACTCGACCACCTTGGCGGCCATTTCTCCCTTAGCCTTCTCAAGCTCTCCCTTCGCCGTCTCTAGCTCGCTGTTGAGCCGATCCACCGTCGCCTTCAACCCGGTCGCCTCCTCCTGCGAGGCCACATACATCCGGCGAGCTTCCTTCTCCTGGTCGTGGAACCGATCGGCCACTTTCTTAGAGCGGCTCAGCTCCTGCTTCATCCGATCGATATCCTGCTTAGCTCGTTTGGCCGTCTCTAAGTACTCCTTCTCCATAGCCTGGATCCGATTAGCAAAATCGACGTTTGTATTCCGAGCGGCCTCAAGGTCTTGATGGAGGCGAGCATTAGAGGGTCGCCCCTCGTAATCCTTGGCAGCTTGGACGGCCATCGTCGCCGTCTGGAGAGCGAGGGCAATGGTTGCCTGCATGGCATCTCCAGACCGCCGACGAGCGATCGCATCGAGATCGGTCGTCCAAGCCTTAGGAAGAGAGGTGATGGATTTCTGGACGTAAGTAGGGACGTCGAGGGACTTCTGCGGAGACTTGCTCGCCAGGAAATCTAGCACCATCGGCGAGACGTCCGGATCAGCAAGACGGACCCTGTAACAAAAAAAAAAGAAAACAAAGGAGTTAGTATATACCCTACTCAAATTGCCTAACTCGGAAAGATCAATCCGGTCTTACCTGTTGACCAACTCGGGGTCGCGGCCAAAATAGGGCTTGCCCCGAGAAGTTTCAGCTTCGGCGATCGCCGCATTTTTCAAAAAGCCGGCCGAGGACCTAGAGCCAGACGCCGAAGGCCTAGGGCCAGACCCCTCCACCATCGGAACAGCAGAGATGGGGGAAGCGGCGACCGGCGGCTCCAGGATAGATACGTCCGCCTCAGCCGTCGGCAGGGACCCCTCCGGCCTCTGCCTCTTGCGGTTGCGCTGGAGTTGTTCCTCCTCTTGAATTTCCGGCTCGGCGACCGGCACCACAGCGAGCCTCACCACAGGGACGGGGCGAGACGTCGTCGCAGCAACGCGACCCGTCTTCTTACCCTGGTGAAGACGACCGATGAGACCAGGGTTAGACATGGCGATTTCCTGCGGTGGCTCGGAGAAGCGGGGAAAATGAATCTCTGCCAAAGAACAAATTCAAACAAGTTAAACACCTCTTTCAATCAGACGATCGTCAAGCAAGGAAGAAGTAAAATTTATACCTGGAACTTTCAAAGGCTGAGGGAAGTGAAACAACCGAGCTCCCAACCGATGAAGTTCGTGACCGAGTGAGCGAACGTCTATGTAGGAATCCGGCAAGGCACGAATTCTCTCCCAAACGATCAAGAAATCGAAGGGGAGATCGCCGATCGCTGGAACAAGGGACCCTGCAAAAAGGAAACAAAATTAGATTAGTCCAAGACGTATCCGATCAAAGGGAGAGTTAAAACCCTTACTCGGATTCCTCTCCCGAAAATTAGTGGGGATCTCCAACTCTTCCTCCGGCCTATCACTTGACTCCGATCGCCACGCTCCGCCGACCCAGCACCATTTTGCCAGGTCGCCCCGGGTTTTGTTCGGCACACCAAGGACCACTCTTCCCATTCGACCTTGAATGTGATTACCGCTGATCGACCCTTTCTGCACAGCCATTTTGAAGAGATAGTTCATTTCCATCGCAGAAAGGAGACGGAACAACCGGTGACCGCCGAAAAGTGTCAAGGTACAGATGATCTGTAGCCAGGCGTTCAGCATCAGTTGGAGCGGCGCCAGATTCCAGGCGATCAACAAATAGGATACGGCGAACGGCAAGGGGAATCGCAGGCCGGCCTCCATAATCATATCACTAACGGCGACCAGACCCTCGGGAGGTTGATCGGCACGTTCATTTTCCGAGGGCACGTACAGTGAAACATCAGAAGGAATGTGATATTTCGCCCTCCAGCGTCTCAAGTCTTTCCAGGTCGCCGAACTCCGGATCTGACCAAGAGTCCACTGAGACGGGTCAGCGGCCCGGAACGCCATCCGCTTCACACATTCGTAGGGATGAGCGGCGGAATACGCTTCGAAATCAAATTCTGGACAGGGTACGACGATCCCCTCCATGAGCCTAGCAAAATCTATATAGGCAGGGCCAAATACGCTATCCTTTTCCCAAGACAACCGCACCAGTTCATCTTCATCCACCGGCGAACCCCCTCGCTCCGCCGTCGCCGCAGATCTTGCCACTTCGGCCTCATTGAAAAGCTCCTCAAGTTCTGCGGGTGCAATCCCCACACGAATAGCCTAAACGGCCATTTCCATATGGAGTCCCGCGGGAATTTCCTCCCGGTCAGGCGAAGCTGCGGCGGCGGAGGTGCTTCCGGTCTCCAAGGTCTTAGATCCTCCAGACATGTTATAAAAGGTAAAGGGGATGAGAAGATGGGTTTTCTTACCTAAAAAAGGAGGACGATCGGCACAAGGAGCTTCGAAAATTTCTGCAGAGTCTCAGCAAGAAGGCAAGGGTGCGTGAAGAGTAGAAATGAAATAGCCCTAGCCCCTTTTATAGACGGAAGCGGGGGTCTCTGTGCAAATAGGCAAAATTCCGAGGACTGGAGTGCAACCGTCGGGGAGGGGACACATTAAATGCAGCCCTCGAATCCCGCGTACGCGTCTTTTCGAGGGCACGCCAGGCGACAAGTCTGCCAAACCGTCGGACCCCCCCAATGGTAGCGCGACGCGTGTCCTTGCAACGTTTCGAGAGCCCGCCTTCCTTTCCCGCTGCTCCCAACGCAAAGGAGATCGTCCAAATTTGAAATTAGATCGTTTGATCGTCTAAACACTGGCGATCGCCAACAGTACCACCTCACCCCGTGTTTTCAATATCGAAGCGAGCTGGGGGGCAATTGTTATGCGGCGATTAATACGCCTCAATGGCGATCGACATAATGATCTGAGAGCCAGCCATAGAAGACATACTCTGGGCAAACACCCAGCAGTCGGCACCCACGGCGATCGTCTTTTGGTATCCGGCGATCGTCTTTTGTTATTTGGCGATCGTCTATGATCTCCAACCAGAGACGATCGTCTCGTGCCACGTATGAGTCCAACATCCATCAAAGTCGTCGAAGACCGAATCCTGGACGTGACCCACGTGCAGATCCACAAAGGGCGCCGACAGATAAGACCTTTGACCCCAGCCTGTCACCTACCTCACCTACCGACAGGGCCGCCGAAAGGTACAAAGTGGGTCCTCCCCGGACAGCGATTCAGGACGCGTGCAGGCTTCCTATTGGCTCACACAGCTGGCCGCCAGCAGCAGCCCCAGACTTTAAGGGAACAGCCTCACGTGACGGAACGATCGGCCATCTTATTATAATATAGAAAACGGCGGTCGCCCGCGATCTCCGGAGAGGTCCCAGCAACCTTGTCTCCTATAAATAGGAGGCTCACAACAGTGGCTGAATAAAGAGAAGAAATCATCGTGAATACAAGTGCAAAACATACAGAGAGAGAATCAAAGATTCATCTAGAAATTTACTTACACATTCATAGTGATATTCATCCATACTTACAGTACACCCAAAGCAAGAACGCACAGAGCTTCATATCTGGTTCTTCCGGCAATCTACACTCTCTACAGCTTAGATAACTAGAAGTCTTTACACGTATTGTAATAGATTCTAACATTAATATTTGTACGCCACAGTATATTTATTAATAACATCTCGGGAGAGCATGCAAGCCCGGGATTAACAACTCCGACAAATCTTGTGTTATTTATTTTCTCACGAAAGTATTCTCGCATTTGTTGGTTGCTCGACCATTCCAGCAATATCTATCTTCGGATAATATTTCGGGCAACAACATATACAACGTAAGTAATTCATTTAAGTTGTTAGTCAACTTCTCTTTCTGTGTATCAACATTATTACTTGTTGGATACAAGAAACCAAACACTCAAGTAATGAAAAACATTTTGTACCTAAAGGTACCAAGACAACAAGGCATCAAGATAGGCAACAACCAACAAGATAGGATCTAGAACTGCCTCAGAACTTCACAGGCAATTAGGCAACAAGATATGAAACAACATAGACAACATCATAGGCAACAACCTAGGCAACAAGATAGGAAACAAGGCAACAACATAGGCAACAACAAGATCAAAGTGTAGTATCCATCTGTAATCGGTGTAGTATCAATTTTGTGTCAGTATAATATCAACATAGGTAAAACTGATTTAGTTCTGCAATAACATAGACAAAAAGATAGGCAACAAGCTAAGACTCAGAACAATTTCATCATAGGCAACAACATAGGCAAAATCATAGGCAACAACATAGGCAAAAAGATAGGTAACAACATAGGCAAATAAAAGATAGAGTTAATTACATAAATCATCCTTGTGGTTTGTCGGGTTTCACAGGTTTAGTCCCTATACTTTTTTTCCAGCGGGTCATGTCCTTGTGGTTTTTGATCCGTTACGGGTTTAGTCCTTGTGGTTTGTCGGGTTTCACAAGTTTAGTCCCTATACTTTTTTTTTCAGCGGGTCATGTCCTTGTGATTTTTGATCCGTTATGGGTTTAGTCCTTTGACCAATAATTCTGTTAGTTGATCGTTAATTTGAAGGATATTTTTGTCTTTTCATGTTTATTATTATTATTATTATTTGAGTACGTTGTAATTATCTCTTTATTTTATGATTATCTTCTTATACATATAAAGATCGAGTCCTTAAATTTATCGTGGAGTCTTAATGACTCCAATTTTTATGTCTTAATTATTATAGAGTCTTAAAGCTTCAACTCATTATCTTTAACATCCGAATTTAATACACAACCATCAATACAAGAAAACCAAAAGACCATAAAACATAAATAACCAAACGATTGGGACATGTTAGGTTAAGAGTTTCATTTCCTTATTAATTGAGGATAGTTAATTACAATCATTCATAAGTTACATGGAATGGGGCCTATAAATAACACATACATTTCTTTAGCTTGCCACACCTCCAAATTGATATTAAAGTCTTGAATTACTGAAAATAAGCACAACAAGTTTGATTATTAAAATATCATCTATCTTATCTTATCTTATATGGCGGTTGGTTGTTACAAAAACCCATGAAACATACGTAGTTGGGGATGCGCCTGTTGCAAATGGTTCCAAGTCGATTGGATCAGTCGAAGCTGGACTCACACCATTGTGCAAAGATGGGTTGGTGACTCGCCAAATCCTAATAATGAGGACATGGGTAACTTCTACTCCGCGGGGTATGACCCTTTTTACGTCCACCATTCGAATGTCGACCGTATGTGTAAACTCTCGAAGTATTTGGGCATTATAGGGACTAAATCTGTGAAACCCGACAAACCACAAGGACTAAACTCGTAACGGATCAAAAACCACAAGGACGTGACCCGCTGAAAAAAAAAGTATAGGGACTAACCTGTGAAACCCGACAAACCACAAGGACTAAACCCGTAACGGATCAAAAATCACAAGGACATGACCCGCTGAAAAAAAAAGTATAGAGACTAAACCTGTGAAACCCGACAAACCACAAGGACGATTTATGTAATTAACTCTAAAAGATAAAAGTGTAGTATCAGTTCTATATCAGTTACCTAGGATCACGAAATGCACCAATTGAAATTATTAAGTTGTTTGGGCTCCAGATTTGTTATATTTAGCCTTCACTTGAGCGACCAAAATCTGAAGGTGTAGCTTTTCTGAAGCCTCAGAATGTTTGTCTAATGGAACTTTAACTCTAAATTGTAATATCCGACGGGAATTCTTACTTACTGTTGTATTATTCGGATAATTCAATACTGTTATAGTCTTGCTGCATTTGTTTAATGTTTATTGGTGTTGGAATATATCATAATAGACTTGAATATAACTATAATTCGCACTATGATTGATTTCTCGACATTGTGTAGATAAGTGCATTTTTGAACTGGTAATTCTGTGTTTAACGTACGCTAACCCTTTAACATAACGTATGCTATCTTGTTGGTTTTACGTACGTAAGGGAAGTGCTGTTTATGTACATAATGCTTGTAGTCTTATCCGATCTCAACTTTCGGCGTGTGAGGTCGGGCGTGATTCGAATATCTGACCTTTTTGTAGCAGCCTAGTTGACCTACATTATGTACGTAATGCTCATAGACATAACGTACGTAATGTTATTCGTGTTTTAGTCCAGTAGCCTCTGGAACTAGATTATGTACGTAACACTTTTGGTGCAGCGTACGTAAGGGTACTAACGTACGTTATCTTCTTAGGTATAACATACGTAACGAACTGTACAGTTATAAGAAGACAACTTGTGTCTTTCATTTTGCATGTCCAACTCCGATATTCCTCCCTTATAAACATCCCCCTGCCTCCCTAGACCAATTATACCTCCTTCCAACTTGTGTTTGAGCTTTGCATCTTGATTGGAGCTTGTTGATTGGAAGTTTAGAGTCATTCTTGAAGCTTAGAGTGTATTCTTGTGGTTTTGGTGTATTGTTCTTCATTTCTGAAGGTATGTTATATGATTACACTCTATAAATTCGTAGTTATAATGCTAGTGATAAAGTACACTTCACCTAATGTTGAATTAATCAAGCAAAACATGTTTGTAGTTAAGCTTTTAACAACTTAATGATGAATATGGTGATTAAGGGTTTTGTATTGATGTGTTCTTGGTGTTTTAATGGTGATGATCATGTGTAGTAAAACCACACTCTCCTTGCTGGACTATTAACATAACTAGGACAATAATAATCCTTAGTTTCATTTTAGATAGGTTGATTTGTAGAATTGTTATCGTTATATTGAATCAAACTATCATGCTTAGGGAGATTTTGAATTAGATGAACTTAGGTTCCTCATTGGAATTGGTTGAACCTTGAATTACATCAACATAAGGTTATAGTTCACAGATGTTTAATTCACCTTAATGATGATTTCGTGATGATCTTGTGATGAATAACTTGACTATATCGTTAACTAAGGTGAACTCATAACCGATGAACATAGTAATAATTTTACAAACCCACGATTCGTTGAACAATGGTAATCGCTGAGTAACCTTTGTTTTGATCAATGTTTTGTGGAATGTAGTTGTTTTGATAAATTCTCATCCGTTTGAACCATACGAATAATGGAGAACACCTTTGGTGATAACCGAAAATGAGAATAAATTGAAGCTAGTGTGAATATTTGAAATTTAATTATGATGTTACAAAGATAGTTGAACTAAGCGAATTGAATTTAGGATATCGATTTGTTTAACTAGATATCGATAGTTATGAAAATATGTTACTGAATGGATTGTATCCCTTACAAGGTTGATTGCTCGAGTAACCGATATTAAGTCGAGGACCGTTCATTCGTTCGACAAGGATGGTTTATTCTCGTCTCCGTATTGAGGCAAGTTATCTTGCTTGGTTATAATGATGTTTGGATTCTTGTGATGATTATGCGTTTCGTGTATATGAAACACTTATAAATTTGTGGCCCGTGATTTGATATTATTCTTGATGATGTTCCGTTTTCATCGTGGGATTGCATTCCCAAGTTCCTCACTTTTGAACCGTTGATATCATTGATCCTTATTGTCATTTCGGTGAGTTTCTTGATCCTTAATCGGATACGTGATTTATTAAATTCGTTGTCATGTTGTATCGTGACATATCCGGAATCATATCTGCATTCCGATTGGTTATTGTGTAGGATTTTTAGCCAGACACATATATAGTCATGCGTGGATGTTTCCGTATTGGACTGTGCACACGAGATGTAGTTCATGAGGCTAATTAGGTACATTGTCTCACGTATATCCTGGATTCCGTATACGGGGTGGACATGTGCACTGACACATTTTTGGATCGGGCATACTGTGATGTCCATCTTGAGCCGTACTATTTTGGTCGTTCATAGTCCATTAATATATCTGGATGTGTTTGACGTTTTGTGATTAATCGTTCATACGTCCGAGGGGTATGTTCGTTAGTCGGGATGTTTTCCTTGAAATCTTATATATACGAATTGTATAATATCTTGAGAATCATTTATCTTATATATCTGACCCTGTGTTGGGCGAAATACTTGTGTTGTATTTTAGGTCGAGGCAAAGGCAAGGCACGGGAAGATCATGGTGATGGCGAAGGGTTCGAAGGATACTAGTTTGGGGGCCCCAAGTCTTCTGTTGTCCGGTTTTGTCGAACCGTGTAATGTTATCTTTCTGCTTTATTTAAATTGTGGACAAATGTATTGTTATTTTAGGTATAGTCCATCTCCATATGGATTATACTTGTATTTTGGATCCTGTGTATAATAAGGCCGTTGGCCATACTACTGTAAACTCCTCATCAGAGTAAGTATTATGTATTGTGGTTTGGTATCACAAGTATTGTGTATTTAATCTATATTTTGGGTATCGTCTGGTGGGTCCCAGTGTGGGGTCCACGACACTGTAATGACCGCCTTTTTGGGGTGTTATAGAAGATAGTATCAGAGAGTCGATTTTTTTTGAGTCATTGTGTATTGAACTAGTATCAAGAGACCTTCGTGTCATGTGTGACCTGTGCAAGCGCCTGATCCTACGAGCCAAATGCGGTACGTACTTTATGAGCCATGATTTAATTACTGGCATGATATTGATATCGGAATGGATCTCTTTGCTGATCTTGATATTTTGAGAATTTGTGACAGGATTTATCTGCTTGATAATTCGAAGTGGATTCTGGATTGATTATATGATTGAAATTTTTCGACTCAACGTCGATATGATATTCGGTGTAACACTCATAGTGTCAATAATTCATTATGAACTGTTTTCTCGAATATTAATTCCTTGTTGCTATTAACTTAGCATGAATTTTGATTGGTATCATAAACTGTACTTATGGTTTTCATTATGAATTGATTCTTTCAATATGGAAAGAAACCTGGGAGTCCATAGCAGATGGGGACGAGGCTGCAAACGGGGCCGAATCCCGATACCACGGGCCAACAGGCATGCGAATGCAGAGCATAGTTCCGCAGGCAGTGATTCGCCTTCTAGGGACCAATCGCACCACACTGGACGCGAGGATGCGCGTGTCGATCCTTACGCTTTGATACAGGGCATGATGGCTCAGATGACCTAAATGGGTCAGTTAATGAAAGATATGCATAGAGCTACTACCGACAAGCAACAGGGACCACCTCCTGTACATGGCGGACTGGTGAGTCAGATCATCATCGACATCTCTCGCCAGCAAACCCCGACTTTTGAAGGCTCCTCTGAGCCTGCTGATATCGTGCATTAGATTGAACACTTCGAGAAATTATTCGATATGGTAGACTGTCCAGCAGAGAATAGCGTCTCTGTAGCAGCTTACTACCTTGGCAAGGGCGCCCACACCTGGTGGCTTTCGGTGAGGCCAGCTGATGGCGTATGTACTTGGGAGGAATTTAAAAATCTCATGCTAGACCGTTACTATCCGGGTCCTCTCCGTGAGGCCAAACTTTCAGAATTACTGAATCCAGACCCGTCCGAAGATGATGATGTACTATCTGTTGCCGAGAAATTCCAGCCACTTCTTCCTTTTGCCTCGACGATTGTTCGAATGGAGGCTGATAAGATCAAATATTTTCTCAAGAGGCTAAAAACCCCGAATGACAATGCAACTACTGAATCACCATTGTACGACCCTACCGGAGTTCATCGAGAAAGCTCTGGAGTATGAACTGACCGCGAAAGAAATTTCCAAGAAGCAACCACAATCCAACAACAAGAAATTCAGGAACCAGAACCAGACTGACAGCAACTGGGGAACATTCAAGAGACCCCAACCAGTGCCAAATTCTTCTGAACGGCCACCCATGGCGTCGAAGCCAACCACATCGCAACCTCGAGCGGTCAGCCTATCTGTTGTGTGCTATAACTGTGTAGACCAGGGGCACATCAATTCTAAATGCCCGAAATGGACATCGTGCTCGTTATTGTAGGAGTGGACCAGGACGTACTCCAGCAGCACCTCATTTTCCAGTTCAGACTTCCGTCTAGGACCGTGTACCTCCGTCCGCTTCTTATCAGACTACCGGGGCAAACAGAGGGATGGGCTATGGAAATGAAGCTGGCACATCTGGTATCGGGGCTGCAAAACCCAGAGTCTACGAGATGAAGAAGGCCGACGATCCCGAAGCCAGCATGATTGCAGGTACTTTCAAGATCCGATCTCAGCCTGTCTGTGTTCTTTTTGCTACTAATGCTTCACACTCCTTTTTATCTGCTTCTTGTTTGAGTCATTTTCAATTAGATCATGTTACCAATTGTGAACCATATATAATTGGTCTACCCTATGGTAGAAGAATTTTTGGGAATCGTGAAGTACAGAACTGTCCGATTCGCATGAACGACCGTGAGTGGTTGTCGAATTTAATTGTGGTCGATTTATCTAAAGATGATGTGATCTTGGGTATCGATTGGATGGATCGTGATGATGCCATACTTAGTGTCCTCAAGCGAACAGTGACCGTCACATCTGACGATGGTGTTGAGTGTACTTTACAGGGTGATAATCCCAGCCGTTCCGGGAGAGTCATCAGCGTTATGAAAGCAGTGAAACTGCTTAATCAGGGGTGTATTGGCTATTGGTGTTTCATGACCAAAACAGCGGATCGACCAGTCGAATTGGCCGATATTCCGGTAGTCCGAGACTACACAGACATATTTCCAGATGAGTTGCCATGCTTACCTCCACATCGTGATGTAGAGTTCAATATTGAGTTAGAGCCAGGTACGTCCCCGCTTTTGAAAGCACCGTATCATATGGCTCCGACTGAGATGCAGGAGTTGAAAAGACAGCTTGAGGATTTGATAGAGAAGGGCTATATTCGACCTAGTGCGTCCCCTTGGGGAGCACCAGTGCTATTTGTACGGAAGAAAGATGGGTCCCTACGTCTGTGTATTGATTATCGTGAGCTGAACAGGGTAACCATTAAGAACAAATATCATTGCCGCGTATTGATGATTTATTGGATCAGCTTCAGGGGGCTGCCGTGTTTTCTAAGATCGACTTGAGGTCTGGTTACCATCAGTTGAGGATTCGTGAGTCTGACATTTCAAAGACCACTTTTTGTACTCGCTATGGGCATTATGAGTTTGTAGTGTTGCCTTTTGGACTGACTAATGCACCGACAGTATTCATGGAGTTGATGAATCGGGTCTTTATTAATTATCTAGATCACTTTGTAGTTGTTTTTATCGATGGCATTTGATTTACTCTCGTGACTGTGAAGAACATGAGCGTCATCTCCATCAGGTTCTCGATGCTTTGAGGCGGGAGCAACTTTATGGGAAATTTTCTAAATGTGAGTTCTGAATGCGTGAAGTTATCTTTCTCGGACATGTGATATCAGCTGATGGGATGCAAGTAGACCCACAGAAGACAGAAGCTATCCGAGACTGGCTACCACCAAAGAAGGTGAAGGAAGTATGCAGTTTCTTGGGACTAGCAGGTTATTACCGACGGTTCGTGGAAGGTTTTTCCAAGATTGCCCAACCGATGACTAATCTGTTGAGGAAGGATAATAAGTATTTATGGTCAGAGGCATGTGAGAGGATTTTTGATGAGCTCAAGAGTCAGTTGATTTCGGCACCTATTTTGGTTCTACCTAAAGGAACGGAATGATTCGTGGTGTATAGTGACGCGTCTAAACAGGGCCTTGGATGTGTACTAATGCAAAACCCGAAGGTGATCTCCTATGCATCAAGACAGCTACAACCTTACGAGGTATTTGCTTTAAAAATCTGGCATCACTATATATATGGAGTTGCGTGTTAGATTTTTACCGATCACAAGAGCCTAAAGTACATTTTTACTCAGAAGGAGTTAAACATGAGGCAAAGAAGGTGGCTAGAACTCATCAAAGATTATGATATCGAGATCCTTTATCATCCGGGCAGAGCAAATGTAGTTGCTGACGCTTTGAGTCGTAAAACAATACAGGAGCAAATGCTTGCCCGCTTGACAGTTCAGAGAGAATTGCAGTTAGAGTTGGTGAGGCCGGAAATTGAAGTCTGGTTACAGCGTATTCAGGGAAAACTCTGCACACTTGAGATTTCATCATCCCTTGAGGATATAATAAGATCGAAGCAGGTTACGGACCCATTCTTATCTCGAGTTCGGGATGAAGTAACCTAAGGGAAATCCCTTGGATTTGTGATCCACGAGGATGGATTGATACGCTTCAGGAATCGAGTTTGTGTACCCGCAAGTGACGAACTGAGGAACTCTATCCTGAGAGAAGCTCATGCTACACCGTACTCCATTCACCCAGGGTCTAGCAAAATGTATAAAGATTTGAAACAATATTATTGGTGGGGGAGTATGAAACATGAAGTTGCAGAGTTCTTTTCGAGGTGTTTAACCTGTCAACAAGTTAAGATTGAGCATCAGTGACCCGCAGGAATGCTGAAACCGCTCCCGATTCCTGAGTGGAAATAGGAGGATATATCGATGGATTTTATCACTAGCTTGCCGACGAGTCGACGAGGGATGAATATGATTTGGGTGATTGTAGATCGTCTGACCAAATCAGCCCACTTTTTGGAGATTAAAGACACATGGGGACCCGAGAGATTGGCCCAGTTGTTTATCAAAGAGATTGTAAGGTTACATGGTACCCCCAAGAGTATTGTATCGGATCGTGACGGACGATTCATGTCACACTTTTGGAGGGCAGTTCATCGTGTGATGGGTACGCAATTAACCTTCAGCACAGCATTTCGTCCGCATAAGGATGGTCAGACTGAGAGGACTATCCAGACTCTAGAGGATATGTTAAGGGCGTGCGCTCTTGATTGGAAGAATGATTGGGAGGCCCAACTACCTTTGGTAGAATTCACTTATAATAATAGCTGGCACGCTTCGATTCAGATGGCACCTTATGAAGCATTGTACGACCGTCATTGTAGATCTCCTTTATGTTGGGACGATCCATCTGAATCCTTGGATACGAAACCCGATATGTTGCTAGCATCCCATGAGAAGATCGCACTGATTAGGAGTCGTTTGTTGATGGCTCAAAGCCGATATAAGTCTTATGCAGACAACCGCCGACGACCACTTGAATTCGAGATCGGCGACCATGATCTAATGAAGGTGTCCCCTACTCGATGTAACACCCCAAACAAGGCGGATATTACAGTGCTGTGGACCCCCGACTGGGACCCACCAGGCGAATGAAAACTGATGAATTAAATAATATAATTGTAGTACCGAACCACAGTATATTACCAAATACTCCGACGAGGAGCTTAAGTACATTACACCAGGACAAAACAAAATACTAGTATATTTTATATGAAGATAAAATACACCACCCTGAATAAATAAACATCTCAAATGAAATTTGCAGCGGAAATACAAATGAAGAGAAATAAGAATGACTGAAGTGACTGAATTAAGCGGAATGACTGGGGCCCTCTACTAGTATCACTAGGACTCCTCGCCGTCAGCATGCTCTTCCCGTGCCTTTGCCTTACCGTGACCTGAAAACAAAATCCCCCAACGGGGTCAGTTACACAGAACAACAATCCTCAAGGGTTGAAAATACACAATCATGATTTAACTGAAGTTATGAAATATCCTTAGTTATGAATTACGCTGAAGAGGAGTATCATAGTACGCCCGTGATGTTCTGTGCAAGTGTACAAGACGAATGACCAGACACACCCGTCCTTGTACCTAATTAGTCTCACAGAGTTAAGCTTTACCGTGTGCACGGTCCAATGTATCGGTGAACCCAATACATGACCACCGTGTGCCCGACTAAAAATTCCACACAGCTACACCCGACCACGCAATATGAACCGAGAAGGTCATATGGAAGAGAATGACCACAATGAATATCAATGAATAATAATTCGACAAGGACAAGATGACTCACCGAGATGAAAATAATAGTGACGTGATTGATAACACAATGAAATAATTTGGAACCGTCGTTCCTCGTGAATGAAATGATTATTCGACAATTACAAGTCTCAATATGATTAATACCATGATGAATGAGTTATGATTATGAGTAATCAACAACAAAAGGAATGAGTATCCTTTTAATCGAGTAAGAATTAACTTACACAACAACGATGAAGAATGTCCGTCCACGTACAACGTCCTAAATGAAATGTCGGTCGCTCGAACAACCTTGAATAACACAATTACCAATAATTCGATCATTACACGAATCAAATACGATCATAACCCACTCAAACGTCGATACAACAATATCCAAACTCGAATATATCGGAACCAACTCCAAAATGAGTATTTCAAACCATCTAGATACTATCAATGATATCAATAACCCCATAGGAATCCACAATTCAAGATTACAACAACGTCAATCGGAAATCCCCAATTTAACCGAAGTCAACCCCAAGGGTTATTGATATAAATCCCTAAAATAGCCATTAAATCCGTAGGAATATATTTATCCACGGTAGATAATCCATATCTAACATATTCCAATCAACAATCCAAGCTTATACGAAGAAATCGGAAGGAAAACTCAAAAATCCGAAATTCTAGATCCAAGAGATTAATACCTTTGATTTGATGTTAAGGAGATGATGAAGTGATGATTTATCCAACTCAAAGACTTGAAGATGATGATAGGTGATAGCAGCTCGAAGAGAACACTCCAAGTCGCCCGAAATCGCCCGAAGTCGCTGCAAAAACGAAGAGAAGTGAGAACATGACGAAACTCAGGCTAACTGTCCAATTTATAGCCACTCTAGGTTAGTGTGCGCTAGCCCTTGTGTGTAGCGTGCGCTAACGGGTATTTTGGATAGTCCAGTACCCACTGACCGAAAACGGTAGCGCGCGCTACGTACCTTCTGTAGCGTGCGCTATGGCTGTACACTTAGCGTGCGCTAACCCTAAAATGTTAGCGCGCGCTAACGAATTATCTGATGCCCAATACTGGAGTCCAGAATCTTCTGTCCTCTGATCTGATCTCGGTAGCGTGCGCTACAGCCAACAATTAGCGTGCGCTACTACACCGTTTGCGTACGCTAAAAACCACTCATAGCGTGCGCTATGAATTAATCCAATGAAGTCCAGTAGCCACTGGACTCAACCTGATCCGTCCTTAGCGCGCGCTACACCAAATATTAGCGTGCGCTACTACAACCCACTAGCACGCGCTACTTACCATTCGTAGCGTGCACTACTTATAACTCACCTGCAGTCCAGTACCTTCTGGACTGCAGCCAGGGTAACATTAGCATGCGCTAATGCTGAGTGGTAGCGTGCGCTACCTGTACTCAATTAGCGCGTGCTAAAAAGAGTACGTAGCGTGCGCTACTCCTCACGCACAGCCCACAATGAAAATGACAATGATGATAAACACGGTACGAAACTCCAATTAGATTAGTGATGAATGACGATTGATGCACGATACAATTACTCTGAACGATGAATACCATGATTGAATATGAGTGACAAATGATCATTAATGAGTGAAATTACTTAATGATAAATACTGAATGATAATTACTGAATGATAATTACTGAATTACAACCGGGTATTACATACACTCCCCCTTAAAAGAGTTTCTTCCCCGAAACTAAGGGTCAAACAACTCGGGATAACTCTCCCGCATACTATCCTCGGTTTCCCAAGTAGCCTCTTCGAATCCGTGTCTTGACCACTGAATTTTAACCAAAGGAATCGTCTTATTCCTCAAATATTTGATTCGCCGCTCTAAAACTCGTATAGGACGCTCCTCATATGAATGATCGTCGGCGATCTCGATTTCGTCGAACTGAAGTATGTGACTCGGGTCGGCAACATACTTCCGCAACTGAGAGATGTGAAACACATTATGAATTCGGCTCAACGCCGGAGGTAAAGCCAATCGATAAGCTAACTCGCCTACTTGATCCAAAATCTCAAACGGTCCAATGAATCTCAGACTCAACTTACCCCTTTTCCCAAAACGGAAGATACCACGACTCGGGGATACCTTGACCAACACGTGGTCACCTGTCTCAAACTCTAATGGTCGATGACGGTTATCTGCATATGATTTCTGTCGACTCTGAGCGGCCAACAAACGACTCCTGATCAAAGCTACCTTCTCACGAGCGGCTATAAACATATCGGGCTCGGTGCCGATTGATTCTGATGGGTCATCCCAACACAAAGGAGATCGACAACGACGACCGTACAAGGCCTCGTAAGGTGCCATCTTAATCGAAGCATGCCAACTATTATTATACGTGAATTCAATCAATGGTAGTTGGGCTTTCCAATCGTCTTTCCAATCGAGGACGCATGCCCTCAACATGTCCTTTAATATCTGAATGGTTCTCTCTGATTGTCCGTCGGAGTGAGGATGAAAAGCGGTACTGAGATTAAGCTGAGTTCTCATAGCACGATGAACTAATTTCCAAAAATGCGATACAAACCGTCCGTCACGATCGGAAACGATACTTTTAGGAGTACCGTGTAGTCTCACTATCTCTTTGATGAATAACTGGGCAAGTCTCTCGGGACCCCAAGTATCCTTGATCTCAAGGAAATGAGCTGATTTAGTTAAGCGGTCCACGATCACCCAGATCGTATTTATGCCACAACGACTCGTCGGCAAACTCGTGATGAAATCCATAGAAATGTCTTCCCACTTCCATTCTGGAATAGGGAGAGGTTTCAGTATACCCGCCGGTCGCTGATGTTCAATCTTAACTTGCTGACAGGTTAAGCATCTCGAAACAAATTCTGCGACTTCTCACTTCATATTACTCCACCAGTAATTTTGTTTCAAGTCCTTGTACATCTTGCTAGACCCCGGATGAACAGAATAAGGGGTAGCATGAGCTTCTTTCAAAATCGAGTTTTTCAACACATCATTCGCCGGTACGCACAACCGATTCTTAAATCTCAAAAGTCCATCCTCGTGGACCACTAATCCAGGGGCTTTCCCCTGAGCCACATCCTCATGGATGCGCAACAATGATGGGTCCGAACCCTGATTCTCTCTGATTGCCTCCTCAAGTGACGATGAGATCTCCAACATACAAAGCTGTCCCTGAACTCGCTGAAGCCAGACCTCGATCTCGGGTCTAAGGAATTCCTGCTGAAGCTCCTTCTGAACTGTTAAACGGGCAAGCATCTGCTCCTGAACGGACTTACGACTCAAGGCATCGGTGACAACATTCGCCTTGCCCGGGTGGTAAAGGATCTCGATGTCATAATCTTTGATTAATTCCAACCACCGTCTCTGTGCATATTTAACTCCTTCTGAGTAAATATATACTTTAAACTCTTATGATCGGTGAATATCTGACAGGTGACGCCATAAAGGTAATGACGCCAGATTTTCAAAGCGAACACTACGGCTGCTAGCTCCAGGTCGTGGGTCGGATAATTAACCTCGTAAGGTCTCAATTGCCGTGAAGCATAGGCAATAACCTTTCCATTCTGCATGAGCACACATCCGAGACCCTATCCATATGCATCACTATAAACCACAAATCCTTCCGTCCCCTGCGGCAAGGAAAGTACAGGTGCTGACATTAACCGGCTCTTGAGTTCCTCAAAACTCCATTGACATGCGTCGGACCACGTGTATTTCTTATCCTTTCGCAAAAGGTTCGTCAAGGGGTGAGCGATTCTAGAAAATCCCTCCACAAATCGCCGATAATAACCCGCTAATCCGAGGAAACTTTGGATTTCCTTAACATTCTTCGGAGGTAGCCAATCTCGAATGGCCTCCGTCTTCTGAGGATCGACCCGAACTCCGTATGATGAAATTACGTGTCCGAGAAAGGTCACTTCGGACATCCAGAACTCACATTTGGAAAACTTCCCATAAAGTTGTTCTCGTCTCAACACGTCGAGCACTTGATGAAGGTGAAACTCGTGTTCCTCCCGGTCACGAGAATAAATCAAAATGTCATCGATGAAGACAACAACAAACTGATCCAAAAAGTCGATGAAAACCTGATTCATTAACTCCATGAATACCGCAGGTGCATTAGTTAGTCCAAACGGCATAATTACAAACTCATAATGACCATAGCGTGTTCGAAACGCCGTCCTCGCGATATCCGACTCTCGAATCCGCAACTGATGATATCCAGATCTTAAGTCGATCTTGGAAAATACTGAAGCTCCCTGAAGTTGGTCTAAGAGATCATCAATACGTGGTAAGGGATACTTATTCTTGATTGTCACCCTGTTCAACTCCCGATAATCGATACACAAGCGAAAAGAACCATCCTTTTTCTTGACAAATAACACTGGTGCTCCCCACGGGGACGCACTCGGTTGAATATAACCTTTCTCGAACAACTCCTCAAGTTTGTTCTTTAATTCCTGCATTTCGGTCGGGGCCATCCGGTACGGTGCCTTCGATATCGGGGCCAGGCTCCAACTCAATCGTGAATTCCACATCCCTCTCTGGAGGCAAACCAGGTAACTCGTCTGGAAAAACATCGGCATATTCCCTCACTACCGGAATGTCTGTCAACATTACTGATGATTTCTCGGTTTTGGTCATATAGCACCAATAACCAATACACCCCTGATTGAGTAATCTCACTGCTTTCATCAAATTAATGACCTTACCAGAACAGCCGGGATTACCTCCCTGAAACACACATTCAACCCCATCGTCTGAAATGATAGTGATCATACGCTTACGGACACTAATGATGGCATCATGACGATCCATCCAATCAATACCCAAGATGACGTCGTCTCTCGGCAAATCTACTACGATCAAGTTTGCTGGCCATGCACGACCATGAAGCTGAATCGGACAATTCTGAATCTCACGATTACCGATAATTCGTCTACCATCAGGTAGGCCAATGACATAAGGCTCACAACTAGTAGCACTACCCAGACGTAGTCTACTCAAACATGACTCGGAAATGAATGAATGCGATGCACCAGTATCAAAAAGGGTACACACAGGTTGAGATAGAATATCGAGTGTACACGAGATCATTCGGCCTCTCGGATCATCGGTCTTCTTCATCTCATAAATCCGGGCTTGCTAGTTCCGCACCGACGCTCCTGTCACGGCTATAGGCTCCACCTTTAGTCGCTCCTGTCGTTTTAAACGACGCTGATTGAGTGGCCTGATTCTGAACGGCTGACTGCTTAGGGGCCTGAGATGACGTCTGAGTAAGTTTAGAGTCCCTACGTCAAAAACGGGCCTTATGCCCAGCAATCCCACAATTATGACACGTGATAGTCTGTCTCGGACACTTGGTACTGAGATGACCAAGATCCCCACAGTTAAAACAGGTGATGGCTGAACTGGCTGCTCGAGATTGAGATTCCGCGGGTTTAGACGTCACAGGAGGTCGCTTAGAAAAAGCAGAGCCCGCACGAGGTTTCTTGAAGGTTGTCTGACCGCCTTCAGACTGATTACGATTCTTCGATTTCTTGCTAGCAGACGAAGGTTGCTGCTTAGCAATTTCCTTAGCAGTAAGCTCATAAGTGAGAGCTTTCTCAATGAATTCGGCCAACGTGGTGCAATTATGATTAAGCAACTGTAGTCTCATACGGGGTTTCAGCCTCTTGCTGAAATACTTGATTTTATCCGCCTCTGAATGAATGATGGATGAGGCGAAAGGGAGAAGTTCCTAAAATTTCTCGGCAATGGCGAGAACATCCTCGTCTCACGAGGGTCGGGTGTGAGTAATTCGGCGGCTTGGCCTCTCTGAGTGGGGCCGGATAGTACCTCTCCATCATGAGAGTCTTGAACTGATCCCAAGTACATGATCCTTCGGTGGGCTTCAACGACAACCACCAAGAATGAGCGCTCTTACCCAGATAGTAAGCCGCAACTGAAACTTTGTGTCCTTCGGGACACTCTACCATCGCAAATAGCTTCTCGAAGTGTTCGAGCCAATGAACAATATCCGCCGGCTCAGATGAGCCTTCAAAAGTAGGTGGCCTTTGGTGAGAAATGTCACCGATGATACTGCTCACATTCCTCTCTTGCCTCTGAGGTGGCGGCGGAGGAGCCTGTTGATTTTGATTAACTGAGTTGTGCATCGTCTCCATAAGTTGTGCCATCTGCGTCATTTGGGCCATCATGCCCTGCATAAAAGCGAGTGGGTCAACCCGAACACCTTCTGACTGAGCTGTGTCCCGGGTACGACTCCCCGATAGTGAATGATCACGTCCAGGTGAATGAGTGGCAGCGTCGCTGCTCGATGAATTAGCATTATTTCTCGCATTCGCACGTGTACTCACACGAGCTCTTGGGATTCGGCCCGCACCACGGCCTCGTCCTCCGCGTCCTCTTCTTGCTCTCTCCATACTGAAGTAGGAAAGTCACATGATGATTATATTCCCCGCATGAATATCACGTTATGATTATGACATGTGATGATGAAAATGAGCATACACGCTCTAACACAGTGATTACATGAATGATTAACCGAGGTGATATGATTATCTGATGAAATTATTGAAATGATTATCTTGAACAAATTAACAAGATTAATGATATGATCTTCCAGATCAACAACCGAGCAATGAAATGAATTGAGTGATTAAAGAGTTAGCATGACCGTCCTGGTCAAAATGAAAATGATGATTGAGGATTGTTGACTGATGAATTAGGAATGAATGATTATTGCCAGAAATTATACTATGGCATTAGAAATCTTACAGTTCTTGGTCTGATTGGCTCGGCATCTGCACAGGTCACACGTGACGCGAAAGTCCAATGATACTAGTCCGATGACGATGATTTCAAACGAGACATGACTTGGAGGGTAGTATTCAAAACCACGCTCCGATACCAACTCTGTAACACCCCAAACTAGGCGGATATTACAGTGCCGTGGACCCCCGACTGGGACCCACCAGGCGAATGAAAACTGATGAATTAAATAATATAATTGTAGTACCGAACCACAGTATATTACCAAATACTCCGATGAGGAGCTTAAGTACATTATACCAGGACAAAACAGAATACTAGTATATTTTATATGAAGATAAAATACACCACCCTGAATAAATAAACGTCTCAAACGGAATTTGCAGCGGAAATACAAATGAAGAGAAATAAGAATGACTGAAGTGACTGAATTAAGCGGAATGACTGGGGCCCTCTACTAGTATCACTAGGACTCCTCGCCGTCAGCATGCTCTTCCCGTGCCTTTGCCTTGCCGTGACCTGAAAAGAAAATCCCCCAACGGGGTGAGTTACACAGAACAACAATCCTCAAGGGTTGAAAATACACAATCATGATTTAACTGAAGTTATGAAATATTCTTAGTTATGAATTACGCTGAAGAGGAGTATCATAGTACGCCAGTGATGTTCTGTGCAAGTGTACAATACGAATGACCGGACACACCCGTCCTTGTACCTAATTAGTCTCACGGAGTTAAGCTTTACCGTGTGCACGGTCCAATGTATCGGTGAACCCAATACATGACCACCGTGTGCCCGACTAAAAATTCCACACAGCCACACCCGACCACGCAATATGAACCCAGAAGGTCATATGGAAGAGAATGACCACAATGATTATCAATGAATAATAATTCGACAAGGCCAAGATGACTCACCGAGATGAAAATAATAGTGACGTGATTGATAACACAATGAAATGATTTGGAACCATCGTTCCTCGTGAATGAAATGATTATTCGATAATTACAAGTCTCAATATGATTAATACCATGATGAATGAGTTATGATTATGAGTAATCAACAACAAAAGGAATGAGTATCCTTTTAACCAAGTAAGAATTAACTTACACAACAACGATGAAGAATGTCCGTCCACGTACAACGTCCTAAATGAAATGTCGGTCGCTCGAACAACCTTGAATAACACAATTACCAATAATTCGATCATTACACGAATCAAATACGATCATAACCCACTCAAACGTCGATACAACAATATCCAAACTCAAATATATCGGAACCAACTCCAAAATGAGTATTTCAAACCATCTAGATACTATCAATGATATCAATAACCCCATAGGAATCCACAATTCAAGATTACAACAACGTCAATCGGAAATCCCCAATTTAACCGAAGTCAACCCCAAGGGTTCTTGATATAAATCCCCAAAATAGCCATTAAATTCATAGGAATATATTTATCCACGGTAGATAATCCATATCTAACATATTCCAATCAACAATCCAAGCTTATACGAAGAAATCGGAAAGAAAACTCAAAAATCCGAAATTCTAGATCCAAGAGATTAATACCTTTGATTTGATGTTAAGGAGATGATGAAGTGATGATTTATCCAACTCAAAGACTTGAAGATGATGATAGGTGATAGCAGCTCGAAGAGAACACTCCAAGTCGCCCGAAATCGCCCGAAGTCGCTCCAAAAACGAAGAGAAGTGAGAAAATGATGAAACTCAGGCTAACTGTCCAATTTATAGCCACTCCAGGTTAGCGTGCGCTAGCCCTTGTGCGTAGCGTGCGCTAATGGGTATTTTGGGTAGTCCAGTACCTACTGACCGAAAACGGTAGCGCGCGCTACGTATCTTCTGTAGCGTGCGCTACGGCTGTACGCTTAGCGTGCGCTAACCCCAAAATGTTAGCATGCGCTAACGAATTATCTGATGCCCGATCTGGAGTCCGTAATCTTGTCCTCGATCGATCTCGGTAGCGTGCGCTCTGACCAACAATTAGCGTGCGCTAGTACCCCGTTTGCGTACGCTAAAAACCCCTCTTAGCGTGCGCTATGAATTAATCCAATGCCCAAAGAGCCACCGGACTCAACCTCGATCCGTCCTTAGCGCGCTACACCAAATATTAGCGTGCGCTACTACAACCCACTAGCGCGCTACTTACCATTCGTAGCGTGCGCTACTTATAACTCACTGCACCCGGTACCTTACGGATCAGAAAGGTGGTAACATTAGCGTGCGCTAATTCTGAGTGGTAGCGTGCGCTACCTGTACTCAATTAGCGCGCGCTAAAAAGAGTACGTAGCGTGCGCTACTCCTCACGCACAGCCCACAATGAAAATGACAATGATGATAAACACGGCACGAAACTCCAATTAGATTAGTGATGAATGACGATTGATACACGATACAATTACTCTGAACGATGAATACCATGATTGAATATGAGTGACAAATGATCATTAATGAGTGAAATTACTGAATGATAAATACTGAATGACAATTACTGAATGATAATTATTGAATTACAACCGGGTATTACACTCGAGGTATTTTTCATTTTGGAAAGAGAGGCAAGCTGAGTCCGAGGTATATCGGGCCGTTTGAGGTTTTGGATCGAGTAGGCGATCTAGCCTATCGCCTGGCGTTGCCACCAGTTCTGAGCCGGATTCATAACGTATTCCATGTCTCCCAGTTAAGGAAATATGTTGCTGATTCGGGTCATATACTTCAGTTCGATGAGATCGATATAGTAGAGGATCATTCGTACGAAGAGCGCCCCTTACTAATACTTGATAGGAGAATCAAACAATTGCGGAACAAGACGGTTCCCCTAATGAAAGTTCAGTGGTCACGACACGGAGTCGAGGAGGCCACGCGGGAGATGGAGAGCAATATGCAAGAGAGGTATCCCGAATTGTTTACCCCTTAGTTTCGGGGACGAAACTCATTTTAAGGGGGGAGTATGTAATATCCGACGAAAATTCTTACTTACTGTTGTATTATTCGGATAATTCAATAATATTATAGTCTTGCTGCATTTGTTTAATGTTTATTGGTATTGGAATATATCATAATAGACTTGATTATAACTATCATTCACACTATGATTAATTTCTCGACATTGTGTAGGTAAGTGCATTTTTGAACTGGTAATTCTGTATTTAACGTACGCTAACCCTTTAACATAACATCCGCTATCTTGTTGGTTTTATGTACGTAAAGGAAGTGTTGTTTACGTACGTAATGCTTGTAGTCTTATCCGATCTCAACTTTCGACGTGTGGGGTCGGGCGTGATTCGAATATCTGACCTTTTTGTAGCAGCCTAGTTGACCTACATTACGTACGTAATGCTCGTAGCCATAACATACATAATGTTATTCGTGTTTTAGTCCAGTAGCCTCTGGAACTAGCTTACGTACGTAACACTTTTGGTGTAGTGTACGTAAGGGTACTAACGTACGTTATCTTCTTGGGTATAACGTACGTAACGAACTGTGCAGTTATAAAAAGACAACTTGTGTCTTTCATTTTGCACGTCCAACTCCGATATTCTTCCCTTATAAACATCCCCCTGCCTCCCTAGACCAATTATACCTCCTTCCAACTTGTGTTTGAGCTTTGCATCTTGATTGGAGCTTGTTGATCTGAAGTTTAGAGTCATTCTTGAAGCTTAGAGTGTATTCTTGTGGTTTTGGTGTATTGTTCTTCATTTCTGAAGGTATGTTATACGATTACACTCTATAAATTCGTAGTTATAATGCTAGTGATAAAGTATACTTCACCTAATGTTGAATTAATCAAGCAAAACATGTTTGTAGTTAAGCTTTTAACAACTTAATGATGAATATGGTGATTAAGGGTTTTGTATTGATGTGTTCTTGGTGTTTTAATGGTGATGATCATGTGTAGTAAAACCACACTCTCCTTGCTGGACTATTAACATCACTAGGGCAATAATAATCCTTAGTTTCACTTTAGATAGGTTGATTTGTAGAATTGTTATCATTATATTGAATCAAACTATCATGCTTAGGGAGATTTTGAATTAGATGAACTTAGGTTCTTCATTGGAATTGGTTGAACCTTGAATTAAATCAACATAAGGTTATAGTTCAGAGATGTTTAATTCACATTAATGATGATTTCGTGATGATCTTGTGATGAATAACTCGACCATATCGTTAACTAGGTGAACTCATAACCGATGAACATAGTAATAATTTTACAAACCCACGATTCGTTGAACAATGGTAATCACTGAGTAACCTTCGTTTTGGTCAATGTTTTGTGGAACGTAGTTGCTTGGATTATATCTATTACGTACGTTATCAAAACCTCATTACGTACGTTATAATAATTCTTCATATCCGTTGCCTGCTGACATATTCTATCCGAGTGAGGTTTGTCTAGTACCCATAAAAAACTAGATAGGTTGATTCCTTGTCCGATATAAAAGGAATATAGTTTAACTTGGACCGACAAAAAGACAAGTGATTGTATGGTTTATCTCGGACTAATAGAAGACGAGAATTGTAACGGTAATCCCTCGACCGATAGAAGAGAGGTGCAGAGGTTGATCTTCATCCTATAGAAAAAGACACTGAAGAGAGGACGTAGGCACGTGTGTCCGAACCTCTATAAATCCTGTGTCAATTTATTTTCCGCACCTTTAAATACGCTTCCGCACAATATCGCGTATACCGAATATTGCTCCAACAATTAAAACGACCGACTTTCGGTTGGATCCCCAAAAACAAAAATTAATTTTCATCAATTGGTACTTTACTCAGGGAGAGTATTATTTTTAATGGGGAGATATTTGTCAGGGGGAGTTTACCATTTCTGCATATTTATCATGATTTTATCATTATCCATTTTATTATTTACACTTTTTGCTGATAACAAAAAGGGGGAGAGAATAGTTGAATGGGAGAAATGGATGTGAAGGGAGAAAAGGAAAGAGTCATAATAATATACACGAATGATCAAAGAAGGAGAAAAATTGAAAAGAAACGAAGGAGGTGAAAACGAAAAGATGATGTTGAAAAATAATAAGAAGTAGTTGAGGACAGAAAGAAAAGATGGGAGAAGAAACTAACGAAACGGACAAAGTCGAAAATTTTGATCTGTGGAATATATATATATATTTTATTTTTCAGGTTTTATCCCATTCAAGGTGTTGTTTGGTAATCATCAAATATGGGTAGATTGTTGGAATATTTTATTCCAAATATTCATTAATCGAGTTTTGATGATTATTGTTAAACAAAGGAAAATAACAAGGAAGCGAAACAAAACAACGAAGAATGTAACACCCCAAGATATTCAGAGTATATTACAGCGCCGTGGACCCCACATGGGACCCACCAGGCTACAAACAAGAAAACTCCACTCGACTAACCATCCCGGTTAGCGAGGACACACATTTAATTATAAGACATAAAAAGTTACGCCCGGAGCAACCGGCGAAATGATCATCAACCAACAATGTAACAATTTAAAAGTAGTACAACACGGAGTTTGAATTTGAAAAGCCTAAGTACTCGCGAGTACAGTCTATCAGTTTATAAATATAGGAAACAACCATATCGAATTAGACACAGGAATTAAGACGACCCAAAGGCACATGTCAACGACCCTGGCCGACATCCTCGTACTGTCCCGGTGCTCGCTCGTCCAGATAATCATAACCTGAAATCCATAACACGAATTTCCCCAAAACGGGTCCCCAGAGGGGTTAGCAATTACGCTAGTACAATTAATCAAGGCAAACTAATCGCTTACACATTTCATAGTACATGCACCAATATCATTACAAAAACCAAAACCAGACATGTCTTTTCCGGAAACAAACAGTCACAATTAATTTGCCTAGGACCGGGACGAAGCCACGAATCCCACTCGAGGCCTCTAAGGACCCTCCCGAGCTGGCCACATTCATAAAACAAATCAAGCACCACACGTCACCTAGGACCGGGACGAAGCCACGAATCCCACTCGAGGCCTCTAAGGACCCTCCCGAGCTGGCTAGCGAATCAAACTCATGAATCCAGGACGAAACCATAGATTCCCTCGAGGCCCCGTCAGACCCTCCCGAGGTGAGCAAATCACACACAATATATATTACCATTTCACGTTAAGCATAAAGGTTTCCAAGAATACTTGCCTTGAATATTTTGATGACGCAACGAACGGAAAGGGTAATCACCGACGAACACTAGGAATCAACGGAACCGAACCTAACGATTCGAAGAACATAATTACAACCAACTCTAGCCGAATACGGAAATGGAATACACCCGAAAACCCGCCTACGATTCATGTATATTCGCACAAAAATAACAACGAGGGCGGACCACAACCAAACCCTCTCGATTCCGCAAAACTATGGAAATATACCATGAATCCGTAGGAAAACTAATGATATCAACAAGATTAATCATATTCATCATGAATCCACCAACAAAACGAAACGAATCGGAAGAAAATCCCAAAAACCCCAAATTAATCGAAAATAGGGTTCTAGAGATATTACCTTTGGAGATTCAAGTACTAAGATCCGTAGAACACGCGTTGGATTGATTGTCCGGGCTTCACAACCGAAGAAAAATGATAAAAATCAACCCCTCAATTGATAAGGATGAGAAGCTCTCCTCCTCTCTCACTCTCTCTCGCGTCAATGGAAGAAGGAAGAAGGAAATGAGCTGTTTACGCTCAAAACAACACAATTATAGAGGGTTGACCGCATTGTGTGCCGCGGCACAGCTGAGGTGTGCCGCGGCACAGGCCAAAAAATTACTCCCAGGGTTCGGCAGTGTGCCGCGGCACGGCCTGCGTGTGCCGCGGCACCCGGTACAGTCGGGTTTTGGTCGCAGATGTCACACGAGTGTGCCGCGGCACTGGCTTGGCACTGTGCCGCGGCACCGGATGGGTGTGCCGCGGCACACAGTACAGTTCGCTCGACCAACAACTGAAGAAATTTGTGTGCCGCGGCGCACACACCTTGTGCCGCGGCCCACACCCCCTTTGGGTCCCAAAATGATAAAAATGACCCGGAAAGAGAATAAAAACGATAGGAATCAATATTTGGGAACCAATAACATGAAATGGATCCATGGCAACCCCGAAACGGCGGTTCCGCACAACAATAACGAGAATACAGTTCAACAGTTGACAGGAAGGACACACTGAAAGGTACACGAGGGTCACTACGATCGAGAAATACACCAAAAATGAAAATACAAGGGAAAGAAAAAATGCGGATATTACATTCTACCCCTCTAAAAATAAGTTTCGTCCCGAAACTTAAGAAACAAACAACTCAGGGTACCTAGCACGCATGCTATCCTCGGTTTCCCAAGTTGCCTCCTCGACACCGTGTCTCGACCACTGCACTTTGACCAAAGGGATGGTCTTATGCCTCAGTCGTTTCTCACGATGCTCCAAAATCTTCAAAGGACGCTCCTCAAAAGTAATATCTTCAGCAATATCAATCTCGCCATAATCGATGACGTGACTAGGATCCGGGACATATTTCCTCAGCTGGGAAACATGAAAAACGCTATGAACATGACTCACGGCCGGGGGTAACGCCAAACGGTATGCTAACCCACCGACTCGCTCGAGAATCTCGAAGGGTCCAATAAATCTCGGACTCAACTTCCCTTCTTCCCGAAACGGAAAACTCCTCTCGTCGGCGACACCTTCAAAGAAACGTGGTCTCCCACCTCGAATTCTAAAGGTCGACGACGACATCGGCATATGACTGCCGACTGGGCCGTCAACATCCGTTCCCGAATTAATTCTATCTTCCGCCTCGTCTCTAAAACGACATCCGGCTCGGTCCCGACCAAATCGGACGCCTCATTCCAACAAATCGGTGATCGACATCGCCGCCCATAAAGTGCCTCGTACGGTGCCATCCGAATCGACGCGTGCCAACTATTGTTGTACGTGAATTCGATCAATGGCAAATGCTCCTCCCAGTCACTACCCCAATCGAGAGCACAAGCGCGCAATAAATCCTCGAACGTCTGGATAGTGCGTTTCGACTGTCCATATGACTGGGGATGAAAAGAGGTACTCAAATGCAAACGGGTACCCAACGCCTTATGCACCGCCTGCCAAAAGTGCGATATGAAACGGCCATCACGATCCGAAACAATAGACTTCGGAGTACCGTGAAGCCTCACAATCTGTGCAATAAATATACGGGCCAACTTCTCCGGGCCCCAAGTGTCCTTGATGCCCAGAAAATGTGCCGACTTGGTCAGACGATCAACAATCACCCAAACCATATTCATGCCCGATCTCGATCTCGGCAAACTCGTAATGAAATCCATCGATATATCTTCCCATTTCCATTAACGGAAGTGATCGCAATAACTCAAATGGCCGTGATGCTCGATTTTGACCTGCTGACAAGTCAAACATTTCGCTACATACTGCGCGACCTCCTCCTTCATATCATTCCACCAGAAATTCCTCCTTAGGTCCTTGTACATCTTACTCGAACCAGGATGAACGGAGTAAGGTGTAGCATGGGCCTCGCGCAGAATATTCTGCCTCAATTCTAAGTCATTCTTCACACAAAGCCGACTCCGAAATCTCAAAACACCATTTTCGTGAATCACAAACCCAGGAGACTTTCCCTTAAGAACGTTCCCTCGGATTTGAGTAATCATCGGATCCTCTAATTGCTTCAGCTTAATCTCATCGATCAAAGACGACGAAATTTCCAAAGCACAAAGTTGCCCGACAGTTCCCGGCAACAGAACCTCAACATCTAACTCGATCAAAGCTCGCCGAAGCTCAGACTGAGACGTAAGGATCTCAAGCGATCGCAACGCAATCGGTTTCCGACTCAAGGCGTCGGCCACGACGTTCGCCTTGCCCGGATGATAAAGGATTTCAAGGTCATAATCCTTAATCAGCTCTAACCACCTCCTCTGCCTCATATTCAACTCCCGCTGAGTAAATATGTATTTCAGACTTTTATGATCGGTAAAAATCTGACATGCAGAGCCGAAAAGATAGTGAGGCCTGTTGGGATTCCGAAAATAAAACGAAATACGCAGCGGAAATAAAAACGAATCCCAAATAGGATCGATCAAGTAACGTATATACGAAAAATAAATACGAAGATAAAGATCATACCCTTGAAGCCTTTGAAATAATTCTTCGTAAAATTGGATGACGATCACGAACCTCGTCCCGAACACGAAATCCCTTTGTTCCAAGCACCGAAAGTTCGAAGCCTCTACTTCACACGCATCGGAAGTTGCCCGAAAAAATTTCGACGAGACTCCGTTCTCCAAGAACACGGCTAGGGAACTCGTAGGAATTTTTTCTCTCAATTTTTCTTAACTTTTATAACACCTCTAAGATGAAAATTATAGAAAAGAAAAAATTTTTCCTCCCTCACTTTACTCTCACGGCTGGACTCTCCAATGAATGAGTATGAGTAGTTTGTAGTTATCTCATCTCATCATTTATAATGTAATGATATATATATTATAAAGGAATAATTATTCCTTTACAACTATCATTCACAATTATGTGGGAATCTCAACTCTAAGTGAGTTCCCACACTCATGCTATATCATGCCATGCCATGTGGAGTGGGTGGCCACAAGGAAGTTTACTAGAAATCGAGCCGATACACTCGTCTCGTGTAACTGACGTTCGTCAAATGACTCCTTTAAATACACTCCTTTTAATCTTCAATTTATTTATATTAATTAATTAATCTTTTTAATTAATTATATCAAATACTAATATATATTTCTCTATGAAATTTAATTTATGATTTAAATTAATTACCCTAAGAACTTAATTTAAATTCATAAGACCGATATTTGATTTATCCAATAAATCATAATTAGATATCCAATATCTAATATTAATAGAGAGATAATAAATTCACATTTATCCGTCAACGCTCGATGCGCGACTCCGTAGGTCCGTCTCGGCGGCATTGGGAGGAACTAATGAGTGCGGGCAAAGACTTAGCCACTTAGCGGGCCGCACCGTTAACCCCGATCGAGAACGAATGAAGGGATCATTCCGTAACCATTATGTCGTGAATACTATATACGTATAGACCCTTCATCGGATGTCGGTCAAGTCTTCGGTCACGGTAAAGTCAAACCCTTATGTTGACTAAACTCTATACATGTGTTAATGCAAATCAAGACCGACTGATTAATAGTGTATCTAATACGACTATATCAGAATGCTTTGGCCAAAGACTTATGATCTTATTTGCCATTAACCGTATAGGACATTCGCCTGCTCACTAACAGGAGATAGAATCCTTTCTTGGCGTACAGTAAAGACTGCTACCTGCCCGTATAGTCCGCACTTCGAGGTCGACTCAGCAATTAAGCAAATGAGTCTAACTACTCTAATGACAAACTAAACGTCACAGGCACATCTTCTACTGAACCCTCAAGTCAAAGGTCCACGTATACTATCACAACCTTTCGATTCGTCATCGACTCTCCGAGAGTGAATACCGTGTGACTGAATCGAGTATGAGTCGTGTTCGAGTATACTGGCCCCACCAAATGTAATACCCCGATTTTTCGGATATATTTTTCGTTTATATATTGGATATCGTGGATGGTTAATTATGCTCGAGGATGTTGGGAACGTTTGATAATGTTATTGAATTGAGTATATGTATTGATTTTGCCGTATGCTCGTATTTGGTATGTCGTGACTTTGGACAGGAATTGATGAAATTGGCTAAGTATGGAATTGTTACGTACGTTAACAAGGTGAGCTTACGTACGTAATATTGGCATGGTTACGTACGTTAAGGCTAAGGTATTACGTACGTAACGAAGGCATCGGACAGGACCGAGTCCTGGTCGGCAGGTGGGACCCTGTGTCGGCAACTTTCGGCGGAGGATGTTGACAGGTGAGTCAACGACGTGTTACGACGTTATACGGGACGTGTTACGACGTAATACACGACCATTATCGTAGCAAGTCAATCGGTATATTACGACGTTATATGGTATGGGTTACGACGTAATGGACCGCACGGAATGTGACGATGAGTTGGTTACGACGTTATGGATTTTGGATTACGACGTTAAAGTTGTTACGACGTTAAGAAAGGACACTTACGTACGTAATGAGAGTGCAGTTTATATATTGAAGTGTTGCCTTTCATTTCTCTCACGATCCTTTGAGATGTTTCTCTCCAAAACTCGTCCCTCTTCACTTCTAAGAGTGTTCTAAACACTTCTAACATGATTGTGAGCTTGGAATCATGGAATTAGAGCTTGGTTATGGAACTATTGTTGATTCTTGAAGTGATTTCTTGTGTTATCCATATTCTATGAGGTATGTTGGATATTTGTCCTTTTCATTTCGGAATTTTGATGTTATAGTTGATGAATGATTCGTATGAAGATGATTATGATGTTGTTATTGCGATTCTTGAGGATATATGAGGTTTATGTTGAAGGAAGATAATGATATGCTTTGAATTTGTTGATTATGATTATGGAATCATAGAGTTCTTGATGTTCTTGAGGCCATATGATGACTATGATGATTTGATAATTCGTTTAACCGGTTTAAGATGGTATTCTAAATCATAGTGATGATAGTGATTGATTTAGATGAGATGAATCTTGATATGAGGTTGAATTCCGGATTGAATATGTTATGATCATTGTTACCAAGTTGGTTCGATTATTGATATGATTATTGTTCTAGGTTGATTAACCAATAGGTATAATCGTTTTGCCGCGGTGAAAGGCCGTAGATTCCGCCCAATGGTCAAGAGCTCGTAGACGAGGGCGATGAGTTCGATGTTGGTTTTGTCGTGTTGGTATCCAGGCAAGTGTTTACTTGTTCGGTTGTAATGTTTTGATGAGTAATTCCATTTACATTTCATAAGTATTTTATGTTGTATTGTATATTGACGAATGTTCAGTGATGTTCTAAAAGGATTAGAATGCACAGTTGATGATTGTTGAGATACTTAAACAATCTTGGGAAGATTGTAGTAATCGGATATTGTTGATGTCATTTTGGATATTCTTGGTCTCTGGTATGCATTTCGGAAGGATATCCGGATAGAGGTATGTTTTATGGTAATCGTACATAGAGGATTATGTACGAGAAAGTATTCGGTATTGAGGTATTATGTGGTATTATCGTGATATTGGGATTTTGATGAGAATCGTTGGATTACCGGAAGTGGTAAGGTTATCGTTGAGGTTATTATTCTCATGATGCATGGCATGTGAATATTTATGTTTATGTACTTGCGGTTATTTGTCGGGCATTATTGCTGACCCCGTTGTGGGACTTGTTTTTCAGGTATTGAGAACTTTGATGGTAGCGGTCGTGAAGCGAGGATTCCGGACGATACTGGCTTTGCATATTGTTGGGGAATCGTGTATTCTGTTTATGTATATCATTATTGATGTATATGTATCTTCGACTGTATTTTTACCCGCTGTGTGAGTTCTTTCAAATGGCTTTCGGCTTTATGCCAACTGAGTTTGATTTCAAAAACCGATTCCCTTAACCGAGTTTTTTTGGCCTTGATTGTCTTGACGGTAGTTGGTGTTTTCAAATGATTTTGTGAGTTTTGGAAAATACTACCGTCATCGGCCTTCTTGTCGTTCTTGTAAATGGTTTTTAGCCTGGTGGGTTCCGGCGCGGGGCCCACGGCGTGTAATACTCCCGTAAGGTTTTTGGGGTGTTACAAATATGGTATCGGAGCCCATGGTTTTGTGATAACCGGGCATGTGTGTTATGTGGCTCTACCAGTGTGGTAGTTGCGTGATTTTTGTGTATCTGGATTTCTGGCTATTTTGGACTGTGTTGTTTTGGTTCTGTGTGATTTTCTGAGTACTGTCGTGGTGATGTGTGGGTTTGGGGATTGTTGGTGTTCCCGAGACCGACGAGGCAGGGAGTGAACGCCGGTGCCGTGGTCATGTACAATGTGCGGCTCCAATCGGGAAGTGAACGCCGGTGCGAGGCACGTGAAATGTGCGGCTTTCGATGTGGAGTGGAACGCCGGTGATACGTGCATGTGACAAGGAGCGGCTCATGCGCTTTAGGTGAGGAGACACAGCGTCACGGATCCCACAAAACTCGACAGTGCTCTAAACTTGGTGTGGTCTTGGCGGAGACCAATCGTTTTCAAATTGTGATTATTCCTGTTTTGGCATTCTTGTTGTGTCGAGATTTTTGAAATGGTGTCATATGCTAGTATCACGGGAGATCTTCGTCTTCACTGACCTGTAAGTATGTTGTTCGGATTATTCGATAATTCTTGGTTATCTTGGTGATTTTGGATCTTCCGTTGAAATGTTGTTTGTGCGAGTGATTGCAAGTTTCGAGGACGAAACTTATTTTAAGGGGGGTAGAGTGTAATACCCCGATTTTTCGGATATATTTTTCGTTTATATATTGGATATCGTAGATGGTTAATTATGCTCGAGGATGTTGGGAACGTTTGATAATGTTATTGAATTGAGTATATGTATTGATTTTGCCGTATGCTCGTATTTGGTATGTCGTGACTTTGGACAGGAATTCTTTGAAATTGGCTAAGTATGGAATTGTTACGACGTTAACAAGGTGAGCTTACGACGTAATATTGGCATGGTTACGTGCGTTAAGGCTAAGGTATTACGTGCGTAACGAAGGCATCGGACGGACCGAGTCTGGTCGGCAGGTGGGACCCCGTGTCGGCAACTTTCGGTGGAGGATGTTGACAGGTGAGTCAATGTACGTGTTACGACGTTATACGGGACGTGTTACGACGTAACACGACCATTATCTTGTAGCAAGTCAACCGGTATATTACGTACGTTATATGGTATGGGTTACGTACGTAATGGACTGCACGGAATGTGACAGTGAGTTGGTTACGTACGTTATGGATTTTGGATTACGTACGTTAAAGTTGTTACGTACGTTAAGAAAGGACACTTACGTACGTAATGAGAGTGCAGTTTATATATTGAAGTGTTGCCTTTCATTTCTCTCACGATCCTTTGAGATGTTTCTCTCCAAAACTCGTCTCTCTTCACTTCTAAGAGTGTTCTAAACACTTCTAACATGATTGTGAGCTTGGAATCATGGAATTAGAGCTTGGTTATGGAACTATTGTTGATTCTTGAAGTGATTTCTTGTGTTATCCATATTCTATGAGGTATGTTGGATATTTCTCCTTTTCATTTCGGAATTTTGATGTTATAGTTGATGAATGATTCGTATGAAGATGATTATGATGTTGTTATTGCGATTCTTGAGGATATATGAGGTTTATGTTGAAGGAAGATAATGATATGCTTTGAATATGTTGATTATGATTATGGAATCATAGAGTTCTTGATGTTCTTGAGGCCATATGATGACTATGATGATTTGATAATTCATTTAACTGGTTTAAGATGGTATTCTAAATCATAGTGATGATAGTGATTGATTTAGATGAGATGAATCTTGATATGAGGTTGAATTCCGGATTGAATATGTTATGATCATTGTTACCAAGTTGGTTCGATTATTGATATGATTATTGTTCTAGGTTGATTAACCAATAGATATAATCGTTTTGCCGCGGTGAAAGGCCGTAGATTTCGTCCAGTCGGGGCTGAAGAGCTCGTAGACGAGGGCGATGAGTTCGATGTTGGTTTTGTCGTGTTGGTATCCAGGCAAGTGTTTACTTGTTCGGTTGTAATGTTTTGATGAGTAATTCCATTTACATTTCATAAGTATTTTATGTTGTATTGTATATTGACGAATGTTCAGTGATGTTCTAAAAGGATTAGAATGCACAGTTGATGATTGTTGAGATACTTGGACAATCTTGGGAAGATTGTAGTAATCGGATATTGTTGATGTCATTTTGGATATTCTTGGTCTCTGGTATGCATTTCGGAAGGATATCCGGATAGAGGTATGTTTTATGGTAATCGTACATAGAGGATTATGTACGAGAAAGTATTCGGTATTGAGGTATTATGTGGTATTATCGTGATATTGGGATTTTGATGAGAATCGTTGGATTACCGGAAGTGGTAAGGTTATCGTTGAGGTTATTATTCTCATGATGCATGGCATGTGAATATTTATGTTTATGTACTTGCGGTTATTTGTCGGGCATTATTGCGACTTGCCAGGGACTTGTTTTTCGTATTGAGAACTTTGATGGTAGCGGTCGTGAAGCGAGGATTAGGACGATCTTGCTATGGCATATTGTTGGGGAATCGTGTATTACATTTATGTATATCATTATTGATGTATATGTATCTTCGATCGTATTTTTACCCATTGTGAGTTCTTTCAAATGGCTTTCGGCTTTATGCCAACTGAGTTTGATTTCGAAAACCGATTCCCTTAACCGAGTTTTTTGGCCTTGATTGTCTTGACGGTAGTTGGTGTTTTCAAATGATTTTGTGAGTTTTGGAAAATACTACCGTCATCGGCCTTCTTGTCGTTTTTGTAAATGGTTTTTAGCCTGGTGGGTTCCGGCGCGGGGCCCACGGCGTGTAATACTCCCGTAAGGTTTTTGGGGTGTTACACCAATATACTTATAACTATGCTATCAAGACGTGCACACGTCCTAGCATCAGTTATACAAGTCATATTAAAACTTAATGCCCATTTTAAGTTTATTGACTTGCGAACAATTTACGTAAATAAACTTTAAACACTTCCAGTACATTTTCTCTTATCCCATAACGAGAATGGAATGTTCGATTTATTTACATGGACTTCACTTCAATGTTTACCAAGTGAAGAATGCAATTGAAATACAATAAAGAGTGAATGAATCGTATTGCCTTTTTATTAATTATTCCATAATTACAAGTATAATGCCCTTACTCTCTCATCCCCTGAGTGGCATTAGAGGGCATATTCCTTACAATCTCCCACTTGCACTCAATGCCACACATCATGGTATCCAATACCCATGTTCTTCAGATGTCTTTCTAAGACGGCCTGAGATAATGGCTTAGTCAGCGGGTCAGAGACATTGTCTTCTGAGTCTACTCTTTCCAATGAAACATATCCTTTTTCCACCATCTCTCGAACGATGTGGTACTTTCTCTCTATATGCTTGGTGTTGTGGTGAGCCCTCGGCTCCTTGGCTTGGGCGACAACTCCATCATTATCACAGAATAGTGATATAGGCAACTCCGCGTTAGGCACCACTTGAAGTTCTTGTATAAACTTCTGCATCCAAAATGCTTCTTTGCTAGCCTCTGAGGCAACTTGATACTCTGCTTGGCAGGTGGAATCTGCAGTAGCGGTTTGCTTGGAGCTTCTCCAAGATACTGCTCCTCCATTGAGAGTAAATAAATACCCAGATGTCGACTTAGAGTAGTCATTGTCTCCTTGAAAATCAGAATCGGTGAATCCAATCACCTTAAGTTCTCCACCACCATAAGTAAGAACTAAATCTCTAGTTCTTCTTAAGTACTTAAGAATGTTCTTTACGGCAGTCCAATGTTCCCTTCCCGGGTTTGCTTGAAATCGACTTACCATACTCACAGCGTAGGCTAAGTCTGGTCTCGTACACAACATAGCGTACATGAGGCTTCCCACTGCCGAGGCATAGGGTACTTTACTCATCTCTCTCTTGTCTTCCTCACTTTGAGGACACATTTTCGTGGTGAGATGAATTCCATATCGCATGGGAAGGAACCCTCTTTTAGATTCATCCATCTTGAATCTTCTCAGGATTTTATCGATATAAAGGGCTTGGGAAAGTCCTATCATTCTTCGTGGTCTATCTCTGTAAAGACGGATCCCTAGAATATAGGAAGCTTCTCCCAAGTCTTTCATGGAGAACGTTTTAGAAAGCCAAGCTTTCACAGTGCTGAGCATTGCTATGTTATTTCCTATAAGTAGAATATCATCTACATATAGTACTAAGAACGCAATGTTGCTCCCACTGATCTTTTTGTAAACACACGGTTCCTCCTCATTTCGTTCAAGTCAAAGTCCTTAATCGCTCACAAATCGAAGGTTCCAACTCCGAGAAGCTTGCTTGGACCATAAATGGCTCGTTGCGGCTTACACACTTTATGAATATTAGCTTTGGACACAAAACCTTTAGGCTATTCCATATAGATTTCCTCCTCGAGGTATCCATTTAGAAAAGTGTTTTGACATCCATTTGCCATATTTCATAATCATAATAGCAACAATGGCAAGCATCATGCGAATCGACTTTATCATAGCTACGGGCGAGAAGGTATCATGATAATCGATTCCTTCCCTTTGGGTATAACCCTTTGCCACAAGCCCGGCCTTATAGGCATCAACCTTGCCATCCCCATCGTCTTTCTCTTATAGATCCATTTATTTCCAATAGTCCTCATGCCGTTGGAAGATCTACTAGAGTCCAGACTGATTGGTATGCATCGAGTCTATCTCGGCTTCCATCGCTTCTTGCCATTTATCGAGTCTACATCCACTATCGCTTGGTCATAGGTGACAGGTCGTTTTCACGCTATCGGGTGTGTCGTGGAGACCCGGTTCCTCGACATGTGTATAGCCATACCTCTCGTAAGTGAGATACCCTATCGGACCTTCGAACCGGAGGTTGTGTTACAATAGGTTCGGTTCTTGATCCTCGATCGATGTCTCCTTAGGAGTTTCATTATGCTCTTCCAAAGAGATATTTCTACCCGAGCCACCCTCCCGAATGAATTCATCCTCAAGGAAGTGCGCTTGTAATGCCACAACGACCCTATGGTCTTCGGCATGTAGAATAGATAACCCATCGAGTCCTCTGGGTATCCTATGAAACGTCCTTTTATGGACCTCGCTTCCAGTTTGTCCACCTTAGCCTTTTTGACATAGGTGGACATCCCCAAATCCTTATGTGATTAAGGCTTGGTTTCTTACCCTTCCACATCTCATGCGGAGTGATAGGAGCAGATTTGGAAGGACATCTATTTAGGATATAGGTAGCGGTTAGTAAGGCATACCCCACGGGTAAATAGGTATATCGGTGTAATTTAACATGGAGCGAACCATGTCCAACAAAGTCCGATTTCTCCTTTCTGAAACACCATTTAAGCTGTGGGGTTCTGGAGGCGTGAATTGTGAAACTATTCCATGTTCCTTAAGGAACTCATCAAACTCGGTGCTCATATATTCGCCACCTCGGTCCGACCAAAGTGCTTTGATATGACATCCAGTTTGTTTTTCAACTAGGGCCTTAAATTCTTTGAATTTAGCAAAGGCTTGATTTATGTTTCATTAAGTACACAATCCCATACCTAGTATGATCATCTGTGAACGTTATGAAATATTGATATCCGTCTCGGGCTACTTCTAAATCACCACAAACATCGGTATGCACCAATCCAAGTTTATCGGCGGCCCTTTCAAAAGTCCTGTGAAGGGGAACTTAGTCATTTGCCTCTAAGGCAAGATTCACAAGTTGGATAGGGTTCTACACCCAATGGACTTAAAAGTCCATCTTTCTCCATTTTCGAACCTTGGTCCGACCAACATGACCAAGTCTAAGGTGCCATTTAAGAGCTTGATTAGTATCTTGCCTACCACGTTTCCTAGTTATAGTGTTCACTGCTTTTATTTTGCATGTTCGATGATATAAACCATTCAACAATGTAGTTGTTCCAACCAATTTATTTCGAAAATAAATTTTACAACTACCATTGCCAATGAAGAAACAAAATCCTTTCGGTCCAAGACTGGAATGGATAATGTTTTTATGCCCCTTGGGCAAAACAAGTACTTCATCTAATGTCAAAATAAAACCGATTCTAAACCCGGAAGGATTGATCCAATATCGGTTGCCTCGACACTTTGTCCGCTTCCAACGGTGATCATTATTTCCCGACTTCAAGTTTTCTACCGTTCCAGATCCCGATTCATAGTACAAATGTGAGAAGTGCCACCGAATCGAGAATCCATGAAGGTAATATACTGAGCGGAACAATTAGTTTCAAAAACAAAAAGTTCCGCACGATACGCCATTAATCTTGGGACAAGTCCTTCGCCAAAGGGCCCACTCACCGCATTCAAGGCATTTGTCCGTAGGTTTTGGACCGCCTACCTTTTGAACCTTTCGGGCCTTGCCCTTTCCTTTTGCACCCCTTTCTTGGGTTTGTCTTGCTCGTAGGTCTTTTTCTTCTTGTTCTTGGACCTCTTAGGCCCGTAAGAAATCACAAGAGCACCTCTCTCGGTTTAGTCTTCATGTTAGATCGCGCTTGTTACAGCTTTATTCATTAGCCCGGCTAATGTGCATGTAATTTCATTACTTGAAATTCATTAGAAACTGCGTGAAAGAGTCAGGTAGAGATTGAAGGATGAGATCAATTTGAAGGGATAAATCCATATTAAAATTGAGCACCTCGAGCCTCTCAATCATAGAGATCATCTTGAGGACGTGGTCTCCCACTTTGTCCCCTTCTTTCATCCTAGCACTGAACAACTGCTTTGATATTTCATATCTAGCAGTCCTACTGTGCTCTCCATAAAGTTCGGTCAAGTGTGCGAGAATCGCCAGCGAAGTCATTTTCGTGCGCTCTCGCAGCCTCATTAGTCATTGAGCCCATCATAAAACCACGGACTAGCACATCATCCTTGACCCATTTTTCATGGACGTCAATGTCTTCTGATTACCCCTAGTCCGGATTGGAGTCGGTGGAATGTCCGCCTCCAAGACGTATCCCATAGACTCCATCTCGAGTACAATCATCGATTCCGCAACGACCAACAAAGTTAGGGCGATTAGGAGATTCTTTTCAAGTAGTATTGCAAGTGGGTTTTTAGCCATTTTAGAGAGATTCAATTTCGTTTTCTGCAAAGATTTAGACAAGATTAAATTAGTGACTTGTTTTATTATGACCGAGTATAGAATTTAAGGGCTTGTATAATTCTTGTATCGGCTCCCACTAATTTTATCGGAATTATACACTCCCATGTTATAATCCGGAAATCATGATTAGAACGACTTCTTAGTGGTGATCAAGTTCTTTACAAATTTTAACAGACGCAACCTATCAGGTTTCTTGTCAATTAATTTCTGTAAAGTTGTGTCTAACACCAACCCGTCTAACGGATGGTTTGATCTTCTTTTACCCATAGTCTTCATACCCTCAACCTATCAGGTTTCTTGGCAATCCAGACTATCTAAGTTGTTGACCATCAACGTCTATCAGTTTGACTATTGAATCTCACCCGGCAACCTATCAGGTTTCTAGGGGCGAAATTTATCACCAACCGAAGGCATCTAATGCACTCAAGAATTTTTCAACCTCTACCAAATGTACTACCCCGATAACTCGGAAGCATAGCACATCAACTCGGGTATCAATTTTCTACGAGTTTGATGGAGGGTAGGAAACCTCGTAACCTTTTTCAAACTTAGTCTGTTTGTTGTTGGGAGAATTTCGCGATTAATGTTACACTTTGCACATTAATTCATTTATACGCGCATTTGTATGTTTGTCAATCATTCAAAATGAAAAACAGAAAATAGTAACCTAGTTACTACCAACATATAGCTCATGGACCTAATTCCTAAGTACTGGGCCAAGCGAATGACCCAATAAATAAAAAAAATACAGTCTTCGATTCTTCGTCTTCTCGGTCGGTTGTCTTCGGTCTTCGTCATACCCAAAATAATACTTACATCTTTGAAAAATGCATCCTATACAAATTTTCTAGTAAAAATAAATAGGCTCAAAACGGCCTTTACAACCCAATCGAATCGAACAAATCAAAAACTAAGTCCACGAGCTATATCACCATCACATAAGGATTCCATACAACATGTAATGGCAACGAAATTAAACAATTAATTTTAATATAAATTAATCTAATTAATCTATAAAATTAATCTATTCAATTTCTACTATATTAATCCAATTAATATAAAGTGGCATTAAAATTAAATAATCAATTAATATATTAATCCAATCAATATAAAATTAATCTATTCAATTTTAATGGTATTAATCAAATTAATACTAATAATCATCATTTTAATTCGCTCAAGTAATCCGACCAAAAATAATATTCTCGTTTAATTTATTTCCTTAACTCAAAAATATTCCAAATATTAATTTAGTCAAATTAAAATCCAATTAAAAATTCGGGAAATAATTACAACGAAATATAAACTTAAAACGGAGTCCGGATAATCCGGTTTAGGCCACCGCGCCCGATTCAAAATCGGGCCAAAAACCCGAGGGCCGCCTGCCGAGCACTCTCACTGCCGAGTCATGGCCGAGCACGCTCGGCACTGGCAAACAGCAAAGGTCGCCGCACCACCGCCACAGCCCCGTTTCTTCGCTTTTTCGCCCGTTTCCAAAAACGTGATGCTACAACGAACAATTTAAAATCTAAAATTATTCCAAATATGATTCTAAATCATAATCATCATCCAAAAGCTTTCAAAATGCACAAATAATCGTATATACGATATCATTGACCTCGCTCCGATACCACCGTTGGGATTAGAAAATAAAACGAAATACGCAATGAAATAAAAACGAATCCCAAACAGATCGATCAAGTAACGTATATACGAAAAATAAATACGAAGATAAAGATCATACCCTTGAAGCCTTTGAAATAATTCTTCGTAAAATTGATGACGATCACGAACCTCGTCCCGAACACGAAATCCCTTTGTTCCAAGCACCGAAAGTTGAAGCCTCTACTTCACACACGTCGGAAGTTGCCGGAAAAATTTCGACGAGACTCCGTTCTCCAAGAACACGGCTAGGGAACTCGTAGGAATTTTTTCTCTCAAATTTTCTTACCTTTTATAACACCTCAAAGATGAAAATTATAGAAAAGAAAAAATTTCTCCTCCCTCACTTTACTCTCACTACTGACTCTCCAATGAATGAGTATGAGTAGTTTGTAGTTATCTCATCTCATCATTTATAATGTAATGATATATATATTATAAAGGAATAATTATTCCTTTACAACTATCATTCACAATTATGTGGGAATCTCAACTCTAAGTGAGTTCCCACACACATGCAAGATCATGCCATGCCATGAGGAGTGGGTGGCCACAAGGAAGTTTCCTAGAAAACGAGCCGAGCCACTCGGCTCGTACCGGACGTCACAAACGACTTCGTTAAATACACTCCTTTTAATCATCAATGTATTTATATTAATTAATTAATCTAGTTAATTAATTATATCAAATACAAATATGTATTTCTCTAAGAAATATAATTTATGAATTAAATTAATTACCCGGTAACTTAATTTAAATTCATAAGACCGATATTTGATTTATCCAATAAATCATATTTAGATATCCAATATCTAATATTAATAGAGAGATAATAAATTCACATTTATCCGTCAACGCTCCTGATGCGCGACTCTGTAGGTCCGTCACAGCCGGCATTGGGAGGAACCAATGAGTGCGGCAAAGACTTAGCCACTTAGCGGCCGCACCGTTAACCCTGATCGAGAACGAATGAAGGGATCATTCCAACCATTATGTCGTGAATACTATATACGTATAGACCCTTCATCGATGTCCCGGTCAAGTCTTCGGTCATGGTAAAGTCAAACCCTCATTGTTGACTAAACTCTATACATGTGTTAATGCAAATCAAGACCGACTAATTAATAGTGTATCTAATACGACTATATCGTAATGCTTTGCCAAAGACTTATGATCTTATTTGCCATTAACCGTATAGGACATTCGCCCGCTCACTAACAGAGATAGAATCCTTTCTTGGCGTACGGTATAGATCGCTACTGCCCGTATAGTCCGCACTTCGAGGTCGACTCAAGAATTAAGCAAATGAGTCTAACTACTCTAATGACAAACTAAACGTCACAGCACATCTTCTACCGAACCCTCAAGTCAAAGGTCCACGTATACTATCACAACCTTTCGATTCGTCATCGACTCTCCGAGAGTGAATACCGTGTGGTGAATCGAGTATGAGTCGTGTTCGAGTATCTGCCCCACCAATATACTTATAACTATGCTATCAAGACGTGCACACGTCCTAGCATCAGTTATACAAGTCATATTAAAACTTAATGCCCATTTTAAGTTTATTGACTTGCGAACAATTTACGTAAATAAACTTTAAACACTTCCAGTACATTTTCTCTTATCCCATAACGAGAATGGAATGTTCGATTTATTTACATGGACTTCACTTCAATGTTTACCAAGTCAAGAATACAATTGAAATACAATAAACAGTGAATGAATCGTATTGCCTTTTTATTAATTATTCCATAATTACAAGTATAATGCCCTTACTCTCTCATCCCCTGAGTGGCATTCGAGGGCATATTCCTAACAACGCCAAATCTTGAGCGCGAAAACGACTGCCGCTAACTCCAAATCATGAGTAGGGTAGTTAAGCTCATATGGCCTCAACTGTCTCGACGCAAAGGCAATGGTCTTGCCGTGCTGCATTAATACGCACCCAAGACCCTGACCCGAAGCATCGCTATAAACGGCGAATCCCTCGTTGCCACATGGGAACGCCAAAACCGGAGCAGAAGTCAAATGCTTCTTCAGCTCCTCAAAACTGGACTGCCTCTCGTCATTCCAGACGAACTTCTCGGATTTCTGGAGCAACTGTGTAAGTGGCCGAGCTAGTTTTGAGAAACCCTCGACGAACCTACGGTAGTAGCCATCCAAACCCAAGAAACTACGGACCTCCTTCACACTTGTGGGCGGTGCCCAGTCCAACACTGCCTCAATCTTCTGCGGATCCACTCGAACTCCCTCGGATGAAATCACGTGACCCAGAAACATCACTTCCTTCAGCCAGAACTCACATTTCGAGAACTTCGCATAGAGTTGCTCGGCCCTCAAAATGTCTAACATTATCCGCAAATGATGGGCATGCTCTTCCTCATTCCTTGAATAGATCAGAATATCGTCAATGAAGACGACGACACACTTATCCAGATACTCGATAAAGACTCTATTCATCGATTGCATGAACACCGCCGGCGCATTAGTTAACCCGAAAGGCATAACTACAAACTAGTAATGTCCGTATCTCGTCCGAAAAGCTGTTTTCGGCACGTTGGACTCCCTCACCCTGAGCTGATAGTACCCCGATTTTAAACCGATCTTCGAGAACACCGCAGCTCCCTACAACTGATCGAACAAGTCATCAATCCTCGGCAAAGGATACTTGTTCTTGATGGTTACTTTGTTTAGTTCGCGATAGTCGATACACAAACGTAGTGAACCATCCTTCTTTCGCACAAACAGGACCGGTGCACCCCAAGGCGAGGCGCTCGGTCGGACATACCCTGACTCAAGAAGCTCACTCAACTGCTTCTTAAACTCTGACATCTCTGAAGGTGCCATGCGATACGGCGCCTTCGAAATTGGAGCCGCGCCCGGCTCTAACTCTATAGCAAACTCGACCTCACGATCCGGTGGCAATCCCGGTAACTCGTCAGGGAAAACATCAGGAAACTCACTAACGACTGGAATCGATGAAAACTCGACTCCACCATTTTCCGCCTTCAAGGCGTAGCACCAATAACCAGTACACCCCTTTCGCAGGAGTTTCATCGCCTTCAGGGCGTTAATAACAAACTTCTGGTTTCTCTTTCGCCCCGCGAAAGAGTGTTCAGTGCCGTCCTCGGCTAACATGGTAATGATCCTCGTGCGGTAGTTCATGATTGCACCATGCCACTCGAGCCAATCATTCCCGATAATTAAATCCTCGCCCTCGATACTCACGACAATAAGATTAGAGAGCCAAGCCCTCTCACAAATAGACACAGAACAGTCCCGGACTTCTCGATCACCGACAATTTTATCGCCGCTAGGAAGTTTAACGATGAAAGGCTCGCAAGGTGACAAGCAGTCGAGACTCAAACGGCGCACACACTCTAGAGAAATGAATGAATGCGTAGCACCCGAATGAAAAAGCACACCGACAGGATGAGAATGGATATAAACGGTACCTGTCGCCACAGTAGCCGCTGGGTCATCGGTCCTCCTCATCTCGTAGATACGCGGCTGGGCAGAGCCGAAACTGGAAGCTCCTCCTCTAGCGGGCTGACCCCGACCCCTACCTCGGCCGGCACTCGGTGGAGGCGGCGGAACAAATGAGCCCTGGTTCACACTCGGCTCCATAGGTGCTGGGTGAGAAGAACGGGCGCCGCGAAACTGTCTGAGTTTCTCGCAAAAAGAAGCCTTGTGGCCCGACTGACCACAAGTATGACAAGTCAAAGGTGGACGAGGACAATCCCGGTTCACGTGGCACAGCTTGCCACAGTTAAAGCATCACAGGGTCCGGACGGTTCGGCGGCACTCAAAGCTCCAGAGAAATGAGCCGAACCGCCCGTAGAAATATTTGCACTGAGATTTCCGTGGCCTCCACTCTTGGGACGAGAAAAATTTCCAACCGACTTCGCTTCTTGCTCTCACGAGCCAAATCGCTAGCCGTCACCGACATATCATAAGCAAGAGCTCGACTCTGATAATCCTTCAAGGTAGTACAGACGAGCCCAGACATATAGTCCCGAATGGACAGTTTCATCCTCCTGGAAAAATGGAAAATTTTGTCGCTCTCTTCGACAACTTGGGTCTTCACATAGCCCAACTCCTTGTTAAAATCGGCAATAGCTTGGGATACGGGAATATCCCGTGGTTGAGCATCATAGAAAGCATGCACTCGAGCCTGTCTGACCGGCCACGGACAATATTCGGTCTCCATCAATTCTTGAAATTCGGCCCACGAAGCAACATGATCTTTGGGACCAACGGCCTCCCACCAATCCATAGCATCTCCCGTGAGAAAGTATTGAGCAATAGGGACCTTACGGTCCTCGGGGCAGTTGGTAGCAGTGAAGACTTTGGATATCTCCTTGATCCACCCTTTCCCGGATCGGGTCGAAGCTCCGAACCGAGGAGGATGCATCTTGATGACATCCTGAAGCCGGCCAATCCGCTCGCCCGATTAGCATGGGCACGATCGGGTTACAGACCACTGAGCTATAGCCGCCATCTGGTTAACCATTTGCTGCATAACGGCCGCAATACCAAGATCGGCGCGCTCTGAGAAGAAGCATGATTGTGACGGTCACCGATCTGCCGGCTCCCGAAGAATGCGGCGTGGCCGCCCACCGGCTGCCCCACGTCCTCGGCCGCGTCCACGACCACGACCACGGTTTCCTCCGGCATCCATCGATGTTGAGAGATAACGAGTATATCGATGATGAGTAAGGGAGGAAAAGCAACTACGATTCAAAAGTGGAAATACAATGCAAGAAACAAAAGAGCCGAATAAGAAAACTTACGAGCCTTTGGAAATCTTGGGATCTTTGGCGGCGGTGTGACAATGTGCTAAACCAAACACGACTAGACCCAAATAACCAACAAGCCTAGGTATCCATAAACCTAGAGCTCTGATACCATTTTCTGTAACACCCCAAGATATTCAGAGTATATTACAGCGCCGTGGACCCCCACATGGGACCCACCAGGCTACAAACAAGAAAACTCCACTCGACTAACCATCCCGGTTAGCGAGGACACACATTTAATTATAAGACATAAAAAGTTACGCCCGCAACAACCGGCGAAATGATCATCAACCAACAATGTAACAATTTAAAAGTAGTACAACACGGAGTTTGAATTTGAAAAGCCTAAGTACTCGCGAGTCTGATCTATCGATTTATAAATATAGAAACAACCATATCGAATTAGACACGGGAATTAAGACGACCCAAAGGCACATGTCAACGACCACGGCCGACATCCTCATCTTGTCCGGTGCTCGCTCGTCCGGATAATCATAACCTGAAATCTATAACACGAATTTCCCCAAAACGGGTCCCCAGAGGGGTTAGCAATTACGCTAGTACAAGTAATCAAGGCAAACCAATCGCTTACACATTTCATAGTACATGCACTAATATCATTACAAAAACCAAAACCAGACATGTCTTTTCCGGAAACAAACAGTCACAATTAATTTGCCTAGGACCGGGACGAAGCCACGAATCCCACTCGAGGCCTCTAAGGACCCTCCCGAGCTGGCCACATTCATAAAACAAATCAAGCACCACACGTCACCTAGGACCGGGACGAAGCCACGAATCCCACTCGAGGCCTCTAAGGACCCTCCCGAGCTGGCTAGCGAATCAAACTCATGAATCCAGGACGAAGCCATAGATTCCCTCGAGGCCCCGTCGGACCCTCCCGAGGTGAGCAAATCACACACAATATACATTACCATTTCACGTTAAGCATAAAGGTTTCCAAGAATACTTGCCTTGAATATTTTGATGACGCAACGAACGGAAAGGGTAATCACCGACGAACACTAGGAATCAACGGAACGGAACCTAACGATTCGAAGAACATAATTACAACCAACTCTAGCCGAATACGGAAATGGAATACACCCGAAAACCCGCCTACGATTCATGTATATTCGCACAAAAATAACAACGAGGGCGGACCACAACCAAACCCTCTCGATTCCGCAAAACTATGAAAATATACCATGAATCCGTAGGAAAACTAATGATATCAACAAGATTAATCATATTCATCATGAATCCACCAACAAAACGAAACGAATCGGAAGAAAATCCCAAAACCCCCAAATTAATCGAAAATAGGGTTCTAGAGATATTACCTTTGGAGATTCAAGTACTAAGATCCGTAGAACACGCGTTGGATTGATTGTCCGGGCTTCACAACCGAAGAAAAATGATAAAAATCAACCCCTCAATTGATAAGGATGAGAAGCTCTCCTCCTCTCTCACTCTCTCTCGCGTCAATGGAAGAAGGAAGAAGGAAATGAGCTATTTACGCTCAAAACAACACAATTATAGAGGGTTGACCGCATTGTGTGCCGCAGCACAGCTGAGGTGTGCCGCGGCACTGTGCCAAAAAATTACTCCTGGGGTTCGGCAATGTGCCGCGGCACGGGCTGCGTGTGCCGCGGCACCCGGTACAGTCGGGTTTTGGTCGCAGATGTCACACGAGTGTGCCGCGGCACCGGACAGGTGTGCCGCGGCACTGGCTTGGCACTTGTTAGGAATACTTGTTAGATTTTGATGATGTCATTAATTTAAAATCAAATGTTTATTAATTGGCAAAATGTAAGGAAGAACCAAATGAGTATCTTCCATAGGCCAAAATATGTTAAGTATAAAATTGGCAATATGTAAAGAAGAACCAAATGAGTGTCTTCTATAGGCCAAAGTTAGTTAGGCTAAAAATCGGCTAAGTACTAAAGTACAGTCTAGTCCTTCAGAGAAGTACAATGACTCAATCGAGTAGCCACGGTCAACTAAAAATTTGTCGAGAGAAGTTTGACCAGATGCGGCGAGGAACCTCGGGAAGTCACACGATCGGACAAGTCTCAAACAAGATACAGCCAAGAGGACCTACCTGCAAAGATGTAAGCTGCACCACAGCCTACTCAACTACAGCCTAGTACTCCAAATCCACGTCAGCATGCTTTGAAAAGTCAAATATTACGGAAAGCTCACATGCAACATGAAGAGACAAATTGGAGTGATTCCCGCAAGAGATATGATTTATTTAAATCATCCTGACCCACCGTGAAGACTTTAATCCTTTTATATTCAAAAGATTCGGCGCTCACATGCAGAAGTCCTCACAACGGTCGGAAGATAAAATTAAATAATGGGAATCCAGCCTTGCAACGTTCAGAAAAGTTTAAACAATGAAGTCTCTCTCCAACGGACGGATTTGTTCAAAGATTTGCAACGGCTACAAGGAAGAAGCTCAGAGATCGTGATCTATATATATCCGAAGATTTGAAGCGAGCGGACAAGTGCGAACATATACTCTAGCGATCAAAGCAAACAAAGCAATCTCAAGCAATCAAATAGCATCGTGAAAAGAGCAGATCCAAAAAGTTCATATTCAAGGAAGCTCTTTAGTTGGAAGACAAACACTCTTGTCTTTAAATCTTGAGTACGGGGTACTTCTTTGGTTGAAGTAGCAGATGTAAAGGCATCAGGATCGAGGATCAAGAGGTGCAAGCGATCAGTGTGTATACAACGGCACGGAATTCCACCTGGTTGGAAGCTGTTGTAGTGTGTTGTGAATCACCGTAATCTTTATCCTTTGGTTGAAAATTATAGTGAATTCATCTCCAAGTAGTTTGGAGAAAAGTGGATTAGTAGAGGATTACCCCACCTCTGAGACCACTATAGCACTGTGTTATTTCTTGTTTCTTGCATCATACTCTAACTGTTGCATCCATTGTTAAGTGTTTCATTAAGTTAATTTATATTCGTCATCAGCTGACTTCCGCACATATCCAAGAACAAACGACTCCTAGTCATTTGTTTGATCATCAGCTGAAGAAACTCACTCTTCGTGAAAAAGAGTTCAAGAGTTTCAACAAGTCTATTCACCCCCCCTCTAGACTTGTTTCTGGACGACTTGTGACCTACAAGTGGTATCAGAGAGGTTGGTTCAATTTTTTCACGAACCAGATCTATATTAAGATATATATCTTATCTCTCACGTCATAATGGAACACATGCACTCTAGACTACCTGTCTTTTCAGTTGACGAGTATGATCTCTGGAAGATAAGAATGCAGGCACATTTATCTTCAATCCATGACGACATGTGGTGCATCATTGAAGACGGTCCATTCATTTTCGAGAAGGACAATACGGTAGGAGATCGCGGTGGGAGGCCGAAAAGATTCCTAAGAAGAGAACCGAGTGACCCCGAAGAGAGAAAGGCGCCAATCTTGACAACGGGGCCGGAGATGTGCTATACCAAACTCTTGACAAATCCACAATGGTCAAGATCAAAATTGTAAGAATGCCAAAGAGATTTGGGACACATTAGCTCTAATGTGTGAAGGAACGGAGCTGATCAAGGAAAACAAGTTGTCAATAGCTATCCAAAAGTTTGACAACTTTAAAATGAAGAATGGTGAATCAATAGACCAAGTGGACACAAGGTTCTTTGAAATTATCAATGAAATCAACTCCACAGGCAAAACTTATGGCAACAGGAAATGGCACTCAAGGTCCTCGATCACTCAATCCCGAATGGAGCATGAAGGTGTAGCTATGAGAGAATCCAAAGACCTGAATAAGATAAAGATTCAGGAGTCATTTTACGATCTAAAGGCTTATGAGTTCGAGCTTCCAAGCTCATCCTCAATCGAGCACTGCGAGAGAAGGGAATCGCATTTGCGGCGAGTCCCTGCTAAGAGCCTATCCGATGTGAAACCTCCAAATCCACTAGATTTTGAGGAAGAAATGGCGTTCATTATGCAAAGGTTCGGTAACTTGAAAGAACTATTCCAAGTATAAGAAAAACTACAAGGAGAACCCAAGAAGGAACCGAGAAGGTGGAAGCTGGAAAGTTGAATGCTACAATGTCATAAAATAGGACACATCCAAATGGATTGTCCCGAGCTCAAGAAGGATGAAACCAAGAAGGAGGTGGCGGAAAGGAAGACGGAAGAAAAGCTCTCATCGGAGAAGACCCGGGAGCATGTCGAATCAAGCGGTTTCTTTTGATGACGGCGAGTATGATTGCACGATGGCAAACTTGGCGATGAAGAGGTAACCTCTAAACCTACCGGTTCAAATAATAGCTCGGCCATGTCACAAGATATGGATTTACATGAATCGGTAAATCAATTATTTAAGGATTTTGAAACACTTAAATCGCACACCAAGCGATATCACAGAGAAGACTAAGCTGCAAGATGAGAATAGGCACTGAAAAATGATTTGAAAAACTCGGCCTAGATTTAAATAAAGGTGAGACAAATCTGGTGATTTTGAAAACTGGGCAAGTGCCAATCTGGTGAGATAGACCGGCTAAATATTTTACTTAAAGAAAAGTCACCGCACTTGCTCATGCCAAAGCCGAGTTTACTAAGTAACATGATTAAATAAAACTCAGCGCAGAAATAACCTCCTGAAGGCGTCTTCAACTCAGGCGAATTGTGTACTTATAAAAGGTCATTATATACCAAATCAGGCCTTGGATATGATTCTCACACTCCCTCTAGTTACGAAACCAAGTTTATCAAGGGAGAAACAATGGTCTCATCGCTGAGCCTGTGTATAAACCGACTTTCAAAAGCGAGGCTTGGCCAGTCAAAGCGTCTAGCCGCGGTCGGGTTACACAGACTGCCACCTAGACAGCGACTAAGCGGCCTGTGCAAAAGCAGCGGCAGACAACATGCCCACTATTACCAACAACTCCCCAAAAATCGATTTCATAATGGTAGGGGCAGATGGAAACCTCAAGGTTATCCTAATTACCAAAACGAACAAGTGTGGAGACCACAAAGGTTTAATAAATGGTCTCAGCCTAGATTTAGAAATGGCCCACACTATTTTGAGGAATATCCGGTACACAATCCAACCAGGAGATTTAGACCTCAACCACAGGCACCGTATAAGGGTTATAATAATAATAACAATTCCTATAATCCAAGGAGAAATCAATTCTCCAGGAAACCAACTAACCCCAAAGGACCCACACAAATTTGGGTACCTAAATCTCTGCTTGTTTAATTGCAGAAAAGATGGAAGGACTACAACCACATCTCCTCAAGCTCAAATTTTGGAGGTGAAGAGTGGTTTGTAGACTCTGGATGCTCAAGGCACATGACCGGGAACAAGAGGATGCTGACCAAATATATCAAGGAAAGAGGTCCCGATGTAACCTTTGGAGATAGCTCTAGAGGGAGACAAAAGGCTTTGGAGAGTTGCAGAGGAAACATTGTGATATCCAAAGTTCATTATGTCAAAGGTCTCAAATACAACCTCCCGAGCATAAGCCGATTCTGCGACGAGAAGAATCTAGTAGTCTTCACCATCTTGAAGTGTATGGTGATAGACATCTTATCCGGAGAAATAAAGCTACAAGGTTTCCGAAGAAGAGATGTATACATGATTGATTGGAACACAGAACACCTAACTCCTGTTTTCTATCCAAGACCGTATTGAAAATGGATGGTGTGGCACAAAAGACTATGTCACTGAACTTCAAAGCCATCAACAAGATTAGCTCTCGGAAAGTGGTGAGAGGACTTCCAAATGAAGCATTCAAGAAGGAAGCACTCTGTGATGCATGTCGAAGGAAAGCGAGACCAAGGTGTCGTTCAAGCCGGTCTGACTACAACGCTCACAACAAGGATCTTAGATCTACTCCACATGGATCTATTTGGTCCTATCAAGCCAAGGACTTTGAGCGGCGAAAGCATGCTCTTGTGATTGTAGATGATTATTCAAGGTACACTTGGATCATTTTTCTATACAAGAAAAGTGAAACCTTGACCAAGTTACACGAGGCTTGAGAAGGATCGAATGAGAAATCCCTCTCCATAATCAAGATCGGATCGAGATAGAGGAGGAGAGTTTCTCAACAAGGCGATAAGCGATTTCAGCGATCGAATGGGATCCGGCATGAGCTCTCTGCGGCCAGGGGCCTTGTGAGAATGGTGTTCTTGAAAGAAGGAACAGAACCACGAAGGAAGCGGCAAGGTCCATGATTGCGAGCGGACCTACCCAAGAGGTTACGGTGAAAGCTGCACACGACTGCCACACCCGAGCAGGAGTATGATAGTAGGGAGACATGGCAAAACTCCTATGAGGTTTGGAATAATAGAACTCCTTTGTTGCTTACTTTCATGTTTTTGGTTGCAAGTGTTTCATCCACAACAACGGTAAAACACGGCTAAATGCCTTTGATGCTAAAGCGATGATGGTCTATTTATGGGATATTCCCAAAGAAGCAAGGCATATAGAGTTTTCAACAAAAGAACCTTAGTTGTGGAGGAAACACCCCATGTTGTTTTTGATGAATCTCTTGTTGAGTACAGAAACAACTTGAGCAAATTGAGAACAAGCTCAAGTCGGCAACCCTTGAAGAAGTCATTGTACATGACACTGGAATGGTGGACTCACTGCAGATCGGCTGATGACCCAACTGCAGCCGATGAAGACCCAGCTGCAGATCAGACAGGATCACCAAACCTATCGATCCGATTCTTTGCGGAAAGACCAGGCCGGTGACAAAGACTCATCTGCGATTCGAACCAAGCTGCAGATGACAAGGCGGTAGCTGATCCAGTTGCAGACCAGAATTCAGCAGATGCAGACAACCACAAGAGCAATCCAACAGGGGGAACAAACCCAGAAGAGGACGAGATCCCCAAATGGCTCTAGGATCATCCAATTCAGCAAATTATCGGAAAGTTGACTGATGGAGTCAAGACAAGGCGATCAACTCTACCGGCGAGAATGGCGATGTTCTCATGTTTCATGTCGCAAATTGAACCCAGGCAGCCAGAACAAGCCTTGGAAGATTATTCATGGATTAATGCCATGCAAGAGGAATTGGAGCAGATGGAGAGAAACAAAGTTTGGGAACTAACAGACAGACCTAATCACAAGAAAGTTATTGGCACCAAATGGGTGTATAAAAACAAGAGTGATGAAGACGGAGTCATTGTTAGGAATAAAGCGACTCGTAGCAAAAGGATATGCACAATGTGAGGGAATAGATTTTGATGAAACTTATGCACTGTTGCAAGATTAGAAGCCATCGACTATTCCTCGCATATCTTGCATTCAAGGATTTTGAAGTCTACCAAATGGATGTAAAAAGTGCATTTGAATGGAATCCTAGAAGAAGAAGTCTATGTAGAGCAACCCCTGGTTTTGTCAAAGGAGACAAAGTCTATAAGGCATTGAAGGCTCTGTATGGACTCAAGCAAGCACCGAGAGCATGGTATGAAACACTGCTGTGTTTCTTGAGAAAAATGGATTTTGCAAAGGAAAAGTGGACAAGACCCTATTCGAGTGGAGCACGAAGGCCACATTCTAATAGTTCGATTTATGTGGATGACATCATATTCGGGTCAACCAATCCAGAACTATGTGAGAAATTCTCCAACCTCATGCAAGGAGAATTTGAGATGAGTATGATGGGAAAGCTTAACTTCTTTCTCGGATTACAAGTTAAGCGAGATGGAAAAAGGAATTTTCATCAACCGGGCAAAATATACCCGAGATCTCATCAAGAGATATGGAATGGAATCGGCCCAAACCCGCAAGAATTCCAATGAGCACAAGCACTCACCTAGATTCGACGAGGCGGGAATATCGGTGGACTCAACCCACTGAGAGGACTCATCGGATCTCTTACGTACCTCACCGCAAGCGAGCCGGACATATCATATGCGGTTGGAGTTTGTGCAAGATTCGTCAAGCCGAAGCAATCACACCTAGATGCGGCAAGAGAATAATTAAGTACCTAAAGTCTACCATTAATGTTGGACTATGGTACCCCAAGGATGACAACTTCGAGTGTCAGGATACTCAGATGCGGATTTCGCCGGATGCAAAATCAATAGGAAGAGCACTAGTGGAACGTGTCAATTCCTAGGAACCAGACTGATATCCTGGTTTAGCAAGAAGCAGGTTTCTAACTCTATCTCCACTACAGAGTCAGAATACCTAGCTGCAGGTAGCTATTGTGCACAAATTCTATGGATCAGACAACAGTTAAGGGACTACAATATTATTGCCAACGAAGTTCCTATATGGTGTGACAACAATAGTGCTATTGCAATAACCAACAATCCGGTTTTGCACTCAAGGACAAAGCACATTGACGTTAAGCACCATTTCATTCGAGACCATGTGCTTAACAAAAGGGTTAGAGTTGAAAGAGTCAGCACAGACTACCAAATAGCTGACATCTTCACCAAACCCCTGCCAGAAGAAAGATTCCTAGAGCTGAGCAGAGACCTTGGATTACTAGATTGGGAATCTAGTTCTGAAGCAAGTTGAAGGAAGGACGAACCCCAGAATCGGCTAAGGCGATGCAAAGGGCGAAGACGAAGGCCAGACGAAGCAACTTAGTCATGCAGAATACCGGGCGAGAGGTCAAACTCACTGTAGCAGAGCGGTCAATCATCAACGAATCGGATCGGCTAAGTTTTCTAAACTAATCTCTAAATTTTTAATTATTATCTGTCATATTTATAATATTTTTTGGCTATCGGAGCAGGCATTTAAAATATACATTTTATGAGCCAAGTGGCAATTTTAAATACACGCGTCACACGCCCATTTAATTAACCTCTACGGTGGCCAATCAGAATCAACCGTCAAATTTTAAATGGGGCCACCGATTCAAATTTGAAATTCAAAAGAATATGAAAAGGCGTACCACCGTTTAAATTTATAATAAACTAATCCAAACGTCCTTTCATCTTCTTTATAAGGAAGAAAACCCTTTCACTTTCCTCTTTACGCTTTGAAACCCTAGAATTTACTGAGCAAAATATACACTAAATCCTAAAATCTTTTTGCGAAATGGCATCTTTGTGGAGCAAACTTGAAGGCGATGAAGGACCAGGTCATCTTCTCCATGGTCGTCGATTTGAAGGATTACCTGGAAGCAAATCTAGAGGACTTTGATATGCTCGACTTAATCAGGCGATGAAGTGACGGAATCTACCCGTTCTCGAAATCAACCCTCAACACTTGTTCAAGGAAGATGTGGTTGAATTTTATCGCAACGCTTACGATTCAAAGACGGGATTCAGAGCAAGGTCGGTGGAGTACCAGTCACCATAGATACAGAGAAGATTCGCTCTGTATTCGGGATGAAACATCGCGGTTTGGCGGTCGAAGCGCTCAAACAATCACCCGCCGAAACGTGGAAGACGATTAAGCTCGAAAATGTCCCTGAGAAATTGAAGTTTACAGCGAAGAGAAATGAGTTGAAAAGGGTCTATCGAGTTGCTTTGGACATCACAAACAAGATAGTCATGGGAATGGCAGGAAGCTATGACCAACTATCATCTTCAAAATTCATGGTGTTGGGTGCGTTAATTCAACGAGAGGAAGTTGATTGGGCCGATTACATTTTCAGGCAACTTGTTCGCGAGGTGAACAAGGTCGAATGGCTCGAGGGAGAGAAGAAGTTCAAGACTAAGTTGGCGTTCGAAACGCATCTTAGTTGGTTCTTGGAAGCGGCCCAGGAGTGGCGAGGAAACATTGACCCTTTCCACCCAAACAAGAGGCTTGGTCACATGGACCATGATAAGAAGAAGGTTGGAGTCACCGGGAGGCGGCCCGGTTGTTGAAGGATTTGCGGACTCAAGCTTTTGCCCAAGATACCATCTATCGGACTCGGACCAACTGCGGTGAGATCGGAACTGCAATCGAGTCCGAGAATGAGTCTGACGATACACCTATCGCCATCCGATTCAAGAGAAGGGGACCCGGCCCGAAGGACCTTCCAACTGCAGTCATCACCGAACCCTCTCCAAAGAGGCCAAGGAAGCTGCGATTCAGCGAAGGAGAGCGGCTGAGCATCATACCACCCATCGATTCGATCACCAGTTCATCGGACGGCTGCACTGATACCGAAACTAGAATTGTACATTATTACTCCTCCAATGTACATGACCGAAGAAGAGGAAGCGAGTCTTGTTATATCTATCCTCAGCAGATTACCCATTCAATCTTTTAGAAAATAATACTTTTAATCTCTCCATAGAACAACTTCAGCTTGTCAAGCCACAAGCAGAAAAACACTCTTTCGTAAATATTTTTAAAGAGTGGAAAACTCTTAAAACCATGTCCTTTACAAATTTTCAAATTTTTGTTGAAACTAGTGGTTGGGAATACCCCAAGCCACGGAGGATGTTCTGACTGATTTTTGCAAAGAGTCAGATTTAGCCTTACTCCTCCAGGATAACTGGTTCATGTCACATTTTGAGACAAACATGGACCATTTTATCCACTCTATAATGCTCAGTATCTTTGATGGTAGTTTTGGAGAGGAAGAGGAAGAGGAGAAAGTAGAAAAGGAGATTAGGATAGAAGAAGTTGATGAAGAAAATGAAATTATCAATTTGGTTGAAGAGGATGAAAAAGAAAAAGAATCTGAAGAAAACATACCAGTTGAAAAGGAGACAGAGGAGATTGAGAAAACAGAAGAAGTGGATGATGAAGAAAATGAAGTAGAAGGAGAAGAAGTGGAGCAGGAAAAAGAAGAAGAAGATAAGGAGAAGGATGAAGACAATGAAAGAGAAAAGGAGAAGGATGATAATGAGAAAAATGATGATGATGATGATAATAATGATGATGGAGGTGAAGGAGGAGCTGGTGTGGCGGCTGGAGAAGAAAAAGAAAAAGATGAAGAAAAAGAGAAAGAAAAATCTGGAGAAGGAGAAAAAGAGAAATCTGAAGAAGAAAAAGGGAAAGAGGAAGAAAGAGAAAAGGAGCTAGAGCAGAAGCCAGAGCCTACCAACGAAGCTGCAGATAGGATTGTTGTACCTCCCCGATACACCAGCCTAGACGCAGAGGTGGCAGAGGACTCCAGGTCAGGGACCCCGGAGAAGACTCAATCTGACCTACCGGCTGCAGCCAGGAGCCTGCAGTCTAGTGGCTCCATTGCTGAAGGATCAGGAGAACACTCCCCATCAGCTCAGTTATCCCCTACCATGACTGAGCTGATCAAGCAAAGGGTCAGAGACTCCATGGGGGAGCTGCTATCTACTCAGGTCACTCCTGACCTTCAGACCATTAATGCCAAGATTGACACCTGCTTCAGAGAGAGATCCTCGGCCTCCTCCTCCTACAAACAACAGAATGCCTTTTGGCATGTCGATTGGATGAGCCGCATGGAGCAACAGTTGACAACACTCATTGATCTTTGGCAAAAGGGGAAGAGAGGATTCAGGGGGAAGAGAGAGAAATCGAAGTAAGAAAAAGCGGGATGTCCCAGTTGAAGGACCCTCTAGCCTAAAAAGGAAGGAAGCTGTAGATCAAGAAGACAAGGCTGACCAGCCTGAAGGGAAGCGCAGAAGGACCAGAGGCGGCTTTGAACCTACTCTTGAATGGGAAGGTCTGGAGCTATGGTACGTTGAAGATTTCTGCCCACTTGAAGCTCTTGAAATATGGGGAGCTGCTAGGAAGAAGTTCATCAGAGACTTTTATGTCTGGGAACTACTTCAAGATGACAAACTCTCCCCACAGGAGATTTTCATAAACTGGATGGAAGAGGTTCATCCTAAGCTTTGGGCTGTTCTTAAGAAGTACGCAAAAGAGCAAAATGCATTTCCCATGATCCCTAAATTCAGAGCTGAAGAAGCACCAATCTTGAATGGGAAGGTCTGGAGCTATGGTACGTTGAAGATTTCTGCCCACTTGAAGCTCTTGAAATATGGGGAGCTGCTAGGAAGAAGTTCATCAGAGACTTTTATGTCTGGGAACTACTTCAAGATGACAAACTCTCCCCACAGGATATTTTCATAAACTGGATGGAAGAGGTTCATCCTAAGCTTTGGGCTGTTCTAAAGAAGTACGCAAAAGAGCAAAATGCATTTCCCATGATCCCTAAATTCAGAGCTGAAGAAGCACCAATCCGCATGGATGGTGAACTTGATGAGCTACAACTTCAGGAGGAAATCAAGCTAGTCTGCCTTGAGAACAAATTCAGATCTCGGCGGGAGCAGGACTTCGCAAAGACTTGGTTGTGAAGAGAAAGTATGGCCTTGCTCCAGTCAAGGTAAGACCTATCGGAGCCAAACCATTCGGACACAAGCGGCTATTCAAGAGGCAGAGGAAGAGGCGGATGACCTTAAATTATTTTCTTACTTGTAATTTTATTTTTCGTACTTAAAACAATCTTGTATAATTTCAATGATAAGTCGAAAATTTTATGAAACGATCTGTTGAATGACAATTTTCCAGTTGTCTCAATATTAGACTGATTTCAGTTTTGTCTTGCACTTAAGTGCAGACTTGGCCATTTGATTTCTTACTTAGTTTTGCCATCATCAAAATAGGGGGAATTTGTTAGGAATACTTGTTAGATTTTGATGATGTCATTAATTTAAAATCAAATGTTTATTAATTGGCAAAATGTAAGGAAGAACCAAATGAGTATCTTCCATAGGCCAAAATATGTTAAGTATAAAATTGGCAATATGTAAAGAAGAACCAAATGAGTGTCTTCTATAGGCCAAAGTTAGTTAGGCTAAAAATCGGCTAAGTACTAAAGTACAGTCTAGTCCTTCAGAGAAGTACAGTGACTCAATCGAGTAGCCTGGTCAACTAAAAATTTGTCGAGAAGTTTGACCAGGTACTGAGGAACCTCGGGGAAGTCACACGATCGGACAAGTCTCAAACAAGATACTGACCAGAGGACCTACCGCAAAGATGTAAGGCGCACCACACTACTCAACTCTGACTAGTACTCCAAATCCACGTCGGCATGCTTTGAAAAGTCAAATATTACGGAAAGCTCACATGCAACGTGAAGAGACAAATTGGAGTGATTCCAAGAGATATGATTTATTTAAATCATCCCGACCCACCGTGAAGACTTTAATCCTTTTATATTCAAAAGATTCGGCGCTCACATGCGAAGTCCTCACAACGGTCGGAAGATAAAATTAAATAATGGGAATCCACCTTGCAACGTTCAGAAAAGTTTAAACAATGAAGTCTCTCTCCAACGGACGGATTTGTTCAAAGATTTGCAACGGCTACAAGGAAGAAGCTCAGAGATCGTGATCTATATATATCCGAAGATTTGAAGCGAGCGGACACAGTACGAACATATACTCTAGCGATCAAAGCAAACAAAGCAATCTCAAGCAATCAAATAGCATCGTGAAAAGAGCGAGATCCAAAAGTTCATATTCAAGGAAGCTCTTTAGTTGGAGAAGACAAACACTCTTGTCTTTAAATCTTGAGTACGGGTACTTCATTGGTTGAAGTAGCGGTGTAAAGGCATCCGAGGATCGAGGATCAAGAGGTGCAAGGCGATCAGTGTGTATACAACGGCACGAGAATTCCACCGGTTGGAAGTCTGTTGTAGTGTGTTGTGAATCAACGTAATCTTTATCATTTGGTTGAAAATTATAGTGAATTCATCTCCAAGTAGTTTGGAGAAAAGTGGATTAGTAGAGGATTACCCCACCTCCGATACCACTATAACCGCTGTGTTATTTCTTGTTTCTTGCATCATACTCTAACCGCTTTGCATCCATTGTTAAGTGTTTCATTAAGTTAATTTATATTCGTCATCGGTGACTTCGCACATATCCAAGAACAAACGACTCCTAGTCATTTGTTTGATCATCAGCTGAAGAAACTCACTCTTCGTGAAAAAGAGTTCAAGAGTTTCAACAAGTCTATTCACCCCCCCCCCCCTCTAGACTTGTTTCTGGACGACTTGTGACCTACAGCACTGTGCCGCGGCACCGGATGGGTGTTTCGCGGCACACAGTACAGTTCGCTCGACCAACAACTGAAGAAATTTGTGTGCCGCGGCGCACACACCTTGTGCCGCGGCCCACACCCCCTTTGGGTCCCAAAATGATAAAAATGACCCGGAAAGAGAATAAAAACGATAGGAATCAATATTTGGGAACCAATAACACGAAATGGATCCACGGTAACCCCGAAACGGCGGTTCCGCACAACAATAATGAGAATACAGTTCAACAGTTGACAGGAAGGACACACTGAAAGGTACACGAGGGTCACTACGATCGAGAAATACACCAAAAATGAAAATACAAGGGAAATAAAAAATGCGGATATTACAAAGAAGACGAAGACGCAAAAAGCTGGGCAGAACATGTATAACGTACGAAAGCCATACAGCTTAACGTACGCAATGTAGTGCTTATAACGTACGTAATGATCTTGGTATAACGTACCTAATTCTATGTTATGAATTCAAATATTGGAACGGTTGAATGGACAAATGACGTAATGGAATATATGAGCATGCAACGGATATGAAGACTTATTATAACGTACGTAATGAGGTTTTGATAACGTACGTAATGGAAGAAACGAAGCAACTGGACTGATCTGTGAAGAGCTTAACGTACGTAACAAGAGAAGCTTAACGTACGCAATTTTATTGTCATATGCTTTTTCAAATTAGATCAAGATTTTTCTCCTACAATTACTTATTTGTTTAGAAAACTTAACGTACGTAATGGATGCTGAATAACGTACGTAATGGAGTGACAGAGAGCTAACAGCTAGTTGAGATCTTGGAGCCTATAAATACCACTTCCTATGGTATTGAACCCACAACAACTTCAAGCAACGGATACATTGATCAGATATTGATATACATTCTATTGTTGTTGTACTTGATCTTATATTGTCAAGAGTTTGAGTGTGATATACGAAAACTCATAAACGAGAGGAAAAAGAAAGTATACGATTCGATTCCGTGTTATTAGGATCAAGGATCCGGAATTGTTAGAATCACAATCTATATCCGAGTGAGGTTTGTCTAGTACCCATAGTAATCTAGATAGGTTGATTCCTTGTCCGATAGAAAGGAAAACGGTTTAACTTGGACCGACAAAAAGATAACTGATTGTATGGTTTATCTCGGACCAATAGAAGATGAGAATTGTAACGGTAATCCCTCGACCGATAGAAGAGAGGTGCAAAGGTTGATTTCATCCTATAGAAAAAGATACTGAGGAGAGGACGTAGGCACGTTTGGCCGAACCTCTATAAATCGTGTGTCAATTTATTTTCTGCACCTTTAAATACGCTTCCACACAATAGCACGTATACCAAATATTGCTCCAACAGATTTCTTTGCTCTCGTTTTAGCATTCTTGATAGAGTCATCCAAAGCTGAGGCTTGACCATCAGCGCTTGACCAGTTAGTTTTGATATCCAACAGTTCTCCAACCTCAATCCCTCTTGTGACCTCATCATCATCCACATCAATATCGAAATCATCATTCATCATTGAACTACAGCAAGAATCTTGATAAGACATCTCATATACAAGTTAAAATCAATTAAAACTTATTAAACTGTAAACACAATTTCCTATTAATTATTAATGAATCTTTTATTAAACAACAACTCAACAACTAATTACAAATAAAGCCACATACTTACAGATTACACATAAGCTTGAAGCCCTCCTAAATTAACCCTGTTCCCACTAATTGAACCCTATTCGAAAACCCTATTTTGAAAAATTAAATTCAAACCCTAACTGCAAAAACTTTAATTTGAAAACCCAAATCAAAACCATTATTAAAAACCCCAAAATTGAAAACCCTAATTCTAAAGCCCCAATTTGGAAACATAAATCAAACCTCAAACAAAAATAGATTAAAGTCGAAAGCAATTAACAAAAACATAATGAAGTCAGAATCAATTTCACAGAACACAATTAACACAGATTAAATTTCACAAAACATGCAACACCATTCACATATATTACATAGTCACAAGATTTTTAACATGCATGATAAGAGTGGGATGATTGAGAGTGAAATAATATATAGGAAAAGCGGTGGATGAATCTGTTGAAATCGGTTGAAAATCAAGATGAAAAACTACTGAAACAACCTTCTTGTTTATTGATTCTAGGACTAAAACCCTTAGGTTTGCATAAAATTAAAGAGAAATTATGAGAGAGAGAGGGGGGGGGAGGCGAATTTCTCAAAGGACAGGAGAAATGAGGACAAACCAAATTTTTTGTTTTTATAGTGCTTTTCTTATGGGGTTACCGGTCCGGGTCTTATCGGATGCCGGATATCGGCATGATATCCATTTCAGACCGATAAGATTATCGGTCCGAATCGGTCCTGGTTTTTCGGACCGGGTCTGTGTCTGGATCTCGGATCTATCCACCCGGTAACAGCCCTAGCGACAATATAACTACATTAAACATATTATAGCATTGGAAATATATTCTTCGTCAAGTTAACAAACTTATGGAAGCAAAAAAATTCAATGCTTACATATGTTGAGTACACCGTTTATATGATATATTACACTGCTTAAATCATATAAATGTAGTGCTTATTTTTATTCACACGTATTTTTTCTTGTGATGAATAATATTTTTTTTATTTTTACACTGCTATTTATATTTTTACATTAAGTTGGTGTGACAATCAAATATTTAATTATACTAACATGATGAACCAAATTTTCTAATGCTTTTATAGTTTCAGTATACTATTTATATAGATGAATCATGTTGCTGCTATTATACGAATATAGTGCTTCTATTACGCACTCTTACTCGCTTAAAATGCAATGTATATTACTATTGTTTTAGTTTATGTATACTGTTTCATACATCATTTAGTTAATAAAATAAAAATTAGTGTAATCTAAATAGATAAGAAATGCATTCTTGTTGCACTCCCAAAATTCACACTTTAGCCGACGGCCCTAAAAAAAACGGCCGACGACTTTGAAGTGTAGTCGGCTAAACTTTGCACTTTAGCCGACGACCCGAACTGGCGTCGGCTAAACAGTTTTAGCCGGCGACTTGATCTATGCCGTCGTCTATAGTGCAACATAGTCATCGGCTAAAGTGTTAAACTTTAGCCGACGACTTTTCTAATGGTTTAGCCGACGACATGATCTGAGTCGTCGGCTAAACCCTTTTCCAAAAAAAAAATGGGGTTTAGCCGACGACTTGATCTGGGTCGTCGGCTAAATTTTTGTAATAGTTTAGCCGCCGACCCAGATCTAGGTCGTCGGCAAAACCCCTTTCGAAAAAAAATGGGGTTTAGACGACGACCTAGATCAAGTCGTCGGCTAAACTGTAACACCCCCAAATCATATTGGTTTATTACAGTGCCGTGGACCCCACGCCAGGAGATCCACCAGGCGAACATGACTAAAATACATTAAATTAAACAACAAGGGAAAATCATAGTTCCTACCATGATATCCGACACAATATTCCGATAAGAAATATCAACGACAACGATGGGCCTACATGGCCAAAAAATAAAATACAACAACATCCACGAGTATCTGCTCGGGTAATACATAATGACAATGACTGACAAACTGGAGAACACTCCAACTGACTGACCAACATGAACAACTCGGACTAGTATCGCTCGAATGCCTTGTCGCCATCATCATGCCCTTGTGCCTCAACTCTCTCCTCGCAAGCACCTAAAATATGAAAACATGTTCCGCCCCCACGGGGTCAGTCATCCAGATAATGAACATCAAATACATGTATAACATGATATGCATCCAAAGGCAGAATGAAACGGTACAATGATAATAATACGAGATGCTCACAAACCAATGTAAGACCCGAGCATTCGTGAAACACTATGCCCACGGCATACTATTAATACCTGTTCGACAAGTTAGAATGTAAATGCCCAACGACGAATCATAATTATAGAGTACCACAATGAATTACACGACATGAACCAAACCATAACTGAATTAATTATGAATCACAATGCCCGAAGACTCCAATGAAATTACCAAGACAATCACAAAGGCCTGAAAGCCGCTCAGCCGAAGCTGTCATATATCACAATCACCTGAAGCCAAAACATCCCGAAGCTGTATCGATTAGGGCCGAAGCCACGGCACGAAGCCGTATCACAAATAGGGCCGAAGCCACGGCACGAAGCCGTATCACAAATATGGCCGAAGCCACGGCACGAAGCCGTATCACAAATAGGGCCGAAGCCACGGCACGAAGCCGTATCACAAATAGGGCCGAAGCCACAGCACGAAGCCGTATCACAAATAGGGCCGAAGCCACGGCACGAAGCCGTATCACAAATAGGGTCGTCCAATGGCCGTGACCTACCGAATTGTAGGTGTTGGAAACCCAACCGTGAAGGTTCAAGCCCAAACTTACCCATAAAGAACACTAGCCGAGACTAGCCTCCAAAATATAATTAATCACAAACGGCAACGATCCGAAGATTACCGAATTCACGAGAATGATAGTGTGCTGCCTTGAGTCGGCCAACACGATAAAGATGACTCACGGATGGGCATCGTCCTCGGCGGTCCCAATTCAATACCTCGATTACCTTAGAATGGTCAATCGATAACAACAACACAACAGATGGGAACTATCCTCGAAAGCCCCAATTCAATACCTCGATTACCTTAGAATGGCCAACTGATAACAATGATGCAGCAGATGATTCAATACCTCGATTGCCTTAAAACGGCCAATCGATAACAATGATGCAATGAATGATTGAGCACCTCGATTGCCTTGGAACGGCCAATCGATAATAATGATACAATGCATGCCTCGGCACCTTTAATCGACTACCGCGACGAAGATGAGAACGAAATACAACAATGCCTTCAATCGGCCAATACAACATGAATGACAGGACGCCAACATTAATAACAATGATTACACCGATGTCTAGATCGACATCAATATTAACAACAACAATCGATACATCGATACCGCGAACCGGCAATCGACAATAACATTAACAATGAATATCTCAATGGCTTACCGGCCATTAATGAATGATAATAAACATTTGGCATAATTGCCGAAGAGTATCGTATCGAACGATCCCATAATATCAACTTATGAAGAGACTAAGTCTCGGAATGATACAACACATTCATACACATATATGATAATATTAATCTCATTGACTAGTACAAGTATAAAACTTGCCTCAACCGAAGGCGATGAAATCCTTCCACGAGCAACGAACGGCGTCCTCCGATAATTACAACCTTGAATGAAATACAATTTATTCAATAACACAATATCAATCGAAAACAACATATCGATCGAAGGAAACTCTTTGAGGCATTTAATCGAACACTAAATGTTCAAAATTCCTCAAGAACCTAATAATCATCAATCAGATTGAACGAATCGAAGATATGGATATACAATCCATAGAACACGATTAATAATGTTTACTAACATCAACTGATTCATCAAAATCGGACTAGAATCAAAATCAAGAACAAATTCCCCAAAAAGTCGACTTGGAGGAAAATTAAGAAATATACCTTGATTCGACGAAGAACACATATTGGATGATGATATAATCAACAAGAATCTTCCAAAATACTTTGTAAATGAGTAGAATCGGCCAAGAATACCTCCTACCGGTCACTCCCATCCGCAGCCGCACAAAAACGAGGAAAAAGTGAGAAAAACGAAGTCTGGCCGAGCCAGGCCTATATATGGCCGGCAGGGTTACGGCCGTAACCGGCAGGGCCTTACGGCCGTAACCGGCATTTGTCAAAATCCGCCCAGCGCCTGCCGATTGCTTACGGCCGTAACCGACATGGCCTTACGGCCGTAACTCGGCACTTATGGCCGTACCAGGCATGTCCTTACGGCCAGAATCGCATTCGTCCTAAGCCGCACGGCACCCGACGGCCATAACTCTCGCCCTTACGGCCATTACGGCATTCGCCGTGCCATGCCTCGCCGATCACTTACGGCAGAATCGCACCTTACCCATAACTCGGCTAGGCAGGCCGCCCAAACTATGCGGCGTGGCTCAAGTAGCCACTCCGACGGCCCGGACGACGCTGAAACCCGAACCTGAATAAGAATCAAAGATACGGTTAAGAAGTACTCGCAAAGACGAATCCAAGCGCTAAGAGAACACACGATTCTGACCACCCAAAGTCTCGAAATTCGACAACGGAAAATAATTAACTCAAATTTTGGGAAATTACGAAAATGGCCCAAAATGTCCGAAATACACGATACACGATCGAAACACCAAGCCAAAGCTTACAACATGAATAATAACATTAAATGAACTTACGAGAAACTCGAAACGATAGTTTCAGACGAGATTCTCAAGAATCGAACTCAAGTGCGGAAAAGCCGTTTAAGAACACGGAACTCAACAAAATGATACCGAAACCAACTCGGATGACAAAAAGTGCAGAATTAAATATTCTCAGAATGTCGATACGGTCATGGGCGAGTTGTCAGAACTGACTTCTGCCAAAAAAAGAAAAATTACCGAAAAATCGAAATTACGAGTATTACATAAACCTCCAATTTAAAATTATATATAATCCACAGAACACCAACCCAATCTTGCCCCTCTCCCCGCTAAAAAACACCTTTCTATTCCCAACCCTGTCAGTTATTCCCAAAAAAAGCTTTTGAGTTGCTACTTTGAGTATTGCGCCCTTGCGAAAATGATCAACCCGGTTCTTGGAAACCCCTTTGTGTATTTTTTGAGTTTGTGTTGCTACTTTGAGTTGTGCTAGATAGAGTGACGAAGGTTTCTACCGGTTGCTATAATCACCATTTCGATTAATTAAGGTATTTTATTGTATTTTTTATTGTAATTTCGAAACTTTGTATTAATCATGTTGTAGATTCGAAAGCTTTTATGTATAACGTTTTTAAGTTTTACGATGATAATCATGATTATTAATTGTTTGTTGTGATTTCATTTATAATTTGAACAATATTAGTTAGTTGGATTAATATTGGAAAATTTATACATTTAAGGATGGACAAGAGTTGGATTGGGTTACGAAAATGGGATCAAAGTGTAATGGATGGAATGAAGCAGTTTATGAGATTTGTAAAAGAGCACGATAGTGGTAATACGTTGCACTACTATCCGTGTAATAAATGTAGATGTCGCAATGATATGTATCGTTTTCCATTTGATGAGTTCTAGGAACACCTAAAGAAGAATGGTTTTTGGAGTAAATACACATGTTGGATATACCACGGTGAAGCACCAAATTCTGTTATTCCGTATGATCACGGACAATTTAGTGGTAACGACGGGTTCACCGATCCGAAGAGGAGGTTGATTGATGATGTGTTTGGTTATTCCGAGCGTTTGTACCAACTGAGCCAATTCCACGAGCCCGTAGACCGATGCCTCGCAATACTGCTGGGCTTTACAGGTACAACAAGCTAATTCAACTCCAACAGACCCCTCTATACCCCGGTGTAACATGACTGTTCTTGATTGTGTCATGGAAACGATGAGATTAAAGGTGGAAAACAGATCATCCATCAAGTCTGTGGGTGATTACTTGGAGCTTACGAGTAATATACTTCCACAGGGTCATCATCTTCCTAACACATATACCAAAATGAGACGAATTTTGAAAGATCTTGGTCTTTCCTACATTAAGAACCACGTCTGCATGTATGATTGTGTTCTATTTTGGGGGCATCCTAATGAAGACCTCACGAGATGTCCTGTATGTGATACATAGAGATATAGGATCACTCCTTCTGGAAAAGAGAAACCGGTGAATGTACTTTGGTATTTTCAACTGAAGGACAGGTTGGAGCGGCTGTTTATGTCTCCTCACACGGCAAAAGCAATGAGATGGCACGCCGAGCCGCGCACTAATAACAAGGATACTATGATACACCCTTCGGATGGAGAGGCGTGGAAGCATATAGATAGGGAGTATCCGAATTTTTCTTCAGATGTCCGAAATGTGAGGCTCGGGATTGCATCTATGGTTTCAACCCTTTTGGTAACATGAGTCTTTCATATACCATATGGCCTGTTGTAGTGATTCCTTACAATCTTCCTCCATGGATGTGTATGCGGAAGGAGTATAATATGTTGACCTTGTTAGTCCCGGGTCCGGGATATCCGGGAAAGTGTATCGATGTGTATATGAGACCTTTGATAGAGGATCTGAAATTGTTGTGGGAGCAAGGTCATCCCACGTACGACAGTTATTCGTCCGAGACGTTCTACTTGCACGCCATGTGTATCGGCACTATTAGTGATTTTCCTGCATATGGAATGTTGTTTGGATCTGTTATTAGCGGATATAGAGGTTGTCCAGTGTGTTTGAATGGAGATTGTGCCAGGTACCACTGTAGGAAAGTTATCCGAATGCGTCATCGGATATGGCTTGAGAGGGAACATGAGTCGCGTATGGATGCTGCAGTATTGGATGGCACTGTAGAAATGGGCGAGCCACCACGACAATGGACAGGTGATAAAATACTATCGATTCTTAATGAGTACGATTTTGGTGAGCTTATCAACCACCCAGATGTGATTGCAACAACCCCTGAAAGACCCGACAGGTATAAGTATTGGTTGCACAAAAGTATATTTTGGGAATTGCCTTACTGGTCTAAGTTACTGATAAGGAACTTCTTGGATGCCATACACATTGATAAGAATGTTTGCGAAAGTGTGGTTGGGACAATCTTAGGTTGGGAGGGAAAGACCAAAGACGGGCCAAAAGCACGCAAAGGTTTGGAAGAAATGAGCATAAGAAAACATTTGTGGTTGAAGACCGTCAAGGGATAACAAAAAATGCCTAAGGTAGCTTACACCGTCACTGCCGAGCAGAAAACTGAGATATTTTGGTGGATAAAGACTGCTAGGTATCCTACCGGGTATGCTGGAAATATAGGAAGATGCATTAATTTCAGGGATAACAAGTTAACTGGTTTGAAGATTCATGATTGGCATATCCTACTCCAACACCCATTTCCAGTATTTATTCGACCGTACTTACCAAAACAGTTGATCGAGCTGTGTGTTGCATTGTCAAGATTTTTACAGAAATTATGTACGAGAGAAGTGAAGAGATCTAATTTGCATCAAATGCAAGATGAGATCATCTATATCTTGTGCAAGTTTGAGCGAATATTTCCTCCAAACTTTTTTGACCTCATGCCTCACCTCATGATCCACCTTCCCCGGCAGTTATTGCTCACTGGTCCAGTGCACTACACGTGGATGTACCAGGTTGAAAGGTAACATAATTTTGTAATATAATATATATTATATATATAGATATATATTTGTCAAATTAAATATGATTTCTAACACAATGACAATATTACAGGCAACTCAGTGATTACGAGACTCCGTGGGCAATAAGTCTGCACCGGAAGGATGCATTGCAGAATCTTACCTTGCGTCGGAGTGTATTACGTATATCAAGTTGTCTTTGCGCACCTTCGAGCCCCCTTCCCGCTCTATTCCAGCAGATGAAAGACAATTCAATCTTTCTATCATATCGACTGATGTTGACGTCTATGGGAGGTTGCTAGGAAGACAATTAGACCCGTACGAGTCACGGATTGTACATTGGTGGATATTGCTCAATTATCCAGAAGTTCAGTACTAGAAAGATATCCACTTGTCATGCGATATGGTGCGAGGTGACACTAGATTCCACAATGACACTTTTGCCGACTATTTTGGAGAATGGGTACGTATACATTCAGTTGCTATTGATTTTGGACTTGAGATATTTTTTTACATAAAAAGTTTATTTACGACAGATGACCCATATACAAGATGACGGACACCCTAACTAGTCGCGTGAACTTATGCTTCTTTCTATAAAGCCGGTTATGTCAAGAAATTATTCGATGGCCAAAGTCAACGGTATTACATTCGTATGCCTTGAGAGATACCAAAAAAGAAGATGTCAAAATTCTGGGGTTATGATAGATGGTGGATATCACGGTGTTCTTATGGAAGTGGTATAACTACTTTACAGGGAAGGCATGACAATTTACTTGTTTAAGTGTCGATGGTACGACACCAGTCTTGGAAGCGATATGCAAGACGACTACGGGCTGTTATCCGTTGACACTTACACTTCATGGTATGAAAGTGATCCTTTTGTATTTGCAACATTAGCAAAGTCGGTGTATTATTTGAACGACTTGGTGAAGAAAGGCACATGGAAGATAGTGAACGTTGTGACAACAAGGAATATTTATAGTGCTGCTACACTGGGAGAAACAACAGGTACTGATGACGATGATGCTTATCAAGATCCAAATGCAGCAAATATTCCACCATCAATGACAATTATGATGAATAATGTTCCTGAAGGACGAGTCGTCAGACTCCGTGGTGATGCTCGCGGGTACCTTGACGTTGATACAGATGAATTACTTGAAAATTCTGATGACGATAATGTGGACGACTTGAGGCATATGTTGCCGGATATCAACTCAGATAATGAGACAGACTGTAGTGATTACTCAGACTATGAGCCATAAATTTAAATTAGATGTTTATTTTCATACGTTATATATAATGAAAAAAATAGTAATAATAATAATAATCAAAACATCAACATAATTTTAATAATATTATTGAAAAAAATCGGGGGGCTTAGCCGACGACTTCCACAAAAGTCGTCGGCTAAAGTTTTAAAACAAAATAATATAGTTTAGCAGACGACAAGATCCATGTCGTCGGCTAAAGTTTCTAAAAAAATATAGTTTACCCTGTAACACCCCCAATCCACTCAGGGATATTACACACCGTAGAACCTTTTCTCAAGGATCTGCCAGGCTGGTAACAACAAACGAACAACTCGACAATGCCTTTAAGGGTAAAAAGACTCAGTAGACCGATCTGGACTTTCAATAAAAACATACAACTCGATTACAATACTTGCCCACGCAGGGGTCGAATACAACACACTCCCATACAACGGGGAAAGAATACTGCAGCGGAAATAAAATACAACTAAACCAATATAACATCAAACGGGTCCTCGTGTGATTAGTATCGTTCATATTTCATCATCCTTCATGCCGACCCTGTACTATGCTCCAAAACCTGAATGCAATACAGACATCCACCCCCCGATTACTCGGGGGTTAGCAAAATTCCACTATTTTGCTAGTGCAAGTACAAAGTGCAAATACGAGCCATACAATTCACATCCCACGAATAACAATAACCAGGAATCCTCAAAGATCCAAACGAAACGAAAAGTACTTCCCAAGGAAAGAGTTTGAGAAAAACATTCCAAAACCGAAAGATCACAAATCAAGGGAAACAATTTATAAAACGGTTTAAAATGCCATCGAGAGTTTTAATAGAAAACAATTTAGGATTATCGAATTCTACTTTTCAAAACCCAAAAGACGAAAGGGGTCACCGCCCCAAAGGTTTACTTTCCGTAAAATAACCTTTACCAAACCGTTGGGATTTTAGCCCCAATTTCTCATCAACTCACAGTATACGAGAACGATAACAAAGTTCGTTTCCAACATCAAAACTCCACAATTAAAGGATTTAACCCATACAACAAAATACTCTAGTGCCATCCTAGCCAAGTAGGCTAATGAACAACTTACCTCTTACACACTTAGTCAATGCATACAATCATGAAAACATAGTTCCAAAGCACTCATTTCCGGAAATGCCATAATCAAATCACATTTGTAAAATGCACCACAATTAACCGTCGATCCACGTCTCTGTGGACCCCTACCGAGACCCCGTCGGATCTAACTCATAGTGGTTAAAAGCAAGCTCGTCGATCCACGTCTTTGTGGACCCCCACCGAGACCCGTCGGATCTAACCCGTAGTTAGCATACACACACACGCGTTACTCATGCAATACTAATATGCTAAGAATGTAAGCTCATCAAGAATACTTACTAGAGATGGCCACTTATTCGACACCGTTATCAAACTCATCACAACACAATCCGATTAACGCGGAATACGTGATTCCATAACTTTAAACAAAAGGGGTATCACCAAAGACCTCAACGTTCAAAACAATGAAAATCATAATCAATTCCCAAAACACACCGTTCACAAAAACACACACACATTTTTAAAAGATCCCTTAACGAGGCCAAAACGAATCTCTTGGAAAATCATTTCAAATAACCAAACAAACACACCAAGACGACCACCGATCAACATATCCACAAAACGAGAAATGGTATGGACAAGGTACTTGCCTCGAAACCACAATCGCAACAATACGCCGGATGAAATACGGTCGAACGGCTCCGAACTCCCGAACACTATCAAGAACGCAATAGCACCGCAATTACTACGGGAAAACACCACACGAATCATCAATCACCAACGAGATTCAACATCGGAATCCTAGAGCACCTATAAACCTCCGGAAGGAACAATAACACATGGTTACGACGAGAATCAAGGCCAAAACAATGGAAATCCCAACAAACTATCGAAGGGAACTCATTGGGACATTTAATCGAACACTCAATGTTCGATAACTCCCAAGAACACTCGAATCACTAATCGAATTGAAAAAACTCGAAATATAGATATACAACCCATAGAACACGATTAATAACATCATACTACACCAACCGATGTATCAAAATCGGACTAGAATCGAAATCAAGAACAAATTCTCCGAAAAGTCAACTTGAAGGAAAATCAAGAAATATACCTTGATTCGACGAAATACACAGATTGGATGATGATATAATCAACAAGAATCTTCCAAAACGTCTTGGAATTGATTAGAATCGGCCAAGAACTCGATTTCCCGAGCCTCCCGTCGCCAGCCGCCGGAAAAAGAAAAAAAAAACGAGTAAAAATGAAGTCTGGCCGAGCCCAGGCTATATATAGCCGGCAGGGTTACGACCGTAACCAGCAGTACCTTACGGCCGTAAGTGGCATTCGTCCAAACCCGCCCAGCGCCTGCCGATTGCTTACGGCCGTAACCGTCAGGGACTTACGGCCGTAACTCGGCACTTACGGCCGTACCCGGCAGGTCCTTACGGTCGTAACCTGCATTCGTCCGGAAGCTACCGGGCGCCATACGACCGTAACTCTCGGCCCTTACGGCCAGAATCGCATTCGCTGTGCCATTCCCGCGAGCATGTACGGCCGTAATCGCACCTTACGGCCAGAACTGTGCCAAAGCGCCCTGCTCCGGCCGTGGACACTCCGACGGCCCGACGACCCCGAAACCCGAACCTGAATATAAATTGAATGTACGGTTACGACGTACTCGCAAAGACAAATCTAAGAGCTAAGAGAATACACGATTCTGACCACCCGAAGGCTCGAAATTCGACAACGGAAATAATTACCCCAAACTTTGGGAAATTACGAAAATGGCTCGAAACGTCCGAAATACACGATACGTGATCGAAATACCAAACCAAAACTCGCAACATGAATAATAATATTAAATGAACTTACTAGAAACTCGAAGCAACAGCTTCGGACGAGATTCGCAAGAATCGAACTCAAGTGCGGAAAAGTCGCTAAAAAGCACGGAACTCAACAAAACGACACCAAAACGAACTCGGACGTCGAAAAGTGCAGATTCAAATATTCTCAGAATGACGAAACGGTCACAAGATAGTCGTCAAAATGGACTCCCGCCGAAAAAAGAAAATTACCGAAAATCTAAATTACGGGTATTACATAGCCGACGACAAGATCAAGGTCGTCGGCTAAAGTTTCTAAAAAAAATAATATAGTTTATCCGACGACAAGATCTAGGTCGTCGACGAAACCCCTTTCAAAAAAAAAATTAGTTAAATTAAGAAAACGCCTGCCCACTGGACCTGACCGTGTCAAACGACACGGCCCGTGTCGCACCCGCCCAGATTGTGAAAAATGGCTGTATGCCTGACCGGAATGTGTTAGACGACACGGCTCGTGTCGTACTTGGAGTTCAACCGACGACTTTCCTGAAAGTGGTCGGCTAAACTATATTATTTTTTTTAAAAAAACTTTAGCCGACGACCTAGATCTTTTCGTCGGCTAAACACCTAAATATTTATACATTTTTTCTCCTTCTTTTCTTACTCTGTTCTTCTCCCAACCCTAGCCCCCCATCCCTAAACCCTAGCCCCCGAACCCCGCCAACACACTGCCGCCCGTTAACACACCGCCGCCCGCCCGCCCGCCCGCCCGCCGTCCGACAGCTCCCGTCCCGCCGCCCGCCCACCGTCCACCCACCACCCCCGACCCCCATCCCCATCCCCCAGACCCCATAACCCGACTGCCAACACACCGTCGCCCGCCCGCCAGCCCAGCCCCCTCCCGTCGTCCGACAGCCAGGTAACCATTTTCATATTTTTTGATGAATTTATAGTATTTGTTTGATGAATTTGTTTAGATTATTTGATAAATTTAATATTTTTCATATTTTGTGTTCAATTTAGTTTTGATCAATTGTTAGTTTTTAGTTGGATGAAATATGATGAAATATGCTGAAATTTGTGATGAATTAGGTAAATTGTTTGATGAGTTGTGAATTGATGAAATATTTGATGAATTTGTTTGAGGAGGAAGGGATTGTATAGCCGGCGTTAATCGAAAGATTAACGTGGTATGGCATTGATAATTACTGTTGTGTGATTGTTAATTTACTGTGGAAACTATGTCGAATTTTTGTGTTAATATGTGTATGTTTCTTTATTTTTGAAGATGGATAGAATAAAGAAAGCGTTGGGAAAGAAGTCGACAAAGTCGACCACTCCCGGTTTGGGGGGGGAGAGTTCGGCAGCCTCTAGTAGGGCGGATCACGCTACTCAGTACATATCTCAGAGTAGCGCTCGTGCCCGCCAGATACTAGAAGAAACCGGCATTAATGCTGACGATTTTCTGAGGGCGAAAGATGAGCCCGCTACACTAGCGCGACATTTATCCTTTCAGACACCACGGTCGACTCCCTCGCAGACGGAGACTCGCATGCCTCCCATCCACCGACCCACGTGTCATATATCAGGGGATGTACGGAGTTTCTCGTCGGCGGTGCCCCACGGTCCGCCGCCGAGTCTATTCATGCCTCCGATGGTTCCGACTATTCCGGAGGTCGATGAGACGGGAGTCCGAGTTCCCGTTCGATTGATTAGCCCTGAGGAGGCGTACGTCTACGAGTGTTGGCCAGACAACATGCGTTGGCGGAGTTATCGGGTTTCGAAGACGAAATTGTACGAGGAGATAGAGAGGGAGAAGGAGAAGGGTATGTAGTCGAGGGGGAGAACAAAAAGAAGAAGACTCGTGGCCCGGCAAAGGGTCTAGCGCTCGACTCGTACGTCAGCAAGCACGACCGTTACGAGATTCCTCTAGACAGACACGGACGGCCAGTGATGTCTTCAGACTCGTACGTCAGTAAGCATGGCCGTAATGTGGGCTTTGTCATTCGGGACAGAGTCCCCGTCTTGTGGCCCGATTGGGGGACGTGCCGCAGTGCGTGAAAGATGCTTTGAACAATGCTATGTCGGTAAGTTAATAAATATTTAATAAGTGTTTTTCAATCAACACGTAGTTCTTCAAAATGCAATATGTGATGTTTTTAAGTTATTGCGTATTTATGTTGTTCATAGGTGTGGTTTGTCATTCCCGATTCTCTACTACGTACTTGGTGTGACGAGGTGCAGTCTACCAAGTCATTTTAATTTATTTTGTATCTACATTATTTGCGTAATTTATTTTCTTACGAATAATATATGTTGTGCAATGTGTGTTGTAGGTACAAATCTTGGAAAAATGAGATGCACATGTTCTGGACAGCCTGGGGTGATACCCGAGAGGCTACCCCGGAAGAATTCAAGTTTCGGGAGTACGAGTGGAAGTGGCTACGCGCCCATTTTCGCGACCCGGAGTTCATGGTATGACTAAAATACCCTCATTTCATTCTCTGTTTTTCTATTATTATTATTATTATTATTATTATTATTATTATTATCAACACTTTATTAAAAACTCAAAGGGTTTACAAAAAATTAGTGGGAAGCCGAGAAACCAACTGGGCCCCCACACCTCTAGCAATAGCAAAACCAATCCTATTAAAAATATGAACCGCAGCACGTGCCCCAATCCTATTATTATTATTATTCATATTATTATTAAAGATAAGTATTTTTTTTAAAAATCAAAAATAAAAAATTAAAAAACTCTGGATCTTATTTTAAATTGTATTAATAAAAAATAAAAACTAGAATATTATTTTTCAGAAAATAAATAAAAATTGGAATTATTTTATTTTATTTATTAAAAAAACTGCTAGTATTTAATAAAAATTAATAATATTTCAGTTTTTAGTTTTTTTGATTTCTAAATATAAACTCGATTTTTTTAAATTAATGTTTCAGAATTTAAAAAATACTTGAAGTTCCGATTTTTTTTTAAATTCTGCAATATAATTAATATTACAAAATCAGAATTTTTTATATAGTTAACTCTATTTTTAATATATGTCATTTTTTAATTGTCTGTAAAATCTTGTAATTCTTGCAATATTTTTTGAAGGCGACTAGCTTGACCAACACGACCAATCGTGCTGGTCTGACTGACCATCATAGTCTGGGTTCCCAGTCGTTAGCCAGAGTTATGCACGAGGTCACTTCTTCTGATTCGTTGGACGCATTTGCCTACGTGACTCAGAAAGCATATCCGAACCGGCCCGAGGAGCATGTAAGTCTTTTTTTATTTTATTTTGGTAATAAACTAAATGCCTTTGTATCATACTTTTATTGATATTGAAATATTTACTTTCATATTAACTTAGGAGCGTGTGCGGGATGAGTCTCAGAGGATGCTTGCTGAGATTGCTCGGGAGCAGTATCCGAACTTAGCAGATACCCACCTCAACTCTGCTATTGGACAGATCGATCACGCCGATCCTTATGTTCGCGCTAGGGTGTGGGGTACCGTCTACCCTCCTAGAGGTAGTCGGTACCGCACTAAGATGATGGGAGCCGGGGTTAACAGTCTATTGAAAGATACCCCCGGCTTCCAGGCGGACGGGATGCACGGGCTGCCTATCTCGAGGAGCAGTTGAGGGCGGAGAGGGAGCTCCGAGTTGAGAATGAAAGGAGGACTCAGACGCGGTTACATGAGAGCGAGCAGAGGACTGAGTCGCGGTTAGAGAGTTTCCAGAGACAGTTGCAGGCCATGATGGAATATATGATGACGCTGACTCAGATCATTACTCAGGCTGGACTGCAGGCACCTCTTCCACCGCCTTCTATCTTCGGTCAGACCCCATCTTCACAGCCTCGTGACAAGGATCTAGGGGATGGTGGTAATCCTTCTACTTATGCATTTCGACATTTAGATGATTTTGGTAGTGGATTGTAGTTGTTGTGTTGTAGTATTCTTGTATATTTATATTTGTGTTAGAATTGTGCAAGTGATTTTGTTGACGCTACTAGTATGTTGATGAAATTTATGTTCTTGAATGTGTTGGGCGTTGTGTTGCATATAATGTTGGGCATATTATTGATGGTATTAGTTGAATGTGTTGTGCGTTGATGGTTGTTGATAATGGGAGCTGGTGTATAAAAATTGCAGGTGCAAAAAATACAGGTTTTGGGATCCCAAAATCAGACTAAAATTTTTTTATATTAGGTTTAGCCGACGACCTTGGTAAAAGTCGTCGGCTAAAGTTTATTATTTTTTTTCAAAAAAAGTTTTAGCCGACGCCCTTATTAAATGTCGTCGGCTAAAGTGTGTTATTTTTTTTTTTTAAATGTTTTAGCCGACAATTTTTTAAAATGTCGTCGGCTAAAGATATTTTTTAAAAAAAAAAAAACAGGTTTTAGCCGACGACATTTCAAAGAGTCGTCAGTTAAAGTGTAAATATTAGTTTTTTTTAAAAAGACTTTAGCCGACGACATTTTCTTGAAGTGGTCGGCTAAAACGTAGAGGTTTAGCCGACGGATCTTAAAAGTTGTCGGCTAAACTTTAGCCGATGGGATGAAGTCGTCGGCTAAACCTTGGCCGACGAATATCGGCCGACGGTTTTTTAGCCAACGACTGAGGGGTTTAGCCGACGACTTTGACCTTTAGCCGACAACTTAAAGCCGTCGGCTAAACCCCCGATTTTGGTAGTATTGTCTATTCTTGCACTAATGCAGCAATATATATAATATAGAGAATTTAGTAAAACAAAATAATGTAGAAACTGATAGAAGACATGTTATTTCTTTTATATATAAAACTAATACAAGCCTTTATATAGATCATGGAAAAGAGGTTACAAAATCAATGAAGAGCCAAAAGTCGCATGCATTAAAGGTAGAAATACAAAGAGCCAAATGTCATCGTGTTTTTATAACACTCTCCCTTTAGATGACGTGTACTAACATCATGCCTCGTTAAAACATTACTAGGAAAACCATCTGAGAAAAACCAAAGTGAAGAAAAAAGAGTACATGTGTTGTACTAATGGTAAAAAGAGTGAATCGTGTATGGCTCCCCCTCATTGCAACATGACTATTATTGTCAATATATATCTCGAAATTTCCGCATCCCAATCTTGTGTGCCAATTTCTTGGAGAAAGATGTAGAAAGTGCTTTTGTGAACATATCTGCTGGATTTTTGCATTAGATGATATCACAAACATCAATTTCTCCCATTTCTGAAGTTCATGGGTGAAATTTTTTTTGGATCAATGTGCTTCATCCTATCTCCTCTAATGTGCTTCCCCCTAAGACAACTGACGTTATATATAAATATTCATTGTTATTTTCATTTGTTGTCTCAATGTAATAACCATTTTGATGTATATCTTTGAAACTCAAGAGATTTCTCTTAGATTTGGTGGAAAATATTGCATCATCAATGACAAATTTAACTCTTACAGATCCCTTAATAAGACCTGATGCACCAGTTATTGTATTTACATTAGCTTTGTTAGATGCGTAAAATATTTTTAATTTTTCAGAATTGTATACGTTGTTGCACTATCCATCAAACAAAGTGATTATTCATCTTTTATGACACATGATGAGAGGTTGTTGGCCATATTTCTTCCTAAATTGAATATATAAGTAAAGATAAGAGATATAATATTCCAAATATTTATTCATGATAAAAGAAAATTTCATAATATGCATAAATGGAGCCAATTTTTTTAAGTTCAAACATAAACACTTAAACACCAAAGCAATGCCTTATTACATAATTAACTATAAATCAATGCCTTATTATAAAATTTTAATTTAATTATTATTGGTCTTATCGCCACCAAATTTAGCCTTCTCCATATTGACATCTTTAAAGAAATCACCGACTTCCACGTGAGTAAGGCCCAAAGGATCAACTTGATCTCCACCTCCAAGGTGTACTTCTAGATGATTCTGTTCAGTGAAGTTAGTTTCAACACCTTTTAAAGAAGCCTGGTAAAGGTCAACAAGGTGTTTGGAGGTACAACAGTACGGCTCCAACGACCTTTCATCCCACAACGGTGACAAGTATTTTCAACCCTTTTAAGCATCGTACTTCCCTTAGGTTTCTCCTCATTTCTTGTCCACTTCTGGTGGATTTTTTTAAAGTTTGAGACATTATGGTGATTATGACCCCAACCATGCCCAAAACCACATCCATGGACATGTCCACGACCATGTATAAATCCACGCCCACGCCCACGTCTACGTCCAAACTATTTGTTTTCCTCATATTCATTACTAGTCACAACATTCGCTTCAGAGAATGATGTTGAACCAGTTGGACGTGCTTGTTGGCTTTTCATCAAGAGCTCATTATTTTGTTCAGCAAGAAGTAAAACTGAAATAAGCTCAGAATATTTAGTGAATCCTCGTTCTTGCTACTGAAGGAGCATATTTTTGGCATGGAAAATGGAGTAGGTTTTCTTCAACATATCATTATCAGATATATTTCCACCATATAACTTCAGTTGAGATGTAATCTTAAATATTGCGAAATTATACTCACTGACACTTTTATAACGTTGTAAACACAAGTGCAGCCAACCATAGCGAGATTTTGGAAGTATTATTGTTTTCTGATGGTCATATATTTCTTTTAAATCCGTAGAAAGGGTTGAAGGATCCTTAATAGTCAAGTATTAAGTTTTCAACCCCCCTTGGAGATGATGATGAAGAAATATCATGACATTTGCCTTTTCTCGTGAAGAAGCTTTATTTTCTTCTTCTATGGTGTCTCCAAGACCCATGGCATTCAAATGGATTTCAGCATCAAGAATCCATGTCAAATAATTTTTTCCACAAATGTCAAGAGTTGAATTCGAGCTTCGTAAGATTCGACATTGCAACTAAAATAATACAAAACAGTTTTAATATATATATATATATATGATCAAATGAGAATAGTTCTTATCCTGCGAATTGCGAATATGCATGAGTTTTGTACTAATTATGCTTGAAATATATGCATTTCGTGCATCAAAATTGCAATGCATTAAAATATGCATTATATGCATCAAAATATCGATGCATTAAAATATTACATTATATGCATCAAATTTTTGTGGGAATAAATATAGGCCATCCATTTATCAAGATCTATGGATGAAATTCATTCTTATTTCTTAACTTAAATTGTATTCTCACCTGAGTGCAAGTGGGAGATTGTTAGGAGTATGCCCTCGAATGACACTCAGAGGATGTCGAGTGAGGGCATTGTACTTGATATTATGTAAAACATTATCATAAGACAATTGAATGTTTCTTTGTTTACTGGCAGTTACTAACATTCATGACTCGTAAATATATATAGAAACCAGTCCGTGTATTAGAGAGCAAAACATTCCACTTCTTATTGGATAAGGAGGTAGGCACTAGAAAGGTTTATAACTCAAATACTTAATTGTTCGCAAGTCGATGAAACTTGATGGGGCGTTAAGTTTATGTGAAGACTTGTATGTTGACGTGGAGAGTGCCTGTCAGACACTAATGGTTAGTGAGAGCACATGTTATAGGTATGCTAATTGGATTAGTATACTCGGACCGACTCACCCTCGATTCGTCACACGGATTTCACTCCGGGACAGTCAATGACGGAATCAAAAGGTTGAGATAGGTATTCGTGAACCTTCGACTTAAGGATTTGGTAGGGATGTGCTTGTGATGTTAAGATTTTCATTAGAGTAGTTCGACCCAAAAAATCAGAAGGTGGGGGTCAACCTCGACGTGCGTCTTGACGGGCAAGTAGCAGGTCCTACTGAATACCAAGATAAAATTCTTTCTCCTGTTAGTGAAAGGGTTATATGTCATATGCGGTTATTGGCAGATGAGATCATAAGTCTTTGGCCAAAGCATTGGAGCTAGTTGTATTGGATACACGAGAGCTCGATGATCTCAATTTGCATTAACCCATGCATAGCGTCAAGTACAGATAGGGTTTGACTGACCGTGACCCTATAACTTGATTGGGACATTTGAAAGAAGGGTTTATACATATACTGGTATTCACGACATAATGGTTCTTGAATGATCCCATCATTCGTTCTCAGTTGGGGTATAGTGTAGGCCGCCAGGCTGGCTAGGTGGTGCTACTACTCTTTGGTTCCTCCTATTGCTGACTGAGACGGACCTACCGAGTCGCGCAATAGGATTGACGACGGAATGAATCGAGCTTCTTCTCTCATTATGAATATTAGATATTGGATATCTAATTTGGGACATTGGATGTCTAAATTGATTAATTGGATAAATTGATTTACGGCCTAATGAATCAAATAAATTACTGAGTGATTAATTTAATTCATGAAGATAATTATTTCTTGGAGAAATTAATTATGTTATTATGTATTTGATATGATTAATTAATTTAATTAATTAATCGACATAAATACATCGCAACGGAATAAGAGTTTATTTATTTAGACTCGTGGGAGTCCGAAACGGACCGAACTCGTCTGGCTCCTTCTAGATGGCCGCCCCATCACCTACTCCCTCAATTGGTCTTGGTCTTTATATTATGGGGTACAAGGCTTGTGACCAACCAAGGGGACAAAGACCAACCTTCGGTGATATTGTCAAAAGTACATGATTATGAGGAGATTTGAATGAGAATAAAAGTGAAGACCACAATCTCTCTTGGCACAACATATCTCACGGTTTTTGGATTGAGAAGGAGAGAGGAAAATAGTTTTCCAAGGCTTCACAATATTCTTCATCATCTTCACATTTATTTATAAGTTTTCTTGGAGAAAAATAGAGTGATATAGAGAGATTTTAGATTAAACACTTATAGTGTTGTAATATCGATTAGCAAGCTTCTACAACCTTGTTCTAGCAGTATCCTTAGATGATAACGAGGTTTAGTCGTTCCGGTCGTTTCACCGGCGCGTGGCAAGTAGAGACGCGGTTTTTTCGGCGTTGGATCATCCAAAACCTTGGAGCGGATTGGATCGTAGGAAAATCAACTAAAGCTTGGGGAATTGCTCAAGAGAAGGAATCCATTTAATCAACGGACTACAAGGGTAAGTTTCTTATATCTCTTGTGTTTCGTTTAATATTCATATATACGTAGCTCGATTGATCCTCGCAAAGGGATTCAGATCGAATTAATTTCGTTTTACCGCTTCCGTTGGGCCTTTGTTTTAGGCACCGAATCCCAACAGTGGTATCGGATCGTAGGTCTAGCGATCGTATATACGATATTGGCATTTAGAATGCTTGATTAGATGGTGAATGATTTGGAATCATTTATAGTCATAATCGTGGTATATGTTTTTCATTCGTTGTAGTTGTATTTTTCGTAAGTTTATGTCTAAATATAAATCTTTAATTTCTGGGAAATGTGATTTATATTGTAGATATGAAAGTCGAAAAATATTGATATTGGATATCTGGTCGAAAATCTAGCCCTGAATCGTCATCGGACGACTTTTCGGATAAGGAGCAGTAAGTTGCCGGTTTGACCCGACCGTGATGACCCGAGCGTGATTCGGCACGGGCCCTGTCTGGCCGGCAGACTGTCGGGACAACCCGACCGTGTCATTTGACACGAGACGCGGTTTTTTCGGCGTTGGATCATCCAAAACCTTGGAGCGGATTGGATCGTAGGAAAATCAACTAAAGCTTGGGGAATTACTCAAGAGAAGGAATCCATTTAATCAACGGACTACAAGGGTAAGTTTCTTATATCTCTTGTGTTTCGTTTAATATTCATATATACGTAGCTCGATCGATCCTCGCAAATGGATTCAGATCGAATTAATGTCGTTTTACCGCTTCCGTTGGGCCTTTGTTTTAGGCACCGAATCCCAACAGTGGTATCGGATCGTAGGTCTAGCGATCGTATATACGATATTGGCATTTAGAATGCTTGATTAGATGGTGAATGATTTGGAATCATTTATAGTCATAATCGTGGTATATGTTTTTCATTCGTTGTAGTTGTATTTTTCGTAAGTTTATGTCTAAATATAAATCTTTAATTTCTGGGAAATGTGATTTAGATTGTAGATATGAAAGTCGAAAAATATTGATATTGGATATCTGGTCGAAAATCTAGCCCTGAATCGTCGTCGGACGACTTTTCGGATAAGGAGCAGTAAGTTGCCGGTCTGACCCGACCGTGATGACCCGAGCGTGGCATTCGGCACGGGCCCTATCTGGCCGGCAGACTGTCGGGACAACCCGACCGTGTCATTTGACACGACCGAGTCTGGCAGGCCAGCTTTAGAAGCTGTCGGGGTAACCCGACGGTGCCATGCGGCACGGGCCGTGTCTGGCCGGCAGACTGCCGAGGATGACTCAACCGTGCCAATCGGCACAGGCTATGTCCGGCAGGCAATTTCGCCCCGGCTCAATTTTTTTCGTGTATTCCAGAAAATTAATCTATCGCATGTTAAATTGAATTTAATATGATTAAAATGATTTATGGTATTTCATTTTATAAGGGAAATTTGATTAATTGGAATATTTGTGGGTGACCGAATACTTTAAACGTTTTCATATTACCGGTTATATGAATTGATTTGATCGATTCTATTTATTGATTCTATGTTGATTGGATCAATGTAACTCTACGCAATCCGTTTATATATTATTTATTGGATGAATGCTTTTGAATGGGAATGTGGTTCATGGACTTAGTTTTGAATCGCATTGGCTTGGGTTGTAAAGGCCGTTTTGAGCCTATTTATTTTACTAGAAATATTTGTATCCAGGATGCAATTTTTCAATGTAAAATTTATATGTAATGATGAACACCGGAGGAAGATCCATTCGAGAAGATGAAGATTCAAGACCGAAGACTTGTAATTAGATTACTAAGTTTTTGATTTTAGGAACTGTCCATGAACTACATGTTGGTAGCAACTAGGTTGTGAATAGTTGTTCATATTGTATGAATGCACAAACGCACTTAAATGGATTAATGTACCAAGTGTAACGTTAATTGCGAAAATTTTCCCACAACAAATTATTAAGTTTATAAGGTTTCAAGGTTTTCCTTCCCTCCATCGGGCTTTTGGGAAATTGAAATCCAAACCGGATGTGCTATGCTTCCGAGTTATCGGGGTAGTCGTTCGGGGAGGATGGATAAATTACTGGAGCGAATTGGATGCCTTTGGTTGGAGCAAATTTTATCCCTAGAAATCTGATAGGTTGCCGGATAAGATTCAATTGTGAAAATGATTTGCGTCGATGGTGTAAACTTAACTTGTTCACGAACCATAGAAACCGTATAGGTTGAGGGGAGTGAACAAGGGGAAAAAGAAGATCGAATCATCCATTAGATGAGTTGGTGTTGGACACCACTTTATGAAAATTAATAGACTAGAAACCTGTTCGGTTGCCCTCTATTAAGATTTATAAAGAACTCGATTGCCACTATGAAGTAGAGCGAATGATACTTCCGGATTTCACATGGAGTGTTATTCCGATAAAAATAGTGGGAGCTGGGTAACAAGAATAGAAAAGACCTTAATTCTATACTCAGATCATAATTAAAGGAGTCACTAATTAATCTGTCATACCTAATGCAGACATAACTCTCAATATGAAAATGAATCCACTAGCAATTCTACCCGAAAAGAACACCTTGAATGGACCTAACTTTTTGGATTGGCTCCGCAATCTGATGATAGTCTTCAGTATAGAGGTACTGGGATACTTCTTGGAGATGGACATTTCGGCGCCTCCAGTGCGGACAAGAACCAATCAGGAAGAGATTGAAAACCACGAAAAGTGGGTTAAGGATGACGTGAAAGTCCATGCATATAGGATAGCTTCCATGTCTAATGAGCTTCAGAGAGCTCATGAGAAAATTACTTCTGCTAGGCAGATTCTATCTCACTTAATTGAGCTTTATGGTGAGCACAGTCGAACGGCTAGATATGTGATATCCAACCAATTATTCGGTGCTAGGATGAAATAAGGTGAGAAGGTTGGGGACCACGTCCTCAAAATGATATCTATGATCGAGAGATTGGAGGCTCTTGATTTTAAGATGGATACTTCTCTTCAAACCGATCTTATCCTACAGTCTCTCCCTGATTCCTTCTCATAGTTTGCTATTAATTTTAACTGCAATGACATTGCATGTAACTTAGCTGGGCTAATGAACAAAATTAATGACCGCTCAGTCTCAGATAAAGTCCGCGGATGACGGAGTCTGCCCTTGTGATTTCTTCTGAACCTCGGAGGTCTAAGAATAAGAAGAAAAAGACCAAGAAGCAGACTGGACCACAAGTCAAGGACCTTAAAGATAAGGGCAAGGCCCCGATAGTTCCAAAGAGCAAGAAGAAAAGGACGCATGTCTCAAGTGCGGTGAGCTGGGCCACTGGGCAAGAGATTGTCTGATTCTTCATGGCGCTTCAGGTACAAAACTTTTGTACCGTGAATTAGGATCTGGAACAAAGTAGGAAGCTTGGAGCTGGGGAAGTGATGGTTACTGTCGGAAACGGGCATAGTGTCGAAGCAACCGACATAGGATCACTTCTTTTAGGTTTAGAATCCGATTTTGTGCTGACTTTAGAAGATGTACTTATTCTGCCCAAGAGGCATAAAAACATTGTATCCATTCCGGTCGTGGATCGGAAAGGATTTTCATTTTTCATTGGTGATGGTTCCTGTAAAATTTATTTTAGAAATAAACTCGTGGGCACTGCTACATTGTTAAATGGATTGTATCATCTAAACCTCAATAACAAAGTCGTTGTGAATACTATGACTAGGAAGCGTCGTAAGGATGAAACGAATCAAGTTTTGAAATGGCATCTTAGACTTGGTCATGTTCGTCAGACCAAGGTTTAAAAATGGAAAAAGATGGACTTATGGGTCCATTGGGATCGGATCCCTTTCCTACTTGTGAATCTTGCCTTAAAGGCAAAATGACTAAGTCACCCTTCACAGGGAATTTTAAAAGAGATGCTGATAAACTAGGATTAATCCATACCGACGTATGTGGTGCTTTGGAAGCAGCACGTGATGGATATCAATATTTCATTACGTTTACAGATGATTATACTAGGTATGGTTATGTATACTTAATGAAACATAAATCCGAGGCCTTTGAGAAATTCCAGGAATTTAAGGCCGTCGAGAAACAAACTGGAAATCATATCAAAGCACTTCGGTCGGACTGAGGTGGCGAGTATATGAGCTCGGAGTTTGACGAGTTCCTAAAGGAACATGGAATAGTATCACAACTAACACCTCCAGGTACTCCTCAGTTAAATGGTGTGTCAGAAAGAAGGAACTGGACCTTGTTGAACATGGTCCGTTCCATGTTGGGCTATACTGAGTTGCCGATTTACCTGTGGGGGTATGCACTCCTGACTGCTGCATATATCTTGAACAGATGTCCTTCCAAATCCGTTCCTTAAACTCCACATGAAATGTGGGGGGGGGGGGCAGTAAACCAAGTCTTAATCACATTAGGATCTGGGGATGTCCCGCCTATGTCAAGAAGACTAAGGTGGAAAAGTTGGAAGCGAGGTCCGTGAAGGGACGTTTCATTGGATTCCCATCTGGGACGATGGGTTATCTATTCTACATGCCCGAAGATCGAAAGATCGTTGTTGCATTGCAAGCACATTTCCTGAAAGATGAGTTCATTCAGGAAGGCGGAGCAGGTAGAAGTATTTCTTCGGAAGAATACAATGAAACTCCTCAGGAGACACTTGTGCAAGAAATTGGAACCGAACCTTCTGTAACATAAGTAAAACCATCTCGTAGGTCTTGTAGGGTGTCTCATTTACCTGAGAGGTATGGCCTTGTGCACTTGGAGGAGCTGGGTCTCCTCGAGGTTCCAAGTGATAGCCAAGAGACCAAACCAACGACCTATGACCAAGCGATGGTGGATGTAGACTCCGCGAAATGGCGAGAAGCTATGGAAGCTGAGATAGACTCGATGCATGTCAATCAGGTCTGGACTCTAGTAGACCGCCCCAAGGGCATAGTGCCTATTGGAAACAAGTGGATCTAATAGAGAAAGACTGATGGTGATGGCAAGGTTGACGCCAGAAGGCCAGACTTCTGGCAAAGGGTTATACCCAAAAGGAAGGAATCGATTATCATGATACCTTCTCACCCGTAGCTATGATCAAGTCTATTCGCATGATGCTTGCTATAGCTGCCTACCACGATTATGAGATATGGCAAATGGACGTAAAGACGGCTTTCCTTAATGGATTCCTCGAGGAGGAAACCAATATGGAGTTGCCTAAAGGCTTTGTGTCCGAGGTCTATATTTAGAAAGTGTGCAAATTTCAGCGTTCCATTTATGGATTGAAGCAAGGTGTCGCGTAGTTGGAACCTTCGTTTTGACGAGGCGGTCAAAGAGTTTGACTTCGTGCAAAATGAAGAGGAACCTTGTGCATACAAGAGGGTTAGTGGGAGCAAGATCGCATTCTTAGTACTATATGTAGATAACATTCTACTAATAGGAAATGATGTGGGAATGCTCAGTTCTGTGAAAGCTTGGCTTTCGAGTAATTTCTCCATGAAAAACTTGGGAGAAGCAACATATATTCTTGGTATTCGGCTCTACCGGGATAGAGCGAAGAGAACGATAGGTCTTTCCCAAACCCTCTATATAGATAAGATCTTAAAGTGATTTAAGATGGATGATTCTAAAAGTGGGTTCCTACCGATGCAACATGGAATAAAACTCTCCTTGAAGATGTGTCCTCAAAGTGAGGAACAACGAAAGGAAATGAGAAATATAGCATATGCTTCGGCCGTGGGTAGCCTTATGTATGCTATGTTGTGTACAAGACCTGACATTGCACATGCTGTGAGCGTGGTAAGTAGGTTTCAGGCAAACCCAGGTAAGGAACATTGGACTGTCGTAGAGAACGTTCTCAAGTACTTAAGAAGGACTAGAGATATCGTTCTGATGCATGGCAGTAGAGAATTGAATGTGGTGGGATTCACTGATTCGGACTTCCTATGACAGAAGGACGATTCGATGTCTACTTCTGGCTACATATTTACTCTTAATGGAAGAGCAGTATCTTGGCGTAGAACCAAGCAAAGCACGACTGCTGATTCCACCTGTCAGGCTGAGTATCAAGCAGCCTCGGAGGCTTCTAAGGAAGGGTTCAGGATTAAGAAGTTTCTCGGAGAACTTCAAGTGATACCATGTGCTGAGCTGTCTGTTCCGCTGTACGGTGACAACGACGGAGCTGTAGCGCAGGCCAAGGAGTCGAGGTTTCACAACAGCACCAAACACATTGAGAGGAAGTATCATCTTGTAAGAGAATTTGTTCGCAAGGGATATATTGTGCTGCATAGAGTAGACTCGGCCGACAACGTCGCTGATCCACTGACCAAGCCACTTTCTTAGAATAGCTTGGAGCGTCACCTGGAGAACATGGGTATTAGATACCATATTGTGTGGCATTGAGTGCAAGTGGCAGATTGTTAGGAGTATGCCCTCGAATGCCACTCAAAGGATGTTGAGTGAGGGCATTGTACTTGTTATTATGTAAAACATTATCATAAGGCAATTGAATGTTTCTTTATTTACTGGCAGTTACTGGCATTCCTGACTCGTAAATAAATATATATATATATATATATAAACGAGTCCGTGTATTTGAGAGCAAAACATTCCACTCCCTATTGGATAAGGAGGTCGGCACTGGAAAGGTTTATATCTCAAATACTTAATTATTCGCAAGTCGATGAAACTTAACTGGGCGTTGAGTTTATGTGAAGATTTGTATGACATGTTCTTTGACATGGAGAGTGCTTGTCGGACACTAATGGTTAGTGGGAGCACGTGTTATTGGTATGCTAATTGGATTAGTATACTCGAACCGACTCACCCTCGATTCGTCACACGGATTTCACTCCGGGACAGTCAATGATGGAATCGAAAGGTTGTGATAGGTATTCGTGAACCTTCGACTTAAGGATTTGGTAGGGATGTGCTTGTGATGTTAAGATTTTCATTAGAGTAGTTCGACCCAGAAAATCAGAAGGTGGGGGTCAACCTCGACGTGTGTCTTGATGGGCAAGTAGCAGGTCCTACTGAATACCAAGATAGAATTCTTTCTCTGTTAGTGAACGGGTTATATGTCCTATGCGGTTATTAGCAGATGAGATCATAAGTCTTTGGCCAAAGCATTAGAGCTAGTTGTATTGGATACACGAGAGCTCGATGATCTCGATTTGCATTAACCCATGCATAGCGTCAAGTATAGATAGGGTTTGACTGACCGTGACCCTATAACTTGATCTGGACATTTGAAAGAAGGGTTTATACGTATACTAGTATTCACGACATAATGTTTCTTGAATGATCCCATCATTCGTTCTCAGTTGCGGTACAGTGTAGGCCGCTAGGCTGGCTAGGTGGTGCTACTACTCTTTGGTTCCTCCCATTGCTGACTGAGACGGACCTACCGAGTCGCGCAATAGGATTGACGACGGAATGAATCGAGCTTCTTCTCTCATTATGAATATTATATATTGGATATCTAATTTGGGACATTGGATGTCTAAATTGATTTATTGGATAAATTGATTTACGGCCTAATGAATCAAATAAATTATAGGGTGCTTAATTTAATTCATGAATATAATTATTTCTTGGAGAAATTAATTATGTTATTATGTATTTAATATGATTAATTAATTTGATTAATTAATCGACGTAAATACATCGCAACGGAATAAGAGTTTATATGTTTGGACTCACGGGAGTCTAAAACGGACCGAACTCATCCGGCTCCTTCTAGATGACCGTCCCATCACCTACTCCCTCAATTGGTCTTAGTCTTCACATTGTGGGTTACAAGGCTTGTGAGCAATCAAGGGGACAAAGATCAATCTTTGGTGATATTGTCAAAAGTAGGTGATTATGAGGAGATTTGAATGAGAATAAAAGTGAAGACTGTAACACCCCCAATCCGCTCAGGGATATTACACGCCGTAGACCCTCACCTCGAGGATCTACCAGGCTGTTAACTAAAATCAAACACCTAGACATCGCCTTCAAAGCAAATGACACAAAGAGACCGATTTGGTCTTTCAATAATAACATACAACTCAATTCCAACATATACCCACGCAGGGGCCAAAGTACAATAAACTCCCGTACAACGGGGAAAAGATACTGCAGCGGAAAAGAAAATAAAACTAGACCAATACGACATCAACGGATCCTCGTGTGATTAGTATCGTTCATCTTTCATCATCCTTCGTGCCGACCCTGTGTTATGCTCCAAAACCTGAATGCAAAAATAGACATCCACCCCCCGAATACTCTGGGGTTAGCAAACTCCACTGCTTTGCTAGTGCAAATACAAAGTGCAAATACGAGCCATACAATTCACATTCCACGAATAACAATAACTGTGAATCCTCAAAGATCCAAACGAAACGAAAAGTACTTCTCGAGGCAAGGGTTTGAGAAAACCTTTAAAAATCGAAATACCATATATCAATGGAAATAATTTATAAGACGGTTTAGAATGCCATCGAGAGTTTTAATAGAAAACCATTTAGGATTATCAAATTCTACTTTTCAAAAACCCACAAGACAAAAGGGGTCACCGCCCCAAATCTTTACTTTCCGAAAAATGACATTTACCAACCCGTTGGGATTTTAGCCCCAAATCCGTAAAATGACTTTTACAAAACCATTGGGATTTTAGCCCCAAATCTCATCAACTCACAAAGGCACATGAACGACCACAAGGTTCGTCTCCCAACATCAAAATCCACAAATAAAGGATTTAAAACAAACAACAAAATACTCTAGAGCCATCCTAGCCAAGTAGGCCAAACGAACAACTTACCTCTTACACACTTAGTCAATGCACGCAAATGAAAACCGTTCAAAAGCACTCATTTCCGGAAATGCCAATATCAAATCACATTTGCAAAATTCACCACAATTAACCGTCGATCCACACCTCCGTGGACCCCTACCGAGACCCCGTCGGATCTAACCCGTAGTGGTTAAAAGCAAAGCTCGTCGATCCACACCTCCGTGGACCCCTACCGAGACCCCGTCGGATCTAACCCGTAGTGAGCATACACACACACACACATTACTCATGCAAAACTAACATGCTAAGAATATAAGTTCATTAAGAATACTCACTAGAGATGGCCTTTAACTCGACACCATTATCAAACTCTTCAAAAACACAATAACAAGATTAAATACGGAATACACGATTCCATAACTTTAAACAATATGAGTATCATCATAAAATCCTTCAACGTTCAAAATAACCAAATCATAATCAATTCTCAAAACACCGTTCACAAATCACACTCGTTTTGAAAGAAAGCCTTTAACGAGGCCAAATCAAATCCTTTGAAACTTCATTTCAAATAACCAAACAAACACATCAAGACGACCACCGATCATCATATCCATAAAACGAGAAAAGTATGGGCAAGGTACTTGCCTCGAAACCACGATCGCAATAAGACGACGGATAGGACGCGGTCGAATAGCCCCGAACCCCCGAACAATATCAAGAACGCGATAAAGACCACGAGTATTACGAGAATAACACCACACGAATCATCAATTACCAAACGGAATTCAACATCGGAATCCTCGAACACCTATAAACCTCCGGAAGTAACAATAACACATGGTTACGACGAGAATCAAGGCCAAAACAACGGAAATCCCAACAAACTATCGAAGGGAAACTCATTGGGACATTTAATCGAACACTAAATGTTCAATAATTCCCAAGAACACTCGAATCTTCGATCGAGTTAAACAAACTTGATATATGGATATACAACCCATAGAACATGATTATTAACATCATACTACACCAATCGATGTATCAAAATCGGATTAGAAACGAAATCAAGAACAATTTCTCCAAAAAGTCAACTTGAAGGATAATCAAGAAATATACCTTGATTTGGATGAAGGATTCAAGTAGAGGTCGAAAATCTACAACAAGACTTGAGGTAGATGATCTCTACAAGTTTGGGAGCACTCAAAATCGCCCAAAAATCGCCCACAATCGCCTAAGATGAAGGAGGAAGAAGAGAGGAGAAAAATGAAGTTTTTCTCTCGCAAATCTGCTAAAAACGCAGAAAAAGCCCGTGTGCCGCGGCACAGATGAGTGTGCCGCGCCTGTGGCCAAGAAAACGCCCAGAATTAGCTTAGTGCCGCGGCACACTGAGTGTGCCGCGGCACACGGTACAGCCTCCTTCAACACCAAAAAGGCACACCGTGCAGTCTTCGCTATTTCGACCATAACTCCTTCGTCTGGACTCCAATTGACTCACCGTTTGAACCATTGGAAAGCTAACTTGATTCTCTATAATGTTGAAAAGATTCAGAATTTTTGGAGTTTCCAAGAATTAATGGTGACTTTACAAAGTCGAACTCCCACGTGAAAAAGTCGATTAAGGACACGAAACTCAACAAAACGACACCGAAACGAACTCGGATGACAAAAAGTGCAGAATTATTCATTCTCGGAATGACGAAACGGTCATGATAGAGTTGTCAAAATGAACTTCCTCCGGAAAAAGAAAATTACCGAAATTCGAAATTGCGGATATTACATTCTACCCTCCTTAAAAGAAGTTTCGTCCCGAAACTTAAAACAAGTAGGGGGAAGCAATATCCCGCCAGGAAAACTCAACGAGATACACCAAAAACAGAAAACTCGCGCCCAATGGCGAAATGCTGCAAGAAACGCAAAGAGACATACGGCGTGAAAACACGCTCCACGACGACCAACACAACGTCGCCGTTAGGGATATAATAAAACCAACAAATGATAAGCGTCATCAAATGGATAATACAATCAAGTCAATTATCCGACAATCACAAAACACAACAAACGAAAATCAATATGATTGACCAACCCAACGGTACATCAATCAAAACGCGAGCCAATCGCTGAACAAATACGGAATTCCACCGCCCAAGGGTTGGAAGATCGAAAACGAGACTAGTTTCCCAAACTTAAGGGAATTAGGAAGGAGTCTGAACGCTCAACAATCGCGAAACGAGATCAAGAAAAACCGAACAATCAAACGATCGAACCACGAAGATCGAGACAACAAAAATCGAACGATCATGTTCGAATCACAAAGAACAATAAAAATTCAAACAACAACTCCAAGGTTCACATCTCGACTCGAGACAATATATGATCCGGTGAAAACAACAACATATGCATTCACATAAGATCCACATGAGAGGGAATAGAAATTGAAAAGTCACAACGACAAACGAGCTATTCGAAACAATACCACACTGCTCGATCAACAAAAGCAAGGGGCAGACAAGCTCGAAATGCCAACGAACATGATGAGTCGACAAAGTCGAAAACACAAGAGTTCCAAATCCGATCCACTTCAATAAAAGAACTAATAGAACTAGATGATGTCACTTCCGAACAAGGTTCACAAGAATCGAACCGAACTCAAAAAAAATCACAACGATAACGAGATCAACCCACCACAAGATCACGGTCGTTCGGACGATGAAACCGAAATACGTAACAAGTTCGGAAAGTATCAACGAATACGAGCGAGTCGAAAGAATGGAGAAAGAAAAATATAGAAGTCAAAATAGTACGGCATTACCTCCGACCCGTCCCACGAAATTCACAAAAACGGGAGCAAGGTAACAAGACATTAAACAACCGACACATAACGGAACGATCACCGATGCACACGGCCATACTAACCCAAGCTCTAACAGCTCGCACATGCGCGACAACGCAGAAATCACCACGAGGCGACAATATTCAACACCGACATCCCACCTCTCACAAGGGGCTAACACAACAAATGTGTGGAAAACGACTCAACGCTCACACCGCCAATTCGGTCATACTCGGGAGCAAACATCAAAATGACAACGCGAACATCACACATATATACCCAGCCCTCAAACGGGAATGGATAGGTTTTAAAAACGAAAACCTCATTTTGAAAATAATTCAGAAGAACACCGATTGATCTTGAGTATCACCTTTCAAAAAGTACAAACGTGAAACATCGTTATCGAGACTTTGGAGAACCATTTCGCATTTGATAAAAATGAGGACACTTTCTCTTAGTGAAAACTTTCAGAATATTCGACCCTCGGGTCTAAATAAAAGTGTTTCTAAAACATTGAAAATATCTCAAAACATTTTGGTCCTCGAGGCAGAAAAATTTTGAAATATATTGTGGCACCTGGATGTACCACAAGAAAATAACTCATTTGAAAAAAAAAAATATGTCTCGAAATTTATTTCTAAGATACTCAAGTTTTCGAAAATAATTCAATGCCAAAAAGGACGATGCCAAAAAGGCTAGAATGCCCAAAAATTTCAGGTAATCACACGGAACATCATAGCGCTGTGGGTCCTGCGTCCTAACTCCGTGCTAAAAACCATTTACAAAAATGCCAAAAAGGATGATGACGGTAATATTTGAAAAAAAACTCACAGAAGCCATTTACAAAATGCTAAATACCGTCATAAGAATTTCGCCAAAATGATCAAGGCCATAATGCCAAAAACTCGGTTAAGGGAATCGGTTTTCGAAATAAAACTCGGTCGGTAAAATACCGAAAGTCATTACAAAAGAACTCACGCAGCGGATAAAAGAAATACAGTTCAACATGCACAATCCAAAGAACACTACTCCTCATAAGAACAAAATAATAGAGTCAAATAACCACATTCGTAACAAAACCACTTGGCCCCATTCGAGGCCTCTAAAGACCCTACCGCACCGGCTAGTGAATAAGTCGAACGTGTATAAGCACAAAGCTTCCACAAGAGAACTTGTAAAACGTGCAAATCGATTCGAAAATCATCAAGAACGGACAAAAACAACAATAAAAAGACATCACAAGCGATTTACACTCCTCGTATAAATCAAATACGAGAGTCGATTAAATACATATCGTGAAATCAAAATCCACATAAGGATTCCATCACTTAACAAATAATCATAAAAATAGCTCGTGTCACACGAGGCACAACACAAAGAAGGGAGACTTACTTCCACAGGTCGCACGAAGATGATGATCGCCCCACGATACTAATCACGACCAACAAACTCAAACGACGCGTCGCGACACGACTCAGTCAGACTAAATCCGACGAGACAAAACTCAATAGACACCACTGACCCGACAGCCTAGGTTTCCACAACCTCAGCTCCGATACCATTTATGTAACACCCCCAATCCGCTCAGGGATATTACACGCCGTAGACCCTCACCTCGAGGATCTACCAGGCTGTTAACTAAAATCAAACATCTAGACATCGCCTTTCAGGCTAAAATGACACAGTAGACCGATTTGGTCTTTCAATAATAACATACAACTCAATTCCAACATATACCCACGCAGGGGTCAAAGTACAATAAACTCCCGTACAACGGGGAAAAGATACTGCAGCGGAAAAGAAAATAAAACTAGACCAATACGACATCAACGGATTCTCGTGTGATTAGTATCGTTCATCTTTCATCATCCTTCGTGCCGACCCTGTGTTATACTCCAAAACCTGAATGCAAAAATAGACATCCACCCCCCGAATACTCGGGGGTTAGCAAAACTCCACTGTTTTGCTAGTGCAAATACAAAGTGCAAATACGAGCCATACAATTCACATTCCACGAATAACAATAACCAGGAATCCTCAAAGATCCAAACGAAACGAAAAGTACTTCTCGAGGCAAGGGTTTGAGAAAACCTTTAAAAATCGAAATACCATAAATCAATGGAAATAATTTATAAGACGGTTTAGAATGCCATCGAGAGTTTTAATAGAAAACCATTTAGGATTATCAAATCCTACTTTTCAAAAACCCACAAGACAAAAGGGGTCACCGCCCCAAATCTTTACTTTCCGAAAAATGACATTTACCAACCCGTCGGGATTTTAGCCCCAAATCCGTAAAATGACTTTTACAAAACCATTGGGATTTTAGCCCCAAATCTCATCAACTCACAGTGCACATGAACGACCACAAGGTTCGTCTCCCAACATCAAAATCCACAAATAAAGGATTTAAAACAAACAACAAAATACTCTAGAGCCATCCTAGCCAAGTAGGCCAAACGAACAACTTACCTCTTACACACTTAGTCAATGCATGCAAATGAAAACCGTTCAAAAGCACTCATTTCCGGAAATGCCAATATCAAATCACATTTGCAAAATTCACCACAATTAACCGTCGATCCACACCTCCGTGGACCCCTACTGAGACCCCGTCGGATCTAACCCGTAGTGGTTAAAAGCAAAGCTCGTCGATCCACACCTCCGTGGACCCCTACCGAGACCCCGTCGGATCTAACCCGTAGTGAGCATACACACACACATTACTCATGCAAAACTAACATGCTAAGAATGTAAGTTCATTAAGAATACTCACTAGAGATGGCCTTTAACTCGACACCATTATCAAACTCTTCAAAAACACAATAACAAGATTAAATACGGAATACACGATTCCATAACTTTAAACAATAGGAGTATCAACTTAAAATCCTTCAACGTTCAAAATAACCAAATCATAATCAATTCTCAAAACACCGTTCACAAATCACACTCGTTTTGAAAGAAAGCCTTTAACGAGGCCAAACCGAAATCCTTTGAAACTTCATTTCAAATAACCAAACAAACACATCAAGACGACCACCGATCATCATATCCATAAAACGAGAAAAGTATGGGCAAGGTACTTGCCTCGAAACCACGATCGCAATAAGACGACGGATAGGACGCGGTCGAATAGCCCGAACCCCGAACAATATCAAGAACGCGATAAAGACCACGAGTATTACGAGAATAACACCACACGAATCATCAATTACCAAACGGAATTCAACATCGGAATCCTCGAACACCTATAAACCTCCGGAAGTAACAATAACACATGGTTACGACGAGAATCAAGGCCAAAACAACGGAAATCCCAACAAACTATCGAAGGGAAACTCATTGGGACATTTAATCGAACACTAAATGTTCAATAATTCCCAAGAACACTCGAATCGTCGATCGAGTTAAACAAACTTGATATATGAATATACAACCCATAGAACATGATTATTAACATCATACTGCACCAATCGATGTATCAAAATCGGATTAGAAACGAAATCAAGAACAATTTCTCCAAAAAGTCAACTTGAAGGATAATCAAGAAATATACCTTGATTTGGATGAAGGATTCAAGTAGAGGTCGAAAATCTACAACAAGACTTGAGGTAGATGATCTCTACAAGTTTGGGAGCACTCAAAATCGCCCAAAAATCGTCCACAATCGCCTAAGATGAAGGAGGAAGAAGAGAGGAGAAAAAATGAAGTTTTTCTCCTCGCAAATCTGCTAAAAAAACGCAGAAAAAGCCCGTGTGCCACGGCACAGGATGAGTGTGCCGTGGCCCAGGGCCAAGAAAAATGCCCAGGAATTAGCTTAGTGCCGCGGCACAGCCTGAGTGTGCCGCGGCACACGGTACAGCCTCCTTCAACACCAAAAAGGCACACCGTGCAGTCTTCGCTATTTCGACCATAACTCCTTCGTCTGGACTCCGATTGACTCACCGTTTGAACCATTGGAAAGATAACTTGATTCTCTATAATCTTGAAAAGATTCAGAATTTTTGGAGTTTCCAAGAATTAATGGTGACTTTACAAAGTCGAACTCCCACGTGAAAAAGTCGATTAAGGACACGGAACTCAACAAAACGACACCGAAACGAACTCGGATGACAAAAAGTGCAGAATTAATCATTCTCGGAATGACGAAACGGTCATGATAGAGTTGTCAAAATGAACTTCCTCCGGAAAAAGAAAATTACCGAAATTCGAAATTGCGGATATTACAAAGACCACAATCTCTCTTGGCACAACATATCTCACGGTTTTGGGATTGAGAAGGAGAGAGGAAAATAGTTTTCCAAGGCTTCACAATATTCTTCATCATCTTCACATTTCTTCATAAATAGAGTGATATAGAGAGATTTTAGATTAAACACTTAGAGTGTTGTAATCTCGAGTAGCAAGCTTCTACAACCTTGTTCTAGCCGTAAGTTTCTTGTATCTCTTGTATTTCGTTTAATATTCGTATATACGTAGCTCGATCGATCCTCGTTGGGATTCTGATCAAATTAATTTCGTTTTATAGTTTCCAATGGGCCTTCGTTTTAGGCACCGAATCCCAACACATAGATCCCAAGATGGTTCCTTAGGACCAACACGAGGTGGACAACTGATCCAACGCCCTCATCATAGATCACACAATCTCATCGGATCAATACAACATATACATACAAGTATGCATACACATATGCAAACCACTATGTTCATCAACATGAACAACATATGAATCATAACACGATCGACATTATGACAAATCAACTTGGATGACCTCATGTTCAACAACATGAATGACAATATGCATGATTAAAATCATCAACATTAAACCAAAATCAAATTAAGGTACTTGCTTCAGAAATAACGACAAGGATTGATACTTCCGATAACCTTCAACCCGCTCGAAGAACTCTCACTCGATCAATTCACAAAATCTGAACCTTAATTATACAATAACACCAATATAACTAACGACTCCGAATAATCGTTTCTAAATATTATACGAACATGAAAATGCATAATCTATCCGGTTATGATAAATGCACTAATATGTCCCAAACCATATCGGTCGAATCATCACTACAATACTTATCCGAACAAAAATCTCATAATGTTCCAATCAAGTCTAAATACATCTTTCGATTGAATTATTCAACTATACCTAATGATAATTCATCTTACAAGGATCCTAACCATACCCATAAACAATCCAACGCAACATGATTTCGGAATTATCTTGAAGAACACCAAAAAACTCGTTACTAGGTTCAACATGATCATCATCTTCTTCTACAAGGAATAAACCCTAAGTTTAATCCATTTAGTTCCCCTATACACGTTGTTCGATCATATTGTACATAAGAAACTTGATAATATCAGTAATAAACTCAATAACATCTGTAGCATGTTCATATTCAACAACAAAAACATGAAATACAGATTGGTGAATCGCCACATACCTTATACGGAAGGAAAAGATGAAGACACTTGATGAACTCTGCGTCGAACGCTTGAACACCAATCCCCAAAGCTCGTTGCCTTTAATGATTATGTTTAGAGGCTGATATGAAGGGTTAAGTTCGAGAGGGTAACTCTCTAAGTCTTGGAAATCGGGTATAGAACGAAGTGTAAACTTAGAAATGAAATGAGGTGATGTCCTATTTTTAGAAAATGACCATTAGCGCGCGCTGCTGCTTCTTTTTAGCGTGCGCTAACGGGCTCACAACCCACTGTCTTTTTCTATTCTTGGCTTAACGTACGATAAATAGCCTTTACATACGTTAAATACAACAGTTAGTGTATGCTACCACGCTACCATAGCGTGCGCTAACGGCTTTATGAAGCTCACTGATCTCACTGTACTCGACTTAGCGTGCGCTAGCATTTCTCTCATAGAGTGCGCTAAACACCATTGACTCGACTTTTCCAAAAGCCATCCAGGTTCATCCCGACATGTCCCTATCCAAAATCCGTGATCCGATCTCACCTACCAACCTATCTCAATCATGCTGACCACACATAGCGTTCGCTAAGTCTCAACTTTAGCGTGCGCTAACTCACATATTTATCGTGCGATATACTTCAATATTAGCGTGCGCTAAATGTACATAAGTACGTGAATGAATTAACATCTATGGAATCATACACTCATCAATAATGGATTATGAAATACAAAGGATTATACTCAAATCAATAATATGACATATGTAATGTCACAAGGTTCAAATATTGATAATATACACATCAGATATTTGGGTATTACATACTCTCCCTCTAAAAAGAAGTTTCGTCCCGAAACTTAAGATGAAAATAATTCCGGATATCTAGCCTTCATACCATCCTCCATCTCCCAAGTGGCCGATTCGACTCCGTGTCGTGACCATTTAACTTTAATCAAGGATATTGGTGTATTTCTCAATTGTTTGACCCGACTCTCGAGTATCTTGATTGGTTTCTCTTCGAACGTGCCATCATTAGCTATTTCGATCTCGCCGAAATCGATGACATGACTGGGATCTGGTATGTACTTCCGTCACTGCGATACGTGAAACACATTATGAACCGACTCAGCGATGGCGGCAAGGCCAACTTGTACGCCAACTCCCCAACTCTTTCAAGAATCTTGAATGATCCGATATATCTCGGACTCAGCTTTCCTTTCCTCCCAAAATGAAAAATTCCCCGAGTAGGAGAAACCTTTAAAAGCACGTGGTACCCAATTCCAAACTCTAATAGGCGACAACGCACGTCTGCATAAGACTTCTGTCGACTCTGGGCAGTCAACAGCCTTTCACGAGGCAGAGCTACCTTCTCTTGAGTCTGTACTATTAACTCTGATTCCATCCCGATCAAGTCAGACCAATCATCCTAATACAGGGGTGATCTGCGTCTTCTCCCGTATAACGCTTCAAAAGGTGCCATCTTAATGGAAGCATGCCGACCATTGTTGTAAGTGAATTCAATCAATGGCAGATGAACTTCCCAATCCGTTGACCAATCTAAGGCACAAGCTCTCAGCATATCTTCTATTGTCTGAATAGTCCTTTCGGACTGTCCGTTAGTCTGAGGTTGATAAGTTGTCCTAAAGTTCAGCTCGGTTCCCAAGGCTTTATGAACCGCCTTCTAAAAGTGTGAGATAAATCGACCATCCGATCTGATAAAATGTTCTTCGGCGTACCATGCAATCGGACTATCTCCGCAATAAACACTCGTGCCAACTTCTCTGGTCCCTAAGTATCCTTAATGCCTAGAAAATGAGCCGACTTGGTTAGACAATCAACTATCACCCAAATCATATTCATTCCCATTTTGGTCATTGGCATATTCGTGATAAAGTCCATCGATATATCTTTCCACTTCCATTCAGGAATCGCCAGTGGCTTCAACATTCCGACAGGTCGCTGATATTCAATCTTAACATATTGACAAGTTAAACACTTCGAGACGTATTTCACTACGTCCTTCTTCATATTTCCCCACCAGAAATTCAGCTTTAGATATTTATACATCTTACTGGTGTCCGGGTGAATAGAATAGGGCGCACTTTAAGCTTCCTTCATGATTGTCTGCTTCAAAACACATCATCATCGGGGACGCAAAGTCAACTCTAGAATCTCAATTCTCCATCATCACAAATTACGAATCCTGGGGCCTTTCCCTTGTCCACTTCATACCGTAAACGAATCATCAGGGGGTCATCTAACTGTTTAGATCTGATTTCATCAATCAATGATGAAGTTAATTCCATCACACATGATTGCTTCACGAATCAACTTTCGCTGAATGCTGGACTGAGACGTAAGTGTTTCCTGTAACACCCCAAGATATTCAGGGTATATTACAGCATCGTGGACCCCTACACGGGACCCACGAGGCTAAATAAGAAATACGACTTGTCGAACCATCTCGGTTAGTGAGAAAACACACATCACCAAGACGAAATTCAAATAAAATGCCCGGTATAACCGAAAAAACAGACATCACCGAAGATCATAAATAACATTTAATAATACAAACCATAATCCAAGTAAAAATACCTAAGTACTCGCGAGTACTATCTATAAGTTCACAAGTTTGGAAAACAACCACATCAAAATGGACAACGAAAATAAGGGGACTCATTTGCACACGTCAGCAACCCTGATCAGCATTCTCTTACTGCCCCAGTGGCTGCTCGTACGGCTGAACATTACCTGATATTCATAACAAGAATTTCCACAAAACGGGTCCCCAAAGAGGTTAGCAATTACGCTATTACAAGTAATCAAGGCAAACCATTCGCTTACACATTTCATAGTACATGCATCAAGTCATTTCAAAACCAAAACCAGACATGTCTTTTTTCGGAAAACAAATAGTCAAATAATGAATCTGCCTAGGACCGGGGCGAAACTGCTGGTCCCATTCGAGGCCACTAAGGACCCTCCCGAAGTGGCCATAATCAGAAAACAAATCACGCTCAGGCATCGCCTAGGACCGAGGCGAAACTACTGATCCCATTCGATACCTCTAAGGACCCTCCCGAACTGGCTAGCGAACAAGCTCGTGAATCCGGAGTGAAGTCACGGATTCCCCCGAGGCCTCGTCAGACCCTCCCACAGTGAGCAAAACACACATATTATACATCACCTTTTCATGTTAAGCATAAAGGTTTTCAAGAATACTTGCCTTGAGTAATTAACGACGAAACGGATGGAACGGAGAACAACCACGATCGCTAGGAACTGACAAACCCGAACCTAAAGATTCGAAGAATACAATCACAACCATTTCTAAACAATTATGGAAATGGAATACACCCATAAACCCACCTACGATTCTTGTATATTCGTACAAAACAACGAGGGCGGATTGCAACCGAACCCTCTCGATTTCCCAAATACCATAAAATATACCATGAATTTGTATGGAAAACATGAATACCATTAAGATTAGTCACATACATCATGGATTAATTAATAACACGGAACAAATCGGACATTAAATCGAAAATCCCCAAATTCCCCAAAAATGAGGTTCTAAGAGATTACCTCGGATCGGAGACGAAGAACACGCATAGATGTTGTTAATACACACCAAAAACTCAAGACGGATGATGGCTTGAAGTTACAAGGCTTCAAATCGCCTGAAAGCTACTCGGATGTCGCCTAGGATTGAAGAGGAGGAAGGAGACGTGAAAATGGCCGAAATCGATCAACTCCTGGGTATTTAAACCCAAGGCTGGTTACGTACGTTAGCCATGGGTAGATAACGTACGTTAGCTGCTTAACATACGTAATACTTAAAGACTTACGTATGTAATGTATCGGCAGAACCTACTGCCCGATTTCCTAAACATCCTTACGTACGTAATTTGCTGGGCTTAAGGTACGTAAGGTGCCACCTTAACGTACGTAAATCATATTCATAGCGTACGTAATGGGCCGGCAGAGCCTACTACCCAAATTCCAAAACATCATTACGTACGTAACATCAATATGGTTAACATACGTAATGTCCATTCAGGGCGGGGTTGACAAGCCGCTACAAACAGGCAAGGAAAGAATCGGAAATCAAAACGCGATGATTACTAAAACAAGAAGATACGAAAACGTAGAGTTCGAGATGACGAATCTTAGTGCTAAAAGAAAATACAATTTCGACTACTCAAGGGTTCGGAAAACGACAATGATAATAATTGCCCCATAACTTTGGGAAATTACAAAACGGCCCGAAACATCCGAAATGCACGATACCTGATCGAAACGCCAAACGAAAGCTCATAACATGCATAATAACATAATATAGATTTGAGGCAACCCCGAAACGTCAGTTCCGATCAACGATTACGAGAATCGAACCAAATAACGACGGAAATAACATTAAACGCGGAATTGAGTAAAATAGGTCCGAAACACGCTCGGATAACAAAAAGTCCAGTATTAAATACTCTCGAAATATCAATACGATTACAAGAGAGTCACTAAAAATGAAGAATACACCAAAACGAAAAATACCGGAAAAAGAAAGAAAAGAAAAAAATGCGGATATTACATTATACTCCTCTAAAAATAAGTTTCGTCCTGAAACTTAAGAAACAAACAACTTGGGTTACCTAGCACGCATGCTATCCTCGGTTTTCCAAGTTGCCTTCTCAACACCATGCCTCGACCACTACACTTTGACCAAAGGAATGGTCTTATGCCTCAATCGCTTCTCACGGTGTTCCAAAATCTTCAAGGGACGCTCCTCGAAGGTGATATTCTCAGTGATATCGATCTCACCATAGTCGATGACATGACTAGGATCCGGAATATATTTCCTCAGCTAGGAAACATGGAAAACCCTATGGACGTGGCTCAAAGCCGGAGGCAATTCCAAATGATACGCCAACTCGCCGACCCTTTCTAGAATCTCAAAGGTCCCAGTAAACCTCGGACTCAACTTTTCCTTCTTCCTGAAGCAGAACACTCCCTTCATCGGCGACACCTTTAGAAAAACGTGGTCTCCCACCTCGAATTCCAAAGGTCGACGACGAACATCGGCATAGGATTTCTGTCGACTCTTAGCAGTCAACATTCTTTCCCGAATCAATTCCACCTTCCTCTTCGTTTCTAAGGCGATATCCGGTTCGGTCCCGAACAAATCGGACGCCTCGTCCCAACAAATCGGCGATCGACATCACTGCCCATAAAGTGCCTCATACGGTGCCATCTTAATCGATGTGTGCCAACTAATGTTGTACGTGAACTCGATCAACGGCAAATGCTCCTCCCAATCACTGCTCCAATCGAGAGCACAAGCACACAACATATCCTCAAATGTTTGGATAGTGCGCTCCGACTGCCCATCCATTTGAGGATGAAAGGAAGTACTCAGACGCAACCGAGACCCAATGCCTTATGTACCGCCTGCTAAAAATGCGACACAAAACGGACATCACGATCCGAAACAATAGACTTCGGAGTACTGTGAAGCCTCACAATCTGCGCAATAAATACATGAGCTAGCTTTTCCGGACCCCAAGTATCCTTGATTCCCAGAAAATGTGCCGATTTCGTCAGACGATCCACAATCACCCAAACCATATTCATACCAGACTTCGATCTCGGCAAGCTCGTGACAAAGTCCATCGAAATATCTTCCCATTTCCATTCTGGAATGGGAAGCGACTGCAATAACTCGGTCAGTCGCTAATGCTCGATTTTGACCTGCTGACAAGTCAAACATCTCGCTACAAACCGTGCGACCTCCTCCTTCATGTCGTTCCACCAAAAGTTCCTCCTTAGATCATTGTACATCTTACACGAACCAGGATGAACTAAGTAAGGCGTAGCATGGGCCTCACGCAAAATGCTCTGCCTCAATTCCAAGTCGTTCGGTACACAAAGCCGACTCTGGAATCTCAACACACCATCCTCGTGAATCACAAACCCAGGAAACTTCCCCTTAAGAACATTCTCTCGAATTTGAGTAATCGTCGGATCCTCCATCTGCTTTAGTTTAATTTCATCGATCAGCGACGACGAAACCTCCAAAGCGCAAAGTTTCCCGACGGCTCCTGGCAACAAAATCTCAACACTCAACTTGATCAAATCCCGCTGAAGCTCAGATTGATATGTAATCATCTCAAGCGTCCGCAACGCAACCGGTTTCCAACTCAAGGCGTTTGCATGACGTTCGCCTTACCCGGATGATAAAAGATTTCGAGATCATAATCCTTAATCAACTCCAACCACCTCATTTGCCTCATATTCAACTACTACTGAGTATGTACTTCAGACTTTTATGATCGGTAAAAATCTGACATGCAGAGCCAAAAAGATAGTGACGTCAAATCTTGAGCGCAAAAACAACTGCCGATAGCTCCAAATCGTGAGTAGGGTAGTTGAGCTCATACGGCCTCAACTGTCTCGATGCATACGTGATAGTCTTGTTGTGCTGCATCAACACGCACCCAAGACCCTGACCCGTAGCATCACTATAAACAACAAAACCTTGGTTGCCCCACGGCAATGCTAAAATCGGGGCTGAAGTCAAATGCCTCTTTAACTCCTCAAAACTCGACTGCCTTTCATCATTCTAGACGAACTTTTCAGATTTCTGAAGCAACTGTGTAAGTGTCCGAGCAAGTTTCGAGAACCCCTCGACGAACCTACGATAGTAGCTATCCAAACCCAAGAAACTACAGACCTCCTTCACATTCTTAGGCGATGTCTAATCCAACACTGCCTCAATCTTCTGTGGATCCACACGGACCCCCTCGGCTGAAATCACGTGACCCAGAAACATCACTTCCTTCAGCCAGAACTCACATTTTGAGAACTTCGCATAGAGTTGCTCGGTCCTCAAAATGCCTAACACAACACGCAGATAATGCGCATGCTCCTCCTCATTCTTCGAATTGATAAGGATATCGTCAATGAAGATGACGACACACTTATCCAAATACTCGATGAAGACCTTTTTCATCAACTGCATGAACATTGTCGGCGCGTTGGTTAACCCGAAGGGCATAACCACAAACTCATAATGTCCGTATCTCGTTCGAAAAGTTGTTTTCGGAACATCGGACTCCTTCACCCGAAGATGATAGTACCCTGATCTCAAGTCGATCTTCGAGAATACTGCAGCTCCCTGCAACTGATCAAACAAATAATCAATCATCGGCAAGGGATAGTTGTTCTTGATGGTTACCTTGTTTAGCTCGCGATAGTCGATACATAAACACAGTGAACCATCTTTATTCCGCACAAACAGAACCGGTGCGCCCCAAGGCGAAGAGCTCGGTCGAATATACCTCGACTCAAGAAGCTCACGCAACTGCTTCTTCAACTCAGACATCTCTAAAGGTGCCGTGCGATACGGAGCCTTCGAAATCAGAGCCGCACCCGTCTCTAACTCGATAGTAAACTCAACCTCACGGTCTGGTGGCAACCCCGGTAACTCGTCAAGAAAGACATCAGGGGACTCACTAACGACTGGAATCCATGAAAAGTCGATTCCACTATCCTCTGCCTTCAGGGCGTAGCACCAATAACCAGTACACCCCTTCCACAGGAGTCTCATCGCCTTCAAGGCGTTAATTACGAACTTCTGGTTTCCCCTCTTTCGCCCCGCGAAAGAGTGCTCGGTGCCGTCCTCAGCTAGCATGGTGATGATTCTCGTGCGGTATTTCATGATCGCACCATGCCGCTCGAGCTAATCATCCCCGAGAATCAGATCCTCAACCTCAATATTCACAACAATAATACTAGAGAGACAAGCCCTCTCATAAATAACAACAGAACAGTCTCGGACCTCTCGATCACCAACGATTCTATCACCGCTAGGAAGTTTAACGATGAAAGGCTCACAAGACGACAAGAAGTCAAGACTCAAACGGCACACACACTCCAGAGAGACGAATGAATACGTAGCACCAGAATCAAAAAGCACACTGACAGGATGAGAATGAATATGAACGGTACCTATATCCATGATAGCCGCTGGATCATCGGCCCTCCTCATCTCATAAACAAGCGGATGAGCGGAGCCGACACTGGAAGCTCCCTCTCTAGCGGGATGACCCCGACCTCTCGCTCGGCTGGCACTCGGCGGAGACTGCAGAGCAAATGACCGCTAGTTCACACTCGGCTCCTTAGGCGCTGGAAAAGAAGCCTGGGCGCCAAGAATCTGCCCTACCTGCTCACAAAAAAAAGCCTTGTGGCCCGACTGACCACAAGTATGACAAGTCAACGGCGGACGAGGCCACTCCCGGTTCCTATGGCCCTACTTGCCACAGTTAAAGCGTCTGACATCACGAGTGGGGGCACTGGTAGCACCTCGAAAGCCCCCAAAAAAATGAAACGAACCGCCCGTAAGAATATTTGCAGACTGGGATTTCTGATGAACTCCGCCCTTCTGACCCGAAAAGTTACCGACAAACTTTTGTTTCTTACTTTCTCGAGCCGCCACACTGCCGTCAAGGACATCATAAGCAAGAGATCTACTCTGATAGTCCTTTAGAATAGTGTAGGCTAGCCCAGACATGTAATCACGAATCTTCGGTTTCATCCGTCTAGAAAAGTGGCAAATCTTGTCATCCTCCTTCTTAACCTGGGCCTTCACATTGCCCAATTCCCGGTTGAAATCCGCAATGGCCTGAGAAACCGGAATATCTCTAGGCTGAGCATCATAAAAACATGGACTCAGGCCTGACGAACCGGCCACGGACAGTATTCATCTTCCATAAGGTCTCTGAACTCGGCCCATGAAGCAACATGATCCCGAGGCTCAACGGCCTCCCACCAATCAGCAGCCTCCCCAGTGAGAAAATACTGGGCGATAGGGACATTGCGATCCTCAGGGTAGTTGGTGGCAACAAAGATCTTAGACATCTCTTTGATCCACCTCTCCCAGTCAATCGGGTCTGAAGCCCTAGAGAACTGAGAAGGATGCATCTTGATGACGTCCTGAAGCCAGCGATCTGTTCCGGCCTTCACCATTAGTTGCATCATAGCTGCAACACCAATGTCGGCGCCATTGCCGGTTGTATCAACTCGAGTGGCAGTATGGCCCTGACGACGATCATTACTTACGGCTCCCGAAGACTGTGACGTGGCCGACCCACTGGCTACCCCACGTCCTCGGCCGCGTCCACGACCACGGCCACGACCTCTACCATGACCTCTTCCAGCATCCATACTGGAGATAAGGAGTAGCAAAAGCAATTTGATGATAAGTACGAGAGGGAAAACAGTCATAGTTTAAGAAACGGAAGTACGATACGAGAAAACAAGGAATCGAGTAAGAAAAACTTACGAGCACTAGAATTACCAAGATAATGGCAGCGGGGTGACGATGTGCAAAACAAAACACAACTAGACCCAATTAACTGACAATCCTAGGTATCCATAAACTTAGTGCTCTGATACCATTTTCTGTAACACCCCCCAAGATATTCAGGGTATATTACAGCGCCGTGGACCCCTACATGGGACCCACCAGGCTAAATAAGAAATACCACTCGTCTAACCATCTCGGTTAGCGAGAAAACACACATCACCAAGATGAAATTCAAATGAAGCGCCCGGTATAACTGGCAAAACAGACATCGCCGACGATCATAAATAACATTTAATAATACAAACCAATCCAAGTAAAAATGCCTAAGTAGTCGCGAGTACTATCTATAAGTTCACAAGTTTGGAAAACAACCACATCAAAATGGACAACGGAAATAATAGGACTCATTTGCACACGTCAGCAACCCTGGGCATCATCCTCGTATTGCCCCAGTGCCCGCTCGTCTGACTGAACATAACCTGAAATTCATAACAAGAATTTTACCAAAATGGATCCCCAAAGAAGTTAGCAATTACGCTATTACAAGTAATCAAGGCAAACCATTCGCTTACACATTTCATAGTACATGCATCAAGTCATTTCAAAAACCAAAATCAGACATGTCTTTTTCTGGAAAACAAAGAGTCAAATAATCAATCTGCCTAGCACCAGGACGAAACCACTGGTCCCATTCGAGGCCTCTAAGGACCCTCCCGAACTGGCTATAATCAGAAAACAAATCACGCACAGGCATCACCTAGGACCGGGGCAAAACCACTGATCCCATTCGAGGTCTCTAAGGACCCTCCCGAACTGGCTAGCGAACAAGCTCGTGAATCCGGAGTGAAGTCACGGATACCCCCGAGGCCTCGTCAGACCCTCCCGGGGTGAGAAAAACACATATATTATACATCACTATTTCATGTTAAGCATAAAGGTTTCCATGAATACTTGCCTTGAGTAATTAACGACAAAACGGACGGAACGGAGAACAACCACGATCGCTAGGAACTGACAAACCCGAACCTAACGATTCGAAGAATACAATCACAACCATTTCTAAACAATTACGAAAATGGAATACATCCGGAAACCCACCTACGATTCATGTATATTCGTACAAAACAACAACGAGGGTGAATCGCAACCGAACCCTCTTGATTTCACAAATACCATGAAATATACCATGAATTCGTAGGGAAAACATGAATACCATTAAGATTAATCACATACATCATGGATTAATTAATAACACGGAACGAATCGTACATTAAATCAAAAATCCCCAAATTCCCCAAAAATGAGGTTCTAAGACATTACCTTGGATCGGAGACGAAGAACACATGTAGATGTTGTTAATACACACCAAAAACTCAAGAAGGATGATGACTTGAAGTTACAAGGCTTCAAATCGCCTGAAAACCGCTCGGAAGTCGCCTAGGATCGAAGAGGAGGAAGGAGAAGTGAAAATGGCCGAAATCGGTCAACTCCTGGGTATTTAAACCCAGGCCCAGTTACGTACGTTAGCCTTGGGTAGCTAACGGGCGTTAGCTGCTTAACGTATGTAATACTTAAAGACTTACTTACGTAATGTATCGGCAGAACCTACTGCCCGATTTCCTAAACATCCTTACGTACGTAATTCGCTGGGCTTAACATACGTAAGGTTCCACCTTAACGTACGTAAATCATACTCATAGCGTACGTAAGGGGCAAGCAGAGCCTACTGCCCAAATTCCTAAACATCATTACGTACGTAACAGCAAGGAAAGAACTGAAAATCAAAACGCGGCGATTACTAAAACAAGAAGATACGAAAACGTAGAGTTCGAGACGACGAATCTTAGTGTTAAACGAAAACACAATTCTGACTACTCAAGGGTTCAGAAAACGGCAACAATAATAGTTGCCCCATAACTTTGAGAAATTACAAAACGGCCCAAAACATCCGAAATGCACGATACCTGATCGAAACGCCAAACAAAAGCTCATAACATGCATAATAATATAAGATGGATTTGTGGAACCCAAAAACGGAAATTCCGATCAACGATAACGAGAATCGAACCAAATAGCGACGGAAATGACATTAAACGCGGAATTGAGTAAAACAGGTCCGAAACACGCTCGGATAACAAAAAGTCCAGTATTAAATATTCTCGAAATATCAATACATCTACAAGCAGTCACTAAAAACGAAGAATACACAAAAAAATTACCGGAAAAAGAAAGAACATAAAAAAATGTGGATATTAGATTTCCAACATTCAAATAGAAACAGGTTTGCGGCTTAGTGCATCAGCTACCATGTTCCCTTTGCCTGGATGATAAAGAATTTCCAGGTCATAATCTTTAATCAATTCCACCCATCTCCTCTGTCTCATGTTTAATTCCTTCTGACTGAAAATATATTTTAGACTCTTATGATCTGTGAAGATATGACAGTAAGTACGTACAAATAATGTCGCCAAATCTTCAGAGCAAAGACAATGGCTGCTAACTCTATATCATGTGTCGGGCAGTTAACCTCATATGGTTTCAACTGTCGAGAATCATAACCAATCACTCTATCCTTCTGCATCAACACGCAACCCAGACCCTGATTTGAAGCATCAATGTAAACTACGAACCCTTCAGTTCCGTCGGGCAGTGCTAATATTGGTGCCATTGTCAGTATCCTATTGAGTTCATCAAAACTAATCTGACATTTCTTGTTCCACACGAACTTCTGAGACTTCTGTAATAACTGAGTAAGCGGACGAGCAATTTTGGAAAATCCTTCCACAAGACGACGATAATACCCAGCAAGTCCTAAGAAACTTCGGACTTCCTTCACGTTCTTAGGAGATTCCCACTCCAAGATTGCCTTAACTTTCTTCGGGTCTACTTGGACTCCATCGGAAAATATCACGTGCCCAAGGAACATTACTTCCTTAAGCCATAACTCACATTTGGAAAGTTTTGCATAAAGCTGTTCATTTCTCAAAGTATTCAAAACAGAATGCAAATGTTTTGCATGCTCTTCTGGATTCTTCGAATAAATCAAGATGTCGTCAATGAAAACGACCACGAATTTATCCAAGTACTCTAAGAATAGTCGATTCATTAATTGCATAAACACAATAGGAGTATTAGTAAGACCAAATAGCATTACTATAAACTCATAGTTCCCATACCGAGATCTGAATGCGGACTTCGGTATATCAGATTCCTTAATCCTCAACTGATAGTATCTTGATCTCAAATTGATCTTCAAGAATACCGTCGCTCCCTGCAATTGATCAAACAAGTCATCAATCCGAGGCAATGGATATTTATTCTTGATCGTCACCTTGTTCAGCTCCCTATAATCAATACACAATCGGAGTGATCCGTCTTTCTTTCGAACAAAAAGAACGAGCGCACCCCAAGGAGAAACACTAAGTTGAATGTAACCCTTCTGCAATAATTCGTCAAGCTGTTTCTTTAACTCATACATATCTGTTGGTGCCATACGGTATGGTGCTTTGGAAATAGGTGCGTCTTCTGGTTCAAATTCAATATTAAACTCTACAGCTCTACGTGGAGGTAATCCAGGTAGTTCGTCAGGGAATACATCTCAGAATTCTTTCACAGCTGGAATAGATGAGAGCTCTACTCCTTCTTTCTTCTTCATGGCATAACACCAAAACCCGATACAACCCTGTTTCAACAATTTAATTGCTTTCATGGCTTTGATCACTTTCCCTAAGCTTTCTGGTATCCATCCTTTGAATAACTGTTCAAGCCGTCATCGCCAATAATTGAGATAACTCTTTTCCGACAATTCAAAATAGCCCCATAACGATTGAGCCAATCGTCTCCATAAATTAAATCGTCCCCATGGGTGTCGACCATAATAAGATTTGATGGCCAATTCCTCCCTCCTATTGACATAGGAAAATTTCTAGCTTCTAGATTTCCCACAATTCTCTCTCCACTCGGAATACCCATAACATAAGGTTCACAATCATGCAAACACGCGATTTTCAAATGATTAACACAGTTCAATAATATGAAAGAATGTGTAGATCCTGAATCGAATAAGACACTAACTGCTTGCAAAAGAATCTGAATCGTACCTGATGCAACAGTAGTGTTCTGATCATCTGACCTCCTCATCTCATAAAGGCGTGGAGGAACGGACCCAGCACTGGATGCTCTTCTCTTTCCAAAATTCTGCTGTTGTAGACCACTCTGCTGTGTCAGGTTCACACTCGTCCCTTTTGGAACTTGCACTGAAGTACGAGCTCTAAACAATATAGTAACATTCCCGCAAAAATGTCGCACGATGCCCTTCTTGCCCACATTTAAAACAGGTCACAGAAGGAGCGGAGCAATCACGTTGAACATGCCCTGGTCGTCCACAGTTATAACACTTCTTCGTTGCGTCTGTAACCGTCGATTCGTTCTGAAATTCTTTTCCGCCTCGGGAAGGGTACGAAGGCCTCTCGGATAAATGGAATGAGGACTGGCCCTTGCGGGGTCCACTACTCTTGCTCTCAGTGAAGTTGCCAGACACTCTCTGCTTCTTCGATTCCGCAAATTTATCCACTTCTGTCTCTTTCATATCATAAGCCAGGGCTTTATCCTGATACTGTCGGAGAGTAGTACATTCGAATCCCGACATGTATCGTTGGATCTCCGCCTTCATCCTCATGTCGAAGTGAAAAATCATTTCTGCCTCGGTTCTGACCAGGTTTCGCACAAAGGTCAGCTGGTGATTAAAAGTCTTAATCATATATGTCACAGATGCCTCCAGATTTTGTGGTGAGAAAAACTCTCGGACTCTAGCCTCTCTAACTAGATGAGGACAATATTGTGCTTCCATCATTAATTTGAATTCTATCCAGTCAGCATTATGATCCTCAGGTCGAATGGCTTTCCACCAGTCAAAAGCTTCCCCAGTTAGAAAATACTGAAGGATCGGAACTTTTCGGCCATTGGGACAATTAATTCCCGCAAATATCTTCTCCACTTCTTTCAGCCAGTGGTACCATGTAGGCATCTCTGAAGAACCGTCAAATTTCGGTGGGTGCAATTTGACCACTTCTGAAATCCACTTGTCTCCCCGATTTTCTTTGTTACGCTGCTCGCCCATCGCCATTTACATGCGGTCAGCCACCTGAGCAAATTGGGTCATCTGAGTGACCACTTGCTCGAGCACTTCAGGCATGTTAGGATTTGCATCTGCCTCCTCAGTTCGTGCTCGGTCATTATTAACTGATTCCTATTGTTCGCCAAAACTGAAATCAACTTGATTAGACAATGAATATGGAACAGACGATGAATCTTCCTGTCTACCATTGCCACTCCCGCGTCCACTACCGCTTCCGCGTCCACATCTTCCTCTCAACATACTGTAAACAAAAATACTCAATACCCAGAGTAAAATCTCCTAAAATTCGTCAATATCCATAATATACGCAATAATTAAAATAATAGTATCTAAGATTAGGAAACTTAGAACCACGGTTCACATGATGACGCTGGCTGTACAGTGATATTATGCGCGACCGACAAATTAAATGACATAAACAGGCCCAACTCAACCCAACTGCCAAGATATCCATAAATCTTAGCTCTGATACCATATTCTGTAACACCCCGAGATATTCGGAATAATTACAGCGCCGTAAACCCTTTTATCTAAGAATTTACAAGGCCAAATTAAAAGAAGAATTGATCAATACGAACAATACCACCAACGGTTGTGAAATTTAATAACCGGTTTAATCATCCAAAACAACTCATTAATACAAAGTTCTCAAATCACCATAAAGAACACACGTACTCGAGTACTTACTACAAAAACAGAATACCAAAACAATCAGACGGATAACATCACTATGGCCCTTCGTCATCATGCCGACACTGTGGTTGCTTCCCCGCTCCTCGGCTACCTGAATATTACACAAATATCCACCCCTGCAGGGGTTAGCAAAACGATGCTAGTACAAGTACCATAATTATACAAAATCAGATATGCAACAACAACGCATAGTAAAAACACAAAACAAGGATTTCCTCTGCGGGAATCCAATAATGCGAATCCAGGTAATTCCATCAACACAACACAGGGTAATCCAATGATCCAGCACCCTCAGCATAGATCCCAATATGATCCCGTCGGACCAACACGAGGTGGAGAAACCCGTCCATTGATCCATCGCCCTCAACATAGGTCCCAAGATGATCCCATCCGACCAACACGAGGTGGACAACTGATCCACCGCCCTCAGCATAGATCACACGATCCCATCATATCAATACAACATATACATACAACAATGCATACACATATGCGAACCACTATGTTTATCAACATGAACAACATATGAATCATAACATGATCGACATTATGACAAATCAACTTGGACGACCTCATGTTCAACAACATGAATGCCAATATGCATGATCAAAATTATCAATATTATACCAAAATCAAATTAAGGTACTTGACTCAGAAATGACGACAAGGATTGATACTTCCAATAACCTTCAACCCGCTCGAAGAACTCTCACTCGATCAATTCACAAAACCCGAACCTTAATTATACAATAACACCAATATAACTAACAGTTTCGAATAATTGTTTCTAAATATTATACGAACATGAAAAGGCATAATCTATCCGGTTATGATAAACGCACTAATCTGCCCCAAGCCATATCAGTCAAATGATCACTGCAATACTTATCCAAACAAAAATCTCATAATGTTCCAATCAAGTCTAAACACATCTTTCTGGTTGAATTCTTTAACTATACCTCATGATAGTTCGTCTTACGAGGATCCTAACCATACCCATCAACAATCCAATGCAACATGATTTCGGAATTATCTTGAAGAACACCATAAAACTCGTTACTAGGTTCAACATGATCATCATCTTCTTCTAAAAGGAATAAACCCTAAGTTCAATCCATTTAGTTCCCCTATACATGTTGTTCGATCATATTGTACATAAGAAACTTGATAATCTCACTAATAAACTCAATAACTTCCGTACCATGTTCATATTCGACAAAGAGAACATGAAATTCAAATTGGTGAATCGCCACATACCTTATATGGAAGAAAAAGATGAAAAACTTGATGAAATCCACGTCGAACACTTGAACACCAATCCCCATGTTGGAATATTCATTCCACACATTATTTATTTTGTGTTTTGATGATTAAAGTTGCTAAACAACAAAACAACATCGAGGCGAAGCAAATCAACGAAGCATACGAAGACGCAAAAAGTTGTAATCTGGACTGCATTAGCGCACGCTAAGACATATATGTTAGCGCACGCTAACGGGGAGTAATCTGCATATCAGCTAAGTTCGAAGTAAGCTGAAGTGAAGTCAGCTGATGAGATAGCGCACGCTACACGTTATCATTAACGCACGCTATCGAGCCATGTTACCGTTGAGAAGATATTCAAATGCAGAATGACGTATGCAATGAAGTCAGCATTAGCGCACGCTACAAAGAAGGAATAGCGCACGCTAAGCAGTTTGAATCAAGTCAACCAGAACGTTGGGAAAAGCAGGTCAAAGTCAGCACATCAAACGGATACTTTGACAAGTCATGCAACGAATATATTGTATTAGCGCACGCTACAATGTTCTACTAACGCACGCTAATACAAGATGGTTACGTACGTAAGGCAGGAGGCATAACGTACGCTAAAGAAGAAACAAAGCTACTGGACTGAAACTGGGAACAGTCTAACGCACGCTACATGAAAGACATTACGCACGCTAAAGCAAAAATGTGCGATAACGCACGCTAATAAGGAAGAGCTAGTGCACGTTAGCTAGTCAACTGGCAGCAACGGCTAGTAAGGAGGAAGAAGGCTATAAATACCAAAGAGTTGGTATTATTCCACACAACAACATTGAGCAAAGCATACATACGTGTTATATCATTGTAAACATTATAGTTGTTGTTCTTGAGCTTAATTAAGAGTGATTGAGTGTTATACACAAGATCATACACGAGCGAGAAAAAGAAAAGATACGATTTGATTTGGTGTTATTAGGATCAAGGATCCGTCATTGTTAGAATTACAATCGCTATCTTAGTGAGGTTTATCTAGTACCGATTGAAGAGAGGCGTAGAGGTTTTGATCTTAAACCTATAGAAAAAGATCTTGAGAGAGAGGACGTAGGCTCGTTTGGCCGAACCTCTATAAATCGCTGTGTCGTTTATTTTCCGCAATTTATTTACGCTTCCGCACAAAACGGCGCAAATATCCGATTTTATACCAACAATTGGTATCAGAGCGGTACTCTAATACGCGGCTTAACATCCGAGGAGAAAAAGATCCAAAATGGCGTTTCAAATCTCTCCAGCCGAAGGCCTTGCTCTCAACCGACCACCATTTTTTGATGGCGCGAACTTCATGACTTGGAAGAAGAAGACGTCGATATTCATTCGAGCTTACAACATCGAACTTTGGAAGGTGACTGGTCTTGGTCCAAAAATTCCAACGAACTCCAACGGTACGCTTAAAACTTTTGAAGAATATGACAACTCCGATTGGAAAAACGACCATTTCAATTGTAAGGCAACTCAACTTCTCTATTGTGCCTTAAATCCGGAAGAACACAACCGGATATCATCGTGTGATAGTGCCAAAGAAATCTGGAAAATGCTTGAGGTAACACACGAAGGTACGTCTCAAGTCAAAGAGACGAAGATAAACATGCTCCTTCATGATTATGAATCATTCCAAATGAAGGACGACGAATCCATCTCGATTATGCTCGACCGATTCTCGGTCATCACCAATGGATTAACATATTTCGGAAAACCACATTCGAGTAGTGAGAAAGTAAAGAAAATTCTCCGATCACTACCTCGAGAATGGGACGGTACGGTTACGGCAATAATGGAATCAAAAGATTTAAATACTCTCGATTTTAGTGCTCTCATTGGTTCTCTTATCAACTACGAGATTGTTCTAAAATCTCGGAATGCCAAACCGAAACTGAAGGAGAGGTCGATAGCCTTCAAGGCTAAGATGTCTAAAAACAAAGAAGAAATTATGGTGGATGATAGCGACGAAGAAATGGCATATTATGCCAAGAACATTAATAAGTTCCAACACTTATTAAACCGGAGAAAAAAGGACATTCAAGCAGGCGAATCGAAGAAACCCGACAACACTTGTCGATTATGTGGTAAACCAGGCCACTTTGCCAAGAACTGTAGAGTAGAGCAAAAGGAGGTTTTAATCGCAACATGGAGCGACGAAGATCTCGATGAAGATTTTCTTGACCAAAATAATCTCGCTCTCATGGTCCAGAGTTCATTCGACGATAGCGACGTCGAAAGCCAAGTAAGTAACTCCTACGACGAACTCTTTGAAGCATTCGAGTTATTACATACGGACTATCAAAATGCTTTAAATGAAATTAAATCCCTCAAGTCTAAATATAAAACTTTGGAAATTGGAAATTCCAAAATACTTGAAAAATGGAAATTTGTTGAAATCGATCATTCGAAATGCATTGAAAATGAGAATACTTTAAAAAATGATCTTTTAAAAGTTCAAGATGAACTAAAAATTTTGACAAAGAAATTCTCGTGCGGAAACGATAAATTTGAACAAATGTTATGTGTTCAAAAATATACTCTAAATAAAGAGGGGTTAGGATTCAAACCACGTTCGAAAAATGAATCCGTCAATTTCAAAATACCCCAATGCGAAAAATGTTTGAAAATTGGGCATCACATTTCAAATTGCAAAAGCCCAAGACGGACGATAAAAATTAAAAAGATTTGGGTTCCTAAATGAACAAACGTTACAAATATCGTTCACGTCTCGAAACAAAAACTAACTATAGGTTGGATCCCCAAAAATAAATTTTAACAAGTGATATTTTAAAAAGGAGGAGAAGGAATATTTTTTTGAGGGGGAAATAATATTTTCAGGAGGAGCTTATACCCTTCTCAATGCATAAATTGGTATCATGCATATTTATATTTCATTTGATATACTCTATATTTTTATACTTTTTGATGAAGACAAAAAGGGGGAGAAGTAGATGAATTGAGATAAAAATGAGAAGGAGAAGAATTGAGATAAAAATGAGAAAAATCAAAGAATTTGAAAAGAAAAGAAAAGCATACAAATAGGGGGAGTTGAAAAATTGAAAAATGAAAAACAAAAGCATACAAATAGGGGGAGTTGAAAAATTGAAAAATAAAAAACGACGGAGTCGAAAAATAAAGGAGATGTCGAAAAGAAAAGAGAATTGGAGAAACTAACGAAACGATCAAAGTCCAAAACTTTGATTCGTAGAAATATACATATATTATTCTTTACAGATTTTATCCAATTCAAGAGTTGTTTTGTAATCATCAAAAAGGGAGAGATTGTTGGAATATTCATTCCACAAATTATTTATTTTGTGTTTTGATGATTAAAGTTGCTAAATAACAAAACAACATCGAGGCGAAGCAAATCAACGAAGCAGACGAAGACGCAAAAAGTTGTAATCTGGACTGCATTAGCGCACGCTAAGACATATATGTTAGCGCACGCTAACGGGGAGTAATCTGCATATCAGCCAAGTTCGAAGTAAGCTGAAGTGAAGTCAGCTGATGAGATAGCGCACGCTACACGTTATCATTAATGCACGCTATCGAGCCATGTTACCGTTGAGAAGATATTCAAATGCAGAATGACATATGCAATGAAGTCAGCATTAGCGCACGCTACAAAGAAGGAATAGCGCAGGCTAAGCAGTTTGAATCAAGTCAACCAGAACGTTGGGAAAAACAGGTCAAAGTCAGCACATCAAACGGATACTTTGACAAGTCATGCAACGGATATATTGTATTAGCGCACGCTACAATGTTCTACTAACGCACGCTAATACAAGATGGTTACGTACGTAAGGCAGAAGGCATAACGTACGCTAAAGAAGAAACGAAGCTACTGGACTGAAACTGGGAACAGTCTAACGCACGCTACATGAAAGACATTAGGCACGCTAAAGCAAAAATGTGCGATAGCGCATGCTAAGAAGGAAGAGCTAGCGCACGCTATCTAGTCATCTGGCAGCAATGGCTAGTAAGGAGGAAGAAGGCTATAAATACCAAGGAGCTGGTATTATTCCACACAACAACATTGAGCAAAGCATATATACGTGTTATATCATTGTAAACATTATAGTTGTTATTCTTGAGCTTAATTAAGAGTGATTGAGTGTTATACACAAGATCATACACGAGCGAGAAAAAGAAAAGATACGATTTGATTCGGTGTTATTAGGATCAAGGATCCGGCATTATTAGAATCACAATCGCTATCTTAGTGAGGTTTATCTAGTACTGATAGAAAGCTAGAGTGGTTGATTCCTTATCCAATAGAAAAGGAAAAACGGTTTTACTCGGACCGATAGAAGACGAGCTTGTAACGGTAATCCCTTGACCGATTGAAGAGATGCATAGAGGTTTTGATCTTAAACCTATAGAAAAAGATCTTAAGAGAGAGGACGTAGGCTCGTTTGGCCGAACCTCTATAAATCGTTGTGTCGTTTATTTTCCGCAATTTATTTATGCTTCCGCACAAAACGGCGCAAATATCCGATTTTATACCAACACCCCAAAGCTCCTTGACTTCAATGATTATGTTTAGAGGCTGATATTAAGGGTTAAGGTTGAGAGGGTAACTCTCTAAGTCTCGGAAATCGGGTAAAGGACGAAGTGTAAAGTGAGAAATGAAATGAGGTGATGTCCTATTTATAGAAAATGACCATTAGCGCGTGCTACTGCTCCTTTTTAGCGTGCGCTAACGGGCTCACAGCCCACTGTCTCTTTCTATTCTTGGCTTAACGTACACTATATAGCCTTTACGTACATTAAATACAACAGTTAGCGTATGCTACCACGCTATCATAGCGTGTGCTAATGGATTTACGAAGCTCACTGACCTTACTGTACTCGACTTAGCGTGCGCTAGCATTTCTCTCATAGCGTGCGCTAAACACCGTTGACTCGACTTTTCCAAAAGCCGTCCAGGTTCATCCCGACATGTCCCTATCTAAAATCTATGATCCGATCTCACCTACCAACTTGTCTCAATCATGCTGACCACACATAGCGTGCGCTAAGTCTCAACTTTAGCGTGCGCTAACTCACATATTTAGCGTGCGCTATACTTCAATGTTAGCGTGTGCTAAATGTACATAAGTACGTGAATGAATTAACATCTATGAAATCATACACTCATCAATACTGGATTATGAAATACGGAGGATTATAATCAAATCAATAATATGACATATGCAATGTCATAAGGTTCAAATACAGATAAAATACACATTAGATATTCGGGTATTACAAAAAGAGAGTATGTAAACAGTGTAATAGTCAACATGTTGCAATAATAAGAGAACGAGGAAGTAATAAAGATGCTTAGAGACTCACATTATAATTATATAATAGCCCTCTGACCTCTGTGTTGGAGCACTATCTGTATTAGCGCCGTTGTGTGGAAGCGATTTAAATAAAATGCGGAAATAAAACGACACACGGGTTTATAGAGGTTCGGCCAAACGTGCCTACGTCCTCTCTCGTTATCTTTTTCTATAGGCTTAAGATATAAACCTCTGCACCTCTCTTGTATCGGTCGAGGGATAACCGTTACAAGCTCGTCTTCTATCGGTCCGAGTAAACCATTTTCTTACTTGTCTTTATGTCGGTCCAATGTAAACTGTTTTTCTTTTCTATTGGACAAGGAATCAACCACTCTATCTTTCTATTGGTACTAGATAACCTTACTTAGATATCGATTGCGAATCTAACAATGTCGGATCCTTGATTCTAATAACACCGGATCTAATCGTATCCTTTATTTTACCTATCATGTATGTGTTGCATGTATAGACACTCAAACTATAAATATAAGCACAATTACAACAACAAGAATGTGTATAACAATATATGATCACTTAGTCGTTTGCTTTGTGTTGTTGTGGGATGAATACCATAGGAAGTGGTATTTATAGGCATTTCTCTTCCAACTAGCCGTTTGCCTTCTGTGCCTTCTTTACGTACGTTAGGACTCATATGTTACGTACGTTAAAGCCATTACATTTGTTAACTCGTTCTGGTTACATACGCTACGTTCTTCACAGAATAGTCCAGTAGCCTTCGTCTTTATCATTACGTACGTTAGCCTCTTTCCCATTACGTATGTTATACGTAGGCAATATGTCTGTTACATGCTGACCTATGCCATGACGTCATCTCCAACATTCTTCTTATTTGAATTCAGAAGTATCCCATTACATACGTTAAGCCTTCTCTCTTACGTATGTTAAACTTGAACATTTACGTACGTTATAAATCCAATGTTACATACGTTAATCATGTAATTTCCAACTTTTTGCGCCGTTGACTTCTTCGATGCTTTGCTTCGCATTTTTGTTGTTTTGCTTTGTTTATCAACTTAATCATCAAAACTCTGTTAATGAATGTATGGAACAAAATATTCCAATAATCTCCCCTTTTTTGATGATTACAAAACAACATCTCTGAATGGATAAATACCTGAAAAAAATATATGTATATTTCTACGAATCAAAGTTTTTGGCTTTGATCGTTTCGTTAGTTCTCCCAATTTTTATTTTTATGATCTTTCGACTTCTTCGTTGATTTTTCGATTTTTCTCTCCCCTTTTTGTTTTTCACGGGATCTATATTTTTTAACTCCTTCGTATTTTCTTTTCTCCACCTTTTTGCATTTTATTTTTCTCGTCATTCTTCCATGACGCTTTTTATCTCTTTCATCACCTTTCTCTCCCCCTTTTTGTCATCAGCAAAAAGTGTAAGACTAAAATGAATAGAAATACCAAATGATAAAAAAATATGCGATACCAATTGATGGAAAATGTGCATGATAAGAGTATAAGGCCCTGTTCTTTTGGACTTATTTTTCGATTTTGATTGATTCGAGTCCATTCAATTGATTCGATTCGATTCGAGTTCGTTGATTGATTCAGTCCATTCAGTTCAGTTATTATTATTATTACTATTAATTAATATTATTATTATTATTGATCTTGATTATTATTATTGTTATTATTATTATTATTGCTGTTGTTGATTACTATTATTATTATTTATTATTATTATCATTGTTATTATTATTATTATTATTTATTATTATCATTGTTATTATTATTATTATTATTTGTGACAATTGTTGTGACATTTGGGACATTTGGGGCATATTTATTAGTGTTATTATATTTGTTATTATGATTGTAATTAATTATATTATTATTACGTTATTATTTTTTATTATTTATTATTATTTTATTATTTTTCTTATTATTTTATTATATTTATTATTTTTAATATTATATTATTATTATCATTTTATTATTATTACTATTATTATTATTTGTGATATTTGATACTTTTGTGACATTTGGGACATTTGGGGCATATTTATAAGTATTATTATTTTGTTATTATGATTGTAATTAATTATATTATTATTCTTTATTATTATTATTTTATTATTATTATTTACTCTTAATATATATTTCAGTTTAGTTCAGTTAAGGTCCATCTGATTGGTCGATTCGATTGATTCGATTCATTTGATTCATTCATCCAAAAGAATGAGCCTAATCAGTAACACCCCGAGATATTCGGAATAATTACAGCGCCGTAAACCCTTTAAGTAAGGATTTACAAGGCTAATTAAAAGAAATGTGATTACAATCCAACAATACCACAAATTTCAAGTTACAAAACCGGTTCCAACTGATCCATTGAGTTAATTAATACAACCATATCGAAATGATATTAATAAGACACGCGTACTCGAGTACTGAAAATGAACCAAGAAGACAAATCACAAAAACAACAAACATCAACCACATCACTGAGCCATTTCATCGTCATGCCGGTACTGTGGCTGCCTCCTCGCTCCTCGGATACCTGAACATCAAAACAAGTGTCCACCCCCGAAGGGGTTAGCAAAACGATGCTAGTACAAGTATCACAATACAAATTTCATTAATGCATTATAAAACATACAAAACGGACTTCCGTCATCGGAATCCAACGATGTGAATCCTCACGATTCCATCAATACAATACAGGGTAATCCAACAATATAGCGCCCTCGGTATAGATCCCCATGATGATCCCGTCGGACCAACGCATCGTGGATAACCTGTCCAACGATCCAGCGCCCTCAGCATAGATCCCCATGATGATCCCGTCGGACCAACGCATGGTGGACATTCGATCCAGCGCCCTCAGCATAGATCCTCATGATCCCCTCGGATCATTTACAACACAAACAATACTATTATGCATACACATATGCAAATCAACACGTTCATCGACGTAAATATCATGACAACTCTTAGAATATAATCTCATGTTCAACAACACGAATAAATAGTACACACGATCAACAATACAATATCAATAAGCTTAAAATACGATACTTGCCTCAAAGATGGCAAGAACAAATCACTCCGACGAATCTCAACACACTCGAAGGCCGTCTCCTTCGATCAACGTAGCAAGCTCGAACCTTAACAAAAGAAATAATATAGAATTTATCTTATGTCGTATGAATGTCTAACACCCCGGTCTATGGCCGAAATCTCTAAAAATGTAATCTGCCTGAACTACTTAGCGTACGCTACGTACTCTACGTAACGTGCGCTAAGCCTGCCCGTTAGCATACGTAAACGACGAAGTCTAGCGTACGCTAACTTATGTACCGGCAGTCCTCTCTGACCAGCCGATCGACTACTTTGATGACATAACGTACGTTACGTACCAAACGTAGCGTACGTTATTCATTCCCGATAGCGCACGTTAATATATACATCTTAGCGTGTCGCTACCTGTGCATGGCAGTTTACTATTGGGCAGAAAAATGATCTAATGGTGATGAAACTCATGAAATCTTCAGTGATAAAACATGTCATCTCCGTGCATACTATGTTCATATGGTTTGTGAAAGATGTTTACGGATTAAACGACTACGAGCTTCAAGGATATGTATAATCGTCACAACACCATAATTCATCTTGATCTTCAAGAAATATCTTAAGTTCAATCCATTTCATGTCCCCAAAACGTATGATTCCATTATGTAAAGACTTAAGAACTTGATAATCTCCATATACTGGTCACAATCGGTTTGCAGCTTCATTAATATGATAGGAGTTCAAACACTAAAAGTTTCAATGGTTTATACGATGAAGAAGTACCGAAACATCGAAAATATCCTTCTAACACATGATGTTCGACTACTTACGAATTTAACTGACTAGATAATCCCAAATCATGATCAAAACATCCTTCAGAATACTACTAATATTGGTGAAGAATCACCTACCTCAAAGTAGCAAGAACATTAATGAACTTGAAGAAATCCAACACCGAGAGCTTGAACACCAACCTCCAATGATCTACAATCTTCAACTCGGGCTAGGATGATGGTATGAACGGTTTAGGATGGAGAGAGTGACTCTCTATGGCTCAGAATTTGGGTTTGGAAAGTGATGGAAGCTGAAAAATGAAAAAGGGTGTTGTCCTATATATAGAAAATGGTTATTAGCGCGCGCTAGTCCATACTCATAGCGTGCGCTAATGGCTATACGAAACTTACTGACTTCACTGCACTCAGCATTTAGCGTGCGCTATCCTCATATCATTAGCGTGCGCTACCGCGTTGACTTGGCTTTTCCCGAAAGTCGTCCAGGTTCATCCCGACATAATCCGACCAAGATCCGCGGCCTGATCTCACCTACCAACACGTCTCAATCATGCTAACTACGTATAACGCGCGCTGAGGTTCATATATAGCGTGCGCTACTAAACCCAAATTAGCGTACGCTATGCCTAGTGGATAGCGTGCGCTACAAGTGCAAAATCACAATATTGAACACAATCATGCAATCATGCGCTCAACAACACTGGATCATGAAATACGGAGAATAATACTCAGATCAAAATACAACAAATACAATATCACAAGGTTCAATTACACATCAGAAATCTCGGGTATTACATCCTTTCTCCCTGAAAAGAAGTTTCGTCCCGAAACTTAAGATGAAAACAACTCCGGATATTTCGTCTTCATACTATCCTCCGTTTCCCAAGTGGCCTCTTCAGCTCCGTGTCGTGACCATTGTACTTTAACCAAGTGTATTGGTTTATTCCTCAATTGTTTGACCCGACTTTCAAGTATCTTGATTGGTCTTTCTTCGAAGGTACCATCATTAGCTATCTCGATTTCGTTGAAACATACTTCCGCAATTGGGATACGTGAAACACACTGTGAACGTGACTCAGCGATGGCGGTAAGGCCAACCTGTATGCTAAATCCCCAACTCTCTCGAGGATCTCAAATGGTCCGATATATCTCGGACTTAGCTTACCTTTCTTCCCAAAACGGAAAATTCCTCGTGTAGGAGACACCTTCAATAGTACGTGGTTACCAGTCTCGAACTCTAGCGGGCGACGACGCACATCAGCATACGACTTCTGTCGACTCTGGGCAGTCAACAGTCTTTCCCGAATCAAAGCTATCTTCTCTTGAGTCTGAACTATCAATTCCGGTTCCGTCCCGATCAAGTCCGAAGAATCATCCCAAAGACAGGGGGTGATCGACATCTTCTCCCGTACAAAGCTTCAAACGGTGCCATCTTAATAGAAGCATGCCAACTATTGTTGTAGGTGAATTCAATCAATGGCAAGTGAACTTCCCAATCAGTTGACCAATCCAAAGCACAAGCTCTCAGCATGTCTTCTACTGTTTGTATAGTCCTTTCGGACTGACCATCCGTTTGGGGATGATAAGCCGTGCTATAGTTCAGCTCGGTCCCCAAAGCCCTGTGAACGGCCTTCCAGAAGTGCGACACGAAGCGACCATCTCGATCTGAAATAATGGTCTTCGGCGTCCCATGCAATCTGACTATCTTTGCAATAAATACTCGTGCCAATTTCTCTGGTCCCCACGTGTCTTTAATTCCTAGGAAATGAGCCGACTTGGTTAGTCAATCAACTATAACCCAAATCATGTTCATTCCCGTCTTGGTCCTTGGCATATTGGTGATGAAATCCATCGAGATATCCTCCTACTTCCACTCAGGAATCGGAAGCGGTTTTAACATTCCGGCAGGTCGCTGATGTTCAATCTTAACCTACTGACAAGTCAAACACTTCAAAACATACTCTGCTACGTCCTTCTTCATATTTCCCCACCAGAAGTTTTGTTTTAGATCCTTATACATCTTACTGCTGCCTCGGTGAATAGAATAGGGAGCACTGTGAGCTTCCTTCAAAATTGTCCGTCTCAAATTATCATCATCGGGAACGCAAAGTCGACTTTGAAATCTCAGAACTCCATCATCTTGTATCACGAATCCTGGGGCTTTTCCTTTCTTTACTTTGTCACATAACCGAAGGATCAGAGAATCGTTTAACTGCTTAGATTTGATTTCCTCGACTAGGGACGAAGTCAGTTCCATCACATATAGTTTCCCTTGGATTTCTGGTGACCATACTTCAATCCCTTCGCGGATCAGTTCTCGTTGAATGCTGGTTTGGGACGTAAGTGCTTCCAGCACTCGAAGATAAATAGGTTTACGGCTCAATGCATCGGCTACTACGTTTGCTTTACCCGGATGATAGAGAATTTCCAAGTCGTAATCCTTGATCAATTCCAGCCACCTTCTCTGCCTCATGTTTAATTCTTTCTGACTGAAAATGTACTTGAGGCTTTTATGATCTGTAAAGATCTGACAATGAGTGCCGTATAAATAATGTCGCCAAATTTTCAAGGCAAAGACCACAGCTGCTAACTCCAGATCGTGAGTCGGGTAATTAACTTCGTACGGTTTTAATTGTCGAGAAGCATATCCAATCACCTTATCCTTTTGCATCAACACATATCCCAGAACCTGATTTGAAGCGTCGCTGTATACCATGAATCCATCAGTTCCATCTGGTAATGCTAATATAGGTGCTGTAGTCAGTCTCTTCTTAAGTTCATCAAAACCAACCTCGCATTTCTCATCCCACGTGAACTTTTGAGTTTTCTGTAACAGCTGGGTGAGTGGACGAGCAATTTTGGAAAATCCCTCTACAAAACGGTGATAATATCCAGCAAGTCCTAAGAAGCTTCGGACTTCTTTCACGTTATTAGGAGCTTCCCATTCCAAGATTGCTTCGACTTTCTTCGGGTCCACCTGAACCCCGTCAGCTGATATCACATGCCCAAGGAAGGTTACTTCCCTAAGCGAGAACTCGCATTTGGAAAGCTTCGCATAAAGCTGTTCATTTCTCAAGGTGCTCAAAACCACACGCAAATGCTCAGCATGCTCCTCTGTGTCTTGCGAATAGATCAAGATGTCATCAATGAAAACGACCACAAACTTGTCTAGGTATTCTAAGAATACTCGATTCATCAATTGCATAAATACCGCAGGAGCGTTGGTAAGTCCGAATGGCATCACCACGAATTCATAGTGCCCATACCGGGACCTGAAAGCAGATTTCGGTATATCCGATTCCTTAATTCTCAACTGATGATATCCTGATCGCAAATCAATCTTCGAGAATACCCTTGCCCCTTGCAGTTGATCAAACAAGTCGTCGATCCGAGGTATAGGATACTTGTTCTTGATTGTCACTTTGTTTAGCTCCCTGTAATCAATATATAATCGGAGGGATCCATCTTTCTTTCGGACAAAGAGAACGGGTGCTCCCCAAGGAGAAACGGTAGGTTGAATGTAACCCTTCTGCAATAATTCCTCTAGTTGCTTCTTTAGTTCATACATCTCGGTTGGCGCCATGCGGTATGGTGCTCTGGAAATAGGAACGGCTCCAGGCTCTAATTCGATAGTGAACTCCACTTCTCTCTGCGGAGGTAACCCAGGTAGTTCGTCAGGGAATACATCTAAAAATTCATTCACAACTGGAATAGATGAGAGTTCTACTCCTTCTTTCTTCATGGCATAGCACCAAATTCCATGACATCCCTGCTTCAGTAATTTCACTGCTTTCACCGCCTTGATTAATTTTCCCGAGCTTCCCGGTCTCCATCCTCTGAATAAGTGTTCAGATCCATCATCAGCAATGATAGAAATGACCCTCTTTCGGTAATTCAGAATAGCTCCATAACGGTTAAGCCAATCGTCTCCGAGAATTAAATCGTCACCATGGATGTCAACTACAATTAGATTCGATGGCCAATCTCTCCCTCCTATAGACACTGGAAAATCTCTAGTTTCTAGGGTTCCCACAATTTTCTCTCCGCTCGGCAAACCCACAATATAAGGTTCACAATCAAATAAATACGAGATTTTTAAACGATTAATACAGTTCAATGATATGAAAGAATGTGTAGCTCCTGAATTGAATAGGACACTAACTGGTTGCAAAAGGATCTGAATCGTACCTGATGCAACAGCAGTGTTCTGATCGTCAGATTTCCTCATCTCGTACAGGCGCGGAGGAACATACCCAGCACTGGATGTCTCTCTCTTCCCAACATTCTGCTGCTGAAATCCACTCTACTGCGTCTGGTTCACACTTATCTCTTTCGGAACTGGCGCTGGAGTGCGAGTACCAAATGGTCTAGTCACCACTCCACAGAATGTTGCACGATGTCCTTCCTGTCCACACTTGAAATAGGTCACGGCAAGTGCGAAACAATCACGTCGAACATGCCCTGTTTTGCCACAGTTATAACATTTCTTTCCTGCGTCTGAAACGGTTGGTGCTGCCTGGAACTTCTTTCCGCCTCGAGAAGGATGTGGAGGCCTCCTGGACGAATGAAATGAGGACTGGCCTTGCGGGGCCCACTACTCTTATTCTCCGTGAAGTTGCCAGACACTTTTTGCTTCTTTGCTTCCGTTGACTTTTCTACTGCCGCCTCTTTCATATCATAGGCCAGAGCCTTATCCTGATACTGTCGCAAGGTGGTACATTCAAATCCGGACATATACTACTGAATTTCCGGCTTCATCCGCATGTCAAAATGAAAAATCCTCTCCGCCTCGGTCCTGACCAAGTGGCGCACATAAGTCAGCTGGTGATTAAAAGTCTTAATCACGTCTTTCACAGATGCCTCTAAATTTTGTGGTGAGAAAAATTCCCGGACTCGGGCCTCTCTAACTTGGCGAGGACAATATTGCGCTTCCATATTAATTTAAACTCCGTCCAGTCAACATTATGCTCCTCAAGTCGAATGGCCTCCCACCAGTCGAAAGCCTCCCCAGTCAGAAGATACTGGGCGATCGGAACCTTTCTGTCGTTAGGACAGTTAATCCCTGCAAAGATCTTCTCTAACTCCTTCAACCAGTGATCCCAAGAGAGCGTCTCAATAGAACCGTCAAATTTTGGAGGATGCAATTTGACCACTTCAGTAAGACATTTGTCTCCCCGGTTATCCTCGTTATGCTGCTGTCCCATCGCCGTCTGCATGCGATCAACAACCTGAGCAAACTGGTTTATCTGGGCAACCACCTGTTGAAGCACTCCCGGCACGTTAGGATCTGCATTATTATTTGCTGATTCCTGCTGTCCTCCGAAATGGGAATCTGTTCGACTAGCGGTTATTTCTGGGGTAGACACCGAATCTTCCTGTCTCGCATTTCCACGTCCACGTCCACGACCGCGTCCGCGTCCACGACCTCCCCTCAACATACTGTAAACACAAATACTCAATATCCAGGTCAACTTTTCTAAAAGAAAGTCCATCAATATTCACAAAAAGGAATTAAATAAAACGATAGTAACTCAGATTAGGAGACTTACAACCACGGTCCACACGAAGATGCTGGCTCAGCAGTGATGTTACAAACGACCCGTAAATAATGTAAACAGGCCCAACTAATACCCGACTGCCAAGATATCCATGAATCTTAGCTCTGATACCATATTCTGTAACACCCCGAGATATTCGGAATAATTACAGCGCCGTAAACCCTTTAAGTAAGGATTTACAGGGCTAATTAAAAGAAATGTGATTACAATCCAACAATACCACAAATTTCAAGTTACAAAACCGGTTCCAACTGATCCATTGAGTTAATTAATATAACCATATCGAAATGATATTAATAAGACACGCGTACTCGAGTACTGAAAATGAACCAAGAAGACAAATCACAAAAACAACAAACATCAACCACATCAGTCAGCCATTTCATCGTCATGCCGGTACTGTGGCTGCCTCCCCGCTCCTCGGCTACCTGAACATCAAAACAAATGTCCACCCCCGAAGGGGTTAGCAAAACGATGCTAGTACAAGTATCACAATACAAATTTCATCAATGCATTATAAAACATACAAAACGGACTTCCGTTATTGGAATCCAATGATGTGAATCCTCACGATTCCATCAATACAATACAGGGTAATCCAACGATCCAGCGCCCTCGGTATAGATCCCCATGATGATCCCGTCAGACCAACGCATGGTGGAAAACCCGTCCAACGATCCAGCGCCCTCAGCATAGATCCCCATGATGATCCCGTCGGACCAACGCATGGTGGACATTCGATCCAGCGCCCTCAGCATAGATCCTCATGATCCCCTCGGATCATTTACAACACAAACAATACCATTATGCATACACATATGCAAATCAACACGTTCATCGACGTAAATATCATGACAACTCAAAGAATATAATCTCATGTTCAACAACACGAATAAATCGTACACACGATCAACAATACAATATCAATAAGCTTAAAATACGATACTTGCCTCAAATATGGCAAGAACAAATCACTCCAACGAATCTCAACACACTCGAAGGCCGTCTCCTTCGATCAACGTAGCAAGCTCGAACCATAACAAAAGAAATAATATAGAATTTATCTTATGTCGTATGAATGTCTAACAACCCGGTCTACGGCCGAAAGCTCTAAAAATGTAATCTGCCTGAACAACTTAGCGTACGCTACGTACTCTACGTAACGTGCGCTAAGCCTGCCCGTTAGCGTACGTAAACGACGAAGTCTAGCGTACGCTAACTTATGTACCGGCAGTCCTCTCTGACCAGCCGACTGACTCGCCTGATGACATAACGTACGTTACGTACCAAACGTAGCATACGTTATTCATTCCCGATAGCGCACGTTAATATATACATCTTAGCGTGCGCTACCTGTGCATGGCAGTTTACTATTGGGCAGAAAACTGATCTAATGGTGATGAAACTCATGAAATCTTCAGTGATAAAACATGTCATCTCCGTGCATACTATGTTCATACGGTTTGTGAAAGATCTTTACGGATTGAACGACTACGAGCTTCAAGGATATGTATAATCGTCACAACACCATAATTCATCTTGATCTTCAAGAAATATCTTAAGTTCAATCCATTTCATGTCCCCAAAACGTATGATTCCATTATGTAAAGACTTAAGAACTTGATAATCTCCATATACTGGTCACAATCGGTTTGCAGCTTCATGAATATGCTAGGAGTTCAAACACTAAAAGGTTCAATGGTTTATACGATGTAGAAGTACCGAAACATCGAAAATATCCTTCTAACACATGATGTTCGACTACTTACGAATTTAACTGACTAGATAATCCCAAATCATGATCAAAACATCCTTCAGAATAAGAGTAATATTGGTGAAGAATCACCTACCTCAAAGTAGCGAGAACACGAAGGAACTTGAAGAAATCCAACACCGAGAGCTTGAACACCAACCTCCAATGATCTACAATCTTCAACTCGGGATAGGATGATGGTATGAAGGGTTTAGGATGGAGAGAGTGACTCTCTATGTCTAAGAATTCGGGTTTGGAAAGTTACGAAAGCTGAAAAAATGAAAATGGTGTTGTCCTATATATAGAAAATGGTTATTAGCGCGCGCTAATCCATACTCATAGCGTGCGCTAACGGCTATACGAAACTTACTGACTTCACTGCACTCAGCATTTAGCGTGCGCTATCCTCATACCATTAGCGTGCGCTACCGCGTTGACTTGGCTTTTCCCGAAAGTCGTCCAGGTTCATCCCGACATAATCCTACCAAGATCCGCGGCCTGTTCTCACCTACCAACACGTCTCAATCATGCTGACTACGTATAGCGTGCGTTAAGGTTCATATATAGCGTGCGCTACTAAACCCAAATTAGCGTACGCTACACCTAGTCGATAGCGTGCGCTATAAGTGCAAAATCACAATATTGAACACAATCATGCAATCATGCGCTCAACAACACCGGATCATGAAATACGGAGAATAATACTCAGATCAAAATACAACAAATACAATATCACAAGGTTCAATTACACATCAGAAATCTCGGGTATTACACTAACTACCCCTGAAAATATTATCTCCCCTTTTGTAAAATATTAATTTGATAAAAATCAATTTTTGGGGATCCAACCGAGAGTTGGTTTTTCTTTCGACACATAGACGATATTCGGAATAAAATTTCCTTTGGGAATCCAAATCTTTTTAGTTTTTATCGTCCTTCGTGGGCTTTTGCAATTCGAAATGTGGTGCCCAATTTTCAAGCATTTTTCACAATGGGGTATTTTGAAATTTAAGGATTCATTTTTGAAATGTGGTTTGAATCCCAACCCCTATTTGTTTAAAGTATATTTTTGAACACAATGTATTTGTTCAAATTTATCATTTTCACATGAAAATTTCTTCGTCAAAATTTTAAGTTCATCTTGAACTTTAAAAAAATCATTCTTTATCGTTTTCAATGCATTTTGAGTGATCGATCTCGATAAATTTTTTCTTTTCAAGAATTTTGGAATTTTCAATTTCCAATGATTTATTTTAGATTTAAGGGATTTAATCTCGGATAAAATATTTTGAAAATAGGTATGCAGTAATTCAAATGCTTCAAATAATTCATCGTGAGAGGATGTACTTACTTGAGTTTCGACGTCACTATCGTCGAATGAGCTTCGTGCCATGACGAGATTATTTTGATTGTTAAAATCATCATCTTCGTCTTCATCGCTCCATGTTGCAATTAAAACCTCCTTCTTGGGTTTCGCTCGGCAATTCTTCGCAAAGTGGCCTGGTTTTCCACATAATCGACAAGAATTATCGATTTCTCAGATTCGCCCGCTTGGATGTCCTTCTTTCTCGGGTTTAATAAGTGTTGGAACTTATTAATATTCTTAGCATAATATGCCAATTCTTCGTCACTATCATCCACCGGTATTTCTTCTCTCTTTGATATCTTAGCCTTCATAGCTATTGATCGTTCCTTCGGCTTTGGCTTGACACTTCGTGATTTTAAAACTATCTCATAATTTAGTAGCGAACCAACGAGGGTGCTAAAATCAAGCGTATTGAGATCTTTAGATTCCATGATCGCAATCACGGTGCCGTCCCATTCGCTAGGTAGTGATCGTAAAATTTTCTTGACTTTTTCACTACTAGATAATGGTTTTCCGAATGAAGCTAGCCCATTGGTGATGACCAAAAATTGGTCGAGCATGTTGGTGATGGACTCGTCACCCTTCATCATGAATAATTCATAGTCATGGTGAAGCATATTAATCTTTGTCTCCTTGACTTGATTTGTGCCTGTAATACCCGAGATTTCTGACTTGTATTTGGAACTTGTGATATTGTAATCGTCGTACTTGATCTGAGTATTATTCTCCGTATTTCATAATCCGATGTTGTCGAGCATATGATTTCACGTATGTGATTTACAAATTGTAATTCTGCGCACGTAGCGCACGCTATCGGCTATGTGTAGCGTACGCTAACATAGACTCAATAGCGTACGCTACAAAGGATTATTAGGGCACGCTATGTGTGGTCAGTTTGATTGAGACGTGCGGTAGGTGAGATCTGGCCGGGGGACCCCTATCGGATCGTGTCGGGATGAACCTGGATGGCTTTCGGGAAAAGCCGAGTCAACGCCTTAGCGCACGCTACAGGTATGTGCATAGCGCGCGCTAAGTGCTGAGTATAGTTAAGTCAGTGAGCCGTTAGCGCACGCTACGAGCAGGGTCTAGCGCGCGCTAATAGCCATTTCTTATAAATAGGACAGCATCCTATTCGTGATTTCAGTTCTTTCTTCTCCCATTACCCGAATTCTTACACTTAGAACATAACTTCCTTCATCCTAAACACTTCATATCAACATCCTAATTCGTGATTGAAGATCGTATATCGTTGGAGATTGGTGTTCAAGCCTTCGGTGTTGGATTGCTTCAATTTCCTCCGTGTTCTTCACTACCTTGAGGTAGGTGATTCTTCACCAATACTAGTAGTGTTCTATAGGATGTTGATCATGTTCATCTAGCCAGTTAGATTCGTTATTAGTCGTACATCATGTGTTAGAAGGATATTTTCGACGTTTCGACACTTATTCATCGTATGATCCATTGAACCTTTTAGTATGTGGATTCCTGAGCATGTTATGTATCTTCAAAACCAATCGACGGTATATGAAGATTACCTAGTTCGTATGTTTTACGTAAGGAATCATATGTTTTGGGACTTGGAATAATCGGAACTTAGAATATTTCTTGAAGATCTTGGATGAGTTATGATGTTGAGATAATTATCCGTATATTTGTATCTCATAATCATAGAACTTCCACAAACCTTATTAGCATGATATGCCCGAGGATAATTTGTATTATCACCATAGAGTTCATGAAATTCACCACCTTTCAACCCGGTTTTCCGTTAGCGATTACGCCATGCAAGATTAGCGCACGCTAACATATGTGAGTTAACGTGCGCTATCGGGGTTGATTAACGCACAATACGTACGTAGCGTGCGTTATGTATCACCGATTCAAATCGCCGATTCGTGGCTAGCGCCGCGCTAGTCTTACACGATAGCGTACGCTAACGAGGCTTAGCGCCGTTACGTAGAGTACGTAGCGCACGCATGATCGAGCATTGTTTATTTTGAGCTTTTCGGCCGTAGACCGAATTGTTAGGCCATCGTTCGACTTGAGATGATTTGTATATCATTCCTTTTGTTAAGGTTCGGGCTTGTTACGTTGATCGAAGGAGGCGGCCTTCGAGTGTGTCGAGATCATTGAAGTGTTTCGTCCTTGCCATTTTTGAGGCAAGTATCATATGTCGAGTTCGATTTATATTGAAACTTTGATCATGCTTGTGGTTTTGTTAATTTTGTTGAATATGAAATGTATTTGAAAATTCTCGTGATATTCGTTGATATTTGTTCGTATTGATGAACATATTGAAATGCATATGTGTATGCATAGTTGATTGATTTATGGTATAAATGATCCGAGGGGATCATGAGGATCTATGCCGAGGGTCTTGGATCGAATGTCCACCATGCGTTGGTCCGACGGGATCATCATGGGGATCTATCTTGAGGCTGGATCGTTGGACGGGTTTTCCACCATGCGTTGGTCCGACGGGATCATCATGGGGATCTATACCAAGGGCGCTGGATCATTTGGATTACCTGTATTGTGTTGATGGAATCGTGAGGATTCGCATCATTGGATTCCGGTGGCGGAAGTCCATTTTGCATGTTTTATGATGCATTGATGATTTATTGTATGATGATACTTGTACTAGCATTGTTTTGCTAACCCCTTCGGGGGTGGACATTGTTTTGATGTTCAGGTAGCCGAGGAGCGGGGAGGCAACCACAGTACCGACAGGACGATGAAATGGCTCAGTGATGTGGTTGATGTTATTGTTATTGTGAATTGTCTTCTTGGTTCGTTTAGTACTCGAGTACGTCGGTTTTTAATAAGGTCATTTCGATATGGTTGTATAAGTTAACTCATTTGATCGGTTGAATCAAATCTGTATTTGAACTTCAGTTGTTCGATTGAATTATTTTTACACTTCTTTTAAAATTAGCCTTGTAAATCCTTATCTAAAGGGTTTATGGCGCTGTAATTATTCCGAATATCTCGGGGTGTTACAGAATATGGTATCGGAGCTAAGATTCATGGATATCTTGGCAGTCGGGTTAGTTGGGTCTGTTTACGTTATTTGATTATTGGTAGTTCGTAACATCACTGCTGAGCCAGTATCGTCGTGTGGACCGTGGTTGTAAGTTTCCTAATCTTGAATACTACCGTTTTATTTAATTCATGTCTTGTAAGCATTGATGAATGTACTTTGAGAAAGTTTGCCCTGGATATTGAGTATTTATGTTTACAGTATGTTGAGAGGCGGTCGTGGACGCGGACGCGGTCGTGGACGCGGACGTGGAAATGCGAGGCAAGAAGAGTCGGTATCTACCCCAGAGATAACCGCTAGTCGAACGGATTCCCATTCCGAGGGACAGCAGGGATCGGCAAATAATAATGCAGATCCTAACGTGCCGGGAGTGCTTCAGCAGGTGGTTGCCCAGATAATCCAGTTTGCTCAAGTTGTGGATCGCATGCAGACGGCGATGGGACAACAGCATAACGTGGAGAATCGAGGAGATAGATGGCTTACCGAAGTGATTAAATTGCACCCTCCGAAATTTGACGGTTCTGCCGAGACGCTTTCTTGGGATCACTGGCTGAATGAATTAGAAAAGATTTTTGCAGGGATTAACTGTCCCAACGATAGGAAGGTTCCGGTCGCCCAGTATCTTCTGACCGGGGAGGCTTTCGACTGGTGGGAGGCCATTCGACCGGAGGAGCACAATGTTGACTGGACGAAATTCAAATTGATGATGGAGGCGCAGTATTGTCCTCGCCCAGTTAGAGAATCCCGAGTTCGGGAGTTTTTCTCACCACAAAATTCGGAAGCATCTGTGACGGACGTGATTAAGACCTTTAATCACCAGCTGACTTATGTGCGTCACTTGGTCAGGACCGAGGCGGAAAGGATTTTCCATTTTGACATGCGAATGAAGCCGGAAATTCAGCAATATATGTCCGGATTTGATTGTACCACCTTGCGACAGTATCAGGACAAGGCGTTGGCCTATGATATGAAGGAGGCAGCTGTGGGGAAAGCGACGGAAGCAAAGAAACAGAAGGTGTCTCGCAACTTCACGGAAGATAAGAGTAACGGGCCTCGCAGGGGTCAGTCCTCTTTTCATTCATCCAGGAGACCTCCGCATCCTTCTCGAGGTGGAAAGAAGTTCCGGGTAGCACCAACTGTTTCAGACGCAGGAAAGAAGTGTTACAACTGTGGCAAAACGGGACATGTTCGACGTAATTGTTTCGCGCCTGCTGTGACCTGTTTCGAGTGTGGACAGGAAGGACATCGCGCAACATTTTGTGGGAATGCGACCCGATCTTTTGGTACTCGCACTCCTGTACCAGTTCCGAAGGACACTAGTGTGAACCAGACGCAGCAGAGTGGATTTCAGCAGCAGAACGTTGGAAAAAGAGAAACATCCAGTGCTGGGTCCGTTCCTCCGCGTATTTACGAGATGAAGAAGGATGATCAGAACACAGCTGTTGCATCAGGTACAATTCAGATCCTTTTGCAACCAGTTAGTGTTTTATTCGATTCCGGAGCTACACATTCTTTTGTATCATTGAACTGTGTAAATCGTTTGAAAATCTCGTGCTTGTATAATTGTGAACCATATGTTGTGGGTTTGCCGAGTGGAGAGAGAATCGTGGGAACCCTAGAGGCTAGAGATTTTCCAGTAACTATAGGAGGGAGAGATTGGCTATCAAACCTTATTGTGGTTGACATCTACGGTGACGATTTAATCCTCGGAGATGATTGGCTCAACCGTTACGGAGCTATTCTGAATTACCGAGAGAGAGTCATTTCTATCATTCGATGACGGATCTGAACACTTATTCCGAGGATGGAGACCAGGAAGCTCGGGAAAATTGATCAAAGCAATGAAAGCCGTGAAATTACTAAAGCAGGGATGTCACGAACTTTGGTGCTATGCCATGAGGAAAGAGGAAGGAGTAGAGCTCTCGTCTATTTCAGTTGTGAATGAGTTCTCGATGTATTTCTGACGAACTACAGGTTACCTCCGCGAGAGAAGTGGAATTCACTATCGAATTAGAGCCCGGAGCAGCCTCCTATTTCCAGGGCACCATACCGCATGGCGCCAACCGAGATGTATGAACTCAAGAAGCAACTGGAGGAATTGTTACAGAAGGGCTATATCCAACCTAGTGTTTCTCCTTGGGGAGCGCCCGTTCTCTTTGTCCGGAAGAAGGACGGATCCCTCCGACTGTGTATTGATTACAGGGAGCTCAACAAGATGACAATCAAGAATAAGTATCCTATACCTCGGATCGACGACTTGTTTGATCAACTGCAAGGGGCAAGGGTATTCTCGAAGATTGACTTGCGATCAGGATACCACCAGTTGAGAATTAAGGAATCGGATATACCGAAATCTGCTTTCAGATCCCGGTACGGGCATTATGAATTTGTAGTAATGCCATTTGGACTTACCAATGCTCTTGCAGTATTCATGCAATTGATGAATCGGGTATTCTTGGAATACTTGGATAAATTTGTGGTCATCTTCATTGACGACATCCTGATATATTCGAGGGACGCAGAGGAACATGCTGAACATTTACGTGTGGTTTTGAGCACCTTGAGGAAGGAACAGCTGTATGCAAAACTTTCAAAATGCGAGTTCTGGCTTAAGGAAGTAACCTTCCTTGGACATGTGATATCAGCCGACGGAGTTCAGGTGGACCCGAAGAAAGTCGAAGCAATCTTAGAATGGGAAGCTCCTAAAAACGTGAAAGAAGTCCAAAGCTTCTTAGGACTTGCTGGATATTATCGCCGCTTTGTAGAGGGATTTTCCAAAATTGCTCGTCCGCTCACTCACATTCTGAGGTAAAACTCAAAAGTTCACGTGGAATGAGAAGTGCCAGGCTGGTTTTGACGAACTTAAGAGGAGACTGACGACAGCACTTATATTAGCGCTGCCAGAGGGAACTGATGGATTCATGGTATACAACGACGCTTCAAATCAGGGTTTGGGTTGTGTGTTGATGCAGAAGGATAAAGTGATTGCTTATGCTTCTCGGCAATTGAAACCGTACGAGATTAATTACCCGACTCATGATCTGGAGCTAGCAGCTGTGGTCTTTGCCTTGAAAATTTGGCGACATTATTTGTACGGCACTCATTGTCAGATCTTTACAGATCATAAGAGCCTCAAGTACATTTTCAATGAAAGAATTAAACATGAGGCAGAGAAGGTGGCTGGAATTGATCAAGGATTACGACTTGGAGATTCTCTATCATCCGGGGAAAGCAAACGTAGTAGCCGATGCTTTGAGCCGTAAACCTGTTTCTCTTCGAGTGTTGGAAGCACTTACGTTCCAAACCAGTATTCAACGAGAACTGATCCGCGAAGGGATTGAAGTATGGGCACCAGGAATCCAAGGGCAACTTTATGTGATGGAACTGACTTCATCACTAGTCGAGGAGATCAAGTCTAAACAATTGAACGATTCTCTGATCCTTCGATTATGTGACGAAGTAAAGAAAGGAAAAGCCCCAGGATTCGTGATACAAGACGATGGGGTTCTGAGATTTCAGAGTCGACTTTGCGTTCCCGAGGATGATGATTTGAGACGGACAATTTTAAAGGAAGCTCATAGCGCGCCCTATTCTATTCACCCAGGCAGCAGTAAGATGTATAAGGATTTAAAGCAAAACTTCTGGTGGGGGAATATGAAGAGGGACGTAGCGGAGTATGTTTCGAAGTGTTTGACTTTTCAGCAGGTTAAGATTGAACATCAACGACCTGCCGGAATGTTAAAACCGCTTCCGATCCCTGAGTGGAAGTGGGAGGATATCTCGATGGATTTCATCACTAGTATGCCAAGGACTAGAACGGGAATGAACATGATTTGGGTTGTAGTTGATCGACTAACCAAGTCGTCTCATTTCCTGGGAATTAAAGATACATGGGGACCCGAGAGATTGGCACGAGTATTTATTGCGGAGATAGTCAGATTGCATGGGACGCCGAGGACCATTATTTCAGATCGAGATGGTCGCTTCGTGTCACACTTCTGGAAAGCAGTTCACAGGGCTTTGGGGACTGAGCTCAACTTTAGCACAGTTTATCATCCCCACAAGGACGGTCAGTCCGAAAGGACTATTCAAACTGTAGAAGACATGCTTAGAGCCTGTGCTTTGGATTGGTCAACTGATTGGGAAGTTCATTTGCCATTAGTTGAATTCACCTACAATAATAGTTGGCATGCTTCAATTAAGATGGCACCATTTGAAGCTTTGTACGGGAGAAGATGCCGATAACCCCTATGTTGGGATGATTCTTCGGATTTGATCGGGACGGAACCGGAATTGATTATTCAGACTCAAGAGAATATAGCTTTGATGCGAGAGAGACTATTGACTGCCCAGAGTCGACAGAAATCTTATGCAGATGTACGTCGTCGCCCTCTAGAGTTCGACGCTGGGGACCATGTACTATTGAAGGTGTCTCCTACACCAGGGATTTTCCGTTTTGGGAGGAGAGGCAAGCTTAGTCCGAGATATATCGGACCATTCGAGATCCTCGAGAGAGTTGGAGATTTAGCATACAGGTTGGCCTTACCGCCATCGCTGAGTCACGTTCACAATGTGTTTCACGTATCCCAATTGCGGAAGTATGTACCGGACCCCAGTCACGTCATTGATTTCGACGAGATCGAGATAGCTAATGATGGCACCTTCGAAGAGAGACCAATCAAGATACTTGAGAGCCGGATCAAACAATTGAGGAATAAACCAATACATTTGGTTAAAGTGCAATGGTCACGACACGGAGTCGAAGAGGCCACTTGGGAAAAGGAGGACAGTATGAAGGCTAGATATCCAGAGTTGTTTTCATCTTAAGTTTCGGGACGAAACTTCTTTTTAGGGAGGAAGGATGTAATACCCGAGATTTCTGACTTGTATTTGGAACTTGTGATATTGTAATCGTCGTACTTGATCTGAGTATTATTCTCCGTATTTCATAATCCGATGTTATCGAGCGTATGATTTCACGTATGTGATTTACAAATTGTAATTCTGCGCATGTAGCGCACGCTATCGGCTGTGTGTAGCGTACGCTAACATAGACTCAATAGCGTACGCTACAAAGGATTATTAGCGCACGCTATGTGTGGTCAGTTTGATTGAGACGTGCGGTAGGTGAGATCTGGCCGGGGGACCCCTGTCGGATCGTGTCGGGATGAACCTGGACGGCTTTCGGGAAAAGCCGAGTCAATGCCTTAGCGCACGCTACAGGTATGTGCATAGCGCGCGCTAAGTGCTGAGTACAGTTAAGTCAGTGAGCCGTTAGCGCACGCTACGAGCAGGGTCTAGCGCGCGCTAATAGCCATTTCTTATAAATAGAAAGACATCCTATTCGTGATTTCAGTTCTTTCTTCTCCCATTACCCGAATTCTTACACTTAGAACATAACTTCCTTCATCCTAAACACTTCATATCAACATCCTAATTCGTGATTGAAGATCGTATATCGTTGGAGATTGGTGTTCAAGCCTTCGGTGTTGGATTGCTTCAATTTCCTCCGTGTTCTTCACTACCTTGAGGTAGGTGATTCTTCACCAATACTAGTAGTGTTCTATAGGATGTTGATCATGTTCATCTAGTCAGTTAGATTCGTTATTAGTCGTACATCATGTGTTAGAAGGATATTTTCGACGTTTCGACACTTATTCATCGTATGATCCATTGAACCTTTTAGTATGTGGATTCCTGAGCATGTTATGTATCTTCAAAACCAATCGACCAGTATATGAAGATTACCTAGTTCGTATGTTTTACGTAAGGAATCATATGTTTTGGGACTTGGAATAATCGGAACTTAGAATATTTCTTGAAGATCTTGGATGAGTTATGATGTTGAGATAATTATCCGTATATTTGTATCTCATAATCATAGAACTTCCACAAACCTTATTAGCATGATATGCCCGAGGATAATTTGTATTATCACCATAGAGTTCATGAAATTCACCACCTTTCAACCCAGTTTTTCCGTTAGCGATTACGCCATGCAAGATTAGCGCACGCTAACATATGTGAGTTAACGTGCGCTATCGGGGTTCAGTTAACGCACAATACGTACGTAGCGTGCGTTATGTATCAGCCGATTCAAACTGTCAGTTCGTGGCTAGCGCACGCTAGCTTACACGATAGCGTACGCTAACAGGCCGGCTTAGCGTACGTAGAGTACGTAGCGCACGCTAAGCAGTCCAGGCAGATTGTTTATTTTGAGCTTTTCGGCCATAGACCGAATTGTTAGGCCATCGTTCGACTTGAGATGATTTGTATATCATTCCTTTTGTTAAGGTTCGGGCTTGTTACGTTGATCGAAGGAGGCGGCCTTCGAGTGTGTCGAGATCATTGAAGTGTTTCGTCCTTGCCATTTTTGAGGCAAGTATCATATGTCGAGTTCGATTTATATTGAAACTTTGATCATGCTTGTGGTTTTGTTCATATTGTTGAATATGAAATGTATTTCTGAAAATTCTCGTGATATTCGTTGATATTTGTTCGTATTGATGAACATATTGAAATGCATATGTGTATGCATAGTTGATTGATTTATGGTATAAATGATCCGAGGGGATCATGAGGATCTATGCTGAGGGCGCTGGATCGAATGTCCACCATGCGTTGGTCCGACGGGATCATCATGGGGATCTATGCTGAGGGCGCTGGATCGTTGGACGGGTTTTCCACCATGCGTTGGTCCGACGGGATCATCATGGGGATCTATACCAAGGGCGCTGGATCGCTGGATTACCCTGTATTGTGTAGATGGAATCGTGAGGATTCGCATCGTTGGATTCCGGTGGCGGAAGTCCGTTTTGCATGTTTTATGATGCATTGATGATTTATTGTATGATGATACTTGTACTAGCATTATTTTGCTAACCCCTTCGGGGGTGGACATTGTTTTGATGTTCAGGTAGCCGAGGAGCGGGGAGGCAACCACGCATCGGCAGACGATGAAATGGCTCAGTGATGTGGTTGATGTTATTGTTATTGTGAATTGTCTTCTTGGTTCGTTTAGTACTCGAGTACGTCGGTTTTTAATAAGGTCATTTCGATATGGTTGTATAAGTTAACTCATTTGATCGGTTGAATCAAATCTGTATTTGAACTTCAGTTGTTCGATTGAATTATTTTTACACTTCTTTTAAAATTAGCCTTGTAAATCCTTATCTAAAGGGTTTACGGCGCTGTAATTATTCCGAATATCTCGGGGTGTTACAGTGCCTTCGTGTGTGATATCTAACATCTTCCAAATCTCTTTGGCACTATCACAAGACGATATCCAGTTGTGTTCCTCCGGATTTAAAGCACAATACAATAATTGCATAGCTTTGCAATTATAATGGTCGTTTTTCCAATCCGCGTCGTCATATTCTTCGAAAGATTTAAGCGTACCGTCAGATTTGAGAGGAATTTTAGGACCAAGACAACTCACTTTTCAAATCTTGATGTCATATGCTCGGATGAATATTGACATCTTTTTCTTACAGGTCATGAAGTTCGAGCCATCAAAGAATGGTGGTCGGTTTAGAGCAAGGCCTTCGGCTGGAGCAATTTGAAATGCCATTTGGATCGACTCCTCGGATGTTAAGCCGTTTATTGGAGGTAGCGCTCCGATACCAATTGTTGGAGCACTATCGGTATTAGCGCCATTGTGCGAAAGCGATTTAAATAAAATGCAGAAATAAAACAAAACACGGATTTATAGAGGTTCAGCCAAACGTGCCTACGTACTCTCTCGTTATCTTTTTCTATAGGCTTAAGATATAAACCTCTGCACCTCTCTTCTATCGGTCGAGGGATAACCGTTACAAGCTCGTCTTCTATCGGTCCGAGTAAACCATTCTCTTACTTGTCTTTATGTCGGTCCAAGTTAAACCGTTTCCCTTTTCTATTGGACAAGAAATCAACCACTCTACCTTTCTATCGGTATTAGATAAACCTTACTTAGATATCGATTGGGATTCTAACAATTCCGGATCCTTGATCCTAATAACACTGAATCCAATCGTATTCTTTCTTTTACCTCTCGTGTATGTGTTGCATGTATAAACACTCAAACTATCAATATAAGCACAATTACAATAACAAGAATGTGTATAATAATATATGATCACTTAGTCGTTTGCTTTGCGTTGTTGTGGGATGAATACCATAGGAAGTGATATTTATAGGCATTTCTCTTCCAACTAGCCGTTAGCCTTCCGTGCCTTCTTTACGTACGTTAGGACTCATATGTTACGTACGTTAAAGCCATTACGTACGTTAACTCGTTCTGGTTACGTATGCTACGTTCTTCACAGAATAGTCCAGTAGCCTTCGTCTTTATCATTACATACGTTAGCCTCTTTCCCATTACGTACGTTATACGTAGTCAATAAGTCCGTTGCATGCTGACCTATGCCATGACGTCATCTCCAACGTTCTTCTTGTTTGAATTCAGAAGTATCCCATACGTTAAGCCTTCTCTCTTACGTACGTTAAACTTGAACACTTACGTACGTTATAAATCCAATGTTACGTACGTTAATCATGTAATTTCCATCTTTTTGCGCCTTCGACTTCTTCGATGCTTTGTTTCGCCTTTTTGTTGTTTTGCTTTGTTTATCAACTTAATCATCAAAACTCTATTAATTAATGTATGGAACAAAATGTTCCAACACTATGTACCTATATGTGCCATGTAGGATCGTTTTTAGCTAGAATCTTGGCTTTGGTGGTCATGTACTTTGTCTGACGGACCTCCTTCTCCATCCTTTTGTTGTATTGATTTCAGCATTATATGTTTCTACTATATCTATTGATGTCATCAAGTGGTCATTATTTTGGATCTTTACTATTACATTCTAATTGCAGCAAATTATTTAGATAATAATATACTTAAATCATTATATAAAATGTAGCTATTTATGTATTGAGTTATTAGCATATGTAACATATTTGTAGATAATTTATTTAATATATTGGTTCTATTTGTAAAATCGACTATAGAAAGATAAAATTAGTTTCTCATTAATGATTAAACACAATGCAGTGATCGGTTTATATTTCATATAGTGCAGATTTGGCTTCCTAATTTATTAGTCAAAATAAATTTAAGTTAATCCGTTAAGAGTGTTTGTTATATCATAATATTTTTTATAGTTAAATGTAAATATTGAATTTACTAAAAAGAATAATTTACTGATTTGTAATAATTATATAATTTAACTTAGAGAAAGTAATATAATCATTTATCACATATAAGTTGTTGTAGAAATCCTATTATTTTTTCTCTCTTTTCCTCCATTTACCGGACTGTGACTAACAGCCCTGCGGTCAAGTGCACTAATTGAGCTCATGCAGTTGTTTGACGGAATACAAGGTTTAATAGGTTCACATCCTACTGTTTAAATAATAGCAAACTCAAATGATTTCTTATGACTTATCTATTGCTAATATAGGTAGCGTCATTTATATAACAAATAAATCATGATTTTCGATCAAATATATAAAACTGTATGAACATGCATATATATATATATATATATATATATATATATATATATACTAAATTGGTAAGAATTGGTATGCCATACCTTAAAACTGATTTAGTGTGAAAAGATATAAAACCAAAAAGCTGGAAACTTATTGACCGTAAAATTTTCTAGACCTCTTATTTGATAGATTAATAACCTTCACATGAGTGTAGACGCCATAAATAACAGTTACTTCTCGTATCGTGCGGATAATATATTATGTAATAATATACTTGATTCGTTCTTTAATACTAGTCCTGTTTGGAAATAAAATTTGTCCCATAATACATATCATTTTATATTTTTCATGCAAATTTATAAAAAAGCTTCCTAGAATACCCTTAATTTATTATGGCTCTTCAACTTCAACATATACAAACACATTAATTAATATAGCTGGTTTATTAAATTAATAAGGGAAAATATGAAATTAGCTAATTATCATGAAGTTTTCTTAATATTTGTCTAATTTTGAAACATAACTAGTATTAACGGACGGAAAGAGTATATAATAGAATTTAAGAGAATAAAATAATCACTACGTCATATGTGGGCTTCAGTCATACCTAAAAAAGTGTGTTCACAGCCCAAAAAGTGTTGGTAAAAGAAAAAAAATAGGCTACGGCTACACTTCGACCAAATTTGAGGGTGCTACAAAAATGGCCGCTACCATAGGGGTCTACGCTAACACTTTTATAGTTTCTCATAACACTGCAGAAAGGTGTAGCTGTAGACCCCTATGCCAACACTTTTTGGTTCTGTTCCTACACCTTGAGAGGTGTTATTGTAGACCTATGCCAACACCGTTATCTATGTGGTGACACCATTAAAAATATAGCTGTAGACCTATGGCTACACCTGTATAGTACTACTGTAACATAAAATTGTGAAACACTTCGATATTGTTGGCAACACCCTTTATCATTATGGCTACACTTGTATCTTAAATAATTTAATATCTTTGGCTACACTATGTTATTCTTTCGCCAACACGTAAAGAGTATTTTTGGGGTCAATGGCTATATTTTCGCATGTCTTTTACCAACACTCTAATTGCTAAAAATCAACATATGGTATTTAAAAATAGAGTTACCCATTAAAAATAAATTCAAACATCCCAATACATAAAAGGTTATCAAACAACCATCCAAATACATAAACCATCCGAAATAACTACATAAATCCAAAATGAATATAAGGATGCTAAGGATCCTATCGGAATGATTCGAATCACCAAAGGGCCGAGTATATCCACCCGTTACAAAAAATAGTGATACTCATCATAGTTTGCATCCATGCTAATCTCAACAACACATTCAAAACCTGCAGTAGAAAAAAATTGCCGCTTAGGGTTTGTTTATCAAACAGAATCTGAAACACAAGGAAATGCACGTGTATGATATTGGTAAAATAAGCGCTGAGCCCCATGGTGCAGCATAAATAGTACCCAACAGTCGAGAGTTATCAGGAGCCGGTATACCTCCAGTGGGTACCTGCAATATCAAAAAAAATTGAGCTTAAAAATAATATATAAATTAATCAATTTAATTGAAAATAACAATATTACACAGTATACACGTCTACAAATGATTATTGTTAATGTGTTTTACGTACCGTGGGATGTGATGGTAGAAATGGTGCTAGGGTTTTTTTTCACCCCAACGGGCCCCATATCGGGTTCACCACCACCGTGAGGAATACAAAATGTTTTGTGTAGAGTGAGATGGAAAAAATCAGCACCAATAAAGCCAGGGATCGTTAGACCAACTTGTAGGCACAAATAGTTGGATATCATTAAAATAAAATATGTCATTTGGAAACAAGATAATAGCCAACTTAATGCAACACTGGATAAATAGGCTAATACATAGTTACATCGTGTGGCTAACAGTAATCTTAAAACTAAAAAGTATCTGATAAAGTAAGTAATCAAAGGAATATAACGTTATGGTCGGACCATAAAATCCAGTCGGTTCGATCATGAGCGTACCAGGAACGGGCCATGACATGGTCGGACCATGAAATCCATAGTTCGTGAGACGTTTAGCAACATCTTCAGGCTAGATTCCAGCCATAGTCCATGGTTATATAAACACGTGAATGTTACTATTAACTTAAACTTTACTTTGAGCAGAGTGCACACCAATGACACCATCAGTTGCATCAAAAAACAAAAACTTTGGCGGAAGCGCACCCCGGTAAAATGGCACGATAGTTGGTGCTGAAGTTAACTAACATTCACAGAAATACAGGAGCCATTACCAGAGTTATGGTAGCCAATATTTTCGTGAGAACATGAATTAATGGTCCTGCTATGTCTTTGAATGGGTCTCCCACACTGCAAAAAAAAAAACGAAGATCCGCAAATATTAGAAATGGGTTAACTACGAAGAGTATCCTTGGGCCTTGAGGCTCGACCTAATTGCAAAAAAAACACACCCAAAATTACAAATAATATCCATTATTTTGTTTTGTCTTGCATTTACCTCCTCCATAAGCAAAAAAGATTTTCAAAAAATCCTTTGCATTTGAAAAGATACTACTGTGAGCCCCTCAATTTCAACACTGAATCAACAACTATGATAACATATACACACTTGCGTATCACCAGTAATTGCTGCTTTGTGACAATCACTCCCTTTGCATCTAAGAGCACCTATTTCGATGTATTTCTTAGCATTATCCCAGGCACCTCCGGCAGTGTTGAGGATAAGAGCCATGAGGATGCCGGAAACTGCGGCGGACATCAACATGGAAGCTACAACTTTGGCCCCAAGCAGAGAATGACCTGTATAGTAGCCTAGCACCCGGAATATAAAACGTAACAAAAAAAAGGTTGTATTCATTGAACAACCAGACCAACCAATCATGGAAAACCAGTTAGAAAATGCTTATTCACAAGAATTATATTTTAAAAGGAAGTAGAGATAGAATGCGAGCAAGCAAATTGTCTGTTATTTAACATTTGATTCCACCTTAAGAATTTAGAGCTGATGGTACGTTTTCAGACGGAAAAAAATCTGACCAACACATCATGCAAGATATTAAATGGAACTAAGCACTCTTGCTCTTTTGTCATGGAAGTACTCCATAAGACCAAAATAGTTAAAGTTGCAACTATAGTAGTCAATAGCGATCTTAGCAGCCGCTATAGCGCATAGCGATGCGATGCGACAAGCCATCGCTATTCCCTGATAGCCACACCGGCGACTAGGGTAGCGGCCGCGAACTGCCACTTTCTGCGCTATTGCGCAGTAGCGATAGCGGTCATAGCGGCCGCTAAGTTCAATTTTATATATATTTTTTATTTTCATAAAATAGAAATAAATAATAATAATAATAGTAATAATAACCCAACCCTGATTAATAATATAAAACCCAAAACCAACACATACCCACTGCAAAAAACCCAAACTACAAGCTGATTGCCGCCGCCCCACTCCAAGCCGACCATCGCTGCCGTCTTCGTCCAAGCAGATGATCGCCGCCCTTAAAGCAAGTATTTTTTTAACTTCTTTTTGCTTCCGTAGTAGCTGTGAAGGTTTTGATTTGTATAGCACCGATTTCTGAATAATATTTTATCTAAATAAGTTTTTTCATATAATTCTTAAAGTAACTTAAGTTTTTGTTGTTAAATTTTCTTGGTATTTTTTTTTTAATAAAAATGTTTGCAAAACAGTTTAGTTTTACAGTTTAGTTTAGCAAACACTTACCAACAACTACAGGTGATATAATGGCCAACAATCCAGGCTTTATCATCTCCCTTAAAGATGCAGATGCAACGATAGATACACAACGACCATAATCAGGTTTATCCTTATAATCCTGAAATACATGAGCAAATATTATGCACCTTGGTGATGGAAGATCCAAGACATGCCACTAAACCTTAAAACACATGATTGAAATACTGACCATGATTCCTAGCCTCTCAATGAACTGTCTTCTTACTTCATTAACAACCTCCTGAGCACTTCGACCGACAGCAGCACAAACTCATGCACTAAATAAGCATAGATCCCAATAGACCACCAACAAACACTTCAGGGATGGCAATGTCAACCTGCAAACGAGGTTCGAGAAAAATAAAACTTACATACCAAAATAACCAAGGCAATAATTTATTGAGAGCTAACTAAATAAATATACAGCTCCGAAGAAGCAAAAGGTAAAAAGAAATAGAGATTAATATTGCAAGTTTAACATTGTACGCAAAGTAAACACCATATTCACTTATTTATGATATCTTACAACTCACTTTAACATTGTGTTTATACCCTGGTGAAGATAATGATTTAGTATGGACTTATACCATGAAATCCATTGTCCACATGAAAATATCTACTCAAAAGCACTTATTCAATACATCAGGATAAACTGCAATCCGAAATTGGCCTGAACCATAAAGCCGAAACCTCAAGGCTAACCCAAAAATTCCACCAAACTCAGTGACGATAAGAACCCATCAAAATCAGAAAAAAAAAAACATGAACTCACTAGCCTGAATCAAGTCGGAGCTAATTCTGTTCTTGTCCGCCTTAAAACCATATCTCAAACTCATCATTCTGAACCTGAACCGGAAATCTTCCCCGCCCTGTAGCCACTAACCCGCCATCGGTCCCGATAACAAATCTAGTCACCACCATTACTCACCAAGGCGTGATCTCAATTCGTTTTGGAATTCAATTCCGACCTAGAATCTGCCTGATGCCACCACTCTTGGCTTTGCCTCGTCAATCTGGTCGGTGTGGAAGGAGAGGAATGTCATTCGGGAGTCTTCAACCTTGTCAATAAATTTATGTACGGAAGGAATATTTGATTATGGAGGAAAGAAAGGGGGGAAGAAGAAATAGAGAGATGGAGCAGAGCCGGAGGGGCTAAATTTGCAATATCTGATGAAGAAGATACAATGAAGCCATGTTTCTGAAGCGTTAGGCGTATTTTTATACGCCTATTTATAATTATTCTTTACCCATTTTATGTCTAAACCTGCATAAATGAGCCTTTAATGCACTATTCTTTTATGTTTGGCAGGAAATTTGAGTTCAGAAGCTCGAACGATGAAAAACGGGCGAAAACGGCAACTTTTGGCCTGGGGCTGCAGCACAAAGAGACTGAGTCGCGGCACATGAAGATGTCCAGGAGTGCCGAGCACACTGTACCCTGAGCCGCGGCACAAGGATGCTGAGCCGCGGCCCAGGAGAAAAATAGACGCCCAGGTATTAGGCGCTGAACACCGTGAGCCGCGGAACAGATTAAGTGAGCCGCGGCCCACGGGGCGGTTTTGGTGTGTTCTACGCGGTTTTGGGCCGTTTTGAAGCCGGTTCTCGACCTAATCACACGGGCGCATTTTGGAGGTTGCTGGGAGTTAGAAATAAGGGCTTAAGGTCATAATTGAGGTATTATTATCTGGGGATTATCATTGGAAGATCGATCATCATCAAGGAAGAGAAGCAGAAGACATCAAGAGACAGAGAGTGGAAGCCAGAAGAACCGAGAAATCCGAGCTCTTCATCTGCGTTTGATATCAATGCTTTCTTTAATTATTTCTGTATTTTTATTCTTTAGCATGTCAGGCTAAAACCCTGTTCTAGGATTTTGATGAAACCACAGTTTTGACGAATTTGCGTTTGATTATCTATATAATTCCCTTTTCTGTTGTGTTTTCCCAATTGTTTTTAATGCTTTCAATTGTGTGGCCTTTGTTTTAATTACTTAACTCGAATCGGGAGAGGAGAGTTGGTGAGGATATATTGGTGAAGACCGTTTTATCTTGTGAGATATGAATATACTCATAGGAACTACGTGGCCTTTTGAAGATTCTGTGCCTTTTGCCTATTGTCGAATTAATTCACCTAGGGATAGAGTGCGTTATTCGCCTTTAGAAAAATCTATTGACCTCGGGAGAGGCGATAGAGTACTTTAGTAACCTTCGCCTTCAATAAATTGGGAAATCATTAAATTCAGATAATCGATAGTAAATTCGGATAAACCGAGGTGGATTCAGAATCCTAGATTAATTCCATATTTGATCTTCTTACTTTGAATAATTGATTCTATTATTTCTTTGTTTTTTTAGTAATTTTCCTTAATTATTTCTTGCACCTAAAATTTCGACAATTTAGATAAAATTAGAATACGAATAAATCGGTAGTTAGTAATTCAGTCCTCGTGGGAACGATATCTGACTCATCATTTTATTACTTGTCTACGATAATGTGCACTTGCGTTAAACGAAATCCGCAACAAGTTTTTGGCGCCGTTGACGGGGACTGATTATTCTACTAATATTGATTTCAGTATTTCTAGTCTTAGTTTAAACATTTTTTATTGTTTTTGTGTAATTTTATTTATTTGTTTTTCCTTTCAGGAGTTTCCGGTTAGTGCATGAGAAAATTCGGTAACGAAGGCCTACTACCTTTGGATACCGAACTCGAGCGCACTCTTTGGAGAAGCAAGAAGGAGAAAAGAGAGTTACCAGCAAAAGTGACCATGTCCGAAAATACTGAAACTCACGGAGGAGATAATCTTATGCAGCAAGTTCAACCAGCATTAGCACTCCGCGATTATGCTATGCCACAAATAAATGCGAACTTTTCGGGAATTCGTCGTCCAACCATCCAGGCGAACAATTTCGAAATCAAGCCTGCGATTATTCAGATGGTGCAAGCAAGCCAGTTTTGTGGATTGCCGAATGATGACCCCAACGCACACATCGCGTATTTTCTCGAGATTTGTGATACCTTCAAGAACAACAGTGTCACCGATGATGCTATTCGTCTACGGCTTTTCCCTTTCTCTTTGAGGGACAAAGCCAAATTTTGGTTGAACTCTTTACCGTCGGGCTCTATCACGACATGGGCGGAATTAGCGCAAGCCTTCCTGGATAAATTCTTCCCACCATCAAAGACGGCGAGACTGAGGAACGAAATTACTACCTTCGGGCAATTCGATATGGAGTCGCTTCATTAAGCTTAGGAGCGAAACAAGGATTTACTGAGGAGATGCCCGTATCACGGCTTACCGGATTGGCTCCAAATTCAAACATTTTACAACGGATTGAGTGCCTCCACACGCACTTTCGTTGATGCAGCCGCTGGGGGTGCCTTAATGGGAAAAACAATGGCCGAAGCCCACTCTCTATTGGAAGCTATGGCTGCGAATGCTTATCAATGGCCGTCCGAACGAGTAAACCCGAAACGAGTAATGGAAATCTCCAATAATGATCCGATCTCTACATTATCAGCTCAAGTCGCCGCCTTGACGCAGCAACTTCAAGCCTTTTCACATGCTCCTTCCCCCGTTACCATTGAATCGTGCAATTGGTGTAAGGGATCTCATCCTAGCGCAGAATGCCAAGTCCGAAACCCTTTCGAGCAACCTTCGATGGAACAAGCTCAGTTCGTGGGGAACGAGAACCGGAAAAATAATCCGTACTCCAACACTTATAATCTGGGATGGCGAAATCATCCTAACTTCTCATGGAGAAATTGACAAAGATCGAACCAGCCTCAGCTTTCTCAACACCAATAGCAACCTTCTCCCGCTCCAAAAATCTCTCTATAAGAAGCAATGGCGAAATTGGCAGCGAACACGAGTCAGTTCATGGCCCATACGGAAGCGACCTTGCAAAACCATTCCACTTCTATACGCAACTTGGAAGTCCAACTGGGCCAGATTGCCAATGTATTAACAGCCCGCCCGGAAGGTACCTTGCCAAGTACGACCGAAACAAATCCCAGAGAGAGTGTCAATGCCATTGGGTTGAGAAGTGGGAAAGAATTGGGTGAGATGACCGGGCAGAACAAAAAGAGAAGTGAGGATGAGGAGAAGAAAAATTCAGCGACTGAGGAATCAAAAATTTCTAGACCCTCGATACTGTTTCTGGATAATCCGAAGGCATATGTGCCACCCTTCCCGTTTCCGCAGCGATTACAACAGAAAAAGGTGGACAAGCAATTCTCTAAGTTTCTCGACGTCTTCAAGAAACTGCATATCAACATTCCATTTGCCGACGCCTTGGAACAAATGCCGAGTTATGTGAAATTCATGAAAGAAATCTTGTCAAACAAAAGAAAGCTCGAGGAGTATGAGACAGTCGCATTGACGGAGGAGTGCAGCGCTATTCTTCAGAAAAAGCTCCAAAATTGACGGATCCGGGAAGCTTCAATATACCGTGCACCATAGGAAACCTCTCTTTTGATAAGGCGTTGTGCGATCTCGGGGCCAGCATTAATCTGATGCCACTTTCCATATTTAAGAAGCTAAACATTGGGGAAGCAAAGTCGACGACAATCTCGCTTCAATTAGCCGATAGATCGATTAAATATCCGAGGGGAGTAATAGAGGACGTCTTAGTAAAGGTAGATAAGTTCATCTTTCCAGCTGATTTCATTGTGCTCGATATGGAGGAGGATCAAGACATCCCAATTATTTTGGGAAGACCATTCTTAGCTACCGGTCGAACTCTCATAGACGAGGAAAAAGGGAGACTCACTCTGCGGGTTAAAGATGAGCAGGTCACTTTCCAAGTATTTAAATCCTTTCCATGTCCAAGTAGTGTTGAGAAGAGTTCGCAAATTGAAAGTGTAGATACCTCTGCGAAGGATACACACCGGAAGAATTATCGGTCGAAAAATTCAGAATCCATTCCAGCTGCCCCGACGCCTAATAAGCATGAAGAGCAAGTCGCATACCTTAGGCATTTGAATATGTCATCTTCAACATCCGTTCATCCACAATCGGAAAATCCTCATTCTGTCTTAAGTTCGCCCGTGGATTTGAAAATTAAGCCAGATGTCAAACGGGCACCAAGTCATGTGCAAAATGGGTGCTTCGGAAAGTTGTTTTCATTAAAATATTTTCGCAAATAACATTTGGTGTCCAAACCGAAAATCGGATTGTTAAAGACCAATGGTCAAAATTTTAAAACACATATTAACGGTTCGATGGACGGGGTGGAGTTCAAATGGTCTTTGCGAAAAGCAAACTGATTTTCAATAAGTCCGGCTGAAGACTATAAACTTAGCGCTTCTCGGGAGGCAACCCGAGTATTAGTGTAGATTTTTTATGTTTCAGTGTTTTCTTGCATTTTTGGATCTTTATTTTTTCGTCATTTTAGCTTGGATATGCTTATCTCTCACGCTCTGGATGTTTTCTTTTGAAAATTCTGTGCAGGAATTATCCCAGAGGAAAATTCAGCATTGGGCCGCAGCACAAGGAAAATGAGCCGCGGCACACACAAGTCGAAAAAGAGTGCTAAACTTCCTGTACTCTGTGCCGCGACACATATGTGCTGAGCCGCGGCACACTAACACTCTGAGCCGCGGCACCCATATGCTGAGCCGCGGCACATGGCGATGGAACAAAGGAGTCTGAACAGACTGTACTCTAGGCCGCGGCTCACTTAAGCTGTGTCGCGGCCCCCGTTCGGAAGTTAAACAGCACAGGTATCCTTTTTAACACAGATCGACTGGCACCCCAGGTATACTTCCTCCTTTCTTTGCACAGCGATCGGCCGATACCCTTATCCCCTTCTTCTTCTTGCATCCCTCAAATCTAATCAAGGTAATTCTCAATCCTTTGTATTAATTGCTTCATGAATTGCGGAATGAGATGTTGTTCTTCATTCAATATTGATTATGTTGTTGTTTTTCAAAGTCCTATCAAAGGTTGAGTTGGGAATATGATGTTTTTGATTGATTATTGATTATTATCTTTAAATTATGAATGAATTGATTATGTTTGTCATGATGATCGATTGAGGATGTTATTTTGGGGATTAAAACAAGCTATTATAATATTTGTTCCTCAATTAAAATTATGCACACAAGGTGTTTGATGAAAAACTTGAATGAAAATTTTTCTTTGTTAAGACAATGTTTTGAAACTATGTGCAACGAATTGTTTCTGGATTTTCAGTGACCCCAACCCTTACGTCAATTTTAAACGTGAAATGCTCAATTTTAATTTCCCTTCACAACGGTGCAAGCTCGTTAAATTCTTGATTCACGTTTTGCATATCCTTAGCCGAGAAGTGTTGTTCTCCTTATTGCGTAAGTAAGTAAACTCCGGTGTTTATCTTTTCAGGACTCGCTATGGCTAGAAAGAGAAAGGTTAGCACAAGGGTCAGGACTCGATCGTCCCCCACACTAGGGGAAACTTCACAGAGCCAAGCCGAGTTGGAGGCGCACCAATTCTCCGACCTGGAGATTCATAAAATCTTCAATGAAAAGATCCGCCCTCGATCTCTGATCCCGGAGAGGGGATTCACCCCAGCCCCCCAGGACGGGGAGCTTCTGAAGATGATAGACGAGATGGGGTGGGCCCGTTTTGTTGCACCTCCTGAGCCGGCGGTGATCTCCATCGTATAGGAGTTTTATGCGAGCGCTCTGTTGAAGCACATTCGGGCGGGGCAGATGATACTGCAGTCAGACACTCGGACGCAGGTCTTCGTCCGAGGCATTACAGTAGATTTTTCGGTGGCTGCCATACGGAGATTATTCGAGCTGCCTGTGGTGGATGACACGGCTTATACGCGAGCTATGAGTGGCCTCACGAGGGAGGCCCTGCTCGAGACACTCACTCAACCCGGCTCTGTCTGGGAGATGCGCGCTCCGGGTTCGTCGGCTTTCTACTTTAAGAGCTCGCGCCTCAGTCGGCTCGGGCGAGCCTGGTTGTATTTCATCTACGCTCGTGTTGATCCCACCTCGCAGATCCGATCTGTTTTACTCTCTCGAGCCCGTACATTATATGCTATCACTTCCGGGCTGCGATTCGATGTGGCTCCTCTCCTGGTCCGATCTATTCTTCTATGCATTCAGGGAGGGGCCAAGACGGGGATGAAGCACCCCTCGCTCATCTGCGCTCTATGCCGGCAGTCGGGGATGACGTGGTCGGATGACGAGCCGATTTTAGCCCCCCAGGGTCCGATTGATCATCGCATCATTTCGCACTTCGACCAGTGGGGAGGAGCACCGTCACACGCTATGGGCGAGGATTTCTACTTGATGAGGCACACGAGCAGTCCCCCGAGCCTCTTCTTCTGACGCAGGGGGAGATGGAGTCCATCCCGCCGCCCGACAGAGAGCACTTGCAGGCGATGTTTGATGGGTTGAGAGAGGAGATGAGGAGAGAGAGAGAGAGCCTTCTGGCTGCCCTGAGAGAGGAGAGGCGGACGAAGAGAGAGAGCATCATCGCTGTCGTCCGAGATGAGATGAGAGAGCAGGCCCGCCGGGCCAACCGACGTGAGACGAGGCGCCTGGCAGCGAGAGATGCTTACCACCAGGAGCACCTTGCTGCATGGACGGCCCACATTATGCACCCGGACGGGCCATTCATTCCACCCGTTCGCCCAGCCACGCCACCCTCCTCGCCGGACGACGCCGGCACCAGTTCGTGAGCAGACTGTAGGGGAGTACTTGACCTTTTTATTTTATTGCATATTATTCTTTTTGTCCATTGAGGTCAATGTACGTCCTAAGTTTGGGGGGGTTACTTTCTGTTGCTGTACTTATTCATTGCACTTTTCATTATTTTTCGTTATTTTTGTTGTTGCTAGCCTTGCTTGTCGTGTTTTTAATTGTATTCGTGAATTTTTCGTGCTTCTTTTTGTGTAAAACTGATGTTACGATACTGATTTCTCTCTAAAGAAACGGTTGAGTTTCAGTCGAGTTGTAGTCAGCGATATCTATTTCTGTTGGGTATTCATTTAGGTTCGAAATTTTTTTCGTTTTTGTAGAAATCTTAGCAGATAAGAAAGGAGACATACGTGTTTTCAAATCGCCGCCTGTACGTTTGGTTACATTTTTTGGTTAGCTAGTCGTCCAGTAACATAAGTCATGTGGGCACTTAAATTGAGTTTAGGATCGGACAATTTTTCCCAAAAAGTCGAGATATTATTTGTTCTATGATGGGAAGTCTAGTAACCGGGGGTATTCGCGTGACCCGTTGTTTACTCTCGCGTAAAACGACAACCCTTATTAGACTAGTGGTTTAGAGATTTCGCATGTGCCGATTATGGGGAGCCTAGTAACCGGGGGTATTCACGTGACCCGTTGTTTACTCTCGCGTAAAACAGCGACCTTGAATCGGACATGCGGGAATAGCTTTTCGAGTTGTTTCTCCGCTGTGGAGGGGAACTTAGTAACTAGAAGCATCCATGTGCCCCATGAGTGTCTTTTACGTCAAACGGTTCCCCAACACATGAGAATGGAATTCCACCCTAGGATTATCCCGATGAAACATCCCGAGATCCGAACCTAGTGGTTAACTCGAATCATCTTATTGATCATATATAAGGGAATACTGTCTCAGGGTTATTTTTTATGATGAAACTCTTAAAATTTTTGCCACTAGACTGAGGGACTTGGCGAGTTGGCTCGTTTATTTTAAACCTTCATATTGGCGGTCGGTTAAACTCACGCTTGTTAATCTTTGAGCTTGATTTTCTTCATGAGCGATTGATTAGGACTGAAATTGGTTACTTTGTGGAATCAATGTCCTCAACGTGGCTCACTATTACGATACTTGTATTATTCTTTGAGATTTTCAGGATAGTATTGATTAGGTTGAGCACTATGAGTTGCACGATCATTCACGTTATTCTTTTGTTTGAATTTGATTATTTTTGCTTGAGGACAAGCAAAGGCTCAAGTTTGGGGGTATTTGTTAGGCGTATTTTTATACGCCTATTTATCATTATTCTTTACCCATTTTATGTCTAAACCTGCATAAATGAGCCTTTAATGCACTATTCTTTTATGTTTGGCAGGAAATTGGAGTCCGGAAGCTCGAACGATGAAAAACGGGCGAAAACGGCAACTTTTGGCCTGGGGCTGCGGCACAAGGAGACTGAGCCGCGGCACATGAAGATGTCCAGAAGCACCGAGCACACTGTACCCTGAGCCGCGGCACAAGGATGCTGAGCCGCGGCCCAGGAGGAAAATAGACGCCCAGGTATTAGGCGCTGAACACCGTGAGTCGCGGCACCGATTAAGTGAGCCGCGGCCCACGGGGCGGTTTTGGTGTGTTCTGCGCGGTTTTAGGCCGTTTTGAAGCCGGTTCTCGACCTAATCACACGGACACGTTTTGGAGGCTGCTGGGAGTTATAAATAAGGGTTTAAGGTCATAATTGAGGTATTATTATCTGGGGATTATCATTGGAAGATCGATCATCATCAAGGAAGAGAAGCAGAAGACATCAAGAGGCAGAGAGCGAAAGCCAGAAGAACGGAGGAATCCGAGATCTTCATCTGTGTTTGATATCAGTGCTTTCTTTAATTATTTCTGTATTTTTATTCTTTAGCATGTCAGGCTAAAACCCTGTTCTAGGATTTTGATGAAACCACAGTTTTGACGAATTTGCGTTTGATTATCTATATAATTCCCTTTTCTGTTGTGTTTTTCCAATTGTTTTTAATGCTTTCAATTGTGTGGCTTTTGTTTTAATTACTTAACTCGAATCGGGAGAGGAGAGTTGGTGATGATATATTGGTGAAGATCGTTTTATCTTGTGAGATAGGAATATACTCATAGGAACTACGTGGCCTTTTGAAGATTCTGTGCCTTTTGCCTATTGTCGAATTAATTCACCTAGGGATAGAGTGCGTTATTCGCCTTTAGAAAAATCTATTGACCTCGGGAGAGGCGATAGAGTACTTTAGTAACCTTCGTCTTCAATAAATTGGGAAATCATTAAATTCAGATAATCGATAGTAAATTCGGATAAACCGAGGTGGATTCAGAATCCTAGATTGATTACATATTTGATCTTCTTCCTTTGAATAATTGATTCTATTTCTTTGTTTTTTTAGTAATTTTCCTTAATTATTTCTTGCACCTAAAATTTCGACAGTTCAGATAAAATTAGAATACGAATAAATCGGTAGTTAGTAATTCAGTCCTCGTGGGAACGATATCTGACTCATCATTTTATTACTTGTCTACGATAACGTGCACTTGCGTTAAACGAAATCCGCAACATGAAGCACGGATGTGAAGCAAGCCTGTTGAGAAGAATAAAAACGAGAACACACTTTCACCTCAGACTGTAATTTGGCAACACGTTTTCGACCATCACACTTTTAGAGTAGGTTATATATATGGAAATATATATATATATATATAATATATGTATATATATAACTTATATTTATTTTTCCTACTTATATATATATATAAAAAGATATACGATACGAAATGTATTTGCCGGTTGGCTGGTCAACGGTTGAGCTGTGAGAGAGTTGAGGGTTGAGAGTGAATAATTGAAATTTGACCCGCTTAATTGAAATATTTGGACAAAGATTGAGCCTGCCTATTTAATTGACTAATATTCGGACAATCATTGAGCTCACCTATTTTTTATTGATTTTTAAAGATCAACGGCTACACATTTTTTAAAGACCAACGGCTACACCAACTTCAACATTACCGTAGATACTGAATAACGTCTACCGTAATAGTGATATATAGCAATGCTAACACCGGAAAAAAGTGTAGGCCTACATCACTTTCAAGGTATATATGGTTACACTTTTGCTTGTAACATTGAAAAAAACGTTGTTAAAGCCCGTATATAGCATAATGAATGTAGAAACTAATAGAAGATATTTTATTTCTTTTAGATATAAAATTAAGTACATACAAACTTTTACATAGGTAATGGAAAAGAAGTTAGAAAAGCAAGGAAGAGCCAAAAGAAATACAAAGAGCCAACCAAATGCCATCGAATATTTATAACACTTGCGGTCTATTCTTGCACTAATGTAATTGTATATGTTTACCGCTTCATTCGTTTTTTTGCTCATATTAAACATTATTTTAAGCAATTTAATTTCCATTGATATAGTTATCTTATTATATTGCTACTATTCTATTTCTAAACTACTTCATGCATGTATTTGTGAGATTATATTTATACATTCTAATTTGAAACCCTATTGTGCCATTTTCTTTTTTCTTTCTCAGTTTTTAATATTAATTAATAATCCTGATTCGTTCCTAATTCTCACATGAAACTTGAAACCCCGGTGTGCCATTTTTTTCTTATCTTTTATATGTGACCTAATCTCAACCTTTAATATAAAAATTAATAATTCTGATTCGTTCCTAATTCTCAAATGGAGTAAAATTTTCATTAGAACATACCCTATATGTGTATTACATTACTACCCCCGTTTATGTTAATTAATTTTTTTTAGGTATCAAATGTCAATCTGAAAAAGGCAAAAATATCAATTAATATGAAATGGAGGGATTAATATCTTATACATATTTCCATACTATGTACCTTTCTCTAAGTTTTTGCTCCATGGACTATTTTTCATTCTGAAAAGGAACAATTAATTTTATTCCAATGGAATAATAAAAGTTCAATTAATAAAACAAATGATTATTGTGATTTTGATCAAGCGGAACTTCAATCCCAGGTTATCAAATCTCCAACCCTAAGCTTAGGGTCTAGTAAATTTGGATTACAGTTTATTCACACTCGATGTGAACAATCGTATATAATAACTTATAGAATGTGGGAGTTTTCGGTGAAATCAATTTTCTTTTATAAGAAAGGAAAAATGACCGATTTTTAGGCTATATAATTTGGTTCAATTAACAGTTATGAGCATCTGCTTTTTTTAACAGTTGTAGATATCTATTTTTTTAACAGTTATAGACATCTCTTTTAACGGTTAAACCTTGACAGAGAGTGACTTCGATCTTTTTAGGTAACAATTGGATGCGATGGATTGATAAATTGTGTAAGTAATTATAGGGAGAGCGTGGTGTAGATTAAAAGGTAAAATATATCGATGATAAGTTTGCACTAGAGAACAAGTGATATAATTGTGATGGTTTGATAATTAATATAAGTGAGTATAAATGTAAAAATTTATAAAGAGACAAAAAAAAGAGTTAAACGTAAAAATTTGAGCGGGTTGGAGGGAGTATAAACAAAAATGATAACTCCTCGAGGAGTGATGTAATTGTGATGGTTAGATAATTGATATAAATATGAGAATTACTGATATAGATTATGTTCTAGAGAAGTTATGAAAACCCTAGGTGGCGATATCAACATGGAGGCTTCCACACACAAACCCCCCGATCTGGATCCACTGGATCCCCGATCGCCGATCAGTACTGCCGGTGAAAGGCCACGAAAACGCCGATCCACCCCAGACCCAAACTCCTTTGTTCCACCAGAGAAGATCGTATATTCAGCAGGATCTTCTTGGTTTGAGAAGCTAAAACCCTCGAAACCTAAAGAAGATGTGCCTCTTGCTGCTAATACTAATGCAGAGATTCATAAGGTAAAACTTGTCAAATCGGGGCGATTGGTTGGTACACCCGAGATCACAATTGAGGATGATCTCCTCTCACAAATTGACAATGAATGGAGTTAGTCGATCATTGTTAAACTCATTTGAAAGACATGGAATGTGGAGATCGTCAGGGCACGACTGGATTCATTGTGGAACACAACCAAAATCGGGGGTTTAGCCGACGACTTAAAGTCGTCGGCTAAAGGTAAATATTGTTGGTTAATCCTATCAATTGTCAGCTAAAAAACTGTCGGCCGATATTCGTCGGCCAAGGTTTAGCCGACGACTTCTTTGGTAGTCGCCGGATAAACTTTGAGGTTTAGCCGACGATTTTTATAGTTGTCGGCTAAAGTTTAGCCGACGACTATTGTTAAATGTCGTCGGCTAAAGTTTTTTCAAAAAAAAAAAAGTAATATACTTTAGCCGACGACATTTAATAAAGCCATCGGCTAAAACATTTTTTTAAAAAAAATAATATACTTTAGCCAACGACTGTTGTAAAAGTCGTCGGCTAAAGCCTAATATAAAAAAAAATTCAGATTTTGGGAACAATTTATAGTCAACACAATACACCAATTAATAAATTAGAGAAAAAATATATAACAATTCATACAATTCAACACAAATACATAACACATATATAATACACCAATTCAACAGAATACACCAATTAATATCACAACATATTTACAATACACACAATTCAACACAATACACCAATTAATAAATTAGAGACAAAAATACACCAACAAAATCGACTAAAATCGGGCAAAAAAATAAAATCTACCTGTTGGGCGGCGGACAGCGGCCGACGGCAGACTGACGTGCGGCGGACTGACGAATTATGAGGTGAAATAAAAATATACAATACACCAATTCAACATCAACAAAAATACACCAATTCAACACAATACACCAATTAATAACACAATACACTAACAACACATACAATTCAACACAGTGCACCAATTAATAACACAATAAACCAACAATACGTCAAATAAATATAATAAATTCATCAAACAAATGAAAACTAAATAAAATACAAAATTCTAAAAACTAAATAAAACCTAACCTAATAAACTAAAAAATAATAAAAACTACATGAAAAACAACCTAATTACAGATAAAATTAATACACTAAAAATGCAAAAAAAGAATGGGTTACCTGTGCGGAGGTCGGGCGGCGGGCGGACGGTCGAGCGACGGGCGGTGGGCGGACGGTCGAGCGGCGGTGTTCCGGCGGGTGGGTGACGGGTGGGTGGGGGAAGAAAAAAGAAGAAAAGGAAGAAGAAAGAGAGAAGAGGGTATATATATTTTGAGGTTTAACCGATGACTAGATCTAAGTCGTCGGTTAAACCCCAATTTTTTTTTCCGGGTGCCGAGGAGAACTGAGGACAATATATAATTTTAAATTGGAGGTTTAGTCGATGACTAGATCTAAGTCGTCGGCTAAAACCTAATTTTTTTATTTTTTTTCCCGGGTGCCGAGGAGAACTGAGGGCGATGTATAATTTTAAATTAGAGGTTTAGCCGACGACTAGATCTAGGTCGTCGGCTAAACCATTACAAAAGTCATCGGCTAAAGTGTTAAACTTTAGCCGACGACTACGTTGTAGTTTAGCCGACGACAGTATGGGTCGTCGGCTAAAGTACAAAGTTTAGCCGACGACACTTAAAAGTCGTCGACCATTTTTTTAAGTGTCGTCGGCTAAAGTTCTTTTTTTGATAGTGGAAGTTGAGAGGTGAGTTCGAAGTATTATATGTGGGTCCGAATCTTTTTTTTCTCCGTGAACTTCATTCTCTTGTTAGAGAGGAAATTCTGACCAAAGGGCCCTGGAAGATCGGTGGACAGTTCCTAGCAATACAGAACTGGTTTCCCGAGTTCAACCCGTTGACGTTTAAGGTGGAAACTGCAATCACATGGGTGGGGATACCTAACCTCCCTCCTCAGTTTTACAGGGAGTCGATTCTACTACAAATTGCATATGGTTTGGGCGAACCTATTAAGACCGATGCAAGTACTTTTCATTTTGAACGCGGACGATATGCCAGGCTCTGCGTTCAAGTGAACCTTGAGAAGCCTCTGGAACGGGCAATCAAGATTAACAAAGTACGGTACCAGGTGGTCTATGAGAACATCCAAACTTTATGTTATAATTGTGGAAAGGCAGACCACATTAAAACTACATGCCCTCTATCAGCTACTAAGGGCGATGATGCCGAGAAAGAACGTGCATATGGAATGGAGCGTGCACCTGGTACGGAAGCTGCACCCTCAAATCCTACGGAGACATAAAATGAAAGATGAAGCGCTGATGTTTTGTCGGAAGAGGGCTTTGGGCCATGGCTCTTAATGAGGAATCGCAAGAAACAAGCCAAGGCACCACTTCGCAAGGCACAAGTAGCAAACCATCGTATGCCACCAAAACGTCAGCCACTAAGGGATGCTAATACGGTCCAGATACAACATAATGCTCCATTACGGCGACACATTAATCCCAGCTATGGAAAGCACGCGAACACATTTTATGTGCTGGAAGACCATAACAAAGAGAACACTCCTCCCCATGATAATATTCGAGGTTCACAACCACTGTAAATTCTGCCAAGATGAGGTTCTGTGGTGGAGCGAGGTAAAGGGCATGATGCAGAAGGCACGAGTTTTTCATCTCGTGGTGATAAATTTATTTCTAAGGAAGGTTCTGTTGATCTAGAATGGGCTTCTATGTTTGATGTTGACCTTAATGCTCCAGATCTTGACATTGATATGGTGCACTGCATAGCCCGCAAATGCAAAATCAGTGACCAATTTTTTAGTCTATTTTGTTAATGATGAATATGAATTTTAAAGTCATTACTTGGAATGTTCGTGGGGTGCAAAAATATGGCTTCAGGGCCAACATTGATTTAGTCTGTAATCAACACAGACCAGATGTTATTTTTCTGTTGGAGACACATGCTAGTTTGGAGGTTTCGAAAGACTAGGTTTTTTGTCCTTCTAATAGGGCATCAGGGGGCTTATGGTTGCTATATGATAGTGCAAGTGTGAATATGTCGATTTTGTATCAGGATCACTAGTGTATTCATGCTCAAATTTGTAATATCTGCATTTTTCTTCCGCCTTGTATTTTCTTTTTCGGTGTATTTCTCGGTCATAGTGACCTTCGTGTACCTTACAGTGTATCTTTCCTGTCATCTATTGATCTGGTTCTCGTTATTGTTATGCGGAACCGCTGTTTCGGGGTTGCCGTGGATCCATTCTATGTTTTGATGCGTCTTGAGATGTTCCGTTTGACGTTTCGTTCATATTCCGGTGTTTTGGACCGTTTATATTTCGTACCTAGCGCACGCTATCTTTTCTGCATAGCGCACGCTAGGGGTCACTTAGTAGCGCACGCTACGACTGCTTCGTAGCGCGCGCTAGAGAGCAAGCCCTGGGAGTGGCAGTGCTGTTTCCAGCCCCCTGGACTGGCGAATTAGCGTACGCTACGTAGTCTAGCGCACGCTAATGTCGGGGGCTAGCGCACGCTGAGATTCCCGGTAGCGTGCACTAGCGTGAGTGTCCAGTACTAGACAGTTTGCTACTGGACTCAATTCGTTGCCCAGGTAGCGCACGTTATTGGTCGATAGCGCGCGCTATCGATACACTTTAGCGCACGCTACGGTTGGTGGATAGCGCGGGCTAACTGGATGAGGTGTGTACTGGACAGTTGCTTCTGGACTCGGCTGATGTCCAGGTAGCGCACGCTATTGGTCGATAGCGCGAGCTACCGAGAGATTATTAGCGCACGCTACGTTTCGAGTAGCGCACGCTAACGGCCAGAGATCTGGCTACTGGACTGGGACGCTAACTGTATGGCCTGTAGTTTTATCCCGTTAGCGCACGCTAACCTTGAGGATTAGCGCGCGCTAACACTCCCTGGCTATATAAACCAGGAAGTTGACCCAGATGAACGTATTACGTTCATTTCTTCTCCTCCCCGCGGCTTAGAGCTCGTTTGGCGATTTTGGGCGATTCTTGGCGATTTCTTCTTCCAATCATCTCATCCAACATCTTCCTTGAGTTCTTGGTGTATTATAACAACATCAACATGAATCTTTCATCCTAATCCAAGGTAAAATCTCTTAGAACCCTACTTTTAGATAAATTGGTGGTTTTGGGATTTTCGTCCGATTCGTTCCGTTTTGTTGGTGGATTCATGTTGAATATGGTTAATCTTGTCGATATCATTAGTTTTCCTACGGATTCATGGTATATTTTTATAGTTTTGCGAAATCGAGAGGGTTTGGTTGTGGTCCGCCCTCGTTGTTATTTTTGTACAAATATACATGAATCGTAGGCGGGTTTGCGGGTGTATTCCATTTCCGTATTCGTCTAGAGTTGGTTGTGATTATGTTCTTCGAATCGTTAGGTTCGGTTCCGTTGATTCCTAGCATTCGTCATTGATTATCCTTTCCGTTCGTTGCGTCATCAATTATTCAAGGCAAGTATTTTTGGAAACCTTTATGCTTAACGTGGAATGGTAATGTATTTTGTGTGTGATTTGCTCACCTAGGGATGGTCCGACGGGATCACGGAGGGAGTCCAAAGGGTTGAGTCCTGGATTCATGAGTTTGTTTAGCTAGCCAACTCGGGAGGGTCCTTAGAGGCCTCGGGCGGGATCAATGGTATTACCCTGTTCCCAAGGCGATGCATGTGCGTGTTTTGTTTTACGATATGGCCAGCTCGGGAGGGTCCTTAGAGGCCTCGGGCGGGATCAATGGTATTACCCTGTTCCCAAGGCAAATAGTTTGGCTGTTTGTTTCCGAAAAAGACATGTCTGGTTTTGACTTTTGAAATTAATTTTGGTGCATTCTACTATGAAATGTGTAAGCGATTGGTTTGCCTTGATTACCTGTACTAGCGTAATTGCTAACCCCTTTGGGGACCCGTTTTGGGGAAATTCTTGTTATGGATTTCAGGTTATGATTATCCGGACGAGCGAGCACCGGGACAGTACGAGGATGTTGGCCAGGGTCGTTGACATGTGCATTTGGGTCTTCTTATTCCTTTTGTCCATTTCGATATGGTTGTTCCCACAGTTATAAACTTATAGATTGTACTCGCGAGTACTTAGGCTTTTCATTTCAAACTCCGTATTGTATTACTTTAAATTGTTACATTGTCGGATGATGCTTATTTCGCCGGTTGCTCCGGGCGTATCTTTATATGTCATATTGTTTAAATGTGTGTCCTCGCTAACCAAGATAATTACTCGAGTGGTGTTTTCTTGTTGTAGCCTGGTGGGTCCCATGTAGGGGTCCACGGCGCTGTAATATACTCTGAATATCTCGGGGGTGTTACAGAAAATGGTATCAGAGCTCTAGGTTTATGGATAACTAGGCTTGTCGGTTATTTGGCTCTAGTCGTGTTTTATTTTGCACATTATCACACCGCTGTCGGCATCTCAATACTTCCAGTGTTCGTAAGTTTCCTTACTCGATTCTTTACTTTCTCGTACTGTATTCCGTTTCTTGAACTATGATTATTCTCCCTCTTTTGCTTATCATCGTAGTTGCTTTTTCCTCCCTTACTAATCCTTGATATACTTCTGTTATCTCTTAACACCAGTATGGATGCCGGAGGAAACCGTGGTCGTGGTCGTGGTCGTGGACGCAGCTGGGGACGTGGGGCATCCGGTGGGGCGGCCACATCGCATTCTTCAGGAGCCGGCAGTACCGGCGACCGTCACAGTCATGCTTCTTCTCAGGAGCGCGCCGACCTTGGTATTTCGGCCGTTATGCAGCAAATGGTAAACCAAATGGCGGCGATAGCTGAAGTGGTTCAAAACCCCGATCAGGCCCATGCTAATCGGGGCGGAGCAGACCGTTGGCTCCAAGATGTCATCAAGATGCATTCTCCTCAGTTTTCGGGAGCATCAGACCCGATCGGCTGGGAGGGGTGGATCAAGGAGATATCTAAGGTCTTCATTGCCACCAACTGTCCCGAGGACCGCAAGGTCCCTATCGCCCAGTACTTTCTCACTGGGGACGCTATGGATGGGTGGGAGGCCGTGGGGGCCCAAAGATCATGTTGCTTCGTGGGCCGAATTTCAGGAGCTAATGGAGACTGAATATTGCCCGTGGCCAGTTAGACAGGCTCGAGTCCATGCTTTCTACGATGCTCAACCTCGGGATATTCCCATGTTCCAAGCCATTGCCGATTTTAACAAGGAGTTGGGCTATGTGAAGGCCCAAGTTGTCGAAGAGAGCGACAAAATTTTCCATTTTTTCAGGAAGATGAAGTTGTCCATTCAGGACTATATGTCTGGACTCGTCTGCACTACTTTGAAGGATTATCAAAGTAGGGCCCTCGTTTATGATATGTCGGTGATGGCTAGTGATGTGGCTTGTGAGAGCAAGAAGCAGAAGTCGGTCGGAAATTTTTCTGGTCCCAAGAGTGGAGGCCAGCAGAAATCTCAGGCTGCAAATATTTATACGGGCGGTTCGGCTCGTTTCTCTGGGAGCTTTCGGGGTGCCACCGGAACATCCGCTCGTGAACCCACATGCTTTAATTGTGGTGTTCAGGGCCATAGGAACCGGCAGTGTCCTCGTCCGAAGTTTACTTGTCATACTTGTGGACAGTTGGGCCACAAGGCCCTCTTTTGTGATCAGATCAGACAGCTTCGCGGCGCCCGTTCTTCTCACCCAGCACCTATGAAGCCGAGTGTGAACCAGGGCTCATTTGCTCCGCCGCCTCCACCGAGTGCCGGCCGAGGTAGGGGTCGGGGTCAGCCCGCTAAGGGAGGAGCTTCCAGTGTCGGCTCTGCCCAGCCGTGTATCTATGAGATGAGGAGGGCCGATGACCCAGCAGCTACTGTGGCGACAGGTACCGTTCATATCCATTCCCATCCTGTCAGTGTGCTTTTTGATTCGGGTGCTACGCATTCATTCATTTCTCTAGAGTGTGTACGCCGTTTGAGTCTCGACTGCTTGTCACCTTGCGAGCCTTTCATCATTTAACTTCCTAGCGGTGATAGAATTGTCGGTGATCGAGAGATCCGGGACTGTTCTGTCTCTATTTGTGAGAGGACTTGGCCCTCTAATCTTATTGTCGTGGGTATCGAGGGTGAGGATTTGATTCTCGGGGATGATTGGCTCGAGCGGCATGGCGCAATCATGAACTACCGCACGAGAATCATCACTATGTTAGCTGAGGATGGCACCGAGCACTCTTTCGCGGGACAAAAGAGGGGAAACCAGAAGTTCGTTATTAACGCCTTGAAGGCGATGAGACTCCTGCGAAAAAGGTGTACTGGTTATTGCTGTTACGCCTTGAAGGCGGAGAATGGTGGAGTCGAGCTTTCCTCGATTCCAGTCGTTAGCGAATTTCCTGATGTATTTCCTGACGAGTTACTGGGATTGCCACCGGACCGTGAGGTCGAGTTTGCTATAGAGTTAGAGCCGGGCGTGGCTCCGATTTCGAAGGCACCGTATCGCATGGCACCTTCAGAGATGTCGGAGTTGAAGAAGCAGTTGAGTGAGCTTCTTGAGTCGGGGTATGTTCGGCCGAGCGCCTCGCCTTGGGGTGTGCCGGTCCTGTTTGTGCGAAAGAAGGATGGTTCACTGTGTTTGTGTATCGACTATCGCGAACTAAACAAGGTGACCATCAAGAACAAGTATCTTTTGCCGAGAATTGATGACTTGTTCGATCAGTTGCAGGGAGCTGCGGTATTCTCGAAGATTGATTTGAGATCGGGGTACTACCAGCTCCGGGTGAGAGAGTTCGATGTGCCGAAAACAGCTTTTCGGACGAGATACGGACATTATGAGTTCGTAGTTATGCCTTTCGGGTTAACCAATGCGCCGGCGGTGTTCATACAGTTCATGAACAAAGTCTTTATCGAGTATTTGGATAAGTGTGTTGTCGTCTTCATTGACGATATTCTTATTTATTCGAGGAACGAGGAGGAGCATGCCCATCATTTGCGAGTAGTGTTAGACATTTTGAGAACCGATCAACTCTATGCGAAGTTCTTGAAATGTGAGTTCTAGCTGAAGGAAGTGATGTTTTTAGGTCACGTGATTTCAGCCGAGGGGGTTCGTGTGGATCCGCAGAAGATTGAGGCAGTGTTGGATGAAGCGCCGCCCAAGAATGTGAAGGAGATCCGTAGTTTCTTGGGCTTGGCCGGTTACTACCGTAGGTTCGTCGAGGGTTTCTCGAAACTAGCTCGGCCACTTACACAGTTGCTCCAGAAATCCGAGAAGTTCGTCTGGAATGACGAGAGGCAGTTGAGTTTTGAGGAACTGAAGAAGCGTTTGACCTCAGCCCCGGTTTTGGCGTTGCCATGTGGCAACGAGGGTTTTGCCGTTTATAGTGATGCCTCGGGTCAGGGTCTTGGGTGCGTATTGATGCAGCACGGCAAGACCATTGCCTATGCGTCGAGACAGTTGAGGCCGTATGAGCTGAACTACCCTACTCATGATTTGGAGTTACCGGTAGTTGTTTTTGCGCTCAAGATTTGGCGTCACTACCTTTTCGGCTCTGCATGTCAGATTTTTACCGATCATAAAAGTCTGAAATACATATTTACTCAGCGGGAGTTGAATATGAGGCAGAGGAGGTGGTTAGAGCTGATTAAGGATTATGACCTCTAAATCCTTTGTCATCCTGGTAAGGCGAACGTCGTGTCCGACGCCTTGAGTTGGAAACCGATTGCGTTGCGAATGCTTGAGGTCCTTACGTCTCAGTATGAGCTTCGGCGGGCTTTAATCGAGTTAGATGTTGAGGTTTTGTTGCCTGGAGCTGTCGGGCAACTTTGTGCTTTAGAGGTTTCGTCGTCTTTGATCGATGAAATTAAGCCGAAGCAGTTAGAGGATCTGATGATTACTCAAATCCGAGAGAACGTTCTTAAGGGAAAGTTTCCTGGGTTTGTGATTCATGAGGATGGTGTTTTGAGATTCCAGAGTCGGCTTTGTGTACCTAACGACTTAGAGTTGAGACAGAGTATTCTGCGCGAGGCCCATGCTACACCTTACTCCGTTCATCCTGGTTCGAGTAAGATGTACAAGGACCTGAGGAGGAATTTCTGGTGGAATGATATGAAGGAAGAGGTCGCGCAGTTTGTAGCGAGATGTTTGACTTGTCAGGAGGTCAAAATCGAGCATCAGCGACCAGCTGGGTTATTGCAGTCACTTCCCGTTCCGGAATGGAAATGGGAAGCTATATCGATGGATTTCGTTACGAGTTTTCCGAGATCGAGGTCGGGCATGAATATGGTATGGGTGATTGTTGATCGTCTGACCAAGTCGGCACATTTTCTGGGCAATAAGGACACTTGGGGCCCAGAGAAGTTGGCTCGTGTGTTTATCGCGCAGATTGTGAGGCTTCACGGTACTCCGAAGTCTATAGTTTCGAATCGTGATGGCCGATTTGTATCGCACTTTCGGCAGGCGGTGCATAAAGCGTTGGGTACTTGTCTGCGTTTGAGTACCTCTTTTCATCCCCAGTCAGATGGACAGTCGGAACGCACTATCCAGACATTCGAGGATATGTTGTGTGCTTGTGCTTTCGATTGGAGTAGTGACTGGGAGGAGCATTTGCCATTAATCGAATTCACGTACAACAATAGTTGGCACGCGTCGATTCGGATGGCACCGTATGAGGCACTCTACAGGCGGCGTTGTCGATCGCCGATTTGTTGGAATGAGGCGTCTGATTTGGTCGGGACCGAACCGGATGTCGTTTTAGAGACGAGGCGGAAGATAGAATTAATTCGGGAGCGGATGTTGACTGCCCATAGTCGACAGAAGTCATATGCCGATGTCTGTCGACGACCTTTAGAATTCGAGGTGGGAGACCACGTTTTGCTGAAGGTGTCGCCGACGAGAGGAGTTTTTCGTTTCGGGAAGAAGGGGAAGTTGAGTCTGAGATTTATTGGACCCTTCGAGATTCTCGAGCGAGTCGGTGGGTTAGCATACCGTATGGCGTTACCCCCGGCCTTGGGTCATGTTCATAGCGTTTTTCATGTTTCCCAACTGAGGAAATATGTCTCGGATCCTAGTCACGTCATCAATTATGGTGAGATTGATGTCGCCGAGGATATTACTTTTGAGGAGCATCCTTTGAAGATTTTAGAGCATCGTGAGAAACGACTGAGACATAAGACCATCCCTTTGGTCAAGCTGCAGTGGTCGAGACACGGTGTCGAGGAGGCAACTTGGGAAACCGAGGATAGCATGCGTGCTAGGTACCCTGAGTTGTTTGTTTCTTAAGTTTCGGGACGAAACTTATTTTTAGAGGGGTAGAATGTAATATCCGCATTTTTCTTTCCCCTTGTATTTTCTTTTTCGGTGTATTTCTCGGTCGTAGTGACGTTCGTGTACCTTACAGTGTATCTTTCCCATCATCTATTGATCTGATTCTCGTTATTGTTGTGCGGAACCGCTGTTTAGTGGTTGCCGTGGATCCATTCTATGTTTTGATGCGTCTTGAGATGTTCCGTTTGACGTTTCGTTCATATTTCGGTGTTTTGGACCGTTTATATTTCGTACCTAGCGCACGCTATCTTTTCTGCATAGCCCACGCTAGGGGTCACTTAGTAGCGCACGCTACGACTGCTTCGTAGCGCGCACTAGAGAGCAAGCCCTGGGAGTGGCAGTGCTGTTTCCAGCCCCCTGGACTGGCGAATTAGCGTTCGCTACGTAGTCTAGCGCACGCTAATGTCGGGGGCTAGCGCACGCTGAGATTCCCGATAGCGTGCGCTAGCGTGAGTGTCCAGTACTGGACAGTTTGCTACTGGACTCAATCCGTTGCCCAAATAGCGCACGTTATTGGTCGATAGCGTGCGCTACCGATACACTTTAGCGCACGCTAAAGTTGGTGGATAGCGCGCGCTAACTGGATCAGGTGTGTACTGGACAGTTGCTTCTGGACTCGGCTGATGTCCAGGTAGCGCACGCTATTGGTCGATAACGCGCGCTACCGAGAGATTATTAGCGCACGCTACGTTTCGAGTAGCGCACGCTAACGGCCAGAGATCTGACTACTGGACTGGGACGCTAACTGTATGGCCTGTAGTTTTATCCCGTTAGCGCACGCTAACCTTGAGGATTAGCGCGCGCTAACACTCCCTGGCTATATAAACCAGGGAGTTGACCCAGATGAACGTATTACCTTCATTTCTTCTCCTCCCCGCGGCTTAGAGCTCGTTTGGCAATTTTGGGCGATTCTTGGCGATTTCTTCTTCCAATCATCTCATCCAACATCTTCCTTGAGTTCTTGGTGTATTATAACAACATCAACACGAATCTTTCATCTTAATCCAAGGTAAAATCTCTTAGAACCCTACTTTTAGATAAATTGGGGGTTTTGGGATTTTTGTCCGATTCGTTCCGTTTTGTTGGTGGATTCATGTTGAATATGGTTAATCTTGTCGATATCATTAGTTTTCCTACGGATTCATGGTATATTTTCATGGTTTTGCGAAATCGAGAGGGTTTGGTTGTGGTCCGCCCTCGTTGTTATTTTTGTACGAATATACATGAATCGTAGGCGGGTTTACGGGTGTATTCCAGTTCCGTATTCGTCTAGAGTTGGTTGTGATTATGTTCTTCGAATCGTTAGGTTCGGTTCCGTTGTTTCCTAGCGTTCGTCGGTGATTATCCTTTCCGTTCGTTGCGTCATCAATTATTCAAGGCAAGTATTTTTGGAAACCTTTATGCTTAACGTGGAATGGTAATGTATTTTGTGTGTGATTTGCTCACCTAGGGATGGTCCGACGGGATCACGGAGGGAGTCCAAAGGGTTGAGTCCTGGATTCATGAGTTTGTTTAGCTAGCCAGCTCGGGAGGGTCCTTAGAGGCCTCGGGCGGGATCAATGGTATTACCCTGTTCCCAAGGCGATGCATGTGCGTGTTTTGTTTTACGATATGGCCAGCTCGGGAGGGTCCTTAGAGGCCTCGGGCGGGATCAATGGTATTACCCTGTTCCCAAGGTAAATAGTTTGACTGTTTGTTTCCGGAAAAGACATGTCTCGTTTTGACTTTTGAAATTGATTTTGGTGCATTGTTCTATGAAATGTGTAAACGATTGGTTTGCCTTGATAACTTGTACTAGCGTAATTGCTAACCCCTTTGGGGACCCGTTTTGGGGAAATTCTTGTTATGGATTTCAGGTTATGATTATCCGGACGAGCGAGCACCGGGACAGTACGAGGATGTTGGCCAGGGTCGTTGACATGTGCATTTGGGCCTTCTTATTCCTTTGTCCATTTCGATATGGTTGTTCCCACAATTATAAACTTATAGATTGTACTCGCGAGTACTTAGGCTTTTCATTTCAAACTCCGTATTGTATTACTTTAAATTGTTACATTGTCGGATGATGCTTATTTTGCCGGTTGCTCCGGGCGTGTCTTTATATGTCATATTGTTTAAATGTGTGTCCTCGCTAACCGATATAATTAGTCGAGTGGTGTTTTCTTGTTGTAGCCTGGTGGGTCCCATGTAGGGGTCCACGGCGCTGTAATATACTCTGAATATCTCGGGGGTGTTACAAAATTGATCCCTTGGGCTTGAATTCGTGGATACTTCTGGGGTTTATGTTCGACCTGACAGAATGGATAAACTCAATCTATAGACTAATCTTGCTGATTTTTCTCACACACACATTCTCTACCCTGGTGTGTTACTGGGGATTTCAGTGATATCTTATCAATATCAGAGAAAAAAAAGAGGTTCTCCAGCTACTTTTGTGAGATCTGAGTCCTTTCAGAATTTTGTTGACAGCTGTGATCTTATTGGTTTGGGTTTCCAAAGGATTTCTCGTGTTGTAATGAACGGAGTGGAGCAGCCCGTGTTTGGGAAAGAATAGATTGGTCTTTGGTTAATCTGGGGTGAAAGGTGTTATTTCCAAATGGCATTGTTGTTAACCTATCTCGTACATTCTCAGATCACGGTCCTATACTGTCTTTGTGCGGTGGCTGGGAGCCAAGGGTTAGCTAGCCTTTCAGGTTCGAAGCGGTATGTCTATTGGACTCGGCTTGTGATTCTATTATGGTAGAAAATATGCGCCGGTGTTCCTCTATTCAAGATTGTGTTTCTAAACTTCCTCAGGTTCTGACTGAATGAAATTTGCAGAGATTTGGAAATATTTACAGACGTAAACAGTGTTTGGTTGCTCGGATTCAAGGCATTCAAATTTGTTTAGCTGAAAGGCGGGTCATGGACTCTTTGCTCAAGTTCGAAAAGTATCTCATTGATACTTTGAACAAGACTTTAAAACAGGAAGATGTGCTATGGAGACAAAAATCTCGTGTACAATGGATGGTGTAAGGGGAACGTAATACACATTTCTTTCACCAAACGACTATCTAGAGAATGAGGAAAAGTAGTATTGCAACACTAAAAAATGGGAATAATTGGTGTCTTGAGAAAGCAATACTTAAAGCTCATGTGTGAAATTACTATGAAGATTTATTTAGCCATAATGCCTTTTCTGGAAAGAGCTTGGCTAGGTCCAATTTACAACATGTCGTTTCCAATGATGACAGGGATCAGCTGTGCACGGTTGCGGGCTATGATGAGCTAAAACGAGTGATTTGGTCCTTCGGCCCGTATAACGCCCCAGGACCTGATGGTTTTCAAGCAAGGTTTTATCAACATTATTGGGAAGATTGCAAGGATATGCTACTCTAGTTTGTGAATACATCTATGGAAACTGGTTCAATCCCGGGTGATATAGGCGATTCATTTATCTGTCTTATTCCAAAGGTTAAGAACCCAGACTCAATTTCTAAATTATGCCCGATCACACTGTGTAATGTCTCATATAAGATCCTTACCAAGGTTATTACATTGAGACTGAGGGATGTGATGCCAAATTTGATAGCGCCTACGCAGAGTAGTTTCATCAGGGGAAGGGGTATGCATGATAACATTCGTTTTGTGCAAGAGATGCTTCATGTTTTAAGATACCGAAAGCAAAATGCTACTCGTAGTATGTTGATCAAACTGGACTTAGAGAAGGCATATGCCAAACTTAGCTGGGATTTCGTGGAAAAGACTCTAGTTTTCTTTGTACTTCCAGATAAATTGGTTCGTATTATCATACATTGTGTGAGATTATCCCGTCCATGAATTTTTTGGAATCGATCGCCACTTGAGCCACTAGAGCCTGCCTGCGGCCTCAGACAGGGTGATCCCCTCTCACCCTATTTATTTGTACTATGCATTGAACATCTCTCATATATGATTTCTGATCAAGTCATGGAGAACAGGTGGGACCCGATTAGCGTGTGTAGAAATGGCCCTGAAATATCACATGTTTTTTCGCGGATGATTTGTTTCTTTTTGCAAAGGTGGATTCGAAGAACGCATGTTGTATTAAAAATATCCTCATTGACTTCTATTCTGCATCTGGACTTGTGATTAGCGAGAAAAAATCACGAGTTTTCTTTTCCAGTTCTCGAGGTTTGCAACGACAGAGGCAAATCAGTGATTTTATGGGGTTTGCTATCACTTCTGATTTTGGGACATATCTGGGGGTCCCTCTGATACATGGTAGAGTTACAACCCGCACTTTCAGATCACTTGTGGATAGAGTTGCCAACCATCTTGCCACCTGTAAAGCTAAACTCTTATCACCTACTGGGCGTCTAACTTTGATTCAGTCAGTCTCTTGTGCTATCCCTATACATACCATGCAGGCACAATGGCTTCTGGAGGGAACATGTAAGCTACTGGATAGGCTTAACAGGAATTTCATTTGGACTTCAGATACCATCCGCAGAAAACTTCATCTCGTTGGATGGAATAGAGTGACTAGGCCAAAGTCTCTTGATGGTCTTTGTTTGAGAAGAACCCGACAATCCAACATTGCATTTTGGGCAAAGGAGGGTTCGAAGGTGATTTGTGGTGAGAACAGTTTGTCGCGCTCTATATTTCGTGCCAAATATTTGAAGGGGGCAGATATCATGCATTACCAAATTAAAGGAGTGGAATCTAACTCATTCAAGGGAGTGGTGAGAGTTGAAAAAGTCTTGCGAATTGGTTTGGTTGGCGCATGGGTAATGGGAGAAAAATTTCTTTCTTGTTTGAGAATTAACTAGGGGGATCGAGCGTGGCTACCTTAGGTGACGGCATTGTGTTGGATCATGAAATGAATATAAAGGTTAGTGAGTTATGGTCACCGAACCAGGGGTAGAATCTTTCAGCCGTGGAAATCCCAATCCGGGAAGAGGTTTGTTCTCTTGTTTTGAATTTTCCTTTGCCAATGAATCTATGGAGAGAATATAGTAGGATCTTTTTTGCAACCGGGGATGGTTGTGTCTCATGTAGCTCGGCGTATAAGGCTTTAAACTTTGCACCAACAACAGATATTATTGGAAATGGCGTGTGGAGTAAAGTCTGGAAACTTCCTTGTCCGGCTAAGATATGTTTCTTCACTTGGCTGTGTGCGAATAACAGCCTTGCAACTAAGGTGCTCCTGTATAGTCGTTTGATTGTTGATAGTGATGTTTGCGAATGGTGTGGTGAAGCTGCAGAAAATGTATATCACTGCCTTGTCCATTGTCCTCCTGCGAGAGCTCACTACTAGAAAAAACACATTTTAAATCGGTTAAAATAGGCCTTTTAAATCGGGTCTCGAATCGTTATAGATCCAGCCGATGTAAAAAATCGACGCATTTAAGATCGGTTATTTAACCGATGTAGAAAATACATTTTACATCAGTTATTTAACCGATTTAGTAAGTGAAAATAACCGATTTAGAATGTCACATTCCAGATCGGATATTCAGAAACCCAATTTAAAATGACTGACATTCTAAATCAGGTACTGCTTTAACCGATTTAGAATGTCTGACATCCTAAATCAGGTACTGCTTTAACCGATTTAGAATGTCTGGCATTCTAAATCAGGTACTGCTTTAACCGATTTAGAATGTCTGACATCCTAAATCAGGTACTGCTTTAACCGATTTAGAAAGAATATACATTCTACATCGGGTTCTGCTTTAACCGATTTAGAAAAATTATATTCTTTTTAAAAAAAATGGCAGATTTAGAAAAGCCATGTTCACAAAAGTGGCAATTTTTTTGAGTACCTGACAAAACTGAAAAATGAACAGCATTACAAAACACAATATCTAAACTCAAACTGACAAAAACAAACATTAAGCAGCTTTAACTGCTATAAACTTTGGACTCTAATAAAACCAACAATTCTCGTAATCAAGTCTAACATTAAAATGAAACATAATCAGTAAATACTAGTTAAGATTCGAATGTATAAAATAGTTCAACAAAATATTTTTCGCGAGGATTCATAAGCTTCACAGATCTTGAATACTTGAGCAAAATGATTTCCATAACTTGAAAACTTGAAGATTCCTTCCGCATTTTATTGTACGAAGTTCAAACTCGATAAAGATCCATGGCAAACAAGTTAACATATAAAAATTATATGAAACATAAGTACGAAAACAAATGAAGCAGGATAAACACCACAAGAACGGAAGAGAAAGAACGGAAGAGAAAGAAACTCAGAAACGGCTTTTCTTTTAATCAGCGAAAACGGCGAAAAAGATTTTGGTCGAAGTCTAAGCATAATGAACTTACAGTTATAGCAATGGGATGACCCACAGCCACATCTCTTGAACCTTCTGGAGCCAAAATCTTTGCCAAGAACCTGAAACCGACAAGCCAAAACTATGATTACAAAATAGATATACAATTAAGAGAATGTTGAAGAGAGTTTTTAGTAAGCACACCAACTGCCATGCAAATTACATGCGAGCAAGCATTTTACCCAACTATGATGGCTGAAAGCATTTCAGAGTTCACACCATAATGAGAATGACAAGAAAGGAAACATCATATAAAAACTTCCAACAAGGATAGAGGAACCTCTCTTACTACTTCAATAAAGATGTAAAATCCAGAAAATATTGAGTCCAACGTCTTCGTACATCATCAATATCATCCTTCGAATAAGGCTCTTCCATATCAAATGTCTGCAAATTAACAAGAGGCCACCATTTGATCAAATATCCATAAATATTTTCAATGTCTTTGATTTTGAACAACTAATATTTTGCCATTTTTCCTTCTTTTATTGTCAACAACTATTGGGTTGTACAGAAAAGAAGCAGGGTGGGGGTGGGGGGTTCTGTTTTAATACACCAAAATAAAAACAGTGGGTTGTACACAATAAAGTACCTTTTCGAATGAGTCAACGATGTCTAATGTGATGATCTCCAGCATATACCTCATAACAAAGTACCCACATGCCGAACCTCCAATTTGCTTGTGACACTTGAAAAAAAAAAGTAAAATGAACAATTATGATTATAAACATTTAATGCCTTAACTTAAATAAGTATAGAAAGTAAACATGTTTGAAAATTTACCTTTGGAAAAACCCATGTGGGCTTCTTTAATTTGTAAGTGTGCTTGCCCTTAATAACTTGATATGCATCAAACGCTCTATGACATAATAAATAAATTATTTCAAAATAGGCACACAAGACTATAAAAAGATTTTTTATTCAACTCATACATCTCAATCTTGTTGATCAAGTCCTTCTTGGGCTTTCTCCCTAGGGAGCAGAACCAGGCGATGACATTCTGTTTCAGGCAAAGAACAATCAATTGCCAATGATCCCTGCAATAAATCCACATAATTATTCAAACAGCCAGAAGTACTGTTGGATGATATTGTCGAAACTAACCATAATTGTCTAGTTGTTTGTTTCCTGATATGTGATAAGTTCCTAAATCTAATACAAATACAACGAACTTGACCAATATTTCAAGTACTTTGCGAGTCATGGAACTAAAAATAAAAAGTAGAGTTTAGCAAGGGAGAAAGTAAAGCAGTAAACAAAATAAACATAATGAATCTTTTGAGAAGCACTAGAAAAACTGAAGTTTTTCTATTTCACTTAAACTAGTGTTACTTACTCGGCAAAGTACGGTGCAAGGAAACAATCAAAATCTCCTGCTGTAATTCTTGTCCTAATGTATGCTACTATGTCTTGCTTATTATTGCCTGTGCTTTGAATGGTGAGTGGGCACATCAATCCATATTTCTCGTCTCTACCCAACCATTTCAACATGATGTGGAGATACCTACAATAATATTGAATTTTTTGTCAATTTAAAAAATTCGCTACAGGACAAACATTTGAAGAAGTAAATATATACATTATTACATTTAAGAGTGCGTTATATGTTGAAAGATAAATAACATACTTATTGTAGAATTGCAAGATAGACACGCAAAGCTTTCGATTTTGCAACAACTCCATGATATCCTGTTGATAAATAAACAACTCCCTTTTCTCACCAATTATCTCGGCCCCAATATCTACATGAATGGATTCTTTAATATCAACCGCGACAAACCACATTAGTTTCAGCACATCAGTATCTGGTTGGGATAAGGGTTTTGGATCCACTTGTTTTGCCAAAGAAATACCCTACATATATAAAGGAAGCAAGAAATAGAAAACTGAAATCAAGTAAAGTTTGATATACAGTTCCAGATTTAACTTCGGGGAACACTATTATCCACCATGAATATGTTATAACAATTTAAGTGAAGGATCGACCCTTCTTTTTCTTTCTTTTCGCTAAGTGAATGATTTGTTTTCTACAGAATTTGGCTCTACAAAACAGCCCCAAACTTCAAAACAGCCCCAAACTTCAAAACAGACCGATTTTGTATATATTACAAAACGACCCCAATTTCTAGAAATTTTGTATATATTACAAAAGCCCCAAACTTCAAAACACCCCATATTTTTATATATTACCAAATTTTAGAAATTTTGTATATATTACAAAATAGCCCCAAACTTCAAAAGCATTTAACTTCAAAGCAGACCGATTTGTATATATTACAAAATGTACCAATTTCGAGAAATTTTGTATATATTACAAAACATCCCCAAACTTCAAAATGACCCCATATTTTTATATATTACCAAATTTTAGAAATTTTGTATATATTACAAAAAATTTCAATTTCTTGAAATTTTGTATATATTACAAAACAACCCCAAACTTCAAAATGAAATTTCATATTTTTATATATTACCAAATTTTAGAAATTTTGTATATATTTCAAAACAGCCCCAATTTCTAGAAATTTTGTATATATTACAAAACAGCCCCAAACTTCAAAACAGCCCCAACTTCAAAATAGACAGATTTTGTATATATTACAAAACAGCCCCAATTTCCAGAAATTTTGTATATACATAAATATATATATATATATATGTGTGTGTGTGTGTGTGTGTGTGTGTGTGTTACCTTATTTGTAACATTTTGTATCAATCTCCTTGGCCAAGCAATGAACTGGTTCGGCGCTTCCGCCACAACACTGACCTCATCCGTCGGGCATGGCACTCGTGCATCTCCCACTACAACACGTACCACCACCACCCTAGCCTCATCCCCATTCATTTGTCGGTGGTGTATGGTTGGCCCCAAGTTGTGGATACGAGCATATGCAACTAGTCGCCTTCGAGGATCCTCCGCATATAACTCATACTCGTCGTTATCTTCATTGTGAGTACCTTCTAATATCGGACCTGGAGCGCAACTCCCATTTGTGCTCTGGACTGCTGGAGAGCTTAGTATACCTTCCCCATGTGAGCCTATCATCATCATTACCTCTGCTTTCATTTGTTCCTTCATCTTTTTTCCAATCTTTTTGCAATTCTTGTTGTGCTTGTTGCTTCACTTGCTCAATGATGACATCCAACTCCTCTCGTGACACCATTCCTGAACCTCTAGATTGGTGTAGCCGACCGAAATAGTCCTTAATGCCAACTCCCTTCCCAACACCTCTTACACGACCAGGGTGTTCCGGCTTTCCTATTGCAACTGAAAGTATGTCGTTCCTCCCACTAGGTGTGAAGCTACCCTCGGAGCACTGCTCTTCTAAAGAGTCTTGTGCAGAAAACATTAAAACAATCATTGTACGTGATGGATTACAAGAAAGTTCAAGTATTTTTTTGAAAAGTATTTAAATAATATTTCGTAGGAGGGTTAATGTATAATATAGCATTTTTTAGTCGTGTGCTCAATATTTAAAGTATTTTTTAATATTTATGTTAGTTAAATATAGTAAAATCAATACTTACAATCTTATCACAAACAACACGAGCATCCTCATTTACGAACTTTCCTTCAGGGTTAATGCGTGCTCTCTTCCAAGTCTCATGACGAGAGGGAGGATATGGAGGGGAGAGAACAATAGATAGATCCGACGAAGCCTCTTTCCTCGCCCTAAATTTCTCATCAATTATTTTTTTCTTTAAATTCTTGTAGCCTCCACGAGATAATCTGTGTGGACACTTATTATTTGCTTGGATATCTTGAGCTTTCTTTCGTTTTGCCTATAAATATAAAAATAAAATATAGTGAAATAAGTGTATATCATTTATATTTTTGGAAGAGAAACATAAAAAAAACACCAATCATCGACAACTCAACAAATTAAGTTACCAAAAAATCTGGAGTCTGACGCGATCTAACAAAAGCCTCCCAAGTTTCCGGATCAAGGAACTTATAATCCTCCACGTACGGACCTGGAGACCTCCAAAAATATATCTGCCCAGGCTAGTCTTGAAGGCCCTCCAATGCGTCCCAGCATATTTTATCCACTTATCCTTCAATTTATCCTGATCAGGCATGTCAAATGTCTCCTACAATAATTATGGATAAAAACAAGTTGGTGTTCAATAAGAAAGGCACTACGTGACTACAATAAAGAGGGACCATATTATGGCAATATATTGGGGAAAAATATGTTACCAGCAACGCTTGCCAAATCTGTTCCTTATTCGTATCGGGCACACTATCCCAGTCGTTAATCAATATGTTGATTTTGCTTCGTGCTAAGAAAGAGATATAACTGATAAAGTTGTCGACGCTTTCTTTGTCGGGTCCGATTGGCTCCAAATGATTATCAAAAACCATCTTTACCTTCTGACTGGTACCCCTTTTAAGGGTAAGCTTCTTCATTCGTGTTCCCTTCCGCTTGATTCTTTTCGTGGGGTTTTCATCATCACCTCTAGATTCCTTCATTCACTTGTAAAAAAAATACACCAATGAAAATTTTCACAAAAAACAAATCACGTTGTGTAAACTTGATCTAGAAATTACAAAACAGCCCAATTTTATATATATTACAAAACTGCCCAAATTTCTAGAAATTTTGTATATATTACATAAAATATATGTACCTAAAATACATTATTTGGGATACAGGGAACTTATTGTCTTGACTTTTAACTTCCATCGTCGTTATTAGTTTGGCTTGTATGTAAAGGTTAACCTTGAACTGAAGCTGGATGTAGATATTCATGGTAGAGAGGTGTTCGAGATTTTACCTTTGTATGCTTGTTGTAATATAAGTTTTGCGGGAATTCTTCGCCCTGTTAAAAGAAGCAAAGAAATATGATCACAGAGTGCTTGGAAAGAAGCAAGAACTATTCTTTTTTCACAAACTTAGGTAGAACTTGTAATAAATTCAGATTTTGTTTCATGCACTGTAAAAGATATTTGTTAAGATATACTTGTGTTTTGGATGAATTTCAGCCCAGGAAGCTTTATCACAGGTCTACTAATGAGGTTCACAGGTCTACTTGATTGATCTCATTGGATAGAAGAAGAGAAAAAAGCAATAATCAGGTAAGAATCCAAGAAACATACCAGGAATTGGAAACTAGTGCATTCCACTGCCCGAACTCATTTGCTCTTCTAAATTCCTCGGAGGATGTATGCAAATTTCATTCAAAGTACAACAGCAACGGGTTAGGCGGAAGGCAAGATGTATAACTTAAAAATGCTCCTATCTAATTCTGAGAAACTATACAGTTTTCAATTAAAGGGCAGATAAACTTTGGATAAATTTGAATTACGTGACAAACAAAACCTTAATCTATGAATTAATACATGTATCAAACAAAACTCTCATAACAGACACCCACACAATTTGCATTTGTCAGAACACAAATCCGACACCGTGACGATCAATCAGCCATAATTTTTGAAATTTAAAAAGATACAGTGGATGTTTCTCGTAATGAAGGCCCGCACTTTCTTGGACAAATCAGCTGCACTTCACGGGCAAACTATGCCTCAAGTGTGGAAATGATCAATATTGGCTAAAAAACACATCAAACAACTTGTAATCAAGACATACTTCAGTTTGTCGATTTCCAGAAATCTTAAACCAAACGAACAAACTTCGAAAAGTAAATTACCAATCCCAAAAAAAAAACTGACACCCAAAAAAACTGAATAACAAACTAATAAATTGGTCTACTTGATTGATCTCATTGGATAGAAGAAGTGAAAAAAGAAATAATCAGGTAAGAATCCAAGAAACATACCAGGAATTGGAAACTAGTGCATTCCACTGCCCGAACTCATTTGCTCTTCTAAATTTCTCGGAGGATGTATGCAAATCTCATTCAAAGTACAACAGCAACAGGTTAGGCGGAAGGTAAGACGTATAACTTAAAAATGCTCTTAATCTAATTCTGAGAAACTATACAGTTTTCAGTTAAAGGGCAGATAAACTTTGGATAAATTTGAATTACGTGACAAACAAAACCTTAATCTATGAATTAATACATGTATCAAATAAAACTCTCATAACAGACACCCACACAATTTGCATTTGTCAGAACACAAATCCGAGATCTTGACGATCAATCAGCCATAATTTTTGAAATTTAAAAAGATACAGTGGATGTTTCTCGTAATGAAGACTCGCACGTTCTTGGACAAATCAGCTGCACTTCACGGGCAAACTATTCCTCAAGTGTGGAAATGATCAATATTGGCTAAAAAACACATCAAACAACTTGCAATCAAGACATACTTCAGTTTGTCGATTTCCAGAAATCTTAAACCAAACGAACAAACTTCGAAAAGTAAATTACCAATCCCAAAAAAAAAAAACTGACACCGAAAAAAACTGAATAACAAACTAATAAATTGGTGTGTTCTCCCATATCCCTTCCCGATGATCGTTTATTGCGGCATGAACACAATCAAATTCATCTTCTTCATTTATGTCAGGTAGCCTTGATGAAAATGAAGGGATCTCAGAGATATCTTCTTCATCCGTATCATCACCATATATTTTCCTTTTACTTTGAAGGACAACTGACCAATTCTTGTTACTCGGGTCGGTGACAAAAAATACTTGCTTTACCGTGACCCGAAGACTTGACCGGGACATCTGATGAAGGGTCTATACGTATATAGTATTCACGACATAATGGTTCTGGAATGATTCGTTCATTCGTTCTCAGTCGGGGTTTACAGTGCGGCCCGCTAGGCTGGCTAAGTGCTGCCCGCACTCATTGGTTCCTCCCAATGCCGGCTGAGACGAACCTACAGAGTCGCGCAATAGGATCATTGATGGATAATGTGAATTAATAATCTCTCTTATAATATTAGATAGTAGATATCTAATTTTGATTTATCGGATAAATCAAATAGCGATCTTATGAATTGTAAGTAGGTTACTGGGTGATTACTTTAATTCATAAATTATATTTTTGAGAGAAATATATATTTGTGTTTGATATAATTAATTAATTGGATTAATTAATTAGTCCAAACACATTGGAAATAAAATGGATTCGTTTGAAGAACATCCGGTACACGAGGGATTCATTTTGACGAACATCCAATACACGAGCCGAGTAAATTCGACCCGTCTTCTTGGAAATTTCCCTTAGGGCCGCCCCCCTCCTTTCTTGTCTCTTTTATACTTATTTTATGTCACTAGGTGATATATGTTAGGTGTATTTGATACCCTCAATCATGTGTTAAAGGTAGACTTTCATTTTTTTATAAATAAAAGTCTTTAGAAAAGAGAGAGAACACCTTCTTCTTCCTTGAACTCAAAATCACGAATTCGAGAGAGAGAGAGAGAGTAAGGTTGAAAACTTCATCTTGATCTTAGAGACAAGATATAAGAAGAATACATTGAGAGAGAAAATTCCTACAAGCTTCCCTAGTCGCATTCTTGAAGAAAAGAAGCTTGTCGATTTTTCCATCAAGTTCCGATGTGTGAAGTAGAGGCATCTTGCTTTAGGTGCTTGGAATGAAGGGTTCTTCATCATCATCATCATCATACCAAGGTTTTTCAGAGACATCATAGGTATGGGACTTTGATTTCTTGATCTTCGTATTTTTCTTTTCGTATATACGTTACTTGATCGATCCTCTTAGGGATTCTGTTTATTCTTCCGCTGCGTTTATTTTCTGTTACTGACCATTTTTGTAGCCCACTTTACTAAAATCAAGCAATGTAAATCCTAACTCATCTACCTTCACACCGCTATTACCATCAACCCATTTACATTTGAAAACAGGAACGGTAAATTTAATATAGTCAACCTCCCATATATCTTCAATAATTCCAAAATAAGAGCTATTTGTACACAATGGGTTTCTATCTTTTGCGCTAGAGAAATGCATTGATTCATCCACTATTGTAACCCCACTATTCTGCATAGTACTCTTCTCATCTTTGTCTTTTGTGTAGAAGGAATACCCGTTTATGTCGTATCCGCGCCAACATATGACATCAAAGTTCGGTCCACCAGCTAACCATGTAACTATATCCGGAACTGAGTGATCATTTGCAACATGATCCTTGAACCAAGATAAGAATGTCTTGTTATGCTCATTCACCAACCACATTTCAGATTTTCGAGGATTTTGTTCTTTTATGAGGGCCTTATGTGCGTCTAAGTAAGGTTGAACTTCAGGAGTGTTTGTTAGGATGTATAGATGTGCTCGTAGCATCTCTTCACGATCAACACTCTTCATTTTCCCCCCGTGTGTTCCCTTTCCAAGACCTCTACCATCGTGGCGAGACTTAGGAATCCCAACAGATTTCGTTTCAGATAAATATTCGTTACAAAATTCAACAGCCTCTTCTGCAACATATCTTTCAACAATAGAGGCTTCCGGCCTACGATGATTTTTCACATACCCCTTAAGTATTTTCATGTATCACTCAAATGGATACATCCATCGTAAATGCACAAGTCCACATAATCGTATCTCCCTCACTAGATGAATGATTAAATGTACCATAATATCGAAAAAAGAAGGTGGGAAATACATTTCAAGCTGATATAAAATAATTGCAGCTTCATTTTCAAGATCATCCAATACCCGAGGGTCAATCACCTTCATACAAATAACATTGAAGAAGAAAAACAATCTACTTATGGTACGTCTTAATTTCTTTGGGAGTATACCTCGAATAGCCACAGGTAAAAGTTGTTGCATCAACACATGATGGTCATGAGACTTTAAGCCTACCAATTTCAGGTCTTTCATTGACACCAACCTCTTAACATTCGAAGAATAACCTTGAGGAACTTTTATGCAACGTAAGCACTCACAAAAACTTCTTTTCTCCTTTTTAGATAATGTATGACAAGCTGGTGGTAGATAAGTTCTCTTACCGCTGCAGATCGGAGCTAACTCCTTTCGTATTCGCATATCAACCATATCCTTTCGCGCATTCATGTTATCCTTAGTCTTCCCTTGTATGTTGAGAAGTGTTCCCATAAGACTATCACAAACGTTTTTCTCCACATGCATCACATCAATACAGTGTTTCACTTCAAGCTCTTTCAAGATTTTAAGCTCAAAAAGATAGATCTCTTTTTCCATGAGCTTCTCTCAACAGGCTTTTGCGTCTTACCAAGTGTCACATTAATATCTTTCACTCGCTCATACACTTCCTGTGAACTTAATGCTTGTGGAGCAGCTTTAAACTCTTGTTCACCATTGAAAGCTTTCTTCAATCTACGATATGTAACACCCCCAAAACCGTATGGGAATATTACACGCCGTAAACCCTTTCCGCAAGGATCTACCAGGCTAAACGTCCATAAACAACCAAATGCTTGCCCGGCCAGGGTCAAACAATATAATAATACAGACCGTTAAGGTCACTTACACATAAACACAGGCCAGATGAGGTCACACAACTCTATCAACATGACTGACTAACAACATTACCCACACAGGGTTCGAAATACAATACAACGGAAGACTGAATCAACTCTAACAATACAAATAAACTCTACCAACTCTCAACTCTTGATTAGTATCGCAGCTCGTCATCCCCTTGTGCCAATCCTGTGACTGCTCCCCTGAACCTGCATGTACCTGTACGCAAAACAGACATCCACCCCCCGAATACTCGGGGGTTAGTAAAACTCCAATGTTTTACTAGTGCAAGTATCAAACCATACGAAATGTAACAAGCAAATAGCAACTACGAATTTAATACGGAAATCAATTATCAAAATGTTCCCGAGAAGTTTTAGAATTTCGAACTCAAGTAAGAGATATTTGAAAAGGAACACATCATCTCGGGGATTTTTAAAGCAGAAATCCTTATGGATCTCGAGTCCCAATTTACAAAACCCTTTTCGTAAACATTAGGGCCTTAGCCCGATTCTCATTTCAAAGCATACTAAATAATATATCATTATGAGTCCGAGATCCATATTTAAAATGTTACCCGAACAATCACTGCTACACGATCATTGTTCGTACACATCATGTACCGAACTCCGGAGGCCTCAACGGACCTTACCCGGGCCACACACACTGTTCGTACACATCATGTACCGAACTCCGGAGGCCTCAACGGACCTTACCCGGGCCACACACACTGTTCGTACACATCATGTACCGAACTCCGGAGGCCTCAACGGACCCTACCCGGCCACACACACTGTTCGTACACATCATGTACCGAACTCCGGAGGCCTCAACGGACCCTACCCGGCCACAACATCGTTCGTACACATCATGTACCGAACTCCAGAGGCCTCGTCAGACCCTACCTGGATCACACACCTTGTCCGTACACGTCATGTACCGGACTCCAGAGGCCTCGTCAGACCCTACCTAGATCACACACTTTGTTCGTACACATCGTGTACCGAACTCCAGAGGCCTCGTCAGACCCTACCTGGAACACACACACATCGACACGACATAATTCATAATCATTAAATGTCAAGCCATTCCACATTACACTGAAATGTACAATCAAGTATGTAAACCAAAACAACACAAATATCATGATCATCACAACGACTCCTAACCAACATAACACACATTCGGTACACAATACATTGAACAACCACGTGTACAACCATCTCATATGTACATCGCAATCCTGCACAAATGGCACGACGCCTAACACGGATACCAATATATCACTATTATCACAAAGCCTTCAAATTTCGGAAAACACAACCAACTCAAACGGAACATATTTACGGAGGCAAGCAAAATCGTCATACATATCATACGTAATTACTAGTCACAAGATACAAGTCGTATAATAAGATACTTGCCTTAATATCCGCTACCAAACGTTAGAAGAACACGGTTCGACCGGAAGCTCGGACTCAAGAAGACAATGAGCGGAAGGGTTCGACTCGAGTTCTTCACAAGAATTCGACCCTAACAACATAAATTCAATAAATCATCGATCATACGAGGAAGAATAATCGTAGAACGCCCGAAAACCCTCTATGACATTTTAGGACACCTTCAAGGCGTCGGTCAAGAACTCGACCAAAATAACGAATCGATACGATCCAACCATGGGTTAGCAAGGGAAATGATACAATACATCCAAATAATCATCAATCCATCACAATCCTAAGTTAAATCGGATTAAACGGACGAAATCGAACAAAATACCCAAAATCCCCAAAATTAGATTTCTAGAAAATCTGACCTGATTCGCTCGATCAAAGGATGTTATAGGATGGATGATTGATGATATGAACTCCAAAACTTCATGGATTTGTTGACCAACAACATCTCTCCATGATAGGAACAACCTACCAAGGAAGAGAAGTAGAAGAAGGAGAAAAATGGCGAAAAACGAGTGATGGGCCTTAAATAAGCCGCACACGGTGCCGCGACAGCCCAAAAATGGCTCCCGGTGGTCGGCGGTGTGCCGCGCTCACCGGAGTAGCCGCGGCACCCAGACATGGTTTGGCCGAAAAATGCCACAGAGTGTGTCGCGGCCTCGCCAAAGATGTGCCGCGGCCACTGATCGCCGCCAGAATCGCTGAGCACTGCCGGCCGTGACTCGGCCAGAAGCTGCCGAGCACTACCGGCCGTGACTCGGCCAGTGCCGGCATGGGCCCAGGTTGCCCGGCCATGACTCGGTCGGGGCCAACTCCGACGGCCCGAACGACCCCGAAACCCGAACCCGAATACGAATCGATGATACGGTTACGACGCACTCGCAAAGACGAATCTAAGGGCTAAGAGAACACACAATTCCGACCACCCGAAGGCTCGGAATTCAACAACGGAAGTAATTACCCAAAACTTTGGGAAATTACGAAAATGGCCCAAAACGTCCGAAAATCACGATACGCGATCGAAACACCAAACCAAAGCTCGCAACATGAATAATAACATTAAATGAACTTACGAGAAACTCGAAACAACAGTTTCGGACGAGATTCGCAAGAATCAAACTCAAGTGCGGAAAAGTCGCTAAAAAGCTCGGAACTCAGCAAAACGATACCGAAACGAACTCGGATGACAAAAAGTGCAGAATTAATCATTCTCGAAATGACGAAACGGTCATGAGCGAGTCGTCAAAACGGACTCCGGACGAAAAAAAGAAATTTACCGAAAATCGAAAATTGCGGATATTACATTCTACCCTCCTTAAAAGAAGTTTCGTCCCGAAACTTAAAACAAGTAGGAGAAGCAATATCCCGCCGTAAAACTCAACGAGATACGCAAGGAAACACGTAACTTACGCCCATCGGCGAAACGTTACAAGCAACGCAAAGGAATATACGGCGTGAAAACACGCTCCACGACGACCAACACAACGTCGCCGTTAGGGATATAATAAAACCAACAAGTGACAAGCGTCATCAAATGGATAATACAATCAAGTCAATTATCCGAACAATCACGAAACACAATGAACGAAAATCAATACGATTGACCAACCCAACGGTTCATCAATCCAAACGCGAGCCAAACGCTGAAGAAATACGAAATTCCACCGCCCAAGGGTTGGAAGATCGAAACGAGACTAATTTCTCGAACTTAAGGGAATTACGAAGGAGTCTGAACGTTCAACAATCACGAAACGAGATCAACAAAAAAAACCGAACAATCAATGATCAACCACAACGATCGAGTCAACAAAAATCGAATAATCACGTTCGGATCACGAAGAACAATAATGTTCAACCGACAAACTCCGAAGTTCACATCTCGACTCGAGACAAAACATGACCCGGTGAAAACAACAAGATGCGCACACACATAAGATCCACAAGAAAGGGAATAGCAATTGAAAAATCACAACGACAAACGAGTTATTCCGAAACAATACCACACTCGTTCGATCAACAAAAGCAAGGGGCAGGACAAGCTCAGAAAATGTCAAGGAACATACACGAGTCGACAGAGTCGAAAATACAGAGGTACAAAATCCGATCCACTTCGAATAAAAGAACTAATAAAACCAGATGATGTCACTTCCGAACAAGGTTCACAAGAATCGAACCGAACTCGAAAAAAGTCACAGCGATAACCAGATCGACCCACAACAAGATCACAGCTCGTTCGAACGATGAAACCGGAATACAGAATAAGTTCAGAAAGTATCAACGAACACGAGCGAGCCGATAGAATTGAGAAAGAGAAAATGCAGGAGCCAAAAATAATACGGGTATTATATTCGACCTCTTCTAAAAGAAGTGTCGTTCCCGAAACTCACAACACGAAATCAAGGTGACAACACAACAAGCAACCGACAGAAACATCTTTCAAAGGCCTCTCAAAGCCGATCCTGATAACTTGTGCTGAAACGCGAACTCCGAAAGTCTCGGTAGCCAATTCGCAAAACTGAATTCGGTGTCCCTCGAGTACGCACTTGAAATGTGTTACCGTCGAGAAGGACAATTTACACGTGCATGCCCCTGGCACACCACGGTTGAAACGCCTCGGCTCGGCATACCGAAAATACAATGGGGTATAACGTCGCAAAACAACATAGCGGAGATGCCAACTCGGCACAACAAAGAATCATAACACATATCATATACAACAATTACCATCGTAAAGTAATACACACACAAACACTACAGCAATGACGGTATCGTTCGGCGACCTTAACGGCCCGAACAATAACTAGCACACAATTACAAACAACATGAAACAATCACATATGTACACAAACGTACAAACCCAAGCTTTAATACCACACAAAGTGCGATAACACGCAAGCCGCCACGAAATGACAACATTAAAAATCGTCATCACACCTCCCACAAAGGGCTAACAAAACATATGCGTGGCGAACGACTCAACGTTCACCACCAATTCAATCACAATTCGGAGGGCTAACACCCTAACAACAATACCAACATCATACACACCTTCTCCGACCACAAGCAGGAAATGATGGGTTTTTTTAAAAAAAAAAAAAAAAAACGAAAACCACCTTTTGAAAATAATTTAGGAAAAACACCGGTTGATCTTGAGTATCATGTTTCAAAAAAAAATACAAACGGGAAACATCGTTATCGAGACATTGGAGAACCATTTCGCATTTGATAAAAATGAGGACACTTTCTTTTTGTGAAAAACTTTCGGAAATATTCGACCCTCGGGTCTAAGTAAAAGTGTTTCTAAAACATTGGAAATATCTCAAAACATTTTGGTCCTCGAGGTAGAAGAATTTTGAAACATATTGTGGCACCTTGGATGTACCACGAGAAAATAATTCATTTTAAACGTACGTCTCGAAATTTATTTCTAGGATACTCAAGGTTTTCAAAGATAATTCAATGGGCTAGAATGCCCAAAAATCTCGAGTAATTACACGTAACATTATAGCGCTGTGGGTCCCGCTACGAACCCACCAGATAAAAACCATTTACAAAAATGCCAAAAAGGACCGATGACGGTAGTATTTCAAAAACTCACAAAAGCCATTTACAAAATACTAAATACCGTCATAAGAATTTCGCCAAAACGATCAAGGCCATAACGCCAAAAACTCGGTTAAGGAAATCGATTTTCAAAATAAAACTCAGTCGGTAAAATACCGAAAGCCATTACAAAATAACTCACGCAGCGGATAAAAAAAAATACAGCCCAACATGCACAAGACAGCAACACTACTCCTCATATGAACGAAAAATGGGAGTCAAATGATCACATATCACGAAATCAAAATCCATAAGAGGATTCCGTCAATTAACTCATAATCATAAAAATAGCTCGTGTCACACGAGGCACAACACAAAGAAGGGAGACTTACATCCACAGGCCGCACGAAGATGACGGTCGCCCACGATACTAATCTCATCCGACAACATATCCGACACGTTGTGACTACGCACAACTCAACTTGTCACCTGACGACTCGAACGACAAGACAACACATTACTCGACAAACCACGACTCGACTCGACCCGGCTGACACCTAGGTTTCCGCAACCTAAGCTCGATACCATAAATGTAACACCCCAAAACCGTATGGGAATATTACACGCCGTAAACCCTTTCCGCAAGAATCTACCAAAGCAAACGTCCATAAACAACCAAATGCTTGCCCGGCCAGTGGTCAAACAATATAATAATACAGATCGTTAAGGTCACTTACACATAAACACATGCACCGATGAGTTCACACAACACTATAAACATGACAGACTAACAACATTACCCACACAGGGTTCGAAATACAAAACAACCTAAGAAAGAAACAACTCTAACAAAACAAATAAACTCTACCAACTCTCAACTCTTGATTAGTATCGCACTCGTCATCCCCTTGTGCCAATCTCGTGATCGCTCCCCGAACTCGCATGTACCGGACGCAAAACAGACATCCACCCCGAATACTGGGGTTAGTAAAACTCCACCGCTTTTACTAGTGCAAGTATCAAACCATACGAAATGTAACAAGTAAATAGCAACTACGAATTTAATACGAAATCAATTATCAAAATGTTCCTAGAAGTTTTAGAATTTCGAACTCAAGTAAGAGAAATTTGAAAAAGAACACATCATCTCGGGGATTTTTAAAGCAGAAATTCTTTTGGATCTCGAGTCCCAATTTACAAAACCTTTTCGTAAACATTAGGGCCTTAGCCCGATTCTCGTTTCAAAGCATACTAAATAATATATCATTATGAGTCCGAGATCCATATTTAAAATGTTACCCGAACAATCATCGCTACACGATCATTGTTCGTACACATCATGTACCGAACTCCGAGGCCTCAACGGACCTTACCCGGCCACACACACTATTCGTACACATCATGTACCGAACTCCGAGGCCTCAACGGACCTTACCCGGCCACACACACTGCTCGTACACATCATGTACCGAACTCCGAGGCCTCAACGGACCCTACCCGGCCACACACACTGCTCGTACACATCATGTACCGAACTCCGAGGCCTCAACGGACCCTACCCGCCACAACATCGCTCGTATACATCATGTACCGAACTCCGCAGGCCTCGCTGACCCTACCCGGATCACACACCATGTCCGTACACGTCATGTACCGGACTCCAGAGGCCTCGTCGACCCTACCCGGATCACACACTTTGTTCGTACACATCATGTACCGAACTCCAGAGGCCTCGTCGACCCTACCCGGAACACACACACATCGACACGACACAATTCATAATCATTAAATGTCAAGCCATTCCACATTACACTGAAATGTACAATCAAGTATGTAAACCAAAACAACACAAATATCATGATCATCACAACGACTCTTAACCAACATAACACACATTCGGTACACAATACATTGAACAACCACGTGTACAACCATCTCATATATACATCGCAATCCTGCACAAATGGCACGACGCCTAACACGGATACCAATATATCACTATTATCACAAAGCCTTCAAATTTCGGAAAACACAACCAACTCAAACGGAACATATTTACGGAGGCAAGAAAAATCGTCATACATATCATACGTAATTACTAGTCACAAGATACAAGTCGTATAATAAGATACTTGCCTTAATAACCGCTACCAAACGTTCCGAAGAACACGGTTCGACCGGGAAGCTCGGACCCCGAAGAAGACAATGAACGGAAGGGTTCCGACTCGAGTTCTTCACAATAATTCGACCCTAACAACATAAATTCAATAAATCATCGATCATACGAGGAAGAATAATCGTAGAACGCCCGAAAACCCCTCTATGACATTTTACCGGACACCTTCAAGGCGTCGGTCAAGAACTCGACCAAAATAACGAATCGATACGATCCAACCATGGTTTAGCAAGGGAAATGATACAATACATCCAAATAATCATCAATCCATCACAATCCTAAGTTAAATCGGATTAAACGGACGAAATCGAACAAAATACCCAAAATCCCCAAAATTAGATTTCTAGAAAATCTGACCTGATTCGCTCGATCAAATGATGTTATAGGATGGATGATTGATGATATGAACTCCAAAACTTCATGGATTTGTTGACCAACAACATCTCTCCATGATAGGAACAACCCCAGCCGCGGAAGAGAAGTAGAAGAAGGAGAAAAAATGGCGAAAAACGATCATTGGGCCTTAAATAGCCGCACACAGTGCCGCGGCCAATGGGAGTGTGCCGCGGCACAGCCCAAAAATGGCTCCCGGTGGTCGGCAGGTGCCGCGGCTCGGCCGGAGTGTGCCGCGGCACCTGCAGACACGGTTTGGCCGAAAATGCCACAGTGTGCCGCGTCTCGCCAAAGATGTGCCGCGGCCCACGGATCGCCGGCCAGAATCGCTGAGCACCGCCGGCCGTGACTCGGCCAGAGCTGCCGAGCACTACCGGCCGTGACTCGCCAAGGCCGGCCTGGGCCTGGTTGCCCGGCCATGACTCGCCGGCCAACTCCGACGGCCCGAACGACCCCAAACCCGAACCCGAATACGAATCGATGATACGGTTACGACGTACTCGCAAAGACGAATCTAAGGGCTAAGAGAACACACAATTCCGACCACCAAGGCTCGAATTCAACAACGGAAGTAATTACCCAAAACTTTGGGAAATTACGAAATGGCCCAAAACGTCCAAAATCACGATACGCGATCGAAACACCAAACCAAAGCTCGCAACATGAATAATAACATTAAATGAACTTACGAGAAACTCAAACAACAGCTGACGAGATTCGCAAGAATCGAACTCAAGTGCGGAAAAGTCGCTAAAAAGCTCGGAACTCAGCAAAACGATACCGAAACGAACTCGGATGACAAAAAGTGCAGAATTAATCATTCTCAAAATGACGAAACGGTCATGAGAGAGTCGTCAAAACGGACTCCGGACGAAAAAAAGAAATTTACCGAAAATCGAAAATTGCGGATATTACACGATAAGGATGGTCCGACTTGAGAACTCTTCGACTACCAAGGTATACGGTCTTCCTTCCGTGCTCAAGCTGATGGTAGCATGTGCCTTCTTCACATATAGGGCATGCTTTATGCCCCTTAACACTATAACCACACAAGTTTCCATATGCTGGGAAGTCATTAATTGTGCAGAACACCATTGCACGCATCTTAAAAGTTTCATTTTTATACGCATCAAATACATCAACACCTTCCTCCCACAACATTTTCAAGTCTTCAATCAACGGCTGCAAGTAGACATCTATATCATTTCCTGGTTGCATTGGACCAGAAATCATCATAGACAACATAATGTACTTGCGTTTCATACACAATAAAGGAGAAAGATTGTAAATGGCCAATAGAACCGGCCATGCACTGTGCTTGCTGCTAAGATTGCCGAATGGGTTCATACCATCATTACAAAGTCCCAGTCTCAGGTTTCTTGGCTCATTGCCAAATGAAGGAAACAATTGGTTAATTTTCTTCCATTGAGGCGAAGCACCCGGGTGTCGGAGCTTCCCATCAGTTATCCTCTCGTCTTCATGCCATCTCAAGTTTTTTGCCTCCTTTGCACTAGCAAACAAGCGTTTGAATCTTGGTATTATTGGGAGATACCATAACACCTTTGCAGGTGGTTTTTTATTACCAACATCAGAACTAGCATCGCCTTCACCGTCGTTTCGAAGTCCCGCATACTGGACAGGCATGAAAACTTTTGTACTCATTTTGGTACAAAATACAATCATTAGGACATGCGTCAATCTTCTTATACCCCATGCCCAATGGGCACAAGATTTTCCTCGCCTTATAGTTAGAATCTGGTAATTCATTATCCTCCGGAAGCATATGTTTTAACAAACAAAGTAACTCTGTGAAACTTTTATCACTCCACCCATGAGATGCCTTCAACGTGAACAATTTCAATACGGCAGACAACCGTGAAAACTTTGTACAATTGTTGTACAAAGGCTTATCTGCATCAGCGAACAAGGTCTCACATGTCTTGTATGCATGTGCTTGCTCAAAGGCCTCCGCGCCAACATCATTGATCATGTCTTCTAGTCGATCATACATATTCTCATCAACTTCTTCATTTCGGGATACACTTGGCATTTCAAATTCACCATGCCATATCCATCGTGTGTAACTCCTGTTGAAACCATCACAGAGGACGTGTTCTCTGATTTCTTCAACACATAATCGTCTATCATTCAAACAATGACACACGGACAAAGAAACCTCCCATTATTGTTTGGAACATGTCTCCTAGCAAACTCCAAAAATTCTTCCACACCATTCTCATATTCATTACTTGTTCGTGCAACATTTATCCAACTACGATCCATAATTACCTAATTGAGAATAGAGTTCACACGACATTAGTTTATGAGAGGGTTCAAGGTAAGAAATATCCAACAATCTCACTGATAAAACTTTACAATATCCAACAAGATATTTAGCGGTCTGAATTTTTGATGAGGCTTTCAAGATATATGGACTTTATATTTATGCTAATCTTAATAATATTAAAAATTACTTTCTCTTGTACACATTAATATCAATGGGTTATTTTCTCGCATTCTTTGTTGGTTATTTTCCTTCATAAGTTGTAAGTAAACTGGATAATTCATTTAACATCCGTCCCATACAACCGCTGTTAATATATTCATTTAACAGCGGTTTTCTTGGAAACTGCTGTTAAAGTTGTCTAAAAAATTACCAAATTTGCCACCACGTTCATTTAACAGCGATTTTCGTGGAATCACAGTTAAAACACTTATGTGAAATATCAGTTTTATAGTAACGTCATTAATTTTAATTATGTATAAACCAACAAATAAGTCCATCCTAAAAGATAACACAACCAAAAAACACTCCGATTTTCAACATTTTATAAGCCGAGGAACAATTTTTTTATGATTGTTTTTTTATCAGGCTATGTGGTGTTAAGCAAATAACCAATTGAAATAAGCTTTCTAGATTATTCTGAGCTTAATTAAAAAGTAAAAATGTTAAGTTTTGAATTTGGTAACTATTGGACTAACTTTGCAAAATTTTACTAACGGAAGACTAAAACTGCCAAAACTATAAACTTAGGATAGAAACTGTCAAACCTGATTTTCTAGAAACTGTTAATATTAAAACTTTGAGGTGAATATTGTTAATATGGATATTTTTGGACCAAAAATGAAATAATAATTAAACTTTGGACTAAATATGTAAAGTTAAGACCGTTAGGGTTAAAAATGTAACTTTGGTGAAACTTAATGGATTTTTCTGTAATAATATTTTATAAAAATAATAAGAATGTTTTATATATATGTACATATATTTGATGTAAAAACTTGATAAAATTAACTTATATATACGTTATATAATTCGCGTAACTATAATTAATTTTTAACGATATATATATAACGATACATTTATTCATTTCTTTTGAACTTTTATCGTAACATATCGTCTACACACTTTGACTTATTCATGATGATTTTCCATCACACATCGATCATTGATCATTGTACCCACAAGTTATATGTATATATAACTTTGTTCTTGAACTTCAAGCATTTAAACAAACACGAGTTTTGAAACACAAGTAATGACTAATATTCGCGACAAAAACCGGACTTAGACTATCAACTAAAACTTGCCATATCTTTTAGGTTGTGTGTGAAGCCGTTGCCTTGGGCATACAGTAATAAAGGCAGGTTCTGGTTTCGTTACTGGTTAAAAGATCTTTGGCAGAGTGTCATTACTGGTTCAAAACACACACGGATCATCAAAACACACACGGATCATCAAAACACATATCTGACCCACTTATATCTGTCCTTCACTGTCGGTTCTGGTTTCGTTACTGGTTAAAAGATCATCAAATTCACCTGCCATTAAAATATGTCGAAACAACTTCACACCTAGCATGCTTCATAGGCATCTAAGTAAGCAATATCTCACAGCAATATGTCTATTTTAATTTAAGGTACTAGTTCTTGGGATCAAAAAATCTAAAATGAAAGAAGTATTTGAAATTTAGTAACCTACAAATTTAGAATCTAAATAATTCGTTAGTCACAAACAAGTATCATATGCAAAGGATCGTCTTCACATAGTTTCTGTCCTATATTGTAAAACAATAAAAATATTAAAGGACAGATTCTAAAGCTAGAAACATCACAAAGCCTTTTGCCTATAATAAATCGTTAAAGGAACTAATGCCGCTGATAGGAAAGACATAGACTGTATGCCCACTTAGCGCTCTACCACTTAAATTCAATGACGGACTTAACCTACCTTTCCCCATTCGACCCCACTAACGGAACACTATCTGACTCCCACTCACCAGCTAGTGCGCAATGACGACCAGCCCGCAAGTTACTATCTTTTCTTTTATTAGCTGCTATTGATTTTCTTAACAGACAATGAGACGAACAGGATAGTGATAATGAGCTATAAAGCAACGATATTCCTAAAAGGTCGAAGTATGATATGAAAAACGGAGAAAACAAAATCTCAAACCTAATATTATGACAAGAAAAATGGAGAAACCAAAATCCATATTGATATAAAACATACCGATATTCAAGCAGCTTTACCGTACGAGGGCTAGGCGCTTTCTAAGCAAGCTAGTATCGAATCGCAGCTCGTCCCTATTTGACTGGAAGGAAGCTAACCGGCGCAATATTATTTTTCAGGAGATGAATCGCAAGCTAGTATCGAATCGCAGCTCGCTCCAGTCGTGCCGGTTGAACCGTGAAGGATAAATGGAGTATCCGGGGGAGAAGGTTAATGAACGGCAGGAGATAAATCGCGGGGATATGTGAAGGAGAAGGGAATAAACGGGGGAGACGCAGTGAAAGGAGAAAGGAATAAACGGGGGAGAAGGTTAATGTCTTAAGTTGGCCCATTTAATGTGTTGTTATATGACATCGGTTCTTTATTAACCGATGTCAAATATGTATATACTATATCGGTTTTTGATTAACCGATATGAAAGACTGATATTTTAAATCGGGTCCAGATTAACCGATTTTAAAAAGTGATATACTAAATCGGTTCCTTAATAACCGATGTAAAATGAAACCCAATCACTTTTTAAATCGGTTATATTGCAACTGATCTAGAAAGTGCGATATAAAATGGTATTTTTCCACTAGTGGCTGTTTGGGAATTATGTTTAGTACCTTCATCTTGGCATGTTATTTATCAAGAATTTCCTAATGATTGGTTTCATAGTTTATTGTTCCAGCACCGAGTGGAGATATGTGTTCGGTAAGACACCTCTTGGATGATGGTGTGCATGGCTATCCTACGGCATAATTGGAAAGTGCGAAATGATTGGGTGTTTAGCCAACAAGCCCCACCTTCTTCTACAATTTTGCTTAGGGTGAAACATTTGCTTAGTGAGATGATTGAGGATTTTCCGAGGCCAGTTGAGAACGCTTCTAGTGTGCATCAAGTCATGGCTAGATGGGTTCCACCTACATCTTTTTGGTGTAAACTCAACACGGATGCTAGTCTTTATGGTTTGACAGGTTTTGTAGCCGGCGGTGGCTTATTAAGTGATGATATCGGTAAATGGATGGGTGGTTTCTCCCAGAAATATCAAGAGATCACTATTAATGTTGCAGAGTTGTTGACATTGCGAGAAGGCTTGAGGTTTGCTTGGGGACGTTGGGTGACGAAACTTCTTGTTGAATTGGATAGTGAAGTGATTTTCAAGCTGCTCATGAAACGGGACACTTCTTCTCATCCGTTTCACTACCTGTTGAAGGATTGCAGAAAGTACATGCATTTGCCTTTGGAGTTTGAGATTTGTCATGTCCGAAGAGAAGCAAACAAGTGTGGAGATTATTTGGCACGAATGGGTCATAGTGTGATTGGTCTCGAGTTGTGGAATGATCCCCCGCCCACATTACTTGCGTTGATTGAGTCTGATGTAGAGGGTTATCCTCACCTACTTTAGTTTATTTTGTAACTTATTTCTTTTCCGGTGGAGCGAAAAAAAAAAAGATAATTGATATAAGTATGTGAGTATAAACGTAAAAATTTATAAAGAGACAAAAAAAAGAGTTAACGTAAAAATTTGAGCGGGTTGGAGGGAGTTTAAACAAAAATGATAACTCCTCCATTAAAACAAAAAGGCATTTCTTAAAATATACTCACTCTTTTCATGCTAAAGGCTGATAGATGATGTATATTTTGTGTACTTTAAGTAAAAATTTGTATAAATAATGATGATAAATGTGTGGTGGAGATTAAAAGGTAAGAAATATTGATGATGAATGTGTGGTGGAGATTAAAAAGTAAAAGGTAATCGTTTGATTTGATTGTGAAAATTGACATATTTAAAGTTACTAATGGCGAACTTTTTGAGAGAAATGTAAATCGTTGAGCGGGATGGATGGAGATAACTTTTCAAGTAGAACAAAAGGAGTTCTCCCTCCGTTCCAGTCCCATCTTAATATTTGGAAGGAAATTGGTGTATTTTAGGTGAATGGTTGGATGTGATAAATATGTGTGTGTTTGTAAGTATTATTGGTGGGTGTTTGGTGTAGATTAAAAGGTAAAATATATTGATGGTGTTAAAGTTTGGGGTTCCATCTCAAAACCAATTGACAATGAGAGGAGTAGCTCAAAATCTTTATATATTAACTGCAAGACTTGTATTTTCTCGATGTGGGAGTAATGCTTCAACACGCTCCTTCACGCGTAGCCGGAGTCAAGGTTTACAGTGTGGACTTTTTAACTCGGGTGGCGCGGAGCTAGAACATCGTGGGTCGTTGGGCTCGTAAGTGTAGAGAACTTGCTCCGATACCATGTTAAAGTATGAGGTTTCATCTCAAAACTAATTGGCAATGAGAGGAGTAGCCCGATATCTTTATATATTAAATGTAAGGCTTGTATTCTCCCGACGTTGGAATAGTGCTTCAACAAATGGTAGATGTGTAATGAATATTAAAAGAGAAAGTGCGATGATTAGATATGATTAGAAATATCTAGCGTTTTTAAGTAGATATTTTTTTTAGCGAATGTTACATTCCAGGCGGGACCGATGGAGTATTATTTTGACGCTTTAAATTATAAACATAGGATACTCTAAATACACTCAATCAGCGTGGTATAATTTTTTTCTTTTTGTCATGTTAATTGGTTGATGATTTGATGGGAATACTTTGGTGGGGGGAGGACAAAACTATATTAGGAATGGGGAACCATTTTTTCTTTTCTTTTTTTTTTTTTTGTTTTTGGCCCACTCCACTTTTCTTTCATTGTATTGTCACTATCTAAATTTCACTTTTCCCCGCAATTTTCTCACTTTCTTAAACCACGCACACAAAAACACTGGGACGTTAATGTTTGAGTCTAGGGTAATGACAAGAATCATGCATTTAGCTGATAGGTATACTATACAGATACGACAAATATTAAGACAATATTGAATATATACTCATTTAAGATATTGAATTAATTAACACTAGTAGTTCCATATTAATGTTTTTGTTTTGACAAAAATTTTATAAAAATACGTTACAAAAATATTTTTTCACATGAATCTATCGTATAATTTTTGTAAATTTTGCTATTACGTTTTATGAGATAATATATTATCAAAGTTCAACTTGAAAAAAATATACTTCCTTCATTACTTTATTATTGCAACGTGTAACTATTACACTGTTCACATACTCTCTTTTGACCATCTTTTGTGATTTATACATATGAAAAAATATAGTCATGTGAGATGTTATTAGATTCATCTCGAAATATACTTTCAAAATATCAACTTCTTCCCGAAATATACTTTCAAAATATCAACTTCTTATAATTTTTGAAAATAAAAAATTAAAGATATTAATAATCAAAGTTGTGCATTGACAAACGTGAAAGTCCAGATGTTGCAATTATAAGAGAACGGAGGTAGTACTTGATATGAAACAAAATGAGTAATGTAAGCTTTGAATTGTAGGGAGAACTTGCAAAGTACATTTTTGAATACAAATATATTCTTTTTTATTTCAAGCTTAACAATAACTTTTTTGATATTCAAATTATAAGTTTTGACATTTACTCAAAGACATTCAAGTCATCTATTTGAGCAATACATTTAAGTCATCTATTCGAGTAACGCAAACACAATCGAGTCACCTATTCGGGTCAACTAAATTACATATGAATCACATAAATTACATCGGAGTCACCTTACTTAGATCTGAGTCGCCTAAAATGCATTCGAATCACATATTCGAGTCGTCTAAATTTAATATGAATACCTAAAATGCATCAATGAGTCAACTAAATTCCATCTAAAATGCATTTGAATCAGATAAATTTATACTGGAATCACCAATACACCGAATCATCTAAATTTATGTAATCGCCTAAATAAGTTACTCAAATGTAAATAAGTTACTTGAATACATTCGGGTAAAGGTCATAACCGATAAATTGAGACTCAAAAGAGCTGTTGTAAACTTGAGATAAAATATATGCTTATATTTAAAAGGGTACAAATGGAAATTCCCACTAAATTATTTTACATTTTACAATCTCTATATAACCTATGTTGATTTCATTTTAACAATTTATATGGTAATCCATCCGTTTCGTTCAACACTTTACATTTACCCTTTTTTTGTACTTTTAGAAATTTTCTATTTATTCCCTTTTATACAATCAAATTAAATAATCATATTTTACTTTTGAATCTTCATCATACACTCACTATCAATAATTTTTACTTTTTAATCTCCACCACATATTTATCATCATTACTTACATTAATTATTACCTAAAAAATACCAAAGATATCCCCTCAATCAAACTTTGAACGGGACAGAAGGAGTAGGATAGAATTACTTCTGTTTAGATAGGCTATTAATAACACCGTTATTACTCTATTTTTTTTTTTTTGATCGGAAAAGAATTTTATTGCAAGAGGAGTATGAGTAATACCCAAGTTTACTGTTATTAATCTATATTAATTATGATTTATTTGTAGTTCATGACGACAAGAAAAAATTTCTTCACGGCTTTTTTCTTTCTTTTTGAATTTTAGAACTTTGTACGCAACATAACATGAGTTTCAGTGTGTTCCAAAATTAATATTGTAGACAATTTTTTATTTCTTTCGATTTAAGAATATTCTTTCATTCCAAGTTTTAAGAATAACTCTTTTGATACTCAAATTGTCGAAATTGACTTTTACTCGAATAAAATTCGAGTCATATATTATAATTTCGAGTAATATAATTTCGAGTCAACTTCAAAAAAACAATATCGAGTCCAATTCGTGTCACCCGAATACAATTCGGGACATGTAAATAAAAAGTCTCCTAATTCATTCGGGAGATTTAGAAAAAAATCGGGTTACACGAGTCCAATTCGTGTCACCCGAATACAATTGACATGTAAATAAAAAGTCTCTGAATTCATTCGAGATAAAAAAAAAAAAAATCGGGTTACACGAGTCCAATTCGTGTCACACGAATTTTTATATACATCTCCCGAATGGATTCGGGAGAACTTTTTTTTTTTTTTTTTTACATCTCCCGAATTCATTCGGGAGATCCTCTTTTTTTTTTTGTTTTTTTATACATCTCCCGTTCGGGAGACCTTTTTCTGGCTTTTTTTTTTGTTATATCTCCCGAATTCATTCGGGTTTCACCTTTTTTATCCACATTCGGGTTACACGAATTTATTACTCGAATATTCGGGTTATACGAAAAAAAAAAAAATTCGGGTAACACGAATTTATTACTCGAATATTCGGGTTATACGAAAAAAAAATCGGGTAACCCGAATTTATTACTCGAATATTCGGGTTATACGAAAAAAAAAAATCGGCTTCTTCATCTCCTTCCTCGAGTTGACCTTTAAAACAATACTCGATAGGCTTCTTCTTCACGAATCCGAAACACAAAACTCGAACCGGCTTCTTCATCTCCTTCCTCACGAATCTGAATCCCAACGAGTTTCACGAAACAAAGACTTCCTTCTTCACGAATCGAGTTTCACGAAAACAATACTCGAACGGGCTTCTTCTTCACGAATCCGAATCGAGTTTCACGAAAACATTCTTCCGAGTCGTCTTCTTTCTCCCTTCTTCACGAGTTTCACGAATCTGTGGAATTCGAGTTTCACGAATCTTAGTTTCAAGAATCCGAATTATTTCCTCATCCTCGATGGCGAATTCGACTTCCCCGAATAGCGCCGCTGACGGAAATGCCGATTCCGCTGCCGCTTCCGCCGCCGCTGCCACCGAAAACCAGGTAAGATTTTATTTTCGTGTCACTCGAGTATGCTCGTTGCTCGATTTTGGTTTACACATTTTATATTTCGTGTCACTATTTGATTGACCATCTTTTGTGATTTATACATATGAAAAAATATAGTCATGTGAGATGTTATTAGATTCATCTCGAAATATACTTTCAAAATATCAACTTCTTCCCGAAATATACTTTCAAAATATCAACTTCTTATAATTTTTGAAAATAAAAAATTAAAGATATTAATAATCAAAGTTGTGCATTGACAAACGTGAAAGTCCAGATGTTGCAATTATAAGAGAACGGAGGTAGTACTTGATATGAAACAAAATGAGTAATCTAAGCTTTGAATTGTAGGGAAAACTTGCAAAGTACATTTTTGAATACAAATACATTCTTTTTTATTTCAAGCTTAACAATAACTTTTTTGATATTCAAATTATAAGTTTTGACATTTACTCAAAGACATTCAAGTCATCTATTTGAGCAATACATTTGAGTCATCTATTCGAGTAACGCAAACACAATCGAGTCACCTATTCGGGTCAACTAAATTACATATGAATCACATAAATTACATCGGAGTCACCTTACTTCGATCTGAGTCGCCTAAAATGCATTCGAATCACATATTCGAGTCGTCTAAATTTAATATGAATACCTAAAATGCATCAATGAGTCAACTAAATTCCATCTAAAATGCATTTGAATCAGATAAATTTATACTGGAATCACCAATACACCGAATCATCTAAATTACATATGAATCGCCTAAATAAGTTACTCAAATGTAAATAAGTTACTTGAATACATTCGGGTAAAGGTCATAACCGATAAATTGAGACTCAAAAGAGCTGTTGTAAACTTGAGATAAAATATATGCTTATATTTAAAAGGGTACAAATGGAAATTCCCACTAAATTATTTTACATTTTACAATCTCTATATAACCTATGTTGATTTCATTTTAACAATTTATATGGTAATCCATCCGTTTCGTTCAACACTTTACATTTACCCTTTTTTTGTACTTTTAGAAATTTTCTATTTATTCCCTTTTATACAATCAAATTAAATAATCATATTTTACTTTTGAATCTTCATCATACACTCACTATCAATATTTTTTACTTTTTAATATCCACCACATATTTATCATCATTACTTACATTAATTATTACCTAAAAAATACCAAAGATATCCCCTCGCTTTGAACGGGACAGAAGGAGTAGGATAGAATTACTTCTGTTTTGATAGGCTATTAATAACACCGTTATTACTCTATTTTTTTTTTTGATCGGAAAAGAATTTTATTGCAAGAGGAGTATGAGTAATACCCAAGTTTACTGTTATTAATCTATATTAATTATGATTTATTTGTAGTTCATGACGACAAGAAAAAATTTCTTCACGGCTTTTTTCTTTCTTTTTGAATTGGCAAAATGCATTCTTAGGTCCCTGAACTATTAACTTTTCTTTCATCAGGTCCCTGAACTTTTTTTATGTTTTAAGAAGGACCTAAACTATTGAAAAACGAATTCACGTGGTCCATAGTTGACGGAACGTTAGTATGAATATTGCACGCGCTTGTGAGTGCGATTGGAATGGAAAGCGGACTTCTGTGTTGAATTTTTTAATAGGCAAAATGCATCCTTGCGCCCCCGAACTATTAACTTTTCTTTCATCAGCCCGTGAACTATTTTTATGTTTTAATATGAGTGCTGAAAATCACATTGTGGTATTTATGGTGTGCGATAAAATAACAAAAATAATGAATAAATAATATTGGGATTGGATAAAAATATTCATTTAGCGATGTTATTCATTTTATCGAGCGATAATTTGAACATGTTATAAAGACTTGCCCCGGGAAAAATATTTATTTGTTCAGATTATTTGCTTATCGAACTTTCATTTATCGAGGTTTTACTATATGTCACAACAAACTTACTCTAAATAATTTTTATTTATAATTTAAATTTCCAAACTTCTAAGAATATAGATTAATTTTGAGCATGCCATGTACCGTGTATTAATAAACAACAAGGATACATATATAATATAAATGAATTGAACTGAATTGAAATGACCGAATAAATAATAATAATAATAACGAGTAATATAGATTAGAATATATATGTATATAACATCTACAATAATATTGTATATTATGTATATTATATATAATACTATTTATAAGATTAATATAATAATTATATCACATAAAAATATATACAACAATAATAAAATTAGTTATATCACAACAAAAAAATAATAATAATAATAAAAGTTACGTTAATAATACTAGAAATGTTATAATACTATTGGGAATATTGATATCAATAATATTAATAATAAATTTATTGATAATATTACAAATAATATATAATTCTATTGATAATAATGATATTAATAATCATAATAATAATAGTAATAGTAATTAATGACAATAAAATTAGATAATATATATATATAATTGTTATTTATATAATGTTATTGATAATATAAATAATTATAATAAAAATAAAAAATTATAATAAAAATTATTTTATATAATTACTTAGAACACAAATAATGATAATAGTAATTAATAATATTGATTTTAAGTCGAATCAATAATATTAAATTGAATTGAATAATATCAATAAAATCAATTTTGATAAAATAAATTGAGCTCAATTAAAATATATTAAAATTAGGCGTAAAGTACTCATTATTCAATTAGTCAACGTTCAAGCAATTCCGTTCGGTGTTCATAAAATATATTCATATTAACGTTCATAAAATATATTTTGCCACATTTTGCCGTATTATAACATTTCTAGTATTATTAACGTTCATAAAATATATTTTAGGGACCTGATGAAAGAAAAGTTAATAGCCTGCGACCTAAGGACGATTTTGCCTTTTGAATTTTAGAACTTTGTACGCAACATAACATGAGTTTCAGTGTGTTCCAAAATTAATATTGTAGGAATAGCTTGTTTTGCCCTTTGGCATTTAGTAATATTCTTTTCTGTCCCAAGTTTAGTAACAACTCTTTTGATACTCAAATTGTCGAAATTGACTTTTACTCGAATAAAATTCGAGTCATATATTATAATTTCGAGTAATATAATTTCGAGTCAACTTCAAAAAAACAATATCGAGTCCAATTCGTGTCACCCGAATACAATTCGGGACATGTAAATAAAAAAAAAAAGTCTCCCGAATTCATTCGGGAGATTTAGAAAAAAAAATCGGGTTACACGAGTCCAATTCGTGTCACCCGAATACAATTCGGGACATGTAAATAAAAAAAAAGTCTCCCGAATTCATTCGGGAGATGTAAAAAAAAAAAAAAAAAATCGGGTTACACGAGTCCAATTCGTGTCACTCAATACAATTCGTGTCACACGAATTTTTATATACATCTCCGAATGGATTCGGAGAACTTTTTTTTTTTACATCTCCAATTCATTCGGGAGATCCTCTTTTTTTGTTTTTTTATACATCTCCTGTTCGGGAGACCTTTTTCCGCTTTTTTTTGTTATATCTCCCGAATTCATTCGGGTTTCACCTTTTTTATCCACATTCGGGTTACACGAATTTATTACTCGAATATTCGGGTTATACGAAAAAAAAAAAAATTCGGGTAACACGAATTTATTACTCGAATATTCGGGTTATACGAAAAAAAAATCGGGTAACCCGAATTTATTACTCGAATATTCGGGTTATACGAAAAAAAAAAATCGGCTTCTTCATCTCCTTCCTCGAGTTGACCTTTAAAACAATACTCGATAGGCTTCTTCTTCACGAATCCGAAACACAAAACTCGAACCGGCTTCTTCATCTCCTTCCTCACGAATCTGAATCCCAACGAGTTTCACGAAACAAAGACTTCCTTCTTCACGAATCGAGTTTCACGAAAACAATACTCGAACGGGCTTCTTCTTCACGAATCCGAATCGAGTTTCACGAAAACATTCTTCCGAGTCGTCTTCTTTCTTCCTTCTTTACGAGTTTCACGAATCTGTGGAATTCGAGTTTCACGAATCTTAGTTTCAAGAATCCGAATTATTTCCTCATCCTCGATGGCGAATTCGACTTCCCCGAATAGCGCTGCTGACGGAAATGCCGAATCCGCCGCCGCTGCCGCTGCCGCCGCCGCTGCCGCTTCCGCCGCCGCCGCTGCCACCGAAAACCAGGTAAGATTTTATTTTCGTGTCACTCGAGTATGCTCGTTGCTCGATTTTGGTTTACACATTTTATATTTGATTTACACGATTTGCATTCGAATTATAAGATTTGCATTCGATTTACACGATGAAAAAATAAATTAAAATAGAGAAATTTGAATTTGGGAATTAAGTAGCGCCGGTCAACCCCAAATACTTATCGTGTGTTGATATCGTAACTATTGTTTATGTATGAATTGATATCGATTGAATTGATGTCGTGTTGAATTGATTATTTATGTAACCTTGGTAATTCGTATTCGAGTTTCGATTCGAATTTGGGAATGTTATAAATATGGGTATCTTTTCGAATTTAGTTAGTTTGTTTCGTTTAGTTAGTTTATTTCGTTTAGTTAGTTTAGTTCGTTTTTTTTTATTTGTCTTACTCGAATATAGTTTATAAGTTACTCAAATTGGACTAATGGCCTTCCACAATTAGAACGACGCAAATTTATTTATGATTATTCGAATTGACGTAAAACTACTAGAATTAGGATGACTCGGATTGTATTAGAATGTCTCGAATTGCATTAGATGATTGAAATTGAATTAGGATGTCTCAAGTTGAATTAGAATAACTCGATGGAAATAAATCGAATAAATCCCACTGTTACTCGAATTATCCACTTACTTTTTCCCGATTACATATTACTTCAATACACCTGCATGAAGCTAAAATTAAGATAAATTTGAATCGGCAGGTTGTTTGGAAGAGGCCGAATATGCGAGGTTCGAAATGCTCCATAAATGGGTATGTTAGGTTAGGGATTGTTAAGACGATTGTTGCTGAGCTGCGGAGTGTAGGTGATGACACTATTAGGGAGTTTAGAGAGTCGTGTCTTGGACACTTTGTCCGGGAGGAGTGGGGGGGTTTGTATCTAATACCGCATTGCATGCCTTGTTCTCGAACGAGGTAATTAGACCGGATGCACAGGCCGATGAGTTTTGGTTTAGGCTCGGTCATCGATTTATTCGATTATCTAGATATGAGTATGCGTTAGTCACCGGCTTGCGATTCGGAGACTCCGACTTTGATGTACACGGGGACGATGTTCCACCGAGGGGAGCGTGTACGATCGGTATCCGTTGCTCGGGTGGGGGCGATGTTAGACCGTATTCGTGATCGATTTGTCACCGGATATTTTAGAGAGCATCCTTGATGCGCCAAGGTCGCTAAGGTGTCGTGTGTCCGCTATTTGATATTCGGTGTGGATGGTGGCAAGCGTATTGCCGACCGGTGGTTGTGGACATTGGTTGAGGACCGACTCGGTGGGAGAGCTTTCCATGGGGCTTATATTCATATCGATTTTGGTTACGTATTTGAGCGATGTTCCCACCGAGGTCCCCACTGGTTCTGATCCGAGTTACCATTTTTATGGTAACATATACGCTATTATGGTACGTCCTCGCATTCATTAACTTAATTATATACTCAAACTCATAATAAATATTGTTATTGTTTCTTATGTTGGGATTCAATTATTGTTTTCAGATATGGGCTTGCGAGGCTATACCTTCGTTAGCTCTAAATGTGGGACCATGCTCTGAGCTTCTTTCATCCAAATGACCACGTTGTACACGCTGGAAGTTGAAGAAGCTGGGTCATGTTGATTTTACCACATTCTTCGATGATGAGGTAATCAATTATAGGTTTTCAATACGTAAAAAACTTTTGTAGATATTTAAGGTAATAATTACTGAAAATGAATCATTGAATTGTATTTAGATTGATTGTTTTGAGGTGTTATCTCCGACACCTGAGGAGGAGCAGGAGCTGTATATGCAGTCCATTAGTGATGCTGCCAGCGAGCGGGTGCAGTATACGCACAGGATGGCCCTATGCAAGAAGGGTGTGGGGAAGGGGAAGGGGAAGGGGAAGGGGAAGGGGAGGGCTCGTGATGGTGATGCTTCTGTCGGTGATCTAGCCGGAGAGCGTATTGTCCGGCAGCGGACATCTGGTCCGGTTATTTCTGACCCTATAACCAATTTGAAATTAAACTTAATCAATTTGAAATTAAACTTAATCAATTTGAAATTAAACTTAATCGGTTCAAATAAAACGTAATTGATTCAATTTTAATTTAATCAATTTGAAATTTGAACTTAGTCGATTCAAATTGAACATAATATGTTCAAATTGAACCTAACCAATTTGAAATTAAACTTAATCAATTTGAAATTAAACTTAATCGGTTCAAATAAAACGTAATTGATTCAATTTTAATTTAATCAATTTGAAATTTGAACTTAGTCGATTGAAATTGAACATAATCTGCTCAAATTGAACCTAACCGATTTGAAATTGAACCTAAACAATTTGAAATTAAACTTAATCAATTTGAAATTAAACTTAATCAATTTGAAATTAAACTTAATCGGTTCAAATAAAACGTAATTGATTCAATTTTAACTTAATCAATTTAAAATCTGAACTTAGTTGATTCAAATAAAACGTAATTTGATTCAAATAAATGTAACTAATTTTACATCGGGGCTCATTTAGGTCTAAACGATGCTTAGTTGGACATTTTGGAGCAAAGGTGGTCAACGTAATGACATATACTACACTTTTTTTGCACGTCCCTTTTAGACGGAGTTGGTTCCATTGTGAAATCCTCAAATAGTTGGGGAATAACTGCAGTGCAAGTCTTTCTATTGTGCCCCGTGCCTCCGCATCTAAGGCATGTTTGAACTTTACGGGTATGAGTCGAGGACTCAATCACGATGTGTGTCTCCTTTCTTTGGTCGCCCGCTCGCCTCGGATTGTCCGGTGGTTCACAAACTTTTACCTTGATGTTAGCAGGAATGAACCAATCACTGGGTGAGGTAATCGAATCACAAACCGTCCCCACATTTGGCGAAGCGTGGACACTTTATAGTAATCATGTATATACGCTTTGGTCGTGATTTAGGTACCTTATAGCCTGCGGCATGATTGCACGAGATCATATCATGCTGGAACATCATACAACTGCATTTTTGCACTCTCAAGTCCACAACATAATTTTTCCTGTTAGAGGTCACCTTGAACACCCCATCACTAAGAAATTGAACGTTCATGTTCGATCCAGCTCCGACCGCCTTCATCAATATCTCGTATGCATGATACGTTAAAGGTCCAGGACACTCATTTGCATTTTTATGTCGATCAGATATCCATTCTTCTACCACGGTTTGACATACCTCGAGAAGTGCAGAAACGGGCAGCCTTCTAGCCCATAGAAGACGGTTGGTCATGCTTTCAACGGCATTTGAATTCATAACCTCAAATCGCCGGACTGGGCACTTCACACGAGCCCATTTATTTTCACCGACAGTTTCTTTCAAGTAGGTAGTCGCACTGACATGCTATTTCTAAACTTTCCATATGCCTATTATAGTCCTCAATACGATAGTCAGAAGTCGCCGCATTGAAAATTGCAACGACGTGTTGACCATACTTAACCAAATGCTTCTGAACGTGGTAACAACATAACCCGTGATGCGCAAGTGGGAATACCTCTCTAATAGCATTTGCTATGGATTTGTGCCCGTCTGAAACAATCAAGAGGTCCCTTGGACAACCAAAGGTCTCTTTCAATTTGTACATGAAATACTTCCACGACTCATCGCTTTCGACGCCAACTCCAAAAGCAAGTGGAAATATCTGATTGTTACCATCTTTTGTAACAACAACAAATAATACTCCTCGATACTTACCCCGAAGGTGTGTCGCATCAACAACAATAATTGGTCTAGCATAACGAAATCCAGATACCGAAGCCCCCAAAGCATAAAACATGTATTTAAATTTTCAGATTTGCATCAACCACATAATCGGTTATGGTACTGGATTCGTCACCTCCAACATATGCAAGTACGATGGGATCATTCGAAAGAATCGATGGTCTCCATATATCACCGAGATAGCATGGTTGCGAATACTCAATGCCAAGCCATAACGGATCACAAACAATAGTCATTCTTAAGTTGAGCTCGCACTAGCTTCGAGTCATAATCTGTCCTTCCACTAATAGTTTGTCGGACATGTATTCACCGAGCATCTTAGAAGGCAACCGCTTAGGTGCCTTGCGATTTGGGTCAAAATGACACGTATGCTCGCTCGAAGTGCACTCTCCAAAATCCACCCTCCCGGAGGCGCTCAACAAAAATTACAGGTTTTATCTGTACAAACGCGTAATAGCGCCGCTATCGATTTTAGAATACGATAGTCAGACTTCCTTTCCAAATGATATCGCCCAACAGCGTTTTTCAACCTATCTTTGGAGAGAAATACAGACCCTCTTTGTAAAGATAATATATTTGCAGGATGAAATTTCTCGTCCATATCATCATCAACTTCAGAAGGAGACACATATGGAGGTCTACCTGGAATTTTCCACCCAGGACCAGGGGGAGGAGCTGGAGCACCTTCTTCATCTACTAATCGATCGAAATCAAAGCGCCTCCATTCTGGTTCTGGTTCTGCTTCTTTTAGCAATCTTTTGTTGAACATGCCCCTTTTCTCACAATATTTGCAAAATTTTTCAAACCAATGTTTTTGAACCTCGACATCTTCGAGATCGATATCATCGATATTTATGTCGTTATTATCATCATCACTACCATCATCAGCACTACCACCACCACAATTACCACCAACATCACATACATTATTTGAAGGACCGCAACCATCAAATCGAGAACCATCAAATTCCTGAGGAATTTGCATGCTTGAACCCCAATCACCAAATAATCCATACGATTAGAATTGTACGGCACGGAAAAGAGCCGGATCCGTAAGTCAAATTGTGGACCAAATGAGGGAGCTTTTGGAGGAATGCTAGTTGCATTCTGAAGGCTAACAAAAATCACAAGCTCAACATTAGATTGGAACAAGTAATTTATATCAGAATCATTCTTTATCTTCATCTTTCTTCTTTTTTTCCCATCAAAATCAATTGAAAATAGAACATAAACATGTTTTGTTCTATCAGCTTCAACAATAGAGTGGACATTATCTACTATGTTGCATAGTTCACACCAACGGGCACAGGCAATATTTGTTCTTCTCCACCGTGATAGTCCAAATCTTGCCACTTGCCATTAAAACGAATGATAACTTTTTTCCAAAACTCATCTCAAATAATATAAAAAATTTAGGTTATTAACTAAAAATTTACACAATTAAATAGTATTTGAATATTTTTGTTATTTCAAGTATAATCATTATTGGAAATTGAGCGATAAATATACCTTTTATTTTTGCAAATGAAATAATCCTTCTTCTTCGATGTGAGAGAGCTCGAGATAATTAATCAGAGAAAAAAGGAAAAAAATTATCGGTGAGATAATATCAGAAAAGAAAAGTGGAAATATGCTGAGAAATAGTTCAATTCAATGGATGTTGTGGCGTGCCGAGCATGGTATTTTTATAAGTCAAAATTTTATGATAGTTTCGGGTCACACGAATTCGGGTCACACGAATTCGTGTTGAGTAATCCGAACCCCCGAGCTCCTTCATGCGATTCGGTCAATGATGTATTTCGTGACCCGAATAATTACACGAATTTTTTCGTGTGACCCGAAATTTTTTTATGAAATTTTCGGGTCACTCGAATTCGGTTACTCATGCATTCGGGTCACACGAATTCGTGTTGAGTAATCCGAACTCCGAACTCCCTCCTCCTGCGATTCGTCCAATTCAGGAAATTTCCGGAGTCCGAACTCGAATTCGTTTTTCAATAGTTTAGGTCCTTCTTAAAATATAAAAATAGTTCAAGGACCTGATGAAAGAAAAGTTAATAGTTCAGGGACCTAAGGATGCATTTTGCCTTTTGAATTTTAGAACTTTGTACGTAACATAACATGAGTTTCAGTGTGTTACAAAATTAATATTGTAGGAATAGCTTGTTTTGTCCTTTGGCATTTAGTAATATTCTTTTCTGCCCCAAGTTTAGTAACAATTCTTTTGATACTCAAATTGTCGAAATTGACCTTTACTCGAATAAAATTCGAGTCATATATTATAATTTCGAGTAATATAATTTCGAGTCAACTTCAAAAAAACAATATCGAGTCCAATTCGTGTCACCCGAATACAATTCGGGACATGTAAATAAAAAAAAAGTCTCCCGAATTCATTCGGGAGATTTAGAAAAAAAAAATCGGGTTACACGAGTCCAATTCGTGTCACCCGAATACAATTCGGGACATGTAAATAAAAAAAAAGTCTCCCGAATTCATTCGGGAGATGTAAAAAAAAAAAAAAAATCGGGTTACACGAGTCCAATTCGTGTCACCCGAATACAATTCGTGTCACACGAATTTTTATATACATCTCCCGAATGGATTCGGGAGAACTTTTTTTTTTTTACATCTCCCGAATTCATTCGGGAGATCCTCTTTTTTTTTGTTTTTTTATACATCTCCCGTTCGGGAGACCTTTTTCTGGCTTTTTTTTTGTTATATCTCCCGAATTCATTCGGGTTTCACCTTTTTTATCCACATTCGGGTTACACGAATTTATTACTCGAATATTCGGGTTATACGAAAAAAAAAAAAAATTCGGGTAACACGAATTTATTACTCGAATATTCGGGTTATACGAAAAAAAAAAATCGGGTAACCTGAATTTATTACTCGAATATTCGGGTTATACGAAAAAAAAAAAATCGGCTTCTTCATCTCCTTCCTCGAGTTGACCTTTAAAACAATACTCGATAGGCTTCTTCTTCACGAATCCGAAACACAAAACTCGAATCGGCTTCTTCATCTCCTTCCTCACGAATCTGAATCCCAACGAGTTTCACGAAACAAAGACTTCCTTCTTCACGAATCGAGTTTCACGAAAACAATACTCGAACGGGCTTCTTCTTCACGAATCCGAATCGAGTTTCACGAAAACATTCTTCCGAGTCGTCTTCTTTCTTCCTTCTTTACGAGTTTCACGAATCTGTGGAATTCGAGTTTCACGAATCTTAGTTTCAAGAATCCGAATTATTTCCTCATCCTCGATGGCGAATTCGACTTCCCCGAATAGCGCCGCTGACGGAAATGCCGATTCCGCTGCCGCTTCCGCCGCCGCTGCCGCTTCCGCCGCCGCCGCTGCCACCGAAAACCAGGTAAGATTTTATTTTCGTGTCACTCGAGTATGCTCGTTGCTCGATTTTGGTTTACACATTTTATATTTGATTTACACGATTTGCATTCGAATTATAAGATTTGCATTCGATTTACACGATGAAAAAATAAATTAAAATAGAGAAATTTGAATTTGGGAATTAAGTAGCGCCGGTCAACCCCAAATACTTATCGTGTGTTGATATCGTAACTATTGTTTATGTATGAATTGATATCGATTGAATTGATGTCGTGTTGAATTGATTATTTATGTAACCTTGGTAATTCGTATTCGAGTTTCGATTCGAATTTGGGAATGTTATAAATATGGGTATCTTTTCGAATTTAGTTAGTTTGTTTCGTTTAGTTAGTTTATTTCGTTTAGTTAGTTTAGTTCGTTTTTTTATTTGTCTTACTCGAATATAGTTTATAAGTTACTCAAATTGGACTAATGGCCTTCCACAATTAGAACGACGCAAATTTATTTATGATTATTCGAATTGACGTAAAACTACTAGAATTAGGATGACTCGGATTGTATTAGAATGTCTCGAATTGCATTAGATGATTGAAATTGAATTAGGATGTCTCAAGTTGAATTAGAATAACTCGATGGAAATAAATCGAATAAATCCCACTGTTACTCGAATTATCCACTTACTTTTTCCCGATTACATATTACTTCAATACACCTGCATGAAGCTAAAATTAAGATAAATTTGAATCGGCAGGTTGTTTGGAAGAGGCCGAATATGCGAGGTTCGAAATGCTCCATAAATGGGTATGTTAGGTTAGGGATTGTTAAGACGATTGTTGCTGAGCTGCGGAGTGTAGGTGATGACACTATTAGGGAGTTTAGAGAGTCGTGTCTTGGACACTTTGTCCGGGAGGAGTGGGGGGGGGGGGTTTGTATCTAATACCGCATTGCATGCCTTGTTCTCGAACGAGGTAATTAGACCGGATGCACAGGCCGATGAGTTTTGGTTTAGGCTCGGTCATCGATTTATTCGATTATCTAGATATGAGTATGCGTTAGTCACCGGCTTGCGATTCGGAGACTCCGACTTTGATGTACACGGGGACGATGTTCCACCGGAGGGGAGCGTGTACGATCGGTATCCGTTGCTCAGTGGTGGGGGGCAGATGTTAGACCGTATTCGTGATCGATTTGTTCTTGGATATTTTAGAGAGCATCCTGATGCGCCGAAGGTCGCTAAGGTGTCAGGTGTCTGCTATTTGATATTCGTTGTGGATGGTGGCAAGCGTATTGCTGACCGGTGGTTGTGGTCATTGTTTGAGGACCAGACTCGGTGGGAGAGCTTTACATGGGGCTTATATTCATATCAGATTTTGGTTTCGTATTTGTGCGATGTTCCCACCGAGGTCCCCATTGTTCTGATCCGAGTTACCATTTTTATGGTAACATATACGCTATTATGGTACGTCCTCGCATTCATTAACTTAATTATATACTCAAACTCGTAATAAATATTGTTATTGTTTCTTATGTTGGGATTCAATTATTGTTTTCGATATGGGCTTGCGAGGCTATACCTTCGTTAGGCTCTAAATGTGGGACCATGCTCGAGCTTCTTTCATCCAAATGACCACGTTGTACACGCTTGGAAGTTGAAGAAGTCGGGTCATGTTGATTTTACCACATTCTTCGATGATGAGGTAATCAATTATAGGTTTTCAATACGTAAAAACTTTTGTAGATATTTAAGGTAATAATTATCGAAAATGAATCATTGAATTGTATTTAGATTGATTGTTTTGAGGTGTTATCTCCGACACTGAGGAGGAGCAGAGAGTATATATGCATCCATTAGTGATGCCGCCATGAGCTGGTGCGATACGCACAGGATGGCCCTATGCAAGAAGGGTGTGGGGAAGGGGAAGGGGAAGGGGAGGGCTCGTGATGGTGATGCTTCTGTCGGTGATCTAGCCGGAGAGCGTATTGTCCGGCAGCGGACATCTGGTCCGGTTATTTCTGACCCTATAACCAATTTGAAATTAAACTTAATCAATTTGAAATTAAACTTAATCAATTTGAAATTAAACTTAATCGGTTCAAATAAAACGTAATTGATTCAATTTTAATTTAATCAATTTGAAATTTGAACTTAGTCGATTCAAATTGAACATAATATGTTCAAATTGAACCTAACCAATTTGAAATTAAACTTAATCAATTTGAAATTAAACTTAATCGGTTCAAATAAAACGTAATTGATTCAATTTTAATTTAATCAATTTGAAATTTGAACTTAGTCGATTGAAATTGAACATAATCTGTTCAAATTGAACCTAACCGATTTGAAATTGAACCTAACCAATTTGAAATTAAACTTAATCAATTTGAAATTAAACTTAATCAATTTGAAATTAAACTTAATCGGTTCAAATAAAACGTAATTGATTCAATTTTAACTTAATCAATTTAAAATCTGAACTTAGTTGATTCAAATAAAACGTAATTTGATTCAAATAAATGTAACTAATTTTACATTGGGGGCTCATTTAGGTCGAAACGATGCTTAGTTGGACATTTTGGAGCAAAGGTGGTCAATGTAATGACATATACTACACTTTTTTTGCACGTCCCTTTTTAGACGGAGTTGGTTCCATTGTGAAATCCTCAAATAGTTGGGGAATAAGCTGCGGCAAGTCTTTCTATTGTGCCCCGTGCCTCCGCATCTAAGGCATGTTTGAACTTTACGGTATGAGTCGAGGACTCAATCACGATGTGTGTCTCCTTTCTTTTGGTCGCCCGCCTCGCCTCGATTGTCCGGTGGTTCACAAACTTTTACCTTGATGTTAGCAGAATGAACCAATCACTGGGTGAGGTATCGGAATCACAAACCGTCCCCACATTTGGCGAAGCGTGGACACTTTATAGTAATCATGTATATACAGCTTTGGTCGTGATTTAGGTACCTTATAGCCGCATGCATGATTGCACGAGATCATATCATGCCGAACATCATACAACTGCATTTTTGCACTCTCAAGTCCACAACATAATTTTTCCTGTTAGAGGTCACCTTGAACACCCCATCACTAAGAAATTGAACGTTCATGTTCGATCCAGCTCCGACCGCCTTCATCAATATCTCGTATGCATGATACGTTAAAGGTCCAGGACACTCATTTGCATTTTTATGTCGATCAGATATCCATTCTTCTACCACGGTTCGACATACCTCGAGAAGTGCAGAAACGGGCAGCCTTCTAGCCCATAGAAGACGGTTGGTCATGCTTTCAACGGCATTTGAATTCATAACCTCAAATCGCCGGACTGGGCACTTCACACGAGCCCATTTATTTTCACCGACAGTTTCTTTCAAGTAGGTAGCTGCAGCTGGACATGCTATTTCTAAACTTTCCATATGCCTATTATAGTCCTCAATACGATAGCTGTAAGCTGCCGCATTGAAAATTGCAACGACGTGTTGACCATACTTAACCAAATGCTTCTGAACGTGGTAACAACATAACCCGTGATGCGCAAGTGGGAATACCTCTCTAATAGCATTTGCTATGGATTTGTGCCCGTCTGAAACAATCAAGAGGTCCCTTGGACAACCAAAGGTCTCTTTCAATTTGTACATGAAATACTTCCACGACTCATCGCATTCGACGTCGCCAACTCCAAAAGCAAGTGGAAATATCTGATTGTTACCATCTTTTGTAACAACAACAAATAATACTCCTCGATACTTACCCCGAAGGTGTGTCGCATCAACAACAATAATTGGTCTAGCATAACGAAATCCAGATACCGAAGCCCCCAAAGCATAAAACATGTATTTAAATTTTCCAGTATTTGCATCAACCACATAATCAGTTATGGTACCTGGATTCGTCACCTCCAACATATGCAAGTACGATGGGATCATTCTGAAAGAATCCTGATGGTCTCCATATATCACCGAGATAGCATGGTTGCGAATACTCAATGCCAAGCCATAACGGATGTCAAACAATAGTCATTCTTAAGTTGAGCTGCACTAGCTTCGGAGTCATAATCTGTCCTTCCACTAATAGTTTGTCGGACATGTATTCACCGAGCATCTTAGAAGGCAACGCTTAGTGCCTTGCGATTTGGGTCAAAATGACACGTATGCTCGTTCGGTAAGTGCACTCTCCAAAATCCACCCCTCCGGAGGCGCTCAACAAAAATTACAGGTGTTTTATCTCATACAACGGCAGAATAGCGCCGCTATCGATTTTAGAATACGATAGTCGACTTCCTTTCCAAATGATATCGCCCAACAAGCTTTTCAACCTATCTCGAGAGAAATACGGACCCTCTTTGTAAAGATAATATATTTGCAGGATGAAATTTCTCGTCCATATCATCATCAACTTCGAAGGAGACACATATGGAGGTCTACGGAATTTTCCACCAGGACTGGGGAGGAGCCGGAGCACCTTCTTCATCTACTAATCGATCGAAATCAAAGCGCCTCCATTAAGTTGCAGTTCCGCTTCTTTTAGCAATCTTTGTTGAACATGCCCCTTTTCTCACAATATTTGCAAAATTTTTCAAACCAATGTTTTTGAACCTCGACATCTTCGAGATCGATATCATCGATATTTATGTCGTTATTATCATCATCACTACCATCATCGGCACTACCACCACCACAATTACCACCAACATCACATACATTATTTGAAGGACCGCAACCATCAAATCGAGAACCATCAAATTCTGAGGAATTTGCATGCTTGAACCCCAATCACCAAATAATCCATACGATTAGAATTGTACGGCAGGAAAAGAGTGGATCCGGTAAGTCAAATTGTGGACCAAATGAGGAGCTTTTGGAGGAATGCTAGTTGCATTACGAAGGCTAACAAAAATCACAAGCTCAACATTAGATTGGAACAAGTAATTTATATCGAATCATTCTTTATCTTCATCTTTCTTCTTTTTTCCCATCAAAATCAATTGAAAATAGAACATAAACATGTTTTGTTCTATCGCTTCAACAATAGAGTGGACATTATCTACTAATGTTGCATAGTTCACACTAACGACACAGGCAATATTTGTTCTTCTCCACCGTGATAGTCCAAATCTTGCCACTTGCCATTAAAACGAATGATAACTTTTTTCCAAAACTCATCTCAAATAATATAAAAATTTAGGTTATTAACTAAAAATTTACACAATTAAATAGTATTTGAATATTTTTGATATTTCAAGTATAAACATTATTGGAAATTGAGCGATAAATATACCTTTTATTTTTTGCAGTCGAAATAATCCTTCTTCTTCGATGTGAGAGAGCTCGAGATAATTAATCAGAGAAAAAAGGAAAAAAATTATCGGTGAGATAATATCAGAAAAGAAAAGTGGAAATATGCTGAGAAATAGTTCAATTCAATGGATGTTGTGGCGTGCCGAGCATGGTATTTTTATAAGTCAAAATTTTATGATAGTTTCGGGTCACACGAATTCGGGTCACACGAATTCGTGTTGAGTAATCCGAACCCCCGAGCTCCTTCATGCGATTCGGTCAATGATGTATTTCGTGACCCGAATAATTACACGAATTTTTTCGTGTGACCCGAAATTTTTTTATGAAATTTTCGGGTCACTCGAATTCGGTTACTCATGCATTCGGGTCACACGAATTCGTGTTGAGTAATCCGAACTCCGAACTCCCTCCTCCTGCGATTCGTCCAATTCAGGAAATTTCCGGAGTCCGAACTCGAATTCGCTACAGGAAGGTTGAAAATATGGATTACCGGAGTCCTAAATTTCGGGTTACACGAGTTCAATTCGTGTCACCCGAATACAATTCGGGACATGTAAATAAAAAAAAAGTCTCCCGAATTCATTCGGGAGATGTAAAAAAAAAAAATCGGGTTACACGAGTTGGACTCGTGTCACCCGAATACAATTCGTGTCACACGAATTTTTTTTATACATCTCCCGAATGAATTCGGGAGAACATTTTTTTTTTACATCTCCCGAATTCATTCGGGAGATCCTCTTTTTTTTTTGTTTTTTTATACATCTCCCGTTTGGGAGACCTTTTTCTGTTTTTTTTTTTTATATCTCCCGAATTCATTCGGGAGACCCTCTTTTTTTTTTAAATTTTTGTACATCTTCCGAATTCATTCGGGAGACCCTCTTTTTTTTTTTAAAATTTTTTATAAATCTCCCGAATGTATTCGGGAGACCTCTTTTTTTTTTTTTTTTAAATTTTTTATACATCTCCCGAATGTATTCGGGAGATGTTTAAAAAAAAATTCGTGTGACACGAATTGTATTCGGGTGACACGAATTGGACTCGTGTAACCCGATTTTTTTATATCTCCCGAATTCATTCGGGAGACCCTCTTTTTTTTTTTTTTTAAATTTTTGTACATCTCCCGAATTCATTCGGGAGACCCTCTTTTTTTTTTTTTTAAATTTTTTATACATCTCCCGAATGTATTCGGGAGACCTCTTTTTTTTTTTTTTAAATTTTTTATACATCTCCCGAATGTATTTGGGAGATGTTTAAAAAAAATTCGTGTGACACGAATTGGACTCGTGTAACCCGATTTTTTTTATTTTACATCTCCCGAATGAATTCGGGAGACTTTTTTTTTTATTTATATGTCCCGAATTGTATTCGGGTGACACGAATTGTACTCGTGTAACCCAAAATTTGGACTCCGTGTATATTTTCAACCTTCATCGATATTGTTTTTTTTAAATTGACTCGAAATTATGTTACTCGAAATTACAATATATGACTCGAATTTTATTCGAGTAAAGGTCAATTTCGATAATTTGGGTATCAAAAGAGTTGTTACTAAACTTGGGACAAAAAAAAATATTGCTATATACAAAAGGGCAAAAAAATTTTTCTCCCATTAATATTACGTGTTGTGCCTGGGTGCAATAGGTCAAGGCCTATGATTGAATGATATGACCCAGCCCAAAGAAAAATAAAGCCCAGTACAGCAGCCATTGACTCGCAAGCAACGAAACTTTTTTGTTGGATAAGGAACAAAATAACTGCTACATTCGCCCCTTTCAAAGTTTTATACTTCTATAAAAAAATAATCTATTTATTAAGTTTACAGATATTACTTTTTACAATCAAATCAAACAATCACTTTTTATTTTTAATCTCCACCATACATTCATCATCAATTTTTTTAGTTTTCAATCTCCAACACATATTTACCATCATTACTTATACCAATCATTACCTAAAATACACTAAATAATTTCTGCCACCCTTAAGCTGAGAGAGAGAGAGATTAGTTTTTGGCAAAAGATACTTTTAAGGCCGGCTTTAGGAGGTAATGGAAAGGAATCAACAAAGTGATGGAAAGGGACAATTTTTGATCCCCCTGCTTGTTTGCTTATCTTCAAAGAAAGAGAATTGTACCTTGGTGTGGGAAGGTGGCAGTGATCTGGGCTGGGGGAGGTAGTGATATTTTGGGGTGGAAATGGTGGTGGTTCAGTGGTCTGAAGTGGAGGGACGTGGTGGTGGAGCTGGCGGCGATTTGGTGGGGGAGGTGGTGGTAGTCCGGGATGCGGAAAGTAGTGGTTCCGACGGTACGTGGTGTCGGGGTTGTGGTTCTGGTGGTCTGGGGTGGGCGAGGTGGTGACTCTTGCGGGTAGTGGTGATGGCTAAGGTGGTGGTTTGAATGAGGTGGATTGGGTTAGGGTGGCGGAAGGTGAGGGTGTTGGCATAGGGGAAAAGGATTTGGGTAACCTTGGGAAGGGGTGGGGAATCAAGGTATTGGGTTTGGAACCGCCACTTTTGAAGGAAGGTTAAAAGTTGTATAGTTTTTAAACTCTTTTGCGTTTGCAGAAGCGTATTTAAATGCGGAATGTAAACAACGCAAAATTTATAGAGGTTCGGTCAAATATGCATACGTCCTCTCCCCGAATCTTTTTCGATAGGCTTAACATAAACCTTTCCACATTGTATTCTATCGGTCTGAGGTAAACCGTTACAATCTTGTCTTATATCGGTCCAAGATAAACCGTTACAATCTTGTCTTTTTGTCGGTCCAAGATAAATCGTTTTCCTTTTCTATCAGACAAGGAATCAATCCTTTTCTATCAAACAAGGAATCAACCTATCTACCTTTCGATTGGTACTAGACAAACCTCACTCGGATTTATATTTTGATTCTAATAATGCCGGATACTTGATCCTAATAATACCGAACCAAATCTACAATCCTTTCTTTCCTCTCGTGTATTGGTTGAGTGTATCGAACACTCGAACTCTAACAATTAAGCTCGATTACAACAACAATAATGAAGATAATGATATCTGAAGTATATAACCTTTGCTTGAAGTTGTTGTATGGTGAATACCATATGAAGTGGTATTTATAAGCTTCAAAGCCTAAACTAGTTGTTGGTCACTGCCTTCTTCATAGCGTACGCTATGCATCCTCCGTAGCATACGTTAAACGTATGACGTAAGTTAACCATTCCTATTACGTACGTTATTCGTTGCTCAATTCAGTCCAGTAGCTTCTGCCTCTTCCTTAGCGTACGTTAATGTTTCCCTATTGCGTACGTTAAATTTCATGTATCCGCTGCATGTTTTTTGACCTTCTAGAATCAATCCAACAGATTAATTTATTTGAATTCGAAATTCACCATGCATAGCGTACGTTAAGTGTTCTCTATTATGTACGTTAAGCTCCGTTTATAACGTGCGCTAACCTTGCACCATATCGTGCGTTATCTGCTTCGATGCTGAATGCAGGACTCGCTGACTCGATATGTTGCGTACGTTATTCTTGTTGATACCGTACGTTAGCTGCACTAGTGTTTACTTCTTTGCTTTTCTGTTTGTCTCGAGTGTCTTCGACTTCTTGTTGATTAATTTTTATTTTTCTTTGTGATCCAGCCACCATGACCATCATCTAAAAGCAACCCATCATCTAAAAGTCACCCATCATCTAGAGCCACCTCCACCTACTCCACCTTCACCACCTACCAAGCCACCCTTGTTGACATTGTGGTTTAGTTATTTGCAACTAAGGACCTCTAGAATTAGTATAAATAAGTATGTTTGGTCATTTGTAATAGCATCTTGAGTTGAAGAAGTAAATTGAGTCTTGTTAGAGAGTTTTCTCTCTCTTGTTCCTGAGCCATACTTTTGGTACCGGAGCAAGTTCTTAGATCCCGGGTTGAGTTTGAGTGAAAAAATCAACGAAAAGTTAAGTGTATTTTTTTTTGTGAGAAAGAGTGTCGTCTGCCAAAAACTCCACTTTGCAGCCATCTTTTCACAAAACTAACACCGCCATAACGTCTGGAACGTCGAAAAACCTTGGGAACCCAAGTTTCGCGTCCAACGGAGCCTCCACCCGCCGCCACGAAGGTCACCGGAAAATTCGCCGGAAATTTTCTCGTAGCCGAAAAATCCACTGGAAAAATTCCAGTCGCCGGAAAGTGCAGAGCTGCCGCCGGGCCACTGCCGGAAAACTGTCGGAAATTTGAGGTTGAAGACAACCCATGTCACCATCCATGTCATTATGCCACGTCACACCGTCAACCACTCTCTTCACGCCACGTGTCAAGAGAGCCACCTTAGCGCCACCTCATTGCCACTCACTGTGACATCACCAGTCATATTTTAACCAATCAAAGTCTGACCAGTCATAGTCAGATTTGACCCGAAAAAAATTTGTGGTTGCAGATAATCTGACGCTCCACATCAGAAATGAATTATTTTTTTTACAAATTTATTCATTTTTCAACATGCCTCCGCGAATACAACCTCTACGAGACATTGAAATGACAGAGACGCACTACTACTTTCAAATTTTCCCTTAACAATACTCTTCTATCTTTTGTCCAAACTTCCCTTACCCCTATCTTGATTTTTCGATTGGTATTTTCATGGATCAGAATACCCCGTGGAGTAAGTAGTATTTCCTCCCTCTTTTATACTTCTCTAATTTTTACCGCCACATACATCATGCCTCGAATTCGTCATAATGTTGCTTATCAACCTCCCTCGCTATTTCCGTTCGTATTCCATGGATAAATCTTGCCATGGTCTCCTCCATCGAGTCTCTCAAATCGTTCTAGATCATAAGCATTTCCATTTCCTTTCGATATATCCTTGTTTTAAAGACTGTAAACGAGTAATTAGTTCTTTAAAATAATAGTTCCTCATCTCGTTCTTCTCCTTTCATTTTTATGTTTGCTTATCTTCAGAGAAAGAGAATTGTACCTTCGGGGTGGGAAGGTGGCAGTGATCTGGGCTGGGGGAGGTAGTGATATTTTGGGGTGGAAGTGGTGGTGGTTCAGTGGTCTGAAGTGGAGGGACGTGGTGGTAGAAATGGCGGCAGTTTGGTGGGGGAGGTGGTGGTAGTCCGGGATGGGGAAAGTGGTGGTTCCGACGGTACGTGGTGTCGGGGTTGTAGTTCTGGTGGTCTGTGGTGGGAGAGGTGGTGACTCTGGCGGGTAGTGGTGATGGCTAGGGTCGTGGTTTGAATAAGGTGGATTGGGGTAGGGTGGCGGAAGGTGAGGGTGTTGGCAGTAGGGGAAAGGATTTGGGTAACCTTGGGAAGGGGTGGGGAATCAATGTGTTGGGTTTGGCACCGCCACTTTTGAGGGGACGTTAAAAGTACAATGTACAGTTTTTAAACTCCTTTACATTTGCGGAAGTGTATTTAAATGCGGAATGTAAACAACGCAAGATTTGTAGAGGTTTGGTAAAATATGCATACATCATTTCCTCGAATCTTTTTCGATAGGCTTAACATAAACCTTTACACATTATATTCTATCGGTCTGAGGTAAACCGTTACAATCTTGTCTTCTATCAGTCCAAGATAAACCATTACAATCTTGTCTTTTTATCGGTCCAAGATAAATTGTTTTCCTTTTCTATCAGCCAAGGAACCAATCCTTTTCTATCACACAATGAATCAAGCTATCTAGCTTTCGATTGGTACTAGACAAACCTCACTCGGATTTAGATTGTGATTCTAATAATACTGGATCCTTGATCCTAATTGTAACACTCCCAAATCCTATTGGGTTATTACAGTGCTGTGGACCCCACGTCAGGAGATCCACCAGGCGAACATGACTAAAATACATTAAATTAACCAACTAGGGAAAATCATAGTCCCTACCATGATATCCGACACAATATTCCGATGAGGAATTTTAACGACAATGATGGTTCTACATGGCTAAAAATGAAAATACAAGCACACCCACGAGCCTTGCTCGGGTAATACATAATGACAATGACTGACAAACTCGAGAGCACTCCAATTGACTGACCAACATGAACAACTCGGACTAGTATCACTCGAATCCCTCGTCGCCATCATCATGCCCCTGTGTCTCAACTCTCTCCTCGCAAGCACCTAAAACATGAAAACATGTTCCGCCCCCACGGGGTCAGTCGTCCAGGTAATGAACATCAAATACATGTATAACATGATATGCATCCAAAGGCAGAATGAAACGGTACAATGATAATAATAATACGAAATGCTCACAAACCAAGGTAAGAACCGAGCATTCGTGAAACATTATGCCCACGACATACTATTAATACATGTTCAATAGGTTAGAACATAAGTGCCCAACGGCGAATCATAATCATAGAGTACCACAATGAATTACATGACATGAACCAAACCAGAACTGAATTAAATATGAATCACAATGAATTACATGAAGATGAAACAAACCAGAACTGAATTAAATATGAATCACATTGAATTACATGAAGATGAACCAAACCAGAACTGAATTAAATATGAATCACAATGAATTACATGAAGATGAACCAAACCAGAACTGAATTAAGTATGAATCACAATGAATTACATGAAGATGAACCAAACCAGCCCGAAGCTGTACCAATGAAGGCCGAAGCCACGGCACGAAGACGTATCGAAATGAAACCATACAATGGCCGTTGACCTACTGAGCTGTAGGTGTTGGGGGAAACAACCGCGAAGGTTCAGGCCCCACCAAAATTACCCCATAATGAAACCATCCAATGGCCGTTGACCTACTGAGATGTAGGTGTTGGGGGAAACAACCGCGAAGGTTCAGGCCCCACCAAACTTACCCCATAATGAAACCATTCAATGGCCGTTGACCTACTGAGATGTAGGTGTTTGGAGAAACAACCGTGAAGATTAAGCCCCACCAAACTTACCCCATAATGAAACCATCCAATGACCGTTGACCTACTGAGATGTAGGTGTTGGGAGAAACAACCGCGAAGGTTCAGGCCGCACCAAACTTACCCCATAATGAAACCATCCAATGACCGTTGACCTACTGAATTGTAGGTGTTGGGGGAAACAACCGTGAAGGTTCAGGCCCCACCAAACTTACCCCATCGAGCACTAGCCGAGACTAGCCTCCAAAACACAATTAATCATAAACGGAAAGAATCCCAAGATTACCGAATTCACGAGAATGATAGTGTGCTGCCTTGAGTCGGCCAACACGATAATAATGACTCACGGATGGGCACTGTCCTCGGCGGTCCCAATTCAATACCTCGATTACCTTAGGATGGTCAATCGATAACAACGACACAACGGATGGGAACTATCCTCGACAGCCCCAATTCAATACCTCGATCGCCTTAGAATGGCCAACCGATAACAATGATGCAGCGGATGATTTAATACCTCGATTGCCTTAGAACGGCCAATCGATAAAAATGATGCAGGGAATGTTTGAGTACCTCGATTGCCTTAGAATGGCCAATCGATAACAATGATATAATGAATGATTGAGTACCTCAATTGCCGTAGAACGACCAATCGATAACAATGATAGAATGAATGATTGAGTACCTTGATTGCCTTAGAACGGCCAATCGAGAATAATGATACAATGAATGATTGAGTACCTCGATTGCCTTAGAACGGACAATCGATAACAATGATACAATGATTGCCTCGGCACCTTTAATCGGTTACCGACGACGAAGATGAGAAATGAATATGTCAATGCCTTCAATCGGCCAAAACAACATCAAGGAAAAAACTCCAACATTAATAACAATGATTACAACGACGTCTTAGATCGACATCAATATTAACAACAACAATCGATACATCGATACCGCGAACCGGCGATCGACAATAACATTAACAACGAGTATCCCAATGCCTTGAACCGGACATCAATGAATGATAATAAACATTTAGCATAATTGCTGAAGAGTATCATATCAAACGATCCCCTAATATCAATGAACTTATGAAGTGACTAAGTCTCGGAATGATACAACACATTCATACACATATATGATAATATTAATCTCATTGACTAGTACAAGTATAAAACTTGCCTCAACCGAAGGTGATGAATTCCTTCCACGAAAAACGAACGGCGCCCTCCGATAAACACAAGCGCTCGAACAACCTTGAATGAAATACAATTCATTCAATAACGCAATATCAATCGACAACAACACAACGATCGAAGAAAACTCTTTGAGACATTTCATCGACACTAAATGTTCAAAGTTCCTCAAGAACCTAAGAATCATCAATCGGGTTGAACGAATCGAAGATATGGATATATAATCCATAGAACATGTCTAACAACAGCTAATAACCTCAATCGATCCATTAAAATCGGGCGGAAAATGAAATCAAAACCAAAACTCCCAAAATGGACAATTCTAGAAAAACTAAGAGAATTACCTTGATTCGACGAATAAGAAGGATTAGATGTTGATATGATCACCTAAAGCCTTCTCAAAACATGATTGGATGGAGTAGAATCGATCATAATCACAACCCTAGTCGGATCGCCCGACTACTGTAATACCCGAGATTTCTGCTATGTATTTGGAACTTGTGATATTGTAATTGTTGCATTTTGATCTGAGTATTATTCTCCGTATTTCGTAATCCGGTGTTGTTGAGCGTATGATTTCATGAATGTGATTTAAGATTGTGATTCTGCGCCTGTAGCGCACGCTATCGACTAAGTGTAGCGTACGCTAACTTGGATCCATAGCGCACGCTGTGAAGGAACCTTAGCGCACGCTATACGTGGTCAATATGATTGAGACATGTTGGTAGATGAGATCAGGCCGGGGATCTTGGTCGGATTATGTCGGGATGAACCTGGACGGCTTTCGGGAAAAAGCCAAGTCAACGCGTTAGCGCACGTTTATATGTGGATAGCGCACGCTAAAGGCTGAGTACAGTGAAATCAGTAAGCTTCAAATAGCCGTTAGCGCATGCTATGAATATGGACTAGCGCGCGCTAATAACCATTTTCTATATATAGGACAACATCCTTTTTCATATTTTCAGACTTTTCACTTCCCACATCCGAATTCTTGAACTTAGAGAGTCACTCTCTTCATCATAAACACTTCATATCAGCATCCTAGCCCGAGTTGAAGATTGTAGATCATTGGGGATTGGTGTTCAAGCCTTCGGCGTTGGATTGCTTCGAATTCCTCCTTGTTCTTCACTACTTTGAGGTAGGTGATTCTTCACCAATATTAAGTACTAGTATGGAGGACGTTTTGATCATGATTATCTAGTCAGTTAAATTCGTTAGTAGTCGAACATCATGTGTTAGAAGGATATTTTTGACGTTTCGGCACTTATTCATCGTATGATCCATTGAACCTTTTTAGTATATGGACTCCTAAGCATATTCATGTATCTTCAAAACCGATTATGACCAGTATATGGAGATTACCAAGTTCTTATGCCCTTACATAAAGGAATCATACGTTTTGGGACATGAAATGGATTGGACTTAAGATATTTCTTAAAGATCAAAGATGAATTATGGTGTTGTGATGATTATACGTATCCTTGTATCTCATAGTCATTTAATACGTAAAGATCTTTCACAAACCGTATGAGCATGATATGCACGGAGATGGCATGTATTAACACTGAAGATTTCATGAGTTTCATCACATTTAGCTCAAGTTTTACGCGTGAAGAATCGCCATGCAGCGATTAGCGCACGCTAAGATAGGTATATTAACGCGGCGCTATCGGGAATGAATAACGTGCGCTACGTTTGGTATGTAACGACGTTATGACATCAGCAGATAACACCGATCGAGAGGGTCTGTGCAGACAACTAGCGACGCTAGACTTTATTATTTGCGTACGTTAACGGGCAGGCTTAGCGCACGTTACGTAGAGTACGTAGCGCGCGCTAAGTAGTTCAGGCAGAATTCATTTTTAGAGCTTGCGGCCGTAAACCGGATTGTTAGACGTTCGTACGACTTGAGAGAAATTCTTTATTATTTCTTAGGTCCGAGCCTTGCATAGGGGACGATCGAGGGGCGGTGGCATACAGACGCGTGTCATTTGTTGGAGTATTTCATTCTTGCCATTTTCGAGGCAAGTATCATATGTTGAGTTTGATCTATATTGGAACTTTGATCATGCATATGGTTTTGTTCATGTTGTCGAATATGAGATTTATTTCTTTAATTTCTCGTGGTATTCGTTGTTAATTGCTCGTATTGATGAACATATTGAAATGCATATATATATATATGCATAATTGATTGGTTTATGATATAAATGATCCGAGGGGGTCATGAGGATCTATGCTGAGGGCGCTGGATCGAATGTCCACCGTGCGTTGGTCCGACGGGATCATCATGGGGATCTATGCTGAGGGCGCTGGATCGCTGGACGGGTTTTCCACCATGCGTTGGTCCGACGGGATCATCATGGGGATCTATACCAAGGGCGCTGGATCGCTGGATTACCCTGCATTGTGTTGATGGAATCATGAGGATTCACATCATTGGATTCCGATGACGGAAGTCCGTTTTGCATGTTTTATGATGCACTGATGATTTATGTATTATGATACTTGTACTAGCATTGTTTTGCTAACCCCTTCGGGGGTGGACATTGTTTTGATGTTCAGGTAATCGAGGAGCGGGGAAGCAACCACAGTACCGACAGGACGATGAAATGGCTCAGTGATGTGGTTGATGTTTATTGTTATTATGATTTGTCTTCTTGGTTCACTTTAGTACTCGAGTACGTGTGTTTTAATAATGTCATTTTCGATATGGTTGTATAAGTTAAGTCTTTGGACCAGTTGAACCAGTTCTGTATTTTGAACTTCAGTTGTAAGGTTGAATTATATTTGCATTTCTTTTATTTAGCCTTGTAAATCCTTACTTAAAGGGTTTACGACGCTGTAATTATTCCGAATATCTCGGGGTGTTACAGAATATGGTATCGGAGCTAAGATTCATGGATATCTTGGCAGTCGGGTTAGTTGGGTCTGTTTGCGTTATTTGATTATTGGTCGTTTGTAACATCACTGCTGAGCCGGCATCATCGTGTGGACCGTGGTTGTAAGTTTCCTAATCTCAAATACTACCGTTTTATTTAATTCATGTTTTGTAAACATTGATGGACTTCCTTTTAGAAAGATTGCCCTGGATATTGAGTATCTGTGTTTACAGTATGTTGAGGGGAGGTCGTGGACGCGGACGCGGTCGTGGACGCGGACATGGAAATGCGAGACAAGAAGATTCGGTGTCTACACGAGAAATAACCGCTAGTCGAACGGATTCCCATTCCGGAGGACAACAGGGATCAGCAAATAATAATGCAGATCCTAATGTGCCGGGAGTGCTTCAGCAGGTGGTTGCTCAGATAAACCAGTTTGCTCAAGTTGTTGATCGCATGCAGACAGCGATGGGACAGTAGCATAACGTGGATAATCGGGGAGATAAATGGCTTACTGAGGTGATCAAATTGCATCCTCCGAAATTTGACGGTTCTGCTGAGACGCTTTCTTGGGATCACTGGCTGAAGGAGTTAGAGAAGATTTTTGCGGGGATTAACTGTCCCAACGACAGAAAGGTTCCTGGCCGCCCAAGATCTTCCGACGGGGAGGCTTTCGGTGGGGAGGCCATTCGACCTGAGGAGCATAATGTCGACTGGACGGAGTTAAAATTAATGATGGAAGCGCAGTATTGTCCTCGCCCAGTTAGAGAGGCCCGAGTCCGGGAGTTTTTCTCACCACAAAATTCAGAGGCATTGTGACAGACGTGATTAAGACCTTTAATCACCAGCTGACTTATGTGCGCCACTTGGTCAGGACCAAGGCGGAGAGGATTTTCCATTTTGACATGCGAATAAAGCCGGAAATTCAGCAATATATGTCCGGATTTGAATGTACCACCTTGCGACGAGATCGTGACAAGGCGGCCTATGATATGAAAGAGGCGGCAGTAGAGAAATCAACGGAAGCAAAGAAGCAGAAAGTGGCTGGCAACTTCACGGAGAATAAGAGTAGTGGGCCTCGCAGGGGCCAGTCCTCTTTTCATTCATCCAGGAGGCCTCCGCATCCTTCTCGAGGTGGAAAGAAGTTCCGGGCAGCACCAACCGTTTCAGACGCAGGAAAGAAATGTTATAACTGTGGCAAAGCGGGGCATGTTCGACGTGACTGTTTCGCGCCTGCAGTGACTTGTTTCGAGTGCGGACAGGAAGGGCATCGCGCAACATTTTGTGGAAATGCGACTCGATCTTTTGGTACTCGCACTCCTGTACCGGTTCCGAAGGACACTAGTGTAAACCATACGCAGCAAAGCGGGTTCCAGCAGCAGAATGTTGGGAAAAGAGAGGCATCCAGCGCTGGGTCCGTTCCTCCGCGTATTTACGAGATGAAGAAGTCAGACGATCAGAACACGGCTGTTGCATCAGGTACGATTCAGATCCTTTTGCAACCAGTTAGTGTCTTATTCGATTCAGGAGCTACGCATTCATTTATATCTTTGAACTGTGTTAATCGTTTGAAAATCTCGTGCTTGTATGATTGTGAACCTTATGTTGTGGGATTACCGAGTGGAGAGAAAATTGTGGGAACCCTTGAAGCTAGAGATTTTCCAGTTTCTATAGGAGGGAGAGATTGGCCATCGAATCTTATTGTAGTTGACATCTACGGTGACGATTTAATTCTCGGAGACGATTGGCTCAACCGTTATGGAGATATTCTGAATTACCGAAAGAGAGTCATTTCTATCATTGCTGATGACGGATCTGAACACTTATTCCGAGGATGGAGACCGGGAAGCTCGGGAAAATTGATCAAAGCAATGAAAGCCGTGAAATTATCAAGGGGGATGTCATGGACTTTGGTGCTATGCCATGAGGAAAGAGGAAGGAGTAGAGCTCTCATCTATTTCAGTTGTGAATGAGTTCTCAGATGTATTTCCTGACAAACTACCTGGGTTACCTCCGCAGAGAGAAATGGAGTTCACTATCGAATTAGAGCCTGGAGCCGCTCCTATTTCCATAGCACCATACCGCATGGCGACAACCGAGATATATGAACTAAAGAAGCAACTGGAGGAATTATTACAGAAGGGTTATATTCAACCTAGCGTTTCTCCTTGGGGAGCGCCCGTTCTCTTTGTTCGGAAGAAAGACGGATCCCTCCGATTATGTATTGATTACAGGGAGCTCAACAAAGTGACAATCAAGAATAAGTATCCTATACCTCGGATCGACGACTTGTTTGAACAACTGCAAGGCGCAAGGGTATTCGCGAGGATTGACTTGCGATCAGGATACCATCAGTTGAGAATTAAGGAATCGGATATACCAAAGTCTGCTTTCAGATCCCGGTACGAGCATTATGAATTTGTAGTGATGCCATTTGGACTTACCAATGCTCCTGCGGTATTCATGCAATTGATGAATCGGGTATTCTCAGAATACTTGGATAAATTTGTGGTCGTCTTCATTGATGACATCTTGATATATTCGAAGGACACAGAGGAGCATGCCGAACATTTGCGTGTGGTTTTGAGCACCTTGAGTAAGGAACAGCTGTATGCAAAGCTTTCCAAATGCGAGTTCTGGCTTAGGGAAGTAACTTTCCTTGGGCATGTGATATCAGCTGACGGAGTTCAGGTGGACCCGAAGAAAGTCGAAGCAATCTTGGAATGGGAAGCTCCTAATAACGTGAAAGAAGTCCGGAGTTTCTTAGGACTTGCTGGATATTATCGCCATTTTGTAGAGGGATTTTCCAAAATTGCTCGTCCGCTCACTCAGCTATTACAGAAAACTCAAAAGTTCACGTGGTATGAGAAATGCCAGGCTGGTTTTGATGAACTTAAGAAGAGACTGACGACAACACCTATATTAGCGTTACCAGATGGAACTGATGGATTCATGGTATACAACGACGCTTCTAATCAGGGTCTGGGATGTGTGTTGATGCAAAAGGATAAGGTGATTGCCTATGCTTCTCGGCAGTTGAAACCGTACGAGGTTAATTACCCGACTCATGATCTGGATCTAGCAGTTGTGGTCTTTGCCTTGAAAATTTGGCGACATTATTTGTACGGCACTCATTGCCAGATCTTTACAGATCATAAGAGCCTCAAGTACATTTTCTGTCAGAAAGAATTAAACATGAGGCAGAGAAGGTGGCTGGAATTGATCAAGGATTACGACTTGGAAATTCTCTATCATCCGGGTAAAGAAAATATAGTAGCCGATGCATTGAGCCGTAAACCTGTTTCTCTTCGAGTGTTGGAAGCACTTACATCCCAAACCGGCATTCAACGGGAACTGATCCGCGAAGGGATTGAAGTATGGACACCAGGAATCCAAGGGCAACTATATGTGATGGAACTGACTTCATCACTAGTCGAGGAGATCAAATCTAAGCAGTTGAACGATTCTCTGATACTTCGGTTATGTGACGAAGTAAAGAAAGGAAAAGACCCAGGATTCGTGATACAAGATGATGGAGTTCTGAGATTTCAGAGTCGACTTTGCGTTCCCGATGATGATGATTTGAGACGGACAATTCTGAAGGAAGCTCACAGCGCGCCTTATTCTATTCACCCGGGCAGCAGTAAGATGTATAAGGATCTAAAACAAAACTTCTGGTGGGAGAATATGAAAAAGGACGTAGCATAGTACGTTTCGAAGTGTTTGACTTGTCAGCAGGTTAAGATTGAACATTAGCGACCTGCCGGAATGTTAAAGCCGCTTCCGATCCCTGAGTGGAAGTGGGAGGATATCTCGATGGATTTCATCACCAATATGCCAAGGACCAAAACGGAAATGAACATGATTTGGGTTATAGTTGATCGACTAACCAAGTCGGCTCATTTCCTAGGAATTAAAGATACTTGGGGACCCGAGAGATTGGTGCGAGTATTCATTGCAGAGGTAGTCAGATTGCATGGGACGCCGAAGACCATTATTTCAGATCGAGATGGTCGCTTCGTGTCGCACTTCTGGAAGGCAGTTCACAGGGCTTTGGGGACTGAGCTCAACTTTAGCACGGCTTATCATCCCCAAACGGACGGTCAGTCCGAAAGGACTATACAAACAGTAGAGGACATGCTTAGAGCTTGTGCCTTAGATTGGTCGACTGATTGGGAAGTTCATTTGCCATTGATTGAATTCACCTACAATAATAGTTGGCATGCTTCTATTAAGATAACACCATTTGAAGATTTGTACGGGAGAAGATGCCGATCACCCCTGTGCTGGGATGATTCTTCGGACTTGATCGGGTCGGAACCAGAATTGATAGTTCAGACTCAAGAGAAGATAGCTTTGATTCGAGAAAGACTGTTGACTGCCCAGAGTCGACAGAAGTCTTATGCAGACATACGTCGTCGCCCTCTAGAGTTCGACATTGGGGACCACGTACTATTGAAAGTGTCTCCTACACGAGGAATTTTCCGTTTTGGGAGGAAAGGCAAGCTAAGTCCGAGATATATCGGACCATTCGAGATCCTCGAGAGAGTTGGAGATTTAGCATACAGGTTGGCCTTACCGCCATCGCTGAGTCACGTTCACAATGTGTTTCACGTATCCCAACTGCGGAGGTATGTATCGGATCCCAGTTATATCATTGAGTTCGATGAGATCGAGATAGCGAGTGACGGCACCTTCGAAGAGAGACCAATCAAGATACTTGAGATTCGGATCAAACAATTAAGGAATAAACCAATACACTTGGTTAAAGTACAGTGGTCACGACACGGAGTTGAAGAGGCCACTTGGGAAACAGAGGACAGTATGAAGACTAGATATCCAGAGTTGTTTTCATCTTAAGTTTCAGGACGAAACTTCTTTTTAGGGAGGAAGGATGTAATACCCGAGATTTCTGCTATGTATTTGGAACTTGTGATATTGTAATTGTTGCATTTTGATCTGAGTATTATTCTCCGTATTTCGTAATCCGGTGTTGTTGAGTGTATGATTTCATGAATGTGATTTAAGATTGTGATTCTGCACATGTAGCGCACGCTATCGACTAAGTGTAGCGTACGCTAACTTGGATCCATAGCGCACGCTGTGAAGGAACCTTAGCGCACGCTATACGTGGTCAATATGATTGAGACGTGTTGGTAGGTGAGATCAGGCCGGGGATCTTGGTCGGATTATGTCGGGATGAACCTGGACGGCTTTCGGGAAAAAGCCAAGTCAACGCGTTAGCGCATGCTACTTATATGTGGATAGCGCACGCTAAAGGCTGAGTACAGTGAAATCAGTAAGTTTCAAATAGCCGTTAGCGCACGCTATGAATATGGACTAGCGCGCGCTAATAACCATTTTCTATATATAGGACAGCATCCTTTTTCATATTTTCAGACTTTTCACTTCCCACATCCGAATTCTTGAACTTAGAGAGTCACTCTCTTCATCATAAACACTTCATATCAGCATCCTAGCTCGAGTTGAAGATTGTAGATCATTGAAGATTGGTGTTCACGCCTTCGGCGTTGGATTGATTCGAATTCCTCCTTGTTCTTCACTACTTTGAGGTAGGTGATTCTTCACCAATATTAAGTACTAGTATGGAGGACGTTTTGATCATGATTATCTAGTCAGTTAAATTCGTTAGTAGTCGAACATCATGTGTTAGAAGGATATTTTTGACGTTTCGGCACTTATTCATCGTATGATCCATTGAACCTTTTTAGTATATGGACTCCTAAGCATATTCATGTATCTTCAAAACCGATTATGACCAGTATATGGAGATTACCAAGTTCTTATGCCCTTACATAAAGGAATCATACGTTTTGGGACATGAAATGGATTGGACTTAGGATATTTCTTAAAGATCAAAGATGAATTATGGTGTTGTGATGATTATACGTATCCTTGTATCTCATAGTCATTTAATACGTAAAGATCTTTCACAAACCGTATGAGCATGATATGCACGGAGATGGCATGTATTAACACTGAAGATTTCATGAGTTTCATCACATTTAGCTCAAGTTTTCTGCCCAGCAGTAAACTGCCATGCACAGTTAGCGCACGCTAAGATAGGCATATTAACGTGCGCTATCGGGAATGAATAACGTGCGCTACGTTTGGTATGTAACGTACGTTATGACATCAGGCAGGACAGTCAGCTGATCAGAAAGGGATGTCTGTACACAGCTAGCGTATGCTAGACTTTATTATTTGCGTACGTTAACGGGCAGGCTTAGCGCACGTTATGTAGAGTACGTAGCGCGCGCTAAGTAGTTCAGGCAGAATTCATTTTTAGAGCTTGCGGCCGTAAAACGGATTGTTAGACGTTCGTACGACTTGAGAGAAATTCTTTATTATTTCTTAGGTCCGAGCCTTGCATAGGGGACGATCGAGGGGCGGTGGCATACGGACGCGTGTCATTTGTTGGAGCTTGCGGGCAGGCTTAGCGCACGTTATGTAGAGTACGTAGCGCGTGCTAAGTAGTTCAGGCAGAATTCATTTTTAGAGCTTGCGGCCGTAAACCGGATTGTTAGACGTTCGTACGACTTGAGAGAAATTCTTTATTATTTCTTAGGTCCGAGCCTTGCATAGGGGACGATCGAGGGGCGGTGGCATACGGACGCGTGTCATTTGTTGGAGTATTTCATTCTTGCCATTTTCGAGGCAAGTATCATATGTTGAGTTTGATCTATATTGGAACTTTGATCATGCATATGGTTTTGTTCATGTTGTCGAATATGAGATTTATTTCTTTAATTTCTCATGGTATTCGTTGTTAATTGTTCGTATTGATGAACATATTGAAATGCATATATGTATGCATAATTGATTGGTTTATGATATAAATGATCCGAGGGGGTCATGAGGATCTATGCTGAGGGCGCTGGATCGAATGTCCACCATGCGTTGGTCCGACGGGATCATCATGGGGATCTATGCTGAGGGCGCTGGATCGCTGGACGGGTTTTCCACCATGCGTTGGTCCGACGGGATCATCATGGGGATCTATACCAAGGGCGCTGGATCGCTGGATTACCCTGCATTGTGTTGATGGAATCGTGAGGATTCACATCGTTGGATTCCGATGACGGAAGTCCGTTTTGCATGTTTTATGATGCACTGATGATTTATGTATTATGATACTTGTACTAGCATTGTTTTGCTAACCCCTTCGGGGGTGGACATTGTTTTGATGTTCAGGTAATCGAGGAGCGGGGAAGCAACCACAGTACTGACAGGACGATGAAATGGCTCAGTGATGTGGTTGATGTTTATTGTTATTATGATTTGTCTTCTTGGTTCACTTCAGTACTCGAGTACGTGTGTTTTAATAATGTCATTTTCGATATGGTTGTATAAGTTAAGTCTTTGGACCAGTTGAACCAGTTCTGTATTTTGAACTTCAGTTGTAAGGTTGAATTATATTTGCATTTCTTTTATTTAGCCTTGTAAATCCTTACTTAAAGGGTTTACGACGCTGTAATTATTCTGAATATCTCGGGGTGTTACAACTACCGCGAGAAGAAGGAGAGAAAGGGTGAAATGAGGTGAAAACCCTGTCTGACCCCCTTAAATACTCCAGTGACGCACGACCAAATGTCCGTGTGTTTGGTCGTGCGCCAGGACACTGCCCGACCACTGACCTCACGCGCGAGCAACATGAATGAGCACCTGTTCGTGTGTGATGCTCGTGTGTCCCTGATGATTGCCAAAGTGTACTGTCCAACTCTGATGCCACGCACGAGCAGCACGCACGAGCAGCTGCTCGTGTGTCATGCTCGTGCGTCCCTGTAGAGTGCGAAAACGACAAGGGAACACAATATGCCATGCCACGCATGCCTACACACGACCTGCTCGACTTACACGATAATAAGTCACGTTCAATCGGTGAAACAATAATGATACTCCCAACACAAGGCTACCAATCACGATGATGATGATGAAAATATTCTCATCTCGATACCGAACAGAGATGAATGATGAATAACAACTGATACACGACTCCAAGGTACGCCAAATGATGAACACGAAATGAATGAATACGAATGCTGAGTGATTGTTACTGAGTGAAAAAATTCTGAGTGGCAATTACTGAATGATAATTAATGAATTCACAACCGGGTATTACATACTCCCCCCTTAAAAAGAGTTTCGTCCTCGAAACTGAGGGTAAACAACTCTGGATATGAACTATCCATCAGGATCTGAAAACAACATCTCGAGGAATACTCCTCAACGCGAAACACTTTGCCTGCACAACTGGGCCAAGCCCCATATAAGCACTGACTCACGCCTCAAAAGAAAAGCGACAACACACATATAGTCCTCGGGACCATATCAATCGCACGCCCAAGTCCTCATGACTTGACGTCTCGCATAACAATGAACAATTACCCAAATTATCATGAAATCTCGGGTACAATACCAATGGGGAAAAATACTACCCAATGCTACATCTCAAATGTGCCCAACATCGATATCCTTCAGATCGTCGATCCCCTCGACCTCATCGATTCAAGGAATACCCAAATCTAAACTCACCGCTAAATATGATCTCGGGAGGTCACGAGAATGAGAGTGACTAAAATGAATGATGAATGATATATGACTATAAATCCAACAAGGATTAAGAATGACTCACCGAGGTGAATTAATAACGTAATGAGTGATAGCTCGATGAAGCGATTGGAACCGTTGTTCCCCGTGAAATGAATAATTAGTTTGATAATTATGAGTCTCAACATGTTTGACATATGATGAATGAGTTATATGAATGAATGAACGATGATGAAATGAATGATTATACTATTACCGAGCAAGAATTAACTTGCTTCAACACCGGTGATGAATGTTCTTACCTCTGGCTCGCGAAGCCTGATAGGACCCCTAGGATGATGCACGAGCTGGAGTAAAAAAATCTCTCGAGGCCCGTGAACTCTATCGAGATCTACTGGCATTAGAACTCCTGCAGTATTTCCGTAGGTGTCCCGGGTTCCCACACAGAAAACAGACAATAGCTGGCACCGTACACCGAGTACTCACGTGCCCTGCTGAATCACAATTAAAGCAAACAACAGTCGAACTCGTCATCTGAGAAGAAAATGCTCTCCCAGCACGAAGACGACTAGAAAACGATCTCTCGGACGTCGGAGTCCGATGTCCATCTGACCGCTCTTTCCATACCGAGGCAGGAAAGTCACATGATAATTACAGATCCCGTATGAAGATTGTTAGGAGTATGCCCTCGAATGCCACTCAGAGGATGTTGAGTGAGGGCATTGTACTTGTAATGATGTAAATCATTAATATAAGGCAATGGATGTTTCTTTATTTACTGATAGTTACTGGGATTCCTAACTCGTAAATATACATATAGAAACTAGTCCGTGTATTAGAGAGCAAAATGTTCCACTCCTTATTGGATAAGAGGGTCGGCACTAGAAAGGTTTATAGCTCAAATACTTAATCCTTCGCAAGTCGATGAAACTTTACTGGGCGTTAAGTTTATGTGAAGCCTTGTATGACGTGTTCTTTGACATGGAGAGTGCCTGTCAAACACTAATGGTTAGTGGGAGCACACGTATAGGTATGTTAATTGGATTAGTATACTCGAACCGACTCACCCTCGATTCGTCACACGGATTTCACTCCGGGACAGTCAATGACAGAATCGAAAGGTTGTGATAGGTATTCGTGAACCTTCGACTTGAGGATTTCATAGGGATGTGCTTGTGACGTCAAGATTTTCATTAGAGTAGTTCGACCCTATAAATCGGGAGGTGGGGGTCAACCTCGACGTGCATCTTTACAGGCAAGTAGCAGGTCCTACTGAATACCAAGATATAATTCTTTCTCCCGTTAGTGAGCGGGTTATATGTCCTATGCGGTTATTGGCGGATGAGATCATAAGTCTTTGGCCAAAGCATTGAAGCTAGTTGTATTAGATACACGAGAGCTCGATGATCTCGATTTACATTAACGCATGCATAACGTCAAGTACAGATAGGGTTTGACTGACCGTGACCCTATAACTTGATCGGGACATTTGAAAGAAGGGTTTATACATATACTGGTATTCACGACAGAATGGTTCTTGAATGATCCCAATCATTCGTTCTCAGTTGGGGTACAGTGTAGGCCGCCAGGCTGGCTAGGTGGTGCTACTACTCTTTGGTTCCTCCCATTGCTTACTGAGACGGACCTACCGAGTTGCGCATTAGGATTGTCGACGGAACGAATCGAGCTTAATCTCTTTTTTTATAAATATTAGATATTGAATATCTAATTTATTGGACATTGGATGTCTAATTTATTTAGGGACATTGAATGTCTAAATTAATTTATTGGATAAATAAATTTATGGCCTAATGAATTAAATAAATTACTGGGTGATTAATTTAATTCAAAGATATAATTATTTCTTGGAGAAATTAATTATATTAATTTGTATTTGATACAATTAATTAATTGGATTAATAAATTGATATAAATACATCGGAAAGGAATGGAATTTATCTGTTTAGACTCGAGAGAGTCCGAAATAGGCCGAATTTCTCCCGTCCTTCTAGATGGCCGAACCACCCCTTTTATTTTTTGTCTTGGTCTTCACTTTCCACCTTAATAGGTGGAAGACCATGGAAAATGGGGGTGAGTATTATTCTTGGAGAATAATTATAAAGAAGAAAAGTAGAAGAATAAAAGTGAGACTTACTCACTTGAAGAAAGAAACTCACGGCTGATCCATAGCAAAAGAGAGAGAGAGAAAAATAGTTTTCTCCATAGTCTTTATCTTCTTCATTTCTTCTTGAGTTTTTCTTGGAGAAAAATCGAGAGAAAAATAGAGAGAAAATATATCTATACACTTAGAGTGTTTTAGATTATATTTGATAGCTCCTACCAATTTGTTCTAGCCGTGTCCTTGGAGGACAACGAGTGGAAGTCGTTCCGATCGTTTTTCCGGCACGTGGCAAGTAGAGGCACGGTGTTTTCGGTGCTCGGGATTTCAAGAGCTTGGCGGATCGGATTCGTGGACGAGACAATCATTTAATCAACGGACTTCAAGGGTATGATTTCGAATCCTACTCTTATTTTCATTTATATATTCGTATATACTAGCTTGATTGATCCTCGTAGGGATTCGGATCGAATTAATTTTTGTTTTACCGCTTCCGCTGGGCCTTCTTTTTAGGCACTGAATCCCAACAAAGATCGTATTATGATTACGTTACGGAATGATGATAATGAGCATACATGCTCTAACATAATGGATGCATTAATAATGCGGTAAAATGATCGTCCATATGATGCCGGAATATGATAAGATCGCATGAAAGATCAAATGTGGTAACATGATTATCTGATGAAATTCCTGAAATGATTACCTTGAACAAGTTAACAAGGTTGAAAATTCGATCAACAAGATCAACAACTGAACCGTGAGATGGACTGAATGATTAATGAATTAACTGAGCATTGAGATTGACTGAGTGATGAATGAATTAACAGAGCGATGAGATTGACTGAGTGATGAATGAATTAACTGAACAATGAGATTGACTGAGTGATGAATGATTTAACTGAACAATGAGATTGACTGAGTGATGAATGAATTAACTGAATAATGAGATTGACTGAGTGATGAATAAATTAACTGAGCAATGAGATTGACTGAGTGATTAATGAATTAACTGAACAATGAGATTGACTGAGTGATGAATTAATTAATATGATTGACAAGATAAAAATGATGATTGAGGATTGTTGACTGATGAATGAGTTGATCCTTATCGCTTGCATAGTTAAACGTGCTCCAACACAATTAATCATGAATCAATCGTAACACTAATATCATATATAGGTTTCAACAAAGCAGGCATAATTAATGACATGATGAATGTATGAACATAAAGAGAATCGAGTCCTTACACAGGTCATACGAAGCTTCGAGGTCTTGACACCCCCAAATCCTATTGGGTTATTACAGTGCCATGGACCCCACGCTAGGATATCCACCAGGCGAACATGACTAAAATACATTAAATTAACCAACCAGGGAAAATCATAGTCCCTACCATGATATCCGACACAATATTCACGAAAATGATATTGTGCTGCCTTGAGTCGGCCAACACGATAATGATGACTCACGGATGGGTACCGTCCTCGGTGGTCCAAATTCAATACCTTGATTACCTTAGAATGGCCAATTGATAACAACGACACGACGGATGGGACCTATCCTCGACAGCCCCAATTCAATACCTTGATCGCCTTAGAATGGCCAACCGATAACAATGATGCAGTGGATGATTCAATACCTCGATTGCCTTAGAACTGCCAATCGATAACAATTATGCAGCGAATGATTGAGTACCTCAATTGCCTTAGAATGGCCAATCGATAACAATGATACAATGAATGATTGAGAACCTCGATTACCTTAGAACGGTCAATCGATAACAATGATATAATGAATGATTGAGTACCTCGATTGCCTTAGAACGGCCAATCGATAACAATGATACAATGAATGATTGAGTACCTCGATTGCCTTAGAACGGCCAATCGATAACAATGATACAATGAATGCCTCGGCACCTTTAATCGGTTACCGACGACGAAGATGAGAAAGGAATACGCCAATGCCTTCAATCGGCCAAAACAACATCAAGGACAAAACTCCAACATTAATAACAATGATTACAACGACGTCTTAGATCGACATCAATATTAAAAACAACAATCGATACATCGATACCGCGAACCGGCTATCGACAATAACATTAACAATGAGTATCCCAATGCCTTGAACTGGCCATCAATGAATGATAATAAACATTTGGCATAATTGCCGAAGAGTATCGTATCGAACAATCCCCTAATATCAATGTACTTATGAAGTGACTAAGTCTCGGAATGATACCACTAGTAGAAAAAGAGTCTTTCTTGACGCGCATTTGGCGTCATAAAGGGCCTTTATGACGCGCAAATGCTGGTCATAGAAGGACCAGTCATAACTCATTATGACTCGCATTTGTTCGTCATTGTACAATGACACGCACTTATGACACCCACTTTATGACGCCCTTTTCTGACAACTATATATGCGTGTCATAAAAGTTATGACCCCTTTTTCTGATTTCAGTTTTTGCGTGTCATAACTTCAAATTTTTTTTTTTCTGGCTTTTATGACCCCCTGCTAAACCTGCAATTATATACCAATTGTACCCAATTCATTACAAAACCTGCTGATCGATTGTACAAAATTAACGCATTTCATATATATCGCAAAACCATGCGTTACCAATTCATTACATGACTCGACTAAACTCGATCATGTCAAAATCGGATCAATATTATCTAGTTTACGATTACTACCAATTGTACCCATTTCTACCAACTGTACCTATTCCTACAAACAGTTTTACTCCCTAAAAATAAAATTCGACACATAAGTACACCATTCTTCTCGAATGTCGTCGAAATCCGCATCAGTGTAGTCGTTGCTTTCACCTCCAATCTAGTCAAATAAAACAACAAGTTAAAACAGTTTAAATAGGATCCGCGGACTAACTAAGCTAGACAAAAACCCAAAACTAGCATCCACTGAAATAGTTGGGCAAAAACCAAAGAACTCCTCTATAAATCCCTACCACAAAAAGCAACAAAAGGAGAAGGGAATAAGAAGCATAAACAAATCTCCTGGAATTAAATCACAAACTTAGATAAAGAGTCAGGCTGCCTAAGGAATTGTTCTATAGGATAATGCACTATGCAGAAGTCAATTACTGCCAAGTTCGAGCCTATATGCCATTTAATAGATCATCAATGACTTTATATTCAAAAAAGGAATAGCCAAATATATGTGGCCATCAATGTCGAGATATGCATTAAACTCGAACTAAATAAATAGATAATACATCTTCAAGGAGCAATAATGTCCAAAATAAACTTTGAAAATCGAAATCTTGTCTATGGAAAAATTATATCCAACGGTAAAGAGGAAAAACTTTGCATGAGAAAACACCTTTTACGTAGTATATAACCTACATTGTCCTTTATGAGATAATCTGTTAATACAGATCATAATCTACACGATAACGACTTGACAACGGTAAAAGAGCTCACAATAAGCGTACGAGAGGCTTATGGGTTGGTAGCAATTGTAAATGTGACAAAAAGAAGAGATGTAAACAATATTTGAACATATTCTAGCGTCAAGAAGCATAGTACACAGTGAAACTAAGAAGCTCAATTGATAGAATAAGGCACAAAATAAATGGATAATGCTCATAAAACTCATTAGAGATAACAAAAATAAGATACAACAACCAATGATATCACTGACCACTGGGGCATTCAAATAGCGGAGTCGGTTTTATGGCAGGACTTGAAAAAAGGAAAAAGAATAATTTCATTCGAGAAGATAATGTCTTGCCCCAAGCCTAAGCTCGAAAACTATACATAGTATGTCTCTGATGCTCCATAATAAAAGAGACATAATAATAAACCTATTACTAACAGGAATTTGACCCATAATACTAGCAATTCGGCATAAATTGATACCAGTAACTTCAACTCTATTTACAACCACTTATGAATCCTTTTTTGGATTACACCCGACCAGTCACAAAACCACAATTCAGTCACAATTCACAGTGACAACTTCAATGTAATATCCGCATTTTTCTTTCCCTTGTATTTTTCTTTTTCGGCGTATTTCCCGATAGTAGTGACCTTCGTGTATCTTTCAGTGTATCTTTCCTATTATCTATGGATTTTATTCCCGTTATTGTATTGCGGAACCGCCGTTTCGGGGTTGCCGTGGATCCATTTTACGTTATGATGCCTGTTGAGATGTTCCGTTTGAAGTTTCGTTCACATTCTGGTGTTTTTGGACCGTTCATATTTCGTACCTAGCGCACGCTACTTTTTCTGCATAGCGCACGCTAGGGGTCCCTTAGTAACGCACGCTACGTTTGTTTCGTAGCGCGCGCTAGCGAGTAGCCCTGGGAGTGGCGATCTTGTTTTCGGTATACGGACTAGCGTATTAGCGTACGCTACATATGCTAGCGCACGCTAATGTCGAGGGGCTAGCGCACGCTGATGATGCCCGGTAGCATGCGCTAGCGTGAGTGTCCAGTACTGGACAGTTTACTTCTGAACCCGGTCAGGTGCCAGTTAGCGCACGCTACGCTTGTATGGTAGCGCACGCTAACGGATCAGTTAGCGCACGCTACGCTTGTATGGTAGCGCACGCTAACGTATCAGGTGGGTTCTGGGCAGTTTGCCACTGGACTCGACTGATGTCCAGGTAGCGCACGCTATTGGTCGATAGCGCGCGCTACCTAGAGGTTATTAGCGCACGCTACGTTTCGAGTAGCGCACGCTAACGGCCAAAAGTCTGGCTACTGGACTGAACGCTAACTATTTTGGCCTGTAATTTTTCCCCGTTAGCGCACGCTAACCTTGAGGATTAGCGCACGCTAACACTCCCTGGCTATATAAACCAGGGAGTTGACCGAGATAAACACAATTTCTCATTTCTTCCTCTCTCCGCGGCGAAGGCGATTCCAAGGCGATTTTCTTGGCGATTTCTTCCTCCAATCATCTCATCCAACATCTTTCTTGAGTTCTTGGAGTATTATCACAACATCAACACGAATCTTCATCCTAATCCACGGTAAATCTCTTAGAACCCTACTTTTCGATAAATTGGGTGTTTTGGGATTTTCTTCCGATCCGTTCCGTTTTGTTGATGGATTCATGATGAATATGATTAATCTTATTGGTATTCTTAGTTTCCCTACGGATTCATGGTATATTTCGTGATTTTTACGGAATCGAGAGGGTTTGGTTGTGGTCCGCCCTCGTTGTTGTTTATATACGAATATACATGAATCGTAGGCGGGTTTTCGGGTGTATTCCAATTCCGTATTCATTTAGAAACGGTTGTGATTGTATTCTTCGAATCGTTAGGTTCGGTTTCATTGGTTCCTAGCGTTCGTCGGTGACTTTCCCTTCCGTTCTTCGCGTCGTCAATAATTCAAGGCAAGTATTTTTGGAAACCTTTAAGCTTAACATGAAATGGTGATGTATATTACTTGTGTGTAACTCACCTTGTGTTGGCCCGACGGGGTCAAGGAGGGAAATCTATGCTGCCGCCCTGTTCTCAAGGCTAATTGTGGACTGTATGTTTTCCGGAAAAGACATGTCTAGTTTTGGTTTTTGAAATGATATTGGTGCATGTACTATGAAATGTGTAAGCGATTGGTTTGCCTTGATTACTTGTACTAGCGTAATTGCTAACCCCTTTGGGGACCCGTTTCGGGGAAATTCTTGTTATGGATTTCAGGTTATGATTATTCGGACGAGCGAGCACCAGGACAATACGAGGATGTTGGCCAGGGTCGTTGACATGTGCATTTGGGTCTACTTATTTCCTTTGTCCATTTCGATATGGTTGTTCCCACAGTTTTAAACTTATAGATTGTACTCGCGAGTACTTAGGCTTTTCGTTTCAAACTCCGTATTGTAGGGCTTTAAATTGTCACGTTGTTGGTTGATGCTTATGTTGCCGGTTGCTCCGGGCGTATCTTTATATGTCATATTATTTAATTGTGTATCCTCGCTAACCAAGATGGTTAGTCGAGTGGAGTTTTCCTATTGTAGCCTGGTGGGTCCCATGTAGGGGTCTACGGCGCTGTAACATAATCCGAATATCTCGGGGTGTTACAGAAAATGGTATCGGAGCACTAGGTTTATGGATACCTAGGCTTGTCGGTTATTTGGGTCTAGTCGTGTTTTGTTTTGCACATTGTCACACCGCTGCCGGCATCTCAGTACTTCCAGTGCTCGTAAGTTTCCTTACCCGATTGTTTGCTTTCACATACTGTATTCCGTTCCTTGAACCGTGGTTATTCTCCCTCTTTTGCTTATCATCGTAGTTGTTTTGTTTTTCCTTCCTTACTCATCCTCGACATGCTCCTGTTATCTTTTAACACCAGTATGGATGCCGGAGGAAACCGTGGTCGTGGTCGTGGTCGTGGCCGTGGACGCGGCCGAGGACGTGGGGCAGCCGGTGGGGCAGCCACGTCGCACTCTTCAGGAGCCGGCAGTACCGGCGACCGTCACAGTCATGCTTCTTCTCAGGAGCGCGCCGATCTTGGTATTGCGGCTGTCATGCAGCAAATGGTTAACCAGATGGCGGCTATAGCACAGGTGGTTCAGAACCCCGATCAGGCCCATGCTAATCGGGGCGGAGCGGATCGCTGGCTTCAGGATGTCATCAAGATGCATCCTCCTCAGTTTTCGGGAGCTTCGGACCCGATCGGCTGGGAAGGGTGGATCAAGGAGATATCCAAAGTCTCCACTGCTACTAACTGCCCCGAGGACCGTAAGGTCCCTATTGCTCAATACTTCCTCACGGGAGATGCTACAGATTGGTGGGAGGCCGTTGGTCCCAAAGATCACGTTGCTTCGTGGGCCGAATTCCAAGAATTGATGGAGACCGAATATTGTCCGTGGCCGGTCAGACAGGCTCGAGTGCATGCTTTCTATGATGCTCAACCACGGGATATCCCCGTATCTCAGGCCATTGCCGACTTTAACAAGGAGTTGGGTTATGTGAAGACCCAAGTTGTCGCTGAGAGCGACAAGATTTTCCATTTTTCCAGGAGGATGAAGCTGCCCATTCGGGACTATATGTCTGGGCTCGTCTGTACTACCTTGAAGGATTATCAGAGTTGAGCTCTTGCTTATGATATGTCGGTGACGGCTAGCGATTTGGCTCGTGAGAGCAAGAAGCAGAAGTCGGTCGGAAATTTTTCTGGTCCCAAGAGTGGAGGCGGCGAAATCTCAAGCCGCAAATATTTCAACGGGCGGTTCGGCTCGTTTCTCGGGAGCTTTGGGTGCCGCCGGAACCTCCGCTCGTGAACCCACATGTTTTAAGCGTGGTGTGCGGTGGCCATAGGAGCCGTGATGTTCTCGTCGAAGCTTACTTGTCACACTTGTGGACACTGGGCCACAAGGCCCCTTTTTGTGAGCAGTCAAGCGGCTTCGTGGCGCCGTTCTTCCCAGGCCGATGGTTGGAGCCGAGTGTGAACCGGGGCTCATTTGCTCCGCCGCCTCCACCGAGTGCCGGCCGAGGTAGGGGTCGGGTCAGCCGCTAGGGTGGAGCTTCGGTGTCGGCTCTGCCGCGTATCTATGAGATGAGGAGGGCCGATGATCCAAAGGCTCGTGGCGGCAGTGCACCGTTCACATTCATTTCCATCTGTCGGTGTGCTTTTCGATTCGGGTGCTACGCATTCATTCATTTCTCTAGAGTGTGTACGCCGTTTGAGTCTCATTGCTTGTCACCTTGCGAGCCTTTCATCGTTAAACTTCCTAGCGGTGATAGAATCGTCGGTGATCGAGAGGTCCGAGACCGCTCTGTGTTTATTTGTGAGAGAGCTTGGCTCTCTAATCTTATTGTCGTTAATATTGAGGGTGAGGATTTGATTCTCGGGGATGATTGGCTCGGCATGGTGCAATCATGAACTACCGCACGAGGATCATCACCATGTTAGCCGAGGATGGCACCGAGCACTCCTTCGCGGGGCGAAGGAGGGGAAATCAGAAATTCGTCATTAATGCCTTGAAGGCGATGAGTCTCCTGCGAAAGGGGTGTACTGGTTATTGGTGCTACGCTTTGAAGGCGGGGAATGGTGGAGTCGAGCTTTCGTCGATTCCAGTCGTTAGTGAGTTTCCTGATGTATTTCCTGACGAGTTGCCGGGGCTGCCACCGGATCGTGAGGTTGATTTTGTTATAGAATTAGATCCGGGCGCGGCTCCGATTTCAAAGGCGCCGTATCGCATGGCACCTTCAGAGATGTCATAGTTGAAGAAGCAGTTGAGTGAGCTTCTTGAGTCAGGGTATGTTCGACCGAGCGCCTCGCCTTGGGGTGCACCGGTCCTGTTTGTGCGGAAGAAGGATGGTTCACTACGTTTGTGTATCGATTATCGCGAACTAAACAAAGTGACCATCAAGAACAAGTATCCTTTGCCGAGGATTGATGACTTGTTCGATCAGTTGCAGGGAGCTGCGGTATTCTCGAAGATTGATTTGAAATCGGGGTACTATCAGCTCCGGGTGAGAGAGTCCGACGTGCCGAAAACAGCTTTTCGGACGAGATACGGACATTACGAGTTTGTAGTTATGCCTTTCGGGTTAACTAATGCGCCGGCGGTGTTCATGCAATTGATGAACAAAGTCTTTATCGAGTATTTGGATAAGTGTGTCGTCGTCTTCATTGACGATATTCTTATCTATTCGAGGAATGAGGAAGAGCATGCCCATCATCTGCGGATAGTGTTAGACATTTTGAGGACCGAGCAACTCTATGCGAAGTTCTCGAAATGTGAGTTCTGGCTAAAGGAAGTGATGTTTTTGGGTCACGTGATTTCAGCCGAGGGAGTCCGTGTGGATCCGCAGAAAATTGAGGCAGTGTTGGATTGGGCATCGCCCACAAATGTGAAGGAGGTCCGTAGTTTCTTGGGTTTGGCTGGCTACTACCGTAGGTTCGTCGAGGGTTTCTCAAAACTAGCTCGGCCACTTACACAGTTGCTCCATAAATCCGAGAAGTTCGTCTGGACCGATGAGAGGCAGTCGAGTTTCGAGGAGCTGAAGAAGCGTTTGACTTCAGCCCCGGTCTTAGCGTTGCCATGTGGCAACGAGGGATTCGCCGTTTATAGCGATGCTTCGGGTCAGGGTCTTGGGTGCGTATTGATGCAGCACGGCAAGACCATTGCCTATGCGTCGAGACAGTTAAGGCCGTATGAGCTTAACTACCCTACTCACGATTTGGAGTTAGCGGCGGTTGTCTTTGCACTCAAGATTTGGCGTCACTATCTTTTCGGCTCTACATGTCAGATTTTCACCGATCATAAAAGTCTGAAATACATATTTACTCAGCGGGAGTTGAATATGAGGCAGAGGAGATGGTTAGAGCTGATTAAGGATTACGACCTCGAAATCCTTTATCATCCGGGCAAGGCAAACGTCGTGGCCGACGCCTTGAGTCGGAAACCGATTGCGTTGCGAACGCTTGAGGTCCTTACGCCCCAGTCTGAGCTTCGGCGGGCTCTGATCGAGTTAGATGTTGAAGTTTTGTTGCCTGGAGCTGTCGGGCAACTTTGTGCTCTAGAGATTTCGTCGTCTTTGATCGATGAAATTAAGCTGAAGCAATTAGAGGATCCAATGATTACTCAAATCCGAGAGAACGTTCTTAAGGGAAAGTCTCCTGGGTTTGTGATTCACGAGGATGGTGTTTTGAGATTCCAGAGTCGGCTTTGTGTGCCGAACGATCCAGAGTTGCGACAGAGTATTTTGCGTGAGGCCCATTCCACACCCTATTCCGTTCATCCTGGTTCGAGTAAGATGTACAAGGACCTGAGGAGGAACTTCTGGTGGAATGATATGAAGAAGGAGGTCGCACAGTTTGTGGCGAGATGTTTGACTTGCCAGCAGGTCAAAATCGAGCATCAGCGACCGGCTGGGTTATTGCAGTCACTTCCCATTCCAGAATGGAAATGGGAAGATATATCGATGGATTTTGTTACGAGTTTGCCGAGATCGAGGTCGAGCATGAATATGGTATGGGTGGTTGTTGATCGTCTGACCAAGTCGGCACATTTTCTGGGCATCAAGGATACTTGGGGCCCAGAGAAATTGGATCGTGTGTTTATCGCGCAGATTGTGAGACTTCACGGTACTCCGAAGACTATTGTTTCGGATCGTGATGGCCGTTTTGTATCGCACTTTTGGCAGGCGGTGCATAAGGCTTTAGGTACCCGTTTGCATTTGAGTACCTCTTTTCATCCCCAGTCAGATGGACAGTCGGAACGCACTATCCAAACATTCGAGGACATGTTGCATGCTTGTGCCCTCGATTGGAGTAGCGACTGGGAGGAGCACTTACCATTGATCGAATTCACGTACAACAATAGTTGGCACGCGTCGATTCGTATGGCACCGTATGAGGCACTTTATGGGCGACGATGTCGATCGCCGATTTGTTGGAATGAGGCGTCCGATTTGGTCGGGACCGAACCGGATGTCGTTTTAGAGACGAGACGGAAGATAGAATTAATTCGAGAACGGATGTTGACTGCCCAGAGTCGACAGAAGTCATATGCCGATGTCCGTCGTCGACCTTTAGAATTCGAGGTGGGAGACCACGTTTTGCTGAAGGTGTCGCCGACGAGAGGAGTTTTCCGTTTCGGGAAGAAGGGGAAGTTGAGTCCGAGATTTATTGGACCCTTTGAGATTCTTGAGCGAGTCGGTGGGTTAGCATACCGTTTGGCGTTACCCCCGGCCCTGAGTCATGTTCATAGCGTTTTTCATGTTTCCCAGCTGAGGAAATATGTCCCGGATCCTAGTCACATCATCGACTATGGGGAGATTGACGTTGCCGAGGATATTACTTTTGAGGAGCGTCCTTTGAAGATTTTGGAACATCGGGAGAAACGACTGAGGCATAAGACAATCTCTTTGGTCAAGGTGCAGTGGTCGAGACACGGTGTCGAGGAGGCAACGTGGGAGACCGAGGATAGCATGCGTGCTAGGTACCCTGAGTTGTTTGTTTCTTAAGTTTCGGGACGAAACTTGTTTTTAGAGGGGTAGAATGTAATATCCGCATTTTTCTTTCCCTTGTATTTTTTTTTTTCGGCGTATTTCCCGATAGTAGTGACCCTCGTGTATCTTTCAGTATATCTTTCCTATTATCTATGGATTTTATTCCCGTTATTGTATTGCGGAACCGCCGTTTCGGGGTTGCCGTGGATCCATTTTACGTTATGATGCCTGTTGAGATGTTCCGTTTGAAGTTTCGTTCACATTCCGGTGTTTTTGGACCGTTCATATTTCGTACCTAGCGCACGCTACTTTTTCTGCATAGCGCACGCTAGGGGTCCCTTAGTAGCGCACGCTACGTTTGTTTAAATGGCGCGCTAGCGAGTAGCCCCGGGAGTGGCGATCTTGTTTTCAGCCTTACGGACTAGCGTATTAGCGTCGCTACATATCTAGCGCACGCTAATGTCGAGGAGCTAGCGCCGCCGATGATGCCGTAGCGTGCGCTAGCGTGAGTGTCGATCTTGGGCAGTTTACTTGAACCGGTCAGTGCCGGTTAGCGCACGCTACGCTTGTATGGTAGCGCACGCTAACGGATCGATTAGCGCACGCTACGCTTGTATGGTAGCGCACGCTAACGTATCGTGGGTTCTGGGCGGTTTGCCACCGGACTCGACGATGTCAGTGTAGCGCACGCTATTGGTCGATAGCGCGCGCTACCTAGAGGTTATTAGCGCACGCTACGTTTGAGTAGCGCCGCTAACGCCAAAAGTCAGCTCTTTGGGTGAACGCTAACTATTTTGGCCTGTACTTTTTCCCCGTTAGCGCATGCTAACCTTGAGGATTAGCGCACGCTAACACTCCCTGGCTATATAAACCAGGGAGTTGACCGAGATAAACACAATTTCTCATTTCTTCCTCTCTCCGCGGCGAAGGCGATTCCAAGGCGATTTTCTTGGCGATTTCTTCCTCCAATCATCTCATCCAACATCTTTCTTGAGTTCTTGGAGTATTATCACAACATCAACACGAATCTTCATCCTAATCCACGGTAAATCTCTTAGAACCCTACTTTTCGATAAATTGGGGGTTTTGGGATTTTCTTCCGATCCGTTCCGTTTTGTTGATGGATTCATGATGAATATGATTAATCTTATTGGTATTCTTAGTTTCCCTACGGATTCATGGTATATTTCGTGATTTTTACGGAATCGAGAGGGTTTGGTTGTGGTCCGCCCTCGTTGTTGTTTATATACGAATATACATGAATCGTAGGCGGGTTTTCGGGTGTATTCCAATTCCGTATTCATTTAGAAACGGTTGTGATTGTATTCTTCGAATCGTTAGGTTCGGTTTCATTGGTTCCTAGCGTTCGTCGGTGACTTTCCCTTCCGTTCTTCGCGTCGTCAATAATTCAAGGCAAGTATTTTTGGAAACCTTTAAGCTTAACATGAAATGGTGATGTATATTACTTGTGTGTAACTCACCTTGTGTTGGCCCGACGGGGTCAAGGAGGAAAATCTATGCTGCCGCCCTGGATTTCACGAGTTTCGTACCGCTAGCCAACTCGGGAGGGTCCTTGTGAGGCCTCGAGTGAGAATGTATGCTGCCGCCCTGTTCTCACGGCATAGCGTGTGCGTGGTTTTGTTTTTCTGTAATTGTAGCCAACTTGGGAGGGTCCCTATGAGGCCTCGAGTGAGAATGTATGCTGTCGCCCTGTTCTCAAGGCTAATTGTGGACTGTATGTTTTCCGGAAAAGACATGTCTAGTTTTGGTTTTTGAAATGATATTGGTGCATGTACTATGAAATGTGTAAGCGATTGGTTTGCCTTGATTACTTGTACTAGCGTAATTGCTAACCCCTTTGGGGACCCGTTTCGGGGAAATTCTTGTTATGGATTTCAGGTTATGATTATCCGGACGAGCGAGCACCAGGACAGTACGAGGATGTTGGCCAGGGTCGTTGACATGTGCATTTGGGTCTACTTATTTCCTTTGTCCATTTCGATATGGTTGTTCCCACAGTTTTAAACTTATAGATTGTACTCGCGAGTACTTAGGCTTTTCGTTTCAAACTCCGTATTGTATTGCTTTAAATTGTCACGTTGTTGGTTGATGCTTATGTTGCCGGTTGCTCCGGGCGTATCTTTATATGTCATATTATTTAATTGTGTATCCTCGCTAACCAAGATGGTTAGTCGAGTGGAGTTTTCCTATTGTAGCCTGGTGGGTCCCATGTAGGGGTCTACGGCGCTGTAACATAATCCGAATATCTCGGGGTGTTACATTCAATTCACAGTCACAACTTCAATTCACAGTTTAAATAAGACAACTAAGACCAACAGCCACAATTCACAATTCACAGTTTAAATAAGACAACTAAGACCAACTACAAGACAATCTAGACTGCTCATTATCACCAACAGCCACAATTCACAGTCACAAAACTTCAATTCACAGTCACAAAACTAGGCAATAACAGGGACAACCGAGAGCCGGCAATAACCTACACTTACAACTAAAACCAGCTGCCAATTCATATTAACAAAACAAATAACCTACACTTACAAGTAAAACAAGATGATCAATTAACTAGGCAATAACCTACACAAACTGAGATTCAATTACCAAGCAGTAAAACAACCTTCACTTACAAGTTACGAAACAGTAAAACAAGCATAATTAGACAAGTTAACTAGCCAATAACAGGGACAACCGAGAAACGGCATCTAAACTCTAAAACCAGCTGCCAATTCACAGTCACAAAACTGAGATTCAAACCAGACTCTAAACACCATAAAACAACACAAATCAACAAAATCAAACCAGACTCTAAACACCATAAAACAGTTAAGACAAACCATTCCAGCTACTTTAACCTACTTCATTCATACTCAGAATCATACCTACTTCAAATAAACTAATAAAAAAGTAAACTTTATAGCTACTTTAAGTAATTAACTTACATTGCCATTTTCGAGAACCCGAACTCCATGCTTAACAACCTCCTTCATAAACTTCAGCATGAAGTACCCACATTCGGTGAATCCGGCCGACGTGGACACTACACAATGCATACGCTTAATTGTTACAATTAATTACTAACTTTACTACAACTTAACTTTATATATCTTAAAACAACACAAGACTAATTACTACTGACCCTGCATAATCACAGAAATATATATAATAACCTTAGATCAGTTAACTAACCTTAGAATTAACCCAGATAAGTTTGGTTCTCTTACTGCTTCCAACTTGTACATCATACATTGCAATTGCCCTACACCGAATTAACTTGATTAAGTATTACATCATAGAGATAATGGTTAAACTGAGAATTTGTATTACTTACGCATCCACTATTTGCTTAAACTGAGAATTGACATCACTTGTCGTGAGGGAATAGAGATAATAGCATGTGCTTGTCTTCATATTAAGGACGCCCAACACCCAATGTCTTCTACAAAAAACAAAAATCAAATTCTGTTAAAAACAGTTAATATTTACTAATTAATTTGAAGATTGTCGAAAATCTAACCCGAGATTGTATGGCAGCATGACAATGTCATTTTGCTTCCTTGAAGATAATCGTTTTGCAATGACTCGACTTGCATCCTCGATATTCTGGGCCCTCGCTTTACGTCCAGAACTCATGGTTGCAGTCGGGGTCATGAAACAAACTCCATGATCTTTTTGTGACCAATTATTGATTTGCTCATACAAGAACCTGTTAAAATAGAGTTAATTAACTAAATTAACTACTAAATAATAAGTTAACTAAATTAACTAACTAAATTAACTAACTTACATGGTATAAGATGCAACGACAAAGACCGCTTAATTCATCCATCGCAAAAGCTTGTCAAAGTCATTCCAGTTTAAGTACTGTTAAAATAAAGTTAACTAAATTAACTAAGTAATTAAATTAACTAGCTAAAATAACTAAATTATAAGTTAACTAACTTACGTGAAATCGTACCCAAACAAATCATCCTCGCACCTTGCACTTTAATGGAATCGACCTTCGCAACTTGTCCATCAACCATCATCGCAGTCATTTTCAACCCAAGCCTTTCGTTAATTCTCTTCCGTACTCTTCGCGCCTCTCGTCGTCATTTTTCTCAACGGATTTAGGCCTTTTTCTTAGTTTTTGCAACGGGCGAGAGTTTCGGACTTTGCCTTTATCCTTCACTTCAACTACAACATATCAAGTGGTTATTATCTAACATGTATCGTATCAACTTACATCTATCTAACATGTATCCGTATCAACATATCAACTACAAAAACTTGAAAAACTTGAAAAATAGAAAAACTAGAAAAATACACGCAACCAAGTGTAACTTTTCCCATCATCCACATATGTTGTCTGCAATTGGTCAACCTGAGTAGGAGGACATTTTGGTCATTTTGTTAATAAAAATCGAAAAACTTGAAAAAATAATAAATGTTAAATACAAAGATCGATCAGTTTACCTCGGGTCGTTTTTTGTCAACTGTCGGTTCTTCGTTGTTGGCTTCTCGTTGGCGCTTCTTCTTCTTTTCTTTTTTCTGGTGGGTCACAGTTCCCAACTCTCCATTCTTCTTTCCTTCTTCTTCTTTTCTTTTGGCTTCTTCTTCATCTTTTTTTCGCTTGTTTGCTTCTTCGATTCTGCGTTTCTCCTTTTCTTGGGCAGCATCCTTTTTCTCCATCTTTTTGACCACTGCTATCTTGTTCTACACAAATATAACCAAGTCAAACTATAACTAACACTAATTAACTAACTTAAACATAAAAAAGTCAACTGTTTTATAATAAAAACATACCAAACCAGAACATGGAATGACTAGGTGAGTCGTCGACTTAGTATGTACCCGATGGCATCTTTAACGGTCTCAACAAACTCATCGGGGTGGATTCGGTAGCATAGCTTCTCCTTGAACAGATGTATCAACGGTAACTTCAAGGTTCCCATCTAATATATGAACAAATAAATATTAAATAAGTAAGAATATATATAAAGTTTAAATATATATAAATATATACCTTCAACAAACGGATTCACTATGGTTCCTTTGGCGACTATATTTGAAGGATCGTCGACCGCAAGATAGCATAATTTATCCTACACAAGATTTATATGTTAGTAAACCTGAGTGTTTAAGTTATAAATCAAACGAGAATATATAAATGACTTACATTTGGTTCACTTGGTTCATTTGGTTCTTCGTCTTGATCGCTCCAGAAATGGTAATTACTTGCACCCTCAGAAGCATTACTTCCACATCTTTTCATTCTTGCTAACTCATCTTCAACATCTCTGAGCCGTTGGTTCATCTTGTTATCATGTTGTCTCAGGTACTGCTTGACATTTTTGGGTATTAGAAAGTACTGATGCGGTGTTATATAACGACCCATCCCACGAACACGCCCACGTTGTTCTTCGGTACCCAGAGCTTCTGTTAACAAATCTTGTGCTCCCATTGGATCTTCTATGAAATCTTTGTCCTTCTTTAGCTCCTCCTGAATACACAAACCAGATTACAAGTCAAACATACCAAAATAGTTAACAACAAACAAGCAACAAGTCAAACTTTTAAAAACTTATAACATACCAAAATAAAGAAGAGACTATATGAAACTTACAATTTTATCGATAACTTGTTGGACAGCTGGATCGAAACCTCCTTTCTTCTTTTCTCTTGCTTTTTCCAACATTCTACCCGATCAATTTCTTCTTCCTCTAGGCCAGTTTCTGTCATCTAAGTTGTCAACAAAATAAAAGTCAATTAACATAAGAATATAATTAAATTAAATTAAATTAAATTACATATACCATCTCAGAAATGAGTCCAGCATATCCCTTTCGGCTCAAACGATGGTTGTACTTATTACGTGCCCGGATAGCTGACGCCTTTGCACTCCTTTCCTGTTTTACAAATACAAATAGTTAGAAACTTAAACAAATACAAATTATAACTATTTAACAAACTTAAACAAATACAAATACCTCAAAAGCTTTCTTAGTTCTTTGTGATACGAACAACTTCCAGTCTTTTTTTTTCACGGACGGATAACATGAAGGACGAGTATTTAACTGCTCCTTGGCCTCCTGGGACTCATCATCCTTTAGTGGCTTAATGTACTTCTTGTAGAGATAATGCTTGAAGTTTTTCCACTTTACCCCTATTGACTGGAGAACTTGCTTCCGACTCTTTAGGCTAACTACAAAATGTGTCTGAAACGTAACAAAACACAGTTAGAATAAATTACTAAAACTAAAACATAATTAGAATAAAATATTTCAATACTTACCAAAATATATTGCCAACAAGCTTCCTTTGTTTCAGAATCTACAACTAACCAAGAATCATAGGTTATGAGAACCATAGATCTTGCAACCAATCCCTCAAAAGTTGACAGTTTTTTCGCCCCATTCAGTGGCACACCTCTTTTATTATAAGTAATTATTGTTTTGTTCTTCGCCTTTGCTTTTATTGTTGGGCCTCTTTGCTTGGAACCGAATTCGATCCGACTCGGAACTTAACCGGTTCGAAACATCTTATTGTCCGAATCAGAACCAGAACCCGAGGCCATCTTATTACCAAAAAGCAACCTGTTTAAAATTAACAAAATAAACAGTTAACAAATAATAAATAAACAGTTAAATAGTAACTAAACAGTTAAATAATAAATAAACATACCAAAAACTAATGATCTAAGACGAATATGCCCTCGTCATCCGGGCGCGTACACTTAAAATCATCGTCTAGGTCTACTAAAGACAGGTTCATACCTTGTGTAACATCAAATTCACCCACATTATCATTTTCACTTAAATCTCCATATTTATGCATCCTATGTGGTGTGAAGCCAACAACTAACAGGTTCCTATCTTGTTGGTCCGGAACGAAAAAAACTTGTCTTGCTTGACTAGCTAATATGAAGGGTTGCACTGCTGACCAAGCCTATCAAAGTTAACTACCGTGAACCCTAAATCATCTTTTCTTACTCCATGACTATCTACCCATTCACACATGAAAACAGGAATCGTAAATGTACGATAATCAAGATCCCATATTTCCAATATGCGATCAAGTAGGTAATGTACTGCACAATCGGATTGGAGTCTTTTGCACTAGCAATGCATAGTATTTGCAACTATAGATACTCCACTACCTTGAGTGGTTTTAGATTCATCGCGAGATTTTGTATGGAATTTATATTCATTTATGGCATAACCGTATATTCACTAACGGCAAAATCGGGGCCTTTTGCTAACCAACGAGCAGTTTCACAAATATTTTCCCGTTAGCCAAACCCTTTTCAACCAACTTCTTAAACCACCACTAAACGTCCGACTATGTTGGGTGCTGACCATGTATTATTTCGACGGGTTAAGATCCTTAAGTTCTAACATATCCGATTTATGTACGGTTCAACGTCGCGGTGTTTCGTATTACATAGAGATGAGCACGATCAAGTAACTTAGAATCCACAACACGGATGGTAGCCGCCGATAAAGGTTTACCGGTGCGAATTCTTTCGTCAACTCGATCATTACGATTTCCAATAGACTTCATGTTTTCTAAGTAACCGACAGAACTCTAATGCTTCCTCTGCCACATAACATTCTCGCCATGCAACCCTCGGGTCGATAATGGTTTCGTACATAACCCTTTAGTGTTTTCATGTACCTCTCAAACGGATACATCCACCTAAAGTGGATGGGCCACATAACCTAACCTCTCGACTAAATGCACCATCAAATGAATCATGACATCGAAAAACGAAGGCGGAAAATACTTCTCTAATAAGCACAAAGTTAATACGATGTCATTTTGCAACTTGCCTAGCTTACTAACATCAACAAATTTACTACACATTTCGTTGAAGAAGTGACACAACGATATAATAGTTTTCCTAACTTTCACGCCTAACACCCCTTTGATTGCAAAAGGAAGAATCTGTTGCATTAGTACGTGACAATCGTTGGACTTCAATCCATTCAACTTCGAATCGTTGGACACCGATTCTTAAAATTGGAGGAATAGCCTTTGGGCACTTTTATGTTAGACAGCGTGTCATAAAACATAAGTTTCTCTGAAATGTTTAATGAGTAGACAGTGGTGGAAGATAATGGCCGACCCTTTCGGTTGACTTATTAACTCGGGCTTAATCCCCAACTCTTTAAGATCTTTTCGTGCCTTTAAACCGTCCTTCGTCTTGCCTTGCAAATTCATAACGTCCCATAAATACTCTCGCATACATATTTTTCTATGCATCACATCTAGCGGTGACGAACAAGCAAATGCTTCCAAGACTCTAGTTCAAAAAGATAGATTTTTATGAAAAGTTTCGATCTCGCATCGACAGTTTCTTTTATCTTTTTCGATCTCTGCAAACGTGGCATTTTCTTCTTCTTCTTTGATATTTTCTTCTTCCACGTGTAAATATCCTTCTTTGCCTTAATCTTCTTACCCCATTTAGTCTCAAACCCCTCAAGATACTCAGAACTTCTTCACCCGATTTCGGTCTTCTAATCGACCGCTCTCTTGTTGATTATTGAAATCCTTTTTTCTTTTGCGAAACGGATGTATCGGGAGGAATCTTCTATGCCCGAGGAAGCATACTTTTTTGGAATTTGTCAGCCATTGTGAGTAGGTCTCCTCGGAACATACTGGACACGCTTTATAACCTTTGGTAACACACCCCGACAGGTCACCATATGCGGGAAAGTCATTTATAGTCCAAAGTAAGACTGCTTTTAAATTGAAGAACTGTTTCCTATAAGCATCGTATGTCTTAACGCCCGGTTCCCACAACTCTTTCAGATCTGCCATTAGTGGTGCCAAGTAGACATCGATATCGTTACCAGGTTGCCTTGGACCTGATATCAATAGAGTCAACATCAAGAACTTTCTTGACATGCACAAATTAGAAGGTAAATTGTATGTTGCTAGGGTAACCGGCCAACAACTATACTTTGCACTTAATGACTTATGAGGATTTATACCGTCCGCGGACAAGGCTAACCTCAGATTCCTATCTTCGTTTCCAAAGTCTTTCCACTTGTCATCAACAAGTTTCCAAGATGGGGAATCAGAAGGATGTCTCGCTTTCCATCACGGCCCGACCTTGCGCGTGCGAAGTCAGGTCCCGTGCGGTTTCTGGTGATGCGAACATTCTCCTAAATCTAGGAATTGGCGGAAAATACCAAACAACTTTTCTCGGCACGTTCTTGGTATTCTCCTTCCACCGAGAAGTGCCACATGTTGGACATTGAGTAGCATCCTCATGTTCTTTCCAGAATAAGACACAGTCATTAGCACAAGCATGATACTTTATGTATTCTATAGTTAGGCCTTTTAGCAACTTCTTGGCTTCGTATAGCGACTTAGGGATTGCATTATTTGGAGGCAAAACATCATTTAGCTCGCCCAATAAAGCATCAAAGCTTGTATCAGACCAGCCAAATTGACCCTTCAAATGTTGGAATTTCAGCAACCCACTTAGTGCATTATGGTTAGACCCTTCATAAAGTGGCTTGTCGCATTGTTCAAGAAGTGACTTCAATGAACTAGGTTCATTCTCTGCATATGTGTAGGCATCATGTAGCATCTCCTTCGCGTAGTCGAACTGAGGAGGTCTAGGCTGATTAGACTCATTAGGTTCAGACTTAGATAAACTCTCTCCGTGGAAGGACCAAACCTTATACTTCTCATCGAACCCGTGTTTAAACAGGTGATAGCGCACGTTGGAAACTGAAGTGTGACACAAATTTATACAGTTTACACAAGGACATGGAATGGCGTCCGAATTCGGATTATTACATTGTGCAAACTCTAAAAATGCATTCACACCTTCCTCGTACGCGATTGATAATCTATCGGACAGAATCCAAGATTTATCCATGAGAGTTTTGATTACGTTTTATGAACATACCTTTTTGATTACGCGACTGCAACTTCCACAAAACGACTGAAATTAGGGCTTGAGATATTTGGGGCAAAATCAACTGATGTGTGTGAGATTTGGGGGTGAATCGACTAAGTGTGTGTGTTTGAGAGATTTGAGTGATTTGAGTGATGAATCGACTGATGTTTGTGAGAGATTTGTGAGATTTGGGTTAAGTGTGTGTGTTTGAGTGTGTTTCTTGTGTTGACGGGAATAGGAGGGAATGAATCGATAAGTGGAGTAGGAGAGGAATGAAAACGATTATGACTGCCACTTTTTGACACATGTAAACTCGCGTCATCGCTAATGGAAATTTTACGCGTTATGACTCTGATTATGTGACTAAGCTATTTGCGAGTCATCTTCGACTGTTGGTCATAAAAAAAGGGTCAAGGAAGGGGCTGTTTCTACTAGTGTACAACACATTCATGCACATATATGATAACATTAATCTCATTGACTAGTAAAAGTATAAAACTTGCCTCAACCGAAGGTGATGAATTCCTTCCACGAACAACGAACGGCGCCTCCGATAAACACAAGCGCTCGAACAACCTTGAATGAAATACTATTCATTCAATAACACAATGTCAATCGACAACAACACAACGATTGAAGAAAACTCTTTGAGACATTTCATCGAACACTAAATGTTCAAAGTTCCTCAAGAACCTAAGAATCATCAATCGGGTTGAACAAATCAAAGATACGGATATATAATCCATAGAACATGTCTAACAACATCTAATAACCTCAATCGATCCATTAAAATCAGACGGAAAATGAAATCAAAACCAAAACTCCCAAAATGGACAATTCTAGGAAAACCAAGAGAATTACCTTGATTCGACGAAGAAGAAGGATTAGATGTTGATATGATCACCTAGAGCCTTCTCAAAACATGACTAGATGGAGTAGAATCGATCATAATTACAACCCTATCCGTATCACCGGACTACCGCGAGAAGAAGGAGAGAAAGGGTGAAATGAGGTGAAAAACCCGTCTGACCCCCTTAAATACTCCCGTGACGCATGACCAAAACGCACGACCAAATGTCCGTGTGTTTGGTCGTGCGCCAGGCCACTGCCCGACCACTGACCTCACGCACGAGCAGCATGCACAAGCACCTGCTCGTGTGTCATGCTCGTGTGTCCCTGATGATTGCCAAAGTGCACTGTCCAAATCTGATGCCACGCACGCGTAGCCGCTCGTGTGTCATGCTCGTGCGTCCCTGTTGAGTGCCAAAACGACAAGGGAACACAATATGCCATGCCACGCATGCCTACACACGACCTGCACGACTTACACGATAATAAGTCACGTTCAATCGGTGAAACAATAATGATACTCCAACACAAGGCTACCAATCACGATGATGATGATGAGAATATTCTCGTCTCAATCCCAAACATAGATGAATGATGAATAACAACGGATACACGACTCCAAGATATGCCGAATGATGGACACGAAATGAATGAATATGAATGATGAGTTATTATTACTGAGTGAAAAATTTCTGAGTGGCAATTACTGAATGATAATTAATGAATTCACAATCGGGTATTACACTAATAATACCATACATAACGTACGTTAAGTGTTCTCTATTACGTACGTTAAGCTCCGTTTATAGCGTGCGTTAACCTTGCACCATATCGTGTGTTATCTGCTTCGATGCTGAATGCAGGACTCGCTGACTCGATATGTTGCGTACGTTATTCTTGTTGATAGCGTACGTTAGCTGCACTAGTGTTTACTTCTTCGCTTTTCTGTCTGTCTCGAGCGTCCTTGACTTCTTGTTGATTAATTTTTATTTTTCTTTGTGATCCAGCCACCATGGCCATCATCTAGAAGTAACCCATCAACTAAAAGTCACCCATCATCTATAGCCACCTACAACACCTACCAAGCCACCCTTGTTGACATTGTGGTTTAGTTATTTGCAACTAAGGACCTCTAGAATTAGTATAAATAAGTATGTTTGGTAATTTGTAATAGCATCTTGATTTGAACAAATAAATTGAGTCTTGTTAGAGAGTTTTCTCTCTCTTGTTCCTCAGCCATACTTTTGGTACCGGAGCAAGTTCTTAGATCCCGGGTTGAGTTTGATGAAACAATCAACGGAAAGTTGAGTGTGTTTTGTTTTGGTGAGAAAGAGTGTCGTCTGCCAAAAAATCCATTTTGCAGCCATCTTTTCACAAAACTAACACCGCCATCACGTCCGGAACGTCGAAAAACCTTGGGAACCCAAATTTCGTGTCCAATGGAGCCTCCCGCCGCCACGAAGGTCACCGGAAAATTCGCCGGAAATTTTCTCGTAGCCGGAAAATCCAGTGGAAAAATTCCAGTCTCCGGAAAGTGCAGAGCTGCCGCCGGGCCACTGCCAAGAAACTATCGGAAATTTGAGGTTGAATACGACCCATGTCAACGTCCATGTCATTGTGCCACGTCACACCGTCAACCACTCTCTTCACGCCACGTGTCAAGAGAGCCACCTTAGCGCCACCTCACTGCCACTCACTGTGACATCATCAGTCATATTTTGACCAGTCAAAGTTTGACCAGTCATTGTCAGATTTGACCCGAAAAAAATCTGTGGTTGCAGATAATCTGACGCTCCACATCAGAAACGAATTATTTTTTTTTTACAAATTTTTTATTTTTCAACATGCCTCCGCGAATACAACCTCTACGAGATATTGAAATGACAAACACGCACTACTACTTTCAAATTTTCCCTTAACAATACTCTTCTATCTTTTGTCCAAACTTCCCTTGCCCCTAACTTTATTTTTCGATTGGGATTTTCATGGATCAGAATACCCCGTGGAGTAAGTAGTGTTTCCTCCCTTTTTTATACTTCTCTAATTTTACCGCCACATACATCATGCCTCGAATTCATCATAATGTTGCTTATCAACCTCCCTCGTTATTCCGCTCGTATTCCATGGATAAATCTTGCCATGGTCTACTCCATCGACTCTCTCACATCGTTCTAGATCATAAGCATTTCCATCCCCTTTTGATATATCCTTGTTTTAAAGACTGTAAACGAGTAAATAGTTCTTTAATATAATAACTCGGTACAAATATTTCCTCATTATAATTTTTAGTTCTTCCCAATCTCTCACCGGTCTTTTTGCTAGTCTCCTCTAATCGGTAATAAATCGATCCCACCAAATACTAGCATATTCCGAAAATTCAGTGATAGCTAGTCTCAACTTCTTTTCATCCGAATATAGATGACAATCAAATATGGTTTCAACCTTCCTTTCCCAATCAAGGTAGGTGTCCGGATCACTCCTGCCTTCAAAAGTTAAGATTTTCACTTTTATGCTTGCCAAGTTTCGATCTCCCTCATCTCGTTCTTCTCCTTTTATTATCCCTCCTATCGCCTCTATCCTGATCACCTCCAGGTATATACCTTGGATTTTCCTCCTCAGAATTTCACCACTCTTCATATCCCATAAAAGGAATTGGTCCCGGCCTAACCCTTACTGACTCGCTCGATCTTTCCCTACCAATACACGCAGTCTTCTCATCTTATTTGTCCAACCGATTCATTATTTGCGCAAGTTGGTCTTGAATATTTTGAATAAGATTTTGAGTATTTGATGTTTCACTTTGATATGAAATTTTTTTATACTCTATTTTTCTCTTTTTTTTTTGTTCATTTTTTTTGCCCATTTTTTCTCTTTTTTTTGGCTCTCTTTTTTTTTTTGCTTCTTTTTGCCTCTTTTTGTTACACACACACACACACACATTAATTCTCACAAGATCCTCACGTATATCACTCGATCACTCTTGCTCGTCTATTACTCGTTAGGTTATTTCTTAGTGACTCACAAACTCTTGCCTTTTTTCACTCGGCTATAATATCACACAACTCACTCACAGGATAAATGTAGGTAATTCAATTCAAGGTTTCTTTTGAGAGAATTCAAAATCCACTGTCTCCCGAAGTTGCAAACCACAAAAGAAAAAAAGGTTCAAGAAGATGAAAAGAGGTAATAATAAGATAGTGTGAATTTTAAGTATTAATTTGGAATATATTTAGGTATTTGTTGATACTTAATAGCTTTATATTTTTGCACGGATGGAACGAAATTACTAGTTTTTTTTTATATTCGACCACACACGTTAATTAACCAAACGCCCAAAGGCTAAGGATTATAAATCCATTAGCTTACACATGATGATTTCTATCAAATATTTTATATTATTTTTTTCACTGTGGTGGTAAGACCGACCTTCATGATTTTTTATATGATCACAGTGATGGTAAAGTCGATCGTTGTGAGATTCCTTTTTATATGATCACTGTGATGGTAGCACCGGTCATCGTGATTTTTTTTGCATATGTTTAAAAAGATTGGAGGTTTAGAATATAAAACAAATGATAGGATGGTAAGAAAAGAAGATGATAAAAATAAAGAAAAATAAATGATACCACTTATATGGAATAACATATCTATGATGCCAACTGATGTGACCCCCACAAGATACGCCATGATAAATGACGCCACTAAATGGATTAAAGTCACACAATGTTTTCAATATAAGCAAAAAGTTTTTACTTCTGAACCTCTATGCGACCTACCGTAGCAACCCAGAAGGGGTGGAATTCAAATACTAAATAAGGGATTAAAACTTTATAAGTAGATGAATAACACAAGGGTACTTTGGAGACACTCAACAAAATAAGAAGGAACTCACAAAGGTTTGGTAACACAAACACACTTAAGATGTCTTTTTTATAAATGAAGATGAGGGCGATTTATAGCCAAAATTTTACAACTATTATAATATAAAAATAAAAAATTAAAACTTTTTAATTCTTTCCTATAAAGACCAAGACCATTCAACACCTAATAAATAAATAAGACAAAATCAAAGTGTGGAAGATATGTCCACAAAAATGGACAAAATAGAAACTTCTTAGTTATGTTCTATCAAGACCATTCAACACTAAATTAAAAATAAAAGTAGGAATTCAATAAATTAAGTGAAATAATCATCGTGGGAAAATCATCACTCTCAATCCGATCGATAGCCACTTGAAGGACGTCAATCGGATATCGGACGAGAGAGTTTACCAGAATATGGTACTGCTGTGTATTCGCCTTACGCGCGGATTTTTGTATTTATATTCGTTTGTTTCAGACACGTCTTGGCTCTTACATATGCAGTTTTATTATTACTAACAATTACAACTCAAATTACATACGGATTATCAAAATGCTTTATCGGAAATAAAATCCCTTAAATCTAAAATTAAACTATTGGAAATTGAAATTTCCAAAATTCTTGAAAAAGGGAAATTCATCGAGACCGATCATTCAAAATGTATTGAAAACAAAAATATTTTAAAGGATGATCTCTTGAAAGTTCAAACCGAGCTTAAAAATTTAACAAAGAAATTCTTGTGTGGAAACGAGAAATTTGAACAAATGCTCTCGGTTCAGAAATTTACGTTGAACAAACAGGAGTTGGAATTCAAACCGAATAATAAAACTGGATCCTTAAATTTCAATATACCCCGATGTGAAAAATGTTTGAAAATTGGGTACCACATTTCAAACTGTAAAAGCCCAAGACGAACGTTAAAAGTTAAAAAGATTTGGATTCCAAAAGGAACTTTTATTCCAAATATCGTCTATGTCTCTAAACAAAAACCAACTATATGTTGGATCCCCAAAAATTAATTTTTAACAATTGATATTTTTACTCAGATGGAGTATTATGTATTTTAAAAAGGGAGAGTTACATTTTTATATATATTTTATCATTTCATATTTTATCATTAATTAGTATCCTCTATTCAATTGGTATATTTTGATTTACACTTTTTGCTGAATACAAAAAGGGGGAGAAAGAAGTAGAATCGGAAAAAAAGCATCATAGAATAAATGACGAAAAAAATAAAAAGTAAAAAGGAGGAGAGAATTGTAACACCCCGAGATATTCGGAATAATTACAGCGCCGTAAACCCTTTAGATAAAGATTTACAAGGCTAATTTTAAAAGAAGTGTAAAAATAATTCAATCGTACAACTAAAGTCCAAATACAGATTTGATTCAACCGATCAAATGAGTTATCTTATACAACCATATCGAAATGACCTTAATAAAAACAGACGTACTCGAGTACTAAACGAACCAAGAAGACAATTCATAATAACAATAACATCAACCACATCACTGAGCCATTCCATCGTCTCCGTTTGCAGATCGTGGTTGCCTCCCCGCTCCTCGGCTACCTGAACATCAAAACAATGTCCACCCCCGAAGGGGTTAGCAAAACAATGCTAGTACAAGTATCAACATACAATAAATCATCAATACATCATAAAACATGCAAAACGGACTTCCGCCACCGGAATCCAACGATGCGAATCCTCACGATTCCATCAACGCAATACAAGGTAATCCAAGATCCAGCCTCAAAGATAGATCCCCATGATGATCCCGTCGGACCAACGCATGGTGGAAAACCCGTCCAACGATCCAGCGCCCTCAGCATAGATCCCCATGATGATCCCGTCGGACCAACGCATGGTGGACATTCGATCCAGCGCCCTCAGCATAGATCCTCATGACCCCCTCGGATCATTTATACCATAATCAATCAATTATGCATACACATATGCATTTCAATATGTTCATCAATACGAACGAATATCACGAGAATTTTCAGAAATACATCTCATATTCAACAATATGAACAAAACCACAAGCATGATAAATCGAACTCGACATATGATACTTGCCTCGAAAATGGCAAGGACGAAACACTTCAATGATCTCGACGCACTCGAAGGCCGCCTCATTCGATCAACGTAACAAGCTCGAACCTTAACAAAAGGAATGATATACAAATCATCTCAAGTCGAACGATGGCCTAACAATTCGGTCTACGGCCGAAAAGCTCAAAACAAACAATCTGCCTGGACTGCTTAGCGTGCGCTACGTACTCTACGTAACGTGCGCTAAGCTGACCTGTTAGCGTACGCTATCATGTAAGACTAGCGCGCGCTAGCTACGAACTTACAGTTCGAATCGGCTGATGCATAACGTACGCTACGTACGTATTGTGCGCTAACTGAACCCCGATAGCGCACGTTAACTCACATATGTTAGCGTGCGCTAACCTTGCATGGCAGAATACTGCTAACGGAAAAACTGGGTTGAAAGGTGGTGAATTCATGAATTCTATGTTGATACAACAAATCATCCTTAAGTCTGTCATGCTAATAAGGTTTGTGGAAGTTCCATGATCATGAGATACAAATATACGGATAATTATCTCAACATCATATCTTATCTTCGATCTTCAAGAAATATACCAAGTTCCGATTATTCCAAGTCCCAAAACATATGAACTAGGTAATCTTCATACACTGATCATAAATCGATTTGAAAAAACGCTTAGGAGTCCATACTACTAAGATGGTTCAAGGGTTCATACGATATATAGTGCCGATACGTCAAAAGTGTCCTTCTAACATGTGATGACCGATTAAAACGAAATAACTGGCTATCAAAACATGATCAAACGTCCTTAAGAACATTACTAACATCGGTGAAGAGTCACCTACCTCAACGTAGTGAAGAACACGGAGGAAATCGAAGCAATCCAACACCGAAAGCTTGAACACCAATCTCCAATGATGTACGATCTTCAATCACGAACCAGGATGTTGATATGAAGTGTTTAGGATGAAGGAAGTTATGTTCTAAGTGTAAGAATTCGGGTAATGGGAGAAGAAAGAACTGAAATCACGAATAGCATGCTGTCCTATTTATAATAAATGGCTATTAGCGCGCGCTAGACCCTGTTCGTAGCGTGCGCTAACGGCTCACTGACTTGACTGTATTCAGCACTTAGCGTGCGCTACGCATATACCTGTAGCGTGCGCTAAGGCGTTGACTCGGCTTTTCCCGAAAGCCGTCCAGGTACATCCCGACACTATCCGACAGGGGTCCCCCGGCCAGATCTCACCTACCGCACGTCCCAATCAATTTGACCATGCATAGCGTGCGCTAATGACCCTCAGTAGCGTGCGCTATTAATCCACGTTAGCGCACGCTAAACATAGCCGATAGCGTGCGCTACATGTGCAGATTTACAATCTTTAAATCACAACCACGAAATTAAACGCTCGACAACATCAGATTATGTAATACGGAGAATAGTACTCAGACAAAAGTACAATTATTACAATATCACAAGTTCCAATTACATAACAGAAATCTCGGGTATTACATCCTTCCTCCCTAAAAAGAAGTTTCGTCCCGAAACTTAAGATGAAAACAACTCCGGATATCTAGTCTTCATACTGTCCTCCGTTTTCCAAGTGGCCTCTTCGACTCCATGTCGTGACCATTGTACTTTGACCAAGTGTATTGGTTTATTCCTCAATTGTTTGATCCGGCTCTCAAGTATCTTGATTGGTCTCTCTTCGAAGGTGCCATCATTAGCTATCTCGATCTCGTCGAAATCAATGACGTGACTGGGGTCCGGTACATACTTCCGCAATTGGGATACGTGAAACACATTGTGAACGTGACTCAGCGATGGCGGTAAGGCCAACCTGTATGCTAAATTTCCAACTCTCTCGAGGATCTTGAATGGTCCGATATATCTCGGACTAAGCTTGCCTCTCCTCCCAAAACGGTAAATCCCTCGTGTAGGAGACACCTTTAATAGTACATGGTCCCCAACGTCGAACTCTAGAGGGCGACGACGTACATCTGCATAAGACTTCTGTCGACTCTTGGCAGTCAACAGTCTCTCTCGAATCAAAGCTATCTTCTCTTGAGTCTGAATAATCAATTCCGGTTCCGTCCCGACCAAATCCGAAGAATCATCCCAACATAGGGGTGATCGGCATCTCCTCCCGTACAAAGCTTCATATGGTGCCATCTTAATTGAAGCATGCCAACTATTATTGTAGGTGAATTCAACTAATGGCAAATGAACTTCCCAATCAGTTGACCAATCCAAAGCACAAGCTCTAAGCATGTCTTCTACAGTTTGAATAGTCCTTTCGGACTGACCGTCCGTTTGAGGATGATAGGCTTTGCTAAAGTTGAGCTCAGTCCCCAGAGCCCTGTGAACTGCTTTCCAGAAATGTGACACGAAGCGACCATCTCGATCCGAAATAATGGTCCTCGGCGTCCCATGCAATCCGACTATTTCTGCAATAAATACTCGTGCCAATCTCTCGGGTCCCCATGTATCTTTAATTCCCAGGAAATGAGCCGACTTGGTTAGTCGATCAACTACAACCCAAATCATGTTCATTCCCGTTCTAGTCCTTGGCATACTAGTGACGAAGTCCATCGAGATATCTTCCCACTTCCACTCAGGGATCGGAAGCGGTTTTAACATTCCGGCAGGTCGTTGATGTTCAATCTTAACCTGCTGACAAGTCAAACACTTCGAAACGTACTCCGCTACGTCCTTCTTCATATTCCCCCACCAGAAGTTTTGCTTTAAATCCTTATACATCTTACTACTGCCTGGGTGAATAGAATAGGGTGCGCTATGAGCTTCCTTCAAAATTGTCCGTCTCAAATCATCATCCTCGGGAACGCAAAGTCGACTCTGAAATCTCAGAACTCCATCGTCCTGTATCACGAATCCTGGGGCTTTTCCTTTCTTTACTTCGTCACATAATCGAAGGATCAGAGAATCGTTCAATTGTTTAGACTTGATCTTCTCGACTAGTGATGAAGTCAGTTCCATCACATAAAGTTGCCCTTGGATTCCTGGTGCCCATACTTCAATCCCCTCGCGGATCAGTTCTCGTTGGATACTGGTTTGGGACGTAAGTGCTTCCAACACTCGAAGAGAAACAAGTTTTCGGCTCAAAGCATCGGCTACTACGTTTGCTTTTCCCGGATGATAGAGAATCTCCAAGTCGTAGCCTTGATCAATTCCAGCCACCTTCTCTGACTCATGTTTAATTCTTTCTGACTGAAAATGTACTTGAGGCTCTTATGATCTGTAAAGATCTGACAATGAGTGCCGTATAAATAATGTCGCCAAATTTTCAAGGCAAAGACCACAGCTGCTAGCTCCAGATCGTGAGTAGGGTAATTAATCTCGTACGGTTTCAATTGCCGAGAAGCATAAGCAATCACTTTATCCTTCTGCATCAACACACAACCTAAACCCTGATTTGAAGCGTCGCTGTATACCATGAATCCATCAGTTCCCTGCGCGGCGCTAATATACATAGGTGTCGTCAGTCTCCTCTTAAGTTCGTCAAAACCAGCCTGGCACTTCTCATTCCACATGAACTTTTGAGTTTTCTGTAACAGCTGAGTGAGCGGACGAGCAATTTTGGAAAATCTTTCTACAAAGCGGCAATAATATCCAGCAAGTCCTATGAAGCTTCGGACTTCTTTTACGTTTTTAGGAGCTTCCCAATCCAAGATTGCTTCGACTTTCTTCGGGTCTACCTGCACTCCGTCGGCTGATATCACATGTCCAAGGAAGGTTACTTCCTTAAGCCAAAACTCGCATTTTGAAAGTTTTGCATACAGCTGTTCCTTCCTCAAGGTGCTCAAAACCACACGTAAATGTTTAGCATGTTCCTCTGCGTCCCTCGAATATATCAGGATGTCGTCAATGAAGATGACCACAAATTTATCCAAGTATTCCAAGAATACCCGATTCATCAGTTGCATGAATACCGCAGGAGCATTGGTAAGTCCAAATGGCATTACTACAAATTCATAATGTCTGCATCGATCTCGAAAGCAGATTTGGTATATCCGATTCCTTAATTCTCAATCGGTGGTATCACGATCGCAAGTCAATCTTCGAGAATACCTTGCCCTTGCAGTTGATCAAACAAGTCGTCGATCCGAGGTATAGGATACTTATTCTTGATCGTCATCTTATTGAGCTCCCTGTAATCAATACACAGTCGGAGGGATCCGTCTTTCTTCCGGACAAAGAGGACGGGCGCTCCCCAAGGAGAAACACTAGGTTGGATATATCCCTTCTGTAACAATTCCTCCAGTTGCTTCTTGAGTTCATACATCTCGGTTGGCGCCATGCGGTATGGTGCTCTGGAAATAGAGCCGCTCTGTGCTCTAATTCGATAGTGAATTCCACTCCTCTGCGGAGGTAACCTGTAGTTCGTCAGAAATACATCCGAGAACTCATTCACAATCGAAATAGACGAGAGCTCTACTCCTTCCTCTTTCCTCATGGCATAGCACCAAAGTCCGTGACATCCCTGCTTCAGTAATTTCACGGCTTTCATTGCTTTGATCAATTTTCCCGAGCTTCCTGGTCTCCATCCTCGGAATAAGTGTTCAGACCCGTCATCAGCAATGATAGAAATGACTCTCTCTCGGTAATTCAGAACAGCTCCATAACGGTTGAGCCAATCATCTCCGAGAATTAAATCGTCACCGTAGATGTCAACTACAATGAGATTCGATGGCCACTCTCTTCCTTCTATATATACTGGGAAATCCTTAGCTTCTAGGGTTCCCACAATTTTCTCGCCGCTCGGTAATCCCACAACATAAGGTTCACAATTATACAAGCACGAGATTTTCAAACGATTAACACAGTTCAAAGATATAAAAGAATGCGTAGCTCCCGAATCGAACAAGACACTAATCGGTTGCAAAAGGATCTGAATCGCACTGATGCAACATTGTATTCGATCATCGATTTCCTCATTTCAGACAGCGCGGAGGAACGGACCCAAAGATCGATGTCTCTCTCTTCCCAGCTGCTCTTTGAAATCCACTACGCATCTCGGTCCACACTGTCTCCTTCGAATCGAGCCGGAGTGCGGGTACCAAAGGATCGGGTCACATTCCCACAAAATGTTGCGCGATGTCCTTCTTGTCCACACTAAACAGTCACAAGAAAGCGAAACAATCACGCCCAACATGTCTGCTTTGCCACGGTTGTAACACTTCTTTCCCGCGTCAAACAGCTTGGTGCCGCCGAACTTCTTTCCACCTCGAGAAGGATGCGGAGGTCTCTGGATGAATGAAAAGAGGACTGACTTCGCGAGGTCCGCTACTCTTATCCTCCGTGAAGTTTCAGGACACCTTCGCTTTCTTTGCCTCCGTCGCTTTCTCTCGCCGCCTCCTTCATATCATAGGCCAACGCCTTGTCCTGCATCACGCAAGGTGGTACATTCAAATCCGTACATATACTGCTGAATTTCCAGCTTCATTCGCATGTCAAAATGAAAAATCTTCTCCGCCTCGGTCCTGACCAAGTGGCGCACATAAGTCAGTTGGTGATTAAAAGTCTTAATCACGTCTGTCACAGATGCTTCCGAATTTTGTGGTGAGAAAAACTCCCGAACTCGGGCTTCTCTAACTGGGCGAGGACAATACTGCGCCTCCATCATCAATTTGAATTCCGTCCAGTCAACATTGTGCTCCTCCGGTCGAACGGCCTCCCACCAGTCGAAAGCCTCCCCGGTCAAAAGATACTGGGCGACCGGAACCTTCCTATCGTTGGGACAGTTAATCCCTGCAAAAATCTTCTCTAATTCCTTCAGCCAGTGATCCCAAGAAAGCGTCTCAGCAGAACCGTCAAATTTCGGAGGGTGCAATTTAATCACTTCGGTAAGCCACCTATCTCCTCGATTTTCCACGTTATGCTGCTGTCCCATTGCCGTCTGCATGCGATCCACAACTTGAGCAAACTGGTTTATCTGGGCAACCACCTGCTGAAGCATTCCCGGCACATTAGGATCTGCATTATTATTTGCCGATCCCTGTTGTCCCCCGGAATGGGAATCCATTCGACTAGCGGTTATCTCTGGGGTAGATACCGACTCTTCTTGCCTCGCATTTCCACGTCCGCGTCCACGACCTCCTCTCAACATACTGTAAACATAAATACTCAATATCCAGGACAAACTTTCTCAAAGTACATCCATTAATGTTCACAAGACATGAATTAAATAAAACGGTAGTATTCGAGATTAGGAAACTTACAACCACGGTCCACACGACGATGCTGGCTCAGCAGTGATGTTACGAACGACCAATAATCAAATAACGTAAACAGACCCAACTAACCCGACTGCCAAGATATCCATGAATATTAGCTCCGATACCATATTCTGTAACACCCCGAGATATTCGGAATAATTACAGCGCCGTAAACCCTTTAGATAAAGATTTACAAGGCTAATTTTAAAAGAAGTGTAAAAATAATTCAATCGTACAACTGAAGTCCAAATACAGATTTGATTCAACCGATCAAATGAGTTATCTTATACAACCATATCGAAATGACCTTAATAAAAACAGACGTACTCGAGTACTAAACGAAGCAAGAAGACAAATCATAATAACAATAACATCAACCACATCACTGAGCCATTCCATCGTCCTGTCGGTACTGTGGTTGCCTCCCCGCTCCTCGGCTACCTGAACATCAAAACAATGTCCACCCCCGAAGGGGTTAGCAAAACAATGCTAGTACAAGTATCAACATACAATAAATCATCAATGCATCATAAAACATGCAAAATGGACTTCCGCCACCGGAATCCAACGATGCGAATCCTCACGATTCCATCAACGCAATACAAGGTAATCCAGCGATCCAGCGCCCTCAGCATAGATCCCCATGATGATCCCGTCGGACCAACGCATGGTGGAAAACCCGTCCAACGATCCAGCACCCTCAGCATAGATCCCCATGATGATCCCGTCGGACCAACGCATGGTGGACATTCGATCCAGCGCCCTCAGCATAGATCCTCATGACCCCCTCGGATCATTTATACCATAATCAATCAATTATGCATACACATATGCATTTCAATATGTTCATCAATACGAACGAATATAACGAGAATTTTCAGAAATACATATCATATTCAACAATATGAACAAAACCACAAGCACGATAAATCGAACTCGACATATGATACTTGCCTCGAAAATGGCAAGGACGAAACACTTCAATGATCTCGACGCACTCGAAGGCCGCCTCCTTCGATCAACGTAACAAGCTCGAACCTTAACAAAAGGAATGATATACAAATCATCTCAAGTCGAACGATGGCCTAACAATTTGGTCTACGGCCGAAAAGCTCAAAACAAACAATCTGCCTGGACTGCTTAGCGTGCGCTACGTACTCTACGTAACGTGCGCTAAGCCGACCTGTTAGCGTACGCTATCGTGTAAGACTAGCGTGCGCTAGCTACGAACTGACAGTTCGAATCGGCTGATGCATAACGTATGCTACGTACGTATTGTGCGCTAACTGAACCCCGATAGCGCACGTTAACTCACATATGTTAGCGTGCGCTAACCTTGCATGGCAGAATACTGCTAACGGAAAAACTGGGTTGAAAGGTGGTGAATTCATGAATTCTATGTTGATACAACAAATCATCCTTAAGTCTGTCATGCTAATAAGGTTTGTGGAAGTTCCATGATCATGAGATACAAATATACGGATAATTATCTCAACATCATATCTTATCTTCGATCTTCAAGAAATATACCAAGTTCCGATTATTCCAAGTCCCAAAACATATGAACTAGGTAATCTTCATACACTGATCATAAATCGATTTGAAAAAACGCTTAGGAGTCCATACTACTAAGATGGTTCAAGGGTTCATACGATATATAGTGCCGATACGTCAAAAGTGTCCTTCTAACATGTGATGACCGATTAAAACGAAATAACTGGCTATCAAAACATGATCAAACGTCCTTAAGAACATTACTAACATCGGTGAAGAGTCACCTACCTCAATGTAGTGAAGAACACGGAGGAAATCGAAGCAATCCAACACCGAAAGCTTGAACACCAATCTCCAATGATGTACGATCTTCAATCACGAACCAGGATGTTGATATGAAGTGTTTAGGATGAAGGAAGTTATGTTCTAGGTGTAAGAATTCGGGTAATGGGAGAAGAAAGAACTGAAATCACGAATAGGATGCTGTCCTATTTATAATAAATGGCTATTAGCGCGCGCTAGACCCTGTTCGTAGCGTGCGCTAACGGCTCACTGACTTGACTGTATTCAGCACTTAGCGTGTGCTACGCATATACCTGTAGCGTGCGCTAAGGCGTTGACTCGGCTTTTCTCGAAAGCCGTCCAGGTACATCCCGACACTATCCGACAGGGGTCCCCCGGCCAGATCTCACCTACCGCACGTCCCAATCAATTTGACCATGCATAGCGTGCGCTAATGACCCTCAGTAGCGTGCGCTATTAATCCACGTTAGCGCACGCTAAACATAGCCGATAGCGTGCGCTACATGTGCAGATTTACAATCTTTAAATCACAACCACGAAATTAAACGCTCGACAACATCGGATTATGTAATACGGAGAATAGTACTCAGACAAAAGTACAATTATTACAATATCACAAGTTCCAATTACATAACAGAAATCTCGGGTATTACAAGAATAAGAAAATTCGAAGAAGTCGAAAAGAAGAAAAATAAAGGATACAAAAAGGGGGAGAAACGAAGAAGTCGAAAATAACAGAAAAAGAAAAGATGGGTGAAACTAACGAAACGATCAAAGCCGAAAACTTTGATTCATACAAATATATATATTTTTATTTTTGCAGGTTTTATCCAATTCAAGGGTTGTTTTGTAATCATCAAAAAGGAGGAGATTGTTGGAATATTTATTCTAAATATTCATTAATAGAGTTTTGATGATTAAGTTGCTAAACAAATCAAAACAACAAAGAGGCGAAGCAAAACAACGGAGGAGACGAAGATGCAAAACGCTGAACAAAATGCAAAGCTAGCGCATGCTAGACATATAGGTTAGCGCATGCTAACGGGTCCTGTCTGCAGATCAGACGAGTTCAGCGCTACCTGAAGTAAAGTTACCTGATGAAGATAGCGCATGCTACACATGAAGACTAACGCACGCTATCGAAGGCTTATTACCATTGTGAAGACATTCAAACACAGAATGACATATGCAATGACAAAATCATAGCACATGCTAGGATTGAGGAATAGCGCACGCTAAAGTGTTTGAATTCAAGTCAATCAATCCATTGGAGATTCTGAAGCAAAGTCAAAAAGCTACAAACGGATATATGATGCATGCAATGATGCAATATTAGCGCACGCTACAAGGAAATATTAGCGCACGCTAACTATCATGTACAGTAGCCACTGGACAGATTCTGGAAGATATTAACGTACGTAATCAGCTAGCAATAACGTACGTAAAGGCAATAGCGCACGCTAAGGAAGAAGCTAGCACACGCTAAGTATAACTGGCAGTAACATTTAGTTTGTGGAAAATGGATATAAATACCAAACCACTTGGTATCAAACCATACAACAACATTCAGCAAAGCAATCATACTTGAGATATTATTATAAACAATATAGTTGTTGTTCTTAAGCTTAAATTGAGAGTGATTGAGTGTTATACACTAAATCATACAAGAGAGCGAAAAAGAAAAGATACGATTGAATTCGGTGTTATTAGGATCAAGGATCCGGCATTGTTAGATTCACAATCGATATCTAAGTGAGGTTTATATAGTACCGATAGAAAGCTAGAGTGGTTGATTCCTTGTCCAATAGAAAAGGAAAATGGTTTAACTTGGACCGACATAAATACAAGTGATTGAGCGGTTTACTCAGACCGAAAGAAGGCGAGCTTGTAACGGCTATCCCTCGACCGATAGAAGAGAGGTGCAGAGGTTTATCTTAAGCCTATAGAAAAAGATACCGAGAGATGACGTAGGCACGTTTGGCCGAACCTCTATAAATCCTTGTGTCGATTTATTTTCTGTACTTTTATTTAAATACGCTTTCGCACAATAGCGTGTATAACCGATCTCGCTCCAACATTGACTTCTTCGTTGTTTTGCTTTGTTTTAACAACTTAATCATCAAAACTCTATTAATGAATATTTGGAATAAAATATTCCAACAATCTTCCCCTTTTTGATGATTACAAAACAACAACTCGAATTGGAAAAACCTGCAAAATAATATATATATATATATATATATATATATATATATGTACAGATCAAAGTTTTCGACTTTGTCCGTTTCGTTAGGTTCGTCTCCCAGCTTTTCTTTCTTTCCTTTTCGACTTTTTATTTTTATTTTTCAACTTCTCCGATTTTTCGGGGTTTCAACTTTCTTCGATTATTCTTTTCTCCCCTTTTTGATTCGTACAAATATTTATTTTTCTCTCAGTCTTTTTACTTTTTATTTTTCTCGTCATTCTTTCGTGACGCTTTTTATCCCATTCATCTGTGTTCTCCCCCTTTTTGTTATCAGCAAAAAGTGTAAAAAAAAATAAATAATACCAAATTATGATAAAAATATGATATGATATGCATAAAAGGGTATAACTCCCCCTGACAATAATCTCCCCTTTAAAAATATAAACTCCCCCTAAGTAAAATATTTATTAATGAAAATTAATTTTTGGGGACCCAACCGATGGTTTTTGTTTAGATATATGAACGATATTCGGAATAACGGTTCCTTTGGGAATCCAATTTTTTTTATTTTAATCGTCCGTCTTGGGATTTTACAGTTTGAAATGTGATGCCCAATCTTTAAATATTTTTCGCTTCGGGGTATTTTGAAATTTATGGATTCGTTTTTAGGATGTGGTTTGAATCTCAATCCCTGTTTATTTAATGTAAACTTTTGAACCGAGAGCATTTGTTCAAATTTTTCGTTTCCAAATAAAAGTTTCTTCGTTAAATTTTTAAGCTCGGTTTGAACTTTCAAGAAATCATCCTTTAAGATATTTTCATTTTCAACGCATTTAGAATTATCGGTATCAATATTTTTCCCTTTTTCAAACTTGGAGATTTCGTCTCCCAAAATTTTATTTTTCGATTGAAGAGATTTAATTTCACTTAAAGCATTTTGATAATCCGTATGCAGTAATTCAAATGCTTCAAAAAGTTCATCGTAAGAATTACTTACTTGACTTTCGACGTCGCTATCGTCGAATGAACTTCGGGCCATTAGAGCGAGATTATTTTGATTGATAAAATCATCATCTTCATCTTCATCGCTCCATGTTGCTATTAAAACTTCTTTCTTTTGATTAGCTCGGCAATTCTTTGCGAAGTGGCTTGGTTTACCACAGACTCGACAGTTGTTGTCGAATTTCTTTATTCTGCCCGAGATGTCTTTCTTTCTCCGGTTTAATAAAGTGTGAAACTTATTAATAATTTTGGCATAATATGCTGATTTTTCGTCGGTTTCCTCCACCGGAATTTCTTCTTTATTTCTTGACGTCTTAGCCTTCGTGGCTATCAATTTTTCCTTCAGCTTCGGTTTGGCATTCCGAGATTTTAGGACAATCTCGTAGTTTATAAGTGAACCAACGAGAGCACTGAAATCAAGATTGTTTAAATCTTTTGATTTCATTATTGCCGTCACCATTCCGTCCCATTCTCGAGGTAGTGATCGGAGGATCTTCTTTACTTTCTTACTACTCGAAAGGGGCTTCCCATAACATACCAATCCATTTGTGATGACCGAAATTCGGTCGAGCATTATTGTAATGGATTCATCTTCTTTCATTTGGAATAGCTCAAAATCGTGAAGAAGCATGTTGATCTTTGTCTCCTTAACTTGAGACGTTCCTTCATGTGTGACTTCAAGCATTTTCCATATTTCTTTCGCACTATCACACGAAGATATCCGGCTGTTTTCTTCCAAATTTAATGCAAAGTATAATAATTGCTTGTCTTTGCAATTATAGTGATCATTCTTCCAATCAGAATCATCGTACTCTTTAAAACTTTTAAGCGTACCATCGGATTTGATTTGAATTTTCGGACCAAGACATATCACTTTTCATAGCTCGATAAGCTCGGATGAATATTGACATATTTTTCGTCCAAGTCATGAAGTTAGACCCGTCAAACAATGGAGGCCGATTTAGAGCAAGACCTTCGACCGGGGTAAGTTTAAACGCCATTTGGATCTTCTCCTTGGATGTTAAGCCGCTTCTCGGAGGTACCGCTCTGATACCAATTGTTGGAGCGAGATTGGTCGGAATCGCTGTTTGGAGATAGTGTTATAAAACTTTTTGCGTTGCGGAAATGATTTAAGAAAATGTGCGGAAAATAAACGACACAGGATTTATAGAGGTTCGGCAAACGTGCCTACGTCCTCTCTCGGTATTTTTTTCTACAGGCTAAAGATAAATCTCTGTATCTCTCTTCTATCGGTGAGGGATAACCGTTACAAACTTGTCTTCTATCGGTCCAAGTTAAACCGTTCAATCACTTGTCTTTATGTCGGTCCAAGTTAAACCGTTTTCCTTTTCTATTGGACAAGGAATCAACCAATCTAGCTTTCTATGGGTACTAGATAAACCTCACGTAGATATCGATTGCGATTCTAACAATGCCGGATCCTCGATCCTAATAACACCGAATCCAATCGTATCCTTTCTTTTTCCTCTCGTGTATGAGTTTTCGTGTGTCACACTCAAACTCTTGACAATATAAGCTCAAGTACAACAACTATAATGTTTACAATGATATATCAAGTATGAGTGCTTTGCTCAAGGTTGTTGTGTAGTTTGATACCAAATGGTTTGGTATTTATAGACATTTTCATCCAACTAGCTGTTAGTCACTTTTGGCTTGCTAGCGTGCGCTAGCCTTACGTCATAGTGTGCGTACATACGTTAGACATTTCATGTAGCATACGTTATCGACTTCCAGTATTAGTCCAGTAGCTTTCATTTCCCTCTTTACGTACGTTGTCACTACTCATTACGTACGTTATCTTGTCTCATTAGCGTACGTTAATCCTTACATGTAGCGTGCGTAAATACAAATATCTGTTGCATCCAATTTGTCAAACTGTCCGTTGAGTCTTTGACTTTGACCAGAATCTTTCCAACGCTCATCTATTTGATTACACGTTCAAACTTCATTATGTACGTTAACACCAGTGCGTTACGTACATTAGCTGCCTTCGATAGCGTGCGTTATTCTTCAGCTGTAGCGTGCGTTATCCTTATCAGGTATGTCCTTTGATCGACAAAAACTTATCCTAATATAGGAGTTTTTGAGTCGCTCGCAAATATATACGAGGTAGAAGTAGTTGTGGTAAGTTCTACCAAGGTCTTTTCTCTCGAGGATTGTTCAACAGGGCTTCGTATAATATTTTGTAACAAATTGCGAGAAATAAATACTAAAATATTTAAAATAGATTATTGAGTTTTTAAATATTAACTAAATTAAAATGCACTTGTTTTTATTAAGACTATTTGTACTAGACTATTTATATTAAGACTATTTTTACTAGACTATTTATATTAAGACTATTTTTAATACTATTATTTTTAATGAGACTATTTTTATACTAGACTATTTATATTAAGACTATTTATAACTAGACTATTTTTAAAGTAGACTATTTTTAACTGGTGAAAATGAATAGAATTAAAATGAGTTGGGAATTTTTAAAATCTAGGGGATTATGGGTTCATTAAATTAGGTTTTTAATTAATTATAGAAATTGATTTACACGGATATAAAAGAAAAACGAATGTTTATCGAGTAATCAACTTTTCACCTCATAACTTTCGTATTCAAAGATGTCTTAACCACTTTCGCAATCTTAAGATGTTGATAACAAGATTAACACTTGATAGATTGAAAAGATGTGTTTCCAATTCACTTAACAATCAATCAAGGAGATTTCACTAGTAGAAATAGGATATGATCAATCTCTATTTAAACCAATTAGTCCTTTCATTTCTTAACTTGATTATTTTTAGGATAAACGATTGTTCATCGAGTAATCAACTTTTCACCTCATAACTTTCGTATTCAAAGATGTCTTAACAACTTTCACAATCTTAAGATGTTGATAACAAGATTAACACTTGATAGATTGAAAAGATATGTTTCCAATTCACTCAACAATCGATCAATGAGGTTTCATTAGTAGAAATAGGATATGATCAATCTCTACTTAAACCAATTAGTCCTTTTTAATCAAAATAGTGTAAATCAATCAAATACTCAATATATAACCTAATAGAAATCCCTCTTCCCCTAGGAAGAAATATTAGCTACTCATTGGTTTATACAAACTAAAATTAGAATAGAAATAATTGATATACATAATATATATATATAGAAACTTTTAATTACTAGAACTTAATGACAATAGATTAAACTTACTTGAATATGATGTATCAAAGTGCAAGAAACATACTTCAAAATATAACTTCAAACTTGTTCAAAGGTTACAAGCTTACAAAAATTGAAAGTAAAACACTAAGTAAAATACTAAGTGCTTATTGATCAAGCACTTTTCAATTACAAACTAAATGAAAGAAAAAACTTCAAACCAAAAATAAAATACAAACTAAAGTAGAGAGTTCTAAGGAAAATATCTTGCTAAAAGAAAGGGGTGTTTCTTGGCAAGAAGATGAGTTGTTTTTCTTCATGGGTGAAGGTGTCCTTTTATCGGTGATTTTCAAGAATACAATTGATTATTTAATTCAAAATATCTATTGTAGTATCTTGATTAATTCTTTGTTCACACTTCACCCATCATGTAAGTCTTTGATTTTTCAGATTTTTGATCCTAAATAAAATATCTTGTGGTTGAGTTCACAAGATGGTCAAAAGTGGACTATTTTTGCATGGCATCTGTCTAAAAACGGCGCTGGAAAATGGACCATTTTGTGCCGTATTATATAGTCATATTAGGATGACTCGGTCTTGTCCGGAACACGCACAAGGACCCGGCGGAAAATATGCGCCGTGTGAGAAACGGCGCAAGACACGGCCGAGATATGTGTCGTGTTGTAAATGGTCGAGAGAAACGGCCCTATTTGCGCCGTGTGTTCCGCCGTGTTTTGTCATATTTTTTCTTGGAAATTTCTGATTTTGATTTCGGTTTGGTTTTTCGACCTTTTTGACATTTTATGCCAGTAACCTGCAAAATAAACATTATTAGCTCATGTTTTGATATTTCTTCAAAATAATTAAATTCTATCAAAATCAGTATGATTATGCCAGAAAAAGGTGATATTTTGTATATGAATTTTAGATCAATTATGCACTAATCAAATACTCCACACTTGAATTCTTGCTAGTCCCGAGCAAGACTCTTAATTATTCATACTCAAAATAAAATAAGGGAAAAAAATATAACACAAATTAAAATAATACATAGACAAATTAAGAACAATACTTATATATATAAAGAGAATAAGAGATCAAAATGCCATTTACACAACAACCAGCTTTATACAGTAGATAGAAATGAATCAAGATCCAAAATAAATCTACAAATGATTTTGAAGTTAAAACACGGTTTTAATTTTGTAATTCCAAAATGCAAGGTTACCCCCCCAAAGATTGATTATTTCTTTCCCACTCATGACACACAGGACTCCCTTTAAAGGTTGCTCTCGATCACTTGTTTATTTTTTGACTCAATATGAAGAAGAATTTCATCGGCGTCATCAAATATTGTGATTGTTCATGAAATTGAGTGTATTGAAAATCAGCCACTAATTAATTCAAATTTGCTCATAATCTACATCCCTTTCATAGACTTAATAACTCGAACTACTAGGTGATAGCTTTCACACCGTTATTTGCTAACGTGTAGCTCTTTTCACCAACACATTTTCCATCTTTTTTTTAGGTGATAGCTTTCACACCGTTATTTGCTAACGTGTAGCTCTTTTCACCAACATATTTTCCATCTTTTTTTTTAGGTGATAGATTTCACACCGTTATTTGCTAACGTGTAGCTCTTTTCACCAATACATTTTCCATCTCTTTTTTTAGGCGAAATAGAATTTTTGCAGAAAAATCGTTTATTAGATAAGCATGAAAAATCAAAAACTCCTCAAATTAAGTAAATTTCAGTTCTATTTTTCATCAACCGACTGATTCTTCTTTTCTCAATGTAACGAATGACTCGATTTTAAATGATAATTACAAGGCTTGGAAAGATAGATTAAGGCTCAAAAATTCTGGAATATACAATATTTTTTTAACCAGTTAAAATGATTTTTGAAACTTGTATATAGCTAACTTATTGGTGTTATGGCCAGATCTAGAAATCTCACAAATAAACAAAATATATATATATACACACATAAAAAAAATCAAAGCCAAATAACAAAAATAATCAAAACACACCACAATAATCAAATCTAAACACACCAAAATACCAAACACACCAAAAGAATCAAAACACACCACCCCTGTAATAATCGTACCTTTGATCGCTTATAATTATGAATTCATGAACTTTGTAGTTTGGTTCGTAATTTTTTTCGAATATTGGTATCATGTGTTTGATTCGAGATTGAGCCTGGTTTCTTGTTAGTATTCCGTTAATATCCGTTATCGTTGTGTCGAACCGCTTGTATCGCTTCTGCAACCCAGGATTAGCGTGCGCTAATTTATATGGGTAGCGTACGCAACGGGAGTTGTAGGCTAGGGCGCGCTACTACAAGAAGTTACGCACGCTAACCGGCATCATGGGGCAGTCCAGAGAGCACTGGACTAGGACTAAAAATCGAGCTAGCGCACGCTAAGGCATCATAGTAGTGCACGCTAGGGAACAGGTAGCGCACGCCACTGTTGGGTGATAACGCGCGCTAAGTGACCCGGACAGTAAGGACAGTGAGGTCTGGACTTTGGCCAGACCAACAGGTAACATGCGCTAATACGGTCGTTGCGTGCGCTAACTCGTCGGTCGTAGCGCACGCTATTCGGTCATAACGCACGCTACCGGTATGGACAGAAGGGTTTCTGAACAGGGCATAAGGTTCTGGACTTAGACTGGGCACTAGATAGCGCATGCTAAGGCGGGAGCTGCGCGCGCTAACTCGGCGGTACAACGCACGCTAACTCGATTGAGTAGCGCACGCTGTCGGATGTGGTGTGTAATATCCGGAATTTCTACTACTGTTGTTTGATATTATTTTATCCGAGTTATATTGTACAGCGTGGAATCTGTACAGTAGGGATAAAATAAATAAAGGACTGAGATGTCAGTATCGGTATAATTGTCGTATCTGGTCGACAGTTACATTTGAGGATATCGTGTATCAGGTTATCGTACTTTCGATATAGAGTATATCGTATAAGAATATTATTGGATTCAATGTTTGTGTTCAGTGTGTCTTATGTTCGTTTTTGGTACGTCAAGATGTTGGATAGAAATTACGGAAAATGGCCAAGTGTTCATTAGCGCACGCTACTGGGTACAGGTAGCGCACGCTACGAAGTATTGATAGCGTACGCTAAGAGGTTCGGTTACGTACGCTAAGGAGGACCCCTAACGTACATAACGACTTGCTGGGTTAGTTCCGAAAGGTGGCCGACAGGTAGGCCCAGGTTGATTTTTATTCGATTAGCGCACGCTAACGTATGTTGGTTAGCGCACGCTAACATCGATCGCCAATAATGGAATCTTAGCTGGCGGTGGACCCGGCCACTTGCGACGCGTGTCCAGATAAGGTCAGCGGGTGTTTGTCATGTAGGGCTAGCGCACGCTAAACCGTATGGTTAGCGCACGCTAATTCCAGATCGGTCAAAGGAATGCCGATAATCGCGGATGCTTTCGCATGTGGGGGCACGAGTGGTAGGTGTGTACCGTAGCAAGTCAACCGGATAGCGCACGCTAAGGTCGATGACTTGCGACGCTAGGCAGACGCTTTACGTACGTTAATGCATGGGCATTACGTACGTAAGCTAGTTTACGAAGCAAGGCAGTAGCCTCTGGGCTGCGATAGCGCACGCTAACAAAGTCAGTTAGCGCACGCTAAGGCGGTAGCGCACGCTAAACATGAGATGTTAGCGCACGCTAATAATGGATATTATAAAAGGGGACAGAAGGGTGCTGGGAAGCATTTCGTCATTTTTTCTTCTTTCAGTCGAGAGAGAGAGAGAGAGTTGGGATATATTTGAGGTTCCCAAACACTGTATAATGATAATTTTTAACAACATTAGATTGAGAGCTTGGATTCAAGCCTTGTCCTTCAAACTGTTCATGATTCTTTGGATGGAGTTCTAGTGTTCTTCTTTTTGGTTCATCTAAACCAGGTAATCGTCGTATTCCTTCGTTAGTGGTTCGTTTTTCTTGGATGATTTCATGCAAGGAGCATGTTGGATAATCATATGATGATGTTATATGAGATTCAATGGAATTTTGATAAGAGTTTCGGATGTTAGTTAAGATTCTTCATACCATAAGGATGTTGATTCATTTAACCCGATCTAAGAAGGATTTCTGAATCTTGGTAATTATATTGGTCGATTTAGATGAGATGAATCATGATACTAGGTTGAATTCCAGATTTAGCATGATACGATCCTTGTTATCGAGTTGGTTTGATTGTTGATGTTGTTATTGATATATGGACATTGACATGATCATTGTGATAATTATGGGGTCGTTTATCTTCAAGAGATATGGAGATTTGTCTCCCTTCATTCGGATTCGTAGTCGCAAGATGTGAGTCGATGTTTGGAATGCATGCCAGCAAAGACATTAGCGCACGCTAAGCTTACCGCTAGCGCACGCTAACGGACAACTTAGCGCACGCTACGTTATGCGTTTAACGTGCGCTAAGTAGCGTGATGCGATATTTTTTGTGTTTTGATTATGAATTCGTGATGGTTTGACTTGGTTGGTTCTGACTGTGTTTATTCGAGGTTGTGTTGAACCGTTGAGTTCGGTTGGTTAGTTTTGTCGGTTGTTGATTGTTATCGGATATGTGTTATTTGATTTCTTCGATAGGTTGAGATTATTGATCGGTGATTATAACCGGATATTTCGGTCGTGTTCGAGTATGTCCATTATATCGCTTTTGATCGGGGCTGAGGAGCTCATAGACAAAGGCAATGTGTTCGGCAACAGCTTCGTGGTATCGGTATCGAGGCAAGTTATTACTTGCTCAGTTATAATATTTAATGAATGGTTTCAGTTTCATTTCGTTTATAATGCAAATAGCGATGATTATTATTGTGAACTCTGGGTATTCGGATCGCATATCGTTCTTTCGATTCTGGGAGGTAAATCATAATGTATATGCTTTATCTCAGTTATTGGTATGTTCGAGTATCGAGGTTACATTATGGTAAAGACGAGGATATGAGTATCTATAGTTCATTGTACGTTTGGATCGCCGAGCATTGAGGATAATCGTCGGTGATGATTGGACATCGATGTTGCTCCCGAAAGACTCGGGGCAAGTATTCCATATTGATTATGGTTTAGTATTATTTATTTTGGTCTCTTACATTTTCTTTCATGTTGTTGAACATGGAGTCGTCTTAGTAAATTGTCATGTTGTCGTGCATGTTATGTTGTTCATGTTGATGCACGTGTTGATTTGCATATGTGTATGCATATTGTGTTGTTCATGTTGTGTAAATAATCCGATGGGATTATGAGGATCTATGCTGAGGGCGCTGGATCGAATGTCCACCATGCGTTGGTTCGACGGGATCATCATGGGATCTATGCTGAGGGCGCTGGATCGCTGGACAGGTTTTCCACCATGCGTTGGTCCGACGGTATCATCATGGGGATCTATGCTGAGGGCGCTGGATCGTTGGATTACCCAGTATTGTGTTATTGTTGTGCATATGTATATTGTTGGTTATCCACCTCGTGTTGATCTTGTAGGATCATCTTGGGATCTATGCTGAGGGCACTGGATCATGGGATTTCCATTGAGTATACATAGTTGTTATTGTTTTTGAGCATATTGACGTTGTCATATGAGTATGCATTTGTAGGTCTTGTGTTAGGACCTTGTCCGTATTACATTGTTCTGATCTCGGATTAGACTGATATGATTATCGTGGCACATCATATCTCGAGGTATGTTCCATATTTTCTTTGGTCTTGTCTTTGGTGGACAATCGGTTATCGTCTTGGGATTTGATGATATTATTCGATGGATCGTATTGGTCAGAAATGGTAGATTTCCGTATCGTGAGTTGGTTATGATAGTTTGATGATCTTGAGTATTGTTTGAGGTACAATACAGATATTATGTTCGAGTTTATTGGTTAATCGAGTACAGGATGTGAAATGTGATAATGGTTATTCTGATGAGAATTACTTGAGTAAGCAAAGTTATGGCGGTAAGATTACGCTGGTCGTATTCTTATGTTGTATTCTCATTGGTATGTTATTATTAATGTGATGTGACGGTTATCATTGTTGGATATTATGGCTGACCCCGTCGTGGGATTTCTTTTTAGGTTCTCGGAGTATCGAGCTTGTAGCGGTCGTGAAGAGATGAGCTTCCCGGAGGATACTGGATAGGACATGTTGTGTGCATTGAGTTTATTGATTAGTTCTTGTATTCCGCTGCTAGAGTATCTTTATGGTTGGTCTTTTTCCGCTGCGTGAGTATTTTGTAATGCTCTTTTGGTATCTAGTAACTGAGGTTACTTTGGAAATCGTTTTCTAAACTTTTGAGTGTCGGCTGTTTGGCCTTGCGATTTCAAATGAGTTTTTACGACGGTTTTTGATAAATGGATTTTATAAGTCTTTGTGAATTTTTAAAGATAGTACTGTCGTTGGCCTCTTGGGCATTTGTAAATGTTTGCGAAAATTTCTTTTAGCCTTGTGGGTTCCATCTCGGGGCCCACGACGCTGTAATATTTCCGGTTAAATCTGGGGGTGTTACAGAATATGGTATCGGAGCTTAGGTTGAGAAAACCTAGGCAGTCGGGTTGAGTTGGGTCGTGTTTCTGTCGCGTCATTTGAGTTGTCGATTGAAAAATATTGGAGCCGTGAGTTTTGTTGTTCACTCGGGCTTATGCGTTGTGCGATTTGCCAGTGTAGTACAGGTCTTGTTATAAACTTTTCCAAACAGTATTAACGTGTTTCATCAGATTGAGCTGTGTTGTTTTTTCGAGTTGTACTGAGTTTGCAAAAAGTGTGTTTTGAAAATATCTGTGTCGAGTATTTTCTTGAGTCGAGACATGTGCCAGTATCACGGGGAATCGTCGGCTTCACGATCTGTAAGTATTGGATTTTTGAATTGCATTGAGATTTATTGTCGTTCTAAGTTGATATGTTCTGAGGTTCAGAAAGATATTATGCGTTACAGTATAAGATGACAGAGTTGGGACAGGATTGATGATCTTGAGAAGTTATGATTTTGGAAATCAATATGTCGATTAAGTTTTGGAACGGAGTTTTGCATTTGAGAGAAATATTGTGGATTGTTCAGGAGAACATGTAATCATGTTAGTTCATCTTGAGATATATGAACTGTTTTTGAGCATTTGAAAATGATACTTTTCAAAATGAATGTTTCTGAGATGTTTTATCAGAACGATTTTTGGGCGAGACCCAATAGATTTTTAAAATTGTTTTATAACTCAGGACTTGGGGTCCGAAAAAGAGTTTCCTACTTTTTAAACTTCTTGTAATGCAGAACGAGATACGGGCTGAGACCCTAATATTTCAAAAGACTTTTCTGTTTTCTTAAAAACTCACGAGACTTGTAAAACACTTTATCAATCGTTTATCTATGTCGTTCCTGTCGGGGTTCTGGATTACTTGTTCAAAATAAACTTCTCGGGAAGTCTTTCGCTGTGTTGATTTGTTTCAATGCATTGTCATAGCATAATTGAGGTGATCTAGGATGGAGAATGATTGGCGTTGCGAGTCATATGTGGAAAAGGAGTTTTTATCGAAGTTTATACATTGAGATTTTGGATTCTATCGTGTAGTTTTCTGATGGAATATCAGTGGGATTTGTGACGAGCCGGATTGGTATATAGGAGTACGGATGTGGTCAATCATTTGCATAGTTTTCATTTTAAAACTTCGAAATCGTGTGGATTCGAAGGAAACTGTTATCAAATACTTGGCACCAGTGAGCCAGTTTATTTTTCGAGAATTGATTTGGTGGTCTTACCAAAATTTATGTTTTGAGTTTTGAAATTTTTGAAAGAACTTTCGAAAATTTGTCTCCTTGACAAGATTATATGATTTCAAACTGGTTTTGAAAATGTGATTGATGTACATACGCATTTAATGCATAATGCATATCGTGGTGAAGTTCTGAATGAGATTCACGAACTGGATAAGACATCAGTATGGTACAAGGAAAAGAGATTCGAAGTTTAGTATGGTAGATTGGTTATGCAAGGATGATCGATTGATTGATCAGATAAGAGAAATATACTGCGTGTTGTAGATTCATGTGCAGGATGTAATTTTGGAACTTTGGACTTTGTAAAACCGGGACGTATGTGCTATGTGAGTCCATTGGTGCGGTAGTAGCGCAATCTTACCATAGTGATCTTTGAATGATTTCTTTGTAAGTGTAAATTTGGGGATGGTGACCCCATGCTGGTTGTCTTGGATATTGAGTGGTTGTTCCCACTCCTTGTATGAATTGGTATGTTCGTCGATTTGCGATTCGTTGTTCGTATGCCGAGGATATGAGTTGGGTATGTTTATTGAGATCTACTGTACGTGATTGATTTGTCGTTTTGAGAATGTTATTCTTTCATATATCTGTTTCTGTGGTTCTGTGTTGATCGTGTTGGAGTTTACCGTGTGAAGGTATTCTCAATTTTCGTTGATCGTTCGTTGGTAATATTGGATTTTATCACGTTGATGATATTCTCGATTGTGTTTTGACCTCGGGTTGGTCATATTGGAATTTATCATGTCGATGATAAATTCGGTTGATTGTTGATCATTGTTGGTGATCATCTGAGCGTTCGGATTTTGTGTTGATGTTTCGGGATTCATGTCGTTGTTTTGGGCAGTTGTTTTCCAGATGTATTGTGTATTATTCGTCTTATCGGAATTGGGACTTGATTATGGAATCAGGCAGACAGGATTTGATTCGGGCAGATTGTTTCATCCGAAGATGATATATTTTGTTGAGACTCAGGGAATTATGATCGTAAGCGTATTGAGATTGTACAGTGAGATCGCTTGCTAGTATCTCAGGAGATCGTCGACCTGCGTATTTGTAAGTATGCTCGTTTGGTTATTCGGTGATGACGACAATTGATTGTTGTCGTGATGGTTTTGGGATATTTTGGGTTGAAAGGTATGTTTGTTTGTTGTATGACGGATTGCAAGTTTCGAGGACGAAACTTATTTTAAGTGGTGTAGAATGTAATATCCGGAATTTCTACTCATTGTTTGATATTATTTTATCCGAGTTATATTATGCAGCGTGGAATGCATGCAGTAGGGATAAAATAAATAAAGGCTGAGATGTCGATATCGGTATAATTGTCGTATCCGGTCGATGCTACATTTGAGGATATCGTGTATCAGGTTATCGTACTTTCGATATAGAGTATATCGTATAAGAATATTATTGGATTCAATGTTTGTCTTCAGTGTGTCTTATGTTCGTTTTTGGTACGTCAAGATGTTGGACAGAAATTACAGAAAATGGCCAAGTGTTCATTAGCGCACGCTACTGGGTACAGGTAGCGCACGCTACGAAGTATTGATAACGTACGCTAAGAGGTTCGGTTACATACGCTAAGGAGGACCCCTAACGTAAATAACGACTTGCTGGGTTAGTTCCGAAAGGTGGCCGACAGGTAGGCCCAGGTTGATTTTTATATTCAGTTAGCACACGCTAACGTATGTTGGTTAGCGCACGCTAACATCAGATCGCCAATAATGGAATCTTAGCTTTCGGCGGGTGGACCCGACCACTTGCGACGCGTGTCCAGATAAGGTAAGCGGGTGTTTGTCATGTAGGGCTAGCGCACGCTAAACCGTATGGTTAGCGCACGCTAATTCCAGATCGGTCAAAGGAATCCCGATAATCGCGGATGCTTTCGGCATGTGGGGGCACGAGTGGTAGGTGTGTACTGTAGCAAGTCAACTTTGGATAGCGCACGCTAAGGTCAGTGACTTGCGTACGCTAGGCAGGACGTTTTACGTACGTTAATGCATAGGCATTACGTACGTAAGCTAGTTCTGAAGCAAGGCGGTAGCCTGCGAACGCGATAGCGCCGCGCTTACAAAGTCGATTAGCGCACGCTAAGGCGGTAGCGCACGCTAAACATGAGATGTTAGCGCACGCTAATAATGGATATTATAAAAGGAGACGGAAAGTCTTTGAGAAGCATTTCGTCATTTTTTCTTCTTTCAGTCGAGAGAGAGAGAGTTGGGATATATTTGAGGTTCCCAAACACTGTATAATGATAATCTTTAACAACATTAGATTGAGAGCTTGGATTCAAGCCTTGTCCTTCAAACTGTTCATGATTCTTTGGATGGAGTTCTAGTGTTCTTCTTTTTGGTTCATCTAAACCAGGTAATCTTCGTATTCCTTCGTTAGTGGTTCGTTTTTCTTGGATGATTTCATGCAAGGAGCATGTTGGATAATCATATGATGATGTTATATGAGATTCAATGGAATTTTGATAAGATTTTCGGATGTTAGTTAAGATTCTTCATACCATAAGGATGTTGATTCATTTAACCCGATATAAGAAGGATTTCTGAATCTTGGTAATTATATTGGTCGATTTAGATGAGATGAATCATGATACTAGGTTGAATTCCAGATTTAGCATGATACGATCCTTGTTATCGAGTTGGTTTGATTGTTGATGTTGTTATTGGTATATGGACATTGACATGATCATTGTGATAATTATGGGGTCGTTTATCTTCAAGAGATATGGAGATTTGTCTCCCTTCATTCGGATTCATAGTCGCAAGATGTGAGTCGATGTTTGGAATGCATGCCATGCGGCATTAGCGCACGCTAAGCTTACTGGCTAGCGCACGCTAACGGGACAACTTAGCGCACGCCACGTTATGCGTTTAACGTGCGCTAAGTAGGCGACGATGCGATATTTTTTGTGTTTTGATTATGAATTCGTGATGGTTTGACTTGGTTGGTTTTATTTGTGTTTATTCGAGGTTGTGTTGAACCGTTGAGTTCGGTTAGTTAGTTTTGTCGGTTGTTGATTGTTATCGGATATGTGTTATTTGATTTCTTGATAGGTTGAGATTATTGATCGGTGATTATAAGCTGGATATTGCGGTCGTGTTCGAGTATGTCCATTGTATCGCTTTGATCGGGTGAGGAGCTCGTAGACAAAGGCAATGTGTTCGGCGACTTCGTGGTATCGGTATCGAGGCAAGTTATTACTTGCTCGATTATAATATTTAATGAATGGTTTTGATTTCATTTCGTTTATAATGCATATAGCGATGATTATTATTGTGAACTCGGGTATTCGGATCGCATATCGTTCTTTCGATTACGGGAGGTAAATCATAATGTATATGCTTTATCTCGATTATTGGTATGTTCGAGTATCGAGGTTACATTATGGTAAAGACGAGGATATGAGTATCTATAGTTCATTGTACGTTTGGATCGCCGAGCATTGAGGATAATCGTCGGTGATGATTGGACATCGATGTTGCTCCCGAAGGACTCGGGGCAAGTATTCCATATTGATTATGGTTTAGTATTATTTATTTTGGTCTCTTACATTTTCTTTCATGTTGTTGAACATGGAGTCGTCTTAGTAAATTGTCATGTTGTCGTGCATGTTATGTTGTTCATGTTGATGCACGTGTTGATTTGCATATGTGTATACATATTGTGTTGTTCATGTTGTGTAAATAATCCGATGGGATTATGAGGATCTATGCTGAGGGCGCTGGATCGAATGTCCACCATGCGTTGGTTCGGCCAGGATCATCATGGGATCTATCTTGAGGGCGGATCATTGACGGAGTTTTCCACCATGCGTTGGTCCGACGGTATCATCATGGGGATCTATCTTGAGGCGCTGGATCGTTGGATTACCAGTATTGTGTTATTGTTGTGCATATGTATATTGTTGGTTATCCACTCGTGTTGATCTTGTAGGATCATCTTGGGATCTATGCTGAGGGCACTGGATCATGGGATTTCCATTGAGTATACATAGTTGTTATTGTTTTTGAGCATATTGACGTTGTCATATGAGTATGCATTTGTAGGTCTTGTGTTAGGACCTTGTCCGTATTACATTGTTCTGATCTCGGATTAGTGATATGATTATCGTGGCACATCATATCTCGAGGTATGTTCCATATTTTCTTTGGTCTTGTCTTTGGTGGACAATCGGTTATCGTCTTGGGATTTGATGATATTATTCGATGGATCGTATTGGTCAGAAATGGTAGATTTCCGTATCGTGAGTTGGTTATGATAGTTTGATGATCTTGAGTATTGTTTGAGGTACAATACAGATATTTTGTTCGTGTTTATTGGTTAATCGAGTACGGGATGTGAAATGTGATAATGGTTATTCGATGAGAATTACTTGAGTAAGCAAAGTTATGGCGGTAAGATTACGCGGGTCGTATTCTTATGTTGTATTCTCATGGGTATGTTATTATTAATGTGATGTGACGGTTATCAGTGTTGGATATTATGGTGACCCCATCGTGGGATTTCTTTTAGGTTCTCGGAGTATCGAGCTTGTAGCGGTCGTGAAGAGATGAGCTTCGGAGGATACTGGCTAGGACATGTTGTGTGCATTGAGTTTCTTGATTGGTTCTTGTATTCATTGCTAGAGTATCTTTATGGTTGGTCTTTTTCCGCTGCGTGAGTATTTTGAAATGCTCTTTTGGTATCTAGTAACTGAGGTTACTTTGGAAATCGTTTTCTAAACTTTTGAGTGTCGGCTGTTTGGCCTTGCGATTTCAAATGAGTTTTTACGACGGTTTTTGATAAATGGATTTTATAAGTCTTTGTGAATTTTTAAAGATAGTACAGTCGTTGGCCTCTTGGGCATTTGTAAATGTTTGCGAAAATTTCTTTTAGCCTTGTGGGTTCCATCTCGGGGCCCACGGCGCTGTAATATTTCCGGTTAAATCTGGGGGTGTTACATGGTGCACACCATCTCGGTTGGGCAGAAGGGTCTGAGCTGCAGACCTAGGTCGATAGCGCACGCTATTCGGTAAGCGTTAGCGCGTGCTACGGCGCACTTATATAAATACATGTGTTGCGGTCAACACTTGTCATTTTTTATCTTCTCTCATCTTCTTCGAGCTTCTAGACGACTCCAGGGCTGTGTAGGCGAGGGTTTTGTCGGAGCACGGTTGAAACTCAAATCTTTTCAACTTCAAGTAGAGATCTATGAATCCTACATCATCTTCACCAAGGAATTGAGATAATCCTTCCGTAGAACCCTAACTTTGGGGAAATTTGGGGGTTTTGGGGATCTTGTTTCTCCAACCGTTTTAGCTCCAAATTATGATAGATTGTAGTTGAAAATAGTTGCATAAGTATGATTTCATGATTTCCTCAAGGTTTTGCGGATTGATTCCAAATCTTCTTTTGTAAATCGAGCAAAACCCATTATGCCCTCGTAGTGCTCGATTAAATGGTCCTAAGGGTAGAACTTAGGATGGATTTTAGTGTTTTCCAACAAAATTGTAAATGATTAAGCCTCAATGTTTGTTAGGAGCGGGATTTGGAAGATAGTTCGGACCGTAGCCTTGTTCGTTGTTTGTTCCTTTGAGAGTAAGAAAGTCCAGGCAAGTACTTTATTGCATTAGTTTATGGCATGCATTTCTGTGATGGTTTAGAGAATGATGAGAGTTGAAAGGTTATTCTCGGGTACTCTCACTCGGGGATTGACTCGACGGGGTCACACGGGGACCTGGTGGCTTAGCGGCTGGACCGGGTCACGAGAGATACTTTGAGTGGACATCCTCACCTGGGGATTGCTCGACGGGGCACACAGGGACTTGGTGGCTTGAGGGCCGGACCGGGTCGCGAGGATTGTCGGAGTGTTTTTACTGGTGATCGATATTGATATTCCGGAATATCGCGAATTGAACTGTTTGGGATTTTGAAATGATTTGGAAATGCGTGTAGATTAAAATAATTGTAATACTGTACTTGCACTAGCGGTTGTGGCTAACCCCATTGTTGGGGTGGAATGTTTTGTACATTTCAAGTATCCTCGAGGGACAGGAGCCCCCATGTGGCGCACACGGAATTGACAAGCACACTGGATGTTAGAGAGCTCGTATCAGTCGTTGTATTTGTGATGTTTGAGTCTGTTTTATATACTGTATTATGGTTGGTTTTGAGTTGTACTTTATCGTGTAATGTTTGCGTTCAGTGATTGATGTTGAAATATACTATTTTGGCCGCGGCCGAGGCCTAACTTGTGTTTTGTATCCTTTGTTGGACTGTTATGTCATGGTTATTATGTATTGTATTTTGTTTTAATCCTGTGTGTCGTCAGCCTGGCGGGACCTTTGTGTGTCCTGTGGCGTGTAATAACCCAAAGTGAAATTGGGGTGTTACATTTATGGTATCGGAGCCTAGGTTTCGGAAATACCTAGGCCTTTGGTCATTTGATTGTCAAGTCGTAAGAGTCGTATAAACTGATCGAGCTCAACACCGTGTGTTGCTGTCGAGCCGTGTGACCCATGGTTGTAAGACTCCTTAACTCTCTTTATGCCTTGTCGCTTTCATAATAGGGTAGATTTAAATTCCTTGGATTGTGAACTGTTCTGATAATTTTAATCCTTCTATATCTCAGTATGTTGAGAGGCCGTGGTGGACGTGGTGGACGTGGACACGGCAGAGGCCGTGGTTGTGGTACCGCTAACGAATCTGGCACACATTCTAATGATGCATCTGATTCGACATCCCATACGGAGCCGAACACCTCTTCTCACGGGAGCGGTCGGCCCGGATCCTCGTAAGTCAAGAACCGTCGGCTGACACTAATGTGAATGCCGGCATAGCTACTATACTCCAGCAGGTAGCAGCACAACTAGTCAAGTTGAATGAATCCGGGCATCATGATCAACCGACAGATGAGAGTAAATGGCTTCAGGAAGTGATGAAAATGCAACCTCCTCGTTTTACTGGTGCGTCTAATACGTTGGGCTAGGAAGGATGGTTGTTTCAGTTTGGCAGGATTTTTGACGTCGTTGCATGCCCCGAAGAGAGACGGGTCCCTATTGTACAGTATTTCCTTGACAAGGAGGCTGTGGATTGGTGGGAAGCTGCGAAACCTACGGATCGTGTGCCCACTTGGGCCGAGTTTAAAGCTGCGATAGAGGAAGAGTATTTTCCTTGGCCTATTAAAGAAAAACGAATTGCAGATTTCTTTACGGCAACACCTCAAGATGTACCTGTCACCGAGGCCATTGTTACGTGTAATTAGCAACTGAATCATGTCTGTGAGCAAGTAAGGACCGAAGCGGATAAAATCCATTACTTTGATTTGAGAATGAAGCCCAGGATTCGTGAGGCTATGGCGGGTTTCAGATGCGTTACGTTGAAGGAATATCAGGATCGTGCTTTGGCTATCGAGATGGTCATTTCTGCGTCAAGGTCGGGTACCGAGATGAAGAAGCCGAAAACGACCGGTGGCTATTCAGGAAGTAAGAGTGGTGGATTTCACAAATCTCAAGCTTCTCACTCCGCTATCGGGAAATCTATTCAGCAAGCCAGTAGTGCTCCGAGTTTACGACCGGGCCAGTCCTCTGCCTTTGGTAGAGGACAATGTTTCAATTGTAATCAAACAGGCCATCAGTGTCGAGAGTGTCCACTTCCTCCCGTTCTTTGTTTCACATGCGGTCAAGCCGGTCATCGGGCGGCTCATTGCGAGGCTGCCACCAGAATTGTTAAACAGCAGAGTTCGACACCAACTCCGAGTGTGAACCCGGGGACTACATTTAATCAGCCGCAACAGACTTTGGGACGTGGAAGAGGTCGAGGCCGGTTGGATCGTCAAGCTGCATCGAGTGTGGGTTTGGTACAGCCAAGAGTGTACCAGATGAGGCGTGCGGACGACACAGAGGCTCCGGTAGCTGCAGGTATCACGCAAATACTTTCTCAACCTGTATCGGTATTATTTGATTCGGGAGCTACCCATTCGTTCATTGCTCTTGATTGTGTAAAACGTTTGGGTCTTGGGTGTTTGATTGAGTGCGAATCATTCGTATTAAGTAATCCTAGTGGAGAGCATTTGATTGGGAACCAAGAGATTAAAAATTGTCTCGTGTATATCGGGAGTCGAGATTGGCCTTCAGACCTCATTGTGGTAGATCTGAAAGGAGAGGACGTAATTCTGGGAGATGATTGGTTAAATCGTCATGGGGCTATCATGAACTACCGAACGCGAACTATTTCTATAATAGCGGAAGATGGTGTCGAGCACACTTTCTTGGGTCGTAAACCGGGTAGTCAGGTGGGGTGATTTCCGCCGTTAAGGCCATAAAATTGTTGAAACAAGACTGTATTGGTTATTGGTGTTACGCCATGAGCACAAATGACGGTGAAGCCGATTTATTATCCATTCTAGTTGTGAATGAATACCCAGATGTATTTCCGGATGACCTACCGGGATTACCTCCGTCTAGAGAGGTAGAGTTTCCTATTGATCTTGTGCCAAGCGTAGCACCTGTTTCCCGAGCGCCGTATCGTATGGCACCCTCCGAGATGTTAGAACTGAAGAAACAATTGGGCGAGCTTCTGGATAAAGGGTACATCCGACCTAGTGCATCACCTTGGGGTTCGCCGGTCCTCTTCGTTAAGAAGAAGGACGGATCGTTCCATCTATGCATTGATTGTCGGGAATTGAATAAGTTAACTATTAAGAACAAATATCCTTTACCTCGGATAGATGATTTGTTTGACCAACTTCAGGGTGCCACAGTATTCTCTAAAATTGATTTGCGATCGGGATATTACCAGCTGAGGATTCGGGATTCTGACATTCCGAAGACAGCCTTCCATACTCGGTACGGCCATTACGAATTTGTGGTTATGCCATTTGGCCTAACCAACGCTCCTGTCGTGTTTATGCAGTTGATGAACAAAGTTTTCATTGACTATCTTGATAAATTTGTGGTCGTTTTCATTGATGATATTCTTGTCTACTCCCGGAATGAGGAAGATCATGCTGAACATCTCCGAATGGTGTTGAACACTTTGAGAATGGAGAAACTTTATGCTAAATTCTCAAAGTGCGAATTCTGGCTTAAAGAGGTGACATTTCTTGGTCATGTAATTTCGGTTGATGGAGTTCGAGTGGATCCCCAAAAGATAGCGGCCATTGTTGAGTGGGAACCCCCTAGGAATGTGAAGGAGACCAGGAGCTTTCTAGGGTTTGCCGGATATTATCGCAGATTTGTCGAAGGATTTTCAAAAATTGCTCGACCACTTACTCAATTGCTCCAGAAATCTCAGAAATTTGAGTGGACAAATGAGAGGCAAAACAGTTTTGATGAGCTTAAACGACGATTAACTTCGGCGCCCGTGTTATCGTTACCTCAGGGCACCGATGATTTCGAAGTGTACAGTGATGCTTCCGGACTTGGATTGGGTTGTGTTTTGATGCAGAGAGGTAGAGTAATTTCATATGCATCCCGACAATTGAAACCATATGAAATAAATTACCCTACCCATGATTTAGAGTTATCGGCGGTTGTATTCGCGCTAAAAATTTGGAGGCATTATCTTTATGGTTCTTCGTGTAAAATCTACACGGATCACAAAAGTCTAAAATATATATTTAGCCAAAAGGAGCTAAATATGAGACAACGTCGATGGTTGGAGCTGATTAAGGATTACGATCTTGAAATATTATATCATCCAGGAAAAGCTAATGTGGTAGCGGACGCATTAATTCGGAAACCCGTAGACCTCCAAATGCTGAGTATGCTTACATCTCAACACGAGATCCGTCGAGACATAATTAGGCAAGATATAGAGATTTGGCTTCAGAAAGTTCAAGGCCAATTATGTACTTTGGAGATCACGTCGTCTTTGATCAACGAAGTCAAGTCGAAGCAATTTGAGGATCCGTTACTAGTCTAGCTAAGAAAGGATGTGATGAGAGGAAAAGCTCCCGGATTTATGATTCAGGATGATGGTGTTTTAAGGTTTAGAGGTAGACTTTGTATACCTGCAGACGTCGAGCTTAAGCAGACCATATTGAGGGAAGCGCACACTACACCGTATTCTCTTCACCCCGGTACAAGCAAAATGTATAAGGACGTGAAGAATAACTATTGGTGGAGCAATATGAAGAATGATGTTGAAGAGTTCGTGTCGAAATGCTTAACGTGTCAACAAGTCAAGATTGAACATCGACGACCAGCAGGGTTGCTTAAATCGCTACCAATCCCAGAATGGAAATGGGAGGATATAACGATGGATTTTGTCACTAATATGTCGAGTACGCGAACAGGGATGAACATGATTTGGGTTATAGTCGATCGACTAACCAAGTCAGCTCACTTTCTGGGAATTAAGGATAATTGGGGGCCCGAGAAACTAGCTCGTGTATTCATTGCGGTAATTGTAAGATTACACGGGACTCCTAAGAGCATTATTTCCGATCGAGACGGTAGATTTGTGTCGCACTTTTGGCAATCCGTTCACCGAGCTTTAGGGATGGAACTGAGGCTCAGTACATCGTACCATCTTCAGACTGATGAGCAGTCTGAACGGACAATTCAGACCCTTGAGGACATGTTGCGAGCATGTGCCCTAAATTGGAAGCATGACTGGGAATCGCACTTCCCACTAATCGAATTTGCCTACAATAATAGCTGGCATGCGTCGATTAAGATGGCACTGTTTGAGGCTCTATATGGACGGAAATGTAAGTCACCATTGTGTTGGGATGATTCCTCTGAACTGATTGGGATGGAGCCGGATATGTTAGTGGAGACCCGGGAAAAGATTTCTTTGATTCGCGAGAGGCTTTTGGCCGCCCAAAGCCGACAGAAGTCATATGCCGATAATCGACGTCGACCGCTAGAGTTCGAAGTCGGCGATCATGTGTTGATAAAAGTATCGCCAACCCATGGAGTTTATCGTTTTGGGAAGAAGGGTAAACTCAGTCCGAGATATGTTGGGCCATTCGAGATTATAGAGTGAATTAGTGAACTTGTTTATCGTGTGGGCCTTCCGCCTTCACCGAGTCATGTGCATAATATATTTCATGTTTCCCAGTTGAGTAAATACGTATCGGACCCTAAGCATATCATTGATTTTGGGGAGATTGAATTAAATTCCGATATCACTTTTGAGGAAAAACCAATCCAGATTTTGGAGCGTCGGGTAAAACAACTTAAGCGTAAAGTTATCCCCTTGGTCAAAGTACAATGGTCGAAACATGGATCGGAAGAAGCCACGTGGGAGACATAAGAGCATATGAAGTCTAGATACTCCGAATTATTCACTTCGTAAGTTTCGGGACGAAATTTATTCTTAGGGGGAGAGAATGTAATAATCGTACCTTTTATCGCTTATAATTATGAATTCATGAATTTTGTAGTTTGGTTCGTAATTTTTTTCGAATATTGGTATCATGTGTTTGATTCGAGATTGAGCCTGTATGTTGTGTTTCTTGTTAGTATTCCGTTAATATCCGTTATCGTTGTGTCGAACCTCTTGTATCGCTTCTGCAACCCAGGATTAGCGTGCGCTAATTTATATGGGTAGCGTACGCAACGGAAGTTGTAGGCTAGCGTGCACTACTATAACAAGTTACGCACGCTAACCGGCAGCATGGGGCAGTCCAGAGAGAACTGGACTGGGACTAAAAATCGAGCTAGCACACGCTAAGGCATCATAGTAGCGCACGCTAGGGGAACAGGTAGCGCACGTCACTATTGGGTGATAACGCGCGCTAAGTGACCCAGACAGTAAGGACAGTGAGGTCTGGACTTTGGCCAGACCAACAGGTAACGTGCGCTAAGACGGTCGTTGCGTGTGCTAACTCGTCGGTCGTAGCACACGCTATTCGGTCATAATGCACGCTACCGGTATGGACAGACGGGTTTCTGAACAGGGCAGAAGGTTCTGGACTTAGACTGGGCACCAGATAGCGCACGCTAAGGCGGGAGCTGCGCGCGCTAACTCGGCGGTACAACGCACGCTAACTCGATTGAGTAGCGCACGCTGTCGGATGTGGTGCACACCAGCTTGGCTGGGCAGAAGGGTCTGGGCTGCAGACCTAGGCCGATAGCGCACGCTATTCGGTAAGCGTTAGCGCGCGCTAGGGCGCACTTATATAAATACATGTGTTGCGGTCAACACTTGTCATTTTTCATCTTCTCTCCTCTTCTTCGAGCTTCTAGACGACTCCAGGGCTGTGTAGGCGAGGGTTTTGTCGGAGCACGGTTGAAACTCAAATCTTTTCAACTTCAAGTAGAGATCTATCAATCCTACATCATCTTCACCAAGGAATTGAGGTAATCCTACCGTAGAACCCTAACTTTGGGGAAATTTGGGGGTTTTGGGGATCTCGTTTCTCCAACCGTTTTAGCTCCAAATTATGTTGGATTGTAGTTGAAAATAGTTGCATAAGTATGATTTCATGATTTCCTCAAGGTTTTGCGGATTGATTCCAAATCTTCTTTTGTAAATCGAGCAAAACCCATTATGCCCTCGTAGTGCTCGATTAAATGGTCCTAAGGGTAGAACTTAGGATGGATTTTAGTGTTTTCCAACAAAATTGTAAATGATTAAGCCTCAATGTTTGTTAGGAGCGGGATTTGGAAGATAGTTCGGACCTTAGCCTTGTTCGTTGTTTGTTCCTTTGAGAGTAAGAAAGTCCAGGCAAGTACTTTATTGCATTAGTTTATGGCATGCATTTCTGTGATGGTTTAGAGAATGATGAGAGTTGAAAGGTTATTCTCGGTTACTCTCACTCGGGGATTGACTCGACGGGGTCACACGGGGACCTGGTGGCTTAGCGGCTGGACCGGGTCATGAGAGATACTTTGAGTGGACATCCTCACCTGGGGATTGCTCGACGGGGCACACAGGGACTTGGTGGCTTGAGGGCCGGATCGGGTCGCGAGGATTGTCGGAGTGTTTTTATTGGTGATCGATATTGATATTCTGGAATATCGCGAATTGAACTGTTTTGGATTTTGAAATGATTTGGAAATGCCTGTGGATTAAAATAATTGTAATACTGTACTTGCACTAGCGGTTGTGGCTAACCCCATTGTTGGGGTGGAATGTTTTGTACATTTCAGGTATCCTCGAGGGACAGGAGCCCCCATGTGGCGCACACGGAGTTGACAAGCACATTGGATGTTAGAGAGCTCGTATCAGTCGTTGTATTTGTGATGTTTGAGTCAGTTTTATATACTGTATTATGGTTGGTTTTGAGTTGTACTTTGTCGTGTAATGTTTGCGTTCAGTGATTGATGTTGAAATATACTATTTTGGCCGCGGCCGAGGCCTAACTTGTGTTTTGTATCCTTTGTTGGACTGTTATGTCATGGTTATTATGTATTGGATTGTGTTTTAATCCTGTGTGTCGTCAGCCTGGCGGGACCTTTGTGTGTCCTGTGGCGTGTAATAACCCAAAGTGAAATTGGGGTGTTACAACCCCCAAACTTGAAAAAGAAACTGTCCTCGATTTAAAAAAAATAATAAAAAGAAAGAGAAAAAAAAAAGAAGAATACTCTCTGTTATGAAAATTGATGCTTGAGCTAACGCCTTTTTGGATCTGCATGAAAATATACGAGGCAAACAACAAAAGAGAAAAAAAATAATAAAATATACCCGGAAGTATAACACAATTTTTAAGATGCGCTTCAGGAAAGTCCGAAGAGTCGCCTTACGCTGCCATCAATGCTTTTATTAAAAACAAAAAAAATACGGAATAAAAATAACAATACATAAATCGCGAATAGATGTGCGTCAAGAGATCAAAAAGAAACTCCTTAAGCTGCCATCATTTAGCACGATTTTTACACATGACAGAAAGTAAAAATAACAAGAGGTTTGATATAGGTTATCAAAGGGAGAGGAATGAATCCACTTTTCGTTTTCTCACGGTGAGATCTTCCATCCAGACAATATTAGCTAGAGCTGGATCTGGTTGAGGAACAAATTCAATGAGTTTTTTGATTAATTCTTCTGGTGTTGTTGCAACGACTATGATTCGTTTAGCACGCTCGGAAATAAAAAAATTTTCAGCAGAGTAGTCGATCAAAGATAATAATCCATCAAAGAACCCATTGACATTAAGCATACATATTGGTTTTATATGAACATTTAGCTGGGCTCTGGTAACCACATGAAAAAGTTCCTCAAGAGTACCAAAACCACCGGGAAGGGTGATAAAGGCGTCAGAATTATTCATCATGTTAGTTATGTGATCTTACATATTTACAGCTCTAAACTCATCTCCAATAGTTGCCCCGGTGATTTTACTTTCAGCCAGAGGTTTTGGAATTTTTCCCAACACTTTTACTCCTTCCATATAGGCAGAAGCAGCAGCGCGTCCCATTAATCCTAGACTTCCTCCTCCGTAAACTACATGAATGCATTTTTCTCCTAGGGTATGGCCCAATTTGTGGGCTGCTTCATTAAAGCATGCCTCTGTTCCATAACTAGCTCCACCAAAAATGCAGACTGAGTTAAACCTTTTTGTGGAAGATGATGATTCTATTTTTGAAAAGAAATTTATTTGAGAGAAAAAGAGAAAAGTACAAGTTTGAGGGATGAATAAAAGAAACAAGCACAATGTTTATTTATAGAAGAAAAATAAGGTAAAAATATTTAACAAATCTGTGCGTTAATTGCGCTTCAACTACTCAATAGAATAATGAATGCATTTATTGCGTATCACCTTTTTTATTCAGAAAATCTCACCATACGATAAAAATAAAAGATACTCACGTGTATGTACAGTAGTTGTGATTGTGGCTCACATCTTCCTCTGATTTTTCGTTCAGAAACGACTTAAACGCCTTCTATGAGTCGGGGAGAAGCTTCACATCCAATTTTCTTATAAATTGGCAAATATGGTCTTTTAACGTCAGATTCCCAAGATGTTGTTCATATTCGGGTTTGAACTTATTCCACAAACATCAAATTCCGTAATGTATTAGTCCACTAGGATGCGTGTCAAGAGAATTTTTGATATTATCTAAATTCTCTTTATTCAGACCATCCTTAATGAACTGAATTTTATCTTCTCTGTTTGCAGATGGAATTCCTAAAGATCGACATTTTGAATTACAGTTCCATCTAGCACATTTATAGCAAACGGGTATTATCTTTACTCGTCGTTTCTTGGCATATGAACTTTTTCCAAGCCCTGGTAAAAATTTAGTAGGTGTTTCCGTAAATTCACCTGCTATTCTCACTTTGCTTCAATAATGAATTTAATGTCAAAAGGTATGCCTTTATTCATAAGCAACCTCATCCTTTCAAGTCTTGTCTTGTAAATTTTTAAAATGACTTTTTTGCTAAGAAAGGAAAATCTCTTTTCAATACTACTCAAAGTTTCTTCCATGATAAATAAAGAATAAAATAAAAATAGAAAATAATAACAAATATCAGTTGTTGTGGGAAACTGAAAAATCCGACTTTGATAGTCACGGAGTACCGTTATCCGCCACTTGTCCGGACAGAAGAATAAAAGATGCAGAAATAAAGAAAGATAAAATAACAAGATATAAACAAAAGTATACAAAAATTATATTTGGCCTAAAACAATCCCCGACAACGGCGCCAAATTTGATCGACAAAAACTTATCCTAAAAATAGTAGTTTTTGAGTTGCTCGTAAATATATACGAGGTAGAAGTAGTTGTGATAAGTTCTATCAAGGTCCTTTCTCTCGAGGATTGTTCAACAGGGATTTGTATAATATTTTGTTACCAATTGCGAGAAATAAATACTAAAATATTTAAAATACATTATTGGGTTTTTAAATATTAACTAAATTAAAATGCACTATTTTTAATTTAAACTATTTTTATTAAGACTATTTGCACTAGACTATTTATATTAAGACTATTTTTACTAGACTATTATATTAAGACTATTTTTAATACTACTCCCTCCGTCTGCCACCCATGTTCAACAATTTCCTTTTCCATCCGTCCGCAACCTATGTGCATTGTTTATTTTTGGTACTTTTTTTACCCTTTCACAACACAAGTGGGTCCATTTGCTCCACTCACAACACATCTTACCAACTAAGTCAACTCAAATATTAAAACACGTGCCGGTCAAAAGAGTGCATATGGGTGGTGGACGGAGGGAGTATTATTTTTAATGAGACTATTTTTATACTAGACTATTTATATTAAGACTATTTATAACTAGACTATTTTTAAAGTAGACTATTTTTAACTAGTGAAAATGAATAGAATTAAAATGAGTTGGGAATTTATAAAATCTAAGGGATTAGGGGTTCATTAAATTAGATTTTTAATTAAGTATAGGAATTGATTTACACGGATATAAAATAAAAACGAATGTTTATCGAGTAATCAACTTTTCACCTCATAACTTTCGTATTCAAAGATGTCTTAACCACTTTCGCAATCTTAAGATGTTGATAACAAGATTAACACTTGATAGATTGAAAAGATGCGTTTCCAATTCACTTAACAATCAATCAAGGAGGTTTCACTAGTAGAAATAGGATATGATCAATCTCTATTTAAACCAATTAGTCCTTTCATTTCTTTAACTTGACTATTTTTAGGATAAATGTTTGTTCATCGAGTAATCAACTTTTCACCTCGTAACTTTCATATTCAAAGATGTCTTAACCACTTTCGCAATCTTAAGATATTGATAACAAGATTAACACTTGATAGATTGAAAAGATATATTTCCAATTCACTCAACAATCAATCAATGAAGTTTCATTAGTAGAAATAGGATATGATCAATCTCTATTTAAACCAATTAGTCCTTTTTAATCAAAATAGTGTAAATCAATCAAATACTCAATATATAACCTAATAGAAATCTCCCTTCCCCTAGGAAGAAAGATTAGCTACTCATTGGTTTATACAAACTAAAATTAGAATAGAAATAATTGATATACATAATATATATATATATATAGAAACTTTTAATTACTAGAACTTAATGTCAATAGATGAAACTTACTTGAATATGATGTATCAAAGTGCAAGAAACATACTTTAACATATAACTTCAAACTTGTTCAAAGGTTACAAGCTTACAAAAATTGAAAGTAAAACACTAAGTAAAATACTAAGTGCTTATTGATCAAGCACTTTTCAATTACAAACTAAATAAAAGAAAAAACTTCAAACAAAAAATGAAATACAAATTAAAGTAGAGAGTTCTACGGAAAATATCTTGCTAAAAGAAAGGGGTGTTTCTTGGCAAGAAGAGGAGTTGTTTTCTTCATGGGTGAAGGTGTCCTTTTATGGGTGATTTTCAAGAATACAATTGATTATTTGATTCAAAATATCTATTGTAGTATCTTGATTAATTCTTTGTTCACACTTCACCCATCATGCATGTCTTTGATTTTTCAGATTTTTGAGCCTAAATAAAATATCTTGTGGTTGAGTTCAAAGATGGTCAAAAGTGGACTATTTTTACACGGCATCTGCCTAAAAACGGCGCTGGAAAATGGCCCATTTTGCGCCGTATTATATAGCCGTATTAGGATGACTCGGTCTTGTCCGTAACACGCGCAAGGACCCGGCGGAAAATGTGCGCCGTGTGAGAAACGGCGCAAGACACGGCCGAGATATGTGCCGTGTTGTAAACGGTTGAGAGAAACGACCCTATTTGCGTCGTGTGTTCCGCCGTGTTTTGTCACATTTTTTTCTTGGAAATTTCTGATTTTGATTTCGGTTTGGTTTTTCGACCTTTTTGATATTTTATGCCAGTAAACTGCAAAGTAAACATTATTAGCTCATGTTTTGATATTTCTTCAAAATAATTAAATTCTATCAAAATCAGTATGATTATGCCAGAAAAAGGTGATATTTTGTATATGAATTTTAGATCAATTATGCACTAATCATCTTTCAGGTAACTTTGTAACTCGTCTGATCTTCAGGTAACTTTAACATTACGTACGTTATCTGCTCCTTGTTACGTAAGTTACTCTCTTTGGGTAGCGTGTGCTATACAATGTATATAGCGTGCGTTAAGGTTGCTAATTCCAGTTTTTTGCGTCTTCGACTTCTTCGTTGTTTTGCTTTGTTTTAACAACTTAATCAAAACTCTATTAATGAATATTTGGAATAAAATATTCCAACATGTTAAGTTAGATTCTTCCTATTGTGAAGCTTGCTTTGCTTTTGCCGGTAGCAACCGCAAGTGTTGAGCAGGTTTTTTCAGCTATGAAGCATGTGAAGGGCGACTTGAGGTCTAAGATGGGGGATGAATGGCTAAATGAGCGTTTGGTAACTTTTGTAGAAAGAGATGTATTCATGACTATTAGTGATGATGAGATTTTAGCTTATTTTCAAAACATGAATCATAGGAAGCATCATATGTAAATTATGTTTATTTTATATAATTAAAGCCTTTTATATTTTTATATGTAAATGTATTGAATTTCAGTTTTGCGTTTTTTCATTAAGAATAGGCACCACTATTTTTTTGGTGTAGATCCGCCACTGATGATGCTTCACCCCTTTGGAGTTGTATTGTCCCATGTTTTATAACCACACCAACCACATGAATCATAAAGTAAAACAAGTTAACTAAGCTCATGAGAGTACCATAATGTGATTTCCAACGCGTATCACAAGGGCAAATGAGAGTGCTTTCTTGATTCAATCCTCGTCCATTAACAGTCTCTTCATTTTCTAAGGCTTCTTGACGATTGTTGTTTTCGCAACATATCTTTTCGCTTACAAGAGCCCCCAACGACATTAATCACGTGAGAAATCAAAATATAGAGCTCACAAGTACGAATATTTTGGAGATTCTAAAGAATCAAACAAATCTGCTCCACAAGAAGAAAACACTACAAACTTGTTATCTCTCTTTCTCTCTCTCTCTCTTTGTCGAACCCTTCTCAGTTTTCGTTCAAGAAAGCCGTGCAATGCGACTGCTGACGGGGGCTTTGGGACTTGGGGAATTGGGAATTGCCGCGGCCACCTAGAACTGCTTAAAATTGATGAATTTGTTTTATTTTGAAAATTAGGTTTAGCGTTTTGTTCGTTATTTACAAACTAATTTTGGATTTTTAATCTTCTGGGGTATATATGTATTTCATAGCAAAAATGAGGTGGGGGCACTTGCCCCCTGCCACTGAATGTCTCCGCCCATGCTTGGCTCATTTTATTTTTGAGTTACTCGTATTCGACTTTATTATTGCTTGCCTCAATAAAATATAACTCAAAATAAATAAACGTACACTCGAACCGCATAACAACCATCTACAATAATCAAATAAAAATACAACCCAATGAATCAAACGAAAACTTATTGTTCGATGATTTCGATAATACACATGAATTTATGATCTTTGACAATATCATTATTTTTAAATATGTTGACGACGAGTGTTGATAGCCGGTTTTTAAGTTTCTTTGCTCGTGAACTCATCGTCGGTCCATCAATGATTTTCAATCCGTGGTCTGGGCACTCGATTGTATCTTGATTCAGATCATAAGAGTTGGGTATGGGTTTAGCATTTTACCCGTCTACCCTACCCGATTAATATTATATATGTACTATTATGATTTGGTGAATATATATATATATATAATAGATTATTAATATAATAAGTTTCAATTAATTAGTAATTACATCTTATATTATGATCTTATTTTAATTTATTGTAGGATTTTTATTTTGTTTCTATTAAATAATGTTATTTATTTGTTATTATTTTATTGTTGACGAAGTATATTTTTCAAAAAAAAATACATTTTATGAGGATTTTTCGGGTAAAGTAGGGCAGGTAGGATCGACTAGGGTCGAGTGTGATGGATTTACCCTGTGAAAACTGAACTTGAACGGATAACTCGTTTACCCGCGGGTACCAGTGTACCCGACGGTTACCAGTGAACCTGACGGGTATTACATGTACTTTACCCATGAAAATGTAACACCCCCAATCCGCTCAGGGATATTACACGTCATAGAACCTTTCCTCAAGGATCTACCAGGCTGATAACAGCATCTAATAACTCAACAATACCTTCAAGGCTAAAATGACCCAGTAGACCGATTTGGTCTTTCGATAAAAACATACAACTCAATTACAATTCATGCCCACGCAGGGGTCAAAATACAACCACTCCCGTACAACGGGGAAAAAAATATCGCAGCGGAAAATAAAGTTCAACTGAACCAATACACAACGTACGGTTCCACATGTGGTTAATATCGATCATCTTTCATCATCCTTCGTGCCGACCCTGTGTTACGCTCCCAAAACCTGAATGCAAAAACAGACATCCACTCCCCGAATACTCGGGAGTTAGCAAAACTCCACTGTTTTACTAGTGCAAGAACAAAGTGCAAAATACGAGTCATACAATTCACATTCCACGAATAACAATAACCAGGAATCCTCATAGATCCAAACGAAACGAAAAGTACTTCTCGAGGCAAGAGTTTGGGAAAAACATTCCAAAACCGAAAGATCACAAATCAATGGAAACAATTTATAAAACAGTTTAAAATGCCATCGAGAGTTTTAATAGAAAACAATTTAGGATTATTGAATCCTTCTCTTTCCAAAACTCGAAATACGAAAGGGGTCACCACCCCGAAGGTTTATTTTCCATAAAACGACCTTTACAAAACCATTGGGATTTTAGCCCCAAATTTCATCAAATCACATTACACGAGAATGATAGCAAGGTTCGTTTTCCAACATCAAAACCTCACAATTAAAAGACTAAAACACATACGACAAAATACTCTATTGCCATCCTAGCCAAGTAGGCCAAATGAACAACTTACCTCTTACACACTTAGTCAATGCATGCAATCATGAAAGCCGTTCAAAAATGCTCGTTTCCGGAAATGCCAATCTCAAAACACATTTGAAAAATGCACCAGAATTAACCGTCGATCCACACCTCTGTGGACCCCTACCGAGACCTCGTCGGATCTAACCCGTAGTGGTTAAAAGCAAAGCTCGTCGATCCACACCTCCGTGGACCCTGTAATATCCGCAATTTCGATTTCCGGTTATTTTCTTTTTTTGGCGAGAGTCCATTTTTGGCGACTCTCTTGTGACCGTTTCGTCATTCTGAGAATGATTAATTCTACACTTTTTGACATCCTAGTTCGTTTCGGCGTCGTTTTGTTGAGTTCCGTACTTTTTGGCGACTTTTCTGCACTTGAGCTCGATTCTTGCGAATCTCGTTCGAAACTGCTGTTTCGAGTTTCCCGTAAGTCCGTTTAACTTTTTTATACGTGTTGTGAACTTCGGTTTGGTTATTCGATCACGTATCGTGATTTTCGGGCGTTTTGGGTCATTTTGTAATTTACCCAAAGTTATGGGTATCCGTATCTGTATTTGTTGTCTCGACCCTTTTCTTGATCGCGTATGATTAATTATTGCATTATGTTTTCATTTCGGGTCGTTGATGTTGTCCGCGAGCTTTTCGTCGTGTTCGTTCCGTATGTTTTCAGAAATCGAGTCGTCGGATCATGGCGGCCGAAAGCACCGGCCGGACAGCGGCAATCGGAAGTCTTGACACCGCCGAGCAGGCATGGCAGGAACCGGCGTAGTGCACGCTACGGCCTGAAGGCTGCGCGCGCTAGCTCGGCAGGTGTAGCGCATGCTTGCTTGGCACGTGTAGCGCACGCTGTCGAGTGGCCCAGCGTACGCTATCGGGTCTGGGCAGAGGGGTTCTGAGGTTCTGGACTCGGGTAGGATCGGCAGGTAGCACACGCTACTGTCGGTCGTGGCGCACGCTAACCGGCAGGGGTAGCGCACGCTGTCAGCCGACTAGCGTACGTTACCTGGGCGAGCTGTTTAGTCCAGAGGTTACTGGACAGGTCGGCTAGCGCGCGATAGCATCCGCGCAGCGCACGCTAGCGGGGGTCGGGCGGGCAGGTCACGGTCGGTAGGTTTGGTCGGTAGTACCGGGTCGTGCGGGCCCTGGTCGAGGGTGCTGGGCCGATACTGGACGATAGCGCACGCTAGTCCGGGAAGGCTAGCGCACGCTACTTCCGGCCCAATATATATATATGGCAAAGCAACCTCATTTTCACTCGTTTTTCATTTCCTTTCTTTTCTGTCCGCGGCTAGAGGTTCCGGGGAGGCGAAGCCATGTTGTTAGACAACGAATCCACGAAGTTCTAGAGGTTATATCATTGATCAATCATCCTATAACATCCCTCGATCCAGCGAATCAAGGTTAGATCTTTAGAACCCTACTTTTGGGAAGATTTGGGGGTTTTCGCGTTTTTGTCCGATTCGTTCTGTTTTGTTCATTAATTCATGATGAATATGATTAATATTGTTGGTATTCTTAGTTTCCCTACGGATTCATGGTATATTTCGTGGTTTTTACGGAATCGAGAGGGTTTGGTTGTGGTCCTCCCTCGTTGTTGTTTATATACGAATATACATGAATCTTAGGCGGGTTTTCGGGTGTATTCCAATTCCGTATTCATTTACAAATGGTTGTGATTGTATTCTTCGAATCGTTAGGTTCGGTTTCGTTGGTTCCTAGCGTTCGTCAGTGACTTTCCTTTCTGTTCGTTGCGTCGTCAATTATTCAAGGCAAGTATCTTTGGAAACCTTTATGCTTAACGTGAAATGGTAATGTATATTGTGTGTGCTTTACTCACCCCGGGAGGGTCCGACGGGGCCTCTGGGGAATCTATGGCTTCGTCCTGGATTCGTGAGTTTGTTTCGCGGCCAGCCCGGGAGGGTCCTTAGAGGCCTCGGGTGGCATTCGTGGCTTCGTTTCGGTCCTAGGTGACATGTGTGCTTGGTTTGTTTTATGAATGTGGCCAGCCCGGGAGGGTCCTTAGAGGCCTCGGGTGGGATTCGTGGCTTCGTCCTGGTCCTAGGCAAATTGTTTGACTGTATGTTTCCGGAAAAGACATGTCTGGTTTTGGCTTTTGAAATGACTTGGTGCATGTACTATGAAATGTGTAAGCGATTGGTTTGCCTTGAATACTTGTACTAGCGTAATTGCTAACCTCTTTGGGGACCCGTTTTGGGGAAATTCTTGTTATGGATTTCAGGTTATGTTCAGCCAGACGAGTGGGAGCTGGGATGGTACGAGGATGTCGGCCAAGGTTGTTAACATGTGCAATTGAGTCTTATTATTTCTACTGTCTCTTTTGATATGGTTGTTTTCCAAATTGTAAACTTATAGATTGTACTCGCGAGTACTTATACTTTTCCTTTCGGATTGTGATTGGTCTTCGTTGAAGTTACTATATTTGTCGGTTGATGCTTTTTATGCCGGTTGTACCGGACGTGTTATTTTATGTTCTTGTTGTTAACAATTGTTTCCTTACTAACCGGGACAGTTAGTCAAGTGGTGTTTTCTTGTTTAAGCCTAGTGGATCCCATGTAGGGGTCCACGGCGCTGTAATACACCTCGAATATCTCGGGGGTGTTACAGAAAATGGTATCGGATCTAGGTTTATGGATACCTAGGCTTGTCGGTTATTTGGGTCTAGTTGTGTTTTGTTTTGCACATTGTCACACCGCTACCGGAATCTCAGTACATCCAGTGCTCGTAAGTTTTCCTTACTCAATTCTCTTGTTTTCTCGTATTGTATTTCCACTTCTTGAACTGTGATTGTCTCTCTCGTACTTATCGTCGAGTTGTTTTTCAATCCATCTGGTCCGTGTACTTTTTGATTCTAGTATTGCGCAGTCGTTTATCTCTCTGGAGTATGTGCGCCGTTCTGGGCTTGACCGTTTGTCGTCTTGTGAGCCTTCAATCGCTAAACTTCCTAGCGTTGGTAGGATCGTTGGTGATCGAAAGATCCGAGATTTGCTCTGTGGTATATTGTGAGAGGGCTTGGTCTTTTGTTGTATTATGGAATCTGTGTTTGGTAATTGCGATATACTAAATGTATGTTGAGCCGAATATACTGATGGTTTGGACACCGAAGGGTGCAGTATGATGTAGAAGTTTTGAACATTGATATGTTCTGGGAAAGGTATTGATGGCAGAGTTTGTTGAGAAACTCACATAGATGGTTTCGACATATGTCCAAATCGGTGTTCTTTGGTTATGCTGTTAAACTTGAAGAGATAATTTGACATATGTTTGAAATTAGTGTTTCCGAGTTGCGCTTGTTGAACTGGTGATTTTTGAATGCCGTATATGCGTGTGTTCGGGAATTGATGGTACTTGGCTAATTGTTGTTATTTACAACCAATGTATCTCTATTAATAATAATACATGCGGCGTGCATGCTTGAAAATTTCTTAGACTTGATCGTACTGTGGGTTTTTGAAAAGTGACATGAATTTGGGCAATCCAGCCTTGTATTTTCAAATAAAACCTTGTGTCGGTATTTAAAAGTCGTGTTTAAAAGTGTTTTAGGACATTTTATAAAATGCTACCGCTGTTAAACCCTTGTCGTGTTTGAAAGGGTCTTGAAAACAATTTTTAACTTATCAGTTTTATTCATCACTTTTATTTTCGAATAACTAGAGTATACGATTTTAAAAATCAGATTAGCTTGGGGAAACCTAGGCTGTCGAGTCAAGTTGTGTTTGTTCAGTTTTGTCTCGTCGAATTTTGTCTGACTTAGTCGCGTCGCGATGCATCGTCTGAGTTCGTTGGTCGTGATTAGTATCGAGGGGCGATCGTCATTTACGTGCGACCTATGGATGTAAGACTCCCTTCCTTGTGTAGTGCCTCGTGTGACACGAGTTATTTATATGATTAGTTTTTAAATGATGGAATCCTTCTGTGGATTTTAATTTCACGGTATGTGTTTATTCGACTCTCGTATTTGGTTTATACGAGGGGTGTCGTCGCTGCTGATGTATTTTCGAACCGCACTTTACCCGCTGCGTGAGTTCTTTCAAAATGACTTTCGGTATTTTGCAAACTGAGTTTTATTTCGTAAAACCGATCCCCTAAACCGAGTTTTGGCATTCTGGCCTTGAACATTTTATGACGGTTTGACAAACGATTTTGTGAGTTTTGGAAAATATTACCGTCATTTTTGAAATAACGTGGGGAATTGTGCTTAGCCTGGTAAATCCTTGTGAGAAGGGTTTACGGTGTGTAATATTCCGAGGAGGATCTGGGGGTATTACAATTTTCTGAGATGTTCTGTTGCTGTCTCTTTGAGTCGTTAGCGCACACTACGCTTTGCGGCTAGCGCGCGCGAGAGTGCGTTGGTAGCACGCTAAGGGGAGGATAGCGCACGCTACCTGGTAGTTCAGGGAAGTCCAGGAGCTACTGGACTGGGTCTGAAGTTCTCGTTAGCGCACGCTAACACTTGGGGTTAGCGCACGCTAACAGTGTAGTTTTGGTCAGGAGTTTTGTCTGGTGCCGTGATAGCACACGCTAATCTTAATGATTAGCGCACGCTAATTGTGTCCAGTATAAATACTGGACACCAGTATAGAATCTGCATTTTTTCTTCATTTCTTCTTCTTCCTTCGTGAGTTTGAGACGTAGTGACTAGGGTTCGCATCTGGGCTGATTTTTCTTCCATCCAAAGGTGCTTTGGAGTATCCTAGGTGATTATAATATCATCTAATCTATTGTTCTTCGCCGGATCTAGGGAACGAGATTCGTTTAATGATTTATGGATTATAACATCCTAGAGTTGACTCTTTGGAGTTTTGTTCTTGATTTCGTTTTCCATCCGGCTTTGATAAACCGATTGTTGTTTAATGATGTTGTTAAACATATCCTAGGGATTGTATATCACTGTCTTGATTTTGAACGATTTGATGAGTGTGCTATGATGTGCTTAAGTGAATGTTGATACGTGTGAATTTTGGGCATTTTGGCCTATTGTACTTCTGAAAAACCTTGAGTATCTTAGAAAATAAACCTGAGACGTACCTTTAAAATGAATTATTTTCTTGCAGTGTTCTCAGGATTCCTACTAGCGCCACACTATGTTTCAAAATTATTCTACTTTGAGGATCAAAATATTTTGAGATATTTCTAATGATTTAGAAACGCATTTGCTTAGACCCGAAGGTCGAATATTGCTGAAAAGTTTTAATTTAAAGAAAGGTGTCCTCATTTTTTTTTATCAAACGTAAGATGTTTTTTTTTTCAAAGTCTCGATGACGATGTTTGTACTACTTTTTGATATATGATACTCAAGATCAACTGGTGCTTCCAAATTATTTTTAAAAAGTGGTTTTCGTTTTCAAAACCTATCGTTCCTATTTGCGGTCCGGGAATATATGTGTGATGTTCGTACTCTCGTTAGGGTGTTAACCCCCGAGTTGTAATTGAATTGGTGGTGCGAGCATTGAGTCGTTCGCCACGCAGTTGTTGTGGTAGCCTCTGTGAGAGGTGTGATGTTGGTATTGGATGTTGTCGCCTCGTAGCGATTTTTGCGTTATCGCATATATGCGAGCTGTTAGAGCTTGGGTTGGTATGATTGTGTGCATCAGTGATTGTTCTGTGTTGTATCGGTTTCTTGTTGTACTGTTACCTTGGTTCCGTTGTTGTGAGTTTCGGGGGCGAGGTCGAAGGTAACACTCGTATTATTTTTTACTTCTACATTTTCTCTTTCCCAATTCTATCGACTCGCTCGCGTTCGTTGATACTCTCTGAACTTGTTCTGTATTTTGGTTTTTATCATTCGAACATGCCGTGATCTTGTTTTGGTTTGACCTGGTTATTGCTGTGACTTTTCCGAACATGGTTCGATTCTTGTGAATCTTGTTCGAAAGTAACATCTTTTTGTTCCTACCAGCTCTTTTAACGTCTTGAGTCGAAGTGTGAACTTCGGAGTTGTTGTTCGATCATTGTTTTTCGATCGTTGTTGTCCAATCATTGTTGTTGGATCATTGTTGTTCGATCATTGTTGATTCGATCGTAGTCACCTTTGCAGATTGCTGTACGCATCATTTCTATTTTTCGACTATTCGTGTTACCTTGTAATAGGTGCCTTGTGTTTTGCGGCTGTCCAGATAATTGACTTGATGATATTATCTATTTGATGACGCTTGTCACTTTTTGGTTTTATTATGTCTCTACCTGTAGCGTTGTGTTGGTCGTCGTGGAGCGCGTTTTCACGCCGTATGTTTCCCTTGCGTTGTTCGTAATGTTTCGCCGTTTGGGTGTGAGTTTTCGGTTCTTGTGTACCTCGTTGAGTTTTCCTGGCGGGATATTGCTTCTCCCTACTTGTTTTAAGTTTCGGGACGAAACTTCTTTTAAGGAGGGTAGTATGTAATATCCGCAATTTCGATTTCCGGTAATTTTCTTTTTTTGGCGAGAGTCCGTTTTTGACGACTCGTTTGTGACCGTTTCGTCATTCTGAGAATGATTAATTCTACATTTTTTGACATCCGAGTTCGTTTCGGTATCGTTTTGTTGAGTTCCGTACTTTTTGGCAACTTTTCCGCACTTGAGCTCGATTCTTGCGAATCTCGTTCGAAACTGTTGTTTCGAGTTTCCCGTAAGTCCGTTTAACTTTGTTATACGTGTTGTGAACTTCAGTTTGGTTATTCGATCACGTATCGTTATTTTCGGGCCTTTTGGGCCATTTTGTAATTTACCCAAAGTTATGGGTATCCGTATTTGTATTTGTTGTCTCAACCCTTTTCTTCATCGCGTATGATTAATTATTGCATTATGTTTTCATTTCGGGTCATTGATGTTGTCCGCGAGCTTTTCGTCGTGTTCGTTCCGTATGTTTTCGGAAATAGAGTCGTCGGATCATGGCGGCTGAGCAGCTGGCCGGACAGGTGCGGCACTGTCGGAAGTGCTGGGCACTAGCCGAGCAGGCACGGCAGGAACCGACGTAGCGTACGCTACGGTCGGAAGGCTGCGCGCGCTATCTCAGTGGGTGTAGCGCACGCTGTCGAGCGGCCCAGCGTACGCTATCGGGTCTGGGCAGAGGGGTTCTGAGGTTCTGGACTCAGGTAGGATCGGTAGGTAGCGCACGCTACTGTCGGTCGTAGCGCACGCTAACCGGCAGGGGTAGCACACGCTGTAGGCCGACTAGCGTACGTTACCTGAGCGAGCTGTTTAGTCCAGAGGTTACTGGACAGGTCGGCTAGCGCGCGCTAGCATCCGTGCAGCGCGCGCTAGCGTCCGCGCAGCGCACGCTAGCGGGGGTCGGGCGGGCAGGTCACGGTCGGCAGGTTTGGTCGGTAGTGTCGGGTCATGAGGGCCCTGGCCGAGGGTGCTGGGCCGATACTGGCCGAGGGCGCACGCTAGTCGGGGAAGGCCAGCGAACGCTAGTTCCGGCCCAGTATATATATATATGGCAGAGCAGCCTCATTTTCACTCGTTTTTCATTTCCTTTCTTTTATGTCTGTGGCTAGAGGTTCCGAGGAGGCGAAGCCATGTTGTTAGACAACGAATCCACGAAGTTCTAGAGGTTATATCATTTATCAATCATCCTATAACATCCCTCGATCCAGCGAATCAAGGTTAGATCTTTAGAACCCTATTTTTGGGAAGATTTGGGGGTTTTCGTGTTTTTGTCCGATTCATTCCGTTTTGTTGATTAATTCATGATGAATATGATTAATCTTGTTAGTATTCTTAGTTTCCCTACGGATTCATGGTATATTTGGTGGTTTTTACGGAATCGAGAGGGTTTGGTTGTGGTCCGCCCTCGTTGTTGTTTATATACGAATATACATGAATCGTAGGCGGGTTTTCGGGTGTATTTCAATTCCGTATTCATTTAGAAATGGTTGTGATTGTATTCTTCGAATCGTTAGGTTCGGTTTCGTTGGTTCCTAGTGTTCGTAGGTGACTTTCCTTTCCGTTCGTTGGGTCGTTAATTATTCAAGGCAAGTATCTTTGGAAACCTTTATGCTTAACGTGAAATGGTAATGTATATTGTGTGTGCTTTACTCACCCCGGGAGGGTCCGATGGGGCCTCGGAGGAATCTATGGCTTCGTCTTGGATTCGTGAGTTTGTTTCGCGGCCAGCCCGGGAGGGTCCTTAGAGGCCTCGGGTGGGATTCGTGGCTTCGTCTCGGTCCTAGGTGACGTGTGTGCTTGGTTTGTTTTATGAATATGGCCAGCCCGGGAGGGTCCTTAGAGGCCTCGGGTGGGATTCGTGGCTTCGTCCCGGTCCTAGGCAAATTGTTTGACTGTTTGTTTCCATAAAAGACATGTCTGGTTTTGGCTTTTGAAATGACTTGGTGCATGTACTATGAAATGTGTAAGCGATTGGTTTGCCTTGAATACTTGTACTAGCGTAATTGCTATCCCCTTTGGGGACCCGTTTTGGGGAAATTCTTGTTATGGATTTCAGGTTATGTTCAGCCAGACGAGCGGGCGCTGGGATGGTACGAGGATGTCGGCCAAGGTTGTTGACATATGCAATTGAGTCTTATTATTTCTACTGTCTCTTTTGATATGGTTATTTTCCAAATTGTAAACTTATAGATTGTACTCGCGAGTACTTAGGCTTTTCCTTTTGGATTGTGATTGGTCTTCGTTGAAGTTACTATATTTTTCGGTTGATGTTTTTTATGCCGGTTGTACCAGACGTGTTATTTTATGTTCTTGTTGTTAACAATTGTTTCCTTGCTAATCGAGACGGTTAGTCAAGTGGTGTTTTCTTGTTTTAGCCTGGTGGGTCCCATGTAGGGGTCCACGGCGCTGTAATACACCTCGAATATCTCGGGGGTATTACAGACCCCTATCGAGACCCTGTCGGATCTAACCTGTAGTGAGCATACACACACACACGTTACTCATGCAATACTAATATGCTAAGAATGTAAGCTCCTCAAGAATACATACTAGAGATGGCCACTTACTCAACACCGTTATCAAACTCATCACAACACAATACGATTAATGCGGAATACATAATTCCATAACTTTAAACAACATGGGTATCACCAAAGCCCTCAACGTTCAAAACAATCAAATCATAATCAATTCCCCAAAACACACCGTTCACAAAACACACACACACGTTTTTAAAAATAACCCTTAACGAGGCCAAAGCGAATCTCTTGGAAATTCATTTCAAATAACCAAACAAACACACCAAGACGACCACCGATCATCATATCCACAAAACAAGAAGCGTATGAACAAGATACTTGCCTCGAAATCAGCACGAATGTACTCCAACGGACGCGGTTCAATCAGGAAGCTTCGAAACGCCCGATGCCATCGAAAAGGAAGACGACGACGAACAAAAGGGTTCAACACGGTTCTTCGCAAGGAACTCTACCCTAACATCATATAATTAATAAATAAATGATCATACGAGGAGGAATAATCGTAGAACGTCCGAAAACCCCTCTATGACATTCTACCGGACACCTTCAAGCATCGATCAAGAACTCGATCAAAACGACGAACCTATACGATCCGACCACGAAATAACAAGGAAAATGATATAATATATCTAAATAATCATCAATCCATCTCAATCCTAAGTTAAATCGGATTAAACGGATGAAAACAACCAAAACACCCAAATTCCCCAAAACTAGATTCTAGAAAATCTGACCTGATTCGCTCGATCGAAGGATGTTATAGGATGGATGATTGATGATATGAACTCCAAGACTTCATGGATTGATTGTCCAACAACATCTCTCCATGATAACCATACTTACAGTCGCGGAAGAGAAGGAAAAGAATGAGAAAATGGGTGAAAAGCCCGCTTGCAGGGCCTTAAATAGGCTGCCTGTCGGCAGAGTTACGTACGTAACCGGCCAAGGGCTTACGTACGTAACCGGCCATGGCCGAGACACTGCCCAAAAATGCCGGCAGTGTTACGTACGTAACCGGACAAAGCCTTACGTACGTAACCGGCCTTACCGCCGTATCTGCCGAGCACTACCGGCCGTAACTCGGCCAGTGCCGGCCTGGCCCAGACTACCCGGCCATGACTCGGCCGTGGCCAACTTCGATGGCCCGGACAACCCCGAAACCCGAACCTAAATATGAATCGAATATATGGTTACGAAGTACTCGCAAAGACGAATCCGAGCACTAAGAGAACACATGATTCCGACCACCCGAAGACTCGAAATTCGACAACGGAAAGTAATTACCCCAAACTTTGGGAAATTACGAAAATGGCCCAAAACGTTCGAAATACACGATACACGATCGAAACACCAAGACGAAGCTCGATACATGAATAATAACATTAAATGAACTTACGAGAAACTCGAAACAACAGTTTCGGACGAGATTCGCAAGAATCGAACTCAAGTGCGGAAAAACTGCTTAAGAACACGGAACTCAATAAAACTATACCGAAACGAACTCGGATGACAAAAAGTAAAGAATTAAATACTCTCGGAATGACGAAACGATCACGAGCAAGTCGTCAAAACGGACTTCCGACAAAAAAAAAAGAAAATTACCAGAAATCGAAACAGCGGGTATTACATACTACCCTCCTTAAAAGAAGTTTCGTCCCGAAACTTAAAACAAGTAGGGAGAAGTAATATCCTGCCAGGAAAAACTCAATGAGATACACAAGAACCGAAAACTCGCGCCCAATGGCGAAACGTTACAAGCCACTCGAAGACACATGCGGCGTGAAAACACGCTCCGCGACAACTATCACAACATCACAGGCAGAGACATAATAAAACTAACGAGTGACAAGCGTCATCAAACAGTTAATACAATCAAGTCGATTATCCGAACAATTACAAAATACAACGAATGAAAATCAACATATGGAATTCCACCGCCCAAGGGTTGGAAGATCGAAAACGAGACTAATTTCCCGAACTTAAGGAAATTAGGAAGGAGTCCGAACGCTCAACAATCACGAAACGGGGTCAACAAAAACTGAACAATCAATGATCGAACCACAACGATCGAGACAACAAAAATCGAACAATCATGTTCGGATCACGAAGAACAATAAGGTTCAACCGACAACTCCGAGGTTCACATCTCGACTTGAGATGAAACATGATCCGGTGAAAACAACAAGATGTGCACTCACATAAGATCCACAGGAAAGAGAATAGCAATTGAAAAGTCACAACGACAAACGAGTAATTCCGAAACAATACCACCCTCGTTCGATCAACAAAAGTAAGGGACAGGGCAAGCTCAGAAAATGTTAACAATTCCGTGCCTCGGAAGGCTCGGTAATCAACTCACAAAACTGGACATGATGTCCCTCGAGTCCGCACTTGAAACGCATCACAGGCGAGGAAGGACAAATTGCACGTACATTCCCCCCGGCACATCACGGTTGAAATGCCTCGGCTCGGCATACCGAAAATACAGATGCTAGATACAATGGAACATAACACCACAAAACAACATACCGGAGATTCCAACTCAGCATAACATATCAACGCATACAAAAATCACAACAACAATGGCATCGTTCGACGATTACAACGGCCCGAACGATAGCCAGCACACAATCACAAACATCATGAAACAATCACCCATGTGCATAAACGCATAAAAATCCAAGTTTTAACAACTCACACTCGTGCGACAACACGCAAATCACCACAAGGCGATAAACAGTGAACACCAGTTCACACCTCTCACATAGGGCTAGTACAACAAATGCATGGCAACGCCTCGACGTTCATGCCACCAATTCGATCATACTCGGGAGCAAACATCATAACGACAACGCGAACATCATACATACATGCCCAGCCCTCAAACGGGGATGGATAGGTTTTAAAAACAAAAACTTCCTTTTGAAAATAATTTAGAAAAACACCGGTTGATCTTGAGTATCAACTTTCAAAAAAAAGTACAAACGTGAAACATCGTTATCGAGACTTTGGAGAACCATTTCGCATTTGATAAAAATGAGGACACTTTCTCTTAGTGAAAAATTTTCAGAATATTCGACCCTCGGGTCTAAGTAAAAGTGTTTCTAAAACATTGGAAATATCTCAAAATATTTTGGTCCTCGAGGTAGAAGAATTTTGAAACATATTGTGGCACCTTGGATGTACCACGAGAAAATAATTCATTTTAAAAGTACGTCTCGAAATTTATTTTCTAAGATACTCAAGGTTTTCAAAGATAATTCAATGGGCTAGAATGCCCAAAAATTTCAGGTAATTACACGGAACATTATAACGCCGTGGGTCCCGCGCCGGAACCCACCAGGCTAAAAACCATTTACAAAAACTCCAAAAAGGCCGATGATGGTAATATTTCAAAAACTCACAAAAGCAATTTACAAAATACTAAATACCGTCACAAGAATTTCGCCAAAACGATCAAGGCCATAATGCCAAAAACTCGGTTAAGGGAATCGGTTTTCGAAATAAAACTCAGTCGATAAAATACCGAAAGCCATTACAAAAGAACTCACGCAACGGATAAAAGAAATACAGTCCAACATGCACAATCCAGCAACACTACTCCTCATATGAACGAAATATGAGAGTCAAATAACCATATATCACGAAATCAAAATCCATAAAAGGATTCCGTCAATTAACTCATAATCATACCTGTAACTCGCATCAGACGAGGCACAAACACAAAGAGGGGAGACTTACTGTAACACCCCCGGTTCAGGCCGGGAATATTACACACCGTGGGCCCCGCGCCGGAACCCACCAGGCTAAAAACCAATTACAAGAACGACAAAAAGACCGATGACGGTAGTATTTTCCAAAACTCACAAAATTATTTGAAAACACCAACTACCGTCAAAACGATCAAGGCCAAAAACTCGGTTTAGGGAATCGGTTTTCGAAATCAAACTCAGTTGGCAAAAAGCCGAAAGCCATTTGAAAGAACTCACGCAGCAGATAGAAATACAGTCCAAGATACATATACATCAATAATGATATACACAACAAAATACACGATTCCCCAACAATATGCCATAGCCAGTATCGTCCGGAATCCTCGCCTCACGACCGCTACCATCAAAGTCCTCAATACCTGAAAAACAAGTCCCACAACGGGGTCAGCAATAATGCCCGACAAATAACTGCAAGTACATAAACATAAATATTCAAATGCCATGCATCATGAGAATAATAACCTCAACGATAACCTTACCACTTCCGGTAATCCAACGATTCTCGTTAAAATCCCAATATCACGATAATACCACATAATACCTCAATACCGAATACTTTCCCGTACACAATCTTCTATGTACGATTTCCATAAAACATACCTCTATTCGGACATCCTTCCGAAATGCATACCACAGACCAAGAATATCCAAAATGACATCAACAATATCCGAATACTACAATCTTTCCAAGATTGTCTAAGTATCTCAACAATCATCAACTGAGCATTCTAATCCTTTTAGAACATCACTGAAAATTCGTCAATATGCATTACAACATAAAATACTTATGAAATGTAAATGGAATTACTCATCAAAACATTACAACCGAACAAGTAAACACTTGCCTGGATACCAAGATGACAAAACCCAACACCGAACTCATCGCCCTCGTCTACGAACTCTTCAGCCACGACTGGACGGAATCTACAGCCTTCCAACGAAGCACAACGGTTATACCTATTGATTAATCACCCTAGAACAATAATCATGTCAATAATCGGACCAACTCGGTAACAAGGATCATAACATGCACAATCTGGAATTCAACCTCGTATTATGATCCAGAAATCTATCTCAAAATGGTTTAAACGAATCATCATCTTTAATAATATGAAGAAACATTCCAAGTTCTTATCAAAATCCATAAAATCCCATATAACATCGTTATATGATTATCCAACATATTCCTCACATGTAATCATCCAAGAAAAACGAACCATTAACAAAGGAATACGAAGATTACTTGGTTTAGACGAACCAAAAATAAGAACACTAGATCTCCATCCAAAGAATCATGAACAATTTGAAGAACAAGGCTTGAATCCAAGCTCTCAATCTAATGTTGTTAAAGATTATCATTATAGAGTGTTTGGGAATCCCAAATAACTCTCAACTCTCTCTCTCCCGACTGAAGGAATAAGAATGGACGAAATGCCTCACAATACCCGTCTGTCCCCTTTTATAATATTCATTATTAGCGTGCGCTAACATCTCATGTTTAGCGTGCGCTACAGCCTTAGCGTGCGCTAACTGACTTTGTTAGCGTGCGCTATCGCAGCCCAGAGGCTACTGCCTTGCTTCGTAAACTAGCTTACGTACGTAATGCACATGCATTAACGTACGTAAAACATCCTGCCTAGCATACGCAAGTCCTTGACCTTAGCGTGCGCTATCCGAAGTTGACTTGCTACAATGTTCACCTACCACTCGTGCCCCCATATGCCGACAGCATCTGACTAGGACAAGATTCCCTCTGCCCGATCTGGAATTAGCGTGCGCTAATCATACGGTTTTAGCGTGCGCTAGCTCTACATGACAAACACTCGCTGACCTTATCTGGACATGCGTCGAACATGGCCGGGTCCACCCGCCGAAAGCTAAGATTCCATTATTGGCGATCTGATGTTAGCGTGCGCTAACCAACATGTGTTAGCGTGCGCTAACTGAATATAAAAATCAACCTGGACCTACCTATCGGCCACCTTCTGGAACTAACCCAGCAAGTTGTTACATACGTTAGGGGTCCTCCTTAGCGTACGTAACCGAACCTCTTAGCGTACGCTATCAATACTTCGTAGCGTGCGCTACCTGTACCCAGTAGCGTGCGCTAATGAAACACTTATAGCGTGCGCTATCGTTGTTGTGCCTAGCTATATTCAGCTGTCCTCAACCAATATCTCGACATACCAATCGAACATACGGCACAATGAATACATATACGCATTCAATAACATTATCAAACATTCACAATGTTCTCGAGCATAATTAACCATCCACAATATCCAATATATAAATGAAAAATATATCCGAAAAAATCGGGGTACTACTCTACCCCCCTTAAAAATAAGTTTCGTCCTCGAAACTTGCAACCTGTCGCCAACAACATATAAATCCAAAATCACCAAGATAACCAAGAATTATCTAATAATCCGAACAACATACTTACAGGTCTCTGAAGTCGAATATCTCCCATGATACTAGCATATGGCACCATTTCAAAAATCTCGACACAACAAGAATGCCAAAACAGGAATAATCACAATTTGAAAACGATTGGTCTCCGCCAAGACCACAACCAGTTTAGAGCACTGTCGAGTTTTGTGGGATCTGTGACGCTGTGTCTCCTCACCTAAAGCGCATGAGCCGCTCCTTGATGCATGCACGTATCACCAGCGTTCCACTCCACATCGAAAGCCACACATTGCACGTGCCTCGCACCGGCATTGACTTCCCGATTGGAGCCGCACATTGCACATGACCACGGCACCGGCGTTCACTCCCTGCCTCGTCGGTCTCGGGAACACCAACAATCCCCAAACCCACACATCACCACGACAGTACTCAAAAACCACACAGTTCCAAAACATCACAAACATCACGCTACTACCACACCGGTAGAGCCACATAACACGCATGCCCGGTTATCACAAAACCATGGGCTCCGATACCATATTTGTAACACCTCCGGTTCAGGCTGGGAATATTACACGTCGTGGACCCCGCGCCGGAACCCACCAGGCTAAAAACTAATTACAAGAACGACAAAAAGGCCGATGACGGTAGTATTTTCCAAAATTCACAAAATCATTTGAAAACACCAACTACCGTCAAAACGATCAAGGCCAAAAACTCGGTTTAGGGAATCAGTTTTTGAAATCAAACTCAGTTGGCAAAAAGCCGAAAGCCATTTGAAAGAACTCACGCAACGGATAGAAATATAGTCCAAGATACATATACATCAATAATGATATAGACAACAAAATACACGATTCCCCAACAATATGCCATAGCCAGTATCGTCCGGAATCCTCACCTCACGACCGCTACCATCAAAGTCCTCAATACCTGAAAAAACAAGTCCCACAACGGGGTCAGCAATAATGCCCGATAAATAACTGCAAGTACATAAACATAAATATTCAAATGCCATGCATCATGAGAATAATAACCTCAACGATAACCTTACCACTTCCGGTAATCCAACGATTCTCGTTAAAATCCCAATATCACGATAATACCACATAATACCTCAATACCGAATACTTTCCCGTACACAATCTTCTATGTACGATTGCCATAAAACATACCTCTATTCGGACATCCTTCCGAAATGCATACCACAGACCAAGAATATCCAAAATGACATCAACAATATCCGAATACTACAATCTTTCCAAGATTGTCCAAGTATCTCAACAATCATCAACTGAGCATTCTAATCCTTTTAGAACATCACTGAACATTCGTCAATATGCAATACAACATAAAATACTTATGAAATGTAAATGGAATTACTCATCAAAACATTACAACCGAACAAGTAAACACTTGCCTGGATACCAACATGACAAAACCCAACACCGAACTCATCGCCCTCGTCTACGAGCTCTTCAGCCCCGACTGGACGGAATCTACGGCCTTCCAACGAAGCACAACGGTTATACCTATTGATTAATCACCCTAGAACAATAATCATGTCAATAATCGGACCAACTCGGTAACAAGGATCATAACATGCACAATCTGGAATTCAACCTCGTATTATGATCCAGAAATCCATCTCAAAACGGTTTAAACGAATCATCATCTTTAACAATATGAAGAAACATTCCAAGTTCTTATCAAAATCCATAAAATCCCATATAACATCGTTATATGATTATCCAACATGTTCCTCACATGTAATCATCCAAGAAAAATGAACCATTAACAAAGGAATACGAAGATTACCTGGTTTAGACGAACCAAAAAGAAGAACACTAGAACTCCATCCAAAGAACCATGAACAATTTGAAGAACAAGGCTTGAATCCAAGCTCTCAATCTAATGTTGTTAAAGATTATCATTATACAGTGTTTGGGAATCCCAAATAACTCTCAACTCTCTCTCTCTCTCCCGAATGAAGGAAGAAGAATGGACGAAATGCCTCACAATACCCGTCTGTCCCCTTTTATAATATTCATTATTAGCGTGCGCTAACATCTCATGTTTAGCGTGCGCTACAGCCTTAGCGTGCGCTAACTGACTTTGTTAGCGTGCGCTATCGCAGCCCAGAGGATACTGTCTTGCTTCGTAAACTAGCTTACATATGTAATGCCCATGCATTAACGTACGTAAAACATCCTGCCTAGCGTACGCAAGTCCTTGACCTTAGCGTGCGCTATCCGAAGTTGACTTGCTACAGTGTTCACCTACCACTCGTGCCCCCATATGCCGACAGCATCTGACAAGGACAAGATTCCCTCTGCCCGATCTGGAATTAGCGTGCGCTAATCATACGGTAGCGTGCGCTAGCTCTACACGACAAACACTCGCTGACCTTATCTGGACACGCGTCGAACATGGCCGGGTCAGATCAATGGTAAAAACCATGAAAATATACCATGAATCCGTAGGCAGGTTTGCGGGTGTATTCCATTTCCATATTCGTCTAGAGTTGGTTGTGATTATGTTCTTCGAATCGTTAGGTTTGGTTCCATTGATTCCTAGCGTTCGTCGGTGATTATCCTTTCCGTTCGTTGCGTCATCAATTATTCAAGGCAAATATTTTTGGAAACCTTTATGCTTAACGTGGAATGGTAATGTATTTTGTGTGTGATTTTCTCACCTCGGGATGGTCCGACGGGATCATGGAGGGAGTCCAAAGGGTTGAGTCCTGGATTCATGAGTTTGTTTAGATAGCCAGCTCGGGAGGGTCCTTAGAGGCCTCGGTCGGGATCAATGGTATTACCCTGTTCCCAAGGCGATGCATGTGCGTGTTTTGTTTGATGATATGGCCAGCTCGGGAGGGTCCTTAGAGGCCTCGGGTGGGATCAATGGTATTATCCTGTTCCCAAGGCAAATTGTTTGACTGTTTGTTTTCGGAAAAGACATGTCTGGTTTTGACTTTTGAAATTGATTTTGGTGCATTGTACTATGAAATGTGTAAGCGATTGGTTTGCCTTGATTACTTGTACTAGCGTAATTGCTAACCCCTTTGGGGACCCGTTTTGGGGAAATTCTTGTTATGGATTTCAGGTTATGATTATCCGGACGAGCGAGCACCGGGACAGTACGAGGATGTTGGCCAGGGTCGTTGACATGTGCATTTGGGTCTTCTTATTTCTTTTGTCCATTTCGATATGGTTGTTCCCACAGTTATAAACTTATAGATTGTACTCGCGAGTACTTAGGCTTTTCATTTCAAACTCCGTATTGTATTACTTTAAATTGTTACATTGTCGGTTGATGCTTATTTCGCCGGTTGCTCCGGGCGTATCTTTATATGTCATATTATTTAAATGTGTGTCCTTGCTAACCGAGATGGTTAGTCGAGTGGAGTTTTCTTGTTGTAGCCTGGTGGGTCCCATGTAGGGGTCCACGGCGCTGTAATATACTCCGAATATCGCGGGGTGTTACACTTACATCCACAGGTCGCACGAAGATGATGATCGCCCCACGATACTAATCACGACCAACAAACTCAGACGACGCGTTGCGACACGACTCAGTCAGATAAAATCCGACGAAACAAGACTCAAACAACACGACTTGACCCGACAGCCTAGGTTTCCACAACCTAAGCTCCGATACCATTTATGTAACACCCCCAATCCGCTCAAGGATATTACACGCCGTAGAACCTTTCCTCAAGGATCTACCAGGCTGGTAACAACATCGAAAAACTCAACAATGCCTTCAAGGCTAAAATGACTCAGTAGACCGATTTGGTCTTTCGATAAAAACATACAACTCAATTACAATTCATGCCCATGCAGGGGTCAAAATACAAGCACTCCCGTACAACGGGGAAAAAATATAGCAGCGGAAAATAAAGTTCAACTGAACCAATACACAACGTATGGTTCCACGTGTGGTTAGTATTGATTATCTTTCATCATCCTTCGTGCCGACCCTGTGTTACGCTCCCAATGTAATATCCGCAATTTTCGATTTTTGGTAAATTTCTTTTTTTCTGCCGGAGTCCGTTTTGACGGCTCGCTCATGACCGTTTCGTCATTCTGAGAATGATTAATTCTACACTTTTTGTCATCCGAGTTCGTTTCGGTGTTGTTTTGTTGAGTTCTGTGCTTTTTAGCGACTTTTCCGCACTTGAGTTCGATTCTTGCGAATCTCGTCCAAGCTGCTGTTTGAGTTTCCCGCAAGTCCGTTTAACTTTGTTAGACGTGTTGTGAACTTCGGTTTGGTTATTCGATCACGTATCGTGATTTCCGGGCGTTTTGGGCCATTTTGTAATTTCTTGAAAGTTACGGGTATCCATATCTGTATTTGTCGTCTTGACCCTTTTCTTGGTCGCGTATGATTAATTATTGCATTACGTTTTCATCTCGAGTCGTTGACGTCGTCCGCGAACTTTTCGTCGTGTCCGTCCGTGCGTTTCGGAAATCGAGGCGTCGGGTCGTGGCGGCCGAAAGTGGCCGGACGGTGCGGGATGGCCGGACGAGTGCCGACATCGCCGAGCAGACGGCAGAACCGCGAGCGCACGCCACGGCCGGACGGCCGCTGCGCTAGCAGCAGCGCACGCTGCCGAGTCGCCAAGTCAGACGCCATCGGCCCGGGCAGAGGTATTACGAGGTTCGACTCGGTCAGATCGGCGGTAGCGCACGCCATCGTCGGTCAGAGCGCGCTAACCGGGCAGGGGTAGCGCACGCCGGCCGACTAGCGACGTTACGGACGAGTTGTCGACCCGGTGGCTCTCGACAGCCGGCTAGCGCGCGAGCTTCCGGCCGTAGCGCACGCTAGCGGGAGTCGGGCGCCGAGTCACGGTCGGCAGACTGGTCGGTGGTGCCGGGTCGTGCGGGCCATGGCCGAGTGTGCTCGGCCGACATCGCCGATAGCGCACGCTAGTCGGGAAGGCTAGCGCACGCTAGTTCAGCCCAAGATATAAAATGATGCACCGTGACTTTCTCCGTCATTTTTCATTTCTTTTCTCTTCGGTCCTGGGTGAGGGTTTCGGAGGAGACGAAACCATGTTGTTGAACAACAAATCCATGAAGTTCTTGAGGTTATATCGTTGATCAATCGTCCTATAACCTCATTCGATCCAGCTAATCATGGTTAGATCTTTATAAAACTACTTTAGGGTAGATTTGGGGATTTTCGCTTTTGTCCGATTCGTTCCGTTTTGTCGATTAATTCATGATGAATATGATTAACCTTGTTGGTATTCTTAGTTTCCCTACGGATTCATGGTATATTTCGTGATTTTTACGGAATCGAGAGGGTTTGGTTGTGGTCCGCCTCGTTGTTGTTTATATACGAATATACATGAATCGTAGGCGGGTTTTCGGTGTATTCCAATTCCGTATTCATTTAGAAATGGTTGTGATTGTATTCTTGAATCGTTAGGTTCGGTTTCATTGGTTCCTAGCGTTCGTCGGTGACTTTCCTTTCCGTTCACAAGGCCAATAATTCAAGGCAAGTATTTTTTGTAAACCTTTAAGCTTAACATGAAATGGTGATGTATATTACTTGTGTGTAACTCACCTCGTGTTGGCCCGACGGGGTCGAGGAGGGAAATCTATGCTGCCGCCCTGGATTTCACGAGTTTGTTTAGCTAGCCAGTGCGGAAGGGTCCTTAGAGGCCTCGTGCGGGAATCTATGATATTACTCTGTTCCCAAGGCGATGCATGTGCGTGTTTTGTTTTATAATGTAGCCAGTGCGGGAGGGTCCTTAGAGGCCTCGTGCGGGAATCTATGATATTACTCTGTTCCCAAGGCTAATTGTTTGACTGTTTATTTTCCGGAAAAGACATGTCTAGTTTTGGTTTTTGAAATGATATTGGTGCATGTACTATGAAATGTGTAAGCGATTGGTTTGCCTTGAATACTTGTACTAGCGTAATTGCTAACCCCTTTGGGGACCCGTTGTCGGGGAAATTCTTGTTATGGATTTCAGGTTATGTTCAGCCAGACGAGCGGGCGCTGGGATGGTACGAGGATGTCGGCCAAGGTTGTTGACATGTGCAATTGAGTCTTGTTATTTCCTACTGTCTCTTTTGATATGGATGTTTTCCAAATTGTAAACTTATAGATTGTACTCGCGAGTACTTAGGCTTTTCCTCTCAGATTGTAATTGGTCCTTGTTGGAGTTACTGTATTTGTCGGTTGATGTTTATTATGCCGGTTGTACCGGACGTGTTGTTTTATGTTCTTGTTGTTAACAATTGTTTCCTTGCTAACCGAGATGGTTAGTCGAGAGGTGTTTTTCTTGTGTTAGCCTGGTGGGTCCCATGTAGGGGTCCACGGCGCTGTAATACACCTCGAATATCTTGGGGTGTTACGTAAAATGGTATCGTAGATCTAGGTTTATGGATACCTAGGCTTGTTGGTTATTTGGGTCTAGTTGTGTTTTGTTTTGCACATTGTCACACCGCCGGCATCTCAAGACATCCAAAGGCTCGTAAGTTTTCCTTACTCAATTCTCTTGTTTTCTCGTATTGAAATTCCACTTCTTGAACCGTGATTGCCTCTCTCGTACTTATCGCCGAGTTGTTTCTCGATCCATCCGGTTGTGTACTTTTGATTCTAGTATTGCGCGATCCTTTATCTCTCTCGAGTATGTGCGCCGTTAAGGGCTTGACCGTTTGTCGTTTTGCGAGCCTTCCATCGCTAAACTTCCTAGCATTGGTGGGATCGTTGGTGATCGAAAGATCCAAATTTTGCTCCGTGGTATATTGTGAGAGGGCTTGACGCTCTAGTCTTTTGTTGTATGATGGAATCTGTGTTTGGTAATTGCGATATACTAAATGTATGTTGAGCCGAATGTCTTGATGGGTTGGACACCGAAGGGTGCGGTATGATGTAGAAGTTTTGAACATTGATATGTTCCGGTATAGGTATTGATGGCGAGTTTGTTGAGAAACTCACATAGTGGTTTCGACATACGTCCAAATCGGTGATCTTTAGTTCTGTTGTCACAAACTTGAAGAGATAGTTTGACATATGCTTGGAATTAGTATTCTCGAGTTGCGCTTGTTGAACTGGTGATTTTTGAATGCCGTATATGCGTGTGTTCGGAAATTGTTGGTACTTGGCTAATTATTGTTATTTACAACCAACGTGTTTCTATTAATAATAATACATGCGGCGTGCATGCTTGAAAATTTCTTAGACTTGATCGTATTGTGGGTTTTTGAAAGTGACATGAATTTGGGCGAGCCAGCCTTGTATTTTCAAATAAAACCTTGTGTCGTATTTAAAGGTCGTGTTTAAAAGTGTTTCGGACATTTTATAAAATGCTACCGCTATTAAGCCCTTGTCGCGTTTGAAAGGGTCTTGAAAACGATTTTTAACTTATCGGTTTTATTTTCGAATAACTAGAGTATACGATTTTTAAAATCAGATTAGCCTGGGGAAACCTAGGCTGTCGAGTCAAGTTGTGTTTGTTGAGTTTTGTCTTGTCGGATTTTGTCTGACGTAGTCACATCGCGACGCGTCGTTTGAGATCATTGGTCGTGGTTAGTATCGAGGGGTGGTCGTCACTTACGTGCGACCTATGGATGTTAAACTCCCTTCTTTGTGTTGTGCCTCGTGTGACACGAGTTATTTGTTTGATTAGTTGTTAAATGATGGAATCCTTCTGTGGATTTTGATTTCACGATATGTGTTTATTAGACTCTCGTATTTGGTTTATACGAGGAGTGTAAATCCTTCTTGATGTATTTTCGAACCGTATTTTATCCATTGCGTGAGTTCTTTCAAACGGCTTTCGGTATTTTGCAAACTGAGTTTTATTTCGTAAAACCGATTCCTTGAATCAAGTTATGGCATTTTGGCCTTGAATATTTCATGATGGTTTGACAAATGATTTTGTGAGATTTGGAAAAATATTACCGTCATTGGTCTTTTTAGCATTTTCGAAATGACATGGGAAATTGTGCTTAGCCTGGTAAATCCTTGTGAGAAAGGTTTACGGCATGTAATTTTTCGATGTGTCCGTTGTTGTCTCTGTGGGTCGTTAGCGCACGCTACGCTTTGCAGCTAGCGCGCGCAAGAGTGCGTTGGTAGCACGCTAAGGGGAGGATAGCGCACGCTACCTGGTAGTTCAGGGCAGTCCAGGAGCTACTGGACTGGGTCTGAAGTTCTCGTTAGCGCACGCTAACACTTGGGGTTAGCGCACGCTAACAGTGTATTTTTGGTCGGGAGTTTTGTTTGGTGCCGTGATAGCGCACGCTAACCTTAATGATTAGCGCACGCTAATTGTGTCCAGTATAAATACTGGACACCAGTCTAGAAGTTGCATTTTTCTTCATTTCTTCACCTTCCTCCATGAGTTCGAGACGTAGCGACTCGGTTTCGCATCTGGGCTGATTTTTCTTCCACCCAAAGGTGTTTTGGAGTATCCTAGATGATTTTTAACATCATCTAATCCATTGTTCTTCGCGAATCTAGGTATTTTCTTGAATCCCTAGAGTTGACTTTTTGGAGTTTTGTTCTTGATATCGTTTTCCATCCAGTTTTGATAAACCGATTGTTGTTTTAACGATGTTGTTAAACATATCCTGAGGATTGTATATCACTGTCGTGATTTTAAGCGATTTGATGCGTGTGATATGATGTGTTTAAGTAAATGTTGATACGTGCGAATTTTGGGCATTTTGGCCTATTGTACTTCTGAAAAACCTTGAGTATCTTAGAAAATAAACCTCGAGACGTACTTTTAAAATAAATTATTTTCTCACAGTGCTCTCAAGATGCCTACTAGTGTCACGCTATGTTTCAAAATTATTCTACTTTGAGGATCAAAATATTTTGAAATATTTCTAATGAATTAGAAATGCATTCGCTTAGACCCGAAGGTCGAATATAGCTGACAAGTTTTAATTTAACGAAAGGTGTCTTCATTTTTTTTTATTAAACGCAAGATGATTTTTTTTTAAAAAAAAAAAAAGTCTCGATGACGATGTTTGTACTACTTTTTGATATATGATACTCAAGATCAACTGGTGCTTGCAAGTTATTTTCAAAAGATGGTTTTGTTTTCAAAACCTATCATTCCTAATTGTGGTCCGGGAATATATGTGTGATGTTCGTGCTCTCGTTAGGGTGTTAACCCCGAGTTGTTGTTGAATTGGTGGTGTGAGCGTTGAGTCGTTCGCCACACAGTTGTCGTGGTAGCCTCTGCGAGGGGTGTGATATTGGTATTGGATGTTGTCGCCTCGTAGCGGTTTATGCGTTATCGCATATATGCGAGCTGTTAGAGCTCGGGTTGGTATGATTGTGTGCATCGGTGATTGTTCCGTATCGTGTCGGTTGCTTATTGTATTGTTACCTTGGTTCCGTTGTTGTGAGTTTCTGGAGCGAGGTCAAAAGTAATACCCGTACTATTTTGACTTCTATATCTTCTCTTTCTCTAGTCTATCGATTCGCTCGTGTTCATTGATACCTTCTGAACCTGATCTATACCTTGGTTTCATCATTCGAACGAGCTGTAATCTGGTTTTGAGTCGATTTGGTTATCACTGTGACTTTTCCGAATTCGGTTCGACTATTGTGAATCTTGTTCGGAAGTAACATTTTTTGGTTCTAATAGTTCTTTTATTCAAAGTGGATCGGATTTTGAACTTCTGTATTTTTAGCTCTATCAACTCGTTTATGCTCGTTAACATTTCTGAACTTTCGCTATCCCTTGCTTTTGTTGATCGAACGAGGGTGGTATTGTTTCGGAATAACTCGTTTGTCGTTGTGGCTTTTCAATCGCTATTCCCTTTCCTGTGGATATTGTGGGAATGCACGTCTTGCTGTTCTCACCAGGTCATCCTGGGAGTTGTTGTTTGAATTTTATTATCCTACGTGTTTCGGACATGATTGTTCGATTTTTGTTGTCTCAATCGTTTGTTTGTTCGGTTTTTGTTCTCGTTTCGTGATTGTTGAGCGTTCAGGCTCCTTCGTAATTCCCTTAAGTTCGGGAAATTAGTCTCGTTTTCGATCTTCCAACCCTTGGGCGGTGGAATTCCGTATTTGTTCAGCGTTGACTCGCGTTTTGGGTTGATAAACCGTTGGGTTGGTCAATCGTATTGATTTTCATTCGTTGAGTTTGTGATTGTTCGGATAATCGACTCGATTGTATTGCCTATTTGATGACGCTTGTCACTCATTGATTTTATTATGTCTCTACCGGTGACGTTGTGTTAGTCGCCCTAGAGCGTATTTTCTCGCCGTATGTCTCTTTGCGTTCCTTGCAGCGTTTCGCCGTCGGGCGCGAGTCTTCGGTTTTGTGTATCTCATAGAGTTTTCTTGGCAAGGGATATTGCTTCTCCCTACTTATTTTAAGTTTCGGGACGAAACTTCTTTTAAGGAGGGTAGAATGTAATATCCGCAATTTTCGATTTTTGGTAAATTTCTTTTTTCGGCCGGAGTCCGTTTTGACGGCTCGCTCATGACCGTTTCGTCATTCTGAGAATGATTAATTCTACACTTTTTGTCATCCGAGTTCGTTTCGGTGTTGTTTTGTTGAGTTCTGTGCTTTTAGCGACTTTTCCGCACTTGAGTTCGATTCTTGCGAATCTCGTCCGAAACTGCTGTTTCGAGTTTCCTGCAAGTCCGTTTAACTTTGTTAGACGTGTTGTGAACTTCGGTTTGGTTATTCGATCACGTATCGTGATTTCCGGGCGTTTTGGGCCATTTTGTAATTTCTTGAAAGTTACGGGTATCCATATCTGTATTTGTCGTCTTGACCCTTTTCTTGGTCGCGTATGATTAATTATTGCATTACGTTTTCATCTCGAGTCGTTGACGTCGTCCGCGAACTTTTCGTCGTGTCCGCTCCCGTGCGTTTCGGAAATCGAGGCGTCGGGTCGTGGCGGTGGCGCACGGCCGGACGGGTGCGGATCGCCGGACGAGTCTTGGACATCGCCGAGCAGGCACGGCAGAACCGGCGTAGCGCACGCCACTGGCCGGACGCCGCAAGGCTTAGCTCGGCAGTGTAGCGCACGCTTGCCGAGTCACCAGTCAGACGCTATCGCCTCGGGCAGAGGTATTCTCGAGGTTCGACTCGGCCAGATCGGCGGTAGCGCACGCCATCGTCGGTCGAAGCGCCGCTAACCGGCAGGGTAGCGACGCCGCCGGCCGACTAGCGACGCACGGACGAGTTGTCGATCCGGTGGCTCTCGGGATGCCAAGCAGCGCGCAGCTTCCGGCCGTAGCGCACGCTAGCGGGAGTCGGGCGGTCGAGTCACGGTCGGTAATTGGTCGGTGGTGCCGGTCGTGCGGGCCATGGCCGAGTGTGCTCGGCCGACATCGCCGATAGCGCACGCTAGGCGGAAGGCTAGCGCACGCTAGTTCCTACCAAGATATAAATGATGATCACTGACTTTCTCCGTCATTTTTCATTTCATTTCTCTTCGGTTCATGGGCCGGGGTTTCGGAGGAGACGAAACCATGTTGTTGAACAACAAATCCATGAAGTTCTTGAGGTTATATCGTTGATCAATCGTCTATAACATCCTTCGATCCAAATAATCAAGGTTAGATCTTTAGAACCCTACTTTTGGGTAGATTTGGGGATTTTCGCTTTTGTCCGATTCGTTCCGCTTTTGTCGATTAATTCATGATGAATATGATTAACCTTGTTGGTATTCTTAGTTTCCTACGGATTCATGGTATATTTCGTGATTTTTACGGAATCGAGAGGGTTTGGTTGTGGTCCGCCTCGTTGTTGTTTATATACGAATATACATGAATCGTAGGCGGGTTTTCTGTGTATTCCAATTCCGTATTCATTTAGAAATGGTTGTGATTGTATTCTTCAATCGTTAGGTTCGGTTTCATTGGTTCCTAGCGTTCGTGGTGACTTTCCTTTCCGTCGCTATGGTCGTCAATAATTCAAGGCAAGTATTTTTGAAAACCTTTAAGCTTAACATGAAATGGTGATGTATATTACTTGTGTGTAACTCACCTCGTGTTGGCCTGACGGGGTCAAGGAGGGAAATCTATGCTGCCGCCCTGGATTTCACGAGTTTGTTTAGCTAGCCAGTGCGGGAGGGTCCTTAGAGGCCTCGTGCGGGAATCTATGATATTACTCTGTTCCCAAGGCGATGCATGTGCGTGTTTTGTTTTATAATGTAGCCAGTGCGGGAGGGTCCTTAGAGGCCTCGTGCGGGAATCTATGATATTACTCTGTTCCCAAGGCTAATTGTTTGACTGTTTATTTTCCGGAAAAGACATGTCTAGTTTTGGTTTTTGAAATGATATTGGTGCATGTACTATGAAATGTGTAAGCGATTGGTTTGCCTTGAATACTTGTACTAACGTAATTGCTAACCCCTTTGGGGACCCGTTGTCGGGGAAATTCTTGTTATGGATTTCAGGTTATGTTCAGCCAGACGAGCTGCTACTGGATGGTACGAGGATGTCGGCCAAGGTTGTTGACATGTGCAATTGAGTCTTGTTATTTCCTACTGTCTCTTTTGATATGGATGTTTTCCAAATTGTAAACTTATAGATTGTACTCGCGAGTACTTAGGCTTTTCCTCTCAGATTGTAATTGGTCCTTGTTGGAGTTACTGTATTTGTCGGTTGATGTTTATTATGCCGGTTGTACCGGACGTGTTGTTTTATGTTCTTGTTGTTAACAATTGTTTCCTTGCTAACCGAGATGGTTAGTCGAGAGGTGTTTTTCTTGTGTTAGCCTGGTGGGTCCCATGTAGGGGTCCACGGCGCTGTAATACACCTCGAATATCTTGGGGGTGTTACACCCAAAACCTGAATGCAAAAACAGACATTCACCCCCCGAATACTTGGGGGTTAGCAAAACTCCAATGTTTTGCTAGTGCAAGAACAAAGTGCAAAATACGAGTCATACAATTCACATTCCACGAATAACAATAACCAGGAATCCTCAAAGATCCAAACGAAACGAAAAGTACTTCTCGAGGCAAGAGTTTGGGAAAAAAATTCCAAAACCGAAAGATCACAAATCAATGGAAACAATTTATAAAACAATTTAAAATGCCATCGAGAGTTTTAATAGAAAATAATTTAGGATTACCGAATCCTTCTCTTTCCAAAACTCGAAATAAATACGAAAGGGGTCACCACCCCGAAGGTTTATTTTCCGTAAAATGACCTTTACAAAATCGTTAGGATTTTAGCCCCAAATTTCATCAAATCACAGTACACGAGAACGATAGCAAGGTTCGTTTTCCAACATCAAAACCCCACAATTAAAAGACTAAAACACATACGACAAAATACTCTAGTGCCATCCTAGCCAAGTAGGCCAAATGAACAACTTACCTCTTACACACTTAGTCAATGCATGCAATCATGAAAGCCGTTCAAAAATGCTCGTTTCCGGAAATGCCAATCTCAAAACACATTTGAAAAATGCACCACAATTAACCGTCGATCCACACCTACGTGGACCCCTACCGAGACCCCGTCGGATCTAACCCGTAGTGGTTAAAAGCAAAGCTCGTCGACCCACACATCCGTGGACCCCTACCGAGACCCCGTCGGATCTAACCCCTCATCAAGAATACTTACTAGAGATGGTCACTTACTCGACACCGTTATCAAACTCATCACAACACAATACGATTAACGCGGAATACATAATTCCATAACTTTAAACAACAGGAGTATCACCAAAGCCCTCAACGTTCAAAACAATCAAATCATAATCAATTTCCCAAAACACACCGTTCACAAAACACACACACGTTTTTAAAAATAACCCTTAAGACTACAAAAAAAAATAGTTTTTACCGACGCCATTTACCGACGCCCGTACCCTCCGTTGTTAAACTTATAATTTACCGATGCCATTACCGACGCCCGTTATTTAATTGATTTACCGACGCCATTGCCGACGATCGGTTCGCAGACTATTTTTTTTCTTTTTTCTCACAATTAACGACGCCGTTTATCAACGCTATTTACCGATGCCATTTTGGCATTGGTAAATTTTTATTATTATCTTTTTTTCTTTTTTCACAATTAACGACGCCGTTTACCGACGCCTTTACCGACGCCATTTTGGCGTTGTTAAATTTTCTTTTTTTATTTTTTTATTTTTTTTAATTTAACGACGCCGTTTACGCCATTACCGACGCCATTTCGGCGTCGGTAAATTTTTTACACTATCCCACATCGAAAAAACAGTAGTGTTTTATGTGGTTTATAAACCAAAATCTTTCTCGACCATTTGAAATTCAATGGAGCCCGAACCTGACCCGCCCGGACCCAGACCTGACCCTCCCAGACCTGGACCTGGCCGAACCTGACCCCCGCCTAAGCCCGGACGTGACCCGCCTGAGTCCTGACCTCACTTTTTTAGATTTTTTTTTTTAATTTAACGACGCCAAAAATGGCGTCGGTAAATAGCGGCGTCGGTAATGGCGTCTGTAAAAAATTACCGTCGAGCGTTTTTCCAACGGCGGATTGCCGTCGGTAATGGCGTCGGTAAATTTTTTACCGATGCCATTTTCTGTTTTACCAACGGCGTTTGGCGTCGGTAAAAACTGTTTTTTTTTGTAGTGTAACGAGGCCAAAACGAATCTCTTGGAAATTCATTTCAAATAACCAAACAAACACACCAAGACGACCACCGATTATCATATCCACAAAACGAGAAGCGTATGAACAAGGTACTTGCCTCGAAATCGGCACGAATGAACTCCAACGGATGCGGTTCAACCGGGAAGCTTCGAAACGCCCGATGCCATCGAAAAGGAAGACGACGACGAATGGAAGGGTTCAACACGGTTCTTCGCAAGGAGCTCGACCCTAACATCATATAATTAATAAATCAACAATCATACGAGGAAGAATAATCGTAGAACGTCCGAAAACCCCTCTATGACATTCTACCGGACACCTTCAAGGCATCGATCAAGAACTCGATCAAAACGACGAACCTATACGATCCGACCATGGAATAACAAGGGAAATGATATAATACATCTAAATAATCATCAATCCATCTCAATCCTAAGTTAAATCGGATTAAACGGATGAAAACAAGCAAAACACCCAAATTCCCCAAAACTATATTCTAGAAAATCTGACCTGATTCGCTCGATCGAAGGATGTTATAGGATGAATGATTGATGATATGAACTCCAAGACTTCATGGATTGATTGTCCAACAACATCTCTCCATGATAACCACACTTCCAGCCGCGGAAGAGAAGGAAAAGAATGAGAAAATTGGTGAAAAACCCATCTGCAGGGCCTTAAATAGGCTGCCTGCCGGCAGAGTTACGTACGTAACCGGCCAAGGGCTTACGTACGTAACCGGCCATGGCCGAGACACTGCCCAAAAATGCCGGCAGTGTTACGACGAATCGCCAAGGCCTTACGTACGAATCGCCTTACGGCCAGAATCGCGAGCACTACCGGCCGTAACTCGGCCAGTGCCGGCCTGGGCCCAGACTACCCGGCCATGACTCGGTCGTGGCCAATGGCCCGGACAACCCCGAAACCCGAACCTGAATATGAATCGAATATACAGTTACGAAGTACTCGCAAAGACGAATCCGAGCACTAAGAGAACACATGATTCCGACCACCCGAAGGCTCGAAATTCGACAACGGAAAGTAATTACCCCAAACTTTGGAAAATTATGAAAATAGCCCAAAACGTCCGAAATACACGATACACGATCGAAACACCAAGCCGAAGCTCGCAACATGAATAATAACATTAAGTGAACTTACGAGAAACTCGAAACAATATTTTCGGACAAGATTCGCAAGAATCGAACTCAAGTGCGGAAAAACCGCTTAAGAACACGGAACTCAACAAAAAGATAACGAAACGAACTCGGATGACAAAAAGTAAAGAATTAAATACTCTCGGAATGACGGAACGATCACGAGCGAGTCATCAAAATGGACTTCCGCAAAAAAAAAAAAAAAAATTACCGAAAATCGAAATTGCGGGTATTACAGAAAAAATAAGATAATAGAATAGAGTATGAGAAGAGTAATTTATGTTAGGGTAAAGGCAGCCCCGGCCCTGGGGGTAGGCGTGGAGTGCGCCGGCCCAGGGCCCACCAAAAAAGGGGCCCAATTTTATTATTATTATTATTATTATTATTATTATTATTATTATTATTACAGCCTAGACTTTTTTCCTTTTTTTCCATAAGTCACGGCTGCCCCGACCCCCAGTCCCCCACCAACTCAAAATCTGACTGGCAGTAAATATCATTTGTCAAAAAAAAAAAAAAAGACTAAACAAAGCATCATTTGTCAAAAAAAAACTAAAATAAACATCAACCCTAACTCCCTAAGCAGCGGCGCGAGCGCGAGTCCATCTTCTTCAGCAGTCTGCTGTGGCGCTGCGCAAGCGCGAGCCGCGATGCGCGACCACGGAACGGAGTCACTGTCACGGACGGCGGACCGAGGTGTTTTTGTTCTGAAAACTCCAACTCCACCATCCGCCGCCGCCGCGAGGCCGAGGTGTTTTTGTTCTGATTTTTAATTCCTAGCTCGTTTTGTTTGGTTTGCTAATTGCTATATGCTGTTCTGATTTTTAATTCCTATCTCGTTTTGTTTGGTTTGCTTGCTAATTGCTATTTGTTAATTTGTTAGTGTTGTGTTGTACTTCGATCAAGATGTACCCTAAAAATACAAATCTGGTGCTGAAAAAAAAAAAAACTAGATATAGAGTACTCTTTCCTTAATGGTGTTTTCCCTAATTGGGTTTTGCGCCATAAGATTTTAATGAGGCTCATTGCACATCCAATTTTACTTCAAAAAAATTTTGACGTTTATTATGTTAGATAATGAGGCCTATTTATCAGAGTTCGCCTAGGACCAACGAAATGTCGGGATCAACTCTGGGTAAAGGTATGGGAATGACATACCTATACCTTACCTTACCCGTTTATATCCCTACCTATGTGTCGAATATAAACTACCCATTTATAATTCTAACTAGTCATCAACTCTTTCTCTCGAGTGTTGAATTTGATATTAAATAATATAACAAAGTGTATCAATAAATTACTTAATCGAATTTATTTATTTATCGAGTATTGATATATTGAAATTCCACTATATCTTTTAATGTTAAAATTGTTTTATATTTGACCAAATTAGCTTTTGGGGATGGATCACAATTATTAGTCTATCCATCCCACTTGAATAACTTATTTTAATTAGGGTACAGTTTTTTAAATTTTAGTTGTCCAAGCAATGAAGTGCAATCTATTTTAAATCATATATTCTTATTTTTTTTTTCTAATGAACACAACACTATAATTGAAATAATAACATTTTAATTTGAAGAAAATATATATAAATTTTAATTAATTATGAAGATTTTATTTTAAAATAAATTTTTATTCAGGTAATGTAATATTTGGAAATTAGACTATTCAAGTGGAAGAAGTAAATTTATTTCAGATAAAATAATATTTGGAATATAAAATTATTCAAATGGCAGAAAGTAATTGTTATAGATATACAATACACACAGCTTTGGCTCATGCTGAGAAATGAGAATCATCCCACAGGGATTATCATGCGGTTTTGCAGGTAAAGAAAAGGATAAAATTCATACAGTTTTTTTTTTTTTTTTTTTTTTAGTAAATTGCAAAAATCGTCCCAAAAGTTTGGCCAAATTGCATGTTCCGTCCCAAACGTTTAGAAAGTGCAAGGATCGTCCCTGTGAGAAATGTTTGGGGTAAATATCTTCCCTGACCAACATCAAATGACTTAAATACCCTTGTCTTCTTCTTTTTCTATATTTCTTTTCAGTTTCTTGCACAAATGGTCATTGTGTTTCGTCAGGTTTTACAAATTTAGTCCTGATTTTTTTTAAATTATTTATTTAACTATTATTATTAGTATTATTTTTTATACGTTTTCGACCATTTTTCTTACATTTTTGTCCGTTTTTCTTATGTTTTTTTCAATTTTCATACGCTTTTGTCTGTTTTTTCTTACGTTTTTGCCCGTTTCTCTTACGTTTTTTCCGTTTACATACGTTTTCGTCCGTTTTTATACGTTTTCGCCCGTTTTCTTACGTTTTCATCTGTTTTTATACATTTACGTCCGCTTTTCTTAAGTTTTTGTCCGTTTTTATCGGTTTTTGTCAGTTTTTGTTCATTTTTCTTACGTTTTTGTCCGTTCTTCTTACATTTTTTCCGTTTTTATACTTGTTGTATATTTACCCGTTTTGGTATGTATAAAAATATAAGAAAAACAGACGAAAATGTATAAAAATGGATGAAAACGTAAGAAACTGGGCGAAAACGTATAAAAACGGACAAAAACGTTTGAAAACGAAAGAAACGTAAGAAAACTAACAAAAACGTAAGAAAACGAACAAAAACATAAGAAAAACAGGCGAAAACGGATGAAAACGAAAAAAACATAAGAGAAACGGATAAAAACGTAAGAAAAATGAATAAAAACAGATAAAACGGACAAAAATGTAAGGAAAACGAGCGAAAACGATAAAAACAGATGAAAGAGTAAGAAAACGGGGAAAACGTATAAAAAAGGATAAAACGTAAGAAAAACGGACAAAAACGCACGAAAATGAACAAAAACTGACAAAAACCGATAAAACAGACAAAAACTTAAGAAAAATGGACGAAAACGTATAAAAACGAATGAAAACATAAGAAAATGGGCAAAAACTATAAAAATGGATAAAAACGTATAAAAATAGAACAAACATAAGAAAAATGGACAAAAACGGATGAAAACGGGCGAAAACGGGTAAAAACGTAAGAAAAACAGACAAAAACGTATGAAAATGGAAAAAATGTAAGAAAAACAGACAAAAACGTAAGAAAAATGGACAAAAAAGGTATAAAAATATAATACTAATATTAATAGTTAAATAAATAATTAAAAAAATCAGGACTAAATTTGTAAAAATATAGAAATATAGAAATATAGAAAAAGAAGAAGACAAGGGTATTATAGAAATCAGGACTAAACCTGGTGAAACCCGAGGACTATTTGTGTAAGAAACTGAAAAGAAATATAGAAAAAGAAGAAGACAAGGGTATTTTAGTCATTTGATGATGGTCAGAGACGATATTTGCCCCAAAAGTTTCCCACATATACGATCCTTGCACTTTTTAAATATTTGGGACGAAACATACAATTTGGCTAAATTTTAAAGACGATTTTTACGATTTACTTTTTTTTTTTTTTTTTTTTGGTTCTTAACTTTCTTTGTACTATAAAGCAATCAGGGTTACGAATATATGCAAGAACACTACAGCATAGTGCAACCCTCAGTACACGGAAACTAGAAGAGATAAATATATTTTAATTTTCATAATATAAAAATTCAATCGGCATCCGAAAAACTCATTAATTTTATATTATACTAGATGTCCTCCCGCCAATATCCTCCTAGAGGAGTTGGTCACAAGATATCAATAATGAGTCTTGTGTGGGGATTACCCCGGGTTCGATCCCGGGCTTAGGAGTTATAGGATTTTATAGGAATTGGTTTACCGCTGAGCTATACCTTTCAAAAAAAAAAAAAAAAAAACTAGATGTCCTCTCATGCGATGCACGGCGTAAAATGTTAAATATTTTATTATATTAATAATATGTGATCGAATTTCAATAATATTATAAAATTATTATAAAATATACATGAATCAGTATACACACACATATACATATACTATTATTTAATTTAATTTCATTTATAAACTCTTATCATGTGATCTAAGAGCACATGATAGGAAAACCGTAAATTAATTAAGCACCGGTATTTATTTTTTCATATAGGACAATATGAGTCTTATATCTAATTTTATAAATAAAAAATTAAATTATGTTTATGTTATCAACTTTCATTATAGCCGACCCCAAAGAATTTCGGGACTAAGACTCTGATGTTGTTGTTGTATTATCAACTTTTATTAAAAGTATATAATCGATATTCTTACTAATATAAATTTTTTATATGATTTGACATCATTGTAATATATTTTACTATTTTATAATCAAAAAAAATAATTTTTAAAAATCAAATAATTATTAAAAAGCTATGAAAATAAACTAAACATATATTTTTCTTCAATATTCTTATATTTTTATATTGAAATATTTTAACCATCTAAATATATTATAATTATAATTATATTATTTTATATATACTATATGGATGTCAAATTAAAGAGCACGAAGTAAGAATTAATTTGATACATTTTTTTCAAAATTAAAATTGATACATAAAAGTTATAATTGTTTAAACTATTAGCTTAAAAATAAAAAGAATAAAATGAGAGAAAGCTTTTAATTGGTAGATAGTATATAATGGAATAACCTCCTAACCCTCTCCCAAAGTAAACGTCTATTTTTTTAAGATTTTTAAAAGGAGGATTAATATGGAGATGACACATGTTTCCTTAGATTTTTTTGCGACTGTCTTTTAATATTAAGTATAGATATTACACTTTGAGAAAATAATATACTCCAATCTCTATGCATAAAGAAGACATTTTAATAATTTAAAACTGACAATATATTAAAATAAGTTACATGCAAACAAACACATGTAAACTTACATACTACCTCGGTTCTCTTACGACTTTAATTAATAATATCTTTAATTTTTTATTTTTAAAAATTATAAGAAATTGATATTTTGAAAGTATATTTCGAGATGAATCTAACAATATCTCATATGACTATTTTTTTATATATATAAATTACAAAAGATGGTCAAACGAGAGAATTTTAATAGTGCAATAGCCAACACGTTGCAATAAAAAGAGAACGATATGATAGATAGATCACGTGTGAAGCAAAATTAACAGCTATGTGTTTGCCAAAAAGAAAAAAAGAAAACACCATCGGCTGCCGTCTTTTGGTAAGCCGGCGACGACATGTCTTAAAGAAAAGTCATGCCGACAGTTGGCTATGCGTTGGTTGATTTAATTTAAAATCATTTTTAGATTTTCTAAAAAAAATAATTTTTATGAAATACATATAAATATGATTTGAATTGTATATTTATAAATTTTCTTACAATATAATTCAAATATTGCAAATTTTAAATCAACCATAAATTTCCTTATTTTAGTAAATTTATTATCTAAATTTATGTTTTTAATGACGTGGATAAATTTGAGGCCTTGAATAGGTTAAAAAAAAGAGTTGGTTAATATAATTTCAAACCGATTGACATGCTAATAGCTTGCATAGTTATATATAATTAAGAACTTTTTATTTGGTAGTATGGTATTATGATTAGTCCTTCAATTGTTCCGATCGAATGCAATTTTCAACTTTTATTATATTTATTTATATATTTATTTCAGAATTGACATTTTCTTAATAATACTTAGTACATTTTTTTTTAAAACTAAGTTAACTTATAACTTAATTTATTTAAAAAATTCTATTTGGTACGCAATAAACTAGCTTATAAGTTAGTTTATAAGCCTCCACTAGAAGCAGCCACCGGGTCGGGTCAGTCCAGCCCACCCGATCCTGCCCGGATTTTCTAGGCCCTCGGGCCGCTCGAGCCAGCCCGGCCCAGGACTGAGCCCAACCCCCCTGGACAGCCGGGCGGTCATGGTCCCCAACTCTCCAGCCCAACCCGGCTCGGCCCCTCAGCCCACCACTTCGCCTCACCATTCGCAAATTTCAAATTTCACCCCATCCCTAGTCCAGCCCAAGCCCATCCTAGCCATCATTCAAATTTGAATGGGCATTTTATGAGAGGACTCTCGGTCCCGTACCAACGCATTGCAAAATGAATTGCCTTATGCAAAAATAAAAACAAAGCTACTACTTTTTTGTGGAAGTTTGGTACCGAAATAGGAACACTAGCTCATTATTTGGCAAATGACCACGATATGACTAATGATAATCATGATCAAGAACGTTCGAATGATCAATCTCAACTATCCGGTTATTTCTCAAAAGCGTCCGGTGGAGGTATGCCTTTCGTTTACAATCAACAAAAATTATTTAATGGAGTTGCTAAATACGTTACTCTTTATGGATTGCCTTTAAGTCATTGTGAGAGTAAAAATTTAAAAATTATGACTAGGACTTTAATGCAACCGGCATATAGAAGAATATCAAGGAATATTCTTAAACGTCGTATTCAACAACAATATTATATTAGACGTGCTCAATTATATGAATTTTTTAAAAGATTTGAAGGTTGTATATGTCTTACTAATTATTGTTGGACTTCTCCAACTGGTGAACCTTATCTTTGCATTACGGTTCATAGGATTGGAAATGAATATGTGATAGAAAAATTATTGCTTTTGATATTATGGAGGAATCACATACCGCTAAAAATCTAAAAGATAGAATAATTGAATGTTGTAAGGAATTTAATATATTTGATAAAGTGATTTCTCTTTCTCTCGATAATGCGGCCGCGAATAATAAAAGTATGAAATATTCGTTGAACGAATTGCCTTTACTTGCAAACGATATTTTTATGCATATTAGAAGTTGTGCTCATGTCTTGAATTTGTCATCTAAAAAAAGAATTGATATGATTTCACCTCTTTTAAATTTGACAAAAATAATTAAATGGCTAAGACTGAGTCAACATATTAGGATATATTATAAACATCTAAGTAAGGAACATAATTTAAAACCAAAAAAATGGAGCATTGATATACCCACACGTTGAAATTCTACTTTTAAATTGCTTGATGAGGCTCTTCCTTATAAGGAAATTATAACTCAATTAGATCCCAAATATTTAGCCGAGCAAGACCTCATAACTGAGGCTCGTTGGGAACTTGCTACGATCGTTCATAGTGTAATACCCGAGATTTCTGATGTGTATTTGAACCTTGTGATATTGTATATATTGCATTTTGATCTGAGTATTATCCTCCGTATTTCATGATCCTATGTTTTTTAGCGTATGATTTCATGCATATTGTTCATACTTGCATTTTTGTGCACTTTTAGCGCACGCTAACATCTTAGCATTAGCGCACGCTAACATCTTAGCATTAGCGCACGCTAATTGAGATTAACTAGTGCACGCTACGTATGAGTTGTAGCGCGCGCTATACGTAGTCAACTTGATTGAGACATGTTGGTAGGTGAGATCGGACCGCGGATTTTGTTGGGGTTATGTCGGGATGAACCTGGACGATTTTCTGGGAAAGTCGAGTCAACGGTGTTTAGCGCACGCAAATGGTTTGAGGTTAGCGCACGCTTAGTCTAGTACAGTGAGGTCAGTGAACTTTCGTTCAGTCGTTAGCGCACGCTAAAAATAGTTGTTAGCGTACGTTAATCGTTGATTTTAGCGCACGTAAGGCTGTTTAGCGTACGTTATGCCGAGACCCGTCAGAGTCGGTAGGCTGCAAGCCCGTTAGCGCACGCTAGGGATAGAGCCGTAGGGCGCGCTAATAGCCCTTTTCTATAAATATGACAGCACCCATCTTCATTTTTCAGTTTACACCCCTTCCCACATCCGATTTTTGGGACTTTGAGAGTCACTCCCTCCATCCAAATCCTGCATACCAGCCTCCTAACATCACCATTAAAGACAAAGGAGCTTTCAGTATTGGTGTTCTAGCTCTTGGACGTGGAGTTCATCAATATATTTCAACCTTTCTTTCCGAATAAGGTATGTTACGGTTTACCAAGCCGAAATTTACGTTCTCAGTTATATTTTGAGCCTGCTTCGGAAATCTTTAGGCTATCTAATGATCTTATGAATCCAACAACATACTTTTGAAGATTGAAACCCAGTTATATCTTGTTTTTCTTTCATTACTTAGAGTGTTGATCTAGCCTCGGTGGATAAAAACCTTAGGATGTAATATCCTTAATTCGTTGGAATCATGAGCATGATTTTATTTAGATTCTATGAATTCCTATGATGTTCCACCGATGAAATTCATGGTTGCTAGGGGTATTTGTTTTGACAATATTCTTCATGTTCATACGGATGATGAATCGGCCATGTCATTGAACTCAAGCCGGATCACCGTAGTATCGTTTTCCTTGCGTAGTACTTGGGCATGCTTGCTCTCTTGAGTCACATTTATGGTAAAATCGTAATAGCCGAACATATGAGAATTTGGAATTGAAGCCCATATTTAAACCTGAAATCTTTAATAACTTGTATATCCTTGAATCCATAAACATCGGCACTTCGCCTCCGAAATGATCATTCAACTCACATGAAGTGTATCATTATTTCCGGTTCAGCGTTCATCTAGTATACTAACCGCGAACTGGCCTTACATCACTACTTCACGATTCTAATATAAGATAATCGGTGATCATATGTTAGTTTTGAGTAGAATGTTGAGTTCCTTGTTATCTCTTTTGATAAAGGTCCGAACCTTGCATAGTGATCGATCAAGCGACGGCGGCCTGCGGACGTGTGACATTCGTGGGAGTATTTAGTCCTCGCCATCTTTGAGGCAAGTATCGTATTTTGAAATTTTTAATGTTGGTATTTTGAGCACGCATATAGTTTATTCATGTTGTCGAACATGGGGTTTGTTTCGTTGAATTGTCATGATATTCGTTCTCGATTACTTGTATGTTCATGTTGATGGACATAGCGATTTTACATATATGTATGCATAAGTTGTATTTGTGAATGTTGTACGATCTATGCTGAGGGCGCTGGATCGGATGTCCACCTCGTGTTGGTCCGACGGGATCATCTTGGGATCTATGCTGAGGGCGCTGGATCATTGGACGGGTTTTTCACCTCGTGTTGGTCTGACGGGATCATCTTGGGATCTATGCTGAGGGCGCTGGATCATTGAAATACCCATATTGTGTTAATGGAATCTTGTGGATTCGCATTGTTGGATTCCGGTAGCGGAAGTCTGTATTGTGTATTTTTGTTATGCATTGTTGTTGCATATTCGAATTGTGTATTACGATACTTGTACTAGCATCGTTTTGCTAACCCCTTTGGGGGTGGATATTTGTTTTGATTTTCAGGTAGCCGAGGAGCGGGAAAACAGCCACAGTACCGAGATGACGACGAAGGGGCTCAGTGATATTTATTATGGTTGTGACTTGTCTTTCTGGTTCATTTTCAGTAATCGAGTACGCGTGTCTTATTAATATTTTGAGATGGTTGTAATAATGGACTCATTTGATCTGTTTGAACCGGTTTTCTATTTTGAACTTTAATGGTACTGTTGTATTATTTTTACATTTCTTCAAATTAGCCTTGTAAATTCTTACTTAAAGGGTTTACGGCGCTGTAATTATTCCGAATATCTCGGGGTGTTACACATAGTATACTACATGCTTATAATAATTCTGCATATTTATTTTCTTATGTTTATGAATCTGATGTGCATTTGATTATTTTAAAATATTGTAAAATTATTGGTTCTTTAAGTGAACACAAAAATAATGCGTTTATCTCAAGTTATTTCTCAAATGCAAGAAAAATAGTTATAGTATTTGGATAAATTTTCTTCCATATATGGTGTTGTGTGTCTTCTTGACCCGGGTGTGAAAAAAGAGGCACTCAGTGTTCTTCTTGATTATTATTATAATGCATTAGGCAGTACTTCTTTTGATAGTGAGGGACACGCAAATGAGTGCGTCAAAATATTAACTTCATTAGTTGATTTATACATTAAAAATATAAATCTGGGGTTCTAGCCTCTCAGTCAACTTCAAAAAATAAAGATAGATTTGATCAATTTACATCTTCAATTCTTTTCAAAAAACCAAAATCGTCATCAAGCTCTATTTCTTCAACTTCTTCTCGTCAAATCTTCAATGAGTATTTATGTGTTCGCATGAGCTTGATGCCGAGTTTGAGATTTTAAAATGATGGAGATTACGTGAAGAACAATATCCTATATTGGATAGAATTACAAGGGATCTTCTTGTCGTTCCCGCCCCTACAATTACTTCGGAGTCCACTTTTAGTGCAGGTAGAAGAGTCATAAAAGATAAAACGGACATCTCTATCGCCGGACGTTGTGAAGATTCTGGTTTGTAAAAAAGATTGGGAGCAAACAGAAAAACATCAACAAGGACTGACAGAAAAAGAAGGCGAACACAACAAGGATGATGATCCGTGGATGATGATGGGTTCTTCATCCGAACGGGAGCTTCGGAGAGTGGCCAACACGATGATTGAGCACATCATCCTACCTTCAAGTTCTAGGTAAGTAAAGAGGTAAGTAAAAAGAATTACGTGGACTTTTGATTTCTTAGGATACATAGCCAACTTAATTTTAAAAATTAGATTAAATTTTAAAAAATGATTTAATTTTTAAGAATTAAGTCCAAGTCCAATTTTTCCCCTTTCCTCCCCATTTTTAATGTTAATATATTTTAAAAGTTCAAAATAATTTTTCTTAAATGAAATTTTAATTTAATGTAACAAATTTTTTTAATTCAAAACATTTTCTTAAATTGATTTTTAATTAATATTAACTAATTTATTTTACAAATCCAAAAGAGATTTTTTTGAAGTTGATTTTTAAATTAGTGTTAACATATTTTTAAATTTAAAAGAGCTTATTTTATTTATTTTTTTAATATCCAGCTCGAGCCCGGCCCAGCCCAGACTGGCCCCGGACAATTTGAGGATGGGCGGATAGTGGGCCGCGACCGCACAACCCGTCACAAATATGGGCCGATCTTGGACTTCCTAGTCTCAGCCCAGCCCCCTCCTACTTTGCCCGATGGCTCTCTCTAGCCTGCACCTTACTGAGATGCTACACAAAGTAATATCTTAAGAAGTTAGTTTATCAGTCATCAGTTGTATCAACTCAATTACCAAACACATCTTAATATTTTTTTGAGTTGTATGGATTATGAAGATTTTTTTATTACAATGTGCACTTGTTTCCTCAATTATATATAGTACCGCAGCTTAGTGAATGTATATAGGACACTTCATGATATACATTTATTTTCATAATAATACTTGTGAGATAGGATATGAATACATTTTGAATTAGATAATTGATCAATGGATCGATGAATTGAATTGGACTATATCTAATTGAATGATATTCTGTCTGTCTCGTTCAAATATTTATATTTCTATCAACAAATATTCCCTTAGTAACTTTATATGTATATCACTTTTTATAATCAAATCAAACAATTATCTTTTACTTTTTAATCTCCATCATACAATCATCATCAATACATATTACTTTTTGATCTCCACCATAAATCTATCAATATTATATATACTAATTATTACCTAAAATACACCCGATATACACCTCATGTCAATCCTTGATCGAGACAAAGGGAATTCATGATAATTTAATTGTAAATTAATATACAGAGAAAGATTAGATCATCAAAATTATTTTAACATTTTATGTATCCCTGATTAATCCCATGGTTCGAGTTTTACTAAGCTTCAATAGTAATAAAAAGTTTAAATTAAAATATTGATGTCACATCATTATATACTTCTCTATCTTTGTATTATCTGTCTTGCTGAAAACTTAACAGAAAGTGTATATTTAGTGTATTTTAAATAATGATTGATATAAGTAATGATGACAAATGTGTGGTAGGTATTAAAAAATCGAAAAATATTGATAGCGAGTGCGGTGGATATTAAAAAGTAAAAAATGATTGTCTGATTTAATTGTGTAAAAATGATAAATATAAAGCTTTAAAGAGATAAAAAAGAATAAGTGTAAAATTTTGAACGTGGCGGAAGGAGTACTACTTTATCAATTGACTTTTGACATTAACAAGATAACACTTATGATAATAATATGATTTAAGAATTTCATGTGGGACTACTCATTGTACGCGATAGTTGGGGATTCTTTGTACGATAAACTTATTAATTTTTTTTTCATATATTTCGAACCCATCCATCTGCCCAAAAGGCCCCAAACAAACCTCTTACATTGAACTTTTTGTTATAAAACTGAAACAACACAATTGTTATGTGGTAACATCGATCTGCATTTATATAAAGATATGTTGATGTAATCTTGTGCAGTCATGTCTATGGTGTGTTATATGTTGCGCTAATGCCCACATGTTCCCTTTGGAACATCACAAAGAAAATACTATGAATTTTGAAATGCAACAAAGCTTTAGGTCCTATCAAACCTGACTTTCTGCCTTTGTGGGGATTATGATAGGTACGTCCATACAGAGACCCCATGTAGTGCATTTTTTGCCGGATGTACTACACGTGACGTGTATGGACGGTGCAGATCGATGCAACATCTAGTGCATTAATCTGCACCGTCCATACACGCCACATGTAGTGCATCCTGCAGAGGATGCACTACATGGTGTCTCTCTATGGACGGAACCGATTATGATAGCTGTTGAACCTGCTACCTTGTTTTTCAAGTTTTTAGTTTTTTTTTTTGGATACATAGTTGATTCATACTCCGTATGACTAATCCGGCTTAAATTCCGCCTCGTAATGCCTTTCAATTAAACCGCGAGATAATGTATCCGACTAACAATTAAATATACTCTATTTCGCGCAAGACAAAAATTATCCCAGTGATTGCACTACGCTGACTTCGATAAATAGGCGTTGCCGGCCCATAATCCAACTGAAGGTTCCCACTGGGTTTTAATTTTTTTTAAGTGTTCCTTTTGTAGGTTTTAGTATTTAAGAAGGAAAAAAAATTGACGGGCCAGGCCAACTTCAGCGCAGCGTGTGGGGGTCGAACCCGTTAGGTCTGCCTCCCAACAAGCTCCTACTTCACCAATTCGACCGCTTATATTATGTAATGAAAAAGTTGGACTAACGGGGTTGGCCCGTTTTTACAGTTCTAATTTGAATTTGGGTCCACATACCTTGTATTCGACCTGCACGATAAACATCACGTCGCAAATATCGCCCTATACGGAAACCTACGGATTATGTTACAATATATTATAATAAATTAAAATATATTCTCGCCATTTTAGTTGAAAGAGTTTTTATTTGATAAATGAATAACTTTTTATAAAGTACAATATATATATATATATATATTATCATATCTTTGACCTTTATCCTTACTTATTAGTTGATAAATAATGACCAATATACTCATATATAGTTAAGGGATATGAGAAGCAAAAAAGGATAAATAAGTCTTTTTTTATTGGGACAATTTTTTCTCTTCTTAAAATAGAACTTCTCAACTGAAAACGAACAAGCATAATATATTTTTCAGCAGGGCTGTTTAAATAGTTCACGGTTCTCCGTTAGAACCGGAACCGAATCAGAACTGCGCGGTTCCGGTTAACCGAGAACCAGAATTTCGGTTATCGGTCCGATTTTCGATTCTATTATGTATCATTTTTCGGTTTTTGGTCTAACCGTTAACCGTTCGGTTCTGAACTAAAAATCGATTTTATAAAATATATTATTATTTTTTATTTTATAATTATTCTATATTATTTTAATTTTTGTAAATTTAAATTTGAAATTAGAACATACCTACAGCAGACTGTTTTTGTGAAATTATATTTTTATATTTTATAATTATATTATATTATTTCAATTTTTTTTAATTGAAATTAAAAAAAGGTTTTTATGATTAACCGAACCGCACAGGCGGATCCAACACCGAATTTCTACTGGTGCATCGACTACGGGGATGAGGTACTGAGGAGGTGCAACTTGTGCCTCATATAAGATCTTCAATTTTCTAGGGGTACAAATAATATTTTTTCCAAAAAAAATATAAAAAATATTAGATTAAAATTTCGTATTGTGGTTGGATTGAATGTGTTTAAATATTAAGTTTATTAATAGACCCAAGTTCGAATCCTCGTAGTGTTCGATTTAATACAGAACATTAACAAACTTAAAATGGTAGCTCATTTGATTAGAGTTATTCAATTTAATATTGAGCTTTATTTATGATTGTTATATGCTCCCTTATATGCCTTATTTATTTATTTATTTATTTAGTACAAAAATTTTGATAAATATATTATGGTATATTAAAGCATTTTATATGAGACACATTTAGGATTTCACACTGCACCTCCAGTAATGCCGAAGAATTACGAGAGGAGGTACTCGACACTAACAGAATATAATGTAAACATTCTATATAATTTGATAAAAGAAATAATAGAAATGATTCAACTCTTAAACCACTTCAAATACTGGATAGATAAAAAATACAAAAATAATAACGCATATAGATACTTATACACACCTATACATAAATGTTAAAAGTGGGGATTAAGTAGATATTCATATAGGTATAGAGAGCTTTTTCTATAAAATTTTGGTGGTGCACTTGCACCACCATGCCATGAGTAGGTTCGCCCTTGCTGAATCAGAACCGAAAATAACCGGTCCGATTCCGATTAACCGAAAATTTATATGGTCCGATTTTTTGTTCTTATTTTGGGATATTTATAGTTCCGGTTAACTAAAAATTTTGGTCCAATTAACCGGAACCGAACCGTTCGACAGCCCTATTTTTCACAAATACGCAACACCAGCACATGAGTAACTACTATAAAGGACCAAGCTTCTTGGCCTAGTAGTATAAGACTACCACTAGGACTAGGGGTGGACTCGGTTCCATTCGATTCGGTTTTTGATCAAAATCGAGAATCGAACCAAATATTCGGTTTCAGTTTGGTTCGGTTCGTTTTGAAGTTCGGTTCGGTTAAGTTCGGTCTTATAAATATTCAGTTCGGTTTCGATTTGATTTGATGTTTTTCAGTTTTTCACAATATAAATTCAAATATTATATGCAATAGAATAAGCTATATATAACAACAAGTCAATAAGAGTTATATATATGTCCAAGATAAAAGCTAGAGTTGCATAGCAATTTACAAATATCTCAAAACATATAACAATCGTAAATCACAGTAGCTCATTCTCTCAACCTAAATTAATTGAATCACAAATTACATGAGTACTATCGGTCCTCCTTGGACCCATGAGGGTCTTACAAAAGGAAAACGAATTATACTAAAATTCAAAACACACCAAAATCACAAAAACAAAGTCATTTTAGTATGTTGAAATTCGAATTCGGTCCATTTCGGTCCGGTTTAGTTCCGCCCGACCCCGAACCGAGAACCGAACCAAATTAGTTCGGTTCGGTTCTGTTTTTTTGTTTTTCGGTTCGGTCTTCTACAATTTCAGTTTTTCGGTTCTTTTTTCGACTTTTTTCGGTTCTATTTTCGATTTTTGGTTCCGAAATGCCACCCCTAACTAGGACCGATTGTTGGGGCCCTGGATCAATTCTATGCCTTGTTAAAATAATGTTTGGTCAGCGACAGCTATGCACCATGAACGGGGTTCGTTGAGTGTGCAAAAGCCGGAACACTACAAAAAAATTGGTTTTACCAATAAAATTTACCGACGATCGCTCTGCCGTTGGTAAATATCTAAAATATCGACGAATTACCGACGATATCAATTAACTAAATTTACTTATTGATTTAACGACGGCACGTTGGCGGGATGTTGGTGCGAACTTTACCATCAAATTTACCGACTATATTAGAGACTGTCGTGCCGTCGATAAATAATTTTTCTATTTTTTTTATATTTCAGAAATTACCGACGACATTTCGTGACGACGTTAACGACGGCCAGATGCCGTTGGTAATTATGAAATAAATTACCCCACATCAGAAAGCCAACACAATATTCATCAGTTTTAGACCAACATCTTGTTGGGTGACATTAATTGAAGGCAATAAATGTGAGTTGATTGGGCCATTGCGAGCTTGATTCAGCCCCAGTCCTGAGAGCTCGGCCGAGCCCCGACCTCACCTTGGCCGAGCCCCGACCCCATCTCGTTTGAGCCCCGACCCGACCTCGGCCCGGCCCGGACCAACAAGCTTTAATGCATTTTGAATTTACTGATGGCACTTTGCCGTCGGTAATTTTGATTGTTTCCTGCAAATTTTACCAACAGCACCGTGCCGTCGGTAATCCGTTGATAAAATCATTCCTGAATTTTGACAAGGAGAATTTTACCGAGGGACGGGGCGTCGGTAAGCCGTTGGTAAATCAGCGACAACGGCATTTTTCGTCGGGATTTTTTTACTGTCGAAGGTTTTACCAACGACATCGTGTCGTCAGTAACCGCCTTTACCAACGGCATGTCGTTTTTGCCGACGACAATTGCAGTCGGTAACAACAGTTTTTTTTTGTAGTGGAACGGACCACTTTAGAAACCCAATGGGACTGCTAATTACGGAACAAAACAATTCTCGTGACACGTCCATGTGCTAACATATGTTAACAGGGCTCAAGTATATATGCGTATTCGAATATTTATGTTTTGAATATATATATATATATATTCTTAAATGATTTAAACACATGCAGAATTAGAACTAAGTAGGTGTAGAGTATTGTGTACTCAAATGTGTATTTTGAGTGCAAATGTATTCTCAACTCATTTAAAAACATTCACTTCCTCTTAAGTAAGTTTCTTTAGATGATGTATACTCAGATATAAATATTTGAGTACATATGTACACTCACAATATTTAAAGCACATGAACCACTTGAACTAAGTATTTGTAGAGGATATGTAAAATTTAAGTTTTGAGTGCATATGTACTCTCATATTTTTGTCACCTAAGATGTTAGCATAGTTAGAACCAATTGGTGTTAGCACCATAGGTGGGGCCGCTAATTGAGATATACTCCTGCCCCGCCCGAAGCTTGACAGATAGTGTGTAGTTGGTGTATGTTAGAATGTAGGCCTGGGACTTTTCGATTCCTGGGAGAAAAATACAGGAATCGGAACCGAACCGCATAGTTTTTTTGCGGTTCGGTTTTTCCAATTTTTTTTGTCCGAACCGCACAGGAACCGAACCGAACCGGAACCAATTTTGTATGGTTTGGACAAAATATATTATATTATATTTTATTTTATTAAGAATATATTATATTATTTTATATTATATTATTTTATATTATATTAATATGTTTAATAAGAATATATTATATTTTATTATATTCAGAGGGTCGGTTTCCCAGTTCGGTGCGGTTCGGACGGTTCCTTGCGGTTCAGATCGGTTTCTCTTTAAAACAGACAGGAACCGCGGACCGAACCGAATACTAACAGTACGAACCGAAAAAAAAAATTTGTTGCTAGGGACCGAACTGAACCGTCGGTTCCGATGCGGTTCGGATCGGTTCTGCGGTTTCCGGTTCCAAAAGTCCCAGCCCTATTAGAATGTTGATGTAAATAATGATGATAAATGTGCGGTGAGGAGTAAAAAATACTTACAGTGAATGTGTGGTGAAGATTAAAAAGTAAAAGATAGTTGTTTGATTTGATTGTGTTGATAAATATAAAATTTCTAAAAGGACAAAAAATAATAAATTTAAAACTTTAAGCGGGATAGAGGGAATACTTCATATGTTTCCTTAACACTATAACCGTTTGACTTCATATTTGTTAATATTAGTATTTTTAATTATATATTAATGTGTATTATAAAAAATTAGAATTTTGAAAATATACATTAAAACTATAAATCTAAAATATTTAATATAATAATAATTATTTTTTATATATTTAATAAATATATGATCAAAAATAGTACATAAATAGTACTACAATTTTAAGAAAACGGGTGAATTTTATACACACGATATTATATATATATATATATATATATATATAAATATATATATATATATTTAGGATTAATAATAAACAAATCGGAAAACTATAATACAGTGTACTTTCAGTTCTTTCCTTCCCAATGTGCACACTCTTCTATGATGAAGCTGTATTTGGTGTCTTCTCCATCTTCTTCCAATGTCCATTATGCACAAATATAGTATGAAACCTTGTGACGAAGATCAATCATGCAAAAATACAGTACATACAAACTATAAAAAATCTCGTGATGACCTTAGTGTGTAACTGCACATTACTATTTTATATTACCTCCGTTTATATTAGGTAATCTTTTACTTTTTTAATATAAATATAGCAATATATTTTTTTTTTTATAGATTTTATGATTATTTTCTATAGGATAATCCATGGTCAAATTTCAGTAATATGAAACAGAGATATTAGGTATAATTCAAGTATAAACCATGAACATTGCCAGAATGTTGGAATTAATACTCCCTCCATCCCGGGTGAAACGCAACATTCGTGAAAAATTTATGCATTTTATGTGAATGATTGGATCTCATAAATGGGTAAGTTTTGTAAGTATAGATGGTGAGTTTGTGGTGTGGATTAAAAAATAAAAGGTATTGATGATAAATATATGGTGGAGATTAAAAAGTAGAAGGTAAATATTTGATATGATTTGAGTTATTTAATAAAATATTATACTTCTAAAGATATTTTTTTTAAAATCAAATATTGCACTTCGAACGAGAAGGAAGGAGTATTATCTTATAAAAAATCAATAATTCTGCGTAGATCGGTCTTATCTAGCTCAATATCGATAAAAAAATAAAATTTGTGTGATTTAATAAAGAAATTTAAGGTGAATCTGTTGATTTTTGATTTTATATTCCTAATATATATACCGTTCTGATAATTTTACATTTCTAACCTACCGTACCGTTCTGAATCGATCAAAACTAAATAACACTACTCCTATAAAATCTAGCAATCTAGCCTACAAATATTGTTTTATAAACAATCAATATAAGATTTTGATTCATTATTTCATTTCATAGTCCACTCATAGCCTACCTTTATAAGCCCGGTTTGGGCCCAAATTTTCTTTTAGAAATTTTTGGTACTCCAATATTAATAATAGATCACAGATATCAATTCAATCAGCAGCTGCCCAACATCATGAATTGAATTTTAAAATATTAAGATATTAATTATTCCACTATTTTATGGTTAGAAAACACATATTTGAAAAAAAAAATATCGAAAAGTTGACTTTGGGGCCCAAATCACACCAACCCGGCCTTGAGTTCGTGTATTGGCATTGGACGAATATCCATATACAATGCGATAAATAGTGGAAGAGAAGGTTGGAGTAGGAGACGTAAAAATTACAAATTACAATCTGGAACGAGCAACAATAACAACAATAACGAAATTCCGAGGACATTAAATTTAAACGGAGTTGTCATAAAATCTAGCCCATATTCTAAAATCATACTAACATATAAAAAAAAAAACAAGATAAATATTAGTAAATAGTAGTAGTACCCTACACAAAATACTAGTACTAAAAATAATTTCACACTCAAATTTCCATGTTTTTTTTTCTCCTTAGGTTTTCTTACCAAGAGTGTGCTTGTTGTTATGCATCCACACTTTCAGCACGTGCCTTTTGATACCCACTTCGTTGCAGAAGTGCTGCACGATCTCTTCGTCTTGTTTCTGAATTTTCCAGCCCAAACGCTCGGCGAAATTCAGCAGCTTGTCCTTTTGCTCCGGCGTGAATTTTGTCCGGAATCTCTTTTTCCCGGAGCTGTTTGTTGGGTTACTAGAATAGTAACAGTCCTCCATCTCATCCCTGGCCACGCTCCCGCCCCCGCCGCCGGAGCTGGACGGGAGGGCCAGAAGCGAAGCCGTCTGAGGCCGCTGGGTCGGCGGCGGAGCCGCCACTTGGAGGTACCCGCTAGGGCTACGGTACCCGTAATGGCCGTGCGGGAGGTGGTGATGGTGGGTTAGGAGGAGCTGCTGCTGCTGCTGGGGGTGCTGGTGGAATGCAAATGTGCCGCCGGCGCCGGAGTCGTTCTCTTTCCGGTGAAAGTTGCGGTGACAGTTGCAGGCGGCGCACCGGAGGGATTCGAGCGTGCCGTCATCTCCGGCGGGGATGAACTCGCCACAGCCGTCCACGGCGTGACCGCCTATGCCGATGGCGTGGTTTTTTAGGCATTCTTTGTACCGGGACTTTCTTGGAGGTGGTGGCGCCTCCACCAAGCACGGCGTTTTGTTTGGCCGAGTCGAGTTGGAGTTGAGGAGTGAGTCGTAACTGGGTCCCGTCGACCCAATCTCCCCCTCCTGCCCATCCTCTTGATCCTCATAGTCCATGTTTTTTTTTTCTTTTTTTAAGCTTAAACTGATAAACTCAAACACCTTAATTATGTCGTATCAAGTATATATATAATGAGTAAAAATGGATTTTGATATCCGTATTTCATCACAATATGCATGTTGAATTGACACGTGAACTTTAAAAATACACTATGATATTAAAATCGATATATTAGTTTTTTTTATTAGGAATATTATAGATTTCTTAAATAATCGTATACTATTTTTACTAGTACGTAACACGTTGAAAATCGATTTGCATAGACTAATTTAGTTAGGCGTTGAAACTCAATTCATGCATAACATCTTTTTATAGTTCTCTTGTCTAATTATATTTTTATAATTTTTATGTGTAACCTATTGTTATGGTTCTCCAATCATATCTTTTTATGATTTTTGTGTGTAACCATGAATTTCTTGCATACCCTCTTTTATGGTTCTCCAGAGTCCCAATGTAGCATCCACTTATATAATTCTCCAAATAACCTCTATTTGTGGTTTTTGTGTGAGGTACGCTAGACCCACAAAAAAACTTCCACAAAAATATCCATAAGTTGACGTGTCAGTATTTTATTTGTAACAATTTCTCTCTCCTCTTTCTTCCTAAACCAATCAGTCTCTGCCATCGGTTTGTGGATTTTTTTGTGGGAATTTGTTTATGGCCCTACCATTTCTCTTCTTGTGTTTAACCTCTTATTATATTTTAATACTAAAAATAAAAAAATAGAGCAAAGATCATGAATACTTTTACTTAAACCATAGAATTACTATACAAAATTGTCTTTTTGAACCCCACATGAACAAGTACTATAAAAATAGGTATTAATTTTGGCTACCAAGTTGAATTAGTACGGTCGATGGTAACGACCCAAATGTTCGGTAACCGTACCGAATCCACCCCTAATGCAAACCATGAGAAGCTGAAAGAATGAAAATTACGGCCGTATATTCGAATACTTTTACTTGAAACCATAGAATGACTACAAAATTGTCATGTTGAACCCCACATGAAAAAATACTATGAAAATAATATATGAAACGAATTTTATCATCATAATTGTATATTCTCATGTAGCCCTCTCGTCTGGTTTATAGCGAAATAACATTGCCTAAAAACTGTTACACCATATCACAGAGAATTAGCAGTGTGTTATATTACTTGTCAATTTCTTGCCTTCTTCTAATTCAAGTCATCAAGCATTTTGTGGGTGTTTTTGTGGCAGCGGGTGATTGGTGTATTTTGTGGCAGTTTCCCTCTCCTCTATTTGATTACACCAATCACCCACTGCCACGTCATTTTGTGGGTGTTTTTGTGGAAGTTTGTTTGTGATTGTAGCATTCCTCTTGATACTATATATGCATGACATGAGGATTGTCCAAGAAATGTAGCATGTGCTTGTAGAATGATAAATAGATTATCAAGTTGTTTTCTCTATCAAACTACAAATAGAGGGGTAAATTTTAGTTGGATATTTTTATTTGCAAGTATCCTTCGTAGTAACTGTAAGTATTAAAATTGTAGTAAATAATTAAAATATTAATATTGTTAAATTATTGAATTATTCTGCTAGTAAAAAGTATATTAGCCATTGGAGGCGAAAAAATTATCCAGCTGCCGTCGGAAAAAACTTCTCAGGCGTAAAGGGCACTACCAATGTTCAGACTTTAGCCGACAGCAAAAATTCGTCGGCTAAAGCCGATAACCATCGGCTAAAGTGGCCGGCCATCGGCTAAAAGTTGATCTACCAAGATGGGTCGGCTAAAGCTTACCCGACGGCAAGGACGGGAGATCGTCGGCTATATGTTGGAGTTTAGCCGACGACTAAACTATTGTGGGCTACTGTATTTATTTTAGTCTACGACGAAGACGTTGTCGGCTAAACTCCAGCTGTTTTAGCTGACGACTACATGGTTGGCGGCTAAAGTCTAATAGTTTTAGCCGACGGCCAATATGTCGGCTAAAGTACTTTTTATGAATAAAAAAAATCTTTAGCTGACGGTTTGTGCAAATGTTGTCGATTAAAGTTCACTAGAAAAAGAGATCGCCAAATTTGTTCAGACTTAACCTGTATATTCTACATGTACACTACATCACCATACATCACAACCACTATACATCAATGTACTAAAAGCATAATTTATACACCAACAACACAAAAATCACACCATATCAATATATCACATAGCAACATAACAAAATCACTATAAACACCAACGTTAACGAACATGAGTCTAAATAAATAAATATTTAGCATTAATATGTATATATATATATATATATACACCAAAAGTACTACCACAAACACAACTAAAATCCACCTAAATCCGTCAAATTCTTAAAGATAGAAGAAGGGATTACTATCGTCTTGCATGTCGTCGTCCTGAGGCTGTGAAGAAGAGGAGGTTGTTTGTCTATTAAAGAATGGATGTGGTGGTGGTGCCTGAATGTCCGATTGAGTCACAGTCTGACTCAATGACATCATATACTGCATCATGGTCTGCTGCTCAGATAGCATCTCTTGTTGAGCCTTCCTTTGCTCCTCAGCTCAGAGCTCCCTCTCGATCCTTAATTGTTCCTCTAGATAGGCCTTTTGAGTGTCGCCCCTTTGATTGCATCAAAACCCTGGAGTATCCTTCAATAATTTATTGCCTTCAGCTCCATCATCGGCGTCCGGTGATGACTACATTTAGGAAGGTAAATGGTAGCCCACACCATTGCCCTAATGTAGTGGGCAAGGGATCAGCCTGACCGATCTCTCTAACGGCTATTGAGGTCGGCCCCATCCAAATTTAGATGCTCCTCTCTCGCCATCTCTGTCAACATCCTCTCAGATGCTCCACCACTCTATCATAATTAAGTGGAAACAAAATAAGTAACCGAATATTAATAAAGTTCATAAGTAAAGATTGGTAGCAGTATTAAAAAATTTAGGATACATTTACAATTTACATGTCTATCCGGACAGTTTGGAAATGCTTTCCGAGTCATGCAGATAAAGGCATTCGCCACATTTTCATCAGAAGTGGCCTCGTGGCGAACTCTCGCTAATGACCGTAAACCTAAGCTATGGTGCTCCATCAAACCCTTATGGTTAGCAATGTTGGTTGAACTTCTCGCCTTCACATAGAAATATGTAATTTTCATTTAACAATAAAAAATACCACAAGTAAGTTTCATAGACGTTACATGTCTTTAAACAACAATAACATTACGACAATATTTATTGATCGATTACATACAATATAGTTCGGGTCGGTAAATGTGTGCATAGCCACCTCAACTCGTACTCCTGATACTTGAACTCCTCGGGAGTAGCCTCGCAAGAATTATTCCAATCCGACTAAAACATGTGTACCTCATTCTTCTGGGACTTGTACCTATATCAAATATTTATAAATAATAATCAATCACACAAGATTTCTCGAGTAATTACTCAACTACGTATTGTGAAATTACTTACTTGGTTGTTTGTACCTCATTACACCAAGTATGTAGTAGGAAAGAAGGAGCATCAAACCACACATACAATTAACATATACAAAATATATATTACTAAATTTATTTCCAATTTAACTACAAAAAACAACCTTTAGAATTGAGATGTAAACTTACCGGACATAGCATTGTTCAGTGCATATTTCACGTAATGTGGCACATCCTTCCGCTCAACCCACAGTACCGGAACCCTATCGCGTATGACAAACCCAACATTATGATAATATGCCGTACAAGCATCAGAAGCCAAAATGGGTCGTCGATACTTTTCATCTACTGCTATCTTGTGATTGCCACTTTTGTTAATGTATGCGTCAAGTGCTAGGCCCTTCGATGGGCCATGGGTCTTCTTCTTCTTTTTCGTTTCGGCTTGAGTACGACTCTCCTCCTTCTTCTGCAAGCTCCACATACAACTTCATCTTAGATATCCGACATGCCCGCCAAATCATTTTCTCAGGCCACGACTGGAATGCATACGCCTCTGTTGGGTTAACCAAGCTAGCAGACTCTTTTTTCATCGACCCCTAGAATCGACGGTACCATAGGGGGCAAAAATTGAGTCGATGGTGGACCGGAAGGCACCTCAGATGACATGCTCGGTGTAGCTCCGTGGCTTCCAGATGTAGGAGGAAGGGAGGGAATGCGGTGTATAGGAGTCATACGAGATTGAGTCGTCTCGGCAGTAGTAGGGGTCGTCCTCAATCTGGGAGTCTGATAAGATAAGTGCCTCGCAGTAGTATGTGCATTATCTACCAGATACAAGTTTCCATACTTAAACTTCAGCCCACTATTCTGTACTAGCTCACCTATGCGAGAGTTACTTTGATCCACATACTTACCCACATGATCCGCATGATTGGAAGCTGTGGAACTCTCCCCCGACTCCGTAGTCTTTAATTTTTTCTTACCACCCGTTTGTCTCATAATTTTATCCATTTAACTTGTACACATTCACAAATTATCACATTAACTAAACTCACACATACCAATATACACACTCGATACCAACAAATTCAACATCAATAAGTTCAACAATCAACACTATTATCTCAATAAATTCAATAATCATTCCAACACAATCAACACAACAATATCCCAACAAATTCAACAGTCAACACAAATATCCTAATAAATTCAACAATCAACACTTATCCCAATAAATTTAACAATTAACACTAATATCCCAACAGATTCGATATCATTCCAACACAATCAACACAGTAATATCCCAACAAATTTAACAATCAATACCAATATCCCAACAAATTCAATAATCAGTAAATTCAAGAATCAACACTAATATCCCAATAAGTTCAACAATCAACACTAATATCCCAACAAATCTAGCAATCAACACTAATATCCCAACAAATTCAATATCATTCCAACAAAATCAACACAATAATATTCCAAAACAATCAATACCATTATCCCAACACATTCAATAATCAATAAATTCAACCATCAACACTAATGTCCCAACAAATTCAATAATCTTTCCAACACAATTAACAAATAACCCTAAATTACGAAAAAAATGTAAAAAAAATATACTTTGGTGCACCTCAGGTCTGGTGTGGCTGAGGTCCAGTCAGCGCAGTGGTGCTGGATCTGAAGGGCTGAGGTGTGGCGGTGCGGGGGCGGTGTTGGGGCTGAGGGGCTGAGGTCTGCGGGGCTGGGGTGAGGCACGGTCGGGGTCGGGCTCGGGGTCTGGTCCGGTGCTGGGTGCGGCGGGGTCCTCAGGGTCGGGGTCCGGTGCTGGGTGCGGAGGTGTTGGGGTCTGTAACACCCCGAGAGATTCAGGATTATTACAACGCCGTAAATCCTTGATATAAGAATTTACTAGGCTAAGAATTAAAAACAACATTATTAAATACCAAATGTAAAATTCATTATTACATCACAAGATTGAAAAGTACAAATCATCCAACACCCGAAAGTAAACCCCAAAAGATAAACAAAACGACAGCGTACTCGAGTACTTATTAAAACGAAAACACAATCTGACAAATCATTCCGGCCGTAATATCACTCTGCACCCTCGTCATCACGCAACTCTAGTGGTTGTTTCCCTGCCCTCCTGTATCCTGAATATACAACAAATGTCCACACCTGAAGGGGTTAGCACAATGATGCTAGTACAAAAACGATAATTATACAACAACAGATTATTCAACGTCTCACGAAGAATAATGACAACATCATTAACGACAACAATAACAACGAGTCTCTACTACGAGAAGACTTACCATACATAACATGATAACCACAACATGATGCAACATACACATGGTAATTCCGATGATCCAGCGTTCACTACATAGATCCCAAGATGATCCCGTCGGACCAACACGAGGTGGAAAAACCTGTCCAATGATCCAGTACACGCTAGCATAGATCCCAAGATGATCCCGTCGGACCAATTTGAGGTGGACATACAACAATGACACATATGCACGAAAACATGTATAACATCAATACATAAAACGTAATTAAAGTACTTGCCTTATAAAGATGGAAAGAGATAAATACTTTAACGACTTCAACAAACTAGAAGGTCGCCCCTGCGATCAACCGTTCGCAAAGCTCGAACCTTACACAAAAAGAAATAATGAAAAACTCAACTTACATAACAAGACTATCACACGACCATGCTAAACGTTCTAATGATGATCAATGCTCGGCCAATTCCCGGTTAACTACTCCAAGGACACTAAGTCGAATGAATACCATGCTATTTGCGAAACGAAAGGTCATAACGGGGATAACACGTCGATGTCTATGCATTTTCCAGCACATTCAAATCGTTACAATTCACTTCCAAATCTGCCCATCAATTCTTAATACATGTATCAGTTATCTAGATGAATTCATAACACGGTAGTACGTTCAACCAAATTCTAAGTTAATCCCACTTATGATTCTCATTCTTGCACAAGTAAACTCATATAATCCAAATCCTACGTTCACCACGATTATTACAACATGATCATATCGTTCTAACCAATCATATGAATATTACCAATCCGAAAAACCTTTACAAACCCTGTATTGTACTTTAAAGAACAATCCCTACGCTCATCATCTCGAATTCCTGAACTGTGTGTGACGAACTTGCATTGAAGAGACGAAGCTTCGGAACTGTGTGTGAAGAAGCCAGTCAAGTGAAAGCTTAAACCAATCTATGTGAACAGTTGAAGGCTAAGATCATTATATCAATCTGTGTGAACGATACATTGATAGGTTTGATTATAAATACGTAGTTGTGTACGTAGTATTTATAATAAACATTTTAACTCTTGTGTGGAGGACCAGTGGACGTAGAGAGGTTTACCTCGAACCACTTTAATTATCGTGTCATTTACCTTCTGCATTTACTGTTTTAATATCTGTGATTAATTTTAAGTATACACTTCATTTCTAGTTGCTGTATTTACAACAACTTACTTTAAACAAGACTTTCGCTATGCACTCAGATTTGAAAACCGTACAACTTGTTGTTTAAAACACTTTCCAAGCTGTATCCTGTATACTTAGTGGCCAACAAGTGGTATCGGAGCGGTTGATTCTAAAAAAAATCAGTCATATTTTTGATTAAATCAGATCCTTAAATCACTTATTTTTGAAAAATAGTGTTTTTCTTCCTTATTCTCATATGGATACATCAATGATCAATAAAGTTCCTATGTTTTCTATTAACGAATTTGATGATTGGAGAATATGGATGTAGGCTCATCTTGCAGCAATCCACGAGGAGGTGATTTTTGTCATACAGGATGGCCCCATAAAGATCATGAAGGTAAATCCGGCCCCAAGAATTAAAGGCCAGGCTCATGCAGATATGCTCGAGAAAGAGCACGAACAATGGACTTCTGACGAAAGAAAGCACGCCAACCTCGACAATATCGTGAAGAATGCGCTATTTGTCACTCTTGACAAAGGCACGTTCTCTAAGGTAAAGAGCTGCAAATCAGCCAAGGATATCTGGGATAAACTCAAGTTAATTTGTGAGGGAACTGAGCTCTCAAAAGAAAACAAGAATTCAAAATTAACTTAGCAATTTGAATCTTTTGAAATGAAACCAACTGAAACACTTGAGGAACTTGACCTCAGATTTACTGGCATTGTTGGTGAACTTGAAGTATTAGGCAAGATTTATACCCAAAGGGAGAAAAACCTAAAAATTTCCAGATCACTCCCTGCCCGATGGGACATTAAGACCACATCTATGCGTGTGTTGTGCAATCTTAGTGAAATATCTAATTTTGATCTCTTTTCTGACCTCAAAGCATTTGAGTACGATATAGACAGGAGAGAGAAAGCTGAAGAATCTCCCACCAAGACTACAGCCTTAGCCGCTGTATCCAATCAAAGACACAGCATGCCGAGTTCATCAAAGCCCATTCATAAAAATGTTGACAGCGACGACGACATCCTGTCGCAAGACGAAATGGCGCTACTCATGCATAAGTTCAAGAATTTTATCAAGCAGTCGGGCAAGACCCCATACAGGCCCAAACCTGTTCACAAGGTAAGTACCGAAAATTCCTTTGGTGATGCTAACCTGTGTTATAATTGCAGGAAACCAGGACATTACGCAAATAAATGTCCTCATCCCAAAGTTCAGAGGTTGCCGGAAGCCGAGCAACAAGAAAAGGATGAAAGAAGACGTGCTTGGAAAAACAAGCTCAAGGCCCTGATTGGTGAATCAGAAGCCTCCCCCGCACCATCTAAATCTAAAGAATGTCTTCAGGTAGTCACCGACAGTGATTCATCTGATGATGATTTCGAATATAAAACCTATATGTGCTTTATGGCCAAGGACATTCCGGAAGATGAAGATAGCGATGATGAGGTAAGCTCAGCCTCAGCTATTCCCACCAATACATCTCATACTTTTGAAAACATGATTAATGAGTTTAAGAACATTCAAATGGCCCATGAGACATTGAAAAATGAAAATATGCAGCTCCAACTTTCTAACTTAGAGCTGAAAGAAGAAAACGACTTGTTGAAAGTTAATTACGAAAATATGTCTGTTGATTGTGAAAACAGCAAAGTCGAGTATGAAAAACTCATGGAGAGCAATCATCAACTTGCTCATGAACTAAGTGAGACTAAATCCCATAGTGAAAGCAATACAAATGATTTTGTTCTGCTTCAAGCCAAAGTAAAAACTCTCGAAAAACGAGAAGGAGAACTTGAGACCATACTGAAATCTTTCGAGAAATCATCTAAAAGAATGGAAGAAATTCTAAACACTGGGCAACATGCTCATGATAAAAGTGGCTTAAGATACATCTCATTTTCTAATAAAGGAAAAACTAGTACTGTGTTCGTCAGGGGTGTGGAACCCATTTCTGTATCGGAAGAAGTTCCGAGTCATGTGAAGGAACCCGTTGCACCGCAAACAGCAAAATATGCCATTCCCCCACCACAGTAATATTCCAGACAGTGGAATCACCAGCCATTAAGACCGGCATACTCAACATCATGCTCCCCGAGCATATCAACAGCGCCAACAACCGTTCAAAAAGAAGGCTGTATCCAAATATCAAAGGCTCGTACGTCAGTACTTTCAGTACATCACGCCTAGATATTGGATAAAGGAACCGCGTTATCCCTCGTGAAAGCAAGTATCCTCACACTATCAACAACAGCTTTGGGAATCCAACTGGAGACCTAGAAGGCAAGCTGTAAGGCCAAAGAAAATGGCTCCACCTCCAAGACGGCACTTGTACTGGACTAATAATAACCCTGAATTTTACATGCATAATAACTATCATGGTTATAGCAACTACGTACATGCCTCACGTGGAAATCTCAATTACGGACCTAAACCATCCTACAGTAAACCTATTGCTGTCAGGAAAATCTGGGTACCTAAAGGCACTACCATCCATGGACCCAACAATCAAAGGGGACCTAAATCTACCTAATTTGTTTGCATACAGGACATTTTGGAGAAGGACATCTGGTACTTCGACAACGGATGTTCCCGTCACATGATAGGAGATAAAAGCAAGCTGTCAGATTACGTAGATGATCGCGGTCCAAAAGTGCGCTTCAGTGATAAATCTAAATGAAGAACAAGAGGGAAGGGAACCCTACTTGTAGGAAAATTCAAAGTCACCGATGTAGCTTATGTTGAAGGCTTACAGTACAATCTTCTTAGTATTAGCCAGTTCTGTGACAAACGGTTCTCGGTGAAGTTCTATATAGATCACTGTAGAGTCAAGAACATCCTGACCAAAGAGGTTGTGCTCACAGGAAGCAGATCAGGTAATATGTATATTGCTGACTGGATGCCTACGAGCTCCAAAATCCCTTATTTTGTTGCCAAAGGCACTGCAGATCTAAGCTGGATATGGCACAAGAGGATGTCACACGTCAACTTCAAGACTATCAACAAACTCTCCAGACAGGAAATGGTTAGAGGATTGCCAAGTGTTTCATTCCAAAAAGACAGCGTATGTGGACCCCGTCAGAAAGGCAAGCAAATCAAGACCACCCTAAAAAGCAAATCCTACCTTTCTACCTACAGAATGTTGGAAATGAGTATGGATGTAGTCCAGCATTTGCATAGTTTTCATTTTAAACTTCGAAATCGTGTGGAATCGAAGGAAACTGTTATCGAATACTTGGCGCCATCGAGCCAATTTAATTTTTCGAAAATTGATTTCGTGGTCTTACCAAAATTTGGGTTTTTAGCTTTGAAATTTTTGAAAGAACTTTCGGAAAATTGTCTTCTTGATGAGACTATATGATTTCAAACTGGTTTTGAAAATGTGATTGATATACATACGCATTTAGTGCATAGTGCATATCATGATGAAGTTATGAGAATGACTCACAAACTGGATGAGACATCAGTATGGAACGATGAATAGAGATTCGAACTTTAGTATGGCAGTTTGGTTATCCAGGGATGATCGGTTGATTTATCGGATAAGAGAATATACTGCGAGTTGTAGATTCAGGTACATAATATAATTTTGGAACTTTGAATTTTGTGAAACCGGGACATATGTGCTATGTTATTCCATTGGTATAGTAGTAGTGTGATTTTTACCATAATGATTTTGAAGGATTTCGTTATAAGTGTAGATTTGGGGATGGTGACCCCATGCTGGTTGTTTTGGATATTGAGTGGTCGTTCCCACTCCCTGTATGATTGGAAATGTTCGTCGGTTTGTGATTGGTTGTTCGTATGCCGAGAGATATGTTCACCGGTCAGGTATGTTTATTGAGATCCACTGTATGTGATTGGTGTGTCGTTTTGAGAACTTTATTCGTTCGTATATCGGTTTCTGTGGTTCTGTGTTGATCGTGTTGGAGCTTATTGTGTGAAGGTATTCTCGATTTTTGTTGATCATTCATTGGTGATATTGAGGTTTATCATATTGATGATATTCTCAGCTGCATATTAACCTTTGGATTGGTCGTATTAGAGTTTATCATGTCGATGATATTCTCGGTTAATTTGTTGGTTGATCATTGTTAATGATCGTATGAGCGTTCGAATTTTGTGCCGATGTTTCGGGATTTGTGGCATTGGTTCGGGCAGTTGTTTCACAGATGTATCGTGCATTATTCGTTTTTAGCAGATTGGGACTTGATTGTATAATCAGGCAAACAGGATTTGACACGGATAGATTATGTCATCCGAAGACGATATATTTTTTAGAGTCATGGAATTGTGATTGTGAACGAGTTGAGGCTTTACAGTGAAGTCACTTGCTAGTATCTCAAGAGATCGTCGACTTTGCGCATTTGTAAGTAGGCTATTTTGATTATTCGGTAATAATGATGATTGATCGCTGTTGTGATGCTTTCGGAATTTTTTTTTGGTTGAACAGTTTGTTCGTTTTTCTATGATGGATTGCAAGTTTCGAGGACGAAACTTATTTTTAAGTGGGGTGGAATGTAATATCCGAAATTTCTACTACTGTTATTAAATGTTATTTTATCCGAGTTATTTTGTACAACGTGGAATATGTACAGTATGGATAAAATAAATTCGGAACTGAGACATCTGTATTTGTATAACTGTCGTACTCGGTCGACAATTGTATATGAGGATGTCGTGTATTAGATGTATCGTATGAGAATATTATTGGATTTAGTATATGTATTCAGTATGTGTGTATGTGTTTTTGGTATGTCGAGATAGGCAGGAACAGTTGGATTTTGGCTAAGTATAGAGCCCTTAACGTAAGCTAAGTTTAAGGACTTACGTACGCTAAATTATATGCTTTACGTACGTTATGCATAAGGCATTACGTACGTAACAAGAGGTGATCGGATAGTGGGGCCTGTGGTCGGCAGCTTTTGGCGTGGATGTGGACAGCTGAGTCAACGTACGTATTACGTACGCTATACAGGGTGTATTACGTACGTAATACGAGCTTTTACTGTAGCAAGTTAACGTACGTATTACGTACGTTATGATGAAATTGTTACGTACGAAAGCATGTTAACAAAACAGCTCAGTTAGTTCTGGGATGAGGTTACGTACGCTACGTGGGACGAGTAGCGTATGCTACAGAGCATTACGTACGTTAATTATGAAGGATAACGTACATAATGAGTTATGCAGTTTATAAAATGAAGTTCGTTCTTTCATTTCACTTCAGCACCTCACTTCGTTTTTCGACTCTAAACACTGAGAGAGAGAGAGTTAGCTCTCCTAAGTCGATTTTGAGCTTGAGGACTTGGATTTGAGGCTTGGATATGGAGCTATGGTTGATTCTTGAAGTAATTGCTAGTGTTTTCATCTTCTAAAAGGTAAGTTGGATAATCCTCGATTTCATTTTAGATTTTTGATGTCGTTATTGATGATTGATTCATATGAAGATGATTAAGGGCTTGGTGTTACGATTCATGAGGATATATGAGGTGTTTGTTGAAGGAAGATGATGATATGTTGTTTTATGTCTTGAATATGTTGATTATGATTATGAAATCATAGAGTTCTTGATGTTCTTGGTATTGTTGTTGCGATTTTTGACGTTAGGAAGATCGTATGTTGAAGAACATGATGATATACACCTTGAATTATGATTAGGGATTGTTTAGATGTTAGAAAACATCGGATTACATTGTTTTACGGGTTATGAATGTGAATTCGGACAATTCGTGTTCTTGAAGAACTAATGAATTATATATGTCATGATTTATAAGAAATGGAATTTGGAAAGGTTACGGATGATTTTGGAATATGATTATTCATGATAATAACTGGTAAATTGTTCTACGAATTTACCAATATGAACAAGAAGGAATCTTGTTGATTCGTGTTTAAAGATTAAAGTTGGAATCGAATATGTTATGAAATCCTTAATATCGAGATGAGTTGATCATTGATATGATGAAAGTGTTAGTCGATGCTTGGAATACATGCCACTGTACACCATTAGCGCACGCTAAGCTTACTGGCTAGCGCACGCTAACGGGAGCAACTTAGGGCACGCTACGTTATACGTTTAACGTACACTAAGTAGGCAGACAGTGCAGTCTTTTTTGTGTTGTGATTATGAATTCGTGATGGTTTGATTTGGTTTGTTCAGATTGTGTTTAATCGAGGTTTTATTGAACCGTTGAGTTGATTGGTTGGTCGTGTCGGTTGTTGATCGTTATCGGATTGTTGTTAATTTATTATTGCGATAGGTTGCGATAATTGATCGGTGATTATAACCGTATATTGCGGTCGTGTTCGAGCATGTTCGTAAATTGCGTGGTCAGGGCTGAGAAGCTCGTAGACGAAGGCAATGAAATTGGTCGCGGCTTCAGCATCGTCGTATCAGTATTGAGGCAAGTTATTACTTGCTCAGTTATAATGTTTAATGAATGGTTTCAGTTTCATTTAGTTTATAATGCATATAGCAATGGTTATTACTGCAAATTCTGGAGATTTGTATTTATATGTTGTCCTTCCGATTCTGGGAGCTAAATCATAAGGTTTATGATTTATTTCGGTTATTGGCATTTTGGGTATCGAGGATACATTATGATAAAGACGAGGATATGAGTATCTGCAGTCCATGGTACGTTTGGGTCGCCGAGCATTTCGGATAATCGTCGGCGGGAATTTGATATCGAGATTGCTTCCGAAGGACTCGGGGCAAGTATTCTAGATTGATTCGGTGTAGTGTTGATGTTGTTGATCATGCAGGTTGTCATTCATGTTGCTGAACATGAAGTCGTCCTAGTTGTTTCATCATAGCGTCGTTCATGTTTTGATTCATATGTTGTTCATGTTGATGAACATATTGAGTTGCATATGTGTATGCATAATTGTATTGTTTATGTTGTAAATGATCTGATGGGATCATGGAGATCTATGCTGAGGGCGCTGGATCGGATGTCCACCATGCGTTGGTTCGATGGGATCATCATGGGATCTATGCTGAGGGCGCTGGATCGCTAGACAGGTTTTCCACCATGCGTTGGTCCGGCGGGATCATCATGGGGATCTATGCTGAGGGCGCTGGATCGTTGGATTACCCAGTACTGTGTTGATGGAATCTTGTGGATTCGCATCGTTGGTTTTATATGTCTTTTTGGCATATGTATATTGTTGGTTATCAATCTCATGTTGATCTAGTAGGATCATCAGGAGATCTATGCTGAGGGCGCTGGATCATGGGATTTCCATTGAGTATACACTGTTGTTATTGTTTTGAGCATATTGACGTGGTCATATGAGTATACATTTGTAGGTCTTGTGTTAGGAGATATGATCTCGGATTAGACTGATATGATTGTCGTGGCACTTCATATCTCGAGGTATGTTCCGTATTTCCTTTGGTATTTGTCTCCTGATGGACAACCGATTATCGTCTTAGGATTTGATGATATTATCCGACAGATCGTATTGGTCAGAACTGGTATATTTCCGTATCGTGAGTTGGCAATGATAGTTTGAGAATCTTGAGTATTGTCTGAGGTACAATACAAATATTATGTTCGAATTTATTGGTTAATCGAGTACGAGATGTGAAATGTGATAATGGTTATTCTGTTGAGAATTATTTGAGTAAGTAAAGTTATGACGATAAGATTACATTGGTCGTATTCTTATTTTGTATTCTCATTGGTATGTTATTATTAATGTGATGTGACAGTTATCATTGTTGGATATTATGGCTGACCCCGTCGTGGGATTTCTTTTTAGGTTCTTGAGATATCGAGCTTGTAGCGGTCATGGAGAGATGAGCTTCCCGGAGGATACTGGCTAGGGCATATTTTTATGAACTGAATTCCTGATCAGTTATTGTATTTCGCTGATAGAGTAATTTTACTTGGTTGTCATTTCCGCTGCGTGAGTATTTTAAATGACTTTTTGATATCTAGTAACTTGAGTTACTTTGGAAATCGTTTTCTAAACCATTGAGTTCCGGCCATTGGGCCTTGCCCTTTTCAAAATTAGGTTTTACGACGTTTTTGATAAACGAGTTTTATAACGTCTTCGAATATTTTTAAAGATAGTACTGTCGTTAGCCTTTTGGGCATTTGTAAATGTTTGCGGAAATTTCTTTTAGCCTTGTGGGTTCCATCTCGGGGCCCATGGCACTGTAATATTTCCGGTTAAATCTGGGGGTGTTACAGTATGAGACTCTGTCCTAGTATCTAACCGATAATGGATTCGAGAAAGGTGGTGTGGACAAGACCTTATTCAAAATACAGGAAGGTGATGACCTCCTGATGGTTTAAATATATGTAGATGATATAATATTTGGTTCAACTAATCTTGCTTTGTGTCAAAGGTTCTCTCATCTCATGCAAAGTAAATTTGAAATGAGTATGATGGGAGAACTTAGTTATTTCCTAGGATTGCAGGTAAAGCAGTTGCCCACAAGAATTTTCATCAACCAAGAAAAATACAGCAGGGAGTTTCTCAACAAGTTTGGAATGAATACTTCCAAATCATCGTCAACCCCGATGAGCACTTCCATGCAAATTAGTGCTGATGAAGCTAGAAAGCCGATTGATCAATCACTCTACAGGAAGCTTATTGGCTCACTCCTGTACCTAAGGCTAGCAGGCCCGATATCCAGTTTGTTGTAGGAGTGTGTGCGCGATATCAAGTAGCACCTAAAGAATCACACTTCACAACAGCCAAACGAATCCTGAAATACGTCAAAGGAACAGTCGATATAGGACTATGGTATCCTAAAGAAGGCGGATTCAATTTAGATGGCTACATCGACTCGGATCTCAGATGTTGCAAGCTAGATAGGAAAAGTACAAGTGGAACTTGTCACTTACTTGGACCTAGACTTGTGTCCTGGTTTAGCAAGAAACAATTGGCAAACTCGCTTTCAACAGCTAAATCAGAATACTATGCTGCTGGTAGTTGCAGTATGCAGATCCTTTGGATGCAACAACAACTGTCAGACTATGGAATTGAAGCCAAAGAAACGCCAATTATGTGCGATAGCACGAGTGAAATTGCTATCACGCACAACCCTGTATTACACTCGCGCACCTAGCATATTCACATGAAGCATGACTTCATTAGGAATCATGTTGAGAACAAGGATGTTCGTCTGGAAAAAGTTCATACAGATATCCAGTTAGCCGACATCTTTACCAAACCTCTCGACACAGCAAGATTCTGCATGCTACGACATGAATTGAGATTGCTACAGCCCCAACTCCCTGTAAGTTTTTAATGCTTTTACTCAGCAAATTGAGGGGGAATGCTGTAAGACCCAAGAATACAGTGTCCATCGTTAGTTATCTGTACACTCAGTCTATCAGAACAGCACTGTAGGAACAAAGAGACATGTATTATCTTACAGCTGACGTGTGCAATAATTAAGGGGGAATACAGTACGACCCAAGAATACAGCATTAATCCAAAAGCTGCTGTATAGAATTGAAACCTGTACGTACCTTTTAAGGGGGAACGCTGTATTTTCGCGGATACAACACATACTATGGGAAATCAATTATCTTGTTATTTATTTTAAAACAATTTTTGTGTCCACATGCCCTGTTATAATCATAAAGTCTTTTGCATTAAATGCTTTACACGACATCTGGACATTGGTATCTTCAAAGTCGCGATGTTTCATATTATTTTATTAATTTTACACTGCCGTTTCGGGCAATAAGAGTAGTTTGATAAGTCAGGAGAGGGACCCACTCTTATTTTAAAATTAGATGGATAAGTTGTACCGGTTACACTCAGTCCATCATAGTCGTCCATTTTAAACAACGGTTCCCATCCCTTAAATCTGGCCGTTCATCCTCTGTAAACCCTTCTTTGCCGCCCACTATAAAAGGACTGTAAATGGCATTTGATACTATTTACGCTTTCTGCATATTGAACGAGTCCTTGAGCATACAGCCTACAACTCTCTTTGTTTTTACTGCATTTCTCTTTGAATCTCCTTTCTTTTCTTCGAGAATCGTCATGGCATCTTCTCAGACCTCTTCCATCTATCTCAAGAAGTTCTCCAACATCATCGGCGGACGGATATTTTCTAGATCTTTTGTGCTTGAACGTGTTCATTCCGAAGGTGATGACGTCGAATCAATGGAGTTCGTCATTACGAGTATACGTCAGCAAGGCCTTTATCGCCTTGGAAGTCACACCACTGGACGTTTTGATGTTCACTTGGTTGAGGAATTCTACGTCAATGCTGTTGTCCGTTTCTTCTCACTTGCTCAGGGAGGAAATGTTGCTGACATCACTGCTATCATTCGCGGAGTCGAGATCCGTGTTGACCAAGAGCTACTTCAGAATCTATACAGGCTTCCTGCTGATGGCCTGACAATGGAAGATCTTGAGACCTTTGGGTCCCAAGAACTCTTCACCGAATAATATGGGTTGTTCCCCAGTTCAGCATCGGTTGAAACGGTTCACACCTCTTGCCACAAGAAACACTTTTGTTTACCTTTTGTTTATTTACACAATTTCTGTTGCCGTGTTATTGAGAATAGAACAGGTGCGTTCGAGATGTGCACCAATCTAAGGTTCAGAATGATGGTTGCAATCATGACCTGTGAAAAGGTCAACTGGTGTCAAATAATCCTCAAACGGTTGCAGGAAGAAGTTTCTAAGCCTGCCTCACAGAAGAATTCTTTTGGTTTGCTTCTGAATTACATTCTGACAAAATGCGGTGTTCCGCAAGCCGAAAAAGCAAAGAAGATCACTTCTCGGATATATATGGGAAGCATCAGACCCACCGTTTTCAAGAAAGGACCTCTGATTGCAAACAGAGCTTTCCTTCGGAAATTATCCCTTTCTGTCGATCCAAGGGATGTGTCTTCGAAGTCCCAGAGTGAGGAAACTTCAAGGAAGATAAAGAGATCTCACAGCAAAACTCCTGTTGCTGTTGAGAAGCCGAAAAGGAAGCTAAGGAGACTTTCGAAAGTTAAAGCTACAGAAACCTCCAAGGATGCTCCTTAAACAGCCCAACCCACTGTATTGAACCCCCAGGGCGCAACCCCTATGGAAGAGATGACTGCTACTGTCACGACAGAAGATCCCGAGCCTTTGGCGGCTATGACGGATGCTCAGACATCTGCCAACTTATAAGACTCTGGCGAGTCGGCTGCCCCTATGGAGCCTAAAGCTACTTCTCCTGCACGGGATTCCACACCCATTAAGGATCCATCTCCCATCAGGGTACCAACCCCTGTTCGGAATCCAGCTCCGACACAGGAACCCATACCTGTCGAGGAATCTATGCATACAATGGACCCAAGCGCTGTACGCAGCTCCTCCCCTGACACCATTATCAATAAGAGTTCGATCTCTGTGCAGATAGAGCAAGCTTATGATCGCTTCGTACAATGGAATGCCTACAGGCCCGCTCCATACAGCACCCAGTACAACTGGAGTGATTGGTGCGAGGAAGAACGATTTGTGTTGGAAGTGACGGACTCACCGTCAACACCAAACTCCTCCCCATCAACAAGACTATGTTCCCAATAGAGAGGATTCAGTCTCTCCTGTAGCAGAGGAACAAGCGGATACCCAACAGGCACCCGAGCCTATCACCGCCCAAGCCGAATAAGAACCCAATGCCATCCCGCACGAGGAATCAGTCCCTCTGTCGGAGCATGTGGAAGTTGAGAGACAGCAGGAGGAATAAGTCCCTCCTGTACCTTTGTCTTCAGAACCCACTGCCGAACAAGAGAAAACAGCAACCCCTGTCGCCGAGCCAGCCTCTGATGCTCCCAAAACCTCAACTATTTTGGAAAACCTGAGGATGTCCAAATCAATTCACGTCCTAATGTGAACTTGAGATGGTTGAATGTAGTTGAAGATTTCGCCCAGCTAGATTCTCTAAGGACGGCCGCAAAGAAAGAGCGATTACATGTTGTTGGCCTTCAAACAATTTTCATCCAGGACGCCGTCAACGCCCTATATTCTGTCGAAAAAGCTCTTGATTGGATGCACCAATCAGCCGTTGAAGAGATGACAGGTCTAAGGCACGAAGTTTCCCGAGTGGAAGAAGCCTTCAGAATCTTGCCATCAGTCTTCAAGCAGGCCCTAAGCCAATTGCAAGAACGACATGAGCAGATCCTGAGAGAAGAACAATCTAAGCTCCGCGTGTCCGAGGCCAAGACAGCATTAGCTATGATTGAATCCGATTCCCAGCTTCGAGCCCACGACAAGAAAATTCAATATATGTCGCAGGTGCTCACCTCCCTAGTTGAGAAAATTACAAGTTTTGAGACGAAACAAGATGCTGCTATGCAAATCCTGGAATGCCTTGATGAGAAGGTGTCATACCTTGATGACGCCAAAAAGGGGGAAGAAGCGAGGGAAGCTGCTAGGAGAACAAGGCTTGAGCAAGAGAAGGAAATGCTAGCTACTTTTGAAGACAGCATCACTGCTGATATTGCCCGTCTTTCATCTCCAAATGTTAGAATACAGGGAGATCGCTCAGAATTCCAGGACCCTAAGTTTCCTTGGAAGAACCTCGTTCGACAACCGCAAGCTATGAACCTCCTGGACAACCAACAGCCTACTGCAGAAGAAATAAAAAACTGGAGGAAGAATGAACTGCTAAGATACTTTGTAGTTCTTATGAGGGAATCTTCAATATTCAACAGATGCAGGACGGTATAGGAAGCCGCTGAGGAATATAAGAAAAGGTTGGAAGAAGGAACGCTCCCGCTCCAGCAGCAGATGAAGTCTAAGCATAGACAAGGTGACTTGGTTACCCATCCAGAAGATTGGATCCTAGTCTTCGATAAGTCGTATGAAGGACGAGCCTTATATCTGAATCGAGACATAAACGCTCATAAGTAAGAACTGGTGGAAAAATACCAAGAATGACCCCAAAATGTCGTGCAGACACTCAGATTACAGGAGTTGAATTCCTTGTTGTATTATTTTTTTGTAATTTTATTTTCAAAACAGCAAAATATTGTACTCTTTATTTCAATATCAATAAAATATTTGCCTGTCTTGAAAGATTACAACTCGTAATCTACTGTGTTCTTGTATGTTTACGAACACTTAATTTATTCTCGCTGTATACAAGTATGAAACTTGTTTTAATACATAATTTGTAAGAACTTGTCTGCGAACAGTTCACAGTTTAAGTTGCATGTATCTCGAATACAAGGTAAGATTGTGCCTGCGCGCCAATCATAAGTTTAAAGATGTAATACTCTTTTGATAAAAGCTGAACTTGCCTGCGAACAGTTCTTAGTATTAGGCTAATTGCTGAAGGCTAGAACATTCTAACAGAAGACCAAGAAGTCTGCCCTCCTTCAAAATGCTAAGTGTCAAAGTTTTGGCATCATCAAGGATGTTTGGATAACATCAAAAGATTTTAAAAGGAAGACTTGGAAAGACTTGGCAAATTATCAAAAAGGGGGAAATTGTTGGGATAACAATCCCTCTATCTAAAGATCATGATAAGAATGTTTTGACAATGTGCCAATCTAGCATACAACAAACAGCTGTATCGAAAAACTGATCAAATGTGTCAACCTGTATCGAAGAACTTCTCGTAGTCCCAGCATACAGTGAATCAATCATACAGCAAAGGAGTCTCATAAGACTAAGTATGGAAGCTGTCTCGAATCGACAATATAGCTATCATTCCATAGAATATCCAAACAAGACAAGAAGGAATCTTTGTTATTCGCTAAAGTCAAAGTCCCGTTTAAGAAGATATATTTAAATACTAAAGGATAAAGTATTTAGTATTTAAATATTAAGCCGTCAGAGATCTTCAATCAAGCGCAAAATCTGGATCGTGTTTTATTCAAATACATCATCCCGTTGGAACGGACTTTTGCTCAACGGATCTATCTCAACGGATATATATTTCAGAAGGCTATATATATCCCCAGACTTTGAAGATCCATACACGAAATCAACAACGAAGTTATCATCATATACTTCTGAGCAAACATATCTCTCAAAGCATACTGCTATTTTGAAAGAAGAGATATACAAGTGCTCAAACCGTGAACAACACATCATCAGCTAAAAGCTCAGAAAGTCAAAGCTGTTGTTCAAACATTGTTCTATCCTTGAACAAAACCCATCAGCCCTGTGTGGACTGAGAAACCTTGCTATTCCTGAACTATGTGTGACGGACTTGCATTGAAGAGACGAAGCTTCGGAACTGTGTGTGAAGAAGCCAGTCAAGTGAAAGCTTAAACCAATCTGTGTGAACGGTTGAAGGCTAAGATCATTACATCAATATGTGTGAACGATAAATTGATAGGTTTGATTATAAACACGTAGTTGTGTACGTAGTATTTATAATAAACATTTTAACTCCTTTGTGGAGGACCAGTGGACGTAGAGGGGTTTACCTTGAACCACTTTAATTAACGTGTCATTTATCTTCTGCATTTACTGTTTTAATATCTGTGATTAATTTTAAGTATACACTTCATTTCTAGTTACTGTATTTACAGCAACTTACTTTAAACAAGACTTCCGCTACGCACTCAGATTTGAAACCGTACAACTTGTTGTTTAAAACACTTTTCAAGCTGTATCCTGTATAATTAGTGGCGAACATCTCCCTCTAAAAAGAAGTTTCGTCCTGAAACTTAATATGAAAATAAATCCAGGTATCTCGACTTCATATTATCCTCCATCTCCCAAGTGGCTTCTTCGACTCTGTGTCGCGACCATTGAACTTTAACCAAGAAAATTGGTTTATTCCTCAGTTGCTTGAATCGAATATCTAGTATCTTAATTAGCTTCTCCTCGAACGTGCCATCGTTAGCTACTTCGAACTCGCCGAAATTGATGACATGATTGGGATCCGGTACATACTTCCATAACTGGGATACGTGGAACATATTATGAACATGACTCAGTGATGGCGGCAATTCCAACCTGTACCCCAACTCCCCAATTCTTTCAAAAATATCGAATGGTCCGATATATCTCGAACTCAGCTTTCCTTTCCTCCCAAAACGAAAAATTCCTCGGGTAGGATAAACTTTCAGAAGTACGTGATCCCCAACTCCAAACTCTAACGGGCGATGACGTATGTCTGCATAAGACTTCTTCTGACTCTGGGCAGTCAACAGCCTTTCACGAATCAAAGCTACCTTCTGTTGAGTCTGCACTATCAACTCTGGTTCCGTCCCAATTAGGTCATACAAATCATCTCAACACAGGGGTGATCTGCATCTTCTTTCGTACAATGCTTCAAAAGGTGCCATTTTAATAGAATCATGCCAACTATTATTGTAGGTGAATTTAATCAACGTCAGATGAATTTACCACTCAGTCGACCAATCTAAGGCACAAGCTCTAAACATGTCTTCTACTGTTTGAATACTCCTCTCAGACTGTCCACTGGTTTGAGGATGATAAGCTATACTAAAGTTCAGCTCGGTTCCCAAGGCTTTATGAACCGCTTTCCAAAAATGTGACACGATGTAACCATCTCGATCTGAAATAATGGTCTTTGGTGTACCATGCAATCGGACTATCTCCGCAATAAATACTCGTGCCAACCTTTCTGGTCCCCAAGTATCCTTAATGCCCAGAAAATGAGCCGACTTGGTTAGACGCAACTATGACGCAAATCATATTCATCCCTGTTCTGGTCTTCGGCATATTGGTGATAAAGTCCATCGATATATCTTCCCACTTCCATTCAGGGATCGGAAGTGGCTTTAACATACCGGCAGGTCATTTATATTCAATCTTAACCTGCTGACAAGTTAAACACTTCGAAACATAGTCTACCACGCCGTTCTTCATGTTTTCCCACCAAAAATTCTACTTCAGATCGTTATACATCTTACTGGTGCCCGGGTGAATAGAATATGGCGTACTATGAGGTTTCTTCATGATTGTCTGCTTCAAAAATTCATTATCGGGAATGCAAAGTCGACTTTGGAATATCAGAACTCCATCTTCATGAATTACAAATCCTGGGGCCTTTCCCTTCCCTACTTAATCTTGTTACCGAATCATCAGAGCATTATCTAATTGCTTAGATTTGATTTCTTCGATTAACGATGAAGTAATTCCATCACACACAATTGTCCTTGAACTCCTTGTAACTATACTTCAATTCCTTCACAAATCGATTCTTGTTGTATGCTGGACTGGGACGTGAGCATCTCCAACATTCGAATAGAAACGGGTTTGCGGCTCAGTGCATCAGCCACTACGTTCGCTTTTCCTGGATGATAAAAAATTTCCAAGTCATAGCCTTTAATTAATTCCGGCCATCTCCTCTATCGCATGTTCAACTCTTTCTAACTGAAGATGTATTTAAGACTCTTATGATCTGTGAAGATCTGATAGTGAGTCCCGTACAAATAGTGTCTCCATATCTTCAGGGCAAAAAAAACAGCTGCCAGTTCCAAATCATGAATTGGATAATTTACTTCATATGGCTTCAACTACCGTGAAGCGTAGGCGATCATCTTCTCACTCTCCATCAGTACACAACCGAGACCTTGATTTGAAGCATCACTATAAACTACGAACCCTTCAGTTCCTTGCGGTAATGTTAAGATTGGAGCCGTCGTCAATCTCTTCTTAAGTTCGTCAAAACTGGCCTGACACATCTCGTTCCATTCAAACTTTTGGGTCTTCTGCAGCAATCGAGTGAGTGCACAGGTAATTTTGGAATACCCTTCCACTAACCGATGATAATACCCAGCGAGTCCTAAGAAACTTCTGACTTTCTTCACGTTCTTAGGAGACTTCCATTACAAAATTGTCCTGACTTTCTAGGGATCTACTCGGACCCCTTACAGTGATACCACGTGACCGAGGAACATCACTTCCTTTAGCCAGATTCACATTTTGAAAGTTTGTCATATAACTGCTCACTTCTCAAGAGGTTCAAAACGATCCGTAAGTGCTGCTCATGCTCTACCGAATTCTTAGACTAGACCAAAATATCATCGATAAACACAACTACAAATTTGTTCAAATATTCTATGAATACTCGATTCATTAACTACATAAGCATAGCAGGTGCATTAGTGAGACCAAATGGTATCACCACAAACTCATAGTGCCCGTAACGAGTTCTAAAGGGTGACTTCGGGACATTAGATTCTTTAATCCTTAGCTGATGGTATCCCAATCTCAAATCGATCTTTGAAAACACTATCGATACTCGCAACTGGTCGAAAAAATCATTAATCCATGGCAACGAGTACTTATTCTTGATCGTCATCCTGTTTAGCTTTCGGTAGTCGATGCAAAATCAAAGCGATCCATCTTTCTTTCGAGCAAAAAGAACTGGCGCACTCCAGGGCGAAACACTTGGCTGAATATAACCTTTGTCCAACAATTATTCAAGTTGCTTCTTCAATTCATACATCTCGGTAGGTGCCATACGATACGACGCCTTAGAAATCGGCATAGCTCCCAGTTCTAGCTCGATGGTAAACTCTACATCTCATTGTGGAGGTAGTCCCGGTAATTCATCAGGGAATACGTTCGGAAATTCGTTCACAACAGGAAAGGATGAAAGCTCTACCTTTCCTTCTTCTTTCTTCATTGGGTAACACCAGTATCCGGTACAACCCTATTTTAGTAGTTTGACGGCTTTCAAAGCTTTGATTAGTTTTCCTGAACTTCCGGGTCTCCATCCTTCAAATAAGATCTCAGAACCATCTTGAGCTATCATCGAAATATTTCTCTTCCGGTAGTTCATAATAGCTCCATAATGGTGAAGCCAATCGTCTCCGAGAATCAGATCGTCTCCTTATATTTCTACTACAATCAAATTTGAGGGCCAATCTTTGCCTCTAATCGACACAGGAAAATTTCTAGTTTCTAAATTCCCCACAATTCTCTCTCCACTCGGTAAACCCACAATATAAGGCTCACATTCATGAAAACCATAAATGTTCAAAAGATTAACACAAGATAATGATATAAACGAGTGTGTAGCCCCTGTATCGAACAAAACACTAAATGGTTACGAAAGGATCAGAACGGTACCTAACGCGACAACTGCATTCTGATCGTCTGCCTTTCTCATCCCATAAAGGCATGGAGGAGCTAATCCAGTACTCGATGCTTCCTTTCGGTCGTACTGTCCTCTACCTCTACCTCGGCTGAAATTCTAGGGTGGTGATAAGTGGTAATTTTACCACATTTTTCTAGGATTTGATACTAGGTTTTTATCTCGTTTCGTGATTAATGTGCTCGTATTTGGCTTATTTATGATTAGTCGAGCCCTATTACGCGTTTGGGTTGGTTTTAGTGTGTTTGCAGGTTTTTAGAGCCAAAAGGACCCAAAACGAGACAAAGGACCGAGAGTCGAGTCAAACGGATGGAAGAAACGGATTTTTGCAAGAGACAGACGAACCTATCGGGCCAGCCTATCGGCCGATAGGTGCATCCGAAAGGTGTCCAGGCCCTATCGAGTAAAGTCGACCGACGAACCAACTATCGGGCCAGCCTATCGGCCGATAGGTGCGTCCGATAGGCTGCTCCGCGGGATCTCGTGTTTTGACGGATTGTGACTCTTTTGGATAGATTTTGTTTCCTAGATTAGTTCCAATCGGGAGTTTAACCCCCTTAGGCTATATAGACCTCCTTCTAGCCCTAGTTTATCATTCTTTATCACCTTTGGCAGCTTTCATAACTTTTTATCATCTTGAGCATAATTTTACATCGTTTTGGCAAGATTAATTCCTTTGATACAAGAACTTTTTGGAGAGCAGCAATTATTATTATTTTATGGAGATTGAAGACTCGGAGTTCATCCAGAAGGGTTGTAATCTCTCTTTTCATATGAATAATATGCATTCTCCATCTATTTCTTGTTTAATTTCAATTATGTCTGGCTAAATCCATTGATTGATTCTAGGGTTAGTAATTTTAATTGATGTTCACATGATGTTCCTTTGATTACCTTTTGACTTTTCATCCTAGGTGTAATATCCGCAATTTCGATTTTTCGGTAATTTTCTTTTTTTCAGCGGAAGTCCGTTTTGACGACTCGCTCATGACCGTTTCGTCATTTCGAGAATAATTAATTCTGCACTTTTTGTCATCCGAGTTCGTTTCGGTGTCGTTTTGTTGAGTTCCGTGCTTTTTAGCGACTTTTCCGCACTTGAGCTCGATTCTTGCGAATCTCGTCCGAAACTGTTGTTGCGAGTTTCTCGCAAGTCCATTTAATGTTATTATTCATGTTGTGAGCTTTGGCTTGGTGTTTCGATCGTGTATCGTGCATTTCGGACGTTTTGGGCCATTTTCGTAATTTCCCAAAGTTTGGGGTAATTACTTTCCGTTGTCGAATTTCGAGCCTTCGGGTGGTCGGAATCGTGTGTTCTCTTAGTGTTTGGATTCGTCTTTGCGTGTACTTCGTAACCGTATCTTCGATTTTTACTCAGGTTCGGGTTTAGATCGTCCGGCCGTCGGAGTGGCCACGGCCGAGTCACGGCCGAGCGGTGGCCTGCTCGGCCGAGTTACTGGCCGTAAGGTGCGATTACGGCCGTAAGGTGCCCGAGTTACGGCCAAGCGTGATCGGGTACGGCCGCATTTGAGCTGGGCGGATTTTGACGGGGCCGATTACGGCCGTAAGGTGTTCGAACGGCCGTAAGTGTCCTGGTCAGGCCGACTTTTGACGAATGCGTTACGGCCGTAAGGCTGCCGAGTACGGCCGTAAGGTGTCCGAGTTACGGCCGTAAGGCTCGCCGTTACTGGCCAGTAACTCGCCGGCTATATATAGCCTCGGCTCGGCGATTTCATTTTCCACGAGTTTTTCTTCCTTTTTCGGCCCGCGACGGAGGCTCGGGAAATCGAGTTCTTGGCCGATTCTAATCATTTCCAAGGCGTTTTGGAAGATTCTTGTTGATTATATCATCATCCAATCCGTGTTCTTCGTCGAATCAAGGTATATTCTTGATTTTCCTCCAAGTTGACTTTTTGGAGAATTGTTCTTGATTTCGTTTCTAATCCGATTTTGATGAATCGGTTGATGTTAGTAAACATTATTAATCGTGTTCTATGGATTGTATATCCATATTTTCGATTCATTCAACCCGATTGATGATTTTTAGGCTCTTGAGGAACTTTGAACATTTAGTGTTCGATTAAATGCCTCAAAGAGTTTCTTTCGGTCGTTATGTTGATTTCGATTGATATTGTGTTATTGAACGAATTGTATTTCATTCAAGGTGGTTCGAGTACTTGTGTTTATCGAAGGACGCCGTTCGTTGTTCGTGGAAGGAATTCATCGCCTTCGGTTGAGGCAAGTTTTATACTTGTACTAGTCAATGAGCTAATGTCATCATGTATGTGTATAGATGTGTTGTATCATTCCGAGACTTAGTCTCTTCATGAATTCATTGATATCAAGAGATCGTTCGATACGATACCTTCCGGCAATTTTGCCAAATGTCATTGTTGTTCGTTAACGGCCGATTCAAGGCATTGTAATACTTATTATTAATGTCATTGTCGATAGCGGTTCATGTATCGATGTATCGATTGTTGTTCATATAGATGTCAATCTAAAACATCGTTGAAATCATTGTTATTCTGTTGGGGTTGTCATTAAAAGCGTATTGGCGATTAAAGGCATTAGCGTATTCATTTCTCATCTTCGACGCTTAACCGATTAAAGGTGCCGAGGTATCCTTCATATCATTGTTATCGATTGGCGCTCGTGCAAATCGAAATGTTCAATCATTCACTATATCATTATTATCAATTGACCTTTCTAAGGCAATCGACATATTCAATCATTCATCATATTACTCTTATCGATTTGCCGTCTAAGGTAATCGAAACACTCAATCATTCATGGAATCATCCATTGCATCATTGTTATCGTGTTGGCCGACTCAAGGTAGCACACTATCATTCTCACGAATTCGGTAATCTACGAATCGTTGTCATTTGTGATTTATTATATTTTTGGAGGCTAGTCTCGGCTAGTGCTTATTATGGGTAAGCTTGGGGCTTGAACCTTCGCGGTTGGCTTCCCAACACCTACAACTTAGTAGGTCACGGTCGTGTTTATGATCTTATGGGTAAGCTTGGGGCTTGAACCTTCGCGGTTGGCTTCCCAACACCTACAACTTAGTAGGTCACGGTCGTGTTTATGATCTTATGGGTAAGCTTGGGGCTTGAACCTTCGCGGTTGGCTTCCCAACACCTACAACTTAGTAGGTCATGGTCGTGTTTATGATCTTATGGGTAAGCTTGGGGCTTGAACCTTCGCGGTTGGCTTCCCAACACCTACAACTTAGTAGGTCACGGTCGCGTTTATGACCTTATGGGTAAGTTTGGGGCTTGAACCTTCGCGGTTGGCTTCCCAACACCTACAACTCAGTAGGTCACGTTCGTGTTTATGACCTTATTAGCACTCATTAACTATAGCTTCGTGATTTTCCGGTTTCAAGTGTTTATGATATTTGGTAACTTCCGCTGAATGACTTTCAGGCCTTTTGTAATGTCTTGGTATTTTCATTGGAGCCTTTGGGCATTATGATTCATATTAAATTCAGTTTTGGTTTGGTTCATGTTGTTTAATTCATTGTGGTATTCTGTGATTATGATTCGCCGTTGGGCATTTATGTTCTAACCTGTCGAACAGGTATTACTAGTATGCCGTGGGCATAGTATTTCACGAATGCTCGGTTCTTACCTTGGTTTGTGAGCATCTCGTATTATTATCATTATTGTACCGTTTCATTCTGCCTTTGGATGCATATCATGTTATACCTGTATTGGATGTTCATTATCTGGATGACTGACCCCGTGGGGGCGGAACATGTTTTTCATGTTTTAGGTGCTTGCGAGAAGAGAGTTGAGACATAGGGGCATGATGATGGCGACGAGGCATTCGAGCGATACTAGTCCGAGTTGTTCATGTTGGTCAGTCGGTTGGAGTGTCCTTCAGTTGTCAGTCATTGTCATTATGTATTACCCGAGCAGATGCTCGTGAATGTTGTATTTTTACCCTTGGCCATGTAGGCCCATCGTTGTCGTTGAAATTCCTTATCGGAATATTGTGTCGGATATCATGGTAGGGACTATGATTTTCCCTTGTTGTTTAATTTAATGTATTTTAGTCATGTCCGCCTGGTGGATCTCCTGGCGTGGGGTCCACGGCACTGTAATAACCCAATAGGATTTGGGGGTGTTACAGAAATGGTATCAGAGATTTGGGTTGTGGAATACCCTGAGATGTGAGTTATGTGGTCCTACCGACGCGGTAGTAGTGGGATTGTCAGGTTATGACAATCTAGTCAGTCAGGTTTTGTGAGTCGTAATATTAGTGCGACTGCACGAGTCATTCATTCATCGAGTCGTCGTCAGTGAAGACTAGTATCGCGAGACCTCGAAGCTTCGTATGACCTGTGTAAGGACTCGATTCTCTTTATGTTCATACATCCATCATGTCATTAATCGTTCATGCTTTGCTGAAACCTATATGTGATATTAGTGCTATAATTGATTCATGATTAATTGTTTTGGAGCACGTGTGACTTGTGTAAGCATTAAGGATCAACTCATTTATCAGTTAATAATTTTCAATCATCATTTTGATCTCATCACTCAGTTAATTCATTCATCACTCAGTCAATAACATCACTCAGATAATTCATTCATCAGTCAGTTAATTCATTCCTCACTCAGTCAATATCATCACTCAGATAATTCATCTATCAGTCGGTTAATTCATTCCTCACTCAGTCAATATCATCACTCAGATAATTCATCTATCAGTCAGTTAATTCATTCCTCACTCAGTCAATAACATCACTCAGATAATTCATCTATCACTCAGTTAATTCATTCGTCACTCAGTCAATATCATCACTCAGATAATTCATCTATCACTCAGTTAATTCATTCCTCACTCAGTCAATATCATCACTCAGATAATTCATCTATCACTCAGTTAATTCATTCCTCACTCAGTCAATATCATCACTCAGATAATTCATCTATCACTCAGTTAATTCATTCCTCACTCAGTCAATATCATCACTCAGATAATTCATCTATCACTCAGTTAATTCATTCCTCACTCAGTCAATATCATCACTCAGATAATTCATTCATCAGTCAGTTAATTCCTTCATCACTCAGTCAATATCATTCATCACTCGGTTAATTCATTCATCACTCAATTAATCTCATCGTTTAGCTAATTCACTCGTCACTCAGTCAATCTCATTGTTCAGTTAATTCATTAATCGTTCAGCCCATCTCACGGTTCAGTTGTTGATCTTGAGGATCGAATTTTCAACCTTGTTAACTTGTTCAAGGTAATCATTTCAGGAATTTCATCAGGCAATCATGTTACCTCATTTGATGTCTCATACGATCTTATCATACTCTGACGTAATTTCGACGATCATTTCATTAAATCATTAATGCATTCATTGTGCGAGGGCATGTATGCTCATTATTGTCACTCTGTAATGTAATCATAATGCGATATTCATGCGGAATCTATAATCATCATGTGACTTTCCTACTTCAGTATGGATAGAGCTGTCAGAGGACGCAGGGGAAGAGGCCGCGGTGCGGGCCAGATACCGGGATCTCGTGTGCATGCCCACACGAACGCGAGGGATATCATTAATTCATCAAATAGCGAGGCTACTCATTCATCGCCAGATAATCATTCACCGTCAGGAGTCGTACGAGAGGCATCTCACTCGGAAGGTGTTCGGGTTGATCCATTCATATTTATGCAGGCATGATGGCCTGGGATGACTCGGATGACGCGGATAGTGGAGACCATGCAGACCTCGATAGTTCGTGGTCCACCGCAACAGGATGCGATGCCATTTCATGGACAGATGGAGGAGTGAATCGATTGTTGGCAATATCTCTCGCCGATGCCGCCTACTTTTGAGGGTTCGGAACCAAATGATATTGTTCATTGGCTCGAGCATTTTGATAAACTCTTCGACATGGTTCGGTGTCCTAAGAGAGTAAAGTGGCGTAGCGGCTTATTACTTGAGTAAGGGCGCTTATTCGTGGTGGCTTTACGTGAAACCCATCGATCGTGATTGTATTTGGAGCGAGTTCAAGACTCTCATGTTAGAGAGGTATTACTCGGCCCACTTCGTGAAGCCAAGTTGTCAAGTTTTGAACCCGAATCCGAGGACGAGGGTGTTATTGTCATTCCGAGAAGTTTCGGGACTACTTGATTTGCTTCACAATTATCCGTACCGAGGCGGATAAAATTAAGTATTTTAGCAAGAGGCTAAATCCAGATTGAGGATGCGATTGTTCAATCACAATTGTAATTCACTTAGTGAGTTCATCGGGAAGGCTCTTGGAGCAGAGCTTTTGATCAAGGAGCTTACTAAGAAGCATCCTTCGGTTTCTTCGGGTGAGAGGACCGTAATGCGGCTCGTTCAGAGGGACATCGGACCCAGACATCCAAGGGGTCATTTGCTAGTCGTCTTCAGACGGAGAGGGAGCGTCCTCTTCCAAGGCCACGAGTTCGACCGTTGTTTGCTTTAACTGTGATGTAATAGGACATCGCAGCATCGTGCTCGATGCGCAGCCGTTATCTCGCTTCTGTGTGGGAGACATGGACACCTTCGAAATACTGCAGGAGTTCAGTGCCTAGAGATCTCGAAAGGGTTCACAAGCCTCGAGGGATTTTGTTACTCCAGCCCGTACTTCATTCAAGGGGCCCTATCAGGCTTCGAGAGCCCGAGGTAAGGACATTCATCACCAGTTTTGAGCAAGTTAATTCTTGCTCGGTAGGAGGATAATCATTCATTTCATTGTCGTTCATTCATTCATATAATTCATTCATCATATATCAATCACGTTGAGACTTATAATTATCAAACTAATCATTCACTTCACGGGAAACTATGTTTCAAATCATTTCATTTGAGCTATCACTCATTACGTTATCATTTCACCCCGGTGAGTCATTTTTGATCCTTGTTAGATTTCGATTCATTATCATTCATTGTGATCATTCTTGTTCGTGTGTATCTCGTGGATTTTTCATGGCGGGATATTGCTTCTCCCTACTTGTTTTAAGTTTCGGGACGAAACTTCTTTTAAGGGGGGTAGTATGTAATATCCGCAATTTCGATTTTTCGGTAATTTTCTTTTTTTCAGCGGAAGTCCGTTTTGACGACTCGCTCATGACCGTTTCGTCATTTCGAGAATAATTAATTCTGCACTTTTTGTCATCCGAGTTCGTTTCGGTGTCGTTTTGTTGAGTTCCGTGCTTTTTAGCGACTTTTCCGCACTTGAGCTCGATTCTTGCGAATCTCGTCCGAAACTGTTGTTGCGAGTTTCTCGCAAGTCCATTTAATGTTATTATTCATGTTGTGAGCTTTGGCTTGGTGTTTCGATCGTGTATCGTGCATTTCGGACGTTTTGGGCCATTTTCGTAATTTCCCAAAGTTTGGGGTAATTACTTTCCGTTGTCGAATTTCGAGCCTTCGGGTGGTCGGAATCGTGTGTTCTCTTAGTGTTTGGATTCGTCTTTGCGTGTACTTCGTAACCGTATCTTCGATTTTTACTCAGGTTCGGGTTTCGGGGTCGTCCGGGCCGTCGGAGTGGCCACGGCCGAGTCACACGGAAAGGTGGCCTGGCTCGGCCGAGTTACGGCCGTAAGGTGCCGATTACGGCCGTAAGGTGCCCGAGTTACGGCGAAGCGTGATCGGTACGGCCGCACGAGCGCCGGGCGGATTTTGACGAAGGCCGATTCTGGCGGCCGTAAGGTGTGCGAGTGACGGCCGTAAGTGTCCGGCTGGTGCTGGGCAGCTGGTTGACGTATGCCGGTTACGGCCGTAAGGCCTGCCGAGTACGGCCGTAAGGTGTCCGAGTTTCGGCCGTAAGGCTGCCGATTACGGCCAGAACCCCCGCGGCTATATATAGCCTGGCTCGGCCAGATTTCATTTTCCACGAGTTTTTCTTCCTTTTTCGGCGTCTGGCGACGGGAGGCTCGGGAAATCGAGTTCTTGGCCGATTCTAATCATTTCCAAGGCGTTTTGGAAGATTCTTGTTGATTATATCATCATCCATCCGTGTTCTTCGTCGAATCAAGGTATATTCTTGATTTTCCTCCAAGTTGACTTTTTGGAGAATTGTTCTTGATTTCGTTTCTAATCCGATTTTGATGAATCGGTTGATGTTAGTAAACATTATTAATCGTGTTCTATGGATTGTATATCCATATTTTCGATTCATTCAAACCGATTGATGATTTTAGGCTCTTGAGGAATTTTGAACATTTAGTGTTCGATTAAATGCCTCAAAGAGTTTCTTTCGGTCGTTATGTTGATTTCGATTGATATTGTGTTATTGAACGAATTGTATTTCATTCAAGGTGGTTCGAGTACTTGTGTTTATCGGAGGACGCCGTCGTTGTTCGTGGAAGGAATTCATCGCCTTCGGTTGAGGCAAGTTTTATACTTGTACTAGTCAATGAGCTAATGTCATCATGTATGTGTATAGATGTGTTGTATCATTCCGAGACTTAGTCTCTTCATGAATTCATTGATATCAAGAGATCGTCGATACGATACCTTCCGCAATTTTGCCAAATGTCATTGTTGTTCGTTAACGGCCGATTCAAGGCATTGTAATACTTATTATTAATGTCATTGTCGATAGCGGTTCATGTATCGATGTATCGATTGTTGTTCATATAGATGTCAATCTAAAACATCGTTGAAATCATTGTTATTCTGTTGGGGTTGTCATTAAAGCGTATTGGCGATTAAAGGCATTAGCGTATTCATTTCTCATCTTCGACGTCGGTAACCGATTAAAGGTGCCGAGGTATCCTTCATATCATTGTTATCGATTGGCCGTTCTCAGGCAAATCGAAATGTTCAATCATTCACTATATCATTATTATCAATTGACCTTTCTAAGGCAATCGACATATTCAATCATTCATCATATTACTCTTATCGATTTGCCGTTCTAAGGTAATCGAAACACTCAATCATTCATGGAATCATCCGCTGCATCATTGTTATCGTGTTGGCCGACTCAAGGTAGCACACTATCATTCTCACGAATTCGGTAATCTACGAATCGTTGTCATTTGTGATTTATTATATTTTTGGAGGCTAGTCTCGGCTAGTGCTTATTATGGGTAAGCTTGGGGCTTGAACCTTCGCGGTTGGCTTCCCAACACCTACAACTTAGTAGGTCACGGTCGTGTTTATGATCTTATGGGTAAGCTTGGGGCTTGAACCTTCGCGGTTGGCTTCCCAACACCTACAACTTAGTAGGTCACGGTCGTGTTTATGATCTTATGGGTAAGCTTGGGGCTTGAACCTTCGCGGTTGGCTTCCCAACACCTACAACTTAGTAGGTCATGGTCGTGTTTATGATCTTATGGGTAAGCTTGGGGCTTGAACCTTCGCGGTTGGCTTCCCAACACCTACAACTTAGTAGGTCACGGTCGCGTTTATGACCTTATGGGTAAGTTTGGGGCTTGAACCTTCGCGGTTGGCTTCCCAACACCTACAACTCAGTAGGTCACGGTCGTGGTTATGACCTTATTAGCCCTCATTAACTATAGCTTCGGGCTGTTCCGGTTTCAAGTGTTTATGATATTTGGTAACTTCCGCTGAATGACTTTCAGGCCTTTTGTAATGTCTTGGTATTTTCATTGGAGCCTTTGGGCATTATGATTCATATTAAATTCAGTTCTGGTTTGGTTCATGTTGTTTAATTCATTGTGGTATTCTGTGATTATGATTCGCCGTTGGGCATTTATGTTCTAACCTGTCGAACAGGTATTACTAGTATGCCGTGGGCATAGTATTTCACGAATGCTCGGTTCTTACCTTGGTTTGTGAGCATCTCGTATTATTATCATTATTGTACCGTTTCATTCTGCCTTTGGATGCATATCATGTTATACCTGTATTGGATGTTCATTATCTGGATGATCAATTCTGGGGCGGAACATGTTTTTCATGTTTTAGGTGCTTGCGAGAAGAGAGTTGAGACATAGGGGCATGATGATGGCGACGAGGCATTCGAGCGATACTAGTCCGAGTTGTTCATGTTGGTCAGTCGGTTGGAGTGTCCTTCAGTTGTCAGTCATTGTCATTATGTATTACCCGAGCAGATGCTCGTGAATGTTGTATTTTTACCCTTGGCCATGTAGGCCCATCGTTGTCGTTGAAATTCCTTATCGGAATATTGTGTCGGATATCATGGTAGGGACTATGATTTTCCCTTGTTGTTTAATTTAATGTATTTTAGTCATGTCCGCCTGGTGGATCTCCTGGCGTGGGGTCCACGGCACTGTAATAACCCAATAGGATTTGGGGGTGTTACACTAGGCTTGTGTTCAAGATGTGTTAAATCTCATGCTAGATTAAAGGGCCCTTAATCGATGCATGTTAGCTAATTAATTTTGTCCGGAAGGAGTAATTGATTAGTGGAAATACTTGATGCACAATATGATTTAATCTTGAGACCTGACGGAGAAAGATAAATCATAGATAAATAAGTTGGCGCTTTTTAAGTGATTTAAATTCTTTGAGCCCTGGCGGGGAAAAGGGTTTAAATTAACTATCTTTCTAGGTTGCCTTGATCGGAATTCTAGATCGGCTGAGTGATTATTTCTAGGATTGAATTAAAGTTTGGGGAAAAGGAATCAAGTGAATGGATTGTTTGAACTCAATTAGATGATACTACCCTAGGATCAATTAACTTTCAACTTGTGATTTTATCTTGCTAATTTGCTTTATTTGCTTGATTTAGATAATTCATCTTTTATTTTATTTTTATTTTCGATTTTTAAAGTTAGATAATTAGAAACAAACCAAATTTTCGGATTCCTAAATAGCAGTCAAATTTTGAGTAGAGTTACTTCCTTTATTTTCGACACATCAATTCCCTTGGGTTCGATACCTTGGAAATACTTCGAGGGTTTACAAATTTTAAAATTGATCGGATTTGAAAACCATACTACGCGAATCCCAGCGATCAATTTTTGGCGCCGTTGCCGGGGAATTGATAGAAAACTTAAAGGGATAATTCGGAAAAGAAGAGATTGTTACTTTAGGTTGTATACTATTATTATTAATATTCGATCTCGTTTCCTCACATCTTGTTTTCTCTTCCTTGTAGGCAGTGCATGATCACAAGATCCCAAGGAAAGGACTTATTTTCTTTGGATCCGGAAATCGAGAAGTCTTTGAGGAGGAAGAAGCAAGAAGCGAGAACCGAGACTATTTCTATACCTATCGTTGATACCATGGCCGGCATTGTTGACCCACCACGAGAACTCGCTCGTCCCGAGAAGATCCCTTTGAATGCCCTCTTTCGACCGAAGCTGGACGATTATCAAGAAGGAGGTTGGGGGAAGATTGATGCCAACAACTTCGAGCTTAAGCCGTCCCTCATCGCTACAGTGAAGTCTCAAACATACGGAGGAGGAGTTAATGGAGATCCAAACGCTCATCTTGAGTCGTTTTTGGACATATGTGCCACCATCAAGCAAAACGGAGTGCCTCCGGATGTCATTAAGCTCCGCCTATTCCGTTTCTCCTTAGAAGACGATGCGCTAGATTGGTACAAGAGCCTAGATCGGAAGGAAATTGGTACTTGGAGAGAGATGACTCGGTTGTTCTTAGCACAGTTCTATCCTCCCTCGAAGGTGCAAAAACAAATCAACGATATCTTGCAATTCGAGCAATATGAGGATGAATACTTATACGAGGCATGGATCCAATTTAAGAAGCTACTTCGCAAATGCCCACAGCATGGAATTGACAAGGAGGAAATCTACATTCGGTTTTATCGGGGTTTGACGAGGAAGGCTAGAAGAGAGTTGGACTATTCCTCGAAAGGGGGATTTCTTGCTAACGATTATGAAGAGGCCAAGAATCTCATCGAGCTAGCGGTCAACAATGATTACGAGGAGGTGACCGATAGGAAGATGACGAGAAGAAAGGTTCCATCCGGTGACGAGGACGCCTACGGTGATTTGAAGGCGAAATTTGAAAGACAACAAAAAGAGCTTGAGATGCTAAGAAAGAAGACTTTGGGAGTCAATGCAGTTTTTGAAGAGCTAAACGAGCCTATTGCAATTGAGGAGGATGTAAATTACGTGCAAGGAGGAAACTTCCGGCAAGGGGGAAATAGGGGGAACTATTATCCGAACAATCGAAACCACCCTAATTTCTCCTATGCCAACCCGAACAATGCTCTTCAGCCACCACCGGGATTTAACGTGAAAAACGGGGTTATTCAAGAGCCGATTGCTAAGACACCGATGGAAGAGATGTTGGAACGGTTAGAGGCAAGTCAAAAAGATTTTATTTATAAAGTAGACAAGAGGTTCGGGGCTCTCGAGCATAGTGTGACATCTATTGGAAACTCAGTGATAGCCTTGACAAAGCAGATGTCGATGGTGGAGACCCAAATGAGTCAAATGGCGAACGCCCAAGCCGGATTTCATAAGCCGGGCCATTTTCTGAGCAGTACCGAGACCAACCCGAAGACGCAACAATGCAATGCAATCGAGCTTCGGAGTGGGACAAGGTACAGTAATCATGGGGCTGAAGTTGAGAAATCTGGAAACAAAGATGTACTAGAAACGGGAGCCGAGAACGAGAAGGAAGATGAAACGCAGCAGGCCTATCGGCCAAGACTATCGGCCGATAAGCCCACCCGATACCCAGACAGAATGCCAGAAATTGAGCCTATTGACCCCCCTATCGGTCGAAAGGCTCCTGTAGGTTCGAATGTGAAGGATTTTGAGGTAAAAGCTCCATTTCCACAGCGATTAGCCAAGTCAAGATATGATGAAAAGCTTCAGCGATTTATCGACATGTTTCAAAAGGTGAATATCAACATTCCGCTTCTAGACGCTTTGAGAGACATGCCGGGGTACGTTAAATTCTTGAAAGACGCTGTGGCAAGCAAGAGGAAGTTGGCGAAGTTTGAAACAATAAATTTGACAGAGGAGTGTAGCGCTATCATTCAAAACAAGCTCCCGCTCAAGCAGAAGGATCCGGGACGTTTTACTTTGACATGCATGATTGGCGACCAAACGTTCCGTAATGGGTTGTGTGATCTCGGGGCAAGCATCAATCTTATGCCTCTATCCATCTTTAAGAGGTTGAAGATTGGGGAGATGAAGCCGACTACCATTTCTCTACTCATGGCGGACCGGTCGATCTCTTATCCGAGGGGAGTTGTGGAGGATGTGTTAGTTAGAGTCCAACACTTAGTCTTCCCGGCCGATTTCGTAGTTCTTGATATGCCCGAGGACGAGAATCAACCATTAATCTTTGGGAGACCGTTTCTAGCAACGGGGAGAGCACTTATCGACGTCCAAGAGGGTGATCTTACCTTCCGGGTTAATGATCAAAATCTGAAAATTTCCATCTATGACGCGATGAAGAAGCCCGATGATGCGCCCGAGGAATGTTATGAAATTGAGTCTATTATGCCGCCCCCGACCGACTTGTTGGAGCATTGCATTTCACACTCCATTTACTCACATTCCGATGTCGAAGAAATTTACGAGGGTTTGCCAGAGTATGTTCGAATGTTGGAGGCGAACGAGTTTCGATCTAATGAGAGGGACGTATGCTATCTTGATATCAACAAACCCGTTCAAGGGGGAGTTGTCGCTGAAGAACCGGACTGAATGAGGTATCGTCCAGCTAAAGACGTTAAACGTAGCACTTGTTGGGAGGTAACCCAACGTATGTATATTAGTTCGTTTTATTCGTTTGTTTTCGATTGTTCGTTTGCGTGATTTTTGTAGTTTCTAGTTTCGTAGTAGCTTTGTTAGTTTTGTTAAGTTCTAATCCATGCACGCCGAGTTTTGGATACTTGCAGGTCTTTAATCGCCATATCCAAGCAAAAACGGGACCAAGTATGCGAAATAGAAAAAGTCAAATTTTTTTGAGATGCATAACTTATCGGCGAGCCTATCGGCCGATAGGCTGAGGAAAATTAAAAAAATTAAATGTTGCAAGCAGTGGTCGATAGGCAGACCCTATCGACCGATATCCCGCCCGAAAGTAAGGTACGTAAGTTTCAGTAGTTCCTATCGGCCCAGCCTATCGGCCGATAGGCCTGCCCGATAGGACATACCCGGTCCAGTATCCGCTTCGACCCGGTTGATTAATACCCATTTTAAACACCTTCACCACCCGATTTTCTCACACACACACACACATATCGGCCGATAAGAGCAAGGGGCGATTTTATCTATTGTTCTTCCTTAAAACTTCGATCAAGGTACTTAATTTCGACACTTAATCCTCTTGTTTTTCAATTCTATACATGTTTTGAAGCACTTTGACGGATTCTTTTTGGAGTTTTGATGAATTTCGAATTGGGGATCCACTTTTTGGGGGCTTTTGTTAGACTTTGATGTTCTTTGAATTTTATGCCCGATTGTTGATAGAATCTTGATGAAAACATGTTATCTATGCTTGATTGTTCATGGGTACTTCGAATTGGGGGACTAATTGATGAAATTGAACGAATTTTGAAAAAAACCCCCAAATTGGAAGAACCCTAATTTCGAATTTGTTGAAATTGGGTAAATTTGTTGAATTGAATTGTTAATTGGGATTGATATGAGTTGAATTGTTGATGAATTAGATTGGATTGGAGAGAATTTGCCCTAATATGATCGTAGTGTGTTGTTTTGTTATTGTGGGTTGTGATTTTGATCCTTTGAATATGAAATGGGGGAGTCTAAGTTTGGGGGAGGTTGTGTGATTTGTTGATCGTAGTATATGGCTGTCGGGTCTATGATTTTGATGTTTATTGGACATTATAGGGCTCTTAGTTGATATTGTGGGATTATTAGATTATGTCGACGCTTGTTGAATGTTTGCAATATGAGTTGCTTATTGGATTTTGATTGGATGGTTGTTTTGTAGGAACTTTGAAATGGCTGGAAAGCAAAGCAAGAAGTCGAAGCCGAGTAAGGCCGGAAAGTCTAAGGCAACCACAGAGAAGGAAAGGGCTCCGACGAAGGTAGTGCCGGCTATTCCGATCCACGCGCTCGACCGAAGAAGTTCAAGCTAAGATTGATCGGATCCGAGTCTAAAAGAAGGTGGTCGCACCTTATCGGAATGTCACACAAGCATTGCCGATTTTTGCATGAGGAGACGGCTCGGGTATGGGGATATACGATGATATTATGTTACTAGCAAGACAAAGGCGGGTTTGAGCAAATTTTTCGGCAAACTATCTCGCTTACCACGTGCTCACCGTGGAGTTTCGTCCACACTTGAGGTTTTTAGGGAGCACGGACTCGCATCTATTCGCTTCAACCTCGACAACATAGAAAGGAGCTCTCGCCGACGGGTTAATGCCATTATCAACGGGCCGGGACGGGTCATTCAGCAGGCGATCATGCCAAAGAAAACATAGAGCCGTGGGTCCAAGATGATTTACCGCAGGAGGAGACGCTTCTCATTTATAATCCGACGTATGCCAAGGCCTCTCGATCAGAACCCGGTTCTCCGTTATATCCACCGTCTGCTCACCTCGACGATTTTGAGCCGCACCGACTCGGGGATGTGCTTGTCCACCGATCTTCACCTTTATGGTCGGCCTTGAACGGTAGGCGGAAGCACGCCGGATGTTTTCTCGATTGAGCACATGGAGAAACAAGCCGGCCGACCGGGAAGCAGAGGATTGGGATTGGGCGTCGTGACCCTATCGCGGAGCATCTCGGGTGCGCATTACAGAGAGCCGGTGTCCCGAGACATCTATTTGGATAAACCGACACCGCAGGCAAGAGATGCTTGCCTTCACCGAGGGGTTCGACCGAAATTACACGGCCGAACAAAACCGTGTCCCTCTTCCGACTCCCATCTCCGACCTTGACCTCTGTGATGGGCGACGCGCCCGATGTATATGCGAGGTGGAGTATGAGCTCCGAGGCTCATTTGGCACTTATCCGACCGTTGGATGCGTCTCGTAAGAGGCAACGCCGGGAGGTGACCATTGATGAGCCGTTCTTGGAGGGAGCCGAGGAGGAGCTGGATGATATACCCGAGGGGGGTAGCCGTGACGAGATTCCCACCGGTGGAGGTAGTAGTTTTCAGATGAGAGCTCCGGATTTTGAGGCTTTTGAGTCGAGATTTTTTGAGAGAGAGAGAGAGATGCACGAGGAGAGTATGCAGGCGCAAGACAATTATCATTTGGCGAGTATGCGTTCTTTGACAACCGAGTTTGGTTCTTTGGGAACTCGGCTGGGCGAGGTTGAGACTCGGGTGGGTGTTGTTGCCACTCGGGTCAATGAGTTGTACGAGCTCGTGGAGAAACGAGCCGAAGAGGACAGAGTGTGGCGACAAGAGGAGATTGCTTGGAGGGAGCAAGAGAGGAAGAGGCAGGAAGATAGGTGGGCCCAGGAGGACCACTACAACCGAATGGTACACGAGATGTACCACTTTGCTCCTTTCCCCGATTCACATGTCCGCTTTGATCCGAGCTCGCCGACAAACCCGCCATTTCCGCCGCAGTGATCAGGTACTCCGTTAATAAAGCCACTCCTTTCTGTTTTCAAACTTATTCCTCCTTTGGGATGCGAAATAAGTTTGGGGGGGGGGGGGGGTGGGGGGAGAAGTGCGGCTTTGTTAATTTCGGCACGTGTGAGTACCTTGTATGCCTTGTATCACTATTTGCTTGTGTTGGTGCCCGTTGTTTTTATTTGTGCTTCTCATATTGGTGTTGCGTGGATTTGGTTTTTGTTGCTTACTTTTTAGATTTTTTTATGTTCATTTTCGTTTGGTGTGTTTGCTAGTTTCTATTTTTTAGGTCGTAGTAGTTTTTTTTAGATTTCGGGTTTGCTTTTATTTGCTCTTCGTTGTTTGCTTAGATAGCCTTGCTTTTCTTAGTTTTTTGTTATTCGTGAATTTTTCGTGCTTCTATTTGTGTGATACCGATGTTACGACACTGTTTTTCTCTCTGAAGAAACGGTCGAGTTTTAGTCGAGTTGTAGTCAGTTATTTCTGTTTTGCATAGTATTCATTTAGGTCCAAAATTTTTCGTGATTGTAGAGTTCTTGGCAGATAAGAGACGATACATACTTGTTTTAAAATCACCGTCAATACGTTTGGTTACATCTTCCGGATAGTGAGTCGTACTGTTTCTTTAGTCGTGTTGGCACTTAGATTGAGTTTAGAGTCGGTCAGTTTTTCCCAAAAGTCTAGATAATGTTGTTCTATGAAGGGAAGTCTAGTAACCGGGGGCATTCGCGTGACCCGTTGTTTACCCTCGCGTAAAACGACGACTCTGATTAGACTAGTGATTTAGATATTTCACATGTGCCAATGATAGGGAACCTAGTAACCGGGGGTATTCGCGTGACCCGCTGTTTACTCTCGCGCAAAACGGCGACCTTGATTCGGACATGCGGAAATTATATATTCGAGTTGTTTCTCCGCTGTAGAAGGGAACTTAGTAACTAGAAGCATCCATGTGCCCCATGAGTGTCTTTTACGTCAAACGGTTTCCTAATACATGAGAATGGAAGTTCCACCCTAGGATTACCCCGATGAAACATCCCGAGATCCTAACCTAGTGGTCAACTCGAATCAAATTCTTGAACATATATATAAGGGAATACTGTCCGAGGTTTATTTGTTATGAAACTCGTGAAAATTGTGCCACTAGACTGTGTAACGGGACGAACTAGCTTGTTTATTTTAGCCTTTCATATTGATTGGCCGATTTGACTCACGTTTTGTTAATCTTTGAGCTGGATTTTCTTCATGAACGAATGATTAGGACTGAACTTGACTACTTTGCGGAATCATTATTCTGAGTGCAGCTCGCTTTTACGACACTCGGATTATTTAGAGAGAATTACAGGATAGTATTGATTCACGACTTTCTTTTTCTGAACACTATGAGTTGCACGATGAGTTGCACGATGATTCACGACTTTCTTTTTCTTTTCTTTTTGTTGTTCGGGACGAACAAGGCTTAAGTTTGGGGGGGTTTGATAAGTGGTAATTTTACCACATTTTTCTAGGATTTTATACTAGGTTTTTATCTGGTTTCGTGATTAATGTGCTCGTATTTGGCTTATTTATGATTAGTCGAGCCGTATTACGCGTTTGGGTTGGTTTTAGTGTGTTTGCAGGTTTTTAGAGCCAAAAGGACCCAAAACGAGACAAAAGACCGAGAGTCGAGTCAAACGGACGGAAGAAACGGATTTTTGCAAGAGACAGACGAACCTATCGGGCCAGCCTATCGGCCGATAGGTGCATCCGAAAGGTGTCCAGGCCCTATCGAGTAAAGTCGACCGACGAACCAACTATCGGGCCAGCCTATCGGCCGATAGGTGCGTCCGATAGGCTGCTCCGCGGGATCTCGTGTTTTGACGGATTGTGACTCTTTTGGATAGATTTTGTTTCCTAGATTAGTTCCAATCGAGAGTTTAACCCCCTTAGGCTATATAGACCTCCTTCTAGCCCTAGTTTATCATTCTTTATCACCTTTGGCAGCTTTCATAACTTTTTATCATCTTGAGCATAATTTTACATCGTTTTGGCAAGATTAATTCCTTTGATACAAGAACTTTTTGGAGAGCAACAATTATTATTATTTTTCGGAGATTGAAGACTCAGAGTTCATCCATAAGGGTTGTAATCTCTCTTTTCATATGAATAATATGCATTCTCCATCTATTTCTTGTTTAATTTCAATTATGTCTGGCTAAATCCATTGATTGATTCTAGGGTTAGTAATTTTAATTGATGTTCACATGATGTTCCTTTGATTACCTTTTGACCTTTCATCCTAGGCTTGTGTTCAAGATGTGTTAAATCTCATGCTAGATTAAAGGGCCCTTAATCGATGCATGTTAGCTAATTAATTTTGTCCGGAAGGAGTAATTGATTAGTGGAAATACTTGATGCACAATATGATTTAATCTTGAGACCTGACGGAGAAAGATAAATCATAGATAAATAAGTTGGCGCTTTTTAAGTGATTTAAATTCTTTGAGCCCTGGCGGGGAAAAGGGTTTAAATTAACTATCTTTCTAGGTTGCCTTGATCGGAATTCTAGATCGGCTGAGTGATTATTTCTAGGATTGAATTAAAGTTTGGGGAAAAGGAATCAAGTGAATGGATTGTTTGAACTCAATTAGATGATACTACCCTAGGATCAATTAACTTTCAACTTGTGATTTTATCTTGCTAATTTGCTTTATTTGCTTGATTTAGATAATTCATCTTTTATTTTATTTTTATTTTCGATTTTTAAAGTTAGATAATTAGAAACAAACCAAATTTTCGGATTCCTAAATAGCAGTCAAATTTTGAGTAGAGTTACTTCCTTTATTTTCGACACATCAATTCCCTTGGGTTCGATACCTTGGAAATACTTCGAGGTTTTACAAATTTTAAAATTGATCGGATTTGAAAACCATACTACGCGAATCCCAGCGATCAGGTGGCTGAACACTCTGTTGCATCTGAGGGACACTCGCCACCCTCTGAACTGGCTGCGAAGTATGACCTCCAAAAGATTTTGCAGCCTCTTCACAGAACACCGCACTATGTCCTACTCATCCACATTCGTAACACGTCACTGAGGGAAGTGAGCAATCACGTCGGTAATATCATGTCCGTCCACAGTTAAAACATTTCCTGGTTGCATCCGCCATTGCTGATACTGATCTGGAGTTCTTTCCACATTTGGATGGATAGAGAGGCCTCTTGAATGAATGAAAGGATGACTGGATTTGCGGGGCCCACTACTCTTGTGCTTTGTGAAACTACCAGAGACTTTCTACTTCTTGGACTCAGAGAATTCTCCATAGCTGCTTCTTTCATTTCATAAGCCAAAGTTTTGTCTTGATACTGGCGTAGAGTGGTGGATTCAAAACTTGGCATGTACCTATGTATCTTCGGCTTCATTTTCATATCAAAGTGAATCATCATTTATGCGTCGGTTCTAACCAGGTGTCGAACAAACGCCAGCTGTTGATTAAATGTCTTAATCGCCTGAGTCACTGGCACATCCTAAGGCTGAGCGGAGAAAAATTATCGAACTTTAGGCTAAGTCCTGATCAAGTGTTGATCAGTAAGAAAATCGACTAAGTATAGAACTACCAAAATATCAGGGAAATTCACAGGTAAGTTCATTATCAGACGAGTTTTTGGTCAACGCAAACATCAGAGAGGTTTGATCAAAACCCAGCTGCAGTTAAGTTCTGAAGAAGGCAATACATCAGACAAGTATTGGTCAAACAGGAATATCATAGAGGTTTGACCAAAACCCAACTGCAGATGAGTTATCATATGAGGTCTGGTCAAAACAAGTATCAGCTGAAGTTTGACCATCAGATCAGAGAACATCGATCAGGTCAGAGAACTTAAGTTAGAGCAGAGGACTTTATCTCAGAGAACTTCAGTCAGATCAGAGGACTTTATCTCATAGAACTTCACTCAGATCAGAGTACTTTGTCTCAGAGAACTTCAGTCAGATCAGAGGACTTTATCTCAGGGAACTTCTACATAGAGAAGTTTTACATCAGAGAGGGTTGACCACACATCTGCCAGGTTTGACCAAGGGATATCAGATGAGTTCACATACAAGATATCGGCCAAGTTTAAGAAACTAAGTCCATGTCAGCAAGCGTTGAAGTCAACAATAACGGAAATACATATGCAGATGTAAGGAGACAAACTCGAAAGATTCCCGAAAAATTAGGAATAAAATATTCCTTGAGATCCGCATTATGAAGACTTATGAATATACAAATCAAGAAAAGCGGCGTGACCAAAAGAAATCTTTCCAATGGTCATAACTAAAAAGGGGAATCAAGCCGTGCAATGGAATGATAAGATAAACAAAGAAGTCAACTCTCCAACGGACCAATTTGTTACAGTGATGCAACGGCTACGAAGAGAAGCTCAAGATTCGTACTATAAATATTTGAAGATCAGAATGAGCAAATAACGATGCGAACAATACTTACAAGCAATCTATGTAATCAAAGCTATCAAGAGAACTATATCATCATGAAAAGCGAAGTTTCAAAGATCATAATCTAAGAAGCTCTTGAAGTTGGAGAAGACAAACACTCTTGTCTTTAAAGCTGAGTACGGGGGTACTTCTGTGAATAAGGTTCAAGAGTTTAGCGACTGATAAGGCATATATGGGTTCTTGATTGGAAGATGATAGACATGTCGAGAGTTGTTGAGGCATCCACGGGTTTTCGATCAAGAGGTGCTAGGCAGTCAAGGGAGTTGCAACGTCCACGGGTTTACACTGGTTGGAAGCTATTGTAACTGGTTTGAATCATTGTAACGTTTATCACTGGTTGAAAGTTATAGTGAATTCATCTCCAACTGGTTTGGAGAAAAGTGGATTAGTAGAGGATTACCCCACCTCTGAAACCACTATAAGTGCTTTTGTGATTTACTGCATTCATCATACTTAACTGCTGCATTCATATTTACTGTTCCATTTATCAGTCAACTGTGTTCCGCATTATCTAGTCTTTACAGTTGACATAAGTCACCCGTAGTTGATATAAGTCACCTGTACTGCTACCAGTTGTGCTTCCACACTACTCATCTGCAGCTAAGATTTATTAGCTGTATATTATACAGATGAAGAAACTCACCTGACTTTCAGGAAAAGAGTTTAATAAGTCTATTCACCCTCCCTCTAGACTTAATCCTGACGACTTGTGACCTACAAGTGGTATCGAGGAGGTTGGTTTAATTTTTTAGAACCAGATCCATATACTTGAGTATATTTTAATCTCTCATATTATAATGGAACACATGCAACATATGCAACACATGCACTCTATATTACCTGTATTTTCTGTGGATGAATATGACCTCTGGAAAATAAGAATGCAGGCTCATCTGTCATCTATTCATGATGACATATGGCGTGTTATTGAGGATGGACCGTTCATATTTGAGAAGGACAACACACCAAAAGACATTGCAGCTGGAAAGCCAGAGAAGATTCCCAAAAAGAGAACCGAGATGTCACCTGAAGAAAGGAAGCTGGCCAATCTTGACAACCGGTCCAGAGATGTGCTATATCAGACTCTTGACAAGGCAACCATGGTTAAGATTAATAATTGTAAGAATGCCAAAGAAATATTGGACACATTAGCTGTAATATGTGAGGGAACCGAGCTGATCAAGAAGAATAAGTTGTCAATTGCTACTCAAAAATTTGACAACTTCAAGATGAAGACTGGAGAAACAATTGACCAGGTGGACACAAGATTCATTTCATATTATCAATGATATAACCTCCATTGGAAAGATATATGGTAACAGGGAGATGGCTCTAAAAGTTTTAAGATATCTCAACCCTGAATGGAGCATGAAAGCTGTAGCCATGAGAGAATCAAAGGATCTCAACAAAATAAAGATCCAGGAGCTGTTTTCTGATCTAAAGGCCTACGAGTTTGAGCTGCCCTATTCATCATCTAATGAATCATCTGAAAAAGGGATAGCATTTGCAGCAGAATCATCTGCAAAGAGCCTAGCTGAAGTCAGTCCCCCCAGCCCTCTGAATTTTGAAGAAGAGATGGCCTTCATCATGCAGAGGTTCAACAAATCCAGGAAGAATTTTTCCAAGTATAAGAAGAATTACAAGGATAAAGCAAGGAGGAACTAAAAGGATGGCAACTGGAAGGTGGAATGCTACAATTGCCACAAAACAGGACACATCCAGTTTGACTGCCCAGAACTCAAGAAGGATGAAGGCAAGAAAGAAGTGGCAGAAAGGAGGACAAAAGAAAATCTTTCATTGGAGAAGACCAAGAAAGAGTAGAATCTAGCAGTGGATTCTTCTCTGATGATGATAAAGACTACAACTGTCTGATGGTCAATCTAGCTGATGAAGAGGTAACATCTAGACCCTCAATTTCAAATAATGATAGCTCAGACATGTCAGCTCCTCAAAGACTTTGAAAAATTAAAAACTGCACACTTGGCTGACAGTTGAGAAAACACAGCTGCAAGATGAGAATATGCAGATGAAAAATAATTTTGAAGAACTCAGCCTAGAGCTAACAAAAATCAAATCTGAGTTTGAAAATCAGGCTGAAAACAAATTGAACAACTCAGCTGATAATACCATTGCTAAGATTAAAAGGCTAACTATTTTAAATAGTGAGAAATCAGCTGCACTTGCTCATGTCAAATCTGAGTTTGCTAAACTGACACAGCTAAATAATACACAAGCTAAGGAAATAACATCCTTAAAGGCATCTATAACCCTGGATGAATTGTGTATGAACAAGAGGCCACTTTATTCAAAATCAGGCATTGGATATGACCCCAACACTCCCTCTAGTTGAAAGACCACTTTTAATAAGGGAGAAATTTATGTCCCGACTGCTGAGCCTATAAACAAACCCGTATATCAAAATAAGCAGCAGCCCAGTCAAAAGTTTAGGCAGCAATCAAGGTTTACAAGGTAGACACCTAGACAAGAGACTATGCAATGGCCAAGGCAGAAGCAACAGTCAAAACATTATGAAAATTATTACCAAAGACTCCCTAAAAACAGATTTCAAAATGGGAGAGGTAAATGGAAACCTCAAGGTTATCCAAACTTTCAAAATGAACAGGTGTGGGGACCCCAAAGATTTTACAAATGGTCTCAGCCAAGATTTAGAAATGGCCCACACCAGAGATTTTATGAGGCATATTCAGTATACCATCCTAACCAGGGATATAGGCCTAGGCAGCACACACCTTATAAGGGTAATCAACATAATTTTTATAACCCAAGGAGAAATCAATTCTCCAGGAAGCCTACTAACCCCAAAGGACCCACATAAATTTAGGTGCCTAAATCTCTGTTTGTTTGATTGCAGAAAAGGTGGACTAACTACTACCATGTCACCTCAAGTTCAACAGGAGGAGGTTAAGAATGGTTTGTAGACTCTGGATGCTCAAGTCACATGACAGGGGATAAGAAGATTCTCTCAAACTACATCAAAGAAATAGGTCCAGATGTAACATTTGGAAATAGCTCTAGAGGTCACACAAAAGTATTTGGAGAGCACCACAGAGGAAACATAACCATATCTAAAGTACATTATGTTAAAGGGCTCAAATACAATCTATTGAGCATAAGTCAATTCTGTGATGAAAAGAACCTAGTAGTCTTCACTATTTGGAAATGCATGGTGATTGATATCCTATCTGGAGAAGTGAAGCTACAAGGATTCAGAAGAAGAGACGTCTACATGATAGATTGGAATACATGCACTTCAAACACTTGTTTCCTATCAAAGACAATTGCTGAGAATGGATGGCTCTGGCACAAGAGATTATGTCACTTGAACTTCAAAGACATCAATAAGATAAGCTCTCAAAATTTAGTCAGAGGACTTCCAGAAGAAGCATTCAAGAAAAAAGCCCTCTGTGATGCATGTCAGAATGGAAAGCAGACCAGAGCAACTTTCAAACCAGTTCAGCCTACCACTCTCATCACCAGAGTCTTAGATCTACTTTATATGGATCTCTTTGGCCCCATCAAGCCTAGGACATTGAGTAGAAGGAAGCATGCCTTAGTATTAGTAGATGACTACTCAAGATTTACATGGGTTGTTTTTCTCTATAAAAAGAGTGAAACACTAACAAAGCTACCTGAACTGTTAATGAAGATTTAGAATGATAGACCGCTCTTCATCATCAAGATCAGATTAGACAGAGGTGGAGAATTTCTCAACAAGGCAATCACTGAATATTGTGATCAAAATGGAATCCAGCATGAAGTCTCTGCCGCAAGAACACCACAGCAAAATGGTGTTGCTGAAAGAAGAAACAGAACCTTGAAGGAAGATGCCAGGTCAATGATTGCAGAAGCTGACCTGCCAAAGAGGTTCTGGGCTGAAGCTGTCAACATAGCATGTCATACTCAGAACAGGAGTATGATTGTAGGGAGACATGGCAAAACTCCCTATGAGGTCTGGAATGGCAGAACACCAACTGTTTCTTACTTTCATATATTTGGTTGTAAGTATTTCATCCACAACAATGGTAAAACCCAACGAATGCCTTTGATGCTAAAACTGATGATGGTCTCTTTATGGGGTACTTAAAAATAAGCAAGGCATACAAAGTATTTAATAAAAGAACATTAGTTGTGGAAGAAACACCCCATGTTGTGTTTGATGAGTCTACTGTTGAGTACAGGAAACAGGTGGAATCAATTGAGAAAAAGCTCAAATCCGCCACCCTAAAAGAAGTTATCATCCATGACAAATGAATGATGGACTCACCTGAAGACCCAACTGCAGATCAAACAGGATCTCCAATAGTACATGTTCCAACTGCAGCTGATAAAGACACACCTGCAGAGCAGATAGGATCCCCATCTGCAGATGACAAGACCGCAGCTAAACCAGATGCAGTTCAAGAAGGCCAGAACCAAGCTGATGCAGAGAGAGACAAAGTTCATCAAAGCAACTCAACAGGGGGAACAAACTCTGAAGAAGATATCCCAAATTGCTCAGAGATCACCCCATCCAACAAATCATTGGAAACCTAACTGATGGAGTCAGAACCAGACAATCCACAGAACCCGCAGGAATGGCTATGTTCTCATGTTTCATGGCTCAGATGGAACCCAAGACAACAGATCAAGCACCAGAGGATTATTCATGGATAATTGCAATGCAAGAAGAGCTCAACCAAATGAAAAGGAATAATGTCTGGGAACTAACAGACATACTAGATCACAAGAAAGTCATAGGCACCAAGTGGGTGTATAAAAACAGATGTGATGAAGATGGAGCTGTTGTTATGAATAAATCCAGACTCGTTGCAAAAGGATATGCTCAATGTGAAGGGATAGATTTTGATGAAACATATTCACCTATAGCAAGACTAGAATCTATCAGACAATTCCTTGCATATGCAGCATTCAAGGATTTTGAAGTCTATCAAATAGAAGTAAAAGTGCATTTCTCAATGTAGTACTAGAAGAAGAAGTCTATGTGGATCAACCCCCAGATTTGTCAAAGGAGACAAAGTATACAAGCTTTTGAAAGCTCTATATGGACTCAAGCAAGCAAGCACCAAGAGCATGGTATAAGACACTATCTGTGTTTCTGGAGAAGAATGGATTCAGCAAAGGAAAAGTGGACAAGACACTCTTCAGAGTGGAATATGAAGACCACATATTACTTGTTCAAATATATGTGGATGATATTATATTTGGCTCAACCAATCCCGAGCTATGTGAAAAATTCTCAAGTCTTATGCAAGGAGAATTTGAGATGAGTATGATGGGAAAGCTAAATTTCTTTCTTGGTTTGCAAGTAAAACAAGTTGACAATGGAATCTTCATCAACCAAGCAAAATATACAAGGGACTTAATCAAAAGGTTCGGCATGGACTCAGCCAAATCACTAAGAGTTCCCATGAGCACATCCCTACACCTTGATGCAGATGAAATAGGTATTCCAGTAGATCCAACACACTACAGAGGACTAATTGGATCACTTTTATACCTCACTGCAAGCAGACCAGACATTTCATATGCAGTAGGAGTGTGTGCCAAATTCCAATCCAAGCCGAAGCAGTCTCACCAGGAAGAAGCTAAGAGGATAATTAGATATCTTAAATCTATAATCAATGTTGGATTATAGTATCCCAAGGATGACAACTTTGAACTCTCAGGATATTCAGATGCAGATTTTGCAGGATGTAAGATTGACAGGAAAAGCACCAGTGGAACATGTCAGTTCCTAGGAACCAGACTAATATCATGGTTCAGCAAGAAGCAAGTATCCAACTTAATATCCACAACTGAGTCAGAATACTTACCCGCAAGAAGCTGTTGTGCTCAAATTTTATGGATCAGACAACAGCTAATGGATTACAATATCATTGCAAATGAAGTTCCGATCTGGTGTGACAATAATAGTACAATTACTATCACAAACAATTCAGTTCTGCACTCAAGAACAAAGCACATAGGTGTCAAACATAACTTTATCAGAGACCATGTGATTAACAAGAGAGTAAAAGTGGAAAGAGTCAGCACAGAGTATCAAATTGCTGACATATTCACTAAGCCTCTACCTGAAGAAAGATTTCTAGAACTTAGCAGGAATCTTGGATTACTAGATTGGGAGTCTAGTGCTTAATTGAAAAGCAGGCAAAGTCATCTGATCTGAAGAAAAGTCATCTGAAGAAAAGTCAGCTGATCAGAAGCAGACAAGAGACGAGGAAAGCCACCTGATGTGTAGATAAGGAAGCCACCTGATCAGACCAGATGAGGATCCGAAGGGCAAACGAGAAAGTTAGTTGATATCAACCACAATCGACATACCTCGCCTGATGTAGAAGACGAAGAAATCTAACTGATCAGAGCACAGACAAAAAAGTCCCCTGATCAGAGCAGAGAAGAACTTGAGATCACAACTGCATCAGAAGTCAAACGGTCAATCAACTAAGTTTCTCACTCTTAGACCAACTTATAATATTTATTTACACGTGGAAAAATACATGATCACACTACCTACACGATGTCCAATCAACTTAGACCGCCATGCTTTATTTATCAAAATTCGGACCGCCACTTATTTTCAATTGGGTATATAAGACGGCGGAAATTATTTCAGAAAACTTTATCGTCTTCAAGCTCTAAAAACCTAATTTTTCAAAAGCAGAAAAACTCTTGAATATTCACTGCACTCAAATCGAAAAGCTTATTCTTGCAGAAATGGACTCTACTAAGTACTTCAAAGAAGTTAATCTCAAGCTGACGAATGAACAAATAATATTCAGCATCGTCGTCGATTTCGAGGGATTACTGGAATCGAACAACACGGGAGAAATGAGTCATGTAATTCGGATGATGAAAAAGAATGGTATCTACCATTTTCTGTACATCAATCCTAAGCAGCTATTCAAGGAAGCCGTTATTTGCTTCTACAAGGAAGCCTAAATCACCCCATACGGAATCGAAAGCTCGATTTTGGTGAATCTGGTATCGGCGAAAAGACCATTGCAGATGCATTTAACCTGGAAAATCGAGGCCTTGCAGTTGAAGCCTTGGAGCCAAACCCATTCGAGCTATGGGAGAAGATTAGGACGCCTGACTAGTCACCCAAGGTCAAATTCACGGCAAGGAAAGGCGACCTTAAAAAGGAATACAATTATGTGCTTGACATCACAAACAAAATCGTCATGGGGATGGAAGACAGCTATGATCAGTTGTCATCCGCCAAGTACATAGTGATGGAGCTCTAATCCAGCAGCAAAGGCTTAACTGGCCTGACTACATCTATAGGAAATTAGTCCGGGAAGTTAACAAAGCTAGCTGGAATGAGGATGAGAAGAAATTCAAACAAAAACTGGCTTATAGAACTCAGATATATTGGATCTTGGAGTCCCTAGGGAAGGCTAAAGGAGCTGCATATACCTTTCATGGAAGCAAAAGACTTGGTTATCTGGACCAATAAACATTGAAGAAGTTGGGAGACTAGAGGAAAGCAGCTGAGATTCTGAAGGAGATGACAAGTGTAACTTCTCCCTATAGAGGACCTTCGGATTCAGACGAAGTTCGCTCTGATGCAGCTGCCCAAAATCCTCCTGAGATACTTGCAGAGGAGATAACCTCAGCCCCTTATGTAGCTGAGACCCAAAAGTCACTTGCACCTGAGAAGCTACCTGCAGATGACTCTGACTCAGACAACATTTCTCTGTCCAAGACATTAAAACGAAAGTTACCTGAAACAGAGAAAGTTGTCCACATCATCCCTTCACCAGATCAGTCCCCAAATAGACAAAAAGGCCTGGTGGACTATCCATCAGACGAAGAATAAGATATGTAGCCTCCCTCATCACCAGCACCTGCAGAGTCTGAAGATCGACCCGATCATGCATCTGAGCTGGTGCCTGATGTGATTTGTAATACCCGTACTTTTTGTAAATCTTCTACTCTTGTACTTTGTAATTTTTACGCTCGTATAAGTGTTTGGTAAGCTTATATGGATCTTGGAACTCTTGTCAATTGGATTTACCCCTTTTCTTGTTCGGATCGTCGCTGTTTTCGGATCCTTGATGCGATCCTACTACCTCCGTGTAATGGGTAGCACACGCTACGCACACCTTGTAGCGCACGCTAATTTAGTGAGGGTAGCGCACGCTATCCATTATCATTAGCGCACGCTACTAAGGTATTAAGTGACACCCAAAGAGAGCTACCGGATCGAAAGGGAGTTCCTAGCGTACGCTAGGTGTGACTGGTAGCGTACGCTAGATTTTGATGGTAGCGCACGCTACGTTACTAGAGTAACGTGCGCTAAAGAGAGCAGAGCTGGGGACAGTAGGTTCTGGACTGGACACTGACTACCAGGTAGCGCACGCTATTAGAAGTAATTAGCGCACGCTAATTGGGGTCACTAGTGCACGCTGTGAGCAGGTGTTAGCGTACGCTAGCGGAACTGGCAGAGGCTACTGGATTGCCTGGTGAGTCCAATAGCGCGCGCTATTTTTCATGGCTAGCGCACGCTAGTCCCTATTTAGTATAAATAGGACATTTCCGTTCCCAAATCGTCATTTCTACCTACCTTCACCTCCTTGGGCGATTCTAGGCGATTCCGGGCGATTTGTGGGGAGTTCTTCGAGCTGCAATTATCTATCAACATCTTTGAGTTTCTAGTTCGGATTTATCAACGTTTAATCCTCTCCGCCGCTCCAAATCAAGGTAAAATTCTCACAACCCTAGATTTTCGGGATTTGGGGATTTTCCATCCGATCTCTTCGATCCAGCTTGTTGTTATGTTAGAGTATATCGATTACGAGTTATCTACCTTGGATACATGTTTTCCTATGGATTTAATGGTGTATTTCTGGAGTTCTTGAGTGTTTGGGATATTTGACTTGCGATTCACTATCCAAGAGAATTATTCCCGGAACACATGTATCGGGGTAGTATATTCGGGTGATTCCAACTTATTTTCATACCGATGGGGTTTTGATAATTGAATTACGAACTTGTTTAGGTTCGGAGTTGTTGAATCCTTCGATCTTGGTACCTTGTCGTTTGTACCCTCTCCTCTCGTTTCCAGGCAAGTGATTCTTGTGAAAGTTATGTTCTTAAATGTGAAAAGTAATGCATGTGATTGTGAGAGTTGCTTTCGTTCACTCCGAGAGGACTGACGGGTCGAGGAGGGTTCCGCTTATGTCGGTTCCGTGAACATTTGGGTTAGCCACTCCGAGATGATCCGACGGGTCGAGGAGGGATTCGCGCATTGTCGAGTCCACGGTTAATCAAGAGATATCATCATTTCCAAATATGTTTGGATAATTGTATTTTCCGGAAAATCATTATCATGGTTTTGAATTGGTGCATATGCTTTTATGTATAAGACTTGACATTTCACTTGTAATACTTGCCCTAACCCCTCTCGTGTGGGGAAAATTACTTTTGTGTTTTTCAGGTCCTAAGGAACTTTACGAGCGAGCGCCGGGACGATACGATGAGGATGGCGAGGCGTGATACTGTGGCTAGTTGTGTTCTACTTTGTTTGGTCGTTGTTCTCTTCGGTCCATTTTATCCTTATAATAATAAGTGGTACTCGAGTACTTTAGGAAAGTCCTTTTCCACTGTCGTACAACTTCTTGTATTTCTTCATCTTATTGTTTGTCCGTGGTTGAACTTCCTTGGTTGTATCGAGTTTATTGTTTCCCGAGTAGACTTTATTAAATGTAATACGTTGTGAGTGAGATAAGCCTAGTGAATCCCAGGTCGGGATTTACGGCGCTGTGATATTCTCCGAATATCTCGGGGGGTGTTACAAAATTTGGTATCAGAGCTTAGGTTTATGGATACCTAGGCTGTCGGATTGCTGGGTCTAAATGTACTATTCCAAGGACACAGTATCATCGCGCTGCCGTCATCTCGTACGACCGGTACTCGTAAGCTCCCTATCTTATTTACCCTCTTCATTCACTCACTATCATTCGATTATGGGACATGAGAAGTCCATATTGTAGACGGCATTGCTTCGAGCTATTCTTATGATTTTACTTACATTTTTCTTTAGAATGTCAACTGGTAGAGGACGTGGACGCGGCCGTGGTCGTGGTCGGGGCCGAGGCGTGGCGCGGCGGTGGAGCGACCATGTCCTCAGCTCGGTAGAAGGCTCGGCCTACGCCTAGCTTGTCGGACTCTATTCAACCTAGCACGGTAGTCATCGGGAGCCGTCAACCGGCCTGGGAACTTCTCAGGAGCCAACCGGATGTGGGTGTTGCCACCATATCGCAACAAGTGGCGAACCAAATGGCTCTTTTAACCTGTGATGCAAGCAACCAACCACCTCATTCTTGACCTGGGGCTGAGAAGTGGTTACAAGATGTTATTCGTATGCGCCCTCCCCAATTTATTGGTGCAAATGATCCGATCGGCTGGGAAGATTGGATTAATGAGATGAATAAAGTTTTCATGACCGTGAATTGTCCAGAGGCACGTAAGGTGCCAGTTGCTCAGTACTTCCTATCAAGGGATGCGGCTAGCTGGTGGCAAGTTGTTGCACCTCAGGATCGTGAGGTTTCATGGGACGAGTTTAAGGAATTGATGGAGGCCGAGTTCTGCCCGTGGCCTGTTCAGGAGGCCAGGATTCGAGCCTTTTATGAAGCTAAACCCCAGGATGTCCCTGTATCTCAGGCAATCATTGAATACAACCGTAAACTCAACCATGTGAAAAATCAAGTGAGGGAAGAGAGAGATAGAATTCGTCACTTTGACATGCGAATGAAGCCAAAAGTTCGGCACTATATGTCGGGCTTCGCTTGCGCCACATTGAAGGAGTATCAAGATAGGGCACTAGCCTATGATATGTCCTTCACACCTACCGAAACGACAAGTGAGAGTAAGAAGTAGAAGACCACTGGAAAGTTTTCTAGCGGTAGAGGTGGCAACCATGGGATCGCATCGGCAAGCTATACAACCAAAGGGTCTTCCTGCATCGGGAGGTAAACGGAATTTCGTGCTGGTGCTAATGCGTCCAACCGGGTTGTGACATGTTTTAATTGTGACATGGGGCCATATTAATCGTGATTGTGGTCTACCCCCATTGAAGTATTTTAAATGCGGCAAGGAAGGCCACAGAGCCAAGTACAGTGCGTAAGACGAAACCCCACTTGAACTCGTGCAACGGCCCTACGGAGAACCGAGTGTTAATCAGAAGTCATCTACGGGTCAACCATCCCAGAGTTACGGTCGAGGCAGAGGCCGTGGTCAGTCTGTTAGAGGGGGAGCTCCCAGTGCTGGTTCGGTGCAACCTCGTGTCTATGAGATGAGGAAAGCTGGAGATCCCGAGGCTACCGTGGCAACAGGTATCATTTCTCTTTTGTCTCATCCAGTTAGAGTGCTTTTTGATTCTGGTGCTTCTCATTCGTTCATCTCTTTGGATTGTGTGCGTCGATTGAATATTGAGGGCTTGTCTCCTTGTGAGTCCTTTGTGGTTAAGTTGCCCAGTGGTGATAGGATCGTGGGAGACAAGGAAGTTAGAGATTGTCCGGTGTTAATCGCTGAGAGAGTGTGGTTTCCGAATTTGATAGTCGTAGACATTGTTGATGAAGATCTAATCCTCGGTGACGATTGGCTCGATAGACACGGTGCGGTAATGAATTATCGCACGAAGATCATATCAATGTTAGCCAAAGACGGTACCGAACACCATTTTGCGGGGTACAAGAGGGGATGTCAGAAATTTTTGATTAGTGCCTTGAAGGTGACAAAACTTATTAGAAAGGGTTGTGTTGGATATTGGTGTTATGCCATGAAAGTCGAAGATGGGAAAGTTGAACTTCCCTCGATTCCTATTGTAAGTGATTTTCGGATGTTTTCCGCATTTAATTACCGGGACTACCACCGGGACGGGAAGTTGAATTTACAATTGATTTGGAGTCAGGAGCAACCCCGATTTCTAAGGCACCGTACCGTATGGCACCTTCAGAAATGCAAGAGTTGAAGAAACAACTGGGAGAATTGTTGGATAAAGGGTATATTAGACCCAGTGCCTCGCCATGGGGTGCACTGGTCTTGTTCGTGAGGAAGAAAGATGGTTCACTACGTTTGTGTATTGATTATCGGGAACTGAACAAAGTGACCATTAAGAATAAATACCCTTTGCCGCGTATCGATGATTTGTTTGATCAATTGCAGGGAGCCGCGGTGTTCTCGAAAATTGATTTGAGGTCCGGTTACTATCAACTTCGCATTAAGGAATCCGATGTTCCTAAGACTGCTTTCCGTACGAGGTATGGACACTATGAGTTTGTGGTTATGCCTTTTGGGTTAACCAACGCACCGACAATATTTATGCAATTGATAAATAAAATATTTATTGAGCATCTTGATAATTGTGTAGTCGTTTTTATCGATGATATTTTAGTTTACTCTCGAGATGAAGAGGAACACGCTCGGCATTTGCGATTGGTGTTGGAGGTTTTGAGGACTCGGCACCTCTATGCAAAGTTTTCTAAGTGTGAATTCTGGCTGAGGGAAGTCATGTTTCTCGGACATGTGATTTCAGCGGAAGGGGTTCGGGTAGATCCCCAGAAAATTGAGGCAGTGTTAGATTGGGCTCCACCCAGGAACGTGAAGGAGGTTCGTAGCTTTTTGGGTCTGGCCGGATACTACCGGAGGTTCGTCGAGGGGTTCTCCAAACTTGCTCGACCACTTACTCAATTACTCGTAAGTCCGAAAGGTTCGAATGGAATGAAGAGAGACAACAGAGTTTGAAGAGGCGAAAAGGCGTCGACTACCGCGCGGTTTTAGCCCTACCCTGGGAGTCGGTGGGTATTCGGTTTATTGTGACGCATCAGACAAGGACTCGGGTGAGTACTCTTCCAGCATCATAAGACGATTGCCTATGCTTCACGGCAACTTAAACCGTATGAGCTGAATTATCCTACCCATGATTTGGAATTAGGCTTTGTAGTGTTTGCATCAAGATGCGGCGTCACTATTTGTACGGTTCTTCATGTCGAATTTATACCGACCACAAGAGCCTAAAGTATATTTTTAGCCAGAAAGAGCTGAATATGAGACAACGACGTTGGTTAGAGCTGATAAAGGATTATGATCTGGAAATCCTTTACCATCCAGGAAAGGCTAACGTTGTAGCTGATGCGTTGAGCCGGAAGTCGATATCTCTTCATATGCTTGAGGCCCTTACGCCTCAAGTTAAGATCAGACGGGAGTTAATTGAGCAGGGAGTCGAAGTACGGATCCAACGGATTCAGGGTCAGATGTGTACTCTTGAGGCTATTCCGTCCTTGATCGACGACGTCAGGGAAAAACAGGAGAATGACCCAATGCTTGTTCAACTGAAGGCGGACGTGGAAAAAGGGAAAGCCCCTGGTTTTATGATCCACGAGGATGGCATTTTGAAATTTCAAGGTAGGATTTGTGTTCCGAATGACTCAGAGCTGAGACAGAGAATACTCCGAGAAGCCCATGCTACACCTTACTCGATCCATCCTGGGACGAGTAAAATGTACAAGGATCTTAAAAGGAGTTTTTGGTGGAATAATATGAAGAGAGATGTCACCGAGTTTGTGTCAAGGTGTTTGACATGTCAACAAGTCAAAATTGAGCATCAACGGCCGGCCGGGCTGTTGAAACCTCTCCCTATTCCCGAATGGAAATGGGAGGATATTACCATGGATTTCATCACCGAGATGCCGAGGACTAAGTCAGGGATGAATATGATTTGGGTGGTTGTTGACCGATTGACTAAGTCGGCACATTTTCTTGGCATTAAGGACACGTGGGGACCGGAACGATTGTCCCGGATTTTTATATCGGAGATTGTGAGATTACACGGTACGCCAAAGTCTATTGTTTCCGATCGTGATGGCCGTTTCGTGTCGCATTTTTGGAAGGCGGTCCATCAAGCCTTGGGCACCGAATTGAGGTTGAGTACTTCCTTCCACCCTCGGTCAGCGGTCGAGGCGAGCGGACGATCCGGACATTGGAAGATATGCGAGGGCGTGTGCCCGGGATTGGAGTACCGATTGGGAAATACACCTACCGTTGATCGAGTTCACTTACAATAATAGCCGCATGCATCGATCAAGATGGCACCTTTTGAGGCATTGTATGGTAGGCGGTGTAGATCTCCACTTTGTTGGGATGAAGCTTGATTTAGTCGGGACGGAACCCGATATGTTGATGGAAACTAAAGAGAAGATTTCCATCATCCGAGACCGATTAACCGCTCGAGTCGACAAAATCCTACGCCGACAATCGTCGTCGGCCCTTGGAATTTGATGTGGGTGATCATGTCCTACTCAAAGTATCACCGACTAGAGGAGTCTTCGTGTTCGGAAAAAGGGGCAAACTTAGTCCGAGATATATTGACCTTTTGAGATTCTCGACAGAATTGGGGAACGGCCTATCGATTGGCTTTACCTCCAGCCCTTAGCCATGTTCACGGTGTGTTCCATGTTTCCCAACCGAGGAGGTACGTCACGACCCGAGTCATATCATTGATTACGGGGACATCGAGATCGCAGAGGATGTCACATTTGAAGAGAAGCCGGTGAAAGTACTAGAGCATCGAGTAAAACAACTCCGGCACAAAACCATACCGTTGGTTAAAGTTCAGTGGTCACGACACGGAGTTGAGGAAGCGACGTGGGAAACCGAAGAGAGCATGCGCACTAGATACCCCGAGTTATTCATTTCTTAAGTTTCGGGACGAAACTTCATTTTTAGAGGGGGAGGATGTAATACCCGTACTTTTTGTAAATCTTCTACTCTTGTACTTTGTAATTTTTACGCTCGTATAAGTGTTTGGTAAGCTTATATGGATCTTGGAACTCTTGTCAATTGGATTTACCCCTTTTCTTGTTCGGATCGTCGCTGTTTTCGGATCCTTGATGCGATCCTACTACCTCCGTGTAATGGGTAGCGCACGCTACGCACACCTTGTAGCGCACGCTAATTTAGTGAGGGTAGCGCACGCTATCCATTATCATTAGCGCACGCTACTAAGGTATTGGGGGCGGACAGTCCAGTAGCTACTGGACTGGAAAAGGGAGTTCCTAGCGTACGCTAGGTGTGACTGGTAGCGTACGCTAGATTTTGATGGTAGCGCACGCTACGTTACTAGAGTAACGTGCGCTAAAGAGAGCAGAGCTGGGGACAGTAGGTTCTGGACTGGACACTGACTACCAGGTAGCGCACGCTATTAGAAGTAATTAGCGCACGCTAATTGGGGTCACTAGCGCACGCTATGAGCAGGTGTTAGCGTACGCTAGCGGGCGGGCGAGGCTCTTGGATTGCTCGGTGAGTCCAATAGCGCGCGCTATTTTTCATGGCTAGCGCACGCTAGTCCCTATTTAGTATAAATAGGACATTTCCGTTCCCAAATCGTCATTTCTACCTACCTTCACCTCCTTGGCGATTCTAGGCGATTAGGGCGATTTGTGGGGAGTTCTTCGTGCAATTATCTATCAACATCTTTGAGTTTCTAGTTCGGATTTATCAACGTTTAATCCTCTCCGCCGCTCCAAATCAAGGTAAAATTCTCACAACCCTAGATTTTCGGGATTTGGGGATTTTCCATCCGATCTCTTCGATCCACTTGTTGTTATGTTAGAGTATATCGATTACGAGTTATCTACCTTGGATACATGTTTTCCTATGGATTTAATGGTGTATTTACGGAGTTCTTGAGTGTTTGGGATATTTGACTTGCGATTCACTATCCAAGAGAATTATTCCGGAACACATGTATCGAGTAGTATATTCGGGTGATTCCAACTTATTTTCATACCGATGGGGTTTTGATAATTGAATTACGAACTTGTTTAGGTTCGGAGTTGTTGAATCCTTCGATCTTGGTACCTTGTCGTTTGTACCCTATCCTCTCGTTTCCAGGCAAGTGATTCTTGTGAAAGTTATGTTCTTAAATGTGAAAAGTAATGCATGTGATTGTGAGAGTTGCTTTCGTTCACTCCGAGAGGACCCGACGGGGTCGAGGAGGGTTCCGCTTATGTCGGTTCCGTGAACATTTGGGTTAGCCACTCCGAGATGATCCGACGGGGTCGAGGAGGGATTCGCGCATTGTTGAGTCCACGGTTAATCAAGAGATATCATCATTTCCAAATATGTTTGGATAATTGTATTTTCCAGAAAATCATTATCATGGTTTTGAATTGGTGCATATGCTTTTATGTATAAGACTTGACATTTCACTTGTAATACTTGCCCTAACCCCTCTCGTTTGGGGAAAATTACTTTTGTGTTTTTCAGGTCCTAAGGAACTTTACGAGCGAGCGCCGGGACGATACGATGAGGATGGCGAGGCGTGATACTGTGGCTAGTTGTGTTCTACTTTGTTTGGTCGTTGTTCTCTTCGGTCCATTTTATCCTTGTAATAATAAGTGGTACTCGAGTACTTTAGGAAAGTCCTTTTCCACTGTCGTACAACTTCTTGTATTTCTTCATGTTATTGTTTGTCCGTGGTTGAACTTCCTTGGTTGTATCGAGTTTATTGTTTCCCGAGTAGACTTTATTAAATGTAATACGTTGTGAGTGAGATAAGCCTAGTGAATCCCAGGTCGGGATTTACGGCGCTGTGATATTCTCCGAATATCTCGGGGGGTGTTACATGATTCACCTCCCAACTCTTTCAAGCATAACAGAGGAAGAAGAAGTAGAAAAGACAAATGAAATACCAGCTGCAGACTACTCATTCAACCTAAGGACAAACAATTCTTTGGGACTTACCAAAACTCCACTACAGTTGGTAAGAAAAGAAGTTTTATATTACTCCTTAATTAACATATATGAGGAATGGAGAGAACTTAAAATGCTTACCTTCTCTCAACTAATAAGTTTTGTGGAGAGAAGTACTTGGGAGCACCCTATTGCTGTAGAACAGCTTGTTTTGTATTTCTGTCAAGAGACGGAGGTGGAAAATTTACTAGAGGAGAATTAGTTCATCTCCCACTTTAAACAGAACATGGACCGATTCATCCTTCAAGTAATGAAAGATGTCCTCCAAGGAAGAATATTTGTTGGTCAGGATGAGGGAAGAAAGGAGAAAGAAGGAGAAAGAAGAGTGAATAAAATCACTACTATTGTTGAAATTTAAGAAGCAGTTGAAAAGGAGAAAGATGAAGAAAATGCTGGAGTTGAAAAAATAATAGAAGAGACAGAAGTTGAAAAACAAGTTGAAAAATAAAAGGAGGATGAAAAAGAGAAAACCAAAGAGGTTAAAACGGAAGTAGTGGGAGAGAAAGAGGAAGAAGTTGAAGGTGATGAAGAAGTTGAATAGGTAGTTGAAAAGGGAGTTGAAGAAGCTGTTGAAGAAGAGGAGGAGGAAGAAAAGGGAGAAGAAAAAGAAGAAAAGAAGGATGAGGAAAAAAGAGATGATGAGGATGATGCACCTGACCAAGCATCTAGATCTCATCAGCCATCAAAAGAGGACAAGTCAGGTACCCCAGATAAAACTCCATCAGATCAGAAAGCAGCTAATAGGAGCCTCCCTTCATAGAAGTCAACAGCCAGGAAGTCGGCGCAGGAAGGCTCAGGTGAAAACACTCATCAACTGTCACCTGAAGTCCAACTATCACCTGAGGTTACTGATATGATCAGACGACTTGTGGAAGAAACGGTTGCAAAACTCCTGACAACCAAAGTCAATCCTGACTAAATGCCAAATGGACACTCTGATCAACAGTAAGGAACCCTCTCCAACACCTTCAAATTCAAGAATGCCACTTGGCATGTCTGATTTCATGCACAAGGTGGAGGAGTATCTTGCTTTGATTGTTGATGCTCGCAAAAAGGGGGAAGAAAGAATGCAGAGGGAAACAATGAATAAGGGGGAAGGCAGACGAGAAATAAGACAAGACCTCTCTATAATTCAGGCAGGAAGTTCAAGACAAAAATGAAAAGAGCTAGCTGCACCTGAAGACCCTCTTGCAGCCAAGAGAAAAAGGACCAGACAAGAGTATGAAGTAAGATATCAACGGGAAGGCAAAGAACTCCATTATGTAGAGGAATTGTTTCCTGTTGAGGCAGAACCAATGTGGTGTAGTGCAAGAAAGAAATTTATAGAGAAGTATTACCAGTGGGAAATACTTCAAGACAAAGACTGCTCACCACAGCAAACTTTCATAAACTTCATGGAGATGAACCATCCCAAACTTTGGAAAGTCCTGAATAAATATGCTGAAATGAATTTCGATGCATATCCCATGATTCCATATTTTAGACCTAAAGAAGTACCTACTCTCATGAATGGAGAACTAGATGAGATTGCTCTTCAGAAAGAAATAAAAAAGATATGCATTGAAAATAAGTTTTCATCTCCTGAAGAACAACAGTTTGCCTCCCAGGTAGTCAAGAAGAAATATGGGTTAGCCCCAGTAACAAAGAGACCTATTGGAACCAAGCCATTGAAATTACTTCCTCCAGCAAAGCAGGAGATTAGAGGAAGAGGCATAGGGAGAGGGAGATGAAAGATGAATTTACTTTTAATTTACTTGTAACTTTTGTCTTGTAATTTTTGTAATACTTGTAATTTTTAGCTTACTTGTATTTTGTTTCATTCAAAAACTGCACTGTAATGTAACATCTATGAAAAAGTTTATAACAGTCACTTGAATGACAACCACTAGTTGTCTCAAAAAGACTGAGTTTTACTTGTGTCTTGCACTTTATTTTTCTGCAGACTTGCTTACATTTGAAATGCTTTAGTTTTGCCATCATCAAATTAGGGGGAAATTGTTAGGAATACTTGTTAGATTTTGATGATGTCATCCCTGTATTGTGATGTATGTTCTAAATACTTAGCATTGTAAAGAAGAACCAAATGAGTATCTTCTATAGGCCTTAAAATTGAGGATAAGTCCTCATCAAGTGTTGATCAGTAAGAAAATCGACTAAGTATAGAAGTACCAAAATATCAGAGAAATTCACAGGTAAGTCCATTATCAGACGAGTTTTTGGTCAACGCAAATATCAGAGAGGTTTGACCAAAACCCAGCTGCAGTTAAGTTCTGAAGAAGGCGATATCGCTGTTTGGAGATGGAGTTATAAAATTCTTTCGCGTTGCGGAAGCGATTTAAATAACGTTGCAGAAAATAAATCGACACAGAATTTATAGAGGTTCGGCCAAACGTGCCTACGTCCTCTCTCGGTATCTTTTTCTATAGGCTAAAGATAAACCTCTGAACCTCTCTTCTATCGGTCGAGGGATAATCGTTACAAACTTATCTTTTATCGGTCCGAGTAAACCGTTCAATCACTTGTCTTTATGTCGGTCCAAGTTAAACCATTTTCCTTTTCTATTGAACAAGGAATCAACCAATCTAGCTTTCTATGGGTACTAGATAAACCTCACGTAGATATCGATTATGATTCTAACAATGCCGTATCCTTGATCCTAATAACACCGAATCTAATCGTATCATTTCTTTTACCTCTCGTGTATGATTTTCGTATATCACACTCAAACCTTTGAAAATATAAGCACAATTACAACAACAATAAAATGTATATAAATATCTGATCAATGTATCGATTGCTTGAAGTTGTTGTATGTTTAATACCATAGGAAGTGGTATTTATAGGCTCCAAAGCCGTAACTAGACGTTAGCACTGCAGCCTTCTTTACGTACGTTATTACCCCTCTCTAACGTACGTTAGCTTCGTTACGTACGTTAACAATAATATATTACGCACGTTATGATCCATGCAAATCAGTCCAGTAGCTTCTGTCTTCTGTGTTACGTATGTTAGAAATTTCCCATTATGTACGTTATATGTAGTCAACATGTCCGTTGTATGCTGACCTATGTCATGACGTCATCTCCAACGTTCACCTTATTTGAATTCAGAAACATCACATTACGTACGTTATACCAACACTGTTACGTACGTTGTATTGCCTACGTTGCGTACGCTATACATCACGTGTTGCGTACGTTAAGCATGTTAGTTCCAGCTTTTTGCGTCTTCGACTTCTTCGTTGTTTTTGTTTCGCTTCTTTGTTGTTTTCCTTTGTTTAACAACTAATCATCAAAACTCGATTAATGAATATTTGGAATAAAATATTCCAACAATCTTCCCCTTTTTGATGATTACAAAACAACACCTCGAATTGGATAAAACTTGCAAAATAATATATATATATATATATATATATATTTGCACGAATCAAAGTTTTCGGCTTTAATCGTTTCGTTAGTTTCTCCCATCTTTTGTTTTTTTCTTCTTTTCAACTTCTTCTTTTCATGTTTCAACTTCTTCGTGTTATTTTTCGACTTTCTCCTTTTTATTTTTCTTTCACCCTTTTTACTTTTTATTTTTCTCGTCATTCTTCCATGACGCTTTTTATCCCATTCAATTCTTTTCTGCCCTTTTTTGTTGTCAGCAAAAAGTGTAAATCAAAGGATACCAAATGATGATCAAATATGTTATGATATAATATGCATAAAATGGGTAAAATCCCCTCCGACACAAATCTCCTCTTTAAAAATATAAACCCCCCTTGAGTAAAATATTTGATGATAAAAATTAATTTTTATTTTTTGGGATCCAACCGATAGTTGGTTTTTCTCTCGAGACATAGACGATATTCGGAATAAAAGTTTCTTTTGGAATCAAAATCTCTTTGGTTTTTATCGTCCGTCGTGGGCTTTTGCAACTCATAAAATGATGCCCAATTTCTAAACATTTTTCACATTGGGTATTTTGGAATTTATGGATTCATTTCTTAAATGTGGTTTGAATCCTAACCCTTGTTTATTTAAAGTAAACTTTTGAGCCGAGAGCATTTGTTCAAATTTTTCGTTTTCAAACGAAAATTTCTTCGTTAAATTTTTAAGTTCGATTTCAACTTTCAAAAGATCATCCTTTAAAATATTTTTATTTTCAACGCATTTTGAATGATCGGTTTCGATAAATTTCCCTTTTTCATGAATTTTGAAAATTTCGGTTTCCAATAATTTATTTTTAGAATGAAGCGATTTTATTTTACTTAAAGCATTTTGATAATCCATTTGCAATAATTCAAATGCTTCAAAAAGTTCATCGTAGGAATTACTTACTTGACGTTCGACTTCGCTATCGTCGAATGAACTTCGGGCCATAAATGCGAGGTTATTTTGATTAATGAAATCTTCATCCTCGTCTTCGTCACTTCACGTGGCAATTAGAACTTCGTTCTTTTGATTTGCTCGGCAATTCTTCGCGAAGTGGCCTGGTTTACCACATAATCGACAGTTGTTGTCGAATTTCTTCATTCCACCCGAGATGTCTTTCTTTCTCCGGTTTAATAAGTTTTGGAACTTATTAATATTCTTGGCATAATATGCCGATTCTTCGTCACTTTCGTCCACCGGGATTTCTTCTTTGTTTCTCGACATCTTAGCCTTCATGACTATCGTTCTTTCCTTAGGCTTCGGCTTGGCATTCCGAGATTTTAGGACAATCTCGTAGTTTATAATTGAACCAACGAAAGCACTAAAATTAAGATTTTTTAAATCTTTTGATTTCATTATTGCCGTCACCGTTCCGTCCCATTCTCGAGGTAGTGATCGTAGGATCTTTTTAACTTTTTCACTACTCGAAATGGGTTTTACATAACATGCCAATCCATTCATAATGACCGAAAATCGGTCGAGCATAATTATGATGGATTCTTCTTCTTTCATTTGGAATAGCTCGTAACCGTGAAGAAGCATGTTGATCTTCATCTCCTTGACTTGAGACGTTCCTTCATGTGTGACTTCAAGCATTTTCCATATTTTTTTTGCACTATCACATGAGGATATCCAGTTGTGTTCTTCCGGATTTAATGCACAATATAATAATTACGTGGCTTTGCAATTGTAGTGGTCGTTTTTCCAATCGGCATCATCATACTCTTCAAACGTTTTGAGAGTTCTGTTCGAGTTCATTGGAATTTTGGGACCAAGACATATGACTTTCCATAATTTGATATCGTAAGCTCGGAAGAAAATAGACATTTTCTTCTTCCAAGTCATGAAGTTAGATCCATCGAAAAATAGAGGTCGACTTAGAGCAAGACCTTCGATCGGGGCAACTTGAAACGCCATTTGGATCTTCTCCTTGGATTTTAAGCCGCTTCTAGGAGGTACCACTCCGATACCAATTGTTGGAGCAAGATTGGTCGGTATCGCCGTTTGGAGATAGAGTTATAAAACTCTTTCGCGTTGCGGAAGCGATTTAAACAACGGTGCAGAAAATAAATCGACACAGGATTTATACAGGTTCAACCAAACATGCATACGTCCTCTCCCGGTATCTTTTTCTATAGGCTAATGATAAACCTCTGCATCTCTCTTCTATCGGTCGAGGGATAACCGTTACAAACTCGTCTTCTATCAGTCCGAGTAAACCGTTCAATCACTTGTCTTTATGTCGGTCCAAGTTAAACCGTTTTCCTTTTCTATTGGACACGGAATCAACCAATCTAGCTTTCTATAGGGACTAGATAAACCTCACGTAGATATCGATTGCGATTCTAACAATGCCGGATCCTTGATCCTAATAACACTGAATCTAATTGTATCCTTTCTTTTACCTCTCGTGTATGAGTTTTCGTGTATCACACTCAAACTCTTGCCAATATAAGCACAATTACAACAATAATAGAATGTATATAAATATTTGATCAATGTATCGATTGCTTGAAGTTGTTGTATGTTTAATACCATAAGAAGTGGTATTTATAGGCTCCAAAGCCTCAACTAGCCGTTAGCACTACAACCTTCTTTACGTACGTTATTACCCCTCTCTAACGTACGTTAGCTTCGTTACGCACATTAACAATAATATGTTACGTACGTTATGCTCCATGCAAATCAGTCCAGTAGCTTCTGTCTTTTGTGTTACGTACATTAGAACTTTCCCATTACGTATGTTATATGTAGTCAACATGTCCGTTGTATGCTGACATATGCCATGACGTCATCTCCTACGTTCACCTTGTTTGAATTCAGAAACATCACATTACGTACGCTATACCAACACTGTTACGTACGTTATATTGCCTACGTTGCGTACGCTATACATCATGTGTTGCATACGTTAAGCATGTTATGTCCAGCTTTTTGCATCTTCGACTTCTTCATTATTTTGTTTCGCTTCTTTGTTGTTTTCCTTTGTTTAACAACTAATCATCAAAACTCGATTAATCAATATTTGGAATAAAATATTCTAATAGATACATCAGAAAAGTATTTGGTCAAATAGAAATATCAGAGAGGTTTGACTAAAACCCAACTGCAGACGAGTTATCAGATGAGGTCTGGTCAAAACAAGTATCAGCTGAAGTTTGACCATCAGATCAGAGAACATCGATCAGGTCAGAGAACTTCAGTCAGATCAGAGGCCTTTTTCTCAAAGAACTTTAGTCAGATGAGAGGACTTTATCTCAGAGAACTTCTACACAGAGAAGTGTTACATCAGAGAGGGTTAACCGCACATCTGACAGGTTTGACCAAAGGATCAAATGAGTTCTCAGATAAGATATCAGCCAAGTTTAAGAAACTCAGTCCACGTCAGCAAGCGTTGAAGTCAACAATAATGGAAATGCACATGCAGACGTAAGGAGACAAACCGAAAAGATTCCCGGAAAATTAGGAATAAAATATTCCTTGAGATCCGCATTCTGAAGACTTATGAATATAAAAATCAAGGAAAGCGGCGCGACCAAAAGAAATCTTTCCAACGGTCGGAATTGAAAAGAGAATCAAGTCGTGCAACGGAGTGATAAGATAAACAAAGAAGTCCACTCTCCAACGGACCAATTTGTTACAGTGATGCAACGGCTATGAAGAGAAGCTCAAGATTCGTACTATAAATATCTGAAGATCAGAATGAGCAAAGCACGATGTGAACAATACTTACAAGCAATCTAAGCAATTTAAGCAATCAATTCTATCAAGAGAACTATAGCATCGTGAAGAGCAAAGTTTCAAAGATCATATTCTAAGAAGCTCTTGAAGTTGGAGAAGACAAACACTCTTGTCTTTAAAGCTGAGTACGGGGTACTTATGTGAACGAGGTTTCAAAAGTTTAGCGACTAATAAGGCATCCACGGGTTCTTGATTGGAAGGTGATAGACAGCTCGAGATTTGTTGAGGCATCCATGGGTTTTCGATCAAGAGATGCTAGGTAGTAAAGGGAGTTGCAACGACCACGGGTTTTCACGTTGGAAGCTGTTGTAACTGGTTTGAATCATTGTAACGTTTATCACTGGTTGAAAGTTATAGCGAATTCATCTCCAACTGGTTTGGAGAAAAGTGGATTAGTAGATGATTACCCCACCTCTGAAACCACTATAAGTGCTTGTGTGTTTTACTGCATTCATCATACTTAACTGTTGCATTCATATTTACTGTTCCATTTATCAGTCAACTGTCTTCCGCATTGTCAAGTCTTTACAGTTGACATAAGTCACCTGCAGTTGATAGAAATCACCTGCAGTGCTACTAGCTGTGCTTCCGCACTACTCATCTGCAGCTAAGGTTTATTAGCTGCATATTATACAACTGAAGAAACTCACCTGACTTTCAGGAAAAGAGTTTAATAAGTCTATTCACCCCCCTCTAGACTTATTCCTGACGACTTGTGACCTACAGGTAATCCCAGCAAACAACTTCCTCCAGCTCTCTCAGCCAGTGATCCCACATCGGTGTCTCAAAAAAACCATCGAACTTTGGCGGGTGCATCTTCGCCACCTCCTGTAGCCATCTATCTCCTCGATTTCCCAAGTCCGGGATGCCTTGCTGTCTCTCTCCCGGCTGCAATCCTACCGTCACTTGCATTCTGTCCACAACTTGAGCAAATTGGGTCATTTGATTGACCACTTGACGAAGGATGTCAGGAACAGCAGGTTCGGCATTCGTTTCCATGGTTTGCTCTTGTTCATTGTTGACAGATTCATGTTGTTCGCCAGAACTGTAGTTAGCCTGATCTGACAGCGAATCAGGAATAGATGGTGAGGCTTCCCTCTCAGCATTTCTACATCCGTGTCCATGATCGTGACCACGTCCACGTCCTCCTCTTAACATACTGTAAGCATAATTACTCAATATACAGGGAACAATACTGTCCTTACGTTCAATTATAAAAAGGTACAACATGTAAAGGGCTAGATAGAGTTTAGGATACTTACACCCACTGCTCACATGAAGACGTAGGCAATACAGTGATGTTATTCGCAGCCGGTTAACTCAAAAAGACACACCTGAACCCTTAATTTAACCCAACGGCCAAGATATCCATAATCTTAGCTCTGATACCATATTATGTAACACCCCGAGATATTCAGGATTATTACAGCGCCGTAAATCCTTGATATAAGGATTTACTAGGCTAAGAATTTAAAAACGACATTATTAAATACCAAACATAAAATTCATTATTACATCACAAGACTGGAAAGTACAAATTGGCCGACACCTGAAAGTAAACCCCAAAAGATAAACAAAATGACAGCGTACTCGAGTACTTATTAAAACAAAAACACAATCCGACAAATCATCTCGGCCGTAACATCACTCTGCACCCTCGTCATCAAGCAGCTCTAGTGGTTGTTTCCCCACCCTCCTGTATCCTGAACATACAACAAATGTCCACCCCCGAAGGGGTTAGCACAACGATGCTAGTACAGGTACGATAATTATACAACAACATATTATTCAACATCTTACGAAGAATAATGACAACATCATCAATGGCAACAATACCAACGAGTCTCTACTACGATAAGACTCACCATACACAACATGATAACCACAACATGATACAACATACATATGGTAATTCCGATGATCCAGCATTCACTGCATAGATCCCAAGATGATCCCATCGGACCAACACGAGGTGCAAAAACCTGTCCAATGATCCAGTGCACGCTAGCATAGATCCTAAGATGATCCTGTAGGACCAACATGAGGTGGACATACAACAACGACACATATGCACGACAACATGTATAACATCAATACATAAAACGTAATTGAAGTACTTACCTTAGAAAGATGGCAAGAGATAAATACTTTAACGACTTCAACAAACTCGAAGGCCGCCCTTTCGATCAACCATTCGCAAAGCTCGAACCTTACACAGTAACTAATGACAAACTCAACTTACGTAACAATACTATCACACGAACATGCTAAACGTTCTAATGATGATCAATGCTCGGCTGATTACCGGTTAACTACTCCAAGGACACTAAGTCGAATGAATACCATGCTACTTGTGAAATGAAGGGTCCTAACGAGGATAACACGTTGGTGTCTACGGGTTTTCAAGCACATTCAAATCATTGCAATTAACTTCCAAATCTGCCCATTAATTCTTAATACATGTATCGGTTATCTAGACGAATTTGTAACACGGTAGTACGCTCAACCAAATTCTAAGTTAATCCCACTTATGATTCTCGTTCTTCCAAAAGTAAACCCATCTAATCCAAGTCCTATGTTCACCACGATTGTTACAACATGATCATATCGTTCTAACCATTCATATGAAGATTATCAATCCGAACAACCTTTACAAACCCTGGATTATACTTTAAAGAACAATCCCTATGTTCATCATCTCGAATTCACCTAGTCTTGGTGATAACATACACAAATCGTTTATCACATAATAATCACAAAATCATCATCTCCATCATGTAATCATCACGAAATCATCGGCAATGCAGGTTATAATCTTTGAAAATCACATCCTTATGATAGGCATAATCAAGGTTTAACTATTACTAACGAAAAAACTAAGTTCAACCCATTCAATCCTCCAAAACTTGTTGTTCGATTTATAATGCTCATAATAAACTCAATAACCTTAGTAGCATTCCCATAATCATTATTAAGAACATGAATTCTAGGTTGGTAAAGCATCACATACCTTAATACGGAAGGAAACGACAAAACACTTGGTGGAACTCACACCGGATGCTAGAACACTAATCCCCAAAGCTCCTCGTCTTCAACAATCACATTCAGAGGCTGATATGAGGGGTTAATGTCGTGAGGGTGACTCTACAGGTCGGAAAAGTTGGATAATGGACGAACGGTAAGGTGAAAAATGAAATGAGGGTGATGTCCATTTATAGGAAATGACCTTTAACGTGCGCTATTTCTTCAGTTTAGCATGCACTAACGGGATCACAGCCTACTATCTCTTTCTGTCTTCGGCCTTACGTACGTTAAATAGACTTTACGTACGTTAATGCAACAATTAGTGTACGCTAACACCCTCTCATAGCATGCACTAACGACTTAACAAAGCTTACTGGCCTCACCATACTCGACTCTAGCGTGCGCTAGCATATCACTCATAGCGTGCGCTAAGCACCGTTGACTCAACTTTTCCAAAAGCCGTCCAGGTTCATCCCGACATGTCCCTATCTAATATCCGTGATCCGATCTCACCTACCAACCTTGTCTCAATCATGTTGACCACACGTAACGTACGCTACGTGTCTTATTCTGCATGCGCTAGCTCACACATTTTAGCGTACGCTACACGCGTGCGCTAATCACGTGTACATACATACATGCATTAACATCAATAGAATCATACACATGCCAATACTGGATTAGGAAATACGGAGGATCATAATACGCATTCCAGATGTCACAAGGGTCAAATACAGATAAAATACATATAAAATATCCGGATATTACAGGATCGGGGTCAGAGTTTTCGAGGGGGGTGGTGGGCAGTGAAAGATGAGAAATGGGACACTGAAACTCGTTATAAACCAACCTTAGCCGATGACCGAGAAGATGTCGTTGGCTAAACACCAACATGCGTCGTCGGCTAAACCCCAACAGTTGTCGTCGGCTAAAGGTGACACAACCGTGTTATATTAATTGAAACGGTCGTGTCCGCGGACAGGGGTTTCCGCTTGTTCTAGCCAAGTGCGACCCGACCATGTCAACGAACGACATGGGTCGGTTGCTGCACTTTAGCCGACGCCTGTGATGTTGTCAGCTATGCCCAGGACTTTAGCTGATGGCAATCGTCGGCTATATAATAACAACAACATCAGAGCCTTAGTTCCAAAATACTTTGGGGTCGGCTAACATGAATCAATATCTGAAAACGTCAAGTCGTCTCCAATAAAATAGTCCTATGAAAAGGCAAAAGTGATAGGTGAAAAGTTTAGCACGTAAAAAAAAGTAATAATAAATATGCAAAATAAGTAAATAATAAAAGTAAAAAAAAAATAGTAATAATCATTATGCAAAAAAAAAAATAATCTCAAACATAATCAACCACCCAAATTCTCTCCCTCCACGTCGTCCTATCCAACGCCATAACTTCTCCAATCCCAATAAACCCCATATCATTCTCAATCACTATTATCCATTTCTGTTTTGGTCTATATTTGAAGAAAAAAAACCATGAATCAATGGCTGCCGGGATTCGAATCAGGGCCATTTGTTGAGTTAATATGGTTGTTTTCCACTAAGTCATGTTTGTCATTCATACATTTGAATACATTTATTGATATTTTCGATATGAAAATTTAATTATATATATGTAATCATTATTTGTCAATATAAGACGTTAATTATATTAAATATTATAGAAAATATTTATATATTTATAATTAATTTTTAAAATAGATGAAAAAATTATCAAAATTTGAATTAATTGTAATTTTTTAACAAAAATAAAAAAGTTCATATAATAATTATTAATGATGAAAAATATCACTTTTTCGATTCATTCGAATTAAAAACAACAATGAATACCGTTTTGACTTATTTTTTGCATATTTTTTTAAGCACAACTAAACAAATATTTGATTGGAAATATTTTCTAAATTTGTAAATAAAACAAATATCTATGAAACTTTTACAAATGATATATCCTTTTAAGGCTCGTAGCCAGAATCACTACTTGAATTTGTCTCAGTGTTGGAGTTGATAATTGACAGCATATGTCTAAACTTTTCATCATCATCTTCATCAGAGTCTGCACGTAATTCATCTGTACCTACATCTATGAACCAACGTCGTCCACCATGTGTTATGCCGAGATTTATTCACCTCGACAGGCGATCGACTACAAGGCCGAGCGACCGAGTCCACAACCAATCATGCTATGGCGAACGCGCCTAAGTGGATATAACAGCCCACCTTCGAGTATCTAGCGATCAACTCTCAAGGCGATCGCCTTTGGCATCCAGCGACCGTCCAGTACCACGAACAGAGGCCTTCGTCCGTCGAAGACCACGAAGACTGAATCTCAAAGCAGCTCCCATGTGCAGATCCGCGACAGGCGCCGTATTTCATGGATCGTTGACCACAGCCTGTCACCACCTTATCACCTACCGACAAACCCGCCGAAAGGTACAAGGTGGGACCGCCCGTGACAGCGACTTAGACGCGTGCAGACATCTCATTGGACCGCACAACTGGCTGCCAGCAACTCTTGTGGACTTTAAGGGGACCAGCCCATGTGCTAAAAGACGATCGCCCGCTTATTATAATGCAGCAAAGGCGATCGTCCAGCAGGTCCCAGTCCTATAAATAGAGAACTTCCAGCAACTGGAAAAAGGTTCCAACTTCATTCACGGAAAGACATACAAACGCATACATTCCTTCAAGCTCTCGGTTTTCTCTCTTGGATCTACCTCGGGACTTCTCTCTCAGCACCTCCTACCCAGAAGACGGTCAGCAGAGACAAGAACTCCCTGCAGAACAGATTTAACGAGACTCATAAGCCTAGGAACTCCAACATACAGCTACTACACGCCGTGAGAGACTGTCGATTTCTCACAGCTGTCACAGCTCATCTACATTGTTACAAGAACCCACAGAGCATCACATCTGGTTCTTACGGCAATCTACACGCTCACTAGCTAAGATAACTAGAATCGTTACACTCATTGTAATAGTATTCTAACATTAATACTTGTATCCCAGAATATTTGTATTAATAACATCTCGCGAGAGCATTCACGCCTGGGACTAACAACCCCGGCAAATATTGTGTTATTTATTTTCTCTACGGAAGTGTTCTCGCACTTTGTTTGCTATCCTTCCATTCCAGCAATATTTATCTTCGGATAATATTTTCGGTAGCAACAATTGGCGCTAGAAGAAGGGGATCTAAACCTTCATTTTTATTCCTACCATCCCGAAGAACACTCACTGTTCTCGGGGCATATACTTGAAGTGACACTCACTGCGCTTCAAAGAAAACCTTCAGAATCATGACGTCCACCACTACATCGAAGAGAGCCGCTCTACGATCCGCCGGACACCATATCTCGGCCCAATCCGAGCCCCAGCCGACGGCAGAGGGAAGCCGCGGCAACACGAGACTCTCGATCCCACACCTGAGGGATGACGCCAGCCTCTCACTCGGCCAGTTCCAAACCGCGGAACAGATCGAGGAGGCTATGGCCATCCTAAAAGAGCGACGGAGAGCATGCGCGGCACCTGCTTTAACTCCATCAGCCATCCGCCGCGTGGGCAAACGGAAGTTTATAGGGCTACTGGGCGAACGATTGTCGGAAAGCACCGAGTCGCGAGAAAAGGCTTTCGCAAGGTCAGACGGTTCCGTATTCAGTCGCCTGAGAAGCGATCCATCATGGCGACCGGGGCATTCTGGCCCCAACCACGAGATGACGGAATCCGAGTCCGTCACCAGGAGTTCGGCATACCCAACTCCCAGCGAAACACGAGTCAACAGTTTGGCTCCTGCTCCGAACGCCAGGGGGTCAGTACTTGATCGCCTCGGATCCCGCTCCGAGCGCCTTTCCGCGAGCAGCCAAGCCGCGGCGATGGCCGCTATGCAATACCAGCTCGACGAGATAAAAGCACTTTTGGACACTGGGGCAAGCACCTGTAGAAAGATCATCGGACCAAACGAGCCACTCGCAGTCAACATAGAGCTCGCCCCCATGCAACCAAGGATCGCCCCTCCCAAAACACCTCTATATGAAGGGAGATCGGACCCCGAAACCCACCTAAGCAAGTTCCGGATCTACATGACCAGGTGTGGGGCATCAGATGCAACCAAGTGCCGAATCTTCCCGTTAACATTGGGTGAGCTGGCCCATAGGTGGTGCGTCTCACTACCACCGTGATCGATCATCTCCTTTGAGAAATTGGCGAATGACTTCACGTCATACTTCGTCGCTAAGGTCGCCAGACCAGAAGGCCACCACCGCATGATGAAAATCAGGCAGGGGAAAACGAGTCCGATGCAGATTATATCGACTGGGTGGACGAAATTGTCCTCACCGGCGAGCCCATCAGCGACGAGCTCGCTCTCTATTCGGTCCTGGGGGGATTCTACGGTCACTCACCCATGTTTAGACATCTGACGAAGGACATCCCCCCAACCTACGCGATCTTCCGCGCTAAGGCTGCCGACTTTCTGGCCAGGCAGAAGCTACTCACCCTCCGCCTAGGCGAGGAAATGCCACCTCCTGTCCGAAAGACGACGATCGCCAAAACCAAGAAGGCGGTCTCCAAGCCACCCGGCGATCTCAAGGACTTAGAGGATGTGGAAACCCATCTCCTCCACAAGTTCAACCGAACTCCGGCCCACATTTTCTACGCCATAAAGGGGCGCGAACCGCTGAACAAGCTAAAGGCGATAAGGGACCACGGTCATCTGGACCACAATCAATATTGTACCTACCATAAGAGTCCCGGCCACAGCACCAACCAATGCCACGACCTCCTCAGACAACTCTGGATATTGTTCGAGGAAGGCAAGTTGGACAGTTTATTGGCTTAGCCGGAGCCCCTAGCATTCTCCCAACACGATCGTCCGAGTCGAACGCGAACAGGCTGGAAAGCTCATACGAGGCGACCCCTCGATCATCCTCAGCGATCGTATCTACATGCTTCAATCAATAGAAGGGAACTTTGGAAGTCTCTCCCCGATTTCGCACCTCAGTGAACAAAAGGTTACTACCCGAGCTAACGCTTCGAAAAAGAGGATGACTCGGTGGCCCTCTAAAGTTCGTCATCGACATGATGGACCTAAGCAGCGATCGCCTCCTATAGCACAACGTATACCATCAAGGATCGTCATCTGACATGATGGTCCGAGGTAGAAGAGTGCCGCCATGGTCGCGAAAATCGATTAAACCGACGATCCATCCATGCAAGGTTCCTTTGGGCTTCGATCGTTCGCCCTTCGTTTAAATACGAGGCGGGCGTAGCCGAAGGTCTCTCCAAATCAAATCGGAGGACTCGCTTGCCATCTACAGTTCATCATCTAAATTGGTGGACTACGGCACGAGATCACCTCCCCCGCACAACGTACACCGTCGACGATCGGCATCTAACATGATGATCCGAGATAGAAGAGTGTAGCCATGGTCCTGGTGGTTGATGGAACCAACCGCTTCGGCCATGCAAGGTCCCTTTGGGCCACGATCGCCCACCCTTCGTTTAAATACGAGGCCGGCGTAGTCTGAGGGCCCTCCAAAATAGATTTGTGGACACGATCGCCCGCCCTCGAAGGTCTGTCACTTAACATGGTGGGTCCTTCACGGACAAGGCAACGCGTCCCTCCCCCGTCTCAACGTATACCGTCGAGGGTCGCCATCTTAGTAGCGGCCCGAGGTAGAAAAGAGCTAACACGCCACAGACGTGGAGTCGGTTAATCCGACGACGCCCCGCGCAAGGAATTCTCCAGACCAAGACCGCACGCCCTTCGTTTAAATACGAGGTGAGGCGCAGCCTACGGAGAACCCTATAAAATTAAGTGAGTCGCGAGAACTTAGCCATCAGATGGAATGTCGCTCGCGCACAAGACATGATCGTGGAGATCGGTCCATCGAACTCTGTGATCGTTCACGGTTCCTCAAGACCGAGATGGACGGCCTTCCTCGAGGATTCGACAAAATTGAAGACCGCTCACTCAATGATTTATTTTCGTCCCCTTACTTTCACTAAGTGAACAAAAACAAGGGGGAAGAGCGCGGAGATATATATACGACGATCGTCTCTATTTAACGACATACGGAGATCGGCATTTATCAGATGTTTGTGCAGCGATCAAATTTGTTGTAAAAGTTATCTATATGAGTTTATCAATTCACTTAGACCTACACACGCAACAATCTCTCCTCACACATTTGTACAAAGTCAAACAAAAGACTCAAAAAGCAATCATTAAAGTGATAAATCGGAGAATCAAACATTCTTTTCATTACTTGAAGTTTTAGAAATACATACATGGTCGCTCGAAGGCCTAAGTATTACAAGAAAAAGCTAAAGCAGTAAAAGAGAAGACCCTCAGGCCCGTGCCTGGCCTTCGCCTTCAACCTCCGGATCGGCCCGCGACCCCTTGCCAGCTTCCGGAGCGGCCTCCCCGTCCTCCGGAGCGTCAGGATGAATAAGGTTCGCCGGAGTTGGATACCAGCTCAGATCTACACCGATTTTTGCGAGGTCCAAGATCGGCACGGAGAAGTTAGGATGAAGGGGGTGCTCCAACGCATATGCCTTGAAGTTTTTGACTAGAGGGCCGACCTCCAATCCTCCCTTCTTAGCAGCTCGGAGCGAGTCAGCGAATGCCATGTAATAGGCAAACTCACTGACAAACTCCACATTAAGAAAGGGATTGGCCTTGGTCGCCTCTACCTCCCCTTTCAGCTCCGCCATCGCCTATTGCGCACCCTGGAGCTCGACCTCCCTTGCAGCCGCCTTTTCCCTCGACTCCGCCAGCTCGCTAGTCAACCGAGCGACAGTCACCTTAAGTCGATCGGCCTCCTTCTCAGTGGCCGTCTGCGAGCGTACGACATCTGTCATCCGGTCCCGGAATCAGTCAACCATCACCCGGGCTTGCTTGACATCCCGTCTCGCCAGCTCAAGTTCATGACTCGCCCGCTTAGCTGCATCCAAGGAGTCCTTCTCCATTGCCACAATCCTGTCGGCGAACTCCGCGTTCTCTTTCTGAGCCGCCTCGAGATCCGCCTGCAGGCGAGTAGTGGAAGGAAGCCCCTCAAACTCCTGCACAGCCTCGGCAGCCATCGTCGCCGCCTGGAGAGAAAGAGCAAAAACGGCTTGCATTGCACTCCCGGATCGCTGGCGAGCGATCGCATCTAAGTCCATCGTCCAGGCCTTCGTCAAAGCAGAAATGGCCCGGTTGACATACTGCGGAACATCGAATGCATGGCGAGGAGATCGGCTCGCCAGAAAATCCAACACCATCGGCGGGCAAGATGGGTTAGTACTGCGGATCCTGCATCAACAAAACAAAAGTTTGCATATATCCTACGCAAATGACGAAATTCAACTCAACAAACAAAGTCCACCTCTCGGATCTCTCGGGATCGCGGCCAAAGTATGGTTTCCCGCGAGGGGTTTCAGCCTCGGCGATCGCCATCTCCTGCAGGAAAGTCGCAGAGGGAGTAGGCTCATTCGCCGGGGGAACAACAATGATCGGAGGCGCGGCGATCGGCACCTCACTGGCAAGGGCAGAAACTGGAGTTTCTCCCAACCTCTGCCGTTTACGATTCGTCCGAAGCCCCTCCTCCCGAACTTCCTCCTCAGCCACGATCGGCTCTACGCGAGGCTCCACCTCCGGAATGATAGGTAACGCCACAGGAGGAGCCCGAGATAACTTCTTCTGGCGGAGACGACCCAAAACTCCAGGGTTCGACATAGCTATCTCCGATGGAGGCTCCAAGAAACGAGGAAAGCGGACTTCTGCAAAGAAGAACAACCAAACCACAGTTAGACATATTCCTCCAAAAGGACGATCGCCAAGCAATTGAAGATCGCAGAAACTCATACCTGATACCGAGAGATGTCTTGGGAAACAGAATAGCCGAGCAGACAACCAACGACTCTCCTTGTTAATCCAGTGAGCATCAAAGTCGTCGTCCGGCAAACTTCGTATCCGCTCCCATACGACCAGGAAATCAAAAGGTAGCTCGTCGATCGCCGGAATATGGAAACCTGCAAAGACGAAATCAAATTAGATCAGTTCAGAACACATACGAACAAAGGAAGAGTCTGAACCCTTACCCGGATTCCTCTTCCGAAAGCTAGTGGGGATCTCCAGCTCGCCCGTAGGATTGTCGCTCGCAGAAGCCTTCCACGCACCGGCGACCCAGAACCACTTCGCCGGGTAGCCCCGCACCTTGTTCGGGACTCCGAGGATCACCTGACCGGATCGACCTTGGATATGATAACCTCCGATCGACCCTTTCTAAGTCGTCATCTTGAACAGGTGGTTCATCTCGAATGGCGAAGGAAGGCAGTACAGTCGGTGACCGCCAAACAAGGTGAGAGTACATATGATCTGGAGCCAGGCATTCGGAGTCAACTGGAGCGGCACCACGTTCCAAGCAACCAGCAAGTTGGAGACAGAAAAAGACATAGGGAACCGTAGCCCAGCCTCCATGATAGCTTCATTCACGGAGACCATGCCCTCCGGAGGCTGATCGACTCGTTCATTCTCGGTCGGCACAAAGAGATCCACATCTGAAGGGACATGAAACTTCGTCCTCCAGACAGCCAGGTCCTTCTTGGTCGCCGAACTCCTGATTTGGCCAAGAGACCATAGAGATCGCTGCGCATCCCGAAATAGCGATCGCTTGGGAGGTTGATAAGGATTAGCGATCGAATACTCCCGATAATTGAACTTAGGAGACGGACCGGCCAACCTCTCCATAATTTCAGCAAAGGCCAGATAGGCCTGGCCAAAAGCACTGTGCTGCTCCCAGTAGGCCCTGACCGCCAGATCTCTCTCCATCTGCGAGCGTCTCCGCTCAACTTCCGCCTCCTTGGCGACATCGGCTTCATTGAACAATGCCTCGATTTCTACAGGGTCAATACTGACCTGGATAGCCTCGGCTGCCGTCTCCAGATGAAAATCTGTGGAGGATCCTCCCCGGGCAGTCGATGCCCCGACGGCGGAACTGGTGCCCACTCCGTGTGAAGATGTTCCAGACATTCTCGAAATAAAAAGAGGAGAGAAGGAGTGTCTTGTCTTACCAAGGATGGAATCAATCGACGATCGGCAGTCGGATCTCTCAGAAATATTCTTCAGCAAAATCCTTCTTTCTCCAGTAAAAAACGCATAAGGGTCTTAACCCTACAACCCAGCACCTTTTTATAGGAGATGGCAGGGACTTCTGTGTAATTAAAGAGAATCTCAGGGGTCGGAAGTGCAACCGTCGCAATTAATGCTCCCTTGAAACCCGTGACGCGTCGTTTCGAGGACACGCCAGACGAGGAGTCACGCTTAACCGTCGATATCCCCCAACAAGAACCCGACACGTGCCCCGGAGACTTTTCCACGTCCATTATCATTCCCACTCATTTCACCGACCAACCAGGTCGTCCAAATTCAGAATCAAACCGCTCAAAGACGATCGCCAGATCGGTAAAATGCAGAGTCGCTCGTCATAATTCAGCAATCGCCAACAAAACCACCTCACCCCACATTTCTAACATCGGAGAGAGTTGGGGGGCAATTGTTATGCCGAGATTTATTCACCTCGACAGGCGATCGACTACAAGGCCGAGCGACCGAGTCCACAACCAATCATGCTATGGCGAACGCGCCTAAGCGGAGATAACAACCCACCTTCGAGTATCTAGCGATCGACTCTCAAGGAGATTGCCTTTGGCATCCAGCGACCGTCCAGTACCACGAACAGAGGCCTTCGTCCGTCGAAGACCACGAAGACTGAATCTCAAAGCAGCTCCCATGTGCAGATCCGCGACAGGCGCCGCATTTCATGGATCGTTGACCACAGCCTGTCACCACCTTATCACCTACCGACAAACCCGCCGAAAGGTACAAGATGGGACCGCCCGTGACAATGACTTAGACGCGTGCAGACTTCTCATTGGACCGCACAGATGGCTGCCAGCAACTCCTGCGGACTTTAAGGGGACCAGCCCATGTGCTAAAAGACGATCTCCCGCTTATTATAATGCAGCAGAGGCGATCGCCCAGCAGGTCCCAGTCCTGTAAATGGAGAACTTCCAGCAAATGGAAAAAGGTTCCAACTTCATTCACAGAAAGATATAAAAACACATACATTCCTTCAGGCTCTCGGTTTTCTCTCTTGGATCTACCTCAGGAATTCTCTCTCAGCACCTCTCACCTAGAAGACGGTCGGCAGAGACAAGAACTCCCTGCAGAACAGATTCAACGAGACTCATAAGCCTAGGAACTCCAACATACAGCTACTACACGCCGTGAGAGACTGTCGATTTCTCATGGCTGTCACAGCTCATCTACGTTGTTAGAAGAACCCACAGAGCATCACATTTGGTTCTTACGGCAATCTACACGCTCACTAGCTAAGATAACTAGAATCGTTACACTCATTGTAATAGTATTCTAACATTAATACTTGCATCCCAGAATATTTGTATTAATAACATCTCGTGAGAGCATTTAAGCCCGGGACTAACAACCCCGACAAATCTTGTGTTATTTATTATCTCTACGGAAGTGTTCTCGCACTTTGTTTGCTATCCTTCCATTCCAGCAATATCTATCTTCGGATAATATTTTGGGTAGCAACACCATGTAATCGAACCACTCAACCTTGTATAATATTATTCAATAGTATTGTGGAGCATGGTGGAATATTAGCTGTATCCGGCTCTTGACATGCCTCATCGTCATCTTTATCTACTGCTTGTCCAAGTGTACCCGCACTATATATATTTCTCATAGCCACATGATTTACTATCTCCTATTCTCTTTTTTTACCAAGTCATCCAGGTAGTAAACTGGTTTAGCCGATGTTGCAAAAATAAAAGAATCACCTTCATACCAACTTGTAGAAGTATCAACAAAAAATTCCATAATCATCCTCCCTTTCGATTTCAGGATAAGTATCAAACCACCTACACTTGAACAAGTACACTGTCAAGCCTTCTCCATAAATTAGTTTCACTATATCGAGATGAACACCGTAATATCCACCGTCAATCATAACAGCAGAATTTTGACATCTCCTTTTTTGATCTCTGTCGATAATACAAGTGTCACACATTTACCTTCGCCGTTGAATGAACTCTAGATATAACAAGCTTCATCGAAAGAAGCATCAAATCACGTGACCACATCGGTGGCCATTACTTTATATATGCGTCATCTGGATATTAATTAAGGTGAATGTCATAATTCATCTACAACCTTTACATATTTATATTAGAAAATTAAGTAAACAATAATTAAATACTTACCCATTGTCCAAAATAATCAGCAAATGTTTCACTATGGAATTTAATGTCCCCATTCACAGCATCACATGAAAGGTGAATGTCTTTCCTGTATTGAACTTCTGGACAGTTAAGCAATATCCAACAATGTGCAATTCATATCTCGTATGGTTGTAAATGACTGTCAGGCAATGTTCCTTGAACTTCAACTTCGTTGGTGATGATAGGGAGATCAAATTACACTATAATGGTTGACATATGCTCGGGTGTGGGCTCCACCGCTCCCAAATATAACTTGGTATATGTTACACACTCCCATGCAAGATATTCTTCGGCTATACACCCTTCAAGTGAAAAATTATTAGTCACAAAGTCCTTGTAGTCACCAAGTTCTCTTTCTATTGGAAATATCCACGTGTAGTGGATCGGGCCTGTTAGTAAAAGTTGGCGAGGAAGATGGATCATAAGGTGAGGCATGAGACCGAAAAAATCCTTGGGAATATCCTCTCAAATTTGCATAAGATATAAATGATCTCCCTTTGCATGAGCCGGAGATATGACTTCCTTACTTCCTTAATGCACAACTTTTGAAATAACATTGCTAATGATACACAAGGCTCGACCACTTGTTTGTACAAGTATGATCGAATAAACGCAGGAAACAGGCGTTGTAAGAGGATATGGCAATCATGGATCTTCAATCTAGTTAACTTGTTCTCCTTGAAGTTAACACACCTCCCAATATTTTCAGCATATCCCATGGGATACCTAGCAGCCTGCGTCCACGAAAAAACTCAGCATTTTCCTCAGGGGTGACCCTGTAAGCTGCTTTCCGCATTTTTTGTTTCTCATTCCCTTCCTTCAACCATAAATGTTTTCTAATGTTCATTTCTTTTAAACCAATGTGTGCCTCAGGGCCACCTTTAGTCTTCCCTTCCCAACATAATAACGTACCGACAACACTTTCAGAAATATTTTTTCTATGTGCACACATCTAGGTAGTTCCTAATAAAAAACTTACGCTAATAAGGTAGATTCCAGAATATACTCTTATGGGACCAGTTTTTATACCTATCCGGTCTTTTGGGAGTTGCCGCTACTATATCAGGATGGTTGCTCAACTGCCTATAATCAGACTCATTCAGCACGACCAAAATTTCCTCACTGTCCACTCCCATGGTGGATCACCCACCTCTTCAGTCCCAACATATGCTGCAGCATCCGTACGCCAAACATGCATCCTCTCAATAAATAGACGGTGACACATTCTGATAACCTTCCGACAGTGATACCGTGTGTGGTCTGCATTCAAGCATACTGGACATTCTCTATATCAACTACTAACAGATCAAGACAGCATGCCGTATGCATGAAAATCACTAATGGTACCGGTACACATAACGCATAAGTAGAACATCTCATGTGAGTAACTGTGTACGGCGAATGACCTTGCTCTCACAACAACTTCAGCTCCTCTATCAAAGGTCTAAAATAAACATCAATATACTTTCCTGGATACCCAGGGTCAGGTACTAAGAGAGTCAACATATTATACTCCTTCTTCATACATAGCCATGGAATAAGGTTCGTAAGGAACCATTACCACCAACCATATACTATACGAAAGACTCATGTTGCCAAAAGGGTTGAACTTGTCAGATGCGCGCCCGAGTCTTACATTTCGGACATCTGATGTAAACTCTGGAAACTCCCTATTTATATGCTTCCAAGCCTCTCCATTGGAAGGGTGTATCATAGTATCCTCGTCATTAACGCTAGCCTCGGCATGCCATCTCATCGCCTTGGCTGTGTGAGGAGATATGAAAAGTCTCTCCATTTTGTCCTTCATAGGAAATACCAAATAACCTTCATAGCTTTCTCTTTACCAAGAGGAGTGAACTTATACCTCTCTGTATCACATAGCGGATATCTCTTTAGGTCCTCGGTAGACTTTTCCCAAAATAAAGCACAATCATATATGCATATATGGATCTTGATTTACGATAGCCTAAGTCCTTTCAGGATACGTCTCATTTTACTTTGATCACTAGGAAGATAATAACCTTCTAGGAGCATTTTCCCTGTAAGTTCCAAATAATCATCCCTAGCTTTAATCGAGGTTTTGTTCTCCACATTGACTCTCAAAGTCTATATGACACTATCAAGAACTGTCATGTGACACCCAGGGTAAAGAAGAGCATTTTGGAACTGGATTAGCTTATTGTATCTATTAACAGAAACAGTGTTAACAGGTATCGATGTAGGGTTTTAGATGACTTGTTGATCAGCTATATGGTATTCTTCGGCCGGTACGTCCCTCTCGTAGTAACCAAATATGTCGTCAATCAACCTTCTTGTGGAATCATTGGATGTGCCACCACTATACTGTCCATGATCATGAGGAATAAGTGAATTTGATCTTTCATCGTGGTAAATCCAACATATGTATTCATCCACAAACCTATTCTTTTTCAAGTGCTCTCATACAATATCATATGTAAAATGATACATATCGCTGCGATATTTATATTTATTGTATGGACAATAATGATTCATACTATCAATATCATGCTCCTTCACAAGTCGAATAAACCATCTCATTCCATCTATGAATCTTAGATCTCATTTTTGTAGACCAATCCAACTTTTATCCATCATATAACAAAAATAACAATAATATTACACAATTGTAATTCATATTTATCAAGAACATACGAGAATTACGAATTCAATCATCAAAGCTCGACTCCATGATGTCAAATCTATATACATATTCAAAAAACAATACTTGATCATATAATCACCAATATATGATATACATACACCAAGAAATCTTTAAGAAAACAAATTAATTCTCAAACATGTTCATAATCATCAAAACAACTTTAATATTATATATATATATATATATGCATAATATAAATAATTGATATCAAAGTTCAATAATTATACTTTCAATATGATTTCTTGAATGATCAAACCAGATAAAATTATTGTTTTCTGTGTCCTTGTTGTGTAATTTCTGAGTGTGTTGTAAATAGTGTGTTTTGAAGTCTGAGATGGTGATATTCTGCACAAAAAACACGTAAGACTTTAGCCGATGACAAGCCGTCGGCTAAAGCGCGTTAGTCGTCGGCTAAACAACTCCAAGTCGTCGACTAAAGTCTTGTAGTCGTCGGCTAAACTACTCCACTGTAGTCGACGACTTGTAGGACTTTAGCCGATGACCAAAAATAATGTCGTAGGCTAAAGAAGTTTAGCCGACAACATAAGCATCATCGGCTAAACTTTTGACTTTTAGCCGACGACCACGGTCGGCCCTTGGCCGTTCTCCAGCCAGTCATCTGCTAAAATAGTAATTTTGGTAGTGAGACCGCAAACAAAAAAAAACTAGCAGATGGGGCGATGGCTGTCGAAAAATGGATAAAATAAAGCAGGCCTGTCTGTAGCCGCAGAAAAGAAGAAACTCAGTCGCCAGAGATTCCTCGGTTGCTGGAAAAAAGTTGTTATTTGCGAAATTATTTTTTCGCTAACCACAAATGAATGATGTAGCTATAGTATCATGGCGATCCAAGATCGTATTCTTCGAGGATTAATGTTGTAACACCCCGAGATATTCGGAATAATTAGAGCGCCGTAAACCCTTTATATAAGAATTTACAAGGCTAATTTGAAAATGTAGAAATAATATAACAGTACCATTAAAGTTCAAAATACAAAACCAATTGAAATAGTTAAAATGAGTCCATTATTACAACCGTCTCAAAACATCAACAAGACACGCGTACTCGAGTACTGAAAATACACCAGAAAGACAAGGCAATAACAATAAACATCACTGAGCACCTTCGTCCTCATGTCGTTACTGTGGCTGTTTCCCCGCTCCTCGGCTACCTGAACATCAAAACAAATGTCCACCCCTGAAGGGGTTAGCAAAACGATGTTAGTACAAGTATCATAATACACAAATCGAATATGCAACAACAATGCATAATAAAATACACAATACGGACTTTCACTATCGGAATCCAACAATGCGAATCCACATGATTCTATCACTATAACATGGGTGTTCCAACGATCCAGCGCCCTCAGTATAGATCCCAAGATTATCCCGTCGGACTAACACGAGGTGGAAAACCCGTCCAATGATCCAGCGCCATCAGCATAGATCCCAAGTGATCCCGTCGGACCAACACGAGGTGGACATCCGATCCAGCGCCCTCAGCATAGATCGCGCAACATACACAAACACAACTTATGCATACATATATGCAAAATCGCTATGTCCATCAACATGAACATAGAAGTAATCGATAACGAATATCATGACAATTCAACAAAAATAATCTCTTGTTCAACAATATCAACAAACAGTATACATGATCAAAATAATCAACAATAACAATTTCAAGATACGATACTTGCCTCAGGAATGGCGATAAGGATTTGCTACTACAAATAGGCCTCGACCCGCTCGAAGAATTCTCACTCGATCAACTCCCCAAAATCCGAACCTTCAATGAACAATAACACCGTATAACTAACAGTTCCGGATAATCGTTTTAATCATCAAATGGATCATTAAAAGATACATTATACCCTATCATGGCGAGTGAACTAAATCTGCCCCAATTCATTCGATTGAATCAAAACTACGCTACTCGTCCGAACGACAATCTCATCGAATACTATTCAACTTTAACGCATCTTTCGGTCGGATACTTCAATTATGACATGAAATTCATCTTATAAGGATTCTAGTCATATTCTACCATAACAAGATATCGAAACACTTCTACGAATCATCATAAGAACTAAATCACTAGGTTACTCTTGATTATCATCTCCATCTAGGAATTAACTCTAAGATTAATCCATTAACTTCTCCAATGAAATGCTTGATCAATAATTTCTAAGAATTTAGATAATCTCTGAAGACTAGTTGTAATAGGGTTAAAAATCTCAGAATGCTATATGAAGAGTCTAATCACTAATAGGTTCGATCAACATGTTTAACAACAAAGGAGAACCAAAGCATAACTGAACTTACTCTTCTAAAATCATGATGTTCGACTACCCACGAATATAACTGACTTGATAATCTCAAAAACATGATCAAAACATCCCTAAGAATACGTAATCAAGTTGGTGAAGAATCACCTACCTCAAAATAGTGAAGAACAAGGAGAAACTTGAAGAAACTCAACACCGAGAGCTTGAACACCAATCCCCAATGGTCTATGATCCTCAAACTCGAGCTATGATGATGATATGAGAGGTATGATGTTGAACAATCTCCAGAACATGAAAATCGGCCAAAGGAAGGATGAGAAATGAAATGGGGTCAATGTCTATAAATAGAATTCTAAACCATTACGTACGTTACACAATGCCCACTACGTACGTAATAGTATTAGCGTACGCTATACTCGACATTAGTGTACGTTAACGTCTGGCCAGAGCTCACTGACCTGTATCTGGTATTGGCTTACGTACGTTACCATAAAGGCCTTACGTACATAATATCTGGGACCTTAGCGTACGTTAAAAACCCTTTTTAGCGTACGTTAAGTCCGTTGACTTGCTTAGCTGGAAAACTGTCCAGGTTCACGCGGAACCTCTCACGAATCTCCCCTGGACCCCACATGCCGATCCTTGTCGGATCTCGAGTTGACTGACCCTTACGTACGTAATACAACAACTATACTGTACGTTACCTCGAACACGTAGCGTACGTTAAGCTTATGTTTTAGCGTGCGTAAGGACGTGCAGAGTTATGCATGCATGCATGGCAAAGAATACAAAAACATAGGGATACGAATACGGGAAACCGATCATCGATTAATGCGTCACAAAGTCAAATCTTACAAGATCGAATACAGGATAAATACACATTAATTATCCGGGCATTACATACTACCCCTCTAAAAAGAAGTTTCGGCCCAAAACTTAAAACGAAAACAATTCCGGGTATCTCGACTTCATACTATCTTCAGTCTCCCAAATTGCTCTTTGACTCCATGTCGAGACCACAAAACCTTAACCAAGGAGATCGGTTTATTCCTCAATTGCTTGAATCGACTCTCAAGTATCTTGATTGGCTTTTCTTCGAACGAGCCATCATTTGCCACTTCAATCTCGCCAAAATCAATGATATAACTGGGATCCGGTACATATTTACGCAATTGAGATACGTGAAATACATTATGAACGTGACTCAGTGATGTCGATAAGGCCAACCTGTATGCCAACTCCCCAACTCTCTCGAGGATCTCAAATGGTCCGATATATCTCGGACTCAGCTTTCCTTTTCTTCCAAAACGGAAAATTCCCCGAGTAGGAGAAACCTTCAATAGTACATGGTCCCCAATCTCAAACTCCAACAGGCGACGGTGCATATATGCATAAGACTTCTGTCGACTCTGGGCAGTTAACAACCTTTCACGAATCAGAGCTACCTTCTTTTGAGTCTGAACTATTAACTCTGGTTCCGTCCCGATCAAGTCAGAAGATTCATCCCAATACAGGGGTGATCTGCATCTCCTTCCGTACAATGCTTCAAACGGTGCCATCTTAATGGAAGCACGCCAACTATTGTTGTACGTGAATTCAATCGGTTGACCAACCTAAGGCGCAAGCTCTTAGCATATCTTCTACTGTCTATATAGTCCTTTCGGACTGACCGTCCATCTGAGGATGATAGTTCGTGCTAAAGTTCAGCTCGGTTCCCAAGGCCTTGTGAACTGCCTTCCAAAAGTGCGACACAAAGCGACCATCTCGATCTGAAATAATGGTTTTCAGTGTTCCATGCAATCGGACTATCTCTGATATAAATACTCGTGCCAATTTATCGGGTCCCCACGTGTCTTTAATACCCAGGAAATGAGCCGACTTGGTTAGTCGATCAACTATAACCTAAATCATGTTTATTCCCATCTTGGTCCTCGGCATATTGGTGATGAAGTCCATCGATATATTCTCCCACTTCCACTCAGGAATCGGAAGTGGCTTTAACATCCCGACAGGCCGCTGATGTTCAATCTTAACCTGTTGATAGGTTAAACATTTCGAAACATATTCCGTTACGTCCTTCTTCATATTTCCCAACCAGAAATTTTGTTTTAGGTCCTTATACATCTTACTGGTGCCCGAGTGAATAGAATAGGGTGTGCTGTGAGCTTCCTTCAAGATTGTCTGTCTCAAAACATCATCATCGGGGACGCAAAATCGACTTTGAAATCTCAGAACTCCATCATCCTGTATCACGAATCCTGGGGCCTTCCCTTTGTTCACTTCGTCACATAATTGAAGAATCAGAGAGTCATCCAACTGCTTAGATTTTATTTCCTCGACCAACGACGAAGTTAGTTCCATCACACACAGTTGCCCTTGGACTCTATGCGACCATACTTCGATTCCTTCTCGAATCAGTTCTCGTTGAATACTGGTTTAGGACGTAAGTGCTTCCAACACTCGAAGAGAAACAGGTTTGCGGCTCAGTGCATCAGCTACCACGTTTGCTTTGCCTGGATGATAGAGGATTTCCCGGTCGTAATCCTTGACAATTCCAGCCACCTTCTCTGCCTTATGTTTAATTCCTTCTGACTGAAAATATACTTGAGGCTCTTATGATCTGTGAAGATATGACAATGAGTGCCGTATAAATAATGTCTCCAAATTTTCAAAAAAAAGACCACAGCTGCTAACTCCAGATCATGAATCGGGTAATTAACTTCGTATGGTTTCAACTGTCGAGAGTCATAGGCGATCACCCTATCCTTTTGCATCAACACGCATCCCATACCCTGATTTGAAGCATCACTGTATACCATGATTCCATCTGGTAATGCTAGTATAGGCACTGTCGCCAGTCTTCTCTTAAGTTCATCAAAACTAGCCTGGCATTTCTCATTCCACACGAATTTCTGAGTCTTCTGCAACATCTGAGTAAGTGGACGAGATATTTTGAAAAATCTTTCTACAAAACGGCGATAATATCCAGCAAGTCCTAAGAAACTTCGGACTTCTTTCAAGTTATTAGAGATTCCCATTCCAAGATTGCTTCGACTTTCTTCGGGTCCACCTAAACTCCGTTAGCTGATATCACATGCCCAAGGAAGGTTACTTCTTTAAGCCAGAATTCGCATTTAGAAAGTTTCGCATAAAGCTGTTCATTCCTCAAAGTACTCAAAATGATACGCAAATGCTCTGCATGCTCCTCTGGGCCTTTCGAATAGATTAAGATGTCATCAATGAAAACGACAATGAAATTATCCAATTACTCTAGGAATACCCGATTCATCAATTGCATAAACACTGCAGGAGCGTTAGTAAGTCCGAATGGCATCACCACAAATTTATAGTGTCCGTACCGGGATCTGAAAGCAGATTTCGGTATATCCCATTCCTTAATTCTCAACTGATGGTATCCTGATCTCAAGTCGATCTTAGAGAATACGATTGCCCCCTGTAGTTGATCAAATAAGTCGTCGATCCGAGGTAATGGGTACTTGTTCTTGATCGTCACCTTGTTTAGCTCCCTATAACCAATACACAATCGGAGGGATCCATCTTTCTTCCGGACAAAGAGAACGGGTTCTCCCCAAGGAGAAACGCTAGGTTGAATGTAACCCTTCTGTAATAACTCCTCGAGTTGTTTCTTTAGTTCATACATCTCGGTTGGCGCCATACGGTATAGTGCTCTGGAAATAGGTGCGGCTCCAGGTTCTAATTTGATATTGAACTTTACTTCTCTCTGCGGAGGTAACCCTGGTAGTTCGTCAGGGAATACATCTGAGAATTCGTTCACAACTGGAATAGATGAGAGCTCTACTCCTTCTTTCTTCATGGCAAAACACCACAATCTGTGACAACCCTATTTCAGTAATTTCACTGCTTTCATGGCTTTGATCAATTTTTTTGAGATTCCCGGTCTCCATCTTTTGAATAAATGTTCGGATCCGTCATCAGCAATAATAGAAATAACTCTTTTTCGGTAATTCAAAATAGCCCCATAACGATTGAGCCAATCGTCTCCGAGAATTAGATCGTCACCATGGATGTTGACCACAATAAGATTTGATGGCGAATCTCTCCGTCCTATAGACACTAGAAAATCTCTAGTTTCTAGGGTTCCCACAATTCTCTCTCCGCTCGGTAATCCCACAACATAAGGCTCACAATCATATAAACACGAGATTTTCAAATGATTAACACAGTTCAATGATATGAAGGAATGCGTAGCTCCTGAATCGAATAAGACACTAACTGGTTGCAAAAGGATCTGAATCGTACCTCATGCAACAGCAGTGTTCTGATCGTCTGACTTCCTCATCTCGTACAGGCGTGGAGGAACAGACCCAGCACTGGACGCCTCTCTTTTCCCAACAGTCTGCTGCTGAAAACCACTTTGTTGTGTCTGGTTCACACTTGTCTCTTTCGGAACTGGTACTAGATTGCGAGTACCAAATGATCTAGTCACATTTCCACAAAAATTCGCACGGTTCCCTTCTTGCCCACATTCGAAACAAGTCACAGAACGAGCGGAGCAATCACGCCGAACATGCCCTGCTCGACCACATTTATAACACTTCTTCAAAGAATCCGAAACTATTGATGTCGTCCAGAACTTCTTTCTGCCTCGAGAAGGATAGGGAGGTTTCGTGGATGAATGAAATGAAGACTGGCCCATGCGGGGCCCACCACTCTTGTTCTCCGTGAAGTTTCCAGACACTTTCTGCTTCTTTGCTTCCGCCGATTTCTCCACCGCTGCCTCTTTCATGTTGTAGGCCAGTTCTTTGTCCTAATACTGTCGCAAGGTAGTACATTCAATTCCGGACATATATTGCTGAATCTCAGATTTCATCCGCATGTCGAAATGGAAAATCTTCTCCGCCTCGGTCCTGACCAAGTGTTGCACACAAGTCAGCTAGTGATTAAAAGTCTTGATTATGTCTGTCACAGATTCCTCCGAACTCTGTGGGGAGAAAAACTCTAGGACTCTAGCCTCTCTGACGGGACGAGGACAATATTGTGCTTCCATCATTAATCTGTATTCCGTCCAGTCATCTTTATGGTCCTCAGGTCGAACAGCTTCCCACCAGTCAAAAGCCTCCCCAATCAGAAAATACTGCGCAATAGGAACCTTTCGGTCATCGGGACAGTTGATCCCCGCAAATATCTTTTCCAACTCCTTCAGCCAGTGATCCCAAGTAGGCATCTCGGCTGAACCGTCAAATTTTGGTGGGTGCAATTTGACCACCTCCGTAAGCCACTTGTCTCCCTGATTATCCTCGTTGCGCTGCTGGCTCATCGCGGTTTGCATGCGGTCAACCACCTGAGCGAACTGGGTCATCTGAGCGACCACCTGCTGAAGTAATCCCGGCATGTTAGGATTTGCGTTATCATTTGCTGATCCCTGTTGTCCTCCAGAATGGGAGTCGGTTCGACTAGCCGATAATTCTGGGGTAGTTGCTGAATCCTCCTGTCTCGCATTACCACGTCCGCGTCCACGACCTCCCCTCAACATACTGCAAACACGAATACTCAATATCCAGGGCAAAATTTTCTACAATAAAGTCCGTCAATATTCACAAAAGGGAAATTAAGTAAAACGGTAGTATAAGAGATTAGGAGACTTACAACTACAGTCTACATGACGATGCTGGCTGAGCAGTGATGTTACAAATGACCCATAAATCAAATAACGTAAACAGACCCAACTAAACCCGACTGCCAAGATATCCATGAATATTAGCTCCGATACCATATTCTGTAACATCCCGAGTTATTTGGAATAATTACAGCACCGTAAACCCTTTATATAAGAATTTACAAGGCTAATTTGAAAATGTAGAAATAATACAACAGTACCATTAAAGTTCAAAATACAGAACCAATTCAAACAGTTCAAATGAGTCTATTATTATAAGACATGCGTACTCGAGTACTAAAAATAAACAGAAAGACAAGGCAACAACAATTAACATCACTGAGCCCCTTCGTCCTCATGTCGGTACTGTTGCTGTTCCCCATACCTCGGCTACCTGAACATCAAAACAAATGTCCACCCCCGAAGGGGTTAGCAAAACGATGCTAGTACAAGTATCATAATACACAAATCGAATATGCAACAACAATGCTTAACAAAAATACACAATACGGACTTCCGCTACCGGAATCCAACAATGCGAATCCACATGATTCCATCAACACAACATGGGTGTTCCAAAGATCTAGCGCCCTCAGCATATATCTCAAGATGATTCCATCGGACCAACACGAGGTGGAAAACCCGTCCAATGATCCAGCGCCCTCAGCATAGATCCCAAGATGATCCCGTCGGACCAACACGAGGTAGACATCCGATCCAGCCCCCTCAGCATAGATCGCGCAACATACACAAACACAACTTATGCATATATATATATATATGCAAAATTGCTATGTCCATCAACATGAACATACAAGTAATCGATAACGAATATCATGACAATTCAACGAAAATAATATCTTATTTAACAATATGAACAAACAGTATACATGATCAAAATAATCAACAATAACAATATCAAGATATGATACTTGCCTCAGGAATGGCCATAAGGATTTGCTACTACAAATGGGCCTCGACCCGCTCGAATAATTCTCACTCGATCAACTCCCCAAAATCCGAACCTTCAACGAACAATAACACCGTATAACTAACGGTTCCGGATAATCGTTTTAATCATCAAACGGATCATTAAAATACATATTATACCCTATCATGGCGAGTGAACTAAATCTGCCCCAATTCATTCTGTTGAATCAAAACTACGCTACTCGTCCGAACGACAATCTCATCGAATACTATTCAACTTTAACGCATCTTTCGGTCGGATACTTCAATTATGACATGAAATTCATCTTATAAGGATTCTAGTCATATTCTACCATAACAAGATATCGAAACAATTCTACGAATCATCATAAGAACTAAATCACTACGTTCCTTTTGATTATCATCTCGTTCTAGGAATTAACTCTAAGATTAATCCATTAACTTCTCCAATGAAATGCTCGACCAATAATTTCTAAGGATTTAGATAATCTCTGAAGACTAGTTGTAATAGGGTTCAAAATTTCAGAATGCTATATGAAGAGTCTAATCACTAATAGGTTCGATCAACATGTTTAACAACAAAGGACATTACGCCATAGATGACCTACGTCAACGGATTTTGTTAGTGTTGCGCTCAAAAATGTTGTAGTAGCTCTAAAAATTTTACCTGCTGCAACATTGCTTTTTTGATGTTGCTGTATATGTTTACAAAGTGTTGCCTTAGTAGCAAAGTGTTACATGCTATAACATTTTATGACACAGTGTTGCCGTAGATGTACTATTTAAAAAAAACTTCATATTTTTTTATGTAAAATTAAAATTAAATAATCTTTTACTTGAAAACTAATTAATTTTGATCGAAATAGAGTATGACATTTATTCAGAAGTAATACTTTTTAATCAGATTTGATATGAACAAATTAAAAAACTATAATATTTATAAAATTAAAAATAATAATTTAAAATAATTATCTGGATATAATAAAAGGTGTCAATAATTATGTGTAATATCCTGGAATTTTTAAATTGAAATTTTGATGGTATTAATTTTTTTACTGATTTATTTCATTTCACTAGTAGAATAAACATCAAAGAGTTCGGTACAATTTACTTCAATTATGTATATTAGTGAAGTAAAAAAAACAAAAAACAACTTCACTTTTCAATTTGCTGAAGTAAAGCACCCACGTAGACTTCAGTAAATGGTATCATACCAAAACCAGAAACTAGTTGAGAATTTTAAGATACAAAGAGTTCACTAATTTGATAATTAATGAAGTTAACAGTGTGAAATTTTATTTTTTATCAGAATATTTTTACAAAAGCGAAGTATATGTGTTTTGACCCGGAATAAATATTTTCAACTTCAGAAACCGATGTGAATTTTATTTTGATTTTTCGGGTTTTACATCGGTTTTCTTTGTAACCGGTGTGAATATATTTTTCTTTTTTTATACTATCTCGAAGGATTTTGGTATTTTCGTCTTTTGGAAGTCGTCTCTCTCCCATCTCATCTACCTCTCTCAACTCGTCTTTTTAACACTCCTCTCTCTTTCACCCTTTCTCTCTCCCTCTTTCTTCTTCACATCCGCCTCTCCATCCATCCGTCTTCTTTTTCTCTGCAATTCCTCTCAAAATCACACACACAAAACAAATTTGCTTGCCCTCCCTTTCCCCTTCGATTCTCCCGAAAATGCCCACACACCGACGCGGCAGTTCGAAGCACTGCACAAGATTTCAATGTGGAGTTCGGAATTAGGATGGAATCGAGATTCAGAATCGGAGTTTAGGGTGATATTTCCGGCCAAACGGAGGTTAGAGAATGTTCTGGTGTCAGATTTATGGTGAGATTTGCTAATTAAAGCCGATTGAGGAGGTGGGTTTTTATCTCGATTGAATTTCAGTTCTTATCGTGCAAGGTTAAAAGGAGTCCCATGGGATTTCTGGTTTTATAGATGGTTTTCAGTTAGAGATGGTCTTACTGAAATTTTGAAAAGAAATTTGTGATGGTTCGACTCCACTTTTGCTATTCGTGTTTGGGATTTTGGTGATTTTGGTCATATTTGTTGATATTTGAACATGATGGATAGTAAAACGCATCTGGAGGGGAAAAAATAATTCTGGATTTACCTGTCTTCGATTGCTTTGCAGAAGAGGGAAATCTGTTTAAGGTTTACTATTTATATTTCTTTTTTTTTTCGTGTTTGAACTGGAATGGGTGAACTCGTGTGATTGTTATTGAAATATTACTGAATGTTTCAATTCTAGGAAATTTTGGATGAGATTGTACATTATAGCAAGTTTTGTACCATTTTCATGATCACGAGCTCGTGTAGTTGGTGTTGATCTTAACAACGAGCCTTAATTATTCCATGGATCTTGGTTAGTTCTGATTTGAAGAACGCGTTGTTTAGTTCTTAGTCGTAGATGATTTTGGTTATGCTTCTTTGTGTTGGTATACTGATTTAGTTTGTGCCATTGTTCCTGTGTAACCCATGGCGGGCACGGGATGAGGTTAGCTATTATTGAGCCGAGATATTGCCATCATCTGGTTTCTGTAGAGTTATAACGGATCTGCATAATTTTCTGTACATTGTCTTTATTATCAGGAAATGGAGGAAGAAAAGAAGAAGATGACTGCTGAGGACATGGGAGATGCCATGAAGTCACTGGAGAATAAAACTGAGGACTCAAAGAGAGAAATGGATATCCTTGCCTCTTTGAGTGAAGTGAAATCCTTGAAGGTGATTATTCATTTTCTTGGTATACTTATCAGTATTGATTCGTCAACAGTTGACGATACTTAATTGTTTCTTTGTCATATATTAATTAGCAATCAATGTTCATTTATACACGAAATGGTATATTAACGGAATATTTTTCTATACCTTCCATATCTACAGTCAATACATGCAACTGTGAATATAGATGCAATGCTGGAAGTTGTGCAACACTCAAATGAGAAGAAGGTATTATATTCATTCTCTAGTTTGTACTTAAAATTCTCTCTTGTGATCTTATATGCCATCTTAAGTTGTGAACATAAGTAATTGGTTCCTGTTGCAATATGCCTTTTTAATTGTGATTTATTAAATGAAAGGGGCTTGCGTATTTTTTGTTTGACCCTTCAATATGCAGATTGCTCGTTACTTTAATTTGGTCGTTTTTCTCGTCCCCCTCCGGTGGTTTTTCCCCGGGAATCGGCGGAGGTGTCTGTTTCCACGGCGGTCAGCGGTCTCTTTCTGGAGATCTGTGCGGGTCCTGCGGTGTTGTTAGGTTGGAATCTACAATTTTTTTTCGTTTTTCTTTCTTATTGTCTTGGATCAAGTGAGGGTTTTAATCTGATATGGGGGTTCTGTTATTTCCAGCTTTGTATTTGATGCGTTGGATGGTTGGGATTTATTATTTGCTTTGCCATTTTAGTAGTAACTGTGCGAATTAGGAACACCGGTTAACTTTTTGGTTAATTAATTGAAATTCGATATGGAAGATTTTGGAAAATGGAAAGGTGCCTGTGAAGGTTTTTGTTCACAAAATGTTGATTGTTGGTTGATGGAATCGGATTAGTCGAGCTTGATTACTGTATCCGAAATAACTTACCAAACATAACCTTTTATCTAACTCAGTTTCAACATTCGGAGCTGTTCTTGACATGGTTACTGACAGGTATTCCGTCGTTTTAATTTATTTTGTTCTTTTATGATTACTGTACACTTGGATTATCGGATTCATGTCTTCGGTTTAGGTTTGTTGTTTTCTGTTTGCATACCCGTAAAAACTTTGAGTTATCTATTTCTTGTTTACAAGTGCATTTGGATTGGGATAATCGATTTTATGCAGTCATTTCATGTCTATTTTGGCTTAATAGCATATGACCATCTATAATTCAGTTCCAATTCTTGAGTCTTGCAGTAAGCCCTCTGTATTAAATCTAATTTTGTGATATAAAAGTTGTTCAAGACTTGGTCTACTTTTCAGAAGCATTAGTGCTACGATCTCTTTTTAAAATGAGTACTTTGTTGACAAGTAATTTCGGTTGGGCGTATGTGAATTTAAGTAAAACTTTTTTGTTTTCTGTGTTGTGTTTCAAAAGCTTAATGATTTCTACACATTTTGCTGATATCTGTTCTCATTTTCTTGGATCTTTTGTATGAAGTGTGTGAGTTTTTGAGGAATGATCAAATTTAATGACATATTAAGTTATTACTAGTAGTTTTGGCAAAGAGATATGGCATAAAGCCATGGTTGTCCTTACACATGCTCACCTCTCTCCTCCGGATGGATTGAGTTATGAAGAATTCTTTTCCAAAAGATCCGAATCTCTTTTGAAATACGTCCGAGCAGGAGCTGGGATAAGCAACAAGGAACTTCGGGTACATCCCACTGTATACCCCTTTATTTTTTCTGCTCTTTGTTCAGGCAAATCCAGTTAACAGTTTTAATATAATTATAGGATAACTACAAAAACTATACTTTGAAGTTTGATCGGAAAAAAACAGCCTGAAAATTACAAAATACCAACCTTGAGGTTTTATACGTTTTACATTTTGCACTTGCCATTAATGAAGCTTATTATTGCTGACATCGAGTATTCTCTCTACAGTTACATCACTCAACCTTTCAAAATATTACAAATAACCCCATATTTTCGTCTTTTGTTTTACGTGTACATCCCTCACTTTTCTCAGGTATTGCAAATAGCTCAACTGTAAAGTTGGAGCTATTTGTAACATTTTGAAAAGTTCAGGGTGTCATTGTAAAATGAAGTCAGCAAATCTTGTTTGTTTGGGGCAAAATGTAAGCCGAATCAACCTTCAAGAGTGTTTCATCGTAATTTCTAAAGTTGGTTGTTCTTTTTTCCTGTAAATATACCACGTACCTCGGGTAGCTTTGTAATCATCCCTTAATACTTTTCTTGTATCAACGTTTGCTCTGAATTGGACATGGAGTACTCTTGCTTTTCCATTGCTGTCAGCTCTTAAGTATTATATGTTCTCCTAAGTTGCTGTTCTTAGAATTTTGCTCTTCCGGTTGCTTTGGTTGAGAACAGTGGGAGGTGTCACAAGAATGAAAATGATGAGAAGGTGCCCTTTTTTTCCTTCTTTTTGTTCTTAGATATCTTGTATGTGTTACTGTTATGAGTTTACATTTTATTTGGCTAATTTGCAGATACTTCTAATTGGTACTCCTTGGATTCCGGACTTGGTTCGCACAATTACTGATGTTAACTTAAATGACATGATAATATTGACAAATATTTGTGGTAAATGTTTGTTTGTTTGCTTTTCCTTCTTTGGTTGGAGTGTTGGAGGGAGGGAATATAATCATGGAATGGAAAGCCTATATTCGGGAAAATTTCTTCTCCATAGCTTGGTTACATATTTCCTTTTCCCTATTTTGCATCTTTTTTTAATTACTCCGTTGAGGACCATATTGATCCTCTCACATTTCTTCTTAAAATACAGTATACACGGTTTTTGAAGGTTGATTTGTCATAAGTACACTTTTTTTAGGGATTGCCCTCTGGACCTGAAAGAAGCTATTTCGAGTGTATGCTTTGCTGCACCAAGGTGTGCTGATCTTCCAGAGTTGCAACGGGTGAAAATGCTGTTTGATAGTAAATACAGTAAAGAGTTTGTCACTGCTGCAACTGAGCTTATGCCTGAATTTGGTGTCAATCGGAAGGTCATACAAATTGTTCCCTCACGTCATTTTTTACCGATACTATGACAGTCTTTTGTTTATTTTATCTATTTTTTACATTGATTCTAAAACTTGAAAATATTGAAATTGCAGTTGATCGAGCTTCTGTCCATTCGGGCTCCTGCCCCTGATGTTAAACTGAAACTACTAAAGGAAATCGCTGAAGAGCGTGAACTTGATTGGGATCCGAGTGCTTCTGAAAACAAACTTCTGAAACCACATGAAGACTTGCCCGTAAATATATATATATATATATATACATACACACACACACATATATATTTGTGCGTCTTAGTTGCATTTGCTATCTGTCTTACCTGATATTTTCACTCAGGTATAACTGCTTGACCCTTCGCTATTTACTGTTTTATTGTTCCTGCTGGCCGCGGCTTTTTCTTTGTGATTGTCATTGTTATTTATTCGTTGATTGTTGAGTTGTGTCATCGTTTATTGATCCGCTTGCCGCGGAATACTGGTTGTGCTTGTTGATCTGCAGAGTGGAGTTGATCTTGTTCTATTCTTGTGGACTAATAAAAATCAATTTGATTTGAGGTTTTTGTGGTAATAATCTTGTTGTGTACTTAAGATAATGTAATTAATGTGATAGTTTGACTTAAAGTAATTAATGTAATTAATCCGAGTTTTCTTTTTGGATCGTAGTCTTGTTTGTTTGAGCCATAGTCTTGACATTATTATACGTTATGTTTGTAATTTTGTGTTCAGTCCAAAGAATCAGATGTGTAAAGTCTGACAAATGCTCCACTTCTGGCACGACAAACTCGCAGATCAGTAACTTGATAGACCAAAATCAGGCAAGAAGTTGTTGACGAAATGGAAGAAAAGGTGGAGAAGAAGGTCCAAGAAGAAGTAGACAGGTGAATAAGAAAGTGCAGGAGAACCTAACTTGGGTGCTTAAGAAATTAGGAGAAGTAAACTCAAGCATGAACATCAATTTGGTGGAACTTTGTCCCACAATATCAACTGATAACGACAACGGCACTCCTGTTACCGGAGGAGATGCTACATCTTAGATTTTTTGTTTTTTAAGTATTGTATTTCATGGCTTTTGGTCGTTGTATTTAAGCTGTTTTTTAAGTACTCCTATTTCATGGATGGTATGGTTGTAGTTTGAAAGGATGGTTTTTGAATTGTAATGGATTGGTAATTAATATAAACAAATATTTCATATCAATTTTTTTGTGAAAGTGTTGCAGTAAGTGGTACATGTGTTGCAGTTGCTTACTAAAAAGGTGTTGCAACAGGATCCCTAACAAGTATGGGGCCCACAGTTGGGGACCACATCGGACCCCACATATGGGCCCATTTGTGGGCCACAGCTTTTACATAAAATTGACCTCTGCTGCAACACTTGTTTAATGTTGCTGTAGACTATATTTAACGATGCCTTGCAGTCTTACGGTAACAAAAGGAGTGGTGTTGCAGTAGGTGACATAAGTGTTGCTATAGGGACCTACGACAGCGGTGATAAGTACAACACCAAAAAAGTGTTGCTGTTTTGATTTTCTTGTCTACAGCAACGTTTTTTTTTGCTTCTTGCAACATTTTGTAGGAGTTGTCGTAGGCCATCTATGGCGTAGTGGGAGAACCGAAGCATAACTGAACTTACTCTTTTAAAATCATGATGTTCGACTACCCACAAATATAACTGACTTGATAATCAAGTTGGTGAAGAATCACCGACCTCAAAATAGTGAAGAACAAGGAGAAACTTGAAGAAACTCAACACCGAGAACTTGAACACCAATCCCCAATGGTCTATGATCTTCAAACTCGAGCTAGGATGATGATATGAGAGGTATATGATGTTGAAAAATCTCCAGAACACGAAAATCGGCCAAAGGAAGGATGAGAAATGAAATGGGGTCGATGTCTATAAATAGAATTTTAAACCATTACGTACATTACCCAATGGCCACTACGTACGTAATAGTATTAGCGTACGCTATACTCGAACATTAGCGTACGTTAACGCCTGGCTAGAGCTCACTGACCTGTTTCTGGTATTGGCTTACGTACGTTACCATACAGGCCTTACGTACGTAATATCTAGGACTTTAGCGTACGTTAAAAAATCCCTTTAGCGTACGTTAAGTACGTTGACTTGCTTAGCTGGAAAATTGTCCAGGTTCACGCGGAACCTCTCACGAATCTCCCCTGGCCCCCACACACCGACACTTGTTGGATCTTGAGTTGCACTACCAAAAAAAGTACTTTAGCCGACGACCCGAAAAAAAACGGCTGACGACTATAAAGTGTCGTCGGCTAAACTTCGCACTTTAGCCGACGACTCAAAATACCGTCGGCTAAAGGGTTTTAGCCGACGACTTGGTGGAGGTCTTCGGCTAAAGCTCGAAATAGTCGTCGGCTATATTAAAGAGATTTATCCGACGACCGTCATAACGTTTAGCCGAAAAGAAAAAAATAATATACTTTGTGACGACCTAGATCTAGGTCGTCGGCTAAACTCCTTCCGTAAAAAAAAATAATAATGTATTGGTTTAGCCGCCCACCTAGATCTAGGTCGTCGGCTAAACCCTTTTTAAAAAAAAAATAATTTACTTTAGCCGACGACCTAGATCTAGGTCGTCGCTAAACTCCTTCCGAAAAATAATATTGTAAGGGTTTAGCCGACGATCTAGATCTAGATCGTCGACTAAAAACTTTTAAAAAAATATAATATACTTTAGCCGACGATATAGGTCGTCGGCTAAACTCTTTCCGAAAAAAATAATAATGTAATGGTTTAGCCGACGACCAACATCAAGGGCGGCGGCGAAACCCTTTTTTTTAAAAAAGAAATAATATACTTTAGCCGACGTCCAAGATATAGGTCGGCGGCGAAAACACCAAGTGAAAATTATTTTTAGTTCGGGAATACCAACCCAATCTTGCACCTCTCCCGCTAAAGAGCACATTTCTATTCCCGATTCTTTCAATTATTCCCAAAAAGCTTGTGAGTTGCTACTTTGAGTTGTGCTAATGGAGTGCGAAGGTTTCTATCGGTTGTTATAATCACCATTTCGATTAAGGTATGTATTTTATTGTATTTTTTATTGTGATTTCGAAACTTTGTATTATTCATGTTACATTCGATAGCTTTTATGTAAAACGATTGAGTTTTATGATGATAATCATTATGATTAATTGTTTGTTGTGATTTCATTTATAATTTGAACAATATTAGTTAGTTGGATTAATATTGGAAAATGTATACATTTTCAGGATGGATAAGAGTTGGATTGGGTTACGAAAATGGGATCCAAGTGTAATGGATGGGATGAAGCAGTTTATGAGATTTGTAAAAGAGCACGACGATGGTAATACGTTGCACTACTGTCCATGTAATAAATGTAGATGTCGCAGTGATATGTTTCGTTTTCCATTTGATGAGGTCTGGGAACACCTAAACAAGAATGGTTTTTGGAGTAAATATACATGTTGGATATACCACGGTGAAGCACCGAATTCTGTTATTCTGTATGATCACGGAAAATTTAGTGGTAACGGCGGGTTCACCGATTCGAAGAGGAGGTTGATTGATGATGTGTTTGGTTTTTCCGAGACGTTTGTACCAACTGAGCAAATCCCACGACCCCGTAGACCGTTGCCTTGCAATACTGCTGGGCTTGACAGTCTGATAAGCTAATTCAACTCAATGCACCCCTCTATACCCAGGGTGTAACATGACTGTTCTTGATTGTGTCATGGAAATGATGAGATTAAAGGTGGAAAACAAATCATCCATCAAGTCTGTAGATGATTACTTGGAGCTTACGAGTAATATGCTTCCACAGGGTCATCATCTTCCTAATACATATTCAAAAATGAGACGAATTTTGAAAGATCTTGGTCTTTCCTACATTAAGATCCACGTCTGCATGTATGATTGTGTTTTATTCTGGGGGCATCCTAATGAAGACCTCACGAGATGTCCTATATGTGATACAGAGAGATATATGATCACTCCTTCTGGAAAAGAGAAACCGGTGAAGGTACTTTGGTATTTTCCACTGAAGGACAGGTTGGAACGGCTTTTTATGTCTCCTCACACGGCAAAAGCAATGAGATGGCATGCCGAGACGCGCACTAATGACAGGGATACTATGATACACCCTTCAGATGGAGAAGCGTGGAAGCATATAGATAGGGAGTATCCGAATTTTTCTTCAGATATCCGAAATGTGAGGCTCGGGATTGCATCTGATGGTTTCAACCCTTTTGGTAACATGAGTCTTTCATATACCATATGGCCTGTTGTAGTGATTCCTTACAATCTTCCTACGTGGATGTGTATGCAGAAGGAGTAGAATATGTTGACCTTGTTAGTCCCGGGGCCGGGATATCCGGGAAAGTGTATCGATGTTTATATGAGACCTTTGATAGAGGAGCTGAAATTGTTGTGGGAGCAAGGTCATCCCACGTACGACAGTTATTCGTCCGAGACGTTCTACTTGCACGCCATGTGTATCGGCACTATTAGTGATTTTCCTGCATATGGAATGCTGTCTGGATCTGTTATTAGCGGATATAGAGGTTGTCCAGTGTGTTTGAATGCAGATTGTGCTAGGTACCACTGTAGGAAAGTTATCCGAATGCGTCATCGGATATGGCTTGACAGGGAACATGAGTGGCGTATGGATGCTGCAGCATTTGATGGCACTGTATAAATGGGCGAGCCACCACGACAGTGGACAGGTGATGAAATACTATCAATTCTTAATGAGTACGATTTTGGTCAGCTTAGCAACCATCCTGATGTGCTTGCAGCAACCCCTGAAAGGCCCGACAGGTATAAGTATTGGTCGCACAAAAGTATATTCTGGGAATTGCCCGACAGTGTGTTTTCCCATTCTGGGCAGGTGCGACATGGCCCGTGTCCCCTGACACGATCGACTAATGTTTTTTAAAAAAAAAATTGAACTTTAGCCGACGACTTATAAGAAGGTCGTCGGCTAAACCCCCGACCGTGTCCATCAACACGACCCGTGTCGCACCCGTAAATTGAAAACAAATCTGTTTGCACCGGCCGTGTTGTCTAACACGGTCGTGTCACTTCCGGGTTTAACCGACGACCGTCATATATGTCGTCGGCTAAAGTATAATTTTTTTTTTTTAAAAAACTTTAGCCGACGACGTAGATCTTGTCGTCGGCTAAACCCCCACCTTTTATACGTTTCTCGTACCTCCCTTTTCTTATTTTCTTCTTACGCCCCTTAGCCATTCGCCCGCGATCGTCACCCAGCCCCAACCCCAATCGCCGCCGATCGTCGTCACCCAGCCCCACGGTCACCTAGCCGCCGTCACCTAGCCCCGAGGCCCGCCGATCCTCCGTCGCCGTCTTGGTTTAGCCGATCGTCCGGCCTTGACCCTCGGCCCCTTGACCCTCACTTGCCCGGCCCAGTCCTGTCGCCCCGCCCGACGCCCTCCGCCCGTCGCCCTCCAGCCCGTCGCCCTCCGCCCGTCGCCCTCCGCTCCGCCCGTCGCCCTCCAGCCCGTCCGTGGTAACCCTTGTCCTTTTTTTTATTTTGTTTGTTGAATTTATTGTATTTGTTTGATGAATTTGTTTAGATTATGTGATGAATTAGATAAAATGTTTAATGAGTTGTGATGCAATATTTGATGAATTTAGTATTTTCAATATTTTGTGTTTAATGAGTTGCGAATTTGATGAATTTGTTTGAGGAGGAAGGGATTATATAGTCGGCGTTAATCGAAAGATTAACGTGGTATGGCATTGATAATTACTGTTGTGTTGAATTGTTTAGTTGATGAATTTGTTTAGATTATTTGATGAATTTGTTTAGAAATATTTGATGAATTTGTTTGAGGAGGAAGGAATTTTATAGCCGGCGTTAATCGAAAGATTAACGTGGTATGGCATTGATAATTACTGTTGTGTTGAGTTGTGAATTTGATTTATTTGTTTAGATTATGGATAGAATAAATAAAGCGTTGGGGAAGAAGTCGACAAAGTCGACCACTCCCGTCGGGGAGTTCATGACCTCGGTAAGACGGATCCCGGTACACTATACATATATCAGAGCAGCGTTCGTGCCCGCCAGATACTAGAAGCTACCGGCATGAACGCTGACGATTTTTATAGGGCGACAGATGAGCCCGCTGCACTAGCGCGGCGTTTATCCTTTCAGACACCACGGCCGACGCCCTCACAGCCGGAGACTCGTATGCCTCCCATCCACCGACCCACGTCTAGCCCTCACACATCAGGAGATGTACGGAGTTCCTCGTCTGCGGTGCCCCACGGTCCGCCGCCGACTCTATTCATGCCTCCGATGGTTCCGACTATTCCAGAGGTCGATGAGTCGGGAGCCCGAGTTCCCGTTTGATTGATTAGCCCTGACGAGGCATACGTCTATGAGTCTTGGCCAGACAACATGTTTTGGCGTAGTTGTCGGGTTTCGAAGACGAAACTGTATGAGGAGATAGAGAGGGAGAAAGAGAAGGGGAAAAATGTAGTCGAGGAGGAGAAGAAAAAGAAGAAGACTCGTGGCCCGACAAAGTGCAGCGCTCGACTCGTACGTAAGTAAGCATGGCCGTTATGAGATTCCTCTAGGCAGACACGGCCGGCCGGTGATGTCTTCTGACTGCGGCGTCATATAGCCGTAATGTTGGCTTTGTCATTGGGACAGTCCCCGTTTGTGGCCCGATTGGGGGCGTGCGCGATGCGTGAAGGATGCTTTGAATAATGCTATGTCGGTAAGTTAATAAATATTTAATAAGTGTTTTTCAATCAACACGTAGTTCTTGAAAATGCAATATGTGATGTTTTTAAATTATTGCGTATTTATCTTGTTCATAGGTGTGGTTTTCATTCCCGACTCTACTACGTACTTGGTGTGACGAGGTGCGATCTACCAAGTAAGTCATTTTAATTAATTTTTTATCTACATTGTTTGCGTATTTTTTTCTTACGAATGATATATGTTGTGCAACGTGTGTTGTAGGTACAAATCTTGGAAAAATGAGATGCACATGTTCAGACTGACTGAGGTGATACGAGAGGCTACCGGAAGAATTCAAGTTCAGAGTACAGTGGAAGTGGCTACGCGCCCATTTTCGCGACCCGAGTTTATGGTATGACTAAAATACCCTCATTTCATTCTTCCTCTTTGATTTTATTTTTTGAATTCTAAATATAAACTCCATTTTTTAAATTAATGTTTGAGAATATAAAAAATACTTGAAGTTCCGATTTTTTTAAATTAGAAAAATCGGACCTTCAGGTATTTTTTTTTAAATTCTGGAATATTATTAATATTAAAAAATCGGAATTTTTTATTCAAAAGTGGAAATAAATTGTTTTAATAAAAATAAAATCTAGAATATTATTTTCCATAAAAAATAAAAATCGAATATTGTATTTTATTTATTAAAAAAATGCTAGTATTTAATAAAAAATAATAATATTTCGCTTTTATTTTTTTGAATTATAAATATAAAATCGATTATAAATAATATTTTTTGAAGGCGACTAGCTTGACCAACACGACCAATCGTCTTTGGTATGGTGACCATCACGATCTGGGTTCGATCGTTAGCGAGTTGCGCACGAGGCCATTTCTTGATTCGTTGGTTGCATTTGCCTCGTGACTCGAGAAAGTATTTCGAACCGTCCCGAGGAGCATGTAAGTCTTTTTTATTTTATTTTAGTAATAAAATAAATTCCTTTGTTTAATTCTTTTATTGTTATTCTTATATTTATTTTCATTTTATTTTATGAGCGTGTGCGGGAGGAGTCTCGAGAGGATGCTTGCTGAGATTGCTCGGGAGCGATATCCGGACTTAGCGGAGTGACCTCGGTCTGCCATTGGACGGATCGATCGGGCCGATCCTTATGTTCGCGCTAGGGTGTGGGTGCCGTCTACCCTCCTAGAGGTAGTCGGTACCGCACTAAGATGATGGGAGCCGAGGGTCACCATGTATTGAAAGATACCCCGGCTTCAGGCGCCCTCGCGAGACGGGATGTACGGATGCCTATCTCGAGGAAGCGATTGAGGCGGAGAGGAGCTCCGGGCTGAGAATGAAAGGAGGACTCAGACGCGGTTACATGAGAGCGAGCAGAGGACTGAGTCGCGGTTAGAGAGTTTCCAGAGACAGCAGCAGGCCATGATGGACTATATGATGACGTTGACTCAGACCATTACTCAGGCTGGACTGCAGGCACCTGCTTCACCGCCTTCTCTCTTCAGACAGACCCCATCTTCACAGCCTCGTGACGAGGATCTAGGGGATGGTGGTAATCCTTCTACTACTACATTTCGACATTTAGATGATTTTGGCAGTGGATTCTAGTTGTGTTGTTGTAGTACTCTTGTATATTTATATTTGTGTTACAATTGTGTAAGTGATTTTATTGACGCTACTAGTATGTTGATGAAATTAATGTTCTTGAATATGTTGTGCGTTGATTGTTGTTGATAATGAGAGCTGGTGTATAAAAATTGCAGTGCAAAATACGAGTTTTGGGATCCCAAAATCAATTAATTTTTTTTAAAAGGGTTTTAGCGACGACATATAAGACGGTCGTCGGCTAAAGTAATTTTTTTTTAAAAAGGGATTTAGACGACAAATAAAGCGATCGTCGGCTAAAGTAATTTTTTTAAAAATAGGGTTTTAATGACGACACTGTAAGACGGTCGTCGGCTAAAATAATTTTTTTGTCGTCGGCTAAACTATATTTTTTTTTAAAAATGGTTTTAGCCGACCGTCTCGTTAAGGTCGTCGGCTATTTTTTTTTTTTTTTTCCAACAGGTTTAGCCGACGACCGTGTAGTAGTGGTCGGCTAATGGTTGAACTTTAGCCGACGGCTGCACAAAGGTCGTCGGCTAAACCTTGGCCGACGAATATCGGCCGACGGTTTTTTAGCCGACGGCTGGCATGATTAGCCGACGACTTTGGGGTTTAGCCGATCACTTTAAGTCGTCGGCTAAAGTCTGATTTTTGGTAGTGTTGACTGACCCTTACGTACGTAATGCACCAACTATAACGTACGTCACCTCAAACACGTAGCGTACGTTAAGTTTATGTCTTAGCGTGCGTAAGGACGTGCAGAGTTATGCATGCATGCATGGCAAAGAATACAAAAACGTAGGGATACGAATACGGAAAATTGATCATCGATTAATACGTCACAAGGTCAAATCTTACAAGATCGAATGCAGAATAAATACACATTAATTATCCGGGCATTACAAATATTTTGATGGTTTGTGACTATTATTTTCTCGATATTTTGGAGTTCATTTAAACTATGATGAATTGGAAATGAGTTGAACTATAAATTAATTTGCACAAAATTTTTTGTAAATAAAATAACTCTAAATAAAACAATTACGAGAGAAATAGATTCTAGAACATGTTTTCTTAAATTAATGTTCATGACTTTTAATTGAATAGTTAAACCATTACTTAAGAAAATCACAAAAATATTATGAACCTTTCCTTTTTTACAAGTAACACATGAATTAATTCACAAACTTAACCTTTTGAATGTGAGTATTGAAAATTACGCTGCTACAAAATATGCTTTTTACGACACTCGATTTACATTAGTCGAACGAAAACCGATATGAAAATTAAAATTGCGGTAAATTTACATTAATTTTTATATTCGATGTTAAATTACATTTTTACATCGGTTGTGTTTAGGAGGCAATGTAAAACAATGTAAAATAGAGCTAATAATACCGATTTTTTATATTGGTTTTAGAACGACCGATTTTAAATTATTGATTTTAAGTTGATATTTTACGACGATTATGCGAACCGATGTAGAATTAGACAATCTTACATTGGTTCTAAAATTAATGTTTATTTGGTGTGTTTTTTACGACAGTACATTTACATCAGTTAGCAAATCGATGTAAATGTTCGAAATAACCGTAGTAAAATATATTTTCTATAGTAGTGTTAATACCAATAAAAACCCAGAATTATACTTCCGCACAAAATTTTCACTCTTTTGTAGCTATTTTCAGTTTGTATCTTGAATTCGACACACATATGATCAACTATCTTTTTTTGTTTGGATTTTAAATTAATCAAAATATATGCATGAATATTGACATTCTATTCATACATAAATTTAAAAAACGAAATCCGAAGGAATCCAGTAGGTTCATAGACATAGGTTATGGACCGGATACCCGTTCCATAAACACCCATAACTTTGTCAAAGTGCATAAAACAGATAACGACTTGCCGTTGCACGTCAACGGGATCGATTTTAATAAATGGCAGGCAGCCCAACAGAAGAATTCCAACTTGATCATCTCTATCTTACCAATAGTACTTTTTCTTTTGCACCTGCCTCTCACCGGTGACAGCCGGTGAAGGGGTTGGTAAAACTCACCCTTTTTCTTAACTGCGGCAAGGGAAAATGCGGGGGTAAAAACAGTACAGTGAACAGTAAGAGATGCTTTTGCCGGTTCGAAACAGCAACAGAAAGCAGAAGAGATAATTTGATATCCCACAACGCGGTGGCCGAGTGGAGTGGTGTCCACGCGTTTTTATTTGTAGCGGCATGCCTTGACTATTAAAAAAGGGAAGGAATTTCCTATGCCACACCCACGAAATTTTACTATTTTAAAAATATTTTATTATAAAATAAAATTTTTTTATTACATAATATATCATGATTAACATATATATCAAAAAATGAGAATTTTAAATAATCATATACTTGGAATATTTTGATTATAAAATTATTATTTTGATTGAATATTCGAAAAATATGGTATATGATTTTTTAAAATTCTGATTTTTTGATATATATGTTAATCATGATATATTATGTAATAATAAATTTTTTTTATAACAAAATATTTTTAGAATAGTAAAATTTAAATGACATGAACGAAAGTATGTGTGAGGATCCCTTTAAAAAGTGGTCTAAAATGCAAGAATCCCAACTAAATGCTCCATTTTCCTCACTAAAACGTGGCTTGCGGGTTCAATTTTACTGTTCCAAATATATATTTCAAATTCTATTCCATTCCATACATAGTCGCCATTTGTGCAGATGAATTCTTAAGTTCTAAAATTTCATCTCTAATTTATGATCACCTGTACACGTGGCGACTATGTATTGGACAGAATATAGTTTGGAACACATATTTCGAACAGTAAAATTGAACCCGAGACTTACTAAGTTATCTATTTTTCTTTATTAAAATGGATGATCCCCGTGTTTTCTCTTTATACTCCCTCTGTCCCAGCCAAAGGTTGACAGAGGGTGTATATTTGGTGTATTTTAGGTAATGATTGATATAAGTAATGATGATTAAATATGTGGTGGAGATTAAAAAGTAAAAAGTATTGATGATGAATGAGTGGTGGAGATTAAAAAGTAAAAAGTGATTGTTTGATTTGATTGTAAAAAGTGATATATGTAAACTTACTAAAGGGACTACTTTTTGATAGAAATGTAAACCTTTGGGCGGGGCGGAGGGAGTATATTTTTCTTCCCCTTATTACCTGTCAATACATGACAATCAATTTAATACTATTACTTTTTAATAAGTGCACAAACATAGAGTGAGGCATTTAGAGTACCGTTATTGGGTACCTTGACGGGTAAGTTTTTGGAGCTCGTGGATGTTTTGGGTAAGAGAAGGGTTGATGTGGCTTGTATACAGGAGACTAGGTGGAAGGGGGCGCAGTCCAGGGAGGCGAACGGTTATAAATTGTGGTATTCAGGCCTTGCTAACTCGAGTAATGGTGTGGGTATTCTTTTGTCTAAAGAGTTTAAGGACAACGTCGTGGAAGTGAAGAGGTGTAATGACAGGATTATGTCCGTTGCAGTGGTGGTTGGGGAGAAGGTGGTTAACGTGGTATGTGCGTATGCCCCTCATGTTGGTTTGGGTGAACTTATTAAGGAAGCTTTTTGGGGCTGTTTAGATGAGTTGGTCGGGTGTATTCCGGACAATCAATTTATTGTTTTGGGAGGCGATTTCAATGGGCATATTGGTGAGGGGGTGGATGGTTACCATAGTGCGCATGGGGGTTTCGGCTTCGGAGTTAGGAATGCAGGAGGTTCCGCACTGTTGGAGTTTGCCTCTGCGCATGAGTTGGTAATTGCAAACTCTGTTTTTCAGAAGAGAGCTGAGCACCTCATCACCTTCAGTAGTGGGGGGCACAACACCCAAAATGACTACCTTATTTTGCGCAGTCGTGATGCTAGGGCGTGCGTGGACTGCAAGGTGTTCCGGAGCGAGGCCTGTGCTTCTCAACACCGGCTGCTGGCTATGGATTTATCCATGGGAGGTCGTGTTGTTAGCAGGGCTAGAGAAGCTAGACCTAGGATTCTCTGGAAGGATCTGAAGGGTGAGAAGACGGCAGTATTCAAGGAATCTCTGACCCGCGAAGGAGGTTTTTTGCAAGGGGGCGATGCTAACCTTATGTGGACCAACATGGCCAATGCTATTAGGAGGATGGGCGAGAAGGTGGTGGGGGTTTCTTCGGGCAGGTCTAGTGGACCTAGGGAGGCTTGGTGGTGGAATGGAGAGGTCCAAAAGAAGGTTAAATCTAAACAAGCGCTATTTAAGGAGCTTTTGTCGGTTAGTGCTGGGGAGGAGAGAATCTTGAAGATTATAGCGTACAAGGTGGCGAAAAGAGAGGCTAAGAAGGCAGTGGCTAAGGCTAAAGGGGAGGCTTACAAGGAGATGTACAAGCGCCTAGACACCAAAGAAGGAGCGAATGCTATTTTTAAACTAGCGAAAGCTAGGGAAAGAGGGCGGCGCGACCTGGGTCCCGTTAAGTTTATTAAGGATGATTTGGGCCAAGTATTAGTGAACGATGTGGCTATTAAGGAGAGGTGGAATAGGTATTTTTTTGAACTTTTCAATGAGGCTAGGGGTAGTGACTCGGTGGTGCAAGGAGTTAGTCTATCTTCTGCCCGTTCGTTTAGTTCCTGTGAAAGCATCAGCAAGGAGGAAGTAAAGGGTGCCCTAATGAAAATGGGTAGAGCTAAGGCGGTAGGCCCGGATCAGATCCCTATTGAAGTTTGGCTTTGTATGGGGGAAGTAGGAGTTCAGTGGCTAGCAGAGCTGTTCAACATCCTCCTCAGAGGTTCTAAGATGCCGACGGAATGGAGGCATAGTATTGTCGTGCCGTTTTTCAAGAACAAAGGAGATGCTCAGAGTTGTAGTAACTATAGGGGTATTAAACTCCTCAGTCATACTATGAAACTTTGGGAAAGAGTGGTGGAATGAAGGGTTAGAAGAGAAGTTGAGATCTCAGAGAACTAATTTGGCTTCATGCCGGGGAGGTCCACGACTGAGGCCATTCATCTCCTCAGATGCCTTATGGAAAAGTTTAGAGAGCGGCGTAAGGACCTCCATATGGTGTTCATAGATCTAGAGAAAGCTTATGATAGCATTCCGCGCGATGTTATTTGGAGGAGCCTAGTAGAGAGGAGGGTGTCGTTGCCGTTCGTTAGGGCGATCCAAGACATGTATTCCCAAGCTAGGACGTGCGTTAGGACCCCAGCTGGTGACACACAGTATTTTTCGGTTGAGATAGGGCTACACCAGGGGTCGGCGCTAAGCCCTCTTCTCTTCGCTCTGATCCTTGATGTCATTTCACGGGGGATTCAAGATGGCATCCCGTGGTGCATGCTTTTTGCTGACGACATTGTGTTAGTGGCGGAGTCGAGGAGGGAGGTGAACTCGAAGTTGGAGCTATGGAGGTCTAAGTTAGAATCCCAGGGCTTGCGTGTGAGCCGGTCTAAGACAGAGTATCTCTGGTGTAACTTTAGTGGTGAGGCCAACGAGGAAGATGTAGACGTAATGATTGCAGATCAGATCGTTCCCCGTACGGATAAGTTCAAGTATTTGGGTTCGATCATTCAGAAGGATGGTGAGTGTGAAGATGATATCACTCATCGCATCAAGGCGGGGTGGCTAAGGTGGAGAGCAGCGACAGGGGTCCTGTGCGACAAGAAAGTCCCTCTAAAGTTGAAGGGTAAATTCTATAGAGCGGAAATCCGACCTGTAATGCTGTATGGCTCTGAATGTTGGGCGATGATGAAGTCGCTTGAGAGCAAGTTGGAAGCGACTGAAATGAGAATGTTACGCTGGTCGTGTGGTCGCACAATGTTAGATAGAATCTCGAACGGGGTCTTCAGGAACGCACTAGAAGTGGCGCCCATTTCAGCAATAGTTAGGGAAGGGAGATTGAGATGGTTTGGCCACGTCCGCAGGAGGCAAGCATCTGCCCCGGTGAGGAGGGTCGAGAGTTTAGTTGTTGTCGGGGAGAGGAGTAGAGGTAGACCGAGGAGGACGTGGGAGGAGCAGCTGAGATTAGATTTGAAGGCCTTAAACCTTTCCGAGACCATGACTGTTGATAGGTGCACTTGGAGGCGCCAGATCAGAGTTGTGGATTCTTTAGTGGTACTGTTGTTGAGAGCCTCAGGTTTGGGTTGTCTCGGTTAGCTTTGACCTAGAGCATTGCATTCTTACATTTATTGTATATTGCGTGTGGTGTATTTTTGATAGGGAGCTGTGCGCGGAGTCAACCTCTCTTCTGTTTGAGCAGCGTTCATCGGAAGTGAAGTAGCCAAATTCCTCTTAGGTAAGTCCCATGTGGATTAAGCCATGGGCTCAGGTATGATATTGAGTTTTTTCGTATCATATGCTTCCCTTTGTATTTTCACTCAATATGTTGTCGTGCACGAAGCTGAGGGTCTTCACGGAAACAGCCTCACTACCATAATAGGTAGGGGCATGGTCTGCGTACATCTTACCCTCCCCAGACCCTGCTCTGAGCGGGATATACTGGGTATGTTTGGTTTGGTTTGGTTTGGTTTGATGTACACCATTAATGTATTTTTCGTCATATACCCTTGTAGCAAAAGGCGAAATCTCTCGCCTCCAGGACCCCCACCTCCCGGTCCGAAAGGGATTGGTGAAGGAATTAAATCATGGTGACTCAACGGCCAACTAGGTGGGAGGAACAGTGCCTGGTGCCCACAAGGAGCTATCCCCCACATTGGAGGGATAAAACTCCCACACTGCGGCTGCCAGGACTCGAACCTGCATCCTATTTTTTTTCGTCATATACCCAATTCTGAGTGTTGTATATTCCATTCAAGAGTTAATTTCAAACAATTTTCAGTTCAATAAAATTTAATTCAATCCATTTGATATTAATATTATCAATAATATTACATATATAATTAATATTATTATCATATATGTTTTATTTGATATTAATTATGTTTATTATTATTATATTATCTTTTTCCATTTTCATTGATCTTTTTAGTTTCATTATTATATCTAATTTTTTATTATTAATCTTATTTTTTTATTATTATTCTTAGTAGTATGAGTATTAGCATGGTTTTTGTTTTATAATCTAAATATTGTTGTTTAATATTATTAATTATTAGTGTTATTATCAAAGTGGTATTATTACTGCTAATATTATATTTAACTTTTATTATTATTGGTATATATTATTATTGCCATTACTGTTATTAAATCTATTATTATTATCACTTTAGCAATTTTAGGTTCGATTGATTTAATGGTTGATTTCAAAAGTTCATTTAATTGATTGATCAAAAGAGCAGTGATACATATTGGTATGTGTAATTCACACCATCTAAAACCTGACCAACTTTCGCTTTCGGAGAATCGAAAATCAGGAGCTCTCACGTTTGACTAGCAGTGTTTTCAGATCTGATTCCTCAAATTTAAATGAAATATAAAGCTTTAGTTTTGGTACGATTTAGTTTTGATTTTAAGATCTTTATAATTCAAGTTCAAAATTCCAATGTAACAGCGACTCTAAAAGAATCGATGTTAAAATTCCCATTTTTTATGTTTTTTTTTCTTTTATCTTCTAATTTTCGAATATATAATATATTATATATTTTTTAATATATAATATCATTCTATAAGTACATTATATAAATGTAATATAATTTATTTTTACATTTACTTTTAATATATAAGAATATAATATATTATTTTTTAATATATATATATAATATGATTCCAGAAATACATTATAACTCCTTAATTATATGTATTATTTTTTAATATACATTATAAAATTTTAGTTTTCAGCATAATCAAATTATTATACAATATATATACAATTATATTTTTAATATATATTTACTATAATTATACGAATACATTAGTAGGTCTTAAAATTATATGTATATATTAAAAATTTTAATATATAATGTAATATAAATTTTAGTACATTATGTTCTTAATATATAAAATATAATTCTTAATCAATAATATATAGTATTATAAAATTAATTATCAGCGTTATTGAATTTATTCTATAATACAAATTATAATTTTTGATATACATACATACATACATATATATATATAATATAATTCTAGAAATATTAATGTATATAATTTATTGTATATTTATATAAAACAAAGCAACAAAAGTATTAGAAATTGATTTGGCAGAATGGTTTGACATCACCTCCACCTTGTGGAGGTCGCGGGTTCGAATTCCGCAACAGCGAAAATAAAAATTTATTCCCAGGTGCCGGGGCGGGGTGGGGGTGGATGTTGTGGGCAAGGATGGCTGAGCGGGGCGGGTTGGTATTGGTGAATGTGAACTTTTTACTCCAGCAACTTTAACAGCGGTTGTCTAGGACTTCTCTTAAATGATGACTGCAGGCTAACATTAAAGCCTCAGCCCATTGTTAAAGGGTACATTACGTAATAATGTGGTGTTAATTGTTTGAAGAGTATTATATTATGAACGAGTTTATGATGTAATATAAACTCGTACACAATATACATGTCATGTGTGGATGGATTGACGGGCTATGTATCTCATTTACTCATTTATGTCTTATACATTTATCACGAATTCATGATTCATCATGAATCTGGGTCCACGATATAAGTTGCCTTCTTCAGTTGGTATATCATGCACTCATATGTATAATGCAATATGAACCATGTAACGAATATGAAAGAGAGTAATGCTGAATATGAGATGATTTCATATGATATTCATCAACCACTACTTTTATATTCATCAGTAATTTTTTTTGTCATATTTACATGCAAGATGAATATGGGATGAATATGCAATAGATACATGATGAGTATGAGATGATGTTCACTTTCATATTCACCGACCTATCATTTTGATATTCAATGATGCTATTATGAATCTAAATGCATGATATAAGTTGCCCTAGAAATATGTTTATACACATATGTGTAGTGAAAAAGAAAACTTTACGCCTACCAGCCCTTTGGAAATTGCTGTATATAAACATATTTTTAGGGGCAATTTATAAAGATAATGGGGAATTGACTTGAAGAAAACTCAGAAATCGGATCACAAAGGTAATCGAGCCGAGCTTGGAGATATTTGAGTACGTGTCGAGCTTGAAATCGAGCTCAATTATACTTACAGTTTTACCTTTTAGTATTTATTTATTTATTTTAGTATTTTTCCACAATTATATAATAAGTAATAGTTGAGTCGAGTGGATCTCGAGTGACCAAGTTTTCAAATGAATTGAGTTCAAACTCTAAACAATAGAGCTTGGCTCGAGTTCCGAATTTTGTAATTGAACTCGGGCTTGACGATGTACTCGGTCCGACTACACCCTCTACTTGAAACAAAAGAGGTTTGAAGTTTACTATATAAATAGTAGAATATGTATGAACTTAGTTGAAATGAACGGAAGTGAAATGAGCTGAAGTTAAGTTGTTGAATTGAACTAAATTAAACCACAATAATAATAATATTAAATAACAATATATAAAACAAAAATAATAATAATAATTACATATAAATTTTGATAATATTAGTACAATAATAGTAATTATTAATAATAGTAGATAACAATATATACAAAATAATAATAATAATAATTATTACAATTATTATTATCATATATTACGATAAAAACAATAATAATAATAATTATTATAGGAAGAAGAATAATAACAGTGTAACTAAAAATTATATATAATATTTTGAGAATATTAATATGAATAATAATTATATTAATAGTCACTCATGTGTAATAATATTGATAATATTAATATTAATGTTAATATTAATAATAATGTTAGAATAATGATAATAATAATAATAATTTGATTCATTCTTGAGTTGAATTGAATTGAACTGAAATTTGTTGAACGAAATTAAATTAAATTGAATTTTACTGAACGAAACTAAACTGAAAAATTCTCAAATTAAACCGAAAATAACATAATCTTATACTAGCAAGAGAGATTATAGAGGTGAATCTTCGTGAGGTGGCGCGTCGAAATCAATGTGAATGTGGACGGGACATGCTGTTAAACACAACTTTACAATAGCAAATCCAGATGTACATGGTGCAAGTATAGGTAGTTGACATAGTGCAAGTATAGGTAGTTGAGCGAACCGTCCATAGTACACCCCTAAGTAGTGCAATTTTTGCCGGATGCATTATACGTAGCGTGCATGGACGGCAGAGGCGGATGCATGCCTAACATGGTGGTGCAAGTGTACCACCAGATTTCATAAATAATAGACCTTTTTTCTTATCAGTTTTTATTTTTTCTGTTATTTTTTATCTGATAGCGATTAAATTAGTTTAGGAGTTGAGTTGTTCTATTTTCTCTTACAACTTCCAACCAGTTGGTAAATTATGTACTGCTAACACATTCTAGGTCGTCCCCAAATCGATATTCGTGTTGAATATTTTTTCTGTAAGGTACCAAAATTCTTACAAAATACCTACAACCTTGCATAGAGTAGAAAAATAGTTAAACGCAACTTATATGAAGAAAATATTAAACACTACTTTTTCTAATTTGGTGTTATTTATTTTGCTCATGAAGAGCTTAATTAAATTATTTTATTATTTGACCCGTCTTGGATTTTTTCTTAAATACTTGTTCCTTTGGCCGAATATTTGTGTAATAGGATGAACTTATTTTTTGAAGTACGTCCTAATACGAAGCTTACTCAAGCATTTTAGTTAATTAAATATTAAAAATTAATTTAAAATAATGTTGAATTGAAAACATTGGTAGCAGATCATAAGCATAGAAAATCAATTTCATACTTACATCTCTCAAGATGAGAATGAAAGTTTAACGTCAAAAACTGTTTGCATCATATTCCATTATCATCTAGTACCTCTAAGTATGGAGCTACGATTTAAAAATGGACGCACGAGAATAGATTTATTTAAAAAATAGCGGAAAAGTACAAAATGCAACCAAAATATAGTTAAAAAATATCGGACAGTCACCGCGACTTGGCAGAGGCACGACTGCCCCTTGATATTTTTTTTAGATTTTATCTGATGCACCAGTAATATCCAACTTCTAGCTTCGCCTATGATGGACGGTGCAGATCGATGCACCATCTAGTGCATCAACCTGCACCGTTCATGCACGCCACGTATAGTGCATCCGATAAGGGATGCACTACATGATGTCTCTCCATGGACGGAACCGTAGTTGAGGGTATTCAAGTGGATTTGCATGGTACACGGAATTCATTACCACGGAATTCATTACTACTGCATGAAATTAAGGTGGTGTGAAGTTAAGGCAGCAGGAGCGGCAGAAGCTGATGAGTGTTTACGTGTGGGGGTGTTTTTTTCTGATATGAGTGACGACCACAACGTGTCCCTCTTAATTAATGTGATCATAGCTTGCAATCCATGACTACTTGTTACTCTCTCTCTCTCTTCCGTCTAGAGTTTGACAAATGATGTAATTTAAGTATTTTTTTAGATGAATTTATTGTGGAGATTAAGAGGTAAATATATTGATGATAAATATATGGTGAATGTTAAGTGATGTGATTATGATTATTTGATGATTGTGCGAGTATTTTAAATGTAAACCTTATAAAAGAACAAGAAAAGAGTTAAAATAAAGTTTTGAGCGAGACGTTGATATTATTTTTTTTACTCCTATTAGTATTATTATTGATATTAGTAGTAGTAAGAAAAATACAAAACTTACTAAGAAATTTGGCCAAATCGCATGAAAATCATTACTCCCTCTGTCCATTCTATAATCTTTGAATTTTTACTGTGAATTTTCCGCGTTATTTTATCCGAGATGAATTAGACAGTGTGATATATGTACAATATAAATAAAATAATACGAGGATTTAGACAATTGTACTGATATAATTATCGTAGTTGGTTGCCAATTGCATTTGAGGATATTGTATATCAGATTTATCGTATGAGAATATTATTGGAACGAGTATATGTATTCAGTATGTCGAGACGACTAACGACGACAGTTGGAATGTGGCTAAGTGTTACGGCTGATTCCTCAAGGGTTACATACGTAAAGATGTAAACTTACGTACGTTAACATGTGAGTTTTATGTACGTTACCCATGGGTACTTGCGTATGTAAGGTCGGAGCAGCCAAATGAATCTCGACCTCGTGGGTTGCTTTCGACAGGTGGGACCCGAGCACTTTCGGTGTGAGTGCGGACAAACGAGATCAACAAAGAGCTAATGTACACTATGGGCTGAGCATTACATATGTTAACATAGTAGAAGGTTTACGTATGCTATCCGAGGAGCATTGAGTTCTCTATCACAGGAGCATTTCGTAAGTAAGCATACCTGTTGCCAAAAGCCATAACCTTTGGACCAAGCATTTCGTGCGTTAAATGGTGGATTTGCGTTAATGAGTGGGTTACGTACGTAACATGATGGTTGTTGCATACGTAACTGATATCCAAATTGATTACCGAAACAGGTCAATGCTATGTTGCGTATGGAGCGCTAATGTATGGAACACGAATGACTTACATACGTAATGTCTGGGTTTATAAATTTAAGAACATCCATCCCTTCATCACTTTGAGATGATCTTCTTCATTTTTCGTCCCTCAACCCTCTCAAACTTATTGTTGGCTCTTCTAACTTGATGGAGAACATCATAACATAAATTTGGAGCTTCAGATACGGGGTAATTGATGATTCTTGTAGTTTTGGATTGTGTTGTCCATCCTCTAAATGTATGTTGGTTAATTATTCGCTAAATTAATTTTTGCTAACCTGCAAGTGCACGATATAGCTATAGTATCGTGGCGATCCAAGGTCGTAGTCCTAGGGGATTGATATTTCGACAGTTTTTTACTATTGCGGTCTTGATATTTTGGACTTTATTTAAAACATGATGAAATTGGATTGAGTTGAATTATACTAGTAAAGGTAAAAATAAAAATAAAAAAAATAATTGCAAATAAAATCAATGATGATGATAGGAAAACTCAAGTTGAGAGATGGATTCTAGAACACGCTTTTTTCCAATTAATGTTCATGACTTTCAAATTGTATACTTACCTTTTTTTAATCTCATTACTTGGAAGAAAATCATATTTTAACCTTTCTTTTGAAACAAGTACATGAATAAATTTCCAAACTCAATCTTTTGAATATAGGTATTGAAAATCAATCCTAATAAGAACATAAGATTATACTTTCTCACAAACATCCTATACTCTTTTGAAGCTATAGTTTCTATTTTTGTCTTGAATTTGACTCATCTTGATCAACTATCTTCTTTTGGATATCAAGTTAATAAAAAAGAATGCACAAATATTGGGCTTCTATTCATACATGAATTGAACCAACAAATCCAAGAACAAGTAAAGAGAAGAAATAAATATATAAAATTCAATCCATGAATAATAATTAAAATACTAACAAATTCTAGAATCTAAAGAAGTTTAGCCAAGAAACATGGCTATGAAATTACAAGAAGATAAATTGAACATGTTCTTCAATTAAAAAAAAATTAGACAAGAAAAACTTATTGTGGCCTTGGATCTTGAAGCTTGATCCTTGATTTCCTCATTCTTATGTTCACTTAAGTCTCTTGATGATCCAAAGTGCTGAAAAACGCAGCTAAAGGGTCCAGTTTATAGGTAGAGATGTCCTAATTAGGTGTCTTGCATGAAAAAAAACTTTTAAATTAGCCAAAATATGCAACAAGGCCGTGTTAGAGGTACCCGACACGCGACATGGTTGTGTTGAACAAACAATGAATTTTTGTCCCCCTGCAAACGGCCCGTGTCGGACGTCATGTCCCTGCGACACGGTCGTGTTGCCTGTACAGTTAGTTTTGCACGTTCAACAACACGACCCGTGTTGTGTCGGCTGCGACACGGCTGTGTCCCCTGTTTTCCGACACGACTTTCCGTATTCTTCATTTTTCAGTTCGTTTAGGCTCGAGCACGTCCTAACACTCTTTTTGGTATAATTTCACCTGTTTCAAGTACATCTAAATCAAAATACATGATATCTCATAAAATAACGAATTCATACACAAAATGTCGAGTTTACACACTAATTATTTCTAAATATATAATAAAATGACCCCAATTAATGTGTGAAAAACGTGTTTATCAAACCCCCAAACTTAACCAATTATTCGGCCTCGGACAATAAAAAAGAGAAGCAGAATAAATAAGTACGAGTTAAGGGGTCTCAAGATTTGTAGTTGTCTCCGGCCTAACAATATAAAGAAGAGCAAGAGTCATTAAGATTAAAATCTTGAGCAATCCTAAAATTGTAACTTTCACTGCTAACTTGATATCGCTAAGAGTCAATGGGATTCCATGATAAAAGGCATTTTGCATATCATAAATAAAGATCGAACCCAAAGTTTACTATAACCTTGCAAAGTGTTTCATCATCCTAATGCAATGAACATATGTGATCAACTAAGACTAAATAAACCTCAACAAAATGTACTTATAAGTAATTGCCTCATAGATCATATATCTATCTATATGCATAATCAATTATATGAAGAGGATTCTTATTTGAACAAATGGTACTTTGAACTTGGAACGAGCATGAAGAAATTAACGATACTTCTTTATCTTTTGAGTTGTTCTGCCGAGTTGGTCGCTCAAGATCTTCGGTTTCTACACCGACCCGATGAAAAAAGTGGATCTTGTTATTTTAGACTCCTTGAGAATGATTTGGATCTAGTTAATGGTCTATTAGAAGTAGAAGGCGCTCTGGCGAGATTATCACCTAAAGAAAAAGATTGCAGTCCGTTCACCTCTGTCTTCGGTGGCCGACTAAAGATGCCAATGCATCTATTATAATTATGTCGTTGTTATCGATTGGTCATTTATAAGGCAATCGAAGTATTTAATTGGGACTGTCGAGGATGTTCCCATCCGCTGTATCATTGTTATCGATTGGCCATTTCTAAGGCAATCGAAGTACTGAATTGGGACTGTTGAGAATGGCTCCCATCTGTTGTGTTGTTGTTATCGATTAGTCGTTCTAAGGTAATCGAGGTATTTAGTTGGAATTGTCGAGGACATTTCCCATCTGTGGTATAATTGTTATCGATTGGCCATTTATAAGGCAATTGAGGCATTGGATTGGGACTGTCAAGGACACTTTGCATCTCTCTTGTTGTTTTTATCGATTTAGCCGATTAAAGGCAATCGAGGTAATTGAATTGGGACCGTCGAGGATGGTTCCCATCCGTGAGTTATTTTTGTCTTGTTGATTGACTCAAGACAGCGTACTATCATTCTTGTGAATTCGGTAATTTTGTGATCATTGCCATTTGTGATTAATTGTGTTTGGAGTCTAGTATCGGCTAGCGCTCGATGGATAAGTTTGGGTCTTGAACCTTCGCGGTTGGTTTCCCAACATCTTAAAGTTCAGTAGGTTACGGTCATTTAGATAATCTCATTATGGGTAAGCTTAGGGCTTGAACCTTCGCATTTGATTTCCCAACACCTACAGTTCAGTAGGTCACGGTCATTTCGATGATCTCATTATGGGTAAGTTTGGGGCTTGAACCTTCGCGGTTGGTTTCCCAACACCTACATTTCAGTAGGTCACGGTCATTTTGATGATCTTATTATGGGTAAGTTTGGGGCTTGAACCTTCGCGGTTGGTTTCCCAACACCTATAGTTCAGTAGGTCATGGTCATTTCGATGATCTCATTATGGGTAGGTTTGGGGCTTGAACCTTCGCGGTTGATTTCCCAACACCTACAGTTCAGTAGGTCACAGTCACTGGGTGATCTCATTATGGGTAAGTCTGGGGCTTGAACTTATCGTAGTTGGTTTCCCATCACCTGCAATTCAGCTAGTCACAGTCATTGGATGATCTCATTGTGATACAGCTTCGGCTGTGTGCCTTGGCCACCTCATGTGATACAACTTCGGGCTGTTTGGATTTGGCCATCTCATTGTGTTGATTTGCAGCTTCACCTGAGGGGGTTTCAGGCTATTATGATATTTGTAGCTTCGACTGAGGGCTTTCAGGCCACGTGCACTGTATTGGTATTTCAGTTGGAGCCTTCGGGCATCGTTGTTATCTGTTTCAGCTATGGATTGGTTTACCTTCGGGTAATTTGTTGTTGTGTTCTATATTTATGATTCGCCGTTGGGCATTTGTATTCTAACCTGTTGAGCAGGGACTGGTTGTATGCCGTGGGCATAGTGTTTCACGAATGCCCGGTTCTTACTTTTGGTTCTGAGCATCTCGTAGTATCATTATTGTATCGTTTGTTTTGCCTTTTGGATGCATATCATGTTGTACATGTATTTGATATCATTATCTGGATGACTGACCCCGTGGGGGCGGAACATGTTTTCATATTTTAGGTGTTGCGAGGAGGGAGTTAAGACACAGGGGCATGACGATGGCAACGAGGCATTCGAGCGATGCTAGTCCTAAGTTGTTTCGGTGTTCATGTTGATCAATCACTTAGAGTGTTCTCCAACTTGTCAGTTGTTGTCATTTTGTGTTATCCGAGCAAGGCTCGTGGATGTTGTATTTTTATTTTAGCCATGTAGGCCCATCGTTGTCATTGAAATTCCATATCGGAATATTGTGTCGGATATCATAGTAGGGACTGTGATTTTTCTTTTTGGTCAATTTCATGTATTTTAGTTGTTCGCCTGGTGGATTTCTTGGTGTGGGGCCCACGACACTATAATAACCCAATGAGATTTTGGGGGTGTTACAGATTCCTTCACCCGTGGAGTCTTTATCTGAGACTAAGCGGTTACAAGTTTGTTCATCAACCCTACTAAATTGCAAGCAATTTCATTGCAGTTCAAGTTCATAACAAACTGAGAGAATGAATCAGGAAGAGATTGTAGGATAAGGTCAGTTTGGAGAGAAACATGCATCCTAAAATCAAGAGCCTCCAATTTCTCGATCATAGAGATCATTTTGAGGACGTGGTCCCCGACTTTCTCACCTTTCTTCATCCTGGCACCGTAGAGTTGCTTAGATATCTCATATCTAGCTGTTCGACTATTCTCACCATAAAGATCGGTTAAGTGAGATAAGATCTATCTAGTAGAAGTTATTTTCTCATGAGCTTCATAGAGCTCATTAGACATAGAGCCCATCATATAGCCACGGACTCTAATGTCATCCTTAACCCACTTTTCGTATTTTTCAACATCTTCCTGGCTGGATCTGGTCCGCCCTGGAGCCGCCGGAATGTCCGCCTCCAAGACGTATCCCAACGCCTCCATACTGAGGACAATCATCAGATTGTGGAGCTAGTCCACAACAGTTAAGTTGTTTTTCTCGAGTAGAATTGCGAGTGGGTCATTATGAGAGTTGTTACTTTGTTTGTCTGTATTAAGTATGATTGATTGGTTAGTGACTCGTTTGATTATGGTATGCATTTAGAATAGAGGAATTTTCCATTCATTTAACCCAGATCCCACTACTTTTACCAGAATAACATACTCCCTTGTAAAATCCAGAAGTATTAGTTCGCTTTACTTCATAGTGGTGATCGAGTTCTTTATAAGTTTCAAAAGAGGGCAACTGAACAGGTTTATGGTCTATTAATCTTCATAAAGTGGTGTCCAACACTAACCCATCTAATGGATGATTCGATCTTCTTTTTCCCCTTGTTCCCTCAATCTATACAGTTTCTATAGTTCGTGAACAAGTTAAGTTTATACCATCGACGCTGATCAGTTTCGCAATTGAATCTTATCCGGCAGCCGAACAGGTTTCTAGAGATAAAATTTGTTCAAACCGAAGGCATCCAATGCACTCTCAGAATTTATCGACCCTCCCCGAACGGCTACCCCGATAACTCGGAAGCATAGCAAATCCGGTTTGGATTTCAATTTTCTGAGAGCTCGGTGGAGGGAAGGAAAAACTTTGAAACCTTTTAAACTTAATATTTTGTTGTGGTAGAATTTGAGCGATTAATGTTACAATTTGCACATTAATTCATTTAAGCGCGTTTGTCAACATTCATACTATATGAATAAACATACACAACCTAGTTGCTACCAACATGTAGTTCATGGACCGTTCCTAGAACAAAAAAAACATCGTAATCTAATTACATGTCTTGAGTCTTGAATCTTCACCCTCTCGAATGGATCTTCCTCAGGTCTTCGTCATTACATATAAATTTTACATCGAAAAATTGCATCCTATACACAAATTTTTCTAGTAAAATAAATAGGCTCTATACGGCCTTTACAACCCAATCGAATAAAAACAAACGATTCAAAAACTAGGTCCACGAACTACATCACCATTCAAATAATAATGCAACAATCATATTAAAAGTAATGATATAAATAATTAATCTAAATATTGATTCAATCAATATAAATTAATCCGTCCATAAGAATTAATCCAATTAATTCACACAACAGTTAATTCTAACTTTTTCTGGATGCTAAAATATTTCATTAAATTAATTCCCTTAAGAATAAAATTACCATAGTAATATCTTAGTCAAATTTAATTTAATTTAATTAGCAGAAAATTAATTACCGAACGAAATATAAAAAAATGGATCGAAAACCCACAGCCCGGGCCAAGCCGCGGCCGCTACCATGCGGTCCGAAACTCGGACCGTGGTCCTTCACAAAAGTGGACTGCACGACAGCGGCCTGCTCCCTCCTGGCAGCTCCGAGCTGCCGGGTCCGACCATATTTCTGGCTCGTCTTTTCGTCCCGAATTCAAAAATAATATTTTTCTAATCTTTATATTACACATTTAAATCAGTTTTTCAAAAGAAAAATAGATTTATACTGTAACATAAAATCATGAAAAATAATTTTTAGATGAATAATTAAAAATTAATGATTAAAACAATTATGATTCTAAATCATAAAAACATCCAATCAAGCATTCCAAATGCTAAATATCGTATATATGGTCGCAAGACCTCGCTCCGATATCACTGTTGGGATTCGATGCCTAGAACGATGGCACAACAGAAGCAAAAAATGAATTTTACCGAATCCCTAAAGAGGGCCGATCATGCAACGTTTATACAAATTTAAAAGGACAAGAGTAAAGATATGAAAACATACCCTTGAAGTCCTTTAATTGAATGTTGAAGTTGATGCCGGTGACCACAAACCTAGTTTTATAATCCCTCGATGATCCAAACACCGAAAGCACCGCGTCTCTAGTAGCCACGCACCGGAAGATGATCGAAACAACAACTACTCAAATATCCTTCAAGGATACATCTAGAAAAGAGTAGTAGGAAATGATCTCTCAAGTATGTGATTACTCTAAGTGATATAAGTTTTTGTTCTTGATTTTCTTTCTCTATCAAAGAGTGTAAGAACATGAACAAAATGAACTCTCTCTATATATGTGATGGCCAATTTTCTTCATTGTGGTTGAGGAGGATGAACTTTGTTTTATAACAAAGTCCACACAAACCTCCAAGCCTCACACCTAAGGGTTCATAATGATAAGATCCTACCTTATCACTCTTTTGTCCTCAAGTGTTAGGAAGCAACCTCAACACATTCAACCATGATAGAGAAAGATGTGGGGCGACCCCTACCATGATAGAGAAAGATTCAGTTGTTCATCAAGGATGCTTCAAGACGTGGGGCGGCCCCTACCATCATAGAGAAAGATTCAGTTCGTTTCGGTCCATGAAACGGACCGTGGTGTATTCAGTCCGACTGATACATCTTAGTTCGTCTCAAATAAAATTAATACAATGGATTAATCTAATTAATCAATTATATTAAAATATTATTTCTTTAAGAAATAATAATTCATGAGTTAATTTAATTATCCAGTAATTTTATTTAATTCACCAGACCGATTTAATTTATACAATAAATTAAATGAGACATCCAATGTCTAAAATTCACAATAAGAGATCTACTTCATATTATTTCGTCGTATCTCTAATGCGCGACTCGGTAGGTCCATCTCAGTAAGCAATGGGAGGAACTAAAGAGTTATAGCACCACCTAGTCAGTCCCGCGGCCAATACTGTAACCTTACTGAGAATGAATGATAGGGATCATTCAAGAACCATTATGTCGTGAATAATAGTAAACGTATAAACCCTTCTTTCAAATGTTCCGATCAAGTTATAGGGCCACGATCAGTCAAACCCTATCTGTACTTGATTTTATATTTGAGTTAATGCAAATCGAGATCATCGAGCTCTCATGTATCCAATACAACTAGCTTCAATGCTTTGGCCAAAGACATATGATCTCATCTCCCAATAACCACATAGGACATATACCTGTTCACTTTCAGGAGAAATAATCCTATTTTGGTATTTAGTAGAACCTGCTACTTGTTCGTCAAGACGCAGGTCGAGGTTGACCCTCACCTCTCGGCTTTTTGGATCAAACTACTCTAGTGAAAATCTTAACGTCACGAGCACATCCCTACTAAATCCTGAAGTCGAAGGTTCACGAATACCTATCACAACCTTTCGATTCCGTTATTGACCGTCCAGAGTGAATTCATGTGACAAATCGAGGGTGAGTCAGTTCGGGTATACTAATTCCATTAGCATACCTACAACGTATGCTCCCACTAACCTTTAGTGACGAAAGGCACTCTCCAAGTCAATGAACATGTCATACAAGTCATCACATAAACTTAACGCCCAATCAAGTTTCATCGACTTGCGAACGATTAAGTATTTGAGCCATAAAATTTACCAGTGCCGATCCCCTTAACTAATAAGGAGTGGAATGTTTCACTCAAATACATAGACTAGTTTTTCTATATAATATTTACAAGTCAGGAATGGCAGTGAATTCCAGTAAATAAAGAAACAAACAATTGCCTTCTGATAAGAGTTCACATAATAACATGTACAAAGCCCTCTCTCATTCATCTTCTCAGTGGCATTCGAGGGCATATTCCTAATAATTATTTTCAACACATTTCGTCTGGGGATGATATTTTCAAGCTGTTCGCCTCAAGATATTATTTTCGACCTGTTTCGTCTTGGGATGATATTTTTGGCCTGTTTTGTCCCATGGCATCATTTTCGATTGTTTTTCGGGTGAAACGGGACGAAAATGACGTCATATAATTAAACATGCCAGAAATGACGTCTAGGGACACAATGGGTCGAAAAACACGTCGGGAGGAGAAGCAGGTCGTAAATGACGTCCTTGGATGGAAATGACATCAGCAGGCGAAACAATTCGAGAATAATATTCTTGGGTGAAACTTGTTGCAACCGACGTACTCGAAAATAATGTCCGATGATGAAACGGGTTGAATGTATTGTTCCTGTCGAAACAGGTCGAAAATATCGTTTGGGGCAAAATTGGCCGAAAATATCATCCTGTGCAAAACAGCGAGAATGACGTCCTAGGACAAAATAGGCCGAAAATATTATCCTAGGACGAAACATGCCGAAAATGACATCCTGGGTGGGAATGGATCGAAAATGATGTCCCGGGATGAAAATGGACGCAAATGACGCCATTGGACAAAACGGATCGAAATTGACGTCCATGTGCGAAAATAGTTGAAAAATACGTCATGGGACAAATCGGGCTGAAAATGACGCGCCATGGCGAAACAGGTCGAAAATGACATCTTGGGGTGAAATCGGCCGTAAATGTCACTTAAGGCGAAAAGAGTAAAAAATAATGTCCGGTGACATAACATGTAACATTCCCAAGACGTTCAGGGCATGTCACAGCGACGTGGATCCAACCCTTTGGAATCAACTAGGCTAACACACTAACTCGACATCATGACCAATGACAAACATCATCAACATACAAACGACTCCACAATTTAAGACATTCAAAACAAATAGACCGAACCCGACAGTAATAAATAAAATTTTTTCCAAACCGGGTCCACAAACAAATACAAGTCCAAAAGAAGAAAGTACTCGAGTACTCAAACAATTGACATAATTATTAAAATTAAAAGACAAGACGCCAAACAAACGACCATTGAACAGAATCACCCTTGCCCATCATCCTCGTACTGTCCGCACGCCCGTTCGCCTCCATGACCTGTACCTGAAATACAAAAGTATTTCACCCATTTAAGGGGTTCGCGACAACAGCTAGTGCAAGTACAATCCATTTGAACTACCATTCTAATCAGATCAAATATGCGCCAAAATCATTTTAGAAAATATTTATATTTCGGAATATTACGGTGCACATGCACAAAACATAGTTCTCCAACAAAACATTTCAAAGGTTAACTATTGGTACGAGACTCACAACCACCGCACTCCGCAGAGGCCCCGTCGGACCATCCCCAGGTGGTTAACCCCAGTTCATGATACGCATACACACGGCACTACGTATCTCCAGAGGCCCCGTCAGACCAATCCTGGGTGAACATACGCATTCACATCCACAACATACACGGAAAGCCAAAAATCAAATACTAGAATATGCATACAAATGTCAAGTACTTGCTTTGAGACATCTTCGATGAGACGGAAAATAAACGACGACTAGGAATGACCCAGAGTGACCACGACCATTTCTAAATGAAAGGTTAACACGAATCAGTCCTAAACGACATCATTAACCGAACGGAATATGCCAGAACCCCGATTACCAACCATAACAATACACGTACGGTCAACACGGGCGGGGATTTTCACAAAACCTCCCAGAATACATAACTCATGAATCAAACACAGATGGAAATGGATTAGGAATCACTTAATAACAATAATCAATAAGAAATATTTCAACATAAACGAACAATTCGAGTTTAAATAGACAAATCCCGAAAACCCCCCAAAATTGACAAAATTAGGGTTCTAAGCCAAAATATCTTGAATTCGGACGGAGGGAGATGGATTAGGATGATGATACACTTTGTTTGGAGTACAAAAATCGATCGATCAAGAAACTCCATGGATAACTCTCTACAAATCGCCCCAAAATACTCCAGGAAACTCAAATTGTGGACAAGGGAGAGGAAAGAAGAAAAATGACGCGTCTGAGGTCGATTCAGGTTTAAGTTCCTGACTGCGTAATTACATACGTTAACATAGAGAGTTAACGTATGTTAAGGGTTTTACGTACGTAAAACCCCTCACTTACCATACGTAAGGACCTCGGCAGAACATTCTGCCCAATTCGCTGAAGACGATAACATACGTTATATCTAACAGTTAACGTACGTTATCAATACTCAGATAACGCATGTAATATAACATGCATAACATACGTTATGCATGCAACAATTCAGTACTGCTGAGTGCAGTCCACTGCCAAGGAAGTACAAAATAGAAACGCAACAAAAGATGGAATCCGAAGACAAACTTACGAAGTATTCGCGACAACGAACCTAAGCGCTAAAAGGAAACACCATTCCAACTACCCCGAGGTTCGGAATTCGACGACGGAAGTAAATTTCCCTCAAACTTTAGGAAATTACAAAACGGCCCAAACGTTCGAAAATTACGATACGACGTCGGATCAGTAAACCGAAACTCACAACACGAATAACTCAACCATACAGACTCATGGGAACAAAGAAACAACACAATCGAACGAGTTTTACGAGAATTGAACGTACATGCGACAAGATCATAACATAAATCAAAATATGTAAAAACGTCTACGAAACTTGTCTAAATGGAAAAACACCAAGAACAAAATAGATTCAAAACATAGAAACGGTTACAAGCGAATCGTTAAAAAGACATGCACCAAAATAGAAACTGCTAAAAATAGAAGGCACGAATATTACATAATTGGTTGAAAATGACGTCCCATGACGAAACGGGCCGAAAATGACATCGTGAGGTAAAACGGGCCGAAAATGTCATCTCAGATCCGCACTCATTTCAGATCACAATGACGTCTCGAGGCGAAAATGATCGAAAATGACGTCTCAGGACAAAGCGGGCCGAAAATTACGTCCCAAGGGGAAACATGCCGAAAATGATGCCCCGAGCCAAAAATGACGTCACTGTGGGTCGAAAATGACTTCCTAGGAAGAAACTTGTCACAAAAGGGGTCCAAAATGACGCCTCCGGGTGAAAATGATCTATAATTATGTCCTCTGATAAAAAGAGCCGAAAATAACGTCCGTGGACAAAAACGGATCGAAAATAACGTATTGCGGCGAACGAGTCGAAATAGAGGCGACCAAATTCAGGTCCACGTCGGGGCATGACCCGCCGGGTCATGGATCGGCCAGACACAGACCCGAATCCCAGCCATAAATATGAAATGCACAGGTTCGGGTCTTCATGGATCAGATACGTGTTCGGGTCAGGGTTGGACCCGCCGAGTCACGTGTCTACCTGTGAATTTTTTTTTTTAAATATTTTTAAGATTTTATTTATTACTATCATTTTATACACAAAAAAATTAAATAAGGAACAAAAAAATGGACTTATATTTAATTTAGGTTTTTAAATTCGGATGGAGGTTGATGTTAAGATTCAAATTGACGCTCCGGAATAAATATGCGAGATGGTTGATTGATTTTGCCCCAAAGAGCCATTCTTTCAGAACTTGACATTTTGGAGTTTTTGGGGGGTCAGTAGCAATATCCTTTCCGTTGTCAGAGCTCGGCATAATGATAAAATGACAAATTATAAAGAAAACTAAAGTTTAGAGAAATGAGAATTGAGAGAGAGAGAGAGAGAGAGAGAGAGGTGTGAGAAATAAGGGAGGTTGGGGGTATTTATAGGTTTAAACTTTGATTTTTTTTTGTTTGAAAAATAGCCATTGGACTCGCGGGGTTCCAAAGAGTTACTCAAAAATTGAATTTTGAATCGACCTGGCACTCACGTGTCCAAAATATCAGGACCCGGATCCCACTCGTGTGTACCTAGGGTCCGGGTCTTGCGGATCACACAAGTCTCACGAGTTGGGGTTGGCGCCGGGGTACATGGGTCCAGGTCGGTGGCTCAACAGCGGGTCGAACCGGTGGGTTCGGTATGGTAGATACGTATAGGCAAAAATAACATCGGCGAAACTGGCCAAAAATATCGCCTGGGAGCGAAACATGTTGAAAATAAAGTCTTGCGAAAATTACCCAAAATAACATCCCATGACAAAACGAGCCCAAAATGACTCACAGGAACAAAACGAAAAATGACGTCCCACTATAAAACGGATCGAAAATGACATCCCGGTGCGAAATAGGTCAAAAATAATATCTCAGGATGTAACAAATCGAAAATAATATCCCGTGAGGAAACTGATTGAAAACATCCAATGTGAAACAGGCTGAATATATCGTCCCACGATGAAATAGGTCGACAATAACATCTCGGAACAAAACGGGTCAAAAATAATGTCCCACGATGAAAATAATTTCTTGGGACGAAAGTGGTCGAAAATGTCGCCCGGGGTAAAACATGTCTGTTGTGCGGCGATTCATACGCTTCGATAGGCGATCGGCATCACGACCAGAGAAGCCAATCGTGGAAGACATACTCTGGACAAACTCCTAGAGTTCGGCGCAATACGGCGATCGTCTTTTGGTACCTAGCGATCGTCCTTTGATATCTGACGATCGTCTATAATGAGCGGACCAGAGATGATCATCTCATGACCACGTATGGGTCTGGCATCCGTCAAAGTCATCAAAGACCGAATCTTGGACGGTGGCCCACATGCGGATCTTCAGAGATACCGGCAGATAAAGACCTTTGTCCTCATCCTGTCACCTACCTCACCTACCGACAAAGCCGCCGAAAGGTACAAAGTGGGTCCTCCTCACATCCGCCAGACGCGTGTTGGCCTCTCCAGCTCACCACGGTTGACTCCAGCGGCCCCCGACTTTAAGGGAACAGCCCCACGTGACGGAACGATCGGCCACCTTATTATAATATAAAAAACGGCGGTCGCCGGCGATCGCCCCAGGGATCCCAACTACCTTGTCCCCTATAAATAGGGAACTCACCGCAGCAGCAAAGGGACGCGAATTTGACTACAGATTCAGTGCAAAAATACACACAAAAGAGAAAATCAAAGACTCTTTTAGCAACTGCTTACACATTCATAGTGATATTCATACATATCCATCTTATCTCCTAAGCAAGAACTCACAGATCTACCTATCTGGTTCTTCCGGAAATCTACGCGCTCTAAAGCCTAGATAACTAGAAATCTTTACACTCCTTGTATTTGTTTCTAACGTTAATATTTGTACTCGACAGTATATTTATTAATAATATCTCGCGAGAGCATTCAAGCCCGGGATTAACAACCCCGGCAAATCTTGTGTTATCTAGTTTCTCACGGAAGTGTTCTCGCATTTGTTTGTTACTCGATTATTCCAGCAACATTACCTCCGGATAATATTTTGGGTAACAACAATTGGCGCTAGAAGGAGGGGTATTTAAACCTTCATTTTATTCCTACCGTCTCGAAGAACACTCACTGTTCTCCGGACATATACTTGAAGAAACACTCACTGTTCTTCAATAGAAAAACCTTCAGAAAATGACATCAGCAACAACCTCCAAGAGGGCCACCCTGAGATCTGCCGGAAATCTTATTCCGACGAGGACCGAATCCCAGCCCACGGCGGAGGGCGTGGCGGCGCTAGGCTCTCGCTCCCGCCCCGAGGACGGTTCTAGCCTCTCACTCGACGATTCAGACATCGGAATAGATTGAGGAGGCTATAGCCATCCTCGAGGAAGCAGAGGGCCCGCGATACGCCTACCATCACCCCGTCGGCTAACCGCCGGGCAAGCAAAAGGAAGCTCAAGGGGATCTATGTTGAGAAATCAACAGAAAGTCCCGAGCCGCAGGGGAAGGCTCTCGTAAGGCGGGACGATTCCGTCTTCAGCCGCCTAGGGAGCGACCCCTCGTGGCGACCTGGGCACTCAGGCCCCAAATGGGAGACATCGATATCTGAATCCTTTACCAGGAGTTCGGCGTATCCGACTCCCAAGAGACAGACCGGGCAACGAGCCCCTGCTCGCCCAAGAAGGGAACCCTCTGGCAGGGAGATCGTCATTCACCACGGAGCTAGGGGATCAGTACACGATCGCCTTGGTTCGCAGTCTGAGAGCCAATCGGCGGCGATCGAGCGGCAGCGATCGCCGCTATGCAACGCCTTGACTCGGCGAGATGAAGACGCTCCTAGAAATTGGGGCGAACGCCAGAGACCAATCGGCCGGGCTAAATGAGCCACTCGCGGTCCAGATCGAGATCGCTCCAGTCCAATCAACGATCAATCCCCACAAACACCTCTATACGAGGGAGAACGGATCAGGAACCCACTTAAGCAAATTCGGATCTACATGACTGGATGCGGAGCTTCGGATGCGACGAAATGTCGTATGTTCCCGCTAACTCGGGCGATCTCGCCACAGTGGTACATCTCGCTGCTATCTCGCTCAATCAATTGCTTTGAGAAGCCTGGCGAACCACTTCACGTCATACTTCGCCGCCAAAGTCGCCGCCGGAAGGTCCCACCGCATGATGAAAATCGGGCGGGGAAGGATGAATCGGATGAGGATTATATCGACCGGTGGACGAGATAGTCCTCACCGGTGAGCCGTCGGCGGCGAGATCGCTCACCACGCGATCTGAACGGATTCCACGGACGATCGCCCATGTTCAGCACCTCACAAAAGATTTTCCACCGACCTATACTGGCGTTCCGCGTCGAGCCGCCGATTATCCGGCCGGGCGAGAAGATGCTCTCACTCACTTTGGGACGAGGGACGGTCAGAAGAAGGAAAGCACCTTCCCATGTCCAAGAAGACGGTCGCCAAGCCTGAAAAGGCGGTCGCCAAGCCCCTGGCGAGTTCAAAGCCTTCGAGGATGTAGAGGTCCACCTTCTTCACAACCTCAACTTATCTCCGCCCACATCTTCAACGCGATCAAGGGTCGCGAGTGGCTTCAAGCCAAAACCGATAAGGGACCACGGTCATCTAGATCGTAGCAAATTCTGTGCCTATCATAAGAGTCCCGGCCACAACACTAGCTAATGCCGCGACCTCCTCGAACAGCTCTGGCGACTGTTTGAGGAAGGCAAACTGGACAATTTGATCACCAAGCCGTAACCTGTGACGGAAAGAGCCGGAGCGCGAACGCCGACCGAGCGAGAGAATTCCTCCCAATCCGATCGCCAGGATCGAGCATGAGCCGGAGTACTCTGATGAGTCGATCCCTCCGATCAACCCTGGCGGTCGGATCAACATGCTCCAAGCAGGAGGTGGGAGCCTCGGGGGCCTTTCCTGTGTTTCCACCCTGTCAAACAGGAAGCGAAAAGCCGAACTGAGGGCCTTCGCCGAAGTCCATGTTGTAGTACCTCCGGAGCCGACCATCTCTAGAGACGCGCTCATCATCTTTTCCAACAAGGACATGGAAGGAGTGCAATGTCCCAAAGAGGATGCACTAGTGATCTCCGCTTGCATCCTTGGGAAGACGGTCGATCGCGTGTTGGTCGACAATGGGAGTTTTTGCAACATCATATTCAAATCCGCCCTGGACCAACTCGGCAACCTAATCAAATTCATCAAGCCTTTCAACACCGTGCTCCAAGGGTTCGGCGACAACACAGTCCAAGCCTACGGGAGGATCAAGCTCTCCGTCGAGCTAGTATGCTTTTATGATCCCAAGGTTAGGATTACTAGGAACCTAAGCTTTGTAATCATAGATAGGCCCAGCATCTATAATGGGTTCCTAGGTCGCCCCTTTTTAGAAACCTTTGAGGCGGTCGCCTCATCTTTCTTTTTATCGTATCAAATTCCCACCGCCGATGGGACGGTCAGACGTAAAAGGAGATCAGCTAATGGCAAAGAGATGTTTGAGTTACTCCTATGTTGTTAATTCTTTCAATACTTCCCATACTATATGTAACATTGAAGCGACCGACGATCAACCCATGGAGATCGACGAGCCTAACATTTCATACCAACCCGACTCAGGGGACGCCATCTCTCATCGATTGACGGACGACATCGAGCCAAGGATCGGTTTCGAGCCAAGCCTCGACATCGATCCCAGGACCGAGTCCGGAGATCGTACCAAACGAGAGGCGACCGTTCCTGTCGAAGAGTTGGAAAGTATTACGATGGATCCGGATCATCCAGAACGGGAAGTACAGGTCGGCGCGAGCATCGACCACGAATTAAAGGAGGATCTGATCAACTTGCTACGTAGGAACATCGGAGTCTTTGCCTGGTCACATCAAGATATGGTTGGCATAAGTCCCGAACACGCTTGCCATTATCTGAAGATCGACCGGGCGATGAAGCCTGTTCACCAGAAGCGTAGGAAGTTCGGTCCCGAGAAATACGCGGCGCTCGACATAGAAGTCCAGAAGTTACTCAACAATAAATTGATCGGAGTAGCCACAGACGAACCACAGTGGGTCGCCAACGCGGTGCTCGTCAAAAAGCCAACTGGTTCCTGGAGATTATGCATTGACTTCACCGACCTCAACGCGGCATGTCCAAAAGATCACTTCCGATGCCTCATATCGATCACCCGGTCGATAGCACGGCAGATGCGAAATGATGTCGTTTATGGATGCCTTCGCGGATATCATCAAATCCCAATGGCGGAGGAAGACATAAAACACACATCTTTCCACACGAAAAAGACATATACTATTGGGTCGAATGCCGTTCGGCTTAAAAACGCAGGGGCGACCTACGGCGATTAGTCAACAGGATGTTCGCCGATCAGATCGGCAAGACCATGGAGGTCTACATTGACGATATCGTAGTCAAAAGCCTCAAGAAGGAAGATCACCTCAACGACCTTGCCGAGACGTTCGCCATCCTTGAGAAGTTTAACATGAAGCTGAACCCCAAGAAATGCAACTTCGGGGTGGGCTCCGGGAAGTTCTTGGGGCACATGGTGAGCCAAAGGTGGATCGAGGCGAACCCCACCAAGATACAGGCGATCCTTGACATGCAGGAACCGCGAAACATCAAACAGGTGCAACGCCTCACAGGTTGTCTAGCCGCCCTCAACCGTTTCATATCACGGCTCGGCGATAAAGCAAGCCTTTCTTCGCGACCATCACGTACACGAAGTTCACCGGGCCGAAAGAAAGCCAGATTGCATTCGCCAACCTAACGGACTATCTATCTACCCCCCTGATCCGGGCAACGCGGCTCACCGGTGAAAAATTTTTCCTTTACTTAGCGGCCGCGGAGGTCGACCGAGTGCCGCGTGCGGAGCAGAGGGGCAAGCCCACTTGCCGATCTACTATGTTAGCCAGGCGCTCCACGACGCCGAGACACGTTACACACCATTGGAGAAGATCGCCTATGCCCTTGTCATGAGTGTACGAAAGCTGAGAGCTTACTTCTTCGATCACCAAGTGGAGGTCCTAACCACTCTACCTCTAAGACAAGTCCTGCACCGACCGGACACCAACGGGCGACTCCTCAAGTGGTCGCTGGAGATCGCACAATACGGTATCACTTACGCTCCTCGCACGGCGATCAAAGGCCAAGCTCTGGCGGACTTCGTGGTGGAATTAACGTTCCCTCACAACCCACCAGTCGGCCGACTGCCCGAAATTATACGTGGATGGCTCAGCGACCAATGCGAGAGCAGGGGCAGGGATTGTCCTCATTAGCCCCGACGGTCAGAGTTTCACAAATGCCGTGCGTTTCGGTTTTCGTGCGACCAACAATGAAGCCGAATACGAAGCTCTGGTATGCGGGCTTGATCTAGCCCTCGCCCTAGATGTTCGACGCCTCCATATCTTCATGGACTCCCTTTTGGTCGTGAACCAAGTCAAGGGGGAATATGAGGCACGCGGCGAACAGATGGTCAAATACCAAGAGCTGGTCGCCGAAATGTGCACAAAATTCGAAGAAGTACTAATCGAGCAAGTCCCGAGAGAGCACAACTCCCAGGCCGATGCACTTTCCAAACTAGCATCATCGGATGGGGCAGCCGACTTCTCCAACATCCAAATCACAAAGTCAGCAAGGCCGGCGATCGACAGGAATTTGGTTACCTCGGTCGCCATCGCCGAAGAGAATTGGATGACTCCGTTCATCAAATACCTAAAGGACGGAACGGTCCCTGACGACCGTGTTAAAGCTCGCCAACTCCAGCTTCGTGCGACCAGGTATACCCTATTGGACGATCGGCTTTACAAGCGAGCCTTCAGCCTTCCCCTCCTCAAGTGTATTACACCGGAGGAAGGTCGGCTCATTTTAGCTGAAATCCACGACGGGATTTGTGGGAACCACGCGGGCGGGCGAGCCCTCCTCCATAAGACGACCAGACAAGGATTTTTCTGGCCATCACTTCGGAAAGATGCGATCGCTTATGCCAGATCTTGTCATAGATGTCAGATAATGGGCCCCAACATTAAACTATCACCCGAACAGCTCACCTCCATGTATAGCCCTTGGCCATTTGCGCAATGGGGCATCGATCTTATAGGTCCCTTGCCGACGGCTCCAGGGGGCTGTAAGTTCGCCATCGTTGGGGTCGATTATTTCACCAAATGGGCTGAGGCCGAACCGCTCAACAAGATCGGCCAAGAGCAAGTGATCAAGTTTATATGGAAAAACATAATATGCCGATTCGGTTTGCCCTGTGCCATCATCTCCGACAACGGAAACAGCTTCGACGGCTTAGAAGTCATGCAATGCGTGAAAAGTGGGGAGTCAAAAGGTTATTCTCGCGCCTATCACCCTCAGACGAACGGGCAGGTAGAGGCAGTGAATAAGATCCTCAAACACACGATCAAAGCACGACTCGAATCCAGGCAAGGAAGATGGGCGGCGAGCTCCCAGACGTTTTATGGTCGTGAAACGACGACCAATTCAACCGTGGCCCCGTTCGCCCTTACCTTCGGAACAGAAGCGGTGATTCCTTCGGAGATCGCCGTCCTCAGCCATCGAACCGAACAGGAGATGACGACCGACAACGATGAAGCCCGACGAATCGACCTAGACATGCTTGAAGAAAGGCGGCTGACCTCAGAAATGAAGAACACAATCCACAAAAGGAGAGCCGAGAAGTTCTTCAATTCAAAGGTCAGAGAAAGAAGATTTCAAGTGGGCGATCTCGTCCTTAAGAAGATCCAAACCCACACAGGCGTTTTTGGTCCAACCTGGGAGGGACCTTTCAGAATATCCAGATGGCTAACTAAAGGAGCCTACGAACTGGAACATCCTGACGGTACTCCGGACCAATATCCCTGGAACGCCGTGCATCTGAAAAAATACTATCAGTGATAAATTTGTATTCGATCTCAGTGATGTACAAGAAATATAATGAGATTTTTTCCTATCCCATCTATTGTGGCAATCGCCCCACCAGGCATATCGCATACCGCCGACGATCGCTGATCACGACGATCCTAGGTAAAATTGATACAGCCATGGTCACGGATGTCGATGGAACCGAAGCGGCTTCGCCCATGCAAGGTTCCTTTGGGCTGAGATCGCCCGCCCTTCGTTTAAATACGAGGCCGTAGCCCAAGGACCCTCCAAAACAATCAGTAGGCACGATCGCACGTCCTCAAGGTACACCATCTAACATGGTGAACCCGAACAATGCGACGCGCCGCTACCCCCGTCTCAACGTACACCGTCGAGGATCGCCATCTTCATGGCGGGCCGAGGTGGAAGGAGAGCTGACAAGCCACGGGCGTGATGTCGAATCAGCCGACAACACTCCGCGCAAGGACTCCTCCAGACCGAGATCGCCCGCCTTTCGTTTTAACACAAGGCAGGCGTAGCCTAACGGAGGACCCTCACAAAAAGTGAGTCACGGGATGCACAATATCCCCCGCACATAAAGACACGATTGGAGAGGTCGGTCCATCGAACACCCCAACCGTACTTGATTCTTCAGAATCGGCACAACGAAGATAGCTCACCCGCCAAACTAGTTTTTGTTTCCTTACTTGCGGTATATAAACGAAAACAAGGGGGCAGATATGGGTCGAGCTAATCCCAAACACGATCGTCTTCGCTCAAACACAGGCACTACGATCGAGGTCTTCCGACGAAAATTACAAGTAAGAATTCCAATTCAAAACATGTCAATGCTTTCAACACTCAGACAATCGGCCGGACGAACAAAAAGTCGAAAGCAAATATACACGTACTCGTAAAAATTGCACGCAAACAGTCTAAGGCGATCGCATGTAATACGTTACGCAGAATAAAAGGAGTATTTTATTCATAAACACAAGCTTCATACATTTCGAAGCCCGAAGGCATTACAACAAAAAGTACAAAGTACGGAGGAATAACAAAAATGCCTCTCAATGCCTCTCAAGGCCCCGCCTGCTGGTCTTCGCCCTCGGGTTGCGGATCGGCTTGGGCACCCCCATCGACCTCGGGATGAATGAGTTTGCGGTATACCAACTCAAGTCGATCCCGAAGTCGACGAAGTCAAGGATCGGCAAGGAGAATTCTGGATGCAGAGGATGTTCGAGGACATAGGATTTGAAGTTCTCCATCAGGGGACCTATCTCGATCCCTGCCTTCTTAGCGGCTCGAACAGCATCAGCAAAGGCCAACTGATAAGCGAATTCGCCGACAAGCGCAACGTTGAGGTAGGGATCGGCCTGGATCGCCTTCAGCTGCCCCTTCAAATCCACGGCCGTCTTCTCGACCTCCGTCAGTTTGGCCGCCTTGGCAACATTCTCGCCCCTGGCCTGCTCCAGCTCTCTCTTCGCCGCCTCCAGCTCACTGCTGAGCCGATCCATCGCAGCTTTCAACCGGGTCGCCTCCTCCTGCGAAGCCTCGAGCTTCTGGCGAGTTTCTTTCTCCTTAGCACAGGATCGATCGGCAGCCTCCTTGGAGCGGCTCAGCTCCTGCTTCAATCGGTCCACGTCCAGCTTAGCCCGTTTGGCCGTCTCCTCATACTCCTTCTCCATAGACCGGATCCGGTTGGCATCCTCAATATTTCTGTTCCGGGCGGTCTCAAGTTCGCGATGGAGATGAGCAACGGAGGGTCGCCCCTCAAAATCCCGAGCAGCCTGGACGGCCATCGTCGCCGTCTGAAGAGCCAGGGCAACGGCCGCCTGCATGGCGTCTCCAGATCGCCGACGAGCAATCGCATCAAGGTCGGTCGTCCAAGCCTTGGGCAGAGAAGTAATAGCCTGGCGAACGTAAGCAGGGACTTCGAGAGAAGTTTGCGGAGCTTTGCTCGACAGGAAGTCCAGCACCATGGGGGCGACGTCCGGGTCGGCGAGACGAACCCTGCGGCGCAGACCAAGGAAATCAAGGGGTTAGCCCATACCATGCTCAAAATGCCTAACTCAGAAAAGTTTGATCTTTTCTTACCTATTGACCAGTTCGGGATCGCGCCCGAAATAAGGCTTGCCCCGGGAGGTTTCCACATCGGCAATCGCTACTTTCTTCGCCGAGCTACCGGATGGTGGGCCGGAGACCGTTGGTTTGAAGCACGGTCGCTCCATCATCGGGATGGCAGAGATAGGAGCCGCGGCGACCGGAGGCTCTAGAATTGATACATCCGCCTCTGAAATCGACGGGGACTCCTCCGCCCTCCGCCTCTTGCGGCGTTGGAGCTGTTCCTCATCGTGAGCTTCCGGTTCAGCGATCGGCACCTCAGCAGGCCTCGTCACCGGGGCAGGGCGAGACGTTGTCGCGGGAACGCGACCAGTCCGCTTGCCCAAGTGAAGGCGACCGATGAGTCCCGGGTTCGACATGGCGATCTCTGCAGTCGGTTCGGAAATTCGGGGAAAATAAACCTCTGACAAAAGAGAAACATAAACAAGTTAGACAAAACAAAACGACCTCATGGAAACGATCGTCAAGAAAGGAAGCACCACTTAAGCTCATACCTGGAACTTTCAAGTGACGGGGGTAGCGAAACAATCGAGCTCCCAACCGATGAGCTTCGGTACCAAGAGAACGAACGTCGATAAAGGAATCAGGCAAAGCGCGGATCCGCTCCCAAACGATCAAGAAATCGAATGGAAGGTCGACGATCGCTGGAACAAGAGGTCCTGCAAAAAGAAAACGAAATTAGATCAGTCCAAGACAAGCTCAAACGAGGGGAGAGTTAAAATCCTTACTCGGATTCCTCTCCGGAAAGTGGTGGGGATTTCCAACTCCTCATTTGGCTCGTCGCTCGATGCCGATCGCCATGCCCCACCAACCCAAAACCATTTAGCAGTGTCGCCTCGGTCTTACTCGGCACACCGAGGACCACTCTCCCGAGTCGACCTTGGATATGATGGCCGCCGATTGACCCCTTCTGCACGGCCAATTTAAACAAATAATTCACCTCCAACGCAGAAAGAAGGCGGAACAACCGATGACCGCCAAACAGGGTCAACGTGCAGATGATCTGCACCAAGCATTCGGCGTCACTGAGGGGCGCCAAATTCCGTGCGATCGAAGTAGGAGACGGCGAATGGCAACGGAATCGCACCCGCCTCCATAATCATCTCGTTGACGGCAACCATGTGCTCAGGCGGTTGGTCGCCGCGCTCATTCTCCGAGGGCACGTGAAGGGAGACATCGAAGGGATGTGATATTTGGCCCTCCAGCCCAGATCTTTATTGGTCGCCGTACTCGGATCTGCCCGAGAGTCCACGAAGACGGACGGCGGCCCGAAAGACTGTCCGATTCACATGTTCGTAAGGGTGAGCGGCGGCGTAGGCTTCGAATCGACTCCGATGTGGTCCGGCGATCGCTCCATCATCCGAGCAAAAGCCATGTAGGCGGGGCCGAATCTACTCTCTCGTTCCCAAGCCTCCCGCACCAAATCATCCTCCTCCGCCGGCGAGCCCCTCCGCCGCCGCGCCGCCTCGCCACTTCGGCTTCATTGAAAAGCTCTTCGAGTTCGCGGTGCAATCCCGCTCGAATAGCTTCGGCGGCCGTCTCCATATCCACTCCAACGGGAACCTCCTCCCGTCCGGGCGACGCGACAGCGGCGGAAGAACTTCCGGTCTCGAATGCTTTTGATCCTCCCGACATATTCGAAAGTAAAGAGAGGGAGAGGGTTAATTTGTTCTTACCTAGGGAAAAGTAGGAGATCGGCACAAAAAGCTCCTGAAGTTTCTGCAGAATTTCGGCTATGGATACCAAGGACGCGTAAAAAATTGAAAGAGGAGGAGCCCTGCCCTTTTTATAGATGGAGACGAGGGCCTATATGCAAATAGGAGAAACCCCAAGGGCTGGATCACAACCGTCACGTGGGGACGCATTAAAAAATGTCCTCGGATCCCGCGTACGCGTCTTTTCGAGGGCACGCCAGCCGACAAGTCTGACAAACCGTCGGACTTCCCCAACCGTGGCGCGACGCGTGTCCCTGCCACTTCAAAAAGCCCGCCTTCTTTTCCCGATGCTCCCGACGTAAAAGAGGGTCATCCATATTTGAATTCAGATCGGCTGATCGTTTAAACATTGACGATCGGCCACAGTGCCACCTCACCCCGTGTTTTCAAACATCGAGGCGAGCTGGGGGGCAATTGTTGTGCGGCGATTCATACGCTTCGATAGGCGATCGGCATCACGACCAGAGAAGCCAATCGTGGAAGACATACTCTGGACAAACTCCTAGAGTTCGGCGCAATACGGCGATCGTCTTTTGGCACGTAGCGATCGTCCTTTGATATCTGACGATCGTCTATAATGAGCGGACCAGAGATGATCATCTCATGACCACGTATGGTCCGCATCCACAAAGTCATCAAAGACCGAATCTTGACGGTGGCCCACATGCGGATCTTCGAGATACCGGCAGATAAAGACCTTTGTCCTCATCCTGTCACCTACCTCACCTACCGACAAAGCCGCCGAAAGGTACAAAGTGGGTCCTCCTCACATGCCGCCCAGACGCGTGTTGGCCTCTCACCGGCTCACACGCTGACTCAGCCGCCCCCGACTTTAAGGGAATGTACCCCACGTGACGGACCGATCGGCCACCTTATTATAATATACAAAACGGCGGTCGCCGGCGATCGCCCGAGGGATCCCAACTACCTTGTCCCCTATAAATAGGGAACTCACCGCAGCAGCAAAGGGACGCGAATTTGACTACAGATTCAGTGCAAAAATACACACAAAAGAGAAAATCAAAGACTCTTTTAGCAACTGCTTACACATTCATAGTGATATTCATACATATCCATCTTATCTCCTAAGCAAGAACTCACAGATATACCTATCTGGTTCTTCCGGCAATCTACGCGCTCTAAAGCCTAGATAACTAGAAATCTTTACACTCCTTGTATTTGTTTCTAACGTTAATATTTGTACTCGACAGTATATTTATTAATAATATCTCGCGAGAGCATTCAAGCCCGGGATTAACAACCCCGGCAAATCTTGTGTTATCTAGTTTCTCACGGAAGTGTTCTCGCATTTGTTTGTTACTCGATTATTCCAGCAACATTACCTCCGGATAATATTTTGGGTAACAACAATGTCGAAAATGACGTCCCTGGGTGAAACGAGTTGAAAATGACGTGTTACGAAACTGGTCGAAATGGCCGTCCCGTGATGAAACATGATCGAAAATGACGCCCTGGAGAAATAGGTCGAGAATAATGTTATGTGGTGAATTTGGTCGAAAATAACGTCCCAGGGTGAAAACAATATAAAATAACGTCAGTTGACGGAACATGTCGAAAATAACGTTCACCGATGAAACAACCAAAAATGATGTCCCGAGGAAAAATGGTTCAAAAATAATGTTTCGAGGTGAAAATGATCGAAAATAACATCCCAGATTGAATTACTTCGAAAATGACGCCTTCTTAGCAAGACGGGTCAAAAATGACGTAAATATTAGTAATGTGGTATTCTTTCTGAAGTACAATAATTTGTGAAAAAAGGTAACTTGGGTATAAAGATGAAAAAAATTCAAATAAGAAACTTATTTTTAGAAATAGAAAAAGTGAAACATCATACTTATATTGAGAAGGAGAGAATAATTGAAATAAGCAGTTATGGTAGGGGAGCGACAAAGCATCAACGCAAAATAAAGAGTACCCTTCAAGTAACTGAAAAGACACTCGATGACACCCAAATAGTGGTTGTGGGAGTGAGAAATAAGGGAGGTTGCGCGATATTGGGTTGAATGCTCCTATGGAAGGTTAGGGGGGAGAATGGTTCTTGTCGGGCGAAGAAGGAGGTCTTGTCAAGTATTATCGGTATTTGGTGGAATTAACCATGCTAGAACCAAAGCTATATTCGGAGGAGCTCGGGTGGAAAGAAGTTTGGCTACATACATATAATGCCGATGTAGTAGGGCCAATGTGTATTTGTGTTGTAAAAGGGATATACCTTATTTGCAGCGAGCCACATAAATGCCAAAAGAGTAATAAAGTTGGCTAAGTTACTTAATTGAAAGAGGACTACACATGCTTGGTTAACGAGACAATATGAGTAGCACTTGAGTCGGTGATGGTGATATTGTCATATTTGAGAATTCTAAATTTATTTTTTTGCTTTTTGAAAAGTAACGTATGTGGAGTAAGGGTACTGTATTGATTGTGTTTTATAACTGATGATTTTGGGATGCAATGATGGTAGCCAACTGTTTAAAACACGATACTATACCAAAAGTTTTAGGAGGAACATAATTTGTGTCTTTTGTGATGTTATCTTGCATAAGGTCCAACTTTTAACAATCACCTCCAATTCTTGGGAAGTCAAAAAATAATTCAACATTTTAGAAATTTGAGCTAATTCTGAATAGTTTAAATGGTAAGTTGTTTCATATTTGAAAAAAAAGAAAATATGATGAAACTAGTGGAGACCGCAAGGAGGAGGACAACCAGCACAACCCTGTGGTGCATTACACAACAGGGACACAGTCTGTGCCGTTTTACTTCCCTAGTGTGCCTAAAAAAGGATGTGTGGTGTGCTGCACACCTGGGTGACATCCGTGTCACATAATCTGACTACATAAGTTCGGTCAAACTTTAAACTTCATTCTCTCTTTCATCTACTCCTAAATTTTTTTCCTCTAAACCCCTAAATCAACCCAAGAATTCATATTTCTTCATGATTACTTTGTACTCAAATTTATATTTTTGATTCCTTCTAAGAACTTGAAGGCTTTTACCCATCATCTTCACCTTTCGTCGGATTCAAGTAACATGGCCTAGAACTCTGCTTTTGGAAAAATTGGGATTTTGTCTAATTGATGTTGGTAATCCTAAATTGATGATTGGTGTAGTCCTACTATGTTGTTTGAGACTGTCCTAGCATATTAGACCTCTAAGTTGAGGTCTATTATAGATGGACTCGGATTCATAGGTTTGAATTTTGGATGTTCCGTGTTTGATGAAATGCCATAGTGAGTTTTAAGAGGTTTTGGGTTGGATTTTGATGCGATTTGGTCTCATTTGTTGAGAATTGATTGCAACTATATTGTTGTTGGGATAAACAATCATGTGTTGATAATTGCCATCATACAGAGTTAAAATGCCACCAAGTGTGGAAGCTGTCTAGAATCTCCATACATTCCCTTCCATACAGCATTGGAGATCTCATGTAGTATATCTTACAGAGCCTACAACTACAGCGAAAAGACTGTGTTGGATACAGCAGTCAGACTGTAAGATATTTTACTTAGGAAAAGTAAAACACATATGACAGACCTGATTAAAGAATGTTTTAAACCATTGTGGAATATGTTTTGTTTATTCATAAAGTTTTCACGTTTAAAGCAGCATTTATTGCTGATAGGACATTATTTAATGCAGCAGGAGTGAGACAAGTCTGAATGCGCTGAAGAGCATTTAATGCGAAGTCAAAAAGAATGTCTAAAGCATTAAATGCGATCTGCTTTAATTTAAATATTCATCAAGCCGCCAATCAGAGACGTCAACATCTCACCTACCTGCAATAGCTACATTTATAACGGATGCATTTTCTAAAGGTTATAATACCCCCTAGCCAGAGGACTTAAACACAGACATACACACGAAGAATTCATACTCGCAGAAGCTCTGACAAAGATTTTGATAATCTAAGCTATATCAAGAGCAAGTATATTTCGCAAGCATACAACAGTATCTACATTGAAGAAATATACTAAGTCCGCAACGAGAACAACACAGCATATAGCAAACATATATCAAAGATCAAGCTGCTATTCTGATAATTCTACCCGTTACCTTTGAGTCAATCAACAGCCCCGTGTGGACTGAGGATCTGTGTGTATTCCAACCTGTGTGGGGAGAATAGCACTGAAGACGAAGCTTCAAACTATGTGTGAAGAAGCGAGTCAAGGAAGAATTCAATCTAATCTGTGTGAAGGCAAAAAGCTTTGGTCCCTGTATCAATCTGTGTGAACGATACAAAGAAAGGTTAGTTATAGTCATGTAGTTGTGTACGTAGTGATTATAATAAACATTTTACTCCTGTGTGGAGGACCAGTGGATGTAGAGAGATTTACCTCGAACCACTTTAAATTGTCTGTCATTTACCTATTGTTTTTATTGTTTATATTGTTTTCATAACTGTGATTTATCAAGTATACTGCCAAAACCCTGTACGCACTAAGCAAGCAAGAGAATGGCTAGTTGCTGTATTTACAGCAAATCACACCTAAAATTCCGCTACGCAAACTAACTTCGAAAATCGTACAGCTTATTGTTCCCATATTCTAAGCTGTCATTAGTATACTTAGTGGCCAACAAGTGGTATCAGAGCGGTTGATTCTAAAAAGAATTCATCATATTTTTAACCAAATCAGGTCCAAAAATCACTTATTTTTGAAAACAGTCTTATCTTTCCTATTTTCTCTAATGTATACCTCAATGATAAACAAGGTTCCTATGTTTTCGGTTAACGAGTTTGATGACTGAAGAATCGAGATGGAAGCCCATCTTGCTGCCATGCACGAGGAGACGATATTTGTCATCCAAGAAGGTCCAATAAAGATAATGATGGTTAATCCTACCGCAAGGATAGAAGGATAACCTCATGCTGAAATGCTCGAGAAGAAGCGCGAGCAATGGATTACAGATGATCGCAAGCGTGCGAACCTTGACAATGTTGCTAAGAATGTGTTGTTTGTCACTCTTGACAAAGGCACATTTTCGAAGGTAAAGAGTGTAAGACAGCTAAGGAAATCTGGGATAAACTCAAGGTGATTTGTATGGGAACTAAGCTCTCAAAACAAAATAAAATTTCAAAACTTACCCAGCAATTTGAATCTTTTGAAATATATCTTCCAAAACGCTTGAGGAGCTTGACCTCAGATTTACTGGCATTGTCGGTGAACTTGAAGCATTGGGTAGTGTATACCCAAAAGGAGAAAAGCTTGAAAATATTTAGATCACTCCCTGCCTGATGGGACATAAAGACTACAGTTATGCGTGTTTCATGTAATCTTAATGATATTTTTACTTTTGACCTATTCTCTGACCTCAAAGCTTTCGAGTACGATATTAACAGGAGAGAGAAGGCCGAAAAGTCACCTGCCAAGACTACAACACTGGATGCTGTATCTGATAGAAGACACAGTTCCACACCTAGCACATCCAAGTCCGCCCACAAGACTGCTGGTATGATGATGATATCCTGTCATAAAATGAAATGGTCCTTCTTATGCATAAATTCAAAAAGTTCATCAAACAGTTTGGAAACACTTCTTTCAGGCCCAAGCCTTTTCATAAGGTAAGTTCCGAATATTCTCCTTTTGGTGATTCTAACTTGTGCTACAACTGTAGGAAATCCGGGCACTATGCAAATAAGTGTCCGCACTCGAGAGTGCAAAAGTTGCCAGAAGCCGAGCAACAAGAAAAGGATGATCGAAGTCCTGTCTGGAAAAGAAAGCTTAAGGCCCTGATTGGTGAATTAAAGCCTTGCTCGTATTAAGCAAAATCGAGGAGTGCCTTCAGGCAGTCACTGACAGTGACTCTTCCGATGATGAGATCGAAGATAAAGCATGTATGTGCTTTACAGCCAAAGAAATACAGGACGACGAAGACAACGATGATGAGGTAAGATCAACATCAACTACTCCTGTAAATGCATCTCATACCTTTGAAAACATGATGAATGACTCCAAAAACATTCAAAAGGCCCATGAGGCTCTGAAACGATAAAACATACAACTCAAACTTTCAAACTTAGAGCTAAAATAAGAAAATGACTTGCTGAAAAATAACTACGAAAACATGTCTATTGATTGCGAAAATAGCAAGGTCACATTTGAAATACTCATAGAGAGCAATCATAAACTTGCTAAAGATCTAAATGAGAGCAAATTTTATAATGAAAACAAGACAAATGATTTCACTCTACTCGAAGCCAAAGTAAAAACTCTCGAGAAACGAGAAGGAGAATTACAGACCATCTTGAAATCATTCTAGAAATCATCTAAATGGATGGAAGAAATTCTATGCACCGGGCAACATGCTCATGATAAAAGTGGCTTAGGATATAACTCATTCTCCAACAAAAGGACAACTAGTACGGTGTTCGTCAAGGGTGTGTAACCAATTCCTGTACCTGAAGAAACCCCGAGTCCTGTAAAGGTAACAGCTGCCTCGCGTACAGCAAAGGCTGCCATTCCGCCACCAGGTTCATATCACAGACAGTGGAACCCTCAGCCTCTAGGACCTGTAAGGCGTGATCAACAACATGCTCCCCGAGCATATCAGAAGCGCCAACAACCGTTCAGAAAGAAGGCTGTAGCTAAATATCAAAAGCCTGCACCGCAGTACTTTCAAAAGTACATTGCACCTAGATATTGGATACAGAAGCCCCGGTATCAATCCAGAAAGCAGGTCGCTGCACGGTATCCATCCAGATGAAGGAGACAAGCTGTAAGGCCTAAGAAAATAGCTCCACCTACGAGATAATAATAATAACCCTCAATTTTACATACATAATTACCAAGGTTACAGCTACTACATGCCTGTCCCACGTAGATATCGCAAAACTGAACCAAAAGCAACCTACAGTAAACCAATTGCTGTTAGGCAAATATGGGTACCAAAAGGCAAATATGGGTAGACATCCCACATATGGATCTCTATGGTCCTGTAGACCCTGTAAGTTTGGGAGGTAACAAATATTGTCTCGTTATTATTGATGATTACTCCAGGTATGCTTGGACAATCTTTCTAAACAGGAAGAAAGAAACCTCAACAAAGTTGCCTAAGCACCTAAGAAAGCTTCAAAATGAGAAAGGGTTGAGTATAGTGTCCATTCGTTCCGACAGGGGTACTCAATTCACTAATCGCTTTATAGAGCAATACTATTCGCATAATGGAATATAACACGAATACTCAGCAACCCGGACTCCTCAACAAAATGGTGTTGCCTAGCGAAATAATAGGACGTCAAGGTAGCCACAAGAACCATTATCGCCGCAAGCAAGTTGCCGCAGCGGTTATAGGGAGAAGCAACAAATATAGTGTGCTACACACAAAACCACTGTATTATCAACAAGCATCACAACAACACAGTCTATGAGGTATGGAATAATAGAACTCCATTAGTTTCATATTTTCACATCTTTGGAAGCCGATGTTATGTTCTGAATAATGAAAAAGATCAACTCAAGACTTTTGACGAGAAGTCGGATGAAGGGATATTTGTAGGATATTCCTCTGTCAGCAAGGCTTTCAAAATCTATAACAAAAGAAAGTTGGCAATCGAGGAATTTGTACATATGGTGTTTGATGAACCTCACCATGATTCTACAGGAATAGAAGACTTAACCCATAATATCCAAGCACTCTCCATCAATGACCCTCCAACCGAGCCTGTCATAGACTTAGAGATCAACCTCATATCTGTAAGTGTAACACCCCAAACTAGGCGGATATTACAGTGCTGTGGACCCCCGACTGGGACCCACCAGGCGAATGAAAATTAATGAATTAAATAATATAATTGTAGTACCGAACCACATTATATCATCCATCACTCCGATAAGGAGTTTCATTACAACACACCCAAGAATGCCGAATACGTGTATATTTTATATGAAGATAAAATACACAACACTGAATGAAACGGAGTATCCAAATGGAAAACTACAGCGGAAAAATAAAATGACAACAACATGAATGACTGAAAGGATTGGGGCCCCCTACTAGTATCACTAGGACTCCTCGCCATCAACATGCTCTTCCCGTGCCTTTTCCTTGCCGTGAACTGAAAACAATATCCCCTAACGGGTTCAGTTACACAGAATAACAATCCTAAAGGGTTGAATATACACAATCATGATATGTCTCAATTATGAATTATCCTTAGTTTATAATTTAAGATGAACAGGAGCATCATAGTACGCCCGTAATGTTCTGTGCGAGTGCCCAACACGAGTGCCCGGACACATCCGTCCTTGCACCTAATGAGTGTCACAGAGGTAAATGTTACCATGTGCACAGTCCAATGTATCGGTGAACCCAACACATGACTATCGTGTGCTCGACTAAAAATTCCACACATCCGCACCCGGCCACGCAATATGAACCAAGAAGGTCACATGGACAAGAAATGACCATAATGAATATCAATGAATAATAATACGTCAAGGTAAAGAATGACTCACCGAGATGAAAATAATAGTGAAGTGAATGATAGCTCAATGAAATGATTGGAACCGTCGTTCCCCATGAATGAAGTGATTATTCGACAATTACAAGTCTCAATACGATTAATACATTATGAATGAGTTATGATTATGAATGAACAACAACAAAAGGAATGAATATCCTTTTAACCGAGTAAGAATTAACTTACACAACACCGGTGAAAATGTCCTTCCACGAACAAACGTCCTAAATGAGATGTCGGATGCTCGAACAACCTTGAATAATATAATTACCAACAATCCATTCAACATACGAATCAAACACGGTTATAACTAACACAAAATGTCGATACGACTAAACCAAGCTCATTGGGGCATTATATCAAACACATTGTGACCAATCTTCGATTGTTTACAACCAATCCTTAACTATACCAATATCAAATCCCCAAGGAGTGTTTCAAACCAACAAAACATCTTCAAAACAATCAATACTCCAATATGAATATCCAAATTCATGATTACAACAACAACTAATCGAAACCCCCAAATCCAACTCAATATTCAAAGTGTTCTTGAATAACCCTTCAATAATCTAATGAATATTCATACACATTCATAATCATGTGTACATCTCTTCATACAACATGATTATAACGTCCAAAACATCATATCTCAACACAAAATCGAAATCCAAGATGTTTGAAGAATATTACCTTTGAAGATCCAAACACTTTGATCCAATGAACACGCGTGTTAGATCGACTATCCGAGCTTCACAACCGAATGAAGATGATGAAAACCGAGTAAGTGATTGATGAAGAAAAATCTCTTCCCCACGCTCTCTCTCTCGGACAAGGTGAAGAAAATGAGAAAAATGACCTCAAAAACCCGTCCAGGTCCTTATAAACTGCCGAATGTTACAGCCGTAACTCGGCCTACTTATGGCCGTAACATCCCAGGTCAACGGCCTTACGGCCGTAACCAGCCATCTCGTACGGCCGTAACTCGGCTTCGTCCAAAATCTGCCGACAATAATACGACCGTACCCGCACCTGTCTTACGGGCGTAACTCGCCCTCGTCCAAACACCTGCCGACAGCTATACGGTCGTACCCGCACACCTTACGGGCATAACTCGACCGATACGGCCGTAACCGGCCAAACTTACGCTCGTATAAAGCCTTCGTCGAAACTGCCTGGGCACCCTGCTCGACACATACGGCCGTAACCGGCCAAGCCTTACGTCCGTACCTACCTCAACTTACGGCCGTATGCCGCAACCCTTACGACCGTAACCCCTCCTCGTCCGACATTTCCTGCAACCCATGAACACATCTTACGGCCGTAGCGTGCCTACCTTACGGCCGTATCTCGTCTTCGGCCAAAACAACCTTAAGCCAATGAATGCATGTTACGGCCATAATGTGTGATTTGTTACGGCCGTAACTCGTTGCTGGAAATGATGAAAATGCGACAACTCCATTTATTCGCTACCAACGGTGAATGATCTGACATACAATACTCGTATGAATGTAATTAAGTCCAATAACACGCGATAGATGATACTTCCATCAAGACTACCATTCACGATGATAATGATGATACTCTCGTCTCGATCCACAACGGAGATGAATGACGATCGGTAACTGATACACGGTTACAAAATACCAACGATGAACACAAATGAATGAATCATGAATGAGGAGTGATTATTAATGAGTGAAAATTACTGAGTGACAATTACTGACTGATAATTACTGAATGATAATGAATGAATTACAATCTGGTATTACATACTCCCCCCCTTAAAAAGAGTTTCGTTCTCGAAACTAAGGGTCAAACAACTCGGGATAACCCTCCCGCATACTATCCTCGGTTTCCCAAGTAGCCTTTTCGACTCCGTGTCGAGACCACTGAATCTTGACCAAAGGAATCGTCTTGTTCCTCAACTGTTTGATTCACCGCTCTAAAACTCGTATAGGATGCTCCTCATACGAATGATCATCCGCGATCTCGATTCCGTCGAACTGAAGTATGTGACTCGGGTCGGCAACATACTTCCGCAACTGAGAGACGTGAAACATAGTATGAATTCGGCTCAACATAGGAGGTAGGGCCAATCGATAAGCTAACTCGTCTAATTGATCCAAAATCTCAAACGGTCCAATGAATCTCGGACTGAACTTTCCCTTCTTCTCAAAACGGAAGACACCACGACTCGGGGATACCTTGACCAAAACATAGTCACCTGTCTCGAACTCTACTGGTCGACGACGATTATCTGCATATGATTTCTGTCGACTCTGAGCTGACAACAAACGACTCCTGATCAAAGGTACCTTCTCACGGGCGGCTATAAACATATCGGGCTCGGTGCCGATTGGTTCTGATAAGTCATCCCAACACAAAGGAGATCGACAATGACGACCGTACAAAGCCTCGTAAGGTGCCATCTTAATCGAAGCATGCCAACTATTATTGTATGTGAACTCAATCAACGGTAGTTGGGCTTCTCAATCGTCTTTCCAATCGAGGACGCATGCCCTCAACATGTCCTACAATGTCTGATTAGTCCTCTCTGATTGTCCGTCGGACTGAGGATGAAAAACAGTACTCAGATTAAGCCGAGTTCCCATAGCACGATGAACTGATTTCCAAAAATGTGACACGAATCGCCCGTCACGATCGGAAACGATACTCCTAGGAGTACCATGCAATCTCACTATCTCTTTGATGAACAACTGGGCAAGTCTCTCGGGACCCCACATATCCTTAATCTTAAGGAAATGAGCTGACTTAGTTAAACGGTCCACAACTACCCGAATTGTATTCATGCCACGACGACTCATCGGCAAACTCGTGATGAAATCCATAGAAATATCTTCCCACTTCCACTCTGTAATAGGGAGCGGTTTCAGCATACCTGCCGGTCGCTGATGTTCTATCTTGACTTGCTGACAGGTTAAATATCTCGAAACAAATTCTACGACTCCTTGCTTCATATTACTCCACCAGTAATTTTGTTTCAAGTCCTTGTACATCTTGCTGGACCCCGGATGAATGAAATAAGGGGTAGCATGAGCTTCTCTCAAAATCGAGTTTTTCAACTCGTCATCCGCCGGTACGCATAACCGATTCTTAAATCGCAAAAGTCCATCCTCGTGGACAACAAATCGAGGGGCTTTCCCCTGAGCCACATCCTCACGGATGCGCAACAATGATGGGTCTGAACCCTGATTCACTCTGATTGCCTCCTCAAGTGGTGATGAAATCTCTAACATGCAAAGTTGCCCTTGCACTCGCTGAAGGGCTGAAGCTCCTTCTGAATTGTTAAACGAGCAAGCATTTGCTCCTGAACGGACTTACGACTCAAGGCATCGGCGACAATATTCACCTTGCCCGGGTGGTACAGGATCTCAATATCATAATCTTTGATTAGTTCCAACCACCGCCTTTGTCGCATATTTAACTCATTCTGAGTAAATATATACTTCAAACTCTTATGATCGGTGAATATCTGACAGGTGACACCATAAAGGTAATGATGCCAAATCTTCAACGCGAAAACCATGGATGCTAGCTCCAGGTCGTGGGTCGGATAATTAACCTCGTAAGGTCTCAATTACCGTGAAGCATAGGCAATAACCTTCCCATTCTGCATTAATACACATCCAAGACCGTGTCCGGACGCGTCACTATAAACCACGAATCCTTTCGTCCATTGTGGCAAGGAAAGGACATGTGCTGAAATTAACCGGCTCTTGAGTTCCTCAAAACTCCGCTGACACGTGTCGGACCACGTGTATTTCTTATCCTTTCGCAAAAGGTTCATTATTGATTGAGCGATTTTAGAAAATCCTTCCACAAATCGCCGATAATAACCGGCTAATCCGAGAAAGCTTCGAATTTCCTTAACATTCCTCGAAGGTAACCAATCTCGGATAGCCTCCGTCTTCTGAGGATCAACATGCACCCCGTCTGATGAAATTATGTGCTCGAGAAACGTCACTTCGGACATCCAGAACTCACACTTGGAAAACTTTCCATAAAGTCGCTCTCGTCTCAACACGTCGAGCATCTGATGAAGGTGAAGCTCGTGCTCATCCCGGTCATGAGAATAAATTGAAAAGTCATCGATGAAGACGACCACAAACTGATCCAAAAAAGTCGATGAAAACTCGATTCATTAACTCCATGAATACCGCAGGTGCATTAGTTAACCCAAACGACATTACCACGAACTCATAATGACCATAGCATGTTCGAAACGCCTTCTTCGCGATATCCGACTCTCGAATTCGCAACTGATGATATCCAGATCTCAAGTCGATCTTGGAAAATACTAAAGCTCCCTGAAGTTGATCTAAGAGATCATCAATACGGGGTAGAGGATAGTTATTCTTGATCGTCACCCTGTTCAACTCCCGATAATTAATACACACACGAAACCAACCATCCTTCTCCTTGACAAATAACACTGGTGCTCCCCACGGGGACGCACTCGATCAGATATAACCTTTCTCGAATAATTCCTCAAGTTGATTCTTAAACTCCTACATTTCCATCGGGGCCATCCGATATGGTGCCTTCGATAATGGGGACGTACCAGGCTCCAACTCTATCGTGAATTCCACATCTCTCGGTGGAGGTAAACCAGGTAGCTTATCTGGGAGGACATCGTCAATTGATAACCATGATACCACGAATGGTTGAACACCTCGATTGCCTTAAAACAGCCAATCGATGACAATGATACAATGAATGATTGAACACCTCGATTGACTTAGAACGGCCAATCGATGACAACGATACAATGAATGATTGAACAACTCTGATTGAGTAATTTCACTGCTTTCATCATATTAATGATTCTTCTGGAACAACGGGGATTACCTCTCTGAAATACACACTCGGCTCCAACAACTGAAATGATAGTGACCATACGCTTACGAACACTGAGGATGGTATCATGACGATCCATCCAACTAATACCCATTATTACATCGTCCTTAGGTAAATCCACCACGATTAGGTCCGCCAACCAATCGCGGTCATTAAGCTTAATTCGGTCAGTTCTTAACCTCATGATTTCCGAAAATTCTTCTACCATCAGGTAGACCAATGATATAAGGTCCACAATTAATAGAACTATCTAAGTGAAGTCTATTCAAATATGATTCGGAAATGAATGAATGCGATGTACCAGTATCAAAAAGGGTACACACAGGTTGAGATAGAATTACGAGTATACCTGAGATCATTCGGGCCTCCGGATCGTCGGTCCTCTTCATCGCGTGAATCCGGGACTTGCCGGCCCCCGAACCGGATGCTCCTGTCTGATAAATATGAGCTCCACCTTTATTCGCTTCCGTCGTCTTAAACAGCCCGACAGTGAGCGATCGATTCGAATCGGCCGATGCTTGGGGCCTGAGATGCCACCGGAGTCGGCTTGGAACCCCTTAGGCAAAAACGGGCCTTATGCCCAACAATCCCACAATTATGGCACATGATAGATGGTTTCAGACACTTAGTGCTATAATGACCCGGCGCTCCACAGTTGACACAGGTGATGGCTGATCTGGCCACATGGGACTGAGATCCCGCAGGTTTAGGTGCCGTAGGAGGTCGCTCAGAAAAGTTAGGACTCGCACGAGGCTTCTTGGAGGTTGACTGACCGCCTTCGGACTGATTACGCTTCGTTGATTTCTTGCTGACAGATGAAGGTTGTTGCTCAGCAATTTCCTTAGCAGCAGGCTCATACGGGAGAGTTCTCTCGATTAATTCGGCCAGAGTGGCGCAATGATGATTAAGCAATTGCATATGGGTCATCATGACCTGCATAAAATTGAGTGGATGAACTCGAACATCTTCCGATCGAGCTGAGTCCTGGGTACGACCTCCTGACAGTGAGTGATTATTTCTCGGGTTTCGGCCCGCACCGCGGCCTCTCCCCGTGTGTCCCCTAACAGCTCTCTCCATACTGAAGTAGGAAGGTCGCATGATAATCATAGATCTCGTATGAGTACCGCATTATGATTTACGTCATGAAATGATGAAAATAAGCATACGCGCTCTAACACAGTGATTACATGAATGAATAACTGAGGTGACATGATTATCTGATGATATTATTGAAATGATTATCTTGAACAAGTTAACAAGATTAATGATATGATCCTCAAGATCAACAACTGAGTAATGAAATGAATTGAGTGATTAATGAGTTAACATGATCAACATGATTAAAATGAAAATGATGTTTGAGGATTGTTAACTGATGAATTATGAATGAATGGTTCTCATTGCCAGAAATTATACCATGGCGTTAGAAGTCTTACAATTCTTTCGGTCTGATGGGCTCGGCATTTGCACAGGTCACACGTGACGCGAAAGTACAATGATACTAGTCTGATGACGATGATTTCAAATGAGACGTGACTCCGAAGGTAGTATTCAAAACCACTCTCCGATACCAACTCTGTAACACCCCAAACTAGGCGGATATTACAGTGCCATGGACCCCCGACTGGGACCCACCAGGCGAATGAAAATTAATGAATTAAATAATATAATTGTAGTACCAAACCACATTATATCATCCATCACTACGATAAGGAGTTTCATTACAACACACCCAAGAATGCCGAATACGTGTATATTTTATATGAAGATAAAATACACAACACTGAATGAAACGGAGTATCCAAATGGAAAACTGCAGCGGAAAAATAAAATGACAACAACATGAATGATTGAAAGGATTGGGCCCCCCTACTAGTATCACTGGGACTCCTCGCCGTCAACATGCTCTTCCCGTGCTTTTGCCTTGCCGTGACCTGAAAACAATATCCCCTAACGGGGTCAGTTACATAGAACAACAATCCTAAAGGGTTGAATATACACAATCATGATATGTCTCAATTATGAATTATCCTCAGTTATGAATTTAAGCTGAAGAGGAGCATCATAGTACACCCGTAATGTTCTATGCGAGTGCCCAAGACGAGTGCCCGGACACACCCGTCCTTGTACCTAATTAGTCTCACGGAGGTAAATGTTACCGTGTGCACAGTCCAATGTATCGGTGAACCAAACACATACCTATCGTGTGCTCGACTAAACATTCCACACATCCGCACCCGGCTACGCAATATGAACCCAGAAGGTCACATGGACAAGAAATGACCATAATGAATATCAAGGAATAATAATCCGTCAAGGTAAAGAATGACTCACCGAGATGAAAATAATAGTGAAGTGAATGATAGCTCAATGAAATGATTGGAACCGTCGTTCCCCATGAATGAAGTGATTATTCGACAATTAAAAGTCTCAATACGATTAATACATTATGAATGAGTTATGATTATGACTGAACAACAACAAAAGGAATGAATATCCTTTTAACCGAGTAAGAATTAACTTACACAACACTGGTGAAAATGTCCTTCCACGAACAAACGTCCTAAATGAGATGTCGGCCGCTCGAACAACCTTGAATAATACAATTACCAACAATCTGTTCAACATACGAATCAAACATGGTTATAACTAACACAAAACGTCGATACGACTAAACCAAGCTCATTGGGGCATTATATCAAACACGTTGTGACCAATCTTCGATTGTTTATAACCAATCCTTAACTATACCAATATCAAATCCCCAAGGAGTGTTTCAAACCAACAAAACATCTTCAAAACAATCAATACTCCAATATGAATATCCAAATTCGTGATTACAACAACAACTAATCGAAACCCCTAAATCCAACTCAATATTCAAAGTGTTCTTGAATAACCATTCAATAATCCAATGAATATTCATACACACTGATAATCATGCGTACATCTCTTCATACAACATGATTATAATGTCCAAAACATCATATCTCAATACAAAATCGAAATCCAAGATGTTTGAAGAATATTACCTTTGAAGATCCAAACACTTTGATCCGATGAACACGCGTTAGATCGACTATCCGAGCTTCACAACCGAATGAAGATGATGAAAACCGAGTAAGTGATTGATGAAGAAAAATCTCTTCCCCACGCTCTCTCTCTCTCGGACAAGGTGAAGAAAATGAGAAAAATGACCTCAAAAACCCGACAAGGTCCTTATAAACTGCCGAATGTTACGTCCATAACTCGGCCTACTTATGGCCGTAACATCCCAGGTCAACGGCCTTACGGCCGTAACCAGCCATCTCGTACGGCCGTAACTCGACTTCGTCCAAAATCTGCCGACAGCCATACGGCCGTACCCGCACCTGTCTTACGGGCGTAACTCGCCCTCGTCCAAACACCTGCCGACAGCCATACGGTCGTACCCGCACACCTTACGGGCGTAACTCGACCGATACGGCCGTAATTGGCCAAACTTACGGGCGTATAAAGCCGTTGTCGAAACTGCCTGGGCACCCTGCTCGACACATACGGCCGTAACCGGCTAAGCCTTATGGTCGTACCTACCTCAACTTACGGCCTTATGTCGCAACCCTTACGGCCGTAACCCCTCCTCGTCCGACATTTCCTGCAACCCATGAACACATCTTACGACCGTAGCCTGCCTACCTTACGACCGTATCTCGTCTTCGGCCAAAACAATCTTAAGCCAACGAATGCATGTTACGGCCGTTATGTGTGATTTGTTACGGCCGTAACTCGTTGCTGGAAATGACGAAAATGCGACAACTCCGTTTATTCGCTACCAACGGTGAATGATCCGACATACAATACTCGTATGAATGTAATTAAGTCCAATAACATGCGATAGATGATACTTCCGTCAAGACTATCATTCACGATGATAATGCTGATACTCTCATCTCGATCCACAACGGAGATGAATGACGATCGGTAACTGATACACGGTTACAAAATACCAACGATGAACACAAATGAATGAATCATGAATGATGAGTGATTATTAATAAGTGAAAATTACTGAGTGACAATTACTGACTGATAATTACTGAATGATAATGAATGAATTACAACCGGGTATTACAGTAAGAACAGAGGTAGTTGAAGTTGATGTTGTACAAGCTGAAGCCGAAACTACAGCACCACAAGATACATTACGGGAAGTAGAACTAGAACCTGATAGGGGATGGTTGAAAGATCACCCACAGGAATTAATCATAAGAGACGTTGATGCTGGTGTATCTACCCATAGATGAATACAAAGTATACAAGGAACTGTACTGTGTGCGCAAATAGAATCTGAATCTGAAAAATCTCCATTTCCTGTATGGAAATCTCAAGCTAAACTTAAGAGACTAGCCATGTGCACCCTAGCTTTATTCTTAGCTCAATCCGAACATGTTTCCACAAATGAAGCTTTGAATAACATCTACAAAACTGGCCGAAAATATCATCAGGGAGAGAAACAGGTTGAAAATAACGTCTTCCAAAAATTACCCAAAATAACGTCCCATAACAAAACGAGCCGAAAATGACTTCCGGGAACAAAATGAAAAATGACGTCTCACTGTAAAACGGATCGAAAATGACATCCCGATGCAAAACAGGTCAAAAATAATATCTCGGGATGTAACAAATCGAAAATAATATCCCGTGAGGAAACTGGTCGAAAACGTCCAATGCGAAACGGGATGAACCCACGATGAAATAGGTCGACAATGACATCTCGGAACAAAACGGGTCAAAAATGATGTCCCACGACGAAAATAATTTCACGGGATGAAAGTGGTTGAAAATGTCACCCGGGGTGAAACAGGTCGAAAATGACGTCCCTGGGTGAAATGAGTTGAAAATGACGTGTGACGAAACTGGTCGAAATAGCCGTCCCGTGATGAAACATGATTGAAAATGACGCCCAGATTCTACCGCGAAAATTACAGCGCCGTGGGCCCCGAGATGGAACCCACAAGGCTGAAGGAAATTTTCGCAAAAATTTACAAATGCCCAAGAGGCTAATGACGGTATTATCTATTTAAAACATTCGAAGACTTAATAAAATCCATTTAACAAAACCGTCATAAAATCTCATTCGAAATCACAGGGCCCGAAATGCCAAAACTCAACAGTTTAAAAACGTATGTTAAGCTATCGCTTACACGTACCGACAAAATAGTTTAGAAAACGATTGTCAAAGTAACCTAAGTTACCAGATACCAAAAGGCCATTTAAAAATACTCACGCAACGGAAAAGACAACAATTAAAAATACTCTAGCAGCGGAATACAAGAACTGATCAGGAAACTCAATATACAAATACATGCCCTAGCCAGTATCCTCCGGGAAGCTCATCTCTCCACGACAGCTACAACCTTGATATAAAAAGAAAGCCCACGACGGGGCCAGCCATAATACCCAACAATGATAACCATCACATCACATCAATAATTACATATCAATGGAAATACCAAGTAAGAATACGATCAATGTAATCTTACCGTCGTAACTTTACCAAACTCGTAATAATTCTCATCAGAATAACCATTATTGCAATGCACAACTCGTAATCTCAATTAATCAATAAACACAAATAAAGCATCCATATGGTACCTCAAGCAATACCTAAAATTCTCAAGACATCATCATAACTCGTAATACAGAAATATACCAACTCTGACCAATTCGATCCTTAGGAATAACATCATCAAATCCCAACACGATAATCGATTGTCCATCAAAAGACAAATACCAAAGGAAATATGGAACATACCTCAAGATATGAAATGCCACAACGAAACCATGTCAGTCTAATCCAGGATCAGATCAACACAACATATGGACACGGTCCTAACACAAGACCTACAAATGTATACTCATATGACAACGTCAATATGCTCACATCAATGACAACAATGTATACTTATGGCAAACCCATAATATACATATGCACGATAACAACATATATGGTAATCCGAAGATCCAGCGTTCACTGCCTAGATCCCACGATGATCCCGTCAGACCAATCGTGGTGGAAAAACCTGTTTGATGATCCAACGCATGCTAGCATTGATCCCCCGATGATCCCTTCGGACCAACACGAGGTGGACATATGACAACAATGCACAAATGCATATCACAATGATACACAATGCATGACAACAACGATACATGAATGTATCACAACATGGTCGACACGAAATGACAAAAATGATTAGAGTACTTGCCCCGAGTCCTTCGAGAGTAATCTCGATGTCCAAACCATCACGAATCATTATCCTGAATACTCGACGGTCCAAAATATCACGGACGGTAGATAATTCACGTCTTCGCCTATACCACAATGTATCCTTGGTACCAAGTATACCAACAATAAATGTAAATCATATACATTATGATTTAATTCCCAAAACTCGAATACAACTTATAATCCCAAATCTCCTGTGATTACGATTATAAACATTGTTGTACGAATTATAAACGAATGAAACGGAAACCATTCATTAGATATTATACAGTGAGCAAGTAATAACTTGCCTCGATACCGACGCGACAATGATGAAGCTGTTACCAATTCCTTTGTCGTCGTCTACGAACTCCCCAGCCCCGACCAAAGCAATCTACGAACATTCTCGAGCGACCGCAACACACGGTTATAACCACCGATCAATATTCTCAACCTATTATAGTAATTCGATAAACAACAAGTTCGATAACAATCAACAAACCAATCAACAAACCAACGGTTCTACAATATCTCGATTAACCACTAGTATGATCAATCCAATTCAAACCATAATGAATTCATAACCACAACACGAAAATACTGCACTGTTTGCCTACTTAGCGCACGTTAAACACATAACGTAGCGTGCGCTAAGTTGCTCCCGTTAGCGTACGCTAGCCAGTAACCCTAGCGTGCGCTAATGACATGCATTTGCATGAATTTCAGATACCGATCAACATATATCAATTATCAAGAACACTAATTGATTTCGAAACCATGTTCATAGCTATCAAAACAACGAAATCTGATATCCTTTAACATATAAACAATCATCCAACTCATAATCCAAGTCATATATTCATAGATCATCTTCTTCCTCAATATGAACATATGAATACCAAGATTTTGTAATCATCGCCATGTTCACCATCATATGAAGAAACCAACAACAACAACATCAAAGACCCAAATTGAAGGAAGACATTAGCCAACATATCTCTTTGAAGATAAACAATACAATTCGAAACCATTCGAATCATATCAATACCCGTATATCAACAATAACATCAACATAACTCGGTAACCAATCTCATAATCATACTTGTTAACTCATATACATGACGATTATCAACACAAGGACATCATATACAATCCAAAACGAAATCCCAAAGTGAAGAGTAATGACCTATTTGAAGGAATGGATTGATTTCCAAGGTTGAATCCATTCTCAATCACTTCCAAGCTTCAAATATTGCTATGGATGATTAACTCCACCATAATCCAGTGTTTGAAACTTCAAACATTTCTCTAAGAACTCTCTCTAAGGAAAGAATGGACGAAATGAAGAATAATGGCCAACTGCACATATATATACTGACTATTATTAGCGTGCGCTAACTGTCTTTGTTAGCGTGCGCTATCGCGGTCCAGAGGCTACTGCCTTACTGCATACAATGATTTACGTACGCAATGCCCATGCAATAGCGTACGTAATCTCCTCTATTTAGTGTACGCTAGTGTCTGATCATAGCGTGCGCTACTCATAGTTGACTCATTTGTCTATATGCTCCAAAGATGGGTCCACACGCCGACAGCGCTGACTAGGAGAAGATTCCATTTTGACCGATCTGATGTTAGCGTGCGCTAATATTTTACAACAAATATTCATTGACCTCGTAGGCACATGCACCGAAAATGGCCGGGTCCACACATAGATTCCTTCTGATCTGGTCTGTACTAGCGTGCGCTATCCTTTGCCTTTAGCATGCGCTAACCCTGCACGATAGCGTGCGCGACGCTTGTATATTAGCGTGGGATAATAAGGTTATACTTAGCCATTTTCAGCTATTCTTGCCCAACGTCTCGACATACAGAATATGAATATACGGTATACCGAATATATATACTCCTTCCAATAATATTCTCATCGGATACACACTATCCTCAAATGCAATTGTCGACCAAGTACGGCAATTATACCAATACTAATATCTCAGTCCTTCATTTATTTTATCTATACTGTACAGATTCCACGATATACAACATAACTCGGATAAAATAACATTAAACAATAGTAGTAGAAATTCCGGATATTACATACTACACCGCTTAAAATAAGTTTCGTCCTCGAAACTTGCAATCCGTCATAAAGAAACAAACAAACCGTTCAACCAAAATATTCTGAAACCATCATGACAATGATCAATCATCATTATTACCGAATAACCAAAATATCATATTTACAAATGCGCAAAGTCGACGATCTCCTGAGGTACTAGCAAGTGACTCCACTGTAAAGCTTCAACACGCTTACAATCACATTCCATGAGTCTCAACAAAATATATCATCTCTGGATGATATAATCTATCCGTGTCAAATCCTGTCTGCCTGATTACACAATCAAGTCCCAATCTGCTAAAAACCAACAATACACGATACATCTGTGAAACAACTGCCCAACACAATAGCAACAAATCCCGAAATATCGACACAAAATCCGAATGCTCAGATGATCACCAACAATGATCAACCAATAAATTAACCAAAATATCATCGACATGATAAACTCTAATATGACCAATCCAAAGGTCAAAACGTAGCCGAGAATATCATCAACATGATAAACTCCAATACGACCAACCTGAGGTCAGGATACAATCGAAAATATCATCATCATGATAAACTCCAATATTACCAACGAACGATCAACGATAATCGGGAATACCCTCACACGGTAAGCTCCAACATGATCAACACAGAACTACAGAAACAGATATACGAAAGAATAACATTCTCAAAACAACACACCAATCAGTGGATCTTCAATAAACATACACAACTGGTGAACATACTCCTCGGCATACGAACAACCAATCACAAACCGACGAACATATCCAATCATGGAGTGGGAACGACCACTCGATATCCAAAACAACCAGCATGGGGTCACTACCCCCAAATCTACACTTATAAAGAAATCATTAAAAAAATCATTATGGTAAAATCGCGCTACTACCATACCAATGGAATCACATAGCACATATGTCCCGGTTTCACAAAATCTAAAGTTCCAGAATCACATCTTGTACATGAATCTACAACACGCAGCATATTTCTCTTATCTGGTCAATCGACCGATCATCCGTGGATAACGGAACTACCATAATAAAATTCGGATCTCTTTTCATCGTACCATACTGATGTATTATCCAGTTTGTGATTCTCACTCAGAACTTCACCATGATATGCATTATGCACTAGTTGCGTATGTATATCAATCATATTTTCAAAACCAGTTTGAAATCATATAGTCTCGTCAAGAAGACAAATTTTCGAAAGTTCTTTCAAAAATTCAAAGCTCACAACATAAATTTTTGGTAAGACCACAAAATCAATTTTCGAAAAAAAAAATCAGCTCGCTGGTGCCAAGTATTCGATAACAGTTTTCTTCGAAACCACACGATTTCGAAGTTTAAAAATGAGAACTATACAAATGATTGACCACATCCATACTCCTGTATACCAATTCGGTTCATCACCAATATCCACTGATATTCCATCGGAAAACCACGCGATAGAGTTCCAAAATCTCAATATATAAACTCCGACCAAATATGCTATGACAAAACATTGAAACAAATCAACACAGCGAAAGACTACCCGAGAAGTCTCATTTGAACTAGTAAATCAAAACCGCGACAGGCAGAAACGAAATAGATAAATGATCGATAAAGTGTTTTACAAGTCTCGGGAGTTTTAAGAAAATAGAAAATCCTTTTGAAACATTAGGGTCTCAGCCCGTATCTCGCTCCGCATTACAAGAAGTTTAAAAAGTAAAAAAACCCCTTTCGGACCTCAAGTCCTGAGTTATAAAACTATTTCAAAATCGATTGGGTCTCGGCCTAAAAATCATTTTCCGTAAAACATCTGTGAAACATTCATTTTGGAAAGTATCATTTTCAAATGCTCAAAAACAGTTCCATATATCTCAAAATGAACTAACATGACTACATGCTCTTCTCAACTATCCACAACATTTCTCCCAAATGCACAACTCCATTCCAAAACTTAATCGACATATTTTCCAAAATCATAACTTCTCAAGATCATCAATCCTGTTCCAACCCTGTCACCTTATACCGTAACGCATAATATTCTGCTGAATCTCAAAGCATATCGACTTAGAACGGCAATAAATCTCAATGCAATTCATGAATCCAAATACTTATAGATCGTGAAGCCGACGATTCCCCGTGATAATGGCACATGTCTCGACTCTAGAAAATACTCGACACAGACATTTACAAAACACACATTTTGCAAACTCAGTTCAACTCGAGAACACAACACAGCTCCATCCGAAGAAACACGTTAATATCATTTGGGAAAAGTTTACAACAACCCCAATACCACACTGGTAAATCAAATAACGCACAAGCCCAAGTGGACAACAAAAATCTAGGGCTCTATTATTAGTCAATCGACAACTTGAATGACGTGACAAAAAACGATCTAACTCGACCCAACTGCCTAGGTTTTCACAACAATTAAAAATTGAAACACCCCAACCCGACAAGGGTAGAAGCATCACATTATGGTGACATATCAAAGCAAACATAATGAACATAGTGAACAGCGGAAGTCTTAAACATAAATAATCAAAAGGAGTTAAGTCGAAATGACTTAAACCAAAACATAAGTTCAACGAATAGGAATACTCCAAAGGGATGAATAACAAATCATCCAAGTCTAAACAATTTCATAACAATAGCAAAATAAATCTAAGATGACTAGGGTAAAGTCTCCACAAGCTCAACTCTCAACCCCAAAGCAACCCCAGCTCCTAGCTTAGATACCTGCCGCAGGAAAAGGAAAATGCGGCTGAGCTTAAAAAGCCCAGTGAACAAACATATATAAACGAAACCAAAAGATAAGGAACGAACTTATAAAGTACGGTGCATTGGGAAAAGCATGAGGTATAAACAAATGGATATCAAAAGTAAGGAAAGGTCAGTAATCTACCACGAGCCCGAACACAAATCAAATCAATATCATAGTAACCATGGAGTAGCTAACTCCCGAACATGTGAAAGACGTGTATTGCACACAAGCATCAATCACCGAACATATCATATCATATCAATATCATGTCATATAAAATCAAATACAAATCGAACCTAGGATGCATCCATACGCCCCCGAACAATCGTATTGGCCATAACAAATATAAAGTGCGCATATCATAACAAAATGGGACGGTGTGGAACATCACTCAACCACACTAGAGTCGTGCCATTGGTGCATCAATGACACGGCCATTTTACCTTCATGGCTAGGAAGCGAACTTGGCTCGGGTATCAAACTGAAGGGTTCAAATGTCATATCATATCAAAGTTCATATCAAGGTTCATATCAAATGTTCATAATCAAAGGTTTACAAATCCAAGGGAGCATAGCAAAGGCATAGATCAACTAAGAAAGCCATAATAAGAAGGCTCAGATCAAAGGCATCATAATCAAAACTAATATCAAACCGTTGTGAACGAATCATGAGAAACCTTAAGGGATAAGGTCAGAATATCTGTACTTTATTCAAAGCAAGCAAAAGGAAAGAAAGGTCACACGATATGGACCACTCCCACTTCACGGAACCTATACGAATTAAATACCAAGTATTACTTTAAGTTCAATTTGAATTAGGTTACTCACTTTAGTATACTTCTATAAATAGTAAGTTTTCATATTTAGAAGGTTTTCAGATTTAGGAACATTAGTCATTAATATCCAAAGTGATCATTTAATCAAACGTGACAATAATTAATAGTTTAAGGTTCATAATGGTAATTATATAAGTTTAGGGTTTATAGTGCAAATATTGTAGGATTAGGGTATAAAATGTAAGTATCATAAAGTTATATGGTTTCACAATTTAAGCCCTTTAGTTAGAAAATGATAAGTTCAACCCGTAAGTTTAATAATACACACATAACTCTTATTTAGCCTTTTAACCTTTTTATCAGCTTTTAACTACGAACAGGTCACAACTTGACAAATTTTTGAACGACATCAGAACTTAGAAATAGAATTCACAAAAATTCGCACAGGTACCTAAATGACTTTAGAACCCACACGAATTTTCCCAGAATTTAATGGTTAGTTTAACTCCACACGAAAAATACTCAAACTCAGACTATTCAGAAAACTGACCTGCAGTTGTACCCAGAAAGTATTCGCCTCAACGACCTACCAAAACATCCAGGAAAAATTCCCAAACATTCATGGTATTACTAATCATATAGAAGTTACATACTGGAAAGTTTCATGGCCCAACTCATTATAGTTTTTGAATCAAAAATCGACAAAGTGGACAGATTTCAGATTCCCGAATTTCAGATTCAATACTTAAACACACAAAAATAAAAAACACGACCAAAACAACTCGAAATCACTCCAAACCAATTGGATCAGTTAGTAAACTCTTTAAAATTAGTTTTGGACTCAATAAACTCAGAAAAACACTTTGGTATTATCAAGATTCACCCTGATCAATCCGACTCTAGTATTCTGTAAACACAGTTTTGACATATCGTCTCATAAAATTCAAAAATAGGACTAAATCAAACTCAAATCCATCCAAACTAATTGAAATATTTTACTAAGACCCTAAACTGAGTTTTAGAGCAAAAAAACCCCGAATAAAACATTTTTGAAACTCGTTGTGTGATGCATACAAGTTCGACTATCAAAACTGTCCCAATCAAAACATCCACATAAACCCTAATTCTTTTTACCCTACGACATGATCAAATAAGAAAAGGAAGAGGAATTGAACAAGGTTTGGATTTGTTACCCTTGTAGCGTGACATTAAGGAGAGACAAAACAAGATCGAATACCAGCCTACAAACGAGCCGAACACAAGCAAAGTCCAACCGAACCCTAGACCATGATCAAGACACTCCTGCAGCCTTTGGTTTTGAACGAGAAAGAACCAAGAGAAGAGTGGTAGCAGCCGATGTGTTTGTGTATGTATTCTCAGGGTTTTGCTTTGTGTGTGTTATGTGTATTTAACGCGTGATGAGAAGAGAGGAGGGAAACGTGTGATGAGATAGAGGAAAATAAAGGAATGTCGTGACATATGGGATTGATATCTCATTCCTTATTTAGTTTCAATAATGGACTTGGGCTTGTTTATCTTTATGAATACTTGAAATCAACTCCATATACTCGGACCAAAAGAAAATATTAGGCGTGTGAATTTAATACACATGTACATGGTTGTAACATTTAATTATCATAAGTCTTAAAGGTTAGTAAAGTTGTAAAATGTCCAAGCATTAGTGTTTATAATGCTTAGGTTAAATATAATTTAATGTTTTAGGTTATTTAATCGTCTTCCAAAAGTTTCAAATTAGAGGGTATTTTAGGTATTTAATAAGTTTAAAATTTTCGGGTATTACAATTCTTCCCCTCTAAAAGAAAATTTTCGTCCTCGAAAATTGAAATGAAAACGGAGTGAAGACATACCAGACTATGACAAGAAATGAGGATAACTGGTTCGTATCGATTCCTCGGTTTCCCAGGTAGCTTCACGCTCTGGGTGATTCTTCCAAAGAATTTTAACAAACGGAATGACTTTGTTTCTCATGACTCGATCTTGTCGATCCAAAATAGCTTCGGGTTCTTCTGGAAGAGACATATCAGGTTGAATCTGATCAAACGGATAAGATGCCACATGCAAAGGATGATAATTGTATCCCCTCAGCAGAGATACATGGAAGACATTATGAACATGTGATAACTGAGGAGGTAGAGCCAAACTATAAGAAACCTCCCCAATACGTTCAAGAATGTCGAACGGTCCAATGAATCGAGGACTAAGCTTCCCTTTGATCCCAAAATGTTTCACACCTCTGAACGGCGATACTTTCAGAAATACACGATCCCCAACCTGAAACTCCAAGTCACGTCGACGCTTATCAGCATAACTCTTCTGTCGAGTGCGAGCCTCTTTCAGCTTCTCCTTGGCTACAGCCACTTTCTCATTAATGATCTCAATAAGTTCCGGCCCCTCAATCACACGTTCACCTACCTCGTCCCAACAAATAGGTGCTCTACATTTCCTCCCATATAAAAGCTCATATGGTGCTGCCTTGATGCTAGCATGCCAACTATTATTATAAGCAAACTCCACCAAGCACAAGTATTCGTCCCAACTTCCCATCCACTCCAAAGCACATGCCCTCAACATGTCTTCTAAAGTCTGAATGGTCCTTTCAGACTGACCATCTGTTTGTGGATGAAAAGCCGTGCTAAACTTAAGACGTGTACCCCAAGCTTTATGTAGGCTTTTCCAAAAACGAGGAGTAAACCGCGGATCTCTGTCTGACACGATAGATGTCGGAGTACCATGAAGTCTAACAATCTCCTGTTGAAAATTTCCGCCAATCTACTAACACGAAAATTTATACGAATAGGTAAGAAATGGGCAGATTTGGTTAGACGATCGACGACTACCCAAATTGCATCATGTCTTTTTCGAGTAAGAGGCAAACTAGTAACAAAGTCCATGGAAATCTCATCCCACTTCCAAGTAGGGATATCTAACGGTTGCAGCAAACCACTAGCCCTCTGATGTTCGATTTTGACCTGCTGGCAAGTCATACATCTAGCAACATACAGGGCTACAGCCTGTTTCATGCCGTTCCACCAAAAGTGTTGCTTAAGATCCTTGTACATCTTGGTAGAACCAGGATGGATAGTGAATGGGGAACTATGGGCCTCTGACAACACAGCCTCACGCAAATCAGGATCATTAGGAACACAAAGTCGATTTTCAAACCATACCACACCAGAGTCATCTACCCTGAACTCCGACTGCTTACCCTCCTGAACATTCTGAACCACAACCCAAAGCTCACCATCATCCTTTTGAGCTTCCTTAATCCGTAGTATAAGATTGGATTCTATCTTCATACTAGCCCAATATCCATCATAACCTTGTACACAAATTTCAACATCCAAAAGTTCTAAATCATGAAGAACCCGTGGCTCAATCTCTAAAATCGCAATCATACTAGACTTCCGGCAAAGCGCATCGGCATAAACATTCGCCTTGCCCGGATGGTATTGAATATTCGCATCATAATCCTTAAGGAGTTCCAACCACCTTCTTTGTCTCATGTTAAGTTCCTTCTGGGTGAAGATATACTTGAGACTCTTGTGGTCAGTAAAGATATCACACGATTCGCCATACAAGTAGTGTCTCCAAATCTTCAAAGCAAAAACCACCGCAGCTAACTCTAGATCATGAGTAGGATAATTCTCTTCATAAGGTTTTAATTGCCTCGAAGCATAAGCAATCACCTTACCATGCTGCATAAGGACACAGCCTAAACCCTTCTTTGACGCGTCACTATAAATATGATAGCCCCCAGAACCAGATGGAAGAGTCAAAATAGGAGCCGACACCAATCTCTGTTTCAACTCTTCGAAACTCTGTTCGCGTTCCTCCGTCCAAACAAACTTCTCACCCTTCCTCATCAGTTGCGTCCAAGGTAACGCCAACTGTGAGAAACCCTCAACAAAACGTCGATAGTAGCCAGCAAGTCCCAGAAAACTCCTAACCTCAGTCACAGTAGTAGGTCTCGGCCACTTGGTTATAGCCTCAACCTTAGATGGATCCATGGTGATGCCATCTGCGGATACAATATGACCAAGGAATGCAACTTGCTTTAGCCAAAACTCACACTTCGAAAACTTGGCATACAACTTCTGCTGCCGAAGAGTCTCCAAAACAATCCGGAGATGTTGCTCATGATCTCCTTTAGTCTTGGAATAAACAAAGATGTCATCGATGAAAACAATAACGAACATGTCGAGATACTCGTGGAATACGCGATTCATAAGATCCATAAATATAGCGGGAGCGTTTGTCAAACCGAAGGGCATAACCAAAAACTCGTAGTGACCATATCGGGTACGGAACGCGGTCTTAGGAACATCTTGCTCCTTTACACGTAATTGGTGATAACCAGACCTCAAATCAATTTTCGAAAAGAACTTAGCCCCTTGCAATTGATCAAACAAATCATCGATACGCGGAGGAGGATAACGATTACGGATAGTGATACGGTTAAGCTCACGATAGTCAATACACAGTCGCATACTTCCATCCTTCTTATTAACAAACAAAACAGGTGCACCCCAAGGAGAAACACTGGATTGGATGAAACCATTCTCCAAGAGTTCATGTAACTGTTACTTCAACTCCTTCAAATCTAAGGGCGCCATACGGTACGGAGCTTTGGAAATAGGTTCAGCACCTGGGATCAACTCAATGCCAAATTCAACTTCCCTAGCAGGAGGTATACCAGGAAGTTCGTCGGGGAAAACGTCGGGAAACTCTCGTACCACAGGAAGACTTTAAATACTAGGACTCTTCAAAGATGTATCTTTAATAGAAGCCAGAAATCCTTGGCAATCATGGGAAATCAAAGTTCGTGCCTTCATAGCAGAAATAATTTTGCCAGATTTAAGAGGTTGTGAACCATGATAAATAAAATCAGGCTGATGCAAGTCGCCGAAGATCACATTTCTGGCATGGAAATCAATGGTAGCTCTATGCGAAGCCAACCGATCCATGCCCAAAATCACATCAAAATCGATCATATCAATAGGGAGCAAATTCGCCAGACGAATGCGGTCATCAAACCGTAAGGGACAATTCACATATTCATGTTCAATGAGTACATGATTTTTCATCGGTGTTGAGATGGACATACGATTTGTTAGTGGTGTTGGAGTCATATTTAGTTTCTTGGCAAATGCAATAGATATAATGGAGTGTGTGGCACCGGTATCAAATAATGCAAAAACTGTACGATCACCAATGTAAAGAATGCCGGTAATAGTACCTGATAAGTTTGCTGCCTGATCACGCGTCGTAGCATAAACACGACCCATAGTAGGAGCTGGCTTAGCGGAGTTCACTGATGTAATCCGTTTCTCCTGTGGACAATCCCTCACCTTGTGATTAGTCGACCCGCAAGTGAAACATCCTCCAGTAGCTTTGTGACAAATGCCCGGGTGAGACTTTCCGCAAGTAGCACAGGGAGTTGGAGGAGGCAAGGTATCAGTAGGCCTCCTCTGACCTGAAGAACCTGAAGAACGACCCTGCTGAGAACCCCGAGTCGACTGATCCTTGTAATGACGCTGGTTGTTGTTGCCATGAACCTGACAGTCATTCCCATTCCTACCAGTAACCCTCTGATCCTGACCCCTATACTCCTGTAGCCTCTGATCAAAACCCCGATCCTGGCGACCCCTGTGCTCAATACCCTGGTCCTGACGACCCCTATGCCCATGACCCTGGTTCTGACGACCCCTCACTACAATAAAAAAGGCCTTTCACAACGTTTTTTAAACGTTGTCATAGCTGTTTGACAACGTTTTCTAAAACATTGTGATACCCACTGTTGTCTTTGGTCCAGATCTAAGACAACGTTTTGAAAAATGTTGTCAAAAATCTATCAAAAACAAACGAACAAAAATCAGATCTACGATTTTATAAAATACACAATGTTAGTCAGATCTTCTGTTTCTGATGTGGTCTTCTTTTTTTATTGAACAAAGCGGGCCTGAAAAGGAAGGTGCCTAGTTCCATTCCTTCACTTTATATAAAGTGCATCAGATCTGATTTTATCAAATGAACAAAAATCAGACCTACGATTGTGGGAGGATATGAAGGTGACTAAGAGAGGGATGAATGAGGAACGAAAGAATAGTGAGAGAGAGACGAAAAATGCAGGACCTAAATGAGAAGCGGCGGCTGCGATTTGGTGGGTCGTCGTCGGCTGCGATTTGGTGGGTCGTCGTCGGCTGCGATTTGAGCGAATGGAGGGGAAAATGGGGAAGGAGATGGAAGGGACTAAGAGAGGAATGAATGAGTGGGGCAGGAAAGAGGCGATGGTGAGGCAACGGCGGTGAGAAGGTTGAGGAGTGAAGGTCGCTGGCGTTGAAAGTGGCGGAGGAGGAGGAGGCGGCGTGAAGGGGGAGGCATAGGTTGAGGCGTGAGATGAAAAGGAAACGAGTGGGGGAGGGGGGGAGATTGTTAAAAATGGGGAGGGTTGAGATTAAATTAAGATTTTGGGGATGTTGAAGTGGGTCAAATTGTGAGCCATTGATCTGTATTGAATGAATGGTTAGATGAAGGGAGTGGATATTTTTGGTAATCCATGTGAATGTTGAGTAACCAATCAATGATGGACACCTAATCATGGAAATTCTTAATCATTGAATTAATATATTTGATGTATTTAAGGGTGTTGTTTGATTGAGTGATTTATGTGAATACATAAATAAAACTACACTTGATATTTTTACTTATTTTACATTTTTAAAGCAATTTACTTATTTTACATTGAAATTCAATTGATGATAATTTAAATAATACTATTTTTTAATAAAAAAATTGAATGAAGTAGTAATTGAAGAATGAGTAATTATATTTTAATAGTAAAATAATTTGTGATCATAATAAAAGTAATAATATTTGATAGTATAATAGTAATGAGCAGTAATAGAACAAGAAAATAACAAAAAGAAGAATCTTTACTAATATTATTGATTATTGGTAATAAATGAAAATTGAATAATAAATGTTAAAAATAATCAAAATATTACCACAACGTTTTATAAGCGTTGTTTTTAGTTTTTTTACAACGTTTATGTAAGCGTTGTCTTAAGACTTACTACGACGTTTAGCTTCAAACGTTGTCAAAACTTTTATATATTACAACATTCTTGCAATAAACGTTGTTATTACACGCAACGTTTTCGTAAGAAACGTTGTCATAACTATCTTTTACAACGTTTTTTCCTAAGCGTTGTCTATTGTTCTATTCTACAACGTTTTAGGTTGAAATGTTGTCTAAACCGATTTTAACAACGTTTTTGTTGAAACGTTGTTAAAAAATCGAGCTTGCCCCCGTGCAACCGAAGATCGATCCCGAGGTCGGTGAGGTCAAGGATCGGCAGAAAGAAGGCCGGCTGCAAGGGGTGCTCAAGCACGTAGGCTTTGAAGTTATCGATCAGATGGCCGACCTCGAGCCCTCCCTTCTTGGCAGCGCGGATGGCGTCGGCGTAAACCATGTAATAAGCAAACTCGCCGACGTACTCCACGTTGAGGAAGGGATCGGTTTCGGTCGCCTCCAACTTCTCCTTCAGTCCCGCGATTGTTTTGTCCGCATTTTTGAGCTCGGCAACCTTGTCGGCCAGCTCCCCCTTCGACGACTCCAACTCGCCAATTAGCCGGTCCACCACCGCCTTCAGCCCGGTCACCTCCTCCTGCGAGGCCGCATGCAACCGACGAGCCTCCGTCATCTGGTCGCGCATCCGATTGGTCGCCGCCCGGGACCGGTCGAGCTCCTGCCTCATCCGGTTAAGATCCTGTTTAGCTCGCTTGGACGTCTCAGCATACTCATTCTCCATGGCCACGATCCTATCGGCAAACTCGGCGTTCTGGTTCCGAGCAGCCTCAAGGTCCGAATGGAGGCGAGCAGTAGAGGGCCGCCCCTCATAATCCTTTACAGCTTGAGCGGCCATCGTCGCCGCTTGGAGGGTCAGGGCAAGAGTCGCCTGCATTGCATCTTTAGACCGCCGGCGCGCGATCACATCCAGGTCGGTCGTCCAAGCCTTCGAAAGGGAGGAGATAGCCCGGGAGACATAATGAGGGACGTCGCTAGGCTCGCGGGGGGACCTGCTCGCCAGGAAGTCCAGCACCATCGGCGAGGTGTTCGGGTCGGCAAGGCGGACCCTGCAACAAAAATGAAGGAGTTAGTATGCACCCTAAACAAGTGGCTTAACTCAGCAAGATCAAACCAGTCTTACCTTTCGACCTTCTCGGGGTCGCGGCCGAAATAGGGCTTGCCCCGCGGAGTTTGGGCGTCAGCGGTCACCATGGCATTTAGGAAGGCCGCTGAGGGCGTAGGCCCCTCCGCCATTGGAACAACATAAATAGGAGGCGCGGCAACCGGCGGCACCACAACGGACGCCTCAGCAGCAACAGTCGGCAAGGGCTCCTCCGGCCTCCGCCTCTTGCGGTTGCGCTGAAGCTGCTCCTCTTCCCGAGCCTCTGGCTCGACAACTGGCGTTATGAGAGGGCTCGCCTCGGGGATAGGATGGGTCGTTGTTGCAGGGACACGGCCTGCCTTCTTCCCTTGGCGGAGACGATTCATAAGGCCGGGGTTCGACATAGTAATCTCTCTCGGCGGCTTGAAGTAGCGGGGGAAGTGGATCTCTATCAAAGAAGACATTCAACCAGGTTGGACATCTCTTTCAATCAAAGGCGATCGTCAAGCAGAAAGGAGATCGTAAACATTTATACCCGGGACCTTCAAGTGGCGGGGGAAGCGAAACAACCGAGCAGCCAACCAATGAGCTTCGTTGTTGATCGCGCGAGCGTCGATATAGTTATCTGGTAGACCACAGATTCGCTCCCAAACGATCAAAAAGTCAAACGGAAGGTCGTCGGCCGCTGGAACAAGAAAACCTGCAAAAAGAAAACCAAATTAGATCAGTTCAATATGTATCCGAACAAAGGGAGTGTTGGGAAAAACAAATACCCTGTATCGAATCAGCCGGGATACCCGAATCCCTGTATCGAATGTTATTTAGAGGTTTTGACATATATGCCAAATACAGTAAAGGAAACTGTATCAAAGCTTTGAGGCTTTATCCGGTATCGAAGACCTGCCTCGAATCAGCATATAAGTAAAGCTCTTCAAGACAAAGAAGAAGACTTGTAAAAGACCAAGTATGGAAACTGTCTCGATGCTCAAAATACAGTTATCTTCCATACAGTTCACAAAAGGACAAGAAGGAACACAAGTCAAGACCCGTTGAACAAAGAAGTATTTAAATACTCAAGGATAAAGTATTTAAATACGCCGATCTTCGAATCTTGAGAATCCCGAAATCGGATCATGTCTTAATCTGTTGGAACGCAATCTTATTCAAACGGATATATCTCAACGGATACTTTCTTCGAGACTATATATATCCTATGAAGACATTGAAGATCGATCAAGTAACCTAACATTCAAGCTATCAAAAGTTATCATCAGAGCAAACATATCTACAAAGCATACTGCAACTAAGAACGAAAGAGATATACATTGCTCAACATCAAGAACAGCCTTCATCAGCTCAAGAACTTGATATTCAAAGTCATTTCTTACCAGTTACCTACCTTTTACCTTTGTGTAAAAACCGAGCTGTGTGAACTCAACAAGTTATTCTAACTTTGTGTGGGACGAATAAGGACGAAGCTTTGGAACCGTGTGTGAAGAAGCTAGTCAAGAAGGAAGCTTTAACCAACTGTGTGAACGGTTGAAAGTGACATTCTTTGTATCAATCTGTGTGAACGATACAAGGATAGGTTTGTTTATAATTACGTAGTTGTGTACGCAGTAATTATAATAAACTTTTTACTCCTGTGTGGAGGACCAGTGGACGTAGAGGGGTTTACCTCGAACCACTTAAATTACTGTGTCATTTACCTTCAGCTTTTACTGTTTTAAAATAACTGTGATATATTAAGTATACACCATACACTTAGTTGCTGTATCCATAGCAACCTACTGTATCCAAGACTTCCGCTACGCACTCAAATTTAGATTCCATACAGTTTGTTGTTTAAACTATTTTCCAAACTGTATCCAGTATACTTAAGTGACCAACAAGTGGTATCAGAGAGGTTGATTCTAAAAAGAATCAGTCGTATTTCTTTTTAACCGAATCAGATTCAAATCACTTATTTTTCAAAACAGTCTCTTTCATTCCTATATTATCAGTATGGATACTTCTATGATTAACAAAGTTCCTATGTTCTCTATTAACGAATTTGACGATTGGAGAATTAGAATGGAAGCTCATCTTGCAGCAATGCACGAAGAGATGATTTTTGTTATACAGGATGGTCCTATCAAGATCATGAAGGTCAATCCGGCCGCAAGGATTGAGGGCCAAGCCCATGCTAAAATGCTCGAGAAGGAACGCGAGCAATGGACAACCGATAAAAGGAAGCGAGCAAATCTCGACAACGTGGCTAAGAACGCGTTATTTGTCACTCTTGACAAAGGCATGTTCTCAAAGGTAAAGAGCTGCAAAACAGCCAAAGAAATCTGGGATAAACTCAAATTAATTTGTGAGGGAACTGAGCTCTCAAAAGAAAACAAGATTTCAAAACTTACTCAGCAATTTGAATCTTTTGAAATGAAACCAACGGAAACACTTGAGGAACTTGACCTCAGATTTACTGGTATTGTTGGTGAACTTGAAGCGTTGGGCAAGATTTACACCCAAAAGGAGAATAACTTAAAAGTTTTCAGATCTCTCCCAGCCCGATGGGACATTAAGACCACAGCTATGCGTGTATCCTGTAATCTTAATGAAATATCCACTTTTGATCTCTTCTCTGACCTTAAAGCTTTTGAGTATGACATTGACAGAAGAGAGAAAGCTGAAGAATCTCCTTCAAAGGTCACAGCTCTCGCTGCTGTATCGAACCGTCGACACAACATGCCTAGCTCGTCGAAGCCCGGTCACAAGAACGCTGACAGTGACGACGACATCCTGTCACAAGATGCAATGGCGCTTCTAATGCATAAATTCAAAAAGTTCATCAAACAGTTCGGAAAGACTCCCTACAGGCCCAAACCTGTCAACAAGGTAAGTACCGAAACATCATCTGGTGATGCTAACCTGTGTTATAACTGCAGGAAACCAGGCCATTATGCAAACAAATGTCCTCATCCCAAAGTCCAAAGATTGCCTGAGGCCGAGCAACAAGAGAGAGATGAAAGAAGACGTGCTTGGAAAGACAAGCTCAAGGCCCTGATTGGAGAATCAGAAGCCTCCCAGACACCATCCAAATCAGCGGAATGTCTTGGTGGTCACCGAAAGTGATTCATATGACGATGAGTTCGATGATAAAGCATACATGTGCTTTATGGCCAAAGATGTTCGGAAGGTGAAGACAAATGACGATGAGGTAAGTTCAACCTCGGCTATTCCACCTAATGCATCTCATACTTTCGAAAATATGATGAATGAATTCAAAAACATTCAAAAGGCCCATGAGACTCTAAAATCGAGAATATACACTTCAATTAACAAATCTAGAGCTGAAAGATGAAAATGACTTCTGAAAATAAATTATGAAAATATGTCTCTTGATTGTGAAACCAAAGAAGGTCGATTTTGAAAAACTCATGGAGAGCAATCATCAACTTGATCATGAACTAAATGAGGTTAAAACCCACAATGAGAGCAAGACAAATGATTTGGTTCTACTACAAACCAAAATCACAACTCTCGAAAAGCGAAAGCGAACTTGAGACCATTCTGAAGTCTTTTGAAAAATCGTCCAAAAGAATGGAAGAAATTCTGAGCACTGGGCAACATGCTCATGATAAAAGTGGCTTAGGATACAGCTCATGTTCGAATAAAGGGAAAACTAGTACTGTGTTCGTCAAGAGTGTGGAACACATTCCAGAATCGGAAGATACTCCTAGTCCCATAAAGGAACCTGCTGTACCGAGAAAACCGAAGGCTGTAATTCCACCCCCTCAACTCTACTATTCGAGACAGTGGAACCAACAACCACTCAGAAGGCGTAATCTACAGCATGCTCCACAAGCATATCATCAAAGCCGACAGTCATTCAGAAAGAAAGCGGTATCCAACCACCAAAGGCCCGCACGGCAGTACCCTCACTACAGTGCGCCTAGGTACTGGATACAGGAGCCCCGTTATCCCTCAAGACAGCAGATGCCAGTTCAGTATCAACAACAGCATTGGGAATCCAACTGGAGACCCAGAAGACAAGCTGTTAGGCCTAGGAAAATGGCTCCACCTCCTAGACGGCACTCGTACTGGAATAATAATAATAACCCTGAATTTTACATGCATTGTAATTATCATAATTATAACAACTACGGATATGCCCTCCGTAGATATCGCAATACTGTACCGAGTACATCCTACAGTAAACCAATTGCTGTCAGGAAAATCTGGGTACCTAAAGGAACTAACATATATGGACCCAAAAATCAAAGGGGACCTAAATCTACCTAATTTCTTTGTTACAGGACATTCTAGAGGAGGATACCTGGTACTTCGATAGTGGATGCTCTCGTCACATGACCGGAGACAGGAGCAAGCTATCTGATTTTGTAGAAGGTCGCGGTCCAAAAGTTCGCTTCGGTGATAAGTCTAAAGGAAGAACAAGAGGGAAAGGAAACCTACTTGTCGGGAAATTCAAGGTCACCGATGTTGCATATGTTGAAGGCTTACAGTATAATCTACTTAGTATTAGCCAGTTCTGTGATAAACAGTTCTCGGTGAAGTTCTATATAGATCGCTGTAGAGTCAAGAACACCCAAACCAAGGAAGTTGTGCTTACAGGAAGCAGATCAGGTAATATGTACATTGCTGACTGGAAGCCTATGAGCTCCTCAATTCCATGTTTTGTTGCCAAAGGCACTGCAGATATTAGCTGGTTATGGCACAAGAGGATGTCTCACGTCAACTTCAAGACGATCAACAAGCTTTCAAGACAGGGTATGGTTAGAGGTTTGCCAGATGTGTCATTCAAGAAAGACAGCGTCTGCGGACCATGCCAGAAAGGCAAGCAAATCAAGTCAACCCTGAAAAGCAAATCCTACCTTTCAACCCAAAGAGTGTTGGAAATGCTACACATGGATCTCTACGGTCCTGTAGACCCAGTAAGTTTGGGAGGTAAGAAATATTGCATGGTTGTTGTTGATGATTATTCCAGGTATGCTTGGACGATCTTTCTTAGCAAGAAGAAGGAAACAACATCAAGGCCGCCGAGCTCTGAGAAAGTTGCGAATGAAAAAGCATCGAGTATCGTGTGCATTCGTTAAACAGGTCTTGAATTTACTAACCGCTTTATAGAGCAATCTGTTGGAGAATGGAATACAAAGACGAATACTCACCGCCCGTACACCTCAACAAAATGGTGTTGCCGAGCGAAAGAATAGGGCGTTGAAAGAAGCAACAAGGACAATGATTGCCGCAAGCAAATTGCCACAGCGTTTGCAGGGTGAAGCAACCAATACAACGTCTACACTCAAAACCGCTGTATCGTCAACAAGCACCACAACAAAGCGACTTATGAGGTATGGAATAACAAAACTCCATTAGTTTCGTATTTTCACATTTTTGGATGCAGGTGTTATGTATTGAACAATGGGAAGGACCAACTTAGAACCTTTGATGAAAAATCAGATGAAGGAATATTCGTAGGATACTCCTCCGTCAGCAAAGCTTTCAGAATCTTCAATAAAAGGAAGCTGACGATCGAGGAATCAGTTCATGTAGTGTTCGACGAACCACACCATGACCCTACAGGAGTAGATGATATCACTCAGGACATTCACCATCTATCTATCTTGGATCCACCTACACCCATAGAACCTGTCGTTGATTTAGAAATCAACCCCGCAGCTGTAAGAATCGATGTGGATGAAGCTGACGCTGTACAAGCTGTATCCACGAAACTTTCGATACTGATGGGATCTGAACTAGAACCCGACCGAAGATGGTTGAGAGATCACCCGCAAGAGCCGATCATTGGAAACATTAATGCCGGTGTTTCTACTCGTAGGAGAATACAGTACACAAGGAAATGTACTTTGTGCACAAGGAGAATCTAATGTCAAGTCTCACAGTTTCTGAATGGAAATCTCAATCCGAACTTAGGAGACTCAATATGTGCACTATCGTTGTATTCTTAGCCCATCGAACTGTTTGACCATAGACGCTCTTAACAACTCTCATTGGATCACATCTATGGAAGAAGAGCTTAACGGTTTGAAAAGAAACAATGTATGGTATCTTGTACCTGCATCGACACACCAATCGGTTATAGGAACCAAATGGGTATTTCGAAACAAAAAGGATCGAAATGGACTTATCATAAGGAACAAATCCAGACTAGTAGCACAAGGCTATTGTCAGGAAGAAGGAATCGACTATGATGAAACTTTCGCACCTGTAGCGAGACTAGAAGCCATTAGGATATTTTTAGCCTTTGCCGCCCATAAGAGTTTTATCGTATACCAAATGGACGTCAAGAGTGCTTTCCTGAATGGAGAGCTTGCAGAAGAAGTTTATGTTGAACAACCACCAGGGTTTGCCAACACAGACGGTATCGATCTAGTTTACAGGCTAAGGAAAGCGTTGTACGGACTTAAACAAGCCCCTAGAGCCTGGTACGAAACCCTGTCCCAGTATCTAACCAACAACGGATTTGAGAAAGGTGCTGTCGACAAAACCTTGTTCAAGATACAGGAAGGTGATGACCTTGTAATGGTACAAATCTATGTCGATGATATTATTTTTGGTTCAACTAACCTTGCTCTATGTCAAAGGTTCTCACATATCATGCAAAGTAAATTTGAAATGAGTATGATGGGGGAACTTAGTTATTTCCTAGGTTTGCAGGTAAAGCAGTTGCCTACAGGTATATTCATCAACCAGGAGAAATACAGCAAGGAGTTTCTCAACAAATTTGGAATGAACACTTCCAAATCCTCGCCAACCCCTATGAGCACTTCCGTGCAAATTAGTGCCGATGAAGCCGGAAAGCCGTTTGACCAATCACTCTACAGGAAGCTCATTGGTTCGCTCCTGTACCTAACGGCTAGCAGGCCCGATATCCAGTTTGCTGTTGGAGTGTGTGCGAGATATCAAGTTGCACCTAAGGAATCACACTTCAATACAGCTAAACGAATCCTGAAGTACATTAAAGGAACAGTCGATGCAGGACTGTGGTATCCTAAGGAAGGCGGATTCGATTTAGTTAGATACAGCGACTCGGATCTCGGAGGCTGCAAGCTAGATAGGAAGAGTACAAGTGGAACTTGTCACTTTCTCGGACCTAGACTCGTTTCTTGGTTCAGTAAGAAGCAATTGGCTAACTCTCTTTCCACGGCTGAATCAGAATACTATCTTTGTTGGTAGGCTGTGTATGCGAATCCTTTGGATGCAACAAGCTGCCGATTATGGAATCGATGCTAGACAGACTCCAATCATGTGTGATAGCACGAGTGCAATTGCAATCACGCACAATCCTGTTTTGCATTCGCGCACTAAACATATCAACATGAAGCATCATTTTATCAGGAATCATGTCGAGAACAAGGATGTTCGCCTGGAAAAAGTTCATACAGACGTTCAGCTGGCCGACATCTTCACCAAGCCTCTCGACACATCAAGATTCAACATGCTCAAACAAGAATTGGGAATACTACAGCCAGACTCCCTGTAAGTAATTTACTGTTTTTACTCAACAATTGAGGGGGAATGCTGTAAGACCCGTGAATACAGTATCCAACATTAATTATCTGTACACTCAGAATCATCAATACAGTACTGTAGCAAGCGAACGCATATGAATCCTACAGCTGGTGTATGCAATAATTAAGGGGGAATACTGTAGGACCCATGAATACAGCATTAATCCAAATATTGCTGTATGGAATTTAAAACCTATTAGTACCTTTTTAAGGGGGAACGCTGTATCGACGCGGAGAACAGTACATGCTATAGGATTTCGATTCAGTATATAATATAATATTATTTCCTTTTTAAAATAATTTTTGTCCACGCGCCCTGTTTTTACGTCAAACGTCATGTTCATTAAATGCCTTACACGACATCTGGACAACTGAATCTCAAAAGCCGCGATGTTTTCAAATTGTTTATTATTTTTAAACCGCCGTTTTAGGCAATTAGGGTATCGACCTATGTCAGAAGTGGGACCCGCTGTATTTTAAAACCTTTTAATGGATTAGCGTACGAGTTACACTCAATCCATCTTGACCGTTGATTTCAAAACCGGTTCCCATCTCTTAAAATCTGACCATTCTTACTCTGCAAAACCCTATTTCGCCGCCCAAGTATAAAAGGACTGTATCTGCCATTAGAGACTCTTTACGCTTTCTGCAATTACAAGAGTTCTCAAGCAAACAGCCTACATATTTTTCTGCATATTCATCGAAATTGTTGTTTTCTTCCACCTTTGTTTTAAGAAAACATCAATGGCTAGTCAATCTTCTTCCCCTGTTCTGAAGAAATCCTCCAACATCATTGATGGCCGGATCTTCTCCAAACCCGTCATCATCGAGCGTATTCTCTCGGAAACCAATGACTCAGAACCGATGGAGTATATCATTACTCGTCTTGAACAACAAGGCCTCTATCGCCTTGGGAGCAAAACCGCCGACAAATACGACGCCCATCTGGTTGAGGAATTCTACCTCAACGCCGCCATCCGTTTTCACATCAAGCCGGGGAGGACATGTTGCTGACATCACTGCAACAGTCCAAGGAGTGGAAATCTGTATCAATCGCGATCTACTCCAGAGAATCTACAGGCTGCCCGCCGATGGCCTGACCATGGACCAACTTGAGACGTTCGGGTCTCAAGAGCTTATTACTAAGTTTTATGGACTATTTACAGGGTCCAAAGTGGTTGATATGGTGACAACCACTTGTTACAAGAAAAATTTTCTTCTTCATTTTGTCTATCTTCATGACTTTTGCTCCAGGATCATTGAAAACCGAACCGGTGCGTTCGAGATGTGCACGAACTTAAGGTTCAGGATGATGGTAGCTATTTTGACCTGTGAAAAGGTCAATTGGTGCCAAATCATTCAAAGCGTCTTCAAGAAGAGGTGTGCAAACCTGCCACCCAAAAGAAATCCTTTGGTTTAATGCTGAACTACATTCTGACGAAGTGCGGACTGACGCAATCCGCCGATGCCAAGAAGAACAGCTCGAGGATATACTTAGGAGGTGTCAAACCCACTGCATTTAACCAGAGCACCATGCATTGCAACCATCCGAGAACCAGGCACATGCCAATTTCTGCCAACCCAAGAGATGAAACCGTGAAGGTGCCAGAAATGGAATCTTCAAAGAAGAAGCGAAAGCGATCTCACAGCAAGAAACACTATGCTGGTGAGAAGTCCAAGAAGAGACTCAGGAGGCTCTCAAAAATCAAATCTGCCAAGCACTCCAAGGATGTCTCCCCCGTGGCGCAACCCACTGATGAAGAACCCCAGGGCCCAACCCCTGTGGAAGAGGTGTCTCCTACTGTATCGACAGTACATCCCGAGCCTTTGGCGGCTACGACGGATATAGAGACATCTGCCAACGCTCAAGACTTTAGCGAGTCGGTTGCCCATTCGGAGCCAAAAGCTACTTCTCCTCTGCGGGATCCCACACCCGTGCAGGATCCATCATCCTTCGGGGCACCATCCCCTGCAAGGAGTCCATCTTCCGTACAGGATCCCATAACTGTCGCCGAACCACAGAAAGCTGCTCCCGCCCCTTCAACAATGGAATCCGAGGACGGTACCGATCCTGAGGATGTCCAACTTACTTCACGTCCATCCGTGAATGTGAGAAGGTTGAACAGCGCTGCAGACTTCGCCCAACCAGATTCTCCAATCTCTGATGCACGAAAAGAGCGCCTGCGAGCTCTTGGCCTTCAGACTGTATTTATCGAAGATGCAGTAAACGCTCTATCTTCCGTTGAAAAGGCACTGAATTGGATGCACACCTCTGCCGTCGAAGAAATGACCACTCTTCAACACGAAGTATCTCGAGTTGTCGACGCATTCATTCTTTTGCCAGAAGTTTTCAAGCAAGCCTTGAAGATCATGGAAGATAAGCAGGAGCAACTGCTGAAGGAAGAAGCTACAAAGACAAGGATAGCTGAAGCCAAGACCGCTTGTGCAATGATTGAGAATAGCTCTCAACTGCGTGCTCACGACAAATGCATTCAAGAAATGTCGCAGACTCTTTCCTCCCTTGTTGAAAGAATGACCAGCATCGAGACCAAACAGGACGCCGCTCTTGAAATCCTGCAAAGTCTTGATGAAGCCAAAAAGGGGGAAGAGGCACGAGAAGCTGCTAGGAGAATAAGGCTGCAAAAAGAAAGGGAATTTGAGGCTGCCCAGAACAGTATCACTGCCGAATTAAACAAGCTAGCACCTCAATCCCACAGTTTTAAAATTTCAGGCTCCAGACCGGAATTCCATGACCCCAATGTCCCTTGGCAAACTCTTATTCAAAGACCTTCGGAAACTCGTCTGCCGACCAACCGCAACCCAACTGCCGACGAAGTGAAGCACTGGAGGAAGAATGAACTGATGAGATATTTTGTCAGACTCATCAGGGAATCCGCCATCTTCAAGAATTATAAAACGTTAGCGGAAGCGGCAGATAAGTTTACGAAGATGCTAGAAGAAGGTAAACTCCCTCTCCATATCGAAATGAAATCCAAACATAGAAGAGGAGATCGGGTCACCCATCCAGAAGATTGGATACTTGCCTTTGATCGTTCGTATGAAGGAAGAGCGATATACCAGGAACGAGGCAATGATTCTCTTCAAAACTGGTGGCGCGGCACCGAGAACGAACCAGGAAAAAGACCATGGAGGCATGCGGATTATAGATAAGGAGATGAAATCTATGTATATTATTTTTGTTTTTGTAATTTCTATTCGAAACAGCAAACTCTGTACTCAATCATTTTGAATATCAATAAAAACGTTTGTTTGTCTTGAAAGATTACAACTCGTAATCTACTGTGTTAATGTATGATTACTTAAAATTTGTTTGATAGGAATCTCAAGTTAGATAAACTTGATTAATAAGCTGTACGAACTAGTCTACGAACAGTTCATAATTTCAGTTGTAAACTTAGAATATATTGTAAAGATTGTGCCTGCGCGCCAATCATAGGCTTAAGTTGTAATAAATCTTAAACTGTATCGAACTTGCCTGCGAGCAGTTCATTATTGTAGACTAAGTCACTAAGTCAGACCTTTGACAAAAGACCAAGAAATCTGCCAGAAGTCATCAAAGAAGATCGCCTCATGAAGAAGGTTTTGGCATCATCAAGAAGACTCGAAAGAGTTAAGTAAGTTAGTCTTGGCAAATTGTCAAAAAGGGGGAAATTGTTGGGAAAAACAAATACCCTGTATCGAATCAGCCGGGATACCCGAATCCTTGTATCGAATGTTCTTTAGAGGTTTTGACATATATGCCAAATACAGTAAAGGAAACTGTATCAAAGCTTTGAGGCTTTATCCGGTATCGAAGACCTGCCTCGAATCAGCATATAAGTAAAGCTCTTCAGTACAGCAAGAAGACTTGTAAAAGACCAAGTATGGAAACTGTCTCGATGCTCAAAATACAGTTATCTTCCATACAGTTCACAAAAGGACAAGAAGGAACACAAGTCAAGACCCGTTGAACAAAGAAGTATTTAAATACTCAAGGATAAAGTATTTAAATACTGCCAGTCTTCAGATCTTCAGAATCCCGCGAAATCCGGATCATGTCTTAATCCCGTTGGAACGCAATCTTATTCAAACGGATATATCTCAACGGATACTTTCTTCAGAGACTATATATATCCTATGAAGACATTGAAGATCAGTTACCGAAGCCTAACATTCAAGCTATCAAAAGTTATCATCAGAGCAAACATATCTCCAAAGCATACTGCAACTAAGAACGAAAGAGATATACAGTGCTCAACATCAAGAACAGCCTTCATCAGCTCAAGAACTTGATATTCAAAGCTGCTGTTCTTACCTGGTTACCTACCTTTTACCTTTGTGTAAAAACCGAGCTCTGTGTGAACTCAACAAGTTATTCTGACCTGTGTGGGACGAATAAGGACGAAGCTTTGGAACTGTGTGTGAAGAAGCTAGTCAAGAAGGAAGCTTTAACCAATCTGTGTGAACGGTTGAAAGTGACATTCTTTGTATCAATTTGTGTGAACGATACAAGGATAGGTTTGTTTATAATTACGTAGTTGTGTACGCAGTAATTATAATAAACTTTTTACTCCTGTGTGGAGGACCAGTGGACGTAGAGGGGTTTACCTCGAACCACTTAAATTACTGTGTCATTTACCTTCAGCTTTTACTGTTTTAAAATAACTGTGATATATTAAGTATACACCATACACTTAGTTGCTGTATCCATAGCAACCTACTGTATCCAAGACTTCCGCTACGCACTCAGATTTAGATTCCATACAGTTTGTTGTTTAAACTATTTTCCAAACTGTATCCAGTATACTTAAGTGACCAACAGGGAGAGTTAAAACCCTTACTCGGATTCCTCTCTCGAAAGCCGGTGGGGATATCCAACTCATTCTCTGGTTTATCGCTCGCCGCCGACCTCCACGCTCTGCCGACCCAACTCCATTTTGTCAGGTCGCCCCAAACGTTGTTCCTCACCCCGAGGACCACCCTGCCCATGCAACCCTGAATGTGGTAGCCGCCAACCGAACCCTTCTGCGACGTCAGCTTGAAGAGGTAGTTCATTTCCAGCGCAGAAGGAAGACGGAACATCCGGTGACCGCCAAAAAGAGTCAGAGTACTGACGATCTGCAACCAGGCATTCGGCGTCAGTTGTAGCGGCGCCATATTCCAGGCGGTCAACAGGTACGACACGGCGAACGGCAATGGAACCGCAATCCATCCCCCATGATCAACTCATTAACGATGACCATACCCTCAGGAGGTTGGTCGGCGCGCTCGTTCTCGGCGGGCACATATAGTGAGACATCAGAGGGGACATGGAACTCCGCCCTTCAACGACTCAAGTCCTTCTTAGTCGCCGAACTCCTGATCTGACCGAGAGTCCACGGGGAGCGGTCCGCGGCCCGAAATGATGTCCGCTTCACGGGTTCATAGGGGTGGGCGACCTAGTATGCGCCAAAATCAAACTGAGGACGTGGTCCGGCCAGCCTCTCCATGAGCTCAGCAAAATCCAAAAAGGCCCGGCCGAATACACTGTTCTGCTCCCAATACAGTCTCACCGCCTCATCCTCGTCTACCAGCGAGTGCTTCTGCTCCGCCGCCACCGACCTCGCTGCGTCAGCCTCATTGAAAAGCTCCTCAACCTCCACGGGTGCAATCCCCGCGTGAATGGCCTCGACGGCCGTTTCCACATGAAATTCCGTGCCGGTTTCATCCCGGGCAGGCGAAGTCGCGGCGGCGGAAGTGCTACCCGCCTCACACACAGTGGATCCTCCTCCAGAAATGTTCGAAGAGAAAAGGGAGAAGAGAATTTTTTGTTCTTACCTAGAGAGAACGACGATGGTCGCACAGAGCTTCAAGAAATTTCGGCTAAGTCTTCGTCTAAAGGCAAGAGCGCATAAAAATGTAAACTCCAGTAGCCCTAGCCCTTTTATAGGCGAGAGTAGGGACTTCTGTGCAAATAGGCGGAATATCGGGAGCTGAAGTGCAACCGTCGGGGGGAGCCGCATTTAATGCAGCCCTCGAAACCAGCGTACGCGTCGTTTTGAGGGCATGCCAGACGACAAGTCTGACAAAAACCGTCGGGCTCCCCCAACGGGGGCGCGACGCGTGTCCCTGTGACGTTTCGAAAGCCCACCTCCACTTCCCGCTATTTCCAGCGTCTAAGGAGATCGTCCGAATTCAAAACCAGTTCGTCTAGGCGACGATCATCCGCTTCATAAGTAGATGAGTTGCTCGTATAAAACAAGCGATCGCCAGCAGTGCCACCTCACCCCACGTCTTCAACATCGGAGCGAGCTGGGGGGCAATTGTTGTGTGGCGATTTATACGCCTCGATGCCGATCGGCATAATGGTCAGGAGCCAGCTAATGAAGACAGATGTTGGGCAAGTGCCTAGCGGTCGACGTCCAAGGCGATCGTCTATTGGCATCTGGCGATCGCCACTAATGTCCGACTGGAGACGATCGTCCCATGCCAAGTGTGAATCCGACACCCATCAAAGTCTATGAAGACCGAATCTTGGGTGAAGACCCACCTGTAGATCCGCAAAAGGCACCGCAAGAATAGGCCCTACTCCAGCCCATCAGCAGCTATCAGTGATAAGGACGGCTTCACCTACCGACAGACCCGCTGAAAGGTCCTAGGTGGGACCTCCAAAGATAGCGACGTGAGGCACCTGTCGCCTCCTCATTGGTCCGCGCATCTGGCTTCCAGCAGCAGCTGCGGACTTTAAAGAAACAGTCCCACGTGCTGGGACGATCGCCCGCCTTATTTAAATACAGGAAACGGTGATCGCCCGCGGTTTATAGTGACATCCCAGCAACCTCTTCTTCTATAAATAGAAGGCCTCCAGCATTGGCAAGAAGAGAGTTTACGACGTGGACACAGTTTACAACCTGAACACATAACGCTAAAAGCAAACAATACAGAGAACTCTCCATCTTTGTAACAAGAACTCACAGAGCCTCAACTTTGGTTCTTCCGGCAATCTTCAGCACTCGATAGCTAAGATAACTAGAGTCTTTACACTCATTGTAATTGTACTCTACCATTAATATCTGTACTCACTAGTATTCATATTAATAACATCTCTCGAGAGCATTCAAGCCCGGGACTAACAACCCCGGAAAATCTTGTGTTATTTATTTCCCACGGACGTGCTCTCACACTTTGTTTGTTACTCGTCCATTCCAGCATATCATCTCCGGATAATATTTTGGGTAACAACACCAGTAACCCTAGCGTGCGCTAATGACATGCATTTGCATGCATTTCAGATACCGATCAACATATGGCGATTGTCAAGAACACTATGTGATTTTGAAACCATGTTCATAGCTATAAAAACAACGAAATCCGATATCCTTTAACATATAAACAATCATCCAACTCATAATCCAAGTCATATATTCATAGATCATCTTCTTTCTCAATATCAACATATGAATACCAAGAATTCGTAATCATCGCCATGTTCACCATCATATGAAGAAACCAACAACAACAACATCAAAGACCCAAATTGAAGGAAGACATTAGCCAACATATCTCTTTGAAGATAAACAACACAATTCGAAACCATTCGAATCATATCAATACCCGTATATCAACAATAACATCAACATAACTCGGTAACCAATCTCATAATCATACTTGTTAACTCATATACATGCTGATTATCAACTCAAGGACATCATATACAATCCAAAACGAAATCCCAAAGTGAAGAGTAATTACCTCTTTGAAGGAATAGATTGATTACCAAGGTTGAATCCATTCTCAATCATTTCCAAGCTTCAAATGTTGTTATGGATGATTAACTCCACCATAATCCAGTGTTTGGAACTTCAAACATCTCTCCAAGAACTCTATCTATCGGTTGCAAGGAAAGAGTGGACAAAATGAAGAATAATGGCCAACTGCACATATATATACTGACTATTATTAGCGTGCTCTAACTATCTTTGTTAGCGTGCACTATCGCGGTCCAGAGGCTACTGCCTTACTGCATACAATGATTTACGTACGCAATGCCCACGCAATAGCGTACGTAATCTCCTCTATTTAGCGTACGCTGGTCCAAAGGCTACTGCCCTTTGGACCGATATGATGTTAGCGTGCGCTAACAATATGCATTAGCGTGCGCTAATCCTTCATAACAAATATCCGTTGACCTCGTCGGTACATGCGCCGAAAGTGGCCGGGTCCACACATAGATTCCTTCTGATCTGGTCTGCACTAGCGTGCGCTATCCTTTGCCTTTAGCGTGCGCTAAACCTGAACGATAGCGTGCGCTACGCTTGTATATTAGCGTGCGCTAATAAGACTATACTTATCCATTTTCATCTATTCTTGTCCAACGTCTCGACATACATAATACGAACATACGGCATACCAAATACATATACTCCTTCCAACAATATTCTCATCGGATACACACTATACTCAAATGCAATTGTCGACCAAGTACAACAATTATACCAATACTGATATCTCAGTCCTTCATTTATTTTATCCATATTGTACAGATTCAACGCTGTACAACATAACTCGGATAAAATAACGTTTAACAATAGTAGTAGAAATTCCAGATATTAAAAAAACAATATAAAATAACGTCAGTTGATGAAACATGTCGAAAATAACGTTCACCGACGAAACAACCGAAATGATGTCCCGAGAAAAAATGGTTCAAAAATAATGTTTCGAGGTGAAATGATCGAAAATAACATCCAAGATTGAATTACTTCGAAAATGACGCCTTCTTAGCAAGACGGGTCAAAATGACGTAAATATTAGTAATGTGGTGTTCTTTGTGAAGTACAATAATTTGTGAAATAAGGTAACTTGGGTATAAAGATGAAAAAAATTCAAATAAGAAACTTATTTTTAGAAATAGAAAAAGTGAAACATCATGCTTAAATTGAGAAGGACAGAATAATTGAAACAAGCAGTAATTGTTATGGTAGGGGAGCGACAAAGCATCAATGCAAAATAAAGAGTACCCTTCAAGTAACTTAAAATACGCTCAATGACACCCAAATAGTGGTTGTGGGAGTGAGAAATAAGGGAGGTTGCGCGATATTGAGTTGAATGATCCTCTGGAAGGTCAGGGGGGAGAATGGTTTTTGTCGGGCGAAGAAGGAGGTGTTGTCAAGTATTATCATTATTAGGTGGAATTGACCATGGTAGAACCAAAGCTATATTCAGAGGAGCTAGGGTGGAAAGAGGTTTGGCTACATACATATAATGCCGATGTAGTAGGGTCAATGTGTATTTGTGTTGTAAAAGAGATAGACCTTATTTGCAGCGAACCACCTAAATGCCAAAAGAGTAATAAATTTGTCTAAGGTACTTAATTAATTGTAAAGAGGACTACACATGCTTGGTTAAGGAGACAATATGAGTAGCACTTGAGTCGGTGATGGTGACATTGTAATATTTGAGAATTCTAAATTTAATTTTTTGCTTTTTGAAAAGTGACGTAATGGGTACTGTATTGATTGTGGTTTATAACTGATGATTTTGGGGTGCAATGATGGTAGCGAACTATTTAAAACACGAGACTATACCAAAATTTTTAGGAGGAACATAATTTGTGTCTTATGTGATGTTATCGTGCATAAGGTCCAACTTTAAACAATCACCTCCAATTCTTGGGAAGTCAAAAAATAATTAAAGATTTTAGAAATTTGAGTTAATTTTGAATAGTTTAAATGGTAAATCGTTTCATATTCGGAAAAAGAAAATATGATGACACTGGTGGAGACCGCAAGGAGGGGAGGACAACCAGCACAACCCTTTGGTGCGTTACACAATAGGGACACGGTCTGTGCCGTTTCACTTCCCTAGTGTACCTCCAAAAAGGATGTGTGGTGTGCTGCACACCTGGGTGACATCCGTGTCACATAATCTGGCTATATAAGTTCGGTCGAACTTTAAACTTCATTCTCTCTTTCATCTACTCCTAAATTTTTTTCCTCAAAACCCCCAAATCAACACTAGAATTCATATTTCTTGATGATTACTTTGTACTCAAATTTATTTTTTGATTCCTTGTAAGAACTTGAAGTCTTTTACCCATCATACTCACCTTTCGTCGGATTCAAGTAACATGGCTTAGAACTCTGCTTTCCGAAAAATTGGGAGTTTGTCTAATTGATGTTGGTAATCCTAAATTGATGATTGGTGTAGTTCTACTATGTTGTTTGAGACTATCCTAGCATATTAGACCTCTAAGTTGAGGTCTATTATAGATGGACTCGGATTCATGGGTTTGAATTTTGAATGTTCTGTGTTTGATGAAATGCCATAGTGAGTTTTAAGAGGTTTTGGGTTGGACTTTGATGTGATTTTGTTTCATTTGTTGAGAATTGATTGTAACTATATTATTGTTGTTGGGATAAACAATCCTGTTTTGATTATTGCCATCATACAGCAAAGAAGTCGAAAGAGTTAAAATGCCGCCAAGTGTGGAAGCAGTCTGGAATATCCATACAGTCCCTTCCATACAGCATTGAAGATCTCATGCAGTCTATCTTACAGAGCCTACAGCTACAGCAAAAAGACTGTGTCGGATACAGCAGCCAGGCTGTAAGATGTTTTACTTAGGAAAAGTAAAACACATCAGACAGACCTGATTAAAGAATGCTTTAAACTATTGTGGAATACACTTTGTTTATTTATAAAGTATTCATGGTTAAAGCAGCATTTATTGCTGATAGGACAATATTTAATGCAGCGAGAGTGAGACAAGTCTGAATGCGCTGAAGAGCATTTAATGCGAAGTCAAAAAGAATGTCTGAAGCATTAAATGCAATATGCTTTAATTTAAATATTCATCAAGCCGCCAATCGGAGACGTCAACATCTCACCTACCTGCAACGACTACATCTATAACTGATGCATTTTCCAAATGTTATAAATAGCCCCTATCCAGAGGACTTAAACACAGATATACACACGAAGAATTCATACTCGCAGAAGCTATAACAATGATTCTGACAATCTATGCTATATCAAGATCAAGTATATTCGTAAGCATACAACAGTATCTAGAGCGAAGAAATATACTAAGCCCGCAACGAGAACAGCACAGCATACAACAAACGTATATCAAAGATCAAGATGCTGTTCAGAGAATTCCACCCGTTATCAACAGCCCCGTGTGGACTGAGGATCTGTGTGTATTCCGACCTGTGTGGGTAGAATAGCACTAAAGACGAAGCTACAAACTGTGTGTGAAGAAGCAAATTAAGGAAGAGCTCAAGCCAGTCTGTGTGAACGGCAAAAATCTTTGGTCCCTATATCAATATGTGTGAACGATACAGATACACGTTATTTATAGTCATGTAGTTGTGTACGTAGTGATTATAATAAACGTTTTACTCTTGTGTGGAGGACCAGTGGACGTAGAGGGGTTTACCTCGAATGACATTAAATTGTGTGTCATTTACCTGTTGTTTTTATTGTTTCCATAATTGTGATTTATCAAGTTAACTACCAAAACCCTGTACGCACTAAGCAAATAGAAGAATGCCTAGTTGCTGTATTTACAGCAACTGATCACACCTAAACTTCTGCTATGCAAACTAACTTCGAAAATCGTACAGCTTATTGTTTCTATATTCTAAGGTGTCATTAGTATGCTTAGTGGCCAACAAGTGGTATCGGAATGATTGATTGTAAAAAGAATCAGTCGTATTTTTAACCGAATCAGATCTAAAAATCACTTATTTTTTAAAACAGTCTTATCTTTCCTATTTTCTCTAATGGATACCTCAATGATAAACAAGTTTCCTATGTTTTTTGTTAACTAGTTTGATGACTGAAGAATCAGGATGAAAGCCCATCTTGCTACCATGCATGAGGATATTATATTTATCATCCAAGAAGGTCCAATAAAGATAATGAAGGTTAATCCCGCCGCAAGGATAGAAGGACAACCTCATGCTGAAATGCTCGAGAAGGAGCACGAGCAATGGACTACAGATGATCGTAAGCATGTGAACCTCGACAATGTTGCTAAGAATGCGATGTTTGTCACTCTTGACAAAGGCACATTCTCGAAGGTAAAGAGCTGTAAGACAGCTAAGAAAATCTGGGAGAAACTCAAGATGATTTGTGAGGGAACTGAGCTCTCAAAATAAAATAAAATTTCAAAACTTACTCAGCAATTTGAATCCTTTGAAATAAATCTTCCGAAACGCTTGAGGAGCTTGACCTCAGATTCACTGACATTGTCGGTAAACTTGAAGCATTGGGTAAAGTGTATACCTAAAAGGAGAAAAACATGCAAATATTTAGATCACTCCCTGCCAGATGGGACATTAAGACTATAGCTATGCGTGTATCATGTAATCTTAATGATATTTCTACTTTTGAACTATTCTCTGACCTCAAAGCTTTCGAGTACAATATTGACAGGAGAGAGAAGGCCGAAGAGTCACCTTCCAAGACTACAGCACTGGCTGATGTATCTGACAGGATACACAGCTCCGTACCTAGCACATCGAAGTCCGCCCATAAGACTGCTGACAATGATGATGATATCCTGTCACAAGATGAAATGGCCCTTCTTATGCATAAATTCAAAAAGTTAATCAAAGAGTCTGGAAAAACTTGTTTCAGGTTCAAGCCTTTTCACAAGGTAAATTCCGAATCTTCTCCTCTGGTGATTCTAACTTGTGGTACAACTGTAGGAAACCTGGGCACTATGCAAATAAGTGTCCGCACCCGAAAGTGCAAAAGTTGCCGGAAGCCGAGCAACAAGAAAATGATGAAAGAAGACATTTCTGGAAAAACAAGTTCAAGGCCTTGATTGGTGAATCGAAGCCTCACCCGCATCAAAAAAAATCGAGTAGTGCCTTCAGGCAGTCACTGATAGTGACTCGTCCAATGATGAGACGAAGACAAAGCCTATATGTGCTTTACGGCCAAAGAAATATAGGACGACGAAGAGAGCGATGATGAGGTAAGCTCACATGAACTACTCCTGTAAATGCATCTCATACCTATGAAAACATAATGAATGAATTCAAAAACATTCAAAAGGACCATGAGACTCTGAAACGATAAAACATACAGCTCGATCTTTCAAACTTAGAGCTAAAAGAAGAAAATAACTTGCTGAAAAATAACTACGAAAACATGTCTATTGATTGCGAAAACAACAAGGTCAAATTTGAAAAACTCATGGAGAGCAATCATAAACTTGCTGAAGATCTAAATGAGACCAAGTCTTATAATGAAAGCAAGACAAATAATTTCACTCTACTCGAAGCCAAAGTAAAAACTCTCGAGAAATGAGAAGGAGAATTAGAGACCATCTTGAAATCATTCGAGAAATTCTCTAAACGGATGGAAGAATTCTAAGCATCGGGCAACATGCTCATGATAAAAGTGGATTAGGATATAACTCATTCTCCAACAAAGGGAAAACTAGTATGGTGTTCGTCAGGGGTGTGGAACCCATTCCTGTACCTGAAGAGACCCCGAGTCCTGTAAAGGTAATAGTTGCCTCACGTACAACAAAGGATGCCATTCCACCACCAGGTTCATATCACAGACAGCGCCTCAGCCTCAAGGACATGTAAGGCGTGATCAACAACATGCTCCTTAATCATATCAGAAGCACCAACATCCATTCAGAAATAAGGCTGTATCTAAATATCAAAGGCCTGCACCGCAGTACTTTCAAAAGTATAATGTACCTAGATATTGGATACAGGAGACCCGGTATCCATCCAGAAAGCAGGTCGACGCGCAGTATAATCATCTGCTTTGGGAATCCAACTGGAAACCCAGGAGACAAGCTGTAAGGCCTAAGAAAATGGCTCCACCTCCGAGACAACAATCATACTGGAATAATAATAATAACCCTCGATTTTACATGCATAATTACCAAGGTTACAACTACTACGTGCCTGCCCCACGTAGACATCGCAAAACTAGACCAAAAGTAACCTACAGTAAACCAATTGTTGTTAGGCAAATATGGGTACCAAAAGGCACTAACATTCATGGAACCAAAAATCAAAGGGGGCCTAAATCTACTTAAATTATGTGCTTACACGATATAAAGGAAAGGGGCATCTGGTACTTTGACACTGAATGTTCTCGGAACATGACAGGAGATATCAACAAGCTATCAGACTATGTAGAAGATTGCAGTCTAAAAGTGCGCTTCGGTGATAAGTCCAAAGGAAGAAAAAGAGGAAGGGAACCCTACTTGTGGGAAAATTCAAAGTCACTGACATAGCTTATGTGGAAGGCTTACAGTATAATCTACTTAGTATTAGCCAGTTCTGTGACAAACAGTTCTCGGTAAAATTCTATACAGATCACTGTAGAGTGAACATCTTGACCAAAGAAGTTGTTCTCACAGGAAGCAGGTCAGGTAATATGTATATTGCTGACTGGAAGCCTACGAGCTCCACTCTTTCATGTTTTGTTGCCTAAGGCACCGCAGATCAAAACTGGCTATGGCACAAGAGGATGTCACACATCAACATCAAGATGATCAACAAACTCGCAAGATAGGGAATGGTTAGAGGCTTTCCCGATGTGTCGTTCCAAAAACACCGCATCTGCGGACCCTGTCAGAAAGGAAGTCAAAACCACCCTGGAAAGCAAATCATACCTGTCCATTCACAGAGTTCTAGATACGCTACATATGGATCTCTATGGTCCTGTAGACCCAGTAAGTTTGGGAGGTAAGAAATATTATCTCGTTATTGTTGATGATTACTCAGGGTATGCTTGGACAATCTTTCTAAGCAAGAAGAAATAAACTTCAACAAAGTTGCCTGAGCACCTAAGAAAGCTTCAAAATGCGAAAGGGTTGAGTATCGTGTTCATTCGTTCCGACAGGGGTACTGAATTCACTAATCGCTTTATAGAGCAATATTGTTCAGATAATGGAAACAGCACGAATACTCAACAGCCCGGACTCCTCAACAAAATGGTGTTGCCGAGCGAAAGAATAGGACGCCAAAGGAAGCCACAAGAACCATGATCGTCGCAAGCAAGTTGCCGCAGTGGTTATGGGGCGATGCAACAAGCTACACACAAAACCGATGTATTATCAACAAGCATCATAACAAAACAGCCTATGAGATATGGAATAATAGAACTCCGTTAGTTTCATATTTTCACATCTTTGGAAGTCGATGTTATATTCTGAATAATGAAAAAGATCAACTCAAAACCTTTGACGAGAAGTCGGATGGAGGGATATTTGTAGGATATTCCTGTGTCAGCAAGGCTTTCAGAATCTTTAACAAAAGGAAGCTGACAATCGAGGAGTCTGTACATGTAGTGTTAGATGAACCTCACCATGATTCTACAGGAATAGGAGACTTAACCCATAATATCCAAACACTCTCCATCAATGACCCTCCAATATAGCCTGTCGTAGACTTGGAGATTAACCCCGCAGCTGTAAGAATAGTGGTAGTTGAAGTTGATGTTGTACAAGCTGAAGCCGAAACTACAACACCATAAGATACAGTACGTGATGCAGAACTAGAACCTGACAGGGGATGGTTGAAAGATCATGTAATGCCCGAATAAATGGTGTATTTACCTTGTACTCGACCTTTTATTATTTCGACTTCGTGATGTTATAAATCGTAGATTGGTTTCCCGTGTTTGTGCCCTTATGTTTTTTTTATATATCTTCAAACATTGCATGCATGATTCTGCACGTAATAACGTACGTTAGCAGGCGTTCATAACGTACGCTAAGGATGCTGTGTTACGTACGTTATCTGATGTTCTTAACGTACGTAAGCTAAGTCAACTTGGGTTCGGATAAGGGTCGGCTTGTGGGGGCCGAAGAGAGGGCCGGGGAAGATTCGTGTGATTCCCGCATGAACCTGGACATAGGCGTTACGTACGCTATGGTGCATGTGTTACGTACGCTATAGACATGAGTATTACGTACGTAAAACCCGTGTGATTACGTACGTAAAGGAATGGCGAAATCACCCGAGGAACTCGGTCGCGATTACGTACGCTAAGGCTAGGGTATAACGACGTTAAGCTTGTTACGTACGTAAGGGGTTGTGCATAACGTACGTAATACTTAGAAATCTATTTATAGAACCTGACCCTCACTTCATTTCCCACTTTTGCCTTGGCCGATTTTTGTGTTCTTGAGACTATCCTTCACCTCATATCTCTCATATCATCATTTACCTCCGAATTTGGGAAGCTTAGACCGGGTGAGTTGGTGATCAAGCTTCCGGTGAAGAGTTTATCGAAGATTTTCTTATTCTTACATCTCTTAAGGTATGTTACGATTCACCAATCTAGAGTTTACATTCTTAAACTATACTTTGAGCTTGTTTTGGAAATATTTGGACTAGATAATGATCTTTTGAGTCCAGCACCATGTTTTGAAGTTTAGAACCCGATTATACCTTGTCTTTCTTTGATTACGTAGAGTCTTGATTTAGCCTCGGTGGATGAAAACCTTTGCATGAAGTATCCTAAATTCGTGAAATAATAATAAGCATGATTTCCGCTAGATTTTCTGAACCTTTTTATGTTCCATTGGAGTAATTCATGTATGTTACAAGAATTTGTTGTGACCATGTTCTTCTTGTCCTTGAGGGTAATATATCGACCCAGTCCTTGAACTCAAACCGAATCACCGTAGTGTCGTTTTCCTTGCGTAATATTTAAGCATGCTTGTCGTCTTGAGAAATATTGGGGGTCGAATCATCATAGCCGATCATATGAGGATTTGACATTCATTTCCTTATTTAACACGAAACCCTCAACACCTTATGAAACAATGAACTTTTAAAAACGGTACTTCATATTCGAAATGATCGTTCAGCCCTTATAGGGTGCCTTATCGTTCACGGTTTAGTTCTTACTTAGTGTTCTAACCGTGAAACAACCTAGTGTCACTACTTTACGATCTTAATATTAGTATTCGGTGAGCGTATGTTAGTATCGAGTGGTATGTTAAGTTCCTTGTATCTCTTTTTGAACAAGGTACGAGCCTTGCATAGGGGTCGATCGTGGGGCGGTGACATACGGACGCGTAACATTTGTTGGAGTATTTCATTCTTGCCATTTCCGAGGCAAGTATCATATGTCGAGTTCGATTTATATTGAAACATTGATCATGCTTGTGGTTTTGTTCATGTTGTTGAATATGAGATGTATTTCTGAAATTCTCGTGATATTCGTTGTTATTTGTTCGTATTGATGAACATATTGAAATGCATATGTGTATGCATAGTTGATTGATTTATGGTTTAAATGATCCGAGGGGATCATGAGGATCTATGCTGAGGGCGCTGGATCGAATGTCCACCATGCGTTGGTCCGACGGGATCATCATGGGGATATATGCTGAGGGCGCTGGATCGTTGGACGGGTTTTCCACCATGCGTTGGTCCGACGGGATCATCATGGGGATCTATACCAAGGGCACTGGATCGCTGGATTACCCTGTATTGTGTTGATGGAATCGTGAGGATTCGCATCGTTGGATTCCGGTGGCGGAAGTCCGTTTTGCATGTTTTATGATGCACTGATGATTTCTGTATTATGATACTTGTACTAGCATTGTTTTGCTAACCCCTTCGGGGGTGGACATTGTTTTGATGTTCAGGTAGCCGAGGAGCGGGGAAGCAACCACAGTACCGACAGGACGATGAAATGGCTCAGTGATGTGGTTGATGTTTATTGTTATTGTGATGTGTTTCCTTGGTCTATTTAGTACTCGAGTACGTCTGTTTTAATAATGTCCTTTCGATATGGTTGTATAAGTTAACTCATTTGATCGGTTGAATCAAATCTGTATTTGAGCTTCACTTGTACGATTGGTTTATATTTACACTTTTTTTAAAATTAGCCTTGTAAATCCTTACCTAAAGGGTTTACGGCGCTGTAATTATTCCGAATATCTCGGGGTGTTACAGATTATGGTATCAGAGATAAGATTCATGGATATCTTGGCAGTCGGGTTAGTTGGGTCTGTTTACGTTATTTGATTATTGGTCGTTCGTAACATCACTGCTGAGCCAGCATCGTCGTGTGGACCGTGGTTGTAAGTTTCCTAATCTCAAATACTACCGTTTTATTTAATTCATGTTTTGTGAACATTGATGGATGTATTTTTAGAAAGTTTGCCCTGGATATTGAGTATTTATGTTTACAGTATGTTGAGAGGAGGTCGTGGACGCGGACGCGGACGTGGAAATGCGAGACAAGAAGAGTCGGTATCTACCCCAGAGATAACCGCTAGTCGAACGGATTCCCATTCCGGGGGACAGCAGGGATCGGCAAATAATAATGCAGATCCTAACGTGCCGGGAGTGCTTCAGCAGGTGGTTGCCCAGATAAACTAGTTTGCTCAAGTTGTGGATCGCATGCAGACGGCGATGGGACAACAGCATAACGTGGATAATCGAGGAGATAGATGGCTTACCGAGGTGATCAAATTGCATCCTCCGAAATTTGATGGTTCGGCTGAGACGCTTTCTTGGGATCACTGGCTGAAGGAGTTGGAGAAGATTTTTGCAGGGATTAACTATCCCAACGACAGAAAGGTTCCGGTCGCCCAGTATCTTCTGACAGGGGAGGCTTTCGACTGGTGGGAGGCCATTCGACCGGAGGAGCACAATGTTGACTAGACGGAATTCAAATTAATGATGGAGGCGCAGTATTGTCCTCGCCCAGTTAGAGAAGCCCGAGTTCGGGAGTTTTTCTCACCACAAAATTCGGAAGCATCTGTGACGGACGTGATTAAGACCTTTAATCACCAGCTGACTTATGTGCGCCACTTGGTCAGGACCGAGGCGGAAAGGATTTTCCATTTTGACATGCGAATGAAGCCGGAAATTCAGCAATATATGTCCGGATTTGATTGTACCACCTTGCGACAGTATCAGGACAAGGCGTTGGCCTATGATATGAAGGAGGCAGCAGTAGAGAAATCGACGGAAGCAAAGAAACAGAAGGTGTCTGGCAACTTCACGGAGAATAAGAGTAGCGGGCCCCGCCGGGATCAGTCCTCTTTTCACTCATCCAGGAGACCTCCGCATCCTTCTCGAGGTGGAAAGAAGTTCAGGGCAGCACCAACTGTTTCAGACGCAGGGAAGAAGTGTTATAACTGTGGCAAAGCGGGACATGTTCGACGTGATTGTTTCGCGCCTGCTGTGACCTGTTTCGAGTGTGGACAGGAAGGACATCGCGCAACATTTTGTGGGAATGCGACCCGATCTTTTGGTACTCGCACTCCAGCTCCAGTTCTGAAAGAAACGAGAGTGAACCAGACGCAGCAGAGCGGTTTCCCGCAGCAGAATATTGGGAAAAGAGAGGCATCCAGCGCTGGGTCCGTTCCTCCGCGTATTTACGAGATGAAGAAGGATGATCAGAACACGGCTGTTGCATCAGGTACGATTCAGATCCTTTTGCAACCAGTTAGTGTCTTGTTCGATTCGGGAGCTACGCATTCTTTTATATCTTTGAACTGTGTTAATCGTTTGAAAATCTCGTGCTTGTTTGATTGCGAACCTTATGTTGTGGGATTACCGAGCGGAGAGAAAATTGTGGGAACCCTAGAAGCTAGGGATTTTCCAGTAACTATAGGAGGGAGAGATTGGCTATCGAACCTTATCGTGGTTGACATCTACGGTGACGATTTAATTCTCGGAGACGATTGGCTCAACCGCTATGGAGCTATTCTGAATTACCGAGAGAGAGTCATTTCTATCATTGCTGATGACGGATCTGAACACTTATTCCGAGGATGGAGACCAGGAAGCTCGGGAAAATTGATCAAAGCAATGAAAGCCGTGAAATTGCTGAAGCAGGGATGTCACGGACTTTGGTGCTATGCCATGAGGAAAGAGGAAGGAGTAGAGCTCTCGTCTATTTCAGTTGTGAATGAGTTCTCAGATGTATTTCCTGACGAACTACCTGGGTTACCTCCACAGAGAGAAGTGGAATTCACTATCGAATTAGAGCCTGGAGCAGCTCCTATTTCCAGAGCACCATACCGCATGGCGCCAACCGAGATGTATGAACTAAAGAAGCAATTGGAGGAATTATTACAGAAGGGTTATATTCAACCTAGCGTTTCTCCTTGGGGAGCGCCCGTTCTCTTTGTCCGGAAGAAAGATGGATCCCTCCGATTATGTATTGATTACAGGGAATTAAACAAGATGACAATTAAGAATAAGTATCCTATACCTCGGATCGAAGACTTGTTTGATCAACTGCAAGGGGCAAGGGTATTCTCGAAGATTGACTTGCGATCAGGATACCACCAGTTGAGAATTAAGGAATCAGATATACCGAAATCTGCTTTCAGATCCCGGTACGGGCATTATGAATTCGTAGTGATGCCGTTTGGACTTACCAATGCTCCTGCAGTATTCATGCAATTGATGAATCGGGTATTCTTGGAATACTTGGATAAATTTGTGGTCGTCTTCATTGATGACATCTTGATATATTCGAAGGACGCAGGGGAGCATGCCGAGCATTTGCGTGTGGTCTTGAGCACTTTGAGGAAGGAACAGCTGTATGCAAAGCTTTCTAAATGCGAATTCTGGCTTAAGGAAGTAACTTTCCTTGGGCATGTGATATCACCGACGGAGTTCGGGTGGACCCAAGAAAGTCGAAGCAATCTTGGAATGGGAAGCTCCTAATAATGTGAAGGAAGTCCGGAGTTTCTTAGGACTTCCGGATATTATCGCCGCTTTGTAGAGGGATTTTCCAAGATCTCTCGTCCGCTCACTCACCAAGAGTAAAACTCAAAAGTTTAAGTGGGATGAGAAATGCCGGGCGGTTTTGATGAGCTTAAGAAGAGACGGCGACAAGACCTATTTTAGCTCGCCGGATGGGCCGATGGATTCATGGTATACTGGCGACGCTTGAATCGTGGTGCAGGTTGTGTATTGATGCAGAGGGATAAAGTGATTGCTTATGCTTCTCGGAAACTGAAACCGTATGAGGTTAATTACCCGACGCACGATCTGGAGTTAGCAGCTGTAGTCTTTGCACTGAAAATTTGGAGACATTATTTATACGGCACTCATTGTCAGATCTTTACAGATCATAAGAGCCTCAAGTACATTTTCAGTCAGAAAGAGTTAAAACATGAGGCAGAGAAGGTGGCTGGAATTGATCAAGGATTACGACTTGGAGATTCTCTATCATCCGGGGAAAGCAAACGTAGTAGCCGATGCTTTGAGCCGTAAACCTGTTTCTCTTCGAGTGTTGGAAGCACTTACGTTCCAAACCAGTATTCAACGAGAACTGATCCGCGAGGGGATTGAAGTATGGGCACCAAGAATCCAAGGGCAACTTTATGTGATGGAACTGACTTCATCACTAGTCGAGGAGATCAAGTCTAAACAATTGAACGATTCTCTGATCCTTCGATTATGTGACGAAGTAAAGAAAGGAAAAGCCCCAGGATTCGTGATACAAGACGATGGAGTGCTGAGATTTCAGAGTCGACTTTGCGTTCCTGAGGATGATGATTTGAGACGAACAATTTTGAAGGAAGCTCATAGCGCGCCCTATTCTATTCACCCAGGCAGCAGTAAGATGTATAAGGATTTAAAACAAAACTTCTGGTGGGGGAATATGAAGAAGGACGTAGCAGAGTATGTTTCGAGGTGTTTGACTTGTCAGCAGGTTAAGATCGAACATCAGCGACCTGCCGGAATGTTAAAGCCGCTTCCGATCCCTGAGTGGAAGTGGGAGGATATCTCGATGGATTTCATCACCAGTATGCCAAGGACTAGAACGGGAATGAACATGATTTGGGTTGTAGTTGATCGACTAACCAAGTCGGCTCATTTCCTAGGGATTAAAGATACTTGGGGACCCGAGAGATTGGCGCGAGTATTTATTGCGGAGATAGTCAGATTGCATGGGACGCCGAAGACCATTATTTCGGATCGAGATGGTCGCCGTGTCGAACTTCGGAAGGCGATTCACGGGGCTTTGGGGACCGAGCTAAACTTTAGCACGGCTTATCATCCTCAGACGGACGGTCAGTCCGAAAGGACTATACAAACAGTAGAAGACATGCTTAGAGCTTGTGCTTTGGATTGGTCAACTGATTGGGAAGTCCATTTGCCATTGATTGAATTCACCTACAATAACAGTTGGCATGCTTCTATTAAGATGGCACCGTTTGAAGCTTTGACGGAGGAGATGTCGATCACCCTGTCCGGGATGATTCTTGGATTTGATCGGGACGGAACCGGAATTGATAGTTCAGACTCAAGAGAAAATAGCTTTGATTAGAGAAAGACTGTTGACTGCCCAGAGTCGACAGAAGTCTTATGCGGACGTACGTCGTCGCCCTCTGGAGTTCGACATTGGGAACCACGTACTATTGAAGGTGTCTCCTACACGGGGAATTTTACGTTTTGGAAGGAAAGGCAAGCTAAGTCCGAGATATATCGGACCATTTGAGATCCTCGAGAGAGTTGGGGATTTAGCATACAGGTTGGCCTTACCGCCATCGCTGAGTCACGTTCACAACGTGTTTCACGTATCCCAATTGTAGAAGTATGTACCAGATCCCAGTCATATTATTGATTTCGACGAGATCGAGATAGCTAATGACGGCACCTTCGAAGAGAGACCAATAAAGATGCTCGAGAGTCGAGTCAAGCAGTTGAGGAATAAACCGATCTCCTTGGTAAAAGTTCAGTGGTCTCGACATGGAGTCGAAGAAGAAACTTGGGAGACGGAGGAGAGTATGAAGTCGAGATACCCGGAATTATTTTCGTTTTAAGTGTCGGGCCGAAACTTCTTTTTAGAGGGGTAGTATGTAATGCCCGAATAAATGGTGTATTTACCTTGTACTCGACCTTTTATTATTTCGACTTCGTGATGTTATAAATCGTAGATTGGTTTCCCGTGTTTGTGCCCTTATGTTTTTTTTATATATCTTCAAACATTGCATGCATGATTCTGCACGTACTAACGTACGTTAGCAGGCGTTCATAACGTACGCTAAGGATGTTGTGTTACGTACGTTATCTGATGTTCTTAACGTACGTAAGCTAAGTCAACTTGGGTTCGGATAAGGGTCGGCTTGTGGGGGCCGAAGAGAGGGCCGAGGAAGATTCGTGTGATTCCCGCATGAACCTGGACATAGGCGTTACGTACGCTATGGTGCATGTGTTACGTACGCTATAGACATGAGTATTACGTACGTAAAACCCGTGTGATTACGTACGTAAAGGAATGGCGAAATCAGTCCAGGGAACTCTGGTCAGGCGATTACGTACGCTAAGGCTAGGGTATAACGTACGTTAAGCTTGTTACGTACGTAAGGGGTTATTGCATAACGTACGTAATACTTAGAAATCTATTTATAGAACCTGACCCTCACTTCATTTCCCACTTTTGCCTTGGACGATTTTTGTGTTCTTGAGACTATCCTTCACCTCATATCTCTCATATCATCATTTACCTCCGAATTTGGGAAGCTTAGACCGGGTGAGTTGGTGATCAAGCTTCCGGTGAAGAGTTTATTGAAGATTTTCTTATTCTTACATCTCTTAAGGTATGTTACGATTCACCAAGCTAGAGTTTACATTCTTAAACTATACTTTGAGCTTGTTTTGGAAATATTTGGACTAGATAATGATCTTTTGAGTCCAAAGACCATGTTTTGAAGTTTAGAACCCGATTATACCTTGTCTTTCTTTCATTACGTAGAGTCTTGATTTAGCCTCGGTGGATGAAAACCTTTGCATGAAGTATCCTAAATTCGTGAAATAATAATAAGCATGATTTCCGCTAGATTTTCTGAACCTTTTTATGTTCCATTGGAGTAATTCATGTATGTTACAAGAATTTGTTGTGACCATGTTCTTATTGTCCTTGAGGGTAATATATCGACCCAGTCCTTGAACTCAAACCGAATCACCGTAGTGTCGTTTTCCTTGCGTAATATTTAAGCATGCTTGTCGTCTTGAGAAATATTGGGGGTCGAATCATCATAGCCGATCATATGAGGATTTGACATTCATTTCCTTATTTAACACGAAACCCTCAACACCTTATGAAACAATGAACTTTTAAAAAATGGTACTTCATATTCGAAATGATCGTTCAGCCCTTATAGAGTGCCTTATCGTTCCCGGTTTAGTTCTTACTTAGTGTTCTAACCGTGAAACAACCTAGTGTCACTACTTTACGATCTTAATATTAGTATTCGGTGAGCGTATGTTAGTATCGAGTGGTATGTTAAGTTCCTTGTATCTCTTTTTGAACAAGGTGCGAGCCTTGCATAGGGGTCGATCATGGGGCGGTGACATACGGACGCGTAACGTTTGTTGGAGTATTTCATTCTTGCCATTTCCGAGGCAAGTATCATATGTCGAGTTCGATTTATATTGAAACGTTGATCATGCTTGTGGTTTTGTTCATGTTGTTGAATATGAGATGTATTTCTGAAATTCTCGTGATATTCGTTGTTATTTGTTCGTATTGATGAACATATTGAAATGCATATGTGTATGCATAGTTGATTGATTTATGGTTTAAATGATCCGAGGGGATCATGAGGATCTATGCTGAGGGCGCTGGATCGAATGTCCACCATGCGTTGGTCCGACGGGATCATCATGGGGATCTATGCTGAGGGCGCTGGATCGTTGGACGGGTTTTCCACCATGCGTTGGTCCGACGGGATCATCATGGGGATCTATACCAAGGGCACTGGATCGCTGGATTACCCTGTATTGTGTTGATGGAATCGTGGGGATTCGCATCGTTGGATTCCGGTGGCGGAAGTCCGTTTTGCATGTTTTATGATGCACTGATGATTTCTGTATTATGATACTTGTACTAGCATTGTTTTGCTAACCCCTTCGGGGGTGGACATTGTTTTGATGTTCAGGTAGCCGAGGAGCGGGGAAGCAACCACAGTACCGACAGGACGATGAAATGGCTCAGTGATGTGGTTGATGTTTATTGTTATTGTGATGTGTTTCCTTGGTCTATTTAGTACTCGAGTACGTCTATTTTAATAATGTCCTTTTGATATGGTTGTATAAGTTAACTCATTTGATCGGTTGAATCAAATCTGTATTTGAGCTTCAGTTGTACGATTGGTTTATATTTACACTCTTTTTAAAATTAGCCTTGTAAATCCTGACCTAAAGGGTTTACGGCGCTGTAATTATTCCGAATATCTCGGGGTGTTACAGATCACCCACATGAATTAATCATAAGAGACGTTGATACTAGTGTATCTACCCGTAAAAGAATACAGAGTACACTAGGAACTGTACTGTGTGCGCAAGAAAAATCTGAATTTGACAAATCTCCATTTCCTGCATGGAAATCTCAAGCAGAACTTAGGAGACTAGCCATGTGCACCCTAACTGTATTCTTAGCTCAATCCGAACCTGCTTCTACAAATGAAGCTTTGGTATTCTCACTTGATCACTTATATGGAAGAAAAACTCAATGGTTTCGAAATAAACAATGTATCGCATTTAGTACCCAGACCTGAGCATCAAGCTGTAATTAGAACCAAATGGGTATTTAGAAACAAGAAGGATGAGAATGGACTTGTTATCAGGAATAAATCCCGTCTAGTCGCGCAAGGCTACAGACAGGAAGAAGGCATAGACTATGATGAGACATTTGCCCCTGTAGCCAGACTAGAAGCCATCAGGATATTCCTAGCTTTTGTCGCCCATAAGAGCTTTATAGTATATCAAATGGACGTTAAGAGCGCATTCCTGAATGGTGACCTTGTCGAAGAAGTCTATGCTGAACAACCACAAGGGTTTGTCAACACTGAAGGTGGAGATCTTGTATACAGACTACGGAAAGCTCTGTATGGACTTAAGCAAGCACCTAGAGCATGGTACGTGTAACACCCCCAATCCGCTCAGGGATATTACACGTCGTAGAACCTTTCCTCAAGGATCTACCAGGCTGGTAACAAAATCGAACATCTCAACAATGCCTTTAAGGCTATAATGACTCAGTAGACCGATTTGGTCTTTCAATAAATACATACAGCTCAATCTCAATACATCCCCATGCAGGGGTCAAATACAACATATTCCCGTACAATGGGGAAAATACTGCAGTGGAAATAAAGTACAACTGAACCAATACAACAACGTACGAGTCCTCATGTGATTAGTATCGATCATCTTTCATCATCCTTCATGCCGACCCTATGCTATGCTCCCCAAAACCTGACATCCACCCGTCGATTACTCGGGGGTTAGCAAAATTCCACTATTTTGCTAGTGCAAGTACAAAGTGCAAAATACGAGTCATACAATTCAAGTTCTAAGAATAATAATAACCAGGAATCCTCAAAGATTCAAACATAACAAAAAGTACTTCCCGAGGCAAGAGTTCGAGTAAAACTTTCCAAATTCGAAAGATCACAAATCACGAGAACAGTTTGTAAAATGGTTTAAAATGCCCTCGGGAGTTTTAACAGAAAACAATTCAGGATTATCGAATCCTTTTCTTTCCAAAATCAACAGGGGTCACAACCCAAAGATTTACTTTCTCGAATAAAACCAAAAAAAATTCCCAGGGTTCAAAACCCACGTCACGTGTCCTCGACGGACATAAAATCAACAAACATAACCACTCAAGATACGAAGAGCTTTCGGCCGTAGACCGGATTGTTAGACATTCGTACGACTTGAGATGAATTCTCTATTATTTCTTTTGTTAAGGTTCGATCTTGCTACGTTGATCGAAGGCGGCGGCCTTCGAGTGTGTTGAGATCATTAGAGTGATTAGTTCTTGCCATCTTTGAGGCAAGTATCGTAATTTGTTAATATTGGTATTTTAAGCATACATGTGGTTTATTCATGTTGTTGAACATGGAATTTATTTCGTTGAATTGTCATGATATTCGTTATCTAGTGTTTGTATGTTCATATTGATGGACATAGCGATTTTGCATATATGTATGCATGAGTTGTGTTTGTGTATGTTGTATGATCTATGCTGAGGGCGATGGATCAGATTTCCACCTCGTGTTGGTCCGACGGGATCATCTTGGGATCTATGCTGAGGGCGATGGATCATTGGAATACCCATATTGTATTAATGGAATCTTTTGGATTCGCATTGTCGGATTCCGGTAGCGGAAGTCCGTGTGGTATATCTTGTTATGTATTGTTGATGTATATTCGATTTGTTTAATATGATACTTGTACTAGCATCGTTTTGCTAACCCCTTCGGGGGTGGACATTTTTTTTGATGTTCAGGTAGCCGAGGAGCGGGGAAACAGCCACAGTACCGACGTGACGACGAAGGGGCTCAGTGATGTCTTAGTGATGTTTATGGTTTTCGTGATTTGTCTTCTTGGTTCACTTTCAGTACTCGAGTACGCGTATTTTAATAATATCATTTCGATATGGTTGTATTAATTAACTCAATGGATCAGTTGGAACCGGTTTTGTATTTTGGACTTCTGTGGCATTGTTGGATTATCTTTACATTTCTTTTAATTAGCCTTGTAAATCCTTACTTAAAGGGTTTACGGCGCTGTAATTATTCTGAATATCTCGGGCTATTACATACAGGAATAAGAAATTTCGACTTCAGGGAATATTCAAACTGAAGGTCTTATTCATGTAGATGAACAATGTTATACTAATGTTAATCTAGAGGAAGTGAATCCTGAAGAGTTGTGGCATGTTGTCGAAGATGGTGTGGATGATGAACACCACGAGCATGAAAATGAGTTCGATGATGTATGTAGTAAGGAATATATAGATACAGAGGAAGAGGAAGAAGAAGAAGACCATCAATACAGCAATGATGATGAGATGAATAATGATTGATGTTTCTAAGGCGAACTTAAATCTTTTACATGAGGTATTTTTTGAATTGGAATTTGCCATATATTAATTGTGTTCTCTACTTGCAGAAACCTTTTTTTAGCATTTTTCAATTGTTGTTAGTATTTGGGCGGTGTCACTCTCTTCTTCTCCCCTCTCCAAGTTCTCTCTTCTCTCTTTAATCTTTAAGTTACTTGTTGTTGGGTGCTGTGTTATCTCATGTAATATCTGAAATTTTAAAATCACTAACTTTAGCATTTTGTTTTGCAGCTTTGGGGTTGTCATGAACCTATAGCTAATCCCCCAGCAGCAGTAGGAAGAGGTTTCTTATCTGAAGATGCACATGCTTGGGATCATCTTGTAGGTTACCGCACCAAATAGACGATCTTTTTGAGTTGTTACTGGGAGCAAATTTTAATGTTGGATATTTTTGTATGTTTAAGACTTATTTTATCTATTATGGAGACTTGGTGTATTGTCAGACCATATCTTGGCATTCAGATCCTTTAATTTTTGCTAAATGAAATATCTTGGCCTCTACTGGTTCTAAAAAAAATGGTTGTCCTTTAACAAATGCAAAATTAGTATACAACTACGTGTGTCGAATTGTCTTGTCTGTTGCATTGTGTTAAATAAAGTCGTGATCTTGTTATACTGAAAAATTGGTTTCTTGTAACTTGCTTAAAAATAATAGTTTTTGTTATTTAAGTAATATTCTCAAAAGTGTTTTGAGTGATTTACATTAAATTTTTAATACCAACAGATTAGTGTGAAGAAACTTGTTGGAAATTTAGAAAAAAATCTATTTGTATACAACTACGTTTGTATGTTGTTGCTAATCGCACATGAAAATTTATTCTAAAGAATTCGTTGGTATTTAGTAGGTATTTTGTTGCTACTAGTGACGACTTAAAATTCTGTTGGAATGTCATCGTCGGAAATAACATGTTTTGCAACAAAAATAAAATTTGTAGGAGATTTTGTTAGTATGGCGTTGCGAATAATGTATGAAGTACCCGTGAAATAAAATTATTGCTATTTGGTAGGCAGTCCGTTGCTATTAGCGACGACACAAAAATTCGTTGGAATATTCTTGTCACAATGCCTTGTTTTTTGTAGTGCAACAATATATGTTTAGACATTCGAACACATTAATAAGTAGCATCAATATAAATTGAACAAATAAATAAAACTAATTTAGAAAGGCATGATTATGTGGATAACCAGAGCCGATATAGAAATAAAAATAATTTAAAATTGGAATGAGGATGATAATTAAATTATCTAATTAGGACAAAAAAAGAATAAAAATAAATTAAAAAAGAATGATAATGTGAACGTCCTCAAATGATCTGGAGAATATTGTGAGAGTGGGAAAATTTGAACCTTTCTTTTTATATATAATATATATAGATAAATTGTAAAAAGAAATATGTATATAAAAACTCACAATTCGTAATGTTAGACAATGGAGTTCTCTGATTAATAGTATGACTTAACAATTATCACTATAACTATCAAGTCTTTGTCGTTTTTTAACATGCTAGTTATCCATTAAATTGTCTGGTCATTTTTTAGGAATGATCAAAAATTTAGTATATAAGTCGCAATTTTATAAGACTTATGCAGTTATAATTATTTAATTAGGACTAAGTTGACAATGAATGTGATGCGACTTCAAAATTCTGGAATTTTATTTTAATATATAATATAGATGTATAAAAATAGAAATAAGTTAAAAAGGCATGATGAGGTGGATTATTTAAATATGACCAAAAATAAAAGTAAATAAAAAATAAATGATGATAATATGTGTTATTTATTTATGCTGAATAGATAGACAATAAAAATAAATTAGGAAGATGATAATGTGGATTATTTAATCAGAGTTGATATAAAATAAAAATAAATTAAAAATGGACTGATGATGATAATTGAATTATCTAATTAGGACAAAAAAAAGTAAATTAAAAACAAACTGGATGTCATATCAAAGCACTTCGGTCGGACCGAGGTGGCGAATATATGAGCACTGAGTTTGATGAGTTCCTTAAGGAACATGGAATAGTTTCACAATTCACGCCTCCAGGAACCCCACAGTTAAATGGTGTTTCAGAAAGGAGAAATCGAACTTTGTTGGACATGGTTCGCTCCATGTTAAATTACACTGATTTACCTATTTACCTGTGGGGGTATGCCTTACTAACCGCTGCCTATATCCTTAATAGATGTCCTTCAAAATATGTTCCTATCACTCCGCATGAGATGTGGAAGGGTAAGAAACCAAGCCTTAATCACATAAGGATTTGGGGATGTCCAGCCTATGTCAAAAAGGCTAAGGTGGACAAACTGGAAGCGAGGTCCATAAAAGGACGTTTCGTAGGATATCCAGAGGACTCGATGGGTTATCTATTCTACATGTCAGAAGACCATAGGGTCGTTGTGGCATTACAAACGCACTTCCTTGAGGATGAATTCATTCAGGAAGGTGGCTCGGGTAGAAATATCTCTTTGGAAGAGCATAATGAAAGTCCTAAGGAGACATCTGATCAGGGATCAAGAACCGAACCTATTGTAACACAACCTCTACTTCGAAGGTCTGATAGGGTATCTCACTTACCTGAGAGGTATGGCTATACACATGTCGAGGAACTGGGTCTCCACGACACACCTGATAGCAGTGAAAACGACCCTGTCACCTATGACCAAGCGATAGTGGATATAGACTCCGATAAATGGCAAGAAGCAATGGAAGCTGAGATAGAGTCGATGCATACCAATCAGGTCTGGACTCTAGTAGATCTTCCAACTGGCATGAGGACTATTGGAAATAAATGGATATATAAGAGAAAGACTGATGGGGATGGCAAGGTTGATGCCTATAAGGCCAGGCTTGTGGCAAAGGGTTATACCCAAAGGGAAGGAATCGATTATCATGATACCTTCTCGCCCGTAGCTATGATAAAATCGATTCGCATGATGCTTGACATTGCTGCCTATTATGATTATGAAATATGGCAAATGGATGTCAAAACGGCTTTTCTAAATGGATACCTCGAGGAGGAAATCTATATGGAACAGCCTAAGGGTTTTGTGTCCAAAGCTAATATTCATAAAGTGTGTAAGCTGCAACGAGCCATTTATGGTCTGAAGCAAGCTTCTCGGAGTTGGAACCTTCGATTTGACGAAGCAGTTAAGGACTTTGACTGCATTTAAATGACGAGGAATCGTGTGTTTACAAAAAGGTCAGTGGGAGCAACATTGCGTTCTTAGTACTATATGTAGATGATATTCTACTTATAGGAAATAACATAGCAATGCTCAGCACTGTGAAAGCTTGGCTTTCTAAAACGTTCTCCATGAAAGACTTGGGAGAAGCTTCCTATATTCTAGGGATTCGTCTTTACAGAGATAGACCGCGAAGAATGATAGGACTTTCCCAAGCCCTTTATCTAGATAAAATCCTGAGAAGATTCAAGATGGATGAATCTAAAAGAGGGTTCCTTCCCATGCGACATGGAATTCATCTCACCACGAAAATGTGTCCTCAAAGTGAGGAAGACAAGAGAGATATGAGTAAGGTACCCTATGCCTCGGCAGTGGGTAGCCTCATGTACGCTATGTTGTGTACGAGACCAGACTTAGCCTACGCTGTGATTATGGTAAGTCGATTTCAAGCAAACCCGGGAAGGGAACATTGGACTGCCGTAAGGAACATTCTTAAGTACTTAAGAAGAACTAGAGATTTAGTTCTTACTTATGGTGGTGGAGAACTGAAGGTGATTGTATTCATGGATTCTGATTTTCAAGGAGACAATGACGACTCTAAGTCGACATCTGGGTATTTGTTTACTCTCAATGGAGGAGCAGTATCTTGGAGAAGCTCCAAGCAAACCGCTACTGCAGATTCCACCTGCCAAGCAGAGTATCAAGCTGCCTCAAAGGCTAGCAAAAAAACATTTTGGATGCAGAAGTTTATACAAGAACTTCAAGTGGTCCCTAATGCGGAGTTGCCTATATCACTATTCTGTGATAATGATGGAGCTGTCGCTCGAGCTAAGGAGCCGAGGGCTCACCACAACACCAAGCATATAGAGATAAAGTACAACATCTTTCGAGAGATGGTGGAAAAAGGATATGTTTCATTGCAAAGAGTAGACTCAGAAGACAATGTCTCTGACCCGCTGACTAAGCCATTATCTCAGGCTGTCTTGGAAAGACATCTAAAGAACATGGGTATTGGATACCATGATATGTGGCATTGAGTGCAAGTGGGAGATTGTTAGGAATATGCCCTCGAATGCCACTCAGGGGATGAGAGAGTATGGACATTGTACTTGTAATTATGGAATAATAAATAATAAAAAGGCAATTTGATTCATTCACTGTTTATTGTATTTCAATTGCATTCTTGACTTGGTAAACATTGAAGTGAAGTCCATGTAAATAAATTGAACATTCCATTCTCGTTATGGGATAAGAGAAAATACACTGGAAGTGTTTAAAGTTTATTTACGTAAATCGTTCGCAAGTCAATAAACTTAAATGGGCATTAAGTTTTAATAAGACTTGTATAACTAATGCTAGGACATGTGCATTTCTTGATAGCATAGTTATAAGTATATTGGTGGGACCAGTATACTCGAACACGACTCATACTCGATTCAGTCACACGGTATTCACTCTCGGAGAGTCGATGACGAATCGAAAGGTTGTGATAGTATACGTGGATCTTTGACTTGAGGGTTCAGTAGAAATTGTGCCTGTGACGTTTAGTTTGTCATTAGAGTAGTTAGACTCATTTGCTTAATTGCTGAGTCGACCTAGAAGTGCGGACTATACGGACAGGTAGCAGTCTTTACTGTGCGCCAAGAAAGGATTCTATCTCCTGTTAGTGAGCAGGCGAATGTCCTATACGGTTAATGGCAAATAAGATCATAAGTCTTGGGCCAAAGCATTCTGATATAGTAGTATTAGATACACTATTAATCAGTTGGTCTTGATTTGCATTAACACATGTATAGAGTTTAGTCAACAGTAGGGTTTGACTTTACCGTGACCCGAAGACTTGACCGGGACATCTGATGAAGGGTCTATACGTATATAGTATTCACGACATAATGGTTCTGGAATGATCCCTTCATTCGTTCTCAGTCGGGGTTTACGGTGCGGCTCGCTAGGCTGGCTAAGTGCTGCCCGCACTCATTGGTTCCTCCCAATGCCGGCTGAGACGGACCTACGGAGTCGCGCATTAGGAGCCTTGACAGATAAATATGAATTTATTATCTCTCTATTAATATTAGATATTGGATATCTAATTATGATTTATTGGATAAATCAAATAGCGGTCTTATGAATTAAAATTAAGTTACCAGGTAATTAATTTAATTCATAAATTATATTTCTTAGAGAAATATATTTGTATTTGATATAATTAATTAATTAATTAGATTAATTAATTAATATAAATACATTGATAATTAAACGGAGTGTATTTAACGGAGTCGTTTGACGAATGTCCGGTACACGAGCCGAGTGGCTCGGCTCGTTTTCTAGGAATCTTCCTAGTAGGCCGCCCCCTCACATGACTACCTTGCATGTATGTTGTCATGTTTTAATTATTTGTAGAGATTCTTATTCTCAAAATAATTATAACATGATATATAATTATTATATGAGATATAATATATATATATATATACACATGATGAGATGAAAAAGACACAACTCATATTCATTTTGAGAGTATTCAGCCGTGTGCTAAAAAGTGAGGGAGGAGAAATTTTTTTTCTTTTCTATTTTTCATCTTAGAGGTGATGTAGAAGTTATGAAAAAGTGATATATAAATTCCTACAACACTTCCTAGCCATGTTCTTCATAGAACGGAGTGCTGTAGATTTTTTCGGGCAACTTCCGACGTGTGTGAAGTAGAGGCTTCGAACTTTCGGTGCTTGGAACGAAGGGATTTCGTGTTCGGGACAGGGTTCGTGATCATCATCAATTTACGAAGAATTATTTCAAAGGCTTCAAGGGTATGAACCTTTATCTTTGTATTTTTTTTCGTATATACGTTACTTGATCGATCCTGTTTGGGATTCGTATTTATTTCCGCTGCGTATTTCGTTTTATTTTCGGAATCCCAACAACTACGAACCTCCTTCACATTCTTAGGCGGTCCCTAATCCAACACTGCCTCAATCTTCTGTGGATCCACACGGACCCCATCGGCTAAAATCACGTGACCCAGAAACATCACCTCCTTCAGCTAGAATTCATATTTCGAGAACTTCGCATAGAGTCACTCGGTCCTCAAAATGTCTAACACCACACGCAGATGATGCGCATGCTCTTCCTCATTCCTTGAATAGATAAGGATGTCGTCAATGAAGATGACGACACACTTATCCAAATACTCTATGAAAACTTTGTTCATCAACTGCATGAACACTGCCGGCTCTAACTCGATAGCAAACTCAACCTCACGGTCCTGTGGTAACCCTGGTAACTCGTCAGGAAAGACATCAGAGAACTCACTAACGATCGGAATTGAAGAAAACTCGACCACACTCCCTTTCGCCTTCAAGGCGTAATACCAATAACCAGTAAACCCCTTTCGCAGGAGTCTCATCGCCTTCAAGGCATTAATCATGAACTTCTGGTTTCCCCTCTTTCATCCCGCGAAAGAGTGCTCGGTGCCGTGCTCGGCTAACATGGTGATGATTCTCGTGCAGTAGTTCATGATCGCACCATGCCGCTCGAGCCAATCATCCCCGAGAATCAAATCCTCGCCCTCAATACCCACAACAATAAGATTAGAGAGCCAAGCCCTCTCACAAATAAACACAAAACAGTCTCGGACCTCCTGATCACCAACGATCCTATCCCCAACCGTGTTCATGCAGTTGATGAACAAGGTGTTTACCAAGTATCTTGATATATTGTAGTCATCTTCATTGATGATAATCTTGTATATTCAAAGAATCAGGAAGAGCACGCCGAGCGCCTTCGGATTATGTTAGACATTTTGAGAGCTGAGCAGTTATATGTGATTAGATATGAGTTCTGGCTCAAGAAAGTAACATTTCTTGTGTTAGGGTTGTATGCTACAAAGCATACTTTATGCTTGTATTACCTCATTTCCCTGTAACTACCTATGCGAATATTAATTATGCTCTGTCACATGTTTTGCATATTAATTCATGTTATGATTATGCGGATGAATTGTCTATTTCCTTTATATTGTAGATAATATGGTGTGTTGGTGTCACACAGAAGATCACATTATCGATGCTTTATAAAATAATATAATTACTAGATAAATTATGTGAAAGGTTGTAGTGTATGCCTGAGATTAGTCGGTCTTGGCTATTGGTATACATTAGCGTATATGCATACGTTGAACCGTATGGTAGTGAGATAGATTCTTCTATACTGACTGTAAGAATAACGTAAATCTCGAATAATTATTATTTATTAATTCTATTATATAATATTCAATTATGTATTTATAAAAATTATTATTTTGATTTACCATATGTGAGAGTCACATTGATTGGCTCAATACGCTTCATCGGTAATAATATTATTTATATTCTAATTAATATTATAACTATAAATCGTGTCCCGACTCGTGCAGGTTGATGATGTGCCCTTGAGGAGCTCAAGCATGATTATTATATTAATCTTCCAGGTAGATTTAATTCCGTTGTAATAATAAGGTTCAAGTAATATTACTCTTGGATAAGCAATTAATTAAAATTATCAATAGCTTAAATTAATTAATAGACATTCGATATTTTAGACAAGGGAAATAATATATTTAAATAAAGAGCCCGATTTCGTAAATTGAGATATGAGTGGAAAATGCAATATCAATTCTTTAGTGGATTGAATTGATATTAGTAAACTCAACCATATTAGGAAGGGCTTAATATGGAGGATTGAGTTATACTATGAGTCTAGCCCTAATCCTCCTTAAGATCCCTTGAGTAGCGCAAAGCTTATAAATTAGGCACATAAAGGGAGTTCAGATGTAACCATCATTAATACACTTGGGAGTTTAATTTTTTCTTCTTGTGTTTATTGTAGATCTAGACTGGTGTCTTCGATTCTACAATTTAGATAACACATCAATTTTCTAAGACTGATCAAGAATCACTAGAAAATAAAAGGAAATTATCGAGACCGTCTCAAGAACAAATCGACCGATCCAACTTCACATCAAGCAAGATCCGGTAGCTCGTTGTCCACACAACGTTCGGATTAAGATGGGGATAGACTCTACATGGTTTTAGGAGAGAGATCAAGAACAACCATTTCGCTTCAAAGGAAATATCCTATAATCTTATGATCTACATTAGGATATTATTTTTTACCAACAATATTGTTAGATAAATAATAATTATATTACCATGATAATTGGATATTTAATTATCCTTGCGTTTATTCTTTGGTTTTTACTATTTTTATTGTATGATATGTATGTATTTATGTGTGATATGTTTTCTTGCATGCTAGGACGAGAAAATTAAAAATGTTAAGGCTAAATAATTATGTGATTAGATAGATTCATATATATTTGTAAAGTAAAATCATATTAGCCTCCATAATTGATTTAAATTGTGAAATAATTAGCATACACGTTTACATCAGGGTCTTCCTCCATATAGGACGTGCTAATTATATGTTTACTTGTTTTAAATTTCAAAATGATAACAAAAATTAAATATTATTTTTCATGATAGGACCTCTCCATCTGTAAGACTATTATTTAAAGATAATATTTTAAAGTTGTCATTTTTGGTGTTCACTTGGATGCACTAATTAATAAGCTCCCCATCGAATTCTATGTTAATCAATACATGGCCAAGAGCTACCAACTATTATTTTTACTTGTCATAACGTAAGTTTATTAGGTCGAAAAATTAAAGACGTAAAACTCTACTTGAAAAATATGCGAGTAAACGTCTACACGATCCTGGCTTTACATCTGTGGTTTTTTTGAGGTGTTGGTTGCTAGCAGATGTATTGTGTTCTGAGGTTTTTCAATACATTGTGATGAATGCTTCAATTTTATCTTAGATGTCTTTCAGCCAACTTGCTGTTATTCTAAAAGAAAACAAACTTGATGCCACTAATTTTGCTGATTGGAAATGTAATCTTTATAGTGTCCTAACTACTGAATAACATAGATTTATTTTAACTGAGGAACGCTGAATTTGTAATATCCGCAATTTCGATTTTTGGTAATTTCTCTTTTTTGCAGGAGTCCATCTTAGTGACTCGCTTGTGACCGTTTCGTCATTTTGAGAATGATTAATTCTGCACTTTTTGTCATCCGAGTTCGTTTAAGTGTCGTTTTGTTGAGTTCTAGATTCTTAAGCGACTTTTCCGCACTTGAGTTCGATTCTTGCGAATCTCGTCCTAAACTGTTGTTTCGAGTTTCTCGTAAGTTCATTTAATGTTATTTTGCATGTTTCGAGCTTTTGCTTGGTGTTTAGATTGTGTATCGTGTATATCGGACGTTTTGGGTCGTTTTCGTAATTTCCCAAAGTTTGGGGTAATTACTTCCGTTGTCGAATTCTGAGCCTTCGGGTGGTCGGAATCGTGTGTTCACTTAGCACATAGATTCGTCTTTGCAAGTACTTCGTAATCGTATCTTCGGTTTATATTCAAGTTCGGGTTTCGGGGTTGTTCGGGCCAGTTTGGACAATGGAATCCTTAATCTGCTGTCGAGTGGGGCAGAGACTCGCCTGGCCAAGTTACGGCCGTAAGTGATCGGCTATGGCCGTAAGTGATCAGCAGGCACGAGCTGGGCAGCTTTTGGACGAAGGCCGGTTACCGCCGTAAGGTATGATAGGCTACGGCCGTAAGGGCGCTAGGCAGCATTCGGACGAAGGCCGGTTACGGCCGTAAGGTGTGATCGGCTACGGCCGTAAGTGATCGGCACACGCTGGTCAGAATTTTCACGAAGGCCATTTACGGCCGTAAGGGGTGCCGGTTATGGCCGTAAGTGATCGGCCATATAAGGCCGAGGCAGCAGGTCACTCGGCCATTTTCACCTCCTCCGCGATTCTTCGGCAAGTTTCCAGAATTTTGGTCGGTTAACTCCTTGTGCATCATTTGGGAAGCTTGATTTGTATTTATTATCATCATCAAATCCTTGTTCTTTGTCGAATCGAGATAAATTCTTGAAATCTCCTAGAGTCGACTTTCGGGATTCCTTCTTGATCTTCGTTGTTCGTCCGATTTTGATGAATTGGTTGATGTTTTTGAACATTAATAATCGTGTTATATGGGTTGTATATCCATATTTCGATTTTGTTTAACTCGATTGGTGATTCGAGTGTTCTTGGGAGTTATCGAACGTTGAGTGTTCAATTAAATGCCCCAATGAGTTTCTTTTCGATAGTTTGGTGGGATTTCCGTTGTTTTTTTACCTTGATTCTCATTGTAATCGTATCTTCGTTGTTTTTGCCGGAGGATTGTAGGTATTCGAGATTTTCCCGATTGAACCGTGTTCTTCGGAGTGTTCGGTATTGATTATTGAGGCAAGTATTTTCTTATAGGATTTGTGCCCTGCAAATAGAGTTTACATGTTGGATTTACGATGGTTGGTTTACCCTCGTTAAAATGAGTCGTGTGAATTGATTATGATTTGATTAGTTTGAACGTTGAGGGCTTTAATGATATCCCCGCTTATTTAATGTTGTGGAATCGTGTATTCCGTGTTAATGGTGTTGTTGTGTTGTGATTGATTGTTCATGATGGAGGTATTGTGTTAAGTATGATAATTGTGTCGAGTAAGTGGCCATTTCTAGCAAGTATTCCTAATGAACTTACATTCTTAGCATATTAGTATTGCATGAGTGATGGGTGTGTGTGTGTGTGCTCACTACGGGTTAAATTCGATGGGGTCTCGGTAGGGGTCCACAGAGGCGTGGATCCACGAGCTTGCTTTTAACCACTACAGGTTAGATCCGACGGGGTCTCGATAGGGGTCCACAGAGGCGTGGGTCCGCGGTTAATTGTGGTGCATTTTACAAATGTGCTTTGAGTTTTTTCATTTCCGGAAATGAGTGTTTTTTAACGGTGAGTCGTGTCTGTTACATAAATGGTATCAGAGCCAGGTTGTGGAAACCTAGGTTGTCGGGTCAAGTCGTTTCTGTTGAGTTTTATCTCGTCGGATTTTGTCTAGCTGAGTCTTGTCGCGATGCGTCGTCTGAGTTTGTTGGTCGTGATTAGTATCCTGGGGTGATCATCATCTTCGTGTGACCTGTGGATGTAAGTCTCCCTTCTTGGTGTTGTGGCTCGTGTGACACAAGCTACCTGTATGATTATTTGTTAAGTGATGGAATCTTTATATAGATTTTAATTTCGTGATATATGTTTATTCGACTCTCATATTTAGTATATATGAGGAGTGTTCGCGCTGCTTATGTCTTTTTTACTGTTGTTTTTGTCCGCTGCTAATGATTTTCAAATTGATTTGCGCGTTTTGCAAGTATTCTTGTAAAACTATTGTGCTCATATGTGTTCGATTTGCTCACTCCGGGAGGGTCCGACGAGGCCTCAGGGGAATCTCTGAGTTCACTTTGGATTCACGAGCTTGTTTCTCTAGCTAGTTCGGGAGGGCCCTTAGAGGCCCCGAATGGGATCAGTGGTTTCGCCCCGATCCTAGGCGGTTTTCGACGGTGATATTTGACTGTTTGTTTTTCGAGAAAGACAGGTCTTGTTTTGAATTTGAACGATTTGATGCGTGTACTATGTGATGTATAAGCGAATGTCGATACATGTTAGTTTTGGGCATTCTGGCCTAATGGATTTTCCTTTTCAAACCTCGAGTATCTTATAAAATAAATTCCGAGACGTACTTTTAAAATGAATTATTTTCTCGCGGTACTTTAAAGGTGCCTACTAGTGCCACAGTATGTTTCAAAACGATTCCACTTTGAGGACCAAAATATTTTGAGATATTTTCAATGATTTAGAAATGCATTTGCTCAGACCCGAAGGTCGAATATTTATGAAAAGTTTTAATTAAAAGAAAGGTGCCCTCATTTTTTTTATTAAACGCGAGATGGTTTTTCAAAGACTCGATGACGGTGTTTGTACTACTTTTTCGAAATATGATACTCAAGATCAACTGGCGTTTCCAAATTATTTTCAAAAGGTGGTTTTCGTTTTTAAAACATATCATTTCCTGTTACGGTCGGGAAACATGTGTGCGAAGTTAGCATCGTCGTTAGGGTGTTGGCCTTCTGAGTTGTGATTGAAATGGCGGTGTGAGTGTTGAGTCATTCGCCACGCATTTGTTGTGTTAGCCCTCTGTGAGAGGTGTGATGTTGGTATTGAATTTTGTCTCGCTTCGTGGTGATTTGTGTGTTATCGTACATGTGCGAGCTTTTAGAGCTTGGGTTTGTATGATTGAGTACATCTGTGATTGTTTTGTGATGTTTTGTAATTGTGTGCCGGTTATCGTTCGGGTCGTTGAAGTCTCCGAATGTATGTTGTCGTTGCCGTGATTTTGTATATGTGGGTGGCCTTACGTTGATATGTCGTGTTGAGTTTGAATCTCCGGTATGTTGTTTTGCGATGCTATGTTCCATTGTACCTAGCAGTTGTATATTCAGTATGCCGAGGTGCCTCAACTGTAATGTGCCGGGGCATGTATGTACTAATTGTCTTTCTCGTCAGTAATGTGTTAAAAGGGTGGACTCGAGGGACATAGAATCCAGCCTTGCGAGTTGGTTACCGTGTCTTTCGGGGCATAAACTTCAACACGGATATCAAGATCGGCTCGGAGAGGCCCTTGAAAGATGTTTCTGTCGGTTGCTTGTTGTGATGTTACCTTGCTTCCGTTGTTATGAGTCTCGGGGACGACACTTCTTTTAAAAGAGGTTAAATGTAATACCCGTACTATTTTTTACTTCTGTGTTCTTTCTTTCTCAATTCTATCAGCTCGCTCGTGTTCGTTGATACTTCCTGAACTTGTTCTGCATTCCAATTTTATCGTTCGAATGAGTTGTGATATTATTTCAGATCAATTTGTTTATCATTGTGACTTTTCCAAGTTCGGTTCGATTCTTGTGAACCTTGTTCGAAATTAACATCTTTTAGATCTACGAGTTCTTTTAATGTCTTGAGTTGAGGTGTGAACTTTGGAGTCGTTGTTTGACCGTTGTTCGATCGTTTTTGTTCGATCATTGTTGTTCGACCATTCTCGTTCAATCATTGTTGTTCGATTGTTGTTGTTCGACCATTCTTGTTCGATCATAGTCGCTCGATCGTTGTTGTTCGATCATTGTTGTTCAATCGTGGTTGTCCGATTGTTGTTGGCTGATCTCGTACCGTGAAGAATTGTCGTTCACTGTTGGTCAGCTATTTCGAGTGTAGCCAGGTGGGTCACCGAGCCGTACATTGCGAGTCGGTAGCTGAGAGGTTTGGAGATTGAGATTCCATCTCTGCTTCGAAAGTACACGGAGATGCCTGGTAAGGTTTTCAGGAATTTCGGCATAGTCGGAGTTCTTCTTGTCGCGGATTGTTGTGTGTTTAATTTCTATTTTCGAATGTGCTTGTTTTCTTGTAATAGGTACTTTTGTTTTGTGATTGTTCGGACAATTGACTTGATTGTGTTATCTGTTTGGTGGTGCTTGGCACTTGTTGATCGTGTTATGCCCCTGCTTGTGGCATTGTTATGATTGTCGTTGAACATGATTTCACGCTGGATGTTCCTTTGCGTTTCTTGTAACGTTTCGCCGATGGGCATAAGTTAAGCGGTTCTTGTGTATCTCGTTGAGATGTTCCTTGTGGGATATTGCTTCTCCCTATTTGTTTTAAGTTTCGGGACGAAACTTCTTTTAAGGAGGGTAGTATCTAATATCCGCAATTTCGATTTTTGGTAAGTTCTTTTTTTGCCAGGAGTCCATATTAGCGACTCGCTTGTGACCATTTCGTCATTCTGAGAATGATTAATTCTGCACTTCTTGTCATCCGAGTTCGTTTTAGTGTCATTTTGGTGAGTTCCGCATTCTTAAGTGACTTTTCCGCACTTGAGTTTGATTCTTGCGAATCTCGTCCGAAACTGTTGTTTCGAGTTTCTTGTCAGTTCATTTAACGTTATTATGCATGTTGCGAGCTTTTTCTTGATGTTGCGATCGTGTATCGTGTATATCGGACGTTTTGAGCCGTTTTCGTAATTTCCTAAAGTTTGGGGTAATTACTTTCGTTGTCGAATTCCGAGCCTTCGGGTGGTCGGAATCGTGTTTTCTCTTAGCGCTTAGATTCATCTTTGCAAGTATTTTGTAACCGTATCTTCGGTTTATATTCAGGTTCGGGTTTTGGGGTTGTTCGGGCCAGTTTGGACAACGGAATCCTTAATCTGCTGTCCATTGGGGCAGAGACTCGCCTGGCCGAGTTACGACCGTAAGTGATCGGCTACGGCCATAAGTGATCGGCAAGCACGGGCTGGGCAGCTTTTGGACGAAGGCCGGTTACGGCCATAAGGTGTGATCGGCTACGGCCGTAAGGGCGCTAGGTAGCATTCGGATGAAGGCCGGTTACGGCCGTAAGGTGTGATCGGCTACGACCGTAAGTGATCGGCACACGCTGGGCAGAATTTTCACGAAGGCTGGTTACGGCCGTAAGTGATCGGCCATATAAGGCCGAGGCAGTAGGTCACTTGGCCATTTTCACCATTTTTCACCTCCTCCGTGATTCTTCGGCAAGTTTCCAGAATTTTGGTCGGTTAACTCCTTGTGCATCATTTGGGAAGCTTGATTTGTGTTTATTATCATCACCAAATCCTTGTTCTTCATCGAATCCAGGTAAATTCTTGAAATCTCCTAGAGTTGACTTTCGGGATTCCTTCTTGATCTTCGTTGTTCGTCCGATTTTGATGAATCGGTTTATATTTTTTAACATTAATAATCGTGTTCTATGGGTTGTATATCCATATTTCGATTTTGTTTAACTCGATTGGTGATTCGAGTGTCCTTGGGAGTTATCGAACATTGAGTGTTCGATTAAATGTCCCAATGAGTTTCTTTTCGATAGTTTGGTGGGATTTCCGTTGTTTTTTACCTTGATTCTCATTGTAATCGTATATTTGTTGTTTTTTCCGGAGGATTGTAGGTATTCGAGATTTTCCCGATAGAACCGTATTCTTCGGAGTGTTCGATATTGGTTATTGAGGCAAGTATTTCTTATACGATTTGTGCCCTGCAAATAGAGTTTACATGTTGGATTTACGATGGTTGGTTTACCCTCGTTAAAATGAGTCGTGTGAATTGATTATGATTTGATTATTTTGAACGTCGAGGGCTTTAATGATATCCCCGCTTGTTTAATGTTGTGGAATCGTGTATTCCGTGTTAATGGTGTTATTGTGTTGTGATTGATTGTTCATGATGGAGGTATTGTGTTATGTATTATAATTGTGTCGAGTAAATGGCCATTTCTAGCAAGTATTTCTAATGAACTTACATTCTTAGGATATTAGTATTGCATGAGTGATGGGTGTGTGTATATGCTCACTACGGGTTAGATCCGACGGGGTCTCGGTAGGGGTCCATAGAGGCGTGGATCCACGAGATTGCTTTTAACCATTATGGGTTAGATCCGCCGTGGTCTCGGTAGGGGTCCACAGAGGCATGGGTCCGCGGTTAATTGTGGTGTATTTTACAAATGTGTTTTGGGTTTTGGCATTTCCGAAAATGAGTGTTTTTGAACGGTGATTTCATGATGGCATGCATTGACTAAATGTGTAATAGGTAAGTTGTTCATTGGCCTACTCAGCTAGGATGGCACTAAAGTATTTTGTCGTATGTGTTTAGTCCTTTAATTGTGGGGATTTGATGTTGGAAAATGGACCTTGCTATTGGTCTCGTATAATGTGATTTGATGAGATTTGGGATGAGATCCCAACGGTTTTGTAAAGATCGTTCTACGGAAAGTGATTTTGGGTCGAGACCCATACGTCTTGAATGGTTATTTTTCAATTAAGGTCTTGAGGTCCAACAAGGTCTCTGCTCTTAAAAATCCCCGAGATGAGGAATTTATTTTCAAACATTTCATTGATTGCTTCCTAATTAATAAAACCTCTCGGGAAGGATTTGGTAGTTAATTGTCGTACTCGATTCGTGATTTCCATTTGTTTGTTACACTTCGTATGATTATGTACTTGCACTAGTAAAATAGTGGGATTTTGCTAACTCCCGAGTAATCAGGGGTGGATGTCTATATTGCATTCAGGTTTTGGGGAGCATAACACAGGGTCGGCATGAAGGATGATGAGAGATGATCGATACTAATCACATGAGGATCCATACGATGTTGTATTGGTTTAGTTGTACTTTATTTCTGCTGCAGTATTTTCCCCGTTGTACGGGAGTTTGTTGTAATTTGACCCCTGTGTGGGCATGTGTGGAGATTGAGTTGTATGTATTAATTGAAATACCAAATCGGTCTACTGAGTCATTTTAGCCTTAAAGGCGACGTTGAGATATTTGATTTTAGTTACCAGTCTGGTAGATCCTTGAGGAAAGGGTCTACGACGTGTAATATCACTGAGTGGATTGGGGGTGTTACAGACTTAACCCAGATGCGGATTCGACACCTAATAAGGTGAAATAATACCATAAATGAAAGAAATATGATGAGATGGTTCGCTGTTACATCTTGCCTTCTTTAGAAAATGTCTGCAGCATCGGCATCAGAGTATGGGCACGACTGCGAAAATGATAAAATATCTCGGCGAGATATTTGCTCATCAAAACTGAGCGGCTAGGCAAAATGCTATGAGGATCTTGATAATGACCCAGATGTCTTCTAAAGATGATTTCTCATCTGAACAATCTTGATGTCTTAGGAGCTACTATCTTAGAGGATCTTGATGATGACCCATTTTGCAAGCACTTCGTTGTTTATTATTAACCTTCGAGTTTGTATCATCTGGGATGTGTTAGAACTTAGCGGGAGTAGAGGGATTAGCACAGCTAATTGTTTCATAAGCGTAGATAGAACCCTCAGTTTTTACAGCCCATTAGCGCACGCTAAGCATCCGATCTACCGCATGCTAATAATGCCTGTATATATAGGCGTGAAGAGTCAACCTTCGTCATTTTCAATTCTTTTCCTTCCCCTCAGCGAGCAGCGGTGATTTTGAGTGTTATAGTGCAAAATCTATCCATACATCATCAACTAACAACATTTTCAAGTCCTCTGTACGGATTAAGCACCACTTGATCTTCCTTCATCATCCTAATCAAGGTAATCTCTTATTATCCTTTTTGGAGATTTGGGGGTTTTCTTATGGTTTTATCTTCCTAATCCCATTTAGTATAGATTCATGATATATTTATGATTGTGTAATCATATTCCATTATTTTCCATAAAGTTTGTAGATTAACTCCCATGATTTTAACCGTTAATCGATTTGGTCGATTGTGCCCTCGTAGTGTCCCGCAAATGGTTATAATTGGTAGACTTTAGGACAATCCCTTATTTCTACAGTAGTGTTATGGTTGATTGGACATCATTATGTTTTAGTATCGACTCTTCTGGGAGAGTTCGGACCGAAGTCCTTTCCGTTCACTCTTTTCTTATGTAATACTAATAAAGACAAGTACATATATTACATCATGTTATGTGTGATGTTATTGCAACATGATTGATGATTTGTCAAAATATAAGTGTGTGGGTGGGTGGTTTTCCACCCAGGAACGGGTCCGACGGGGCCTGTGGGATCTATGTTATGGATGCTGAATCGCATACGTGGTTTTCCACGTGGTCGATGCTAAGGGGCATGGTTGCGGGTTACCTTGTGTGTTATTATTCATGATGGTGATCTATTCTGATGTGTTATAATATTCTGGAATGTTGCTTTATAAATGTTTTCAAAAATGAGAAAGAGACACTTCAAATGTACATGTATATAATATTGTCTAACTGTATACTTGCACTAGCTATTCGAAATGCTAACCCCTTAAATGGGGAAATGCCTTTTATGCATTGTAGGTACTGGTTAGTTTGAGGAGCAGTCCCGGTAAGCGCATGTAACACCCCAAACTAGGCGGATATTACAGTGCCGTGGACCCCCGACTGGGACCCACCAGGCGAATGAAAATGAATGAATTACACAGGTAAATGTAGTACCGAACCACATTACAACATCAATTACTCCGATGAGGAGTTTTATACAACACACCTGTGATGATATCAATACAAGTATATTTTATATGGAGATAAAATATACAACAATGAGTGAAATGAATATTCAAACGGAATGTCTCATGGAATAAAATAAAAGGAACATAATGATCGAAAAGACGGGGCCCCTACTAGTATCACTGGGACTCCTCGCCGTCACCGTGCTCTCCCGTGCCTTAGCCTTGCCATGACACGAAAAACAATATCCCCAACGAAGTCGATTATCTGAGAACAACAATCCTCAAGGGTTGAAAATGCACAATCATGAAATATACGAAATTATGAATTATCTGTCGAAAACATACACAATCAAACATGCTATATGAATCAACTATCGACGGCTCAAAGGAATGGCGCCACACTACGTCCGGATGGAATGTGTCCGTGCACAAGCCACCAACGAGTATCGATCGAATACACGTGTGGTCTTGTACCTAATCGATCTCACGAAGCCATCAACTCGTGTGCACACCCAATGTGAGGCCACCAACCAACACACGACTATAATGTGCCCGACATGAAAATCCTACACATACCAACAAGACGCCAGTATGACCCGGAATGCCACAAAAAGACAAAAGTGACAACGAAAATGAATAATGACTCACCAAGATTAAATGATGGTGAAATGAATGATAGTTCAATGAAATGATCGGAACCGTCGTTCCTTATGACTGAGGTGATTAATTGACAATGACAAGTTTTGATACAGTTAATACAATGATGAATGAGTTACGATTATGAATAAACAACAACAAAAGGAATGAATATCCTTTTAACCGAGTAAGAATTAACTTACTCAATACCGATGATAATGTCCTTCCACGAACAACGTCTTAAATGAAATGTCGGTCGCTCGAACAACCTTGAACAACAATAATTACCAACAACCGGTCAATACACGAATCAAATACGATCATAACCGACCCAAACGTCGATACAACAATATCCGAACTCGTAGATGAACTCTAACGAAAACATTGAGATACCCGTTGGTTAAAACCAAAACCCGAATTATCGAACCAACTCCAACATGATTGATTCAAACCAGCAAAACATTATCAATGACATCAATAATCTCATAGAAATCCACAATTCAAGTTTATAATAACGACAATCGGAAATCCCCAAAAATAACCGAAGTCAACCCCAAGGGTTCTTGAAATAATTCCGAAAATAACCCTTAAATCCGTAAGAATATACTTATCCAAGGTAGATAATCCATATCCAACATATTCCAATGATAATCCAAGCTTACACGAAGAAATCGGAAGGAAAACCCAAAAATCCGAAATTCTAGATCCAAGAGAGTAATACCTTTGATTCGATGTGATGAAGATGATGAAATGATGATCAATCCGAAAGATGAGCTTGAAGATGATGATTGATGATTACACCTCGAAGAATCCTCTCCGAATCGCTCGAAATCGCCCAAAATTACCGAAGGAATGAAATGAGATGAATAAATGACGAACTCTGACTAAACTGTCCAATTTATAGTCAGTCCAGGTTAGCGTGCGCTAGCCCTTGTGCGTAGCGTGCGCTAACGAGTAATTTGGGTAGTCCAGTACCCACTGTCCGAACACGGTAGCGCGCGCTACGTACCTTCTTGTAGCGTGCGCTACGGCCATACCACTAGCGTGCGTTAAGACCCATTATTAGCGTGCGCTAACGAAATATTGATGCCCAGCACTGGAGTCTAGAAAACTGCCTGACCTCTGATCTGACCCCGATAGCATGCGTTACAACCATTGTTTAGCGTGCGCTAATATATCGGTTGCGTACGCTAACAACAACACATAGCGTGCGCTATGAATTAATCCATTGCAGTCCAGTAGCCACTGGACTCAACCTGATCCGTACTTAGCGCGCGCTACACCTCATATTAGCGTGCGCTACTTCAACCCACTAGCGCGCGCTACTTACCATTCGTAGCGTGCGCTACTTATAACTCACCTGCAGTCCAGTACCTTCTGGACTGCAGCCAGGGTAACCTTAGCGTGCGCTAAAGCTGAGTGGTAGCGTGCGCTAAAGCTGAGTGGTAGCGTGCGCTACCTATACCCAATTAGCGTACGCTAAAAGGAGTATGTAGCGTGCGCTACTCCTCACGCACAGCTCGCAACGAAAATGACAGTGATGATAAACACGGCACGAAACTCCAATCAGATTAGTGATGAATGATGATTGATACACGATACAATTACTCTGAATGATGAATACCATGACTGAATATGAGTGACAAATGATCAATAATGAATGAAATTACTGAGTATCAATTACTGGATGATAAATACTGAATGATAATTACTGAATTGCAACTGGGTATTACATACACCCCCCCTTAAAAGAGTTTCGTCCCCGAAACTAAGGGTCAAACAACTCGGGATAACTCTCCCGCATACTATCCTCGGTTTCCCAAGTAGCCTCTTCGACTCCGTGTCTAGACCACTGAATTTTAACCAAAGGAATCGTCTTATTCCTCAACTGTTTGATTCGCCGCTCTAAAACTCGTATAGGACGTTCCTCATATGAATGATCGTCGGCGATCTCGATTTCGAATCAAGTATATGACTCGGGTCGGCAACATACTTCCGCAACTGAGAGACGTGAAACACATTATGAATTCGGCTCAACGCCGGAGGTAAAGCCAATCGATAAGCTAACTCGCCTACTCGATCCAAAATCTCGAACGGGCCAATGAATCTCGGACTCAACTTTCCCCTCTTCCCAAAACGGAAGATACCACGACTCGGGGATACCTTGACCAACACGTGGTCACCTGCCTCGAACTCTAATGATCGACGACGGTTATCCGCATATGATTTCTGTCGACTCTGAGCAGTCAACAAACGACTCCTGATCAAAGCTACCTTCTCACGGGCGGCTATAAGCATATCGGGCTCGGTGCCGATTGATTCTGATAAGTCGTCCCAACACAAAGGAGATCGACAACGACGACCGTACAAGGCCTCGTAAGGTGCCATCTTAATCGAAGCATGCCAACTATCATTATACGTGAACTCGATCAATGGTAGTTGGGCTTCCCAATCGTTTTTCCAATCGAGGACGCATGCCCTCAACATGTCCTCTAAGGTCTGAATAGTCCTCTCTGATTGTCCGTCGGACTGAGGATGAAAAGCAGATCGAGATTAAGCCGAGTTCCCATAGCACGATGAACTGATTTCCAAAATGCGACACAAACCGTCTGTTACGATCGGAAACGATACTTTTAGAGTACGTGCGATCGACTATCTCTTTGATGAACAGTTGAGCAAGTCTCTCGGGACCCCACGTTTCCTTGATCTCAAGGAAATGAGCTGATTTAGTTAAGCGGTCCACGATCACCCAGATCGTATTCATGCCACGACGACTCGTCGGCAAACTCGTGATGAAATCCATAGAAATGTCTTCCCACTTCCACTCGGGAATAGGAAGGGGTTTCAAAGATACCCACGGCCGATGTTCAATCTTAACTTGTTGACAGGTTAAGCATCTCGAAACAAATTCTGCGACTTCTCGCTTTATATTACTCCACCAGTCCTTGTACATCTTGCTAGACCCTGGATGAACAGAATAAGGGGTAGCATGAGCTTCTTTCAAAATCGAGTTTTTCAACTCGTCATTCGCCGGTACGCACAACCGATTCTTAAACCTCAAAAGTCCATCCTCGTGGACCACAAATCCAGGGGCTTTCCCCTGAGCCACATCCTCACGGATACGCAACAATGATGGGTCCGAACACTGATTCTCTCGAATTGTCTCCTCGAGTGATGATGAAATCTCTAACATACAAAGCTGCCCCTGAACTCGCTGAAGCCAGACCTCGATCTCGGGTCTAAGGAATTCCTACTGAAGCTCCTTCTGAACTGTTAAACGGGCAAGCATATGCTCCTGAACGGACTTACGACTCAAGGCGTCGGCGACAACGTTCGCCTTGCCCGGGTGGTAGAGGATCTCGATATCATAATCTTTGATTAACTCCAACCACCGTCTCTGACGCATATTTAACTCCTTCTGAGTAAATATGTACTTTAAACTCTTATGATCAGTGAATATCTGACAGGTGACGCCATAAAGGTAATGACGCCAAATCTTCAAAGCGAACACCACGGCTGCTAGCTCCAGGTCGTGGGTCGGATAATTAACCTCGTAAGGTCTCAATTGCCGTGAAGCATAGGCAATAACTTTTCCGTTCTGCATGAGTACACATCCGAGACCCTGTCCGGACGCATCACTATAAACCACGAATCCTTCCGTCCCCTGCGGCAAGGAAAGTACAGGCGCTGACATTAACCGGCTCTTGAGTTCCTCAAAACTCCGTTGACACGCGTCGGACCACGTGTATTTCTTATCCTTCCGCAAAAGGTTTGTTAAGGGTTGAGCGATTCTAGAGAATCCCTCTACAAATCGCCGATAATAACCCGCTAATCCGAGGAAACTTCGGATTTCCTTAACGTTCTTCGGAGGTAGCCAATCTCGAATAGCCTCCGTCTTCTGAGGATCGACACGAACTCCGTCTGATGAAATTACATGTCCGAGAAAAGTCACTTCGGACATCCAGAACTCACATTTGGAAAACTTCCCAAAAAGTTGTTCTCGTCTCAACACGTCGAGCACTTGAAGAAGGTGAAACTCGTGTTCCTCCCGGTCACGAGAATAAATCAAAATATCATCGATGAAGACAACAACAAACCGATCCAAAAAGTCGATGAAGACCCGATTTATTAACTCCATGAATACCGCAGGTGCATTAGTCAATCCGAACGGCATAACCACAAACTCATAATGACCATAGCGTGTTCGAAACGCCGTCCTCGCGATATCCGACTCTCGAATCCGCAACTGATGATATCCAGATCTTAAGTCGATCTTGGAAAATAGTGAAGCTCCCTGGAGTTGATCTAAGAGATCATCAATACGGGGTAAGGGATACTTATTCTTGATCGTCACCCTGTTCAACTCCCGATAATCAATACATAAGCGGAATGAACCATCCTTCTTCTTGACAAACAACACTGGTGCTCCCCACGGGGACGCACTCGGTCGGATATAACCTTTCTCGAACAATTCCTCAAGTTGGTTCTTTAATTCCTGCATTTCGGTCGGGGCCATCCGGTACGGTGCCTTCGATATCGGGGACGTACCAGGCTCCAACTCAATCGTGAATTCCACATCCCTCTGTGGAGGCAAACCAGGTAACTCGTTTGGAAAAACATCGGCATATTCTTTCACTACCGGAATGTCCGTCAACATTACTGATGATTTCTCGGTTTTGGCCATATAGCACCAATAACCGACACATCCCTGATTGAGTAATCTTACTGCTTTCATCAAATTAATGACTTTACCAGAACAGCCGGGATTACCTCCCTGAAACACACATTCGACTCCATCGTCTGAAATGATAGTGACCAAACGCTTTCGGACACTAATGATGGCATCATGACGATCCATCCAATCAATACCCAAGATGATGTCGTCCCTCGGCAAATCTACTACGATTAGGTCCGCTGGCCATACACGACCATGAAGCTGAATCGGACAATTCTGAATCTCACGAATTCCGATAATTCGTCTACCATCAGGTAGGCCAATGACATAAGGCTCACAACTAGTAGCACTACCCAGACATAGTCTACTCAAACATGACTCGGAAATGAATGAATGAGATGCACCAGTATCAAAAAGGGTACACACAGGTTGAGATAGAATATCGAGTGTACCTGAGATCATCCGGGCCTCCGGATCGTCGGTCTTCTTCATCTCATAAATTCGGGGCTTGCCGGCCCCCGAACCGGATGCTCCCGTCTGATAGCTCTTGGCTCCGCCTTTAGCTCCTGTCGTCTTGAACGACGCTGACTGAGTGGCCTGATTCTGCACCGCTGAATGACCTGGGGCTTGAGATGACGCCGGAGTGGGTTTAGAGTCCCTACGGCAAAAACGGGCCCTATGCCCAGCAATCCCACAGTTGTGGCACATGACGGACTGCTTCGGACATTTGGTGCTGAAATGACCCTGTTCCTCACAGTTGAAACAGGTGATGGCCGAACTGGCCGCTCGCGACTGAGATTCCGCGGGTCTAGGCGTCATCGGAGGACGCTCAGAAAAGGTAGAGCCCGCACGTGGTTTCTTGAAAGTGGTCTGACTCCCGTCAGACTGATTACGGTTCTTGGACTTCTTGCTAGCAGACGAAGGTTGCTGCTTAGCAATTTCCTTAGCCGTAAGCTCGTAAGTAAGAGCCTTCTCAATGAACTCGGCCAGAGTGGCACAGTTATGATTAAGCAACTGTAGCCGCATATGAGGTTTCAGCCTCTTGCTGAAATACTTGATCTTGTCCGCTTCTGAGTGAATGATAGATGAGGCGAACGGAAGAAGTTCCTGAAATTTTTCGGCGATGGCGAGAACATCATCATCCGCCGAAAGGTCGGGAGTGAGTAATTCCGACAACTTGGCCTCCCTGAGTGGGGCCGGATAGTACCTCTCCATCATGAGAGTCTTGAACTGATCCCAAGTACATGTTCCGTCTGTGGGCTTCAACGATAACCACCATGAATGAGCGCTCTTACCGAGATAGTAAGCCGCAACTGAAACTTTATGCCCTTCAGGGCAATCCACCATAGCAAATAACTTCTCAAAATGCTCAAGCCAATGCACAATATCCGCCGGCTCAGATGAGCCCTCAAAAGTAGGTGGTCGCTGGCGAGAGATATCGCTAATGATATTGCTTACACCCCTATCTTGCCTCTGAGGTGGCGGCGGAGGAGCCTGCTGATTTTGATTGACGGAGTTATGCATTGTCTCCATCAACTGAGCCATCTGGGTCATTTGGGCCATCATGCCCTGCATAAAAGCGAGTGGGTCAACCCGGACACCCTCTGACTGAGCCGTGTCCCGGGTACGACTCCCCGACAGTGAATGATCGCGTCTAGGTGAATGAGTGGCAGCGTCGCTGCTTGATGAATTAGCATTATTCCTGGCATTTGCACGTGTATTCGCACGAGTTCTCGGGATTCGGCCCGCTCCACGGCCTCGTCCTCCACGTCCTATGCCAGCCCTTTCCATACTGAAGTGGAAAGTCATATGATGATTATATATCTCGCATGAGTATCACATTATGATTATATTATGAAATGATGAAAATGATCATACGCGCTCAAATACAGCGATTACATGAATGATTAGTTGACGTGACATGATTATCTGATGAAGTTACTGAAATGATTATCTTGAATGAGTTAACAAGATTAATGATTCGATCTTCCTGATCAACAACTGAACAATGAAATGAATTGACTGATTTATGAGTTAACCTGACCGTCCCGGTCAAAATGACAATGATGATTGAGGATTGTTAACTGATGAATTATGAATGAATGATTAATGCCAGAAATTATACCATGGCATTAGAAATCTTACAGTTCTTGGTCTGATTGGCTCGGCATTTGCACAGGTCACACGTGACGCGAAAGTCCAATGATACTAGTCCGATGACGATGATTTCAAATGAGACATGACTTGGAGGGTAGTATTCAAAACCACGCTCCGATACCAACTCTGTAACACCCCAAACTAGGCGGATATTACAGTGCCGTGGACCCCCGACTGGGACCCACCAGGCGAATGAAAATGAATGAATTACACGGGTAAATGTAGTACCGAACCACATTACAACATCAATTACTCCGATGAGGAGTTTTATACAACACACCCAGGATGATACTGAATACAAGTATATTTTATATGGAGATAAAATATACAACAATGAGTGAACTGAATATTCAAACGGAATGTCTGCAGCGGAATAAAATAAAAGGAACATAATGACTGAAAAGACTGGGGCCCCCTACTAGTATCACTGGGACTCCTCGCCGTCACCGTGCTCTCCCCGTGCCTTAGCCTTGCCATGACCTGAAAAACAATATCCCTCAACGGGGTCAGTTATACAGAACAACAATCCTCAAGGGTTGAAAATGCACAATCATGAAATATCTGAAATTATGAATTATCCTGTCGAAACATATGCAATTAAACATGCTATATGAATCGACTATCAGTACGGCTCAAAGGAATGGCGCCACACTACGTCCGGGATGGAAATGTGTCCGTGCACAAGCCACCAACGAGTATCGATCGAATACACGTGTGGTCTTGTACCTAATCAGTCTCACGAAGCCATCAACTCGTGTGCACAGTCCAATGTGAGGCCACCAACCAACACACGACTATAATGTGCCCGACATGAAAATCCTACACATACCAACCGGCACGCCAGTATGACCCGGAATGCCACAAAATGACAAAAGTGACAACGAAAATGAATAATGACTCACCAAGATTAAATGATGGTGAAATGAATGATAGTTCAATGAAATGATCGGAACCGTCGTTCCTTATGACTGAGGTGATTAATTGACAATGACAAGTTTTGATACGGTTAATACAATGATGAATGAGTTACGATTATGAATAAACAACAACAAAAGGAATGAATATCCTTTTAACCGAGTAAGAATTAACTTACTCAATACCGATGATAATGTCCTTCCACGAACAACGTCTTAAATGAAATGTCGGTCGCTCGAACAACCTTGAACAACAATAATTACGAACAACCGGTCAATACACGAATCAAATACGATCATAACCGACCCAAACGTCGATACAACAATATCCGAACTCGTAGATGAACTCTAACGAAAACATTGAGATACCCGTTGGTTAAAACCAAAACCCGAATTATCGAACCAACTCCAACATGATTGATTCAAACCAGCAAAACATTATCAATGACATCAATAATCTCATAGAAATCCACAATTCAAGTTTATAATAACGACAATCGGAAATCCCCAAAAATAACCGAAGTCAACCCCAAGGGTTCTTGAAATAATTCCGAAAATAACCATTAAATCCGTAAGAATATACTTATCCAAGGTAGATAATCCATATCCAACATATTCCAATGATAATCCAAGCTTACACGAAGAAATCGGAAGGAAAACCCAAAAATCCGAAATTCTAGATCCAAGAGATTAGTACCTTTGATTCGATGTGATGAAGATGATGAAATGATGATCAATCCGAAAGATGAGCTTGAAGATGATGATTGATGATTACACCTCGAAGAATCCTCTCCGAATCGCTCGAAATCGCCCAAAATTACCGAAGGAATGAAATGAGATGAATAAATGACGAACTCTGACTAAACTGTCCACTTTATAGTCAGTCCAGGTTAGCATGCGCTAGCCCTTGTGCGTAGCGTGCGCTAACGAGTAATTTGGGTAGTCCAGTACCCGCTGTCCGAACACGGTAGCGCGCGCTACGTACCTTCTTGTAGCGTGCGCTACGGCCATACCACTAGCGTGCGTTAAGACCCATTATTAGCGTGCGCTAACGAAATATTAATGCCCAGCACTGGAGTCCAGAAAACTGCCTGACCTCTGATATGACCCCGATAGCGTGCGTTACAACCATTGTTTAGCGTGCGCTAATATATCGGTTGCGTACGCTAACAACAACACATAGCGTGCGCTATGAATTAATCGATGCGATCCGGTAAGAGCCACCGGACTCAACACGATCCGTCCTTAGCGCGCTACACCTCATATTAGCGTGTGCTACTTCAACCCACTAGCGCGCGCTACTTACCATTCGTAGCGTGCGCTACTTATAACTCACTGCGGTCAAGACCTTCCTGGATCAGCCTGTGGTAACCTTAGCGTGCGCTAAAGCTGAGTGGTAGCGTGCGCTACCTATACCCAATTAGCGTACGCTAAAAGGAGTATGTAGCATGCGCTACTCCTCACGCACAGCTCGCAACGAAAATGACAATGATGATAAACACGGCACGAAACTCTAATCAGATTAGTGATGAATGACGATTGATACACGATACAATTACTCTGAATGATGAATACCATGACTGAATATGAGTGACAAATCATCCATAATGAATGAAATTACTGAGTATCAATTACTGGATGATAAATACTGAATGATAATTACTGAATTACAACTGGGTATTACAGCGCATGCGAAAGATCGCCAGCCATGATGTTAATAAGCTCGAGTCTTGAGGGCTTATCCCCGACTACTTCTATTGTTTGAATGAGTCAAGTTGAATAAACTTTATCTATTTGTAAAGCAGCCGTAAAAATCCCCTGTGCGGGCAATGGTTTTATGTACTCTCTGTCGTACCTTGTCTATATCCATATGTTTGGCCAAGGCCACAGCCTAATTTATACTATTAAATGTTTTCGGTTTAAGTGACATGCATGTGCATATAATTTTCTAGCCTTTTAGACCTTGAGGAAGGTTATACGACATGCAACAACTCTTGACTTATTTGGGGTACTAGGATTTTGGTCAAGTTGGGTTTGTCGGTTGAATCATAAAAGTCAGTTGTTGAGCCTAACATCATTGTGCTACCATCTATCCGTGTGACCCATGGCTGTAAGTATTCTCAAATTGTTATGTTCTTGTACTGCTCCTTATGTGAATTAGAATCGTGAGTTGAGGTGCTTGATGATGTAAATTGTGAACTATCTTATTCCTTCAGTATGTTGAAATATCGTTGCAGATAAACTTGAGGATGCAGCCGAGGCCGTGGTCATTGGGCTGCTGAAGAAGGAATTACACATTCCTAGTTACCACTGATTCGGCATCGCATATTGTGTCAGATACTCTACCTTTGAGTTCTGATTGGCATCAATACCTTTCAGTCAGCCAGGACCAACCGGTGGGTAATAACACTGACAATGGAGTCACCGCTATTCTTCAGCAAATGATATCTCAACAAGCTCAGATTCCTCAGGGTGGACAACAGAATCCGCATCGTGGATAATGGAGCTACCAAATGGCTCCAGGAGGTGATGAGGATGCACCCTTCTCAATTTGCCAGTTCGATTGATTCCTTAGGATGGGGAGACTATCTCTTACAGTTAGGAAGAACTTTTGGTGTCGTGGATTGTCGGGATGAAGGTTGGTGTTTGTTGCCCAATGACTCCTATATAACGAAGCCGTAGATTAGTTGGAGGCAGTGGCACCCGTGGATCATATATCCACTTGGGATGAGTTTAAGACCACCATGGAGGTGGAATACTGTCCGCCACCAGTTCGAGATCACATAATTGTTGAGTTCTTCAAATCTATACCTCAGGATGTGCCGATATCCCAGGCCATAGTCACCTACAATCAACAGTTGATTTATGTTAGGGAGCAAGTGAGAACTGAGGGGGATAAGATTCATTCTTTTAATGTGTATAAAGCATCATAATCGACAAAGTATGGCACCTTTCATGTGTACTATGTTGAAGGAAGATGAGGATCGTGCTATGGAAATTAAGATGGCTATTTTAGTATCAGAGACCAGCTCTGAATCTAAGAAACAGAAGACTATTGGCAACTTCTCAGACAGTAATGGGAATGGGTTTCGTAAGTCACAGTCTGCCCATGCTTCAGGTAGAAGACCATTTGATAATGTCGGCAACTCCCATGGTAACCATTCAGTTTAGAGTTTATCTTAAATTGTAGCCAGAGTGAGCATATTGTGAGAGATTGTCTGTTTCTACTGGTTACCTGTTATTCGTGCATGCAGAGTGGGCATCGTGCAGTTCATTTTGAGACTGTTGCCAGAATGACTAGAACTCCATTAGCAGCTACGTTGCAGAGAGAGTCTGGTGTCAACTAAAAGGCCCTAGTTTCTCAGACTCTGCATAGTTTAGGTCATGGTAGGGTTAGGGGTTAGCCGCACCATCGGGGAGTGTTGAGTTTGTGATCAGCACATTCCCATTCCTATCAGATGAGATGCGTAGATGAGACAAACGCTCGAGTGGCAACAAGTACCACTCAAATCCTTTCTCATCCAGCTTCGATGTTGTTTGATTGAGGTGCCACCTATTATTTTGTTGCATTGGGCTATACTCGTCACCTTGGTATTGATTGTTTATTTGAGTATAAGCAATTCGTATTTGGTATGCCTAGTGGGGATCATATGGTTGGAAATTTAGAAAGTCAGAGATTGTCTAGTGAGAATCGGGAATTGGGATTGGCCCTTGAATCTCTTTGCTATGGATATAAAGGGTGAGAACTTAATCCCTAGGAATGATTTCCTGGATTGTCATGGTGCTATTATTAACTATCGGACTCGTACTATTTCGATTAATGGCTGAGGATGGGATCGATCATACTCTTGTTGGTCTTAAGCCGGGTAAATCGGGGAGTGTGACCAGTGTAACACCCCCAGATTTAACCGGAAATATTACAACGCCGTGGGCCCCGAGATGGAACCCACAAGGCTAAAAGGCCAACAACGGTACTATCTTTAAAAATGCACAAAGGTTTATAAAATCCATTTAACAAAAACCGTCGTAAAAACTCATTTGAAATCGCAAGGCCAAACAGCCGACACACAAAAGTTTAGAAAACGATTTCCATAGTAATCTTAGTTACCAGATACTGAACGAGCATTTCAAAATACTCACGCAGCGGAAAAGACCAACCATAAAGATACTCTAGCAGCGGAATACAAGAACCAATCAAGAAACTCAAAGCACAAAACACGTCCTAGCCAGTATCCTCCGGGAAGCTCATCTCTTCACGACCGCTACAAGCTCGATACTCCAAGAACCTAAAAAGAAATCCCACGACGGGGTCATCCATAATATCCAACAATGATAACCGTCACAATACATTAATAATTACATACCAATGAGAATACAACATAAGAATACGACCAACGTAATCTTACCGTCATAATTTTACTTACTCAAGTAATTCTCATCAGAATAATCATTATCACAGTTCGCATCTCGGACTCGATTAACCAATAAACTCGAACATAATATCTGTATTGTACCTCAAACAATACTCAAGATTCTCAAACTATCATCATCAACTCACGATACGGAAATATACCATTTCTGACCAATACGATCCATCGAATAACATCATCAAATCCCAAGACGATAACCGATTGTCCATCAAAGACAAATACCAAGGAAATACAGAACATACCTCGAGATATGATGTGCCACGACAATCATATCAGTCTAATCCGAGATCAGATCAATGCAATACGGACACGGTCCTAACACAAGACCTACAAATGCATACTCAAATGACCACGTCAATATGCTCACAACAATAACAATGATATATACTCAATGGAAATCCGACGATCCAGCGCCCTCAGTATAGATCCCCTTGATGATCCTATCATATCATCATAAGGTTGATAACCAACAATACACATGTGAATAACAACACATGATAAAATCAATGATGCAAATTCACAAGATTTCATCAACACAATACTGGTAATCCAACGATCCAGCTTCTCAAAGATAGATCCCCATGATGATCCCGTCGAACCAACGCATGGTGGAAAACCTATCCAACGATCCAAAGACCCTCAAAGATAGATCCCCATGATGATCCCGTCGAACCAACGCATGGTGGACATTCGATCCAGCGCCCTCAGCATAGATCCTCATAATCCCATCGGATTATTTACACAACATAAACAACACAATATGCATACACATATGAAAATCAACACGTTCATCAACATGAACAACATAACATGCACGACAACATGACAATTTACTAGGATGACTCCATGTTCAACAACATGAAAGAAAATGTAAGAGACCAAAATAAATAACACTAAACCATAATCAATATGGAATACTTGCCCCGAGTCCTTCGATAGCAACCTCGATGTCCAATCATCATTGACGATTATCCGCAATGCTCGACGATCCAAACATATCATGAACCACAAATACTCGAATCCTCATCTTTATCACAATGTATCCTCGATACCCAAATATACCAATAACCGAAATAAATCATGTACATTATGATTTAACTCCCAGAATCGGAAGAACGATATCCAATCCAAATACCCAGAGTTCACAATAATAATCATCGTTATATGCATTATAAACGAAATGAAACTGAAATCATTCATTAAACATTATAACTGAGCAAGTAATAACTTGCCTCGATACCGATACCACGAAACTGCTACCGAACACATTGCCTTTGTCTACGAGCTCCTCAGCCCCGATCAAAAGCAATACAATGGACATACTCGAACACAACCGCAACATCTAGTTATAGTCACTGATCAATAATCTCAACCTATCGAAGTAATCAAATAACACATATCTGATAACAATCAACAACCGACAAAACTATCCAATCGAACTCAACGGTTCAACAAAAACCTCGAATAAACGCAGTTAGAACAAACCAAATCAAACCATCACGAATTCATAATCAAAACACGAAAATACTGCACTGAATGCCTATTTAGCGCACGTTAAACGCATAACGTAGCGTGCGCTAAATTGCTCCCGTTAGCGTGCGCTAGCTAGTAAGCTTAGCGTGCGCTAATGCCGCGATGGCATGCATTCCAGGCATCGTCTTAACACTTCCATCATATCAATGATCAACTCATCTCGATATTAAGGATTTCATAACATATTCGATTCCAACTTTTATCTTTAAACACGAATCAACAAGATTCCTTCTTGTTCATATTTGGTAACTTCATAGAACAATTTACCGGTTATTATCATGAATAATCATATTCCAAAGTCATCCGTAACTTTCCAATTTCCAGTTCTTATTCATAACAATCATGACATATATAATTCAATAGTTCTTCAAGAACGTGAATTATCCGAATTCACGTTCATGATCCATAAAATGACAAAATCCGATGTGTTCTTACATCTAAAAATCCTTATTCATCATATTCTTCGACATACAATTCATATAACTTCAAGAATCACAATAGCACCACCATAACACCATACGAAGTAACCAACGACAAAACATCAAAAATCCGAATTGAAGAAGGGAAATACATCAACATATCTCTTGAATTCCATCCAAAACCATACGAAACATATCAATACTCATATATTGATAACAACACTAACTTAGTTCGGTAATCCAACTCGTTATCATGCTCATCAACTCGAATATATGATAATCATCAACTTAAGAACATCAATAATCAATCCAAACGAAATCCAAAGATAAAGAGTGATTACCTTTTTGAAGGAATGGATTGATTTCCAAGGTTGAATCCAATTCCAAGAATAACCAATGATTTCAAGAACAAAGCTTTAATCCATGATTTCCATCTTTAATCTTGTTAAAGAGGACCATCCCTCAGTGTTAGAAACTCCAAATGTCCTCCCAAGGTTCTCTCTATCGGGTGCAAGGAAAGAAATGGACGAAATGCTTCATAATACCCGTCTGTCCCCTTTATATAGAATACATTACTAGCATGCGCTAACATCTCATGTTTAGCGTGCGCTACGACTTAGCGTGCGCTAACTGACTTTGTTAGCGTGCGCTATCGCAGTCCAGTGGCTACTGTCTGGCTTCGTACATGTGCTTGCGTACGTAATGCCCATGCATTAGCGTACGTAACTTACACTGTCTAGCGTACGCAAGTCCTTACATTTAGCGTGCGCTAATACCAGTTGACTTGCTACAGTCTACACCAACCACGAAGATGCTCGTGACCCCACATGCCGAAAGCAACCAATAAAGCCAAGATTCCCTATTGACCAATATACAGTTAGCGTGCGCTAATCAACATGCATTAGCGTGCGCTAACACTACATTACAACATCCGTTGACTTATCAGAACGTGCGCCGAAAGTGGCCTGGTCCATGCGTAGATTCCTTCCGATCGGACTGCATTAGCGTGCGTTATCTTATATTCGTAGCATGCGCTAAACCTGCACGATAGCGTGCGCTACTCATGATTATTAGCGTGCGCTAATAATGTTACACTTAGCCAATTTCAGCTATTCTTGTCCAACGTCTTGACATGCCAAAAACAAACATAAGACACATTGAACACAAACACTGAATCCAATATTATTCTTATACAATATACTCTATATCGAAAGTACGATAACCTGATACACGATATCCTCAAATGCAACAGTCGACCAGATACGACAATTATACCGATACTGACATCTCATTCCTTTATTTATTTTATCCATATTGTACAGATTCCACGCTGTACAATATAACTCGGATAAAATAATATCAAACAACAGTAGTAGAAATTCCGGATATTACATTCTACACCACTTAAAATAAGTTTCGTCCTCGAAACATGCAATCCGTCATAAAACAAACAAACATACCGTTCAACCCAAAATATCCCAAAACCATCACGACAATGATCAATCATCATCACTATAAAATAACAACAGCAGCATACTTACTAATGCGCAAAGTCGACGATCTCCTAAGATACTAGCAAGTGACCTCACTGTACAGCCTCAATACGCTTATAATCACCATTCCATGAGTCTCAACAAAATTATATCATCGTCAGATGAAATAATCTATCCGAATCAAATCCTGTCTGCCCGATTACATAATCAAGTCTCAATTCCGATAAGACGAATAATATACAATACATCTGCGAAACAACTGCCCAAAACAACAATACGAATCCCAAAACATTGACACAAAATCCGAACGCTCAGATGATCACCAACAATGATCAACAATCAACCAAATTTATCATCGACATGATAAATTCCAATATGACCAACCAGAGGTCAAAACACAATCGAGAATATCATCAACGTGATAAACTCCAATACGATCAATACAGAACCACAGAAACAGATATACGAAAAAATAACATTCTCAAAATGACACACCAACCACATACAGTGGATCTCAATAAACATACCCGACTGGTGAACATATCCCTCGGCATACGAACAACCAATCACAAATCGACGAACATACCCAATCATACCTGGAGTGGGAACGACGACTCAATATCCAAAACAACCAGCATGGGGGCACCATCCCCAAATCTACACTTACAAAGAAACCATTCAAAAACATTATGGTAGCGCATACGTCCCAGTTTCACAAAACCTGAAGTTCCAAAATTACATCCTGTGCATGAATTCTACATCACGCTGCATATTCTCTTATCTGATAAATCAACCGATCATTCCTGGATAACCAAACTGCCATACTAAAGTTTGAATCTCCTTTCATAATACCATTAGTGTGTTATCCAGTTGGTGAGTCTCACTCAGAGCTTCACCACTATATGCATTATGCACTAAATGCGTATGTACATCAATCCCATTTTCAAAACCAGTTTGAAATCATATAATCTTGTCACAAAGACAATTTTCGAAAGTTCTTTTCAAAAATTCCAAAACTCAAAACATAAATTTTCGTAAGATCACGAAATCAATTTTTGAAAAATTAACTGGCTCGCCAATGCCAAGTATTCAATAACAGTGTCCTCCGAATCCACACGATTTCGAAGTTTAAAAATGAAAACTATGCAAATGATTGACCACATCTATATCCCTGTATACCAGTCCGGCTCGTCACAAATTCCACTGACATTTGGTCGGAAAACTACACGATAGAATCCAAAATCTCAACGCATAGGCTCCGATAAAAACTCCTTTTTCCACATATGGCTCACAACGTCAATCATTAATGTAATACCCGTAATTTCGATTTCCGGTAATTTCTTTTTTCGGCAGAAGTCCTTTTTGACGACTCGTTCATGACCGTTTCGTCATTCTGGGAATGATTAATTCTACACTTTTTGACATCCGAGTTCGTTTCGGTGTCGTTTTGTTGAGTTCCGTGCTTTTTAGCGACTTTTCCGCACTTGAGTTCGATTCTTGAGAATATCGTTCGAAACTGCTGTTTTGAGTTTCCTGTAAGTCCGTTTAACTTTGTTAGACGTGTTGTGAATTTCGGTTTGGTTATTCGATCACGTATCGTGATTTTCGGGCGTTTTGGGCCATTTTGTAATTTACCCAAAGTTATGGGTATTCGTATCTGTATTTGTTGTCTCGACCCTTTTATGGTCGCGTGTGAGTTTGATTGTAACTCAAGCTCTTAGTATGATCTTCTTCTAGAGTTTTCTGTGCGTATCTTGAACTTGGTGTTCCGATTGGAGGAATCCGTTGTTGTAATCGGCTTTGAGAGCACTGTTGTTGTCCTTTTGAGTCGATAGCGCACGCTACACCTATTGGTTAGCGCGCGCTATGGTTCGGTTGTTAGCGCACGCTAACGGGTGGTGCAGAATCAGTCCAGAGGCTACTGGACTGGGTCTGGGGCCTCGTTAGCGCACGCTAATTTTTGTAGCTAGCGCGCGCTAACTGTACATGTTGGCCGAACGTTTTGTTCTGATGCTTCGATAGCGCACGCTGTAACACCCCCAATCCACTCAGGGATATTACACGTCGTAGACCCTCTCCTAGAGGATCTACCAGGCTGATAACTAAAATCAAACATCTAAACATCGCCTTTAAGGCAAAAATGACTCGGTAGACCGATTTGGTCTTTCAATAATAACATTCAACTCAATTCCAACAAATATCCACGCAGGGGTCAAAATACAATAAACTCCCGTACAACGGGGAAAAGATACTGCAGCGGAAAAGAAAATACAACTAGTCCAGTACGACATCAACGGATCCTCGTGTGATTAGTATCGTTCATCTTTCATCATCCTTCGTGCCGACCCTGTGCTATGCTCCAAAACCTGAATGCAAAAATAGACATCCACCCCCCGAATATTCGGGGGTTAGCAAAACTCCACTGTTTTGCTAGTGCAAATACAAGTGCAAAAATACGAGCCATACAATTCAAGTTCCAAGAATAACAATAATTAGAAATCCTCAAAGATTAAAAATACAACGAAACGAATACTTCCCGAGGCAAGAATTTGAGTAAGACATTCCAAAACCGAAAGACCACAATTAAAGGGAAACAATTTATGAAACAGTTTAAAATGCCATCGAGAGTTTTAATAGAGAACAATTTAGGTTATCAAATCCTTATCTTTCCAAAATCAACAGGGGTCACAGCCCAAAGGTTTTGTTTTCGCAAATAGGAAACGGACAACAGTTCATAGGGCCAAAACCCAACTCACGTGTCCTCGACGGACATAAAATCAATACCAACTCGTGAAGTTTTTACTCGTGATTCCCGGACTCAACCCATTGGAAATCCCTCCGTGATCCCGTCGGACCCCCCGAGGTGAGTAAAATACATTCACTAAATAAACACCAACCTGTGAAGTCTTTCACTCGTGAATCCCGGAATCAACCCATTGGAATTCCCTCCGTGATCCCGTCGGACCCCCCGAGTTGAGTAAAATACGTTCACTAAATAAACACCAACCTGTAAAGTCTTTCACTCGTGAATCCTGGACTCAACCCATTGGAATTCCCACCGTGATCCCATCGGACCCCCCGAGGTGAGTAAAATACATTCACTAAATAAACACCAACCTGTGAAGTCTTTCACTCGTGAATCCCGGACTCAACCCATTGGAATTCCCTCCGTGATCCCGTCGGACCCCCCGAGGTGAGTAAAATACGTTCACTAAATAAACACCAACCTGTGAAGTCTTTCACTCGTGAATCCCGGACTCAAACCATTGGAATTCCCTCCGTGATCCCGTCGGACCCCCCGAGGTGAGTAAAATACATTCACCGCTCGTGAACCCAGGGCGCAACCCATTGGAATTCCCGTCATGGCCCCGTCGAACCAACCCACGGTGAGCGAAGTAAACATGCACAAATAACATATCACACCAAGCATCGCCTTGGGAACAGGGTAATACCATTGATCCCGCCCGAGGCCTCGAAGGACCCTCCCGAGCTGGCTAGCTAAACAAATCACACACATAGCATAATGCAACAAAGATATCCAAATAATTCATTAAGAGGTATCAAACACTTAGTAAAACACCCCGTCAAACCACAACGCACCGAAATGAAATAATATACGTCCACACGCAATACCAAGTGCAACATCAACACCAAACATATCCATAGCAATCACATAGTCATTTATAAACTACACCATTCACAAAACACACGCGTTTTGAAAGTGAGCCTTTAACGAGGCTAGCCGAATCTTTTGAAAATAATTTTCAAACGACCAACAAACACATTTAGACGATCCCCAATTATCATATCCACAAAACAAGAATTATATGGACAAGGTACTTGCCTCAAAATCGGCACGCAAGTATCCCGACGAACACGGCTCAACCGGAAAGCTTCGAAACGCCCGATGCAATCGAAAAGAAAGACGACAACGAACGGAAGGGTTCAACTCGTTTTCTTCATAAGAAACTCGACCCTAACATCATATAATCCATAAATCAACAATCATACGAGGAAGGATAATCGTAGAACGCCCGAAAACCCCTCTAAGACATTTTACCGGACACCTTCAAGGCGTCGGTCAAGAACTCGACCCAAACAACGAATCGATACGATCCAACCATGGAATAATAAAGGAAATGATATAATACATCTAAATAATCATCAATCCACCATAATCCTAAGTTAAATCGGATTAAACAGATGAAAACAACCAAAACACCCAAATTCCCCAAAACTAGATTTCTAGGAAATCTGACGTGATTCGGTACATCGAAGGGTGTTATAGGATGGATGATTGATGATATGAACTACAAGACTTCATGGATTGATTGTCCAACAACATCTCTCCATGATCAACACACCCCCAGCCACGGAAGAGAAGAAAACCGAGTGAGAAATGGCTGAAGAAAACGTTTGTTGGCCTTAAATAGCCGATCACGGCCGCCTTACGACGTAGAATCGCCACGGCTTACGACGAATCGCCATGGCCAACTCACGCCTAGAAATGCCGGACACGTTACGTCCATGACCGGCCCGGGCCTAACGTACGTAATCGGCCTTACGTACGTACCGGCGGAGCAATAACGGCCGTAACGCCGGCTACTGGGCCTGCATCGCCTGCCATGACTCGGCCGGGGCCAACTCCGACGGCCCGAACGACCCCGAAACCCAAACCTGAATACGAATCAAAGATACGGTTACGTAGTACTCGCAAAGACGAATTCGAGCACTAAGAGAACACACGATTCCGACCACCCGAAGGCTCGAAATTCGACAACGGAAAGTAATTACCCCAAACTTTGGGAAATTACGAAAATGGCCCAAAACGTCCGAAAATCACGATACGTGATCGAATAACCAAACGGAAGTTCACAACACGTCTAACAAAGTTAAACGGACTTACGGGAAACTCGAAACAGCAGTTTCCAACGAGATTCGCAAGAATCGAACTCAAGTGCGGAAAAGTCGCCAAAAAGCACGGAACTCAACAAAACGACACCGAAACGAGCTCGGATGACAAAAAGTACAGAATTAATCATTCTCGAAATGATGAAACGGTCATGAGCAAGTCGTCAAAACGTACTTTCTCCGGAAAAAAAAAAAGAAATTACCGGAAATCGAAATTACGGGTATTACATTCTACCCTCCTTAAAAGAAGTTTCGTCCTGAAACTTAAAACAAGTAGGGAGAAGCAATATCCCCGCCAGGAAAACTCGACGAGATACACAAAAACCGTAAACTCGCGCCCGACGGCGAAACGTTGCAAGAAACGCAAAGAGACATACGACGTGAAAACACGCTCCACGACGACCAACACAACGCCACCGATAGAGACACAATAAAACCAACAAGTGGCAAGCGTCATCAAACAGATAATCAACACGCGAGCCAATCGCTGAACAAATACGGAATTCCACCGCCCAAGGGTTGGAAGATCGAAAACGAGACTAATTTCCCAAACATAAGGAAATTAGGAAGGAGTCTTGAATGTTCAACCATCACGAAACGCGATCAACAAAAACCGAACAATCAAACGATCGAACCACAACGATCGAGACAACAAAAATCGAACACTCATGTTCGAATCACGAAGAACAATAAAATTCAAACAACAATTCCAAGGTTCGCATCTCGACTCGAGACAATATATGATCCTGAAACAACAAGATGTGCATTCACATAAGATCCACAGGAAAGGGAATAGCAATTGAAAAATCACGACGACAAATGAGTTATTCCGAAACAATACCACACTCGTTCGATCAACAAAAGCAAGGGGCAGGACAAGCTCAGAAAATGTCAACGAACATAAACGAGTCGACACAGTCGTAAATACAGAAGTTCAAAATCCGATCCACTTCGAATAAAAGAACTAGTAGAACCAAAGGGTGTTACTTCCGAACAAGGTTCACAAGAATCGAACCGAACTCGGAAAAGTTACATCGATAACCAGATCGACCCAAAACAAGATCACAGCTCGTTCGAACGATGAAACCGAAATACAGAACAAGTTCAGAAAGTATCAACGAACACGAGCGAGTCGATAGACTTCAGAGAGAGAGAAAATGCGGAAGTCAAAAATGATACGGGCATTACATTCGACCTCTTATATAAGAAATGTCATTCCCGTAAATCACAACAATGGCAGTAAGGTGACAACACAAAAAGCAAACGACAGAAACATCTCCCATGGGCCTCTCAGAGCCGATCCTCATATCTGCACCGAAGTTCGCACCCCGATAGACTCAGAACCCAACTCGCAAAACTGGATCTTGTGTCTCTCGGGTCCACACTTGAAAAGTGTTACTAACGAGAGGGGCAATTTGCACGTACATGCCCCCGGCACAATACGTTCGAAATGCCTCGGCTCGGCATACCGAAAATATAGATGCTAGATACAATGGAATATAACGTCGCAAAACAACAAACCGGAGATGCCAACTTGGCATAACATATCAACACATACTAAAATCACAACAACCACGGCATTGTTCGACGATTACAACAGCCCGAACGATAGCCAGCACACAATCACAATCCTCATGAAACAATCACCCATGTGTATAAACGCACAAAAATCCAAGCTTTAACAGCTCACATAGGTGCGATAACACGAAAGCCACCACGAAGATCATCATCACACCTACCACAACGGGCTAACAAAACATATACGTGGCGAACGACTCAACGTTCACACCACCAATTCAATCACAATTCGGAGGGCTAACACCCTAACAACAATACATACACACCTTCTCCGACCACAAGCAGGAAATGATGGGTTTTAAAACCGAAAACCACCTTTTGAAAATAATTTCAAAAAAAAACACCGGTTGATCTTGAGTATCACCTTTCAAAAAAGTACAAACGTGAAACATCGTTATCGAGACTTTGGAAAACCATTTCGCATTTGATAAAAATGAGGACACTTTCTCTTAGTGAAAAACATTCAGAATATTCGACCCTCGGGTCCAAGTAAAAAATGTTTTTAAAACATTGAAAACATCTCAAAACTTTTTGGTCCTCGAGGTAGAAGAATTTTGAAATATATTGTGGCACCTTGGATGTACCACGAGAAAATAATTCATTTTAAAAGTACGTCTCGAAATTTATTTTCTAAGATACTCAAGGTTTTCAAAGATAATTCAATGGGCTAGAATGCCCAAAAATTTCAGGTAAATACACGGAACATTATAGCGCCGTGGGTCCCGCGTCGGAACCCACCAGGCTAAAAACCATTTACAAAAACGCCAAAAAGGCCGATGACGGTAATATTTCAAAAACTCACAAAAGCCATTTACAAAATACTAAATACCGTCATCAGAGTTTCGCCAAAACGATCAAGGCCATAATGCGAAAAACTCGGTTAAGGGAATCGGTTTTTGAAATAAAACTCGGTCGGTAAAATACCGAAAGCCATTACAAAAGAACTCATGCAGCGGATAAAAGAAATACAGTTCAACATGCACAATCCAGCAACACAACTCCTCATATGAACGAAATATGAGGGTCAAATAACCACATATCAAGAAATCAAAATCCATAAGAGGATTCCGTCACTGAACAAATAATCATAAAAGTAGCTCGTGTCACACGAGGCACAACACAAAGAAGGGAGACTTACACACAGTCGCACGAAGATGATGATCGCCCACGATACTAATCACGACCAATAAACTCGACGACGCTGTCATGACACGACTACCGGACAAAATCCGACGAGACAAAACTCAACAGACACCACTGACCCGACAGCCTAGGTTTCCACAACCTAAGCTCTGATACCATTAATGTAACACCCCCAATCCACTCAGGGATATTACACGCCGTAGACCCTCTCCTCGAGGATCTACCAGGCTGATAACTAAAATCAAACATCTAAACATCGCCTTTAAGGCTAAAATGACTCAGTAGACCGATTTGGTCTTTCAATAATAACATTCAACTCAATTCCAACAAATACCCACGCAGGGGTCAAAATACAATAAACTCCCGTACAATGGGGAAAATATACTGCAGCGGAAAAGAAAATACAACTAGACCAGTACGGCATCAACGGATCCTCGTGTGATTAGTATCGTTCATCTTTCATCATCCTTCGTGCTGACCCTGTGCGATGCTCCAAAACCTGAATGCAAAAATAGACATCCACCCCCCGAATATTCGGGGGTTAGCAAAACTCCACTGTTTTGCTAGTGCAAGTACAAGTGCAAAAATACGAGCCATACAATTCAAGTTCCAAAAATAACAATAATTAGAAATCCTCAAAGATTAAAATACAACGAAACGAATACTTCCCGGGGCAAGAATTTGAGTAAGACATTCCAAAGCCGAAAGACCACAATTAAAGGGAAACAATTTATGAAACGGTTTAAAATGCCATCGAGAGTTTTAATAGAGAACAATTTAGGATTATCAAATCCTTATCTTTCCAAAATCAACAGGGGTCACAGCCCAAAGGTTTTGTTTTCGCAAATAGGAAACGGACAACAGTTCATAGGGCCAAAACCCAACTCACGTGTCCTCGACGGACATAAAATCAATACCAACTCGTGAAGTTTTTACTCATGATTCCCGGACTCAACCCATTGGAAATCCCTCTGTGATCCCGTCGGACCCCCCGAGGTGAGTAAAATACATTCACTAAATAAACACCAACCTGTGAAGTCTTTCACTCGTGAATCCCGGACTCAACCCATTGGAATTCCCTCTGTGATCCCGTCGGACCCCCCGAGGTGAGTAAAATACATTCACTAAATAAACACCAACCTGTGAAGTCTTTCACTCGTGAATCCCGGACTCAACCCATTGGAATTCCCTCTGTGATCCCGGACTCCCGAGGTGAGTAAAATACGTTCACTAAATAAACACCAACTGTGAAGTCTTTCACTCGTGAATCCCGCACTCAACCCATCGGAATTCCCTCCGTGATCCCGTCGGACCCCGAGGTGAGTAAAATACATTCACTAAATAAACACCAACCTGTGAAGTCTTTCACTCGTGAATCCCGGACTCAACCCATTGGAATTCCCTCCGTGATCCCGTCGGACCCCCCGAGGTGAGTAAAATACGTTCACTAAATAAACACCAACCTGTGAAGTCTTTCACTCGTGAATCCCGGACTCAACCCATTGGAATTCCCTCCGTGATCCCGTCGGACCCCCCGAGGTGAGTAAAATACATTCACCGCTCGTGAACCCAGGGCGCAACCCATTGGAATTCCCGTCGTGGCCCCGTCGAACCAACCCACGGTGAGCGAAGTAAACATGCACAAATAACATATCACACCAAGCATCGCCTTGGGAACAGGGTAATACCATTGATCCCGCCCGATGCCTCGAAGGACCCTCCCGAGCTGGCTAGCAAAACAAATCACACACATAGCACAATGCAACAAAGATATCCAAATAATTCATTCAGAGGTATCAAACACTTAGCAAAACACCCCGTCAAACCACAACGCACCGAAATAAAATAATATACGTCCACACGCAATACCAAGTGCAACATCAACACCAAACATATCCATAGCAATCACATAGTCATTTATAAACTACACCATTCACAAAACACACGCGTTTTGAAAGTGAGCCTTTAACGAGGCTAGCCGAATCTTTTGAAAATAATTTTCAAACGACCAACAAACACATTTAGACGATCACCAATTATCATATCCACAAAACAAGAATTATATGGACAAGGTACTTGCCTCAAAATCGGCACGCAAGTATCCCGACAAACACGGCTCAACCGGAAAGCTTCGAAACGCCCGATGCAATCGAAAAGAAAGACGACAATGAACGGAAGGGTTCAACTCGGTTTCTTCATAAGAAACTCGACCCTAACATCATATAATCCATAAATCAACAATCATACGAGGAAGGATAATCGTAGAACGCCCGAAAACCCCTCTAAGACATTTTACCGGACACCTTCAAGGCGTCGGTCAAGAACTCGACCCAAACAACGAATCGATACGATCCAACCATGGAATAATAAAAGAAATGATATAATACATCTAAATAATCATCAATCCACCATAATCCTAAGTTAAATCGGATTAAACGGATGAAAACAACCAAAACACCCAAATTCCCCAAAACTAGATTTCTAGGAAATCTGACCTGATTCGGTAGATCGGGGGGTGTTATAGGATGGATGATTGATGATATGAACTCCAAGACTTCATGGATTGATTGTCCAACAACATCTCTCCATGATCAACACACCCCCAGCCGCGGAAGAGAAGAAAACCGAGTGAGAAATTGCTGAAGAAAACGTCTGCTGGCCTTAAATAGGCTAACTGCCGGCCGCCTTACGTACGTAACCGGCCATGGTTTACGTACGTAACCGACCATGGCCAACTCGCTGCCTATAAATGCCGGAAACGTTACGACGCACGGCCGTGGCCTTACGACGAATCGCCTTACGACGTAATCGCCGAGCACTAACGGCCGAACTCGGCCATCGGGCTGCCTGCATCGCCGGCCATGACTCGGCCGGGGCCAACTCCGACAGCCCGAACGATCCTGAACCCCGAACCTGAATATGAATCGAATATACGGTTATGTAGTACTCGCAAAGACAAATTCGAGCACTAAGAGAACACACAATTCCGACCACCCGAAGGCTCGAAATTCGACAACGGAAAGTAATTACCCCAAACTTTGAGAAATTACGAAAATGGCCCAAAACGTCCGAAAATCACGATACGTGATCGAATAACCAAATCGAAGTTCACAACACGTCAAACAAAGTTAAACGGACTTACGGGAAACTCGAAACAGCAGTTTCCAACGAGATTCGCAAGAATCGAACTCAAGTGCGGAAAAATCGCCAAAAAGCACGGAACTCAACAAAACAACACTGAAACGAGCTCGGATGACAAAAAGTGCAGAATTAATCATTCTCGGAATGACGAAATGGTCATGAGCGAGTCGTCAAAACGGACTTTCTCCGAAAAAAAATGAAATTACCGGAAATCGAAATTACGGGTATTAAACACGCTAATCAGGTAGGATTAGCGCACGCTAAGCTGTCCAGTATATAAACTGGACAGCAGTCTTTAATCCTCATTTTCTTCATTTCTTCTTCTTCCTCCGCGGGTTTGAGATGTGGCGACTAGGGTTCGCGACCTAGGCTAATTTTCGTCCATTCCAAGGTGTTTTAGAGCATCCTAGGTGATTATAACAACATATAATCCATTGTTCTTCGCCGAATCAAGGTATTTTTTTGAATCCCTAGAGTTGACTTTTTAGGGGATTTATTCTTGATTTCGTTTTCCTTTCGGTTTTGATAGACCGATTGTTGTTTAAGGATGTTGTTAAACATATTCTATGGATTATATATCCATATTTCGACTTGGAATTCCGTTTTCGTGTTTTGTCGGGACGAATCGTGTTCTTGGCCGTTTTAGGGAAACACTTGAACTTTCGTCATTCGTTCTTCGAATTCAACGGTTTTGAGTCATGTTATGGAATTCATTTCATTGTTGTTATTGTCCTTCGTAGTTTATGACCGCGAGTTGGTGATCGGTGGAGTCGGCGGATTCGTAGTCGGTTCGTGTCAACCTACTTCGGTCGATTCTCCACGTTGTTCTTATTCGAGGCAAGTACCTTGTCCATACAATTCTTGTTTTGTGGATACGATAATTAGTAATCGTCTAAATGTGGTTGTTTGGTCGTTTGAATCGAACTTTCAAAAGATTCGGTTTAGCCTTGTTAAAGGCTTGCTTTCAAAACGCGTGTGTTTTGTGAATGGTGTGGTTTGAGAATGACTATATGAACTCTATGGATATGTTTGGTGTTGATGTTGCACTTGGTATTGTGTGTGGACGTATATTATTTCATTTTGGTGCAGTGTGGTTTGACGTGGTGGTTTTGCTAAGGGTTTGATGCCTCTGAGTGAATTTTTTGGATATCTTTGTTGTATTGTGCTATATATGTGATTGTGTGTGGATGTGGGCGGGGCCTACGGTGGCACATGGCATGTGATCATGTGGCTAGGATGCAACAAGCGATTGATCCAACCGTGAGAGCCTAAGAAAAACTACGGTGGCACATGGCATGTGATCATGTGGCCAGGATGCAACAAGTGATTGATCCAACCGTGAGATGTGTGTGATTTGTTTCGCTAGCCAGCTCGGGAGGGTCCTTCGAGGCCTCGGGTGGGATGTCTGTGGTGGCGTCCCGGTCCTAGGCGATGCGCGTGCGTGATTATGTTTCGTTGATTTTATGTCCGTTGAGGACACGTGATGTTGGGCTCTGACCCTGTAAATTGTTGGTGGTTTCCTATTTGCGAAAACAAAACCTTTTGGGCTGTGACCCCTGTTAATTTTTGGAAAGATAAAGATTTGATAATCCTAATTTGTTTTCTATTAAAACTCCCGAGGGTATTTTAAACCATTTTGCAAACCGTTCTCGTTAATTGTGATCTTTCGGATTTGGAAAGTTTTACTCAAACTCTTGCCTCGAGAAGTATTCGTCTCGTTGTATTTTAATCTTTGAGGATTTCTGATTATTGTCATTCTTGGAACTTGAATTGTAAGGCTCGTATTTTTGCACTTGTACTTGCACTAGCAAAACAGTGGAGTTTTGCTAACCCCCGAGTATTCGGGGGGTGGATGTCTATTTTTGCATTTAGGTTTTGGAGCATAGCACAGGGTCGGCACGAAGGATAATGAAAGATGAACAATAGTAATCACACGAGGATCCGTTGATGTCGTATTGGTCTAGTTGTATTTTCTTTTCCGTTGCAGTATCTTTTCCCCATTGTACGGGAGTTTATTGTATTTTGACCCCTGCGTGGGTATGTGTTTGGAATTGAGTTATATGTTATTATTGAAAGACCAAATCGGTCTACTGAGTTATTTTAGCCTTAGAGGCGATGTTTAGATGTTTGATTTTAGTTATCAGCCTGGTAGATCCTCGAGGAGAGGGTCTACGGTGTGTAATATCCCTAAGTGGATTGGGGGTGTTACATAAATGGTATCGGAGCTTAGGTTGTGGAAACCTAGGCTGTCGGGTCAGTGGTGTCTGTTGAGTTTTGTCTCGTCAGATTTTGTCTGACTAAGTCGTGTCGCGACGCGTCGTCTAAGTTTGTTGGTCGTGATTAGTATCGTGGGGCGATCATCATCTTCGTGCGACCTGTGGATGTAAGTCTCCCTTTTTTGTGTTGTGCCTCGTGTGACACGAGCTATTTTTATGATTATTTGTTAACTGATGGAATCCTCTTATGGATTTTGATTTCGTGATATGTGGTTATTTGACTCTCATATTTCGTTCATATGAGGAGTATTGTTGCTGGACTGTGCATGTCGAACTATATTTCTTTTATCCGCTGCGTGAGTCCTTTTGTAATGGCTTTCGGTAGTTTACCGACTGAGTTTTATTTCGAAAACCGATTCCCTTAACCGAGTTTTTTTTTGGCATTATGGCCTTGATCTTTTTGGCGAAATTCTTATGACGGTATTTAGTATTTTGTAAATGGCTTTTGTGAGTTTTTGAAATATTACCGTCATCGGCCTTTTTGGCGTTTTTGTAAATAGTTTTTAGCATGGTGGGTTCCGACGTGGGACCCACGGCGCTATAAAGTTTTGTGTGATTACCTTAAATTTTTGGGCATTCTAGCCCATTGAATTATCCTTGAAAACCTTGAGTATCTTAGAAAATAAATTTCGAGACGTACTTTTAAAATGAATTATTTTCTCGTGGTACATCCAAGGATCCACAACATGTTTCAAAAATTCTTCTACCTCGAGGACCAAAATGTTTTGAGATATTTTCGATGTTTAGAAACACTTATACTTAGACCCGAGGGTCGGATATTCTGAAAGTTTTTCACTAAAAGAAAGGTGTCCTCATTTTTGTTCAAACACAAGATGATTTTCAAAGTCTCGAAAATGATGTTTGTTCAACTTTTTGTAAAATGATACTCAATATCAACTGGTGTTTCCAAACTGTTTTCAAAAGGTGGTTTTCGTTTTTTTTAAAACTCATCATTTCCTGCTTGTGGTCGGAGAAGGTGTGTATGATGTTGGTATTGTTGTTAGGGTGTTAGCCCTCCGAATTGTGATTGAATTGGTGGTGTGAACATTGAGTCGTTCGCCACACATATGTTTTGTTAGCCCTTTGTGGGAGATGTGATAACGATCTTTAATGTTTTCATTTCGTGGTGACTTGCGTGTTATCGCACCTGTGTGAGCTGTTAAAGCTTAGGTTTGTACATTTGTGTACATGTGTGATTGTTTCATGATGTTTGTAATTATGTGCTGGTTATTGTTCGGGCCGTTAAGGTTGCCGAACGATACCGTCGTTGCTGTATTGTTTGTGTGTGTATTACTTTACGATGGTAATCGTTGTATATGATATGTGTTATGATTCTTTGTTGTGCTGAGTTGGCATCTCCGCTATGTTGTTTTGCGACGTTATGCCCCATTATATCTAGCATTTGTATTTTTGGTATGCCGAGCCGAGACGTTTCAACCGTGATGTGCCGGGGCATACACGTGTAAATTGTCCTCGTCGGTAACACATTTCAAGTGTGGACTCGAGGGACACCGAATTCAGTTTTGCAAATTGGCTACCGAGACTTTCGGAGTTCGCACTTCAGCACAGTTATCAGAATCGGCTTTGAGAGGCCTTCGAAGGATGTTTCTATCGGTTGCTTGTTGTGTCGTCTCCTTAATTTCGTTGTTGTGAGTTTCGGGGATGACACTTCTTTTAGAAGAGGTCGAATATAATACCCGTATTATTTTTGGCTTCTGCATTTTCTCTTTCTCAATTCTATCGACTCGCTCGTGTTCGTTGATACTTTCTGAACTTGTTCTGTATTTCGGTTTCATCGTTCGGACGAGCTGTGATCTTGTTTTGAGTCGATCTGGTTATCGCTGTGACTTTTCCTAGTTCGGTTCGATTCTTGTGAACCTTGGAGTTGTTGTTTGAATTTTATTGTTCTTCGTGATTCGAACATAATTGTTCGCTTTTTGTTGTCTCGACCGTTGTGGTTCGATCGTTTGATTGTTCGGTTTTTGTTGATCTCATCTCGTGATTGTTGAGTGTTCAGACTCCTTCGGGAAATTAGTCTTGTTTCGATCTTCCAACCCTTGGGCGGTGGAATTTCGTATGTGTTCAGCGTTTGGCTCGCGTTTTGATTGATGAACAGTTGGGTTGGTCAATCGTATTGATTTACGTTCGTTGTGTTTTGTGATTGTTCGGATAATCAACTCGATTGTATTGTCTGTTTGATGACGCTTGTCACTTGTTGATTTTATTATGTCTCTATCGGTGGCGTTGTGTTAGTCGCCGCGGAGCGTATTTTCACGCCGTATGTCTCTTTGCGTTTCTTGCAGCGTTTCGCCGTCGGGCGCGAGTTTTCGCTTTTTATGTATCTCGTCGAGTTTTCCTGGCAGGGGACATTGCTTCTCCCTACTTATTTTAAGTTTCGGGACGAAATTTCTTTTAAGGAGGGTAGAATGTAATACCCGTAATTTCGATTTCCGGTAATTTATTTTTTCGGCAGAAGTCCGTTTTGACGACTCGCTCATGACCGTTTCGTCATTCTGGGAATGATTAATTCTACACTTTTTGACATCCGAGTTCATTTCGGTGTCGTTTTTTTAAGTTCCGTGCTTTTTAGCGACTTTTCCGCACTTGAGTTCGATTCTTGTGAATATCATTCGAAACTGTTGTTTCGAGTTTCCCGTAAGTCCGTTTAACTTTGTTAGACGTGTTGTGAATTTCGGTTTGGTTATTCGATCACGTATCGTGATTTTCAGGCATTTTGGGCCATTTTGTAATTTACCCAAAGTTATGGGTATCCGTATCTGTATTTGTTGTCTCGACCCTTTTTATGGTCGCGTGTGAGTTTGATTGTAACTCAAGATCTTAGTATGATCTTCTTCTGGAGTTTTCTGTGCGTATCTTGAACTTGGTGTTCCGATCGGAGGAATCCGTTGTTGTAATCGGCGTTGAGAGCACTGTTGATGTCCTTTTGAATCGATAACGCACGCTACACCTATTGGTTAGCGCGCGCTATGGTGCGGATGTTAGCGCACGCTACAGGTTTAGTAGCGCACGCTAACGGGTGGTGCAGAATCAGTCCAGAGGCTACTGGACTGGGTCTGGGGCCTCGTTAGCGCACACTAATTTTTGTAGCTAGCGCGCGCTAACTGTACATGTTGCAGAACGTTTTGTTCTGATGCTTCGATAGCGCACGCTAATCAGGTAGGATTAGCGCACGTTAAGCTGTCTAGTATATAAACTGGACAGCAATCTTTAATCCTCATTTTCTTCATTTCTTCTTCCTCCGCGGGTTTGAGACGTGGCGACTAGGGTTCGTGACTTGGGCTAATTTTCGTCCATTTCAAGGTGTTTTAGAGCATCCTAGGTGATTATAACATCATCTAATCCATTGTTCTTCGCCGAATCAAGGTATTTTTTGAATTCCTAGAGTTGACTTTTTAGGGGATTTATTCTTGATTTCGTTTTCCTTTCGGTTTTGATAGACTGATTGTTGTTTAAGGATGTTGTTAAACATATTCTATGGATTGTATATCCATATTTCGACTTGGAATTCCGTTTTCGTGTTTTGTCAGGACGAATCGTGTTCTTGGCCGTTTTGGGGGAAATACTTGAACTTTCATCATTCGTTCTTTGAATTCAATGGTTTTGAGTCATGTTATGGAATTCATTTCATTGTTGTTATTGTCCTTCGTAGTTTATGACCGCGAGTTGGCGATCGGTGGAGTCGGCGGGTTCGTAGTCGGTTCGTGTCAACCTACTTCGGTCGATTCTCCGCGTTGTTCTTATTCGAGGCAAGTACCTTGTCCATACAATTCTTGTTTTGTGGATACGATAATTAGTGATCGTCTAAATGTGGTTGTTTGGTCGTTTGAATCGAACTTTCAAAAGATTCGGTTTAGCCTTGTTAAAGGCTTGCTTTCAAAACACGTGTGTTTTGTGAATGGTGTGGTTTGAGAATGACTATATGAACTCTATGGATATGTTTGGTGTTGATGTTGCACTTGGTATTGTGTGTGGACGTATATTATTTCATTTTGGTGCAGTGTGGTTTGACGTGGTGGTTTTGCTAAGGGTTTGATGCCTCTGAGTGAATTGTTTGGATATCTTTGTTGTATTGTGCTATATATGTGATTGTGTGGATGTGGGCGGGGCCTATGGTGGCACATGACATGTGATCATGTGGCCAGGATGCAACAAGCGATTGATCCAACCGTGAGAGCCTAAGAAAAACTACGGTGGCACATGGCATGTGATCATGTGGCCAGGATGCAACAAGTGATTGATCCAACCGTGAGATGTGTGTGATTTGTTTCGCTAGCCATCTCGGGAGGGTCCTTCGAGGCCTCGGGTGGGATGTCTGTGGTGGCGTCCCGGTCCTAGGCAATGCGCGTGCATGATTATGTTTCGTTGATTTTATGTCCGTTGAGGACACGTGATGTTGGGCTCTGACCCTGTAAATTGTTGGTGGTTTCCTATTTGCGAAAACAAAACCTTTTGGGCTGTGACCCCTGTTAATTTTTGGAAAGATAAGGATTTGATAATCCTAATTTGTTTTCTATTAAAACTCCCGAGGGTATTTTAAACCATTTTGCAAACCGTTCTCGTTAATTGTGATCTTTCGAATTTGGAAAGTTTTACTCAAACTCTTGCCTCGAGAAGTATTCGTTTCGTTGTATTTTAATCTTTGAGGATTTCTAATTATTGTCATTCTTGGAACTTGAATTGTATGGCTCGTATTTTTGCACTTGTACTTGCACTAGCAAAACAGTGGAGTTTTGCTAACCCCCGAGTATTCGGGGGGTGGATGTCTATTTTTGCAATCAGGTTTTGGAGCATAGCACAGGGTCGGCACGAAGGATGATGAAAGATGAACGATAGTAATCACACGAGGATCCGTTGATGTCGTATTGGTCTAGTTGTATTTTCTTTTCCGCTGCAGTATCTTTTCCCCATTGTACGGGAGTTTATTGTATTTTGACCCCTGCGTGGGTATGTGTTTGGAATTGAGTTGTATGTTATTATTGAAAGACCAAATCGGTCTACTGAGTTATTTTAGCCTTAAAGGCGATGTTTAGATGTTTGATTTTAGTTATCAGCCTGGTAGATCCTCGAGGAGAGGGTCTACGGCGTGTAATATCCCTGAGTGGATTGGGGGTGTTACAATTAATCCATCTTGGATCACCTCAATTATGCTATGACAAAACATTGAAACAAATCAACATAGCGAAAGATTTCCCGAGAGGTTTCATTTGAACAAGTAAATCAAAACCTCAGTAGTAATAAAATAGGTAAACAATTGGTAGAGTGTTTTACAAATCTCGGGAGTTTTAGAAAACAGAAAAGTCTTTTGAAACATTAGGGTCTTAGCCCGTATCTCATCCCAAATTACAAGAAGTTTAAAAAGTAGAAAACTCTTTTGGACCCCTAGACCTGAGTTACGAAACTACTTCAAAATCGATTGGGTCTCGACCCAAAAATCATTTTCCGTAAAACATCCGTAAAGCGTTCATTTTGAAAAGTATCGTTTTCAAATGTTCAAAAGCGGTTTCATATATCACAAAATGAACTAACACGACTACATGTTCTTTCTCAACCATGCACAACATTTCTCCCAAATGCACAATTCCGTTCCGAAATCTAACCTATATATTGATTTCCAAAATCATAACTTCTCAAGATCATCAATCCTGTCCCAATTCTGTCATCTCATACTGTGAAGCATAATATCTTTCTGAATCTCAAAACATATCAACTTAGAACGGCTATAAATTTCAATGCGATTCAAAAATCCAAATACTTACAGATCGTGAAGCCGACGATTCCCCGTGATACTGGCACATGTCTCGACTCTAGAAAATACTTGACACAGATTTTTTCAAAACACACGTTTTGCAACTCAGTTCAACTTGAGAACACAACACATCTCTTTCAAGAGAATCACGTTAGCACCATTTGGAAAAGTTTACAACAATTCCAATACCACACTGATAAATCACATAACCCATAAGCCTGAGTGAACAACAAAAACTCACGGCTCCAATATTAGTCAATTGAGAACTCGAATGACGCGACAAAACACGACCCAACTCGACCCAAATGCCTAGGCTTTCTCAACCTAATCTCTGATACCATATTCTGTAACACCCCCAGATTTAACCGGAAATATTACAGCATCGTGGGCCCCGAGATGGAACCCACAAGGCTAAAAGAATTTTTTTGCAAACATTTACAAATGCCCAAGAGGCCAACAACGGTACTATCTTTAAAAATGCACAAAGGTTTATAAAATCCATTTAACAAAAACCGTCGTAAAAACTCATTTGAAATCGCAAGGCCAAACAGCCGACACACAAAAGTTTAAAAAACGATTTCCAAAGTAATCTCAGTTACCAGATACCGAAAGAGCATTTCAAAATACTCACACAGCGGAAAAAGACCAACCATAAAGATACTCTAGCAGCGGAATACAAGAACCAATCAAGAAACTCAAAGCACAAAACACGTCCTAGCCAGTATCCTCCGGGAAGCTCATCTCTTCACGACCGCTACAAGCTCGATACTCCAAGAACCTAAAAAGAAATTCCACGACGGGGTCAGCCATAATATCCAACAATGATAACCGTCACAATACATTAATAATTACATACCAATGAGAATACAACATAAGAATACGACCAACGTAATCTTACCGTCATAACTTTACTTACTCAAGTAATTCTCATCAGAATAATCATAATCACAGTTCGCATCTCGGACTCGATTAACCAATAAACTCGAACATAATATCTGTATTGTACCTCAAACAATACTCAAGATTCTCAAACTATCATCATCAACTCACGATACGAAAATATACCATTTCTGACCAATACGATCCATCGAATAACATCATCAAATCCCAAGACGATAACCGATTTTCCATCAATGACAAATACCAAGGAAATACGGAACATACCTCGAGATATGATGTGCCACGACAATCATATCAGTCTAATCCGAGATCAGATCAATGCAATACGGACACGTTCCTAACACAAGACCTACAAATGCATACTCATATGACCACGTCAATATGCTCACAATAATAACAATGATGTATACTCAATGGAAATCCGACAATCCAGCGCCCTCAGCATAGATCCCCTTGATGATCCTATAAGATCATCATAAGGTTGATAACCAACAATACACATGTGAATAACAACACATGATAAAATCAATGATGCAAATTCACAAGATTTCATCAACACAATACTGGTAATCCAACGATCCAGCGCCCTCAGCATAGATCCCCATGATGATCCCGCCGAACCAACGCATGGTGGAAAACCTGTCCAACGATCCAGCGCCCTCAGCATAGATCCCCATGATGATCCCGTCGAACCAACGCATGGTGGACATTCGATTCAGCGCCCTCAGCATAGATCCTCATAATCCCATCGGATTATTTACACAACATAAACAACACAATATGCATACATATATGCAAATCAACACGTTCATCAACATGAACAACATAACATGCACGACAACATGATAATTTACTAGGACGACTCCATGTTCAACAACATGAAAGAAAATGTAAGAGACCAAAATAAATAACACTAAACCATAATCAATATGGAATACTTGCCTCGAGTCCTTCGATAGCAACCTCGAGGTCCAATCATCATTGACGATCATCCACAACGCTCGACGATCCAAACATATCATGAACCACAAATACTCGAATCCTCATCTTTATCACAATGTATCCTCGATACCCAAATATACCAATAACCGAAATAAATCATGTACATTATGATTTAACTCCCAGAATCAGAAAAACGATATCTAATCCAAATACCCAGAGTTCACAATAATAATCATCGTTATATGCATTATAAACGAAATGAAACTGAAATCATTCATTAAACATTATAACTGAGCAAGTAATAACTTGCATCGATACCGATACCACGAAACTGCTACTGAACACATTGCCTTTGTCTACGAGCTCCTCAGCCCCGACCAATAGCAATACAATGGACATACTCGAACACGACCGCAACATCCGGTTATAATCAAAAACCAAACCAAACCAAACATACCCAGTATATCCCGCTCAGAGCAGGGTCTGGGGAGGGTAAGATGTACGCAGACCATGCCCCTACTTATTCGGTAGGGAGGCTGTTTCCGTGAAGACCCTCAGCTTAGTGCACAACAACATATTGAGTGAAAATACAAAGGGAAGCATATGATACGAAAAAAAACTCAAATACCATACCTGAGCCCATGGCTTAATCCACATGGGACTTACCTTACCTAAGAGGAATTTGACTACTTAACTCCCGATGAACGCTGCTCAAACAGAAGAGAGGTTGACTCCGCGCACAGCTCCCTGTCAAAAATACACCACACGCAAAAGGCAAAAGGATAAAATATACAATAAATCGTAAAAATGCAATGCTCTAGGTCAAAGCTAACCTAGACAACCCAAACCTGAGGCTCTCAACTACAGCACCACTCCCAACTAAAGAATCCACAACTCTGATCTGGCGTCTCCAAGCGCACCTATCAACAGTCATGGTCTCGGAAAGGTTTAAGGCCTTCAAATCTAATCTCAGCTACTCCTCCCACGTCCTCCTCGGTCTGCCTCTCCTCCTCTCCCCGACAACTACTAAACTCTCGACCCTCCTCACCGGAGCAGAAGCCTGTCTTCTGCGGACGTGGCCAAACCATCTCAATCTCCCTTCCCTAACTTTCGCTGAAATGGGCGCCACTTCTAGCGCGTTCCTGAAGACCCCGTTCGAGACTCTATCTAACATTGTGCGACCACACGACCAGCGTAACATTCTCATTTCAGCCGCTTCCAACTTGCTCTCAAGCGACTTCTTCATCGCCTAATATTCAGAGCCATACAACATTGCAGGTCGGATTGCCGCTCTATAGAATTTACCCTTCAACTTTAGAGGGACTTTCTTGTCGCACAGGACCCCTATCGCTGCTCTCCACCTTAGACACCCCGCCTTGATGCGATGAGTGACATCATCTTCACACTCACCTTCCTTATGAATGATCGAACCCAAATACTTGAACTTATCCGTACGGGGAACGATCTGATCCGCAATCATTACCTCTACATCTTCCTCGTTGGTCTCACCACTAAAGTTACACCAGAGATACTCTGTCTTAGACCGGCTTACACGCAAGCCCTGAGATTCTAACTTAGACCTCCATAGCTCCAACTTCGAGTTCACCTCCCTTCTCGACTCCGCCACTAACACAATGTCGTCAGCAAAAATCATGCACTACGGGATGCCATCTTAAATCCCCCGCGAAATGACGTCAAGGATCAGAGCGAAGAGAAGAGGGCTTAGCGCCGACCCCTGGTGTAGCCCTATCTCAACCGGAAAATACTGGGTGTCACCAGCTGGGGTCCTAACGCACGTCCTACCTTGGGAATACATGTCTTGGATCGCCCTAACGAACGGCAACGATACCCTCCTCTCTACTAGGCTCCTCCAAATAACATCGCGAGGAATGCTATCATAAGCTTTCTCTAGATCTATCAACACCATATGGAGGTCCTTACGCCGCTCTCTAACTTCTCCATAAGGCGTCTGACGAGATGAATGGCCTCAGTCGTGGACCTCCCCGGCATGAAGCCAAATTGGTTCTCAGAGATCTCAACTTCTCTTCTAACCCTGCATTCCACTACTCTTTCCCAAAGTTTCATAGTATGACTGAGGAGTTTAATACCCCTGTAGTTACTACAACTTTGAGCATCGCCTTTGTTCTTGAAAAACGGAACGACAATACTATGCCTCCACTCCGTCGGCATCTTAGAACCTCTGAGGAGGATGTTGAATAGCTCTGCTAGCCACTGAACTCCGACTTCCCCCAGACAAAGCCAAACTTCAACAGGGATCTGATCCGGGCCAACATCCGGTTATAATCACTGATCAATAATCTCAACCTATCGAAGTAATCAAATAACACATATCTGATAACAATCAACAACCGACAAAACTAACCAGTTGAACTCAACGGTTCAACAAAAACATCGAATAAACGCATTCAGAACAAACCAAATCAAACCATCATGAATTCATAATCAAAACACGAAAATACTGCACTGACTGCCTATTTAGCGCATGTTAAACGCATAACATAGCGTGCGCTAAATTGCTCCCGTTAGCGTGCGCTAGCTAGTAAGCTTAGCGTGCGCTAATGCTGTGCAGTGGCATGCATTCCAGGCATCATCTTAACACTTCCATCATATCAATGATCAACTCATCTCGATATTAAGGATTTCATAACATATTCGATTCCAACTTTTATCTTTAAACACGAATCAACAAGATTCCTTCTTGTTCATATTTGGTAACTTCATAGAACAATTTACCGGTTATTATCATGAATAATCATATTCCAAAGTCATCCGTAACCTTTCCAATTTCCAGTTCTTATTCATAACAATCATGACATATATAATTCAATAGTTCTTCAAGAACACGAATTATCCGAATTCACGTTCATGATCCATAAATGACAAAATTCGATGTGTTCTAACATCTAAAAATCCTTATTCATCATATTCTTCGACATACAATTCATATAACTTCAAGAATCACAATAGCACCACTATAATCATCACCATACGAAGTAACCAACGATAAAACATCAAAAATCCGAATTGAAGAAGAGAAATACATCAACATATCTCTTGAATTCCATCCAAAACCATACGAAACATATCAATACTCATATATTGATAACAACACTAACTTAGTTCGGTAATCCAACTCGTTATCATGCTCATCAACTCGAATATATGATAATCATCAACTTAAGAACATCAATAATCAATCCAAACGAAATCCAAAGATAAAGAGTGATTACCTTTTTAAAGGAATGGATTGATTTCCAAGGTTGAATCCAATTCCAAGAATCACCAATGATTTCAAGAACAAAGCTTTAATCCATGATTTCCATCTTTAATCTTGTTAAAGAGGATCATCCCTCAGTGTTAGAAACTCCAAATGTCCTCCCAAGGTTCTCTCTATCGGGTGCAAGGAAAGAAATAGACGAAATGCTTCATAATACCCGTCTGTCCCCTTTATATAGAATACATTACTAGCGTGCGCTAACATCTCATGTTTAGCATGCGCTACGACTTAGCGTGCGCTAACTGACTTTGTTAGCGTGCGCTATCGCAGTCCAGTGGCTACTGTCTGGCTTCGTACATGTGCTTGCATACGTAATGCCCATGCATTAGCGTACGTAACTTACACTGTCTAGCGTACGCAAGTCCTTACATTTAGCGTGCGCTAATACCAGTTGACTTGCTACAGTCTACACCTACCACGAAGATGCTCGTGACCCCACATGCCGAAAGCAACCAATAAAGCCAAGATTCCCTGTTGACCGATATACAATTAGCGTGCGCTAATCAACATGCATTAGCGTGTGCTAACACTACATTACAACATCCGTTGACTTATCAGAACGTGCGTCGAAAGTGGCCTGGTCCACGCGTAGATTCCTTCCGATCGGACTGCATTAGCGTGCGTTATCTTATATCCGTAGCCTGCGCTAAACCTGCATGATAGCGTGCGCTACTCATGATTATTAGCGTGCGCTAATAATGTTACACTTAGCCAATTTCAGCTATTCTTGTCCAACGTCTTGACATACCAAAAACGAACATAAGACACACTGAACACAAACACTGAATCCAATAATATTCTTATACAATATACTCTATATCGAAAGTACGATAACCTGATACACGATATCCTCAAATGCAACTGTCGACCAGATACGACAATTATACCGATACTGACATCTCAATCCTTTATTTATTTGATCCATATTGTACAGATTCCACGCTGTACAATATAACTCGGATAAAATAATATCAAACAACAGTAGTAGAAATTCCGGATATTACAACCTGCGCCATGAGAGCGATGAAAAACTTCTGAACCAGGGTTGTGTTAGCTACTAGTGCTATGCTATGAAAGCGGAATATGGTGGAGTCGAGATGTCAACGATTCTAGTTGTTAGTGAATACCGCATTATATTTCCGGACGACTTACCAGGATTACAACCAAAGCAGGAGATTGAGTTTCCTATCAATTTAAAGCAGAATATGGCTCTCATGTCTCGGGCATAATGTCGTATGGCACCATCCGAGATGTTAGAATTGAAGAAACAGTTGGGAGGATAGTTGGATAAGGGGTATATCTGACTGCGCGTCATCTTGGGCGCTCCGATCCTATTTGTTAAGAACAAAGATGGATCACTTCGTTTATGCATCGATTACCGAAAGTTAAACAAGTTAACCATCAAGAATAAAGACCCTTTGCGACGGATTTATGATTTATTTGATCAGCTTCAGGGAGCAACATTTTTTCGAAGGTTGATCTACGATCGGGCTATTATCGGTTGGGGATTCAGAATACTGATATTCCGAAAGCTGCCTTTCCAATGAGATACGGCCATTATAAGTTTTATGCATTTAGGTCTAACCAGTGCCCCAGCCGTGTTCATGCAGTTGATGAACAAGGTGTTTATCAAATATCTTGATAAATTCGTAGTTATCTTCATTAATGATATTCTTATCTATTCAAAGAATCAGGAGGAGCATTCGAGCGCCTTCAGATTATGTTAGACATTTTGAGAATATTTCCAGATGTGAGTTCTGGATCAAGAAAGTAACGTTTCTTGTGTTAGGGTTGTATGCTACAAGCATACTTTATGCTTGTATTACCTCATTTCCATGTAACTACCTATGCCAATATTAATTATACTTTCTAACACATTTTGCATATTAATTCGCGTTATGGTTATGCAAATGAATTGTCTATTTATTTTATATTGTAGATAATATGGTGTGTTGGTATCATACAGAAGATCATTATCGGTGCTTTATAAAATAATATAATTACTAGACACATTATGTGAAAGGTTATAGTGTATGCTTGATATTAGTCGGTCTTGACTATTGGCATACATCAGCATATATGCATACGTTGAACTGGATAGAAGTGAGATAGATTCTTCTGTACTGACTTTAAGAAGAACATAAATCTCGGATAATTATTTATTAATTCTAGTATGTAATATTTAATTATGTTTGTATAAAAATTATTATTTTGATTTAGCATGGGTTAGAGTCACATTGATTGCCTCAATACACTTTGTATTTTCGGTAATAATATTATTTAATATTATAACTAGAAATCGTGTCCCTCCTCGTGCATGTTGATGATGTGCCCTTGAAGAGCTCGAGTATCACTATTATATTAGTCTTTCAGGTGGATTTAATTCCGATAGATAATAATAAGGTTCAAGTGATACTACTCTTGGATAAGCAATTAATTAAAGTTTTCAATAGCTCAAATTAATTAATGGACATTCGATATTTTAGACAAGAGAAATAATATATTTAAATAAGGAGCCCGATTTCGTAAATTGAGATATGAGTTGGAAGTACAATATCAATTATTTAGTGGATTGAATCGACATTAGTAAACTCAACCATATTACGGAGGGCTTAATATGGAGGATTGAGTTATACTAGGAGTCTAACCCTAATCCTCCTTAAGATCCCTTGAGTAGTGCAAAGCTTATAAATTAGGCACATAGAGGGAGTTCAGCTGTGATAATCATTAATACACTTGGGAGTTTAATTTTTTATTCTTGTGTTTAATTGCAAATTTAGACTGGTGTCTTTGATTCTACAATTTAGATAACACATCAATTTTCTAAGACTGATCAAGAATCACTAGAAAATAGAAGGAAAATATCGAGACTATCTCAAGAACAAATCGACCGATCCAACTTCAAGTCAAGCAAGATTCGGTAGCTTGTTGCCCACTCAACGTCCGAATTAAGAAGGAGATACTCTAGATGGTTTTAGGAAAAAGATCAAGAACAACCATTTCGCTTCAAAGGAAATATCCTATAATCTTATGATCTAGATTAAGATATTATTTTTACCAACAATATTGTTAAATAAATAATAATTATATTACCATGATAATTAGATATTTAATTATCCTTGCGTTTATTCTTTGGTTTTTACTGTTTTTAATGTATGATATGTATGTATTTATGCCTGATATATTTTCTTGCATGTTAGGACGAGAAAATTAAAAACGGTAAGGGTAAATAACTATGTGAGTAAATAGATTCATATATATTTTAAAATAAAATCATATTGGCCTCCGTAATTGATTTAAATTGTGAAATAATTAGCATACGCATATACATCAGAGTCTTCCTCCATATAGGAGGTTCTAATTATATGTTTACTTGTTTTAAATTTCAAAATGATAATAAAAATTAAATATTATTTTTAGGACTATTATTTAAAGATAATATTTTAAACTTGTTAACTTGTGGTGTTCACTTGGATGCATTAATTAATAAGCTCCACATCAGATTCTATGTTAATCAATATATGGCCAAGAGCTAGCAACTATTATTTTTACTTGTCATAACGTAAGTTGACTAGGTAGAAAAATTAAAGACGTAAAAATATACTTGAAAAATGTGCGAGTAAACGTCCACACGTGGCTTACATGTGTGGTTTTTTCGAGGTGTTGGTTGATAGCAGATGTATTGTGTTCTGAGTTTTTTCAATACAATGTGATGAATGCTTCAATTTTATCTTAGATGTCTTTTAGTCCCGCAAATGGTTATAATGGGTAGACTTTAGGACAATCCCTTATTTTTCCAGTAGTGTTATGGTTGATTGAACATCATTATGTTTTAGGATTGATTGTTATTGGAGAGTTCCAAGGGCGGAGGGGGGGAGGGTCCAAGGGGGTCCACGGACCCCTCCGACGGATGGAAATTCCCTTATAAAATAGGGGAAGCTATATATATAGTTGTCCGACCTCCGTAATTTTTATAGCTCCAGACCCTCCTGAGTAAATGCTCTGCTTCCTCCACTGGAGAGTTCGGACCGAAGTCCTTTTCCTTTACTGTTTTCTTGTGTAATACTAATCAAGGCAAGTACATGTATTAAATTATGTTATGTATGATGTTATTCTGACATGATTCTGTGAAAATGTTAAGTGTGTGTGAGTGGCTCGTCCTCTCGGGAAGGTCCTATGGGGCTCTGGGGATATATTCTAAGGATGCTGGATCGCGGATGTGGTTTCCCACATGTGAATAGTTCAACGGGACCTCTAGGGGTTGATACTAAGGGGCATGGCCGTGGATTACCTTGTGTGTTGTTAATCATGATGGTGATGTATTGTGATGTGTTATATTAATATTGCTTTATAAATGTTTTTGAAGATGAGAAAGTGAGTTTAGAAATGTACATGTATATAATGTAGTTTAATTATGTACTTAGAGGTGCCCAAGTCCGGGACTGATCAGAACTCCACATATATAATGTAGTTTAATAAGGTGAGGAGTGTCATAATATACCATGAAAGTGACGTTTCAATTACCCCTTTATTTTTATATAGTGTGAATGATTATTACGCCCTAATCATAATTATGTAATTATGATTGTGCCATCTGAAGTTGTCCTATAAATAGAACTTCAATTATTAATGAAAATCATACATGAGAATCATTCTCTATTCTCTCTAAATTTTCTCTCTACAATATTTCAATTTTATAACACGTTATCAGTACGACTCTAACCATTTGAGTAATATGATGGAAGTATGCTCTATAGTTGCATCTTATAGATGATCCTCTGCACCAGAAACCAAATTATTACAAAATCACGGATCTCTCTGTTATCTGACTCTGCATAATTTTCTTTTTCTGGAGGCAAGGAAGACAACACACTTAAAAACAAAAACAAAAAAAAAAACGAGAGAGGAGAAAATTTTCTCTTAGGCCTAGTCCAAGGGAAGAAGAATGAAAAGCATCCCTAGACTTTATTCATAATCTCTTCAACCATGTTCATCTCTTGATCATGATTCAATCTCTTTCTAAATTGTTGAGGAGCAGAATGGTGGATTGAGGACATATTCATTGGCACAACTCATTAATTACTTCCAGATCTATTTCCTCGATGAACTTTATGAATTACTTCCAGATCTATTTCCTCAACGAACTTCACCGCCCAAACCGCCGTCGGTGGAGTAATAGCCATCTCTCCTAATCGTCTTCCGGAGATGCAACTGGCCTCACTCCTCAAATTAAAGGACTTCTTCATCACCGTCATCGACACCGAATTCAACCACAACCGATTGATCTGGTTGAAGGGACCTGATTGGATTCCAGTTTGAGACGTCACACTACACCATATATGGTCTTTACCAACACATGAGACAGGTGTTGCCACGTCAAATGTTGCCTTATATGGTTAAATTTAGAATGAATTCGATATAAGGCAACACTGTAATTTTATGTTGCAGTTGGTATCAAATAATGTTACCTTAAATATAATTAAACCTTCAATGCCATTAGTTATGTGGGTGTTGCAGTAGATATGGCTGGAAAAAAAATGCTGAAAGTACCGTATACTGTACTTATCGTACCAAAAAAATACCGAAAAGACCGAGTTTTCGGTATACCATAATTTTCGGTATGGTATGATACTGTACCATTTGATTTCGGCGCGGAAACGGTATCGAATATGTGATACCGCCGGTATACCATTGTCGTACCGAATTTCAGTATGTATTGATTTTTTTCGGTATATACCGGTATCTCGGTATATTGACATACCATTATGTATTGAATTTTCGGTATATACCGGAATGCCGATATATTTTGAAATTTTTATTGCATATTTATAATTTGATAAGTTATAAATTTATTAAGTGTACACTTATTAAAAATACAAAATAGAATTTAAAACTTAGAATTGAAATTTAGAACTCAAGTACTCAACCCTAATTTCAGATTTAAGTTTCCGCCTCCCTAACCCGTCGCAAACCCAAACCAGCAGCTACGGGATGTCTTCACCGATCTGGACTCTGGCGCGCTGCTCTTGAGTCTCCTCGCGTTGCCTCGCAATTCGTCTTGTTGAGATCTCCTCGCGCTGCCTTTTTTGTTCCGACTTCCGCTAGCCGTGTCCGATATGGAGGTTTTGGTAATACAAAAGACACAGAATCATTTAATTTTGGTCATAAGGAGGATGAATTTGGTGAAGAGAAATATGGAACGATCACTAATTCGAAGAAAAAGTCATTTCGTAAAGGCAGGTTTGTGTTGTGTCATATGCCGCCTTTGCAATTTAGCTCACACATCTCCTTTATTCTTTATGAACTTCAACATCTAAATAATATCACAGCTTTTCTTGTTTTTCATGTATGCTTTTAATCTTCTTGACTTGATTTATGTGAAATATTACATTTGTATTATTATATGGATTGTTAGCTGATTGAAATGATGAGGGCGTTCTAACTTACAGAAACTTTCCCTTTTTGTTTTGTAGATGCACTTTGGCTCATTTGCATATTCTAGCCACAATTTACAACTCTTCCAAAATAGTCTTTCAATTATTTCTTTCCAGGGAATGTGAGGCTTTTCAGTAATTGTTCCCTCATGGCAGTCATGTTATTGATTGATAGAATTGTGTTAGTCCTCTTGGATTAAAGGGTCTTAAATTGTCTAAGATGACATTTTCGCACAAACTCCATGTACAGATATTAAAGGGGGTGTATTTAATTAAGATTTTAATGGAATTTGATAGATTTTAGAGTTTGATGGATTTGATAGATTTTAATGGAATCCAACATACTTTCATAAATTCTCTTTGATTTCAATGGACTTCTATCTGTTAGAATTCTATAGACTTTTATGGATTTTTATGGAATTTTATGAATTTCTATTGACTTTATTTTTCTTAAAAGATAGTAACCACATGAATTTCATTTATTAGCGTTCTATCTTAATAGATAGTTGTTCTATATGTGATTTTCAATCAATTGTTATGTATAATAGATTTTTTATTTAAAAATAAATATCTATTACAAATAGAAATTTTACAACAAATTGATATAATTCGACGAGAAAAACTAAAGAAGTATCTCATATTAAAAAGACTAAAACATATACAAGTTATTAAAGCAATGAGCAGATATAAAATATTTAATTATAAACTGAATTTTTTTACAAGTTTTTGTAAATAATTATTTTTTTCATAAAAAGTTGAAGAACAGAAGATAAAAATATTATAAGAACTTCTTTACTGTTTCGGGATATGGTGGTAGGGCTGTCTAAATGGTTCTCGGTTAGAACCGGAATCGTGCGGTTCCGGTTAACCGAGAACCGCAATTTCGATTATCGGTCCGGTTTTTGATTCCATTGCCTATCATTTGTTCGGTTTTCGGTCTAACCGATAACTGCTCGTTCCGAATCAAAACCGTGTTATAAAATATATTTATTAAATATTATTTTTATTTTATAATTATATTATATTATTTAATTTTAATTTTTGTAAATTAAAATTGGAAATTAGACTGATTTTATGAAATTATATTTTGTAATTATATTATATAATTATAAAATAAAAAATAATATTTAATAAATATATTTTATAAACCGAACCGAAAGCAGATTTTATTTATGAAATTATATTTTTATATTTTATAATTATATTATATTATTTCAATTTTTTTAAATTGAAATAAAAAAACGGTTTTTGTGGTTAACCGAACCGGAACCGAAAATAATTGGTCCGGTTCTGGTTAACCGAAAATTTATACGGTCCGGTTTTCAGTTCTTATTTTAGAACATTTATGGTTTCGGTTAACCGAAAAATTCAGTCTGGTTAACCGGAATCGAACCGTTCGGCAGCCCTATATGGTGGTAGTGGCAACGGGGTGACAGCGGAAATGGTGGTGGTGGGACGGGACAGTGGCAATGGTGGTGGGGAGGCGGTTGTGGTGGAGGTGGTTGCGTCAGTGGTGGTGGGTGATGGTGACGAATAAAAATCAATCAAAATCTTAGGGGTATAGGAAAGATTTTAAAAGACAAATTATGTTTGTACTTTGTGCTTAAAGATGAGTACCTAGATGATTCCATTAAAATCCTTCAAATCCAAAATAAATTTGAATACCTCATAATTTTGTAAGATTTATAAAAGTTTTCATTTAATACCTCATGACTTTAATGGACTTTTAAGAACTCCATTAAATTCTATATTGAATACCACAAAAATTCAATTAACTTTTAAAAGTCTCAATTAAATACACCCAAACTTTTTCAAATCCATCAAACTCTATAAAAGTCTTTAAAACTCATTTGAAGTCCCAATTGAATACGCCCCCCTAAGTTCGGACTCTGGATTGCTTTAAGTTTGAAATTTAGTCACTGATCGTTTTGCTTGATAGTGGTCTTGCTTTTTTCTCTCTAAATTCCATTAATGTTTTGCAGCACAACTCAAGACTCTCCTGCCACTGCCAGTTCATCAAAAACCAGCAAGCTAGATGAATATGTTTCAATTTCTTCACAAAATACATCTTCAAACACATATGATGAAGATTTTGATGATTTTGATACTCCGAGGGACGTCAGGTGCCAGTAAGTAATAGTTCTTTAAGCCCATCTCTGCCTAGCTGCATTGCCTGGACTTGTTTCTTTTGCTAACAGAAAATGTCAAAAAGGATATGTTAGCTCACTTAATTTACATTTCATAGTTATATGTTGTACATGAACCAGGAAATGTAAATGCTGTTATCTGGATGAGAGCTTTAGTAATGAAGGTTCTTTTTATGTGGAAATGATACTTCTGCTTGATTTTCACTTGACATTGAACTAAAGAATGTACACTTACTTGCTAACCTCTAAACTTGTGATATTGAACATAGTTTCCTTGGCCCTTGGGAATATTTATCGTTTATGTTGAATATATCACTAAGACAATAAGCTAACTTAGTAATAACTTTAGATGGTAAGCACACATGATAAAAAAAGGTTAGCGCCGGTTCTCATCTTGTTTTAGTACATGGACTGGATAGGTATTTCTATTCACAGTTTGGTACTTGTAATTTCTCAGTGCTACTGATGTTTAAATCCCTCAGGATTTCCTTTCTCATTGCTTAGTTTCTATGAGGATGGGATGAAATTTCATATGTTGAAGTTTATGCATGACTTTTTTTGCTTGCCTGGAGAAAGTTATGTTGTTTCGAGTAGAGATGTAAGTCTATTATTTGTATTTTAAATGGTCGTTGTTTAACAGAACCATCTTCTGGAGGCCAACAAGTTGGTCATTTTGGGCAAGATCTTATTGGTGACTTCTTGGATGTCCAAGTATCTGTTCCTATCGATAAGTCTACTTTCTTAGACAACAGGTTGAATTTTTTGCTGATGCTGATTTTGTATCAGCCACTCCCTGAACCAGGCAGAGAACAATCCTGAGCTATTGTAGCATGTCAGCAAAGGGCAAGGCGCCATTATATTTGCTCAAGGTCCAGTTTCGTCACAATTTTACAGTACTACACTGTTAGTTGCATTTTTTTTAATCTTGAAAAAGCTTAGACCAGGTGGTTAATCTTGTTCTGGGCCTTTATGCAGTTTTATGTTGATCTATTTGCCTCTCAGCCGGCCCCTCCTACTGTTTCTACAACAATGGATTTTTTTTTTGCTGCTCCTGACCCACCTTCTTCCCAGTTTGGCAGCAAAGCTTCCCAATATGATGAAATGAGCAACATTTTCGATCCACTGAACAATTTCGACAGCTCTGACCCTTTCAGTGTCTTTACTTCTCATACCGATCCTTCGCCAGAGTTCTTCTAATCAAGGAAGAAATGTAAACATGAAGGGAGCTTCTCCTGAAACCTTTGCTACCCCACCCAAGAAAGAATTTCAAGTCAAATCCGGAATATGGCAGCCGTGGGTTAATCGACTTAAATGTAACTGCACGTAAGTATTACATTCCAACGCAATCAAATTTAGAATGTATATATCAAACTCCCCATAATAATTCAGATGGCTTCGTGAAGGAGCTGTCATGATCAGTGTTTTCAGTTGCGTTGCGTAGGTCTGTAGCGTTTTTGTAAAGAATTGCGTAGCGCAAAATAGCGTAGTGCATAGCGTAAGTAATTCGAACATGACATTTTTAAGTGAAAAAATAAAATAATTATTCTTGTGTAAGATCAATAGGTAAATAACCCAAGTAAAATAAATAACCCAAGTAAAATAGCCATGATATAATTTCAAATAAACAAAACAACTTAGAACAATGATAATAATCCAAAATAACAAACTTAAATAAGCCACAACATGAAAATATTCAATTCTAAAAACACTTAAAAATTCTAATTTCTAGTAGTAGTCGTTCTCATCCAATATGATATCACTATCATCATCATCGAGAGTTTGTATTTCGGGGAAAGTTGCACCACAATACTGGTTGGAGTTTTTTCTGCTGGCCCGAATTTTTTTTGGCTGGCCGAAACTTTTTTTTTTTTCTTGTTGGTCGATGGTTTAGGTTGCTGAATTTTTCTGGTTTGTATTAAGTATTGTGGTTTGTATTTATAGTATAAACTTTATACCACTGTTTTAGTAACTAGGGTTTGTGCCGAAATATTGATGCAATATACCTTGTGCGTCGACAACCCAAAAAGCGCATGAATAGCGCGCTATCGCGCGAGTAGCGTATGAAAAGCGTGCGGAACAGGAAAAAGCGCATGATAGCGTGGGCAAAACAGACATATGCGCGAGTAGGATCGCGCTATGTCGCGTTTTTCCTCAGATTTCCGCAAAAGCGCGCTACGTAGCGCGCTATTTAGCGCGTTTTAAAACACTGGTCATGATGACCTTCACTCTTGACTTCTATTTTCTGTTCCCAGAAAAATCACAAAATATGAAGGGTCATGCTTAAACCGGTTCTTTTGGTATACACCGATGACCTGAATCACTTGAAAACTCAGAATTCGTAAATTCATGTGATTAGTTGTTGATGACGATGCTTGTGTTGCAGCTAAAAAGGTTAACCTAGCAAGAAAAATAATCAAAGCATTCTCATGTTGGAAATAATAATTAAGACCTTATAACATGCTTGTAGTTCCCGATCAGTCTACCAAATACCATCTCAGTCTACATATTTACTAAATTTGTGCCCGTAGTTTTTTCCTATATTAGTGTATTGTCTCTTACTCAAATTTTTACATAAATGTAAATCTTCGCTTTTTAAGTCACATATATATAATCCTACATATATTTATGCAAGCTGATTGAGAGACCGGCCCTGAGGACCCGAACCCCCCTGCACCAATATCAGATGCTCAGGTTTATGTTGAAACGTGCAAAAGAGATGCAAATTGTGAGTATAAGTTACCTACTAGAGCAGTTGAAGAAAAAATTGTAAGTATTGCTTCAATAGTTTTTTGTTAATTTAAATGGTTCGATCATGTTGCATATTTATTTACTTGCATCACATGTTCTAATTATAGTCGAATATTAAGAAAATTTTGGAAGACGGAAGAGATGCTAACAAACTAGTTCATGGTGGCAATGAACACAACTCCTCATATCTAGTAGGGAGGCTTACTCGGAAGAGGGAATCAAAGGGGAAATCTGCAGCACCCCTGTATCCAGTTCTTCAGATCAGTAATTGGCAGATTTAACAGAAAAAATCCGTGAACTTGCACATGAGATGGAGGAAAAATCTGACAAAAAGGTTCGAGAGAATGTCAAGTTTATGACTAAAATAGCAACAAAGAATCCAGAATTAAAGGTCGATATTGATGAGCTAAGTGTTGAGCCATCAATCGACGGTTCAACTGACAATGTTTCCACTTGATGTGGAGTGCATAGTATTTATCTAATTTTTTAAACTGCAAGTTGGTTCTTAATTATGATGACGGTTAGGATATTATGGTACTTTAACATGCTTAGTAGATTTGATAAGTTGGTAAATGTCCAACTATGACTTTCTTTGGTATGTATTTTGGTATGTATGTAATGTAAAAAAGTTGTACTGTTTCTTTTGGCATAATTTTGATTTGAGCCAAAGAGTTTTTAAGTTTTAGATGTTACTTTGGATTATTATTACGAATTAAGATAACTTGCAGAATGTTGCCAATACATTAAACTGTTTGTCTAATATATGTTGCAGGAAAATTGAAAGTGTTGCTAAAATATAAAAAATGTTTACTAGAATGTTGCAATAATATGAAATGGCATTGCTAATATATGAAAAGCGTTTAATAAATAAATGTTGTAATAACGAAAAAAGATGTTGCTAAAATTTTGAAAGTGTTAATAAACAAAATGTTGCAATAAAGCTGAAAAGATGTTGCTTTAACCAATGTCGCTGTGGGAAAAAATGATTTTGCAATAGGGTTTATTGCAACATTACCTTTGGTGTTGTTGTAGACCATAAATTATTGCCATAGATGGCTAAGGCAACATAAATATAGATGTTTCCGTATATTGACAAAAGTGTTGGCTTACCCACCTATGGCCACGCGAGTATATCCAACACCACCAAATTTGGGAAAAGTGTAGCCTTAAACTAATTTTGGGTTTATAGCAACATTATTTTTGATTTTTTACACTTTTTTCACGTGTTGGCAAAGACCATATATGGTGTAGTGTCATGTAGTCCGTTATCTCTGCCATGGAGCAGTCATGCTCGTCTCCTTCCTCTATGTTTCTTCTTCAACTTCTGCGGTAGTATTCTATGAAATGATAGTGGAGACCAAGAATACGGAATTGAGAAATTCTGTCAAATGTTGCTATATTGCTTGACGATGCACCAACAGAGTCAGATTTGATATCCAAGATAATACTAACTTGCCTCTTGGAAATGGCAGCGTAAGGAACATGTTGGTTTCAAGGTAAAAACTGATATTTCCACATATATTTATTATAATAACGTTTCTCCAATATAAAAACACGAGTAAAAGAATGTAAAGAGTTCCCCTGCGAACAAAAGACCGGAGATATCCGTTGCAAAAGACTTTTCTTGCTCCTTCAACTATCAGTCAACTCATATGAATAAGAACAAAAAGGTAAAAATAAAGCTCGCCGCTGGTTTTGGTTGTGTCGGCAGTGAAGAAAATTTTCAAAAGGTAATAAATATTTTAAATAAATAAATCATAAATTTAGTTTTTCAAATATTAGAATCATTCATAATCAGAATTAATTTTTTTTGATACCATTGTGATCCATTTTACGAGAGCTTCATGTTGACACCAATATTGATATGGGTATTAACTCTTTTCATACATGTTATTATTAAATTATTAGAATGTACGAATTAATATCCAACTCTGGAAATCGTAAAGATTTATGAATACATACCTTTACACTTGCTATTAACAGCAGTCGATATTTCGACCTATACCTTGACGATGACTATATTTTGAGGAACTGGTTGGACGATCCTGCTCTGGTAGAAGCAGTTAATTATTTTGCAGTTTAAATTATCTCTTACTTATCCCAAAGTGGTGGCTTCAAACCACACGTTTATTGAGCTTACTTTCTGTAATTACAATACCTCCCATGTGATGAGTCCAATTATCACAAGACGTATGCAGTATATATATTATATATAACCATCGTGGTTGGTTATACCACATGAATAGTTCATAAATCCTACTTTGAAGAAGTAGTTGATCGATTATCTAAATCCTGCTCTCGAAGAAGCAGTTGATAAAAATAAATCCAACTCTGAAGAAGTAGTTGATCAATGATTCAAATCATGCTCTCGAAGAAGAAGCAATTGATGGAAATAATATATGATCTCCATGATTATTAAACACAAACGGAGAAAATTGAGCAAGTGATGCCAAAAGCTATCACCGATTAATTAAAGAAAATCCTATGCAAATACACCGCATGGTGGGAACATTTGACAACTGATATGAAGAGCTGTCACTGAAAAATAATTGCTCAATAAGTCCCATGTTGATTATATCACATGGTGGGATCATTGATATCATATCGACATAAAAACGCTTATCGAGAAGCATATGTCACATATTCATGAGAATAATGTATTTGCGTAAAGGCAAAAGATGATCTTATTATTCCCGATTCCCATCACAGCGAGCTGTTGCGCCCCAGGTTCCACTCTTCTCCTCTCTCAATTTCGAGGTTTAACTTTCCAGTGAATTTGAAGGGGGTTTACTATTCTATCTTCTGGTTGTAGTTATTTAAATTTCTATTTTGAGTGTATGTTATGATTACTGTAAGAAATTAAAGTTGGGATTTTGATTTATCATTCTCTGTGGATGGTCCTTCTCTGTCATTTCTCTCTCCTCAGAGTATATATAAAATAAAAAAATTCAATGGCCGTAATTTAATTGTGTTTGCTTTTAGTTTCATTAATTTGCACATCTTGTTTTTAAATGATATATAGGGAGCCATGTTGTTTGGAAACATTTGGAGTTAACTTCTCAAAGCATCCCAATATAACAACAGGAGCTGATAGCCATGACTACTTCAACTCAAACCTCATCTCAGCCATTTCAATCAAAACACAGCCAAGATTTACCGGTATTGTTGTTTACCAACCAAAATAATCTTATTCCATAAAACTTGTGATACTAATAAGTTATTGTAATACCCGTATGTGAACTCATTGATTTTCATTCAGTAATTGTCACTCTGTAATTTTTCACTTATTAATAATCATTTATCATCCACATTCATTCATTCGTGTTCACCGTTCGGAGTAACTTTGAGTCGTGTTTCAATATCGTTCATTGTTTCAACCTTGCTTGGGAATCGAGACGAGAATATTATCTTGATTGTTGTAATTGCTTCATTAGTCGATGTTGATATTGGAGTTCATACCATTTCAAAATGTACTCCTTGTTCGAATCGTGCTTTTCTTGGGCAAACCCTTGTAATCATTGCTTAGAACCACCGTTTTAGGGTTTCCGCACTTCCATTTCGTGTTATTGTTCCCAAGTATTGAATCCTATTGCTTTTATACTCTTCATTTTTCGTCATTTTTGGGCCCGAATAGTGTGCGCCGCGGCACACACCTTGTGCAATTGGGCTGGAAACCGCCTGTACTGCGGGCCGGGCCGCGGCACTAAGCCGAGCACTGGGCAGATTTTTTGGCTGTGGGCCGCGGCACACTCAGCCCGTGCCACGGCACACAGTACATATTTTCCTATTTTAGCGGGTTTTGAGAGATGAAAGCTCATTTCATCATCCTTCCTTCTTCTCCTCTTCTTGGGCGATCTTGTGGGCGATTTTAGCGCGTTTTTGGTATCATCAAACTCAGAGTATTGCATCTTCTTCAAGTTGTGTGGATTAACAACATATTTGTGGATTCTTCATACTAATCCAAGGTAATTTCTTCAACCCTAGATTTGATTTTTTGAGTTGGAACATGATGTTTTGGATGATATGATCATGATTTGTGAAGGATATACGTATGATTATGAGTTCTTATGAGTTATTATCGGATTGTTGGAGATTTTACTCAAGATCACTTTGAAGGTTGACTTAGAATTGGGATTGGCAATTTAATGTTATCGTAAACTCAATTTGAGTATTCCTATTGGATTATCGATTGTATTGATAGTGTTTTGGTGGATTGAATCATTCATTAGAGGTTGGTTTTCGATACAATCGGGATTAGTTGTTAAGGATGAGAGATTGTTTTCAAAGTGTTTGTCGAAATGCCTCAATGAGTTTGGATTTATTGTATCGACCTCTTGAATTGGTTATGATCGCTAGTGTACGTATATTAAGTGAGTTGTTGGTAATTGTGTTATTCAAGGTTGTTCGAGCGACCGATATCCCCATTAGAGACGTATGTTCGTGTGAAGACATTTCATCACCGGCGTTGTGTAAGTTAATTCTTACTCGGTTAAAGGGATATTCATTCCTTACGTTGTTGTTCATTCATACATGTAATTCACTCATAATATATCATTCATGTCGAGACTTATAATTATCAATTAATCATTCAATTCACGAGGAACGACGGTTCCAATCATTTCAATGAGCTACCATTCATTTCATTATTATTTCATCTCGGTAAGTCATTCTTGACCCTTGTCGGATTATTATTCATTAATGTTAATTGGTCACTTTTGTTCTTGTGGCCTTCTGGGTTCATATTGCGTGGCCGGGTGGGGATGTGTGGAATTTTTATTCGGGCATATGATAGTCATGTGATCGGGTTCACCGATGCAATGGACTGTGCACACGGTAACATGCCTCTGTGAGACTAATTAGGTACAAGGGCGTGTATATCCGGACACTCGTCTTGTGCACTTTCACATACCATTACGGGCGTACTATGATGCCCCTCTTCAGCTGGATTTCATAACTAAGATATGTAATTATGGTGATTGTTCAACTCTTGAGAATTATTGTTCTGTGTAACTGACCTCGTTGGGGATATTGTTTTTAGGTCATGGCAAGGCAAAAGCACGGGAGGAGAACGTTGATGGAGAGGAGTCCCAGTTATACTAGTAGGAGGCCCCAGTCTCTTCATTTCATTCATGTTTCCTTTTTATGTATTTTCCGCTGCACTTCCTTTTGGATTGTCATTTGTTCAGTGTTGTATATTTTATCTTCATATAAAATATACATGTATTCAGTGTTCCCTGGGTGTATTGTATTTAAAACTCCTCATCAGAGTAATTGATGATGTAATGTGGTTCGGTACTATATTTGTATTGTGTAATTCATTAACTTTCATTGACCTGGTGGGTCCCAGTCGGGGGTCCACGGTACTGTAATATCCGCCTAGTTTGGGATGTTACAGTTATTGCGTAAATTGGACGAACTTCATATAGCAATTAGAGGAAATAAAAATCCGAGTCACCAAATACTAAAATCCTAGAAAATCATGAAAGTGATAAATATCTAAATGCACCAAACTAGTTATTTTTTCATGGCATATTCATTCTCATATTGGGGATTCATATTGTTGCCATTATCCTCCACCATCTCAAAATGCATAGGTATCATGCTGCGTCCCTTCTCCATATATGTTGTAATAAACTTATTCAACTCTTCATCACTGCTCAATGGAACTAAAGCGGATCCTATAAGGGACTGTCCTTGGATCTTGGGTGTTTCTTCATCGGTTTCATATGTCTGAAATTCTACCATTATCTTCTTTAAAGCATCATTGAAATCAATATCTGAAGAGTCGAAGTCCCCTATACATCGTTCAACACCTTCTTTTTTGACGACGAGACATATAGTTTTTCTGAAAATTAAAAAGATAGTTTTGAGAATTTGAAAACATAATTGGGTCATGTGTGAACAATTAAAAACCTTAAATTTTTACCCAAATTCTGTGCGTGCATCTTCTTGTGGAGGTACATTATTGCAGTTCAATGGGACCATACTGAACCGTACCGGTATCATCATACGTCCATTTTCTGTGTATGTCTTGATGAAGTTCTTCAACTCATCATCACTTTGTAGTGGTTCCTAATCTTCTTTTGATATGGGCTTTCCTTCCAATTTTGGTTCTTCGTCTGATCTACTTTGTAATTCCATATTGCTCATTATCAAATTAAAATGTGCACGATAGTGTCATTTCTCAAGAGTCGATGCTTGAAATACAGTGTTCAACGTTTCCTCTAGCAACAATAAGGCAAACATCAGTTCTGCATAGAAGAATAAGTTTTTATGTTAACATCAAATGGTATTCAAAACAGTAGGCTAAATAGTTATTAACTTCATACCCCCGTTCTGCTTTATTATGTTCGCAATCATAGAGCAATGCAACCAACCTATGTCGTGTAGCAATAGAATCTTCATGTTTGTTTGTACAATGATGTAGTCAGAATACATTTAGTATAATTACGAATTTAGAAGTTACTTATAAATTATATAAAACATATTTTATTGAATATATAATAAATTGAAACGACATATTAGTCTCGCCATATATAAATCTTTTGTTCTACTGGGATGGTAAAATGCGAGTATATCCAGCAGAATTCATAAGTTTTACCTCTATTAATAGTCGATTAAAAGCCCCTGGAAACATATCATCAGAATTACGTACAAACTGCAATCGTAGCTGTAGCCAACAGATAATGATGAAAAATCAACACAATCGCTAATTGAAGATTAAAATTTTACAATAAGTTGCACATAATTGAAAGTTAGTAGAGTCGTACCTATTATCGTGTTACGGAACAGTAGAATGCACACATTTAAATGTAGACGTCCAATTAAAGTGCTTGAATGGTTTGCATTCCCAAAGTCTGACAACCTTCTCTAGTTGATCCACCTGAAAGCATACATGTTTCCGATTTTGGGATGTAAGAATAATTACACAAAAATTACTTAATAGTGTATGCTTTAACAAGTACATTACCACTAGTTTCGCTTTGATTTTCTGGGCTCGTCGCATACAGAAACATGATTCGTATCAAAAATCACAATCCTCTGCTTATCCATATCCAGAGTACACAAGTACCAATGATTTCCATCACATATTGGTATATTGATAGTCTTGCAGTGTATTGCTAGTGACCGAAAATGTTTGTTTGGACCAAAGACCGTCGAGTCTATTTTATTCGCAGTTATATGCGCCATCGATGCTAGATTCTACAATTTAGAAAAGGAAATATTAACATACTCTCCTGATTCAGGAGAACAAATATAAATAACATACATTAAAAGAAGTAGGAAGATTCCAGTGACGACTCATTTTTTCATCGAACTGTGTGTCTCTCCAAATGTAGAATGCGACATAGTCAAGAACCTGAAAAATATTGAAGAAGAATGAGTGAAATCCATTGAAAATATAGTAAATTGAAGGTACAGGAAATAATTAATAACAAAGAGAAAAATACTAATGTATGACCTACCGGTCCAACTTTTCGCAACGGAGTCAAAATATTTGCGCGGGTTAGAGGCTAGTTGTGCTCATCGAGTATAAAGTCAACCAGTGTAATCCTGAAAAAAATTAGAAGATGTAGAATCAAAGAGAGATAAATAGAATGATTATCATATATCTTAATTTAATTTCAAAATGATCCAACAATGGTTACTTATTGTTTATTCAACTTTGTTGCGAACATATATTCTATTATCGGATCCCTTGCAAGCATGTGATTGCAAACTATTTGAAAAATGTCACCTGTTCTGATGTATCTAATGCTTCCATTGCTCTTAGTTACCTCAATGTCATCAAATTCTAGCTTACGTGTTGTATGGTTATCGTACTGTGCTTATTCGACATTTAGTTCGAAGTCCTTATGATGCATTCTTTTTCGAGACAGTTTCTGAATTCCAATGCTCATAAGTCGGAACTGTTTTCCGCTAGCTGTTTGTGCCAAGGACTTTAAAGAACCAACAAACGGTTTAAGTTCTTTAATTAGATTGTGCAGCTCTTCATACTCAATGTTCTTGTCGTTTTCTATAGGCGATACTTGACTACCCATCAAGATGCTCATGCTTATCTCCATATTTGTCATTCGATGGTTCATCACGGCGTACTGATCAGCCAAAGACTTGAGCAATTGAGATTGTGACTGTGCTCCTGCCACCGTAGCTGGATTTGACTTTTTCGGTATTGTTTCTGAACTTTTATTCCTAGTAGTATTTGTGTTAAGTGGATATAGTACCCACTTCTGCAAAGTGATTTTCAAGAATGTGAGATGATAAATACATGTTTATTAGTCAAACTAAGAGCTCTTATTGCAAAAAAAAATAAAAAACAAAAAAGAAAAAACTGAGGAAATCAGTCAGGATTTTATTGTGAATGATTTGTTATAGCCCTATTTAACAAGATATCGCTGATTACAAAAATTGAACCCTAGATGGTTAGAACACTAACATTTATTCACTGGACGTCAGTTGGCTACCAACGACATAAATAACTTACAAAGTTGTTTTGGTATCCCCATCTCTCTGCGAACATTTGTTTAAGTTTATTAACCTCCGTTTGTTCCAATTGCTCGATGAGTGGGATTGTTGGGTCAAAAACGTTTCTATGTTCTGGATATGTGTCCACAAATACGGACAATAAGACCACCTGCACATTGTTAGTAAGTTATGAAATAATCGATTCATGTTCAACCTATGTAGTTGATTTTAGTTATGGTAATAATTACCTGAAGTAACAGAAGACACCCGGTTATGTATGACTGATTATGACTCTTGAATTTAATTATTCCCTCAACAAGCTTCTCCAGTATAAGTGTCCCCCAGTTATATGTTTGTATATGATTTAGATCAACAAGATACTCGAGGTAGTCCAAATTTAGCGCATTATCGTATCCAGGAAATAGCGTGGTTGAAAAGAGAAACATCATGTATAACACTTGAAAATCATTGCCACCATTACGAAAATCCATAACTTTTTGGGATAATTTGGTCAATCCCATGGGTCGGCCGTTGTTAGTAAATAATATACCATACTTCATCTGGCCTTCTGTAGATATATTATCCGTATTAATTACTTTTCCAGAACATGGAACACCAAAAATGGAGCGCACGGTTTCAGCAGTTATGTGGACTGTTTTACCATGCAATGATGCTTTTCTTGTGTGTGGATCAAAATTATTAATAAACCATATCAGAACTTTTTTGTCAAGCATACTAATATTAATCTGCGTCATAGATCCAAACCCAAGAGTTTTGATTGCAGCAATTTGCTCATTACTAAGCTTACGGTTTGCCTCTACTAGCTTTGGCAACGACGTTCGGTGAATGAATTTTGTGGCCGACTGCATCTTTTGTTTTCTTTCTTTCGATGACATTTGAGTAACACCTGGTGTGAACCCTGTTTTCTTTGTAGGTGGAACGTGTATGTTGTCCGAAGACATAAACTGCAACTAAGATGGCAGAACAAACAAGGATGTATCAGCTTATTCTATCCGTTTTAAATGCTTGGTTAAATAAAACATAAAATTACTCCTGATTTTTTATTTAATTATAGCAAGAGTCCCATATTTTTGTAATATAACAAAGAGCCACATTAACATATATTTCGTATCCGGTTTTATGCTTTCCAGAAGATTTTGTTTTCGTTTTTCAATTTTAAGACTGCTACAATAATGGTGTAAAATCTATTTCACGAGTTGTGTAAAAAAATATAAAATTACACCTGACAAAAAGAAACCCTTATTTTTTTAATATTACAAAGAGACCCAGTATATAATATATAATCTATAAGTGTCCTGTTTTATGACTTTCGTATTTCCAAGATGGTGTCTAGAATTTGTTAAACGTGTTTTGTTAAAGAATAAAATATAAAATTTTCTTGAATATTGGTTTAACAAGTGAAAAAACCAGAATTTTTTTGAAATTAGAAAATAGACATTCAATCTTTTACTTGCATGTTTTGTGGATTTATAAGATTTTTTTATTATTTTACAACTTGTTTGGTTAATTAGAAAATTTGGAATAATCTATGAGTTTTGGTGTAATTACAAAAAGAAACCCGCAAGATGATAAAATAATGAAGTATCATGTTAGGAAAAATCAAATATGCACACGATTTTTCCTTTTGGCAGATGTTAATGCATATGGAAGTAATCTTTTGATATATTTGTTAGGTTTATGTTGATCAACGACATGGGCGTAATAAATAAAATCATACCTTACCTGATGAGGAGACCGACTAATTCCGTTGGAACCTGGAGAAGTCAATTGTTGCTTGGAGAAATTAATGAACAGACGACCATGGAGAAATTTATATCGATTGAGTTGTGCTCAAAGTCCTTGCACTACAATTGCTTAAATAACCAAAGAAACATTCGAATCCTATTCTAACTAGGAAATAATAAAATAATATAAGATAAATTAAAGAGTCCAATTCTAATTGGACTCTAGTCTTAGTCCCAGGTTTTTTTTATGTCTTTCTTTTTTTGTAAAGATTGACATGATTATGGTATGAAAAATCCTAATGATAATAGTACTCTAGTATGGGTCACTTTTTTTTTTTTGGTAAATATTTGTACTTTTAGACAATATTATCATTAGACTAGTTTGATTTCCACATTTTTGTCAATTTTGACCAAAAAAATAAAGTGTGTAAATTTTGAAGGATGGATATAGTAATGTGAATACGAGAGAACTATAAGTGTCGCAGCCCCTAGGGCACCTTCTCCGTTGAATTAGGTTAAATGGCGAACAGACTAGTTAGGAACTAATGACAAATTTGTAAACTCGCAAATGTACGAATCGTTTTGTAGGTAGTGACAAGTAACTCCGAGGTCAATTTCTCAAGGAGTTGGAAACGGTTTAAAGTTCAATTTCCTTTAGCAAATAGTTGAATCGCACGACGATAGCAAAGTAAATATAAACACCGTGCATAATCCGATTGAGAGGTATGATCACGTTAAAAACTACGAATTTAAAGGTGCGGTCCGGATGTGACCGACTAGTATAGAAAAATAACTAAAAATTTCAGTTGTTAACTTATGCATACAACAACAATTGAGAAAATATTATTATCAATGTGCAAACCAAAAAAAACAGACAAAAAAGGACATACATATAACCGATTAATATAGAAAAATAACTAAAAATTTCAGTTTACACATCGGAGGCAATAAGTTAAAATTTCAGCTTTCACATCGGAAAAAAGGGAACATTTCATCTTCAATAAAAAGCAAGTGCTCTCCACGAAGAAAAATCCAGGTTCTTTAATAAAAAACACAAAACGCAACAAGATAGTTCACCAAAGGAACGACCGTTCAACAATACGAAAGAAGATAGGCCAAAGAAATCATTCTCATGACATCCATATCATCAAACAAAAACCTTGAGGCTAGATTTTAAAAAAAAAAGAACCATATCTCCACTTTTTAGCTCGGAAGTTGTAATAGGAGCCATTCACAACTCAGAGGTACTGCATACATAGAAAAGAAGCACAAGAAAACCGATGTGTCACATAAAACCAAGCAAGTGCAAGACAAAACCAAGCAAGTGTGGTTCTCTTAGAAAGTAGATAAACATAGCAGTATTTAGAGAAATCATCAATGAATGTGATGAAATAAACATTACCACAGATAATTTGTTTTCTAAATGGACCACATATGTCTGTATGTATGACCTCTAAAGGTGGTTTACTTCTCTGTTAAGTTTTCTTTCTTAGATTTGTTATATTGCCTTTGAAACATTCCACACAATCTTGTAAATCAGAAAAGTCTATTCACTAAAGACATTATTTTTAACTAAAATTTTTAGTCTCTCTTTTGATATGTGGCCTAGTCTTTGATGCCATACATATGCAGAATTCTCATTTATCTTGGGTCTTTTAACACCAATCATGGTATTACCTGACATGTTATTGTTATCCTCAACAAGAGATATTTCTTGTTGATTCTGAGAACAAGTAAGCTGTAAGTAGTCATTATTAATAACACCAGAACCAGTCTGAACAGAATCTCTGCAAACTTTTATTCCATTTATATCAATATAAAGACTAAAACCACACTTGACTAAACGAGAAACAGAAACCAAGCAAATATAAGATAGCGAATTGACCAAAATCAAGCAAGTGCAAGACAGTCTATGCAGCATGGACTCGACAAGAGACGCAACCCAAAATGGTTTTTTCTGATTACATACACACACGCACAAGCACGCTCGTATACACACACACATGTGCTCTCACCAGTGTTTTCAAAGGCGCCAATTTGCGCGCTACATTGCGCGCTATTGCGCAAATAATTTCAGCAACGAAAAAAGCAAGGAAAAAAATGAAAGTAAGAAAAAAAATAGCGACCAGTCTGAACCAGAATCGAGCGGAAAAAAACAAGGAAAAAAAAAAGAGAAGCGCGACCAGTCTGAATCAGAATAGAGCGGAAAAAAGCAAGAAAAACAAGAAAAAAGTAGTTATGTAGCAGTAGATTATATGACAATCTCTTCCATTTTGCAATGGAATTTTATTGCCATATAAGACAAAAAAATGCAAATCAAGAAGTCGTCTATCAGCTCGCACAATCTTCAACACAAATCTTCCCAAGACAGAAATGCAATGAGAACTTACGTCAATCGGCCAAGCCACAACCCGAAATGTTTGTATATTGAGGATGAATATTAACAACTATCTTAGACCAAGATAAAAAATCAGATTGACAGTTTATAGTTAAAAGGCTGCCTGCACAGACACTGCAGGTCATATAACTTCGTAACTACTTTGTTTTAGAAAATTGGGAATATATAAAAATGTAATGCATGATGAAACAGATATTCACATATTTGCATACAAGAATAAGATGCAATACACGATAGAAAAAATCCATAACACATGAAGTTCAACTTACCCACATATTCCACATTTTTGCCTTTTATTTGCAGGTGCTCCTCTAGACTTTATTTTTTGCGGGTCACGAACATTGTACCTTTTTACGGACTCAATATTTTCATCAACCTCATTCGCCATTTCAAATTCATCTTCAAATACACAATTGTTATCCTCAGAACATTCGGCCTCAACATCTGTTGCTAGATTTTGCAAGCTCTTAATATAATTTAGGGTCCTTGATTCAAACTTCGAGGCGTGAAGGCATAAGTTAACGAACTCTTGATAGACACGAGTAAACCTCATACGTTGTTTATCCTCTACCGGATACACATTTATAAATCTAGCTCTAAGATTATTTCCAATTCATGTAGTCCATCTACCGAGAATACATGAGGAAGGGATTTCTATTAGCCGCATACACTTGTGTTGGCCACTAAGTATACATGATACAGCTTGGAAAGTATTTTAAACAACAAGCTGTATGGTTTTCAAATCTGAGTGCGTAGCGGAAGTCTTTAATACAGTAAGTTGCTGAGGATACAATAACTCGGTGTACAGTGTATACTTAAATAATCACAATTAATAAAATAATAAAGGCAGAAGGTAAATAGCACAATATTTAAAGAGGTTCGAGGTAAACCCCTCTACGTCCACTGGTCTTCCACACAGGAGTAAAAAGTTTATTATAATTACTGCGTACACAACTACGTAATTATAACCAAACCTAATCAATATATCGTTCACATAGATTGATATAAAGATCTTAGCTTTCAACCGTTCACACAGATTGGTTTGAGCTAACACGTGACTGGATTCTCCACACACAGTTCTGAAGCTTCGTCTTCTTCAATGCAAGTCCATCACACACAGTTCCGGAATAGCAAGGTTTCTCAGTCCACACAGGGCTGATGGGTTTGTTCAAGGGTTAGAACAATATTTGAACAACAGCTTTGACTTTATGAGCTTATAGCTGATGATGTGTTGTTCACGGTTTGAGCACTGTATATCTCTTCTATCAGAATAGCAGAAAGCTTTGGGAGATATGTTTTGCTCTGAATATTCGTGTAAGCACTTGTTGGTTTGTAAGTCATGTGTATGTATGAATCTGTCGATGATCTTCAAACTATGGAGATATATATAGCCTCTGAAATATATCCGTTGAGCAAGATTCTGCGACAACTTGATATTTGACTTGAATAGACTGAGATCCGGATATTGCGGGATTTGAAGATCTTCTGATGACTTACAGTATTTAAATACTTTATCATTTAGTATTTAAATACTTCTTTATCAAACGGGACTTGACTTCTAGCGAATACTGAAGATTCCTTCTTGTCCTATTTGAGGGCTGTATGGAAGGATTGCTGCATTGATATTTTGAGATAGCTTCCATACTTAGCTTTGCGGGACTCTTTGCTGTATGATAGATTTACTGTATGGTTTGGACTTCGAGAAGTCTTCGATACAGGTTGATACTTGATCAGCTTTTCAATACAGCTATTGGCGGTATGCAGGATTTGGCATATTGTCAAAATATTCTGACAATATGATCGATACAGGGTTTGTTTAACCCAACAGCATCGATACAGGGTTTTTGTTATCCCAACAATTTCCCCCTTTTTGATAATTTGCCAAGTCCTTCCGAGTCTTCCTTTTAAAACCTTATGATGTTATCCGAACATCCTTGATGATGCCAAAAGTTTGACACTTAGCGGTTTGAAGTAGGGCAGACTTTTTGGTCTTCTTTAGAATGTTCTGGCCTTCGGCATTTGGCTTAACACTAAGAAATGCTCGCAGGCAAGTTCAGCTTTTATCAAAAGAAAGTTACATTTGAAAACTTATGATTGGCGCGCAGGCACAATCTTACATTGTTTTCTACATGCATACAACTTAAACTATGAACTGTTCGCAAACAAGTTCTTACAGTTTGTGTATGAGATAAGTTTCATAATATGAATACAGTAAGAATAAATAAAGTGACTGTAAACATATAATAACACAGTAGATTATGAGTTGTAATCTTTCAAGACAGGCAAAAATTTTATTGATATAGAAATGAAGTGTACAAAATTTTGCTGTTCTGAAGATAAGATTACAAAATTATAATACAAGGAAATTTAACTCATGTAGTCTGAATGCCTCCATGACCTTTTTGGGTCATTCTTGGTGTTTTTCCACCAGTTTTGATGTGCTTCCCTGTCTCGATTATGATAAATGGATCGACCTTCATATGATTTATCGAAGACAAGGATCCAATCCTCTGGGTGGGTAAGAAAGTCACCATTCTTGTGCTTTGATTTCATCTGCAGATGTAGCGGGAGCGTTCCATCATCCAGTTTCGTCTTGAATTCCTCTGCGGCTTCCTACACCGTTCTGCATCTATTGAAAATTGAGGACTCCCTAATAAGTACAACAAAGTATCTTAACAGTTCATTTCTCCTCCAGTTCTTGATCTCTGCAGCGGTAGGTTGTCCGTCTGTCGGGAGGTACATAAATTGCGGCTTTCGGACTAGGCTTTTCCAAGGATACTTAGGATCCTGGAATTCTGGCCTGTCTCCCTGTATCCTAACGTTCGGCGTTGAGATATTGGCTATGAGTGATGGAGTCTTCAAACGGAGCTAAAAACTCTTTCTCTTGCTCCAACCTCGTTCTCATAGCGGCTTCCCTTGCTTCTTCCCCCTTTTTGGCGTCATCAAGGTATGACACCTTTTCATCAAGACGTTCTAGGATTTGCAAAGCGGCATCCTGTTTCGTCTCAATATTAGACATTCTCTCAACAAGGGAGGAGAGAACCTGTGACATATATTTAATGTTTTTGTCATGGGCTCGCAGTTGGGGACTGGATTCGATCAGAGCAGATGTTGTCTTGGCCTCAGCCACTCGTAACTTTGATTGCTCTTCTCTCAGGATCTGCTCCTGTTTTTCTTGCAGTTGGCTCAGGGCCTGCTTGAAGACGTGTGGCAAGACAGTGAAGGCTTCTACCACTCGAGAGACTTCATGCTTCAGTCCGGTCATTTCTTCAATGGCAGATGTGTGTATCCAATCAAGAGCTTTTTCTACAGTGTAGAGCATTGACTGCGTCCTGAATAAAGACAGTTTGGAGGCCAAGAGCACATAATCGCTCTTTTCTTGCTGCAGTGCTGGGAGAGTCTGGCTGGGAAAAGTCCTCGACTCCATTTAACCTTCTCAAATTCACATTAGGGCGTGAAATGAGTTGGACATCCTCAGGTAGAACAACATCATCGGATTCCAAGGTGGTTGATGGGGCGGGAGTAACTGTTTCTGGTTCGGCAACAGGGGGTGCTGCATCCTCGTGCGTCGAAGTGGCTTATAAAGACATGGATACAGGAGGGACCAATTCCTCCTGCTGTCTCTCAGCATCCGCCTGCTCCGGCAGAGGGACTGATTCCTCTTGCTGGATGGCGCTAGATCTTTCTCGGCGGGGGCGACTACAGGTACCTATTGCGAAACATGTTGTTCCTTCGCGACATGAGGGACTGAATCCTCATTGTCGGGAATAGTGTCTTGCTGTGGCGAAGGGGGCGACTGATGAGTAGATGTACCTTCATCTCTCTTTGCTTGGGCTTCCTCACGACTCATCCGCAAACCAGCCTGGAGTGCGTCGTCATCGTCGTCGGAATCAGGATCGGACTTTGGACTATTGGGAGATTCCATGGACGAAGCTTTCCCTTTCCTTCGAGCTTCAGCCTTTTCAAACAGATGGCTCTCAATAAGCTCCTTAACGAATAGGTTGTCCCATTGGATCAGGACAACAATTTCTTAAGTGTCCGTCACTTCCAAAACAAATTTTTCTTCGTTATTCCACTCACTCCAGTTGTACAGAGTTTCGTACGGAGCAAGTATGTAGTTCTTCCATTGGAGAAACCGTTCGAAAGATTGTTCGATTTGCATGGAAAGCAGGGTCTTGGAAATAATTATGTCCGGGGAGGGGCTCCGTACAGCGCCTGGGTTCGCTGTAGGAATGGGTTCCTCTACAGGTGTGGAATCCTGTATCGGAGTGGGATTCCTTACAGGGGATGGTACCCTGAAGGAATATGGATCCTGAACGGGTGTAGAATCCCATATAGGAGAGGTAGCTTTTGGCTTCGTAAAGGGAGCTGACTCGCCAGAGTCTTTAAAGTTGGCAGATGTCCTAGCATCCGTCGTAGCCGCCAAGGGCTCGGGATCTACTGTATCGACAGTAGCGGGCATCTCTTCCACAGGGGTTGGGCCCTGGGGAGTTGATCAGTGGGTTGAGCCACGAGAGGAGCATTCTCGGAGGGTTCTATTGCTTTAACTTTTGTAAGCCTCCTTAGCTTCCTTTTCGGCTTCTCAACAGCAACTGGAGTTTTGCTGTGAGATCTTTTTCTCTTCTTCGATGATTCAACACTTTGGGACTTAGAAGAAATGTCTCTCGGATCTGCAGATAGCGGCAAATTTCGGATAAAAGGTCTGTTGGCAATCAGGATGCTCTGGTTGAAGGCAGTAGGCCTGACGCCTCCTAAGAATATCCGTGAACTGATCTTCTTTGCCTCTGCGGTTTGCGGAAGTCCGCACTTTGTCAAAATATGGTTTAAAAACAAACCAAACGATTTCTTCTGCGAAGCAGGCTTAGACACCTCTTCCTGCAAACACTTAAGGATGATTTGACACCAATTGACCTTCTCGCAGGTCATTATCGCGATAATCATCCTAAACCTGAGACTGGTGCACATCTCAAAAGCAACTGTTCGATTCTCAATAATACGGCAACAAAAATCATGTAAGTAAACAAAAGGTAAACAAAAATTTTTCTTATGGCAAGTGGTATGAACCACTTCCACCGTTGCTGAACCGGTGAATAAGCCATAGTACTGAGTCAACAGTTCTTGGGACCCAAAGGTATCAAGTTCTTCCATAGTCAGGCCATCAGCAGGTAGCCTGGAGATGTTCTGGAGAAGCTTTTGGTCAACGCAGATCTCCACTCCGCGGATAACGGCTGTGATGTCAGCGACATGACCTCCCTGAGCTAGTGACAGAAAACGAACTACAATGTTGAGGTAGAATTCCTCAACCAGATGAGCGTCATATTTTTTGGCGGTGTGGCTCCCAAAGCGGTAGAGGCCTTGCTGACGGATTCTTGTAATGACGACCTCCATGGCATCAACGTCATCACCTTCAGCGTCAATGCATTCCAGTACAACAGATCTGGAGAAGATCCGTCCATATTGAGTGATTTCTTGAGAGAGGAAGATGTCTGGGTAGACTCCATTGATGATTTCTCAAGTAACGGTGAAAAAGATTCAAGAAAAATGTTGTAAACACAGAAAAATCTTCTAGGCTGAATGCTCGAGTGCTCTTAAATTATGCAGAAGGCGTAAAGAGCCTCAAATGGCATTTACAGTCCTTTTATAGTAGGCGGCGAAGAAGGGTTTTCAGAGAACGAATGGTCAGATTTAAGGGATGGGAACCGGTGTTTAAAATGAACGGTCACGATGGACTGAGTGTAATTGGTACACTTATCCATTTAATTTTAAAATAGGAGCGGGTCCCACTTCTGACATTTCATATTACCCTTAATACCTGAAACAGTAGTATTAAATATTAAACAATTTGAAACATCGCGGCTATTAAGATTCGATTGTCCAAATGTCGTGTAAGGCATTTAATGTAAAAGACGTTTGACATGAAAACAGGGCACGTGGACAAAAATTGTTTTTAAAATGAAATATTATAATATATAATGAATCGATTTCCCATAGTATGTGCTGTATCCGCGATGATACAGCGTTCCCCCTTAAAAGGTACATAAAGATTTCAATTCCATACAACAACTTTTGGATTAATGCTGTATTCATGGGTCATACTGTATTCCCCCTTAATTATTGCACACGTCAGCTGTAGGATGATTCATATCGCTTTGTTCCCTACAGTGTTGTATTGAAGGCTCTGAGTGTACATATAATTAATGGTGTATACAGTATTCTTGGGTCTTACAGCATTCCCCCTCAATTGTTGAGTAAAAACAGTAAATACTTACAGGGAGTCAGGATGTAGCAATCCCAATTCTTGTCAAAGCATGTTGAATCTTGTTGTGTCGAGAGGCTTGGTGAATATGTCGGCCAACTGGATATAAGTATGAACTTTTTCCAGCCGAACATCCTTGTTCTCGACATGATTCCTGATGAAATGATGCTTCATGTTGATATGCTTAGTGCGCGAGTGCAATACAGGGTTGTGCATTATTGCAATTGCACTCGTGCTATCGCACATGATGGGCGTTTACTTGGCTTCAATTCCATAATCTGACAACTGTTGTCGCATCCAAAGGATATGCATACAGCAACTACCAGCAGCATAGTACTCTGATTCAGCCGTGGAAAGTGAGTTTGCCAATTGCTTCTTGCTGAACCAAGACACAAGTCTAGGTCCAAGAAAGTGACAAGTTCCACTTGTACTCTTCCTATCTAGCTTGCAGCCTCCGAGATCCGAGTCGCTGTAGCTAACTAAATCGAATCCGTCTTCTTTAGGATACCATAGTCCTACATCGACTGTTCTTTTAATATACTTCAGGATTCATTTAGCTGTATTGAAGTGTGATTCTTTAGGTGCTACTTGATATCTCGCACACACTCCTACAGCAAACTGGATATCGGGCCTGCTAGCCGTTAGGTACAGGAGAGAGCCAATAAGCTTCCTGTAGAGTGATTGGTCAACCGGCTTTCCGGCTTCATCAGCACTAATTTGCATGGATGTGCTCATGGGGGTTGGCGATGATTTGGAAGTGTTCATTCCAAATTTGTTGAGAAGCTCCTTGCTGTATTTTTCCTGGTTGATAAAAATACCTATAGGCAACTGCTTTACCTGCAAACCTAGGAAATAACTAAGTTCTCCCATCATACTCATTTCAAATTTACGTTGCATAAGATGAGAAAACCTTTGACACAAAGCAAGGTTAGGTGAACCAAAAATTATATCATCTACATATATTTGCACCATTAGAAGGTCATCACCTTCTTGTATTTTGAACAAGGTCTTGTCCACAGCTCCTTTCTCAAATCCATTATCGGTTAGATACTGGGACAGGGTCTCGTACCATGCTCTAGGGGCTTACTTAAGTCCATACAGTGCTTTCCTTAGCCTATATACTAGGTCTACGCCGTATGTGTAGGCAAACCCTGGTGGTTGTTCAACATAAACTTCTTCGACAAGGTCTCCATTTAGGAATGCACTTTTGACGTCCATTTGGTATACAATGAAGCTTTTATGGGCGGCAAAGGCTAAAAATATCCTATTAGCTTCTAGTCTGGCTACAAGGGCAAACGTCTCATCATAGTCTATGCCTTCTTCCTGTCTATAGCCTTGGGTGACTAGCCTTGATTTATTCCTTATTATGAGTCCATTTCGATCCTTCTTGTTTCTAAATACCCATTTGGTACCAATTACTGATTGATGCGTAGGTCTGGGTACAAGATACCATACGTTGTTTCTTTCGAAACCGTTAAGCTCTTCTTCCATAGATGTTATCCAATGAGAATTGTTGAGAGCTTCTATGGTAGAAACAGGTTCGGACTGGGCTAAGAATACAGCAATAGTACACATATTGAGTCTTCTAATCTCGGATTGAGATTTCCATTCAGGGAATGGTGATATCTCAGTATCTGGTTCTTCTTGTGCACACAGTACATTTCCTTGTGTACTCTGTATTCTCCTACGGGTAGTAACACCAGCATTAATGTCTCCAATGATCAGCTCTTGCGGGTGATCTCTCAACCATATTCGGTCGGGTTCTAATTCGGGGTCCCGTATTGTATCTTGAGTTGCTGTAGTTTCGGCTTCACCTTGTATAGCATCGGCTTCATCTACGTCGATTCTTACAGCTGCGGGGTTGATTTCTAGGTCAACAACAGGTTCTATGGGAGTTGGTGGATCTAAAATGGAAAGTTGGTGGATGTTCTGAGTAACAGCTTCTGCTCCTGTAGGGTCATGGTGAGGTTCGTCGAACACTACATAAACCGATTCCTTGATCGTCAGGTTCCATTTATTAAAGATCCTGTAAGCTTTGCTGATGGAGGAATATCCTACAAATATTCCTTCATCCGACTTCACATCGAAGGTTCTAAGTTGATCCTTTCCATTGTTCAACACATAGCACCTGCATCCAAAAATGTGAAAATACGAAACTAGCGGAGTTTTGTTGTTCCATACCTCATATGCTGTTTTGTTGTGGTGCTTGTTGAAGATATAGCGATTTTGAGTATAACATGCTGTATTGGTTGCTTCGCCCCAGAAATGCTGTGGCAACTTGCTTGCGGCAATCATTGTCCTTGTTGCTTCCTTCAGCGTCCTGTTCTTTCGCTCGGCAACACCATTTTTTGAGGTGTACGGGAAGCTGAGTATTCATGCTGTATCCCATTTTCCGAACAGTATTGCTCTATAAAGCGGTTAGTAAATTTTGTACCTCTGTCGGAACGAATGGACATGATACTCGATCCTTTTTCATTTTGAAGCTTTCTCAGGAGCTCGGGCAGCTTTGATGTTGTTTCCTTCTTCTTGCTTAGGAAAATTGTACAAGTATGCCTGGAATAATCATCAACAATAACGAGACAATATTTCTTACCTCCCAAACTTACCGGGTTTACAGGACCATAGAGATCCATATGTAGCATTTCCATAATTCTGTGGGTTGAAAGGTAGGATTTTCTCTTCAGGGTGGACTTGATTTGCTTGCCTTTTTGACATGGTCCACATACACTGTCTTTTTGGAATGATACATTTGGCAATCCTCTAACCAGTCCCTTTCTTGAGAGCTTGTTTATCGTCTTGAAGTTAACGTGTGACATCCTCTTGTGCCATAACCAGCTTAGATCTTCAGTGCCTTTGGCAACAAAATAAGGAATTGTGGAGCTCGTAGGCATCCAGTCAGCAATATACATATTACCTGATCTGCTTCCTGTGAGCACAACTTCATTGGTCAGGATGTTCTTGACTCTACAATGATCTATATAGAATTTCACCGAGAACTGTTTGTCACAGAACTGGCTAATACTAAGTAGATTGTACTGTAAGCCTTCAACATGAGCTACATCGGTGACTTTGAATTTTCCGACAAAAAGGTTTCCTTTTCCTCTTGTTCTTCCTTTAGATTTATCACCGAAGCGCACTTTTGGACCGCGACCTTCTACGAAATATGATAGCTTGCTTCTATCTCCTGTCATATGCCGGGATCATCCGCTGTCGAAGTACCATATGTCCTTCTCCAAAATGTCCTGTAGCAAACAAATTAGGTAGATTTAGGTCCTCTTTGATTGTTGAGTCTGTGAATGTTAGTGCTTTTTGGTATCCAAATTTTCTTCACAGCAATTGGCTTACTGTAGGTTACATTTGGTACAGTTTTGCGGTATCTACGTGGGGCATGTACGTAGTTACTGTATCCATGATAATCATTATGCATGTAAAAATTGGGGTTATTATTATTAATCCAGTACTTATGCCGTCTCGGAGGTGGAGCTATTTTCTTTGGCCTTACAGCTTGCCTTCAGGGTTTCTAGTTAGATTCCCAAAGCTGTTGTCGATGCTGTGCGAACACCTGCTTTCTTGATGGATAATGAGGCTCCTGTATCCAGTACCTAGGCGTGCTGTACTGACAGTACTGCCGTGTGGGCCTTTGGTATTTGGATACAGCCTTCTTTCTGAACGGCTGTTGGTGTTGTTGATATGCTCGGTGAGCATGCTGTTGCGTGCGCCTTATAGGTTGGAATGGCTTATGATTCCGCTGTCTCGAATAGGATTACGGGGGCGGAATGACAGCCTTTGCTTTTCGCAGAGCAGCAGGTTCCTTCACAGGACTAGGAGTTTCTTCCGATACAGGAATGTGTTCCACAGTCCTGACAAACACAGTACTAGTTTTCCCTTTGTTGGAAAATGAGCTGTATCCTAAGCCACTTTTATCATGAGCATGTTGCCCAGTGCTCAGAATTTCTTCCATTCTTTTAGATGATTTCTCGAAAGATTTCAGAATGGTCTCAAGTTCGCCTTCTCGCTTTTCGAGAGTATTAAATTTTGCTTGAAGTTGAACAAAATCATTTGTCTTGCTTTCATTTTGAGACTTAGTCTCACTTAGTTCATGAGCAAGTTGATGATTGCTCACCACGAGTTTTTCATGCTCGACCTTGCTGTTTTCACAATCAATTGACATATTTTCATAGTTCATCTTCAGCAAGTCGTTTTCTTCTTTCAGCTCTCTGTTGGAAAGTTGAAGCTGAATGTTTTCATTTTTCAAAGTCTCGTGAGATTTTTGAATATTCTTAAATTCATTCATCATGTTTTCGAAAGTATGCGATGCATTTACTGGAATAATTGAGGTTGAGATTACCTCATCATCGCTATCTTCTTCTTCCGGAATGTCCTTTTCCATAAAGCACATATATGCCTTATCTTCGAATTCATCGTCAGATGAGTCACTTTCAGTGACTACCTGAAGACATTCTTCGGATTTGGATGGTGCGGGGGAGGCTTCTGATTATCCTATCAGTGCCTTGAGCTTGTTTTTTCAAGCACGTCTTTGTTCATCCCTCTCTTGTTGCTCGGCTTCCGGCAACCTTTGAACTTTGGGATGAGGACATTTGTTTGCATAATGTCCTGGTTTCCTGCAATTATAGCACATGTTAGCGTCGCCAGAGGAGGTTTCAGTACTTACCTTGTGAACAGGCTTGGGCCTGTAGGGAGTCTTTCCAGACTGCCTGGTGAACTTTTTGAACTTGTGCATGAGGAGCGCCATTTCATCTTGCGATAGGATGTCGTCGTCGCTGCCAGCATTCTTGTAATTAGGCTTTGATGGGCTGGGCATGCTGTGTCGACGGTTGGATACAGCGGCTAAGGCTGTAGTCCTAGCAGGAGATTCTTCAGCTTTCTCTCTCATGTCTATATCGTACTCAAATGCTTTGAGGTCAGAAAAGAGATCAAAAGTAGATATTTTACTAAGATTACACGACACACGCATAGCTGTGGTCTTAATGTCCCATCGGGTATGGAGAGATCTGAAATTTTTTAGGTTTTTCTCCCTTTGAGTATAAATTTTGACCAAAGCTTCAAGTTCACCAACAATTCCAGTGAATCTGAGGTCAAGTTCCTCAAGTGTTTCAGTTGGTTTCATTTCAAAAGATTCAAATTGCCGAGTTAATTTTGAAATCTTGTTTTCTTTTGAGAGCTCAGTTCCCTCACAAATCAACTTTAGTTTATCCCAGATATCCTTGGCTGATTTACAGCTCTTTACCTTAGAGAATGTGCATTTCTCAAGGGTGACAAACAGCGCATTCTTCGCAATATTGTCGAGGTTGGTGCGCTTTCTTTCGTCAGAAGTACATTGTTCGCGCTCTTTTTCAAGCATCTCAGCATGAGCTTGGCCTTCAATCCTAAGGGCCGGATTTACATTCATTATCTTGATGGGGCCATCCTGTATTACAAAGATCATCTCTTCGTGCATTGCTGCAAGATGAGCCTCCATCCTGATTCTCCAATCATCAAACTCATTAATAGAGAACATAGGAACTTTGTTGATCATTGATGTATCCATATGAGAATGTAGGAATGAAAAAGACCGTTTTATAAAAATAAGTGATTTTGGATCTGACTCAGTTAAAAATACGACTGATTCCTTTTAGAATCAACCGTTCCGATACCACTTGTTGGCCACTAAGTATATAGGATACAGCTTGGAAAGTGTTTTAAACAACAAGCTGTACGGTTTTCAAATCTAAGTCCATAGCGGAAGTCTTTAATACAGTAAGTTGCTGAGGATACAGCAACTCGGTGTGCAGTGTATACTTAAATAATCACAATTAATAAAATAATAAAGGCAGAAGGTAAATAACACAATATTTAAAGTGGTTCGAGGTAAACCCCTCTACGTCTACTGGTCCTCCACATAGGAGTAAAAAGTTTATTATAATTATTGCGTACACAACTATGTAATTATAACCAAACCTAATCAATATATCGTTCACACAGATTGATATAAAGATCTTAGCTTTCAACCATTCACACAGATTGGTTTGAGCTAACACGTGACTGGCTTCTTCACACACAGTTCTGAAGCTTCGTCTTCTTCAATGCAAGTCCGTCACACACAGTTCGGAAATAGCAAAGTTTCTCAGTCCACACAGGGCTGATGGGTTTGTTCAAGGGTGAGAACAATATTTGAACAACATCTTTGACTTTATGAGCTTATAGCTGATGATGTGTTGTTCGCGGTTTGAGCACTGTATATCTCTTCTATCAGAATAGCAGAAATCTTTGGGAGATATGTTTTGCTCTGAATATTCGTGTAAGCACTTGTTGGTTTGTAAGTCGTGTGTATGTATGAATCTGTCGATGATCTTCAAACTCTGGAGATATATATAGCCTCTGAAATATATCCGTTGAAATAGATCCGTTGAGCAAGATTCTGCGACAACTTGATATTTGACTTGAATAGACTGAGATCCAGATATTGTGGGATTTGAAGATCTTCTGATGACTTACAGTATTTAAATACTTTATTCTTTAGTATTTAAATACTTCTTTATCAAACGGGACTTGACTTCTAGCGAATACTGAAGATTCCTTCTTGTCCTGTTTGAGGGTTGTATGGAAGGACTGCTGTATTGATATTTCGAGACAGCTTCCATACTTAGCTTTGCGGGACTCTTTGTTGTATGATAGATTTATTGTATGGTTGGGATTGCGAGAAGTCTTCGATACAGGTTGATACTTGATCATCTTTTCGATACAGCTATTGGCGGTATGCAGGATTTGGCATATTGTCAAAACATTCTAACAATACAATCGATACAGGGTTTGTTTATCCCAACAGCATCGATACAGAGTTTTTGTTATCCCAACAACTTGAATGCACAAAATAAATGTAGGCATGGTATCCCATCAGACTCCAGCATTTGACAATTACATATAAATTTCCCGCTGTCCAAATCAATCTCGACAGACCATATTTTTATTCTGTTTGAACTATAATGGACAAATGAGTAGTAGAACTGACGATTCACTCTATTACATGAACGGTCTACCACAAGTCCTCGTTCTTCAAATATTTATGCTTGGACAACAGGGAAGACATCCTTCGTATAAACAGACGACGCATGCTTGTGAAATCTCTATAGCTAGCCTTGCTTTAATCGTGGTTTGTATCTTTCTGAATCTTCCTGAGCTTTTAGAAATGAAGATCTAGATTTACCAAGGATACGATGATAATGCTTTATAAATTCTGTTATCTTGTAACCAGCCTTTCCCTGTTGTTTAAAAAGAGCATTCAATGACTCGACTCTCTGTGTGGTCCTCATCAATCCCATAAAATGTCCACGAAAAAATGCCTCACCCCAATGTTCTTTCTTAGCATATGTCTCTAAATCCACGGATGGACTGAAACACCATGATCATCAATCAATTTGACCCACTTTTCCTCAAATTTCTCAATTGATAAATTTTTCGTCAATAACCTACTAAAAGCACCACAGAATCCACGTTCTTTTACATTCTCGGTGCAGTTTCGCTGTAAATGCCAACTACACAATCTGTGCTTTGCATTTGGAAACACTTCTTCAATTGCTGCACACATGGCGGCATCTTGGTCGGTCAACACTGACACCGGAGCTTTATCTCTCATTGCTTCAAGAAAATCTTTTAACAACCATTTATACGACTCAATGGTCTCATTAAACATTATAGCAACACCAAAAACAATATTTTGTTAATGGTTGTCTACATCCGATAAAATTATCATAGGAAAACGGTAGGTATTGGTCTTATATGTAATGTCGAATACAAGCACATCTCCAAACTGTTTATATGCCTTCCGCGAAAGCCGGTCAGTCCAAAATAACTTAGTGAGTGAGTTATCTCTCCGATTTCATATTTGAAAAATATATTTGGATCTAAGATACTCATTCCATCTAGTAGATGCAATGCGGTGTGTGCATCACCATCACGAACACTCTCCTGCCTCTCCCTATATAAAAATTATAAGCATCATAAACGACAGATTCCCGCCATTAACGTGCTCCAAAAAATCTACACTCTGACAGGTTCGGAAACCAGATTCATTGAATAAGCTCAAAAGAGTCTTATCAGGTGCTGATATGTACCTAGAAAAACACAACATACCTGTAAAAATACAGTACAACATAAAGTGCAAAGTTATACATGTAAAAATAAACATTCACAACGCACACATACCTGTTAATTTTCAGACGATGCGCAGTTTCAGGAGTTGTTAATTCATGGCTGTGAAAAGAGTTGAACTTAGTAACATAGTATTGACTGCCACGGAGAGCAACACGAAGCTGGGCTGGACAATTACATTTAGTTTCCTCTTTCAACTTTCTTTTTCCATCATCATTCGGGGTCTTTGGACTTCCCGCCCAAGTGCATTCCATCTCCCTATTTTTTGCAATATTATTTTGAACCTTTGTGTGGTTTACTCGAATATCAAATCCTATATATCTGCCACACTCGGCGTAGAATTTACGTGATGCCTCCACAGATTGAAAAACTATTTGTTTTATGGATTCATCGTCCATAAGTTTAAAACTGAACTCAGGTAGAATATTCTCCGCACTGTTACCACTCAGGTTCTTCTTCGCATCATTAGAACTGGAATTAGAAGTTGTATCCTCCTCCATATATAAACCATGTGCATACTGTTGCAATTCATCTCAACTTCCATTATATCGCACATAATACGACTTCATATATGGAACATGATTACGAATCAATATACACGAGTTAAAACTCAAATGAATAGCATAATAAGTACCCAAATAGCTAATATATTGTATGTAAGCTGAAGAAGGATAGACATAGTACTAGCAAAAAAAGTGCTGCAATTGATGTATTACATCTGTAACACATGAGAGCGGGAACCGATCTGTAACACTGGCTGACTTACATTTAGTGCATAGAAAATTTAAGGAGAAAGTTCAATGATTTAAGAACTTTTCTGATCATTTAATAAAATGACTAAAACCAGCTCAAGTAATCTGAATAAACAGGGCAAAAAATGATTGAGTGGCTGCTAGTTAAAGGTAGTTACTAATTAAAATCTTATTAAGCAATAGCAATATCTAGAATGAAACTGAAAGTGGCTGCTAATAGCAAAAACTAAAGGTAGTTACTAGTTAAAAACCATCCACAGAAATATCTGGAATGAAACTGAAAGTGGCTGCTAATAGGTATTAGTTAGGTTTACATACTCGATTATTAAGATGATCATGCTATAGTTAAAGCATAAAGTCGGTACAGTAAGCAGAGAGACAATTACGAATACCCTCTTGTAACGAAAGCAACCAAGTATTAACTTACATCATATTCGACGATAAAATGAAGAAAAAAAGATGAACCACCAAGTACCAAAAGACTAAAATGAGCAACAAATGAACATATAACATCACAAACCTTGTCTTTTAACCTTGATCGAGAGGATTTGATATTGATATGGGATAATAGTTGAAGTATTTAAATTAGGGCTCACTGTTTTTCACGGGTTTCTTTATCTCATTCTTCTCGTTCTATCAGTTATGTCCTCGTTCGTCTTCCTCTCGAATCTCTGCCCTTATTTTTCCGACTTTAAAAGAGATTGTGGAATCTTCTTCCATTTGCCTGGTAAATGTTGGTGGTAGAACGAGAAGGATGAAGTTTTGATTTTTATATTAGGGCACCAATTCCGACTTCAAAAGAGATTAGGGGATGTTTTCAAGGATGAAGTTTTGATTTTTTAATGTCAAAAATTAAGTAATTAACTAAAATAGATGAGGTATGTTCAATGTACAAAATGTTAAAGGAATAATACTCATTGTGTGCCTAAGTCTGTTAGTTTATGGACTTTCCTAGTTAGGGTTTGGCTAAGACCTGTTTGTATGTATTTCTCCCTATTTAAAGGGATCTCATCAATGGAATAAGACACAACTTTTGCCCTACTTTATTGTCTCAGTTATTTTTCGTTATCAGCACGTAGTCCCCCAACTGAGCAAGAAAAATTCCTCTCGTTTTTTTCTGCAAAATTCCGAAACTAAAGAAAAAAGGGAAAATCGGATTTTCCCTGAAACCCTAGCCGCCACCTGCATCTCCTTCCCTGACCGGTCATCTTCTTCACTAACCGACACCGAAACCTAATCCCCCGCAACCGTCTGCTGCATAGGAACCCGCGGCCGAAACCCTAACTGAAACATCCATCTCTACTCATCCTCCTACGCCTCCGTCAAACCTGGTGTTCAAAGGTTGTGCCGGCCAAAACTTGCAGTACCACGGGATCTACGAACAAATACCCAAAGCTCTTTTCGCCGCCTTATTATAGACAAGATGTTATGTGTTTGATCTGCGGAACAGTCAGACTCTTATTCATGTATTTTTATTTTATAATTATTATACTTCCAAAAAGAAGAGAATGATGAGGCTCGCCGTCTGTCCCGAGCAGCAGAGGGAGCCTTGGACAGACCATCTGCCTTTTTTGGGGGGGATAGAAGAAACAGATCCCCCCGAACCATAAAAAGCCCAATGCCAGCTCCGACCCGACTCCAGTATAGTCCCGACCCAGTTGCATCCTGCTGTCCAGCTTGACCCAGATCTGACCCGACCCGACCCGCTTGCCAGTCCCATTTTTCAGCCCATTTTCTGCCCCTATTCACCAAGTAAAGTACACAATACAGACCCTACTATCTGCAATGTGCAATTTTAGATGCCTTTTAAATATTTTTAATTGCATGTTATACTCCATAATTTATTTATGCTTAATTAAACCAAAAGTATGATGCATTAATAATTTTTAATTAAATTAAAGCAAATTGCTTATAGCAACTTGAATTAAATTAAATTCACGTTGAATTAATAAATATTGCGGCATAAGACCCCTCTTTGACTGCATATATACGTGTATAGATATATTTCTAGGACTATATGATTATATCTATAAATATACATATATTTGCATACATATATAGATATGGCATGCAAATTAGGCTTCATCATTGGTAGATTTTAGAGGACTTATATCTACTGCTTAAATTCAACTCGAACCATGATAAAGTAATTTTATTGGCCACCTTCAATAGCATCGAAAGTAGTTTTGACCATATCTTGGTTCCGAAAAATAATAACGCTCCCATTATTGAAAATTTTATCATGTAAAGTACTCATGGTAAACTGTGAAAAATTATTTTCCCTTTTCTTGTATTAAGATGGCTGATCCAACTCGTCCCGAATTTGATATCTTGGACTCAAAAGAGCTTGAATACTACATATGGGTCTCCGACGTCAGGACCATATTGTTGTCAAGGACTATAGTGCCACAATATTTGATAACGCTGACGATGCACCGTCTGACAAAATCAAAGCTAGTGCATTAATGTTCCTTAGGCGACATATCGACCCAAGCATGAGATGAAATATCTACAGTTGAAATTCCCTAAAGAACTGTGGGATGCCCGTAGGGGTTTTGGGAACATTCACAAACTTTGCTCCCAAAGTTGACCGTGCAATGAAATGAAAACCGCTTGATTGAATATAAACTGATCAACGATTTCAACAAAGATATTCTCCGCCTCAAGGCACGCCTAAATTTCTGTGGGATGGACATCACAGAAGATGAAATGATCCATAAAGCTTTTTCCACCTTCCCTACTTCCGCTCTTATACTAATGAACCAGTATAGGCTGGAGTATGATAGTAAAAGCATCGCTACCTTCAGTAAAATAATCAACCTACTGCAAGTGGCTGAGAGGCATAATGAAGTGCTAGTGAGCAATATTGGAGCAAAATTAGGTATTTGCGCCGTTAGCTCCCTGTGCATTGATTATGGCTGTAACACCCCCGATATAATCAGGAATATAAAGCGCCGTAAATCCTTACATAAGGATTTACAAGGCTGAAGGAAAGAAAAGACAATAACAGAAACCAACATATAAAAGTAACTGAATTAAGAATACAACAGTTCTGGGCCAATACCGAGAATACAATATCCAAAGGGGGAATATTAATACATCACCAAAATCAATCATCACAACGACAACGTACTCGAGTACTTATAAAAAACAATACAAACAACAGACAATTAAACCCGACCGGAACATCACTCTGCACCCTCATCGTCATGCAGCTCCAGTGGTTGTTTCCCTGCTCTTCTGGATCCTGAACATAAACAAATGTTCACCACCGAAGGGGTTAACACAACGATGCTAGTACAAGTACGATAATTATACAACAATGATTTAATCAACAATAATCATGACAAGTTTCTCCAACGAGAAATAATATCTACACATATCACATCATAACAGTCTCAACATACTCATGGTATTCCAACGATCCAGCGAACACAGCTATAGATTCCCATGATGATCCTGTCGGACCAAAGCATGGTGGAACTACCTGTCCAATGATCCAACGCACACAACTATAGATTTCTCATGATGATTCCCGTCGGATCAACGCATGGTGGACAATTAATCACAACACATGTACACAGTACAATCAAAACATAACCGACATAATACGAACAATTCTAATTAAAGTACTTACCTCGATTTGATGACAAAAATAAAACTTCCACGAATATCAGAACGCTCGAAGGTCGCCCCCATCGATCAATCACGTTGCTAAGCTCGAACCTTAACAATAAAAATAATATAGAATTCATCTCATGTCGAACGAACATCTAACAATCCAAATTACGGTCGAAAGTTCATAAAATGTAATCTGTCTGACCTTCATAACGTACGTTACATATCCTTTGTAGCATACATTAAACCTACTCATTAGCGTACGTAAAGTACGAAGTCTAGCGTACGCTAACCATGTATCGACAGTTCCTCTCTGATCAGTCGACTTGACTCGTCTGATGATATAACGTATGTTACGTACCAAACGTAGCGTACGTTAACTGTGCCCGATAGCGTAAGTAAGCTACATAGATTAATGTACGCTAAACGTGCATGACAGTTTCTCACTAGGCAGACGACTGTCTCGATTTGTGATGAAGCTTATGAACTCCTCAGTGATTAACGTATGTTATCACTATACATATCATGCTTATACAATTATGAATGATCTTACGGATTCAAACATCTTTGAAATTTAAGGATACATATATCATCATAAAACTATATTCAATCTCGATTACAATTCTCATTTGAAGTTCGGTGATCTACGGTTGGTGCACTAGATTCCAATATCATAATTACATTCAGACTTCGTCTTAAAGATGAACTAACAATTCCAACTTATAAGAAAGGATACAACCTTTGATGATTCTTTCTTAAGTCCTTTTAACAAAAGTGATATCAACTCCAAGTCTATGATCAATATGGCAACGTTATTCAATACGAATAATCAATTTCAGAACATTACTCTCATCACTTGACTTAATAGGATTCCAACTATGATGTTTTCAACAATAATATCCTAAACATAATCATCTCAACTTCTAAACATGATGTTTGTTTGAATAATTCATCAATGGAAACTTAATATCATGATAGCATGATCATCATATCCTTAAGAACACGAATCCAAGGTTGGATATAGTGTTAACATACCTTAAGATGAAGAAAACACCGAGACAATAGGTAGAATCCAACTTCGGTTGCCTGTGTGCCAATCCAAAATGATTCTCCACTTCAATGATCAATATAAGTGATCTCCAATCTTCAATGATCAAGTAGAGATGGTTTATATGTGTTTAAGGATGTTGGGATCTCTCTGGGCACGAAGTATAGTGAAGGCCAAGTGAAACAAACGAGTTGAAATGAAATGGGGTGATGTCTTATTTATAATTTTTTGACCTTAATGTACGTTAGCCTTCATGCATAATATACGTAAGTATCTTAGCGTAAGCTACCCAGATGACCTTAGTGTACGCTATCGTCACTGATAGTTATTGTCCTCAATCTGAACTCGATTACGTACGTTACACCATCAGGTTACGTACGTAATCCACACCAACTAGCGTACGCTAGAAACACACCTTAGCATACGTTAACACTCGTTGACTTCAAAAGTGTCCAGGTTCATCCGTGGGAATCTTCTCCGGACCCATGTCCGGCTGGCGCATGTGCTATCCGCCAAGCTCAATTATTGACTTCCTAACGTACCCTATGCTCCATTCGTAGCGTACGCTAACTCTAGCCGATAATGTACGTTAAGCTACATTCTTAGCGTACGTTATCACGTGTTTGCATGAGAAAATTTACATGTTGACATACTCATGTATAAGGATACAAATATGAGAAATATCATACTTCGATTATCGATATCACAATTCCGAATAATACAGGGTTCAATTACGGATGAAATACTCAACAATTACTCTGGATATTACATACTCTCCTACTAAAAAGGAGTTTCGTCCCGAAACTCAAGACGAAAATAATTTTGGATATCTGGACTTCATGCTATCTTCATGATGAAACACATCCGCAATCAAAACATGTAACTGGAGTACGGAAACAATCACGCCAAAGGTGGCCTGGGCGACCACAGTTAAAGCACTTCCTATATGTATCCGTCGTGGCTGATACTGCTCCGAAGTTCTTTCCGCTCTTGGATGGGTGCGGAGGTTTCTTGAATGAATGAAAGGGTGACTGGGCCTTGCAGGGCCTACTGCTTTTGTGCTCTGTGAAACTACCAGAGACTTTCTGCTTCTTGGATTCTGCAAACTTCTCCATTGCTGCTTCTTTGATTTCATACGCCAATGCTTTATCCTGATATTGACGGAGAGTGGTACATTCAAAACCGGACATGTACCCTTGGATTTTTGGTTTCATTCTCATATCAAAATGGATCATCATTTCCGTGTCTGTTCTGACCAGGTGTCGAACAAACACCGTTTGTTGATTAAACGCTTTAATCGTCTTGGATACTGGCTCGTCTGATGGTTGTGCGGAGATAAATTCCTGAACTTTGGCTTCCCTCACAGGACGAGGGCAGTACTGAGCTTCCATCATCAATTTAAATTCTGTCCAGTCAGCATCATGATCTACAGGCCGGATGGCTTCCCACCACTCAGACGCTTCCCCTATTAGAAAGTACTGAGCAATAGAGGCTCTCCGGTCGTCTGGACAATTAATTCCGGCAAAAATTTTCTCCAGTTCTTTTAACCAATGATCCCACATTGGTGTCTCATAAAAGCCGTTGAATTTGGGTGGTTGCATCTTCGCCACCTCTTGCAGCCATTGGTCGCCTCGATTTCCCATGTCTGTGATTCCTTGTTGTCTATCTCCCTGTTGTAATCCTACCGCCACCTGCATTCGGTCCACGACCTGGGCAAACTGCGTCATCTGGTTAACCACCTGACGAAGGATTTCGGGCACCGCATGTTCCAGTTCATTATTAACAGATCTTTGTGGCTCGCCTGAGCTGTGGTTGGCCTGATTAGAAGGCGAAGCTTCTCTTTCAGCATTCCTTCGCCCGCGTCCGCGACCGCGACCACGTCCACGTCCACCTCTCAACATACTGTAAGCATAAATACTCAATATACAGAAAACCATATCGTTCTAATGTTCAAGTATAAAGAAGTATAACATGTGAAGGACGAGATAGAGTTTAGGAACTTACAACCACCGCTCGCACGAAGACGTAGGCAGTACAGTGATGTTATTCACGTCCGGTTACCTCAAAAGACATACATGACCCCTATTTTAACCCAATGGCCAAGATATACATAAACCTTGCTCCGATACCATATTCTGTAACACCCCCGACATATTTAGGAATATTACAGCACCGTAAATCCTTTACATAAGGATTTACAAGGCTGAAGAAAAGAAAAGATAATAACAGAAACCAACATATAAAAGTAACTGAATTAAGAATACAACAGTTCTGGGCCAATACCGAGAATACAATATCTGAAGGGGGAATTATTAATACATAACCAAAATTAATCATCACAACGACAACGTACTCGAGTACTTATTAAAAACAATACAAACAACAGATAATTAAACCCGACCGGAACATCACTCTGCACCCTCGTCATCATGCAGCTCCAGTGGTTGTTTCCCTGCTCTCCTGGATCCTGAACATAAACAAATGTTCACTCCCGAAGGGATTAGCACAACGATGCTAGTACAAGTATGATAATCATACAACAATGATTTAATAAAAAATAATCATGACAAGTTTCTCCAACGAGAAATAATATCAACACATATCACATCACAACAGTCTCAATAAACTCATGGTATTCCAACGATCCAGCGCACATAGCTATAGATTCCCATGATGATCCCGTCGGACCAAAGCATGGTGGAACTACCTGTCCAATGATCCAGCGTACACAGCTATATATTTATCATGATGATTCCCGTCGGATCAACGCATGGTGGACAATTAATCACAACACATGTACACAGTACAATCATAACATTACCGTCATAATACGAATAATTCTAATTAAAGTACTTGCCTCGATTCGATGACAAGAATAAATCTTCCACGAATATTAGAACGCTCGAAGGTCGCCCCCTCCGATCAATCACGCTGCTAAGCTCGAACCTTAACAACAGAAATAATATAGAATTCATCTCATGTCGAATGAACATCTAACAATCCAAATTACGGTCGAAAGTTCATAAAACGTAATCTGTCTGACCTTCATAACGTACGTTACATATCCTTTGTAGCGTACGTTAAACCTACTCGTTAGCGTGCGTAAACTACGAAGTCTAGCGTACGCTAACCATGTATCGACAGTTCCTCTCTGATCAGTCGACTTGACTCGTATGATGATATAACGTACGTTACGTACCAAACGTAGCGTACGTTAACTGTGCCCGATAGAGTACGTAAGCTACATAGCTTAACGTACGTTAAACATGCATGATAGTTTCTCACTAGGCAGACGACTGTCTCGATTTGTGATAAAGCTTACGAACTCCTCAGTGATTAACGTATTTTATCACCATACATATCATGCTCATACAATTATGAATGATCTTACAGATTCAAACATCTTCGAAATTCAAGGATACGTATATCATCATAACACTATATTCAATCTCGATTAAAATTCTCATTTGAAGTTCGGTGATCTAAGGTTGATGCGCTAGATTCCAATATCATCATTACATTCAGACTTCGTCTTAAAGATGAACAAACAATTCCAACTTATAATAAAGGATACAACCTTTGATGATTCTTTCTTAAGTCCGTTTAACGAAAGTGATATCAACTCCAAGTCTACGATCAATATGGCAACGTTATTCAATACGGATAATCAATCTCAGAACATTACTCTCATCACTTGACGTAATAGGATCTCAACTATGATGTTTTCAACAATGATATCCTAAACATAATCATCTCAACTTCTAAACATGATGTTTGTTTGAATAATTCATCAATGGAAACTTAATATCTTGATAGTATGATCATCATATCATTAAGAATACGAATCCAAGGTTTGAGATAGTGTTAACATACCTTAAGATGAAGAAAACACCGAGACAATGGGTAGAATCCAACTTCGGTTGCTTGTGTGCCAATCCAAATTGATTCTCCACTTCAATGATCAATATAAGTGATCTCCAATCTTCAATGATCAAGTAGAGATGGTTTATATGTGTTTAAGGAGGCTGGGATCTCTCTGGGCACGAAGTATAATGAAGGCCAAGTGAAACAAACGAGTTGAAATGAAATGGGGTGATGTCTTATTTATAATTTTCTGACCTTAACGTATTTTAGCCTTCATGCATAACGTATATAAGTCTCTTAGTGTACGCTAACCAGATGACCTTAACGTATGCTATCGTCACTGATAGTTAACTGTCCTCAATCTGAACTCGATTACGTACGTTACACCATCAGGTTACGTACGTAATCCACACCAACTAGCGTACGCTAGAAACACACCTTAGCGTAGGTTAACACTCATTGACTTCAAAAGTGTCCAAGTTCATCCACGGGAATCTTATCCAGACCCATGTCCGGCTGGCGCATGTGCTATCCGCCCATCTCAATTATTGACTGCCTAACGTACGCTATGCTTCATTCGTAGCGTACACTAACTCTAGCCGATAACGCACGTTAAGCTACATTCTTAGCGTACGTTATCACGTGTTTGCATGAGAAAATTTACATGTTGCCATACTCATGTACAAGGATACAAATACGAGAAATATCATACTTTGATTATCGATATCACAATTCTGAATAATACAAGGTTCAATTACAGATGAAATACTCAACAATCACTCCGGATTTTACAATGTCCGCTATCATCATTGTATTACGTACGCTATAATGGTTACGTACATTACATCGATTTCATTACGTACGTTAGCAAGTACCAGTTTTAGTCCAATAGCCTTCGTTTTGAACATTACGTACATTATCCAAAACCCATTACGTACGTTAAGGATACGTCATTGCTGACGTCATATATCCGTTGCTGCCTTTTTGACTTTGACTCATCCAACGTTCTTCTCGTTTGAATTCTGAACACTTGGTTACGTGCGTGATTCACATTTTACGTACGTTAAGGTAGCAACATTACATACGTTAAGATATCATTCTTACGTATGTTAAGAGAAAAGAACAAAATAGTTAATTTTCCGTTCACTTCCTTCAAACTCGAAAACACAAAATACAATTTTCTTTTATTTTTTTTTTCTCTTCCTTTCTCTCCTAATTTTTTTTTTCTTTACTAAAAGTCGGGTAAATACGTAAATACAATACAGAATGAATATATAAAACCTTTTCGACCTTCCCAACCCCGCCCATATCCCGCCGCAATTTCAATGGACCCGAACTCCTCCAACTCCAACGGCGCGTTAAGTACCACGCGATTCTCCCATCTCAACCCTCCGCTCTCCGAGCCGGTACTCGAAGCCCTCACCCAAGGCGGCTTCGAGTTCTGCACTCCAGTCCAGGCCGCCACTATCCCATTGCTATGCAGCTTCAAGGACGTCGCCGTCGACGCCTCCACCGGCTCCGGAAAAACCCTTGCCTTCGTGCTCCCAATGGTCGAGATTCTCCGGCGAGCTTCCACCAATCCCAAACCCAATAAAGTAATCATCAAAAGCTTAAATCTTTTTTAGTTTTAGTTGCAATAGAGAAATTGGGGTTTACTCAATTTAGAGAAATAGATTATCTCAGAGCATTGGTCTTTAGGTTTTGTTAGCTGCACAGCAAAATTGGGTTTTACTTAATTGACAGAATTAGTTAATCTTCAGAGCTTTGATTTTTTTATTTTTAGCTACTAAGAGAGATTGAGATATATTTAACTTACAGAATTTGATGCGTATATTGTTTAGCTACTCAGCGAATTTGGGATTTATATAGCGTATATAAGCTTTGATCTTTGTGTTTTTTAGCTGCAGAGAGATATTGGGTTTTATTCAATTTGAAGAGTTACAAATGTTCTTTGTGTTTATTTTAGGTTATGGGGATGATTATATCACCCACAAGAGAATTGTCAACGCAAATTTACAATGTGGTGAAGCCCTTCATTTCCACACTGCCCAATTTCAAGTGTGTGCTGTTGGTTGGTGGGCGGCAAGTGAAAGCTGACATGAAGCAAATAGAGGTGGAAGGAGGCAATGTGTTGATTGGCACAGTGGGTAGGATATATGACATAATGGAGCGCATGGAGAATCTGGACATCCGAGATTTCGAGGTTTGCATTTTGGGAGCTTGGCAGTTGGCACTATATTTAGTGGTATTAGATTGATAGGATGATGGAGTAGGCTTATGTTGTATGAATTTTGATGCAGATTCTGATTTTAGATGAGGCTGATAGGCTGTTGGAAATGGGATCTCAAGAGAAGCTAACCGATATTCTATCTCGGTTGCCAAAGCTCCGAAGAACTGGTCTTTTTTCAGCTACTCAGACTGAGGCAGTTGAAGAGCTTGCCAGGGCTGGGTTGAGGAATCCGGTGAGGGTTGAAGTGCGTGCAGAAACAAAGTCACAACACTCCAAAACACCTTCAGGCCTTGCCATTGAGGCATGCTCTTTAACTTAATCATTTAGAACTAATATGTTAGAGGCATCTACTTTTTTTTTTTTTATGTTATTGGCATTATTCTGTCTTTTGTGCCGTTTCAATTGCAATGCAATTATGAATTATCATTAGAAAAAATTATGTTACATTCATCGCAGTTTTTTTTTAATTCATTTTCTCTCATTTGACTGTACACCTTTTGTACAGTATATTGTGTGCGAGGCAGAAAAGAAACCGTCGCAGCTTGTGGATCTCCTTGTTAAAAATAAGTCTAACAAGACCATAGTGTAAGTAACATGGATGTGTTAAACTTTTAATGTCAAGGGGAGTGATCAACTTAGAGTTTAAAAGTGATTGTGGAGTAATTTGAAACTGACATTGTTTTTCTTGTTTCTAGATACTTCATGACTTGTGCTTGTGTTGACTACTGGGGCCTTGTTCTTCCACGCCTTGCTCCCTTGAAGGGATACAATTTCATTGCTCTCTGTGGGAAGATGAATCAAGTACAAACATTACCAACCAACTACTTTTCTTACTCCTTATAGCTATTCATAAACTCATCATTCTCGACTCTTTCTAGACCGCAAGGTACAAAGCGCTAGCTTCGTTTACATCTCTTTCAAGTGGTATCCTTCTATGTACTGATGTTGCAGCCCGTGGACTCGACATTCCAGGCGTCGACTGTGTAGTTCAGGTAGCTTGTTATCATATTGAACCTATCATACATCTATCTTGGAAGATAAATATAGGGCTTGTCCATTTCTTGCTATGCAGTATGATACCCCTCAAGATCCAAATGTTTTCATACATAGAGTTGGAAGAACAGCTCGTATGGGTAGACAAGGAAGTGCAATTGTTTTTCTGCTGCCAAAGGTTTAGTTATAGCTTTCAATACAGATCTGTTTCGACTATAATGTTGTTTGGTTTGTTTACATATATGTTAATGGGTGTTTATTGTAATTGTACTACTGTAGGAGGAAGACTATGTGGGGTTCCTCAGTATAAGAAAAGTTCCTCTTGAAGAAAGGAGATGTTTAGATGATGTCTCAGATGTTGTTCCTCTGGTAAGTGTCGTTTGTGGTACCTTTTACTTCTTTCTCCTATCATTAAAATAAAGGGTTTGTCTTGCGGAATGAAATTTAATTAATAATGTTGCTGGAAATGCAAGCATTGTTTTAATTCCATGTTCTTGATGCTATACATTAGATCATTATATTATATATGGTGGTGATTTTTTTAGCTGCATGTAATTTGTTATGTAATCGAATTGACATCATGTTAAAATCTTGTTACAGATACGATCCGCTGCGAGAAAAGACCGTGACATCATGAAAAAGGGTGTCAGGGCTTTTCTTTCATACATCCGTGCATATAAAGAGCACCGCTGCTCCTTCATTTTCAGGTGAATAATTGCACCTTGTGTTTAACTCAGGTTGCCCCGCCAAAAAAATAAAATAAAGGATCTGAATAAATTCAATCTCTAATTGGACATTTTAATGCAGGTGGAAAGAACTTGAACTTGGGAAGTTGGGCATGGGATTTGGACTATTACAGCTCCCTGCAATGCCTGAGATAAGGCACAACGCACGTGCTGCTGGAGGTTTCATCCCTGTTCCAAACATCAAATTGGATGAAATCAAATTTAAGTAGGAACACATTTCTATCTTTTCACTTTGTATGGAACTTATGGTGTTAATGATTCCTTTGTATGGAACTTATGGTGTTAATGATTCCTTCAAGTAGCTCTCCCTTTCTGGTATTTTACAAGTGTTTCCATAGGATAGATCAATGCTAAAGAAGTTCGAAATATAGGAATAAATCTCGTGAGAAGCAAAGAAAGAAGAATCTGCAGGCGAAGGAAGAAGCACAAAAGCAAGAACCTAAACCCCACAAGGCGAACAAACGCTCAAATACTGCAGCTGATGTGCTGAAAAAGAGGACAGCTAAGCAAAGACGTGCTATCCAGACAGTTGAAGATGATGAGGAGTTGACAAGAGATTATCGCCTGCTAAAAAAGTTGAAAAGGGGGGTTATTGACGAAACTCAATTTGCAAAGTTGACAGGAGTTGAGGACTTTGAGAAGTTACCAGAATGTGATTATGGGAATCCCAAACGTTAATTTGTTTGTATTTATGAATAAACAGACTCTTGAAAACGATGAATTCCAATGCTTCTTGTAAGGCCTGCAATAACTTGTGCTTGCAGAAAGATTCTCATATGTTTTTAACCATTTTTTATTTTATTTTTTGTGAAAGCATATAACTCCTTTGCTTCTTGTTAGAGCCTGCAACTACTTATGCTTGCCCAGCAAAATTTGACACCCCCATCTATCAGTGATGAAAGTAGAAGAAAGTACACTCGAAATGTTGGACTTAGGAAAGATTGCCTTTCAAAATCTGTTGGCATTGTGGGACCAAATGTAGGATCACCTCTTCAAGCTGCAGGCTCCATCATTTAAATCTATACTGGTCTTATTCCACTGAGTCTTGGTTTGTCCGGAAAAAAATGCCCATGAAAATAAGTAAAACGGCTCAATTTAAGTGTTTTAAGGATGAAAATGAACCACCACCGACTCATTTAACTTGTAAATGCATAAGCGAAGAACGTTAGCTTATAAATGCATAAGTGAAGAACGTTAGGTATTAATGTTAAGTCAACAGCCAATTAAGGATTACGGGGCTAATATATTGAACCACACAACCTTCAAGTTCTATGTTTTTTATCAAACTTCATGTGCATTTTTTTGTCATAGAATTAGTAATGTCCGAGTCTCACAAAACTCAAGTTCAGTGCTCTTGACAATTCTGGAAAAAAAATATTTGGCATGAATTCTTGATGCTAAAATCCATCTTAATGTTACGGGTCTTGCTGACATCATAAAAGAAGAAAATGTGAAATCTGAACAAGACAAAACAAAAGACATGATATTTCTTTGTCATCATCCCCACAAATGTTTAAAAACTGAATACTTGACAATTAAGGATCTATCAATCCTTTGGAAGGATCTAAAAGAGAGATACGACCATAAAAAAACTATGATACTCCCTAAAGCTCGTATGATTGATTAAACTTGTGTCAAGATTTTAAAAGTGTAAGTGAGTAAATTCTGCAATGTTCAAAATTACTTCTCAACCGAAGTTATATGGCGAGAGTATCATTGATAAGGATACGTTGGAAAAGACATTTTCTACTTTCCACGCAAATAATATGCTCCTGCAGCAGCAATATTGAGAAAGAGGTTTTCAAAAATATTTTGAACTTATTTCATGAGTACTTTTTGCTGAACAAAACAATGAACTCTTGATGAAAAATCATCAAGCGCGTCCAACTGGTTCAACACCATTCCCTAAAGTGAATTTTGTAACTAGTAATGAATATGGGCAATATAAGCAGTTTGGACGTTGGATTGGATATGGATGTGGTTGTGGACATGTACGTGGGCGTGGTTCTGGATATGGTCGAGGTCATGCTCATCATAATCTTTCAAATTTTAAAAAGAAACTACATCACCACAAGAGGACCAAAGATGAGAAAAAATCTAAGGGAAATTCAATGTTTAAAAGGGTTGAGAATGAAAGATCATTGGAGTTACTTGTCATCGTTGTGGAATGAAAGATCATTGGAGTCTTACCTGTCGTATCTCCAAATATCTTGTTGACCTATATCAAGCTTCTTTAAAAAATATTGAAACTAATCTTCCGGATCATTCTGATCCTTTAGACCTTGCTCATATGAAAGTCCGTGATTTCTTTGAAGATGTGAATGTGGAGATGACCAAATTTGATGGTGACGAGGCTAATAACAATTAAATCATATAAGATGGCCTTGTTGTGCTTATCAGGTATTGAAATGCTTATATTTGAACTTTAATAATTGATTTTACATATTGCATATTTCCTATCATGAATAAAAGGTTTGAGATATATATATATCTCTAATCTTTATTTATTTATTTGTCTTATGAAGAAAAATGGCCAGCGGACTTTCATTATATGTTATAAAAAATGAGGAATCATTTTATTTGGCAGACAGTGCAACAACACATACAATATTGAAAAATCAAAAAATATTTTTCTCATCTAACACTGGGTAAAGCTAATGTTGAAACAATATCTGGTCCATCATATCTTATTGAAGGCATCGTAAGCGAATATAATGTTACTTAATGGCAAACAAGTGATCATTGATGATGCTATGTTTTACACCGGATCAAAGTAAAATCTTTTCAGCTTTAAAGATATATATATCGTAATGGTTATCACATTGAGACAACAAATGAAAATGACGATGAATACCTACATACGTATCACAAAAATTTTCTTGGGAAAGAAGCAAATAATAAAAAAGCTCCTAGCATATAATTCTGCATTATATTATACTTCCATAAATCCAGTTGAGTCATACATGGTAATGAACAAAAAATCAATGGACCAAATAAATTTTCTTGTGTTGCATGATCGTTTAGGTCATCCAGGTTCTACAATGATGTGAAGAACTATAGAAAATCAAACGGAAATTTTCTAAAGAACAAGGTTGTTCCTTTGTCCAAAAATTTTTCATGTGTTGCTTGTTTTCAAGAAAATTGATAACAAGACCATCTTCTATAAAAGTTGCGATTGGATGTCTAACATTTCTAGAACGAATTCAAAAATATATATATGGACCTATTACACATCAAGTGGGCTATTTCAGTAATTTATGGTATTATAGATGCATCGACATGTTGGTACATGTTAGTTTACTATCCACTCACAATGTTGCATTTGTAAGACTACTTCCTCTAATAATTCGAATGGGAGCGCAATTTGCTGATCATACAATAAAGAGAATCCAAATGAATAATGCAGGAGAATTTATTTCCCAATCTTTTGATGATTATTGTATGTCTATTGGGATTATGGTGGAACATCTTGTTGCTCATATCCATACTCAAAATGGTTTCTGAAACTGATTGCCAGACTTTTACTTATGAGAAAAGATTTACCAAATTCTGCTTTGAGGTTTGTAATATTACATGCTGCATCACTAGTTCGTTTAAGCCCTACTGCTTATCATAAATATTTCCTATTGCAGCTAGTAAATGGTCAAGAACCAAATATCTCTCATCTAAGAATTTGTGGGTGTGCAGTCTATGTTCCGATATCTCCTCCTCAGCGAACTAAAATGGGACTCTAAAGAAGATTAGGGGTTTGTGTTGGATTTGATTCTCCATCGATTATTAAATATTTGGAGCTGGTGATATGTTCAACGCAAGATTTGCCGACTGTTAGTTTGATGAGACAGTTTTTCCCGCATTAGCGTGAGATATGACAAAATTTAGAGAGAAAAAAGCAAGAAATTTTGTGGAATGCAGTATCTTTGTTTCATTATGAACCTCACACAAATCAATGTGAAACTGAAGTGCGAAAGATTATCCACCTACAAAAAGTGGCAAATATATTGCCTAATATATTTACTGATGTCAATACAATGATAAAGTCATATATACTAGTTGTCAATATTCCTTGTAAAACTAAACTTCCATATGAAGAAAATAAAATCATGCTAGCAAATGAATTTAAAACACACCGAAAGCGTGGAAGACCTGTTGGATCCAAGGATAAAAATCCAAGAAAAATAAGGAAACTTGATAACCAAATTGATATATCAAGTGACATTATTTCTAAATAAATAAATTTGATCAACGAAGAGACGTCTATGATGATCAAACACCTAAAATTAATGACAACGAAAATATCTCGATAAATGATATTATTTCAGGGCAGAGGTGGAATAGAAAAGAAATTATCATGGATAATATATTTGCATATATATGTTGTCACTATTGATATTACGGAAGAAGTTGAGAACCAAGATCAATCTATGAATATAAAAGAAGAAATGATTGGCCAAGATGGAAAGATGATATTAAGACAGAATTGAAATCACTTGAAAATGTCAAGTTTTTGACCTATTGTCCAAACACATGTAAGTGTGAAACCTGTTGGTTATAGATGGGTATTTGTATGCAAAAGAAATGAAAAAAATGAAGTTGTGAGATACAAAGCACGTCTTGGTGCACAAGGATTCTCACAAACACCAGGAATTGATTACGAAGAGACTTATTCACCTCTAAAGATTATGAAGGTTAATCCTGCCGCTAAGATAAAAGGTCAACCCATGTAGAGATGCTAGAGAAAGAGCGCGAGCAATGGACGACAGACGAATGCAAGTGCGCGAACTTCGACAATGTAGCTAAGAATGCGCTATTTGTCACTCTTGACAAAGGCATATTCTCGAAGGTAAAAAGCTGTAAGATAGTCAAGGAAATCTGGGATAAACTCAAGATGATTTGTGAGGGAACTGAGCTCTCAAAAGAAAATTAAATTTGAAAACCCACTCAGTAATTTGAATCTTCCGAAATGAAATCATCTTAACCTCTTGAGGAACTTGATCTCAGATTCACTGGTATTGTCGGTAAACTTGAAGCATTGGGCAAAGTTTATACCCAAAAGGAGAAGAATTTAAAAATTTTCAGATCTCTCCCTGCCCGATGGGACACATTAAATCCACAACTATGCGTGTGTCATGTAATCTCAATGACATTTCTACTTTTGACCTCTTCTCTGACCTCAAAGATTTTGAGTATGATATTGACAGGAGAGAGAAGACCGAAGAGTCACCTGCTAAGACTACAACATTAGCCGCTGTATCTAACAGGAGACACAGCATGCCCAACACATCCAAGTCTGTGTACAAGACTGCTGACAGTGACGATGATATCCTGTCACAAGATGAAATGGCGCTTCTCATGCATAAATTCAAGAATTTCATCAAACAGTCTGGAAAGACTCCCTACAGGCCCAAGCCTATCCACAAGGTAAGTTCCAAATCTTCCTCTGGTGATGCTAACCTGTGTTATAACTGCAAGAAACCAGGACACTATGCAAATAAATGTCCTCACCCAAAAGTCTAAAAGTTGCCGGAAGCCGAGCAACAAGAGAAATATGAAAGACGATGTGCTTGGAAGAACAAGCTCAAGGCCCTGATCGGAGAATTAGAAGCCTCGCCTGCATAAACCAAGATCGAGGAATGTCTCCAGGCAGTCACTGACAGCGACTCGTCCGATGATGACCTTGAAGTTAAAGCATATATGTGCTTTATGGGCAAAGATATTGATGACGATGAAGATAGCGATGATGAGGTAAGATCAACATCTAATATTCCTATTAATGCATCTCATACTTTTGAAAATATGATGAATGAATTTAAAAACATTCAAAAGGCCCATGAGACATTGAAACGAGAAAATATATAGCTCGAAATTTCTAACTTAGAGCTGAAAGATGAAAATGACTTGCTACAAAATAATTACAAAAATATGTCTATTGATTGTGAAAAAAGCAAGATCACATTGGAAAAACTCATGGAGAGCAATAATCAAGTTGCTCACGATCTAAATGAGACCAAGTCTCATAGTGAGAGCAAGACAAATGATTTCGTTCTGCTCGAAGCCAAAGTAAAAACTCTCGAGAAACGAGAAGGAGAACTTGAGACCATATTGAAATCTTTCGAGAGATCATCTAAAAGGATGGAAGAAACTCTAAGCACCGGGCAACATGCTCACGATAAAAGTGGCTTAGGATACAATTCATTCTCACATAAAGGGAAAACTAGTACAGTGTTCATCAGGGGTGTGGAACCCATTCCTGTACCGAAAGAAATCCCGAGTCCCATAAAGGCAATAGTTGGTCAGCGTACAACAAAGGCTGCCATTCCGCCACCAAAGTCATATCACGGACAGCGGAATCCTCAGACATCCAGACCTGTAAGGTGTAACCAACAGCATGCTCCCCTAGCATATCAAAAGCGTCAACAGCCGTTCAGAAAGAAGACTGTATCCAAATATCAAAGGCCTGCACAGCAATACTTCCCATAGTACAGCGCACCCAGATATTAGATACAGGAGCATCGCTATCCATCAAGAAAGCAGGTCGCATCGCAATATCAGCAACAGCTTTGGGAATCCAACTGGAGACCCAGGAGGCAAGCTGTAAGGCCGAAGAAAATGGCTTCACCTCCAAGACGGCATTTGTACTGGATTAATAATAATAACCCTTATTTTTACATGCATCATAATTACCAAGGTTACATCGACTATGTGCCTGCCCCACGTAGACATCGCAACAACGGACCAAAAGTAACCTATAGCAAACCAATTGCTGTCAGGCAAATATGGGTACCTAAAGGCACTAACATCCATGGACTCAACAACTAAAGGGGACCTAAATCTACTTAACTTTCTTGCTTACAGGACATCATGGAAAAGGACATCTAGTATTTTGACAACGGATGTTCTCGGCACATGACAGGAGATAGAAGCAAGCTGTTAGATTTCGTAGAAGGTCACAATCCGAAAGTACGCTTCGGTGACAAGTCTAAAGGAAGAACAAGAGGGAAAGGAAACTTCGTTGTTGGAAAATTCAAAGTTACCGATATAGCTTATGTTGAAGGCTTACACTATAATCTACTTAGTATTAGCCGGTTCTGTGACAAACGGTTCTCGGTGAATTTCTATATAGATCACTTTAGAGTCAAGAATATTCTGACCAAAGAAGTTGTGCTCGCATGAAGTAGATTAGGTAACATGTATATTGCTGATTGGAAACCTACGAGCTCCACAATTCCTTGTTTTGTTGCCAAAAGCACTGTAGATCAAAGCTGGCTATGGCACAAGAGGATGTCGTACATCAACTTCAAGACGATCAACAAGCTCGCCAGATACGGAATGGTTATATGTTTGCCCGATGTGTCATTACAAAAGGATAGCGTCTGCGGACCCTATCAGAAAGGCAAACAAGTTAAATCCACCTTGAAAAGCATATCATACCTATACACTCACAGAGTTTTGGAAATGCTACACATGGATCTCTACGGTCCTATAGACCCTGTAAATTTGGGAGGTAAGAAATATTGTTTAGTTATTGTTGATGATTATTCCCGGTATGTTTGGACAATTTTCTTGAGCAAGAAGAAGGAAACAACAACAAAGCTGCCCGAGCACCTGAGAAAGCTTCAGAATGAGAAAGGGATGAGTATCGTGTCCATTCATTCCGACAGGGGTACTGAATTCACTAACCACTTTATAGAGCAATACTGTTCGGAAAATGGAATACGGCACGAATACTCAGCAGCCCGAACACCTCAACAAAATGGTGTTGTCGAGCGAAAGAACAGAACACTAAAAGTAGACACAAGAACCATGATTGCTGCAAGCAAGTTGCCGCAACGGTTCTGGGGTGAAGCAACCAATACAGCGTGCTATAGACAAAACTGCTATATCATCAACAAGCATCATAACAAAACAACATACGAGGTATGGAATAACAAAACTCCATTGATTTCATATTTCCACATATTTGGATGCAAATGTTATGTTCTGAAAAATGGGAAGGATCAACTTAGAACCTTTGATGAGAAATCGGATGAAGGGATATTCATAGGATATTCCTCTATCAGCAAAGCTTTCAGGATTTTCAACAAAAGAAAGTTGACTATTGAGGAATCTGTCCATGTAGTGTTCGACGAACTTCACCATGATCCTATAGGAGTAGAAGACTTGACCCAGGATATCCAAACACTATCCATTTATGAACCTACAACTCCAACAGAACCTGTCATTAACTTAGAAATCAACCACGCACCTGTAAGAATAGAGGTAGTCGAATCCGATGATGTACAAGCTGAAGCTGAAACTACAGCACCACAAGATATAGTATGGGACGCCGAATTAGAACTCGACAAAAGATTGTTAAAAGATCACCCATATGAGTTAATTATAGGAAAAATAGATGCTGGAGTATCTACCCGCCGTAGAATACAGAGTACATAAGGAACTGTACTGTGTGCGCAAGAGGAAACCAAATCTTAGAAATCTCCATTTCCTGTATGGAGACTAGAAATGTGCACCCTCGCTGTATTCTTAGCTCAATCTAAACCTGTTTCTACCAAGGAAGCTCTGAATAACTCGCATTAGATTTATTCGATAGAAGAAGAGCTTAATGGCTTCGAAAGAAACAATGTATGGTATCGTGTACCCAGACCTGAATATAAAGCAGTTATTGGAACTAAATGGGTATTCAGAAACAAGAAGGATGAGAATGGACTTGTTATTAGAAACAAATCTCGTTTAGTCGCACAAGGCTACAGACAGGAAGAAGGCATAGACTATGATGAGACATTTGCCCCTGTAGCCAGATTAGAAGCCATCAGGATATTCTTAGCCTTTGCCGCCCACAAGAGCTTTATTGTATATCAAATGGACGTCAAGAGCGCATTTCGGAATGGAGACCTTGCCGAAGAAGTCTATATTGAACAACCACCAGGGTTTGTCAACACAGAAGGTGGAGACCTTGTATATAGACTACGGAAAGCTCTGTATGGACTTAAGCAAGCACCTAGAGCATGGTACGAAACCCTGTCCCTGTACCTTACTAATAATGGATTTGAGAAAGGTGCTGTGGACAAGACTCTGTTCAAAATATAGGAAGGTGACGATTTGTTGATGGTACAAATATATGTAGATGATATTATATTTGGTTCCACTAACCATTCTTAATGTCAAAGGTTCTCTCATCTCATGCAAAGTAAATTTGAAATGAGTATGATGGGGGAACTTAGTCATTTCCTAGGATTTCAGGTGAAGCAGTTACCTATAGGAATTTTCATCAACAAGAAAAGTACAACAAGGAGCTACACAACAAGTTTGGGATGAATAACTTCAAATCCTCGTCAACCCCCATGAGCACTTCTATGAAAATTAGTGCTGACGAGGCTGGAAAGCCGGTTGATTAACCACTCTACAGGAAGATTATTGGCTTACTCCTGTACCTAACAGCTAGCAGGCCCGATATCCAGTTTGCTGTAGGAGTATGTACGCGTTATCAAGTAGCACCTAAAGAATCACACTTCACAACAGATAAACGAATCCTAAGTATGTTAAAGGAATAGTTGATGTAGAAATATTTGATCCCGCTGCTCCGAATCACCTAAAACTGATTTGGCTTGCAAAATACAAAGGACCAAGGTCGTGTCATAATTCGGAGCATCGTAACCTCACACTCCTCCTCCTCTTCGTCTCCCTCATTAAAATCGAACACCTCACCTAGTCTTTCCCTTTCTTCCTTGCCCAACAACTCATCACGGGCAGCAAGAGCCTCCCTTAATGTCACAATTCTTTTATTCGGACAAGCGTTTTGATAATGACCAAACCCTTGACATTTAAAATAGCGCACCTTCGACAAACTCATCTCCTTAGTCACAATGGGAGCCTTAGAAACCGTAATAGGGGCTGGTGTTGGTACGGTTTTGGTAGCCTAGTTAGAACCGCTACTCGTAGTTCCGAATTTTGATGAAAACTCAGGTTTATACCACCCGCTCGACTTGCTATACTCCGTATCCCAAGGAAGGATGATTCGATTTAGTTGTCTACAGCGACTCGGATCTCGTAGGATGCAAGCTAGATAGGAAGAGTAGAAGCAGTACTTGTCACTTTCTTGGACCTAGACTTGTGTCATGGTTCAGTAAGAAACAATTGGCAAACTCGCTTTCCACAGCTGAATCGGAATACTATGCTGCTGGTAGTTGTTGTATGCAGATCCTTTGGATGCAACAACAACTGTCAGACTATGGAATTATTGCGAAGGAAACACCAATCATGTGCGATAGCACGAGTGCAATTGCAATAACGCACAATCCTGTATTGCACTCGCGAACTAAGCATATTCATATGAAGCATCATTTCACCAGGAATCATGTTGAGAACAAGGATGTTCGGCTCGAAAAAGTTCATACAAATATCCAGTTAGCCGACATCTTCACCAAGCCTCTCAACACAGCCAGATTATGTATGCTACGACAAGAATCGGGTATTCTATAGCCTGACTCCTTGTAAGTTTTTATGTTTTTACTCATCAATTGAGGGGGAATGCTGTAAGACACAAGAATACAGTATTGACCGTTGATTAACTGTACACTCAGACAGTCAGACAGTACTGTAGGACAACGAAGTTGAAATCTTCCTACAGCTGACGTGTGCATTAATTAAGGGGGAATACAGTAGGACCCATTAATACAGTCTTAATCCAAAGATTGCCATAAGAATTGAATCCTGTATGTACAGTTTAAGGGGGAACACTGTATGTTCGCGGATACAGTGCATACATACTGGGACATCAATTAATATTATATTAGTAATCTTTTCTTGAAAACAGTTGTAAATCCACGTGCCCTATTTTAAAATTTAAACGACTTTACATTTAATGCTTTACACGACATCTGGATTTTAATTTCTCAAACGACGCGATTTTAATAAATTCAAACGACCATTTCGTGCAATAGGGAAAGACAAATCGTTAGAAGTGAGACCGGTTGTCATTTTCAAAATCGGATGGATAAGATGTACTAGTTACGCTCGATTCATCCTGTTCGTTCATTCAAACGGCAGTTTCCCATCCCTTAAATCTGACCGTTCACTGTTAGAAACCCTAATCTTCCCTGTACACAATAAAAGGACTGTTTCTTGCTCCATTCGACTCTTTACGCTTTCTGCAAATTAAACGAGTTCTTGAGAAAACAGCCTACATAACTTTCTGCACTCTTCTGCAATTTGTTCTCTTTGTTTCTTCACCACTTTTTTGCAGATTCAATGGCATCATCTCAGACATCTTCTCTGTCGCTTAAGAAGAGAGACTCCATCATTGACGGGCGAACCTTCGCCAGATCCGTCGTGATTGAATGTGTTCGCGTCGAAACTGAGGATGTTGACGCCATGGAAATCATCGTTTCAAGAATCCGACAACAAGGCCTCTACCGTCTTGGAAGTCATTTTGCTGAGCTCTATGATGAGCGTATCGTCTAAGAATTTTATCTCGATGCTTCTGTCAAATTCTTCTCTCTGAAAAGAATAGGAGACGTTTCAGACATTTCTGCTACCGTCCGTGGAGTTCAGATCTGCGTTGACTGGGAACTTCTGTAGAATTTGTACAGGCTGCCATCTGATGGCCTGACCATCGAAGAACTTGAGACCTTTGGGTCTCAATAAATCCTCACCGCTTATTGGGGATTGTTTACTGGCGATGCTTCGGACAAGAACGTCCATGCATCCTGCCATAAAAAGAGATTTTTCTTGCCATTTGTGTACTTACATGATTTTTGTTGCCGTGTTATTGAAAATAAGACCGGTGCTTTCTAGGTGTGCACCAACTTGTGTTTAAGGATGATGGTCGCCATCATGTCTGGTGAAAAAGTTAACTGGTGCTAGCTAGTCCTGAAGAGGCTACAGGAAGAGGCATCCAAGCCTGCCACTGAGAAGAAGTCTTTCGGCCTCATCCTCAACAACATTCTCACCAAATGTGGTGTGCCGCCATCTAAAGCTGCCAAGAAGATTGGCCATGGCAAGTACATCGGAGGAAGCACACCCTCTGCATACAACAAAGACGGATTCATTTCGTCAAGGTCCTTTGCCCGGTATCTGCCCCTTTCTAACGATCCAAGGGACACCACTCTGAAGTCCGGGAGTCGGGAGAAATCAAAGAAGAAGAGAAAGATCATCTCACAGCAAATCCCCTCTTGCTGTTGAGAAGCCGAGAAAGAAGCTTAGGAAGGTTTCCAGTAAGAGCTATAGTGACTACAACGGTTGCTGTAAATGAATCAATTTCGGCGCAACCCGCTGATCAACACCCACAGGCCACAACCCCTGCGGAAGAAGTAACATATGCACATGCTGCAGATCCTGAGCCATTGGCGGCTATGACGGATGATCAGTTACTTGCCAAAGTTGAGGTAACACGCGAATCGATTGCCCTTTCGGAGTCGACAGTCGCATCTCCTATACGGGAACCCACACCCGTATAGGGTCCATGTCCCATCAGGGTTCCAGCCCCTATTCGGGATCCATCTCCAGAACAGGCTCCCACACCTGTTGTGGACCCAATGCCTATAGTATCCCCACGTACTGTACGCAGTCCCTCCGCCACCGTTATTATTAATGAAACCTTGCTTCAATTGTAGATATAGCAAGCTTTCAAACGCTTTGTCCAATGGAAGTCGTACAGGGTCGCACGTTACGATACCTGTATAGCTGGAGCGACTGGAAGGATGAAGAGATCTTCATTATGGAGGTCACCGACACTGAAAATATCCAACTCCTGATTCAATGGGAAAAATGCTTTTGCCACGAGCTCATCTCAAATTTCTATCTGGCAAAAGAAAAATCCCGATTGAAGGAAAAATCTAGGACCAGTGACACTGCTCCCAACAGCCCTAAATCAGATCACGACTCATACGATGACGACGCCTTTCAGGAAGGTCTGAGAATGAGCCATGAGAATGCCCGCGAATCGGAGCAATCCAGAATGAACGACCACAGGGTCTGGGGACATCAAACAGACGACATCAGTCCCCTCCCAAACAGGAAGCTCCTCAAGAACATGAGGAATCAGTCCCTTCTGTCACTGAAGATCAACCAACAGCTCCTGAACAGGCATCCGAGCCTGTCACAGTCGAAGAAGTAGCCCGCGTCAACCCGCACGAGGAACCAGTCCCTCTACCGGAGCAGGTGAAAGCTGAGAGACAGCAGGAGGAATTAATCCCTCCTGTATGCTTGTCTACAGAAAATCAACAGGACCAGGAGGAATCAGTTCCCCCTATGCCTGAGACTGAGAATTCCGCCCATCCATCTGCCGAGCCCAAGCCTGATGCCCCCGCATCACCTGTCTCTAATGCTCCCGATGATGCATTCTTACTTGATGACAGACCATGTCCTCATGTGGTCTTGCGTCAACTTAATGAAGCGAGGAGAGATTAGCACAACCTGGCTCACCCCGTATAGAGGCCCGGAATGAGCAAATGCAAGCCCTTGGCCACCAAACTGTGTTCATACAAGATGCCGTAAAGGTACTGTATGATGTTGGCAAGGAGCTTGACTGGATGCGAACGACTACCATCGATGAGATAACTATCCTAAAGAGAGAAGTCTCAAAAGTTGAAGAAGCATTCCGCATCGTGCCTAGTGTGTTACGATAGGCACTTGCTCACCTTCAAAAACGCCAGGAGCAAATTCTCAAAGATGAACAAGCAAAGCTCCGTGTTTTCGAAGTCAAGACTGTCGCCGCCTTACAAGAAACTGGCTATAGGCTTACAAGACATGACCAAAAGATTGATGACATGTATGTGGTGCTTAGTTCCCTGGTTGAGAAAATCTCAAGTACAGAGACCAAACGGGACAACGCAATGAAAGTCCTGGAATGCATTGATACAAAAGTCTCCTATCTTGAAGAAGCCCAAAAAGGGCAAGAGTCCAAATAGGCTACTAGGCAATGGAGGATGGAAAGAGAGAGAGAGAGAGAGAGTTTGATGCTGTATTAGAAGACAGTGTCACTGCTGCAATCAACCATTTGGCTGTGCCTGCACAATGTTACAGGGTAACTGGTTCTCGCCCTGAGTTCTATTACCCTAACTTTCCTTGGAAGAATAATGTGCAAAAGCCATCAGAGATTCTTCTGCCCGCCAACCGTCATTCTACAACTGATGAAGTGAAGAAATGGAGGAAGAATAAACTGATGAGGTACTTCGTCAAGCTCATCAGGTAGCCCGCCATCTTCAACAAATGCAAGCCATTGGCGGATGCTGCAGAGGAATTTGCAAAGATTCTGGAAAGGGGACTGCTACCATTGCAAATCTCGATGAAATCCAAGCACAAAAAAGGAGATCGGCTTACTCACCCTGAAGATTGGATACTTGCCTTAGACAAATATGCTGAAGAAAGAGTGATCTATCTAGATCGAGGCAAGGATTCCCTGGAAAATTGGTGGAGATGAACCGAAAATGGTCCTAAGAAGAGGCCTTGGAGACACGCTCACTACATGAGCTAGCATGGATGCCCTTTTACCTTTGTCTTAGCAGCATACAAACTCTGTATCTTTTCTTTATTCAAACATTGTAATCTTCTGACAGTTATCAATAAAATTCATTTTGTCTTGAAAGATTACAGCTCGTAATCTACGCTTACTGTTTACTGCTTAATTACGCATTGATTTTAATTTATTTTGCTGCAAACTTCAAGTATAAAACTTGTTAAGTATCAAATATGTAAGAACTTGTCTACGAACAGTTCATAGGTAAAGTTGTATGCAACATAGATCACACTGTATGATTGTGCCTGCGCGCCAATCATAAGTTTAAGTTGTAATACACATCCCTGTAGATGTTTTACCCAAATTCTTAGAACTTGCTTGCGAGCAGTTCATATTTTTTGACTAAGTGCTGAAGACCAGATATTTCGACAGAAGATCAAGAAGTCTGCCTCTCTGGATCAAGATGTTATCGATAAAGAGGGAAAATGTTTTAGCATAAAGAGTTTTTGGCTTCATCAAGTGGTTTTGGCATTATCAAAAAGGGGGAAATTGTTGGGATAAACAATCATGTACCTTGTTTTGATAATTGCCAACATACAGCAAGACTTCGTATTGCCAACATATAGCAAGACTTCGTATAGCTATCATACAGCAAAACTAGTCATCATACAGTGAAGGATTCAAAAAACCACCAAGTATGGAAACTATCTGGAAACTCCATACAGCGCCTACCATAAAACATGGAAGATAGACTACAACGTTGAAGCCTACAGCTACAACAATGAGATCGTATTATGCTGGATACAGCATACAGGCTGAAAGTGTTAGGATAATAAACACTTATCCAACAGGACCGAAGACCGTTGGAACGGAATCTACTTTACTCACTAAAGTCAAGAACCATTTGAAAGAAGTATTTAAATACTGATTGGATAAAGTATTTAAATACCAACCGACAAGGATCCTCAGACAAGGAGCAAAATCTGGATCTAGTTCTTGAAAGTCAATCAACCAATCAGAATGGATCTCAACTCACCAACCAGCCAACGGACATATTTATAATGGATCTATTCCAAAGTTATAAATAGTCCATGCAATAGGACATTGCAGGAAACACACTGAATCTAAGAATTACACTAAAACGTCAATAATACTGAAGAATTCAGACTGAATATTCATGACTGCTTATACGAGATATTCGATCAAGAAGACGAACGATTGAATATTCATTATCGTCAAATCAAATCTTACAAGAGCTAATATATTTCTTCAAGCATATATCCATATCCGAAGAGAAGAAATATATTCAGTCAATGTGAACAGCACATCATCAGCTCAAGATTATCGTGTTCAAGCTGCTGTTCAAAACCTGTTATTTTACCATTTTACCTTTGAGTAAAACTTAGCTCTATGTGGACTAAGAAAGTTACTCTGACCTGTGTGGGACGAATAAGACGAAACTTCAATCTGTGTGAGAAGAAGCAAGTCAGACGAAGCTTCAATCTGTGTGAGAAGAAGCAAGTCAAGAGACGCCAACAACCAATCTATGTGAACGGTTGAAAGCTACAGTCTTTATATCAATCTGTGTGAACGATACAAGGATAGGTTTGATTAAAGTCACGTAGTTGTGTACATAGTGATTTTAATAAATATTTTACTCCTGTGTGGAGGACCAGTGAATGTAGTGGGGTTTACCTCGAACCACTTTATATTGCGCGTCATTTACCTTCTGTATTTAGTGTTTTATATATGTGATTATTTACAAGTATACATTACAAAACCCTGTGTCTAATAAGCTAACAGAAGAAAGCCTAGTTGCTGTATTTACAGCAACTCACTTAAACAAACTTCCGCTACGCACTGAAACTTGAAAACTGTATAGCTTGTTGTACATATACTTTTCCAAGTTGTATTCTGTATACTTAGTGGCCAACACCAACCATAAAGCTTAATTGGAACCAAATGGGTATTTCAAAACAAGAAGGACGAGAATGGCCTTGTTATAAGGAACAAGTACAGACTAGTTGCCCAAGGCTATAAACAGGAAGAAGGCATAGACTACGATGAAACATTTGCCCATGTAGCCAGACTAGAAGCCATTAGGATATTCTTAGCATTTGCTGCTTAGAAGAACTTTATCGTGTATCAAATGGATATTAAGAGCGCATTCCTTAATGGTGATATAGCAGAAGAAGTGTATGTTGAACAACCTCCAGGCTAAGAAAAATGTTGTATAGTCTCGAACAAGCACCCAGCATGGTACGAAACCCTGTCGCTGTATCTTATCAACAGTGGATTTGAGAAAGGTGATGTCAACAAGGCACTCTTCAAAATATAGGAAGGTAATGACCTTCTTATGGTACAAATTTATGTGGATGATATTATTTTTGGTTCCAATAACCTTGATCTGTGTAAGAAGTCCGCTCATCTCATGCAAAGTAAATTTGAAGTATGCATGATGTGATAACTCAACTGTTCTTTTATGGTTATAGGTAAAACATTTACCTACAGGTATATTCATCAACGAGGAGAAATACAACAAGGAGTTTCTCAACAAATTCAGGATGAACACTTCTAAATCACATCTACCCCCATGAGCAATTCTACACAGATAAGTGTTGACGAAGCTGGAAAGCCAGTGGACCAATCACTCTAATGGAAGCTTATAGACTCACTCCTATACCTAATATCTAGCAGTCCCGATATCCATTTTACTATAGGAGTGTGTGCTCGATATGAGGTTGCACCTAAGGAGTCACACTTCACCATAGCCAAATGAATCCTTAAGTATGTTAAACGGACAATCAATGTAGGATTGTGGTATCCTAAGGAAGGAGGATTCTATTTGATGGATTACAGTGACTCGGATCTCAGAGACTACAAGTTGGATAGGAAGAGTACAAGTGGGACTTGTCACTTCTTTGGATCTAGACTTGTGTCATGGTTCAGTAAGAAGCAATTAGCCAACTCGCCTTCTACAGCTGAGTCAGAATATTATGCTGCTGGAAGCTGCTGCATGAAGATCCTCTAGATGCACCAACAGCTACAGGACTATGGAATCAAGTAACAGAAACTCCTATAATGTGCAACAGAACGAGTGCAATTGCAATCACACATAATCTTGTGTAACACTCAAGGACTAAGCACATTGATATGAAACATCATTTCATTAGAATCATGTGGAGAATAAAGATGTCCAAATCAAAAAAGTCCATATAGACATTCAGAGAGCCGACGTCTTCCCAAAGCCTCTCATCACAACGAGGTTCTGTATGCTCCACCAAGAATTAGGAATGGTACAACTTGATTGAAATCCCAGTAAGTTTTTAATTTTACTTATCAATTGAGGGGGGATGCTATAAGACCCATGAATACAGTGTCCACCCTTATTCATCATACACTCAGAACTACAAGTCATATTCTTATTGTAAGAACAAGAATATGCAGTTACCTTCCTCAAGCTGAAGTGTGCATCAATTAAGGGGGAACACAGTAGGACCGTAGAATATAATATTAATCATCAATTGCTGTAAGATTTAAATCATGTATGTACCTTTTAAGGGGGAACTACTTTTGTGGATACAGCACAAATACTGTAGGATGTCAATTAATATTTTAAGCATATCCAATTCCATACACTTAAGCTTTTCAACAAAAGTTTTAGTCCACATGCATCGTCTAAATTTAAAATGATTTAACTTTCAATACTGAAATGACATCTGGACTTTAAGGCCTTTAACCCCGCAATTTTAAAATTAAAACCACCTGGCGTGAAATAATAGACATTGTAATGTGTCAGAGGTGGGATAGGGCATTAAATCCAAAAGTTGATGGATTAGACGTACCAGTTACATCTCAATTCATTCTGTCTGTTTATTCAAAAATGGTTCCCATCCCTTAAATCTATCCGTTCACTATAACCTAGCCTCCCTGCACAGTATAAAAGGGCCAGCATACCGATCAAGACTCTTTACGCTTTCTGCAAATTAAACGAGCCTACAGCATACATCCTAAACACTTAGAACTATTTCTATAAAGTTTTACTTCTTCCTTTTTCATTTATCTCTCTGCGAAAATGACTTCTTCACAGAATTCATCTTTGTCCTTGAAAAAGAAGGAAACTAACATCGATGAGAGGACATTTGCTCGCTCTATGCTTCAAGAGCATATAAGTTTTGAGACAAAGACTTGGATGGGATGAATATGGTGATTTCCCGAATCAAACAACAAGGGCTCTACAGACTGGGTAGTCTTCACCCAGAAAATTATGATGAATAGGTTGTTAAAGAGTTTTATTTGGATGTGGTGTTTAAATATGCGTCGGAAGAAAAGGGTGCTCCAATTTCTGAAATCTTGAGCAACGTTGCAGGAGAAAGAGATCTATATTAATAGGGATCTTCTTGAAAAAGTGTACAAATTGCCATATGACGGCCTAACACTGGAAGAACTAGAAACTTTTGAGTCTGAGTCTATTTTGGGGTTTTTTCCTGTGGATTCATTTTCATCTAATTTTGGTGGTTCATTTCAATGAGTTTTCCTTTGGGTATTGCGTGTTTTCCGCCATTTATGGTTGTTATTCTCGTAGTGATTGTATTGTTGTTGTTTTCTTGCGGAGGTTGTAGGTTTCTATGGCTTTTCGATAAGTCGAGTTTGTCGAGGAATTCACGTGTTGATTATCGAGCCAAGTATCTTGTCTATATATCTGTATATTGTGAATTGAATTTGTGTATTCGATTATATCATGGTTTGGTCATTATCATTTAATGTGGTTTATGTGATTTGTTCGTTATAGATGTCTCGTTGTGTTGATGTTGCTTTTGTATATTTCTTTTTGTGAGATTGTATTGGTTGTGACGATTATGTTGGTTGGTAGTGCACTTGGATGTGTATTATAGTATGTTGTGGATCTATGGATATATGGTGTGCTTATTGTGTATTGTTCGTGACGCTTGTCATGATGTTGTTTGTGTATTTTGTGGTGAGATTAAACGTGCATTGTTCATGATAGTTGTTGTGATGTTTATTGTACATATGAGTGGGAAATGTTGTGATGTTCACCCAGGGATGTCCGATAGGGTGTTTGGGAATTTGTACCTTGAGGGACGGATCACAAACATGAGATTATCCACCAAGGGATATTCGACGGGGCGTATAGGGTTTCATACCTTGAGGGGCGGAACATGGATAATAATTGAGAGTTGTGGAAATGATTGTTGAGCTGAGATTATCTACTAGGTATTTCCGACGGAGCTTATACGGTTTCATACCTTGAGTGGCGGAACACGGATAATCATCTGACTATCCATATGAGTGAGAAAGGTTGTATTATCCACCTATAGATGCTCGATGGGTGTAATATCCGTATTTTTATACTTTTGATAATTTTCATTTTTGGTACTTTTCCGCTTGTGGCGACTCATTTGTAATCGCGTTGATATTTTGAAACTATCTTGTTCTACACTTTTTGCCAATTGAACGAGTTTCGGGACGGTTTTAGTTGAATCCGTGTATCATTGAGACTTTATCGTGCTTTGATTCGATTCTCGTAAATCTTGCGCAGAACTATCGCTTCATTGATCCTATAAGTTCGTTTACTCTTTCCATATGTGTCGTGAGCCTTGGTATTACTGTTCGATCTCGAATCGTGTTTTCCATAAGTTTTGGGCCTTTTTATAATTTCCTAAACTTTTGGATGTGTGTTTTCGTGTTCATTTTTTCCGTGCCTTCGGGTGGTCGGAATCGTGAGTTTGTTTTGTGCTCGATTTTGTATTTGAAGACTCTACATAGCTCTGTGGCTTGTTAGCTTAGGTGCGAGTGCATACAATCGAGGCGGCAAGACACGACATAGATTAACAGCTAACTGTTGCACTTTTTGCACCTGGCAGGGACGCACGAGCTAACACACAAACTACTGCTCGTGCGCCACAACAGGAATTGGGCAGTGGATTTCACACGACCAAATGCACGTACTGACGCACAAGCAGATTTGGCCGTGCATAATTATTTTGTTTAGCATACTGAGCTAACACACGAGTCACGCACGAGCTACTGGTCGTGCGTGTCTGGTCGTGCGTCTCAGGTTTTGAGCTCATTTATCATCTCCTCTCTTCCTCTCCGGCGATTTAGGCAATTCCAAGGCAAAACTTTGTCAAGAGATCATCATCAATATTCTTGAGCTTCTAACGTGATTTAATCATCACTTACCCATCTCTTCTCCTTCGAATTGAGGTAAATTCCTTGAAAACCCTAGTTTTGGTAGTTTTGGGGGTTTTTTGTTCGATTGTTTTATCCATTTTTTTTATCATGGAAACCTTGAGTTTATGATTAATCTTACTTGTGTATACATCACCCATATGATTTCATGAGCTATATATGTTGCGAATTTGAGGGGCTTTGGGTGGTTCCCAACCCAAATGTGTATGATTTTGTAAGCGGGAGAATCATAAGTGGGGTTTCGTGAATTCCTTCTTGTGAGTTGAGTATTTATTCTTGATTATCGTAATTCTAATGAATCATTTAGGGCCTGAAGTGCGTTTCTGGACCAACCAAATCTTGTATACCACTTCTCTTGACTCGACTATGTCTCAAAGGCAAGTATATGTTTATGATTGTATTTTATTGACGTTGAAAGTAAAGTGTATGTGATGTGTATGATTATATTTTCACTCCAGGATGGGCCGAAGGTCCTATGGGGGTTCGTTGCTTCTGGTGCGAACTACAAACATCTTTGGGTTAACCACTCCAAAACGGTCCGATGGGGCCTCTGAGGGATCGTTGCGTCTAGTGGGATCCACGGTTAATCACATATATATTTAAAATGAGAAATGATATGAGATTTAGTTATTCTAGAATACTAGCCTTGAGTTTGATGAAATGAGGTCATGCTTACTTTATCTTTTAAGAAATATTGTATTTCATATTCGATATACTTGCACTATCTATTCCATGACTAACCCCTTTAGGAGGAAATACATTTCATATATTTTAGGTTCCAAGAGACCAGTTGGGCGGGTTCCAGGTTAGTATGAAGATGATGGGCAAGAGTGATGATGTGTCATATTCTTCTCTATATTATTCCATTCGAGATGTTGTACCTTGAATGATTTTTAATACTCGAGTACTACGGGATATTATTCTTGTTGTTCTACTTTCGCTTCATCGATTTTGAACCCTCTTGACTTTGGTCCATTGATTCTAAATATTACTTTGGACATTGATTTGCATTACTTTCCGATTGTTTATGTCTAGACTTCATCGGTCAAAATTCATGGTTACGTGTATGTATAGCCTTGTGGGTCCCAGGAGGAGCTCATGGCGCTGTAATATACCATAAATATCTTGGGGGTGTTACAGAATATGTTATCAGAGCTTAGGTTTATGGATACCTAGGTTATCAGTATCTTTGGGTCGAATTGAGTCATCAATTGTATACGGCATCACTCTGTTGCCATCCTCTTGGTACGACCGGTACTTGTAAGTCCTTTTACTTTTTTTTTCTTAACCGCTTCACCTTAAATTCATATTTGTGGGATTCGGTCACCTCGATGACGTACAATTTGAACTGTACTCATGTATTATATATGTGTTCCTCAGAATGTCTGTTGATAGAGGATGCGGACGCAGTCCTGGACGCGGGCGAGGACGTGGCGCAGTCGGTGGCACAGCCATTTCCTTCAGTTCTGATGCAGGTTCGGCTACCCCTACCTTATCAAACTCGTTGCATCCAGATACCTATGGTCATCAGGACCAGTCAGTTGTTCAAGGGAATAATGCGAATGCCAGTGTTATGAACGTTCTTCAACAAGTGGCAAATCAAATGGCCCTGTTGACCCAAGCTGTTCAGCTGAACAATCCAAACCCGACGATGGATGCATTACTTCAGGACGTGGTCCGTATGCGTCCCCCGCAGTTCAGTGGTGCCACCAACCCAGCTGGTTAGGAGAGTTATATTTTTGAGTTGGAGAAAGTATTTGAGCTATTGGTTGTCCGGACATGAGGAAGGTACCTATTGCTCAGTAGTTTCTTGATAAGGAAGTCGCGACTTGGTGAAAAGTTGTTAAACCACAGGATCATGCTTCTTCATGGGATGAATTCAAGAATTTCGTGGAGGTCGAGTTTTGTCCTTGGCCAGTACAAGAAAGCAGGATCTGGTCCTTTTTCAAAGCTAAACTGTAGGACATTCCAGTATCTCAAGCGATAGTAGAATAAAATCAACAACTGATTCAAGTGAAGAATCAGGTACGAGATGAGGGTGATAAGGTCCGTTATTTCGACCTACGAACGAATATGAATATACGGCGTTACATGGTCAGGTTTGCTTGCACTACCCTGAAAGAGTACCAAGACAGGGCTATGGTGTATGATATGTTATGTTCTAATACTGATACCACTAATGAGCCGAAGAAGCATAAGACCACCGGTAACTATTCTCACAGTAAGGGTGGCAACTTTCAGAGACCTCAGCCGACTAACCATTCTGTCAGACAGCCGTCACATTCTTTTAAAGGCGGAAAGAGTTTTCGTTCTACTCCGGACACCTCAACTCGCGAGGTGACATGCTTTAACTGTAACCGTACTGGTCAAATCAACCTCAAGTGCCATTTTCCACCTATGAGATGTAACACTTTCGGCCATATGGGTCATAGGGTGATTTGCTGTAGTGGAGGGGATAATACCATTGTTACCCGAGCTTCCACCCTAGTACTCAGGGAGCTGAGTGTGAATCAGCGGTAGTCAGCTTTACAACCACAATAGAGGTATGGCAGAGGACGAGGATGGAGTCTGCCCATTAGATGAGGAGATTATAGTGTTGGTTCGGCACATCCACGAGTTTACGAGATATGCCGAGCAGATGATCCCTATGCGGTCGTGGCCTCAAGTACCGTTCACATCCCATCTCATCCAGCTAGAGTACTATTTGATTCTGGTGCTATGCATTCTTTCATCTCCTTAGATTATGTACGTCATTTGATTATTGATTGTATGACTACTTATGAGCCTTTTATTGTGAAACTGCCTAGTTGGGATAGAATTGTGGGTAATCGGGAGATTAGAGATTATCCAGCGCACATAGCAGGTATTGATTGGTCGTCGAATTTGATTGTGGTTGATATCTATAGGGAGTACTTGATCCTCGGTGATGATTAGCTTGAGAGTCATGGAGCGATTATGAACTATCGCACTAAAGTTATCACTATGATGACTGAGGATGGTTTCGAGTACTCTTTTGTTGGCCGTAAATTTGGTCAGCATAAGTTGCTTATCAGTGCCATGAAGGTCGTGAAGCTCTTGAATAAGGGTTGCATGAGATATTGGTGTTATGCTTTGAAGTCGGAGGAGAGCAGAGTCGACTTTCCTTCGATTCCAGTTGTTAATGAGTATCCAGATGTTTTTCCAAATGATCTCTCGAGATTATCGCCAAATCGAGAGATAGAATTTTCTATTGATTTAGAGCCTGACGCGGCTCTGATTTCTAAGGCACCTTATCGCATGGCACCTTCAGAAATGTAGGAATTAAAGAATCAGTTGGGAGATTTGTTGGAGAAGGGGCACATTAGACCGAGCGCTTCGCGTTGGGACTCGCCGATCCTATTTGTGAGGAAGAACGATGGTTCATTGCATTTAGGCATCAATTACCGCGAGATAAACAAGGTGACCATAAAAAACAAGTATCTGTTACCTCGTATAGATGATTTGTTTGATCAGTTGCAGGGAGCTATAGTATTCTTGAAGATTGATTTGACATCAAGATACTATCAGCTTCGAGTGAAAGAGTCCGACATACCGAAGACTACTTTTCGGATGAGATATGGACATTATGAATTTGTGGTCATGCCTTCCGGACTGACCAATGTGCCAGCAGTTTTCTTCCAGTTGATGAATAAGATATTTTTCGAGTACCTTGATAGATGTGTGGTCGTTTTTGTTGATGATATTTTCATTGTTTTCGAGATAAGGAGGAGCATATTCCATCACTTGCGTTAACTATTGGACATTTTGAAAGCTGAGCACCTATATGCGAAGTTCTCAAAATGTGAGTTCTGGCTGAAGGAGGTTATGTTTCTCGGCCATGTGATCTCGGCCAAAGGAGTTAGTGTGGACACGCAAAAGATTGAGACAGTATTAGATTGGGCACCGCCTAAAAATGTAAAGGAAGTGCGGGCTTTTTGGGTCTTATGGGGTACTATTGTCGGTTTGTCAATGGGTTCAATAAACTCGTTCGGATGCTTACATAGTTACTCCAGAAGATGGAAAAGTTTGTTCGGATTGTCGAGAGACAATAGAGCTTTGATGAACTAAAGAGGCGTTTAACATTAGCGCTGATTTTAGCTTTACTGCAAGGTAACGAGGGGTTTGCAGTATACGGTGACACTTCAGGACAGGGACTCGGGTGTGTGCTTATTCAGCATGATAAGATGATAACATTTGCATCACGGCAGTTGAAGCCGTATGAGATGAATTATCTTACTCACGACTTGGAGTTTGCCGCAGTAGTTTTTGTACTAAATATTTGGTGGCATTATTTGTATGGCTCTTCGTGTTGGATTTATGCTGATAACAAGAGTTTGAAATACATTTTCAGTCATAAAGAGTTGAACATGAGGCAACGCTGTTGGTTGGAATTGATTAAAGATTACGATCTGGAAATTCTATACCATCCGGAAAAGGCCTATGTCGTCGTATATGTGTTGAGTCGAAAACTGACATCACTTTAGATGCTTGAGGTCCTTACACGTCAAGCAAAATTGATCAAACTGGGAATAGAAGTTTGGCTTCAGACAGTGCAAAGACAATTGTGTACCCTCAAAATTATTTCGTCCATGGTTGATAACATCAATGGGAAGCAGTGGAGTTACCCAATGATTACTCAAATAAAGGAAGATGTAACTAAAGGGAAAGCCCCTGGTTTATGGTCCATGAGGACATTATTTTGTGATTCCAGGGAAGACTTTGTGTTCGGAATGATTTAGAGTTGAGACAGAGAATACTTCGAGTAGCCGTTTTGGGTACCGAGTTGACGCTGAGTACATATTTTCATCCACAGTCAGATAGTCAGACCGAGCAGACGATTTAGACGTTAGGGGATATGTTGCGGGCTTGTGCCCTAGACTCGAGCAATGATTGGGAACTTAATTTGCCATTGATCGAGTTTACCTATAATAATAGTTGGCATGCATCGATCAAGATGGCACCTTTCAAAGCACTTTATGGTAGGTGATGTAGGTCGCCATCATGATGGTACGGAACTGGATATGTTGATGGAAACTAAGGAGAAGATTTCTACCATCCGAGACGGATTGTTGACTGCCTAGAGTCAAAAAAATCCTATGTTGATGTTCATCGTCGACCTCTAGAGTTTGAGGTAGGAGACTATGTTTACTCAAAGTGTCACCGACGAAAGGAGTTCTCCACTTTGGGAAGAAAGGAAGCTTAGTCCGAGGTATATCAGACCATTTGGATTTTAGACAAAGTCGGTGAGCTGGCTTGTCGTTTGGCATTACCTCCAGCTTTAAGTCACGGCCATAACGTTTTTCATGTTTCTTAGTTGAGAAAGTATGTACCGGATCCAAGTCATATTATCGACTATGGTGAGATCGATGTAGCTGAAGATATTACCTTTGAAGAGAGACCCGTGAAGATTCTGGAATGTCGTGAGAAACAACTTCGGCACAAATTCATTCTATTGGTTAAAGTGCAGGTCGAGACATGGATTTGAAGAAGCAACTCTTAAGGTTGTATACTGCAAAACATACTTTATACTTGTATTACCTTATTTCCCTATAACTACCTATGAGAATATTAAATACATTTAATTACATGTTTGCATATTTATTCACGTTAAGGTTATGCAAATGAAATGTCTAATTATTTTATATTATAGATAATGTGGTGTGTTGGTGTCACACAAAAGATCACATTATCAGTGCCTTATAAAATAATATAATAGTTCACAACCTATATAATTATTAGACAAATTACGTGAAAGGTTATAGTGTATGCTTGAGATTAGTTGGTCTTGACTATTAGCATGCATTAGCGTTTTTGCATACGTTGAACTGGATCGGAGTGAGATAGTGTCTTTTTTACCGACTGTAAGAAGAACGTAAATCTCGGATAATTATTATTTCTTAATTCTTAGTATATAATATTTAATTATGTATTTATAATATTTATTGCTTTGATTTACCATGGGTGAGAGTCAAAATGATTGAGTTAATAAGCTTTGTATCTTGGGTAATAATATTATTTATTGAACAATTATTATTATAACTAGAAATTATGTCCCGACTCGTGCGGGTTGATGATGTCCCCTTGAGGAGCTCGATAATGATTATTATATTAAACCCTGCAGGTTGATTTAATTCCGATATAATAATAAGGTTCGAGGGGTACTACTCTTGGATAAGATATTTATTAATTAAAGCTATCAGTAGCTTAAATTATTTAATGGACACTCGATATCTTAAACACAGGAAATAATATATTTAAATAAGGAGCCTGATTTCGTAATTCAGATTTGGGTAGGAAGTACAATATTAACTCTTTAGTGGACTGAGCTGATATTAATAGACTCAATATTAGGAAAGCCTAATATGGAAATTTGAGGTCTATTAGGAGCCCTTTCATAATCCTCCTTCAGATCCCTAGAGTAGCCTATAACACCTATAAGTGCATCAATAGGGGTCAACCGCAACATACTTTGCAGTGCAAGAAATTTCAATTTTTTGTTGCTTTGTGTTTAATTGTGGATCTTTACTTATTCCTTCGATTCTATAATTGGATAACACAATATTTTTCTAAAGTACCAATATATTCAAGAAAATAGAGAGAAGATCATAAGGTAATTTTCTTGGAGGGGTTCGACCGATCCAATTTGCTGTTCAAGGAAGTCCGGTAGATTGTTGCCCACACAACATCCGAATATAGGCGGGATATACTCTAGAAGACTTTGAGGTAGAAATACAAGTAGATCGAAGAAGAAATTCGAAGACTTTGCTTCAAAGGTAATATATTCTTAGATCTAGGAAGAATGCTACGAATTATCATGCTTAGACGCGTAGATAAATATTGTTCGTTTAAATTGCTTATTAATTTGTTTAATTAATTATTTGACGAGCCTAAATAGATCCGATTCTTGAGGGCCAATTTTAGTAAATCCAAACTCGCTGCTTCCGCTGCATTTTATTTCCAACAATTGGTATCAGAGCCGGTCTTTAGGTTCCGTTCAATTTAATTAATATTGTGATTAATTGCTAGTAATTTAAATATATTCATATATTATGATCTTTGGAATAATTTTGCTAAAATTTTATCTTGCAGGTAAATATGGTCTAATTATCATGGCTATATGATTTTATTTTATATTTACGCGTTATGGTAATTTGGCCCATTTTTGATGCATGTATAAGTTTTTTCCGTGAGAAAACCCATGGGTAGAATATGATTTATTTTTCCTTGTAATTTTGTTGTAAATTCGATGTATTTTAGCTTGTGTAAAATTGTAATCGAGTTGGAGTACATAAAGTACAAAGAAAAAAGGAGTCTCGCGCGAAAAGGAGTCCCAATTGGACGAACCGACCGGGACCAAGAATCTATCGAGCGATCTGGTTACGGGATCACGGTCCAGACTGTGGTCCAGGCTGCTATTCAGGTCGGGTCGGGTCATCCGTTATGGGTACCTATTCGTTTTTCTGCCGTTCATTGCATCCGTTGGTGCACAATATTTAATTTTGGAATTTTCTTGTGCAATTAATTTTGCATGGAAAAGAGATTTCTAAATTTGGAAATTTTGTGGGCCAACCGAGAAGAGGTGATGAGATGCTTAAAGTAGTGGGAGATTTCGAGCCGAAGATTTTCTCATTACCGAGGAATAAAAACCATGATAATTGTATTTAATTATCCAATTTTTTTATTGTTGGCTTTTATTATTTTGGATGTATGGCATGTATGAATGTATGCATGATATGTTTCTTACATGTTAGGACGAGAAAATTAAAAATCTTAAGTCTAAAATAACTAAGTGATTACATTGATTAAAATTGTGAAGTAATTAGCATACGCGTTGACATTAGTGTCTTCCTCCATATCGGATGTGCTAATTATAGGTTCACGAGTTTTAAATTTCAAATGATAACAAAAGGTAAAAATTATTTTTTATGATAGGACCTTTCCATCTGTAGGACTATTATTTAAAAGATAATATTTTAAGGTTGTTAAGTTATGGTGTTCACTTAGGTGTATTAATTAATAAGCTCCCCATCGGAATCTATGTTAATTAATACATGGCCAAGAGGAACCCACTATTAATTTTACTTATCATAACATAAATTGGCTAGATAGTAACATTAAAGATGTAAAAATCTACTTGAAAAATGTGTGTATAAACGTCCACACGATCGTGGCTTGCATATGCGGGTTTTTCGAGGTATTGGTTGCTAGCATATATATTGTGTTTTGAGGTTTTTCAATATATTTTTCTATGCATTATGTGATTCTCAAAGAAAACAAACTAGATGGCACTAACTTTGCTGATTGGAAACATACTCTTAATATTGTCTTGACTACTGAAGAACACAACTTTGTTCTAACTGAGGAATGACCATTAGAGCCAGATGCGGATTCGACACCCGATGTGGTGAACGAATTCTGCAGATGTAAGAAATCTGATGAGATGGCTCGCTGTTACATCTTGGCTTCTTTAGCAAATGTATTGCAGCATCACCATCAGACTATGGGCACGGTCATGGAAATGATGAAAAATCTCGGCGAGATGTTTGGTCATCAAAACCGGGCGGCTAGGCAAAATTCTATGAGGGTCTTGATGACGACCCAAATGCCTAAAGGAACCTCGGTAAGGGATCATGTTCTAAATATGATTTCTCATCTAACGAACTTGATATCTTCGGGGCAACTATCGATGCGGAAACGCAGGTCGATATCATCCTAGACAGCTTACCTAGGAGCTTTGAGCAGTTCCGCCTAAACTATAATATGAATCGTAAGGAGTATACCTTGGCGGAATTGCTGACAGAGATTCAAGCTGTAGAAGGTCTCTTCAGGCAACGGTATCAAGTTCTTGCGGCTACTAGTTTTTCGACTTCTAAACTCAAATGGGGGAAGAAGAAGAAACAAGTGGCCCAGAAGCAAGTGACAACTCTCAAGGTAAAGAGAAAGGTTCCTCAGCCTGAGGCGAACAAAAAGCCAAAAGAAAAGTGCTACAAGTGCGGTCAGAAAGGACATTTTAAAGCGGACTGCGCTAGTCTTAAGAAAGGTATGCCTCGTGCACTAGTGGTCAAAACATGTTTGGCAGCTTGTTCTTCCACTTTGTAGATAGTTGATTCAGGCTCCACTAATCATGTTTGCTTTGACTCGCATGGTTTTCAGGTAACCAAGCATATTTGTGCGGGCGAGATAACCATCAACTGGGGTGATTATTCCAGGATTATGGGTGTTGTAATTGGAGTCGTACAGTTGAAGATTAATGATAAAATGTGATGGTTATTCAGTTTCTTTTGATGATGATGCTATTATTAGAAGAAACGATGAATACATTTGCAAAGGTATTTTTACTAATGGACTGTATGTCATTAATACTGCACAAGCTCCCATGTATAAACATAAATCGCTTAACTCTTCGTCTAAACCTAAAAAGAGAAAAGAACCTTCGAGCATAAACTATACATACTGCGGTTAGGTCATTAAACCTTAGGAGGATTCAAAGATTGGTAGATAATGGCCCATTGTATGACCTCCAAGTTGAGTCATTTTCAATTTGCGAATCCTGTCAAGAAGGTAAGATGACCAAAAGGGTTTTTAGGACCAAGGGAAACCATGCACAGAATGTGTTAGAATTGGTTCATACGGATGTATGCGGTCCAATGAATATCCAGGCTAGGGGTTGTTTCAAATACTTCATCATGTTTATAGATGATTATTCGGGATATGGATACATATATTTGATGCGACGAGAAGGTTGTTGTTATTCGACAAAGGTTATTGACCGCCCGAGTCGACAAAAGTCATATGCTGATGTTCGACGCCGACCATTAGAATTTCAGTCAGGAGATCACGTAATGTTGAAGGTATTGCCGACTCGTGGAGTCTTTTGTTTTGGTAAGAAAGGGAAGCTTAGTCCTCGTTATATTGGTCCTTTCGAGATCCTGGAGAAAGTAGGCGATGTGGCTTATCGATTAGCGTTACCTCCGACGCTTAGTCATGTTCATAACGTGTTTCATATTTCACAATTGCGTAAGTATATTCCTGATCCCACCCATGTTACTGATTATCAACAGATTGAAGCTAATGATGATATTACATATGAAGAGCAACTGGTAGCCATATTGGAGCGGCGAGTGAAACAATTGCGACGGAAAGCGATTCTGTTATAAAGGTCCAATGGTCTAAACATGGAATTGAGGAAGCCACGTGGGAAACCGCAGATAGTATGCGTACCCGATACCCTGAACTTTTCGAATTTTAATTTTCGGGACGAAACTTCTTTTTAGGGGGTAAGGGTGTAATATTCGTGCATTTTGTTAATAATGTATGTTACTTTGGATATATTATGTTGGGAATTAATTTGCATTTCCCCTGTTGTATTGTCTGGCATTTGGAATCATGTGTATTGGTGATTGAAATTGGTATGTTCATGATCGGTAATTGTTGAGTTTTGATTATAGGAATGTGTTTATTCTTGCCGGACATTGCGAATTTAATACTGAGAAGTAGCAGTTAGCACACGCTAGACTATGTTGCTAGCGCGTGCTAATAGTGTATCAGTAGTGCACGCTACTCTTGCTCGTAGCGCACGCTAGGCCGACTGGGCAGTGAGCTTTCTGGACTCTGGAATGGGACATTAGCGCATGCTAATGGTGGACTAGCATATGCTATAGCGTTAGGCTAGCGCACATTAATAGTGAGGTAATGCGTGCTATGTCGGCAGGACAGTGAGGGCAGAATGTTTCTGGACTGTAGGTGCTAGCAGGTAGTGCATGCTATTTTTGGAGCTAGCGCGCGCTAGTGACGGTAGTTAACGCACGCTAACTTATGCGTAGCGCATGCTGGAAAAGTCAGATAAAAGGTTCTGGACCGCCTTTCCAACCAACAGTACACCGCCTTTCAGCCGATAGCGCACACTAAACTTCAGCCGTAGCGTTCGCTAATCACTCCCACTGTATATATGAGAGGCATGTTCTAAAATCATCATTTTTATTCTCTCATTCTTCTTCCTCGGCGGCTGAGCGGTCTTAAGCATAGGGGAGTGTGGATTTTGGTCGGATTTCATCATCCAACAACGTTTTTGAGCCCTTAACATCAAGTTAACAACATTTCATCAATTTTCACCATCCGAATCAACGTAAAATTTGTTCAAATCCCTAGTTCTTCATATTTTGGTGCTTTTGCTAAAATCTTCAATTTTAATCCGTTCTAGCTCCGATTGGTGTTATATTATGATGTTGTAATCATAATCCTTCATTTTTCCCCGAAGTTCATGGATTAAATTCCAAGTTTTGTTTCGTAGTTTGAATTCGAACCATGTTGTCTTCGTAGTGTTCGATTAAACGTCCCTAAGGGTAAACCTTAGGGTGAATCCTTCCGTTTTCATGGTGTAATATTTGATTTGGTATTTTGTTGAACTAAGATCGTATTGTTGAAGGAGTTCGGACCGTACATCTTTCCGTTTGTTATTCTTGTGTCGTTTCCAATCGAGGCAAGTACTTTGATTGTGTTTAATGTATTTCGTGTGAATATGTGAAAAACGTGATTTTTTGAAAAGTGGTAATTTCAAAAAATTGTGATTTGTGCCATTCGTGAAAAAGTGATGATTTCAAAAAGTGCGACGTGTGGTCGTGTGCCAAGTAAAGCCAGTGAGGGTCCCCTGGGTTCCATAGACCGAGGCTTCTGCGCTTCACTTGACAGGGATTGTACAACAAGGGAGGCTTGACGAGGACTCTCTGGGGAGTGGTATGTATCTCGCGTGAGGTATAGTGCCAGTACATCCCCCCTTGTTATTTTTTGATGATGATTGTGATATGGTATTCCGGAATATCTGTGATGGCACTATGATTTTTGTGGTTTATTCACTTGTTATACACATTCTAGAATCATTGTACTTGCACCGACTTCTCGCTGACCCCTTCGGGGATTGGTATACTTGTTGTGTATTCAGGTACAGGTCCAGTGGGAGAGCCAGCACAGGGAGGACACGAGCTTGGTGGGCAGTATTAATATCGTGTACTATTTTGAGTTGGTGGTCGTATTGTCATGATCATGGTCGTGGTTTGGTTTTGTACTCGCGTAGGTACTGTCATGTGATGTATATCGTGTCGATGTTGATCGTTAATGATGTTGTTGTATCAGTTGTGATTTGTTGTATCGGTTATAATCCTACGATACGATGTGTTGTTTGGTTTCGTAATGTATGTCGTATTGGAGTCAGTTTGTTTTTAAGAAAGTGAATGTTGTGGTTTGTTAATTTTTAATGAGTTCTATGTAGTCTAAGCCTGGTAGGTTCTCAAAAAAGAATCTACGACGCTGTAATATCTCCGCAAATCATGGGGGTGTTACAGACTTAGCATCAGATTATCTTGCCATTCTGGGCTCTCCGGGTCAAGGCAAACTCGGCATGGTCGCCTCCCTACCTCACCAAAGGGCAAAGTTTCCCACACCGGCGGGAATAGGATGTGTCCTAGGGACTCCCAAAAGCTTCTTGGAACATGTCATGAGATCTAGAAAAATGAAGCATAAGATGGAGATCGACACCCATAAAGAAACATCACCATCACCAAATCCACCAAAGTTATAGGGCCGAGCCCCCAAAGAGAAGTCCTCTGGGCAATTTTCGAGACACCTTGGGACTTGCAGTATGTTACAAGACGCTTGAGAAAGTATTACCAATAGAAGAATTTAAGCCGAGCTATTTGTTTACACCTTTTATGTAATGGCTTTTTCTCTATAAAAATCCTTTTCATCATTCTATAAAGTACTTAATTTGTACGTTCTTAGACATTACATAATAATGTCTCAACATTAAAACAAGTCTGGAGCACTAACGCCTGACTTAAAAATTTAAGCAAGGAAACTCTTGCAAATTCAGAAGAAAGCCTAGTTCCTATAAAGACTAAAGCATACATAACATGCTTGGTCACCAACATGCCGAGTTAAGATTAAGACATCTACCTCTATGGACAAATTGGGCATAGTTCTGACAACTAGTTCGCTCAAAATGAGTACGACACTCAACACACCGAGTCAAGATTAAGACATATAATAGACAAATTGGAGAAGGCATCGCCGTAGACAGAGCCCGCTTCGTCAGCCAAGTCATCCCGATATTGCTTGCTCTTTCGGTATCGATCGACAGCGGCCTCCTCTTTGTCGAGCATACTCTCCTGAAGAAAGGCCACCCTTTCATCCGCGGCATTCTTCTCCAATGCCAAGACCTCGGCTCTCTTCCTCTGTGCTTCGGCCTCAGCAATCTCTAAGGCGGATTCAGACTGAAGCAACGCCTCCTTTAAATTCTCCAAGTCCTAAAGCGCGGACTTCCTGGCTGCCTCGGCCTGTTCAACCTTCAGCTCGGCCTCATTCAGCACGGCGTCAAGAGAAGCCTTCTATTTCTCAAGGGCTTCAACCTTCTCAACGAGTTGAATAGTAGATTCTTAGGCTGACTTAGCGGAAGCCTCGTTCTTGTGCGCTAGATCCACGACTTTCCTGAACACGGAATATTCATGCTGGGCTATGGAGGCGAGCTACAAAAAGAAAAAAAACTCAGGTTCAGGAAGATTGCAGAAAGAAAATTTGAAGACTATGAAAGATCGATACGGGATACCAGTACCTCACTAAGAATCAAGCCCTTCCTGTTAAAAAGCTGAAGCGAGCTCAGCTTGTCGGCAACAAGTTGCTCGATATAAGACCTGTTCATAGCGAGCTTGATGACAGGCCCTCCGAGCTTGAGGGCGGACCCAGAACGAACCGTCGAATCTAACCCAGACATGATGGGCGCAGCAACAAAAGAGTCGACCAGATTTTTAATCTCGGCATCAGAAAGGGCGATAGTCGAGGATGAACCATGTGGCGAGGGAATGGTTCTCTTCTGATAAGGATCTTCTGGATCTCGGCCTCCATCATCCCTCGGCCTTTTCTGTCTCTGGCGACGCTCTGCCTCGGAGTCTGGCCCACAATCTCGGCCCATTCCTTGAGAGTGCAGCTGGCCTTGACTCCGGGCATGAGTCCGAGTAGGGCTATAACTTCCCCAGTAGGCTCCCCCTCGACATCCGCTTTAGGCTCAGATGAAGCTCCAGCTTGAACGATGGGCGGCTCCTTAGGAAGCGACGACTCCCCCTTATCTTGCAGCTCTTTTTGCTGAGCCTTCGTGTCAGCATGCCTCTTATCAACTCCCCTCAACCAGGACAACCTCTTCTTCTTACGAGCCGCCATGACGGGGTCTAGGTGCTTCTTATCAACCTTATGGATGTTCTCCATTGAGAGATCTGCGCAAAAATAAATGTTAGCCCAGGACGATACTGGAGAAAAAACGAAGGTGAGAGCAAGTATGAAGAAAATTACATCCTACGATGTCTACGAATTTTAAGCACTTGTCCCCCTCGGCTATGCAAGTTCCACAATCCTCGTGAAAGACAAAATTGGGGTGAACAACCCAGTCAGGAAACTGAGTCCCCCTTTGGACCTCGACCAAAGGTCTAACCCCAGCTATGGACCCCCTCATTAGGCCGGCCTGAGCATGGTAATGAAAGGCTGTCTCCAGCTCGGACTAGTTAAGAATGGCAACGGAGGAGAACTGCTCGAGCTTCACAATCAAAGAGGCACTCCATTCCAGCTCGTGAATGCACGAAGGGTAATGCAGTGAATTAATGGGTGCCGTAAACTCCCAGCCATGCCGACTCTTGACCTTGATCACGTGCCTGTTCCAACATGTGACCTTATTGACAGTATTTGAAATAGGGGACATAATCTTGGGTTTGTTGGGGTCGGACTTAATGGTGATGGATCTGGTTTTGGAGTTGTAAGACGAGTTGAAGAAGTGAAAGAAGGCAAACATGCATGGCTCTAAGCCGAGACTACGACACAAGATAATAAAGGTAGTGAGATACATGACTGCATTGGCACTGAGGTGGGATGTGACAATATCCTAATCTTCCAAAAATTGATTAATGAAAAGGTCCAAGGGCAGCCTTAGACCGAGGTGGAACTGTTTGAAATAAAACGGGACGAGGGCATCACTATAGTAGAAAGTGTTAGCTTCATGCTCATCAGCGAAAGGAGTGGCCAAACTATGGTAGAGCCTATACTCGTTCTTATTCACCTCATATGTGGTATAAAGTTCCTCAAGCATCTCGTCTCCCCCCTGGGATGCTTAGGCCGAGAGGAGCCTCCCGGGTTTATCTGAACTTTACCTCGGCTCCATGTTATGCCGACAACCTCGGAGTCAAACTCCCCGACGGGCCTGTCAGAATTACTCTCCCCAGCCATACCTATAGAAGAGGACAAGGGGTTAGCCTCACCTTGTGAAGGCGACGAGGTGGCCTCCTCCCCTGTCTAAACTACTTGGGCCGATGAGAAACCTCCACCAAAACGAATCTGGGCTTGGGATTTATCCTCGACATAATGCAAAAAGATGCAGTCTAGGACTTCATCCAAACTACTAAGAGTTAACATGTCGGTATCATCGCCATCTACGGTCTTAGGCGCAAAAAAGCCAGAGGGATACTTGACGTCCATTCTGGGGGTTTTATTCAAGTACAACATGTCGCCAATGGCCACTAAAGACAAAAGCTTCCACGATCCGTCAGATTTAACATAAATCCTAGAGTTCCTAGTGTAAAAGCCGTGAGTAGAATTCTTCTCCAAATACCCACGCTTAGACATCTTTAAACGGGGAAGCTTTGAAGACTCCTAAAACCTTAACAATGTCGTAAAATAAATGGGAAATGGAGCTGGAAAAATACCTCAAGAAGGAAGTATAAAAGGATGAAAAGCAACGCCTAAGGAATTGGTCGGAGTAAATCGTCAGAAAAACGGACGGAAATGGCACGGTGTGAAGTGTCGCCGGGCTGTCGCAAGCTCTGTTCTCTGTTCGTAATCCGAAAAATAAAGGAAATGGTTTTGATTTTATGAGGAGGGCACGCGAGTGTCATAATTGCACCGCATTAATGGGCGTAGTTTCCAGGAGAGTGTCTCTTCACCTCTCCACGCGCACGCCGTCCAATTATATGATGGGATACGAAGCGATTGGTATAACCGTACCATTGAAATTCGTGAAGACATAAGCAAACCGAAGCCGACTTGACACTAAGCGAAGTCGACTAAAACTAGGGAATAGGATGGACTTGAGTTCCTACTCGGCCTGCCGAGATAGAAACTCGGGGGCCACTGAACGATATAAACCGAATTGATTACATGGATCTGGAGAGCTTGAGTATAAAGCCCAACTGTAACTCCCCCGAGATTTTCGGAGTATTTTATAGCGCCGTGAATCCCCGCCTGGGACCCACTAGGCTAACTTTACTCATAACACATCCAATTTCACAATATCCACACAGGTTCAATAAATCCGAGATAGACAAGGAAGCTCCAACCAAACAACATCAAAGATCACAAGGAAATATAAGAAAGTTATACATCAACCGGGAAAGGAACCCCTATGGTACTCGGATAAAACGGTCCAAAAGAACAATGCTCAAAATAAAGAGAACACGATTAGCCACAGTGTCACGCCTCGCCTTCATCGTCGTACTGCCCCGGTGCTCGCTCGTTTGGACCCTTCGAACCTAAAATACAAGAAAAGAGTTTTCCCCACACGAGAGGGGTTAGGGCAAGTAATATAAGTGAAACGTCACATCTTACACGCAAAAGCACATGCACCAATTTCAAAGCCATGATAATGATTTTCCGGAAAATGCAATTATCCAAATACATCTCAATAATAACAAATCCTCCCCGATTAACCGTGGACCCGACAATGCGTGAATCCCTCCGAAGCCTCGTCAAGCCCGCTCGGAGTGGCTAACCCAAATGTTCGTGGACCCGTCAATTCACGGATCCCTCAGGAGCCTCGTCAGACCCGCTCGGAGTGAACGAATATAACTCTCACACTCATATGCATTACTTTTCACATTTAAGAATATAAGTTTCACCATAATCACTTGACTGGATGGGAGAAAAGGGTACGGACAACAAGGTACCAAGGTTGAAGTAATCGACAACTCCGAACCTAAACAAGTTTGTAATCAACTATCATTAATCCATCGGTATGAAAATAAGTTGGAATCCACCCAAAATTACTACCCACGATACATGTATTCCGGCAATAAAATTCTTAGATGATGAATCACAATCAACCATCCCAAATACTCAATAATTCCAAAAATATACCAATAAATCCGTAGGAAAACATGTCCAAGGTAGATAATTCATACTCAACATATTCCACCATAAAAACAAGCTGGATCGAAGAGATCGGAAAGAAAACCACCAAATCCCGAAAATCTAGGGTTAAGCGAAGTTTACATCAATTTGGAGCGGTGGAGGAGATTAAACGTTGAATAATCCTAACTAGAAGCTTGAAGATGTAGATGGATGATGATATCTCGTGGAGATCTTCACAAATCGTCCAAAATCACCCAAAATCGCCCAAGGAAGGAGAAGAAATGCAAAAATGACGAATTGGGGGCTGAAGTGTCCTATTTATATAAAATGGGGATTAGCGTGCGCTAATCTCTGAGAATAGCGCACGCTAACAGGTTCACTGGGTAGTCCAATGGCCTCTGTCTGTATCGTTAGCGTGCGCTACGAATACTCTAGCATGCGTTAACGCCTTTCCTTAGCGTGCGCCAGCCGAGAATTAGCGTGCGCTAACTGATAGTTGATGCCCAGAAATTAAAGTCTAGAACCTACTGTCGTCTGCCATGCTCAAGCCTTAGCGCGCGCTACTGCATTTGCTTAGCGTGCGCTACTAATACAACTAGTGTGTGCTATCTTCAACACATAACATGCGCTACGAATCTCAATTCCAGTCCAATACCTTTCTGGACTGTCTGCCTCAAATACACTAGTAGCGTGCGCTAATATTGATAGATAGCGTGAGCTATCAGTACTCAAATAGCGTGCACTATGAAGGGAACGTAGCGTGCGCTACACCTCACCCACAGGTGATAGAATCGCATCACAAATCCAATGCAGCAATGATCCGAACAAGAAGAAGTAAATTCCAAATAATATGAACTCCAAGATCAACATCAACTAATTAAACACTTACAAAAAGTGTCAAAATACAGAAGCACCAAAATGGAAAATTTACAAAAAGTACGGGTATCATATCCCCCCCTCTAAAAGAAAGCTTCATCCCGAAACTTAAGAAATGAATAACTCTGGATATCTAGCACGCATGCTCTCTTAGGTTTCCCACATTGCTTCCTTAACTCCGTGCCTCGACCACTGTACTTTAACCAACGAAATGGTTTTGTGCCGGAGTTTCTTTACACGATGCTCCAGAACCCTCACCGGCTTTTCCTCAAACGTGACATAATTTGCTATCTCGATATTCCCGTAATCAATGATATGACTCGGATCTAGGACATATCTTCTCAGTTGAGAAATGTGAAATACATTGTGAACGTGGCTAAGGGATGGAGGTAACACCAATCGATAGGCCAACCCACCGACTCTGTCGAGAATCTCAAATGGCCCAATATACCTCGGGCTAAGCTTGCCCTTCTTCCTGAACCTATAGAATCCTTTCGTCGGTGATACCTTGAGTAGGACATGATCTCCCACATCAAATTTTAAGGGTCGACGACGAATGTCAGTGTAGGACTTTTGTCGACTCTGAGCAGTCAACAATCTATCTCGGATGATAGAGATCTTCTCTTTGGTTTCCATCAATATGTAGGGCTCCGTCCCGACTAATTCTGAAGCTTCATCCCAACAAAGTGGGGATCTACATTGCCTACCATATAATGCCTCGAAAGGTGCTATTTTGATCGACGCAATCCAACTATAACGCCTCAACCCGGCAAGGGTAGAAACATTACAATATGGTTACACATCAGATACAAACAGATCAAACCAAACAGCGGAAGTATTAAGATAAATTCATCAAGGAGTATCAAAGGGGACTAAAACAACATTCAAATGTCCCCAAAACCAAGCGAACGAAAGTACAATTACAAATGTCCACAAATCCGGAAATACAATACAGAAATAATGTTCATTTATTCAAAGAGCTCTAGGGTAGGTCCACACTCTCTCATCCCCAAAGCTAAACCCCGCATGAGCTAAGTACCTGCCGCATGGAAAGAAAAGCGGGTGAGCATAAAGAGCTCAGTGAACAGATATGAAATAAACAAGCAATACAAAGCAATACGAAATGAGGTTACATGTAGTGGCACTTGGTTATATCAAGGTATATCAAAAGTATGTCAAGGTATATCAAAGGTTCATCAGAGTTAGATATGAAAAGTTATCAAGGTTTTAAATATCAAAGATTATCAAAGTTAAGTGTCAAATGATTTCAGTATTTAACCCCAGGCCCAAACAAATCCCAAATAAACAAATTAGTCCAATGGAGTGATCAGCTCCCCAAATGTGAAGGGACCGCATTGCACGCATGCCCAATCACCAAATATAATATGGCCCAAATGTAGAGTGGCCCAAAATAATCAAATCAAATATCAAACAGATCAAATCTAGGATGCATCCATACGCCCCTGTAAGCAGATAACAATAATGATGGCCAAATGCAAATATAATATAAGAGGGACGGTGGGGGACATCACTCCAACCCCACTGGAGTACATAACATTGGTGCATCAATGCTATGGTTGTGGCTACTCCACAACAAGTAATACAAATTGCCCGGGTAAATACTGAAAAGGGTCAAATAGTCAAGGTCCCAAATCAAAGTATATATGTCAAAGGTCAAAAGTTCAAATCAGATATCAAATGTTCAAATATAAAGGGACCATATCAAAGGTTCAAATCAAAGGTTCAGATACCAAGTCAAAGTCAAAATCAGATATACAATAATGAGGAGAGAGAGAGAGAGAGTAAGTCATGAGAGAGAAAAGTTGCACCCTTGCTGAAAGGGTGCGGAATATCTGTACCTTAGTTCCAAAGCAAAAGCAAGGTCAAACAAACAAGGAGAAAAGGATCACTCCTGCTTTACCGAACCTAGAAAAGAGTGGATACAAATCAAGACGAGCTCATTTCTCATAAGTTGCCTCTTTTAGTTATCTTTCCATTTTTAGTAACTTTCCATATTTAGCAACTTTCTATTTTAGGTAACTTTCTATTTTAGCAGGTTATCAAAATTAGCGAGTTTTCTCGATATAGACATGTTCTAAATAGTTGGTTATTCATCTCATGTTAAGTTATGGATTTCATTTTATGCATGTTTTCCAAGATTAGGGTTTCTTATGACAAGTCTTCAAAATTTAGGGTTAAAAGTGTCAATAATGAAAGTGAAGGGTCAAAACTGAATATAAATACTCAAATACACATATATACAGCCCATACACTTCAAGTATCACATATATACACATTACACCCTCAAGTATCACAAATTACAAAAAAATAACCCTAATACACCCTAATTTCCACAATTAAACCACTTATTATCAAAACTAGCATGTAAGGCCCATAATTATTCCAAAGTGTCACGAACAGCCCCTAACACATTATTCCAGTCAAAACATGCATACATTCATCATATTTACATTATTAGTCTTTCTAGGTATCATATTTACAATATAAACCTTCTAGTCATCAATTATCTCTTATGTTTCATAATTTCAGCTTTTAAATACAAACAGGTCACCAATATACGATTTTTTATTCCATAATAAAATTCCAAAATAAAATTCATAAAAATTCTCACATGTACTTGAATGTCTTTAGAACCAACAAGATTTTTTCCAGAATTTATCAGTTAGTATAAACCCATATTAAAAATACCCAAACCCAGACTACTCAGAAAACCGACTAGCAGCGGTACCTAAAAAGTATCTGCCTCAATGGACTACCATTTCATTCAGACAAAATCTACAAAACTTCCAGGCAGTCACACATAACCCAAGTATTACCCCTGTAAAAGGAGAGCTCCTAACTCCTCATGATTTGAACATGAAAAATAATAAACCACGACTGAAATTAAATTCTGCAAACACAATTTTGACATATCGTCTGATAAAATTCAAAAATAGGACCAAATCAAACTCAAATCCATCCAAACCAATTGGAATACTTAACTAAGACCCTAAACTGAGTTTACAAATAAAAATATCGAATTAGACATTAATAGAATTCGTTTGGTGATGCATACATATTCGATTATCAAAGCTGTCCAAATCAATTAATTCATTTAAACCCTAATTTATCCAATTCTTTTTAATCCATTTAATTATATGATCATAACACATCATATATTCAGAAAATAAACATAAAAAACACATCAAACTAATTCTCATATGAATCCAACAAGATCAATAACAAAAACATTCATACGATTCATAATAATTTCATGGTTATTTCTTAGCCGATTTATATAGGTTTTTAGAATAGGTTTTTATCACACGAATTAAGGATCAAAAGAGTGAATCAAAATCACAAGAACATACCAAATAGGGCTGAACAAAACGTGACCAAGAATCGGGCCAAACAAATCAACCAAAACCGAATCAAAACCCTTCCAAGATGATGTATGGATCGAATGGGGAGGGAAAACCAAGAACGAGACCACCAAATGCTTCCAAACAAATTCCAATGTGCACCAAACTTCCTCCCGAATACGTAGGATTAATCACCAAAAATTGGAGAGCAAAATTTTGATGTGTAGGTGTGTATGGGTCGTATGAAATGAGGAAGGAAGAAGAAAGTGGTTTAAATTTTATGTTATGAAAGAATAATGGTGGTTTAATGGACTTTAATTGTAATTTTTTTTTTTTTTTTTTTTTTTTTTTTAAAACGAGATTTATTCAACACATCAGAAATGTGGGGGGACGAGGCCCACTACACGCCCTAAGAGATCGAGGGAGGAAGAGCCCCTCTACACACCCAAACTTAATTAAGACAAAATAAAACACGGCCAACGAGCGGCCTACCTGAGTCTAACATAAGGGAAACCGCTTTTGTCCAGTCTAATCATACCACGAATCTGCCCGGATATATCCAACGGGCTGCAAAGATGAAAATTTCTGTACTTGTATCCTTCATTGGCTAAGTGGTCCGCAATGTCATTCCCTTCTCGATAGATATGGGAAAACGAGATATCCATAGAACGACGAAATGACAAGATTTTGTGCCGAATGCTTTGAAGTTGCCAATTTCCGATGTTAGGCGAGGTAATAAAAGAAAGAGCAAAAGCCGAATCCAGCTCAACCCAAACCTTCTGAATGTTCCTCTCATAGCAAAGGTCCAATGCTCTCCAAATGGCAAAAAGCTCGGCAAAGTTATTGGTGTGGTTGCCGATAAATTCGTGAAATGCAAAAATTGGATCACCCGAACAGTTTCTGGATATGCCTCCTGCGGCCGACTCCCCGGGATTACCTTTCGATGCCCCATCCGTGTTGATTTTGGTTATCCCGAGAATCGGTTTAACCCATCTAACAATGGTAATTTTTTTTTGCTTTTTGTTATTACAGTTACAATGGCAGCTGCTAATGAAATTACATGAGCAGAAATTCAATCCCAAAATATCCACAAGAACTGGAGCACCAAACCAGGCCCGCGGCTTAAGGACCCGGTGCCCTTTGATCAAAGCCAAGTAGCCTCAAATGCGATCGCACACTCTTTGGGCCGTGAAAGGGATCTTCTTGACACGCATGTCATTCCTAGAACACCAAATAAACCATAGGATAAGAATAGGGATAATACGCAAAATGTGGATATCTCCCGAGGATTTATTAAACCAATTGGTAATAACCAAGTTAATATTATTAGTTTGAAAAATAGGAATCCAATTAAAGCGCAGAAGTTAGCCCAAACCGCCGACGCTACCGGCCCATTAAGAAAAAGATGAGGAAAATCCTCAACGCCATCACAACAAAAACATGCATTGTCGGCAATGATACCCCTGGTTCTAAGACCATCCGGGGTGGGGAGCCATTTTTTTAAAAGCCTAACCATGAAAAAGGACATAGTGGGAGTAATGATTTGATACCAACAAAATTTTAAAATATTGTGATTGTCTTGGCGTTGCCGAACCTCCTCCCATGCACTTTTAAAAGAAAAACCACCGTGAGAGGTTAGTTTCCAGAATACTTTCCGACCGACTATATCCCCATCCCCATGAGTGGGAAAGGCCATAATGTAGTCTCCAAGATCCGAAGGGATAACGGCTAGTAGTTTAGCCCGATCCCAGCCATTATGAGACCAAAATTGATTGATACTAGTATTCGAACGGGTATTAGAGACCCATTGGGATAACGGACTAAAATCGCACCAATTGTCGTGCCAAAAAGAAATATCACCATCACTGATATCCCAAAAAATCCATTTGTCCGCTATATACTGGATGCCACAGAGATTTTTCCACGTAGGAGAATCATAAGGGTTTATTTTAACAATCATGGGGTGGAGGCGTTTACAGTACTTAGCACGCATAAAATTGGACCAAATGTTCGAAGAAGTCCGAAAACGCCACCAAAGTTTGATTTCAGCCGCTTTAATGATGTCCCTCATACTCCTAAACCCGATACCACCCTCCTCCTTAGAGTAGCATAACTTGAGCCATGCCCCCCAATGGAGTCGCTTTCTATTATCGTTAGATCCCCAAAGAAATTTGTTGAACAGACGTTCGAAAAAAGTAATGACATTCTTTGGGGGTTTAAGAACTTGCAGACAATAGAACGGAATCGAGCTCAAGGTCATTTTAATGAGCTCAAGCCTACCTCCCATGGTTAGCAAAAGATGATTCCACGACTCAAATTTAGAACAAGTTTTGGAAATCAAATCTCCATACATGTAATTGTAATTGATTTGATTTGGTGTAATTTTGGAAGGTTTTTAACCACCTTAATGAGGGAGGACGGCTATAATGGAAGAATGAGGATAGCTTTGACCAATAAAAATGTAAATATAAACTTAGGATATGTTATAAAGTTTATTTTATAAGTTGTGTACAAGTTTTATCAGTTTTTGGACCCGTTAGGTCACGAACCGTGCAACATTTAGTTCTTAGTCCAAATTTCATGTTCTTGAGTTCTTATAACACTGTAGTAGCTAAAATGAAGTTTACTTGATGTTACATGTTCATATTTATGATTGTACCGTAACCATTTTTGATTTAGGGCTTGTTTGGTAAACGTACACATTTCTTCAAATTTTCAAACTGGAGGGTATTTTAGTAATTTAATTATGTCATGGAAATGTGGGTTTTACAACTATCTCCCCCTCAAAAGAATTTTCGTCCTCGAAAATTAAAAAGGTAAGGTACCGAAACAAAACGAAAGCATACCAGACTACAAAGGGGAATAAGGGTAGCTGGCTCGCATAGACTCCTCGGTCTCCCAAGTCGCCTCGCGTGGTGGATGGTTCTTCCAGAGAACCTTAACAAAACGGATCACTTTATTCCTCATGACTCTCTCCTGTCTATCAAGAATGGCTTTCGGTTCTTCCGGAAGTGACATGTCCGGTTGAATCTGATCCAAAGGATATGACACCACATGTAAAGGATGATAGTTATAACCCCGCAACAAAGATACATGAAAAACGTTATGCACATGAGCAAGCTGAGGTGGAAGAGCCAATCGATAAGACACCGTGCCAACACGTTCCAAAATCTCGAAAGGACCAATAAAACGAGGACTCAATTTGCCCTTAATACCAAAACGCTTAACACCGCGGAAAGGAGATACTTTCAAAAATACCCGGTCGCCAACTTGGAACTCTAACTCGCGTCGATGCTTGTCGGCATAACTCTTCCTGCTCCTCGGTCCACTCAAATTTCAACCCCTTCCTCATCAACTTAGTCAAAGGTGAGGCAAGTTGGGAGAATCCCTCGACAAACCTCCGATAGTAACCGGCCAAACCAAGGAAACTCCTGACCTCAGTCACCGTAGTAGGTCTCGGCCATTTAGTGATGGCCTCAACCTTTTCCGGGTACATAGTAATGCCACCAGCAGATACAACATGACCAAGGAAGGCAACTTGACTAAGCCAGACCTCACACTTGGAGAATTTAGCATACAACTTATCCTGTCTCAAAATCTGCAAAACCGTACTAAGATGCTATTCGTGCTCCTCCTCGGACTTCGAATAGACCAAAATGTCGTCAATGAATACGATCACAAATTTATCAGGAAAGGAACTGAATACACGGTTCATAAGATCCATGAACACTGCCGGAGCATTAGTGAGTCCGAAAGGCATAACCAAGAACTCATAGTGCCCATAGCGTGTTCGAAAAGCAGTCTTAGGAATATCCTGCTCTTTAACACGAAGCTGATGATAACCGGACCGAAGGTTAATTTTAGAAAAACATTTAGCCCCTTGGAGCTGGTCAAACAAATCGTCAATACGAGGCAAAGGATAACGATTACGAATAGTGATGCGGTTCAACTCCCGGTAGTCTATACACAACCTCATACTACCATCTTTCTTCTTTACAAATAGGACAGGTGCTCCCCACGGGGATACACTCGGACGAATGAATCCACTCTCAAGGAGTTCCTGTAATTGATCTTTCAACTCTTTCAATTCGTTAGGAGCTATACGATACGGAGCCTTAGAGATGGGTTCAGCACCCGGAATCAAATCAATACCAAATTTAATGTCACGATTAGGAGAAAGACTGGGAAGTTCCTCAGGGAAGACATCGACAAAATCACAAACAACCCGAATACTATCGATAGTAGGACCCTCCATTGAAGTGTCCTGAATAGAAGCAATAAAACCTGCACAGCCATGGGATAACAAGGTACGTGCTTTCAAAGCGGATATGATCTTAACAGACCGAAGTGGTTGGGAACCAGAGTATACAAAATCAGGTCGAGACAAATCTCCAAACATAACCTTTCGGGCATGACAATCAATAGTGTCCCGTTGAGTGGCCAACCAATCCATACCAAGGATCAAATCAAAATCAAACATATCAATCGGAAGAAGATTAGCCGGTCGTACGCGATCATCAAAACGAAGTGGGCAATCAACAAATTCATGGTCAATGATGACGTTATTATTCATTAGCGTAGAGATAGTTAAGTGATGATTTAATGGTGTTGGGGTTAATTTTAGTTTCTTAGAGAATGTGATAGATATAATAGAGTGGGTTGCGCCCGTGTCAAACAAAACAAAAGCAATATGATCACCAATATGTAGAAAACCCGTAATGGTACCTGTAGTTTTCTCTGCCTGCTCACGGGTAATGGAATAAACACGGCTACCAGAAGAAGAAGGCTGAGAAGAGCCTGCAGGAACAATGCTAACTTTCTTTGGACAGTCCCTCAAACGATGAGCAGTGGAGCCACACTCAAAACAACCTCCAGAAGCTCTATGGCATGTCCCGGGGTGTGCCTTACCACATGTAGGGCAAGTAGGTGGGGGTGGCAAAATCTCAGTACGCTTCTGCTGGCCCAACGAGTTCCCAGAACGGTACTGCTGACGTGAAGACCCAGAGCCCGAGTACCTATTCTGCTGGTTGCCCCTCGAAAACTGCTTCTGGTTAGAGTTACCCGACTTATCACCATGCCTACCCGAAGATCCATAATCAGAACCCCTCTGAACCTGTCGGCCCTGATCCTGTCCTCGGTTGGACTGTCCCCTGTGCTCAGACTGGCGGTCGGAACGACCACGGTTATCAAAACTCTATTCAGAACGACCCCGATGATCAAAACCCCGGTGATACTGACTCAAAGACCCAGACTGAATCCTCTCATGTTGGACGTTCTACCCTCATACAACAGCTCAATATTACGTGCTGCATCACAAACCAACGACACATCAGCATAATCCGTATTAACAATACGGTCAAGTATCCAACGCTTCAGTCCCCACTTATAGTGACGAGCCTGCCTAGCCGCGTCCCCTGACACAGTAGGCCCCACGAAGCCAGCCAACCTGAGAAAACGTTCCATATACTCCGCCGCATTCTCCCGATCCATCTGATAAATGGTACCATACTCTCTCTCGTATCGCTGCTGTTCCGAGAGGGGGATGAACCTCTTGTAGAAGGCCTCACGAAACACCGCCCAAGTACATGTATCAACAAAACCATCACCCTTCGCCCCAACATATGACGTCCACAAGTTAAGGGCGTCACCATCAAACTTGAAATCTGCTAAATGAGCTTTCACCCCATCAGGACAACCAATCACCTGAAACAACTTCTCACAATGGGTAATCCAGTCACTCGATTCAGTCGGAGTGGTAGATGACAAGAAAGGATTGGGCTTCAGTTTGTTGAAGCGTTCAATCCATACATGAATGCCCTCATTGCTGATTTCATCCCTATCCCTACGCTCATTACGCAAATTCTGAATAGCAGCGGCTACTGCTTGAGCAACAATATCATCAATGTTTGGAGGGTTAGCTTCACCACTTCTTTGCCGAGTGTTCACCATCTTAAAACGATATCAAGCGGTTAGCAAAAAACAAACAAATATGAATATGGAAAGGAAAGACGAAACGAAAGCCTAGTGTCTACCCAATCCTCACAGGTCAAAGCCTAAGCCGTAAAGATCCAAACCTATCGGCTCTGTTACCATAAATTGAAACGCCCCAACCCAGCAAGGGTAGAAACATTACAATATGGTTACACATCAGATACAAACAGATCAAATCAAACAACGGAAGTATTAAGATAAATTCATCATGGAGTATCAAAGGGGACTAAAACAACATCCAAATTTCCCCAAAACCAAGCGAACGAAAGTAAGATTACAAATGTCCACAAATCCAGAAATACGATAAAGAAATAATGTTCATTTATTCAAAGAGCTCTAGGGTAGGTCCACACTCTCTCATCCCCAAAGCTAAACCCCGCATGAGCTAAGTACCTGCCGCATGGAAAGAAAAGCGGCTGAGCATAAAGAGATCAGTGAACAGATATGAAATAAACAAGCAATACAAAGCAATATGAAATGAGGTTACATGTAGTGGCACTTGGTTATATCAAGGTATATCAAAAGTATGTCAAGGTATATCAAAGGTTCATCAGAGTTAGGTATGAAAGTTATCAAGGTTTAAATATCAAAGATTATCAAAGTTAAGTGTCAAATGATTTCAGTATTTAACCCCAGGCCCAAACAAAGGCCAAATAAACAAAGTAGTCCAATGGAGTGATCAGCTCCCCAAATGTAAAGGGACCACATTGCACGCATGCCCAATCACCAAATATAATATGGCCCAAATGTAGAGTGGCCCAAAATAATCAAATCAATTATCAAACAGATCAAATCTAGGATGCATCCATACGCCCCTGTAAGCAGATAACAATAATGATGGCCAAATGCAAATATAATATAAGAGGGACGGTGGGGGACATCTCTCCAACCCCACTGGAGTACATAACATTGGTGCATCAATGATATGGTTGTCGCTACTCCACAACAAGTAATACAAATTGCCCGGGTAAATACTAAAAGGGTCAAATAGTCAAGGTCCCAAATCAAAGTATATATGTCAAAGGTCAAAAGTTCAAATCAGATATCAAAGGTTCAAATATAAAGGGACCATATCAAAGGTTCAAATCAAAGGTTCAGATACCAAGTCAAAGTCAAAATCAGATATACAACAATGAGGAGAGAGAGAGTAAGTCATGAGAGAGAAAAGTTGCATCCTTACTGAAAGGGTGCGGAATATCTGTACCTTAGTTCCAAAGCAAAATCAAGGTCAAACAAACAAGGGGAAAAGGATCACTCCCGCTTCACCGAACCTAGAAAAGAGTGGATACGAATCAAGACGATCTCATTTCTCATAAGTTACCTTTTTTAGTTATCTTTCCATTTTTAGTAACTTTCCATATTTAGCAGCTTTCTATTTTAGGTAACTTTCTATTTTAGCAGGTTATCAAAATTAGCGAGTTTTCTCGATATACACATGTTCTAAATAGTTAGTTATTCATCTTATGTTAATTTATGGATTTCATTTTATGCATGTTTTCCAAGATTAGGGTTTCTTATGACAAGTCTTCAAAATTTAGGGTTAAAAGTGTCAATAATGAAAGTGAAGGGTCAAAACTGAATATAAACACTCAAATACACATATATACAGCCCATACACTTCAAGTATCATATATATACACATTACACCCTCAAGTATCACGAATTACAAAAAAATAACCCTAATACACCCTAATTTCCACAATTAAACCATTGATTATCAAAACTAGCATGTAAGGCCCATAATTATTCCAAAGTGTCACGAACAGCCCCTAACACATTATTCCAGCCAAAACATGCATACATTCATCATAATTACATTATTAGTCCTTCTAGGTATCATATTACAATATAAACCTTCTAATCATCAATTATCTCTTATGTTTCATAATTTCTGCTTTTAAACACAAACATGTCACCAATATACAAATTTTTATTCCATAATAGAACTCCAAAATAAAATTCATAAAAATTCTCACATGTACTTGAATGTCTTTAGAACCAACACGAGTTTTTACAGAATTTATCAGTTAGTATAAACCCACATTAAAAATACCCAAACCCAGACTACTCCGAAAACCGACCAGCAGCAGTACCTAAAAAGTATCTGTCTCAATGGACTACATTTCATTCAGAAAAAATCTACAAAACTTCCAGGCAGTCACACATAACCCAAATATTACCCCTTTAAAAGGAGAGCTCATAACTCCTTATGGTTTGAACATGAAAAATAATAAACCACGACTGAAATTAAATTCTGCAAACACAGTTTTGACATATCGTCTCATAAAATTCAAAAATAGGAACAAATCAAACTCAAATCCATCCAAACTAATTGGAATACTTATATAAGACCCTAAACTGAGTTTACAAATAAAAATACCGAATAAGACATTAATAGAATTCGTTTCGTGATGCATACATATTCGATTATCAAATCTGTCCAAATCAATTAATTCATTTAAACCCTAATTTATCCAATTCTTTTTAATCCATTTAATTATATGATCATAACACATCATATATTCAGAAAATAAACATAAAAAATACATCAAACTAATTCTCATATAAATCCAACAAGATCAATAACAAAAATATTCATACGATTCATAACAGTTTCATGGTTATTTCTTAGCCGATTTATATAGGTTTTTAGAATAGGTTTTTATCACACGAATTAAGCATCAAAAGAGTGAATCAAAATCACAAGAACATACCAAATAGGGCTGAACAAAACATGACCAAGAATCGGGCCAAACAAATCAACCAAAACCGAATCAAAACCCTTCCAAGATGATGTGTGGATCGAATGGGGAGGGAAAAACAAGAACGAGACCACCAAATGCTTCCAAAAAAATTCCAATCTGCACCAAACTTCCTCCCGAACACGTAGGATTAATCACCAAGAATTGGAGAGCAAAATTTTGATGTGTAGGTGTCTATGGGTCGTATGAAATGAGGAAGGAAGAAGAAAGTGATTTAAATTTTATGTTATGAAAGAATAATGGTGGTTTAATGGACTTTAATTGTAATTGATTTGATTTGGTGTAATTTTGGAAGGTTTTTAACCACCTTAATGGGGGAGGATGGCTATAATGAAAGAATGAGGATAGCTTTGACCAATAAAAATATAAAAATAAACTTAGGATATGTTATAAAGTTTATTTTATAAGTTGTGTACAAGTTTTATCAGTTTTTGGACCCGTTAGGTCACGAAACGTGCAACATTTAGTTCTTAGTCCAAATTTCATCTTCCTGAGTTCTTATAACATTGTAGTAGCTCAAATGAAGTTTATATGAAGTTACATGTTCATATTTATGATTGTACCGTAACCGTTTTTAATTTAGGGCTTGTTTGGTAAACGTACACATTTTTTCAAATTTTCAAACTGGAGGGTATTTTAGTAATTTAATTATGTCATGGAAATGTGGGTTTTACACCAACCATTATTGTAAGTGAACTCGATCAATGGCAGGTGCATTTCCCAATCACTACTCCAGTCGAGGGCACACGCCCGCAACATATCTTTCAATGTCTGGATCGTCCGCTCAGTTTGACCATCGGACTGCGAATGAAAAGAAGTACTCAATCTTAACTCGGTACCCAAAGCTTGATGAACTGATCTCCAAAAATGCAACACAAAACAACCATCTCGATCAGAAACAAGAGTCTTTGGCGTAACGTGCGATCTCATGATCTCCGCTATAAATATCCGGGACAATCATTCCGGTCCCCAAGTATCCTTAATACCAAGAAAATGCGCCGACTTAGTCAATCAGTCAACAATGACCCAAATCATATTCATTCCCGTCTTTGTCCTCGGCATTCCAGTAATGAAATCCATGGTAATATCTTCCCACTTCCATTCGGGAATAGGGAGAAATTTTAACAACCCAGCTGGCCGCTGCTGTTCAATTTTGACTTGTTGAGATGTCAAGCACCGTGATACAAACTTGGTGACATCTCTCATCATATTACTCCACCAGAAATTTCTCTTAAGATCTCTATACATCTTACTCGTTCCCGGATGGATTGAGTAAGGTGTAGCATGGGCTTCTCGGAGTATTCTTTGTCTCAACTCAGAGTCATTCGGAACACAAAGCCTACCTTGAAATCTCAAAATGCTATCCTCGTGGATCATAAAACCAGGGGCTTTCCTATTCTCCACATCCACCTTTAGTTGGACGAACATTGGGTCATTCCCCTGTTTCTCCTTGATGTCATCAACCAAATACGAAGTAATCTCGAGAGTACACAATTGACCCTGAATTCACTGGATCCATACTTCGACTTCATGATCAATCAACTCTTGTATGATCTTCACTTTAGGTGTGATGACCTCAAGCATCTGAAGTGATACTGATTTCCGGCTCAGCGCGTCAGCTACAACTTTGGCCTTTCCTGCATGGTAAAGGATTTCCAAGTCATAATCCTTTATCAACCAATGATGCTGTCTCATATTCAGTTCCTTCTGACTATTTTAGGCTCTTATGGTCAGTATAAATTCGACATGAAGAACCGTACAAATAGTGACGCTAGATCTTCAATGCAAACACTACGGCAGCTAATTCCAAATCATGGGTGGGATAATTCAACTCATACGGTTTAAGTTGCCGTGAAGCATAGGCTATAGTCTTATCCTGCTGCAGAAGTATGCACCCAAGTCCTTGGCTTGATGCATCACAATAAATCGAGTACCCGCCGATTCCCGGGGCAGGGCTAAAAGCGGCACGGTAGTCAAACACTTTTTCAGCTCCTCGAAACTATGTTGTCTCTCTTCATTCCATTCGAACTTTTCGGACTTCTAGAGTAACTGAGTAAGTGGTCGAGCAAGTTTAGAGAACCCATCGACGAACCTTCGATAATACCCAGCCAGACCCAAAAATCTACGAACTTCCTTTACGTTCTTAGGCGGTGCCCAATCTAACACTGTCGTAATCTTCTGGGGATCTACTCGGACCCCTTCTGCTGAAATCACATGTCCTAGAAACATAACTTCTCTCAACCAAAATTCACACTTAGAAAATTTTGCATAAAGATGCTGAGTCCTCAAAATTTCCAGCACTAATCGCAAATGCCGAGCATGTTCTTCATCATCACGAGAATAGATGCCTGAGCCCCAAGTGTCTTCTCTTCTTCAGTGCAATACATAGCTTTGTGGCCTTCCTGACCACAATTATAACACTTTAAATGAGGTAAACTGCAATCATGATTAAAATAACCCTGCTGGCCACAATTAAAATACGTCACGACCCAATTGGACACACTAGTACCAACTCTGAAATTCCATTTACTTCCCGACGCACGGGATGACTCTATAACTGGATAATTTGCTGACTGAGACCCCCATTGGTTGCCACCATTACCACTAGAAAACTTTCGAGAGGTCTTTTGCTTCTTACTCTCACTTGCTGTTTCGGAAGCATTGAAGGACATATCATAGGCCCGTGCTTTGTCTTGATACTCCTTCAGTGTGGTGCAAGCAAATCCCGACATGTAGTGTCAAACTTTCGTCTTCATCCGCATGTCAAAGTGACGGATTTTATCTCTCTCTTCCTTCACTTGACTCTTCCCATGATTGAGCTGACGGTTGTATTCAACGATTGCCTGAGATATAGGGATATCCTGAGGTTTAGCCTCGTAAAAGGCTCGAATCCTGGCCTCCTGAATAGGCCATGAGCAAAAATCAGCCTCCATTAATTCCTTAAACTCGTCCCACAAAACCACACGATCCTGAGGTGCGACTGCCTGCCACCAACTAGCAGCGTCCCTCATTAGAAAATATTGAGCAACTGACACCTTACGTGCCTCTAGATAATTTATGGCCACAAAGATTTTGTTCATCTCATTAATCCAATCTTCCCAACCGATCGGATCATTTGCACCAATAAACTGGGGAGGGCGCATACGAATCACATCTTGTAACCATTTTTCTGCCCCAATATCGGTTGCAGGAGGTGGTTGGATATGCTGAACCACTTGGGTCAAAAGAGCCATTTGATTTGCCACTTGTTGCAGTATAGTGGCAATGTCCACATCCGGGTTATTCCCTGTGGAAGTTCCCAGACTGGCCGACGACTCATGATGGCCACCAGTACTAGGTTGGTGTTAGATATATTTTATGCGCTTATTTATCATTATTTTATATACAATGTTAAGTCTAAATCTGCATAAATGAGCTTTTAATGTACTATCTTTATATGTTTGAAGGAAATTGGAGTCTGGAAGCCTAAACGACGAAAAACGGGCGAAAATGACAATTTTTGGTCAGGGGCCGCGGCACACCAAGACCAGGCCGCGGCACACGCACGGCACAGCAAGGCGCTGAACTCACTGTACCGGGGGCCGCGGCACGAAGATGATGAGCCGCGACCCATGAAGAAAATGCCGCCTAGGCATAGCGCGCAGCACAACTGGGGCCACGGCACACTAAAGCCGGGCCGTGGCCCCCGACGCGGGTTTGATGATCCAGCCCTCGTTTTTGGACTGTTCTGAAGCCCGTTGACCTAATTCCCGGACGCATTTTGGAGACTAATGAGGGTTATAAATAGGGATTAAAGGTCTGAAGGAATGGGGCATCGATGAAAGGAGAAAAACACCGATCAAGCAGAGAGCAGAAGCTAGAGAACGGAGGAATCCAAGTTCTTCAACTGTGTTTGATTTCTTTTACGCTTTCCTCAATTCTTTCTGTATTATTTTCTAGCATGTCGGGCTAGAACCCTATTCTAGGATTTTGATGAAACCGAGGTTTTGACGAATTAACTTTTGATTTTGCATTATTAAAATATATTTCCCTTTCTTATTGAGTTTGACCAATTGTTTTAATTACTATCAATTATGTGGCCTATGATTGATTTGTTTTGATTACGCAACTCGAATCGGGAGAGGAGAGTTGGTAGGAATATTGGTGAGAACTGTTTTATCTTGTGAGATAGGAATATACTCATAGGAATTACGTGGCCTATCTGAAGATTTCGTACTTTTTGCCTATTGACGAATTAATTCACCTAGGAATAGAGTGTTTTATTCGCCTTAGAATATTCTATTGACCTCGGGAGAGGCAGTAAAGTATTTTAGCAATCTTTGCCTTCAATAAATTGGGAAATCATTTAATTCATATAAATCAAGAGTAATTCGGATAAACCGAGGTGGATTCACAATCCTAGATTAATTCCCTATTTGATCTTCTTTCTTCGAACAATCGATTTTACTATTTATTCTTAGTTCATTCTTTTACTAATTTTCTTTAAAATTTACTTGCACCTCCAATTTCGATAGTTCAAATAAAATTAGAATACGCATAAATCGGTAATTAGTGAGTCAGTCCTCGAGGGAACGATATCTTACTTATCACTTTATTACTTGCTTACGACAACGTGCACTTGCGTTCACCAAATTTCGCAACAAGTTTTTGGCGCCGTTGCCGGGGACTGATTGTTTTACTAATATCGATTTCAGTATTTCTAGTCTTAATTTGAACGCCATTTTATTTTTGTAATTTTTATTATTTGTTTTCCTTTCAGGAGTTTCGTGTTGTGCATGAGAAAATTCGGTAACGAAGGCTTATTACCTTTGGATACTGAACTCGAGCGCACTCTGTGGAAAAACAAGAAGGAAAAGCGCGAGCTATCAACAAAAGACATCATGACCGATAACACAGAAAATCATGGAGTAGACAACCCTATTCAGCAAGCTCAACCGGCATTAGCACTCCGAGATTATTCAATGCCACAAATCAATTCAAATTTTTCGGGGATTCGGCGTCCAACCATCCAAGCGAACAACTTCGAGATTAAGCCGGCTATTATTCAGATGGTGCAAGCAAGCCAATTTTGTGGACTGGCGAACGATGACCCCAACGCACACATCGCTTCATTTCTCGAGATATGTGACACCTTCAAGAATAACGGTGTTACCGATGATGCTATTCGTCTATGGCTTTTCCCTTTCTCTATAAGGGACAAAGCCAAGTTTTGGTTGAATTCATTACCGCCGGGCTCTATCATGACTTGGGCGGAATTAGCACAAGCCTTTCTGACTAAGTTCTTTCCACCATCGAAGAAAGCAAGACTAAGGAACGAGATAACTACTTTTGGGCAATTTGATATGGAGTCGATTCATGAAGCTTGGGAGAGATACAAGGATTTGCTAAGGAGATGCCCACATCATGGTTTACCGGATTGGATGCAAATTCAGACATTCTATAACGGATTGAGTGCTTCTACATGCACTCTTGTTGATGCAGCCGCTGGAGGAGCGTTAATGGGAAAGACTATGGTGGAAGCTCATTCTCTATTGGAGGCGATGGCTGCAAATTCTTATCAGTGGCCTTCCGAACGAGTGAACCCAAAGCGAGTTATGGGAGTTTCCGACAACGATCCGATCTCTACACTATCATCCCAAGTCGCAGCGCTGACTCAGCAATTGCAAGCTTTTTCACATGCTCCTACCACCGTTACCACAGAATCATGTAATTGGTGCAACGGATCTCACCCTAGTGCGGAATGTCAAGTTGGAAATCCTTTCGAGCAATCTCCGATGGAACAAGCTTAGTTTCGGGGAATGGAAATAGGCAGGACAACCCATATTCCAACACATATAATCCGAGGTGGCGAAATCACCCTAACTTTTCGTGGAAAAATGGACAAAACTCAAACCAACCTCAGTTTTCTCAACACCAACAGCAACCTCATCCTGCTCCGAAAATCTTTCTAGAGGAGGCAATGGCGAAATTAGCAGCAAATACGAGTCAGTTCATTACCCATACGGAAGCAACCTTGCAAAACCATTCCGCTTCTATTCGCAACTTGGAAGTCTAATTGGGTCAAATAGCAAATGTGTTAACAGTCCGCCCAGAGGGTACCTTGCCAAGTACAACTGAGACGAATCCCAGAGAGAGTATTAATGCCATTGGTTTGAGAAGCGGGAAGGAAGTGTATGAGCAGCCCAGGCAGAACAAAAAGAGAGATGATGATGAGGAGAAGAAAAATTCGGCGACTGAGGAATCACAAATTTCTAGATCCTCGAAATTGTTTCCAGATAATCCGACAGCCTATGTGCCATCCGTCCCGTTTCCGCACCGATTGCAAAAGCAAAAATTGGACAAACAATTCTCCAAGTTTCTTGACGTCTTCAAGAAACTACATATCAACATTCCATTTGCTGATGCCTTGGAACAAATGCCGAGCTATGTAAAGTTCATGAAAGAAATCTTATCGGACAAAAGGAAGCTCGAAGAAAATGAGACTGTGGCATTAATGGAAGAGTGCAGCGCCATCTTGCAGAAAATGCTCCCACCAAAATTAAAGGATCCACGAAGTTTCAATATACCGTACACTATAGGAAATCTGTCTTTTGATAGAGCTTTGTGTGATCTCGGTGCCAGTATTAATCTTATGCCCCTTTCCATTTTTAAGAAGCTAGGTATTGGGGAAGCCAAGCCGACGACAATGTCGCTGCAATTAACTGACCAGTCTATCAAGTACCCGAGGGGGGTAATAGAAGATGTTTTAGTCAAGGTCGATAAATTTATCTTTCCGGACGATTTTATTGTGCTCGATATGGAGGAGGACCAATACATCCCAATTATTTTGGGAAGACCATTCTTAGCTACCGGTCGAACTCTCATTGATGTGGAAAAAGGGAAACTCACTTTATGGGTTCAAGAAGAGCAAGTCACATTCCAAGTGTTTCAATCCTTTCCGTGTCCAAGTAGTGTCGAGAAGTGTTCACAAATTGAAAGCGTAGATATCTTTGCAAAAGACGCACACCGGGAGAGTTGTCGGTCGAAGTGTTCAGAATCCATTTCAGCTGCTCCGATGTCTAAGAAAAATGAAGAACGAATCATGTATCTTAAGCATTTGAATATGTCGTCTTCAACATCCGTTCACCCACCATCAAAAAATTCTCATGCTGTCATAAGTTCGCCCGTGGAAGTGAAAAATAAGCCGGAAGTCAAACAAGTGCCAAGTCAGTTGCAAAATGGGTGTTTTGGGAGGCTACTATTGTTTAAGCCGTTTCGCAAAGAACGTTGGGTGTCCAAACCGAAAGTCGAACGGTTGAAAACTAATGGTCAAAAATTTAAATTACGTAATAACGATTCGATGGACTGTGCGGAGTCCAAATGGTCTTTGCGAAATGCAAACTGATTTTCAATAAGTCCAGCTGAAGAATATAAACTTAGCGCTTCTCGGGAGGCAACCCGAGTGTTAGTTGTAGATTTTTATTTTTCATTGTTTTCTTTCATTTTAGGAGTCTATATTTTCGTTATTTTTGCTTTGATATGCTTATCTCTCACGTTCTAGGTGTTTTCCTTTGAAAATTCTGTGCAGGAATCTCCCCAGGGAAAAATTCATCAATTGGCCATGGCACAATAAAAGCTAGCCGCGGCACACACAAGTCGAACAAAAAGGGCTAACCTCCCTGTACTATGTGCCGCGGCACAACCTCACTGAGCCGCGGCACACTAGACCTCTGAGCCGCGGCACGCCAAATGCCCAAGAAACGCCCCGGAAACTGTACTCCGTGCCGCGGCACGGACCAAATGAGCCGCGGCACACTTACACTATGAGCCGCGGCACCCGTACGTTGAGCCGCGGCACACGGCGAAATAACAAAAATGCCCGAACACACTGTACTATGGGCCGCGGCTCACTTAATCTGTGTCGCGGCCCCTGCTGCGAAGTTCAAAAGCCCTGCACTCCTTTATAACATCGATCGGCCAGCACAAACAGTAAGTTTCATTCCCTTTTTCGCGCAGCACTCAGACGAGCCCATTCAATTCTTCTTCTTCTTGTATTCTTCAATCCAAATCAAGGTAACTCTCATCTCTGATTCTTAATTGCAACATAGAATTAAAAGTGAGGTAATGTTCCTCATTCATGGTTGAATATATTGTTAGTTTTCTTAAAAGTTCTATCAAGTTGAGTTGGAATATGGTGGTTATTGTTTGATTGGTGATGTTATTTGTTGATTATCTATGGATTGTTGATGTTATTTGCGACTATCGATTGTTGTTATTATTGTTGGGGATTGGATTAATCCATTGTCATTCTTATTCTTCATTTAAACCCATGCATACTAGGTGTTTGATAATATGCGTTAATGAAAATTTTTGAGCCAAACGTCTTCAAATTATATGCAACGAATTTGATTATCGGATTACATTGTACCCCAACCCTTACATAATGTTTAAACTTGAAATCTCAGCCTTAATTTCCTCTTACGATGGTGCAAGATCATTCAACTCTATATTCACGTTTCACGTATCTTAAGTCAAGAGTGGTGTAGTTTTCCTTAAAAGTTGTGTAATTTCCGGTGTTTATTTTTTCAGGAACCTCACCATGGCTAGAAAAAGGAAGATGAGTACGAGGGCCAGGACACGATCATCCCCCACAAGAGGGGAGACATCACAAAACCGAGCCGATTTGGAATCTCACCAATTCTCCGATCCGGACATTCACAGAATATTCAACGAGAAAATCCGGCCTCGACCAATAATCCCGGAGCAGGGATTCACTCCCGCCCACCAGGACGGTGAGCTTTTGACTATGATCAATGAGATGGGATGGACTCGTTTCACTGCGCCACCCGAGCCGGCCGTGATCTCTATCGTCCAGGAGTTCTACGTCAGTGCTCTATTGCGACATATTCAGGCGGGGCAGATGATGGGGCAACCAGATACTCAGAATCAGGTCGTCGTCCGAGGCCAAACTGTGGATTTTTCGGTGGCCGCAATTCGGAGACTATACGAGCTGCCAATGGTGGACGAGACGACATATACACGGATTATGAGTAGCCTCACGAGGGAGGCTCTGCTTGAGGCACTCACATATCCCGGTTCCGTCTGGGAGACGCGCGCCCCGGGTTCTTCAGCCTTCTATTTTAAGAGTTCGCGCCTCAGTCGGCTCGGGCGAGCCTGGCTATACTTCCTCTGTGCACGAGTCGATCCTACCTCGCAGATCCGCTCGGTCTTTCTTTCTCGCGCCTGACTACTATATTCTATCACTACCGGACTCAGATTCGATGTGGCCCCTCATCTGGTCCGATCTATCCTTCAGTGCATTCAAGGAGGGGCCAAGACGGGGCTGAAGCACCCCTCTCTCATTTGCGCTCTATGCCGCCAGTCGGGCATGACTTGGTCGGATGATGAGCCAACGCTAGCAGCCCAGGGTCCGATAGATCATCGCATTATTTCTCACTTTGACCAGTGGGGTGGAGTGCCGGCACATGCTCGGGGACGAGGATTTCTTCTTGACGAGCCACATGAGCAGTCCCCCGAGCCTCTTCTTCTGATGCATGAGCAAGTGGAGTCCAGCCCGCCACCCGAGAGAGAGCACCTTCAGGTGATGTTCGATAGCCTGAGAGAGGAGATGCGGAGAGAGAGAGAGAGAGAGAGAGAGAGAGAGAGTCATCTAGCTGCTGTGGGAGAGGAGATGAGGAGAGTTTCGGAGAGCCATCTAGCTGCCCTGAGAGAGGAGATGCGGACAAAGAGAGAGAGCCTCCTTGCAGCTGTCCGGGAGGAGATGAAAGAGCAGGCCCGCCGGGCCAATCGATGGTAGGAGAGGCGCTTCGCGGCGAGGGATGCTTACCATCACGACTACCTTGCTGCATGGACGAGCCATATACTGCATCCGGACGGGCCCTTCATCCCACCCGTCAGGCCATCCACACCACCCTCCTCGCCGGACGAGGCCGGCACCACTTCCTGAGCTGACATTAGGGGAGTACTTGACCTTTTCTCTTATTGCATATTACTATCTGTGTCCATTGAGGTTAATGTACATCCTAAGTTTGGGGGGGGGGTTTACTTTCAGTTACTTTTTACTTATTCGTTGTTATTTTTCGTTATTTTTGACGCTAGCCTTGCTTGTCTTGATTTTATTTGCATTCGTGGATTTTACGTGCTTCATTGTGTAAAACTGATGATATGATACTGATTTCTTTTTGAAGAAACGGTTGAGTTTTGGTCGAGTTTGCAGTCAGCGATATCTGTTTCCTTTGAGTATTCATCTAGGTCTGAAATTTTTTGTTATTGTAGAAATCTTAGCGTATAAGAAAGGAGACATACATGTTTTCAAATCGCCGTCTATACGTTTGGTTACACTTTTCGCGTAGCTAGTCGTCCAGTAACATGAGTCTTGTTGGCACTCAAATTGAGTTTAGAGTCGGACAGTCTTTCCCAAAAAGTCGAGATATTATACATGTTCTAGGATGGGAAGTCTAGTAACCGGGGGTATTCACGTGACCCGTTGTTTACTCTCGCGTAAAACGACAACCCTGAATAGACTAATGGTTTAGAAATATCACATTACCGATGATGGGAAGCCTAGTAACAGGGGGTATTCACGTGACCCGTTGTTTACTCTCGCGTAAAACAGCAACCTTGACGTACGGGAATAGCTATTCGAGTTTTTTTCTCCGCTATAGAGGGGGACTTAGTTTTACGTCAAACGGTTCCCCAATACATGAGAATGGAAATCCACCCTAGGGATATTCCGATGAAACATCCCGAGAGCCGGAACCTAGTGGTTAACTCGAATCATTATAATGATTATACATAAGGGAATGTTGTCCGAAGATTATTTTTTTACGATGAAACTCTTAAATTTTTGCCACTAGACTGTGGGACTGGGCGAGTTGGCTTGTTTACTCTAACCCTTCATATTGGCGGTCGGTTAAATTCACGCTTGTTAATCTTTGAGCTTGATTTTTTTCATGAACGATTGATTAGCACTAAAAATGGTTACTTTGTGGAATCAGTATCCGTGATGTGACTCCCTAATACAACACTTGTATTATTCTTTGAGATTTTCAGGGTAGTATTGATTAAGTTGAGCACTATGGATTTGCACGATCATTCACGATACTTTTTATTTGAAATTGATTTTTGCTTGAGGACAAGCAAAGGCTCAAGTTTGGGGGTATTTGTTAGATGTATTTGTTAGGAATACCTGTTAGATTTTGATGATGTCATTAATATAAATTCAAATGTTTATTACTTGGCAAAAATGTAAGGAAGAACCAAATGAGTATCTTCCATAGGCCAAATATGTTAAGTATAAAACTTGGCAAAATGTAAAGAAGAACCAAATGAGTATCTTCTATAGGCCAAAAATAAGTTAGGCTAAAAATCGGCTAAGTACTAAAGTACAACTAAGTCCATCAGAGAGGATCAACCGAGTCAAGTCAGAGTAGTTCTGGTCAACAAAAATTATCAGGGATGTTTGACCAGACTGCAGCCAAGGTACCTCAGACAAGTCACCTGATCAGTCAAGTCATAAACAGTGAACATCAGAGAGGTCCAGACTGCAGAGATGTTATCTGCACATCAGCCTAGTCGAGATCAGCCAAGTACTCCAAGTCCACGTCAGCATGCTGTTGCGATATTTCTTACACGCAAGTGCACGTCATCGTTTACAAGTAATAAAGTGATAAGTAGAGTATCGTTCCCACGAGGACTGAATCTCTAACTACCGATTTTTGTGTATTCCAATTTTATTTGAACAATCGAATTTGGGTTTTTGCAATTAATAACTAAAAGAATTACTAAAAGACTAGTAGAAAACGATAGCTTGAATAAAAGAAATCAAATGATGAATAAGTCTAGGATTCTGAATCCACCTCAGTTTATCCGAATTTACTCTCGATTATCCGTAATAAATAATTTTCCCAATTTATTGAAGGCGGAGATTGCTAATATATTCTACCGCCTCTCCCGAGGTCAATAGATTTATCTAAAGACGAATAACGCACTCTATCCCTAGGTGAATTAATTCGTCAATAGGCGAAAAGCTTAAAATCTCCAAAGGCCACGTAGTTCCTATGAGTATATTCCTATCTCACAGAATAAAACGGTCCTCACCAATAGTTCCTCACCAAATCTCCTCTCCCGATTCGAAGTGAATGATTAAATCAATACAACTATTGGCCAGATAATTGCAAGCATTAAACACAATTGGGAAAACTCAACAAAAAGGTAATTAATTAGATAATCTCAAGAAATTCGTCAAAACATAGGTTTCATCAAAACCCTAGATTAGGGCTTTAGCCTGACATACTAATAATTGAAAATACAGAATAAATAAATGAAAGCATAAAAATCAAACGCAGATGAAGCTCGGATTCCTCCGTTCTTCAGCTTCCGCCCTCTGCCTTTGAAGTCTTCTGCTTCCCTCTTCTTCTGCCGTCTTCAAGCTTAAGCTCCAAAAGATAAAAGATCAAAAGATAATTAATTAGGGTCTTAAACCCTATTTATAGCTCAGCACATCCTCCAAATCGCGTCCGTATCAGTAGGTCAAAAACTGTCTTCGAAACGGCCCAAAATCCGCGCGGACATACAAAAACCGCCAAGTGTGCCGCGGCGCACTAAATCTGTGCCGCGGCACAGAACCTTCAGCTGGATACCTGGGCGTCATTTAATTCTTACGTGCGCGGCTCACAGGATGTGCGGCCGCAGTACTGATTTAATCTGCGCTTGGTAGGTGTCTTCTGTCTGCCGCGGCCACCTTCCTTGTGCCGCGGCTCATAGTCCAGATTTGCCGTTTTCGCCCGTTTTGCCTCGTTTTAGCTTCCGGACTTCAATTTCCTGTCAATCATACAAAATTAAGGCATTAAAGGCTCATTTAGACAATTTCACTCTCCAAAATAATACAAAATAATGATAAATAAGCGTATAAAAATACGCCTAACACATGCGTTGAAAAGTCAAGTATTACGGAAAGTCACATGCAACGTGAAGAGACAAATTGGAGTGATTCCCGCAAAAGATATGAATTAAATAAGCTATCCAAACCCACCTTGAAGACTTTAATCGTTTTATATTCAAAAGATTCAGAGCATGACATGCAGAAGTCTTCACAACGGTCGAAAGATTGATTAAAATATGGGAATCCAGCCTTACAACGTTCAGAAAAGATTAAACAAAGAAGTCTCCCTCCAACGGACTGATTTGTTACAGATCTGCAACGGATATGAAGGAATGCTCATGGATCAACACCTATATATATATCCGAAGATTTGAAGTTGAGCAACTACCGGTGCGAACATACTTTCAAGCGATCAAAGCATTCAAGCTATCAAAAAGCGAAATACAGCATCGTGAAAAGAGCGGTTCTAAAAGTTCATACTTGAAGAAGCTCTTAGTTGGAGAAGACAAAAACTCTTGTCTATAATCCTAAGTTCGGGGTACTTCACTGGTTGAAGTTAAGAGACTGTAAAGGCATCCAAGGATCGAGGATCAAGAGGTGCAAGGCAGTCAAGTGTGGTACAACGGCACGGATTTCCACTGGTTGGAAGCTGTTGTAGTTTTGTTTGAATCACTGTAATATTTATCCTTTGGTTGAGAATTATAGTGAATTCATCTCCAATAGTTTGGAGAAAAGTGGATTAGTAGAGGATTACCCCACCTGAAACCACTATAGCACTGCGTCATTTACTGTTTTATAGCATCATATTTTAACTGCTGCATTCATTGTTAAGTGTTTCATTAGTTGCTTTATATTCGTCATCAGCTGACTTCCGCACATATTAAGAACAAACGACTCCAAGTCATTTGTTCACCTATCAGCTGAAGAAACTCACTCTTTGAGAAAAAGAGTTTAAGAATTTCAACAAGTCTATTCACCCCCCCTCTAGACTTGTTCCTGGACGACTTGTGACCTACAGTATTTTTATGCGCTTATTTATCATTATTTTATATCCAATGTTAAGTCTAATTCTGCATAAATGAGCTTTTAATGCACTATCTTTATATGTTTGAAGAAAATTGGAGTCCGGAAGCCTAAACGACGAAAAACGGGCGAAAACGGCAATTTTTGGTCAGGGGCCGCGGCACACCAAGGCCAGGCCGCGGCACACGCACGGCACAGCAAGGCGCCGAACTCACTGTACCGGGGACCGCAGCACGAAGATGCTGAGCCGCGGCCCATGAAGAAAATGCCGCCCAGGCATAGCGCGCAGCACAACTGGGGCCGCAGCACACTAAAGCGGGGCCGCGGCCCCCGGCGTGGGTTTGATGATCCAGCCCTTGTTTTTGGACTGTTCTGAAGCCCATTTTCGACCTAATTCCCGGACGCATTTTGTAGACTAATGAGGGTTATAAATAGGGATTAAAGGTCTGAAGGAATGGGGCATCGAAGAAAGGAGAAAAACACCGATCAAGCAGAGAGCAGAAGCTAGAGAATGGAGGAATCCAAGTTCTTCAACTGTGTTTGATTTCTTTTATGCTTTCCTCAATTCTTTCTGTATTATTTTCTAGCATGTCGGGCTAGAACCCTATTCTAGGATTTTGATGAAACTGAGGTTTTGATGAATTAACTTTTGATTTTGCATTATTAAAATATATTTCCCTTTCTTATTGAGTTTTCCCAATTGTTTTAATTACTATCAATTATGTGGCCTATGATTTATTTGTTTTGATTACGCAACTCGAATCAGGAGAGGAGAGTTGGTAGGAATATTGGTGAGAACCGTTTTATCTTGTGAGATAGGAATATACTCATAGGAATTACGTGGCCTATCTGAAGATTTCGTACCTTTTGCCTATTGACGAATTAATTCACCTAGGAATTGAGTGTTTTATTCGCCTTAGAAAATTTTATTGACCTCGGGAGAGGCAGTAGAGTATTTTAGCAATCTTTGCCTTCAATAAATTGGGAAATCATTTAATTCATATAAATCAAGAGTAATTCGGATAAACCAAGGTGGATTCACAATCCTAGATTAATTCCCTATTTGATATTCTTTCTTCGAACAATCGATTTTACTATTTATTCTTAGTTCATTCTTTTACTAATTTTCTATAAATTTTACTTGCACCTCCAATTTCGATAGTTCAAATAAAATTAGAATACGCATAAATCGGTAATTAGTGAGTCAGTCCTCGAGGGAACGATATCTTACTTACCACTTTATTACTTGCTTACGACAACGTGCACTTACGTTCACCAAATTTTGCAACAGTTGGATCGAATCCGACAAATTTGGCATAGCCGAGCCTTCAAAACTGAGGGATATGACTGTTCCACCAGCTACGCCACGCCCTCGGCCACGACCACGGCCACGTCCACATCCATTGCCAGTTGACATTCTAGATAGAGAAAGAGGAAATAAACTCATAAGTATAGCTCGCAACATACCCATCATGAATATGGATTTCCCATGTCTCAAAGTCGAATTACACTGAGGAAGTAAATAAGATAAAAGAGTTAAGGTACTTACGAGTACCAGTCGTACGAAATGACGGTAGCGCGATGATACTGTGCTCTCAGAACAATACAATTAGACCCAACAGACCGACAACCTAGGTATCCATAAACCTAAGCTCTGATACCACATTCTATACCACTCCCGAGATTTTTAGAGTATATTACAGCGCCGTGAATCCCCATCTGGAACCCACTATGCTAACTTTACTCATAACTTATCCGATTTCACATCATCCACACATGAATCAATAAATCCGAGACAGACAAGGAAGATCCAACCAAACAACATCAAAGATCACAAGGAAATACAAGAAAGTTATACATCAACTGGGAAAGGAACTCCTATAGTACTCGAGTACCATCTATTAATACATGGATAAAACGGTCCAAAAGAACAATGCTCAAAATAAAGAGAGCACGATTAGCCACAGTGTCACGCCTCGCCTTCATCATCGTACCGCCCCAGTGCTCGCTCGTTTGGATCCTTCGAACCTAAAATACAAGAAAAGATTTTTTCCCACACGAGAGGGGTTAGGGCAAGTAATATAAGTGAAATGTCACATCTTACACACAAAAGCACATGCACAAATTTCAAAGCCATGATAATGATTTTCCGAAAAACGCAATTATCCAAATACTTATCAATAATAACAAATCCTCCCTGATTAACCGTGGACCCGACAATGCGCAAATCCCTCCGAAGCCTCATCAAGCCCGCTCGGAATGGCTAACCCAAATGTTCGCGGACCCGTCAATGCCCGGATCCCTCAGGAGTCTCGTCAGACCCGCTCGGAGTGAACGAATATAACTCTCACACTCATATGCATTACTTTTCACATTTAAGAATATAAGTTTCACCATAATCACTTGACTGGATGAGAGAAAAGGGTACGGACAACAAGGTACCAAGGTTGAAGGAATCAACAACTCCGAACCTAGACAAGTTCGTACTCAACTATCAGTAATCCATCGGTATGAAAATAAGTTGGAATCCACCCGAAATTACTACCCACGATACATGTATTCCAGCAATAAAACTCTTAGATGGTGAATCACAATCAACCATCCCAAATACTCAATAATTCCGGAAATATACCAATAAATCCGTAGGAAAACATGTATCCAAGGTAGATAGTTCATACTCGACTTATTCCAAAATCGCCCAAGGAAGGAGAAAAAATGGAAAAAGGACGAATTAGGGGCTGAAGTGTCCTATTTATATAAAATGGGGATTATCATGCGCTAATCTATGAGAATAGCGCGCGCTAATGGATTCAACGAGTAGTCCAGTGGCCTCTGTCTGTATCATGAGCGTGCGCTACGAATACTCTAGCGTGCGCTAACGCCTTTTCTTAGCATGCGCTAGCCTAAAGTTAGAGTGCACTACCTGATAGTTGGTGCCCAGAAATTGAAGTCCAGAACCTACTGTCCTCTGTCATGCTCAAGCCTTAGCGTGCGCTACTGCATTTGCTTAGCGTGCACTACTAATACATCTAGCGTGCTCTATCTTCAACACATAGCGTGCTCTACGAATCTCAATTCCAGTCCAGTACCTTTCTGGACTGTCTGCCTCAAATACACTAGTAGCGTGCGATAATGTTGACAGATAGCGTGTGCTATCAGTACTCAAATAGCATGCGCTATAAAGGGAACATAGCGTGCGCTACACCTCATGCACAGGTGATAGAATCGCATCAAAAATCCAATGTAGCAACGATCCGAACAAGAAGAAGTAAATTCCAAATAATATGAACTCCAAGATCAACATCAACTCATTAAACACTTACAACGAGTGTCAAAATACAGAAGCACGAAAACGGAAAATTTACAAAAAGTACGGGTATCACACTAGCAAGGCCTATAAATCAAGACCCTACAAAACCCAAGGGTAAACTTCTCAACTAGGCATAGGGAATGACATCTAGGCCGACCTGAAGTCCAGATATCCTAACCCAGCTTGCCTCAGCTCAGATTCAAGTCAAGACTTGTTACCAGGCGACCATCTTATCACGCCGACTCGGTTTAGTGACAAAACAGGCTGAGATCCGTCAACCTCTACTCCTTGTCAGTAGATGAAGGTCCTACCCTTCTAGCGCGGCACGGAGCCCTGCGAAATCTAAGATAGAGACAAATAAGGATATCCTTACTTAACAAGGACTCTTTTCCACAAGGAAACTACATACACAATCCTTATGAGGATTCTACTTCCCATATATATGAAGTCCAATACTAACACGGACTCGATGACTTTCTCTGCAAGTTAGGGTTGCAACATTCATGTTTATATAAATGGGTGTCCTTCCACCTACTCTGGTACACAGAATTCTTGACTCTCAACATAGTCAATTAATCTTATTCCTACCATATATTCTCCATACTTACTCTCACGCTGGAGGGCCTTCGCCGGTGAAGTCCCAGCCCAGTTCACGTGTTTTGTTGTGTGTAGGTCCGATCAGGATGTTCACTTGTCGAAATTATCCGAACCGTTTAGATAAGGGTTGATCCGATACGTTTTTGGCAGCATCAATATATATATATATATATATATATATATATGGTTAGGATTAAAGGAAAAATAGATTTTTCAAGTAGAAAAAAGTAGACGAGCAGACGCTTAAAATCAAGGCGTTTACAATCACGAACAGGAAATAAACGAATAAATATAAAAGTTTTGCTCCCTCCAGAATTCGAATCCAGATGCTCCATTAGTCCAATACGAAGATGCATCCACCTTAAATCAGTGATCAAAAGCTGGAAATAATTCTCCTTTCTATCCCAAAATTTCCTTTTTCTGTGGATCTCTTCTTTATATAGATATAAAAGCAATGGTCGGCCAGAATCAACCGATCATTTAACAACTGTTACTCAATATGTAGTTATATAGATATAGTTATATTCTAACCAGAGCAACTTGCTATCAAAATATGTATTGAAGATGATCGATCTATTCGAAGCATTGATCTTGGCCATGCATGACAGATATCGATCTTACACAAATATGCGACTTTTTGAGGCAATTGCACAAGCAAAAAGTCCGTACGTTAACTTTTCTCATACATAAAGTTGCGGTAAATTAAAAGAAAACTAAAGTACAGGCAAACGCTTTGGTGTGATTAAATTGGAAAGATGAGTTTATATATATATATATATACACATGATCAAATGAGAATGGTTCTTATCTTGTGAATGACGAATATGCATGAGTTGTGTACTAATTATGCATGAAATATATGCATTTCATGCATCAAAATTGCAATGCATTAAAATATGTATTATATGTATCAAAATATCGATGCATTAAAATATTGCATTATATGCATCAAATTTTTATGAGAATAAATCTAGGCCATCCATTTATCAAGATCTATGGATGAAATTCATTCTTATTTCTTAACTTAAATTGCATTCTCACATGAACCCACCCCTATATATATATATATATATATATATATATATATTAATTTAGGCTTGCGCCTTGGTACGCCTCGAGGCTTACGTCTCTACTCATTTTTACAAAATGCCTCAAACCCGCTTCACACCTTTGAAAACATTGACAAAAATTATCGTCTCAAACAAGCAAACAACAGACTAATTCACAAGCCCCAACTACTTGTGTTTCAGAAGGTTCGGTTCCAATTTCTTGTACAGGTGTCCTGAGGAGTTTCATTGTATTCTTCCAAAGAAATACTTCTGCCTGCTCCGCCTTCCTGAATGAACTCATCTTCCAAGAAGTGTGCTTGCAAAGCAACAACGATCTTTCGATCTTCGGGCATGTAGAATAGATAACCCATCGTCCTAGATGGGAATCCAATGAAACGTCCCTTCACGGACCTCGCTTCCAACTTTTCACCTTAGTCTTCTTGACATAGGCGGGACATACCCAAATAATCATAATGTGATTAAGACTTGGTTTCCTGCCCTCCCACATCTCATGTGGAGTTTTAGGAATGGATTTGGAAGGACATCTGTTTAAGATATAAGCAGCAGTCAGAAGTGCATACCCCTACAGGTTAATTGGTAAGTCAATATAACCCAGCATAGAACGGACCATGTTCAACAAGGTTCAGTTCCTTGTTTCTGACACACCATTTAGCTGATGAGTACCTGGAGGTGTTAGTTGTAGTATTATTCCATGTTCCTTTAGGAACTCGTCAAACGCCGTACTCATATACTCGCCACCTAGGTTCGACCGAAGTGCTTTGATATGATTACCAGTTTGTTTTTCGACTAGGGCCTTAAATTCTTGGAATTTCTCAAAGGCCTCGGATTTATGTTTCATTAAGTATACATAACCACACCTAGTATGATCGTCTGTAAACGTAATGAAATACTGATATCCATCACGTGCTGCTTCCAAAGCACCACATACGTCGGTATGGACTAATCCAAGTTTATCAGCGACTCTTTCAAAATTCCCTGTGAAGGGGGACTTAGTCATTTTGCCTTTATGGCAAGATTCACAAGTAGGAAAGGGATCCGATCTCAATGGACCCATAAGTCCATCCTTTTACATTTTGTAAACCTTGGTCTGACCAACATGACCAAGTCAAAGATGCCATTTCAAAACTTGATTAGTTTCATCCCTACCACGCTTCCTAGTAGTATTCAACGACTTTGTTACTAAGGTTTAGATGATACAGTCTATTTAACAATGTAGCAGTGCCTACTAGTTTATTTCTAAAATAAATTTTGCAGGCACCATCATCAATGAAAAATGAAAATCCTTTTCGATCCATGACCGGAATGGATACAATGTTTTTATACCCCTTGGGCAAAACAATTACATCATCTAAAGTCAAAACAAAACCGTATTCTAAACCCAAAAGAAGTGATCCTATGTCAGTTGCCTCAACACAATGCCCGCTTCCGACAGTAATCATCACTTCCCCAGCTTCAAGCTTCCTACGTTGTTCCATATCCTGATTAACGGTACAAATATAAGAACTAGCACCAGAATCTAGTATCCAAGAAGTAGAAAATACAGTAGCAGAACAATTTGTTTCCAAAACTAAAAGTTCTGTACCTGAAGTGCCATGAAGAATGGGACAGTCTCTAGCCCACTGGCCTAGCTCACCGCATTCGAGACATGTGTACTTCTTCTTCTTGCTCTTGGGAAGGCCTTGCCCTTACCCTTAAGGTCCTTGATTTGTGGTCCCGTCTGCTTCTTGGTCTTTTTCTTCTTATTCTTAGACCTTCGAGGTCCAGAAGAAATCACAAGGGCAGACTCCTTCATCCGCGGAGTCTTCATCTGAGACTGAGTGGTCACTAGTTTGTTCATCAACCCTACTAAGTTGCATGTAATCTCATTGCCGTTTAAATTCATAACAAACTGTGAGAAGGAATGAGGAAGAGATTGTAGGATAAGGTCGGTCTGAAGAGAAGTATCCATCTTAAAATCAAGAGCCTCCAATCTCTTGATCGTAGATATCATTTTGAGGATGTGGTCCCCAACTTCTCACCTTCTCCTAGAACCGAACATTTGCTTGGATATCTCATATCTAGCAGTTCGACTGTGCTCACCATAAAGCTCGGTTAAGTGAGATAAAATCTGCCTAGCAGAAGTCATTTTCTCATGAGCTCTCTGAAGCTCATTAGAAATAGAAGCCATCATATAAGCATGGACTTTTACATCAACCTTAACCCACTTTTTGTGGTTTTCAATCTCTTCCTGATTGGCTCTTATCCGCACCGGAGGCGCCGAAATGTCCGTCTCCAAGACGTATCCTAGTACCTCTATACTAAGGACTATCATCAGATTGCAGAGACAATCCACAAAGTTAGGGCCGATTAAGGTGCTCTTATCGAGTAGTGTAGCGAGTGGGTTCATTGTCATATTGAGAGTTGATATTAGTCTGCATTAAGTACGACAGATTTATTAGTGACTCATTTAATTATGATCTGAGTATATAATTAAGGTCTTTTATATTCTTTTAACCCAGCTCCCACTATTTTCATCAGAATAACACACTCCCATGTGAAATCCTGAAGTATCGCTCGCATTACTCCATAGTGGTGATCGAGTTCTTTATAAATTTTAATACAGGGCAACCGAACAAGTTTCTAGTCTATTAATTTTCATAAAGTGGTGTCCAACACCAACCCATCTAATGGATGATTCGATCTTCTTTTTCCCCTTGTTCACCTATACGGTTTCTATGGTCGTGAACAAGTTAAGTTTATACCATCGACGCAAATCAGTTTCACAATTGAATCTTATCAGGCAACCGAACAGGTTTCTAGCGATAAAATTTGCTCCAACCGAAGGCGTCCAATGCGCTCTCGGTAATTTATCCATCCTCCTTGAATGACTACCCGATAACTCGAAAGCATAGCACATCCGGTTTAGATCTCAATTTTCCGAAAGCTCGATGGAGGGAAGGAAAACCTTGAAACCTTTTAAACTTAATAATTTGTCGTGGGAGAATTTTCGCGATTAATGTTACACTTTGCACATTAATTCATTTAAGCACGTTTGTAGCATTCATACCATATGAATAAACAATCACAACCTAGTTGCTACCAACATGTAGTTTATGGACCATTCATAGAACAAAAACATCGTAATCTAATTACAAGTCTTTGGTCTTGAATCTTCGTCTTCTCGATCGGATCTTCCTCCGGTCTTCGTCATTATACATAAATTTTACATTGAAAAATTGCATCTTAGATACAAATATTTCTAGTAAAATAAATAGGCTCAAAATGGCCTTTACAACCCAATCGAATAAAACCGAACGATTCAGAACTAAGTCCATGAACCACATCCCCATTCAAAAGAATTCATCCAATAAATACTAAATAAATGGATACGGCGTATATATATTGCTCCAACTAATAAATAGAATTGATCCAATCAATTCACACAACCAGTAATATGAAAACGTTCAAAATAATTCGACCACCCACGAGTATTCCAATAAATCATATTTCCCTTATAAAATGAAATACCATAAATCATTTTAATCCTAAATCCAATTTAACATGCGGGTGAGGAATACACGAAAAATCAAACCCGGGACGAAACTGGTAGCCTGACACGGTCGAGTCACAATGACACGGGCCGTGTCAAACTCACTGGACAGGTGACTCGACCGTGTCAAGAGTGACACGACCCGTGTCATAGTCCAGAACATCTCACTTCATCGAAAAGTCGTCCAACGACGATTCAGGGCTAGATTTTCGACCGGATATCCAATATCAATATTTTTCAACTTTCATATCTTCAATATAAATCATATTTCCCAGAAATTAAAGATTTATATTTAGACATAAATTTATGAAAAATATAACTACAACGAACGAAAAACATACACCATGATTATGACTCTAAATGATTCCAAATCATTCACCATCCAATCAAGCATTCCAAATGCTAAATATCGTATATACGATCGCAAGACCTACTCTCTGATACCACTGTTGGGATTCAGTGCGTAAAACGAAGGCGCAATGGAGGAAATATACGAATCTAATTCGATCCGAATCCCTACGAGGATCGATCAAGATACGTATATACGAATAAAAAACAAAACAAAGGAAGATTCTAAATCATACCCTCGTATTCCATTGATTAAATGGCGCACTCCTTTAAGACGATTCCCCAAGCTTTAGGTGCTCTTCCCGCGAATGCTATTCGTCAAGCTCTTGGATGATCCAACGCCGAAAACACCGCGACCCTACTTGCCACGCGCCGGAGAAACAATTGGAATGACGAACACTATATTAACCTCCAAGGTTACAGCTAGAATAGGCTGATAGAAGCTTTCTAATGTGATTATAACAGTCTAAGTGTACAACTCACAATCTCTCAATGATCTCTCGATTTTTCTCCAAGAAAACTCGAGAACATGAAGAAGAAGATGAAGACTTGGAGAAAAACTATTCTCTCTCTCTCTCTCTCTCTCTCTCTCTCTCTCTCTGTGCAACTCACGGATGGCTCAAGTGTGTTAGGAGAGAAGTGGGAGTCTTCACATCTTTTATTCTCATTCAACCCCAAGACTATATCGTCCTTTCAATATAAAAAGAGATATTGTCCCTTATTTTCTTTGGTCTTCCACTTATAAAATGGAGAAAAATACCAAGAGGTAATTAGGTAGTAGGTGGGGCAGCCTCTAGAAGAATCGGACGAGTTCGGTTCGTTTCGGACTCCCGTGAGTCCAAACAGATAAAATCCATTCCATCAATTAATTAATCCAATTAATTATTCATATCAAATACAAAATAATATAATTAATTTCTCCAAGATATAATTATATTCATGAATTTAATTAATCACCCATTATTATATTTAATTCATTAGGCCGTAAACTAATTTATCCAATAAATTAATTTAGACATCCAATGTACCAATATTAATTAGACATCAAATGTCTAATAATTTAGATATCCAATATCTAATATTTATAAAAAGTGAGAATAAGCTCGATTAATTCCATCATCAATTCTATTGCGCGACTCAGTAGGTCCGTCTCAGTTAGCAATGGGAGGAACCAAGAGTAGTAGCACCACCTAGCCAGCCTGGCGGCCTACATTGTACCCTAACTGAGAACGGATGATGGGGATCATTCCAAAATATTTCTTTCGTGAATACCAGTATACGCATAAACCCTTTTTTCAAATGTCCGGATCAAGTTATAGGGTCACAGTCAGTCAAACCCCATCTGTATTTGACGCTATGTATGAGTTAATGCAAATCGAGATCATTGAGGTCTCGTGTATCCATTACAACTAGCTCCAATACATTGGCCAAAGACTTATGATCTCATCTTCCAATAACCGCATAGTACATATAACCTGTTCACTAACAGGAGAAAGAATCCTATCTTGGTATTCAGTAAGATTTACTACTTGCCCGTCAAGATGCACGTCGAGGTTGACCCCCACCTTCTAGTTTTCTGGGTCGAACTACTCTAATGAAAATATTAACGTCACAAGCACATCCCTACTAAATCCTCAAGTCGAAGGTTCACGAATACCTATCACAACCTTTCGATTCCATCATTGACTATCCCAGAGTGAAATCCGTGTAACGAATCGAGGATGAGTCGGTTCGAGTATACTAATCCAATTAGCATACCTATAACGTGTGCTCCCACTAACCATTAGTGTTCGACAGGCACTCTCCAAGTCAAAAGAACACGTCATACAAGTCTTCACATAAACTTAATGCATAGTCAAGTTCCATCGACTTGCGAACAATTAAGTATTTGAGCCATAAAACTTTCCAGTGCCGATCTCCTTATCCAACAAGGAGTGGAATATTTTGCTCTCAAATACACAGACTAGTTTCTCTCTCTCTCTCTCTCTCTCTCTCTCTCTCTCTCTCTATATATATATATATATATATATATATATATATATATATATATACGAGTCAGGAATGCCAGTGACTACCAGTAAATAAAGAAACATACTATGACCTTTTGGTAATGATATTACATAATAACAAGTACAATGCCCTCACTCTAACATCCCTTGAGTGGCATTCGAGGGCATACTCCTAACACTGTTGTTGTACATAAACTCGATCAATGGCAAGTGCGACTCCCTGTCATCCCTCCAATCTAGAGCACAGACTCTCAGCATATCTTCGAGAGTCTGAATCATCTATTTTAACTGTCCGTCTCTTTGTATATGATATGACATACTGAGTCACAACTCAGTACCCAACGCCCGATGAATAGACTAACAAAAATCCGATATAAACCGTCCATCCCCATCAGAAATAATACTCTTTAGACTCCAATGTAATCACACGATATCTACAATAAACGTGCCCGCAATATCTTTGGTCCTAAAGTAACCTTAATTCTGAGAAAATAAGCTGATTTGTTTAATTGATCGATGATAAACCAAATCATGTTCATCCAGTCCGGGTCTTCGACATACCTATGATAAAATTAATTGAGATATCCTCTCATTTCCACTCAGGAATAAGAAGGATTTCAACAATCCTGTCGGTCACTGATTCTCGATGTTGACTTGTTGACAGGTCAAATAATTTGATATAAACTCGCTAACATCCTTGTTCAGGTTACCCCACCATAAGTTACTTCCTACATCCTTGTACATTTTACTTGTACCTAGATGGATGGAGTATGGTGAAGTGTGAGCTTCCTTCATAATCATTTGCTCAACGCCTTATCGCATGGCTCACAGAGTATATCTATATATCTCAAGGCTCCGTTGTCCTGAATCACAAATCCAGGGGCTTTCCCCTTAGATACGTCCTCCATCAGCTGAACCAAAAATGGATCCTCACACTGCTTTGCCTTGATGTCATCAACGAAGGATGAAGTGATCTCTAATGCACATAACTGGCCCTAGATTCTCTGAAGCCAAACCTCGATACCTTTGACATTCAAGTCCTGGCGGATCCTCGATTTGGGAGTTAGTACCTCTAGCATATGAAGCGATACCAGTTTATGTGTCAACGCGTCATCCACCACATTCGCCTTACCCGGATGATAAAGGATCGCAAGGTCATAATCCTTGATCAACTCTAGCCACCTACGTCACCTCATATTAAACTCTTTTGGGGAAAATATATACTTTAGGATCTTGTGATCGGTATAAATCTTACACAAGGAGCCTTAAAGATAATGTCTTCAAATCTTCAGAGCGAAAACCACTACCGCTAACTCTAAATCATGGGTAGGCTAATTCCCCTCATACAGTATCAACTATCAAGACGCATAGGCTATCACCATATCCGTCAGCATCAGAACACAACAAATCCCAAGTCCTGAAGCATTAATGTGAATCACAATATCATAAGCCCTCTAAGGCAAAGCTAAAACTGGTTCCATAGTTAGGCGCCTCTTCAATTCATCAAAACTGTCCTGCCTCTCTGAGTTCCATTCGAACTTCTGGGCTTTATGGAGCAACTGTGTAAGTATTCGAGCAATTTTAGAGAATCCCTTGACAAACCTATGGTAATACCCAACAAGTCCTAAGAAGCTCCTCACTTCCTTCGTATTCTTAGGCGGTTCCCATTCGAGCACCACTTCTTTCTTCTAGGTATCAACACGAACTCCCTCTGCTGAAACATGCACAAAGAACGTTACTCCCTTAAGCCAAAACTCACATTTTGAAAACTTCGCGTATAATTGCTCAGCTCTCAAAGTGTCTAACACGTATGGAGGTGCTCCGCATGCTCCTTCTAACTCCGGGAATAAATAAGAATGTCATTGATGAAGACAACCACAAACTTACCGAGATACTCGATAAACAACTTATTCATCAACTTCATGAACACAACTGAGGCGATGGCCTGAACGGCATAACCACAAACATAAAATATCCATACCTTATCCGAAAGACAGACTTTGGAATATCTGAATCCCGAATCCTCAACTGCTAGTATTCGGATCACAAATCAATCTCCGAGAATACTATCACTCCCTAAAGCTGATCAAATAAATCGCCTATACGCGGCAAAGGGTATTTATTCCTGATGGTTAACTTATTTAATTCTCAGTATTCTACACATAAACAGAGCGATCCATTTTTGTTCTTAACAAACAGGATCGGTGCACCCCAAGTCTAAGCGCTCTGTCAGATATACCCTCTGTTCAAAAGTTCTCCCAATTATTTCTTCAACTATAATATTTATGACAACGCCATACGATTCGGTGCCCGAGAAATAGGAGCCGCGCACGGCTCTAAATCAATAGATAACTCGACCTCTTGCTGTGGCGGTAGTTCCCGGTAAATCATCCAAAAATACACAGGGGCACTCGTTGATGACTGGAACTACCGACAACTCGAATCCCATATACGCCGCCTTCATGGTGTAATACCAGTAGCCTACACATCCTTGGTTCAAAAGTTTTACGGCCTTCATGGTGCTAATCACACTCCCTGTTCTACTCTATTTACGACCCACACAAGTATGCTCGCTGCCATCCTCGGCCACTATCAAAATGATAAAAGTCAGATAGTTCATGATAACACCATGATGATCTAACCAATCGTCCCCGAGGATTAAATACGCACAGTTCAAATATACTACATAAGATTTGAAGGCCAATCCCTATTACCAATCCTCGTTCGACAATCTCTAACTTATCAATTTCCAACCATACGGTCCCCACTAGGTATAGCCATAATAAACGGCTCGCACTCAAGTAAGAAATCCATACCAAGATGATGAACACAGTCCAGTGCAATAAAAGAATGGGTGGCACCCGAATCAAACAACACCAAAAATGGATGAGAAAGAATCTGAGTGGCACCTGATGCTGCAGGAGAATCTGCTTCATCTGCACGTCTCATCTGATAGAGACAAGGATGTACTGATCCCGAACTTGAGAACCCTTTTCGGTCCGGTAACCCTCGCCTCTGCCTCGGCTTGCACTTTGCTGAGATAGATTAGTTAGAGCCCTCTAATTAACATTATGCTCTCCTGGAGCCAGAATGGTACCCTGACTACCGATGACTCTGGTAGACATCACACAATGAGATGCTCGGTGACCCTTCTATCCACAAACAAAACAAGCCACCAGAGGATACGGACAATTTCGCACCAAATGCCCCGTGCGATCACAGTTATAGATGTAATATCCGCATTTTCCTTTCTCTTATTATTCTCATTTGGTGCATTTTCGTTTCTAGCAACTCGTTTGTAACCGTATTAACATTTTGAGGATATTTAATATTGAACTTTTGTCGTTCGAGCTTGTTTCGGACTCGTTTTACTCGAGTCGGTGTTTCATGTTGTTTCCGTCGCTATTTGGTGTGTTATCATAATCGTCGTTCGGAACCTCCGTTTTGGGGTTGCCGAAGATCGATCTCATGTTATTGTCGGCGTTGTGAGTTTTGTTGGTGTTTCGACCATGTTTCGTATATTTCACATGTTTGGATCGTTTTGTAGATTTCCCAAAAGTTTGGGAAATTTACGTTTGATGTTGTTTTCTGAACCTTTGAGTAGTCGGGAATATGTTTTCCTTCGGTACTTAAGTTCGTCGTTTCAGGCCCCTTACGTCCGTACCATCGTGAATTGTTCACCGTTGTATTTCGATTCTTTTTCGGTACCTCCCTCTTTCATTCCTGGCCTGTACTCCACAGCAAGGAATGTTACGTACGTAACACCCTTTTTGGTTACGTACGTAACGTCCTAGTGTAAATCGGTACAGGTACTTCTGCCTTTTTGGTTACGTACGTAACACCCTTTTCGGTTACGTACGTAACGCCCAAGTGTATTTCGGTCCAGGCGATTCTGCCTTTTTGGTTACGTACGTAAGGCCCTTATGGCTTACGTACGTATCTGACTACGTGCGTTAGCATATGGTGGCTAACGTGCGTAACGAGGCTGGGGTTATAAACCCGGAGTTGACCGATTTCGGTCATTCTTGATCCCTCTCCTTCCCATCCGACTCGTAGTGGACCTTCTTGGTATTTCCGGCGATTTGAAGCTTTGTAACTCCGAGCCATCATCTTCTTCGAGTTTTTGGTGTATATTATCAACCTCTAATCGTGTTCTTCATCATTATTCAAGGTAAACTCCTAAAAACCTTGTTTTGGGTAAATTGAAGGGGTTTTCATGTTTCGTCCGATTCGTTCCGTATGTTAGATTAATTCATGATGTACATGATTAATCTCGTTAGTTTTGTTGGTTTCCCTACGGATTCATGCTATATTTCGTAGTAACTTTGTAATCGTAAGGGTTTGGTTGAGGTCCGCCCTCGTTGTTGTTTTTATACGAATATACATGAATCATAGGCGGGTTTTTGAGTGTTTTCCAATTCCGTATTTGTTTAGAATTGGTTGTGATTGTGTTCTTCGTATCGTTAGGTTCGTGATTATCGGATCCTAACGTCCGTCGGTGTTTCCTTTCCGTTCGTAGCATCGTCTATTATTCAAGGCAAGTATTTTTGGAAACCTTTAAGCTTAACATGAAATGGTAATGTATATTACTTGTGTGTAACTCACCTCGTGTTGGCCCGACGGGGTCAAGGAGGGAAATCTATGCTGCCGCCCTGGATTTCACGAGTTTGTTTAGCTAGCCAGCGCGGGAGGGTCCTTCGAGGCCTCGTGCGGGAATTTATGATATTACTCTGTTCCCAAGGCGATGCATGTACGTGTTTTGTTTTGTAATATAGCCAGCGCGGGAGGGTCCTTAGAGGCCTCGTGCGGGAATCTATGATATTACTCTGTTCCCAAGGCAAATTGTTTGACTGTTTGTTTCCGGAAAAGACATGTCTGGTTTTGACTTTTGAAATTGATATTGGTGCATGTACTATGAAATGTGTAAGCGATTGGTTTGCCTTGAATACTTGTACTAGCGTAATTGCTAACCTCTTTGGGGACCCGTTTTGGGGAAATTCTTGTTATGGATTTCAGGTTATGATTATCTGGACGAGCGGGCACCAGGACAGTACGAGGATGTTGGCCAGGGTCGTTGACCTGTGCATTTGGGTCTATTCATTTCCTTTGTCCATTTCGATATGGTTGTTCCCATAGTTTTAAACTTATAGATTGTACTCGCGAGTACTTAGGCTTTTCGTTTCAAACTCCGTATTGTATTACTTTAAATTGTCACGTTGTTGGTTGATGCTTATCTTGCCGGTTGCTCCGGGCGTATCTTTATATGTCATATTATTTAATTGTGTATCCTCGTTAACCAAGATGGTTAGTCGAGTGGAGTTTTCCTATTGTAGCCTGGTGGGTCCCATGTAGGGGTCTACGGCGCTGTAATACACCTCGAATAAATTGGGGTGTTACGAGAAAATGGTATCGGAGCTCTAGGTTTATGGATACCTAGGCTTGTTGGTCATTTGGGTCTAGTCGTGTTTTGTTTTGCACATTGTCACGCCGCTGCCAGCATCCCGGTACTTCCAGTGCTCGTAAGTTTTCCTATTCGGCTCTTTTGTTTCTTGCATTGTATTTACCTTCGAATCGTAATTGCTTTTCCCCTTACTCATCATCGATATATACATTATCTCTCAACATCGGTATGGATGCCGGAGGAAACCGTGGTCGTAGTCGTGGTCGTGGTCGTGGCCGTGGCGCGGCCGAGGGCGTGGGGCGGCCGGTGGGGCGGCCACGTCGCATTCTTGAGGCCGGCGTGCAGTGACCGTCACGGTCATGCTTCTTCTCGGGAGCGCGCCGATCTTGGTATTGCGGGCATTATGCGGCAAATGGTTAACAGATGGCGGCTATAGCTCAAGTGGTCGAACCCGATCGAGGCCCACGCTAATCGGGCGGAGCGGATCGCGCTCGAGGATGTCATCAAGATGCATCCTCCTCGGTTCTCGGGAGCTTGGACCCGATCGGCTGGGAAGGGTGGATCAAGGAGATATCCAAAGTCTTCATTGCTACCAATTGTCCCGAGGACCGTAAGGTCCCTATTGCTCAATACTTTCTCACGGGAGATGCTACAGATTGGTGGGAGGCCGTTAGTCCCAAAGATCATGTTGCTTCGTAGGCCGAGTTTCAGGAGTTGATGGAAACCGAGTATTGTCCGTGGCCGGTCAGACAGGCTCGAGTGCATGCTTTCTTCGATGCTCAACCTCGGGATATTCCCGTATCCCAAGCTATTGCTGATTTCAACAGGGAGTTGGGTTATGTGAAGACCCAAGTTGTCGCTGAGAGCGACAAAATTTTCCATTTTTCCAGGAGAATGAAATTGCCCATTCGGGACTATATGTCTGGACTTGTATGTACTACCCTGAAGGATTATCAGAGTCGGGCCCTTGCTTATGATATGTCGGTGACGGCTAGCGATTTGGCTCGTGAGAGCAAGAAGCGAGTCGGTCGGAAATTTTTCGGTCCCAGTGGAGGCCACAGAAATCTCAGGCTGCAAATATTTCTACGGGCGGTTCGGCTCGTTTTTCTGGGAGCTTTCGGAGTGCCGCCGGAACCTCCGCTCGTGAGCCCACATGTTTTAACTGTGGTACACATGGCCATAGGAGCCGACAGTGTTCTCGTCCGAAGTTTACCTGTCATACTTGTGGACAGCTAGGCCACAAGGCCCCTTTTTGTGAGCAGATCAAACAGCTTCGCGGCGCCCGTTCTTCTCAACCAGTTCCGTTGGAGCCGAGTGTCAACCAGGGCTCATTTGCTCCGCCGCCCCCACCGAGTGCCGGCCGAGGTAAGGGTCGGGGTCAGCCCGCTAGGGGTGGAGTTTCGATGTCGGCTCGCCTGACCGCGTATATACGAGATGAGGAGGGCCGATGACCCGGAATTTCTTTGTGGCGGCAGTGCCGTTCATATTCATTTCCATCCTGTCAGTGTGCTTTTCGATTCGGGTGCTACGCATTCATTCATTTCTCTAGAGTGTGTACGCCGTTTGAGTCTCGACTGTTTGTCACCTTGCGAGCCTTTCATCGTTAAACTTCCTAGCGGTGATCATGGTTCTAAAAAACGCCAGGCGCTAGGCGTTCGGATTGCTAACGCCTAGCGCCCAGAGGATTACTCGGGGATTAATCGGGGATTAATCGGACTAGGCGGATTTATTTTTTATTATTATTTTAATCATTTTTATATACAAAAAATTATATATATGTAAAATAATTAAAAATAATTAAAATTTAACGATTTAAACAGATATATAATCAATTATATATTAAATTTAAAATACTCATATAGATATCAATGAGTCCATAGTATTCATAATATCTCAGTTTAGGAATTTGTAGTACTATTAGAACCAAATAAAAAAAGAAAAAACTATAACCGCCTAGGCATCCGCCTAGTCGTGCACGTAGCTAGGAAATTTGAAAGGTTGATATAGGTATAAAGTAGTCCATAGTATCTTAGATTGCCTTCATAGGTCCCATGACGGCTGACGATCGATTCATTACCCAAACGCCTAGTACAAGCGCCTAGGCCATAATCGGAACGGCAAAGGACCTTCTAGGGATTAATCGGAGGATTAATCGGTCTAGGCGGGGATTTTTAGAACACTGGCGGTGATAGAATTGTCGGTGATCGAGAAGTCCGGGACTGTTCTGTGATTATTTGTGAGAGGGCTTGGCTCTCTAATCTTATTGTTGTGAGTATCGAGGGCGAGGATTTAATTCTCGGGAATGATTGGCTCGAACGGCATGGTGCAATCATGAACTACCGCACGAGAATCATCACTATGTTAGCCGAGGACGGCACCGAACACGCTTTCGCAGGGCGAAAGAGAAACCAGAAGTTTGTTATTAACGCCTTGAAGGCGATGAAACTCCTGCGAAAAGGGTGTACTGGTTATTGGTGCTACGCCTTGAAGGCAGAGAATGGTGGAGTCGAGCTTTCATCGATTCCAGTCGTTAGTGAGTTTCCTGATGTATTTCCAGACGAGTTGCCGGGATTGCCACCGGATCGTGAGGTTGAGTTTGCTATAGAGTTAGAGCCGGGTGCGGCTCCGATTTCGAAGGCGCCGTATCGCATGGCACCTTCAGAGATGTCAGAGTTGAAGAAACAGTTGAGTGAACTTCTTGAGTCGGGGTATGTTCGACCGAGCGCCTCGCCTTGGGGCGCACCGGTCTTGTTTGTGCGTAAGAAGGATGGTTCACTACGTTTGTGTATCGACTATCGTGAACTGAACAAGGTGACCATCAAGAACAAGTACCCTTTGCCGAGGATTGACGACTTGTTCGACCAGTTGCAGGGAGCGGCGGTATTCTCAAAGATTGATTTGAGATCGGGGTACTATCAGCTCCGGGTGAGGGAGTCCGACGTGCCTAAAACGGCTTTTCGGACGAGATACAGACATTATGAGTTTGTAGTTATGCCTTTCGGGTTAACTAACGCGCCGGCGGTGTTCATGCAGTTGATGAACAAAGTCTTTATCGAGTATTTGGATAAGTGTGTCGTCGTCTTCATTGACGATATTCTTATCTATTCGAGGAATGAGGAGGAGCATGCCCATCATCTGCGAATAGTGTTAAACATTTTGAGGACCGAGCAACTCTATGCGAAGTTCTCGAAATGTGAGTTCTGGCTGAAGGAAGTGATGTTTTTGGGTCACGTGATTTCGGTAGAAGTCCGTGTGGATCATGAAAATTGAGGCGGTGTTGGATTGGGCACCGCCCACTAATGTAAAGGAGGTCCGTAGTTTCTTGGGTTTGGCTGGCTACTACCGTAGGTTCGTCGAGGGTTTCTCAAAACTAGCTCGGCCACTTACACAGTTGCTCCAGAAATCCGAGAAGTTCGTTTGGAATGTCGAGAGACAGTCGAGTTTTGAGGAACTGAAGAAGCGTTTGACTTCAGCTCCGGTTTTGGCGTTGCCATGTGGCAACGAGGGATTCGCCGTTTATAGCGATGCTTAGTCGAGGTCTTGGGTGCGTATTGATGCGGACGGCAAGACCATTGCTTCTGTGTCGAGGCGATTGCGGCCGTATGAGCTGAACTACCCTACCCATGATTTGGAGTTAGCGGCCGTTGTGTTCGCGCTCAAGATCTGGCGTCACTATCTTTTCGGCTCTGCATGTCAGATTTTTACCGATCATAAGAGCCTGAAATACATATTTACTCAGCGGGAGTTGAATATGAGGCAGAGGAGGTGGTTAGAGCTGATTAAGGATTACGATCTTGAAATCCTTTATCATACGGGCAAGGCGAACGTCGTGGCCGACGCCTTGAGTCGGAAACCGATTGCGTTGCGAATGCTTGAGGTCCTTACGCCTCAGTCTGAGCTTCGGAGGGCTTTGATCGGGTTAGATGTTGAGGTTTTGTTGCCTGGAGCTGTCGGGCAACTTTGTGCTTTAGAGATTTCATCGTCTTTGATCGATGAGGTTAAGCTGAAGCAATTAGAGGATCCGATGATTACTCAAATCCGAGAGAACGTTCTTAAGGGAAAGTCTCCTGGGTTTGTGATTCACGAGGATGGTGTTTTGAGATTCCAAAGTCGGCTTTGTGTGCCGAACGATCGAGTTGCGGCCCGAGTATTTTGCGTGAGGCCCATTCCACACCCTATTCCGTTCATCTGGTTCGAGTAAGATGTACAAGGACACGAGAAGAAATTTACGGTGGAATGATATGAAGGAGGAGGTCGCACGATTTGTAGCAAGATGTTTGACTTGTCGTGAGTCAAAATCGAACATCGTGACATTTGAGTTATTGCGATCACTTCGTTCGGAATGGAAATGGGAAGATATATCGATGGATTTTGTTACGAGTTTGCCAAGATCGGGTCGGAATGAATATGGTATGGGTGGTTGTTGATCGTCTAACCAAGTCGGCACATTTTCGGGCATCAAGGACACTTGGGGCCGGAGAAATTGGCTCGTGTGTTTATCGCGCAGATTGTGAGACTTCACGGTACTCAAGTCTATTGTTTCGGATCGTGATGGCCGTTTTGTATCGCACTTTTGGCGGGCGGTGCATAAGGCTTTAGGTACCGTTTGCATTTGAGTACCTCTTTTCATCCCGGTCGGATGGACGGTCGGAGCACTATCCGGACATTCGAGGACATGTTGCGTGCTTGTGCCCTCGATTGGAGTAGCGGCCGGGAGGAGCATTTGCCATTGATCGAATTCATGTACAACAATAGTTGGCACGCGTCGATTCGGATGGCACCGTATGAGGCACTTTATGGCGGCGATGTCGATCGCCGATTTGTTGGAATGAGGCATCCGATTTGGTCGGGACCGAACCGGATGTCGTTTTAGAGACGAGACGGAAGATAGAATTAATTCGAGAACGGATGTTGATCGCCCAGTCGGCGAAGTCATATGCCGATGTCCGTCGTCGACCTTTAGAATTCGAGGTGGGAGACCACGTTTTCTTGAAGGTGTCGCCGACGAGAGGAGTTTTCCGTTTGGGAAGAAGGGGAAGTTGAGTCCGAGATTTATTGGGCCCTTCGAGATTCTCGAGAGAGTCGGTGGGTTAGCATACCGTTTGGCATTACCCCGGCCACGAGTCATGTTCATAGCGTTTTCATGTTTCCCGGTGAGAAATATGTCCCGGATCCTAGTCACATCATCGACTATGGGGAGATTGACGTTGCCGGGGATATTACTTTTGAGGAGCGTCCTTTGAAGATTTTGGAGCACCGTGAGAAGCGACTGAGGCATAAAACCATTCCTTTGGTCAAAGTGTAGTGGTCGAGACATGGTGTCGAGGAGGCGACTTGGGAAACCGAGGATAGCATGCGTGCTAAGTATCCCGAGTTGTTTATTTCTTAAGTTTCGGGACGAAACTTGTTTTTAGAGGGGTAGAATGTAATATCCGCATTTTTCCTTTCTCTTATTATTCTCATTTGGTGCATTTTCGTTTCTAGCAACTCGTTTGTAACCGTATTAACATTTTGAGGATATTTAATATTGAACTTTTGTCGTTCGAGCTTGTTTCGGACTCGTTTTACTCGAGTCGGTGTTTCATGTTGTTTCCGTCGCTATTTGGTGTGTTATCATAATCGTCGTTCGGAACCTCCGTTTTGGGGTTGCCGAAGATCGATCTCATGTTATTGTGGGCGTTGTGAGTTTTGTTGGTGTTTCGACCATGTTTCGTATATTTCACATGTTTGGATCGTTTTGTAGATTTCCCAAAAGTTTGGGAAATTTACGTTTGATGTTGTTTTCTGAACCTTTGAGTAGTCGGGAATATGTTTTCCTTCGGTACTTAAGTTCGTCGTTTCAGGCCCCTTACGTCCGTACCATCGTGAATTGTTCACCGTTGTATTTCGATTCTTTTCGGTACCTCCCTCTTTCATTCTGGCCTGTACTCCACGGAAGGAATGTTACGTCTGTAACACCCTTTTTGGTTACGTGCGTAACGTCCTAGTGTAAATCGATGCAGTACTTACGCCTTTTTGGTTACGTACGTAACACCCTTTTGATTACGTCGTAACGCCCTAGTGTATTTCGGTCAGGCGATTACGCCTTTTTGGTTACGTACGTAAGGCCCTTATGGCTTACGTCGTATCGGCTTACGTGCGTTAGCATCCGGTGGCTAACGTGCGTAACGAGGCCCGGGGTTATAAACCCGGAGTTGACCGATTTCGGTCATTCTTCATCCCTCTCCTTCCCATCCGACTCCTAGGCGACCTTCTTGGTATTTCCGCGATTTGAAGCTTTGTAACTCCGAGCCATCATCTTCTTGAGTTTTTGGTGTATATTATCAACCTCTAATCGTGTTCTTCATCATTATTCAAGGTAAACTCCTAAAAACCTTGTTTTGGGTAAATTGAAGGGGTTTTCATGTTTCGTCCGATTCGTTCCGTATGTTAGATTAATTCATGATGTACATGATTAATCTCGTTAGTTTTGTTGGTTTCCCTACGGATTCATGCTATATTTCGTAGTAACTTTGTAATCGTAAGGGTTTGGTTGAGGTCCGCCCTCGTTGTTGTTTTTATACGAATATACATGAATCGTAGGCGGGTTTTTGAGTGTTTTCCAATTCCGTATTCGTTTAGAATTGGTTGTGATTGTGTTCTTCGTATCGTTAGGTTCGTGATTATCGGATCCAAACGTCCGTCGGTGTTTCCTTTCCGTTCGTAGCGTCGTCTATTATTCAAGGCAAGTATTTTTGGAAACCTTTAAGCTTAACATGAAATGGTAATGTATATTACTTGTGTGTAACTCACCTCGTGTTGGCCAGCGGTCAAGGAGGAAATCTATCTTTGCTACGGATTTCACGAGTTTGTTTAGCTAGCCAGCGCGGGAGGGTCCTTCGAGGCCTCGTGCGGGAATTTATGATATTACTCTGTTCCCAAGGCGATGCATGTACGTGTTTTGTTTTGTAATATAGCCAGCGCGGGAGGGTCCTTAGAGGCCTCGTGCGGGAATCTATGATATTACTCTGTTCCCAAGGCAAATTGTTTGATTTGTTTGTTTAGGAAAAGACATGTCTGGTTTTGACTTTTGAAATTGATATTGGTGCATGTACTATGAAATGTGTAAGCGATTGGTTTGCCTTGAATACTTGTACTAGCGTAATTGCTAACCTCTTTGGGGACCCGTTTTGGGGAAATTCTTGTTATGGATTTCAGGTTATGATTATCTGGACGAGCGGGCACCAGGACAGTACGAGGATGTTGGCCAGGGTCGTTGACATGTGCATTTGGGTCTATTCATTTCCTTTGTCCATTTCGATATGGTTGTTCCCATAGTTTTAAACTTATAGATTGTACTCGCGAGTACTTAGGCTTTTCGTTTCAAACTCCGTATTGTATTACTTTAAATTGTCACGTTGTTGGTTGATGCTTATCTTGCCGGTTGCTCCGGGCGTATCTTTATATGTCATATTATTTAATTGTGTATCCTCGTTAACCAAGATGGTTAGTCGAGTGGAGTTTTCCTATTGTAGCCTGGTGGGTCCCATGTAGGACAAGCTACCGCATCAAACGTTCTTCCTTACTATAAGAGCCAGTTCTCCAAACCTAACGAATCATAGGAACCTGCAAGATAGGCGGATTCATTCTCATCACGTCTTGGAGCCCACTTACTAGCTCCGTTGTCCTCAACTGGGAGCTCATTATGATGCCAACTCTAATTCATCCGCGCCACTGAGGCTGCCACATGCTAAAGAATGGTGGTGACTCCAATGTCAACATTACCTCCAGTTGCTTATCTCTGATCGTGCGACTAGTCCTCACAACCATCTGTACTGGGCTGATTGGTGCTCGAAAATGAATGGATCACCTCACCACACTCATGATTTCGACCATGACCTCGGCCTATATCTACCGGCATACTGAACATACAACTGCTCAGTATAAATAAACATAATATCGCATAACAGTATATCGAAAATCCATTCAATGCAGCATAACAAAATATGGTAACCATAGTAACATGATGAAAGAATGGAATGAAGGTACCTACTTAGGGTAACTAAACAAACACAAAAAATTACAGCTGTAACAAATGAAGCTTGCGGTCGTAACTAATGGATCATACGGCCATAACCAAATACCCATTACGGCCATAACATACTATTGAACGGAAAAAATGTAGCTCCGAAACAACTCTGAATGATAGCCACTGTTGGAAAAATATAGCCTGTTTTGATAATTGCCACCCTACATCATAAGGTTTTGAAAGTCAGTATTTTGCTCTAAGTATTGAAGCTGTTAGGAAACTTCATACAGCTTGTCCATACAGCAAGATATCTTCCTGCATAGTCCATTCCTACAACGATTAAGCTTTTATACAGCAGAGATGAAGAAAGTTGGATACAACGATCTTGTTGTAGGTGTTTTACTTAGGAAAAGTAAAACACATATCCAACAGGACTGAAGAATAGCTTTAAACCGTTGTGAAATAAACTTTGTTTATTCATTTAGTATTCACGGTTAAATCAGTATTTTGTTGAACAAATATATTTTGATGATGCATTCTATCAAAACATTTAAAAGAAAATATCAAAGACTCGATTAGATATCAAAACGGTGTATATTCTATCGTAAAATAAAAGCTTCACATATCAAGACATATTAGCGCACGTTATTATTGATATTAGCGTACAAGAAGTAACTTGGACAAGTTCTGAAACTACATAGTGCACGCTACCTGCCCACCATTATGATAAATAGCCCACCCAATTTTTACAAATAGTGCACGCTACCTGCTCCGCATGTAACAAGATATATCGGTCAGTAGAATTTCAAAAGATATAAAAATATTATCCAGAAAAGGAGAAATTTCCTTGGTCGAGACTCTAGGATGGAACAAAAGAAAAATACATATGTTCCTACCAAGCAATTCGATAACAATTGTGGAAAGTGCGGTCAACCCGGACACTATGCTAAAGAATGCCGAGTGACCACTTCCAAACCTCAAGTTGAAAGATACAAAAAGAAATAAGTGTTAATCGCTTCCTGGAGTGATGATGAGGAAGAACTTGAAGGACCACTAGACGCAAACCTTGCTCTTATGGCTCTCAAAGAAAACACTCTCGAGGTAATATATAATTTCGATGATGATGCTAATTTAATAGATATGTGTGATCAACAAGAGTCTACTCATGATGATGACCTTTTAAGTGCATTTGAATAATTAAATATAGAGTATGACGAGATGGATAACCTTAATATGGTTTTAGAAAGAAAAATCAAGTCTTTAGAACTTGAATATTCGAAACTTCAAAATGAAGGCAAAAATGTTAAAATAGACCATACCTCGTGCATTAATAATGAAAACAATTTGAAAATTGAGTTGTCAAATACTCAAAAGGAATTAAAATACATAATGAATAAATTCACTCTTGGCAACGAGAAATTTGAAAAATTTTATCCATAAAAAATCTCCTTTGTTAAAACACGGCCTTGGTTTCAGTCCATTCAAAAGAGAACAATCTCTTATAAATCCTGACAAAATTAATGAAACCAGGAATCAGAATCATTTACGAGAATTGAATGAAGAAAGTAACAATAAATTCCGTCAAAATTAAGGACAATAAAAGTTCGACAAATTTGGGTTCCTAAAGGGATGATAGTCCCAAATGCCATCAGTATTATTAACTTTGGAGGACCCAAAAGGGCTTGGGGTACTAAAACAACCAAAAGAAACTATATTTGCAGGCACCTCGTTCAAAGTCACCTCATTCGAAGATTTTGAATATCAAGAAGAAGGAAACGTGACCTTAGGTGACAACAAAAAGGGGAAGATTATGGGCACCGGTAAAATTGGTAAGGAACCTTCTCCCTCTATTAATAAAGTCTTATTTGTTGAAGGATTACATCATAATTTACCGAGTGTATATCAACTATGTGACAAAGGTTTTAAAATTCTTTTTGAAGAAACTCATTGTACCGCCTTCAAAAATAACAAAGTTGCATTTATTGGTTTAAGAAGTGGAAATATTTATATCTTTGATCTTTGTGATGAAAACTCTTTCAACGAAAAATGCCTTATGACCTTAGATGAAAATTCATTTTTATTGCATCGAAAATTAGGACATACATACTTACCTATTATATCCAAAGTTTCTAAACATGAGCTAGTTCGCCGTTTACCAAAATTAAAATTTGATCGAAAATACTTGTGTGAATCTTGCATTAAAGGAAAACACACAAGAGAATCATTCAAACCCAAATTTGAAATTTCTACTTCTCGTATTCTTGAACTTGTTCATATGGACTTAATTGGACCATCTAGATACGCTAGTTTGACCGGTAAATTATACACTTTGGTTATTGTGGATGACTTTTCTCATTTTACTTGGGTTAAATTTCTCACTCACAAGGATGATACTTTTACGGAATTTTCTAAATGGTGTCGTTTAGTTCAAAATGAGAAAAATCTTTCTATTATTTCTATTCGAACTGATCACGGAGGAGAATTTGATTACTCTCCGTTTGAATTATTATGTGAAAAAATGGAATAAATCACAACCTTTCGGCTCCTAGAACCTCTCAACAAAATGGGGTCGTTGAAAGGAAAAATCGTTCTTTGGAAGAAATGTCTAGAACTATGTTAAGTGAATACTTTTTTCCTCAATATTTTTGGGCCGAAGCTATTAATATGACATGTTATATAATTAATCGAGTTCATATTCGTAGAGCTCAACTTAAAACTCTGTATGAAATTTGGAATAATAAAAAGCCAAATATTTCTTATTTCCATCCTTTTGGCTGCAAAGTTTTCGTTCATAATAACGGTAAAGAGATTCTGGGTAAGTTTGTATCTAAATCCAGTTCAAGCATAATTCTGGGTTACTCGTTAAATACTAAGTCTTTTCGTGTTTTCAATTTAAGAACAAATAAAGTAGAATAATCAATTCATGTTACATTTAATGAAGCCATTTCACCACTGAGAAAGATAGATTGGTTTGATGATGCAGTTACAGTTCCGGATCGTCAAGCCACACAAGAAATAGAGAAAAAGCGTGAGATTCATGAAGAAGAATTACCTATTGAATGGAGGCATATTAAAATCATCCAAAAGATCTCATAATCAGGAATATTCAAGATGGAGTTCAAACTCGTAAAAGATATTTAGAATACTTGAATAATTTTGCCTATATGTCCGAAGTTGAACCCAAAAATGTTTCAGAAGCTCTAAATGATGAAAACTGGATAATGGCTATGCAAGAAGAACTTGAACAATTTGAGCGAAACAAGGTTTGGAATTTGGTTCCCGCACCGGTAGATAAATCTGTGATGGGGACAAAGTGGGTTCATAAAGTCAAGTGTGACGAAGACGGATATCCAGTGAAAAATAAATCTCGTCTTGTCGCCCAAGGCTATAATCAAGAAGAAGGGCTAAATTATGAAGAAAACTTTTCTCCAGTAGCTCGTCATGAAGCCATTCGCCTACTTTGTGTCTTTGCCTCTCATAAGAAGATTAAACTCTTTCAAATAGATGTTAAAAGTGCTTTTTTAAATGGCATTATTCAAGAAGAGGTTTATGTGAAGCAACCTCCGGGCTTTGAGAATTATGAATTTCCGGACCACGTCTACAAGCTCAACAAAGACTTATACGGTTTGAAGCAAGCACCATGAGCATGGTATGATCGTTTAAGTGAATTTTTAATTTCTAATGACTACAAACAAGGTAATATAGATAACACACTTTTTGTAAAAAACTGTAAACAAAGATATTCTTGTGTGTCAAATTTATGTAGACGATAGAGTATTTGGAGCAACTAATGATTCTTTATGTCAAGAGTTTGCAAGTCTGATGAAGGGGGAATCCGAGATGAGCATGATGAGAGAATTAACTTTCTTCCTCGGGCTACAAATTAAACAATGCAAAACTTATGATATAAAGCTATCTAGTGGACTTGTATTGGAACTTAATAATTGTTATTGCGTTCCTGCTATGGGTAGATTTGGAAGGTTATAACTTTACTATTGAGAAAAGTGTCATGTCCATATTTAATAAAGGTATTTTTTATGGAGATGCCTTGATGAGTGGGAGATTATATCCTATAAATCTTGAAAGTTCCAAATCTGTCCATAACTTGAATGTCAAAGGACTTAAATCAAATGATTTAAACCAAACATATTTCTGGCATTGTCGTTTGGGACATATAAACGAGAAACGTATAACCAAACTCCATAAATATGGAATCTTGGAGACATTTGATTTAGAATCATATGATACATGCGAATCTTGCTTATTAGGCAAAATGACCAAAGCTCCTTTCACGGGCCATACTGAGAGACAACAACAACAACATTACCCATTGCCTCAACGGCTCCCGCAAAAAGCAGGGTAAGGGGGGATCGGATGTACGCAGCCTTACCCCTGTCTTAACACAGAGAGGCTGTTTCCGGATGATCCAAAATGAAAATCGCATCGAGAATTGCATGGAACGACTAGTAATTCATGAGAAGAAGAAGTGCAGCTAGTTTAGTGAGTCATTTTGTTTTATTCCATTATAATCCAAGACCAAAGAATATGGAGACTTTGGCTCCATCGAAAACAATGGAAAATTAATACATACTGATGTATGTGGACCACTGAATATAAATGCTAGAAGAGGTTTCCAATACTTCATAACGTTCACGGATGACTTAAGCAGATTCGTGAAACTCAAGCAATTTCAAAATGAAGTACAAAATCAGTTAGGCAAAACTATTAAAGCACTACGATCGGATCGTAGAGGTGAATATTTGAGCCATGAATTTGACGATCATCTTAAAAATTATGGAATTGTTTCACAACTAACTCCACCTGGAACACCTCAATGTAATGATGTGTCGGAACGGAGAAATCGAACCTTGTTAGACATGGTTAGATCAATGAGTCAAGATGATCTTCCAATTTCTTCTTGGGGTTACGCCTTAGAGACTGCTGCATTCATTTTAAATCGAGTACCATCTAAATCGGTTCAAAGCACACCATATGAGATATGGATGAGGAAACAACCTGTTTTGTCTTTTCTTAAGATTTGGGGTTGTGAAGCTTATGTGAAGCGACTTATCACTGATAAATTATCACCCAAATCGGATAAATGTCTTTTTGTGGGGTATCCTAAGGAAGATAAAGGATATTACTTTTACATACCATCAGAGAACAAAATGTTTGTTGCTCGATCTGGAGTATTCCTTGAGAAGGAATTTATTTCCAAGAAAAATAGTGAGAGCAAAATAACCCTTCATGAGATGAGAGAGCCACAAATAGATACTGAACCTTTAGACAAAACTGATTTAAACTCACATAGATATGTTGATACCACTTCTTCTATACCAGCTCCACATAGTTCTATACGTTATCATCGTGAACCTGAGAGATATGGATTTCTCATCACAGATGACAACAATGTGGAACTCATGGATCTAGATGAACCCACAACCTACAATGAAGCAACTACTAGCACTGAATGCGAAAGTTGGCTTGAAGGGATGAAATCCGAAATGCAATCCATGTATGATAATCAAGTATGGAATTTGATTGATATTCCTAAAGGTTCCAAAGAAATTTGTTGCAAATGGATCTTGACAAAGAAAAGGGACATGGATGACATTATACAAACATACAAATCAAGACTCGTGGCAAAAGGATACAAACGGACTCATGGTATTGACTATGATGAAACCTTTTCGCCAGTCGTAATGGTAAAATCAATTAGAATTATACTTGCTATAGCAGCATATTATGACTATGGAATATGTCAAATGGATGTCAAAACCGCTTTTCTTAATGGGAAGTTAGATGAGGATGTGTATGTGATACAACCCGAAGGTTTTGTCTATCCTAATAACCCTAATAAAGTATGTAAGCTTCTAAGAGCCATTTATGGTTTGAAGCAGTCATCCCGGAGTTGGAATTTTTGTTTTGATGAAAAAATCAAGGAGTTTGGTTTCATTAGAAATCAAGACGAACCTTGTGTATACAAGAAGATTAGTGGGAGCGCAATTGTTTTTCTAGTACTCTATGTGGATGATATCTTACTCATTGGAAATGACATTCCTACTTTGAAAAGTGTTAAGCTTTAGCTAAATAAATGTTTTACAATGAAGGACTTAGGGGAAGCTACCTATATACTGGGTATAAGGATTTATTGAGATAGATCTAAAAGGCTTCTTGCCCTAAGTCAAAGTATATATGTTAACAAGGTACTGAAACGGTTCAATATGCTTAATATTAAGAAAGAGTTCTTACCTATGTCACATGGCATAAAACTCAGTAAAACTCAAAGTCCTTGTTCGAAGGAAGAGAGAGATATAATGAGGATGGTACCTTATGCTTCGGCTATAGGATCTATTTTGACAGAGAATGACAGAGGTATGGTTGTCCTATAACTGTTGTTTAAAATAGAAACATGAACGACGGTTGTCAAAATAGAATTAACTGTATACTACGTCAACTTATGGCTTTGTCAAGATTGCTAACTCTATCTGCACGAACTGTTGGGAGAAGATCCTTAAGACGAAAGTTAACATCTATCCCAAAGGGAGAAGATCCTTAAGTAGTTAACCACATCTATCCCAAAATAATTCGTGTTTCACAAAATAGGGTTGTTAAAAGCAACACACACTATTAAACACACTCAGCTAAATCGATTAAATTATAAACAAACAAGAAGAAAATAACACGTAAAACTACATTACATACTCACATGCACATAGTGCACCCGCACATATATATTTTGTCCGTTATGTGCATTTGAATACTACGTTTGTGATTATTGTGGTTTTATTGAGGTTTTAACATTGTTCTCCAAAACAATCCAGGTATAATTAAAAGTCCACACACAAACAATACACACAAACACACAACACATAGTGCCATACACACAATACACACACTCACACACACACACTATACATACTGGCACACACAAACAGGACACACACACAACACACACAACACAATACAACCTCACACACAATACACACACACACTGCACACACACTACACACACTGCCACACTTATACATGCACATACACACACAACACACATACACATATTAAACAGCACACAACAATAGAGATTAAACAAAACTTAAGACTAGATAAAATTGCCAAATAGAAATAAAGAGGAGAGTTTGGAATAATTATCAAATAATCTGGGGTCGATTGCGAAACATCGGGGAGGTTGCGGGGGTCGCGAGGTCGGGAGGTCGTTGGAGGTCGCGGGTCTATTATGAAACGTCAGGGGAGTCAGAAGCGTCAGGAAGAAAGAAAGGAAAAAAAGAAGAAAGGAAGAAAGAAAGAAAGAAGACCAGGAGTAACTAAATAGAATATTAACAGCGGTTATGGAAAACCGCTAGTAAAATTAAAAAAAAATGTTTAACAGCGGTTATGCCGACAACCGCTGCTAACAAAGGAAAAACAACTGCGGTTTTCAGGAAACTGCCGTTAATTTTCCGAATTTAACAGCGGTTTTAGGCAACCGCCATTAATTTCCGAATTTAACAGCGATTTCTCTATTAACCGCTGTTAATTTTTCATAATATTTACGATCCGTGCCACCGCACAAATTTAACAGCGGTTTTGGCATAACTGTTGTTAATTGTCCGCAGTTAAATGGGTATTTTGCAGTAGTGTATGTACGAGACCGGATGTATCATTTGCATTGAGTGCAACCAGCAGATACCATTCTGACCCTGGTGAGGCTCACTGGACCGTAGTCAAAAGAATACTTGTGCTTGAAAAGGACTGAAGATATGTTCTTGATATATGGTTGTCAAGATAGTGATTTGGTCCTTAATGGCTATGTTAATGCCAGTTTTGAGACAGACCAAGATGATTCCAAATCACAGTGTGGATATATATTTTGCTTGAATGGTGGTGCTGTTAGCTGGAAGAGTTCCAAACAACCAACCACAACTGATTCTATAACGGAAGCCGAGTACATAGCCGCTTCGGAAGTAGCTAAAGAAGCTGTTTGGATGCGGAAGTTCATTGGTGAACTGGATGTGGTTCCTAGCATTGTTGATCCAGTAAATTTGTACTCTGATAACAACGTAGCTATTGCACAAGCTAAAGAACTAAGATCACAACATGTAACATCCCCAAATTCCTCGGGAATAATACAGAACCACAGACCCTCTCCGTGAGGATCTACCAGACTAAATACATAAACAATACATTATATTACAAGCCGACCTGACTAAATAACGAACCATTAGACCGATTTGGTCTTTCACCACAATTTACAAATGAGACACACAAACTATGATATCACTCAAACCCAAACTAGTTTCAAATACATGATCCATAATATTTCAATAAGAAAATACAACAGTGGAAAAGACACCACAAGATGCCTTTACCACAATACTCAACGCTGGTCTTTATGTGATTAGTATCGTCGTCTTCCATCATTCTTCGTATCGATCCTGTGAATAGCTCCCCAAGAACTTGCAAGTACCTGGATGTAATATAGACATCCACCCCCTAATACTCGGGCTTAGCAAAACTCCACTATTTTGGTAGTGCAAGTATAAAGTGCAAATACTAGCTATACACAACATACTCCAAGAATATAATAACTTGATTAATTCCACAATTCAACCCAACGGAGACTTCCCGAGATATTTCATTAGATAAAATAGTTCAAATCGTAAAAAGTTGGAATGGGACATGTAGACTCTTTGAAAAGCATTTAAAGATTCTCGGGAGTTTTTAGAAAAACATTTCTGGACTAATGAATTCTCAACTTGAGAAAACCACATAGGGACACGGGCCAAAGAATTGTTTTATTCAAAAATGCCAATCCGGTCACAAAACACGGGGTCCACGACCCAATCATCCACATCACATACTTGAGTGAATAACCCAATGGTCACACTCGATACACAACCAAACCACAATGCATGGAAACAATCACAGGGCCCGCATCCTTATGCCAAAAACATCACAACCAAGAAATAAATCATATACGACACTTATACTGGTGCCATTCCAGCCAAGTACCAAGACTCTACATATGACGTATCTCACATCGGGAATTACAACGTTGTGATATTCCAAACATATCACAATTATGGAAAACAACATCATCACAAAACAACAACGGGGGCTGTACATGTACTGCACCTCACGCGAGATACATACCTCTCCCCAGAGAGTCCTCATCAGGCCTCCCTGGTTGTACAAACCCTACCAAGTGGACCACAGAAGCCTCGGTCGACGGAACCCAGGGGACCCTCGTTGGTTTTACTTGTCACACAACCACAAGTCGCACTTTCGAAAACCATCACTTTTCACAACATACTATCACAAATTCATTCCCCCGAAGTACATCCAATGTAAATCAAGGTACTTGTTAGAAATGGTCACTATATCCGACACATACTCACATCACACAACATCACATACTCATCAATAACACACATGTCCACACACACACACCTCTTGCCAAAAATACATAACCTTAATTCCACTATTGACACAATCAGACATAACGGTACCATACGCAAACAAGATATTCCAATGCACAACACTAATACACATTCTAAAAACAACACATTCGATCACAACCACACAAGTAGATTTTCAAGAGAGCCTTTATCGAGAATATACCGATTCTTTTATAAGTTCATTAAAAACATTCCAATCGCACACATAGTCAATTACCTACTATTACAACTACGAAACATGAAGTGTATAGGCAAGATACTTGCCTTGATTATTTCGACGATTAAATGAGGTTGGTAAAACTCGGGTAGGAGCTATCAATCCCCAATTTCCGAACCTAAAGTGATCAATATAGCAAGACTCATATTAGGGATACTGAATCAAATCACAATAACACCTAGAATTCGAATCCATACTCTAAGGGGATTTTTATCGAACACCTAGCGGGCATTTTGAGTATAAGAAATGATATAGTTGAAGAATTCGATCTCTACCCCGCTAGAATCGATGGAAACCCACTCAAGAACATCTAAGAACCCAAGAACACCTAAGAATCATCCTAGAAACAAGAACTAATAAGAATCTTTTGAAAGAACTTGAAGAACTTCAAACCACATACCTTGGTTCAACCAAGAAATGGATGATTCTTCAAGAACAACCTTGATATCTTGATTCTATGATGCCAGGAACATGTTTATAGCTTGATTTTGGAGTTCAAGATGGAGTATTTTAGGTGGAGAATGAAGAAAACTCGAAGGAATGCCTTAGAACACTTCTGAAATGAGAGAAGGCTATTTATACTCATCTGGACGAATTTTCTAGATTTCAGCATTTTCTAGTCGTGTCAGATGACACAGTCGGGTCATGGGTCGTGTCACCTGTCCAGAAAGTTTTTGCTTTCTAAAATAGTACGACACGGCCCGTGTCACTGTACCGGGCTGAAAGTATAGTCCGCTCTTTCGACCATAACTCCTTCGTCCGGACTCCGATTGACTCGCCGTTTGAACCATTGGAAAGATAACTCAATTCTCTACCATTGGAATTTTTGGAGTTTTCTGGAATTTATGGTGAATGTACAAAGTCGAACCTAAATGTGGAAATGTCGAAATAGTATGCCGTTTAATCTAAAGAAACATCAAAACTCACTTGTATGACAAAAGGTGCTGAACAAACATGTCCAAAATATGTCAATGAACACAAGCGAGTCACTTAAATCGAAAAAATATAAAAATGAAAAATACGGGTATTACACAACAAGCATCCTAACATGTACTTAGAAAGTTTCACCTCATTCGAGAGATTGTCACTCGTGGTGATGTGAAGATATGCAAAGTTCACATGGATAATAACTTAGTGGATCCTTTAACCAAGCTGCTTTCTCAAGCGAAGAATGATGATCATATAAAGGTTATGGGTCTTCGGTTTATGTCTGTATAAGACTAAGAGCAAGTGGGAGATTGTTAATATTATGCGCTTAGTCTACTGTTTAATAATAATGTGGAGACATTTATTATTATTTAAAATATATAAGATTGATTATATTATCGAATTAATATTTTGCTTACGATCATCAAGTATGTGACTTGATAGTAAAGCTCGTTAAAGCATTAAAGAATATTTATTCTAGATATCTCTACTAATATGATTACTAGTATGATAATGATACGATGTCTATGTTTTACTGGTCATGAACATGAGATGTTATATCACGTCATAGATATATGTAGAGACATCGTATTGGATATGACCTAACGAAGAGAATTATATATGGATTAAGTCATTATAATTCTTATGATTGTTATATATTATTTAAGTCTTTATTACCTAAAGACACTACAGTTTCCTACAGACACTACAGTTTCCTACATAATGAGTATCGTATTTTAACATAATACCAACGTCTTCTGTAACAAGGGACTATACAGTTTGTGATTGGATACGGTACAACTTATGCAGAGGGAAGTAGTTTGTCCGGAGGGGACTTGTCCCTCCTATTAAATGGAGAAGATATCCCGGGCCTTTGATAAGTTAAATTGTTTAAATGCATGGCCATGCTCAAAATGATCAATAAATTATTGATAAATATTTGAATTGAACAATTGTAACTTGAGATCAATTATTAATTAAGCTATATAAGGTCGATTTATCCATGACTTATGCTTAATTAGGATATCGCGCGATGAGGGGATTACATATTATATAGTAACGGGATTTCGATCGTGCCGTCGAATTAATTCTTTTAATGCGGGTAGTCATAATGCCTAGCTATAGGCCGCTTATGATTTATGAGTCGTAAAATTGTTTTTACACTCATTGCCGTATTAATTAGGACCTACAGGGTCACACACTTAAACGAGCAGAGCAGCTATTTTGTTTCGGTTGATTATAGTTGGTGAAAAGGTTGGTGAACCCTTAGCCATAGAGAGGGCTATATAAAGAGTGTCTTGTGATAGCCCTCATACAAGAAAATACACAAGAGAAGACATTTTTGTGTAGAGAGAATCAAAAATCTGATTTTGATATTTCTCTCTCTCAAAGTCTTCAAGATAATATTCAAGAGTTCAATATTCAAAAAAGGATCAAGAATACATCTTCATATCTTTGAGGATTGATTCTTTGACCAATAAAAGTATTTAGAATACTCATCTAATCTTCATCTAATCTTGTGAGTTTGATCTTTAATAACATATTGAATAAGATTCATAGTTGTTAGTTTAAATCAAAGTTCAAAAACATATAAATTATATTCTTGGTGTTCTTGTTCTTACCATAATCAAGAACATACCTATATTCAAATTGATTTAAGTGAAATATTTATTGAATCGGAGCTAGCCATCCGTTAGACACTCAGGACTTGTTCGTTGTGTGGATACCGTAGAGGACGCTGGCTTCTTGCAATGTCTCTAGAAGGCTCGATCGAAAACACGCTACAAGAGGTAAAAATCTTGTTCTTCGAACTTTGTTAATATACTTGGATCCTCGAAGGGTTTTTACATATTATATTATACTTCCGCTGCTCTATTTCGATATATGATGAGATCATAAATCTTATTAGTTCGATAAAAACCCAACACTCTTAACATCCATTTGATACATGATAAAGTTCTTGTGAGCAATAAATGCTAGGAATATCTTAATGGCTTCTAGTCTGGCTACATGGGAAAATGCTTCTACGTAGTCTATGCCTTCTTTTTGTTTGTAGCCTTGGGCAACTAGTCTGTACTTGTTCTTTATAACAAGTCCATTCTCGTCATTCTTGTTTCGAAATACCCATTTGGTTCCAATTACAGCTTGATTGTTGGTCTAGGGACTAGGTGTTGGACATTATTCCTTTGAAAACCATTTAGCTCTTCTTCCATACATGAGATCTAGTGAGAATTATTGACAGCTTCATTGGTTGACATGGGTTCGCATAGTGCTAAGAATACAACTAATGTACACATGTACAACCTCGTATGTTCAGCTTTAGACTTCCATATAAGGAATGGGAATTGTTCAGGTCCAAATCCTATTTTCTCTTGTGCACAAAGTACATTTACTTGTATATTATGTCCTCTTCTTCTGTTGAAAACACCAGCATCAATGTCACTAATTATTAACTTCTAAGGGTGATCTCTCAACCATCTCCTGTTGGGTTCTAAGTCAGCATCACTTGTTGTATCTTGTTGGGTTGTAGGTTCATCTTCAGCTTCCTCAGTGTAATATCCGGAATTTCTACTACTGTTGTTTAACTTTATTTTATCCGAGTTATATTGTACAGCATGGAATTTGTACAGTATGGATAAAATAAATTAAGGACTGAGATGTCAGTATTGGTATAATTGTCATATTTGGTCGACAATTGCATTTGAGGAAATATGTTTGAGTATTCGTAGTCAGTATACGTATCCAGTATGTCGAGACGGACCGAAACAGTTAGATTTGGCTAAGTATAGAGCCCTTAACGTACGCTAAGCTTAAGGACTTACATACGCTAAATTGCTAGAGTTATGTACGTTATGGCTAAGACATTGCGTATGTAACAAGAGGAATCGGACAGGACCGAGTGGTTGTAACACCCCCAGATTTAACCGGAAATATTACAGCGCCGTGGGCCCCGAGATGGAACCCACAAGGATAAAAGAAATTTTCGCAAACATTTACAAATGCCCAAGAGGCCAACGACGGTACTATCTTTAAAAATTCACAAAGACTTATAAAATCCATTTATCAAAAACCGTCGTAAAAACTCATTTGAAATCGCAAGGCCAAACAGCCGACACTCAAAAGTTTAGAAAACGATTTCCAAAGTAACCTCAGTTACCAGATACCAAAAGAGCATTTCAAAATACTCACGCTTGGAAAAAGACCAACCATAAAGATACTCTAGCAGCGGAATACAAGAACCGATCAAGAAACTCAATGCACAGAACATGTCCTAGCCAGTATCCTCCGGGAAGCTCATCTCTTCACGATCGCTACAAGCTCGATACTCCGAGAACCTAAAAAGAAATCCCACGACGGGGTCAGCCATAAAATCCAACAATGATAACCGTCACATCACATTAATAATAACATACCAATGAGAATACAACATAAGAATACGACCAACGTAATCTTTAATTACTCAAGAAATTCTCATCAGAATAACCATTATCACATTTCACATCCTGTACTCAATTAACCAATAAACTCGAACATAATATCTGTATTGTACCTTAAACAATACTCAAGATCCTCAAACTATCATAACCAACTCACGATACGGAAATCTACCCTTTCTGACCAATACGATCCATCGAATAATATCATCAAATCCCAAGACGATAACCGATTGTCCATCAAAGACAAATACCAAGGAAATACGGAACATACCTCGAGATATGAAGTGACATGACAATCATATCGGTCTAATCCGAGATCAGATCAATGCAATACGGACACGGTCCTAACACAAGACCTACAAATGCATACTCATATGACCACGTCAATATGATCATAGCAATAATAATCATGTATACTCAATGGAAATCCGACGATCCAGCGCCCTCAGCATAGATCCCTTTGTTGATCCTATCAGATCAACATAAGGTGGATAACTAACAATACACATGTGAACAACAACACATGATAAAATCAATGATGCGAATTCACAAGATTCCATCAACACAATACTGGTAATCCAACGATCCAGCGCCCTCAGCATAGATCCCCATGATGATCCCGTCGAACCAACGCATGGTGGAAAACCTGTCCAACGATCCAGCGCCCTCAGCATAGATCCTCATGATGATCCCGTCGAACCAACGCATGATGGACATTCGATCCAGCGCCCTCAGCATAGATCCTCATAATCCCATCGGATTATTTACACAACATAAACAACACAATATGCATACACATATGCAAAACAACACGTTCATCAACATGAACAACATAACATGCACGACAACATGACAATTTACTAGGACGACTTCATGTTCAACAACATGAAAGATAATGTACGAGACCAAAATAAATAACATAAAACCGTGACCAATATGGAATACTTGCCCCGAGTCCTTCGGAAGCAACCTCGATGTCCAATCATCACCGACGATTATCCCCACTGCTCGGCGATCCAAACGTACAACGAACTATAGATACTCATATCCTCGTCCTTACCATAATGTAACCTCGATACTCGAACATACCAATAACTGAGATAAAGCATATTCATTATGATTTACCTCCCAGAATCGAAAGAACGATATGCGATCCGGATACCCAAAGTTCATAATAATAATCATCGCTATATGCATTATAAACGAAATGAAACTGAAACCATTCATTAAATATTATAACTGAGCAAGTAATAACTTGCCTCGATACCGATACCACGAAGCTGCTGCCGAACACATTGCCTTTATCTACGAGCTCCTCAGCCTCGATCAAACGCAATACAATGGACATACTCGAACACGACCGCAATATCCGGTTATAATCACCGATCAATAATCTCAACCTATCGAAGAAACCAAATAACACATATCCGATAACGGTCAACAACTGAGAAAACTAACCAATCGAACTCAACGGTTCAACACAACCTCGAATAAACACAATGTAACCAACCAAGTCAAACCATCACGAATTCCTAATCAAAACACAAAAATACTTGTATCGCCTACTTAGCGCACGTTAATCACCTAACGTAGCGTGCGCTAAGTTGCTCCCTTTAGCGCGCGCTAGGCAGTAAACGTAGCGTGCGCTAATGCTGTGCAGTGGCATGCATTTCAAGCATCGTCTAACACTTCCATCATGACAATGATCAACTCATCTCGAGATTAAGGATTTCATAACAATCATGACATATAATTTAATATCTCTTCAAGAACACGAATTATCCAAATTCACGTTCATGATCCATAAAATGATAAAATCCGATGTGTTCTAACATCTAAAAATCCTTATTCATCATGTTCTTCGACATACAATTCATATAACTTCAAGAATCACAGTAGCATCACCATAATCGTTACCATACGAAGTAACCAACGACAAAACATCAAAAATCCAAATTGAAAAAGGGAATTACATCAACATATATCTTGAATTCCATCCAAAACCATACGAAACATATCAATACTCATATATTGATAACAACACTAACTTAGTACGGTAATCCAACTTGTTGTCATGATCATCAACTTGTTTATATGATAATCATCAACTCAAGAACATCATATACAATCCAAAACGAAATCTCAAAGTGAAGAGTAATTACCTTTTTTTGAAGGAAAGGATTGATTTCCAAGAATCACCAATGATTTCAAGAACAAAGCTTCACTCCATGATTCCCATCTTTAATCTTGTTAAAGAGGATCATCCCTCAGTGTTTAGGAACTCCAAATGTTCTCCCAAGGTTGTCTCTATCGGGTGAAAGGAAAGAAATGGACGAAATGTTTCATGACACCCATTTGTCCCTTTAAATAGAATACATCACTAGCGTGCGCTAAACCATTATGTTTAGCGTGCGCTAGCCTTAGCGTGCGCTAACTGACTTTGTTAGCGTGCGCTATCGAAGCCCAGAGGCTACTGTCTTGCTTCGTAAACTACCTTACGTACGTAATGCCCATGTATTAACGTACGTAAATCATCATGTCTAGCATACGCAAGTCCTTACTCTTAGCGTGCGCTATCCGAAGTTGACTTACTACAGTGTTCACCTACCACTCGCCCCCACATTCCGACAGCATCTGGCAAGGATAAGATTCCTTGTTGGTGATATATAGTTAGCGTGCGCTAAGCCTAATCTTTAGCGTGCGCTAATACTTCAGGACAACAACCGTTGACTTACGAGCGTGCGCAAAGCGCCGGTCCACCGCAGATTCCTTCCGACCGCCGCACTAGCGACGCTAACCTATAAACGTAGCGTGCGCTAATCCCGCGATAGCGTCGTTATGCATGAATATCAGCGTGCGCTAATAAGGCTATACTTAGCCATTTTCCGCAGTTCTTGTCCAACGTCTCGACATACCAAAAACGAACATAAGACACACTGAACACAAACACTGAATCCAATAATATCATCATACGATATACCCAATATCAAAAGTACGACAACCTGATACACAATATCCTCAAATGTAACTGTCGACCAAATACGACAATTATACCTATACTGATATCTCAGTCCTTTATTTATTTTATCCCTACTGTACAGATGTCACGCTGTACAATATAACTCGGATAAAATAATTTTAAACAACAGTAATAGAAATTCCGGATATTACATTCTACACCCCTTAAAATAAGTTTCGTCCTCGAAACTTGCAATCCATCATAAAACGAACAACCATACTGTTCAACCCAAAATATCCCAAAACCATCACGACACTGATCAATCATCATTATTCTGAATAGCCAAAACCGCATACTTACAAATACGCAGGTCGACGATCTCCGGAGATACTAGCCAGCGATCTCACTGTACAATCTCAATACGCTTACGATCACAATTCCCTGAGTCTCAACAAAATATATCATCTTCGGATGAAACAATCTGTCCGAATCAAATCCTGTCTGCCTGATTACATAATCAAGTCCCAATTCCGATAAGACGAATTATACACAATACATCTGCGTAACAACTGCCCAAAACAACGACACGAATTCAAACATCAACACAAAATCCGAACGCCGATGATCACCAAAAATGATAAACTAATAAATCAACAGAATTTATCTTCAACTTGATAAATTTCCTATATGAAGAAGCAGAGGTCAAAACACAATCGAGAATATCATCAACGTGATAACTCCAATATTACCAACGAACGATCAACGAAAATCGAGAATACCTTCACACGGTAAACTCCAACACGATCAACACAGAACCACAGAAACAGATATATGAAAGAATAACATTCTCAAAACGTCAAATCAATCACGTACATTAGATCTCAATAAACATACCCAACTGGCGAACATTTCCCTCGGCATACGAACAACGAGTCGCAAATCGACGAACATACCAATTCATACAAGGAGTGGGAACGACCACTCAATATCCAAAACAACCAGCATGGGGTCACCATCCCCAAATTTACACTTACAAAGAAATCATTCAAAGATCACTATGGTAAGATTGCGCTACTACCGCACCCATGGACTCACATAGCACGTATGTGCCGATTTTACAAAGTCCAAAGTTCCAAATTTACATCCTGCACATGAATCTACAACACGCAGTATATTTCTCTTATCTGATCAAACAACCGATCATCCTTGTATAACCAATCTACCATACTAAACTTCGAATCTCTTTTCCTTGTACCCTCGATATGATATGCCCGATGCACTAAATGCGTATGTACATCAATCACATTTCCAAAGTCAGTTTGAAATCATATATTCTTGTCACGAAGACAATTTTCGAAAGTTCTTTCAAGAGTTTGAAAACTCAAAACATAAATTTTCGTAAGACCACGAAATCAATTTTAAAAATTAAATAGGCTCGCTGGTGCCAAGTTCTCGATCAAAATTCTTTTCGAATAGACACGATTAAATACAATGGAATTTATGCAAATGCTTGTGCATATCCATACTCCTGTATACCACTTCGGCTCGTCACCAATATCCACTGATATTCCATCAGAAAACCACACGATAGAGTTCCAAAATCTCAAATATATATACTCTGATAAAAACTCTTCTCTACATACTACTCGCAACGTCAATCCTTAATCCATCCTGGGTCACCTCAAATATGATATGACAAAACATTGAAACAAATCAACAAATCAAACACAACGAAAGACTTCCCGAGAAGTTCCATTTGAACAAGTGAACCAAAAACCTCAAAAGGTAGAAACAAAATAAATAAACAATTGATAAAGAGTTTTACAAATCTCGGGAGTTTTAGAAAACAGAAAAGCTTTCTTTTGAAACATTAGGGTCTCAGCCCGTATCTTGTTCCGCATTACAAGAAGTTTAAAAAGTAGAAAACTCTTTTCGGACTCCAAGTCCTGAGTTACAAAACTATTTCAAAATCGATTGGGTCTCGCCCAAAATCATTTTCCGTAAAACATCTCAGAAACATTCATTTTGAAAGGTATCATTTTCAAATGATCAAAAGCAGTTCATATATCTCAAAATGAATTAACATGCTACATGTTCTTCTCAACCATGCACAATATTTCTCCCCAAATGCACAATTCCGTTCCAAAATCTAACCAACGTACTGATTCTCGAAATCATAACTCCTTAAGATCATCAATCCTGTTCCAACTCTGTCACCTTATACTGTAACGCATAATATTCAGCTGAATCTCAAAACGTATCAACTTAGAACGACAATAAATCTCAATGAAATTCAAAAATCCAAATACTTACAGATCGTGAAGCCGACGATTCCCCGTGATACTGGCGCATGTCTAGACTCAAGAAAATACTCGACACAGGTATTTTCAAAACACACGTTTGCCAAATCGGTTCGACTCAAGAACATAATACATCTCATTCCAAAGAATCTCATTAACACCATTTGGAAAAGTTATAACAAGCCCAAGACGATCTTCGGCAAATCCGATAACGCACAAGCCCGAGTGAACAACAAAGACTCACGGCTCTAATATTTGTCAATCGACAACTCGAATGACGCAACAAAAACACGACCCAACTCGACCCAAATGCCTAGGTTTTCTCAACCTAAGCTCGATACCATATTCGTAACACCCTGCATTTAACCGGAAATATTACAGCCGTGGCCCCGAGATGGAACCCACAAGGCTAACAAATTTTCGCAAACATTTACAAATGCCCAAGAGGCCAACGACGGTACTATCTTTAAAAATTCACAAAGACTTATAAAATCCATTTATCAAAACCGTCGTAAAACTCATTTGAAATCGCAAGGCCAAACAGTTGACACTCAAAAGTTTAGAAAACGATTTCCAAAGTAACCTCGGTTACTGATACCAAAAGAGCATTTCAAAATACTCACGCGGCGGAAAAAGACCAACCATAAAGATACTCTAGCAAATGAATACAAGAACCGATCAAGAAACTCAATGCACGTAACATGTCCTAGCCAAGATCCTCAGGAAGCTCATCTCTTCACGATCGCTACAAGCTCGATACTCCGAGAACCTAAAAAGAAATCCCACGACGGGGTCAGCCATAATATCCAACAATGATAACCGTCACATCACATTAATAATAACATACCAATGAGAATACAACATAAGAATACGACCAACGTAATCTTTACTTACTCAAGAAATTCTCATGAGAAAAACCATTATCACATTTCACATCCTGTACTCAATTAACCAATAAACTCGAACATAATATCTGTATTGTACCTTAAACAATACTCAAGATCCTCAAACTATCATAACCAACTCACGATACGGAAATCTACCCTTTCTGACCAATACGATCCATCGAATAATATCATCAAATCCCAAGACGATAACCGATTGTCCATCAAAGACAAATACCAAGGAAATACGGAACATACCTCGAGATATGAAGTGCCACGACAATCATATCGGTCTAATCCGAGATCAGATCAATGCAATACGGACACGGTCCTAACACAAGACCTACAAATGCATACTCATATGACCACGTCAATATGATCAAAGCAATAATAAGCATGCATACTCAATGGAAATCCGACGATCCAGCGCCCTCAGCATAGATCCCTTTGTTGATCCTATCAGATCAACATAAGGTGGATAACTAACAATACACATGTGAACAACAACACATGATAAAATCAATGATGCGAATTCACCAGATTCCATCAACACAATACTGGTAATCCAACGATCCAGCGCCCTCAGCATAGATCCCCATGATGATCCCGTCGAACCAACGCATGGTGGAAAACCTGTCCAACGATCCAGCGCCCTCAGCATAGATCCTCATGATGATCCCGTCGAACCAACGCATGATGGACATTCGATCCGGCTTCAAGATAGATCCTCATAATCCCATCGGATTATTTACACAACATAAACAACACAATATGCATACACATATGCAAAACAACACGTTCATCAACATGAACAACATAACATGCACGACAACATGACAATTTACTAGGACGACTTCATGTTCAACAACATGAAAGAGAATGTACGAGACCAAAATAAATAACATAAAACCGTGACCAATATGGAATACTTGCCCCGAGTCCTTCGGAAGCAACCTCGATGTCCAATCATCACCGACGATTATCCCCACTGCTCGGCGATCCAAACGTACAATGAACTATAGATACTCATATCCTCGTCCTTACCATAATGTAACCTCGATACTCGAACATACCAATAACTGAGATAAAGCATATTCATTATGATTTACCTCCCAGAATCGAAAGAACGATATGCGATCCGAATACCCAGAGTTCATAATAATAATCATCGCTATATGCATTATAAACGAAATGAAACTGAAACCATTCATTAAATATTATAACTGAGCAAGTAATAACTTGCCTCGATACCGATACCACGTGCTTTGCCGAACACATTGCCTTTATCTACGAGCTCCTCAGCCTCGATCAAACGCAATACAATGGACATACTCGAACACGACCGCAATATCCGGTTATAATCACCGATCAATAATCTCAACCTATCGAAGAAACCAAATAACACATATCCGATAACGGTCAACAATCGAGAAAACTAACCAATCGAACTCAACGGTTCAACACAACCTCGAATAAACACATCGGAACCAACCAAGTCAAACCATCACGAATTCCTAATCAAAACACAAAAATATTGCCTTTATGCCTACTTAGCGCACGTTAATCACCTAACGTAGCGTGCGCTAAGTTGCTCCCTTTAGCGCGCGCTAGGCGAGAAACGTAGCGTGCGCTAATGCTGTGCAGTGGCATGCATTTCAAGCATCGTCTAACACTTCCATCATGACAATGATCAACTCATCTCGAGATTAAGGATTTCATAACAATCATGACATATAATTTAATAGCTCTTCAAGAACACGAATTATCCAAATTCACGTTCATGATCCATAAAATGATAAAATCCGATGTGTTCTAACATCTAAAAATCCTTATTCATCATGTTCTTCGACATACAATTCATATAACTTCAAGAATCACAGTAGCATCACCATAATCGTTATCATACGAAGTAACCAACGACAAAACATCAAAAATCCAAATTGAAGAAGGGAATTACATCAACATATATCTTGAATTCCATCCAAAACCATACGAAACATATCAATACTCATATATTGATAACAACACTAACTTAGTACGGTAATCCAACTTGTTGTCATGCTCATCAACTTGTTTATATGATAATCATCAACTCAAGAACATCATATACAATCCAAAACGAAATCTCAAAGTGAAGAGTAATTACCTTTTTTGAAGGAAAGGATTGATTTCCAAGAATCACCAATGATTTCAAGAACAAAGCTTCACTCCATGATTCCCATCTTTAATCTTGTTAAAGAGGATCATCCCTCAGTGTTTAGGAACTCCAAATGTTCTCCCAAGGTTGTCTCTATCGGGTGAAAGGAAAGAAATGGACGAAATGTTTCATGACACCCATTTGTCCCTTTAAATAGAATACATCACTAGCGTGCGCTAAACCATTATGTTTAGCGTGCGCTAGCCTTAGCGTGCGCTAACTGACTTTGTTAGCGTGCGCTATCGAAGCCCAGAGGCTACCTGCCTTGCTTCAGAACTACCTTACGTACGTAATGCCCATGCATTAACGTACGTAAATCATCATGACTAGCGTACGCAAGTCCTTACTCTTAGCGTGCGCTATCCGAAGTTGACTTACTACAGTGTTCACCTACCACTCGCCCCCACATTCCGACAGCATCTGGCAAGGATAAGATTCCTTGTTGACTGATATATAGTTAGCGTGCGCTAAGCCTAATCTTTAGCGTGCGCTAATACTTCAGGACAACAAACGTTGACTTACCAGAACGTGCGCCGAAAGCAGCCGGGTCCACCCGCAGATTCCTTCCGATCTGTCTGCACTAGCGTACGCTAACCTATAAACGTAGCGTGCGCTAATCCTGCACGATAGCGTGCGTTATGCATGAATATCAGCGTGCTCTAATAAGGCTATACTTAGCCATTTTCCGCAGTTCTTGTCCAACGTCTCGACATACCAAAAACGAACATAAGACACACTGAACACAAACACTGAATCCAATAATATCATCATACGATATACCCAATATCAAAAGTACGACAACCTGATACACAATATCCTCAAATGTAACTGTCGACCAAATACGACAATTATACCGATACTGATATCTCAGTCCTTTATTTATTTTATCCCTACTGTACAGATGTCACGCTGTACAATATAACTCGGATAAAATAATTTTAAACAACAGTAATAGAAATTCCGGATATTACAGTGGTGGTCGGCAGGTGGGGCCCTGTGTCGGTAGATATCGGCGGAGAACATGCATGGGCAAGTCAACTACATATTACGTATGCTATACATTGTGTATTGCGTATGTAATATGAGCTTTTATTGTAGCAAGTCAATGTATGTATTACGTACGTTATGGAGAATGTGTTACGTACGTAAGGATGTGAACGAAATGAGTCAGTTAACTCTAGACTGTCATTACGTACGCTACAAAACTCAGATAGCATACGTAAATGGGACTTACGTACGTTAACATGGGCATGTTACATACGTAACGAACTGGAATGTTTTATAAGTAAATGCCCGTCTCTCACTTCTCTTCAGTATTTCACTTCATTTTTCGCCTCCAAACACTGAGAGAGGGAGTTTTAGCTCTCCTAAGTCGATTATGAGCTTGGAAACATGGGATTGGAGATTGGATATGAGGATATTGATGATTCTTGAAGCGTTTGCTTATGTATTTCATCTTCTAAGAGGTATGTTAGATAATCCTCTCTTTCAATTCAGATTTTGATGTTGTTGCTGATGAATGATTTGTATGAAGATGATTATGATGTTGTTGTTACGGTTCTTGAGGTTATATGAACTATATGTTGAAGGATATGATGGTTTATGTCTTGATTATGTTGGTTATGATTATAGAATCATAGTGTTCTTGGTGTTCTTGGTAGAATTATTTCGATTCTTGATGTGAGGAGGATCATATATTGGAGAATATGATAATATACACCTTGAATTATGAATGAGGATTGTTTAGATGTTAGAATATATCGAATTAGGTTGTTTGAGGGCTATGAACATGATTTAGAGTCACTTAGTGTTCTTGAGGAACTTCTTGATGAATTTAGCATAGCAAGACGATCGTATGTTTAATTATCGGTATCTTTAGATATGAAGATCGAATGTTCGTTGATTGTAGTGGTAGAATTCGTATGTTCTTGACGAAATACGAATCATGATATCATTCTGGAATCCGGAAAGATTTTGATTGATCACTGAATATGATTTCCTTTGCATTCGTATCCGTAATCGTATTTTGGTTATGAATTCATAATTGTTTGAGTTGGATTGTTCGGACTTGTGTCTAATCGAGATATTGTGGAATCGTTGAGTTTGTCGATCGGTTATATTGATTAGTAATTATCGGATTTCGGTTCATATGATAGATATGAATTCGTAAAATGGTTTGAGTATATTATTCGGTTTTATATAGGATCGATGTATCGTTGACCCGTTAAGTTTGATTGGTTGGCTATGTCGGTTGTTGATTATTATCGGATCGTTGCAATTTGATTACTTCAATAGGTTGAGATTATTGATCGGTGATTATAACCGTATGTTGCGGTCGTGTTCGAGTATGTTCGTGAATTGCATGGGTCAGGGCCGAGGAGCTCATAGACGAAGGCAACGAGATTGGTAGCGGCTTCATCATCGTCGTATCGGTATCGAGGCAAGTTATTACTTGCTCAGTTATAATTTTTTATGAATGGTTTCAGTTTCATTTTGTTTATAACGCATATAGTAATGATTATTACTGCAAATTCTGGAGATTTGGATAATATGTTGTCCTTCCAATTCTGGGAGTAAAATCATAATGTATATGCTTTATTTCGATTATTGGCATATTCGGGTATCAAGGTTACGTTGCGATAAAGATGAGGATATGAGTATCTCTAGTCCATGGTTCGTTTGGATCTCCGAGCATTAAGGATAATCGCCGGTGATGATTTGACATCGAGATTTCTCCTGAAGGACTCGGGACAAGTATCTTAGTTCGATTCGGTTTAGTGTTGATGATGTTGATCATGCAGGTTGTCATTGATGTTGCTGAACATGAAGTCGTCCTAGTTGTTTCATCATAGTGTCGTTCATGTTTTTGATTCATACGTTATTCATGTTGATGAACATATTGAGTTGCATAGGTGTATGCATCATTGTATTGTTTATGTTGTGTTGATCCGGTGAGATCATGTGATCTATGCTGAGGGCGCTGGATCGGATGTCCACTATGTGTTGGTCCGATGGGATCATCATGGGGATCTATGCTGAGGGCGCTGGATCGTTGGACAGGTTTTACACCATGCGTTGGTCCGACGGGATCATCATAGGGATCTATGCTGAGGGCGCTGGATCGTTGGATTACCCAGTATTGTGTTGATGGAATCATGTAGATTCGCATCATTGATTTTATCATGTGTTGTTGTGCATATGTATATTATTGGTTATCCGTTTCGTGTTAATCTAGTAGGGTCATCTGGGATCTATGATGAGGGCGCTGGATCATGGGATTTCCATTGAGTATACACTGTTGTTATTGTTTTGGGCATATTGACGTTGTCATATGAGTATGCATTTGTAGGTCTTGTGTTAGGACTGTGCCCGTATGTTGCATTGATCTGATCTCGGATTAGACTGACATGATTATTGTGGTGTAATACCCAGTTGTAATTCAGTCATTATCATTTAGTATTTATCATTAAGTAATTGTCACTCAGTATTTTTCACTCATTAATGATCATTTGTCACTCATATTCAATCATTGTATTCATCGTTCAGAGTAATTATATCGTGTATCAATCCTCATTCATCATCAATCTAGTTGGAGAATCGTGCGGTGTTTATCATCATTGTCATTTCATAGTGTGCTGTGTGTGAGGAGTAGGGCACGCTACGTACTCTCTTTAGCATGCGCTAATAGAGTACGGGTAGCGCATGCTATCTCTCAACACTAGCGCACGCTAGTATGTTTCAAGCAGGCAGTCCAGAAGGCACTGGACTGCAGTTGGGTTGTAAGTAGCGCACGCTACGAATGGTAAGTAGCGCGCGCTAGTAGGCCGGAGTAGCGCACGCTATGCAGTAGGTATAGCGCGCGCTAAGGTCGGATCAGGTTGAGTCCAGTGGCTACTGGACTGCATTGGATTAATTCATAGCGCACGCTATTAGTGGTTTTTAGCGTACGCAAATGATGTTGTAGCGCACGCTAAATATTGTTTGTAGCGCATGCTAAATATCGTGGTTGTCTTCATTGATGACATTTTGATTTATTCTCGTGACCGGCAGGAACACGAGTTTCACCTTCATCAAGTGCTCGACGTGTTGAGACGAGAGCAACATTTTGGAAAGTTTTCCAAATGTGAGTTCTGGATGTCCGAAGTGACGTTTCTCGGACATGTAATTTCATCAGACGGAGTTCGTGTCGACCCTAAAAAGACAGAGGCTATTCGAGATTGGCTACCTTCGAAGAATGTTAAGGAAATCCGAAGTTTCCTCGGACTAGCGGGTTATTATCGACGATTTGTAGAGGGATTTTCTAAAATCGCTCAACCCATGACGAGCCTTTTACGGAAGGATAAGAAATATACGTGGTCCGACGCGTGTCAACAGAGTTTTGAGGAACTCAAGAGCCGGTTAACTTCAGCACCTGTCCTTTCTTTACCACAAGGGACGGAGGGATTTGTGGTTTATAGTGATGCATCCGGATAGGGTCTCGGATGTGTACTCATGCAGAATGGGAAGGTTATTGCTTATGCTTCACGGCAATTGAGACCTTACAAGGTTAATTATCCGACCCACGACCTGGAACTAGCAGCCGGGGTTTTTGCATTGAAGATTTGGCATCATTATCTTTATGGTGTTACCTGTCAGATATTCACCGATCATAAGAGTTTAAAGTATATATTCACTCAGAAAGAGTTAAATATGCGACAGAGACGGTGGTTGGAACTAATCAAAGATTATGATATAGAGATTCTTTACCACTCTGGCAAGGCGAACGTTGTCGCCGACGCCTTGAGTCGTAAGTCCGTTCAGGAGCAGATGCTTGCTCGACACGATTCGAAGGAACTTCGTAGAATTTACGAGACCCGAGATCGAGGTCTGGTTACAGTGAGTACAAGGGCAACTTTGTACGTTGGAGATTTCATCGCCAGTTGAGGAGGCGATCAGGGAGAATTAGGGTTCAGACCCATTTTTGTTATGCATTCGAGAGGATGTGACTCAGGGGAAAGCCCCCGGGTTTGTGGTCCACGAGGACGGACTTTTGAATTTTAAGAATCGGTTGTGCGTACCAGCGAATGACGAGTTGAAAAACTCGATTTTGAGAAAAGCTCATGCTACCCCTTATTCCGTTCACCCGGGGTCTAGCAAGATGTATAATGACTTGAAACAAAATTACTGGTGGAGTAATATGAAGCGAGAAGTCGCGGAATTTGTTTCGAGATGCTTAACCTGTCAACAAGTCAAGATTGAACATCAGCGACCAGCGGGTATGCTGAAACCGCTCCCTATTCCAGAATGGAAGTGGGAAGATATTTCTATGGACTTCATCACGAGTTTGCCGACGAGTCGTCGTGGCATGAATATAATATGGGTGATTGTAGACCGCTTAACTAAATCAGCTCATTTCCTTGAGATTAAGGATACGTGGGGTCCCGAGAGACTTGCCCAGTTATTTATCAAAGAGATAGTGAGATTGCACGGTACTCCTAAAAGTATTGTTTCCCATCGTGACGGACGATTCGTGTCTCATTTTTGGAAATCAGTTCATCGTCCTATGGGAACTCAGCTTAATCTCAGTACAACTTTTCATCCTCAGTCCGACGGACAATCAGAGAGGACTATTCAGACTTTGGAGGACATGTTGAGGGCATGTGTCCTCGATTGGAAAGATGATTAGGAAGCCCAACTACCGTTGATCGTGTTCACATACAATAATAGTTGGCATTCTTCGATTAAGATGGCACCTTACGAGGCCTTGTACGGTCGTCGTTGTCAATCTGCTTTGTGTTGGGATGACTTATCAGAATCAATCGGCACCCAGCCCGATATGCTTATAGCCGCCCGTGCGAAGGTATCTTTGATCAGGAATCGTTTGTTGACCGCTCAGAGTCGACAGAAATCATATGCAGATAATCGTCGTCGACCATTAGAGTTCGAGACGGGTGACCATGTTTTGGTCAAGGTATCCCCGAGTCGTGGTATCTTCCGTTTTGGGAAGAGAGGAAAGTTGAGTCCGAGATTCATTGGACCGTTTGAGATTTTGAATCGAGTAGGCGAGCTATCTTATCGATTGGCCTTACCTCCGGCGTTGAGCCGAATTCATAATGTGTTTCACGTCTCTCAGTTGCGGAAGTATGTTGCCGACCCGAGTCACATACTTCAGTTCGACGAAATCGAGATCGCCGATGATCATTCATATGAGGAGCGTCCTATATGAGTTTTAGAGCGGCGAATCAAACAGTTGAGGAATAAGACGATTCCTTTGGTTAAGATTCAGTGGTCTAGACACGGAGTCGAAGAGGCTACCCGGGAAACCGAGGATAGTATGCGGGAGAGTTATTCCGAGTTGTTTGACCCTTAGTTTTGGGGACGAAACTCTTTTAAGGGGGGGTGTATGTAATACCCGGTTGTAATTCAGTCATTATCATTCAGTATTTATCATTCAGTAATTGTCACTCAGTATTTTTCATTCATTAATGATCATTTGTCACTCATATTCAATCATTGTATTCATCGTTCAGAGAAATTGTATCGTGTATCAATCGTCATTCATCATCAATCTAGTTGGAGAATCGTGCGGTGTTTATCATCGTTGTCATTTCATAGTGTGCTGTGTGTGAGGAGTAGCGCACGTTACGTACTCTCTTTAGCATGCGCTAATAGAGTACGGGTAGCGCATGCTATCTCTCAACACTAGCGCACGCTAGTATGTTTCAAGCAGGCAGTCCAGAAGGCACTGGACTGCAGTTGGGTTGTAAGTAGCGCACGCTACAAATGGTAAGTAGCGCGCGCTAGTAGGCCGGAGTAGCGCACGCTATGCAGTTGGTATAGCACGCGCTAAGGTCGGATCAGGTTGAGTCAAGTGGCTACTGAACTGCATTGGATTAATTCATAGCGCACGCTATGGGTGGTTTTTAGCGTACGCAAACGATGTTGTAGCGCACGCTAAATATTGTTTGTAGCGCACGCTACCGCGATTAGATCAGAGGACAGAAGGTTCTGGACTCCAGTACTGGGCATCAGATAATTCGTTAGCGCACACTAACATTTTGGGGTTTGCGCACGCTAAGTGTTCAGTCGTAGCGCACGCTACAAGAAGGCACGTAGCGCGCGCTACCATTTTCGGACAGTGAGTACTGGACTTACCAAAACACCCGTTAGCGCACGCTAAGAGCTGGGGCTAGCACGCGCTAAACTGGAATTTCTATAAATTGGACAGTGTAGCCAAGATTTCGGCATTTATCATTTCTTCTCATTCTCTCATCGGTTCCGGGCGATTTGGAGCGATTTGGAGAGTATTCTTCGAGTTGTAATCATCAATCATCATCTTCAAGTCTTTGAGTTGGATTAATCACCACTTCATCATCTCCAAAACATCAAATCAAAGGTATTAATCTCTTGGATCTAGAATTTCGGATTTTTGGGGTTTTCCTTCCGATTTCTTCGTGTAAACTTGGATTGTTGTTGGAATATGTTAGATATGGATTATCTACCTTGGATAAATATATTCCTACGGATTTAATGGCTATTTTGGGGATTTATTTCAAGAACCCTTGGGGTTGACTTCGGTTAATTTGGGGATTTCCGATTGATGTTGTTGTAATCTTGAATTGTGGATTCCTATTGGATTTATTGATACCATTGATATTGTTTTGCAGGTTTGAATCAATCAGTTGAAGTTTTTGGGTTTGGTTGTAGCAAACGGGAAGGATATTTTCAACGTATTCGTTAGAGTGCATCTACGAGTTTGGATATTGTTGTATCGACGTTTGAGTTGGTTATAATCGTGTTTGATGCGTGTATTGATCGAATTATTGGTAATTGTGTTATTCAAGGTTGTTCGACCGACCGACATTTTATTTAGGACGTTGTTCGTGGACGGACATTCTTCATCGGTGTTGTGTAAGTTAATTCTTACTCAGTTAAAATGATATTCATTCCTTTCGTTGTTGTTCATTCATAATCATAATTCATTCATAAAGTACTAACCGTATTGAAACTTGTAATTATCACTTCATCACTTCATTCACAAGGAACGACGGTTCCAATCATTTCATTGAGCTGTCATTCATTTCACCATCATTTCATCTTGGTGAGTCATTATTTATTTTCGATGTAACTTTTGTTATATCGTGGCATTCCGGGTCACACTGGCGTGCCGGTTGGTATGTGTAGGATTTTCATGTCGGGCACATTTAAGTCGTGTGTTGGTTGTTGGCCTCACATTGGACTGTGCACACGAGTCGATTGCTTTGTGAGACTGATTAGGTATAAGACAACACGTGTATTCGATCGATACTCGTTGGTGGCTTGTGCACGGACACATTTCCATCCCGAACGTAGTTTGGCGCCATTCCTTTGAGCCGTACTGTTAGTTGATTAATATAGCATGTTTGATTGCGTATGTTATCAACAGGATTGTGTGTATTCAACTCTTGAGGATTGTTGTTCTGTGTAACTGACCCCGTTGGGGGATATTGTTTTTCAGGTCATGGCAAGGCAAAAGCACGGGGAGAGCACGTTGACGGTGAGGAGTCCCAATGATACTAGTAGGGGCCCCCAATCTGTTCAGTCATTTATGTTTCCTTCATTTTATTCCGCTGCAGACATTCCGTTTGAATACTCATTTTACTCAGTATTGTATATTTTATCTCCATATAAAATATACATGTATTCTGTATTATCTTGGGTGTGTTGTATGAAACTCCTCACCGGAGTTATTAATGTTGTAATGTGGTTCGGTACTACATTTACCCTGTGTAATTCATTCATTTTCATTCGCCTGGTGGGTCCCAGTCGGGGGTCTACGGCACTGTAATATCCGCCTAGTTTGGGGTGTTACAGAGTTGGTATCGGAGCGTGGTTTTGAATACTACCTTCCAAGTCATGTCTCATTTGAAATCATCGTTCATCAGACTAGTATCATTGGACTTTCGCGTCACGTGTGACCTGTGCAAGAGCCGAGCCCCTCAGACAAAAGAACAGTAAGATTTCCTCATTTATCATTTTCATTTGTGATCAAGTCGATCATGCGAATTCATTAATCACTCAGTTCATTTCACTGTTCAGTTGTTGATCTTGAGGATCATGTCATTAATCTTGTTAACTTGTTCAAGATATTCATTTCAAGAATTTCATCAGATAATCACGTCATTTCAGTTGATCATTCATGTAATCATTGTGTTTGAGCGCGTATGCTCATTTTCATCATCTCATAATGTAATCATAATGTGATATTCATGCGAGATATATAATTATCATATGACTTTCCACTTCAGTATGGAAAGAGCTGGCAGAGGACGTGGGGGAAGAGGCCGTGGTGCAGGCCAAAACCCGAGAGCTCGTGTGAATACACGTGCGAATGCCAGGAATAATGCTAACTCATCAAGCAGTGACGCTGCCACTCATTCACCTGGACGTGATCATTCACTATCGGGGAGTCGTACCCGGGACACAGCTCAGTCAGAAGGTGTTCGGGTTGACCCACTCGCTTTTATGCAGGGCATGATGGCCCAAATGACTCAAATGGCTCAACTAATGGAGACAATGCATAATTCAACTACTCAAAATCAACAGGCTCCTCCGCCGCCACCTCAGAGGAAAGAGAGGGGTGTAAGCAGTATCATTGGCGATATCTCTCGCCAGCGACCACCTACCTTCGAGGGCTCATCTGAGCCGGCGGATATTGTTCATTGGCTTGAGCATTTCGAGAAGTTATTTGCTATGGTGGATTGCCCTGAAGGGCATAAAGTTTCAGTTGCGGCTTACTATCTTGGTAAGAGAGCTCATTCATGGTGGTTATCATTGAAGCCCACCGACGGATCATGTACTTGGGATCAGTTCAAAAATCTCATGATGGAGAGGTATTATCCAGCCCCACTCAGGGAGGCTAAGTTGTCGGAATTACTCACTCCCGACCTCTCAGCGGACGATGATGTTCTTGCCATCGCCGAAAAATTTCAGGAACTTCTTCCGTTCGCCTCATCTATCATTCACTCTGAGGCGGACAAGATCAAGTATTTCAGCAAGAGACTGAAACCCTGTATGCAACTACAGTTGCTTAATCATAATTGTACCACTCTGGCCGAATTCATCGAGAAAGCTCTTACTTACGAGCTTACTGCTAAGGAAATTGCTAAGCAACAACCTTCATCTGTTGGCAAGAAGTCTAAGAACCGTAATCAGTCAGACGGCAGTGAGGCCACTTTCAAGAAACCACGTGCGGGCTCTACTTTTTCTGAGGGACCTCCCATGGCATCTAGACCCGCGTAATCTCAGTCACGAGCGGCCAGTTCGGCCATCACCTGTTTCAACTGCGAAGAACAGGGTCATTTCAGCACCAAGTGTCCGAAACAGACTGTCACATGCCACAACTGTGGGATTGCTGGGCATAGGGCCCGTTTTTGCCGAAGGGACTCTAAACCTACTCCGGCATCATCTCAGGCCCCAGAACATTCAGCGGTGCAGAATCAGGCCACTCAGTCAGCGTCGTTCAAGACGACAGGAGCTAATAAAGGCGGAGCCAAGAGCTATCAGACGGGAGCATCCGGTTCGGGGGCCGGCAAGCCCCAAATTTATGAGATGAAGAAGGCCGAAGATACAGAGGCCCGGATGATCTCAGGTACACTCAATATTCTATCTCAACCTGTGTGTACCCTTTTTGATATTGGTGCATCGCATTCATTCATTTCCGAGTCATGTTTGAGTAGACTACATCTGGGTAGTGCTACTAGTTGTGAGCCTTATGTAATTGGTCTACCTGACAGTAGAAGAATTATCGGAAATCGCGAGATTCCGAATTGTCCGATTCAGCTTCATGGCCGTGTATGGCTAGCAGACCTAATCGTGGTAGATTTACCAAAAGACGATGTCATTCTGGGTATTGATTGGATAGATCGTCACGATGCCATCATTAGTGTCCGTAAGCGTATGGTCACTATCATTTCAGAGGATGGGGTTGAATGTGTTTTTCAGGGAGGTAATCCCGACTGTTCTGGTAAAGTCATTAACTTGATGAAAGCAGTGAAATTATTCAGTCAGGGGTGTGTTGGTTATTGGTGCTATATGACCAAAACTGAGAAATCACCAGTAATGTTGACGGATATTCCGGTATTGAGGGAATATGCCGATGTTTTTCCAGACAAGTTACCTGGTTTGCCTCCACAGAGAGATGTGGAATTCACGATTGAGTTGGAGCCCGGTACGTCCCCGATATCGAAGGCACCGTACCGGATGGCCCCGACCGAAATTCAGGAATTAAAAAACCAACTTGAGGAGTTGTTCGAGAAGGTTTATATTCGACCGAGTGCGTCCCCGTGGGGAGCACCAGTGTTATTTGTCAAGAAGAAGGATGGTTTGTTCCGCTTGTGTATTGATTACCGGGAATTGAACCGGGTGACGATCAAGAATAAATATCCTCTACCCCGTATCGATGATCTTTTGGATCAACTTCAGGGAGCTTCAGTATTTTCGAAGATCGACTTAAGATATGGATATCATCAGTTGCGAATTCGAGAGTCGGATATCGCAAGGACGGCGTTCCGAACACGCTATGGTCATTATGAGTTTGTGGTTATGCCGTTTGGGTTGACTAATGCACCTGCGGTATTCATGGAGTTAATGAATCGGGTTTTCATCGACTATCTGGATCAGTTCGTGGTTGTCTTCATTGATGACATTTTGATTTATTCTCGTGACCGGGAGGAACACAAGTTTCACCTTCATCAAGTGCTCGATGTGTTGAGACGAGGGCAACTTTTTGGAAAGTTTTCCAAATGTGAGTTCTGGATGTCCGAAGTGACGTTTCTCGGACATGTAATTTCATCAGACGGAGTTCGTGTCGACCCTCAAAAGACGGAGGCTATTCGAGATTGGCTACCTCCGAAGAATGTTAAGGAAATCCGAAGTGTCCTCGGACTAGCGGGTTATTATCGATGATTTGTAGAGGGATTTTCTAAAATCGCTCAACCCATGACGAACCTTTTACGGAAGGATAAGAAATATACGTGGTCCGACGTGTGTCAACAGAGTTTTGAGGAACTCAAGAGCCGGTTAACTTCAGCACTTGTCCTTTCTTTACCGCAAGGGACGGAGGGATTTGTGGTTTATAGTGATGCGTCTGGACAGGGTCTCGGATGTGTACTCATGCAGAATGGGAAGGTTATTGCTTATGCTTCACGGCAATTGAGACCTTACGAGGTTAATTATCCGACCCATGACCTGGAACTAGCAGCCGTGGTTTTTGCATTGAAGATTTGGCGTCATTATCTTTATGGCGTTACCTGTAAGATATTCACCGATCATAAGAGTTTAAAGTATATATTCACTCAGAAAGAGTTAAATATGTGACAGAGACGGTGGTTGGAACTAATCAAAGATTATGATATCGAGATCCTTTACCACCCTGGCAAGGCGAACGTTGTCGCCGACGCCTTGAGTCGTAAGTCCGTTCAGGAGCAGATGCTTGCTCGATTAACGTCGAAGGAACTTCAAGAATTTCGAGACCCGAGATCGAGGTCTGGTTACAGCGAGTACAAGGGCAACTTTGTACGTTGGAGATTTCATCGCCACTTGAGGAGGCGATCAGGGAGAATCAGGGTTCAGACCCATTTTTGTTACGCATTCGAGAGGATGTGACTCAGAGGAAAGCCCCCGGGTTTGTGGTCCACGAGGATGGACTTTTGCATTTTAAGAATCGGTTGTGCGTACCAGCGAATGACGAGTTGAAAAACTCGATTTTGAGAGAAGCTCATGCTACCCCTTATTCCGTTCACCCGGTGTCTAGCAAGATGTATAAAGACTTGAAACAAAATTACTGGTGGAGTAATATGAAGCGAGAAGTCGCGGAATTTGTTTCGAGATGCTTAACCTGTCATCAAGTCAAGATTGAACATCGGCCAGGCGGGTATCTTTGAAACCGCTCCTATTCCGTAATGGAAGTGGGAAGATATTTCTATGGACTTCATCACGAGTTTGCCGACGAGTCGTCGTGGCATGAATACAATCTGGGTGATTGTGGACCGCTTAACTAAATCAGCTCATTTCCTTGAGATTAAGGATACGTGGGGTCCCGAGAGACTTGCCCAGTTATTTATCAAAGAGATAGTGAGATTGCACGGTACTCCTAAAAGTATCGTTTCCGATCGTGACGGATGATTCGTGTCTCATTTTTGGAAATCAGTTCATCGTGCTATGGGAACTCAGCTTAATCCCAATACAGCTTTTCATCCTCAGTCCGACGGACAATCAGAGAGGAATATTCAGACTTTGGAAGACATGTTGAGGGCATGTGTCCTCGATTGGAAAGATGATTGGGAAGCCCAACTACCGTTGATCGAGTTCACGTACAATAATAGTTGGCATTCTTCGATTAAGATGGCACCTTACGAGGCCTTGTACGGTCGTCGTTGTCGATCTCGTTTGTGTTGGGATGACTTATCAGAATCAATCGGCACCGAGCCCGATATGCTTATAGCCGCCCGTGAGAAGGTATCTTTGATCAGGAATCGTTTGTTAACCGCTCAGAGTCGAGAGAAATCATATGCAGATAATCACCGTCGACCATTAGAGTTCGAGACGGGTGACCATGTTTTGGTCAAGGTATCCCCGAGTCGTGGTATCTTCCGTTTTGGGAAGAGGGGAAAGTTGAGTCCGAGATTCATTAGACCGTTTGAGATTTTGGATCGAGTAGGCGAGCTAGCTTATCGATTGGCCTTACCTCCGGCGTTGAGCCGAATTCATAATGTGTTTCACATCTCCCAATTGCGGAAGTATGTTGCCGACCCGAGTCACATACTTCAGTTCGACGAAATCGAGATCGCCTATGATCATTCATATGAGGAGCGTCCTATACGAGTTTTAGAGCGGCGAATCAAACAGTTGAGGAATAAGACGATTCCTTTGGTTAAAATTCAGTGGTCTAGACACGGAGTCGAAGAGGCTACTTGGGAAACCGAGGATAGTATGCGGGAGAGTTATTCCGAGTTGTTTGACCCTTAGTTTCGGGGACGAAACTCTTTTAAGGGGGAGTGTATGTAATACCCGGTTGTAATTCAGTCATTATCATTCAGTATTTATCATTCAGTAATTGTCACTCAGTATTTTTCACTCATTAATGATCATTTGTCACTCATATTCAATCATTGTATTCATCGTTCAGAGTAATTGTATCGTGTATCAATCGTCATTCATCATCAATCTAGTCGGAGAATCGTGCGGTGTTTATCATCATTGTCATTTCATAGTGTGCTGTGTGTGAGGAGTAGCGCACGTTACGTACTCTCTTTAGCGTGCGCTAATAGATTACGGGTAGCGCATGCTATCTCTCAACACTAGCGCACGCTAGTATGTTTCAAGCAGGCAGTCCAGAAGGCACTGGACTGCAGTTGGGTTGTAAGTAGCGCACGCTACGAATGGTAAGTAGCGCGCGCTAGTAGGCCAGAGTAGCACACGCTATGCAGCGGTATAGCGTGCGCTAAGGTCGGATCAGGTTGAGTCCAGTGGCTACTGGACTGCATTGGATTAATTCATAGCGGACAGAAGGTTCTGGACTCCAGTACTGGGCATCAGATAATTCGTTAGCGCACGCTAACATTTTGGGGTTTGCGCACGCTAAGTGTTCAGCCGTAGCGCACGCTACAAGAAGGCACGTAGCGCGCGCTACCGTTTTCGGACAGTGAGTACTGGACTTACCAAAACACCCGTTAGCACACGCTAAGATCTGGGGTTAGCGCGCGCTAAACTGGAATTTCTATAAATTGGACAGTGTAGCCCAGATTTCGGCATTTGTCATTTCTTCTCATTCTCTCATCGGTTCCGGGCGATTTGGAGCGATTTGGAGAGTATTCTTCGAGGTGTAATCATCAATCATCATCTTCAAGTCTTTGAGTTGGATTAATCATCACTTCATCATCTCCAAAACATCAAATCAAAGGTATTAATCTCTTGGATCTAGAATTTCAGATTTTTGGGGTTTTCCTTCCGATTTCTTCGTGTAAACTTGGATTGTTGTTGGAATATGTTAGATATGGATTATCTACCTTGGATAAATATATTCCTATGGATTTAATGGCTATTTTGGGGATTTATTTCAAGAACCCTTGGGGTTGACTTCGGTTAATTTGGGGATTTCCGATTGATGTTGTTGTAATCTTGAATTGTGGATTCCTATTAGATTTATTGATACCATTGATATTGTTTTGCTGGTTTGAATCAATCATTTGAAGTTAGTTTCGATAATTTGGGTTTGGTTGTAACCAACGGGAAGGATATTTTCAACGTATTAGTTAGAGTGCATCTACGAGTTTGGATATTGTTGTATCGATGTTTGAGTTGGTTATAATCGTGTTTGATGCGCGTATTGATCGAATTATTGGTAATTGTGTTATTCAAGGTTGTTCGAGCGACCGACATTACATTTAGGACGTTGTTCGTGGACGGACATTCTTCATCGGTGTTGTGTAAGTTAATTCTTACTCAGTTAAAAGGATATTCATTCCTTTCGTTGTTGTTCATTCATAATCATAATTCATTCATAAAGTACTAACCGTATTGAAACTTGTAATTGTCACTTCATCACTTCATTCACGAGGAACGACGGTTCCAATCATTTCATTGAGCTATCATTCATTTCATCTTGGTGAGTCATTATTTATTTTTGATGTCACTTTTGTTATATCGTGGCATTCCGGGTCATACTGGCGTGCCGGTTGGTATGTGTAGGATTTTCATGTCGGGCACATTTAAGTCGTGTGTTGGTTGTTGGCCTCACATTGCACTGTGCACACGAGTCGATTACTTCGTGAGACTGATTAGGTACAAGACCACACATGTATTCGATCGATACTCGTTGGTGGCTTGTGCACGGACACATTTCCATCCCGGACGTAGTGTGGCGCCATTCCTTTGAGCCGTACTGTTAGTTGATTCATATAACATGTTTGATTGTGAATGTTATCAACAGGATTGTGTGTATTCAACTCTTGAGGATTATTGTTCTGTGTAACTGACCCCGTTGGGGGATATTGTTTTTCAGGTCATGGCAAGGCAAAAGCACGGGGAGAGCACATTGACGGCGAGGAGTCCCAATGATACTAGTAGGGGGCCCCAGTATGTTCAGTCATTTATGTTTCCTTCATTTTATTCCGCTGCAAACATTCCGTTTGAATACTCATTTTACTCAGTGTTGTATATTTTATCTCCATATAAAATATACATGTATTCTGTATTATCTTGGGTGTGTTGTATGAAACTCCTCACCGGAGTAATTAATGTTGTAATGTGGTTCGGTACTACATTTACCTTGTGTAATTCATTCATTTTCATTCGCATGGTGGGTCCCAGTCGGGGGTCCACGGCACTGTAATATTCGCCTAGTTTGGGGTGTTACACGTGGTATTGTGCATCTCGAGGTATGTTTCGTATTTTCCCTTGGTATTTGTCTTTGATGGACAATTGGTTTTCGTGTCGAGATGTGATGATGTTACCCGACGGATTTGGGTTGGACAGAGTTAGTAGATTTCGTAACAGTGAGTTATGATGATGTTTTGAGATCCTTGGGTACCGTGCGAGATGTGAATCTTGGTAAAGTTTTGACGATAAGATTACATTGGTCGTATTCTTATTTTGTATTCTCATTGGTATATAATTATTAATGTGTTGTGACGGTTATCATTGTTGGATCTTATGGCTGACCCCGTCGTGGGCTTTATTTTTAGGTTCGTGAGATATCGAGCTTGTAGCGGTCGTGGAGAGATGAGCTTCCCGGAGGATACTAGCTATGACATGTAATTGTGTATTGAGTTTCCTGGAGGGTTGTTGTAATCCGCTGCTAGAGTATTTTTAATTGTTTGTCTTTTCCGCTGCGTGAGTATTTTTAAATGGCCTTTTGGTATCTGGTAACTTAGGTTACTTTAGCAACCGTTTTCTAAATAATTTTGTCGGTACGTGTAAACGATATCTTAACGTATGCTTTTAAACTGTTTAGTTCTGGCATTTCAGGCCTTGTCCTTTCAAACGAGATTTTATGACGGTTTTGATAAACAAATTTTATATAGTCATAAAATATTTTAAAGATAGTACCGTCGTTGGCCTCTTGGGCATTTGTAAATATTTGCGAAAATTTCTTTTAGCCTTGTGGGTTCCATTCCGGGGCCAACGGCGCTGTAATATTCCCGGTCGGATTTGGGGGTGTTATAGAATATGGTATCAGAGCTTAGGTTGAGAAAAGCTAGACAGTCGGGTCGAGTTTGGTCGTGTTTTGCCGCGTCATTTGAGTTGTCGATTGACAAATATTAGAGCCGTGAGTTTCGTTGTTCACTCGGGCTTGTGCATTATGTGATTTACCAGTGTAGTACTGGGCTTGTTATAAACTTTTCCAAATAGTACTAACGTGTTTCTTCAGATAGAGTTGTGTTGTGTTCACAAGTTGAACTGATTTTGCAAAACGTGTGTTTTGAAAATGTCTGTATCGAGTATTTTCTAGAGTCGAGACATGTGCCAGTATCACGGGGAATTGTCGGCTTCACGATATGTAAGTATTTGGATTCTTGAATTGCATTGAAATTTATTGTCGTTCTAAGTTGATATGCTTTGAGATTCAGCAGAATATTATGCGTTACAATATAAGGTGACAGAGTTGGGACTGGATTGACGATCTTGAGAAACTATGATTTTGGAAATCAGTATGTTGGGTAGATTTTGGAACGGAATTGTGCATTTGGGAAAAATGTTTTGGGATGGTTGAAAAGAACATGTAGTCATGTTAGTACATTTTGAGATATATGAACTGCGTTTGAGCATTTGAAAATGATAATTTTATAAATGAATGTTTCACGGATGTTTTACGGAAAATGATTTTTGGGCCGAGACCCAATCGATTTTGAAATAGATTTATAACCCAGGACTTGAGGTCCAGAAGTGCTTTCTACTTTTAAACTTCCTGTAATATGGGACGAGATATGGGCTGAGACCCTAATGTTTCAAAAAGCTTTTATGTTTTCTAAAACTCCCAAGATTTGTAAAACACTTTGCTAATCATTTATGCATTATATTATGACCTTTCGAGGTTTCGGTTTACTTGTTCAAATGAAACTTCTCGGGATATCTTTCGCTGTGTTTGATTTTTTGATTATTCCATGTTTTGCCATAGCATATTTGAGGTGATTTAGGATGGGTTAATGATTGACGTTGCGAGTCATATGTGGAAAAGGAGTTTTTGTCATATTCTATACATTATGATTTTGGAACCCTATCGTGTGGTTTTCCGATGGAATGTCAGTGGAATTGGTGACGAACCGAATTTGTATACATGAGTATGGATGTGGTCAATCATTTGCATAGTTTTCATTTTAAAACTTCGAAATCGTGTGGATTGTAAGGACACTGTTATTGAATACTTGACGTAAGCAAATCTATTTAATTGTTCTAAAATTGATTTACTGGTCTTACGAAAATTTATGTTTTGAGTTTTTGAACTCTTGAAAGAACTTTTGAAATTTTGTCTTCCTGATGAGACTATATGATTTCAAACTTGTTTTAAAAATGTGATTGGTATACATACGCATTTAGTGCATAGTGCATATCATGGTGAAGTTATGAGTATGACTCACAAACTGGAAAAGACATCAGTATGGTACGATGAATAGAGATTCGAATTTTAGTATAGTAGTTTGGTTATCCAGAGATGATCGGTTGGTTGATCAGATAAGAAAAATATGTTGCGTGTTGTAGATCCATGCACATGATGTAATTTTGGAACTTTAGATTTCATGTGCTATGTGATTCCATTGGTATGGTAGTAGTGTGATTTTTACCATAATGATTTTTGAAGGATTTCTTTGTAAGTGTAGATTTGGGGATGGTGACCCCATGCTGGTTGTTTTGGATATTGAGTGGTCGTTCCCACTCCATGTATGATTGGATATGTTCGTCGATTTGTGATTGGTTGTTCGTATGCCAAGGAGTATGTTCACCAGTTGGGTATGTTTATTGAGATCCACTGTATGTGATTGGTGTGTCGTTTTGAGAGTGTTATTCTTTCGTATATCTATTTCTGTGGTTCTGTGTTGATCATGTTGGAGCTTACCGTGTGAGGGTATTCTCGATTATCATTGATCATTCGTTGGTCATATTGGAGCTTATCATGTTGATGATATTCTCGATTGTGTTTTAACCCCTGGTTGGTCATATTGGAGGTTATCATGTTGCTGGTATTCTCGATTATGTTTTGACCTCTAGTTGGTCATATTGGAGTTTATCATGTTGATGATATTCTCGGTTGCGTTTTGACCTTTGGATTGGTCGTATTAGAGTTTATCATGTCGATGATATTCTCGATTAATTTATTGGTTGACCATTGCTGGTGATCATCTGAGCGTTCAGATTTTGTGTCGATGTTTCGGGATTCGTTGCCATTGTGTTGGGCAGTTGTTTCACAGATGTATCGTGTATTATTGATTTGTATCAGGATTTAGACTTGATTGTGTAATCAAGCATACAGGATTTGACACGGTTAGATTATTCCATCCGAAGATGATATATTTTTGTTGAGACTCATGGAATGTGATCGTAAACGTATTGAGGCTTTACAGTGAAGTCACTTGCTAGTATCTCAGGAGATCGTCAACTTTGCGCATTTGTAAGTATGCTGTTGTGGTTATTCTATAGTGATGATGATTGATCATTGTCGTGATGGTTTTGGGATATTTTGGGTTGAACGGTATGTTTGTTTGTTTTATGACGGATTGCAAGTTTCGAGGACGAAACTTATTTTAAGTGATGTAGAATGTAATATCCGGAATTTCTACTACTGATGTTTAATATTATTTTATCCGAGTTATGTTGTACAGCGTGGAATCTGTACAGTAGGGATAAAATAAATTAAGTACTGAGATGCCAGTATTGGTATAATTGTCATATTTGGTCGAAAATTGCATTTGAGGATATAATGTGTTGAGTATACGTAGTCAGTATATGTTTCCAGTATGTCGAGACGGACCGGAACAGTTAGATTTGGCTAAGTATAGAGCCCTTAACGTACGCTAAGCTTAAGGACTTACGTACGCTAAATCGCTAGAGTTACGTACGTTATGGCTATGACATTGCGTACGTAACAAGAGGAATCGGACAGGACCGAGCGGTGGTTGGAAGGTGGGGCCCTGTGTCGGTAGCATTCGGCGGAGAACATGCATGGGCAAGTCAACTACGTATTACGTACGCTATACAGTGTGTATTACGTATGTAATATGAGCTTTTACTGTAGCAAGTCAATGTATTTATTACGTACATTATGGAGAGTGTGTTACGAACGTAAGGACGTCAACGAAATGAGTCAGTTAACTCTGGACTATCGTTACGTATGCTACCAAAGTCAAATAGCGTACGTAAATGGGACTTACGTACGTTAACATGGGCATGTTGCGTACGTAATGAACTGGAATGTTTTATACGTAAATGCCCGTCTCTCACTTCTCTTCAGTATTTCACTTCGTTTTTCACCTCCAAACACTGAGAGAGGGAGTTTTAGCTCTCCTAAGTTGATTATGAGCTTGGAAACATGGGATTGGAGCTTGGATATGAGGATATTGATGATTCTTGAAGTGTTTGCTTGTGTGTTTCATCTTCTAAGAGGTATGTTGGATAATCCTCTCTTTCAATTGGGATTTTGATGTTGTTGCTGATGAATGATTCGTATGAAGATGATTATGATGTTGTTGTTACGGTTCTTGAGGTTATATGAACTATATGTTGAAGAATATGATGGTTTATGTCTTGATTATGTTGGTTATGATTATAGAATCATAGTGTTCTTGGTTTTCTTGGTAGAATTGTTTTGATTCTTGATGTGAGGAGGATAATATATTGGAGAATATGATAATATACACCTTGAATTATGAATGAGGATTGTTTAGATGTTAGAATATATCTAATTAGGTTGTTTTAGGGCTTTGAACATGATTTAGAGTCACTTAGTGTTCTTGAGGAACTTCTTGATGAAATAACATAGTAAGACGATCGTGTGTTGAATTATCGGTATCTTTAGATATTAAGATCGAATGTTTGTTGGTTGTAGTGGTAGAATTCGTATATTCTTGATGAAATATGAATCATGATATCATTTTGGAATCCGGAAAGATTGTGATTGATCACTGAATATGATTTCCTTTACATTCGTATCCGTATTCGTATTTTAGTTATGAATTCGTAATTGTTTGAGTTGGATTGTTCGGACTTGTATCTAATCGAGATATTGTGAAATCGTTGAGTTTGTCGATCGGTTATATTGATTAGTAATTCTCAAATTTCGGTTCATATGATTTATATGAATTCGTAAAATGGTTTGAGTATATTATTTGGTTTTATATAGGATCGAGGTATCGTTGACCTGTTAAGTTTGATTGGTTGGCTATGTCGGTTGTTGATTATTATCGGATCGTTTCTATTTGATTACTTCAATAGGTTGAGATTATTGATCGGTGATTATAACCGTATGTTGCGGTCGTGTTCGAGTATGTTCGTGAATTGCATGGGTCAGGGCCGAGGAGCTCATAGACGAAGGCAATGAGATTAGTAGTGGCTTCATCATCGTCGTATCGGTATCAAGGCAAGTTATTACTTGATCCGTTATAATGTTTAATGAATGGTTTCAGTTTTATTTGGTTTATAATGCATATAGTAATGATTATTACTGCAAATTCTGGAGATTTGGATTATATGTTGTCCTTCCGATTCTGGGAGTCAAATCATAATGTATATGCTTTATCTCGGTTATTGGCATATTCGGATATCAAGGTTACGTTGCGATAAAGATGAAGATATGAGTATCTATAGTCCATGGTTCGTTTAGATCGCCGAGCATTAAGGATAATCGTCGATTATGATTTGACATCGATATTTATCCTGAAGGACTCAGGACAAGTATCTTAGTTCGATTCGGTTTAGTGTTGATGATGTTGATCATGCAGGTTGTCATTCATGTTGCTGAACATGAAGTCGTCCTAGTTGTTTCATCATAGTGTCGTTCATGTTTTTTATTCATACGTTGTTCATGTTGATGAACATATTGAGTTGCATAGGTGTATGCATCATTGTATGGTTTATGTTGTGTTGATCCGGTGAGATCGTGTGATCTATACTGAGGGCGCTGGATCGGATGTCCACTATGCGTTGGTTCGACGGGATCATCATGGGGATCTATGCTGAGGTCGCTGGATCGTTGGACATGTTTTCCACAATGCGTTGGTCCGACGGGATCATCATGGGGATCTATGCTGAGGGCGTTGGATCGTTGGATTACCCAGTATTGTGTTGATGGAATCATGTGGATTCGCATCATTGATTTTATCATGTGTTGTTGTGCATTGGTATATTATTGGTTATCCGTTTCGTGTTGATCTAGTAGGATCATGGGATCTATGCTGAGGGCGCTGGATCATGGGATTTCCATCGAGTATACACTGTTGTTATTGTGTTGAGCATATTGACGTTGTCATATGAGTATGCATTTGTGGGTCTTGTGTTTGGACCGTGCCCGTATGTTGCATTGATCTAATCTCGAATTAGACTGACATGATTGTCGTGGTATTGTGCATCTAGAGGTATGTTCCGTATTTCCCTTGGTATTTGTCTTTGATGGACAATTGGTTTTCGTGTCGAGATGTGATGGTGTTACCCGACGGATTTGGGTTGGACAGAGTTAGTAGATTTCGTAACAGTGAGTTATGATGATGCTTTGAGAACCTTGGGTACTGTGCGAGATGTGAATCTTGGTAAAGTTATGACGATAAGATTACATTGGTCGTATTCTTATTTTGTATTCTCATTGGTATATAATTATTAATGTGTTGTGACGGTTATCATTGTTGGATATTATGGATGACCCCGTCGTGGGCTTTCTTTTTAGGTTCGTGGGATATCGAGCTTGTAGCGGTCGTGGAGAGATGAGCTTCCCGGAGGATACTGGCTATGGCATGTAATTGTGTATTGAGTTTCCTGAAGGGTTGTTGTATTCCGCTGCTAGAGTATTTTTAATTGTTTGTCTTTTCTGCTGCGTGAGTATTTTTAAATGGCCTTTTGGTATCTGGTAACTTAGGTTACTTTGGCAACCGTTTTCTAAACAATTTTGTCGGTAGATGTAAGCGATAGCTTAACGTATGCTTTCAAACTTTTTAGTTCTGGCATTTCAGGCCTTGTCCTTTCAAACAAGATTTTACGACGGTTTTGATAAACAGATTTTATATAGTCATCAAATTTTGTAAAGATAGTACCGTCGCTGGCCTCTTGGGAATTTGTAAATGTTTGCGAAAATTTCTTTTAGCCTTGTGGGTTCCATTCTGGGACCCACGTCGCTGTAATATTTATGGTCGGATCTGGTGGTGTTACACCCAGCATCAGCTTCAACTACTTCTTCTGTTATTACAACATCGGGATTAATTTCTAGATTGACAACGGGGTCTTCCTAAGGTTGTGGGATTTCCTCAAGAGATAAAGTTTGGACGGATTGGGTTAGGTTATCTATTCCTGCAGGATCACAATGAGATTCATCGAAGACCACATGGACTGACTCCTCTATAGTCAGTTTCCTTTTATTGAAATTTCTGAATGCCTTGCTGACAGAGGATTATCCAACAAATATAACCGCATCGGATTTCCCATCAAAGGTTATGAGATGATCCTTCCCATTATTAAAAACATAACACCTGCATCTAAAGATGTGAAAATACGCAACCATAAGAGTTTTATTATTCCATACCTCGTATGCAGTTTTGTTGTAGTGCTTGTTGATGATACAGCGGTTTTGAATATAGCATGCTATATTTGTTGCTTCTCCCCATAAATGCTGTGGCAAGTTACTTGCAACTATCATTATTCCTGTTGCCTCTTTGTCCTGTTATTTCGCTAGACAACACCATTTTGTTGAGGAGTTCGGGCTGCTGAGTATTCGTGCTATATGCCATTGTCCACACAGTATTGCGCTATAAAGCGCTTAGTGAATTCCGTGCCTTTGTCGGATCGAATGATTACAGTGCTCAGCCCTTTCTCATTCTATAGCTTTTTCAGGTGCTTCGGTAACTTCTTGGTTGTCTCTTTCTTCTTTCTCAGGAATATGGTCCATGAATACCTGAAAAAATCGTCAACAATAACAAGGCAATATTTCTTACCTCCCAGGCTAATAGGGTCTACAGGGCCATAAAGATCAATATGCAGTAAATTCAGGACCCTGTGCGTTTATAAATATGATTTGCTCTTCAGAGAGGTCTTGACTTGCTTGCCTGTCTGACAGGGTCCAGAGTGTTCATATCAAATGAAACATCCAACAAGCCTCTAACCATTCCCTGTTGGGCCAATTTATTGATGGTCTTGAAGTTGATATTAGAGATCCTTTTGTGCCATAGACAACTTTGATCTGCAGTGCCTATGGCAACAAAGCAAGGAATTACAACACTAGTCGGTTTCGAATCAGTAATGTACATGTTACCTGACCGACTTCTTGTGAGGACTATTTATTTTTGGTTTTTCTGTCCTTCACCCTACAATGATCTTCATAGAATTTGACTGAGAACTGTTTGTCACATAACTAGCTAACACTAAGAATATTATATTGTAGTCCTTTTGCATATGCTACATCAGTGACTTTGAATTTTCTTACAAGCAGGGTTCCTTTCCCTCATGTTCTTCCTTTGGATTTATCAAGAAATCGCACTTTTGGACCTCGACCTTCTACATAATCTGTTAGCTTGGTGATATCTCCTGTCATGTGATGAGAACATCCATCATCGAAGTACCAGATGTCCTTCTCTATGATATCCTGTAATCAAGAATTAAGTATATTTAGGTCCCATTTGATCTTTGGGTCCTTGATTATTAATGCCTTCAGGTACCTAAATTTACCTTACAACAATGAGTTTCATGTAGGTTTGTTTGGTCCTCTTTTGCGAGATTTACGTATGGCAGGCACGTAATCGCTGTATGCATTGTTATTATGCATGTAAAATTGAGAATGTTGGTTCTAGTAATGTTGTTTTCTGGGAGGAGGAACCGTATTTTTCTGTCTTCTGGATTGCCTTCTGGGTTTCCAGTTGGATTTCCAAACCTGCTGTTGGTATAACTACGCGGCAGATTGCTTTTGAGAAAGATGTCTGGATTCATGCACCCAGTATGGAGGAGCAATTTACTCTTGATAATACGGAGGCGCATGCTGTTGGTGGTACTTGGGTACAACATTCCTTCTTTTCTGTTGATGGTGCTATTGGTATGCTTGAGGAGCATACTATTGATTTTGAGCATTACGCCTTATAGGCTTGTGGGGCTGTGCTTTCCGCTGCTTTTAATAAGAGCTTGGTTGCAGAATGGCAGCCGCTGATTTTTGAGAAGGGACATTTGCACCCTTTTCTATGTCTACAGGTGCAGCCTTTGGAGCTCCCTTGTTTTTAGGAACAGGTTCCACTCCTTTGACAAATAACGTACTAGTTTTGCCATTGTTGGAGAACGAGCTATATTCGAAGCCACATTTGTCATGGACATGATGCCAGTGCTTATGATGTCTTCCATCCTCCTATATGATTTCTCAAATGACTTGAGGATGGTTTAGAGTTCTCATTCTCTTTTCCCGAGAAGCTATATCTTAGCTTCCAGCAAAGCATCATCATTTGTCTTACATTGATTATGAGATTTACCTCATTTAGTTTAGTTGTAAGTTGATGATTGCTTTCCATGAGTTTTTAATGAGTGACCTTGATACTTTTGCAATCTAAAGACATGTTCATAATTGACTTTTAGCAAAATCGTTTTCATCCTTCGGCTCTAGGTTTGAAAGAGAGAGCTGTAGGTTTTCTTGTTTAAGCATCTCATGAGCTTTTTGAATGATCCGAAACTCATTCATCATGCTTTTAAAGGTATATGATGCATTTGTAGAATTAACTAAGGTTGAGCTAACCTCATCATCTCTGTCATCGTCATCCTCTTCCTTTGCCATAAAGCATATGTAGGCAATATCTTCCATTTCATCATCAGAGGAGTCACTGTCGGTGACATCCCGTATGCATTCCTATATTTTTATAGGTGTGAGCATGTCTTTTTATTCCTCGATCAGTGCCTTAAGCTTACTTCACATGTCTTTTCTCACCCTTTTCCTGTTGCTCAACCTCTGGTAGATTCTGTACCTTAGGATGATTACATCTATTTGCATAGTGCCCTAGGTTCCTGAAATTATAACATATATTAGAGTCTCTAGAAGATGGTGACTCAATGATCACCTTGTTGAAGCGTTTAGGCTAGTATGGAGCCTTTCCGTATTTCTTAATGAGTTTCGAGAACTTGTGCATGAGAAGATCCATTTCATCTTGTGACATAATGTCATCATCATTATCGACAGCTTTGGATGTGCTGGGGATAGAGCTTCATCTCCTGTCAGATACAACGACCATTGTTGTAGTCTTGGCAGGGGACTATTCAACCTTTTCTATCGTGTTAATGTCATACTCAAAAGCTTTGAGGTCAGAGAAGAGGTCAAAAGTAGATATATCATTTAGGTTGCAAGACACATGCATATATCTGGTATTAATATCCCATCGGGCAAGGAGTGACCTAAAGATTTTAAGGTTTTTCTCTTTTTAGGTGTACACATTGCCCAAAGAATCAAGTTCACCGACAATGCCAATGAATCTGAGGTCAAGCTCCTCAAATGTTTCAGTTGTTTTAATTTCAGAAGATTCAAACTGCTGAGTGAGTTTTGAAATTTTATTTTCTTTTGAGAGCTCAGTTCCCTCACAAATTAACTTGAGTTTTTTCCAGATTTCTTAGGATGTCTTAAATCTCTTTACCTTTGAGACTGCCTTTGTCGGGAGTCAAAAATAGCATATACCTAGTGACATTATCCAAATTTGCGCGCTTACATTCGTCGGTCGTCCATTGTCCTCTTTCTTTCTCGGTATCTCTACATGAGGTTGACCTTCCATTCTTGCAGCCGGATTGACCTTCATGATGGTGATATGTCCTTTCTGTATAACATAAATCATTTCTTTGTGCATGGCTGAAACATGGGCTTCTACCTTAATTTTCCAATCATCAGACTCATTAATAGAGAACATGGTAACTTGGTTGATCATTGATATATCCATAACAACGGTAAGATTAATGATAGAAGTACAAAAAAATGGAGTTTTCAAGAGCTAGTGATTTGGATCTGATTCAGGTTAAAAATCGACTGATTATTTGTAAAATCAACCGCTCTAATAACATGTGTTGGTCACAATGTATTATATTATAGCTCAGATTGTACTCCTTTTCGAAGTTTGTTTTGCGTAGAAAAAGTCTTAAGCTAAGTTGCGCTAAGTATAGCAACTATACAGCATCCTGTAGCTTGGTGCTTATAGGGTTTTTAGAGTAAGTATACTACAAATCACAGACAGTATGGAAACAGTAAGTATAGGAAATGATAACACACAATTTTAATATGGTTCAAGGTAAATCCCTCTACGTCCACAGCTCATCCACACGGGAGTAAAATAGTTTATTAAAATTAAGGCGCACACAACTACATGATTTTAACTAAATCGATTGATGTATCGTTCACACAGATTGATACAGCCGACTGTAGCTTAAGTAGTTCACACTTATTGGCTGAGGCTTCTTTGACTATCTTCTTCTCACATAGATTAAAGCTTCGTCTTTGAACTCTCTTCTTCCCACACGGGTTGGAATAGTTCAACTTAGTCCACACATGGCTAATGATCTCAAGAGAAAGGTTTTGAATCACATGAATCAAAACAGCAGCTATAGGCTATGAAAGTCTTAGCTGTAATGTTCTGTTCTCAGTTGAGGGCTTAGTATTTCTTCACTCAAGGATATGCGTTGTAGGCTTGAAGAAATAGATTGCTCTTAGATAATGAATGCTTTGGATTCTTGATCAATCAGTAAGTGAGCAATGTCCTCTTGCTTGGTCTATTTATAACCTTGGAAATATATCCATTATAAATGTAGCCGTTGGCCGGTTGATGAGATTTAGACAGGTCAGATTTGCGGCTTGCAGAATGTTTGAATTAGAGATATTTTGCATTTAATGTTTCAGACATTCTTTTTTTCCATTAAATGCTCTTTGTCCGCAATCTTTTCAGCCGCATTAAATAATGTCCTATCAGCATTAAATGCTACTTTGAAACTGTGAATACTTTGAATAAAGAAAGGTTTATCTCACAACGGTTTAAAGCTCTAAGTCTAAATCCTATTGGATTGTGTTCTATTTTTGCTAAGTAAAACACCTACAGTTTATTTGCTATAGTTAACAGTCTTCTTTGATGACTCTGGAACTTCCATTTGGATGTAGGAGATATCTTTTAGGCACTATATGAAGTTCGCTGTAGGGACAGACTTTAGGGTGCATTTATCAAAACACTTAATGTATTATTTTGAGGTATTGATATTTCCAAAAGTATACCCAGGTTTATAAAATTTCAGAAGACCATTTTCAAACAATCATGTAGGTGAATATGATTAACAATAAGAATACATTTATGAAGGAAAACACCAAGCATACAAAACAATCGACTCCAAATACATGCCTATCTGACATTCAATGTTACTAGTTTCAACAAGAACAACTTCATAAACACTAAATTCAAACAAGAATCAACATTGTAACACCCCCAGATTTAACCGGAAATATTACATCGCCGTGGGCCCCGAGATGGAACCTACAAGGCTAAAAGATTTTTTCGCAAACATTTACAAATGCCCAAGAGGCCAACAACGGTACTATCTTTAAGAATGCACAAAGGTTTATAAAATCCATTTAACAAAAACCGTCGTAAAAAACTCATTTGAAATCGCAAGGCCAAACAGCCGACACACAAAAGTTTAGAAAACGATTTCCAAAGTAATCTCAGTTACCAGATACAGAAAGAGCACTTCAAAATACTCACGCAGCGGAAAAAGACCAACCATAAAGATACTCTAGCAGCGGAATACAAGAACCAATCAAGAAACTCAAAGCACAAAACACGTCCTGGCCAGTATCCTCCGGGAAGCTCATCTCTTCACGACCGCTACAAGCTCGATACTCCAAGAACCTAAAAAGAAATCCCACGACGGGGTCAGCCATAATATCCAACAATGATAACCGTCACAATACATTAATAATTACTTACCAATGAGAATACAACATAAGAATACGACCAACGTAATCTTACCGTCATAACTTTACTTACTCGAGTAATTCTCATCAGAATAATCATTATCACAGTTCGCATCTTGGACTCGATTAACCAATAAACTCGAACATAATATCTGTATTGTACCTCAAACAATACTCAAGATTCTCAAACTATCATCATCAACTCACGATACGGAAATATACCATTTCTGACCAATACGATCCATCGAATAACATCATCAAATCCCAAGACGATAACCGATTGTCCATCAAAGACAAATACCAAGGAAATACGGAACATACCTCGAGATATGATGTGCCACGACAATCATATCAGTCTAATCCGAGATCAGATCAATGCAATACGGACACGATCCTAACACAAGACCTACAAATGCATACTCATATAACAACGTCAATATGCTCACAACAATAACAATGATGTATACTCAATGGAAATCCGACGATCCAACGCCCTCAGCATAGATCCCCTTGATGATCCTATCAGATCATCATAAGATGGATAACCAACAATACACATGTGAATAACAACACATGATAAAATCAATGATGCAAATTCACAAGATTTCATCAACACAATACTGGTAATCCAACAATCCAGCGCCTTCAGCATAGATCCCCATGATGATCCCTTCGAACCAACACATGGTGGAAAACCTGTCCAACGATCCAGTGCCCTCAGCATAGATCCCCATGATGATCCCGTCGAACGAACGCATGGTGGACATTCGATCCAGCACCCTCAGCATAGATCCTCATAATCCCATCGGATTATTTACACAACATAAACAACACAATATGCATACACATATGCAAATCAACACGTTCATCAACATGAACAACATAACATGCACGACAACATGACAATTTACTAGGACGACTCCATGTTCAACAACATGAAAGAAAATGTAAGAGACCAAAATAAATAACACTAAACCATAATCAATATGGAATACTTGCCCCGAGCCCTTCGGGAGCAACCTCGATGTCCAATCATCATCGACGATTATCCACAACGCTCGACGATCCAAACATATCATGAACCACAAATACTCGAATCCTCATCTTTATCACAATGTATCCTCGATACCCAAATATACCAATAACCGAAATAAATCATGTACATTATGATTTAACTCCCAGAATCGGAAGAACGATATCCAATCCAAATACCCAGAGTTCACAATAATCATCATCATAATATGCATTATAAACGAAATGAAACTGAAATCAGTCATTAAACATTATAACTGAGCAAGTAATAACTTGCCTCGATACCGATACCACGAAGCTGCTACCGAACACATTGCCTTTGTCTACGAGCTCCTCAGCCCCGATCAAAAGCAATACAATGGACATACTCGAACACGACCGCAACATCCGGTTATAATCTCCGATCAATAATCTCAACCTATCGAAGTAATCAAATAACACATATCCGATAACAATCAACAACCGACAAAACTAACCAATCGAACTCAACGGTTCAACAAAAACCTCGAAAAAACGCAGTCAGAACAAACCAAATCAAACCATCACGAATTAATAATCAAAACACGAAAATACTTCACTGACTGCCTATTTAGCGCACGTTAAACGCCGTGCGCTAAATTGCTCCCATTAGCGTGCGCTAGCTAGTAAGCTTAGCGTGCGCTAATGCTGTGCAGTGGCATGCATTCCAGGCATCGTCTTAACACATCCATCAAATCAATGATCAACTCATCTCGATATTAAGGATTTCATAACATATTCGATTCCAACTTTTATCTTTAAACACGAATCAACAAGATTCCTTCTTGTTCATATTTGGTAACTTCATAGAACAATTTACCGGTTATTATCATGAATAGTCATATTCCAAAGTCATCCGTAACCTTTCCAATTTCCAGTTCTTATTCATAACAATCATGACATATATAATTCAATAGTTCTTCAAGAACACGAATTATCCGAATTCACGTTCATGATCCATAAAATGACAAAATCCGATGTGTTCTAATATCTAAAAATCCTTATTCATCATGTTCTTCGACATACAATTCATATAACTTCAAGAATCACAATAGCACCACCATAATCGTCACCATACGAAGTAACCAACGACAAAACATCAAAAATCCGAATTGAAGAAGGTAATTACATCAACATATCTCTTGAATTCCTTCCAAACCCATACGAAACATATCAATACTCATATATTGATAACACACTAACTTAGTACGGTAATCCAACTCGTTATCATGCTCATCAACTCGAATATATGATTATCATCATCTCAAGAGCATCAATAATCAATCCAAATGAAATCCAAAAGTGAAGAACTATTACCTTGTATAGACGAACCATGAAGGAGAACAATCAAATTCATTCCAAGAATCATCAATAATTTCAAGAACAAGACTTTAATCCATGTTCCTCAGATTAATCTTTGTTAAAGATTATCATCTCTCAGTGTTTGGGACCTCAAACGTCTCTCTAAAAACTCTCTCTCGGTTGCAAGGAAGGAATGGACGAAATGCTTCATAACACCCTTCTGTCCCTTTTTATAAAGTATATTACTAGCGTGCGCTAAACCTTATGTTTAGCGTGCGCAACAGCCTTAGCGTGCGCTAACTGACTTTGTTAGCGTGCGCTATCGCAGTCCAGAGGCTACTATCTGGCTTCGTACATGTGCTTACGTACGTAATGCCCATGCATTAGCGTACGTAACTTACACTGTCTAGCGTACGCAAGTCCTTACCTTTAGCGTGCGCTAATACCAGTTGACTTGCTACAGTCTACACCTACCACGAAGATGCTCGTGACCCCACATGCCGAAAGCAACCAATAAAGCCAAGATTTCCTGTTGACCGATATACAGTTAGGGTGCGCTAATCAACATGCATTAGCGTGCGCTAACACTACATTACAACATCCGTTGACTTATCAAAACGTGCGCCGAAAGTGGCCTGGTCCACGCGTAGATTCCTTCCGATCGGACTGCATTAGCGTGTGTTATCTTATATCCGTAGCATGCGCTAAACCTGCACGATAGCGTGCGCTACTCATGATTATTAGCGTGCTCTAATAATGTTACACTTAGCCAATTTCAGCTATTCTTGTCCAACGTCTCGACATACCAAAAACGAACATAAGACACACTGAACACAAACACTTAATCCAATAATATTCTTAAATACAATTGTCGACCAAATACAACAATAATACCAATACTGACATCTCAGTACTTCATTATTTTATCCATACTGTACAGATTCCACGCTGTACAACATAACTCAGATAAAATAATATTAAACATCAGTAGTAGAAATTCCGGATATTACATTCTACATCACTTAAAATAAGTTTCGTCCTCGAAACTTGCAATCCGTCATAAAACAAACAAACATATCGTTCAACCCAAAATATCCCAAAACCATCACGACAATGATCAATCATCATCACTATAGAATAACCACAACAACATACTTACCAATGCGCAAAGTCGAGGATCTCCTGAGATACTAGCTAGTGACCTCACTGTAAAGTCTCAATACACTTTACAATCACAATTCCTTGAGTCTCAACAAAATATATCATCTTCGGATGAAGCACCGCCCGAATCAAATTACATGCACTGATTACATAATCAGGTCTCAATTCCGATAAGACGAATAATATACAATACATCTGCGAAACAACTGCCCAAAAAAACGATACGAATCCCGAAACGTTAACACAAAATCCGAACGCTCAGATGATCACCAACAATGATCAAAAATCAACCGAATTTATCATCGACATGATAAATTCCAATATGACCAACCAGAGGTCAAAACACAATCGAGAATATCATCAACGTGATAAACTCCAACACGATCAACACAAAACCACATAAACAAATATACGAAAGAATAACATTCTCAAACTGACACACCAATCACATACAGTGTATCTCAATAAACATACCCGACTGGTGAGCATACCCTTCGGCGTACGAACAACCAATCACAACCCGTCGAATATATACAAATTATACATGGAGTGGGAATGACCAATCGATACTCAAAACAACCACCATGAGGTCAACAACCCCAAATATGCACTTACAAAGAAATCATTCGAAGATCACTATGGTAAAGTCGAGCTACTACCATACCAAAGTTCGGATCTCTATTCATCGTACCATAGGAATGTCATAACCAGTTCGTGAGTCACACTCGCAACTTCACTATGTTATGTACTATGCACCAAATGCGTATGTATATCAATCATACTTTCAAAACCAGTTTGAAGTCATACAGCCTCGTCAAGAAGACAAATTTTCAAAAGTTCTTCCAAAATTTTCAAAACTCAAAACATAAATTTTGGTAAGACCATGAAATAAATTTTCGAACCCACCGGCTCGCTCGTGTCAAGTTCTCGATAAAAATTCTTTTCAAATACACACGATTAAATAAAATGGGATTTATGCAAATGCTTGACCATATCCATACTCCTGTTTATCAGTTCAGCTCGTCACCAATATCCACCGATATTCCATCGGGAAAACCACACGATAGAGTTCCAAAATCTCAATATATAAAAATTCTGTTAAAACTCCTTTTTCCTCACATATGACTCGCAACGTCAATTATTAATCCATCCTGGATCACCTCAAATATGCTATGACAAAACATTGAATAATCGACAAATCAAATACAGCGAAAGACTACCCGAGAAGTTTCATTTGAACAAGTAAACCAAAACCTCAAAAGGTAGGAACAAAATAAATAAACGATTGATAAAGAGTTTTACAAATCTCGGGAGTCTTAGAAAACAGAAAAGCTTTCCTTTGAAACATTAGGGTCTCAGCCCGTATCTTGTTCCGCATTACAAGAAGTTTAAAAAGTAGAAAACTCTTTTGGGACTCCAAGTCCTGAGTTACAAATCTATTTCAAAATCGATTGGGTCTCGGCCCAAAAATCATTTTCCGTAAAACATCCGTGAAATATTCATTTTGAAAAGTATCATTTTCAAATGCTCAAAAGCAGTTTCACGTATCACAAAATGAACTAAATGACTACATGTTCTTTCTCAACCATGCACAACATTTCTCCCAAATGCACAATTCCGTTCCAAAACTTAACCGACATATTGATTTCCAAAATCATAGTTTCCCAAATCATCAATCCTGTTCCAATTCTGACATCTCATACTGTAACGCATGATATCTGCTGAATCTCAAAACATATCAACTTAGAACGGCAATAAATCTCAATGAAATTCAAAAATCCAAATACTTACAGATCGTGAAGCCGACGATTCCCGTGATAATCGGCACATGTCTCGACTAAGGAAATACTCGACATGATATTTTCAAAACACACGTTTTGCCAAATCGATTCGACTCAAGAACACAATATATCTCATTCCAGAATCTCGTTAACACCATTTGGAAAAGTTTACAACAAACCCAAGACCACGGTAAATCACATAACGCACAAGCCCGAGTGAACAACAAAAAAACTCACGGCTCTAGTATTAGTCAATCGACAACTCGAATGACGCGACCAAAACACGACCCAACTCGACCCAAATGCCTAGGTTTTCTCAACCTAAGCTCCGATACCATATTCTGTAACACCCCCAGATTTAACCGGAAATATTACAGCGCCGTGGGCCCCGAGATGGAACCCACAAGGCTAAAAGAATTTTTCGCAAACATTTACAAATGCCCAAGAGGTCAACAACGGTACTATCTTTAAAAGTACACAAAGGTTTATAAAATCCATTTAACAAAAACCGTCGTAAAAACTCATTTGAAATCGAAAGGCCAAACATCCGACACACAAAAGTTTAGAAAACGATTTCCAAAGTAATCTCAGTTACCAGATACCGAAAGAGCACTTCAAAATACTCACGCAGCGGAAAAAGACCAACCGTAAAGATACTCTAGCAGTGGAATATAAGAACCAATCAAGAAACTCAAAGCACAAAACACGTCCTAGCCAGTATCCTCCGGGAAGCTCATCTCTTCACAACCGCTACAAGCTCGATACTCCAAGAACCTAAAAAGAAATCTCACGACGGGGTCAGCCATAATATCCAACAATGATAACCGTCACAATACATTAATAATTACATACCAATGAGAATACAACATAAGAATACGACCAACGTAATCTTACCGTCATAACTTTACTTACTCGAGTAATTCTCACCAGAATAATCATTATCACAGTTCGCATCTTGGACTCGATTAACCAATAAACTCGAACATAATATCTGTATTGTACCTCAAACAATACTCAAGATTCTCAAACTATCATTATCAACTCACGATACGGAAATATACCATTTCTGACCAATACGATCTATCGAATAACATCATCAAATCCCAAGACGATAACCGATTGTCCATCAAAGACAAATACCAAGGAAATACGGAACATACCTCGAGATATGATGTGCCACGACAATCATATCAGTCTAATCCGAGATCAGATCAATGCAATACAGACACGGTCCTAACACAAGACCGACAAATGCATACTCATATGACCACGTCAATATGCTCACAACAATAACAATGATGTATACTCAATGGAAATCCGACGATCCAAAGACCCTCAAAGATAGATCCCTTGATGATCCTATCAGATCATCATAAGGTGGATAACCAACAATACACATGTGAATAACAACACATGATAAAATGAATGATGCAAATTCACAAGATTTCATCAACACAATACTGGTAATCCAACGATCCAGCGCCTTCAGCATAGATCCCATGATGATCCCGTCGAACCAACGCATGGTGGAAAACCTATCCAACGATCCAAAGGTTCTCAAGATAGATCCCCATGATGATCCCGTCGAACCAACGCATGGTGGACATTCGATCCAGCACCCTCAGCATAGATCCTCATAATCCCATCAGATTATTTACACAACATAAACAACACAATATGCATACACATATGCAAATCAACACATTCATCAACATGAACAACATAACATGCACGACAACATGACAATTTACTAGGACAACTCTATGTTCAACAACATGAAAGAAAATGTAAGAGACCAAAATAAATAACACTAAACCATAATCAATATGGAATACTTGCCCCGAGTCCTTCGGGAGCAACCTCGATGTCCAATCATCATCGACGATTATCCACAACGCTCGACGATCCAAACATATCATGAACCACAAATACTCGAATCCTCATCTTTATCACAATGTATCCTCGATACCCAAATATACCAATAACCGAAATAAATCATGTACATTATGATTTAACTCCGAGAATCGGAAGAACGATATCCAATCCAAATACCCAGAGTTCACAATAATAATCATCGTTATATGCATTATAAACGAAATGAAACTGAAATCATTCATTAAACATTATAACTGAGCAAGTAATAACTTGCCTCGATACCGATACCACGAAGCTGCTACCGAACACATTGCCTTTGTCTACGAGCTCCTCATCCCCGATCAAAAGCAATACAATGGACATACTCGAACACGACCGCAACATCCAGTTATAATCGCCGATCAATAATCTCAACCTATCGAAGTAATCAAATAACACATATCCGATAACAATCAACAACCGACAAAACTAACCAATAGAACTCAACGGTTCAACAAAAACCTCGAATAAACGCAGTCAGAACAAACCAAATCAAACCATCACGAATTCATAATCAAAACACGAAAATACTGCACTGACTGCCTATTTAGCGCACGTTAAACGCCGTGCGCTGAATTGCTCCCGTTAGCGTGCGCTAGCTAGTAAGCTTAACGTGCGCTAATACTGTGCAGTGGCATGCATTCCAGGCATCGTCTTAACACTTCCATCATATCAATGATCAACTCATCTCGATATTAAGGATTTCATAACATATTCGATTCCAACTTTTATCTTTAAACACGAATCAACAATATTCCTTCTTGTTCATATTTGGTAACTTCATAGAACAATTTACCGGTTATTATCATGAATAATCATATTCCAAAGTCATCCGTAACCTTTCCAATTTACAGTTCTTATTCATAACAATCATGACATATATAATTCAATAGTTCTTCAAGAACACGAATGATCCCAATTCACGTTCATGATCCATAATATGACAAAATCCGATGTGTTCTAACATCTAAAAATCCTTATTCATCGTGTTCTTCGACATACAATTCATATAACTTCAAGAATCACAATAGCACCACCATAATCGTCACCATACGAAGTAACCAACGACAAAACATCAAAACTCCGAATTGAAGAAGGGAATTACATCAACATATCTCTTGAATTCCTTCCAAAACCATACGAAACATATCAATACTCATATATTGATAACACACTAACTTAGTACGGTAATCCAACTCGTTATCATGCTCATCAACTCGAATATATGATTATCATCAACTCAAGAGCATCAATAATCAATCCAAATGAAATCCAAAAGTGAAGAACTATTACCTTGTATAGACGAACCATGAAGGAGAACAATCAACTTCATTCCAAGAATCATCAATAATTTCAAGAACAAGACTTTAATCCATGTTCCTCAGATTAATCTTTGTTAAAGATTATCATCTCTCAGTCTTTGGGACCTCAAACGTCTCTCTAAAAACTCTCTCTCTCAGTTGCAAGGAAGGAATGGACGAAATGCTTCATAACACCCTTCTGTCCCTTTTTATAAAGTATATTACTAGCATGCGCTAAACCTTATGTTTAGCGTGCGCAACAGCCTTAGCGTGCGCTAACTGACTTTGTTAGCGTGCGCTATCGCAGTCCAGAGGCTACTGTCTGGCTTCGTACATGTGCTTACGTACGTAATGCCCATGCATTAGCGTACGTAACTTACACTGTCTAGCGTACGCAAGTCCTTACCTTTAGCGTGCGCTAATACCAGTTGACTTGCTACAGTCTACACCTACCACGAAGATGCTCGTGACCCCACATGCCGAAAGCAACCAATAAAGCCAAGATTTCCTGTTGACCGATATACAGTTAGCATGCGCTAATCAACATGCATTAGCGTGCGCTAACACTACATTACAACATCTGTTGACTTATCAGAACGTGCGCCGAAAGTGGCCTCGTCCACGCGTAGATTCCTTCCAATCGGACTGCATTAGCGTGCGTTATCTTATATTCGTAGCGTGCGCTAAACCTGCACGATAGCGTGCGCTACTCATGATTATTAGCGTGCGCTAATAATGTTACACTTAGCCAATTTCAGCTATTCTTGTCCAACGTCTCGACATACCAAAAACGAACATAAGACACACTGAACACAAACACTAAATCCAATAATATTCTTAAATACAATTGTCGACCAAATACAACAATAATACCAATACTGACATCTCAGTCCTTCATTATTTTATCCATACTGTACAGATTCCACGCTGTACAACATAACTCAGATAAAATAATATTAAACATCAGTAGTAGAAATTCCGGATATTACATTCTACATCACTTAAAATAAGTTTCGTCCTCGAAACTTGCAATCCGTCATAAAACAAACAAACATACCGTTCAACCCAAAATATCCCAAAACCATCACGACAATGATCAATCATCATCACTATAGAATAACCACAACAGCATACTTACCAATGCGCAAAGTCGAGGATCTCCTGAGATACTAGCTAGTGACCTCACTGTAAAGTCTCAATACACTTTACAATCACAATTCCTTGAGTCTCAACAAAATATATCATCTTCGGATGAAGCAATCTGCCCGAATCAAATTCTGTCTGCGTGATTACATAATCAGGTCTCAATTCCGATAAGACGAATAATATACAATACATCTGCGAAACAACTGCCCAAAACAACGATACGAATCCCGAAACGTTAACACAAAATCCGAACGCTCAGATGATCACCAACAATGATCAAAAATCAACCGAATTTATCATCGACATGATAAATTCCAATATGACCAACCAGAGGTCAAAACACAATCGAGAATATCATCAACATGATAAACTCCAACACGATCAACACAAAACCACATAAACAAATATACGAAAGAATAACATTCTCAAAATGACACACCAATCACATACAGTGTATCTCAATAAACATACCCGACTGGTGAGCATACTCCTCGGCGTACGAACAACCAATCACAACCCGTCGAATATATACAAATTATACATGGAGTGGGAATGACCAATCGATACTCAAAACAACCACCATGAGGTCAACAACCCCAAATATGCACTTACAAAGAAATCATTCGAAGATCACTATGGTAAAGTCGAGCTAGTACCATACCAAAGTTCGGATCTCTATTCATCGTACCATAGGAATATCATAACCAGTTCGTGAGTCACACTCGCAACTTCACTATGTTATGTACTATGCACCAAATGCGTATGTATATCAATCATACTTTCAAAACCAGTTTGAAATCATACAACCTCGTCAAGAAGACAAATTTTCAAAAGTTCTTCCAAAATTTTCAAAACTCAAAACATAAATTTTGGTAAGACCATGAAATAAATTTTCGAACCCACCGGCTCGCTCGTGTCAAGTTCTCGATAAAAATTCTTTTCAAATACACACGATTAAATAAAATGGGATTTATGCAAATGCTTGACCATATCCATACTCCTGTTTATCAGTTCAGCTCGTCACCAATATCCACCGATATTCCATCGGGAAAACCACACGATAGAGTTCCAAAATCTCAATATATAAAAATTCTGTTAAAACTCCTTTTTCCTCACATATGACTCGCAACGTCAACTATTAATCCATCCTGGATCACCTCAAATATGCTATGACAAAACATTGAATAATCGACAAATCAAATATAGCGAAATACTACCCGAGAAGTTTCATTTGAACAAGTAAACCAAAACCTCAAAAGATAGGAACAAAATAAATAAACGATTGATAAAGAGTTTTACAAATCTCGGGAGTCTTAGAAAACAGAAAAGCTTTCCTTTGAAACATTAGGGTCTCAGCCCGTATCTTGTTCCGCATTACAAGAAGTTTAAAAAATAGAAAACTCTTTTCGGACTCCAAGTCCTGAGTTACAAATCTATTTCAAAATCGATTGGGTCTCGGCCCAAAAATCATTTTCCGTAAAACATCCGTGAAATATTCATTTTGAAAAGTATCATTTTCAAATGCTGAAAAGCAGTTTCACGTATCACAAAATGAACTAAATGACTACATGTTCTTTCTCAACCATGCACAACATTTCTCCCAAATGCACAATTCCGTTTCAAAACTTAACGGACATATTGATTTCCAAAATCATAGTTTCCCAAATCATCAATCCTGTCCCAATTCTGACATCTCATACTGTAACGCATGATATCTGCTGAATCTCAAAACATATCAACTTAGAACGACAATAAATCTCAATGAAATTCAAAAATCCAAATACTTACAGATCGTGAAGCCGACGATTCCCCGTGATACTGGCACATGTCTCGACTCAAGGAAATACTCGATACAGATATTTTCAAAACACACGTTTTGCCAAATCAGTTCGACTCAAGAACACAATATATCTCATTCCAGAGAATCTCGTTAACACCATTTGGAAAAGTTTACAACAAACCCAGCACCACGCTGGTAAATCACATAACGCACAAGCCCGAGTGAACAACAAAAAAACTCACGGCTCTAGTATTAGTCAATCGACAACTCGAAAGACGCGACCAAAACACGACCCAACTCGACCCAAATGCCTAGGTTTTCTCAACCTAAGCTCGGATACCATATTCTGTAACACCCCCAGATTTAACCGGAAATATTACAGCGCTGTGGGCCCCGAGATGGAACCCACAAGGCTAAAAGAATTTTTCGCAAACATTTACAAATGCCCAAGAGGCCAACAACGGTACTATCTTTAAAAATACACAAAGGTTTATAAAATCCATTTAACAAAAACCGTCGTAAAAACTCATTTGAAATCGCAAGGCCAAACATCCGACACACAAAAGTTTAGAAAACGATTTCCAAAGTGATCTCAGTTACCAGATACCGAAAGAGCACTTCAAAATACTCACGCAGCGGAAAAAGACCAACCGTAAAGATACTCTAGCAGTGGAATACAAGAACCAATCAAGAAACTCAAAGCACAAAACACGTCCTAGCCAGTATCCTCCGGGAAGCTCATCTCTTCACGACCGCTACAAGCTCGATACTCCAAGAACCTAAAAAGAAATCCCACGACGGGGTCAGCCATAATATCCAACAATGATAACCGTCACAATACATTAATAATTACATACCAATGAGAATACAACATAAGAATACGACCAACGTAATCTTACCGTCATAACTTTACTTACTCGAGTAATTCTCACCAGAATAATCATTATCACAATTCGCATCTCGGACTCGATTAACCAATAAACTCGAACATAATATCTGTATTGTACCTCAAACGATACTCAAGATTCTCAAACTATCATTATCAATTCACTATACGGAAATATACCATTTCTGACCAATACGATCCATCGAATAACATCATCAAATCCCAAGACGATAACCGATTGTCCATCAAAGACAAATACCAAGGAAATACGGAACATACCTCGAGATATGATGTGCCACGACAATCATATCAGTCTAATCCGAGATCAGATCAATGTAATACAGACACGGTCCTAACACAAGACCTACAAATGCATACTCATATGACCACGTCAATATGCTCACAACAATAACAATGATGTATACTCAATGAAAATCCGACGATCCAGCACCCTCAGCATAGATCCCCTTGATGATCCTATCAGATCATCATAAGGTGGATAACCAACAATACACATGTGAATAACAACACATGATAAAATGAATGATGCAAATTCACAAGATTTCATCAACACAATACTGGTAATCCAACGATCCAGCGCCTTCAGCATAGATCCCATTATGATCCCTTCGAACCAACGCATGGTGGAAAACCTATCCAACGATCCAGTGCCCTCAGCATAGATCCCCATGATGATCCCGTTGAACCAACGCATGGTGCACATTCGATCCAGCACCCTCAGCATAGATCCTCATAATCCCATCGGATTATTTACACAACATAAACAACACAATATGCATACACATATGCAAATCAACACATTCATCAACATGAACAACATAACATGCACGACAACATGACAATTTACTAGGACGACTCCATGTTCAACAACATGAAAGAAAATGTAAGAGACCAAAATAAATAACACTAAACCATAATCAATATGGAATACTTGCCCCGAGTCCTTCAGGAGCAACCTCGATGTCCAATCATCATCGACGATTATCCACAACGCTCGACGATCCAAACATATCATGAACCACAAATACTCGAATCCTCATCTTTATCACAATGTATCCTCGATACCCAAATATACCAATAACCGAAATAAATCATGTACATTATGATTTAACTCCTTAATCGGAAGAACGATATCCAATCCAAATACCCAGAGTTCACAATAATAATCATCGTTATATGCATTATAAACGAAATGAAACTGAAATCATTCATTAAACATTATAACTGAGCAAGTAATAACTTGCCTCGATACCGATACCACGAAGCTGCTACCGAACACATTGCCTTTGTCTACGAGCTCCTCAACCCCGATCAAAAGCAATACAATGGACATACTCGAACACGACCGCAACATCCGGTTATAATCGCCGATCAATAATCTCAACCTATCGAAGTAATCAAATAACACATATCCGATAACAATCAACAACCGACAAAACTAACCAATCGAACTCAACGGTTCAACAAAAACCTCGAATAAACGCAGTCAGAACAAACCAAATCAAACCATCACGAATTCATAATCAAAACACGAAAATACTGCACTGACTGCCTATTTAGCGCACGTTAAACGTCGTGCGCTAAATTGCTCCCGTTAGCGTGCGCTAGCTAGTAAGCTTAACGTGCGCTAATACTGTGTAGTGGCATGCATTCCAGGCATCGTCTTAACACTTCTATCATATCAATGATCAACTCATCTCGATATTAAGGATTTCATAACATATTCGATTCCAACTTTTATCTTTAAACACGAATCAACAAGATTCCTTCTTGTTCATATTTGGTAACTTCATAGAACAATTTACCGATTATTATCATGAATAATCATATTCCAAAGTCATCCGTAACCTTTCCAATTTACAGTTCTTATTCATAACAATCATGACATATATAATTCAATAGTTCTTCAAGAACACGAATTATCCAAATTCACGTTCATGATCCATAAAATGACAAAATCCGATGAGTTCTAACATCTAAAAATCCTTATTCATCATGTTCTTCGACATACAATTCATATAACTTCAAGAATCACAATAGCACCACCATAATCGTCACCATACGATGTAACCAACGACAAAACATCAAAAATCCGAATTGAAGAAGGGAATTACATCAACATATCTCTTGAATTCCTTCCAAAACCATACGAAACATATCAATACTCATATATTGATAACACACTAACTTAGTACGGTAATCCCACTCGTTATCATGCTCATCAACTCGAATATATGATTATCATCAACTCCAGAGCATCAATAATCAATCCAAATGAAATCCAAAAGTGAAGAACTATTACCTTGTATAGACGAACCATGAAGGAGAACAATCAACTTCATTCCAAGAATCATCAATAATTTCAAGAACAAGACTTTAATCCATGTTCCTCAGATTAATCTTTGTTAAAGATTATCATCTCTCAGTCTTTGGGACCTCAAACGTCTCTCTAAAAACTCTCTCTCTCAGTTGCAAGGAAGGAATGGACGAAATGCTTCATAACACCCTTCTTTCCCTTTTTATAAAGTATACTACTAGCGTGCGCTAAATCTTATGTTTAGCGTGCGCAACAGCCTTAGCGTGCGCTAACTGACTTTGTTAGCGTGCGCTATCGCAGTCCAGAGGCTACTGTCTGGCTTCGTACATGTGCTTACGTACGTAATGCCCATGCATTAGCGTACGTAACTTACACTGTCTAGCGTACGCAAGTCCTTACCTTTAGCGTGCGCTAATACCAGTTGACTTGCTACAGTCTACACCTACCACGAAGATGCTCGTGACCCCACATGACGAAAGCAACCAATAAAGCCAAGATTTCCTGTTTAACGATATACAGTTAGCGTGCGCTAATCAACATGCATTAGCGTGCGCTAACACTACATTACAACATCCGTTGACTTATCAGAACGTGCGCCGAAAGTGGCCTGGTCCACGCGTAGATTCCTTCAATCAATTTGCATTAGCGTGCGTTATCTTATATCCGTAGCGTGCGCTAAACCTGCACGATAGCGTGCGCTACTCATGATTATTAGCGTGCGCTAATAATGTTACACTTCGCCAATTTCAGCTATTCTTGTCCAACGTCTCGACATACCAAAAACGAACATAAGACATACTGAACACAAACACTGAATCCAATAATATTCTTAAATACAATTGTCGACCAAATACAACAATTATACCAATACTGACATCTCAGTCCTTCATTATTTTATCCATACTGTACAGATTCCATGCTTTACAATATAACTCGGATAAAATAATATTAAACATCAGTAGTAGAAATTCCGGATATTACAAACATAACATGACTCGGTTCTCAACAAACTCTATCATCGATACACCTTCTAAAATACATCAGTGCTCATAACACATAACATAATCCACTACTAATAATCCAACTCATTAGTATAATACAATAACTTCACCCAATATACTCCAAGAAACAAACACAAGTTCCATCTCACATTATATATATACAGTCATACAACATAAAATATAACATATACAAGAGGCGACTTAGATTCACAGGTCACACCAATATGACGGTCGCCCATGATACTAATCTAAACCAGCAATACGGACAACGCGATGTGACAACACACAACTTAATTTGTCAACCGACAACTCAGATATTGCGACAAAACATGACTCGATAAGTCATGACCTGACTCGTCTCGACAGCCTAGGTTTCCACAACCTAAGCTATGATAACATAAATACAACACTTCCAAAACCATGAGAGAATGTCACACGCCATAGATCCTTCTCACAAGGATCTACCAGGCTAGACACTACAATAGACATCATAATATTTAACCGGCCATGGGTCAAACTACATAACAATACATACCGATAAGGTCGAAAACTCAAAATACACGGACCGATGTGGTTATACCCAAGACATAAGTAACACAACCTGAACAAATTACATCATATACCCAAGCAGGGGTTAATATACATTAGCATAAATGGGGTATAACTCAACACTATAAAGAACTTTGACTCCCGATCGATTAGTAACGTTGCTTCTCATCTTCCGTGCTGACCCTATGACTGCTCTCTTGAACTATGTCTACATGAAATACATAAAACATATTTCCGCCGTTTAATGGGTTAACAATTCAATTTTGATAGTGCAAGTATTCTATCTATGAAAAAATACCACGCAAATATCAGTCACGAATCAACAACAACAAACATTAAGAGAACTCCCGAGAAGTTTTCAAGTTTCGAAAACAACTCAAGACTTTGAAAACATATCATCATCTCGAGAGTTTTAGAGAAACAAAAAGCCTTTAGTACCTCAAGTCCTTAGTTACAAAACCATTTCAAATTGATTGGGTCTTGGCCGAAAAGTTATTTTCTGTAAAACATCGTTTCAAAATACTTAACTTCAAAATAATTTAATATTCCAGAATATCTTTCATTTCATCACATAAATCGTTAGGGTTCACCAATCCCAAAAAGTTTCATGTCAGATCTCTTTTCTGCAACGGAAAAAATCACCAAGCAAGTCACAATAAGATTAATAATATATTAAGCAATGCTTGAAGGCTTCCATGACTACATTGGGTCTTTATTTTGCCAAGTGAGATGAATGTGTCAAAGGACTCAAAAAAATATGCAATAAAAGTAAATAGTATATCTCAACAAGACTTCCCTATGTAACAGTATCAGTTTAATCACATTTCATGCATTAGAGAAAAGAGAGAGATAACAATGTTATTCCACTGAATTTGAGGACTTGAAAGAAACATAACACATGACCAAACTTGTGGATTAAATTTACTACTTCTGAAAATCTCAGCAATCCATGATGTCCATTATTTTCCTTTCGCAATTGTGAAATCAGCAAGACCACAGAAATATGGAGTGACTTATCAATGAATATTCGTGTTCCGCCCCTCAAGATACAAAACCATATACGCCCCGTGTAACACCCCCAAGATATTCAGGGTATATTACAATGCTGTGAGCCCATCCGTGGGACTCACAAGGCTATACATACACGTATGGGTAGTACGATTATTCTTGTTTATATTACCTATAGCACTTTTAAAGGTCTTTTTAACTACTAGGTATCTTCCCGGTTGAAACAATTGATCTTGAATAGTATGACACTGACTCAGCTCAGATGTCGATGCGGGAGATATCGTTTACATTTTATGTCATGGCTAAATAGAGTCGAACCGTAATCAAAGTTTTGATCTCTCTAATGTTCAGATTCTTTCTGGCTGTCCGATGGTTGTTCGCTACATCATTTAAGCACCGCCTAGCCTCTACTGGCGATGGCGGGACATACTACCTCAAATAGAGGGTTTTTTGGGATAGATACGGTTTCCATGTTAGATTTTTAGATCAAATGGGACTAGTTGGGTAGATAGAGAGGTCAAATCTAACCTTTCATGAATTTTGACCGATGAGGTCTAGACATAAACAATCAGAAAGTAATACAAATCAACGTCCAAAGTAATATTCAGAATCAATGGACCAAAGTCAAGGGGGATCAAAACCCATGAAGCGAAAGTAGAACAACAAGAATAACATCCCATAGTACTCGAGTACTAAAAATCATTCAAGGTACTACATCTCGAATGGAAGACATGAATAATACAGAGAAGAACATAACACAGCATCACTCTTGCCCATCATCTTCATACCGACCCGGTACTCGCCCAACTGGTCTCTTGGAACCTGAATACAGGAAACATATTTCCCCCGAAAGGGGTTAGTTGTTGAATAGCTAGTACAAGTATATCGAATATAAAACACAATATTTCTTCAACGATAAAGTAAGCATAACCTCATTTTATCAAACTCAAGACTAGTATTCTGGAATAACTAAATCTTATATCATTTCTAATTTCAAATATATACGTGATTAACCATGGATCGCACCAGACGCAGCGATCCCTCAGAGGCCCCGTCAGATTATCCCGGAATGGTTAACCCAAAGATGTTCGTGGTTCGCACCAAAAGCAACGAACCCTAAGAGGACCCGTCGGCCCATCATGGAGTGAACATATAATCTTACACATCACATACACTTTACTTTCAACATTAAGAAAATATAATCATAAACATATACATGCCTTTGAGACATAGTCGAGTCAAGGAAAGGGGTATACAAGCTTTGTTGGTCCAAAAATGCACTTCCGACCCTAAATGACTCGTAAGAATTACAATAATCAATAATCAATACTCCACTCACAAGAAGGAACTCACGAAGCCCCACTTAAGATTCTCCTGATTACAAAATCATACACATAAGGGTTGGGAACCACCCAAATCCCCTCAAATTCGCAACATATATGAAAGTAGGGCATGAAATCGTAGGGGTGGCTGATAAGTGTCAGTTTTATACACTTATCCATGGTTTGTATTGATATATTTCACCCATAATTGATCTAGTCTACTCGTTTTTGCTTAGAATTAATTAGCTTTTAATAATTTTATTTTTATAGGATGAAGATGTAAATTTAGTCTTAATCGGATTGAATTACTGATTTACTCAAGAAATAACATGTTAATAAAATATTCTCTTTGTTAATTTTTTTTATGTATTTATGTTGTAGGGCTTCTCGAGACAAGTTCGGCAGTCTTTCCGGATTCAAAATCAGAGTTAAATATCAAAAGTTATCATCCGAAGAAGATTTGGGGTAAAAACGCAAAGTCTAAGAAATTCTGGGCTGAAAATGAAGTCTGAAACTCCATACGGGCGTGTACGGGCGTAATTCACAAAAATGCAAATTTACAAAGCCATGTTACGGTGGTAACTCCTCAATGTTGTAACACCCCCAAGATATTCGAGGTGTATTACAGCGCCGTGGACCCCTACATGGGATCCACCAGGCTAACACAAGAAAACACCTCTCGACTAACCATCTCGGTTAGCAAGGAAACAATTGTTAACAACAAGAACATAAAACAACACGTCCGGTACAACCGGCACAATAAACATCAACCGACAAATACAGTAACTCCAACGAAGTCCAAACACAATCCGAAAGGAAAAGCCTAAGTACTCGCGAGTACAATCTATAAGTTTAGAAATATAGGAAACAACCATATCGAATTAGACAAAGGAAATAAGATGACCCAAATGCACATGTCAACGACCCTGGCCGACATCCTCGTACTGTCCCGGTGCTCGCTCGTCCGGATAATCATAACCTGAAATCCATAACAAGAATTTCCCCGAAACGGGTCCCCCAAAGGGGTTAGCAATTACGCTAGTACAAGTAATCAAGGCAAACCAATCGCTTACACATTTCATAGTACATGCACCAATATCATTTCAAAAACCAAAACTAGACATGTCTTTTCCGGAAATAAACAGTCAAACAATTTGCCTTGGGAACAGAGTCATATCATAAATTCCCGCACGAGGCCTCTAAGGACCCTCCCGCACTGGCTATATTATAAAACAAAACACGCACATGCATCGCCTTGGGAACAGAGTCATATCATAGATTCCCGCACGAGGCCTCTAAGGACCCTCCCGCACTGGCTAGCTAAACAAACTCATGAATCCGGGACGCAAACCTTTGGATTCCCTCCTTGATCCCGTCGGACCAACACGAGGTGAGCAAATCACACACAAAATACATTACCATTCCACGTTAAGCATAAAGGTTTCCAAAAATACTTGCCTTGAATTATTGACGACACAATGAACGGAAAGGAGAGTCACCGACGAACGCTAGGAACCAATGAAACCGAACCTAACGATTCGAAGAATACAATTACCACCATTTCTAAATGATTACGGAAATTGGAATACACCCGAAAACCCGCCTACGATTCATGTATATTCGTATATAAACAACAACGATGTCGGACCACAACCAAACCCTCTCGATTCCGTAAAAACCACAAAATATACCATGAATCCGTAGGGAAACTAAGAATACCAATAAGATTAATCATATTCATCATGAATCCATCAACAAAACGGAACGGATCGGAAGAAAATCCCAAAACCCCCAATTTATCGAAAAGTAGGGTTCTAAGAGATTTACCTTGGATTGATGATGAAGAACACAAGTAGGTGTTGTTAATATACTTCAAAAACCCAAGGTAGAGGATGCCTGAAATAATCGAAGGGAAGAATCGCTCGGAAATCGCCCGTAGGAGCTCTGCGTCGCGAAGAGGAAACGAAATGAAACTAATCTACTCATCTGGGTCAACTCCCTGGTTTATATAGCCAGGGAGTGTTAGCGTGCGCTAATCCTCAAGGTTAGCGTGCGCTAACGGGATAAAATTACAGGCCAAAATAGTTAGCGTCCAGTCCAGTAGCTAGACTTCTGGCCGTTAGCGTGCGCTACTCCAAGCGTAGCATGCGCTAATAACCTATCGGTAGCGCGTGCTATCGACCAATAGCGTGCGCTACCTGGGCATCAGTCGAATCCAGTGACAAACTATCCAGAACTCACCTGATCTGCTAGCGTGCGCTAACGCACGAGCGTAGCGTGCGCTACCTGGCACCTGACCGAGTTCAGTAGAAAACTGTCCAGTACTGGACACTCACGCTAGCGCATGCTACCAGGTATCATCAGCGTGCGCTAGCCTCCCGACATTAGCATGCGCTAGTCTACATAGCGTATGCTAATACGCCAGTCCAGAAGGCTGGAAAATAGCACTGCCACTCCCAGGGCTTGCCCTCTAGCGCGCGCTACGAAACGGTCGTAGCGTGCGCTACCAAGCGACCCCTAGCGTGCGCTATGCCGAAAATATAGCGTGCGCTAGGTACGAGATATAGACGGTCCAAAACACCGGAATATGAACGAAACGTTAAACGGAACATCTCAACAGGCATCATAACGTAGAATGGATCCATGGCAACCCCGAAACGGCGGTTCCGCACAACAATAACGGGAATCAAATCAATAGATAGTAGGAAAGATATGCTGAAAGATACACGAGGGTCACTACTATCGTGAAATATGCCGAAAAAGAAAATACAAGGGGGAAGAAAAATGCGGATATTACATTCTACCCCTCTAAAAACAAGTTCGTCCGAAACTTAAGAAACAAACAACTCAGGGTACCTAGCACGCATGCTATCCTCGGTTTCCCAAGTTGCCTCCTCGACACCGTGTCTCGACCACTGCACCTTGACCAAAGGGATGGTCTTATGCCTCAGTCGTTTCTCCCGATGCTCTAAAATCTTCAAAGGACGCTCCTCAAAAGTAATATCCTCGGCGACATCGATCTCCCCATAATCGATGACGTGACTAGGATCTGGGACATATTTCCTCAGCTGGGAAACATGAAAAACGCTATGAACATGACTCAAGGCCGGGGGTAACGCCAAACGGTATGCTAACCCACCGACTCGCTCGAGAATCTCGAAGGGTCCAATAAATCTCGGACTCAACTTCCCCTTCTTTCCGAAACGGAAAACTCCTCTCGTCGGCGACACCTTCAGCAAAACGTGGTCTCCCACCTCGAATTCTAAAGGTCGACGACGGACATCGGCATATGACTTCTGTCGACTGGGGCGATCCAACATTCGTTCCCGAATTAACTCTATCTTCTGCCTCGTCTCTAAAACGACATCCGGCTCGGTCCCGACTAAATCGGACGCCTCATTCCAACAAATCGGTGATCGACATCGCCGCCCATAAAGTTCCTCATACGGTGCCATCCGAATCGACGCGTGCCAACTATTGTTGTACGTGAATTTGATCAATGGCAAATGCTCCTCCCAGTCACTATTCCAGTCGAGAGCACAAGCATGCAACATGTCCTCGAATGTCTGGATAGTGCGTTCCGACTGTCCATCTGACTGGGGATGAAAAGAGGTACTCAAATGCAAACGGGTACCCAACGCCTTATGCACCGCCTGCCAAAAGTGCGATACAAAACGGCCATCACGATCCGAAACAATAGACTTCGGAGTACCGTGAAGTCTCACAATCTGCGTGATAAACACACGAGCCAACTTCTCCGGGCCCCAAGTGTCCTTGATGCCCAGAAAATGTGCCGACTTGGTCAGACGATCAACAACCACCCATACCATATTCATGCCTGACCTCGATCTCGGCAAACTCGTAACGAAATCCATCGATATATCTTCCCATTTCCATTCCGGAACGGGAAGTGACTGTAATAACCTAGCCGGTCGCTGATGCTCGATTTTGACCTGCTGGCAAGTCAAACATCTCGCTACAAACTGTGCGACCTCCTTCTTCACATCATTCCACCAGAAATTCCTCCTCAGGTCCTTGTACATCTTACTCGAACCAGGATGAACGGAATAGGGTGTAGAATGGGCCTCACGCAAAATACTCTGTCGCAACTCTGGATCGTTCGGCAGACAAAGCCGACTCTGGAATCTCAAAACACCATCCTCGTGAATCACAAACCCAGGAGACTTTCCCTTAAGAACGTTCTCTCGGATTTGAGTAATCATCGGATCCTCTAATTGCTTCAGCTTAATTTCATCGATCAAAGACGACGAAATCTCTAAAGCACAAAGTTGCCCGACAGCTCCAGGCAACAAAACCTCAACATCTAACTCGATCAAAGCCCGCCGAAGCTCATACTGAGGCGTAAGGATCTCAAGCGTTCGCAATGCGATCGGTTTCCGACTCAAGGCGTCGGCCACGACGTTTGCCTTGCCCGGATGATAAAAGATTTCGAGGTCATAATCCTTAATCAGTTCTAACCACCTCCTCTGCCTCATATTCAACTCCCGCTGAGTAAATATGTATTTCAGACTTTTATGATCGGTAAAAATCTGACATGCAGAGCCGAAAAGATAGTGACGCCAAATCTTGAGCGCAAAAATGACTGCCGCTAACTCCAAATCATGAGTAGGGTAGTTAAGCTCATACGGCCTCAACTGTCTCGACGCAAAGGCAATGGTCTTGCCGTGCTGCATCAATACGCACCCAAGACCCTGACCCGAAGCATCGCTATAAACGGCGAATCCCTCGTTGCCACATGGCAACGCCAAAACCGGGGCTGAAGTTAAACGCTTCTTCAGTTCCTCAAAACTCGACTGTCTCTCGTCATTCCAGACGAACTTCTCGGATTTCTGGAGTAACTGTGTAAGTGGCCGAGCTAGTTTTGAGAAACCCTCGACGAACCTACGGTAGTAACCAGCCAAACCCAAGAAACTACGGACCTCCTTTACATTTGTAGGCGGTGCCCAATCCAACACTGCCTCAATTTTCTGCGGATCCACACAGACTCCCTCGGCTGAAATCACGTGACCCAAAAACATCACTTCCTTCAGCCAGAACTCACATTTCGAGAACTTCGCATAGAGTTGCTCGGTCCTCAAAATGTCTAACACTATCCGCAGATGATGGGCATGCTCTTCCTCATTCCTCGAATAGATAAGAATATCGTCAGTGAAGACGACGACACACTTATCCAAATACTCGATAAAGACTTTGTTCATCAATTGCATGAACACCGCCGGCGCATTAGTTAACCCGAAAGGCATAACTACAAACTCGTAATGTCCGTATCTCGTCCGAAAAGCTGTCTCTTGCACGTCGGACTCTCTCACCCGAAGCTGATAGTACCCCGATTTCAAATCAATCTTCGAGAATACCGCAACTCCCTGCAACTGGTCAAACAAGTCATCGATTCTCGGCAAAGGATGCTTGTTCTTGATGGTCACCTTGTTTAGTTCGCGATAGTCGATACACAAACGTAGTGAACCATCCTTCTTCCGCACAAACAGGACCGGTGCGCCCCAAGGCGAGGCGCTCGGTCGAACGTACCCCGACTCAAGAAGCTCGCTCAACTGCTTCTTCAACTCAGACATCTCTGAAGGTGCCATGCGATACGGCGCCTTCGAAATCGGAGCCGCACCCGGCTCTAACTCTATAGCAAACTCAACCTCACGATCCGGTGGCAATCCCGGTAACTCGTCAGGAAAAACATCAGGAAACTCACTAACGACTGGAATCGACGAAAGCTAGACTCCACCATTCTCCGCCTTCAAGGCATAGCACCAATAACCAGTACACCCCTTTCGTAGGAGGCTCATCGCCTTCAAGGCATTAATAACGAACTTCTGGTTTCCCCTCTTTCGCCCTGCGAAAGAGTGTTCGGTGCCGTCCTCGGCTAACATAGTGATGATTCTCGTGTGGTAGTTCATGATTGCGCCATGCCGCTCGAGCCAATCATCCCCGAGAATTAAATCCTCACCCACAATACTAACGACAATAAGATTAGAGAGCCAAGCTCTCTCACAAATAAACACAGAGCAGTCTCGGACTTCTCGATCACCGACAATTCTGTCACCGCTAGGGAGTTTAACAACGAAAGGCTCGTAAGGTGACAAGCAGTCGAGACTCAGACGGCGTACACACTCTAGAGAAATGAATGAATGCGTAGCACTCGAATCAAAAAGCACACCGACAGGATGAGAATGGATATGAACGGTACCTGTCGCCACAGTGGCTGCTGGGTCATCGGCCCTCCTCATCTCATAGATACGCGGTTGGGCAGAGCCGACACTGGAAGCTCCTCCCCTAGCGGGCTGACCCCGACCCCTACCTCGGCCGGCACTCGGTGGAGGCGGCGGAGCAAATGAGCCCTGGTTCACACTCGGATCCAACGGTACTGGTTGAGAAGAACGGGCGCCGCGAAGCTGTTTGACCTGCTCACAAAAATAGGCCTTGTGGCCCAGCTGTCCACAAGTATGACAAGTAAACTTCGGACGAGAACACTGCCGGCTCCTATGGCCCTGCACACCACAGTTAAAACATGTGGGTTCACGAGCGGAGGTTCCGGCGGCACCCCGAAAGCTCCCAGAGAAACGAGCCGAACCGCCCGTAGAAATATTTGCAGCTTGAGATTTCTGCTGGCCTCCACTCTTGGGACGAGAAAAATTTCCGACCGACTTGTTTCTTGCTTTCACGAGCCAAATCACTAGCCGTCACTGACATATCATAAGCGAGGGCCCTACTCTGATAATCCTTCAAGGTAGTGCAGACGAGTCCAGACATGTAGTCCCGAATGGACAGTTTCATCCTCCTGGAAAAATGGAAAATTTTGTCACTCTCAGCGACAACTTGGGTCTTCACATAACCCAACTCCTTGTTAAATTCGGCAATAGCTTGGGATACGGGAATATCCCGTGGTTGAGCATCATAGAAAGCATGCACTCGAGCCTGTCTGACCGGCCACGGACAATATTCGGTCTCCATCAATTCTTGAAATTCGGCCCACGAAGCAACATGATCTTTGGGACCAAAGACCTCCCACCAATCTGTAGCATCTCCCGTGAGAAAGTATTGAGCAATAGGGACCTTACGGTCCTCGGGGCAGTTGGTAGCAGTGAAGACTTTGGATATCTCCTTGATCCACCCTTCCCAGCCGATCGGGTCCGAAGCTCCTGACCGAGGAGGATGCATCTTGATGACATCCTGAAGCCAGCGATCCGCTCCGCCCCGATTAGCATGGGCCTGATCAGGGTTCTGGACCACCTGAGCTATAGCAGCCATTTGGTTAACCATTTGCTGCATAACAGCCGCAATACCAAGATCGGCGCGCTCCTGAGAAGAAGCATGACTGTGACGGTCGCCGGTACTGCCGGCTCCTGAAGAGTGCGACGTGGCCGCCCCACCGGCTGCCGCACGTCCTCGGCCGCGTCCACGTCCACGACCACGACCATGACCACGGTTTCCTCCGGCATCCATACTGGTGTTAAGAGATAACAAAAGTATATCGAGGATGAGTAAGGAAGGAAGAAGCAACCACGATGATAAGCAAAGGAGGGAGAATAACCATAGTTCAGGAAACGGAAGACAGTACAAAAAAAATAATGAATCGAGTAAGGGAACTTACGAACACTGGAAGTACTGAGATGCCGGCAGCGGTGTGACAATGTGCAAAACAAAACACGACTAGACCCAAATAACCGACAAGCCTAGGTATCCATAAACCTAGTGCTCTGATACCATTTTCTGTAACACCCCCAAGATATTCGAGGTGTATTACAGCGCCGTGGACCCCTACATGGGATCCACCAGGCTAACACAAGAAAACACCTCTCGACTAACCATCTCGGTTAGCAAGGAAACAATTGTTAACAACAAGAACATAAAACAACACGTCCGGTACAACTGGCACAATAAACATCAACCGACAAATACAGTAACTCCAACGAAGTCCAAACACAATCCGAAAGGAAAAGCCTAAGTACTCGCGAGTACAATCTATAAGTTTAGAAATATAGGAAACAACCATATCGAATTAGACAAAGGAAATAAGACGACCCAAATGCACATGTCAACGACCCTGGCCTACATCCTCGTACTGTCCCGATGCTCGCTCGTCCGGATAATCATAACACGAAATCCATAACAAGAATTTCCCCGAAACGGGTCCCCCAAAGGGGTTAGCAATTACGCTAGTACAAGTAATCAAGGCAAACCAATCGCTTACACATTTCATAGTACATGCACCAATATCATTTCAAAAACCAAAACTAGACATGTCTTTTCCGGAAATAAACAGTTAAACAATTTGCCTTGGGAACAGAGTCATATCATAAATTCCCGCACGAGGCCTCTAAGGACCCTCCCGCACTGGCTATATTATAAAACAAAACACGCACATGCATCGCCTTGGGAACAGAGTCATATCATAGATTCCCGCACGAGGCCTCTAAGGACCCTCCCGCACTGGCTAGCTAAACAAACTCATGAATCTGGGACGCAAACCTTTGGATTCCCTCCTTGATCCCGTCGGACCAACACGAGGTGAGCAAATCACACACAAAATACATTACCATTCCACGTTAAGCATAAAGGTTTCCAAAAATACTTGCCTTGAATTATTGACGACACAATGAACGGAAAGGAGAGTCACCGACGAACGCTAGAAACCAATGAAACCGAACCTAACGATTCGAAGAATACAATTACCACCATTTCTAAATGAATACGGAAATTGAAATACACCCGAAAACCCGCCTATGATTCATGTATATTCGTATATGAACAACAACGATGTCGGACCACAACCAAACCCTCTCGATTCCGTAAAAACCACAAAATATACCATGAATCCGTAGGGAAACTAAGAATACCAACAAGATTAATCATATTCATCATGAATCCATCAACAAAACGGAACGGATCGGAAGAAAATCCCAAAACCCCCAATTTATTGAAAAGTAGGGTTCTAAGAGATTTACCTTGGATTGATGATGAAGAACACAAGTAGGTGTTGTTAATCTACTTGAAAAACCCAAGGTAGAGGATGCCTGAAATAATCGAAGGGAAGAATCGCTCGGAAATCGCCCGGAGGAGCTCTGCATCGCGGAGAGGAAACGAAATGAAACTAATCTACTCATCTGGGTCAACTCCCTGGTTTATATAGCCAGGGAGTGTTAGCGTGCGCTAATCCTCAAGGTTAGCGTGCGCTAACGGGATAAAATTACAGGCCAAAATAGTTAGCGTCACCCAAAGAGCGGACTTACGCCGTTTGCGGCGCTACTCCAAGCGTAGCGTGCGCTAATAACCTATCGGTAGCGCGCGCTATCGACCAATAGCGTGGTACTGGGCATCGATCCGAGTCCGGTGACAAATCGTCCGAACTCACCTGATCCGCTAGCGTGCGCTAACGCACGAGCGTAGCGTGCGTTACCTGGCACCTGACCGAGTTCAGTAGAAAACTGTCCAGTACTGGACACTCACGCTAGCGCACGCTACCAGGTATTATCAGCGTGCGCTAGCCTCCCGACATTAGCGTGCGGTAGTCTACGTAGCGTATGCTAATACGCCAGTCCAGAAGGCTGTAAAATAGCACCGCCACTCCCAGGGCTTGCCCTCTAGTGCGCGCTACGAAACGGTCGTAGCGTGCGCTACCAAGCGACCCCTAGCGTGCGCTATGCCGAAAATATAGCGTGCGCTAGGTACGAGATATAGACGGTCCAAAACACCGGAATATGAACGAAACGTTAAACGGAACATCTCAACAGGCATCATAACGTAGAATGGATCCATGGCAACCCCGAAACGGCGGTTCCGCACAACAATAACGGGAATCAAATCAATAGATAGTAGGAAAGATACGCTGAAAGATACACGAGGGTCACTACTATCGTGAAATATGCCGAAAAAGAAAATACAAGGGGGAATAAAAATGCGGATATTACAAATGTTACGGCCATAAGTCATCATAGTTACGGTCGTAACATCTGCAAGTTACGGCCGTAACTCTTGACAGATTGTGATTATTATCTAATTTTTTATACTTTTGGTCTATTACTGAGGGATGGATGGCATTGATCAAATCTAATATAATAATGCTGGAGTTTTGGAACTATTAGATGACTAAATAGACCCATTATATCCATCATTATTCATCATTCATCTTATATTTTCTCACTTTGTAATACTTTCTTTTTGTGTGAAGAACACACTTGTGTTCTTGAGTGATTTGTGTAAGTGTGGTTTAGCTTATGTTGTTGAGGGAGTTTATTGCTTCTTTCTCCTTTATTTACTAAGGGAGTTAGGATCAATTATTTCCCTTTTTCAACTATTAATGACCACTCAAGCTTGTAATATGTTGAATAAACCCTTAATGGGCTAAGTTACCTAAGTTGGGATTATAAACAAGGTTAGTCATGTTATTTAAGTTTGTATAAAGATCTATTATGAATTACTTATTATTGTGTGTGATTTTCATAGTTTTACCAATCTTTATTTATTTGGCCAATAAATGACGATATTTATGGTCTTCATATGTTTCGAAAGAAAATATGTTTGATTAGATCAAATGATCTTCACTCTAAGTTGTTCTAGCGGATAGAAATAGACCTCTAGACCTTAGATGATTCTTTGAGTTATTTTCATAAAACCTAATGCTATGTATTGAAGCCAATCAACATAGAAATATAGTGGATTGATTCAATATATAAGGGGCGTTTTGACATTCGAAAGTGGAACCGTTTTTTAAGGAAAATCGAATCTACACAATATAATAAGTAAATACATCTTATGATCTCCTATACATCTTCTATAACTAATGATGAACTAAGTTTGTAATCCCAACTATTTCATTTTATCGTTTATTAATCTATTATTAGTGCAATCTTTCATTTCCTTGAATTTTAGAACTATTATTGCATTTTCATTGCAATTGTCAAACCAAACCCTTAAATTGTGTGTTTCAATCATATAAATCTCTATAACAAATAGTTAAATAGTGTGTAATTCAATATATAACCTAACTTCCTCGTGGGATCGATAAACCGGACTCAAAAAGTCCACTTACTACTTGATACGATATCGTGCACTTGCGATAGTTACACAAAAGACGGGTCAAGTTTTTGGCGCCGGTGCTGGGGAAGTATAAGTGTTATATTTGAAATCTTACATTGTAAACTATTGTTATAGGATACAATTTCTCGACGTTGTAACTTAGTACTCAATTGTGTTTGTCCGGTCAAGTGGCGGATAACGGTACTCCGTGACTATTAAAGTCGGATTTTTCAGTTTCCCACAACAACTGATATATTTAGATATTTTTTTTTTCTATCATGGAAGAACCTTTGAATAGTATTAAAAAGAGATTTCCCTTTCTTAGCAAAAAAGTAATTTTAAAAATTTACAAGGCAAGACTTGAAAGGATGAGGTTGCTTATGAATAAAAGCATACCTTTTGACATTAGATTCATTATTGAAGCCAAAGTGAGAATAGCAGGTGAATTCACAGAAATACCTACTAGATTTTTACCAGGGCTTGGAAAAAGTTCATATGCCAAGAAACGACGAGCAAAGATAATAGCCGTTTGCTATAAATGTGCTAGATGGAACTGTAATTTAAAATGTCGATCTTTAGGAATTCCATCTACAAACAGAGAAGATAAAATTCAGTTCATTAAGGATGGTCTGAATAAAGAGAATTTAGATAATATTGAAACTTCTCTTGACACGCATCCTAGTGGACCCGTACATTACGGAATTCGGTGTTTGTGGAATAAATTCAAACCATAATATGAACAACGTCTTGGGAATCTGACGTTAAAAGACCCCGTTTGCCAATTTGTAAGAAAATTGGATGGGAAGCTTCTCCCCGACTCATAGAAGGCGTTTAGGCCGTTTCTGAACGTAAAATCAGAGGAAGATGTGAGCCACAATCACAACTACTGTACATACACGTGAGTATCTTTTATTTTTGTCGTATGGTGAGATTTTCTGAATAAAAAAAGGGGTGATACGCATAAATGCATTCATTATTCTATTGAGTAGTTGAAGCGCAATCAATGCAATCACAAAACTTGTTAAACAATTTTACCTCATTTTTATTCTATAAATAAACATTGTGCTTGCTTCTTTTATTCATACCTCAAATTTGTACTTTTCTCTTTTTTCTCAAATAAATTTCTTTTCAAAAATGGAATCATCATCTTCCACAAAAAAATTTAGCCAGTCTGCATTTTTGGTGGAGCTAGTTATGGAAAAGAGGCATGCTTTACTGAAGCATCCCACAACTTGGGTCGTACCTTAGGAGAAAAATGCATTCATGTAGTTTACGGAGGAGGAAGTCTAGGATTAATGGGACGAGCTGCTGCTTCAGCCTATATGGAAGGAGTAAGAGTGTTGTGAATAATTCCAAAACCTCTAGCTGAAAGTAAAATCACCGGGGCAACTATTGGAGATTAGTTTAGAGCTGTAAATATGCAAGATCGCATAACTCACATGATAAATAATTTTGGCACCTTTATCACCCTTCTCGGTGGTTTTGGCACTATTGAGGAACTTTTTCACGTGGTTACCAGAGCCTAGCTAAATGTTCATCAAAAACCAATAGGTCTGCTTAATATCAATGGTTTCTTTAATGGTTTACTATCTTTCATCAACTACTCCACTGAAAAGGGTTTTATTTCCGAGCGTGCTAAACGAATCATAGTCATTGCAACAACACCAGAAGAACTAATCAAAAAACTCATTGGATTTGTTCCTCAATCAGATCCAGCTCTAGCTACTATTGTCTGGATGGAAGATTTTACCGTGAGAAAACAAAAAGTGGATTCATTCCTCTCCCTTTGATAACCCATGTCGGACCTCTTGTATTTTTACTTTCTGTCATGTGTAAAAATCGTGCTAAATGATGGCAGCTTAAGGAGTTTCTTCTTGATCTCTTGACGCGCATCTATTCGCAATTTATGTATTGTTATTTTATTGCTGTAATTTTTATTGTTGTTTAAAAAAAACATTGATGGCAGCGTAAGGCGACTCTTTGGACTTTGCTGAAGCGCATCTTAAAAATTATGTTATACTTCCGGGTATATTTTATTTTCTTTTGTTGTTTGCCTCATATATTTTTGTTCTCTTGCAGAGTCAAAAAGGCGTTAGCTCAAGCATCAACTTTCATAACAGGGAGTATTCTGCTTTTCTCCCTTGCTTTTTATTTTATTTTTTTTATTTTATTTTTTTTAAACTGAGGACAGTTTCTTTTTCAAGTTCGGGGGTATTTTTGAACTGTTGTATTTATTTTGTTTTGAATCGTATGATTGTGTTAATGGTGTGTAGTGTGTGGTGTGTTTTTATTATTTTTATTTGGCTTTGATTTTTTAGGTAAGTGTGTGTATATATATATATATATATATATTGTTTATTTTGATTTGTGAGATTTCTAGATCTGGCCATAACACCAATAAATTAGTTATATACAAGCTTCTAAAATCATTTTAACCGGTTAAAAAATTGTATATTCCAAAATTTTTGAGCCTTAATCTCTATTTCCAAGCCTTGTATTTATTATGTAAAATCGAGTCATTCGTTTCCTTGAGAAAAGAAGAATCAGTCGGTTGCTGAAAAATAGAACTGAAATTTAATTAATGTGTGGAGTTTTTGATTTTTCATGCTTAGCTAATAAACGATTTTCTGCAAAAATTCTATTCCCTAAAAAAAATGGAAATTGTGTTGGTGAAAAGAGCTACACGTTAGCAAATAACGGTGTGAAAGCTATCACCTAAAAAAATGGAAATTGTGTTGGTGAAAAGAGCTACACGTTAGCAAATAACGGTGTGAAAGCTATCACCTAAACAAAATGAAAGATGTGTTGGTGAAAATAGCTACACGTTAGCAAATAACGGTGTGAAAGCTATCACCTAAAAAAAAATGGAAATTGTGTTGGTGAAAAGAGCTACACGTTAGCAAATAACGGTGTGAAAGCTATCACTAAAAGGGATGTAGTTTATGAGCAGATTTGAATTAATTAGCGGCTGAATTTCAATACACTCAATTTCGTGAACAATCACAATATTTGATGACACCGATGAAATTCTTCTTCATATTGAGTCGAAAAATAAACGAGTGATCGAGAGCAACCATTAAAGGGAGTCGTGTGTATCACGAGTGGGAAAGAAATAATCAACCTTTTGGGGGGAAACCTTGCATTTTGGAATTACAAAAATAAAACCGTGTTTTAACTTCAAAATCATTAGTAGATTTATTTTGAATCTTGATTCATTTCTATCTACTGTATAAAGCTGGTTATTGTGTATTAATGGCATTTTGATCTATTATCCTCTTTTTATATGATTATTTTTCTTAATTTATGTGTGTATTATTATTTTTGTCTTATTTTTATTCTTATTTTTTGGAGTGTGATTAATAAAGAGTCTTGCTTGGGACTAGCAAGAATTCAAGTTTGGGGGTCTGATAAGTGTCAGTTTTATACACTTATCCATGGTTTGTATCGATATATTTCACCCATAATTGAGCTAGTCTACTCATTTTTGCTTAGAATTAATTAGCTTTTAATAATTTTATTTTTATTGGATGAAGATGTAAATTTAGTTTTAATCGGATTGAATTACTGATTTACTCAAGAAATAACATGTTTATAAAATATTTTCTTTGTTGAATTTTTTATGTATTCATGCTGTAGGGCTTTCTGAGACAAGTTCGGCAGTCTTTCTGGATTCAAAATCCGAGTTAAATATCAAAAGTTATCATCCGAAGAAGATTTGGGGCAAAAACGCAAAGTCTAAGAAATTCTGGGCTGAAAATGAAGTCTGAAACTCCATACGGGCATGTACAGGCGTAACTCACAAAAATGCAACTTTACGAAGCCATGTTACATCCGTAAATCCTCAATGTTACGGCCGTAAGTCATCATAGTTACGGTCGTAACTCTTGACAGATTGTGATCATTGTCTAATTTTTTAGACTTTTGGTCTATTATTGAGGGATGACTATCATTGATCCGATCTAATATAATAATGCTGGAGTTTTAGAACTATTAGATGACTTTAGGTGTATAAATAGACCCCTTAGATCCATCATTATTCATCATTCATCTTATATTTTCTCACATTGTAATACTTTTTCTTTTTGTGTCAAGAACACACTTGTGTTCTTGAGTGATTTGTGTAAGTGTGGTTTAGCTTATGCTGTTGAGGGAGTTTATTGCTTCTTTCTCCTTTATCTACTAAGGGAGTTAGGATCAATTCTTTCCCTTTTTCAACTATTAATGACCACTCAAGCTTGTAATATGTTGAATAAACCCTTAATGGGCTAAGTTACCTAAGTTGGGATTATAAACAAGGTTAGTCATGTTATTTAAGTTTGTATAAAGATCTATTATGAATTGCTTATTATTGTATGTGATTTTCATTGTTTTACCAATCTTTATTTATTTGGCCAATAAATGACGATATTTATGGTCTTCATATGTTTCGAAAGAAAATATGTTTGATTAGATCAAATGATCTTCACTCTAAGTTGTTCTAGCGGATAGAAACATATCTCTAGACCTAAGATGATTCTTTAAGTTATTTTCATAAAATCTAATGCTATGTATTGAAGCCAATCAACATAGAAATATAGTCGATTGATTCAATATATAAGGGGCGTTTTGACATTCGAAAGAGGAACCGTCTTTTTAAGGAAAATCGAATCTACACAACATAATAAGTAAATTCATCTTATGATCTCCTATACATCTTCTATAACTAATGATGAACTAAGTTTGTAATCCCAACTATTTCATTTTATCTTTTATTAATCTATTATTAGTGCAATCTTTCATTTCCTTGAATTTTAGAACTATTATTGCATTTTCATTGCAATTGTCAAACCAAACTCTTAAATTGTGTGTTTAAATCATATAAATCTCTATAACAAATAGTTAAATAGTGTATAATTCAATATATAACCTAACTTCCTCGTGGGATCGATATACCGGACTAAAAAATTCCACTTACTACTTGATACGATATCGTGCACTTGCGATAGTTACACAAAAGACGTGTCAGTGGCGCATAGACAAGTAAGATTAATCATAAACTCAAGGTTTCTATGATAAAAAATGGGTTAAACAGTCGAATCAAATAAAACCCCCAAAACTACCCAAACTAGGGCTTTCAAGGAATTTACCTCAATTCAAAGGAGAAGAGATGGATAGTTGATGATTTAATCACATTAGAAGCTCAAGAATGTTGATGATTGATGATATCTTGACAAAGTTTTGCCTTGGAATGCCCAAATCACCAGAGAGGAATAGAGGAGATGATAAATGAGCTCAAAAGCTGACTGTCACATTTATATACTGGCAGAGAGAATGACCAGACACGCACGACCAGTAGCTCGTTCATGACTCGTGCGTCTGCTCAGTATGCTTAACAAAACAATTAGGCACGACCAAATCTACTTGTGTGTCAGTCCGTGCGTTTGGTCATGCGAAAACCACTGCCTAGTTCTTGCTGTGGTACACAAGCAGCAGCTCGTGTGTCAGTTTGTATGTCAGCTCCTGCGTCCCTGCCAGGTGAAAAAAGTGCAGCAGTTAGCTGCTAATCTACGACGTGTCTCGCCACCTCGATTGTCTGCACTTGCACCAAAGCTAACATGCGACAGAGCTCTTATGTAGAGTCTTCAAATACGAAGTCGATCACAAAACAAACACACGATTCCGACCTCCCGAAGGTACGGAAAAATGAACACGAAAACACACACCCAGAATTTTAGAAAATTATAAGACGGCCCAAAACATCCAGAAAACACGATTCGAGATCGAACATTAATACCAAGTCTCACAACACATCTGAAAATTGTAAATGAACTTATTGGATCAATGAAGCGACCGTTCTGAACAAGATTTATGAGAATCATACCAAAGCACGATAAAGTCACAATGATAAACGGATTCAACAAAAACCATCATGAAACTCGTTCAGTTGACAAAAGATGCAGAACAAGATAGTTTCAAAATATATACGTGATTACAAGAGAGTTTCCAAAAGCGTAAAAAATACCAAAAATAAAAATGATCAAAAGTACAAAAATCCGTATATTACATTCTCTCCCTCTAAAAGCAGGTTTCATCCCGAAACTTAAGAAATGGATAATTCATTGTATTTAGCACGCATGCTATCTTCGATTTCCTAAGCTGCTTCTTCAAATCCATGTCTCGACCTGCACTTTAACCAACAGAATGGTTTCGTGCCAAAGTCATTTCTGACGATGTTTGAGGATCTTCACCAGCCTCTGTTTAAAGATAATATCTTCAGCTATATCGATGTCACCATAGTTGATAATATGACTCGGATCCGATACATACTTTCTGAACTAAGAAACATGAAAAATACTATGGACGTGACTTAAAGCTGGAGGTAACACCAAATGACAAGCAAACTCACCAACCCTGTCCAGAATCTCAAATGGTCTGATATTCCTTGGACTAAGCTTCCCTTTATTCCCGAAGCTAAAAACTCCTTTCGCCGGTGATACTTTGAGTAAAAGATAGTCTCCTACTTCAAACTTTAGAGGTCGACGATGAACATCAGCATAGGATTTCTTTCGACTCTGGGCAATCAACAATCCATCTCAAATGATAGAAATATTCTCATTAGTTTCTATCAACATATCCGGTTCCATCCCAACCAACTCCGAAGTCTCATCCCATCATAATGGCGACCTACACTGCCTACCATAAAGTGCTTTGAAAGGTGCCATCTTAATTGATGCATGCCAACTATTATTATAGGTAAACTCTATCAACGACAATGAAGTTCCTAGTCACTGCTCCAGTCTAGGGCACAAGACCGCAACATATCCTCCAACGTCTAAATCGTCTGCTCGGTCTGTCTGTCTAACTGTGGGTGAAAAGACGTACTCAACCTCAACTCAGTACCCAAGGCCTGATGGACCGCATGCCAAAAATATGACACAAGACGGCCATCCTGATCAAAAACAATAGTTTTAGGTACACCGCGCAATTTCATAATATCTGCCATAAACGTCCGAGCCAGTCTCTCTGGTCCCCAAGTATATTTAATACCAAGGAAGTGTGCCGACTCAGTTAATCGATCTACAATCACTCAAATCATATTCATCCCAATTTTAGTCCTTGGCATCCCAGAGATAAAGTCCATGGAGATGTCTTCCCACTTCCACTCGGGAATGGGAAGCGGCTTCAACAACCCTGCTGGTCGTTGATGCTCGATCTTAATTTGTTGACAAGTTAAACATCGTATGAACTCTGTGACATCCTTCTTCATATTTTTCTACAAAAAATTCTGCTTCAAATCTTTGTACATATTACTCGTTCTAGGATGGATTGAGTAAGGTGTAGCATGGGCTTCTCAAAGTATTATCTGTCTCAACTCTAAATCATTCAGAACACAAAGTCTGCCCTGGAATCACAAAATAATGTCCTTATGGACCATAAAACTAGGGGCTTTCCCTTTAGTTACATCTTCCTTTAGTTGAGTAATCATTGGGTCACTCCACTACTCAACATGCTTAACAAAACAGTTACACACGACCAAATCTGCTCGTGCATCAGTCCGTGCGTTTGTTCATACGAAATCTGATGTCGAATTCCTGCTATGGTGGACAAATAGCAGCTCGGGTGTCAGCTTGTGTATCAGCTTGTGCGTCCCTGCCAGGTGCAAAAAATTCAGCAGTTAGCTGCCAATCTACGTCGTATCTCGCTGCCTCGATTGTCTGCACTCGCACCAAAGCTAACATACGACAGAGTGCTTACGTAGAGTCCTCAAATATGAAGTCGAGTACAAAACAAACACACAATTCCGACCTCTCGAAGGTATGGAAAAATGAACACGAAAACACCCAAAATTTTAGAAAATTATAAAACAGCCCAAAACATCCGGAAAACACGATTCGAGATCAAACAGTAATACCAAGGCTCACAACACATCTAAAAACAGTAAACGAACTTATAGGATCAATGAAGCGATTCTGATCAAGATTTACAATAGTCGGACCAAAGCATGATAATGTCACAATGATAAACAGATTCAACTAAAACCATCCCAAAACTCGTTCAACTGACAAAACATGTAGAACAATATAGTTTCAAAATATCGACGTGATTACAAGCGAGTTGCCAAAAGCAGAAGAATACCAAAAATGAAAATTATCAAAAGTATAAGAAATTCGGATATTACATTTCCTCTAAAAATAAGTTTCGTCCCGAAAATTAAGAAATGGATAATTCAAGGTATTTAGCACGCATGCTATCTTCGGGTTTCCCAAGTCGTTTCTTCAGATCCATGTCTCGATCTACACTTCACCCAATGGAATGGTTTTGCGCTGACGTTGTTTCTCACGACGTTCGAAGATATTCACCGATCTCTCTTAAAAGGTAATATCTTCAGCTACATCGATCTCACCATAATCGATGATATGACTAGGATCCGCTACATACTTTCTCAACTGAGAAATATGAAAATGTTAGGGACGTGACTTAAAGCTGGAGGTAACGCCAAACGACAAGCCAACTCACCGACCCTATCTAAAATCTCAAACGATCTAATATACCTCAGACTAAGCTTCCCTTTCTTTTCCTGAAGCAGAAAACTCCTTTCATCGGTGACACTTTGAGTAAAAACATGGTCTCATACCTCAAATTCTAGAGGTCGACAACGAACATCAGCATAGGATTTCTTTGGACTCTGGGCAGTCAACAATCTGTCTCCAATGATAGAAATCTTCTCCTTAGTTTCTATCAATATATCCAGTTCCATCCCGACTAACTCCGAAGTCTCATCCTAGCATAATGGCGACCTACACCGCCTACCATATGTAACACCCCCAAAACCATATGGGAATAATACACGCCGTAGACCCCTCTTTACAAGGATCTACCAGGCTAAACCTTACAAAACGACCAAATGTTTGCCCAGCCAGGGTCAAACAATAAAATAATACAGACCGTTGAGGTCACTTACACAAAATTACACTGACCGATGAGGTCACACAACTACATCAACAGACTGACTAAAATAACATTACCCACAAGGGGGTCGAAATACAATACAGCGGAAGACTATAATCAACTCTGACAACACAACAAAAATCAAAGCAACTCTCAACTCTTGATTAGTATCGCAGCTCGTCATCAACTTGTGCCGATCCCGTGACTACTCCCCCGAACCTGCATGTACCTAGACACAAAACAGACATCCATCCCCGATTACTCGGGGGTTAGTAAAACTCCACTGGTGTAACACCCCCAAGACATTCAGGGCATATTACAGTGCCGCGGACCCCACACTGTGGAATCCACCAGGCTTACGTACCAAACATGACATGCGACAACGACAATCACCATAAACACAACAACAAGCTAAATAAAAGACTATAACCGACAAATAAAATTCTATCATCAAATCCATTTCCCAAACGGGGACACAACAGTAACAAGTTTAAATAGGAAGTACTCGAGTACTTAAACCAATTTTATAATACATAATCCCAAAATCAGACATTAATAATAACCGACGGACATAACTCCGGAAATCAAATACTGGACAATATCATGCTTGCCCATCATCCTCATACAGCTCGGGTGCTCGCTTATTCCCACGATCAGTACCTGAAATACAAAAAGTATTTCCCCCATTTAAGGGGTTAGCGACAACTGCTAGTGCAAGTACAATCCATTTGAACTACATTCTAATCAGATGAATATATGCGCCAAAAAGTCATTTTAGAAAACCTTTTATATTCCGGAATATTTATGATGTACAAACTCAAAACACATTATCTCCAACAAATCATAATTCAAAGTTAACCATTGGCACGAGACTCACGGCCACCGTACCCCGCAGAGCCCCGTCGGACATCCCTGGGTGGCTAACCACAGTTCGCGATACGCACACTCACGGCAATACGTATCCCTAGAGGCCCCGTCGGGCCATCCCTAGGTGAACATACACATAACCATCCACAACAACCACAATACAGCCATAATTCAAATACTAGAACATGCAAACAAATGTAAAGTACTTGCCTTTGAGACATTCTTGAAGAAACGGAGATGAAACACGACTACGAACGGTCCGGGTGGAAAACGACGGTTCCTAAACGAAGGATCAACACAGTTCAGTCCCAACGGACAACAATACTCTATTTGAATACACCCATAACCCCGGTTACAATATACGACAATAGACGATCAATTGATACGGGCGAGGGTTTACGCAAAATCTCTCCGTATTGATAATTCGCGGATTAAAACCAAGGAAATTGGATTTGGAATCATTCAATAATCACAATCGGTGAAGAATATCGTAACATAATTGAATAATCCAGAACTAATTACTAAAATCCCGAAAAACCCCCAAATTCGTCAAAGTTAGGGTTCCTGAGGAGTTACCTTGAATTCGGACGATGGAGATGGGTTTAGATGGTGGTGTGATATGCTCGAGACACAAGAATCGGACTGGAAGGGAACTCCACCGATTACTCTTCACAATCTGTTCTGAATCGCCAAAATCGCCCGTAGGAAGGGAAGGAAAGGAAAAGAATGAAAAATAACGCTGAATCTAAACTGCCGCTGATCTTAATAATTGTGAAGTTAGCGCACGCTAACTATCATGTATAGCGCACGCTAACGGGGCTGAAACAGTGTCCAGTGGCCACTGCTGCCACTCGCTAGCGCACGCTAACAATAATAAGTTAGCGCACGCTAACTGGACATTGGTAGCGCACGCAAGGCAACAGGTGTAGCGTGCGCTACCTACGCAGCAGTTCAGTACTGCTGCTCATGTCAGCAGTACGCTGCTGTCGAAGGTACAAAACACGAAACGCATGACGAAACCAGAATCCAGGAACATAGACGCGAAGCCTACAAGACGACGGAGCTAAGCGCTGAAAGAAAATACAATTCCGACCACCGGAGGGTCCGTAATGCGACAACGAAAATGAGATTCCCTAAACTATTAGGAAATTACAAAAATGGCCCAAGTGCCCGAAAATCACGAAACGACGTTGGATTTACAAACCGAAAGTCTCCACATGACCAAATCAACCATACGAACTTGTACAAACCAAGAAACAACGAAAACGAACGAGTTTTACAAGAATCAAACGTTCATACGGCAAAACATGTCATAAAACGAAATTACGTGAAAACATCATTGAAACTCGTCCAAATGGAAAAACTCCAAGAACAAAGTAGATTCGAAAAGTCGAAACGGTTACAAGCGAGTCGATAAAAATAGACATACACCAAAAATGGAAACTGCTAAAAATGGAAAATTACGGATATTACATTCTCCCCCTCTAAAATAAAGTTTCGTCCCGAAACTTAAGAATCAAAAAGCTCGGGGTATCTCGAACGCATATCCTCCTCTAGCTCCCACGTCGCTTCTTCTACTCCGTGCCTCGACCATTGCACCTTAACCAAAGGAATGGTTTTGTGCCTTAACTGCTTGTCACGACGCTCCAAAATTCTGACGGGCCTCTCTTCAAACGTAATATCCTTCTCGATCTCCACGTCCCCAAAGTCAATAATGTGGGACGGGTCCGGAACGTACTTCCTCAACTGGGAAACGTGAAATACGCTATGAACATGACTCAGCGACGGAGGTAAAGCCAAACGGTACGCTAACTCACCGACTCTCTCCAATACCTCGAAAGGTCCAATATATCTCGGGCTGAGTTTCCCTTTCTTCCCAAAACGGAAAACTCCTTTCGTCGGAGACACTCTCAACAAAACATGATCTCCTACTTCAAACTCCAAAGGTCTACGCCTAACATCCGCATAAGACTTTTGTCGACTCTGAGCAGCCAACATCCTCTTTCTAATCAATTCAACTTTCTCCCTCGTCTCCAACACAAGGTCCGGCTCGGTGCCAAGCAAATCGGACGGCTCATCCCAACATATCGGTGATCGACAGCATCGGCCATAAAGTGCCTCATACGGTGCCATCTTAATCGACGCGTGCCAGCTATTATTATAAGTAAACTCAATCAAGGCCAAATGATCCTCCCAGTTACTACTCCAGTCTAACGCACACGCGCGCAACAAATCCTCGAACGTCTGAATGGTACGTTCGGACTGCCCATCGGTCTGGGGATGGAACGAAGTGCTCAAACGCAACTGTGTCCCCAATGCCTTATGTACCGCCTGCCAAAAATGCGATACAAATCGGCCATCACTATCTGAAATAATGGTCCTCGGCGTGCCATGAAGCCTCACTATCTGAGTGATAAAAATACGAGCCAACTTTTCTGGACCCCAAGTATCCTTGATGCCCAGAAAATGTGCCGACTTAGTCAGTCGGTCTACAATCACCCATACCATATTCATACCAGTCTTCGTCCTCGGTAAACTCGTGACAAAATCCATAGAGATGTCCTCCCACTTCCATTCCGGAACGGGAAGTGGTTTCAATAATCCGGCTGGCCGCTGATGCTCAATCTTGACTTGCTGACAAGTCAAACACTTAGCTACAAACTGAACTACCTCCTTCTTCATGTCGTTCCACCAGAAATTCTTCCTCAGATCTTTATACATTTTACTCGAGCCCGGATGGACTAAGTAAGGTGACGCATGAGCCTCTCGCATAATGCTCTGTCTCAATTCTGAGTCGTTCGGAACACACAACCGACCTCGGAATCTCAACATTCCGTCCTCATGAATAACGAATCCCGGGGCTTTCCCTTTCTCTACACTCTCTCGAAGCTGAATAAACATCGGGTCCTCCAACTGTCCCGACTTAATGTCCTCGACCAGAGATGAAGTAATCTCAAGAGTACGCAACTGCCCAGAACTCTCTGGCAGTACAACCTCAATGCTCAACCTCGTGAACTCTCGCTGAAGTCTCGACTGGGCCGTAAGTAGCTCAAGCGCCCGAAGCGATACCGATTTCCGGCTCAAGGCATCTGCTACCACATTAGCCTTGCCCGGATGATAAAGGATCTCGAGATCGTAATCCTTAATCAATTCCAACCATCTCCTCTGTCTCATATTAAGCTCCTTCTGCGTGAAAATGTACTTCAGGCTCTTGTGATCGGTGAAAATCTGACACGACGAGCCATACAAGTAATGACGCCAGATCTTCAACGCAAATACGACTGTGGCCAACTCAAGATCGTGCGTAGGGTAATTCAATTCATATGGTTTCAACTGACGGGAAGCATAGGCAATCGTCCTCCCGTGCTGCATAAGTACGCATCCGAGTCCTTGGCCCGAAGCATCACTATAAACGGAGAAACCATCATTACCACTCGGTAAAGCCAAAACGGGAGTGGTCGTCAACCGCTTCTTCAACTCCTCAAAACTATTCTGCCGCTCATCGGTCCACACGAACTTCTATGACTTCTGTAATAACTGAGTCAGCGGTCGAGCGAGCTTAGAGAACCCCTCGACGAATCTACGGTAATACCCGGCTAATCCCAGAAAACTACGGACCTCTTTCACGTTCTTGGGCGGCGCCCAATCCAACACTGCCTCTACCTTATGTGGGTCCACACGAACACCCTCGGCCGAGATCACATGACCGAGAAACATAACCTCCCGTAACCAAAACTCACATTTCGAGAACTTAGCAAAAAGATGCTGAGTTCTCAAAATATCTAACACGATATGCAAATGACGGGCGTGCTCCTCCTCGCTCCTCGAGTAAATCAGGATGTCGTCGATAAAAACGACTACACACTTATCGAGGTACTCGATAAAGACTTTGTTCATAAGCTGCATGAACACGGCTGGTGCGTTGGTTAGCCCAAAAGGCATAACCACAAACTCGTAGTGACCGTATCTCGTCCGAAAGGCCGTCTTCGGAATATCGGTATCCTTCACTCGGAGCTGATAATACCCCGATCTTAAATCAATCTTCGAAAACACGGTTGCCCCTTGCAACTGATCAAACAAGTCATCAATCCTCGGGAGCAGATACTTGTTTTTGATGGTCACTTTGTTCAACTCTCGGTAGTCGATACACAAACGAAGTGACCCATCCTACCACAAGCAAGACACTGAATCGGAGGCCTATCACACTCGCTCATCATGTGGTCCGGACGACTGCAGTTGAAGCACGTCGGACCACGAACGGACCCAGCAGGAGCAGACCTAGAACCGTTTCCTCGACCAACTGATGGCGACTGACTCCCGAAGACTCGCGAGCAGTGAGCCTTGGATACCCTCTGACTTGCCTCCCAAACCGGCCGGAGGTCTTACGCTTCTTTCCTTCGGTTGCCGTCTCTCGCCATGACGACATCTCATAAGCCATAGCTTTATTCTGATATTCTTTCAAAGTCGTGCACCCCAGACCGGACATGTAGTGGCGCACCCTCGGTTTCATCCGCATATCAAAGTGGCGGATCTTATCAAGCTCATTGCGGACTTGGTTTCTCACATAATGCAGTTGTTGATTGTAGTCTTTGATAGCTTGAGATATAGGAACATCTTGGGGTTGAGCCTCAAAGAAGGCTCGGATTCTCCCCTCTTTCACTGGCCAAGGACAAAATTCGTCTTCCATCAAATCCCGAAACTCTGCCCACGTAGTTGCTCGGTCACGCGGTTTCACCGCTTGCCACCACGTTGCCGCCTCTTTGGCGAGGAAGTACTGAGCGATGGGTACCTTCCTCTCCTCAGAGCAGTTAGCAGCCTCAAACACCTTTTCCATCTCAAACAACCAACTCTCCCAACCGGAAGGGTCGGAAGCACCATCAAACTGCGGAGGACGTATACGAATCACGTCCTGAAGCAGCTTATCATTACCGGATCCAGTAGGCGGAACCGGGTTGGCATTAGCTTGGCCGACTAGAACGGCCTGAGTCAGTAGCGTCATCTGGTTCGCTACTTGTTGCAGAATGTTGGCCACTCCAACATTCTCATGTGCATTACCGGAGCTAGCAGACTGATCCTGCTGACCTCCGGAACTAGGGGGAATACTGTTCGACAAAGAAGGCGTCGCCGAATCAGTTCCCGAGTGATCGGACATGGCCGCCCCACCGGCTGCGCCACGTCCCCTACCGCGTCCGCGTCCGCGTCCTCTACCAGCAGGAATTCTGAAGAAACAACGGGTAAGTACAATTCAAACGCAAAACGCAACAAGATACTAAGACAGGAATAGAGCAGAACGGTGAAACGAGTCAAGTTAGGAAAAACTTACGAGCACCGGCGTACTGAGATGATGGCATAGCAGTGATACTGTCCCAAAAACGACACTTAACTAGACCCAAATAACCGACAGCCTAGGTATCCATAGACCTAAGCTCTGATACCATATTATGTAACACCCCCAAGACATTCAGGGCATATTACAGTGCCGTGGACCCCATACTGTGGAATCCACCAGGCTTACGTACCAAACATGACATGCGACAACGACAATCACCATAAACACAACAACAAGCTAAATAAAAGACTATAACCGACAAATAAAATTCTATCATCAAATCCATTTCCCAAACGGGGACACAACAGTAACAAGTTTAAATAGGAAGTACTCGAGTACTTAAACCAATTTTATAATACATAATCCCAAAATCAGACATTAATAATAACCGACGGACATAACTCCGGAAATCAAATCTTGGACAATATCATGCTTGCCCATCATCCTCATACATTTCGGGTGCTCGCTTATTCCCGATCGACGCACGAAATACAAAAAGTATTTCCCCCATTTAAGGGGTTAGCGACAACTGCTAGTGCAAGTACAATCCATTTGAACTACATTCTAATCAGATGAATATATGCGCCAAAAAGTCATTTTAGAAAATCTTTTATATTCCGGAATATTTATGATGTACAAACTCAAAACACATTATCTCCAACAAATCATAATTCAAAGTTAACCATTGGCACGAGACTCACGGCCACCGTACCCCGCAGAGCCCCGTCGGACATCCCTGGGTGGCTAACCACAGTTCGCGATACGCACACTCACGGCAATACGTATCCCTAGAGGCCCCGTCAGGCCATCCCTAGGTGAACATACACATAACCATCCACAACAACCACAATACAGCCATAATTCAAATACTAGAACATGCAAACAAATGTAAAGTACCTGCCTTTGAGACATTCTTGAAGAAACGGAGATGAAACACGAGTACGAACGGTCCGGGTGGAAAACGACGGTTCCTAAACGAAGGATCAACACAGTTCAGTCCCAACGGACAACAATACTCTATTGGAATACACCCATAACCCCGGTTACAATATACGACAATAGACGATCAATTGATACGGGCGAGGGTTTACGCAAAATCTCTCCGTATTGATAATTCGCGGATTAAAACCAAGGAAATTGGATTTGGAATCATTCAGTAATCACAATCGGTGAAGAATATCGTAACATAATTGAATAATCCAGAACTAATCACTAAAATCCCGAAAAACCCCCAAATTCGTCAAAGTTAGGGTTCCTGAGGAGTTACCTTGAATTCGGACGATGGAGATGGGTTTAGATGGTGGTGTGATATGCTCGAGACACAAGAATCGGACTGGAAGGGAACTCCATCGATTACTCTTCACAATCTGTTCTGAATCGCCAAAATCGCCCGTAGGAAGGGAAGGAAAGGAAAAGAATGAAAAATAACGCTGAATCTAAACTGCCGCTGATCTTAATAATTGTGAAGTTAGCGCACGCTAACTATCATGTATAGCGCACGCTAACGGGGCTGAAACCGTGTCCAGTGGCCACTGCTGCCACTCGCTAGCGCACGCTAACAATAATAAGTTAGCGCACGCTAACTGCACATTGGTAGCGCACGCAAGGCAACAGGTGTAGCGTGCGCTACCTACGCAGCAGATTGATCTGCTGCTCATGTCGGCAGATCTGGCTTGCCGAAGGTACAAAACACGAAACGCATGACGAAACCAGAATCCAGGAACATAGACGCGAAGCCTACAAGACGACGGAGCTAAGCGCTGAAAGAAAATACAATTCCGACCACCGGAGGGTCCGTAATGCGACAACGAAAATGAGATTCCCTAAACTATTAGGAAATTACAAAAATGGCCCAAGTGCCCGAAAATCACGAAACGACGTCGGATTTACAAACCGAAAGTCTCCACATGACCAACTCAACCATACGAAGTTGTACAAACCAAGAAACAATGAAAACGAATGAGTTTTACAAGAATCGAACGTTCATACGGCAAAACATGTCATAAAACGAAATTACGTGAAAACATCATCGAAACTCGTCCAAATGGAAAAACTCCAAGAACAAAGTAGATTCGAAATGTCGAAACGGTTACAAGCGAGTCAATAAAAATAGACATACACCAAAAATGGAAACTGCTAAAAATGGAAAATTACGGATATTACAACTGGTTTACTAGTGCAAGTATAATACGACACGAAATGCAACAAGTAAATAGCAACTACGAATTTAATACGGAAATCAATTATCAAATGTTCCCGAGAAGTTTTATAATTTCGAGCTCAAGTAAGAGATATTTGAAAAGGAACTCATCATCTCGGGGATTTTTGAAGTAGAAATTCTTTTGGACCTCGAGTCCCAATTTACAAAACCGTTTCGTAAACATTAGGGCCTTAGCCCGATTCTCGTTTCAAAACACACTAGATAAGATATCATTATGAGTCCGAGACCCGTATTTAAATTGTTACCCAAACAATCATTGTTATACGATCGTTGTTCGTACACATCATGTACCGAACTCCGGAGGCCTCAACGGACCTTACCCGGACCACACACACTGTTCGTACACATCATGTACCGAACTCCGGACGCGTCGGAGGACCCTACCTGGCCACAAATATCATTCGTACACATCATGTACCGAACTCCAGAGGCCTCGTCAGACCCTACCTGGAACACACACGCATCGACACGACACAATTCATAATCATCAAATGTCAAGCCATTCCACATTACATGGAGGTGCATGTTGGCCACTAAGTATACTGGATATAGTTTGGAAAATAGTTTGAACAACAAACTGTACGGATTCTAAATCTGAGTGCGTAGCGGAAGTCTTGAATACAGTAGGTTGCTGTGGATACAGCAACTAAGTGTATAGTGTATACTTAATATATCACAGTAATTTAAAACAGTAAAAGCTGAAGGTAAGTAACACAGTAATTAAAGTGGTTCGAGGTAAACCCCTCTACGTCCACTGGTCCACCACACAGGAGTAAAAAGTTTATTATAATTACTGCGTACACAACTACGTAATTATAATCAAACCTATCCTTGTATCGTTCACACAGATTGATACAAAGAATGTCGCTTTCAACCGTTCACACAGATTGGTTAAAGCTTCCTTCTTGACTAGCTTTTTCATACACAGTTCCAAAGCTTCGTCCTTATTCGTCCCACACAGGTCAGAATAACTTGTTGAGTTCACACAGAGCTCAGTTTTTACACAGAGGTAAAAGGTAGGTAACCAGGTAAGAATAGCAGCTTTGAATATGAAGTCCTTGAGCTGATGATGGCTGTTCTTGATGTTGAGCACTGTATATATCTTTCGTTCTTAATTGCAGTATGCTTTGGAGATATGTTTGCTCTGATGATAACTTTTGATAGCTTGAGAGTTAGGTTACTGGGTAACTGATCTTCAATGTATTCATATGATATATATAGTCTCTGAAGAAAGTATCCTTTGAGATGTATCCGTTTGAATAAGATTTCATTTCAACGGGATTATGACACGATCCGGATTTCGCGGGATTCTGAAGATCTGAAGACTGGCAGTATTTAAATACCTTATCCTTGAGTATTTAAATACTTCTTTATTCAACGGGACTTGACTTCTATTCTTTCTTTGTCCTGTTGTGAGCTGTATGGAAGATAACTGTATTTTGGGTTTCGAGACAGTTTCCATACTTGGTCTTTTTACAAGTCTTCTTGCTGTACTGAAGAGCTTCACTATATGCTGATTCGAGGCAGGTCTTCGATACAGGATAAAGCCTAAAGCCTCGATACAGTTTCCTTTACTGTATTCGGATTGGCATATATGTCAAAACCTCTTTATCAAATAACATTCGATACAGGGATCGGGTATCATTTGTTTAAATCTGAGGTCTTTGTTTTCCCAACAATTTCCCCCTTTTTGACAATTTGCCAAGACCTTCTTTCTTAACTCTTCGAGTCTTCTTGATGATGCCAAAACCTTCTTCATGAAGCGATCTTCTTTGATGACTTCTGGCAGATTTCTTGGTCTTTTGTCAAAGGTTTGACTTAGTGACTTAGTCTACAATAATGAACTGCTCGCAGGCAAGTTTGATACAGTTTACAACTTAAGCTTATGATTGGCGCGCAGGAACAATCTTACAATGTATTCTAAGTTTACAACTGAAATTATGAACTGTTCGTAGACTAGTTCGTACAGCTTATTTTTCAATCAAGTGTATCTAACTTGAGATTCCTATCAAACAATTTTAAGTAATCATACATTAACACAGTAGATTACGAGTTGTAATCTTTCAAGACAAACGAACGTTTTATTGATTTTCAAAATGATTGAGTACAGAGTTTGCTGTTTCGAATAGAAATTACAAAAAAAATATACATAGATTTCAGCTCCTTATCTATAATCCGCATGCCTCCATGGTCTTTTCCCTGGTTCATTCTCTGTGCCACGCCACCAGTTTTGAAGAGAATCATTGCCTCGATCCTGGTACATCGCTCTTCCTTCATATGATCGATCAAAGGCAAGTATCCAATCTTCTGGATGGGTGACCCGATCTCCTCTTCTATGTTTGGATTTCATTTCGATTTGGAGAGGGAGTTTCCCTTCTTCTAGCATCTTCGTAAATTTATCTGCGGGCTCCGCTAATGTTTTATAGTTCTTGAAGATGGCGGATTCCCTGATGAGTCTGACAAAGTATCTCATCAGTTCGTTCTTCCTCCAGAGCTTCACTTCGTCGGCAGTTGGGTTGCGGTTGGTCGGCAGACGAATTTCCGAAGGTCTCTGAATAAGAGTTTACCAAGGGACATTGGGATCATGAAATTCCGGTCTGGAGCCTGAAATTTTAAAACATTGGGATGGAGGTGCTAGCTTGTTCAATTCGGCAGTGATATTGTTCTGAGCAGCCTCAAATTCCCTTTCTTGTTGCAGCCTAATTCTCCTAGCAGCTTCTCGTGCCTCTTCCCCCTTTTTGGCTTCATCAAAACTTTGCAGGATTTCTAGAGCAGCGTCCTGTTTTGTCTCGATGCTGGTCATTCTTTCAACAAGGGAGGAAAGAGTCTGCGACATTTCTTGAATGCATTTGTCGTGAGCACGCAGTTGAGAGCTGTTCTCAATCATAGCACAAGCGGTCTTGGCTTCAGCTATCCTCGTCTTTGTAGCTTCTTCCTTCAGCAGTTGCTCCTGCTTATCTTCCATGATCTTCGAGGCTTGCTTGAAAACTTCTGGCAAAAGAATAAATGCGTCAACAACACGAGATACTTCATGTGGAAGAGTGGTCATTTCTTCGACGGCAGAAGTGTGCATCCAATTCAGTGTTTTTTCAACGGAAGATAGAGCATTTACTGCATCCTGGATGAATACAGTCTGAAGGCCAAGAGCTCGCAGGCGCTCTTTTCGTGCGGCAGAGATCGGAGATTCTGGTTGGGCAAGGTCTGCAGCGCTGTTCAACCTTCTTACATTCACGGATGGGCGTGAAGTAAGTTGGACATCCTCAGGTTCGATACCGTCCTCGGATTCCACGGTTGAAGGGGCGGGAGCAGCTTCCTGTGGTTCGGCGACAGTTGGTTGAGAAGCTTCCTGTTGCGAAGACTCTTCAGCAATCATGGATGCAGGAGGGACTGAATCCTCCTGTTGGTTTTCAGGAATGGCTTCTTCTTCGGTCGCAGCAGGCTCAGGTGCTTGTTCCGAAATTTCTTGTACTTCCTCGACTGGAGGGACTGATTCCTCTTGGTCGGGAATGTTCTTAGGCTGTGGCGAAGGGGGATTGGCCTGGGTAGAAGGCCCTTCGTCATCTCTGGGTGGAGAGGCGTCTCGAGCTTCAGCCTCTTCACGACTCATTCTCAGACCTGCTTGTAAGACATCGTCGTAAATGCCGAGTCATGATCTTCGTCATCTTTTGGATTGGTGGGAGAATCCTCGACTTATTCTTTCCTTTCCTCCGGGCGTCGATTTTGCGAGAAGATGGCTTTCAATTAGATCCTTGCAAGAGGGTTGTCCCATCGACGGGGCCTCAATTCGATTGAGTCTGTTACTTGGAGACGAATCTCTCTTCGTGGCTCCAATCGCTCCAATTGTACAGTGTATAAATGCAGAGCTAGCTTTGTAGCCTTTCCATTGCGAAATCTTTCGTAGGCATGTTCAATTTGAACCGAAAGAAGGGTCGATTAATGATCGAGTCGGGGAGGACTTGAATAATGTCCGAGACATTTGTTTGAGGATTCTGACAGGTATGGGATCCTGTACGGAAGAGGGACTCCTTACAGGGGATGGTGCCCTGAAGGAAGATGGATCCTTTACGGGTGTGGGATCCCGCAGAGGAGAAGTAGCTTTTGGCTCCGAATGGGCAGCCGAATCGCTAAAGTCTTGAGCGTTGGCAGATGTCTCAATATCCGTCGTAGCCGCCAAAGGCTCGGGATCTACTGTCGATCGTCTGAGGAGACACCTCTTCCACAGGGGTTGGGCCCTGGGGTTCTTCATCAGTGGGTTGCGCCACGGGGGAGACTTCCTTGGAGTGCTTGGCAGATTTGATTTTTGAAAGCCTCCTGAGTCTCTTCTTGGGCTTCTCACCAGCAGAGTGTTTCTTGCTGTGAGATTGCTTTCGCTTCTTTGAAGATTCCATTTCTGGGATCTTCACGGATTCATCTCTTGGGTTGTCAGAAATAGGCATGTGCCTGGTTCTCGGGTGGTTGCAGTGCATGGTGCTCTGGTTATATGCAGTGGGCTTGACGCCTCCTAAGTATATCCTCGAGCTATTCTTCTTCGCATCGGCGGATTTCGTCAGTCCGCACTTTGTCAGGATGTAATTCAGCATTAAACCGAAGGATTTCTTCTGGGTGGCTGGTTTGCACACCTCTTCTTGTAAGCATTTCAGAATTATTTGGCACCAATTGACCTTTTCACAGGTAAAAATAGCCACCATCATTCTGAACCTTAAGTTTGTGCACATCTCGAACGCACCGGTTCGGTTTTCAATAATCCTGGAGCAAAAGTCATGAAGATACACAAAATGAAAAAGAAAATTTTTCTTGTGACAAGTAGTTGTCACCATATCAACCACTTTGGACCCTGTAAATAGTCCATAAAACTTAGTAATGAGCTCTTGAGACCCGAACGTCTCAAGTTGGTTCATGGTCAGGCCATCAGCGGGTAGCCTGTAGATTCTCTGGAGCAGATCGCGATCGATACAGATCTCCACTCCCTGGACTGTTGCAGTGATGTCAGCAACATGACCTCCCTGGGCTAATGACAGAAAACGGACGGCGGCGTTGAGGTAGAATTCCTCATGGGCGTCGAATTTGTCGGCGGTCTTGCTCCCAAGGCGATAGAGTCCTTGTTGTTGAAGACGAGTAATGATATATTCCATAGGTTCTGCGTCGTTGGTTTCTGAGAGAATACGCTCGATGATGACAGGTTTGGAGAAGATCCGGCCATCAATGATGTTAGAGGATTTCTTCAGAACAGGGGAAGAAGATTGAGCAGCCATTGATGTTTTCTTGAGAAGAAGGGTGGAAGAAAACAATCGAAATATGCAGTGAAATGCAGAAAAATATGTAGGCTGTTTGCTTGAGAACTCTTGTAATTGCAGAAAGCGTAAAGAGTCTCTAATGGCAGATTCAGTCCTTTTATAGTTGGGCGGCGAAATAGGGTTTTGCAGAGTACGAATGGTCAGATTTTAAGGGATGGGAACCGGTTTTGAAATCAACGGTTAAGATGGACTGAGTGTAACTGGTACGCTAATCCATTAAAAGAGTTTAAAATTAGAGCGGGTCCCACTTCTGACATAGGTTGATACCCTAAATGCCTAAAACGGCGGTTTAAAAATAATAAACAATTTAAAACATCACGGCTTTTGAGATTCAGTTGTCCAGATGTCGTGTAAGGCATTTAATGAACATGACGTTTGACATAAAACAGAGCACGTGGACAAAAATTATTTTAAAAGGAAATAATATTATATTATATACTGAATCGAAATCCTATAGCATGTCTTTGTTTTCCGCGTCGTCTGACGTTCCCCCTTAAAAAGGTACTTATAGGTTTTGAATTCCATACAACAATATTTGGATTAATCTTTGTATTCATGGGTCCTACGGTATTCCCCTTAATTATTGCACACACATTTGTAGGATTCATATGCCTTCGCTCGCTCTGATCTTGTATTGATGATTACGAGTGTACGAGATAATTAATGTTGAATCTTGTATTCACGGGTCTTCTGACATTCCCCTCAATTGTTGAGTAAAAGCAGTAAATTACTTACAGGAGTCTGCATTTGTAGCATTCCCGATTCTTGTCGAGCATGTTGAATCTTCTGTGTCGAGAGGCTTGGTGAAGATGTCGGCCCGGTGAACGTCTGTATGAACCTTTTCAGCGAACATCCTTGTTCTCGGCGTGATTCTGATAAAATGATGCTTCATGTTGATATGCTTAGTGCGCGAGTGCGAGCGAGTTGTGCGTGATTGCAATTGCACTCGTGCTATCACACATGATTGGAGTCTCTCTAGCATCGATTCCATAGTCGGCGATTGTTCTTGCATCCAAGGATGCGCATACGGCACTACCGGCTGACATAGTACTCTGATTCAGCCGTGGAAAGAGAGTTAGCCAATTGCTTCTTACTGAACCAAGAAACGAGTCTAGGTCCGAGAAAGTGACAAGTTCCACTTGTACTCTTCCTATCTAGCTTGCAGCCTCCGAGATCCGAGTCGCTGTATCCAACTAAATCGAATCCGCCTTCCTTAGGATACCATAGTCCTGCATAGATTGTTCCTTTTAATGTACTTCAGGATTCGTTTAGCTGTATTGAAGTGTGATTCCTTAGGTGCAACTTGGTATCTCGCACACACTCCAACAACAAACTGGATATCGGGCCTGCTAGCCGTTAGGTACAGGAGCGAACCAATGAGCTTCCTGTAGAGTGATTGGTCAAATGGCTTTCCGGCTTCATCAGCACTAATTTGCACGGAAGTGCTCATGGGGGTTGGCGAGGATTTGGAATTGTTCATTCCAAATTTGTTGAGAAGCTCCTTGCTGTATTTCTCCTGGTTGATGAATATACCTGTAGGCAACTGCTTTACCTCCAAACCTAGGAAATAACTAAGTTCCCCCATCATACTCATTTCAAAATTAATTTGCATGAGATGAGAGAACCTTTGACATAGAGCAAGGTTAGTTGAACCAAAAATAATATCGTCGACATAGATTTGTACCATTAGAAGGTCATCACCTTCCTGTATCTTGAACAAGGTTTTGTCTACAGCACCTTTCTCAAATCCGTTGTTGGTTAGATACTGGGACAGGGTTTCGTACCAGGCTCTAGGGGCTTGTTTAAGTCCGTACAGCGCTTTCCTTAGCCTGTAAACTAGATCGATACCGTCTGTGTTGGCAAACCCTGGTGGTTGTTCAACATAAACTTCTTCTGCAAGATCTCCATTAAGGAAAGCACTCTTGACGTCCATTTGGTATACGATAAAACTCTTATGGGCGTCAAAGGCTAAAAATATCCTAATGGCTTCCAGTCTTGCTACAGGTGCGAAGGTTTCATCATAGTCGATTCCTTCTTCCTGACAATAGCCTTGTGCTACTAGTCTGGATTTGTTCCTAATGATAAGTCCATTTCGATCCTTTTTGTTTCGAAATACCCATTTGGTTCCTATAACCGATTGGTGTGTCGGTCTGGGTACAAGATACCATACATTGTTTCTTTCGAAACCGTTAAGCTCTTCTTCCATAGATGTTATCCAATGAGAATTGTTAAGAGCGTCTATGGTCGAAACAGGTTCGGACTGGGCTAAGAATACAACGATAGTGCACATATTGAGTCTCCTAAGTTCGGATTGAGATTTCCATTCAGGAAACTGTGAAACTTCAGCATTAGATTCTTCTTGTGCACAAAGTACATTTCCTTGTGTACTCTGTATTTTCATACGAGTAGAAACACCGGCATTAATGTTTCCAATGATCAGCTCTTGCGGGTGATCTCTCAACCAACTTCGGTCGGGTTCTAGATCAGGATCTCGTACTGTATCGAAAGATTCTGTGGATACAGCTTCAGCTTGTACAGCGTCAGCTTCATCCACATCGATTCTTACAGTTGCGGGGTTGATTTCTAGATCAACGACAGGTTCTATGGGTGTAGGTGGATCCAAGATAGATAGATGGTGAATGTCCTGAGTGATATCATCTACTCCTGTAGGGTCATGGTGTGGTTCGTCGAACATTACATGAACTGATTCCTCGATCGTCAGCTTCCTTTTATTAAAGATTCTGAAAGCTTTGCTGACGGAGGAGTATCCTACGAATATTCCTTCATCTGATTTTTCATCAAAGGTTCTAAGTTGGTCCTTCCCATTGTTCAATACATAACACCTGCATCCAAAAATGTGAAAATACGAAACTAATGGAGTTTTGTTATTCCATACCTCATATGCTGTTTTGTTGTGATGCTTGTTGACGATACAGCGGTTTTGAGTGTAGCACGCTGTATTGGTTGCTTCACCCCAGAAACGCTGTGGCAATTTGCTTGCGGCAATCATTGTCCTTGTTGCTTCTTTCAACGTCCTATTCTTTCGCTCGGCCACACCATTTTGTTGAGGTGTACGGGCAGCTGAGTATTTGTGATGTATTCCATTCTCCGAACAGTATTGCTCTATAAAGCGGTTAGTAAATTCAGTACCTCTGTCGGAACGAATGCACACGATACTTGATGCTTTTTCATTCTGCAACTTTCTCAGGAGCTCGGCAGCCTTGATGTTGTTTCCTTCTTCTTGCTAAGAAAGATCGTCCAAGCATACCTTGAATAATCATCAACAACAACCATGCAGTATTTCTTACCTCCCAAACTTACTTGGTCTACAGGACCGTAGAGATCCATGTGTAGCATTTCCAACACTCTTTGGGTTGAAAGGTAGGATTTGCTTTTCAGGGTTGACTTGATTTGCTTGCCTTTCTGGCATGGTCCGCAGACGCTGTCCTTCTTGAATGACACATCTGGCAAACCTCTAACCATACCCTGTCTTGAAAGCTTGTTGATCGTCTTGAAGTTGACGTGAGACATCCTCTTGTGCCATAGCCAGCTAAGATCTGCAGTGCCTTTGGCAACAAAACATGGAATTGAGAAGCTCATAGGCTTCCAGTCAGCAATGTACATATTACCTGATCACTTCTGTAAGCACAACTTCCTTGGTTTGGGTGTTCTTGACTCTACTGATCTATATAGAACTTCACCGAGGCTGTTTATCACAGGCGGCTAATACTAAGTAGATTATACTGTAAGCCCTCAACATATGCAACATCGGTGACCTTGAATTTCCCGACAAGTAGGTTTCCTTTCCCTCTTGTTCTTCCTTTAGACTTATCACCGAAGCAAACTTTTGGACCGCGACCTTCTACAAAATCAGATAGCTTGCTCCTATCTCCGGTCATGTGACGAGAGCATCCACTATCAAAGTACCAGGTATCCTCCTCTAGAATGTCCTGTAACAAAGAAATTAGGTAGATTTAGGTCCCCTTTGATTTTTGGGTCCATGTATGTTAGTTCCTTTAGGTACCCAAGCTTTCCTGGCAGCAATTGGTTTAATGTAGGACATACTCGGTACAGTGTTGCGATATCTACGGGGGGCATATCCGTAGTTGTTATAATCATGATAATTACTATGCATGTAAAATTCAGGGTTATTATTATTGTTCCAGTACGAGTGCCGTCTAGGAGGTGGAGCCATTTTCTTAGGCCTAACGACTTGTCTTACGGGTCTCCAGTTGGATTCCCAATCTTGTTGTTGATACCGAATGGCATCTGCTGTCTTGAGGGATAACGGGGCTCCTGTATCCAATACCTCGCGGCTGACTGATCGTCTTGCCGTGCGGGCCTTTGGTGATTGGATACCGCCTTCTTTACGAATGACTGCCGGCGTTTATGATATGCTTGTGGAGCATCTTTGTTAGTACGCCTTACGAGTGGTATTGGTTCCACTGTCTCGAATAGTAGAGTTGCGGGCGGAATTGCGGCCTTCGGTTTTCTCGATACGAGTTCCTTTATGGGACTAGGGGTATCTTCCGATTCTGGAATGTGTTCCACACTCTTGACGAACACCGTACTAGTTTTCCCTTTGTTCGAACATGAGCCGTATCCTAAGCCACTTTTATCATGAGCATGTTGCCCGGTGCTCGAATTTCTTCCATTCTTTTGGACGATTTTTCAAAAGACTTGAGAATGGTCTCAAGTTCGGTTTCGCTTTTCGAGTTGTGATTTTGGTTTGTAATAGAACCAAATCATTTGTCTTGCTCTCATTGTGGGTTTTAACCTCATTTAGTTCATGAGCAAGTTGATGATTGCTCTCCATGAGTTTTTCAAAATCGACCTTCTTTGGTTTCACAATCAAGAGACATATTTTCATAGTTTATTTTCAAGAAGTCATTCTCATCTTTCAGCTCTAAATTTGTTAATTGAAGTGTATATTCTCGATTTTAGAGTCTCATGGGCCTTTTGAATGTTTTTAAACTCATTCATCATATTTTGAAAGTATGAGATGCATTAGATGGAATAGCCGAGGTTGAACTTACCTCATCGTCATTGTCTTCACCTTACGGAACATCTTTGGCCATAAAGCACATGTATGCTTTATCATCGAACTCATCGTCGGATGAATCACTTTCGATGACCACTGAAGACATTCTGTGATTTGGATGGTGTGGGGAGGCTTCGATTCTCCAATCGGTGCCTTGAGCTTGTCTTTCCAAGCACGTATTGTTTCATCTCTCTCTTGTTGCTGGCCGTCAGGCAATCTTTGGACTTTGGGATGAGGACATTTGTCTGCATAATGGCACAGTTTCCTATGATTATAGCACAGGTTAGCATCACCGGATGATGTTTCGGTACATACCTTGTTGACAGGTTTGGGCCTGTAGGGAGTCTTTCCAGACTGTTTGATGAACTTTTTGAATTTATGCATTAGAAGCGCCATTTCATCTTGGGATAGGATGTCGTCATCATTGTCAGCATTCTTGTGACCGGGCTTTGACGAGCTAGGCATGCTGTGTCGACGGTTCGATACAGCGGCGAGAGCTGTGACCTTGGAAGGAGATTCTTCAGCTTTCTCTCTTCTGTCAATATCATACTCAAAAGCTTTGAGGTCAGAGAAGAGATCAAAAGTGGATATTTCATTAAGATTACAAGATACATGCATAGCTGTGGTCTTAATGTCCCATCGGGCTGGGAGAGATCTGAAAATTTTTAAGTTCCTCTCCTTTTGGGTGTAAATTTTGCCCAACGCTTCAAGTTCACCAACAATACCAGTAAATCTGAGGTTAAGTTCCTCAAGTGTTTCCGTTGGTTTCATTTCAAAAGATTCAAATTGCTGAGTAAGTTTTGAAATCTTGCTTTCTTTTGAGAGCTCAGTTCCCTCACAAATTAACTTGAGTTTATCCTGATTTCTTTGCCGTTTTGCAGCTCTTTACCTTTGAGAACGTGCCTTTGTCAAGAGTGACAAATAACGCGTTCTTAGCCACGTTGTCGAGATTGGCTCGCTTCCTTTCATCTGTTGTCCATTGCTCGCGTTCTTTCTCGAGCATTTCAGCATGGGCTTAGCCCTCAATCCTTGCGGCTGGATTGACCTTCATGATCTTGATAGGACCATCCTGTATAACAAAAATCATCTCTTCGTGCATTGCTGCAAGATGAGCTTCCATTCTAATTCTCCAGTCGTCAAATTCGTTAATAGAGAACATAGGGGCTTTGTTAATCATAGAAGTATCCATACTGATAATATAGGAATGAAAGAGACTGTTTTGAAAATAAGTGATTTGAATCTGATTCGGTAAAAAAGAAATACGACTGATTCTTTTTAGAATCAACCGCTCCTATACCACTTGTTGGCCACTAAGTATACTGGATATAGTTTGGAAAATAGTTTGAACAACAAACTGTACGGATTCTAAATCTGAGTGCGTCGCGGAAGTCTTGGATACAGTAGGTTGCTGTGGATACAGCAACTAAGTGTATATTGTATACTTAATATATCACAGTAATTTAAAACAGTAAAAGCTGAAGGTAAGTAACACAGTAATTAAAGTGGTTCGAGGTAAACCCCTCTACGTCCACTGGTCCTCCACACAGGAGTAAAAAGTTTATTATAATTACTGCGTACACAACTACGTAATTATAATCAAACCTATCCTTGTATCGTTCACACAGATTGATACAAAGAATGTCGCTTTCAACCGTTCACACAGATTGGTTAAAGCTTCCTTCTTGACTAGCTTCTTCACACACAGTTCCAAAGCTTCGTCCTTATTCGTCCCACACAGGTCAGAATAACTTGTTGAGTTCACACAGAGCTCAGTTTTTACACAGAGGTAAAAGGTAGGTAACCAGGTAAGAATAGCAGCTTTGAATATGAAGTCCTTGAGCTGATGATGGCTGTTCTTGATGTTGAGCACTGTATATCTCTTTCGTTCTTAATTGCAGTATGCTTTGGAGATATGTTTGCTCTGATGATAACTTTTGATAGCTTGAGAGTTAGGTTACTGGGTAACTGATCTTCAATGTCTTCATAGGATATATATATAGTCTCTGAAGAAAGTATCCGTTGAGATGTATCCGTTTGAATAAGATTTCGTTTCAACGGGATTATGACACGATCCAGATTTCGCGGGATTCTGAAGATCTGAAGACTGGCAGTATTTAAATACCTTATCCTTGAGTATTTAAATACTTCTTTATTCAACGGGACTTGACTTCTGTTCTTTCTTTGTCCTGTTGTGAGCTGTATGGAAGATAACTGTATTTTGGGTTTTGAGACAGTTTCCATACTTGGTCTTTTTACAAGTCTTCTTGCTGTACTGAAGAGCTTCACTATATGCTGATTCGAGGCAGGTATTCGATACAGGATAAAGCCTAAAGCCTCGATACAGTTTCCTATACTGTATTCGGATTGGCATATATGTCAAAACCTCTTTATCAAATAACATTCGATACAGGGATCGGGTATCCCGGCTGTTTCGATACAGGGTCTTTGTTTTCCCAACAGTGCATAATCAAATATGTAAACCAAAACAACACACACATCATAATCATCACAACAACTCAACAATAACCAACCATGCCCGGCACAAACTTAGATAATTACACATCTTTCAAAATTCCACAATGTTAATTAAGTGAAGGTATTATCGTTACCGTCAATCGTTCATAATAATCAATTCATACGAAGCATATTCGTTAAGATAAATCAATTCATCATAACCATAACACAACGTCCCTATTCACAAGACACAATTCGTATAGTAAAATACTTGACTTAATAACCGTTACCGAATACTCCGAAGAACACAGTTCGACCGGAAAGCTCGGACCCCAAGGAAGGCAATGAACGAAAGGGTTCCTACTCGAGTTCTTCACGAGGAATCTGACCCTAACATCATACCATAAATAAATTAACAAACGAACGAGGAAGAATAATCGTAGAACGCTCGAATCCTCTTTGTGACATTTTATCAAACACCTTCAAGGCGTCGATAAGATACTCAATAAAATGACAAATCCATGGCAATCCAACCGTAGAATAACAAGGAATTCGATATAATATAGCTTAACAATCATCAATCCATCACTATTCTGAGTTAAAACGGATCAAACGGACAAATCGAACAAAATACCCAAAACTAGATTTTATGAAAACTTACCCTGATTCGGCCGATCGGAGCAAGTTATGGAATGATTAAATGATGTTATGGACTCATGAACTTCATGGATTGGTAGTTGAACAACATGTCTTCGACTCCTCCAGGATTCCAGCCGTGGACAGGAAGAAAGAAATGATAAAAAACGAGTGAAACCCGACTGCTCTGCCATATTTATACACCTGCCGAACACGGCGCAGAAAACGGCCCACACCAGCGCCATGTGTCTCGGCCGTATCCGACACGGCGCAAATCTTGCGCGGGTTTTCGGCCGTGTCTCGGCAGGCTTGCTGGTCCTGGCCAACCCGGCGCAAGACACGGCGCTCGGCAGCGCCGTTTCTAGGGCCGTTTCGCACAGGTCCGGCCAGCCACCTCCAGACATAAACCGAAAATTACGACCGAACCATAACGACGATCCAAACAACCCCGAAACCCAAAACTGAATACGAATCGGATATTCTGTTACGAAGTACTCGCAAAGACAAATTAGAGCATTAAGAGAACACACGATTATGACCACCCGAAGGCTAGAAATTCGACAACGGAAGGTAATTACCCCAAACTTTGGGAAATTACCAAAATGGCCCAAAACATCCGAAAATCACGATACGTGATCGAATAACCAAACCAAAGTTCACAACACATCTAACAAAGTTAAACGGACTTACGGGAAACTCGAAACAGTAATTTCGAACGAGATTCACAAGAATCGAACTCGAGTGCGGAAAAGTCGATAAGAAACACGGAACTCAACAAAACAATACCGAAACGAACTCGGATGACAAAAAGTGCAGAATTAATCATTCTCAGAATGATGAAACGGTCCCAAGCGAGTCGTCGAAACGGACCTCCGCCGAAAAAGGGAAAATTACCAGAAATCGAAATTGCGGATATTACATACTACCCTCCTTAAAAGAAGTTTCGTCCCGCAACTTAAAACAAGTAGGGAGAAGCAATAACCCGACAGGAAAATTCAACGAGATACACAAGAAACGCGTAACTTTTGCCCATTGGCGAAACGTTACAAGCAACGCAAAAGGATATACAGCGTGAAAACACGCCCCACGACGACTAACGCAACGCCACCGACTATGATTCAAAAATACAACGAGTAATTAACAACACATCACATGCACACATTTAATCAAAGAAACGCACGCGACAACAAGTCGCACCCGACCACAACGACTATACGATAGAAACAAATAGAGTATCACGATAGAAATCACTCCGATTCTCATCAACAAGAAAATGTCCGACGTCAAAACACAAACAATTCAAGATAACAGAAAACGAGAATACCGGATATTACATTCTATCATACTAAAAATAAGTTTCGTCCCGAAACTTAAACTAAGGTTATCACAGTGATACGAAATAAAATATAACGACACATACTAAAATACCATGCTCATGACCCCGCGGTCCACTGACACGCCTCCGTAGGTTCAACAACTAAACGGGAACTTACACAAAACAAAATATCATTCAACAAGTTCCAAACGTAAAAGCGTCACAAAATACATCTCTACACGAGAAACAATCCGTGAAGCGAGTACCAAAAACACCATCACTGGGCCCTCCAGAAGTAGGAATGGAATTTCGGTCCCTTATCATCTCGGCAACAATCTCCCAGTACTGAACTCGATGCCCCTCGTGTCCACAATTATAACAAGTTACTGGCGGTTTCTTACAATGCGCGCATTCATGGCCTAGAACGTTACAGTTGAAACACCTCGGAGCATTACCAGAACTCAAAGACACCTGCTTTGGTCTTTTAGGTTCCACAGTTGACCGAAAAGGTCCCATACTCGACTGATACAAGGGTTGAGGTGTGGGAATCCCAATTCCCTCACTTCTCGATGCGTCATGAGAGATATTCTGCTTCTTCGCTACCGGTACGGACTCGGTAGACATTATAGCCATCTCAAAAGCCAAGGCTCGATCCTGATAGTCCTTCAAGGTTGTACGCATAAAAAGAGCCATACACTTCTGAATCTGAGGTTTCATACGCATATCGAAATAACGGACCTTATCTGCCTCACTTTTCACCTGATCCCGAACATAACACAGCTGTCGATTATAATCGACTATCGCCTGGGATATCGACACGTCTCGGGGCGTAGCCGAGAAAAACTCGACAATCCTACGCTCTTTAACAGGCGGCGGACAATACTCGGCCTCCATGGCAGTTTTGAATTCAGTCCAAGTAGCGGTACGATCACTAGGCGCTACGGCCTCCCACCAGTCTGCAGCTTCCCTGTCGAGTAGGTATTGAGCAATAGGCACTCTTCTCTCATCAGGGTAAGCTACAACATCAAATGTTCTGTCCAACTGGAAGAGCCAGTTCTCCCAGCCTAACGAGTTCGAAGAACCTGCAAAACGGGGCGGGTGCATTCTCATCACATCTTGTAACCACTTACTAGCTCCCTTATCTTCATCCGGAATCCCGTCTTGGTGTACGGTATGATTCATATGCGCCAACTGGTCAGCCACCTGACGAAGGATGGTGACGGCGCCAATGTCAACATTACCTCTGGATGATTGCTGCTGATCAAGACCACGACTACGACCACGTCCTCGGCCTCGACCTCTCGGCATACTGGACGGACGACCAATCAGAATAACACATCCAAACAAAAATCACAACGTCAAGATAAGACAATAAATAACAGCACGTTAAAACATCAACTCCAAGTCATCGCACAAGTGCACGAACTAATACTGTAATTTTAGAACTTCATTCAAAAATAATTCACACAGAGATGTTTGGATTTTACCAAATCAAACACGGTCAAAACCACACACGTATCGTAGGGATCAAACACTAACTACAAAATAAAATGTTTCCGGGGTATTATTCAAATGATAACATTTTAAAATTCTCAAGTTTGAAAAATATTTGGTGAAAATAAATTTTTGAAAACACTTTTAATACCTCGGCCGTTTAATCAAAACCATGTATCTCATTATCAAAATTGTTTTGATTGAAGCTATTTGCAAAACAACACGTTGAGGCTTCAATCTTTTCGCTAGACGATATCGTCAAAATGACCTTATCAATATATCATTATCTTTACTAGTGTTATACAGGGTAACAACATGTTACCACGCCATCCATCACGAATATATTAACAGGGATTAAATAATCAATAAAAGAAGCACAGATACAACTGTAACAACGAATTACTACTGAGTCAGTCAAAAGTTTATGGCCGTAAAAACATGCAATTTACGGCCATAACATCTCTGATCTTTCGGCCGTAATGGAAAACATCTTACGGCCGTAACAACTAGCTGCAGGACTGCAGAATTGTCACAGCAGCCCCCAACAGGGCTCCGAGAGTTAGGGAACGATACCTAACAACGTATCCCAACATTTAGAAAACACTGAAACATTCTCCGGCGAGCACAACAACACCACAAACTTATCGCAACCACTTAGCCCCAACACGTCAACATATAAAGTTTAAAATTCCGAAAACCAAAAATCATTTTGCAAAATAAAAATTTTCCAAAATCCTTCCGTTCATAACAAAAATGATGGTAATATTTTACAATGTCCGAAATACTTCAAAACATATTTTCCAGTTACCATCTTATGGTGTCATTTGAAAATACACGACCAATTTGTCAAAATTTAACCGATTTTAAAATCCATATAAACCGTGGCTTTAACCGCACCATCAGAATATTTAAACAATAGCAAACAATTTCCACAAAAATGTCCATACTCGTAAAAGTCCTCCAGGAAAACATTCCAAAACCTACCTGTAGCGGCATAAACATAACAACATAAAAATAATCAAACTAAAAATCACATGTCTAAACGGCAAACAGGATGGCCAATTCAATCACATACATCTCATGGCATCACGTTTAAACATGCGACAAAACCATTCATCGGAGTCTCTCATGAACTCTACCGTGAAACCCATCAAGGTTCACAACTTTCACACCATACCAACCCACATGGTGGTTCAAGGGCCAAACATCAATACATCCAGTTCTATACATATACAACGTATCCAAGTATCGAATACAACTTCATTACACAACACCGCGTAAATAAAATTATGCACCACAAATATCACACATAAATGAAATCATGAACACAGATATTATGCATAAAAGAGGAGACTTACCTCCACAGGCCGCACGGAGATGACGGTCGCCCATGATACTAATCTCATCTGACAACATATCCAACGCGTTGTGACTACGCACAACTCAACTTGTCACTTGATGACTCGAACGACAAGACAACACATTACTCGACAAATCACGACTCGACTCGACCCGACAGCCTAGGTTTCCGCAACCTAAGCTCTAATAGCATAAATGTAACATCCCCAAAACCATATGGGAATATTACACGCCGTAGACCCCTTTTTACGAGAATCTACGAGGCTAAACCTTACAAAACGACCAAATGTTTGCCCAGCCAGGGTCAAACAATTAAATAATACAGACCGTTGAGGTTACTTACACAAAATTACGCTAACTGATGAGGTCACACAACTCCATCAATAGACTGACTAAAATAACATTACCCACAAGGGGGTCGAAACACAATACAGCGGAAGACTGTAATCAACTCTGACAACAAAACAAAAATCAAAACAACTCTCAACTCTTGATTAGTATCGCAGCTCGTCATCCACTTGTGCCGATCCGTGATCGCTCCCCGAACTCGCATGTACCGGATGCAAGCAGACATCCACCCCCCGATTACTCGGGGGTTAGTAAAACTCCACTGTTTTACTAGTGCAAGTATAATACGATACGAAATGCAACAAGTAAATAGCAACTACGAATTTAATACGGAAATCAATTATCAAATGTTCCCGAGAAGTTTTAAAATTTCGAACTCAAGCAAGAGATATTTGAAAAAGAACTCATAATATAGGGGATTTTTGAAGTAGAAATTCTTTTGGACCTCGAGTCCCAATTTACAAAACCGTTTCGTAAACATTAGGGCCTTAGCCCGATTCTCGTTTCAAAACACACTAGATAAGATATCATTATGAGTCCGAGACCCGTATTTAAATTATTACCCAAACAATCACTGTTATATGATCGTTGTTCGTACACATCATGTACCGAACTCCGGAGGCCTCGACGGACCTTACCCGGACCACACACACTGTTCGTACACATCATGTACCGAACTCCGGAGGCCTCGAAGGACCCTACCCGGCCACAAACGTCATTCGTACACATCATGTACCGAACTCCAAAGGCCTCGTCAGACCCTACCTGGATCACACACCTTGTCCGTACACATCTTGTACCGAACTCCAGAGGCCTCGTCAGACCCTACCTGGATCACACACCTTGTTCGTACACATCATGTACCGAACTCCAGAGGCCTCGTCAGACCCTACCTGGAACACACACACATCGACACGACACAATTCATAATCATCAACTGTCAAGCCATTCCACATTACACCGAGGTGCATAATCAAGTATGTAAACCAAAACAACACACACATCATAATCATCACAACAACTCAACATGACCTACCACGCCCGGCACAAACTTAGATGATTACACATCCATCAAAATTCCACAATATTAATTAAGTGAAGGTTTTATCGTTACCGTCAATCGTTCATAATAATCAATTCATACGAAGCATATTCGCTAAGATAAATCAATTAATCATAACCATAACACAAGGTCCCTATTCACAAGACAAAATTCGTATAGTAAAATACTTGCCTTAATAACCGTTACCGAATACTCCGAAGAACACGGTTCGACCGGGAAGCTCGGACCCCAAGGAAGGCAACGAACGAAAGGGTTCCGACTCGAGTTCTTCGCGAGGAATCTGACCCTAACATCATACCATAAATAAATTAACAAACGAACGAGGAAGAATAATCGTAGAACGCTCGAATCCTCTTTGTGACATTTTATCGAACACCTTCAAGGCGTCGATAAGATACTCAATAAAACGACAAATCCATGGCAATCTAACCGTGGAATAAAAAGGAATTCGATATAATATAGCTTAACAATCATCAATCCATCACTATTCTGAGTTAAAACGGATCAAACGGACAAATCTAACAAAATCCCCAAAACTAGATTTTAAGAAAACTTACCCTGATTCGGCCAATCGGAGCAAGTATGGAATGATTAAACGATGTTATGGACTCAGGAACTTCATGGATTGGTAGTTGAACAACATGTCTTCGACTCCTCCAGGATTCCAGCCATGGACAGGAAGAAAGAAATTAGAAAAAATGAGTGAAACCCGACTGCTCTGCCATATTTATACACCTGCCGAACACGACGCAGAAAACGGCCCACACCAGCGCCGTGTGTCTTGGCCGTATCCGACACGGCGCATCACCCGGCGCAAATCTTGCGTGGGTTCTCGGTCGTGTCTCGGCAGGCTTGCTGGTCCTGGCCAACCCGGCGCAAGACACGGCGCTCGGCAGCGCCATTTCCAGGGCCGTTTCGCACAGGTCCGGCCAGCCACCTCTAGACACAAACCGAAAATTACGACCGAACTACAACGACGATCCGAACGACCCCGAAACCCGAACCTGAATACGAATCAGAGATTCAGTTACGAAGTACTCGCAAAGACCAATTCGAGCACTAAGAGAACACACGATTCCGACCACCCGAAGGCTCGAAATTCGACAATGTAAGGTAATTACCCCAAACTTTGAGAAATTACGAAAATGGCCCAAAACGTCCGAAAATCACGATACGTGATCGAATAACCAAACCGAAGTTCACAACACGTCTAACAAAGTTAAACGGACTTACTGGAAACTCGAAACAGTAATTTCGAACGAGATTCACAAGAATCGAACTCGAGTGCTGAAAAGTCGTTAAGAAACACGGAACTCAACAAAACAATACCAAAACGAACTCGGATGACAAAAAGTGCAGAATTAATCATTCTCAGAATGATGAAACAGTCCTAGGCGTGTTGTCGAAACGGACCTCCGCAAAAAAAAAACAAAATTACCAGAAATCGAAATTGTGGATATTACACCATAAAGTGCTTTGAAAGGTGCCATATTGATCGATGCATGTCAACTATTATTATAGGTAAACTCGATCAACGGCAAATGAAGTTCCTAATCACTGCTCCAGTCTAGGGAACAAGCCCACAAAAAATCCTCTAACGTCTGAATCATATGCTCGGTTTGACTGTCTGACTGCCGATGAAAAGACGTACTCAACCTCAACTCGGTACCCAAGGCCTGATAGATCGCCTGCCAGATATGTGACACAAAATGGCAATCCCAATCAAAAATAATAGTTTTAGGTGTAATCTCACAATATCTGCCATAAATGTTTGAGCCAGCCTCTCTGATCCCCAAGTATCTCTAATACCAAGGGAGTGTGCCAATTTAGTCAATCAATCGACAATCACCTAAATCATATTCATCCCAATTTTAGTCCTTGGCTTCCCAGAGATAAAGTCCATGGAGATGTCTTCCCATTTCCACTCGGGAATGGGAAATAGCTTCAACAACCCTGCTGGTCGTTGATGCTCGATCTTGACTTATTGACAAGTTAAACACCGAAATACGAACTCTGTGACGTCCTTCTTCATATTATTCTAGCAAAAATTCCACTTCAAATCTTTGTACATCTTTACATGTTCCATGATATATTAAGTAAGGCGTAGCATGGGCCTCTCGAGGTATTCTTTGTCTCAACTCTAAATCATTCGGAACACAAAGTCTGCCCTGGAATCTAAAAATAATGTCCTCATGGACCATAAAACTAAGGGATTTCACTTTAGTTACATCTTCCTTTAGTTTAGTAATCATCGGGTCACTCCACTGCTTCCATTTGATGTTATCAACCAAGGAAGAAATAATTTCTGAAGCCAAACTTCTATTCCCTGTTTGATCAATTCTTGTTAAATCTTTGCTTGACATGTAAGGACCTCAAGCATCTAAAGTGATGTCAGTTTTCGACTCAACGCATCTGCGACGACATTGGCATTTCCGGGATGGTATAGAATTTCTCAGTCGTAATCTTTAATCAATTCCAACCAACAGTGTTGCCTCATATTCAACTCTTTCTAATTGAGAATGTACTTCAAATTCTTGTGATGAGTATAGATCCGACACGAGGAGCCATACAAATAATTCCACCAAATCTTTAGTACGAAAACGACTAATGCCAACTTCAATTCATGAGTAGGATAATTCATCTCACACGACTTCAATTGTCGTGATGCAAATGATATCGTATTATCGTGCTGAATAAGCAGACACCCGAGTCCCTATCCTGAAGCGTCACTATATACTGTAAACGCCTCGTTACCTTGAGGTAAAGCCAAAATCGTTGCTATTGTCAAACACATCTTTAGTACATCAAAGCTCTACTGTCTCTCGACAGTCCAAACACACTTTTACGTCTTATGGAGTAACTATGTAAGCGGTCGAGCGAGTTTAGAGAACCTCTCAAAAAATTGACGATAGTACCCCACAAAACCCAAAAAGCTATGAACTTCCTTTATATTTTTAGGCGGTGCCCAATATAATACTGGATCAGTCTTCTGCGGGTCCATACGAACTCCTTCGACCGAGATCACATGGTCGAGAAATATAACTTCCTTCAGCCAGAACTCACATTTTGAGAACTTCGAATTTAGGTGCTGAGCTCTCAGAATGTCTAATACTAAACGCAAGTATTAGGTATGCTCCTCATCATCCCGAGAACAAATCAAAATATCATTAATGAAAACAACCACACATCTATCAAGGTACTCTATAAATATATTGTTCATCAACTGTAAGAACACTGCTAGCATATTGGTCAGTCCGGAAGGCATGACCACAAACTCATAATGTCCACATCTCATTCGAAAAGCAATCTTCGGTACGTCAGACTCTTTCACTCGAAGCTGATAGTATCCCGATCTCAAACCAATCTTTGAGAATACTGTAGCTCCCTACAACTGATCGAGCAAATCATCTATACGAGGTAACGGATACTTGTTCTTGATGGTCACCTTGTTTACCTCGCGGTAATCAGTGCATAAACACAATGAACCATCCTTATTCTTTGCAAGTAGGACCGGTGCTCTGCAAGGCGAATCGCTCAGTCTAGTGTACCCCTTCTCCAACAACTCTCCAACTGATTCTTCAATTCATGCATTTATGAAGGTGCCATGCGATAAGGCGCCTTAGAAATCAGAGCCGCATCAGGCTCTAAATCAACAAAAAATTATATCTCTTGATCATTTGGAAAAACATTTGTATAACATCCGCTCGGCGCATCTCGCAAACTCATGGATGTGCCGAACCAACACTAGAATATCACCCCTTACGGGATGACTCCATCCCCGGCCTCTGCCATAACTCTGTTGTGGCTGGCTAGCTGACTGCTGCTGATTTACACTCGAGTGCCTGAATACTAGGGTCGAAGCAAGGGTATCAATGGTCTTATCCCCTCCACTACAGTAAATCACCCTATGACCCATCTGGCCGCAAGTGTTACATCTCAGAGGTAGAAAATGGCACTCGAGGTTGATTTGACCAGTACGGTTACCATTAAAGCATGTCACCTCGTGAGTTGAGGTATCCGGAGCAGAACAAAAACTCTTTCCACCCTTAAAAGAACTCGACGGCTGTCTGATAGAACAGTTAGACGACTAAGGTCTTTGAAAGTTGCCACCCTTACTGCGAGAATAGTTATCGGTGGTCTTCTGCTTCTTCGGCTCAGTAGTGGTATCAACATTAGAACATAACATATCATACGCCATAGCCTTGTATTGGTACTATTTCAGGGTAGTGCAAGCAAACTCGCCCATGTAGCACTGTATACCATATTTATCCGTAGGTCGAAATGATGGACCTCATCACCCTCATATCGCACCTGATTGTTCACGTGAATCAGCTGTTGATTGTATTCTACTATCGCTTGAGAGACTGGAATGTCCTTCGGTTTAGCTTTGAAAAAGGACCGGGTCCTGCTTTCTTTTATTGAGACAAGGATAAAACTTGGCCTACACCAAATTCTCGAATTCATCCCATGAAGCAGCATGATCCTGTGGTTTAACAGCTTTCCACCAAGTTGTGGCTTCCTTAGCAAGAAAATACTGAGAAATAGGTACCTTCCTCATGTCCAGACATCCAATAGCTCAAATACTTTCTCTAACTCAAAAATCCAACTCTCCAAACCAGCTGGGTCGGTGGCACCACTGAACTGTGGAGGATGCATACGGACCACATCCTAGAGTAATGCATCCATCGTCGGGTTATGATTGTTCAGATGAACGGCTTGGGTCAGGAGAGCCATTTGATTTGCCACTTGTTGAAGAATGTTCGCAACACCGACATTCACATTATTCCCTTAACCAACTGACTGGTCCTGATGACCATCGGTACCTGGATGCACCGAGTTTGATAAGGTAGGGGTAGCCGAACCCTCATCAGAACTGAAGGAAATAGCTGCCCTACTGGCTGTGCCACGTCCTCGCCCGCGTCCGCGAACGTGTCCCCGTCCTCTATCAGTAGACATTATAAGGAACACGTATATAATACATGAGTACAGTTCAAATCGTACGTCATCGAGGTGACCGATTACCAAAAATACGAATTTGAGGCGAAGCGGTTAAGAAAATAAAAGAAGTGTAAAAGGACTTACAAGTAACAGTCATACCGAGATGATGGCAACATAGTGATGTTGTATACAATTGATGACTCAATTTGACCCAAAGAGACCGACAACCTAGGTATCCATAAACCTAAGCTCTGATACCATATTCTATAACACCCCCAAGATATTTAAGGTATATTAAAGCATTGTGAGCTCCTCTGTGGGACCTATAAGGCTATATATACATGTAACCATGAATTTTGACCGAGGAATTCTATACATAAAACAATCAAAATGTAATACGTCCAAAGTAATATTCAGAATCAATGGACCAAAGTTAAGTGGGATCAAAACCCATGAAGCGAAAGTAGAACAAAAAGAATAATATCCGGTAGTACTCGAGTACTCAAAATCATTCAATGTACAACATCTCGAATGGAATAATATAGAGAATAGCATGACACAACATCAATCTTGCCCATTATCTTCATACCGACCTGGAACCCGCCCAAATGATCTCTTGGAACCTGAAATACATGAAACAAATTTCCCCTGAAAGGGGTTAGTCGTGGAATAGCTAGTGCAAGAATGTAGAATATGAAACACAATATTTATTGAACGATAAAGTAAGCATAACCTCATTTCATCAAACTCAAGGATAGTATTCCAAAATAACTAAATCTCATATCATTTCTCATTTCGAATATATACCTGATTAAGCATGGATCGCACCAGATGCAACGAGCCCTCAGAGGCCCCATCGGACCGTCCTGGAGTGGTTAATCCAAAGATGTTCGTGGTTCACACCAGAAGCAACGAACCTCATAGGACCTTAAGACCGTCTCAAAGTAAACATATAATCATACACATCACATACACTTTACTTTCAACGTCAAGAAAATACAATCATAAACATATACTTGCCTTTGAGACATAGTCGAGTCAAGAAAAGTGGTATACAGGCTTGGTTGGTCCAGAAACGCACTTAGGCCCTAAATGATTCGTTAGAATTACGATAATCAAGAATCAATACTCCACTCATATGAAGGAATTCACGAAACCCCACATATGATTTGCCCGATTACAAAATCATACACATAGGAGTTGGGAACCACCCAAAGCCCCTCAAATTCGCAACATATACGAATGTAGGGCATGAAATCGTATGGGTGACGCATACACATGTAATATTGATTATAAACTCAAGGTTTCTATGATCAAAAATGACAAAACAATCGGAAAAAACCCCCAAAACTACCAAAACTAGGGTCTTCAAGGAATTTACCTCAATTCGAAGGAGAAGAGATGGATAGGTGATGATTAAATCACGTTAGAAGATCAAGAATGTTGATGATTGATGATCTCTTGACAAAGTTTCGCCTTGGAATTTCCTAAATTGCCGGACAGAAAGAGAGGAGATGATAAATGAGCTCAAAACCCGACTGTCACGTTTATATACTGGCAGAGATGCACGACCAGACACGCACGACCAATAGCTTGTGCGTGACTCGTGCGTCAGCTCAGTATGCTTAACAAAACAGTTATGCACGACCTAATCTACTCATGCATCAGTCCGTGTGTTTGGTCGTACGAAATCCACTGCCCAATTCCTGTTGTGGCACACGAGCAGCAACTCGTGTGTCAGCTCGTGCTTACCTGCCAGGTGTAAAAAGTGCAGCAGCTAGCTGTTAATCTATGCGGTGTCTCGTCCCCTCGATTGTATACACTCGCACCAAAGCTAACATGCCACAGAGCTACATAGAGTCTTCAAATACAAAGTCGAGCATAAAACAAACACACGGTTCCGACCACCCGAAGGTAAAAAAAAATGAATGCGAAAATACACACCCAAAACTTATAGAAAATTATAAAATGGCCCAAAACGTCTGGAAAATACGATTCGAGATCGAACAGTAATACCAAGACTAACAACACATCTGAAAAGAGTAAATAAACTTATAGGGTCAATGAAGCGACATTTCTGAACAAGATTTACGACAATTGGACCAAAGCACGATAAAGTCACAATGATACATGGATTCAACTAAAACCGTCCCGAAACTCGTTCAATTGGCAAAAAGTGCAGAAAAAGATAGTTTCAAAATATCGATGCGATTACAGGAGAGTCACCACAAGCAAAAAAGTACCAAAAATGAAAATTATTAAAAGTAGAAAAATACGGATATTACACCCCATCGAACATCCATAGGTAGATAATACAACCTTTCTCACTCTATGCATGGTTAGATGATTATCTGTGTTCCGCCCCTCAAGGTACGAAACTCTATAAGCTCCATCGGAAATCCCTAGGTGGATAATCTTAGCTCAACAATCATTTCCAAAACACTCGATGATTATCCGTCTTTCGCCCCTCAAGGTACGAAGCCCTATACACCCCGTCGGACGTCCCTTGGTGGATAATCTCAAGTTCGTGATCCGCCCCTCAAGGTACGAATTCCCAGACACCCTATCAGACATCCCCAGGTGAACATCACAATATTTCCCACTCATATGCACAATCAACATCACAACAACTATCATGAAAAATATACATCAGAAAATACACAAACAACATCACGACAAGCATCACAACAATACACAATAAGCACACCATATATCCATCGATCCACAACATGGTATAATACACATCCAAGTGTATAACCATCCAACATAATCGTCACAACCAATACAAATTCATAACAAGAAATATACAAAAGCAACATCAACCCAACGAGACATCTATAACGAGTAAATCACATAAACCACATTCAATGAGAATGAACATACCATAACATAATCAAATACACAACTTCAATTCACAATGTATAGATATATAGACAAGATACTTGCCTCGATAGTCGACATGCGAATACCTCGACAAACTCGGCTTATCGAAAAGCCTTAGAAACCTGCAACATTGGCAATAAAACAAAAACAATACAATCAATACGAGAATAACAACCATAAACGACGTAAAACACGCCCAATAACCAAAGAAAAACTCATTAAAATATTTAATCAAACATCAAATATTTAAGGTTCGTCAAGAACATATAAATCACGATCCGAATTAAACGACGCTGAAAAATGGATATATAATATTTATAATATATTCAACAACACCGGATAACACTAAATGAAGCACCAAAATTGGATGAAAATGAATCCATAAGAGAAACCCCCAAAATAGACAAATAGGGATTTTCAAGAAAAAAATTTCTCAATTCGACGAAGAACAAAGGATTAGATGTTGATATGATCGTCAAAAACCTTCCAAAACACCCTTAGATGGAGTAAAATCGGCCAAGAATTTGAACCTTAGCCCGAAGCCGTTCGTCCGCCGCGAGAAGAATGAATGAAATGAAGAATAGGGTCAAAAACCCGACTTTCCCATTTTATACTTATGGAGAAGCACGACCGGTCATGCACGACCTACTATTTGTGAGTCTGTTCATGTTCGAAATCATCACCCAAAACATATAAGGATGCAAGAGCACGTGCTCGTGCGCTGGATCGTGTGTCTGGTCGTGTGTCCCTCACTACCCGAGCAATGGTATGTCGCATTAGCATCTGCTCGTGCGCTGCAAACAAAGGTTAGAATCGAGCCTGATATGGTTCCAAAAGATCCCCGAATGTAACCAATTCGAACGAAAGGGATACCACGAGCCAAGAACACCTTCTAAGAGGCAAAACGGCAACAGAATACAACATGTCGTATCACATACGCATGCACACGAATCTAGATGATCTATACAATGACAATTCACACTTGATGAATACCACAACATGGTACACCATACAATACGCAACAGAGAAATAACTCCAAATAATCGTCATCAAAAAATATCCGGCAAAAAATGAAAAATAGATCGAGGAAAATGGAGACGAAATTCTCGAATATTATAGTGACATGGCAAGTAGATTGCCCACGTCAGATCGGTTACTAACAAATAGGTTAAAGATGGAAAAATGAGTTAAATTAAGAGATCAATGACTGTTTGTGTCGTTTCTCATTAATAATTTGTAGTTGTCTTCCAAAATAACTCAAGGTTATGCAAGCTATAACCAGTTTCTAAAATATATTTTTCACTAAATATATACGCTCCGTCCTAAAACATCTAGCTTGTGATCTTCATGAGTCCAATGTAAGAATCCTTTGCTGGTGCAAAAGAAGAATCACTGGATTACTGGAACTACTTGCATACTTACAGTGCCCTCTCCAATCTCTGAGTATTTGTCATCAGGGCAGTATAGATATCTCATATCTTCATCTTGACGTGTGTCACATTTATTCTACTTCATTTATCTTCTTTGCCGCATTTTATTATTTTATTAAGACAAATGCTATATGCAACCCTTTGGGTTGCATATAAGAATTAATAATATATAAGATCTTAATGTGTTCCCAATAAAATACCAAATGTCCATTTGATTAATACATAAAATAAATGAAAAGTAAGAGTAAATTGTGTGAATATATTTCCCATCAAAACTGTCAAGCACAACCACTAATGCTACATGAATTGGCATCATTTGACTTGGTCTTTGATGCTGTTAATAGTATGCTCCTGCTACTCTTAGTGCAAATTAAGCTGCATATCAAAAGTAAGAAAAAGCCAATATAGGTAAGTACAACAAGTACGCTATTTATTTGCTTTTTTTTTTTTCACTTTTTTTTTGTTTGAAGAACTTTTTTTTAACTGTTTAGTTGGGAATATAGAATAGTAGTTGTATAATACATATATAGATATCATCCATCCACCGCCAAATAGGTATGCTACTTATTTGTTCTTTTTTTCTTTTTCCCTTCATTTTTTAAGAACTTCTAGTTGGGAATATAGAATAGTAGTTATAGATGATCGATTATATATTGATAGAGTAGTAACTAATACTTGTGTTCCACATATCGGCACCTCTTTTGTTTTACATCTGTCACTACTACAGAAATAGTATTTACTGACACTTAGTTTTTGACATTTTATCAAAAGTGTCAGTAACTTCAGATATTTGACTGAATTTTTGTTTTTAACATAATTGTGTCATGTAATACCCGAGAATTTTGTTCCGGAATCGTTGAGTTTTTGGGGTTTTATCGGAGTGTTATTGCCCTCATCATTGGAATTTTGTGCCTTGTTGGGTGTGTCTTGTTGTGACACGTGTTTGGAGGCGTTTCGGATCACTATGTGAGTTTTTGAGTTTTTGTGGTGTAGCGCACGCTAATGCTTGAGGCATAGCGCACGCTACTGCGTGGTGTTTAGCGCACGCTACTGAATGTGTAGCGCACGCTAACTGGCAGTCCAGAGGTGGTCCAGTAGCTACTGGACTGGGACTGGAGCTTTGTTAGCGCACGCTAAGGCCGATAGCTAGCGCACGCTATCGACTGATTAGCGCACGCTCTCTCTTCTTTCTAGCGCACGCTACCCGGTAGGTGCGGTTCTGTCCAGGGGCTACTGGATTGGTCTTGTGACCCGTTAGCGCACGCTACGGCTTTTAGCTAGCGCACGCTAACTTTGTTATAGGCAGTTTCTCTGGAGCGTTGACCCCGTTAGCGCACGCTTATACAGGGTGTTTAGCGCGCGCTAATAACTGTCCAGTATAAATACTGGACAACAACATTAGGTCGTCATTTCCCACTTTTCTTCATCCTTTCCGACGGGAGTGAGCTCCAGAGGCGATTATGACCGATCTTTTTCTTCTAACTTCATCTTTGTGCGGATTTGTTGATGTTTAACAACATCTAATCATCTTCTTGGTCCAAATCAAGGTAATCTCTTTTTAGAACCCTATTTTCTTAAATTCGGGGTTTTTGCTTGGATTTGTGATTCTCAACCGATCTCATCCGATCGGTTATTTGTTCTTGTTTGTCTTGATCGTAACCTTCAGATTTTGTTAACCGTTCATCGATTTTTATCGCCCGGATCAACGATTCTTGATTTCTTTGAGAACACTTAGATCCTTGTTGTTTTAGGATCGTTTCGGAATTCGATTAGTGTTATTGATTCGTGGTGATGTTATTTTCATAGTATTCGTGGGATTGTCGAATCCTTGGTCGTTTTTGGAAGCTCGAGAACTATCCGACCGTGTACGTTCGTCGTTCGGTTGCTCGTGGTGTCGAGGCAAGTATCTTGTCCATAAGTTTCATGTTTCGTAGGCGTAATTATTGATAAATGATAATATACTAAACCCAATATTTAATGAACGTAAAAAGGGATCGGTATGTTCTCGATAAATGATGTCTTTCAACGATAATTCGTGTACTTCGTGAATATATGTGTTCTCGAGATATGTGTGTTGGTTTTGTATGTTGAAAGATGCTATGATCACTTTGAGTAAGTTTAATAGACCATAATCCTTTGCCGGGGATTACGTAATGTTATGTGTACTTGTTCGGTAAGAACGTGTTGTGTATGATATTAGTTGTTACTCCTTTGAAAGGGGGTTATGATGTTTAGGTGTTGCTTGGTTTGATGTTCTGCTCATTGTTATGTGATCGTTGAAAGTGATGTGCCTCCGGGTAGGATTGTTGAATCTCCGGGATCCATACTTGCTAGTATGGATCGGGCGTGACTGTAGGGTTATCCAATCGGGGTATGTCTTGTGGGGACTCCGAGGTTCGGGGCTTGCTAGCCCGATGCCGGGATAACTTGTGGGGGTTATCATCGGGTATGTCTTGCGGGGACTCCGAGGTTCGTGGCTTGTTAGCCCGATGCCGGGATAACTTATGGTTGTGGTTTGGAATGGTTCTGTGGCTGTTGCCACGAGGACATGTGATTTGGTATGGTTTCCTATTGGGTTATTCACTCGGGTATGTTCTACGAGAGCATCTGAGGTTCGTGGCTTGTTAGCACGACACGCGAATAATCCTTAGGAACATGTGTTATGTGATTCGGGTCGTGGACCCTGTGGCTTATGATTCGGGTCTTGGACCCCATGTGTTGTGAATTGGGTTGTGAAACCGCGTTTTATTATTGGAATCGTATTTTGGAAAGATGATTTTGGGCAATGTCCCTAAGTGTTTTCGAAGGACTTGAGAATTCCTTTATTCCAAATGTTTTCAAACTCCCGAGATCGTAAAATATTTTGTATGAGATACATGGTTCTATTCCTACCTTTTATAAATCAAACTGTTTTGATTAAGTGAATTATCTCGGGAAATATATTCAAGATTATTATATTCTTGAAGCACGTTGTGTATGGCTTGTACTTCTTATTTATACTTGCACTAGCAAAACAGTGGAGTTTTGCTAACCCCCGAGTATTCGGGGGGTGGATGTCTCAGACAAGGCCCGTGTACTTGTAGGTAGCTGGGGAGCGAATCACAGGATCGATACGAAGGATGATGGGAAACGAAGAAACTAATCACGTGAAGACCAATTATAGAGTATTTGGTAGAGTCGTGTTGGTTATTCCTCCGATGTGTTATTTTCTCGAATTATGGAAGTGTTATTGTATTCTAGCCCCTGCGTGGGTATGTGTTCTGGGCAAGGATCTTGTATGTATTGTTGTGTGTGTTGTGATATAAGACCAAATCGGTCTAACGGTCCTTTACGTAGCCATGTCGACATGTGAAGTGATGTATTGTTTTGTATTTAGCCTGGTAGATCCTCTCGGAGAGGGTCCGCGGCGCTGTAATATTCCCGAGTGGTTTGGGGGTGTTACAGAATATGGTATCGGAGCTTAGGTTGAGGAAACCTAGGTTGTCGGGTTGAGTTGTGTGTTGTCGGGTCTTGTCTTGTCAGATTTGGTCTGACTGAGTGGTGTCGCGACGCGTCGTCTGAGTTGTCGGTCGTGATTAGTATCGAGGCGCAACCATCATCTTCGTGTGATCTGTGGATGTAAGTCTCCCTACTTTATTGTGTCTCGTGTTATACGAGTTTATGTGATTCTGTATTATTATGTGGAGTTTAATTATGCCTCGTGAATACTTACACCATACTTGTTTGATTCTCGTATTATGTTGGGACAAAGAGTAGTACCGGTATGTATATATGTATATATACAACCTTGTGTGAAGTCGTTTTTACAGGAGTGATGTTTCGGATTGGTTATTCAATAAAAGTTTATCAATGTGATATTTTAAACTCCAAATGTTTTGGGGAGGTCACGTAAATTCTGTTTAAAAATATCCTTCGAGAAGGAAAAATGATTTGATTTTCGTATGATGACCTCGAGACCAAAGATTTTGAGAATTCAACTACATATATTTTATTTTCATCTTGCATTAAAAATTTTCAAAATTGATTTTTAAATGCTCAAACGAGGTCTATCAAAAATTTACTTGAGACGTGACTTTCGCCTTCAACTTTTCGGTTTCATGAATTTCGGTTAAAGTTATTGAGTGAGGATGTAAATGGTTGGCGTTTGGATTCGTATGTTGCTGTCTATTTTAAGCCTTCGACTTTTGGTATCATTTAGTATATGCTCATGAATGTGTTGCTGAATTAGAATAGCTAGCGCGCGCTAACGTAGCATGGCTAGCACACGCTAAGTCTGTGTTAAATCATACCCTAATCGGTCTGAGCAGAAGCTCGGAAACTACATTCTGGCCGTAAGTCTAACTTTTGCGATTGCTGGGCTGACCGTTTGAGACCGTACTCTATGTGTGTTGTTCATGAATAACAATTGTTGTGTGTGATTATGTGTAATTTGAACTGTGTTCTTGTCCGCTGCGTGTGTAAAGTCCAAAATGACTTTTTGGGTACTTTTACCAAATAGTGTGTGTTTTAAAATGACCTTTCGGCTTCGTAAATTTGAATTATTTCGTTGACCCTTTTTCCTAACTCTTTTGTCGGGTGACTTAACGTATATTTTGAAACTATCGAGTTTCCGCGTCTACGCCTTGTAATTTCAAATGGTATTTGATGAAGGTATTTGGTATTTGGAAAATGACTTTTGGGGAGTATTTGGAAAGTATTACCGTCATCGGCCTTTTTTGGCATTTTGGAACGTTTTTGAAAATGGTTTTCAACTTGGTGAGTTCCGGCGCGGAAACCGTACAGAAAATGATTTTGATATAATGGATGATTTCAATTTCATTGTATTTATAAATCGCATAACAACGGCATTATAAATGAAGATTTTTGGTATAATAGTTTGTATATTGTGCTCTAGCTGGAATTAAATGGTAATACGTATATGATTTAATGATGTTGGATTAAAGACAGAGATGTGAATATCTTGCTATGAGTTATGATCTTTCGTTACCCTAGGTTGTTGTTTGTTAGTATGCAGAGGTCGTGGTCGTAACCGTGGTGCTGATGGCCACGGGGATCAGATGTGGAATCGAGAGAATGCCGCTGGGAATGATTTTAGTTTGGGTGTTGCTACTATATTGCAACAAGTAGCGACTCAGATGAATCAGTTGACCCAGGTGGTTCAACGTAGCATTGACGCGAGTCAGAATGTTGGTGTAAATCAATGGCTTCGCGAGGTAGTTCGTATGAATCCCCCTCGATTCGCCGGTGCTGCGGATGCATTGGGCTGGGATGGTTGGATTTTCCAGTTGGGAAAGATTTTCGAGGCTGTCGGATGTCCTGAAGAGCGGAAAGTACCTATCGCTCAGTACCTTCTTGACTTAGATGCCGCTAATTGGTGGGAAGCTGTTAAACCTCGTGATCGTGATGTCACGTGGGTGGAGTTCCAAGCATTTATGGAAGCTGAGTTCTGTCCGAAACCGATTAGAGAGCAGAGGATTCGCGAATTCTACTTGGCAGAACCACAAGATATATCGGTGTCGCAAGCTATCATCGATTATAGCAAATAACTCAGTTATGTGCGAGATCGGGTGAGAACCGAGGAAGAGAGAATCCTTCACTTTGACAGACGGATGAAGACGGATATTCACGTGTATATGTCCGGATTCAATTGCACTTCGTTGAGGGACTATCAAGATCGAGCATTAGCCCGTGAACTAGCTTCATTATCGTCGGAGCGTGTGCCCGAGTCGAAGAAGCAGAGGAAGTTCGATGACCGTGTGGACGGTGCAGGAGTTGGTGTTTATAGTTTTCAATGTCGTAGCCTTTCTGCTATGAAGCTCCATCGCTCGATGCGTGGAACTGAGACTTCCAAGTCGTCTGCTCTGACTCCTGGTAAAGCCAGGAGATGTTTTAACTGTAATGTGGCGGGACATGTTCGTGCACATTGTCCGTCTCCGCCAGTAACGTGTTACAGGTGCTGACTCGAGGGACACCAAGTTAAGTTTTGTGAGATGGTTACCGAGCCTTCCGGGGCACGGACTTGAGCACCAATATCTGGATCGACTCCGAGAAGCCCCTGAGTGGCTTAGCCTATCAATTGTTTGTTATGTTATTTCCCTCGTTTTGTTGTTTCGATATTCCAGAGATTAACTTCTTTTATTTGAAGTGGATCGGATTTTGAATCAGACTTTCGACTGGCCGAATCGTTTATGTTCGTTGATATTTTCTGAACTTGTCCCGTCTTGTGCTTTTGTTGATCGATCGAGTTGTGGTATTGTTTTAGAATAACCCGTTTGTCGTTGTGACCTTCCAATTGTTATTTCATTTCCTGTGGATCTCATGTGAATGCACATCTTATTGTCTTCACCGGATCGTATATTGTTTTGAGTCGAGATGCGAACTTTGAGGTTGTTGTTTTGTGTATTATTGTGCGTCATGAATCGAACATGACTGATCGACTTTTGTGCCTCGATCATTGTAATTCAATCGTTTGATTGTTCGGTTTTTGTTGATCTCGTTTCGTGATTGTTGAGCGTTAGGACTCCTTCGTAATTTCCTTAAGTTCAGGAAATTTGTTTTGTGTTCGATCTTCCAGCCCTTGGGCTGTGGAATTTCGTATTGGTTCAGCGTATAGCTCGTGTTTTGGTTGATGTACTGTTGAATTGTTCAACCGTATTGATTTTCGTTCGTTGTGTTTTGTTATTTCGGCAACGGATATCGTGTGTTATCTGAGTTTGTTTTGCGTCGTTCGTTATATGTTTCACGTTTCGGGGATGAAACTTCTTTTAAGAGGGGTAGAATGTAATACCCGAGATTTTTGTTCCGGAATCGTTGAGTTTTCGGGGTTTTATCGGAGTGTTATTGCCCTCATCATTGGAATTTAGTGCCTTGTTGGGTGTGTCTTGTTGGGACACGTGTTTGGAGGCGTTTCGGATCACTATGTGAGTTTTTGAGTTTTTGTGGTGTAGCGCACGCTAATGCTTGAGGCATAGCGCACGCTACTGCGTGGTGTTTAGCGCACGCTACTGAATGTGTTGCGCACGCTAACTGGCAGTCCAGAGGCGGTCCAGTAGCTACTGGACTGGGACTGGAGCTTTGTTAGCGCACGCTAAGGCCGATAGCTAGCGCACGCTATCGACTGCTTAGCGCATGCTCTCTCTTCTTTCTAGCGCACGCTACCCGGTAGGTGCGGTTCTGTCCAGGGGCTACTGGATTGGTCTTGTGACCCGTTAGCGCACGCTACGTCTTTTAGGTAGCGCACGCTAACTTTGTTATAGGCGCTCGAGCGTTGATTCTGTTAGCGCACGCTAATACAGGTGTTTAGCGCTGCTAATAATCGGCTCCAAAGATAAATACTGGACAGCAGCATTAGGTCGTCATTTCCCACTTTTCTTCATCCTTTCCGACGGGAGTGAGCTCCAGAGGCGATTATGACCGATCTTTTTCTTCTAACTTCATCTTTGAGCGGATTTGTAGATGTTTAACAACATCTAATCGTCTTCTTGGTCCAAATCAAGGTAATCTCTTTTTAGAACCCTATTTTCTTAAATTCGGGGTTTTTGCTTGGATTTGTGATTCTCAACCGATCTCATCCGATCGGTTATTTGTTCTTGTTTGTCTTGATCGTAACCTTCAGATTTTGTTAACCGTTCATCGATTTTTATCGCCCGGATCAACGATTCTTGTTTTCTTTGAGAACACTTAGATCCTTGTTGTTTTAGGATCGTTTCGGAATTCGATTAGTGTTATTGATTCGTGGTGATGTTATTTTCATAGTATTTGTGGGATTGCCGAATCCTTGGTCGTTTTTGGAAGCTCGAGAACTATCCGACCGTGTCCGTTCGTCGTTCCGTTGCTCGTGGTGTCGAGGCAAGTATCTCGTCCATACATTTCATGTTTCGTAGGTGTAATTATTGATAAATGATTATATACGAAACCCAATATTTAATGAACGTAAAAAGGGATCGGTATGTTCTCGATAAATGATGTCTTTCAACGATAATTCGTGTACTTCGTGAATATATGTGTTCTCGGGATATTTGTGTTGGTTTTGTATGTTGAAAGATGCTATGATCACTTTGAGTAAGTTTAATAGACCATAATCCTTTGCCGGGGATTACGTAATGTTATGTGTACTTGTTCGGTAAGAACGTGTTGTGTATGATATTAGTTGTTACTCCTTTGAAAGGGGGTTTTGATGTTTAAGTGTTGCTTGGTTTGATGTTCTGCTTATTGTTATGTGATCGTTGAAAGTGATGTGCCTCCGGGTAGGATTGTTGAATCTCCGGGATCCATACTTGCTAGTATGGGTCAGGCGTGACCGTAGGGTTATCCAATCCGGGTATGTCTTGCGGGGACTCCGAGGTTCGGGGCTTGCTAGCATGATGCCGGGATAACTTGTGGGGGTTATGATCGGGTATGTCTTGCGGGGACTCCGAGGTTCGTGGCTTGTTAGCCCGATGCCGGGATAACTTATGGTTGTGGTTTGGAATGGTTCTGTGGCTGTTGCCGCGAGGACATGTGATTTGGTATGGTTTCCTATTGGGTTATTCGCTCGGGTATGTTCTACGGGAGCATATGAGGTTCGTGGATTGTTAGCACGGCACGCGAATAATCCTTAGGAACATGTGTTATGTGATTCGGGTCGTGGACCCTGTAGCTTATGATTCGGGTCTTGGACCCCGTGTGTTGTGAATTGGGTTGTGAAACCGCGTTTTATTATTGGAATCGTATTTTGGAAAGATGATTTTGGGCCATGTCCCTAAGTGTTTTCGAAGGACTTGAGAATTCCTTTATTCCAAATGTTTTCACTCCCGAGATCGTAAAATATTTTGTATGAGATACATGGTTCTATTCCTACCTTTTATAAATCAAACTGTTTTGATTAAGTGAATTATCTCGGGAAATATATTCAAGATTATTATATTCTTGAAGCACGTTGTGTATGGCTTGTACTTCTGTTTTATACTTGCACTAGCAAAACAGTGGAGTTTTGCTAACCCCCGAGTATTCGGGGTGGATGTCTCAGATTGCGTCCGTGTACTTGCAGTAGTCGGGAGCGAATCACAGGATCGATACGAAGGATGATGGGAGACGAAGATACTAATCACGTGAAGACCAATTATAGAGTATTTGGTAGAGTCGTGTTGGTTATTCCTCCAATGTGTTATTTTCTCGAATTATAGAAGTGTTATTGTATTCTAGCCCCTGCGTGGGTATGTGTTCTGGGCAAGGATCTTGTATGTATTGTTGTGTGTGTTGTGATATAAGACCAAATCGGTCTAACGGTCCTTTACGTAGCCATGTCGGCATGTGAAGTGATGTATTGTTTTGTATTTAGCCTGGTAGATCCTCGCGGAGAGGGTCTGCGGCGCTGTAATATTCTCGAGTGGTTTGAGGGTGTTACATGTCATAAGATACTGACACTTAAGTATCAGTTACTTGAGTATCATAATTTATTGAGACTTAAATATCAATAAAAAAAATTACAACAACCAATAACAATGAATTCATTAATTTTTTTTATTTAATTTTATTCGAATATTAATTAGCTATCTATACCCTAATTCTTTCACTGTTCATGAGTTCTGGTTTCTTCCCTTTCTCCCCGCAGCCTCGCCCCTTTCTCGAATTCTTTCTTCCTTGTCGGTTCGGATTCTAGCAGCCACTCCACCTCCATCGGTCATCGTACACATAGTAACCACCATTTATTTTCCTTTATGTTATTAGAGAAACCTGTTTCGGAGAATCTCTAGCTGTGCGTCAACACTACCGCGAAGGTCTGCCGTGTATTAACACTACCGCCGCGCCAAGGACGTCTGTTTGAGCAGCCGCGGTGAGAAATAAATTGATTCTCAAATTAGGGTTTTATACAGACCTCTGCATTTTCTCCGTCAAACCACGTCCTCGATCCCTAACGTTCTCTCAACTCAGCAGCCATGGGTTATGCATGTACATCTTGTTCTGTGTTATTATTGTTATTTGTTGTGAAATCTATTGTTTTTTTCTGAAATTTTCATTGATATATGATGATTTGTGAGGTTTTCATTGATATATACACGAGATTTTCACTGTCATTATTAGAATCATTTTTTTAACCTAAGTTTGCATTTTTTTTATTTTTTATTATTTAATTGAGAAAGAGAAAGAAAGATGAGTTTCAGAGAGGAGGGAGAAAATGAAAGGGATGATATGAGGAAGCCATTTTTGCACATAGGAAGTTGGTACCGTATGGGTATGGGGTCCAGGCAGTCTAGTTTGACGAGCTCCGCTCAAGCCATTAGGGATAGTTCAATCTCAGTCTTGGCCTGTGTTCTGATCGTGGCGTTGGGTCCAATCCAGTTTGGCTTCACTGTTCGGTTCTACTTATGTCTGCTTTAACTTTCTTTACTGTTTTTCTTGAATTAATTGATCAATGATTGATTTTCTTTGATTGGAAGAAGTTTGATATTTGAAGTAAATCCCCTTTGGTTGGGTAATTATGTTATATTTGTGGAGTTGAGTTTAAAGCCATGATTTTGGGGGTTTAGGATTTCATAATAAAAAAAATATTGCATTAATCTTGCTCCTTTTTTTTGGAAGTGTGGTTACTCTTCACCAACACAGACTGCCATCACCAAAGATCTCAAACTTACAGTCTCACAGGTACTGGTGATTATGACTTTTCTCCTCTTGATTTGGTCGGCAACTATTATTTTCGTCTAATAACAACATCGGTTTGGGAATCAGTTCTCGTTATTTGGTTCCTTGTCGTATGTGGGAGCTATGGTTGGGGCAATTGCTAGTGGTCAGATTGCTGAGTACATTGGGCGAAAAGGGGTATGTGTAAGAATATTGTTTTCCCCTTTGGAATATATTGATGTATAACCCTACAAATAAAAGGTAACCTAGAAAAAAAATATTAGTAAAAGAAATATAAAAGGTACACAAATATTCTAACAATATGTTTTATTTCGTTTCTTTACATGGGAAGGTTGTTGGAAGGATTCGGTGTGAGTATTATCTCTTACAAGGTAAATACAGCGCTTTCTTCTGATTTTTCCGAATTGTTATTACGGTTCTTTTAAACTTATTAACTTTTTTTATTCCCTTTTTTTTAATTTCACAAAGGTCCCTGTATATATAGCTGAGATAGCGCCACAGAATTTAAGAGGGGCATTGGGCTCGGTGAACCAGGTTTTGTAGTGTAACTAGTCCTTTTTTTTGCTTTAGATCTGTTATACTGTAATATGTTATCCAAATTTACTCTGTACTATGGTGTAGCTCTCCGTGACGATAGGAATCATGCTATCATATCTGCTGGGACTATTTGTTAATTGGAGATTGCTTGCGGTTCTTGGTAATTCCATGCATATTTTGATAATTCAAAGCTGTATATAGTACTAATAGACTAATTTACTCCAATCAATGGAAACTTGTACATTATGTTTCGAGTTTTTTCCTTTCATGGTGATGGATCTTAGGATTAGAACCTCTTTTTTTTATGATAGGATTAGAACCTCTATAAATGAATACTCGGTAAATTTATTACCTCTAATGTAATTTTTTATAGTCCCGAATTAGCATTGGAATGGAAATTATCACTCGATAAACTAAAATCTCTTTGAATTCATAGATATACGTGGTCTCGAGGCTATTAAGTTATAGAGGTTTAACTGTATTCATCCATTTTAAGTCGTTTATTTTTTTTAATTCAATTATTATATGGTTCTATGATATGAAGAGTTTAGCTTTATGGGTCCTTCTGATCCGTCACTTGGGAAAAAACCACTAGAAACAAATTTATTTTGGTTTTTAGTTATATTAAGGCTTCCATAGAGCTATTAATATTAATTTGATGTACGGAAATATTGCCTTGTTTAACATTGATACCTGGACTGTTCTTCATCCCTGAATCTCCTCGGTGGCTGGTGAGGCTACAAAGAAGCTTTTCTACCCTTAGTCCTTCATTTTTTTCAAAGAACAAGTACTAATATATTTTTACTTTGTTGAAAAAATAAGGCTAAAATGGGAATGCCAGAGGATTTCGAAGCATCTCTTCAAGTTCTCCGAGGTTTTGACCATAATATTACACATGAAGTAAATGAAATTAAGGTACGGTTTTCTCGCATAGATTCATATGACCTGAAACAAAAGGCACGTCATTTGTGTTTTTATGTCGAGGATGCTTTTATCAGTTTCTTCAACAATGCTCAAGGACACTTCATATACCTTTTTTTGGCAGGGACCTATTCAATCAACTAGTTGAAGAACTAGAATCCACTTTGCAGATTTCAGACTGAGAAGATATTGGTTACCGTTAATGGTGCTTAAGTTATCTGATCTTGTTTTAGTTTCCTTACATTTAATGGTTTCGCTGATGCTTTTAAACTGCTGACTTACATGCTTAGTTTTTTGTTAAATCATTTTTATCGTGCTGATAGGAATCGGGTTACTTGTATTCCAGCAGCTATCCGGAATTAATGGTGTATCTTCTATTCCAAAATATATTTGAATCTGCAGGTGGGGGTTAGAAGTAAAGTAACACTCCTATAATTTTGATTTCGATTTTAGCATTATAGAAATTACTATTACTATTACTATATTTCAATCAATGTTATCACGACGCCAAGTCGAGCTAAGTCGCTCATCTCCTATCAGGACAAGTCAGACAAGTTTTCCGGCTAGTCGTGTCAAGTCGACAAGTAGATTTAGTACATAATATTAACTAAATACACAAAAAAATTCATAGTTTTCTTCAAAAACTAATGGAATATAAAGTCCAAATTCAACACATATCCATAATAAATCGTAATCATTACATAATAACATCCAAATATAATTGAAGTTGTAGACTATCAAATAAAACACGTAAAATGCATAATTGAAGTTGTTCTCAGAGTTTGGTACTATTACTTCTTGCAAGGTATTTTGATATTTGCTTTACATGGGAGCTGTAACACCCCCAGGATATCCGAGGTATATTACAGCGCCGTGAATCCCTATATGGGACCCACCAGGCTGAACAGCATCATACACAACGACTCACAGAAACGATAAAATAACACCACGTCATAAAGACGCAAAACAGAACAATCCACCCGGTTCAACCGGTCAATATAACATCATCATCCAACACAACATAATAAGCAACAATACAATTCAAACGAACAAGAACCCCTTAAGTACTCGAGTACAACTATTAGTTCAAAACCACAAAAGACAAAAAGGTAAAAGACACCAAAACATCACTCGTGCACCATCATCACGCACGGCCATCATCCGTAATCGTCAGGTCCGCTCATTGCCTCGATGAACCCGACCAAATTCATAAAACGAATTTCCCAAAACGGGTCCCCAGAGGGGTTGGCAATTACGCTAGTACAAGTAACCAAATGAACATTTTACATCTTACACATATAGTACTGCATGCCATCAAGAAATCATAGTTTCCAAAATGCTCATTTCCTAAATGCCAATGACCAAACCACATTTGTAAAAATGCACCACAATTAACCGCGGACCCACGGCCTTGTGGATCCTCGCCGAGACCCCGTCGGATCTAACCCACAGTGGTTAAAAGCAAGCTCGCGGTCCACAGCTTCGTGGAACCCTACCGAGACCCCGTCGAGTCTAACCCGTAGTGAGCATACACACACACACAATTTCTCATACAAAACTACTATGTCAAGATCGTAAATTCATAAGGGTACTTGCCTCGATTAATTAGACGATGACACGAACGGAACGGAAGAGTAGAACACGACCGCAAGGAACCGGCGGAAATGAACCTAATGATTCGAATAACACAATCACAACCAACTCTAGACGATTACGGAAATGAAATACACCCGGAAACCCGCCTACGATTCATGTATATTCATACAAAAATAACGAGGGCGGACCACAACCAAACCCTCTCGATTCCGTAAAAATCCACAAAATATCCATGAATCCGTAGGGAAACTAAAGATACTAACAATATCAATCGTATACATCATGAATTCACCAACAAAACGGAACGAATCGGAAGAAAAACCCAAAACCCCCAAATTAATCGAAAATAGGGTTTTAGAACATTACCTTAGGAGATTCAAGTACCAAGATCCGAAGAATGCGCGTTAGATTGATTTCCCGAGCCTTACAACCGAAGGAAGATGATGAAAAATCGGCTCCCGAATGAAGAATGCTTGAGAGTTCTCCCCTCCCTTAGCTCTCTCTCTCTCGCGCAGTGAAAAATGGGGTGGAAATGGCCGATTTCGTCTAATAAAGACGAACTGCACAGGTGACCGCTTCGTGTGCCGCGGCACAGCCAAAGTATGCCGCGGCACAGGCCAAGAAAATACTCCTGTGTTTCGCCGTGCAAGATACCGCAGCTGCGTGCCGCGACACGGCATGCTTTGGTTTTGGTCGCAGAAGACACACGAGTGTGCCGCGGCACGGATAGGTGTGCCGCGCACTGCTCGCACCGTGCCGCGCACGGATGGGTGTGCCGCGCACACAAAGATGCTTTGTTCGACTATCAATTGAAGGAATTTGTGCCGCGGCGCACACACCTTGTGCCGCGGCCCATACCCCTTTCGGGTTCCAAAATGCTAAAAATGATCCTAAAAGGGAATAAAACGATAGGAATCAATATTTGGGGGCCAACAACACGCAATGGATCCACGGCAACCCAAACGGGCGGTTCCGCACAACAACAACGAGGATACAGCCTAACAGCTTGACAGAAGGACACACCGAAAGATACACGAGGTCACTACGACCGAGAAATACACCAAAACGAAAATACAAGGAAAAGAAAATACGGATATTACATTCTACCCCTCTAAAAATAAGTTTCGTCCCGAAACTTAAGAAACAAACAACTCCGGTACCTAGCACGCATGCTATCCTCGGTTTCCCAAGTTGCTTCCTCGACACCGTGTCTCGACCACCGCACCTTGACCAAAGGTATGGTCTTATGCCTCAATCGCTTTCTCACGATGCTCCAAAATCTTCAAAGGACGCTCCTCAAAAGTAATATCTTGACAATATCAATCTCGCCATAATCGATGACGTGACTAGATCCTAACATATTTCCTCAATCGGGAAACATGGAAAACGCTATGAACATGACTCAAGACCGGAGGTAACGCCAAACGGTATGCCAACCCACCTACTCGCCGAGGATCTCAAAGGGGCCGATAAATCTGACTCAACTTCCCTTTCTTCCCAAACGAAAAACTCCCTTCGCGGCGACACCATTAGCAAAACGTGGTCTCCCACCTCGAATTCCAAAGGTCGACGACGGACATCGCATATGACTTCGCCGACTGGGCGATCAACATCCGTTCTCGAATTAACTCTATCTTCCGCCTCGTCTCTAAAACGACATCCGGCTCGGTCCCTACCAAATCGGACGCCTCATTCCAACAGATCGGTGATCGACATCGCCGTCCGTAAAGTGCCTCATACGGTGCCATCCGAATCGACGCGTGCCAACTGTTGTTGTACGTGAATTGATCACGGCAAATGTTCCTCCTACCACTACTCCAATCGAGAGCACAGGCACGCAACAAGTCCTCGAACGTCTGGATAGTGCGTTCCGATTGTCCATCTGACTGGGGATGAAAAGAGGTACTCAAATGTAAACGGGTACCCAACGCCTTATGCACAGCCTGCCAGAAGTGCGATACAAAACGACCGTCACGATCCGAAACAATAGACTTCGGGGTACCATGAAGTCTCACAATCTGCGCGATAAACACACGAGCTAACTTCTCCGGGCCCCAAGTGTCCTTGATGCCCAGAAAATGTGCCGACTTGGTCAGACGATCGACGATCACCCAAACCATATTCATGCCCGACTTCGATCTCGGCAGACTCGTAATGAAATCCATCGATATATCTTCCCATTTCCATTCTGGAACGGGAAGTGACTGCAAAAGTCCGGCCGGTCGCTGATGCTCGATTTTGACACTTTGACAAGTCAAACATCTCGCTACAAACCGTGCGACCTCATCCTTCATGTCATTCCACCGAAGTTCGTTCTCTAGTCCTTGTACATCTTACTCAAACCAGATGAACGGAGTAAGGTGTAGCATGGGCCTCCCGCAAAATACTGTCTCAACTCGAGTCGCTCGGCACACAAAGACGACTCAAATCTCAAAATACCATCCTCGTGAATCATAAACCTGTGAGATTTTCCTTTAAGAACGTTCTCTCGGATTTGAGTAATCATCGGATCCTCCGATTGCTTGACTAATTTCATCGACCGAGACGACGAAATCTCTAAAGCACGAAGTTGCCCAACGGCTCCAGGCAACAAAACTTCAACATCTAACTCGATCAAAGCCCGCCGAAGCTCAGACTGCGACGTAAGGATCTCGAGCATTCGCAACGCAACCGGTTTCCGACTCAAGGCGTCGGCCACGACGTTTGCCTTGCCCGGATGATAAAGGATTTCGAGGTCATAATCCTTAATCAGCTCTAACCACCTCCTCTGCCTCATATTCAATTCTCATTGGGTAAATATGTATTTGAGACTTTTATGATCAGTAAAAATCTGACATGTGGAGCCGAAAAGATAGTGACGCCAAATCTTGAGCGCAAATACGACTGCCGCTAACTCCAAATCATGAGTAGGGTAGTTAAGCTCATACGGCCTCAACTGTCTCGATGCAAAGGCGATGGTCTTGCCGTGCTGCATTAATACACACCCAAGACCCTGACCCGAAGCATCGCTATAAACGGCAAAACCCTCGTTGCCACATGGCAACGCCAAAACTGGGGCTGAAGTCAAACGCTTCTTCAGTTCCTCAAAACTCGACTGCCTCTCGTCATTCCAGACGAACTTCTCGGATTACGGAGCAAGCGTGTAAGTGGCCGAGCTTTCGAGAAACCCTCGAACCTACGATAGTAGCGCCTAAACCCAAGAAACTACGGAGCTCCTTCACATTCTTGGGCGGTGCCCAATCCAACACGGCCTCAATCTTCTCGCGGATCCACACGAACCCCTACCGAAATCACGTGACCTAAAAACATCACTTCCTTCACTAACTCACATTTCGAGAACTTCGCATAGAGTTGCTCGGTCCTCAAAATGTCTAATACTACCCGCAAATGATGGGCATGCTCTTCCTCATTCCTCGAATAAATAAGAATATCGTCAATAAAGACGATTTACGCACTTATCCAAATACTCGATAAAAACTTTGTTCATCAATCGCATGAACACCGCCGCGCATTAGTTAACCCGAAGGGCATGACTACGAACTCATAATGTCCGTACCTCGTCCGAAAGGTGCTCGGCACATCGGACTCTCTCACCCGAGCCGATGATAGTATCCCGATTTCAAATCAATTTTCGAGAATACCACAGCTCCCTGCAACTGATCGAACAAGTCATCAATTCTCGGCAAAGGATACTTGTTCTTGATGGTCACCTTGTTTAGTTCGCGATAGTCGATACACAAACGTAGTGAACCATCCTTCTTCCGCACAAACAGGACCGGTGCGCCCCAAGGCGAGGCACTCGGTCGAACATACCCCGATTCAAGAAGCTCACTCAACTGCTTCTTCAACTCGGACATCTCTGAAGGTGCCATGCGATAGGGTGCCTTCGAAATAGGAGCCGCACCCGGCTCTAACTCTATAGTGAACTCGACCTCTCGATCCGGTGGCAATCCCGGTAACTCGTCAGGAAAAACATCAGGAAATTCATTAACGATTGGAATCGACGAAAGCTCGACTCCACCACTCTCCGCCTTCAAGGCATAGCACCAATAACCAATACATCCCTTTCGCAGGAGTTTCATCGCCTTCAAGGCGTTAATGACGAGTTTCTGGTTCCCCCTCTTTCGCCCGGCGAAAGAGTGCTCGGAGCCATCATCGGCCAACATGGTGATGATTCTCGTGCGGTAGTTCATGATTGCACCATGCCGCTCGAGCCAATCATCACCAAGAATCAAATCCTCACCCTCGATACTCACAACAATAAGATTAGAGGGCCAAGTCCTCTCACAAATAAGCACAGAACAGTCTCGAACCTCATGATCACCAACGATCCCATCACCGCTAGGAAGCTTAACGATGAAGGGTTCACAAGGCGTCAAACGGTCGAGATTCAAACGGCGCACACAATCCAGAGATATGAACGAATGCGTAGCACCAGAATCGAAAAGCACACTGACAGGATGAGAAAGAATATAAACGGTACCTGTCGCTACGGTAGCCGTTGGATCATCGGCTCTCCGCATCTCATAGACACGCGGGTGGGCGGAGGCGACACCGAAGCTCCTCTTGAGGGCTGACCCGATCTCCCCGACTAGCACTCGGCGGAGATTGAGGAGCAAACGATCCCTGATTCACACTTGGTTCCCTAGGCGCTGAAATCGAAGCTCGGGCACCAAGGATTTTCTCCCTCTCAGCACAGAAAGCAGCTTTGTGACCCGACTGGCCACACTGATTACACGTCAGCAAAGGGTTCGGACAAACACGACTGATGTGGCCCGTACGACCACAATTGAAACACTTCACATCACGATAAGGAGCACTGGTAGTTCCACGAGGACACCAAGATGAACGAGCTGGACCACCGCCGGCGGGGAAGTTAGCAGATTGGGATCTCTGCTGACCCCCACTCTTGTGGCCCGAAAAGTTCCCAGCGGACTCTGCTTCTTACTCTCGCGGGCCGCCTCACTCGCCGTCACCGACATATCATAAGCAAGGGCCCTACTCTGATAATCCTTCAATGTAGTGCATACGAGCCCCGACATATAGTCCCGAATGGGCAACTTCATCCGCCTGGAGAAATGGAAAATCTTGTCACTCTCCTCGACAACTTGGGTCTTCACATAACCCAACTCTTTGTTAAAATCAGCAATAGCTTGAGCTACGGGATATCCCGTGGTTGAGCATCATAAAAGCATGTACCCGAGCCTGTCCGATCGCCACGGCAATATTCGATCTCCATCAACTCTTGAAACTCACCCACGAAGCAAAGATGATCTTTGGGCCCAACGGCCTCCCACCGGTCAGTGGCGTCCCAAAGTGAGAAAATATTGAGCAATAGGGACTTTACGGTCCTCGGGACGATTAGTGGCAACGAAGACCTTAGACATCTCCTTGATCCACCCTTCCCGGCCAATCGGGTCCGAAGCTCCCGAAAACCGAGGAGGATGCATCTTGATGACATCTTGGAGCCAACGGTCCGCTCCGCCCGATTAGCATGGGCTTGATCCGGTTACGAATCGCTGAGCTATTGCCGCCATTTGGTTCACCATCCGTTGCATAACGGCCGCAATACCAAGATCGCACGCTCGAGAAGAAGCATGGCTATGACGGCCGCCAGATCGCCGGCCTCGAAGACCGTGACGTGGCCGCCCACCGGGCCGCCACGCCCCCGGCCGCGGCCCACTACCACGACCGCGACCACGACCTCTTCCAAAGATCCATACCGGAGTTAAATAAGTAGCAAAAGCCATACGAGGATCGACAAGAAAAGAACAATTACAAATCGAGAATCAAGGGTACGATACAAGGAATTAATGAACAGAGGAAGGAAAACTTACGGACACCGGTAGTACAGGAATCATGGCGCGTGACGATGATGTGCAAAACCAAACACCACAAGACCCAATAAACCAACAAGCCTAGGTATCCATAAACCTAGAGCTCGATACCATTTTCTCGTAACACCCCGTGATATCCGAGGTATATTACGCGCCGTGAATCCCTATATGGGACCCACCAGCCGAACAAAGATCATACACAACGACTCACGAAACGATAAAATAACACCACGTCATAAAGACGCAAAACAGAACAATCCACCCGGTTCCACCGGTCAATATAACATCATCATCCAACACAACATAATAAGCAACAATACAATTCAAACGAACAAGAACCCCTTAAGTACTCGAGTACAACTATTAGTTCAAAACCACAAAAGACAAAAAGGTAAAAGACACCAAAACATCACTCGTGCACCATCATCACGCACGGCCATCATCCGTGTACTGGTCCAGCCGCTCGTCTCGATGAACCCGACCAAATTCATAAAACGAATTTCCCAAAACGGGTCCCAGAGGGGTTAGCAATTACGCTAGTACAAGTAACCAAATGAACATTTTACATCTTACACATATAGTAATGCATGCCATCAAGAAATCATAGTTTCCAAAATGCTCATTTCCTAAATGCCAATGACCAAACCACATTTGTAAAAATGCACCACAATTAACCGGACCCGGCCTTCGTGGATCCTCGCCGAGACCCCGTCGGATCTAACCCACGGTGGTTAAAGCAAGCTCGCGGTCCACGCCTTCGTGGAACCCTACCGAGACCGTCGAGTCTAACCCGTAGTGAGCATACACACACACACAATTTCTCATACAAAACTACTATGTCAAGATCGTAAATTCATAAGGGTACTTGCCTCGATTAATTAGACGATGACACGAACGGAACGGAAGAGTAGAACACGACCGCAAGGAACCGGAAATGAACCTAACGATTCGAATAACACAATCACAACCAACTCTAGACGATTACGGAAATGAAATACACCCGGAAACCCGCCTACGATTCATGTATATTCATACAAAAATAACAACGAGGGCGGACCACAACCAAACCCTCTCGATTCCGTAAAAATCCACAAAATATCCATGAATCCGTAGGGAAACTAAAGATACTAACAATATCAATCGTATACATCATGAATTCACCAACAAAACGGAACGAATCGGAAGAACAACCCAAAACCCCCAAATTAATCGAAAATAGGGTTTTAGAACATTACCTTAGGAGATTCAAGTACCAAGATCCGAAGAACGCGCGTTAGATTGATTTCCCGAGCCTTACAACCGAAGGAAGATGATGAAAAATCGGCTCCCGAATGAAGAATGCTTGAGAGTTCTCCCCTCCCTTAGCTCTCTCTCTCTCGCGCAGTGAAAAATGGGGTGGAAATGGCCGATTTCGTCTAATAAAGACGAACTGCACAGTTGACCGCTGCAGCCGCGGCACAAAGTATGCCGCGGCATGTGCCAAGAAAATACTCCTGTGTTTCACAGTTGCCGCAAGATACTGCGTGTGCCGCGCACACGGCACTGCTTTGGTTTTGGTCGCAGAAGACACACGAGTGTGCCGCGGCACGGATAGGTGTCCGCGGCACTGCTCGGCACCGTGCCGCGGCACGATGGGTGTGCCGCGCACACGCATGCTTTGTTCGACTATCAATTGAAGGAATTTGTGCCGCGCGCGCACACACCTTGTGCCGCTGCCCATACCCCCTTTGGGTTCCAAAATGCTAAAAATGATCCTAAAAGGGAATAAAACGATAGGAATCAATATTTGGGGGCCAACAACACGCAATGGATCCACGGCAACCCCGAAACGGCGGTTCCGCACAACAACAACGAGGATACAGTTCAACAGTTTGACAGGAAGGACACACTGAAAGATACACGAGGGTCACTACGACCGAGAAATACACCAAAAACGAAAATACAAGGAAAAGAAAAATACGGATATTACAGGAGCTGTGTGGACTCATATATCAATTGGTATCCTCCTTTTTGTCGTTTAAAGCCTTTTTATTTAATTTTACTGGGTTCGTTCATGTTTCGTACTGCCGGTTATGCGTGATCCCAGTGGAATAAGCAGAGGTTCTGGATTTGTTGCATTTTTAACTCCAGAAGAAGCTTCTCGAGCTGTGAGTTGATACACTTCTAGATGACATTTCATTATAAAATGCATGGGCTGATTAATGTAATGCTTTTACGATTTCAGCTCTCTGAGATGAACACAAAAATGGTGATCAGTAAGCCACTTTATGTTGCACTTGCACAGCAGAAAGAAGAGAGAAGAGCAAGGTTACAGTAGTAGTTTAATAAGATTTTGAGTTTTGTATTCTCTGCTCTCTTTTTTCGAGACTATAACGTCATCGACTGATGTTGATTATTCAATTTAATAATGCGTTTCGGACATTTTATAAGTGAATTGTCTGTTTGATAATTTTAATTTATGGTAAAAAAATTCATGTAATTAAACCGAAAAATGTAGTTAAGATAAAAATAGAATTGAGATAAAAATAGATTTTTTTTCACAAATATGAACATATACTGACACTAAAATAGTGTCAGTAATTATTTTTACTAACACTTTATATTAGTGTCAGTAACGCTAAAGCCAGAACATACTGACACTATTGTTTAGTGTCAATAAAAATAATTACTGACACTATGTTAGTGTCAGTAAAAATAATTACTGACACTATTTCAGTGTCAGTATTTACTGACATTAAAAATTAGTGTCAGTATTTTCTGGCTTAGCATTACTGACACAATTATAAAGTGTCAGTAAAAATAATTATTGACACTATTTTAGTGTCAGTAAAGGGGATATTTGTACTCATGCACTTCTTATTATGTTTTAATTTTTGTTCTAGTATTTATGGTACATTATTCCACTAAGAGAAAGTTTGTTGTACAGATTTAAGCAATGCTCGATTTCGATCTGAATGAACCTCTAGTCTAGAGGATTAAATCCCGAATTATTGCGAAATAAAAAAACCTGAGCAAGATAAGGGAGAAGACTATGAACCTTTTATTGGACAAACCTTTGGAAGCCAAGAAGAATCATTTGTTTTCTATAACAATTCTGGAAAATGAACGAGATTTGTAGTTTGAAATTATCGTTCGGATACTAGACATGGAAGGACTATAAGGCATAATTTTTTATGTCATCATGGAGGGAGACAACGTTTAAAGGTAGTTGATCACTCTAAGCCTCAAAGAAAATAAGGAATCTTTAAGATGTGGATGCAAAGCTCACATGCGGATTACTTTGAAGAAGTATTTTGACATATTTTTGCAAGAATGGTATGTTACGAAATTTGTAAAAGAGTACAACCATGGTATGGTGTCACCTGAAAAATGCGTTTTCTTCCAGCAATTCGAGTTATTACCCAAGAGGACGAAAACCAAATCCTGTTATACAAGGAAGCTCGAGTGTCGATTAGACAAATTATTCAAGTGATGGAGCTTAAAAAAACATTAAGCATGGTGAGTTGTCATTTCTTGAAAAAGATGTTCAGGATCTTTTTAGTAGAATTAAGTGGGTGATATAACTAACCTTTTAGAATAATGATATCTGCAAAGCAAGAAAATTCATTGTACAGTATGCCTACACATTAGATGAAGAAAAGAAACTTGAAAATTTGTTTTTGTATCGAGCTCAAAGCTTTGATTGTTACCAGGAGTATGGTGATGTGGTGGTTTTCGAACTACTTACAAAGTTCATGCATACGACATGCCTCGTGGGTTTTCTGTTGGAGTTGATAATCATGGAAAGACAATTTTGTTTGGGTGTACTCTCCTCCACAACGAGATGACATCTACTTTCAAGTGGCTAACGAAGGTGTCTTTGAAATATTATCTTTATTTATTATTTAAAAAAATGAATATTGAATATTTGAAGTATATTTTCACCTACTAATTCTAATTTCTTCTAATCATTTTGAAATATAGACTTTCGTTAGTATTAAGGAGAAAGCGCCAGAAACTCTCATAATCGACAAAGACCCATGGATGTCGGAGGCTATTGCTGTAACACCCCCAGAGTCATCCGGGAATATTACAGTGCCGTGGGCCCCGAGATGGAACCCACAAGGCTGACGGAAATTTTTGCAAACATTTACGAACGCCCAAGAGGCTAACGACGGTATTATCTATTTAAAATATTCGAAGACTTTATAAAACTCGTTTATCAAAACCGTCGTAAAATCTCATTTGAAACCATAAGGCCCGAAATACCAAAACTCAACAGTTTAAAAACATACGTTAAGATATCGCTTACATGTACCAACAAAATAATTTAGAAAACGATCGCCAAAGTAACCTAAGTTACCAGATACCAAAAGAGACCATTTAAAATTACTCACGCAGCAGAAAAAGACAAACAATACAAATACTCTAGCAGCGGAAAACAAGAACTGGTCAGGAAACTCAATACACAAATACATGCCCTAGCCAGTATTCTCCGGGAAGCTCATCTCTTCACGATTGCTACAAGACCGATATCCAAAGAACCTAAAAAGAAAGCCCACGACGGGGTCAGCCATAATATCCAACAATGATAACCATCACATCACATCAATAATTACATACCAATGAAAATACTAAGTAAGAATACGAACAATGTGATCTTACCGCCATATTTACCAACTCATGATAATAATTACCAAAGTTCACATCTCGTATCCTTTCAACAACACAATAAGCTCATACCAAAATATCTGTATTGTATCTCAACAATACCAAAGGTTCTCAAAACATTATCATAACTCACTAATACGAAACCTACTAACTCTGTCCAACCCAATCTGTTGGGTAACATCATCACATCTCGACACGAAAACTAATTATCTATCAAAGACAAATACCAAGGGAAATACGGAACATACCTCGAGATGCACAATACCACGACAATCATGTCAGTCTAATTCGAGATCAGATCAATGCAACATACGGGCACGATCCAAACACAAGATCCACAAATACATACTCGTATGACAACGTCAATATGCTCAACACAATAACAACAGTGTATACTCGATGGAAATCCCATGATCCAGCGCCCTCAGCATAGATCCCGGATGATCCTACTAGATCAACACGAAATGGATAACCAATAATATACATATGCACAATAACATATGATAAAATCAATGATGCGAATTCACATAATTCCATCAACACAACAATGGGTAATCCAACGATCCAGCGCCCTCAGCATATGTAACACCCCCGATATATTCAGGAATATTACAGCGCCGTAAATCCTTTACATAAGAATTTACAAGGCTAAATAAATGAAAAGACAATGACAGATACCAAATTATGAAATCACTAAAAATACATTACGACAGTTCTGGTTCAATACCGAAAATACAGACATTCAAAAGGAGAATATTAATACACCACTGAAATCTAAACATAAAAAATTATGACGTACTCGAGTACTTATTAAAATAACCAACAACAGACAATAAACCCGGCCGGAACATCACTCTGCACCCTCGTCGTCATGCAGCTTCAGTGGTTGTTTCCCCGCTCTCCTGGATCCTGAACATAAACAAATGTTCACCCCCGAAGGGGTTAGCACAACGATGCTAGTACAAGTACAATAATCATATAGTAGTGATGTAATCAACAATCAACATAACAAGTTTCTCCAACGAGAAATAACTACAATTATCACACCACAACAGTCTCAACATACTGATGGTATTCCAACGATCCAGCGCACACAGCTATAGATTCCCATGATGATCCCGTCGGACCAACGCATGGTGGAACTACCTGTCCAACAATCCAGCGCACACAGCTATAGATTCCCATGATGATTCCCGTCGGATCAACGCATGATGGACATTTAATCACAACACATATACACAATACAATCGCAATATAACTTGTCATAATATAAACAATTCTAATTAGAGTACTTGCCTCGGTTCGATGACAAGAATATAACTTTCACGAATATCAAAATACTCGAAGGTCATCCCCTTCTATCAATCACATTGCTAAGCTCGAACCTTAATAAAAGAAATAATATAGAATTCATCTACAGTCGAACGAACATTTGCAATCCAAATTACGGTCGGAAGTTCTTAAAATGAAATCTGTCTGGCTTGCTTATCGCACGCTACGTATCCTATGTGTAATACCCGAGATTTCTGATATGTAATTGAACCTTGGGATGTTGTAATTGTTGCTTTTGATCTGAGTATTATTCTCCGTATTTCATGATCCGGTGTTGTTAAGCGCATGATTTCATGAATGTGATCTAAATTGTGATTCTGCGCATGTAGCGCACGCTATCGATTAAATGTAGCGTACGCTAATTTGGATCCGTAGCGCACGCTATGTATGAACCTTAGCGCGCGCTACACGTAGTCAGCATGATTGAGACAGGGCGGTAGGTAAGGTCGGCTGCGGATCTCGGTCGGATTATGTCGGGATGAACCTGGACGGCTTTCGGGAAAAAGCTAAGTCAACGCGGTAGCGCACGCTACTGATATGAGGATAGCGCACGCTAAATGCTGAGTACAGTGAAGTCAGCAAGCCGTTAGCGCACGCTATGAATATGGACTAGCGCGCGCTAATAACCACTTTCTATAAATAGGACAGCATCCTTTTTCGTATTTTCAGCCTTTTCACTTCCCACATCCGAACCCTTGGACTTAGAGAGTCACTCTATTCATCCTAAACCCTTCATATCAGCATCCTAACTCGAGTCGAAGATTGTAGATCATTGGAGATTGGTGTTCAAGCATTCGGCGTTGGATTGCTTCGAGTTCCTCCTTGTTCTTCACTACTTTGATGTAGGTGATCCTTCACCAATATTAAGTACTATTATGAAGTACGTTTTGATCATGATTTGGGACTATCTAGTCAGTTAGATACGTATGTAGTCGAACATTATGTGTTAGAAGGATATTTGCGATGTTTCGGTACTTCTTCATCGTATAAACCGTTGAACCTTTTTAGTGTTTGAACTCCTAAGCTTATTCATGTATCTTCAAAACCGATTATGACTAGTATATGGAGATTACCAAGTTCTTATGTCCTTACATAAAGGAATCATACATTTTGGGACTTAGAATGGATTGAACTTAGGATATTTTCTTGAAGATCAAGATGAATTATGGTGTTGTAATGATGATACGTATCCTTGTGTCTCGTAGTCATTTAATACGTAAAGATCTTTCACAAACCGTATGAGCATGATATGCACGGAGATGGCATGTATTAACACTAAAGATTTCATGAGTTTCATCACCTTTAGCTCAAGTTTTCTGCCCAGTAGTAAACTGCGATGCACAGTTAGCGCACACTAAGATAGGCATATTAACGTGCGCTATCGGGAATGAGTAACGTACGCTACGTTTGGTACGTAACGTATGTTATGTCATCAGCAGATACGGGTGATCGAGAGGATCACAAGATTACGGCTAGCGTACGCTAAACTTGGTTATTTGCGTACGTTAACGGGCGGGCTTAGCGCACGTTACGTAGAGTACGTAGCACACGCTAAGTAGTTCAGGCAGAATTCATTTTTAGAGCTTGCGGCCGTAAACCGGATTGTTAGACATTCGTACGGCATGAGATGAATTCTTTATTATTTCTTAGGTCCGAGCCTTGCATAGGGGACGATCGAGGGGCGGTGACATACGGACGGTGTGTCATTTGTTGGAGTATTTCATTCTTGCCATTTTCGAGGCAAGCATCATATGTTGAGTTGGTTTATATTGGAACTTTGATCATGCATATGGTTTTGTTCATATTGTCGAGTACGAGATTAATTTCTTTGATTTCTTGTGGTATTCGTGATTAATTGTTCGTATGAATAGACATATCGAAATGCATATATGTATGCATGATTGCATGGTTTATATTGTAAATGATCCGAAGGGGGTCATGAGGATCTATGCTGAGGGCGCTGGATCGAATGTCCACCATGCGTTGGTCCGACGGGATCATCATGGGGATCTATGCTGAGGGCGCTGGATCGTTGGATGGGTTTTCCACCATGCGTTGGTCCGACGGGATCATCATGGGGATCTATACCAAGGGCGCTGGATCGCTGGATTACCCTATATTGTGTTGATGGAATCGTGAGGATTCACATCGTTGGATTCCGATGACGGAAGTCCGTTTTGCATGTTTTATGATGCACTGATGATTTATGTATTATGATACTTGTACTAGCATTGTTTTGCTAACCCCTTCGGGGGTGCACATTGTTTTGATGTTCAGGTAGCCGAGGAGCGGGGAGGCAACCTCAGTACCGACATGACGATGAAATGGCTCAGTGATGTGGTTGAGGTTTATTGTTATTGTGATTTGTCTTCTTGATTCACTTTAGTACTCGAGTACGTGTGTTTTAATAATGTCATTTTCGATATGGTTGTATAAGTTAACTCATTGGATCAGTTGAATCAGTTCTGTATTTTGAACTTCAGTTGTACGGTTGGATTATATTTACATTTCTTTTATTTAGCCTTGTAAATCCTTACTTAAAGGGTTTACGGCGCTGTAATTATTCCAAATATCTCGGGGTGTTACAGAATATGGTATCGGAGCTAAGATTCATAGATATCTTGGCAGTCGGGTTAGTTGGGTCTGTTTACGTTATTTGATTATTGGTCGTTTGTAACATCACTGCTGAGCCAGTATCGTCGTGTGGACCGTGGTTGTAAGTCTCCTAATCCCAAATACTACCGTTTTATTTAAGTTCTATTTTGTGAATATTGACGGATTTTCTTTTAGAAAGTTTGCCCTGGATATTGAGTATTTGTGTTTAAAGTATGTTGAGGGGAGGTCGTGGACGCGGACGTGGTCGTGGACGTGGATGTGGAAATGTGAGACAGGAGGATTCGGCGTCTACCCCAGAGATTTCTGCTAGTCGAACCGATTCGCATTCTGGAGGACAGCAGGGATCAGCTAATAATAATGTAGATCCTAATGTGTCGGGAGTGCTTCAACAGGTGGTTGCTCAGATAAACCAGTTTGCTCAAGTTGTTGATCGCATGCAGACGGCGATGGGACAGCAGCATAAAGAGGATAATCGGGGGGACAAATGGCTTACTGAAGTGGTCAAATTGCACCCTCCGAAATTTGACGGTTCTGCTGAGACGCTTTCTTGGGATCATTGGCTGAAGGAGTTAGAGAAGATCTTTGCAGGGATTAACTATCCCAACGACAGGAGGGTTCCGGTCGCCTAGTATCTTCTGACAGGGGAGGCTTTCGACTGGTGGGAGGCTATTCGACCTGAGGAGCATAATGTTGACTGGACGGAGTTTAAATTAATGATGGAAGCGCAGTATTGTCCTCGCCCAGTTACAGAGGCCCGAGTCCGGGAGTTTTTCTCACCACAAAATTCAGAGGCATCTGTGACAGACGTGATTAAGACTTTTAATCACCAGCTGACTTATGTGCGCCACTTGGTCAGAACCGAGGCGGAGAGGATTTTTTATTTCGACATGTGGATGAAGCCGGAGATTCAACAGTATATGTCCGGATTTGAATGTACCACCTTGCGACAGTATCAGGACAAAGCATTGGCTTATGATATGAAAGAGGCGGCAGTAGAGAAGTCAACGGAAGCAAAGAAGCAGAAAGTGGCTGGCAACTTCATGGAAAATAAGAGTAGTGGGCCCCGCAGGGGCCAGTCCTCATTTCATTCATCCAGGAGGCCTCCGCATCCTTCTCGAGGTGGAAAGAAGTTCCGGGCATCACCAACCGTTTCATACGCAGGGAAGAAATGTTATAACTGTGGCAAAGCGGGGCATGTTCGACGTGACTGTTTCGCGCCTGCTGTGACCTGTTTTGAGTGTGGACAGGAAGGGCATCGCGCAACATTTTGTGTAAATGCGACTCGATCTTTTGGTACTCGCACTCCTGTACCAGTTCTGAAGGACACTAGTGTAAATCAGACGCAGCAAAGCGGTTTCCAGCAGCAGAATGTTGGGAAAAGAGAGGCATCCAGCACTGGGTCCCTTCCTCCACGTATTTACGAGATGAAGAAGTCAGACGATCAGAACACGGCTGTTGCATCAGGTACGATTCAGATCCTTTTGCAACCAGTTAGTGTCTTATTCGATTCAGGAGCTACGCATTCTTTTATATCTTTGAACTGTGTTAATCATTTGAAAATCTCGTGCTTGTATGATTGTGAACCTTATGTTGTGGGAGTACCGAGCGGAGAGAAAATTGTGGGAACCCTAGAAGCTAGAGATTTTCCAGTGTCTATAATAGGGAGAGATTGGCCATCAAATCTTATTGTAGTTGACATACATGGTGACGACTTAATTCTCGGAGACGATTGGCTCAACCGTTATGGAGCTATTCTGAATTACCGAAAGAGAGTCATTTCTATCATTGCTGATGACGGATCGGAACACTTATTCAGAGGATGGAGACCGGGAAGCTCGGGAAAATTGATCAAAGCAATGAAAGCCGTGAAATTACTGAAGCAGAGATGTCATGGACTTTGGTGCTATGCCATGAGGAAAGAGGAAGGAGTAGAGCTCTCATCTATTCCAGTTGTGAATGAATTCTCAGATGTATTTCCTGACGAACTACCTGGGTTACCTCCGCAGAGAGAAGTGGAGTTCACTATCGAATTAGAGCCTGGAGCCGCTCCTATTTCCAGAGCACCATACCGCATGGCGCCAACCGAGATGTATGAACTAAAGAAGCAACTGGAGGAATTATTATAAAAGGGTTATATTCAACCTAGCATTTCTCCTTGGGGAGCGCCCGTTCTCTTTGTCCGGAAGAAACACGGATCCCTCGGATTATGTATTGATTACAGGGAGCTCAACAAAGTGACGATCAAGAATAAGTATCCTATACCTCGGATCGACGACTTGTTTGATCAACTGCAAGGGGCAAGGGTATTCTCGAAGATTGACTTGCGATCAGGATACCATCAGTTGAGAATGAAGGAATCGGATATACCGAAGTCTGCTTTCAGATCCCGGTATGGGCATTATGAATTTGTAGTGATGCCATTTGGACTTACCAATGCTGCTGCGGTATTCATGCAATTGATGAATCAAGTATTCTTAGAATACTTAGATAAATTTGTGGTCGTCTTCATCGATGACATCTTGATATATTCGAAAGACACAGAGGAGCATACCGAGCATTTGTGTGTGGTTTTGAGCACCTTGAGGAAGGAACATCTGTATGCAAAGCTTTCCAAATGTGAGTTCTGGCTTAGGGAAGTAACTTTCCTTGGGCATGTCATATCAGCTGACAGAGTTCAGGTGGACCCGAAGAAAGTCGAAGCAATCTTGGAATGGGAAGCTCCTAATAACGTGAAAGAAGTCCGGAGTTTCTTGGGACTTGCTGGATATTATCGCCGTTTTGTAGAGGGATTTTCCAAAATTGCTCGTCCTCTCACTCAGCTGTTACAGAAAACTCAAAAGTTCACGTGGGATGAGAAATGCCAGGCTGGTTTTGATGAACTTAAGAAGAGACTGACGACAGCACCTATATTAGCGTTACCAGATGGGACTGATGGATTCATGGTATACAGCGACGCTTCAAATCAGGGTCTGGGATGTGTGTTGATGCAAAAGGATAAGGTGATTGCCTATGCTTCTCGGCAGTTGAAACTGTACGAAGTTAATTACCCGACTCACGATCTGGAGCTAGCAGCTGTGGTCTTTGCCTTGAAAATTTGGCGACATTATTTGTACGGCACTCACTGTCAGATCTTTACAGATCATAATAGCCTCAAGTACATTTTCGGTCAGAAGGAATTAAACATGAGGCAGAGAAGGTGGCTGGAATTGATCAAGGATTACGACCTGGAAATTCTCTATCATCCGGGTAAAGCAAACGTAGTAGCCGATGCATTGAGCCGTAAACCTGTTTCTCTTCGAGTGTTGGAAGCGCTTACATCCCAAACTAGCATTCAACGAGAACTGATTCGCGAAGGGATTGAAGTATGGGTACCAGGAATCCAAGGGAAACTATATGTGATGGAACTGACTTCATCACTAGTCGAGGAAATCAAATCTAAGCAGTTGAACGATTCTTTGATCCTTCGGTTATGTGACGAAGTAAAGAAAGGAAAGGCCCCAGGATTCGTGATACAAGATGATGGAGTTCTGAGATTTCAGAGTCGACTTTACGTTACCGATGCTGATGATTTGAGACGGACAATTCTGAAGGAAGCTCATAGCGCGCCTTATTCTATTCACCCAGGCAGCAGTAAGATGTATAAGGATCTAAAACAAAATTTCTAGTGGGGGAATATGAAGAAGGACGTAGCATAATAGGTTTCGAAGTGTTTGACTTGTCAGCAGGTTAAGATTGAACATCAGCGACCTGCCGGAATGTTAAAGCCGCTTCCGATCCCTGAGTGGAAGTGGGAGGATATCTCGATGGATTTCATCACCAGTATGCCAAGGACCAAGACGGGAATGAACATGATTTGGGTTGTAGTTGATCGACTAACCAAGTCGGCTCATTTCCTAGGAATTAATGATACTTGGGGACCCGAGAGATTGGCGCGAGTATTTATTGCAGAGATAGTCAGATTACATGGGACACCGAAGACCATTATTTCAGATCGAGATGGTCGTTTCGTGTCTCACTTCTGGAAGGCAGTTCACAGGGCTTTGGGGACCGAGCTAAACTTTAGCACGGCTTATCATCCTCAGACGGACGGTCAGTCCGAAAGGACTATACAAACAGTAGAAGACATGCTTAGAGCTTGTGCTTTGGATTGGTCAACTGATTGGGAAGTTCATTTGCCATTGATTGAATTCACCTACAATAATAGTTGGCATGCTTCTATTAAGATGGCACCATTTGAAGCTTTGTACGGGAGAAGATGCCGATCACCCCTATGCTGGGATGATTCTTTGGACTTGATCGGGACGGAACCAGAATTGATAGTTCAGACTCAAGAGAAGATAGCTTTGATTTGGGAAAGACTGTTGACTGCCCATAGCCGACAGAAGTCTTATGCAGACGTGCGTCGTCGTCCTCTAGAGTTTGACATTGGGGACCACGTACTATTGAAGGTGTCTCCTACACGTGGAATTTTCCGTTTTGGGAGGAAAGGCAAGCTAAGTCCGAGATATATCGGACCATTCGAGATCCTCGAGAGAATTGGGGATTTAGCATACAGGTTGGCCTTACCGCCATCGCTGAGTCACGTTCACAATGTGTTTCACGTATCCCAACTGCAGAGGTATGTACCGGATCCCAGTCATATCATTGAGTTCGATGAGATCGAGATAGCGAATGACGGCACCTTCGAAGAGAGACCAATCAAGATACTTGAGAGTCGGATCAAACAATTGAGGAATAAACCAATACACTTGGTTAAAGTACAATGGTCACGACACGGAGTTGAAGAGGCCACTTGGGAATCGGAGGACAATATGAAGACTAGATATCCAGAGTTGTTTTCATCTTAAGTTTCGGGACGAAACTTCTTTTTAGGGAGGAAGGATGTAATACCCGAGATTTCTGATATGTAATTGAACCTTGGGATGTTGTAATTGTTGCTTTTGATCTGAGTATTATTCTCCATATTTCATGATCCGGTGTTGTTAAGCGCATGATTTCATGAATGTGATCTAAATTGTGATTCTGCGCATGTAGCGCACGCGATCGGTTAAATGTAGCGTACGCTAATTTGGATCCATAGCGCACGCTAGGTATGAACCTTAGCGCGCGCTACACGTAGTCAGTATGATTGAGACAGGGCGATAGGTGAGATCGGCTGCGGATCTCGGTCGTATTATGTCGGGATGAACCTGGACGGCTTTCGGGAAAAAACCAAGTCAACGCGGTAGTGCACGCTACTGATATGAGTATAGCGCACGCTAAATGCTGAGAACAGTGAAGTCAGTAAGCCGTTAGCGCACGCTATGAATATGGACTAGCGCGCGCTAATAACCACTTTCTATAAATAGGACAACATCCTTTTTCGTATTTTCAGCCTTTTCACTTCCCACATCCGAACCCTTGGACTTAGAGAGTCACTCTCTTCATCCTAAACCCTTCATATAAGCATCCTAACTCGAGTCGAAGATTGTAGATCATTGGAGATTGGTGTTCAAGCCTTCGGCGTTGGATTGCTTCGAGTTCCTCCTTGTTCTTCACTACTTTAAGGTAGGTGATCCTTCACCAATATTAAGTACTATTATGAAGTACGTTTTGATCATGATTTGGGACTATCTAGTCAGTTAGATACGTATGTAGTCGAACATCATGTGTTAGAAGGATATTTGCGATGTTTCGGTACTTCTTCATCGTATAAACCGTTGAACCTTTTTAGTGTTTGAACTCCTAAGCTTATTCATGTATCTTCAAAACCGATTATGACTAGTATATGGAGATTACCAAGTTCTTATGTCCTTACATAAAGGAATCATACGTTTTGGGACTTGGAATGGATTGAACTTGGGATATTTTCTTGAAGATCAAGATGAATTATGGTGTTGTAATGATGATACGTATCCTTGTGTCTCGTAGTCATTTAATATGTAAAGATCTTTCACAAGCTATATGAGCATGATATGCACGGAGATGGCATGTATTAACACTAAAGATTTCATGAGTTTCATCACCTTTAGCTCAAGTTTTCTGCCTAGTAGTAAACTGCCATGCACAGTTAGCGCACGCTAAGATAAGCATATTAACGTGCGCTATCGGGAATGAGTAATGTACGCTACGTTTGGTACGTAACGTACGTTATGTCATCAGGCAGGACAGTCGGCTGATCAGAGAGGACTGTCAGTACACAGCTAGCGTACGCTAAACTTGGTTATTTGCGTACGTTAATGGGCGCGCTTAGCGCACGTTACGTAGAGTACGTAGCGCACGCTAAGTAGTTCAGGCAGAATTCATTTTTAGAGCTTGCGGCTGTAAGCCGGATTGTTAGACATTCGTACGGCATGAGATGAATTCTTTATTATTTCTTAGGTCCGAGCCTTGCATAGGGGACGATCGAGGGGCGGTGACATACGGACGCGTGTCATTTGTTGGAGTATTTCATTCTTGCCATTTTCGAGGCAAGTATCATATGTTGAGTTGGTTTATATTGGAACTTTTATCATGCATATGGTTTTGTTCATATTGTCGAGTAAGAGATTAATTTCTTTGATTTCTTGTGGTATTCGTGATTAATTGTTCGTATGAATGGACATATCGAAATGCATATATGTATGCATGATTGCATGGTTTATATTGTAAATGATCCGAAGGGGGTCATGAGGATCTATGCTGAGGGCGCTGGATCGAATGTCCACCATGCGTTGGTCCGATGGGATCATCATGGGGATCTATGCTGAGGGCGCTAGATCGTTGGATGGGTTTTCCACCATGCGTTGGTCCGACGGGATCATCATGGGGATCTATACCAAGGGCACTGGATCGCTGGATTACCCTGTATTGTGTTGATGGAATCGTGAGGATTCACATCGTTGAATTCCGATGACGGAAGTCCGTTTTGCATGTTTTATGATGCACTGATGATTTATGTATTATGATACTTGTACTAGCATTGTTTTGCTAACCCTTTCGGGGGTGGACATTATTTTGATGTTCAGGTAGCAATTTCACTGGTGGGAAGCAGACCGTTCTAATGGTGATGAAATTTACAACTCCTCAGTGATTAACGTACGTTATCCGTCTACATGTCATGATCATAAACTTATAAATGATCTTACGGATTCAAACATCTTTGAATTCCATGGAAATGAATATCATTACAACTCTTATATTCAAACTCGATTATCATTCTCATGCGAAGTTTGGTGATCTCAGGTTGATGCACTAGATTCTATTATCATTATCATATTCAGACTTCATCTTGAAGGTGAACTAACAATTCCAACTACGAGGTTTCAACGATGATATTATAAGCATAATCATTTCCACTTCTAAACATGATGTTTATTGAATAAATCATTAATGAAGCTCAATATCTTGATAGCATGATTCATCTAACTCTTCAGAACACGAATCTAAGGCTGGAGAAAGAATTAACATACCTTAATATGAAGATAACACCGAGTCAAAAAGGTAGAATCCAGCTCTGGTTGTTTGTATGCCAATCCAAGGTGTTTCCCCACTTCAACGATCAATCAAAAGTGACATTCAATCTCCAATGATCAAGTAGATGTGTTCTAAGTGTGCTTAAGGAGGATAATAGGCTCACTGGACTATCAAGTAATGAGGACGAGTGAAGGGAACAAGAAGAAATGGAGTGTTGTCCCTTAAATAAAGTTTCTGCACATTCGCTGATTAGCGCACGCTATCATACTTCCCTTAGCGCATGCTAAATAAGAGTTGACTCCAAAACTGTCCAGTTTCGTCCGCGGGAATCTTATCCGGACCCACGTCCGACTGGCGCATGTGCTAGCCGTCTAGCTCAATAATTGACTGCCTAGTGCATGCAATTCTTCATTCATAGTGTGCCCTAGTTGTAGCCCGATAACGCATGTTAAGCTACATTCTTAGCGTGCGCTATCACGAGTTTGCATGAGAAATTTTGCATGTTGTTTTACTTATGTACAAGGATATAAATGTGAGAAATATCATACTCCAATTATCGAGATCACAATTCCGAATAATACAGGGTTCAAATACAGATGAAATACACAATAATAAATCCGGATATTACATACTCTCCTACTAAAAAGGAATTTCGTCCCGAAACTCAAGACGAAAATAACTCTGGATATCTGGACTTCATGCTATCTTCCGTTTCCCAAGTGGCTTCTTCCACCCCGTGGCGTGACCACTGAACTTTGACCAAAATGATTGGTTTGTTCCTCAACTGCTTAACTCGACTCTCGAGTATCTTAACCGGTCTTTCTTCAAATGTTCCATCCTGAGCGACTTAGATTTCGCCGAAATAAATGACATGACTAGGATCCGGTATATATCTTCGTAACTGGGATACGTGGAACACATTATGAACATGGCTCAATGACGGCGGTAATGCCAATCTGTATGCCAACTCTCCAACTCTCTCAAGGATCTCGAATGGTCCGATATATCTCGGACTCAGCTTTCCCTTCCTTCCAAACCGAAAGATTCCCCAAGTAGGAGAAACTTTTAAAAGTACGTGTTCTCCAGTACTGAATTCCAATGGGCGACGGCGTACGTCTGTCGACTCTGGGCGGTCAACAGCCTTTCACGAATCAAGGCTATCTTCTCTCGTGTCTGCACGATCAACTCTGGTTCTGTCCCAATCAAGTATGATGAATCGTCCCAACATAGGGGCGATCTGCATCTTCTCCCGTACAAGGCCTCAAACGGTGCCATCTTAATGGAAGCATGCCAACTATTCTTGTAGGCAAATTTAATCAACGGTAGATGAACTTCCCAATCAGTTGACCAATCTAAGGAACAAGCCCTCAACATATATTCCACCGTTTGAATAGTCCTCTTGGATTGTCCGTCAGTCTGCGGGTGATAAGCTGTACTGAAGTTCAATTCGGTCCCCAAGGCCTTATAAACTGCTTTCCAAAAATGTGATACAAAGTGACCGTCTCGGTCCGAAATAATGGTCTTCGGCTTACCATGCAATCGGACTATCTTTGAAATAAATACTCGTGCCAACCTCTCTGGTCCTCACGTGTCCTTAATGCCTAGAAAATGAGCTGATTTGGTTAAACGATCAACTATCACTCAAATCATGTTCATTCTTGTCTTGGTTCTCGGCATACTAGTAATAAAGTCCATCGATATATCCTCACACTTCCATTAAGGAATCGGGAGCGGCTTCAACATCCCGGCAGGTTGTTGATGCTCGATCTTAACCTGCTGACAAGTCAAGCATTTCAAAACATAGTCTGCTACATCTTTCTTCATGTTGCCCCACCAGAAATTCTGCTTCATGTCCTTGTACATCTTACTGGTGCCCGGGTGGATAGAATAGGTCGAGCTGTGAGCTTCCTTCATAATCGTCTATTTCAGAACATCGACATCAGGAACGCAAAGTCGGTTCTGAAATATCAAAACTCCATCATCATGAATTACAAATCCAGGGGCCTTTCCCTTGATCACTTCATCACGTAACCGAATCATCAGAGGATCATCTGCCTGCATAGATTTGATTTCTTCGGTTAATTCCATCACGCACAGCTGTCCTTGGACTCTTTGTAACCACACTTCAATTCTTTCTCGAATCATCTCTCGTTGAATGCTGAGCCGGGAGGTCAGAGTCTCCAGCATCTGGATAGAAACAGGCTTGCGGCTAAGTACATCGGCCACTACATTTGCTTTGCCTGGATGATAAAGAATCTCCAAGTCATAATCCTTAATAAGTTCCAGCCATCTCCTTTGCCGCATGTTCAACTCTTTCTGACTGAAGATGTATTTGAGACTCTTATGATCCGTAAAGATCTGACAGTGAGTCCCAAATACATAATGCCTCTAGATTTTCAAAGCAAAAACTACTGCTGCTAGCTCCAAATCATGCGTTGGGTAATTCACTTCATAAGGTTTCAGCTGTTGTGACGCATAAGTGATCACCTTATCATTCTGCATCAATACACATCTGAGTCCTTGGTTCGAAGGATCTCTGTAAACTATGAATCCTCCAGTTCCCTGTGGAAGTGTTAAAATCGATGTTGTCATCAATCTCTTCTTCAATTCATCAAAGCTATTCTGACACAACTCGTTCCACTCAAACTTCTGTGTTTTCTGCAGTAGTCGAGTAAGTGGGCGGGAAATTTTGGAAAACCCTTCCACGAACCGGCAATAATACCCAGCAAGTCCTAAGAAACTTCTGACTTCTTTCACGTTCATTGGAGGCTTCCAATCCATAACCGCTTCGATCTTCTGAGGATCTACTCGTACTCCTTCAGTTGATACCTGATGACCGAGGAACATTACTTCCTTTAGCCAGAATTCACACTTAGAGAGTTTGGCATACAATTGTTCATTTCTCAACAGGTCTAACACAATCCGTAAATGCTGTGCATGCTCTTCTGGGCTGTTAGAATACACCAGAATGTCATCAATGAACACGACCACAAATTTATCCAAATATTTGATGAACACTCGGTTCATCAATTGCATGAATAGAGAAGGTGCAATAGTGAGACCAAACAGCATCACTACAAACTCATAATGTCTGTAACGAGTTCTGAATGCTGACTTTGGAACATCAGATTCCTTAATCCTCAGTTGATGGTATCCTGATCTCGGATCGATTTTAGAAAATACTATTGCTCCTTGCAACTGATCAAACAAATCATCAATCCGTGGCAACGGATACTTGTTCTTAATCGTCATTTTGTTCAGCTCTCGATAGTCAATACACAGTCGAAGCGATCCATCCTTCTTCTGAACAAAAAGAACTGGCTCTCCCTAGGGCGAAACGCTTGGCTGAATATAGCCTTTGTCCAGTAACTCCTCCAGCTGCTTTTTCAGTTCATACATCTCAGTAGGTGCCATACGATACGGCGTCTTAGAAATTGGTGTAGCTGTGGGTTCCAGCTCAATGGTGAATTCTACATCCCATCGTGGAGGTAGTCCAGGTAACTCGTTAGGAAATACATCCGGAAATTCATTCACCACAGGAATGGATGAAAGTTCCACAATTTAGTCTTCTCTCTTCATTGCATAGCACCAGTATCCGGTATAGCCCTGTTTCAACAATTTGACAGCTTTCATTGCCTTGATCAACTTTCCTGAGCTTCCTGGTTTCCATCCTTCAAACAGTATTTCGGAACCATCGTCAGCGATCAACGAGATATTTCTCCTTCGGTAGTTTACAATAGCTCCATATCGATTAAGCCAATCGTCTCCGAGTATCAGGTCGTCTCCTTGCATTTCTATCACAATCAGGTTTGAGAGCCACTCTCTGCCTCTAAACGATACAGGGAAATCTCTAGTTTCTAAGTTTCCAATAATTCTCTCTCTACTCGGTAAACCAACAACATAAGGTTCACAATTATGAAAACCAGAAATATTAAAACGATTTACACAAGATAAGGATATAAATGAATGCGTAGCTCCTGTATCGAATAAAACGCTAACTGGCTGGGAAAGGATCTGAATAGTACCTGATGCGACAGCAGCATCCTGATCATCTATTCTCCTCATCTCATACAGACGTGGGGGAACAGATCCAACACTCGATGTACCCTTTCGGTCCCACTGGCCTCTGCCTCGTCCGCGACCAATATTCTGAGGCATCTGAACACTTTTCTGCGTCTGTTGGATACTAGCTTTCTTCTGAACTGGTTGTGATGTATGGGTCCCATTGAACTTGGTGGCATCCTTGCAAAAAGTCGCACGGTGCCCTTCCTGTCCGTAATCAAAACATGTAACTGGAGTGCACAAACAATCACGCCAAAGGTGACCTGGGCGACCACAGTTAAATCACCTCCTAGTTGTATCTGTCGTGGCTGACATTGTTCTGAAATTATTTCCGCTCTTAGATGGGTGCGGAGGTTTCTTGAAAGAATGAAAAGATGACTGGGCCTTGCGGGCCCGCTGCTCTTGTGCTCTGTAAAAGTACCAGAGACTTTCTGCTTCCTTGATCTCATATGCCAATGCCTTATCCTGGTATTGACGAAGAGTGGTACATTCAAAACCGGACATGTACCTCTGGATTTCTGGTTTCATTCTCATATCAAAATGGATCATCATTTCTGCATCTGTTCTGACCAGATGTCGAACTAATGCCAACTGCTGGTTAAACATCTTAATTGTCTGGGATACAGGTTCGTCTGACGGCTGGGCGGAGAAAAACTCCCGAACTTTGGCTTCCCTCACAGGACGAGGGCAGTACTGAGCTTCCATCATCAATTTAAATTCTCTCCAGTCAGCATCATGATCTTCAGGCCGGATGGCTTCCCACCACTCGGATGCTTCCCCTATCATAAAGTACTGAGCAATAGAGGCTCTTCGGTCGTCTGGGCAATTTATTCCGGCAAAGATCGTCTCCAATTCCTTCAACCAATGGTCCCATGTGGGAGTCTCAGAAAAGCCGTCGAATTTGTGTGGTTGCATCTTCGCCACCTCTTGCAGCCATCAGTCACCTTGATTTCCCATGTCTGGGATCCCTTGCTGTCTATCTCCCTGCTGTAATCCCACCGCCACCTGCATTCGGTCCACGACCTGGGCGAATTGAGTCATCTGGTTCACCACCTGACGAAGGATTTCGGGCACAACAGGTTCCGGTTCATTATTAATAGATCTCTGTGGCTCGCCTGAGCTGTGGCTGGCCTGATTATAAGGCGAAGCTTCTTTTTAGGCATTCCTTCGTCCGCGTTCGCGACCGCGACCACGTCCACGTCCACCTCTCAACATACTGAAAGCATGAATACTCAATATACAGGAAACAATTTCGTTCTAACGTTCAAGTATAAAGAGGTACAACATGTAAAGGACGGGATAGAGTTTAGGAACTTACAACCGCACGAAGACGCAGGCAGTACAGTGATGTTATTCACGGCCGGTTATCTCAAAAGACATATACGACCCCTATTTTAACCCAATGGCCAAGATATCCATAATCTTAGATCCGATAGCATATTCTGTAACACCCCCAATATATTCAGGAATATTACAGCGCCGTAAATCCTTTACATAAAAATTTAAAGGCTAAATAAATGAAAAGACAATGACAGATACCAAATTATGAAATCACTGAAAATACATTACGACAGTTCTGGTTCAATACCAAAAATACAGACATCCAAAAGGAGAATATTAATACACCACTAAAATCCAAACATCACAAATTATGACGTACTCGAGTACTTATTAAAATAACCAACAACAGACAATAAACCCGACCGGAACATCACTCTGCACCCTCGTCGTCATGCAGCTCCAGTGGTTATTTCCCCGCTCTCCTGGATCCTGAACGTAAACAAATGTTCACCCCCGAAGGGTTTAGCACAATGATGCTAGTACAAGTACAATAATCATATAGCAGTGATGTAATCAACAATCAACATAACAAGTTTCTCCAACGAGAAATAACAACAACAATTATCACATCACAACAATCTCAACATACTTATGGTATTCCAACGATCCAACGCACACAGCTATAGATTCCCATGATGATCCCGTCGGACCAACGCATGGTGGAACTACCTGTCCAACGATCCAGCTTACACAGCTATAGATTCCCATGATGATTCCCGTCAGATCAAAGCATGGTGTACATTTAATCACAACACATATACATAATACAATCGCAATATAACTTATCATAATATAAACAATTCTAACTAGAGTACTTGCCTCGGTTCGATGACAAGAATAAAACTTCCACGAATATCCAAATACTCGAAGGTCGTCCCCTTCGATCAATCACGTTGCTAAGCTCGAACCTTAACAAAAGAAATAATATAGAATTCATCTCCAGTCGAACGAACATTTACAATCCAAATTACGGTCGGAAGTTCTTAAAATAAAATCTGTCTGGCTTGCTTAACGCACGCTACGTATCCTATGTAGCGCACGTTAAGGCTACTCATTAGCGCACGCAATTATACGCATCCTAGCGTACGCTAACCATGCACGGTCAGTACCTCACTAATCAGTCGATTGACTCATCTGATTATATAACGCACGCTAAGTTCCAAGCGTAGCGTACGCTAACCATGCCCGATAGCGTACGTTAATTCTCATAGCTTAGCGTACGCTAAGCGTGCATGGCAGTTTCACTGCTGGGCAGCAGACCGTTCTAATGGTGATGAAATTTACAACTACTCAGTGATTAACGTACGTTGTCCGTCTACATGTCATGATCATAAACTTATGAATGATCTTACGGATTCAAACATCTTTGAATTCCAATGAAATGAATATCATTACAACTCTTATATTCAAACTCGATTATCATTCTCATGCGAAGTTTGGTGATCTCAGGTTGATGCACTAGATTCCATTATCATTATCATATTCAGACTTCATCTTGAAGGTGAACTAAAAATTCCAACTACGAGGTTTCAACGACGATATTATAAGCATAATCATTCCCACTTCTAAACATGATGTTTGTTGAATAAATCATTAATGAAACTCAATATCTTGATAGCATAATTCATCTAACTCTTCAGAACACGAATCTAAGGCTGGAGAAAGAATTAACATACCTTAATATGAAGATAACACCGAGTCAAAAAGGTAGAATCCAACTCTGGTTTTTTGTATGCCAATCCAAGGTGTTTCCCCACTTCAACGATCAATCACAAGTGACATTAAATCTCCAATGATCAAGTAGATGTGTTCTAAGTGTGTTTAAGGAGGATAATAGGCTCTCTGTGACTATCAAGTAATGAGGAAGAGTGAAGGGAACAAGAAGAAATGGAGTGCTGTCCCTTAAATAAAGTTTCTGCACATTAGCTGATTAGCGCATGCTATCATACTTCCCTTAGCGCATGCTAAATAAGAGTTCACTCCAAAACTGTCCAGTTCTGCCCGGGAATCTTATCCAGACCCACGTCCGGATGGCGCATGTGCTAGCCGTCTAGCTCAATAATTGACTGCCTAGCGCACGCAATTCTTCATTCGTAGCGTGAGCTCGTTGTAGCCCGATAACGCACGTTAAGCTACATCCTTAGCGTGCGCTATCACGAGTTTGCATGAGAAATTTTGCATGTTGTTATACTTATGTACAAGGATATAAATGTGAGAAATATCATAATCCAATTATCGAGATCACAATTCCGAATAATACAGGGTTCAAATACAGATGAAATACACAATAATAAATCCGGATATTACAGCATAGATCCCCATGATGATCCTATCGGACCAAAGCATAGTGAAAAACCTGTCCAACGATCCAGCGCCCTCAGCATAGATTCCCACGATGATCCCGTCGGACCAAAGCATGGTGGACATCTGATCTAGCGCCCTCAGCATAGATCACATGATCTCACAGGATCAACACAACATAAACAATACAATTATGTATACACATATGCAACTCAATATGTTCATCAAGATGAACAACATACGAATCAAAACATGAACGACACTATGATGACACAACTAGGACGGTTCCATGTTCAGCAACATGAATGACAACCTGCATGATCAACAACATCAACACTAAACCGAATCAAACTAAGATACTTGTCCCGAGTCCTTCAGGAGAAGTCTCGATGTCAAATCATCACCGGCGACTATCCTCAATCCTCGGCGATCCAAACGTACCATAAACTATAAGTATTCCTATCCTCATCTTTATCGCAACGTAACCTTGATACCCGAATATGCTAATAACCGAGATAAAGCATATACATTATCATTTAACTCCCAGAATCAGGAAGACAACATATAATTCGAATCTCCAGAATTTCCAGTAATAATCATTGCTATATGCATTATAAACGAAATGAAACTGAAACCATTCATTAAACATTATAACTGAGCAAGTAATAACTTGCCTCGATACCGATACGATGATGATGAAGCCGCTACCAATCTCATTGCCTTCGTCTACGAGCTCCTCGGCCCTGACCCATGCAATTCACGAAAATACTCGAACACGACCGCAACATACAGTTATAATCACCGATCAATAATCTCAACCTATTGAAGTAATCAAATAGCAACGATCCGATAACAATCAACAACCGACATAGCCAACCAATCAAACTTAATGGGTCAATGATCCCTCGATCCTATATAAAACCAAATAATATACTCAAACAATTTTACGAATTCATATCCAAAATACGATTACGGATACGAATGTAAAGGAAATCATATTCAGTGATCAATCACAATCTTTTCGGATTCAAAATTGATATCATGATTCATATTTCATCGAGAACATATGAATTCTACCACTACAATCAACGAACATTCGATCTTCATATCTAAAAATACCAATAATTCAACATACGTTCGTCTTGCTATGTTAAATTCATCAAGAAGTTCCTCAAGAACACTAAGTGATTCGAAATCATGTTCATAGCCATCAAAACAACGTAATTTGATATCCTCTAACATCTAAACAATCCTCATTCATAATTCAAGTTGTAAATTATCATATTTTCCAATATATGATCCTCCTACATCAAGAATCGAAGTAATACTACCAAGAACACCAAGAACACTATGATTCCATAATCATAACCAACATAACCAAGACATAAACCATCGTATCCTTCAACATATAGTTTATATATCCTCAAGAATCGTAACAACAAAACCATAATCATCTTCATACGAATCATTCGTCAACAACAACATCAAAAATCCGAAATTCAAGAAGGGATTATCCAACATACCTCTTAGAAGATGAAATACACAAGTAACCACCTCAAGAATCATCACTATCTTCATATCTCAAGCTCCAATCCCATGTTCCCAAGCTCAAAATTGACTTTGAAGAATCAAGAATCCATTTATGAGGGTTGGAGGTGAAAAACGAAGTGAACTTCCAGAGAGAAATAAAATGACAGGCGTCCTCTTATAAAACATTTCTATTCGTTACGTACGTAATATGTCCATGTTAACGTACATAACAACCCATTACGTGCGCTATATTTCCTTGGTAGCATACGTAATGACAGTCTAGAGTTAACTGACTCATTTTGTTCAATGTCTTACGTACGTAACTCTTGGACCATAACGTATTGCTATAGTAACATACTTGTTAACGTACGTAATGATCCTTCCTTAGTGTACGTAATGGTCGGGGTTGACTCACCTATCCACATCCGCGCCGAAAGTTGCCGACATGGGGTCCCACCTGCCGACCACAACTCGTCCTGTCACATTCCCTTGTTACGTACGTAATGCCTTGGTCATAACATACGTAACACTAGCAAATTAGCGTACGTAAGTCCTTAAGCTTAGCGTACGTTAAGGGCTCTATACTTAGCCAAATCTAACTGTTCCTGTCCGTCTTGACATTTTGGATACGTATACACACATACTGAATACATATATTCAATCCAATAATATTCTCATATGATATACCCAATATCAAAAGCACGATAACCTGATACACGATACCCGCAAACATAATTGTCGACCAACTATGACAATTATACCAATACAGCTGTCTCAGTTCTGAATTTATTTTATCCATACTGTACAGATTCGCTGTACAACATAACTCGGATAAAATAACATTAATTAACAGTAGTAGAAATTTCGGATATTACAATTGCGACTGAAATGCAAAGTACAATACATGGTTTTTATATTTGTCATATAGCTTCGCGATGTCTACCAAAAGTGGTGTGGTGGTTTCTACTTTTTGTACAAGATGAATAATCCTGATGAGTTTGAACAAAATTGGCCTCTCATGCTTGGAAAATATATCTTGCAAGATAATAAGTACACTGGTGGGGTAGTCTTTGGAGAGACTTTAGCTTATGCTGCATCAGGAGCATAACGTACGTTAGTTTGCATAAGTAACAATGGGACGGTCGCATACGTTAACTAACATCTAGATTGGGGAACTGAGCTTTGAGTAGAGCATTACGTACGTAATCTTTAGTTGTTACGTACGTAAGTCTGTTACGTATGCTAACCTTGAGGCATTGCGTATGTAACGTACCACGGCCTATATATAACCTTCTTCCTTTTGTGCGGCTGAACGGGGTGAGTTGGGAGCGAGGGTTGATCGAGATTTCATCATACATCAACGTATTTAAGTTTCTAGTGAGGATTAACACCATCTAATCCTTTGTTCTTCGTCAGATCGAAAGTAATGTTCTTGAATCCTTAGAGTTAACTTTTTGGGGTTTCATTCTTGATATCGATTCTAGTCTTGATAAATGGGTTGGTGTTATTTGATGTTGTTGGCCATACTCTATGGATCGTATATGTATATCTTGTATTCATTGGTTGACGGCTTTTGTATTCTTGAGAAACCTTGAACATTTAATGTTCGATTAAATGTTCCAATGAGTCTCCATCGGTTGAGTGTTTTTCCGTCATCATTGGTCCTCATTCTAGTAGTGATTGTGTAACACCCCCGATCCACTCAGGAATATTACAGCGCCGCAGGCCCTCTCCGTGAGGATCTGCCAGGCTAGACACCGAAACAAAATATTACATTACATGTTCACATAACGAATTAATAGACCAATCAGGTCTTTCATCAAACATATAACTCAAACATACATAACTCTGACTCGGTTCATACCCATCCCACGTTCAAAAACCATCATGCATAACAGCAAGATACTATAGCGGATAAAACAATACACTACAACCCGGCCAAGTAGACTCAGAACTGGTCTTCATGTGATTAGTATCATTTGTCTTCCATAATCCTTCGTACCGATCCTATGATTTGCTCCCCAAAAACCTGCATGTACCTGGACGCAATACAGACATCCACCCCCCGATTACTCGGGGGTTATCAAAATTCCACTGTTTTGCTAGTGCAAGTATAAAGTGCAAATACGAGCCATACATAACATATTCCGAGAATACCATAACTTGATTAATCCAAAATTCAAACACTTCGAAAGACTTCTCGAGATGTTTCATTTAGTTAAAAAGAATTTAAGTCTTGAAAGTAGTGTTAGGAATACTTGTTAGATTTTGATGATGTCATCCCTGTATTGTTAATTATTCAAATGTATACACTAAGTATGGGGTATTGTAAAGAAGAACCAAATGAGTATCTTCTATAGGCCTTAAAATTTAGGCTAAGTCTTGATCAAATGTTGATCAGTAAGGAAAAACGACTAAGTATAGAACTGCCATATATCAGAGATGTTCAGGAAAGTTCATTATCAGACAAGTTTTGGTCAAACACAAAACATCAGAGAAGTTTGACCAAAACCCAGCTGCAGTTAAGTTCTGAAGAAGGCGATACATCAGACAAGTATTGATCAACAGGAATATCAGAGAGGTTTCACCAAAACCCAACTGCAGTCGAGTTATCAGACGAGATCTGGTCAACACAAATATCAGCTCAAGTTTGACCATCAGAGAACATCCATCAAGTCAGAGAAAATCAGATCAGAGGACTTTATGCCAGAGAACTTCTACACAGTTACATCAAATAAGTTTTACATTAGAGTGGGTTGACCACGCATCAGGCAGGTTTGACCAAGAGATATCAGATGAGTTCTCAATCAAGATATCAGCCAATTCCAAGATACTCAGTCCACGTTAGCAAGCGTCGAAAATCAACTATAATGGAAATCCATTTGCAGACGTAAGGAGACAAACCAAAAAGATTCCCGGAAAGTTCGGAATAAAATATTCCTTGAGATCCGTGTTCTGAAGACTTATGATTATTCTAATCAAGAAAATCGGCACGATCAAAAGAAGTCTTTTAAACGGTTGGAATTGAAAAGGGAATCAAGCCGTGCAATGTAATGATAAGATAAACAAACAAGTCCACTCTCCAACGACGGATCTGTTACAAGAGATGCAACGGCTATGAAGGAAGCTCAAAGGATCGTACTATAAATATATCTGAAGATATGACTTGAGAGAAGTACGATGCGAATAATACATTCAAGTGATCAAAGAAATCAAAGCAGAAAAAGTAATCAAAGTGAACAATAGCATCGTAAAGAGCAAAGCCTAACAATTTATATACTGAGAAGCTCTTAGTTTAGAAGACAAAAACTCGTCTTTAAAGTTGAGTACGGGGTACTTCTGTGAATGAGGTTTCAGAAGTTTCGCGACTGATAAGGCATCCACGGGTTCTTGATTGGAAGGTTATAGACAGCTCGAGTGTTGTTGAGGCATCCACGGGTTTTCAATCAGAAGGAGCTAGGCAGTCAAGGGAGATGCAACGGCCATGAGTTTCCACTGGTTGGAAGCTGTTGTAACTGTGTGAATTCATTATAACATTTATTACTGGTTGACAGTTATAGTGAATTTATCTCCAACTGATTTGGAGAGAAGTGGATTAGTATAGGATTACCCCACCTCTCAGACCATTATAATTGCCTGTGTGTTCTTACTGCATTCATCATAATTATATGTTGCATCCATATTTACTGTTCCATATAGTAGTCAATTCTCTTCTGCATTACTTAGTCTTTACAGTTGACATAAGTCACCTGCAATCGATATTAGTTACCTGCAGTGGTACCAGCTGTGCTGCTGCACTACTCATATGCAGTCGACATAAGTCACCTGCATATATTACAGCTGAAGACCTGATTAAGGAAAAGAGTTTAATAATTCTATTACCCCCCTCTAGACTTATTCCTGACGACTTGTGACCTACATGTAGAAATGAAACAAGTGAACACTTTGAAAATAATTCCAAATCTCGGGAGTTTTTTTTGGAAAAAACTGTATTCAGACATCAACTCACGACCAAGGAAAAATTACACACACTTCATTCTTATGCCATTCTAGCCAAACACCAAGACTCTATATATAATGTATCTTGACCCCCAGAACAGAACATTGTGATACTCCGAACATATCACAATTAATCATCAGCAAAACTCTCGGGTAATTCTCGTGATAAGACCACCCGGTCAAGTCCATGTGTGCCCCGTCAAGCAATATCCAGGTGAAAATACCCCGTCCTGACTTGTCCCCAAGTACCGGTTCTCAGAGGTCCCGTCGAACCTTCCCCAAGTGGACATCCTCACAACACACAAAAATCGTAATTTCCATAATTCATAGTTTGCAAAACCATGAACCTCACAAGTCAATCACAATATATATAGTCGAGGTACCTTGCTAGAATGGCCAGATTATCCGACACATACTCACGACCAAGAAACAATACCATCAACACTAGAATCCAACGATGCAACTAGTACCAATCACATAGCAACGAGAAAGAATACCTTTCCAACCATGCCGAGCGACACAACCTCCTCATAAAGGAGTTACAACCTTTATCACACAACGTCACATGATAATCAATAAACACACATATCAAGGCACACATCTTAACAAAAGGTTAGAACTTTAAATCTAGAAACAATATAATCACACCAAAACGACACCACACGAAAGGAAGCATTCCTATACTCAACACTAATACACATACTCAGGTAAGAACATTTAACCACCAAACACGTGAGTTATCTTTAAAGAAAATCTTAATTGAAAAATATATCGATTCTTTTGAAAGTTAGTTATAAGCGTTTATTTAGTACATAGTTATTAACCATTATATCCACAAAACATGTAATGTATGGGCAAGACACTTGCCTCGATAATCATCTGCGAATATTTCGAAGAACACGATCGATCAAAAGGCTTCAAAACCCTTGATGAAGATGACGACGAATGGAAGGGTTCAATATGAGCTCTTCGCAAGGAACTCCACCCTAACATCATATCATCAATAAATCAACGATCGTACGAGGAAGAATAATCATAGAACGCTCGAATCCCCTCTACGACATTTTACCAGACACCTTGAAGGCGTTGGTTTAAAACTCAACAAAACAACGAATTGCGGATAATGAAACCACTAAAAAACATTGAAATTGGTGAATACCACTTGATTATTGATAATCCGTCAATAATCTAGGGTGATTCGGAATAGACGGCCAAATCATTCAAAACAACCAAATTTCCCAAAACAAGGATTTTAGGAAACTTAACCTGATTCAGTCGATCGGAAGAGATTAGAGGATGATTAAACCGATGTTAGTAACTTAGAAACCTTGTGAATTGATAGTTTTACAGCATGCCTTTGTGTGATCCAAGTCCCAGCCGTGGAAAGTGATGAGCCCGAACTGATCGGTCACCAAGAACCGGGTTGATCTCAGAAGTTTATCTGAAACAACCCTCAAATATATAACATGCCTTTTTCCCTCAAAGATATTTCTCTCTCTCTAGAATATTTCTCTCTATTATGCTAGAATGCTTGCCCTTGGGAAGAGAGGCTTCTCCCTTATTTATAGAAGGGAGGAGCCGCCCTTTCTTTGAGGCCTTTTCCTGACTTCAGGGAAGATCCCAGATATTCAGGGATTTAGGCTGCGGCTTCCAATCCCTGGATATCCGAGATTTGGGCTGCAGCTTATCCGCCCCTGGATTTCCGGGATTCTATCAGGTAGTTCACAACATAACCTTTCGGGGACCTGATCTTCATGAGCCCGGACGCTCCCAACCTCGAGTTGGGGTTCTGTATGTCGGTCTATTATATGAAGGGGCCCCTAGGTCGGGACTTTCCTCTCTTGTCAAAGAGGTCGGGAAGTTTGTTAATCTTTGCGGGTACTCTATGTTACTGACCTTGGGTCGTCCAGGAATAAGTCTATGGGGGGTGAATAGACTTACTGAAACTCTTTTCCACAAAGGATGAGTTTCTCAGCTGATGGTACAGAAGACTTAGAGTCGTCTGTAGTCAATGTAAGTGCGGAGGTCAGTTGATGACGAATACAGAAATAATCAATGGAACACTTAAGTATGAATGCAGCAGGTAAGTATGATGATGAAAGCAGTAGAACACGCAGGCAATTATAGTGGTCTCAGAGGTGGGGTAATCCTCTACTAATCCACTTTTCTCCAAACCAGTTGGAGATGAATTCACTATAATTCTCAACCAGTGATAAATATTACAGTGATTCAACCAATTACAATAGCTTCCAACCAGTGGAATTCCTTGCCGTTGCAACTCCCTTTGATTGCCTTGCACCTCTTGATCTACGATACTTGGATGCCTTTACAGTCTCTCAAACTTCAACCAGTGAAGTACCCCGAAATCAGGTTTTAAATACACGAGTGATTGTCTTCGCCAACTAAGAGCTTCTTCAAATAAGAACTTTTGAACTCTTGCTCTTTCACGATGCTACTGTTCGCTTTGATTGCTTTGTTTGCTTTGATTGCTTGTGATTGTTGTTCGCATCGTACTGCTCAACATTAAATCTTCGGATATATATATAGGTGTTGATCCTTGAGCATTTCTTTATAGCCGTTGCAAATTTGTAACAAATCCGTCCATTGGAGAAATAGACTTCTTTGTTTTTCTTTCTGAACGTTGCAAGGTTGGATACCCATATTTTAATCCAATTCTGACCATTGTGAAGACTTCCATGCGATGGCGCCGAATCTTTTGAATATAATAAGATTAAAGTCTCCAGTGGTGGGTCTGGATGAATTACTTAATTCATTTCCTTTCCGGAAATCTCTCCAATCTATCTCTAATCGCCCGCATGTGACTTTCCGTAAATATTGACTATTCAATGCATGCTGACGTGGACTGGAGTACTTGGCTGATCACTTAACTGATCTGTCTGTGGTCAACCTATCTGATGTGCATTCAGCCTTCTCTGATGTCGACTTGTCTGTAGTCTTCTGACCTGATTGAACTTGACTGATCTGATGGTCGGACTTCAGATGACTTGACCTTTCATCTTGACTACAGTCTGGTCCAACTTCGCTGATTAATTTGGTTTGACCAAAATTTCTCTAATAAAGGTTGCCTGATATAGCTCGGCTGTGGTCAACCTGATCTGAACAGGTGAGTTGACCAAGACCTAGATGATCGATACTTATCTGATCTGAGCTTAGCTGATTTTTAAAAACCTAGCTTATATTTTTTTTTTTGGAAGAAAAAACGTCCAGTGTGGATGGGGGGTTGAGGCGGGACCCACCAACCTGTAGATAAGAAGAAATCAAGAAGTATAAAGAATCAGCCCCGAATTATGACCAAAAATGGGCCATAATTCGGGTCCAAACATCGAAGAAATCTACGGCCCGCTAAAGAAATACAAAGTGCACCACAAACCATGGGCTAATGTGCGGACCCGTAGACTAAAATAACTCAACTCCGAATTATGACCAAAAATGGGCCATAATCCGGAACCTAAAATCTAAAGTGCCTACGGCCCGCAAGATCAATACAAGGTGCACCACTAAAACTGTGGGCTGATGTGCGGATCAATAGGCAAGCAAGCAATCAATAAAATAAAAGCCTATCTAAATCTAAAAGACGGATAACCAAGTTGATCCATCCGTATAAGGGAGAGAAGAAATGGAGGAGCAATATCGTAAGTATAAGTCTGAATGTCGATGGACGACATGCCGAGCTCAAAAAGATAGTCGGCCAGCCTGTTGCCCTCCCGAAAAATGTGAGTGACTCTGAACTGAATATCTCTGAGAATGTGTCGGATACGCATAAGAGTGTGATGAACCTGCCAAGAGCCCCGATGGCCAGATGATAGCAGGGTCACTACAGAAGCAGCATCAAGCTCAATCCAAACATGTCTCGATCTCTGGGAAGCTAGAATCAATCCAATCGCCAACGCCTGGACCTCAGCATCAAAACTCGAAGAGGCCTGAAAAGAGGAATGGAAAGCAAGAAGGAGCTCTCCGTGGTGGTCTCTAATCAGACCTCCCCCACCCGCAATCTGTGTGTCTCTATCGAACGAACCATCCGTGTTCAGCTTGATCTAAGGGGTCTCGGGTCGAAGCCAAACCACCGGGACGGGGCAACGAGTCTGAGCGGGGGAAGATGTAGCTCGCTGGAAACGATCAGGCGGCGAGCAACCCGCCCAGAAGTCAGATGAAATAAGCCTCACAGAAGCCAATAAAGCAACATGGCGCTCCACCTGCACAATAACATGAGACGAAAGAAAAGTAACCGCCCTATGCTTTGCACTATTCCTTTCTGTCCAGATGAACCAAAGGATCAGACAAGGAATAATGAAAGTCGCGTGCCTAAAGTGTGTGTCGTGTGCAAAAAAACTCAGGAGCTCAAAGATATTCTGAGTATGGGGTAGGGATAAATGTGTCCAAGCGCCAAAATACTCCCATACGTCACGAGCCACATCACTCTCCAAGAAAAGGTGGGCAATGGTCTCGGTATGGTAGGTCTGGGTGAGGGTATGCGAGCAACACAAACATCTAGAAGCCAGTGAAACGCCCCTCCTCTGTAGAATGTCATCAGTCGGTATCCATCGCATGAGAAGTCGCCAAATAAACACCGAAGTGGTCGGTGTAAGTAAGGCAGTCCAGATGTCCCCGTAAACAACATTAGACTGACCCCTCACCCTGATGTGAGACCAAGCCGAAGACAATGAGAACGCACCTGAAGTGGTAAGAGTCCAGCACATACTATCCGAATCCTCCTCGGCGATGGGAATCGCGGAGATTTCCTGGATGAACTGAGGGGTAAATCCTAGCTCCTCTCCAACAATAGACTCCAATCTACCCATGTCCCACGTCCCATCAACCCATAACTGATGGATCCTAAGTTGGGGTCTACCAGTAACTAATGAAAAGAAGAAATAGGCCTATCCCCAATCCAAGTATCGTCCCAAAAGCTGACCTCCCCACAGCCACGACCAAGAGTCCAACGGATGAACTCCTGAGCCTCAATACCCCCTCGGAGGAGACGGCATCAAGGGTGGCTGACACGAGCTTTAAGAGCGGTACGCATAGGCGTATAAAGGCCAGCAAAGCAGTTTTTGCGGAGCATAAACTGCGCCCACAGAGATGTGCCCGCGCGAAGGCGCCACCAGAGCTTATAACTAAAAGCTCTTGCCATGTCCGAAAGGCTCCGAACCCCGAGGCCTCCCTCAGAGACCGGACGAAAAATCTGCCGCTAGTGCATCTTCCTCTTCAGACCAACAGCACCCCAGAAGTATCTCGCAATGATCTGCTCGAACTCCTAGATAATGTAATGTGGAGGGTTCAACACCTGAAGCAGGTGTAGAGGAATCGTGCAGAGAGTGCTCTTAATCAGAGCCAAGTGTCCCCCAAAAGCAAGGTGGCGATGGGACCAACCAGAGATCCTATCCAACATCCGTTGCTTCACCCCAAAGAAAGAGCTCTCGCCGCATAAAGCCTTTGTAAAGGGGCACACCAAGATAGGTGATGGGGAGATCGCCCGGCGAAAACCAGAAGATCGTGAACTCTCTGATGCCAACGAGGCGCATGCTTAGGAGCAAGAATAAAAGTGCTTTTCTGGATACTAACCATTTGGCCCGAAGTCATAGAGTAGTGATCCAGGAGATGCATAAGATCAACGAGACCATCACCCACAACCCGTGTGAATATAATGATGTCATTGGCGTAGGATAAGTGCGAGATGGGGAAAGGTCGTCCAGCTGTCCTACACCTCATCAAAGGATGGTCTCGAATGAATCGGTCCAAGCGGAACGATAAATAATCAGCGGCAAGCACGAAGAGCGACGGAGAGATAGGGTCGCCCTGACGCAAACCCCGACTAGAGGCAAAATAGCCGGCCGGACTGCCATTCACCAAAATGGAGAACGTGCAACTCTCGACGCAATGATGGATGAACAAAATCCATCTAGCCAGGAATCCCATCCTCACCAGGACCTCACGTAAAAACTGCTAGTGAACCCTATCATAAGCCTTAGCCATATCAAGCTTCAGCGCAAGGTTTGGGACACCATGAATGTTCGCAACGTGGAGGTCATGAATGAGTTCTTGGGCCAAAAGGATATTATCAGTAATAACCCGCCCGTGAACAAATCCACTCTGGTTCGGAGAGATAATAATAGGGAGAAGAGGAGCAAGCCGAGCGTTAAGGATTTTCGTGATAATCTTATTGGTTACATTACACAGACTAATAGGCCGGTAATCTGACCAACCGCTCGGGACAGGCTTCTTCGGGATCAAGACGACCGTAGTCGTCGTGAAAGACAGAGGCATAGGATGACCCTCAAAAAACTCGAGCATAGCCCCCTCCACGTCGGAAGAGACAATCTCCCAACAATGCTGAAAAAACAAAGACGAGAACCCGTCAGGCCGTGGTTACCGTGAGGATCGAGACAAATACCGCACCACGAATCTCCTGGGGAGAGGGTGGCACACACAAACTATCAGAATCAAAAGAACAGGGGATAGAGGGAAAACAAGAGTCATCCGGGGGGACGAGAACATCACCATCAGATGTAAGAAGAGTCCTAAAGAAATTCACAGCGGATGATCGGATGTCCGACTCTACAGCGATCGCCGTACCACCATCCTCAATGCTGTGAATATGCGACTGACAACGCTTCTGCTTCGCAAAACCCTGAAAGAACCGGTTGTTGCGCTCGCCCTCAGTAACCCAACGAACTTCGGATTTATGTTTCCAGAAATCTTCCTCCATAGAGAGACAAAGATGGTACTCAGCACGAAAATGGTGCATAGCGGTTCTATTCTCCGGAGTAGGATGCGAATCATATCTCCGCTCGGCCTCGTCAGCAGCCCTCAAGGCCTCATCCAACTTCGTATGAAGATTTCCAATAATGTACTGGGCCCACTGCTTAAAGATGCGCTAACCCTAAGGAGTTTGGCCCGTAGGTTACACATGCCGATAATCGAGTTGGGTGTAAGCTATTCTCCTAATAAAGGTCCAAAGAATGTGTGATGCCGGATCAACATACTGAAACTAATGACGACTTGTGACGAGTCGCGGAGAAGCGACACTGGATAAGAAGGGGCGCATGGTGTTGTGTCAAGAATTACACTCTCCTACCGGCGATCGCCTCGGAGATTGGGCGACGAAGCCATCGCTGAGCAAATGAGGCATAATCGCGACCACCACTGTGCAAATTCTAGCCTTAGCCCCGCAGACAAGAAGAATCGGCCGACCGAAGGTCCCAGACAAGTCCTGCCGAGCGATCGACATCAAATATGATCGTCTCTCGGTACTCGGCGACCGAATCCTGGCGACCGACTAGCGGACGATCATCCTTCGGCACTTGCCGACCGACCGACCAATGCCGACCCTCAGCGACTGGCCGATGCCGATCAGAGCCGATGGCCATCCAGTCGGCAAAGGCCGAAGCCTCAGGACAGACACCACGTGCAAAGGCCGAGACAAGATCCGCATATCGCGGATCATTGACCACACCGCGTATCTTTCCACCACCGACAAGCCGAAAGTTGTCGGTAGGGCCGCATGTGACAGAGATTCCGGACGCGTGCCGGCTCCTCATCGACCGCCCACTGGCCGCCGGCCGTAGCTCGACTTTAGGCATACCGCCAAAGATCCACCTTGGACTTTAGCCCGACAGCCCGGGTGATCGCCCCATTATAATATTGGCCGCAGACGATCGCCCCATTATTATAATGGCCTAAGGCGATCGCCCACTGTAAGACAAGACTCTACGCCACTATATATACAAGGTTCCCGTACTTGTATTTCCTCTCCGGCATCCTCGCATTTCACACGCAATACGTAAGCAAAATACTCAAGACTTGGCTATCTCCAACTCTTGGCAACAGCTATCATTCGGTACTTCTTCTCTCGGCCTCTCTCATCAAGCAGACGATCTAAGGGACGAAGAACACCGAGCTTCGCTCAAGAGCCGGATTAACAGAGTCTTTTACACTCATTGTATTTAGATTTCTCACATTAATACTTGTATCCACGAATATTTGCATTAATATCATCTCGCGAGAGCATTCAAGCCCGGCCTAACAAACCCGGCAAATCTTGTATTATTTATCTTCTCTAAGTGCTCCCGCAAATTGTTGTTTGTTGTCCGTCTTCCACAGATTAATCTTCTGGATAAATATTTTGGGCAACAACAATTGGCGCTAGAAGGAGGGCATCCAACCCTCAAATTTTTTACCTACCGTCCCGAAGAACACTCATCGTTTCTAAGTGTATACTTGAAGTGACACTCACCGCACTTCAAAGAAATCATCGAAATCATGTCTTCCGCCTCCGCGTCAAGAAAGCCGCCGGACAGCCGGCCGTACGCCTGCTCCGCCCTGGGCCCGAGCCACAGCCGATGGTGGAAGGTAGCCGCCGCGGTCAGAGACGCTCGATCCCGTCCCTGGACGGCGGCCCAAGCCTCTCACTCGATCAGTTCCGAACCAACGAGTAGATCGAAGAGGCCATAGCCGGCCTTCAGGAGCGACGGAGTGCTCTCAACGCGCCTCCCACTATCACCCCCTCGGCCGTCCGCCGGAAATCCAAGCGGAAGCTCAAGGCATTACTGGACGAGCGAACGCCAGGAGGCTCCCGTCCGCAAGAAGAGGCGCTCGCCAGCCGGGGCACCTCTGTCTTCGATCGCCTGGGCAGTGACTTACTCGCGACCGGGCGGCCCGGCCCAGCCTACGAGACGACAGAGTTTGAGTCCGTCACCGTGAGCTCGGCCTACCCGACTCCTGTGAGGTAGCCCAGCCTGCTCGGCTCACTCGCCAAATAGCCGAGGTCGGCAGCACTGGGTCCGAGATCGGTACACGATCGCCTCGGCTCCCGCCTCCCAAAGCCGATCGAAGCGACCTAGCCACGGCGATTGCCGCGTTGCAACGCGCCGACGACATGAAGGCGCTCCTGCAATCCAGTGGCAGCGCCATGAAGACGATCGCTAAGCCAAGCGAGCCGCCGCGATCGACATCGAGCTCGCCTCGGCAAAGACAAGATCGCTCCTCCTCAAACACCCTTGTACAAGGGGCGATCGGACCCCAAATGCACTCCGAGCAGTGTTCAACATCTACATGACCGGTGTGGGGCATCGACGCGACCTGCCGAATGTTCCTCTCGACGCTAGACGACCTCGCCCACGTGGTGGTACGCCTCGTTGCCGCCTCGGTCCATCGGCCTTTAACGAATCGCGAACGTCTTCACAGAGTACTTCGCCGCTAAGGTCGCTCGACCGGAAGGTCCCCATCGCATGCTGCGAGTCAAGCAAGGGAAAGAGGAGTCCGACTCGGACTACATCGACCGGGTAGACGAGATCATCCTCAACGGCGAGCCCATAAGCGAAGAGATCGCTCCACGTGATCCTAGCGGGATTCCATGGTCTTTCGCCTATGTTCGTGCATCTTACGAAGGACTATCCCACGACTTACTCGGTCTTCCGAGCTAAAGCCGCAGATTTCCCGGCCGTGCAAAGGCTTCTTCGCCTAGAGCAGCGCGATCGCGCCAAGCAATGACCTCCGCCTTCCACTCGATCGCTATTATCCACAGACCGAGGACTCGCTCGCCACCTACAGTCCGCCATTTGACATGAAGGACTAAGGCTCGCGATCGCCTCCACCGCACATCATAAAGCCATGGTCCTGGTAGTCGATGGAACCGGCTGCTTCGGCCATGCAAGGTCCCTTTCGGCCGAGATCGCCCACCCTTCGTTTAAATACGAGGCCGGCGTAGTCAGAGGGCCCTCCAACTTTAAAACAGTGGACATGATCGCTCACCCTCAAGGTTCACCATCTAAAATGATCAACCCGGACAATGCGACACGTGCCACAACCCCCGTCTCAACGTACACCGTCGAGGTTCGCCATCTTCATGGTGAGCCGAGGTGGAAGCAGAGCTAACAAAACCGCGGGCGTGGATTTGATTCATCCGACGCTGCCCCGCGCAAGGACTCCTCTAGACCGAGACCGCACGCCCTTCGTTTAGATACGAGGCGAGGTGCAGCCTAACAGAGGACCCTCATAATAAAGTGAGTCACGAGACACTCAATGTCTTCGCGCATCAAGACACGGTCATGGAGTCGGTCCATTGAATTCCGCGACTGTGCACGATTCCTCAAACAAGCGAAACCTTCAAGTTTCCGAGGGGGATCGGCCAATGTTGTTTTTGAAGGTACAAGACCGAAAGGTAGCTAGCCAGTCGACCATGATAGACCAAGTCCGAATCCAAAGTCGGCTCAACCGGATCGCCCGTTCTCACCTTACACGATCGCCAGCAAGAACCACCTCGCCCCATGTCTTCAACATAGGAGCAAGCTGGGGGCAATTGTTGTGTCAAGAATTACACTCTCCTACCGGCGATCGCCTCAGAGATCGGCGACCTAGCCATCGCTGAGCAATGAGGCATAATCGCTACCAATGACTGAGCGGCCTAGCCTTAGCCCCGAAGACAAGAAGAATCGGCCGACCAAGGTCCCAGACAAGTCCTGCCGAGCGATCGACATCAAATATGATCGCCTCGGTACTCGGCGATCGACTCTGGCGACCGACTAGCTGACGATCATCCTTCGGCACTTGCCGACCGACCGACCAATGCCGACCCTCGCCGACCGGCCGATGCCGATCGAGTCGATGGCCATCCAAGAGGCAAAGGCCGAAGCCTCGTGACGTACACCACGTGCAAAGGCCGAGACAAGATCCGCATATCGCGATCATTGACCACACACCGCGTAATCTTTCCACCACCGACAAGCCGCCGAAAGTTGTCGGTAGGGCCGCATGTGACAGATATTTCGGACGAGTGCCGGCTCCTCATCGACCGCCACTGGCCGCCACAGTAGCTCGACTTTAGGCAGATCACAAAGATCCACTGGACTTTAGCCCGACACCTCGGGTGATCGCCCCATTATAATATTGGCCGGCAGACGATCGCCCCATTATTATAATGGCCGGAAGGTGATCGCCACCGAAGACAAGACTCGGCCGCCACTATATATACAAGGCTCCCGTACTTGTATTTCCTCTCCGGCATCCTCGCATTTCACACGCAATACGTAAGCAAAATACTCAAGATTGGCTATCTCCAACTCTTGGCAACAGCTATCATTCGGTACTTCTTCTCTCGGCCTCTCTCATCAAGGCACGATCGGCAGGACGAAGAACACCGAGCTTCGCTCAAGAGCCGGATTAACGAGTCTTTTACACTCATTGTATTTAGATTTCTCACATTAATACTTGTATCCACGAATATTTATATTAATATCATCTCGCGAGAGCATTCAAGCCCGGCCTAACAAACCCGACAAATCTTTTATTATTTATCTTCTCTCGAAGTGCTCCCAAATTGTTGTTTGTTGTCCGTCTTCCACAGTATTAATCTTCGGATAAATATTTTGGGCAACAACACATGGTCCGACCAAGTCTAGCAGATGAGTGATGGTAGAAACCGCAAACACGCTCGACCATGCTTCATTAAATAAAGCACGATCTAGCCTTTCCTCAAACCATTGTGCTCCCAAGTGAAAATATCGCCCTCGCACTCGCATCAATCAACTCACAGTCAGCAATAGCCTGTGCGAAGTCTAGAATCTCTGGAGAACGGTCTGTAGTACTACCATCGCGCTCATGTGAATGCAAAAAGATGTTGAAGTCACCACTGACTAGCCACGGCAACCCCTCTACTTCCAAAGCAATCTCATGGAGGGTGTCCCAAAGGGCGTAACGACCAACATGGTTAGTGCTGGCATAGACAAAGGTGACATAAATCGACTGAGGAAGAAGGGGGGAAGAAATAGAAAGATGGAGGACTTGATCGGTATCCAACAAAACTTGGTGCTGAAAGTGAGGGGAAGAAAAGAACCAAATTTTGTTAGACCGATTATAAAGTCCCGACGCAAAACCTAAAGAACGAATATAAAAATCAAAATTAGCATTGGAACCCATGGGTTCTAAAATGCCAATAAAAGAAAACCTATGAATACGGTTGAGATGTCGAATGCGCTTCTGTGCTCCGGTGTTAGCTGCACCACGAGCGTTCCATGTAAGAATGGGTATCGATATAAACTAACCAACCAACTCAGAAAAAGACCTAGGACACTAACTGGAGCGGCCCCATCTCCGAGTTGTATCCTGCCGGGTAGATGTTCCGCCTTTCAAGGGCGATGAAGATTGCCTTTTCGAGGAGGAGGAGGGTCTGCGAGAAGTCGTTCTTCCTCATGTGGAAATCGAGAAGTCGAGCAGCTTTGCCCCTAGTGGTGACACCAGGAGCAGCAGAGAAGAGATCGACGTCTCTTAATCGGGGCTTCGGTGCCGTCGTAAGAGGCACCATCGCCGAGAAAGAGAGACTGGACTCAGAAATCTCAAATTGGGTGCGTTTAAGACCACACTCAGTCTGAGATAGAGAAGCAAAAGAAGAAGAAGGGGGAGGAGGGGGAGGCTTGTAAACCACCATGGCAAGGGTCTCAGGCTCCACGATGATCGGATCATCCGTGCAGCCCTCACCGTCATGGCGATGGGAGGTAGACTCTATGAGTCTAGAAAAGTGTGGGACGGTAGAGGACTCCATGTCGTCCTCTAAAAGACGCTTAATATTGCTATCTCGACCACCGTCATCGCTACCCAACACGCTATCTTTATTGCCCATGCTAATAATGTCATCTGTGCCTACTAAATCCTCTCCCTCTCTAGCAGAGGAGTCTAACGATGCAAAGTACGAGTGTTGTCCGGTGGCAGCCGTGCCCTTGGGGATCATCCTCGTCTCTCTAGCTCCTTTTTTGGTAACAACTCAAAACGGCGTGCTCCTTCCCTTTAGCGGTCTTAGGAGCACTGAGAGGTATTAGCCTTAGGGGCTTTAGTAGGTTGATTGCGCCTGCTGTTGTCTAGAAGTGACAACAGCAGGCTTCTTATGCTGGGGCGGAGGAGGCCGTTCTTTGTTGCCAACTATGTAGCAACTGGACGGGTCATGCCCCACATGAGAACAAAGAGAGCAATATAATGGAACTCTCTCATAGATGATGCGCTGCGTAAGAATGTGATCCTCAAATTCAACTTCAATATCGGGCACTCTGGGTGCCAGAAGATCAATCTCGACACACACACGGGCGATCAAAGTCGTGAATGTGTGGTGTCGGGGCATCAACTAAGATGGGATTGCCTACAACCTTGGCAATCGTGTATAATGCGTGTGGATGAAATAAATACAAAGGCAAACCCGAAGTCTAATCCAAACCGGGCAGATCAAGTCTCTGTCCTAATCGAAAACTAGGTGACCACTTAAAAACACGGCAGACATCCAAAAATTCCACGTTGATCCTAACCAAATTCTTCTAAAATCCTCATCATTATCAAACCTAATCGCTATCGGCAATAATTTAACCAACTCCAGCCTAAATTTACCCCCGCTTCATATCATTCAAACCCGTAGACACATCTCGAGGGAAAGGGATAGCATGCGAGAATTTAAAAATCAGAGTGCGTTCCCAAGACGCAGCAAGAGTAATCATATCAGAGGAAGGTAAGGTAACACGCGTTTTCTCATTTACGGAGGAGAGAGTACCAAAAGGACTAACCTTAGCTGGCCAAAATTAAATGATTTCGTTGTCAAACCGAAATGGTGTGCGGGCCGGTCGGCCGAGCTATGTTGATTGTTGACCATTTGTGCGAAGGAGGGCTTCGACCGAGGTCGTTCGCTGCACCAGATCGGCCACGGGTCGGGTCAAAGCGGGCTTGTGGTTGTATGGCCGCCGAATCGGGCCAGGCTGTGGTCACTGATGATCAGATTTGAAGTGGATAGGTTCTGGTGCAAGTTGGCTGGGTTGGTTAAGACGGCTGGGCTCCATGGGTCGAGGTGGATTAAGGGCTGGTTTGTGGGGAGTTAGTTTGGTCTGTGATACATGGGCGCAGAGTCCGAGTGGGTTTATTGGGTATGGGCTGGTTTGGGATTTTGGGTTTTTATTAATGGGTAGGAAATAATTAAGAATTGTGTTGGGTGAAGGGGTGGGCTTGGGAAAATATGGGATAGGGGATGGGATGGGGAGGACATATTGGCCGGGAGTGAAGGGGTGGGCTTGGGAAAATATGGGATGGGGGATGGGTTGGGAAAGCCATATCGGATGGGCTAATAATGGGAGTTGGTTAATGGGATGTTATGAGGTTGGGATATAGATGTAGGATATTGGGTAGTGGGCTCGGGTTGATTGGCCGAAAATATGGTTGGAGGATAAATTATGTGGGCCGTAAGACGGGCCGACCAAGATGAGGGTTAATAAAATTGGTAGTTGGGCTGTAATTGTAATGGGTTAGATGATATAGGTTTTGGGCTGGGTTGTACATGAAGGTTGGGCCAAAGAATAGCGGGCCCGTGATGATTAATTAAAATAGGATTGGACCTAACCTTCAATTCACAGGGCTGGGCTTCCATATAAGATTCATTGACCGAGCCCAATTGATTGCAGCCGTAAAATGATGGCTGACCTAAAATGGACGGCTCTCCTCTGCCCATTTTATTAATTAAAACCGGCTTGTTATCCGCCGCAATGGCCATGGACGATGGAGACAACCCTGCGCCTAGGGTTTTCGCGGAGCACGACGAAGGAGTCAAAGATGGCGGCGCCGGACTTTGATGAAACGTCGAATAGCGTTTCCGACCGACTAGATGTAAGATAACCCTTGCATATCGGGAGTCGCGCTAGAGCCGCAGATGGTGGAGCTACGATCTTCACGGTTGGCGATCGTGATTTTTCCTAGCGTTGGCGATGGCGGGTCGCGACGGATGATAGGCGGCCTGCCTTGGTCGGTGTAAGTAAGGCGCCCAGATGTCCCGTAAACAACATTAGACTGACCCCTCACCCTGATGTGAGACCAAGCCGAAGACAATGAGAACGCACCTGAAGAGGTAAGAGTCCAGCACATACTATCCGAATCCTCCTCGGCGATGGGAATCGCGGAGATTTCCTGGATGAACTGAGGGGTAAATCCTAGCTCCTCTCCAACAATAGACTCCAATCTACCCATGTCCCACGTCCCATCAACCCATAACTGATGGATCCTAAGATGGGGTCTACCAGTAACTAATGAAAAGAAGAAATAGGCCTATCCCCAATCCAAGTATCGTCCCAAAAGCTGACCTCCCCACAGCCACGACCAAGAGTCCAACGGATGAACTCCTGAGCCTCAATACCCCCTCGGAGGAGACGGCATCAAGGGTGGCTGACACGAGCTTTAAGAGCGGTACGCATAGGCGTATAAAGGCCAGCAAAGCAGTTTTTGCGGAGCATAAACTGCGCCCACAGAGATGTGCCCGCGCGAAGGCGCCACCAGAGCTTATAACTAAAAGCTCTTGCCATGTCCGAAAGGCTCCGAACCCCGAGGCCTCCCTCAGAGACCGGACGAAAAATCTGCCGCTAGTGCATCTTCCTCTTCAGACCAACAGCACCCCAGAAGTATCTCGCAATGATCTGCTCGAACTCCTAGATAATGTAATGTGGAGGGTTCAACACCTGAAGCAGGTGTAGAGGAATCGTGCAGAGAGTGCTCTTAATCAGAGCCAAGTGTCCCCCAAAAGCAAGGTGGCGATGGGACCAACCAGAGATCCTATCCAACATCCGTTGCTTCACCCCAGCAAAGAGCTCTCGTCGCATAAAGCCTTTGTAAAGGGGCACACCAAGATAGGTGATGGGGAGATCGCCCTGGCGAAAACCAGTAAGATCGTGAACTCTCTGATGCCAACGAGGCGCATGCTTAGGAGCAAGAATAAAAGTGCTTTTCTGGATACTAACCATTTGGCCCGAAGTCATAGAGTAGTGATCCAGGAGATGCATAAGATCAACGAGACCATCACCCACAACCCGTGTGAATATAATGATGTCATTGGCGTAGGATAGGTGCGAGATGGGGAAAGGTCGTCCAGCTGTCCTACACCTCATCAAAGGATGGTCTCGAATGAATCGGTCCAAGCGGCACGATAAATAATCAGCGGCAAGCACGAAGAGCGACGGAGAGATAGGGTCGCCCTGACGCAAACCCCGACTAGAGGCAAAATAGCCGGCCGGACTGCCATTCACCAAAATGGAGAACGTGCAACTCTCGACGCAATGATGGATGAACAAAATCCATCTAGCCAGGAATCCCATCCTCACCAGGACCTCACGTAAAAACTGCTAGTGAACCCTATCATAAGCCTTAGCCATATCAAGCTTCAGCGCAAGGTTTGGGACACCATGAATGTTCGCAACGTGGAGGTCATGAATGAGTTCTTGGGCCAAAAGGATATTATCAGTAATAACCCGCCCGTGAACAAATCCACTCTGGTTCGGAGAGATAATAATAGGGAGAAGAGGAGCAAGCCGAGCGTTAAGGATTTTCGTGATAATCTTATTGGTTACATTACACAGACTAATAGGCCGGTAATCTGACCAACCGCTCGGGACAGGCTTCTTCGGGATCAAGACGACCGTAGTCGTCGTGAAAGACAGAGGCATAGGATGACCCTCAAAAAACTCGAGCATAGCCCCCTCCACGTCGGAAGAGACAATCTCCCAACAATGCTGAAAAAACAAAGACGAGAACCCGTCAGGCCCAGAAGCGCTGTGAGGATCGATATCAAATACCGCACCACGAATCTCCTGGGGAGAGGGTGGCACACACAAACTATCAGAATCAAAAGAACAGGGGATAGAGGGAAAACAAGAGTCATCCGGGGGGACGAGAACATCACCATCAGATGTAAGAAGAGTCCTAAAGAAATTCACAGCGGATGATCGGATGTCCGACTCTACAGCGATCGCCGTACCACCATCCTCAATGCTGTGAATATGCGACTGACAACGCTTCTGCTTCGCAAAACCCTGAAAGAACCGGTTGTTGCGCTCGCCCTCAGTAACCCAACGAACTTCGGATTTATGTTTCCAGAAATCTTCCTCCATAGAGAGACAAAGATGGTACTCAGCACGAAAATGGTGCATAGCGGTTCTATTCTCCGGAGTAGGATGCGAATCATATCTCCGCTCGGCCTCGTCAGCAGCCCTCAAGGCCTCATCCAACTTCGTATGAAGATTTCCAATAACAGACCAGTTCCACTGTTTCAGCCTGCGCTTAACCCTAAGGAGTTTGGCCTGTAGGTTACACATGCCAGATAATCGAGTTGGGGTAAGCCAGACCTCCCTAACAGTGTCCAGCAATGTGTGATGCCGGATCAACATACTCTGGAAACGGAATGACGACTTGTGACGAGTCGCGGAGAAGCGACACTGGATAAGAAGGGGCGCATGGTGTTGTGTCAAGAATTACACTCTCCTACCGGCGATCGCCTCGGAGATTGGGCGACCTAGCCACTGCCGAGCAGCCGAGGCATAACTGCCGACCAGCGACCAGGCAGCCTAGCCTTAGCCCCGCAGACAAGAAGAATCGGCCGACCGAAGGTCCCAGGACAAGTCCCGGTGCCGAGCGATCGACATCAAATATGATCGTCTCTCGGTACTCGGCGACCGACTCCTGGCGACCGACTAGCGGACGATCATCCTTCGGCACTTGCCGACCGACCGACCAATGCCGACCCTCAGCGACTGGCCGATGCCGATCAGAACCGATGGCCATCCAGTCGGCAAAGGCCGAAGCCTCGTGACGTACACCACGTGCAAAGGCCGAGACAAGATCCGCATATCGCGGATCATTGACCACACTGGCAGAATCTTTCCACCACCGACAAGCCGCCGAAAGTTGTCGGTAGGGCCGCATGTGACAGAGATTCCGGACGCGTGCTGGCTCCTCATTGGACCGCCCAGCTGGCTGCCGGCTGTAGCCTTGGACTTTAGGCATACTGCCAGCATCCACCTTGGACTTTAGCCCGACAGCCCGGGTGATCGCCCCATTATAATATTGGCCGGCAGACGATCGCCCCATTATTATAATGGCCGGAAGGCGATCGCCCACCAGAAGACAAGACTCGGCTGCCACTATATATACAAGGCTCCCTGTACTTGTATTTCCTCTCTGGCATCCTCGCATTTCACACGCAATACAGAAGCAAAATACTCAGCACTTGGCTATCTCCAACTCTTGGCAACAGCTATCATTCGGTACTTCTTCTCTCGGCCTCTCTCATCAAGCAGACGATCGGAAGGGACGAAGAACACCGAGCTTCGCTCAAGAGCCGGATTAACAGAGTCTTTTTACACTCATTGTATTTAGATTTCTCACATTAATACTTGTATCCACGAATATTTGCATTAATATCATCTCGCGAGAGCATTCAAGCCGGGCCTAACAAACCCGGCAAATCTTGTATTATTTATCTTCTCTAAGTGCTCCCAAATTGTTGTTTGTTGTCCGTCTTCAGCAGATATTAATCTTCGGATAAATATTTTGGGCAACAACAATTGGCGCTAGAAGGAGGGCATCCAACCCTCAAATTTTTACCTACCGTCCGAAGAACACTCATTTGTTCTGGGCAGATACTTGAAGTGACACTCACTGCACTTCAAAGAAATCTGTCAGAAATCATGTCTTCCGCCTCCGCGTCGAAGAAAGCCGCCGGCCAGCCGGCCAGACGCCTCGTTCCGTCCCAGTCCGAGCCACAGCCGATGGTGGAAGGTAGCCGCCGCGGTCAGAGACGCTCGATCCCGTCCCTGGACGGAGGCCAAAGCCTCTCACTCGATCAGTTCCGAACCAACGAGTAGATCGAAGAGGCCATAGCCGGCCTTCAGGAGCGACGGAGTGCTCTCAACGCGCCTCCCACTATCACCCCCTCGGCCGTCCGCCGGAAATCCAAGCGGAAGCTCAAGGCATTACTGGACGAGCGAACGCCAGGAGGCTCCCGTCCGCAAGAAGAGGCGCTCGCCAGCCGGGGCACCTCTGTCTTCGATCGCCTGGGCAGTGACCCCACCTGGCGACCGGGGCAGTCCGGCCCCAGCTACGAGACGACAGAGTTTGAGTCCGTCACCAGGAGCTCGGCCTACCCGACTCCCAGGAGGTAGCCCAGCCGTCTGGCTCACCCTCGCCAAATAGCCGAGGTCGGCAGCAGCTGGGTCCGGAGATCGGTACAAGATCGCCTCGGCTCCCGCTCCCAAAGCCGATCAGCAAGCGACCTAGCCACGGCGATTGCCGCGTTGCAACGTCAGCTCGACGACATGAAGGCGCTCCTGCAATCCAGGGCAGGCGCCATGAAGACGATCGCCAAGCCAAGCGAGCCGCTCGCGATCGACATCGAGCTCGCCCCCGTGCAGCACAAGATCGCTCCTCCTCAAACACCCTTGTACAAGGGGCGATCGGACCCCCAAATGCACCTGAGCAGGTTCAACATCTACATGACCGGGTGTGGGGCATCAGACGCGACCCGTTGCCGAATGTTCCCTCTGACGCTAGACGACCTCGCCCACAGGTGGTACGCCTCGTTGCCGCCTCGGTCCATCGGCTCCTTTAACGAATCGGCGAACGTCTTCACAGAGTACTTCGCCGCCAAGGTCGCCGACCGGAAGGTCCCCATCGCATGCTGCGAGTCAAGCAAGGGAAAGAGGAGTCCGACTCGGACTACATCGTCCGGGTAGACGAGATCATCCTCAACGGCGAGCCCGTAAGCGAAGAGATCGCCCTCCACGTGATCCTAGCGGGATTCCATGGTCTTTCGCCTATGTTCAGGCATCTTACGAAGGACTATCCCACGACTTACTCGGTCTTCCGAGCTAAAGCCGCAGATTTCCTGGCCAGGCAAAGGCTTCTTCTTGGCCTAGGAGCAGCGCGATCGGCGCCCAAGCAATGACCTCCAGTCTTCCAGCCCGATCGCTATTATCCAGCAGAACCGGAGGACTCGCTCGCCACCTACAGTCCGCCATTTGACATGAAGGACTAAGGCTCGCGATCGCCTCCACCGCACATCATAAAGCCATGGTCCTGGTAGTCGATGGAACCGGCTGCTTCGGCCATGCAAGGTCCCTTTCGGCCGAGATCGCCCACCCTTCGTTTAAATACGAGGCCGGCGTAGTCAGAGGGCCCTCCAACTTTAAAACAGTGGACATGATCGCTCACCCTCAAGGTTCACCATCTAAAATGATCAACCCGGACAATGCGACACGTGCCACAACCCCCGTCTCAACGTACACCGTCGAGGTTCGCCATCTTCATGGTGAGCCGAGGTGGAAGCAGAGCTAACAAAACCGCGGGCGTGGATTTGATTCATCCGACGCTGCCCCGCGCAAGGACTCCTCTAGACCGAGACCGCACGCCCTTCGTTTAGATACGAGGCGAGGTGCAGCCTAACAGAGGACCCTCATAATAAAGTGAGTCACGAGACACTCAATGTCTTCGCGCATCAAGACACGGTCATGGAGTCGGTCCATTGAATTCCGCGACTGTGCACGATTCCTCAAACAAGCGAAACCTTCAAGTTTCCGAGGGGGATCGGCCAATGTTGTTTTTGAAGGTACAAGACCGAAAGGTAGCTAGCCAGTCGACCATGATAGACCAAGTCCGAATCCAAAGTCGGCTCAACCGGATCGCCCGTTCTCACCTTACACGATCGCCAGCAAGAACCACCTCGCCCCATGTCTTCAACATAGGAGCAAGCTGGGGGGCAATTGTTGTGTCAAGAATTACACTCTCCTACCGGCGATCGCCTCAGAGATCGGGAGACCTAGCCACTGCCGAGCAGCCGAGGCATAACTGCCTACCAGCGACCAGGCGGCCTAGCCTTAGCCCCGAAGACAAGAAGAATCGGCCGACCGAAGGTCCCAGGACAAGTCCCGGTGCCGAGCGATCGACATCAAATATGATCGTCTCTCGGTACTCGGCGACCGACTCCTGGCGACCGACTAGCGGACGATCATCCTTCGGCACTTGCCGACCGACCGACCAATGCCGACCCTCAGCGACTGGCCGATGCCGATCAGAGTCGATGGCCATCCAGTAGGCAAAGGCCGAAGCCTCAGGACAGACACCACGTGCAAAGGCCGAGACAAGATCCGCATATCGCGGATCATTGACCACAGCCTGGCAGAATCTTTCCACCAGCCGACAAGCCGCCGAAAGTTGTCAGTAGGGCCGCATGTGACAGATATTTCGGACGCGTGCTGGCTCCTCATTGGACCGCCACCGGCCGCCAGTAGCTCGACTTTAGCAGATGCCAAAGATCCACCTGGACTTTAGCCCGGCCGGGTGATCGCCCCATTATAATATTGGCACAGACGATCGCCCCATTATTATAATGGCCAAGGTGATCGCCCACGAGAAGACAAGACTCACGCCACTATATATACAAGGCTCCTCGTACTTGTATTTCCTCTCGGCATCCTCGCATTTCACACGTCTGAAGCAAAATACTCAGCACTTGGCTATCTCCAACTCTTGGCAACAGCTATCATTCGGTACTTCTTCTCTCGGCCTCTCTCATCAAGCAGACGATCGGCAGGGACGAAGAACACCGAGCTTCGCTCAAGAGCCGGATTAACAGAGTCTTTTTACACTCATTGTATTTAGATTTCTCACATTAATACTTGTATCCACGAATATTTGTATTAATATCATCTCGCGAGAGCATTCAAGCCCGGGCCTAACAAACCCGACAAATCTTTTATTATTTATCTTCTCTCGGAAGTGCTCCCGCAAATTGTTGTTTGTTGTCCGTCTTCCAGCAGTATTAATCTTCGGATAAATATTTTGGGCAACAACACATGGTCCGACCGAAGTCTAGGCAGATGAGTGATGGTAGAAACCGCAAACACGTTCGACCATGCTTCATTAAATAAAGCACGATCTAGCCTTTCCCTCAAACCATTGTGCTCCCAAGTGAAAATATCGCCCTCGCAGCCCGCATCAATCAACTCACAACAAGAATAGCACGTGCGAAGTCTAGAATCTCTGGAGAACGGTCTGTAGTACTACCATCGCGCTCATGTGAATGCAAAAAGATGTTGAAGTCACCACTGACTAGCCACGGCAACCCCTCTACTTCCAAAGCAATCTCATGGAGGGTGTCCCAAAGGGCGTAACGACCAACATGGTTAGTGCTGGCATAGACAAAGGTGACATAAATCGACTGAGGAAGAAGGGGGGAAGAAATAGAAAGATGGAGGACTTGATCGGTATCCAACAAAACTTGGTGCTGAAAGTGAGGGGAAGAAAAGAACCAAATTTTGTTAGACCGATTATAAAGTCCCGACGCAAAACCTAAAGAACGAATATAAAAATCAAAATTAGCATTGGAACCCATGGGTTCTAAAATGCCAATAAAAGAAAACCTATGAATACGGTTGAGATGTCGAATGCGCTTCTGTGCTCCGGTGTTAGCCAGACCACGAGCGTTCCATGTAAGAATGGGTATCGATATAAACTAACCAACCAACTCAGAAAAAGACCTAGGACACTAACTGGAGCGGCCCCATCTCCGAGTTGTATCCTCGCCGGTAGACGATCCGCCGTTCAAGGGCGATGAAGATTGCCTGTTCGAGGAGGAGGAGGGTCTGCGAGACGCAGTTCTTCCTCATGTGGAAAGCGAGAAGTCAGAAGCAGCATTGCCCCTAGTGGTGACACCAGGAGCAGCAGAGAAGAGATCGACGTCTCTTAATCGGGCTTCGGTGCCGTCGTAAGAGGCACCATCGCCGAGAAAGAGAGATCGACTCGAAATCTCAAATCGGGTGCGTTTAAGACCACACTCAGTCTGAGATAGAGAAGCAAAAGAAGAAGAAGGGGGAGGAGGGGGAGGCTTGTAAACCACCATGGCAAGGGTCTCAGGCTCCACGATGATCGGATCATCCGTGCAGCCCTCACCGTCATGGCGATGGGAGGTAGACTCTATGAGTCTAGAAAAGTGTGGGACGGTAGAGGACTCCATGTCGTCCTCTAAAAGACGCTTAATATTGCTATCTCGACCACCGTCATCGCTACCCAACACGCTATCTTTATTGCCCATGCTAATAATGTCATCTGTGCCTACTAAATCCTCTCCCTCTCTAGCAGAGGAGTCTAACGATGCAAAGTACGAGTGTTGTCCGGTGGCAGCCGTGCCCTTGGGGATCATCCTCGTCTCTCTAGCTCCTTTTTTGGTAACAACCTGCCAAACGGCAGGCTCCTTCCCTTTAGCGGTCTTAGGAGCAGCCTGAGAGGTATTAGCCTTAGGGGCTTTAGTAGGGGTTGATTGCGCCTGCTGTTGTCTAGAAGTGACAACAGCAGGCTTCTTATGCTGGGGCGGAGGAGGCCGTTCTTTGTTGCCAACTATGTAGCAACTGGACGGGTCATGCCCCACATGAGAACAAAGAGAGCAATATAATGGAACTCTCTCATAGATGATGCGCTGCGTAAGAATGTGATCCTCAAATTCAACTTCAATATCGGGCACTCTGGGTGCCAGAAGATCAATCTCGACACACACACGGGCGACTGAAAGTCGTGAATGTGTGGCTGTCGGGGCATCAACTAAGATGGGATTGCCTACAACCTTGGCAATCGTGTATAATGCGTGTGGATGAAATAAATACAAAGGCAAACCCGGAAGTCTAATCCAAACCGGGCAGATCGAAGTCTCTGTCCTAATCGAAAAACTAGGTGACCACTTAAAAACACGGGCAGGACATCCAGAAAAATTCCACGTTGATCCTAACCAAATTCTTCTAAAATCCTCATCATTATCAAACCTAATCGCTATCTGGCAATAATTTAACCAACTCCAGCTAAATTTACCCCTCAGTTTCATATCATTCAAACCCGTAGACACATCTCGAGGGAAAGGGATAGCATGCGAGAATTTAAAAATCAGAGTGCGTTCCCAAGACGCAGCAAGAGTAATCATATCAGAGGAAGGTAAGGTAACACGCGTTTTCTCATTTACGGAGGAGAGAGTACCAAAAGGACTAACCTTAGCTCCGTCAAAATTAAATGATTTCGTTGTCAAACCGAAATGGGTGTGCGGCCGCCGCGTCGAGCTATGTTGATTGTTGACCATTTGTGCGAAGGAGGGCTTCGACCGAGGCTGTTCTGTTGCACCGGTATCGGTCGGTCGGGTCGGGTCAGGCGGGCTTGTGGTTGTATGGCTGCTCGAATCAGTTGGTGCTGTGGCTGCCTGATGAACCGATTTGAAGTGGATAGGTTCTGGTGCAAGTTGGCTGGGTTGGTTAAGACGGCTGGGCTCCATGGGTCGAGGTGGATTAAGGGCTGGTTGGTGGGGAGTAAGTTTGGGCTGGGATACATGGGCAGCAGTAGTCTGAGTGGGTTTATTGGGTATGGGCTGGTTTGGGATTTTGGGTTTTTTATTAATGGGTAGGAAATAATTAAGAATTGTGTTGGGTGAAGGGGTGGGCTTGGGAAAATATGGGATAGGGGGATGGGATGGGGAGGACATATTGGCTGGGAGTGAAGGGGTGGGCTTGGGAAAATATGGGATGGGGGGATGGGTTGGGAAAGCCATATCGGATGGGCTAATAATGGGAGTTGGTTGGGCTGGGATGTTATGAGGTTGGGATATAGATGTAGGATATTGGGTAGTGGGCTCGGGTTGATTGGGCTGGAAAATATGGTTGGAGGATAAATTATGTGGGCCAGAAGACGGGCCGACCTGAAGATGAGGGTTAATAAAATTGGTAGTTGGGCCAGGTAATTGTAATGGGTTAGATGATATAGGTTTTGGGCTGGGTTGTACATGAAGGTTGGGCCAAAGAATAGCGGGCCCGTGATGATTAATTAAAATAGGATTGGACCTAACCTTCAATTCACAGGGCTGGGCTTCCATATAAGATTCATTGACCGAGCCCAATTGATTGCAGCCGTAAAATGATGGCTGACCTAAAATGGACGGCTCTCCTCTGCCCATTTTATTAATTAAAACCGGCTTGTTATCCGCCGCAATGGCCATGGACGATGGAGACAACCCTGCGCCTAGGGTTTTCGCGGAGCACGACGAAGGAGTCAGCATGGCGGCGCCGGACTTTGGATGAAACGTCGGAATAGCGTTTCCGACCGGACTAGATGTAAGATAACCCTTGCATACTGGAGTCAGCGCTAGAGCTGCAGATGGTGGAGCTACGATCTTCACGGTTGGCGACTGTGATTTTTCCGGTAGCGTTGGCGATGGCGGGCTGCGACGGATGATAGGCGGCCTGTCTTGGTCGGTGTAAGTAAGGCAGTCCAGATGTCCCCGTAAACAACATTAGACTGACCCCTCACCCTGATGTGAGACCAAGCCGAAGACAATGAGAACGCACCTGAAGAGGTAAGAGTCCAGCACATACTATCCGAATCCTCCTCGGCGATGGGAATCGCGGAGATTTCCTGGATGAACTGAGGGGTAAATCCTAGCTCCTCTCCAACAATAGACTCCAATCTACCCATGTCCCACGTCCCATCAACCCATAACTGATGGATCCTAAGATGGGGTCTACCAGTAACTAATGAAAAGAAGAAATAGGCCTATCCCCAATCCAAGTATCGTCCCAAAAGCTGACCTCCCCACAGCCACGACCAAGAGTCCAACGGATGAACTCCTGAGCCTCAATACCCCCTCGGAGGAGACGGCATCAAGGGTGGCTGACACGAGCTTTAAGAGCGGTACGCATAGGCGTATAAAGGCGCCAAAGCGCTTTTGCGGAGCATAAATCGCGCCACGAGATGTGCCCGCGAAGGCGCCACGAGCTTATAACTAAAAGCTCTTGCCATGTCCGAAAGGCTCAACCCCGAGGCCTCCCTCAGAGACCGGACGAAAAATCTGCCGCTAGTGCATCTTCCTCTTCAGACCAACAGCACCCCAGAAGTATCTCGCAATGATCTGCTCGAACTCCTAGATAATGTAATGTGGAGGGTTCAACACCTGAAGCAGGTGTAGAGGAATCGTGCAGAGAGTGCTCTTAATCAGAGCCAAGTGTCCCCCAAAAGCAAGGTGGCGATGGGACCAACCAGAGATCCTATCCAACATCCGTTGCTTCACCCCAGCAAAGAGCTCTCGTCGCATAAAGCCTTTGTAAAGGGGCACACCAAGATAGGTGATGGGGAGATCGCCCTGGCGAAAACCAGTAAGATCGTGAACTCTCTGATGCCAACGAGGCGCATGCTTAGGAGCAAGAATAAAAGTGCTTTTCTGGATACTAACCATTTGGCCCGAAGTCATAGAGTAGTGATCCAGGAGATGCATAAGATCAACGAGACCATCACCCACAACCCGTGTGAATATAATGATGTCATTGGCGTAGGATAGGTGCGAGATGGGGAAAGGTCGTCCAGCTGTCCTACACCTCATCAAAGGATGGTCTCGAATGAATCGGTCCAAGCGGCACGATAAATAATCAGCGGCAAGCACGAAGAGCGACGGAGAGATAGGGTCGCCCTGACGCAAACCCCGACTAGAGGCAAAATAGCCGGCCGGACTGCCATTCACCAAAATGGAGAACGTGCAACTCTCGACGCAATGATGGATGAACAAAATCCATCTAGCCAGGAATCCCATCCTCACCAGGACCTCACGTAAAACCGCTAGTGAACCCTATCATAAGCCTTAGCCATATCAAGCTTCAGCGCAAGGTTTGGGACACCATGAATGTTCGCAACGTGGAGGTCATGAATGAGTTCTTGGGCCAAAAGGATATTATCGCATAACCCGCCCGTGAACAAATCCACTGTTCGAGAGATAATAATAGGGAGAAGAGGAGCAAGCCGAGCGTTAAGGATTTTCGTGATAATCTTATTGGTTACATTACACGACTAATAGGCCGTGTCGACCAACCGCTCGACAAGCTTCTGGGATCAAGACGACCGTAGTCGCCGTGGAAAGACAGAGGCAGGCATAGGATGACCCTCAAAAACTCGAGCATAGCCCCTCCACGTCGGAAGAGACAATCTCCCAACAATGCCGAAAAACAAAGACGAGAACCCGTCAGCCCGTGGTTACCGTGAGGATCGATATCAAATACCGCACCACGAATCTCCTGGGGAGAGGGTGGCACACACAAACTATCAGAATCAAAAGAACAGGGGATAGAGGGAAAACAAGAGTCATCCGGGGGGACGAGAACATCACCATCAGATGTAAGAAGAGTCCTAAAGAAATTCACAGCGGATGATCGGATGTCCGACTCTACAGCGATCGCCGTACCACCATCCTCAATGCTGTGAATATGCGACTGACAACGCTTCTGCTTCGCAAAACCCTGAAAGAACCGGTTGTTGCGCTCGCCCTCAGTAACCCAACGAACTTCGGATTTATGTTTCCAGAAATCTTCCTCCATAGAGAGACAAAGATGGTACTCAGCACGAAAATGGTGCATAGCGGTTCTATTCTCCGGAGTAGGATGCGAATCATATCTCCGCTCGGCCTCGTCAGCAGCCCTCAAGGCCTCATCCAACTTCGTATGAAGATTTCCAATAATGTACTGCCCACTGTTTCAGCCTGCGCTTAACCCTAAGGAGTTTGGCCTGTAGGTTACACATGCCAGATAATCGAGTTGGGGTAAGCCAGACCTCCCTAACAGTGTCCAGCAATGTGTGATGCCGGATCAACATACTCTGGAAACGGAATGACGACTTGTGACGAGTCGCGGAGAAGCGACACTGGATAAGAAGGGGCGCATGGTGTTGTGTCAAGAATTACACTCTCCTACCGGCGATCGCCTCGGAGATTGGGCGACCTAGCCACTGCCGAGCAGCCGAGGCATAACTGCCGACCAGCGACCAGGCAGCCTAGCCTTAGCCCCGCAGACAAGAAGAATCGGCCGACCGAAGGTCCCAGGACAAGTCCCGGTGCCGAGCGATCGACATCAAATATGATCGTCTCTCGGTACTCGGCGACCGACTCCTGGCGACCGACTAGCGGACGATCATCCTTCGGCACTTGCCGACCGACCGACCAATGCCGACCCTCAGCGACTGGCCGATGCCGATCAGAACCGATGGCCATCCAGTCGGCAAAGGCCGAAGCCTCAGGACAGACACCACGTGCAAAGGCCGAGACAAGATCCGCATATCGCGGATCATTGACCACAGCCTGGCAGAATCTTTCCACCAGCCGACAAGCCGCCGAAAGTTGTCAGTAGGGCCGCATGTGACAGAGATTCCGGACGCGTGCTGGCTCCTCATTGGACCGCCCAGCTGGCTGCCGGCTGTAGCCTTGGACTTTAGGCATACTGCCAGCATCCACCTTGGACTTTAGCCCGACAGCCCGGGTGATCGCCCCATTATAATATTGGCCGGCAGACGATCGCCCCATTATTATAATGGCCGGAAGGCGATCGCCCACCAGAAGACAAGACTCGGCTGCCACTATATATACAAGGCTCCCTGTACTTGTATTTCCTCTCTGGCATCCTCGCATTTCACACGCAATACAGAAGCAAAATACTCAGCACTTGGCTATCTCCAACTCTTGGCAACAGCTATCATTCGGTACTTCTTCTCTCGGCCTCTCTCATCAAGCAGACGATCGGAAGGGACGAAGAACACCGAGCTTCGCTCAAGAGCCGGATTAACAGAGTCTTTTTACACTCATTGTATTTAGATTTCTCACATTAATACTTGTATCCACGAATATTTGCATTAATATCATCTCGCGAGAGCATTCAAGCCCGGGCCTAACAAACCCGGCAAATCTTGTATTATTTATCTTCTCTCGGAAGTGCTCCCGCAAATTGTTGTTTGTTGTCCGTCTTCCAGCAGTATTAATCTTCGGATAAATATTTTGGGCAACAACAATTGGCGCTAGAAGGAGGGCATCCAACCCTCAAATTTTTTACCTACCGTCCCGAAGAACACTCACTGTTCTCGGGGCAGATACTTGAAGTGACACTCACTGCACTTCAAAGAAATCTGTCAGAAATCATGTCTTCCGCCTCCGCGTCGAAGAAAGCCGCCGGCCAGCCGGCCAGACGCCTCGTTCCGTCCCAGTCCGAGCCACAGCCGATGGTGGAAGGTAGCCGCCGCGGTCAGAGACGCTCGATCCCGTCCCTGGACGGAGGCCAAAGCCTCTCACTCGATCAGTTCCGAACCAACGAGTAGATCGAAGAGGCCATAGCCGGCCTTCAGGAGCGACGGAGTGCTCTCAACGCGCCTCCCACTATCACCCCCTCGGCCGTCCGCCGGAAATCCAAGCGGAAGCTCAAGGCATTACTGGACGAGCGAACGCCAGGAGGCTCCCGTCCGCAAGAAGAGGCGCTCGCCAGCCGGGGCACCTCTGTCTTCGATCGCCTGGGCAGTGACCCCACCTGGCGACCGGGGCAGTCCGGCCCCAGCTACGAGACGACAGAGTTTGAGTCCGTCACCAGGAGCTCGGCCTACCCGACTCCCAGGAGGTAGCCCAGCCGTCTGGCTCACCCTCGCCAAATAGCCGAGGTCGGCAGCAGCTGGGTCCGGAGATCGGTACACGATCGCCTCGGCTCCCGCTCCCAAAGCCGATCAGCAAGCGACCTAGCCACGGCGATTGCCGCGTTGCAACGTCAGCTCGACGACATGAAGGCGCTCCTGCAATCCAGGGCAGGCGCCATGAAGACGATCGCCAAGCCAAGCGAGCCGCTCGCGATCGACATCGAGCTCGCCCCCGTGCAGCACAAGATCGCTCCTCCTCAAACACCCTTGTACAAGGGGCGATCGGACCCCCAAATGCACCTGAGCAGGTTCAACATCTACATGACCGGGTGTGGGGCATCAGACGCGACCCGTTGCCGAATGTTCCCTCTGACGCTAGACGACCTCGCCCACAGGTGGTACGCCTCGTTGCCGCCTCGGTCCATCGGCTCCTTTAACGAACTGGCGAACGTCTTCACAGAGTACTTCGCCGCCAAGGTCGCTCGACCGGAAGGTCCCCATCGCATGCTGCGAGTCAAGCAAGGGAAAGAGGAGTCCGACTCGGACTACATCGTCCGGGTAGACGAGATCATCCTCAACGGCGAGCCCGTAAGCGAAGAGATCGCCCTCCACGTGATCCTAGCGGGATTCCATGGTCTTTCGCCTATGTTCAGGCATCTTACGAAGGACTATCCCACGACTTACTCGGTCTTCCGAGCTAAAGCCGCAGATTTCCTGGCCAGGCAAAGGCTTCTTCTTGGCCTAGGAGCAGCGCGATCGGCGCCCAAGCAATGACCTCCAGTCTTCCAGCCCGATCGCTATTATCCAGCAGAACCGGAGGACTCGCTCGCCACCTACAGTCCGCCATTTGACATGAAGGACTAAGGCTCGCGATCGCCTCCACCGCACATCATAAAGCCATGGTCCTGGTAGTCGATGGAACCGGCTGCTTCGGCCATGCAAGGTCCCTTTCGGCCGAGATCGCCCACCCTTCGTTTAAATACGAGGCCGGCGTAGTCAGAGGGCCCTCCAACTTTAAAACAGTGGACATGATCGCTCACCCTCAAGGTTCACCATCTAAAATGATCAACCCGGACAATGCGACACGTGCCACAACCCCCGTCTCAACGTACACCGTCGAGGTTCGCCATCTTCATGGTGAGCCGAGGTGGAAGCAGAGCTAACAAAACCGCGGGCGTGGATTTGATTCATCCGACGCTGCCCCGCGCAAGGACTCCTCTAGACCGAGACCGCACGCCCTTCGTTTAGATACGAGGCGAGGTGCAGCCTAACAGAGGACCCTCATAATAAAGTGAGTCACGAGACACTCAATGTCTTCGCGCATCAAGACACGGTCATGGAGTCGGTCCATTGAATTCCGCGACTGTGCACGATTCCTCAAACAAGCGAAACCTTCAAGTTTCCGAGGGGGATCGGCCAATGTTGTTTTTGAAGGTACAAGACCGAAAGGTAGCTAGCCAGTCGACCATGATAGACCAAGTCCGAATCCAAAGTCGGCTCAACCGGATCGCCCGTTCTCACCTTACACGATCGCCAGCAAGAACCACCTCGCCCCATGTCTTCAACATAGGAGCAAGCTGGGGGCAATTGTTGTGTCAAGAATTACACTCTCCTACCGGCGATCGCCTCAGAGATCGGGAGACCTAGCCACTGCCGAGCAGCCGAGGCATAACTGCCTACCAGCGACCAGGCGGCCTAGCCTTAGCCCCGAAGACAAGAAGAATCGGCCGACCGAAGGTCCCAGGACAAGTCCCGGTGCCGAGCAATCGACATCAAATATGATCGTCTCTCGGTACTCGGCGACCGACTCCTGGCGACCGACTAGCGGACGATCATCCTTCGGCACTTGCCGACCGACCGACCAATGCCGACCCTCAGCGACTGGCCGATGCCGATCAGAGTCGATGGCCATCCAGTAGGCAAAGGCCGAAGCCTCAGGACAGACACCACGTGCAAAGGCCGAGACAAGATCCGCATATCGCGGATCATTGACCACAGCCTGGCAGAATCTTTCCACCAGCCGACAAGCCGCCGAAAGTTGTCAGTAGGGCCGCATGTGACAGATATTTCGGACGCGTGCTGGCTCCTCATTGGACCGCCCAGCTGGCTGCCGGCTGTAGCCTTGGACTTTAGGCAGACTGCCAGCATCCACCTTGGACTTTAGCCCGACAGCCCGGGTGATCGCCCCATTATAATATTGGCCGACAGACGATCGCCCCATTATTATAATGGCCGGAAGGTGATCGCCCACCAGAAGACAAGACTCGGCTGCCACTATATATACAAGGCTCCCTGTACTTGTATTTCCTCTCTGGCATCCTCGCATTTCACACGCAATACAGAAGCAAAATACTCAGCACTTGGGTATCTCCAACTCTTGGCAACAGCTATCATTCGGTACTTCTTCTCTCGGCCTCTCTCATCAAGCAGACGATCGGCAGGGACGAAGAACACCGAGCTTCGCTCAAGAGCCGGATTAACAGAGTCTTTTTACACTCATTGTATTTAGATTTCTCACATTAATACTTGTATCCACGAATATTTGTATTAATATCATCTCGCGAGAGCATTCAAGCCCGGGCCTAACAAACCCGACAAATCTTTTATTATTTATCTTCTCTCGGAAGTGCTCCCGCAAATTGTTGTTTGTTGTCCGTCTTCCAGCAGTATTAATCTTCGGATAAATATTTTGGGCAACAACACATGGTCCGACCGAAGTCTAGGCAGATGAGTGATGGTAGAAACCGCAAACACGTTCGACCATGCTTCATTAAATAAAGCACGATCTAGCCTTTCCCTCAAACCATTGTGCTCCCAAGTGAAAATATCGCCCTCGCAGCCCGCATCAATCAACTCACAGTCAGCAATAGCCTGTGCGAAGTCTAGAATCTCTGGAGAACGGTCTGTAGTACTACCATCGCGCTCATGTGAATGCAAAAAGATGTTGAAGTCACCACTGACTAGCCACGGCAACCCCTCTACTTCCAAAGCAATCTCATGGAGGGTGTCCCAAAGGGCGTAACGACCAACATGGTTAGTGCTGGCATAGACAAAGGTGACATAAATCGACTGAGGAAGAAGGGGGGAAGAAATAGAAAGATGGAGGACTTGATCGGTATCCAACAAAACTTGGTGCTGAAAGTGAGGGGAAGAAAAGAACCAAATTTTGTTAGACCGATTATAAAGTCCCGACGCAAAACCTAAAGAACGAATATAAAAATCAAAATTAGCATTGGAACCCATGGGTTCTAAAATGCCAATAAAAGAAAACCTATGAATACGGTTGAGATGTCGAATGCGCTTCTGTGCTCCGGTGTTAGCCAGACCACGAGCGTTCCATGTAAGAATGGGTATCGATATAAACTAACCAACCAACTCAGAAAAAGACCTAGGACACTAACTGGAGCGGCCCCATCTCCGAGTTGTATCCTGCCGGGTAGATGTTCCGCCTTTCAAGGGCGATGAAGATTGCCTTTTCGAGGAGGAGGAGGGTCTGCGAGAAGCTGTTCTTCCTCATGTGGAAATCGAGAAGTCAGAAGCAGCTTTGCCCCTAGTGGTGACACCAGGAGCAGCAGTAGAAGAGATCAGACGTCTCTTAACCGGGGGCTTCGGTGCCGTCGTAAGAGGCACCATCGCCGAGAAAGAGAGACTGGACTCAGAAATCTCAAATTGGGTGCGTTTAAGACCACACTCAGTCTGAGATAGAGAAGCAAAAGAAGAAGAAGGGGGAGGAGGGGGAGGCTTGTAAACCACCATGGCAAGGGTCTCAGGCTCCACGATGATCGGATCATCCGTGCAGCCCTCACCGTCATGGCGATGGGAGGTAGACTCTATGAGTCTAGAAAAGTGTGGGACGGTAGAGGACTCCATGTCGTCCTCTAAAAGACGCTTAATATTGCTATCTCGACCACCGTCATCGCTACCCAACACGCTATCTTTATTGCCCATGCTAATAATGTCATCTGTGCCTACTAAATCCTCTCCCTCTCTAGCAGAGGAGTCTAACGATGCAAAGTACGAGTGTTGTCCGGTGGCAGCCGTGCCCTTGGGGATCATCCTCGTCTCTCTAGCTCCTTTTTTGGTAACAACACGCAAACGGCAGCTCCTTCCCTTTAGCGGTCTTAGGAGCGGCTGAGAGAGGTATTAGCCTTAGGGGCTTTAGCAGGAGTTGATTGCGCCTTTGTTGTCTAGAAGTGACAACGAGGCTTCTTATGCTGGGGCGGAGGAGGCCGTTCTTTGTTGCCAACTATGTAGCAACTGGACGGGTCATGCCCCACATGAGAACAAAGAGAGCAATATAATGGAACTCTCTCATAGATGATGCGCTGCGTAAGAATGTGATCCTCAAATTCAACTTCAATATCGGGCACTCTGGGCGCCAGAAGATCAATCTCGACACACACACGGGCGACTGAAAGTCGTGAATGTGTGGCTGTCGGGGCATCAACTAAGATGGGATTGCCTACAACCTTGGCAATCGTGTATAATGCGTGTGGATGAAATAAATACAAAGGCAAACCCGGAAGTCTAATCCAAACCGGGCAGATCGAAGTCTCTGTCCTAATCGAAAAACTAGGTGACCACTTAAAAACACGGGCAGGACATCCAGAAAAATTCCACGTTGATCCTAACCAAATTCTTCTAAAATCCTCATCATTATCAAACCTAATCGCTATCTGGCAATAATTTAACCAACTCCAGCTAAATTTACCCCTCAGTTTCATATCATTCAAACCCGTAGACACATCTCGAGGGAAAGGGATAGCATGCGAGAATTTAAAAATCAGAGTGCGTTCCCAAGACGCAGCAAGAGTAATCATATCAGAGGAAGGTAAGGTAACACGCGTTTTCTCATTTACGGAGGAGAGAGTACCAAAAGGACTAACCTTAGCTCCGTCAAAATTAAATGATTTCGTTGTCAAACCGAGCTGGTGTGCGAAGCCGGGCTGCGTCGAGCTATGTTGATTGTTGACCATTTGTGCGAAGGAGGGCTTCGACCGAGGCTGTTCTGTTGCACCGGTATCGGTCGGTCGGGTCGGGTCAGGCGGGCTTGTGGTTGTATGGCTGCTCGAATCAGTTGGTCTTTGTTGCTGATGAACCGATTTGAAGTGGATAGGTTCTGGTGCAAGTTGGCTGGGTTGGTTAAGACGGCTGGGCTCCATGGGTCGAGGTGGATTAAGGGCTGGTTGGTGGGGAGTAAGTTTGGGCTGGGATACATGGGCAGCAGTAGTCTGAGTGGGTTTATTGGGTATGGGCTGGTTTGGGATTTTGGGTTTTTTATTAATGGGTAGGAAATAATTAAGAATTGTGTTGGGTGAAGGGGTGGGCTTGGGAAAATATGGGATAGGGGGATGGGATGGGGAGGACATATTGGCTGGGAGTGAAGGGGTGGGCTTGGGAAAATATGGGATGTGGGGATGGGTTGGGAAAGCCATATCGGCTGGGCTAATAATGGGAGTTGGTTGGGCTGGGATGTTATGAGGTTGGGATATAGATGTAGGATATTGGGTAGTGGGCTCGGGTTGATTGGGCTGGAAAATATGGTTGGAGGATAAATTATGTGGGCCAGAAGACGGGCCGACCTGAAGATGAGGGTTAATAAAATTGGTAGTTGGGCCAGGTAATTGTAATGGGTTAGATGATATAGGTTTTGGGCTGGGTTGTACATGAAGGTTGGGCCAAAGAATAGCGGGCCCGTGATGATTAATTAAAATAGGATTGGACCTAACCTTCAATTCACAGGGCTGGGCTTCCATATAAGATTCATTGACCGAGCCCAATTGATTGCAGCCGTAAAATGATGGCTGACCTAAAATGGACGGCTCTCCTCTGCCCATTTTATTAATTAAAACCGGCTTGTTATCCGCCGCAATGGCCATGGACGATGGAGACAACCCTGCGCCTAGGGTTTTCGCGGAGCACGACGAAGGAGTCAGCATGGCGGCGCCGGACTTTGGATGAAACGTCGGAATAGCGTTTCCGACCGGACTAGATGTAAGATAACCCTTGCATACTGGAGTCAGCGCTAGAGCTGCAGATGGTGGAGCTACGATCTTCACGGTTGGCGACTGTGATTTTTCCGGTAGCGTTGGCGATGGCGGGCTGCGACGGATGATAGGCGGCCTGTCTTGGTCGACATTAAGTGCAGATTCTGACGTTCTTTTGGGCGTTTGAGACGCCCGTTTTTTCTTTGACATGAAAGCTTATGGTTCGGTCACCGGTGGAAGGAGGTCGGCGACGAGCATGAATGAACGTTGCTGTTGCGTGCGGCTTGCTGCGGAGATGCAGGATCTGAGTGAAGACGGGGCAGGCGAAGATGGGAACGGCCGGAAAGTGCAGGCGACCGAACGGCGATTTACACCTATATTTTGTGTAAATTGCTGGACTCTCGGAGCAGGCTGTCGGCGACGGTTCTGGCTGGGAGTTACAGGCGATGATCGAGGGAAGAGGTGAGTCGGATGGTGGTGGCGGCGGTCGGAGAAGGTGGCCGGAAGTGGGTGCGGTTGGAGAATGATGTAAATCATAGGTAACGGTTCAATTCAACCCAGTTGTAAAAAAAACCTAGCTTATATGGCCTATAGAAGATACTCATTTGGTTCTTGTTTACATTTTGCCAAGTATCTAACTTATCACAGTTTGGCCTATAGAAGATACTCATTTGGTCCTTCCTTACATTTTGCCAAGTATTAAGCATACATTTGAATATGATAACATCATCAAAATCTAACAAGTATTCCTAACAAATTCCCCTTATTTTGATGATGGCAAAACTTAAGCAGTTATTCAAATGAGCAGGTCTGCACATACGTGCAAGACACAAACTAAAATCAGTCTTGTTTTGAGACAACTCGAGGTTGTCATTCAAATGACTATTTATATTAATTTGTTCTAGTTTTGTTTACAAGTACATCAGTTTTGAATGAACAAATAAATACAGAAAAATTACAAGTCTTTCAAAATCAAAAATTACAAAAAAATACAAGTACAAACAGATCCTATTTGCCTCTGCCTCTGCGGACAGTTTGCTTGGGAGGCCTATAAGGCTTTGCATCAATTGGTCTCTTCTTGATAGGTACAAGGCCATATTTTCTCCTGATAACAAGTGAGGCAAAATCTTGATCTTCTTTGGAAGAGAACTTATGCTCTTCACACAGCTTCCTTATCTCCCTTTGCAACTCTAGCTCATCCAAATCATTGTTTTGCAAAGTGGGAGGATCTTCAGCTCTGAAGGGAGGAACCATGGGGTAGGCATTACATACATTTTCATGTTTTAGTAAGACGACCCAGAGCTTTGAATGTGTTGATTCCATAAAGTCAATAAATGTCTGCTGTGGGGAGCAATTTTTCTCCTGGAGTAACTCGTAGATATAAAATTTTTCAATGAACTGCTTCTTTGCAGATCCCCATATTGGACTAGCTTCGATAGGCAGAAAGTCCTCCACAAAGCAAAGCTTTATGCTGTCCCATTCTAATGTAGGCTCTTCCCCACGTCGGGTCCTCCTTTTTTTCTCTGCAGGCTGATCATCAGGACCAGCTACTTCTTTCCTCCTTAGACTTGATGTCCCGACTTCAATTAGTTGGACATCTTGCCTCTTTTTCGTTCTCAGCTCCCGAACCTGAACTTCTCTTACTTCCCCCTGCTCTCCTTCCCCCTTTTTGCCAGCATCAACCAGTGTGGTCAATTGTTGCTCTACTCGGTGCATCCAGTCAGACATGCCAAGTGGTATTCTGGAATTGTTGGGAGGAGGAGGTTGAGGAGCATTCCTCTGCAGTAGGGTGTCAATCTTGGAATTTATGGTCTGCAGGTCAGGTGAGATCCTTGCGGCAAGCAGCTCTTTAAGGGATTATTTAACAATGCTGCGGATCAGCTCAATCATCACAGGGGAGATGGGTGATGGCTGAGGAGAGTGCTCACCGATGCTTTCTGTGCCTGCAGGTAGGTTTGCAGTTGACCTACCTATCTGCAGACTACTGTCTGCAGGCGGCTAATCAGGTGGGGTTTGCTCTGGGGTCCCTAACCTGTCATCTTCTTCTTCGTCATCCAGGCTGGTGTAGCGGGCAGGTGCCCCAGCCTTATCTGCTCTGGCTCTATCCTTGCCTTCTTTTTCTGGTCCAGCCTCCTTTTCTTCCTTCTCTCCTTCCTTCTCTTCTCCCTTCTCTTCTCCTTCCTTCTCAGTATCCTCTTTCTCTTCTTCCTTTTCTCCTTCCTTTTCTTCCTCCTTCTCTTCTTCCTCATCATCTTTTTTATCCTCATCATCATCATTATCACCATTATCTTCTTGTTCAACTTCTTCTTCTTCCTCATATTCTTATACTAATTCATCAGTCTTTTCTATTTCCTCTTCTTCTATTCGTCTTTCAACTTCTTCTTTGTTTTCCTTTTCTTCTTCCTTTTCTTCAACTATGATATTTTCTTCTTTTTCTTCTTTTTCTACCTCCGGCCTCTCTTCTTCTTCTTGTTCTTCAACTAATATTTTTTCTTCTCCCCTCTTCAATTTCTATCTCTTTTTCAACTATTTCTCCATCCTCATTGAGGGTACCATCAAAAACGCTTCCCATTATAATATGGATAACCTGGTCCATGTTTGTTTTAAAATTGGAATTGAACCAGTCTTCCTGGAGTATTAAAATTAGATCTGACTCATTGCAAAAATGTATGAGTAGATCCTTTGTTGCCTGGGGATACTCCCAACTACTACCTTCAATAAAATCTTGAAGTTGAGTGAATGGAATAGATTTAAAAGTTTTCCGTTCCTCAAAAATGTCAATAAAAGAATGTTTAAGGGCGTGTTGTTTTACCAAAAGAAGTTGCTCTACAGACAAGTTGAAAGAATTGTTTTCAAGCAGGTTGAACGAATAGTTGGCTTCTGGAATGTGAATGATCAAACCTACTTATTCTTCTTATGATATGTAATGAGGGATTAGAACAGGAACTATTTGAGTCTCCAGGCTGGTAGGAGCAGGCTGATCCTCCATGTGATCTAGTGCAGGTGTAGATAAGTATTCTGGTTGCTCCTCCTCTTCAAAATTGAGACGCCTGGGCCTCTTAGGGGATGGTTCTGGTGAGGACTCGATGAATGATGGTTCTCCAGGGGCTGGTCCCCTTCTTTTGAAACGGATGGCGATAGGGGTATCGTCTGAGTCTGTGTCAGACATGGCTACAGGTTGGTCCCTGGCTGCAGCTTGATCTTCGGCTGACTCGCCTGAGCTCACAGGGTATCTGTAGGGAGTCCGCTCTACAGACATTTCCATTAGCAACTGAGCTGCTTTCCTCTCTCCTCCTAGCCTCCTCAGGGTCTCTTGGTCTAAGTGACCAAGCCTCTTGTTGATGTGGAAGGGGTCAGGATTTCCCTTCGCCACACCTAACTGCTCCAACATCCAACTGAGCTGCGTTCCAAACGCCAGCTTGTTTTTGAATCTTTTCTCATCGTCTAGCCACTAGACTTTGTTGACCTCTCGTACCAATTTTCTGAAGATATAGTTAGGCCAATCAATCGGTTGATCTTGGATAAAGGTCCCCAAGACCATGAATTTGGATGACGACAGTTGATCGTAACTGCCAGCCATACCCATCACTATCTTGTTGGTGATATCCAACACATAGTGATATTCCTTCCGAAGCTCACTCCTCTTCGCAGTTAGCTTCAACTTTGCTGGCTGGTCAACCGCCTTGATTTTCAGCCACGTGTCGGCTGCATTCTGTGTTAGGGCTTCGACAGCCATTACATGAGACTTCATCCCAAAGATTTTCCCGACGGATTCCGGAGTGATATCCACTTGGAGTCCACAAATTGAGCTCCTTATGCCTGATTCGAGAACTCTGGCTTCTCTGTAAAAAGCGATAACAGCCTCTTTGAAAAGATGTTTGGGGCTGATATCTAGAAATGGGTAGATCCCATTTGGCTTGATCAATATGATGAGATGTCTCACATCGTTGTCCAGATCTGCCTCGAGAAGTCCTTCGAAATTGACGACCAGTGAGAAAATAATCTGGTCCTTCACCGCCTTCAGGTTAACGTCGTTGAAGTATGAGTCCATTTCTGCGCAATAGAAATTCTCTGAGTGTATGAAAATTTGAAAGGGATTTCTGCTTTTCGGAGATTAGGGTTTGTAAGCGTGAATAAGGTAAAGTGAAACGACTTTTTCATATTTAAAAAAATAATTGAAGCGACATTTGGAATATTAAATTAATTTTTGAGTCAGTTCAAATTTGAATTAGTGGGGTCGTGTGAACGTGTAAGCGTGCGAGCTTGTCATCGTGTAAACATGTGAACGTGGGCTTGCCATGTGTAAATAAATAGTAATAAAATATTCAGGAGTCGGTCAAAATTAGAAAACTTAGCTAGTTGATTGTTGACTGTTTGACTGTTTGACTGCTCTGCATCAGGTAACTAGCCTTGTCTGCTTCAGGTAGGTTCTAATGCATGTGGTCAGCTTAGTCCGTCCTTCGTCTTTTCGTCTGGTCTGATCAGCTAACTTCCTTCTGTCTGATCTGGTCTTCAGGTAGCTTTCTCGTCTGTACTAGATTCCCAATCTAGTAATCCAAGTTCCCTGCTCAGCTCCAAAAACCTTTCTTAGGGTAAAGGTTTGGTGAAAATGTCAGCAATCTGATATTCTGTACTGACTCTTTCAACTCTGACTCTCTTATTAAGTACGTGATCTCTTATGAAATGATGCTTAACATCAATGTGCTTCGGCCTTGAGTGCAATACTGGATTGTTGGTGATTGCAATTGCACTATTGTTGTCGCACCAAATTGGGACTTCATTTGCAATTATGTTGTAATCCCTTAGCTGTTGTCTGATCCACAAGATCTGGGCACAACGGCTATCTGCAGCTAGATATTCTGACTCGGTTGTTGAGATAGAGTTAGATATTTGCTTTTTGCTAAACTAGGATATCAGTCCGGTTCCTAGGAATTGGCACGTTCCACTGGTGCTTTTCCTATTAATTTTACATCCTATGAAATCTGCATCAGAATATCCTGATAGCTCAAAGTTGTCATCTTTAGGGTACCATAAATTGACATTAATGGTAGACTTAGGATATTTGATGATCCTCTTAGCTGCTTCCAGGTGTGACTGCTTGGGTTTAGACTGGAATCGTGCACATACTCCTACAGCATATGAAATGTCTGGCCTACTTGCAGTCAGATAAAGAAGTGATCCAATGAGTCCTCTGTAGTGGGTTGAATCCACTAATATGCCTTCTTCATCTAAATCTAAGTGTGTGCTAGTGCTCATAGGATCTTTTGCTGATTTGGCTGATTCCATTCCAAATCTCTTGATTAGATCTCTGGTGTATTTAGCTTGATTGATGAAAATTCCATTTTCCATCTACTTAACTTGCAGTCCTAGAAAGAAATTAAGCTTGCGCATCATACTCATCTCAAACTCTCCTTGCATGAGATTTGAGAACTTCTCACATAGCTCTGGATTGGTTGAGCCAATATGATATCATCCACATATATTTGAACTAATAATATGTGTTCTTCATGCTCCACTCTGAATAGGGTCTTATCCACCTTGCCTTTGCTGAATCCATTCTTCTCAAGAAACACGGATAATGTTTCATACCATGCTCTTGGTGCCTGCTTGAGTCCATATAGAGCTTTAAAAAGCTTGTAGACTTTGTCTCCTTTGACAAAACCAGGGGGTTGCTCCACATAGACTTCTTGTTCTAGAATTCCATTCAGAAAAGCACTCCACATCCATCTGGTAGACTATAAAATCTTTGAATGCAGCATATGCAAGGAATAGTCTGATGGCTTCTAATCGTGCAACAGGTGCATAAGTTTCATCAAAATCTATCCCTTCGCATTGTGCATAGCCTTTAGCAACAAGTCTGTCTTTATTCCTAACAATAGCTCCATCTTCATCGCATTTGTTTTTGTACATCCATTTGGTTCCAATAACCTTCTTATGATATGGTCGGTCTGTTATTTCCCAAACACTGTTCCTTTTTATCTGATTGAGCTCTTCTTGCATTGCATTGATCCATGAGTAGTCTTTCAGGGCTTGCTATGTTGTCTTGGGGTTTATTTGAGACATAAAGAATGAAAACATTGCCATTCCTACGGGTAGAGTTGGCTGTCTTGTCTTGACTCCATCAGTTAGCTTCCTAATGATTTGTTGGATAGAATGATCTTTGAGCCACTTAGGAATGTCTTCTTCTTCTTCAGGGTTTGTTCCCCTTGTAGATTTGCTTTGGTGGGTCTCTGCATCAGCTTGGTTATGATCTCTTTGCTCTCCAACTAGATCAGCTACCGTCTTGTCATCTGCAGGTTGGGATCTGGTCTGGTCTGCAGATGGGTCTTTATCAGCTACAGATTGGTCTTCATTAGCAGCAACTGGATCAGGTAGGTTTTGTGGTCCTGTCTGATCTGCAGTTGGTTCTTCAGCTACAGATGGGTCTTCAAGCTGGTCTGCAGGTGAGTCCACCATTCCTGTGTCATGGACAATGATTTCTTCTAGGGTGGCAGATTTGAGTTTATTCTCTATAAGCTCCACCTTTTTCCTATACTCAGAAGTAGTCTCATCAAATACAACATGAGGTTTTTCCTCTACATCTAAGGTTCTTTTATCAAAAACTCTATATGCCTTGTTTCTTTGTGAGTATCCCATAAAGAGAACATCATCAGTTTTTGTAACACCCCCAATCCGCTCAGGGATATTACACGCCGTAGACCCTCTCCTCGAGGATCTACCAGGCTGATAACTAAAATCAAACATCTAAACCTCGCCTTTAAGGCTAAAATGACTCAGTAGACCGACCTGGTCTTTCAATAATAACATACAACTCAATTCCAAACACATACCCACGCAGGGGTCAAAATACAATAAACTCCCGTACAACGGGGAAAAGATACTGCAGCGGAAAAGAAAATACAAATAGACCAAAACGACATCAACAGATCCTCGTGTGATTAGTATCGTTCATCTTTCATCATCCTTCGTGTCGACCCTGTGCTATGCTCCAAAACCTGAATGCAAAAATAGACATCCACCCCCCGAATACTCGGGGGTTAGCAAAACTCCACTGTTTTGCTAGTGCAAGTACAAGTGCAAAAATACGAGCCATACAATACAAGTTCCAAGAACAATAATAATCAGGAATCATCAAAGATCCAAACATAATGAAAAGTAGTTCCCGAGGCAAGAGTTTGGGTAAAACATTCCGAACCCGAAAGGCCACAATTAAGGGGAACAATTTGTAAAACAGTTTAAAACGCCATCGAGAGTTTTAATAGAAAACAATTTAGGATTTTCAAATCCTAATCTTTCCAAAATCAACAGGGTCACAGCCCAAGGTTTTATTTTCGCAAACAGAAAACCGATAACAGTTCACAGGGTTAAAACCCACGTCACGTGTCCTCGGCGAACATAAAATCAATACAATATAATCGCCCAAGATACGTAAACCTTGGTCACCAAAAATACAACATCAACTCGTGAATCCAGGGCTATACCATTGGATTCCCTTCGTGGCCCCGTCGGACCCTCCCAAGGTGAGTAGAATGCGTTTTCGAAATCATATACACCAATTCGTGAAGTTTTACTCGTGAATCCAGGGCTATACCATTGGAATTCCCTCCGTGGCCCCGTCGAACCCTCCCGAGGTGAGCAAATACATTCACCAAACATACACACGAACTCGTGAAGTTTTACTCGTGAATCCAGGGCTATACCATTGGAATTCCCTCTGTGGCCCCGTCGAACCCTCCCGAGGTGAGCAAGTACATTCACAAAACAAACAACCGCACTCGTGAATCCAGGGCTATACCATTGGATTCCCTCCGTGATCCCGTCGGACCCTCCCGAGGTGAGCGAAATACATTCACACAATTAACACGTCACAACAAGGATATCCAAACAATTCAACCAGAGGCATCAAACACTTAGCACAACACCACATCAAACCAAAACGCACCGAAAAGAGATAATATACGTATACACGTATTGTCAAGCGCAACATCAACACCAAACATATCCAAATATCCACATAGTCACTTACAACCCACACAATTACAAAACACACGCGTTTTGAAAGAGAGCCTTTAACCAGGCTAGTCGAATCTTTTGAAAACTCGTTTCAAACAATCAAACAAACATATAAAGACGATCACCAATTATCATATTCACAAAACAAGAATAGTATGGACAAGGTACTTGCCTCGAAATCGGCACGCAAGTAGTCCGACGAACATGGCTCAACCGGGAAGCTACGAAACGCCCGATGTCATTGGAAAGGAAGACGACAACGAACGGAAAGGATAATCATCGACGAACACTAGGAATCAACGGAACCGAACCTAACGATCTGAAGAACATAATTACAACCAACTCTAGCCGAATACGGAAATGGAATACACCCGAAAACCCGCCTACGATTCATGTATATTCGCACAAAATAACAACGAGGGCGGACCACAACCAAACCCTCTCGATTCCGCAAAACTATGAAAATATGCCATGAATCCGTAGGAAAATTAATGATATCAACAAGATTAATCATATTCATCAAGAATCCATCAATAAAACGGAAAGCATCGGACAAAAACCCCCAAAATCCCCAATTATCCAAAAGGGAGGGTTTCAATAAATATTACCTTGAGGATTCAAGTATTTAGATTCGTAGAACACGCGTTGGATTGATTGTCCGGGCTTCACAACCGAAGAAGAATGATGAAAATCAACCCCCCAATTGATAATGATGAGGAACTCTCCCCCTCTATCTCACTCTCTCTCGCGCAGGTGAAATGAAGGAGAAGAATGGCCGATCTCGTCTAATAAGGACGAGATTACACAGTTGACCGCTTTGTGTGCCGCGGCACTGCCGAAGTTTGCCGCGCACAGCCAAAAATTACTCCTGTGTTTCGGCGGTGCGCGGCACGGCTGCGTGTGCCGCGCACCCGCATGCCGGGTTTTGGTCGCAGATGTCACACGAGTGTGCCGCGGCACCGACGGGTGTGCCGCGTCACGATTTGCACCGTGCCGCGGCACGGATGGGTGTGCCGCGGCACACAGTACAGTTCGCTCGACCAACAACTGAAGAAATTTGTGTGCCGCGGCACACACATCTTGTGCCGCGGCCCACACCCCCTTTTGGGTCCCAACATGATAAAAATGATCCGGAAAGAGAATAAAATGATAGGAATCAATATTTGGGAACCAATAACACGAAATGGATCCACGGCAACCCCAAAACATGACACCACTGACCCGACAGCCTAGGTTTCCACAACCTAATCTCCGATACCATTCTGTAACACCCCCAATCCGCTCAGGGATATTACACGCCGTAGACCCTCTCCTCGAGGATTACCAGGCTGATAACTAAAATCAAACATCTAAACCTCGCCTTTAAGGCTAAAATGACTCAGTAGACCGACCTGGTCTTTCAATAATAACATACAACTCAATGCCAAACACATACCCACGCAGGGGTCAAAATACAATAAACTCCCGTACAACGGGGAAAAGATACTGCAGCGGAAAAGAAAATACAACTAGACCAAAACGACATCAACACATTCTCGTGTGATTAGTATCGTTCATCTTTCATCATCCTTCGTGTCGACCCTGTGCTATGCTCCAAAACCTGAATGCAAAAATAGACATCCACCCCCCGAATACTCGGGGGTTAGCAAAACTCCACTGTTTTGCTAGTGCAAGTACAAGTGCAAAAATACGAGCCATACAATACAAGTTCCAAGAACAATAATAATCAAGAATCATCAAAGATCCAAACATAATGAAAAGTACTTCCCGAGGCAAGAGTTTGGGTAAAACATTCCGAACCCGAAAGGCCACAATTAAGGGGAACAATTTGTAAAACAGTTTAAAACACCATCGAGAGTTTTAATAGAAAATAATTTAGGATTTTCAAATCCTAATCTTTCCAAAATCAACAGGGTCACAGCCCAAGGTTTTATTTTCGCAAACAGAAAACCGATAACAGTTCACACGGTTAAAACCCACGTCACGTGTCCTCGGCGGACATAAAATCAATACAATATAATCGCCCAAGATACGTAAACCTTGGTCACCAAAAATACAACATCAACTCGTGAATCCAGGGCTATACCATTGGATTCCGTTCGTGGCCCCGTCGGACCCTCCCAAGGTGAGTTGAATGCGTTTTCGAAATCATATACACCAATTCGTGAAGTTTTACTCGTGAATCCAGGGCTATACCATTGGAATTCCCTCCGTGGCCCCGTCGAACCCTCCCGAGGTGAGCAAATACATTCACCAAACATACACACGCACTCGTGAAGTTTTACTCGTGAATCCAGGGCTATACCATTGGAATTCCCTCCGTGGCCCCGTCGAACCCTCCCGAGGTGAGCAAGTACATTCACAAAACAAACAACCGCACTCGTGAATCCAGGGCTATACCATTGGGTTCCCTCCGTGATCCCGTCGGACCCTCCCGAGGTGAGCGAAATACATTCACACAATTAACACGTCACAACAAGGATATCCAAACAATTCTACCAGAGGCATCAAACACTTAGCACAACACCACATCAAACCAAAACGCACCGAAAAGAGATAATATACGTACACACGTATTATCAAGCGCAACATCAACACCAAACATATCCAAATATCCACGTAGTCACTTACAACCCACACAATTACAAAACACACGTTGCTTTTGAAAGAGAGCCTTTAACCAGGCTAATCGAATCTTTTGAAAACTCGTTTCAAACAATCAAACAAACATATAAAGACGATCACCAATTATCATATTCACAAAACAAGAATAGTATGGACAAGGTACTTGCCTCGAAATCGGCACGCAAGTAGTCCGACGAACATGGCTCAACCGGGAAGCTACGAAACGCCCGATGTCATCGGAAAGGAAGACGACAACGAACGGAAAGGATAATCATCGACGAACACTAGGAATCAACGGAACCGAACCTAACGATCCGAAGAACATAATTACAACCAACTCTAGCCGAATACGGAAATGGAATACACCCGAAAACCCGCCTACGATTCATGTATATTCGCACAAAATAACAACGAGGGCGGACCACAACCAAACCCTCTCGATTCCGCAAAACTATGAAAATATGCCATGAATCCGTAGGAAAATTAATGATATCAACAAGATTAATCATATTCATCAAGAATCCATCAACAAAACGGAAAGAATCGGACAAAAACCCCAAAATCCCCAATTATCCAAAAGGGAGGGTTTCAAGAAATATTACCTTGAGGATTCAAGTATTTAGATTCGTAGAACACGCGTTGGATTGATTGTCCGGGCTTCACAACCGAAGAAGAATGATGAAAATCAACCCCCCAATTGATAATGATGAGGAACTCTCCCCCTCTCTCTCACTCTCTCTCGCGCAGGTGAAATGAAGGAGAAGAATGGCCGATCTCGTCTAATAAGGACGAGATTGCACAGTTGACCGCTTTGTGTGCCGCGGCACAGCCGAAGTGTGCCGCGGCACAGGCCAAAAATTACTCCTGTGTTTCGGCGGTGCCGCTACGGCGCTGCGTGTGCCGCGGCACCTGCATAGCCAGTTTTGGTCGCAGATGTCACACGAGTGTGCCGCGGCCGACTTGGCACCGTGTGCCGCGGCATCGGATGGGTGTGCCGCGCACAAGACGCCGCTCGACCAACAACTGAAGAAATTTGTGTGCCGCGGCACACACATCTTGTGCCGCGGCCCACACCCCCTTTTGGGTCCCAACATGATAAAAATGATCCGGAAAGAGAATAAAATGATAGGAATCAATATTTGGGAACCAATAACACGAAATGGATCCACGGCAACCCCGAAACGGCGGTTCCGCACAACAATAACGAGAATACAGTTCAACAGTTGACAGGAAGGACATACTGAAAGGTACACGAGGGTCACTACGCTCGAGAAATACACCAAAAAAAGAAAATTACCGAAATTCGAAATTGCGGATATTACAGTTTTAGCATCAAAGGCATTTAGTTGGGTTTTACCGTTGTTGTGGATGAAACACTTACAACCAAAAATATAAAAATATGCAACAGTTGGTGTTCTGCCATTCCAAACCTCATAGGGAGTTTTGCCATATATCCCTACTATCATACTCCTGTTCTGAGTGTGACATGATGCATTGACAGCTTCAGCACAGAACCTCTTGGGCAGGTCAGCTTATGAAATCATGGACCTGGCAGCTTCCTTCAAGGTTCTATTCCTTCTTTCAGCAACACCATTCTCCTGAGGGGTCCTTTATGTCGTGAATAACAGTATACGTATAAACCCTTCTTTCAAACGTCCCGATCAAGTTATAGGGTCACGGTCAGTCAAACCCCATCTGTACTTGACGCTATGCATGCGTTAATGCAAATCGGGATCATCGAGCTCTCGTGTATCTAATACAGCTAGCTCCAATGCTTTGGCCAAAGACTTATGATCTCATCTGCTAATAACCGCATAGGACATATAACCCGTTCACTAACAGGAGAAAGAATTCTATCTTGGTATTCAGTAGGACCTGCTACTTGCCCATCAAGATGCACGTCGAGGTTGACCCCCGCCTTCCGGTTTATAGGGTCGAACTACTCTAATGAAAATCTTGACGTCACAAGCACATCCCTACTAAATCCTCAAGTCGAAGGTTCACGAATACCTATCACAACCTTTCGATTCCATCATTGACTGTCCCGGAGTGAAATCCGTGTGACGAATCGAGGGTGAGTCGGTTAGAGTATACTAATCTAATTAGCATACCTATAACATGTGCTCCCACTAACCATTAGTGTTCGACAGGCACTCTCCTTGTCAAAGAACATGTCATACAAGTCTTCACATAAACTTAACGCCCAGTCAAGTTTCATCGACTTGCGAATGATTAAGTATTTGAGCTATAAACCTTTCCAGTGCCGACCCCCTTATCCAAACAAGGAGTGGAACGTTTTTCTCTCAAATACACGGACTAGTTTCTACATATATATTTACGAGTTAGGAATGCCAGTAACTTCTAGTAAATAAAGAAACATCCATTGCCTTACATTGATGATTTACATAATAACAAGTACAATGCCCTCACTCAACATCCTCTGAGTGGCATTCGAGGGCATACTCCTAACAGCCGCCGCGGTCCGAGACTCTCGATCCCGCTCCCGAAAGACAGCCCAAGCCTCTCGCTCGATCAGTTCCAAACCGCGGAACAGATCGAAGGAGCCCTGGCCATCCTACGGGAGCGACAGAGAGCTTTCGACGCGCCGCCTACTATAACCCCCTCGGCCATCCGCCGCGTGAGCAAAAGGAAGTTCAAGGGGCTACTGACTGAGCGATCGCCAGGAGTCCCTGATTCGCAAGAAGAGGCGCTCGAAAGGCGGGACACCTCCATCTTCAATTGCCTCGGAAGCGACCCATCATGGCGACCGGGGCAGTCTGGCCCCAGCCACGAGATGACGGAGCTCGAGTCCGTCACAAGGAGTTCGGCGTATCCGACTCCCAAAAGACAGGCCATCCATCTAGCTCCTCCTCGCCGAAGAACCAAGTTCGGCGACCGCGGAGTTAGGAGATCGGTACACGGTCGCCTCGGATCCCGTTCTGAAAGCCGAGCCACGAGCGATCAAGCTACAGCGATGGCTGCAATGCAACGCCAGCTCGATGACATGAAGGTGCTCTTAGAATCTGAGGCAAGCGCCAAGAGAGAGATCGCCGGGCCGAGCGAGCCACTCGCGATCCACATCAAGCTCGCCCCCGTGCAGCGTAAGATCGCTCCTCCGCAAACACCTCTGTACGAGGGAAGGTCGGATCCCAAGACTCACATGAGCAAGTTCCGGATCTACATGACTGGGTGTGGGGCATCCGACGCGACCAGGTGCCGAATGTTCCTGCTAACGCTGGGCGACCTGGCCCATAGATGGTACATCTCACTACCGCCGCGATCCATCAATTCCTTTGACCAACTGGCGAACGAATTCATAGCGTACTTCACCACCAAGGTCGCTCGGCCAGAAGGTCCCCATCGCATGATGCAAATCAGGCAAGGGGAAGAAGAGTCCGACACAGACTACATCGACCGGGTAGATGAGATCATCCTCGATGGCGAGCCCATAAGCGACGAGATCGCCCTATACTCGGTCCTAAGGGGATTCCATGGTCTTTCGCCTATGTTCAGGCATCTTACGAAGGACCTCCCCCCCGACCTACGCGATCTTCCGCGCCAAAACCGCAGACTTTCTGGCCAGGCAAAGGTTACTTTTTAATCTGTGAGCAATGCGATCGGCGACCGAACGACGATCAGCAGTCTTCCAACCCGATCGCCATTATCAAGAAACATCTCTGAAACTGGAGGAATCGCTCGCCATCTACAGTTCATCATCTAACATGTTGTACTAGGGCATGAGATCGCCTCCCCCGCACAACGTACACCGTCGAAGGTCGGCATTTAAACATGACGATCCGAGGTGGAAGAGTGCAGCTATGGTCTTGGTGGTCGATGGAACCGACTGCTTAGGCCATGCAAGGTTCCTTTGGGCTGAGATCGCTCGCCCTTCGTTTAAATACGAGGCGGGCGTAGCCGAAGGACCCTCCAAGCTAATCAATGTACACGCTCGCCCGCCCTCAAAGGTTCATCATCTAACTTGGTGAACCCGGACAATGCGACGCGTCCCTACCCCGTCTCAACGTATACCATCGAGGATTGACATCCAACATGACGATCCGAGGTATAAAAGAGCTAACAAGCCGCGGACGTGGAGTCGATTAATCCGACGACGCCGCACGCAAGGACTCCTCCAAACAAAGACCGCATGCCCTTCGTTTAAATACGAGGCGAGGCGCAGCCTAATGGAGGACCCTCACAATAAAATGAGTCACGAGACAGACAAGGTCGCTCGTGCACAAGACATGGTCATGGAGTCGGTCCATCGAACTCCGTGACTGTGGACAGTTTCTCAACGACGAAGCTATCAAGTTTCTACGAGGGATCGGCAAAATTGTTTATTGCAGGTACAAGACCAAAGATAGCTCGCCAATCGATCAGATCACCCAAGTCCGAGACCAAAGTCCGCTCAACGGATCGCCCGTCTTCATCCTACACGATCGCCAGCAAGAACCACCTCACCCCGTGTCTTCAACATCAGAGCAAGCTGGGGGGCAATTGTTGTGTCGAGAATTATACAACTCGACAGCCGATCGGCACGGACGACAGGCGATCGAGCCAGAGCCAAGTAGACCAAAGCAGAATTGGCCGATCTCGGGTCCCAGGTCAAGACCCAGTGCCGAGCGATCGACATTCAAGGCGATCGTCTCTTGGCACTCGGCGATCGACTCTGGTGCTCGGCCAATGACAACCGCCTCTCGCCACGCAAAGCCAGCATGTCCAGTCGGAAAAAGACGAAGCTCGTACAGAGACCCACATGTGCAGATCCGGAAAAAGCGCTGCAGGACATGGATCATTGACCACTGCCTGTCGCCAATCCCACATACCTCCAGACCCGCCGAAAGGTGCAAGTGGGACCGCCCGGACAAAGAATCAGACGCGTGCGAGCTCCTCATTGATCACATGTGGCCGCAAGCAGCTCATGACTTCAAGGCATAAACCATGTGCTATAAGACGATCGCCCCTTATTATATTACAAGGAAGGCGATCGCCCGCTAGTGGCCAGTCCTATAAATAGAAGGCTTCCTACACTTGGAAAGCTCTCTGGCTTTTGGGTCTGGCTTCTCTTACAGCTATATCTCGGCTTTTCTCTCTCAGCACCTCTTAACTGAAATACGGTCGGTAGAGAAGGAAACCAGAACTCCCAGCAGTTCAAGAACTTAGAGCAACTCTAGTTCTTCCGGCAAGCACTCAACAGCTAGACACATAGAATCTTTTACACTCATTGTAATCGCATTCTTACATTAATATTTGTACTCAAATGTATTCTTATTAATAACATCTCGCGAGAGCATTCAAGCCCGGACCTAACAAACCCGGCAAATATTGTGTTATTTCCATTCTCACGGACGTGCTCTCATAATTTGCTGTTGCTCGATCGTTCCAGCAATATCTATCTCCGGATAATATTTCGGGCAACAACAATATCATCTAACAAAATAAAGCTCGAAGAATATGAAACGGTGGCATTAACTGAAGAGTGCAGCGCTATTTTGCAGAAAAAGCTTCCACCTAAATTGAAAGATCCAGGAAGTTTTACTATACCTTGCACTATTAGGAACTTGTTGTTTGATAGAGCTTTGTGTGACCTTGGCGCCAGTATTAATCTTATGCCTCTTTCTATTTTCAGAAATTAGGTATTGGGACCATGGTTCTAAAAAACACTAGACGCTAGGCGTTCGGATTGCTAACGCCTAGCGCCCAGAGGATTACTCGGGGATTACTCGGGAATTAATCAGACTGGGCGGGTTTATTTTTTATTATTATTTTAATCATTTTTATATATAAAAATTTATATATATGTAAAATAATTAAAAATAATTAAATTTAACATTTAAACAGATATATAATCAATTATATATTAAATTTAAAATACTGATATAGATATCAATGAGTCCATATTTTCCATAATATCTCAGTTTAGGAATTTGTAGTACTATTATAACAAAATAAAAAAACAAGAAAGTATAACCGCCTAGGCATCCGCCTAGTCGCCCACGTAGCTAAGAAATTTGAAATGTTGATATAGGTATAAAGTAGTTCATAGTATCTTAGATTGCCTTCATAGGGCCCCGCATCCAGTCTAGACGATCGATTCATCACCCAAACGCCTAGTATAAGCGCCTAGGCCATAATCGGAACGGCAGAGGACCTTCTAGGGATTAATCGGAGGATTAATCGGCCCAGGCGGGGATTTTTAGAACACTGATTGGGGCTAAGCCTACTACGGTCTCTTTACAACTAGCAGATCGATCCGTCAAGTGTCCTAGAGGGGTGATAGAAGATGTCCTGGTCAGGGTTGATAAATTCATTTTCCCCGCTGATTTTATTGTGCTCGATATGGAAGAAGATCATGACATTCCGATTATTTTGGGTAGACCGTTTTTAGCCACTGGTAGGACCCTTATTGATGTTCAGGAGGGTGAATTGATGCTTTGGGTTCAAGATGAACAAGTGACCTTTAAAGTGTTTCGATCCCTCCCGTATCCAAGCAATGTCGAGAAGTGTTCTCAAATTGAAAGCTTAGATATTTTTGTGGAAGACACTCCCCGAAATAGTTCTCTGTCAGAAGCTGTTGGGCCAACATCTAAGAAAAATTTAGAACGAGTCGCGTATCTTGGGCATTAAGATCTGTTGTCTTCATTATTCGTTCGCCCACCATTAAAAAATTCTAATGCCGCCGTAAATTCATCCGTTGAGAAGAAAACTAAGCCGGAAGTGAAACGGTTTCCAAGTCATTTGCAACAAGGGTGTTTCAGGAAGTTACTATTGTTCAAGTCTTTTCGCAAAGAACGTTGGATGTCCAAACCAAAAACCGAACAGTTAAAAACTAATGGTCAGAAATTTAAAACACGTAATAACAGTTCGATGGACTTGGTGGAGTCCAAATGGTGTTTGCGAAGAGCAAATTGTTTTTCAAAAGGTCTGGCTGAAGACTACAAACTTAGCGCTTCTGGGGAGGCAACCCGAGTATTAGTAGTAGATTTTAGTTTTCGTTGTTTTTCGATTTAGGAGTCTAATTTTTTGGTATTTTTGCTTTACAGTGCTTCTCTCACGTGTTTTATGTGTTTTCAGTTAAAAAACCTTTGCAGGAATCTCTCCAGGCAGATTTTCAGTTAGGGCCGCGACGCACTAAGAGCGGGACGCGACACGCAATAGACTACACTTTCGGCTAAACCCACTGTACTGGGGGCCGCGGCACGCATATTCTGGGCCGCAGCACATGCGCTCACGAGCCACGGCACGCTGAGAATAGGCCGCGGCACGCCAAAACCCTAGAACCATGCCCAACTTGCAGTACTATGGGCCGCGGCACGCACAAGCCGAGCCGCGACACACTTACCCTGGGAGCTTCGGCATCCTTACTTCGAGCCACGGCACGCCACTGGAACACCCCGAGCGCCAGACCTACTGTACCGTGGGCCTCAACCCACTTGCTACGTGCCGCGGCCCCTGCTGAAGATTTAAACGGACAAGGCAGACCTACAAGTCATTCGGCCGAGAAACAGGTTTCACCCTCAAAAATTCCTTCATCCGCGGCGCAGGTTACTTATCTCCAAATCAATTCTTCTTCTTCTCTTCTTTGATCCAACACCAGGTAATCCATATTCCTTAAGTTTATTTTCTAAAAATTGCACGGATTGAGAAGTGGGGTGATTTTTATTTCGTTCTTTGATGAACTTGCTTATCTTTTGAGTTCTATTTGAGATTTTGATCATAATATTTTAAGGATATTATGCTGATTTTGTTTCGTATGTTGACCTGAATTACCTTGAAATTATTTGTTGTTGGTGATTGAACTCACAAATAACTCTTTTTCTCTTGCTTTGAGTCTATGCATACCAAGTGTTTGATGAAATGCCCCTGTGAAACTTGCTTGAACTAAAAATCATCAATCTTTTGAAACGAACATGATTATCTGAAGAGTATATTCCCCCAGCCCTAATGCCATTGAGTTAAATTTTCACATCATGTCTCTCGTGTGAAGTTAAGAAGTTTTAACACTATATCCGTATATATGTTCCTCACACTTTATAATTTTGTGGTTGATATCTCGTTATACCATTTTGTCATCTGATATCCTGTGTTTATTTTCCAGGAAGTCGCAATGGCCCGAAAGAGAAAGTTGAGCTCCACTAGGACTAGGACTCGATCATTCCCCCTGAGAGGAGAAACCTCGCAAAACCCGACGGATGGGCAATTCCAGCAATTTTTCGACCTTGAGATCCATCGAATCTTTAATGAAAGAATTCATCCGCGTCCCATCATTCCTGAGAGGGGATTTACACCCGCCCCCCAAGACGGCGAACTATTATCTATGATCACCGAAATGGGCTGGACAAGATTTATCGCATAGCCCGAGCCGGCCGTCATCTCTATAGTACATGAATTCTACGCCGGTGCTTTGCTACACCATATGCAGGGAGGAAAGATGTTAGGGAGACCGGATATTCGTACTGAGGTCGTTGTCCGTGGTCAGACGGTTGACTTCTCTGCAGCAGCGATTCGGAGTTTATACGAGCTACCCGAGGTAGATGAATCGGCATTCACGCGGACAATGGGTAGCCTCATGAGGGAGTCATTGTTGGAGACACTTACTCTGCCGGAGTCCGTTTGGGAAACGTGTGTCCCGAGGTCCGCAGATTTCTTCTTTAAGAGCTCTCATCTCAATCGGCTAGGGCAAGCTTGGCTATATTTCCTCTGCTCGCGGGTTGACCCTACTTCGCAGATCCGCTCTGTCTTGCTGCCCCGCGCTCGACTGCTCTATGCCATCACGTCCAGTCAACGATTCGATGTGGCCCCATATCTGGCCCGGTCCATTCTCCAATGCATACAGGGAGGCACCAAGACGGGACTAAAGCATCCCTCTCTGATCTGCACCTTATGTCGCCAGTCGGGTGTGACCTGGTCGGATGACGAGCCTACTATAGCACCCCAGTGTCCGATTGACCATCGTATTATCTCTCATTTCGACCAGTGGGGTAGCGCGCAGGCACACCCGCGAAGACGATGATTCCTTTTAGATGAGCCACATGAGCACTCCTCATAGCCTCTTCTTCTGACTCATGACCTGGCGGCAGATACAAAGGATCAAACCGAGTCTACTCCACCCCGAGCGAGAGATCACATGTTACAGGCGATGTTTGATGGCTTGAGGGAGGTGATGCAAGCAATGCGAGACAGCGTGATCGCAGTCGTGCGACATGAGATGTACGAGCAGGTCCGTCGGGCCAATCGGCGTGTTGAGGGGTGTTTAGCTGCGAGGGACGCTTACCATCGGGATTACTTAGCACTATGGACGGACCATATCCTCCACCCAGTCGGACCATTCATCCCTCCGACCAGGCCACCTACACCACCGACTTCACCTGATGAGGCTGATGCCAGTGCCTGAGCTTGCTTTCATTCAGGGGAGTACTTGACCTGTCCTTTACTTATACTTATTTATCGTCCATTGGGGTGAATGTACTTCTCAAGTTTAGGGGGGTTAATTTTTAGTTGTTATTTATTTAGTTTGCCTTGATTGTCTTTTATAGTATTCTGGATATTGTTACATTCGTGATTATGTCGTGCAGCCTTGTGTAATATCGAATATATGATACCGATTTCTATTTGAAAAAACGGATGAGTATTAGACGAGTTCACATTATGCTATATTCCTTTTCCTAGAGTATTCATTTTGGTCTGATTTTTGCATTGCGTCATTGTGGTAGCCTTCGCATTTAGGAAATGAGACATATGTGTTTATAGTGTCCGCATTACATGAGCCATCATCTATATGTTTGGTGGCGCTATTCACTTAGCTAGTCGTCCGGTAACATTGGCCTTTTAAGCATGAAACTAAGTACCTACGTTTAGACATTGGTTCAGACAGTTTCAATTCCCAAAAATATATACAGTCTGACATGTTCTAGGATTGGAAGTCTAGTAAACGGGTGTATTCACGTAACCCGTAGTTTACATTCACATAAAACGACGACCTTGAATAGACATGTGTAAGAGATTGAATGATTTTTCAGAAAAATCACATCTCCGATGATAGGAAGCCAAGTAACCGGATGTATTCACGTGGTCCATCGTTTACATTTGCGTAAAACAGCAACCTTGAATCGGACGTGCAGGTGAAGATACTCGAGTTTTTTTTCTCCACTGTAGAGGGAGACTTAGTAACTAGAAGCATTCATGAGTCCTATGAGTGTATTTTATGTCAAACGGTTCCCCAATAGATGATAATGAAAATCCACCCTAGGGTTTTTCCGATGAAACATCCCGGGAGTCGAAACCTAGTGGTTAACTCGAATCATAATAGTTATTAAATAAAAGGGAGTGCTGTCCGGGGAATATCATTTATGCTGAAATTCCTATGTTTTTGCCATGAGGCTGTGGGACTGGACAAGTTAGCTTGTTATAACCATAACATTCATATTGTCGGTCGGCTCATTTCACGTTTGTTGATCTTTGAGCCTTGATTTCCTTCATTGGCAGAGATAAGCACTAAAAATGGTTAGATTGAGGAATTATTATCCGTAATGTGACTCACCGGTACGTTATGTATATTATTCTTTGAGTTTTCAGGGTAGTATAAATAAGTTGAGCACTATGGGTTGCACGATTGTCCACGATACTTATATTCTTGTTTGAAATTGATTTTTTTTTACTTGAGGACAAGCAAAGGCTAAAGTTTGGGGGTATTTGTTACATGTTATTTTTGTGCGCTTTATTGTCATTATTCTATCTTTATTTTGGTTTGATTCTATGAAAATGAGCTCCTAATGCATGAAATTTGCATATTTTGAAGGAAATTAGAGTCCTGAAGCTCGAACGTAGAAAAACGGGCCAAAAATGACATTTTTTGGTCGAGGGCCGCGTCGCACCGAAGCTGGGCAGCGTCATAGGCACAACACAGAGCAAACCGGCACAAACTATACTGGGGGCCGCGGCACACTTGTGACGAGCCGTGGCCCGTAATGAAATTTAGCCCAAACCTGGCCAACGACATGGATAGGGCCGCGGCACACTTAATCCGGGCCGCGGCGGCGGGAAGCCTGTTTTCACCTCGTGATTTTGGCCGTTTTGGAGGCAGACAAGACCTAGTTATCCGGACGCGTTTTGGAGGCATGGAAGGTTATAAAAACAGAGTCAATGACAGAAAAGAAATCATCGAAGAAAGAAGAGGAGAATACCTAACAGCAGAGAATGAAGGCCGGAGAACGGAAGAAGACAAGTTCTTCAATCATGTTTGAATTTCTTCATCCTTATGTTTAATTCAAGTATTTGTGGATTTTTTTCTAGCATGTCGGGCTAGACCTCTTTATTCTAGGATTGATATGAAACCGAGATCTTGACGAATTTATTCTTGATTTTACATTATTGAAAGTTTTCCCTTTTCTATTGAGTTTTCCCCGACTGTTCGTAATGTTTTCAATTATGTGGCCAATAATTGAATTATTCAAGCTGCTTTACTTGCATCAGAAGAGAATAGTGAGTAGTGATTATTGGGAGAAAACAGTTTTGTCTTGTGAGATTGGAATATACTCATAAGAATTATGAAGCTCATGTTTTGAAGATTATAGAACTTTTTTGCTATTGTCGAATTAACTCACCTAGGAATAGAGTGAATTGTTCGCTTTGTAAAATTCTACTGACCTCATAAGAGGAATTAGATTAAATTAGAATCTTCGCTTTCAATTGATTGGGAAATTACATAAATTATATAAATCAAGATTAATTTAGATTAATCGAGGTCAATTCTTAATCCTAGATTCTTCTCCTATTTGATCTCCTTTTACCGAATAATTGATTTCCTTGTTTATTATAGTCTTTTGTTCTTTTTCTATAGCTAATTAACCACAAGTTTTTCGGTAGTTCAAATAAAATTAGAAATACTAATAAATTAGTACTTAGTGCATCAGTCCTCAAGGGAATGATACTTTACTCATCACTTTATTACTTGCTTACAACAACGTGCACTTCCGTTCACACAAAAATACGTAACACGGCCTGAGACTGCTCGGCCTACTGGGATAATGTATCATATTGCTGATTCTTGCATGGATATTTATCTTATGCCTGGCTGTCAGGCAGATTTATATTGTGTGTTTAATTAATTATGTGATAATTCATTTTAGTATATATTTAGTATATGGCATGACCATAAATTGACCAATGTGATTGGATGTTTCAATTTAAATTTGGGTTGGTTTCAATGACCTGCGTATCATTTAGTTATAATTGGTTTTACGGCCTGCGAGTCATCTATTAATTTATTATTCAATTTATGGCATGTGTATCGTTTGCCCTCTTGTAATTTACTTTACTAGTGTAGTATAGTTTTTCATTAATGTAATGAAGATAAGAAGGAGATGAAGGGCGGACTCAAGGAGCCAATTCATTGCGTATAATGTTCCAAGGAGTTGTAGATCAATGAAGACCAATTATACCCTTTAGATTGACCTTTGTGATTTTCAATTTGGCTCATGAAACTCATGTTTGGATTATGGTCATGATATACAATGTCCTATGCTTTATTTGTAACACCCCAATTCTCATAAGCGTCATTACACGTCGTGGAGCGTTTATCAAGGTCTACTAGGCTAAAACATTCACACACTCCACATTAATCACGTAAAGACACGATATTTAAATAACGTAAATTAGGTCGTGGCCTCGGCCAAAACATTTTAATTTTAACACAGTATGACAGAGTCTAAATGAATTTATTGCCCACGCAGGGGACTATAACAAATAACTTTAAAACAAGTATGTTTATTCAATCGACTCCGACAGACAACATGAGCATAATAAAATAAACACCCCAAACTTGAGCCTCATAACATCATGCTTGAACATCCTTTTCATGTGTCTCCCATGTTGGCTCCTCGAATCAAACGTTACCTAAAATGCATGAAACGCATTTCCCCCATTCAAGGGGTTAGCATTCGAATGGCTAGTGCAAGTACACAATTACACAACATCATATTAACACAATTTAACACTACTATCCCATTTGGAAGTACATTTAGAAGACATTACTCCGGAATAACAAGTTTCATATAACATCATCATAATAATCACAACATCACATATCATTGCAAATACAATCACACTTGGTAACCCGCGGCCGTGCCTCTTAGCACCGACCCCCAAAGGTCCCGTCGAATCGTGCCCAAGTGCGAAACCACTTGTGTGGCCATGCCCCTTAGCATCAGCTTCTAGAGGTTCCGTCGAACCGTACCCAGGTGGAAGAACCGCAACACACACACACGTTTTCATAATCATCATTCATGTCAAATTCGCATCATACATAACATAATATAATACATGTACTTTTCTTTGGTTATTACGACGTGAAGAAATAGTGAACGGAAAGGACCTCAGTCTGAATACTCTTCAAAAATTCGATCCTAGCACATAACGATATAAAACCAACCACAACACCTCGGAAACGTAATAATCTTCCTAAGTTCTACCCTTTGGAATAATTCATCGAACACTACTAGGTCATAATCGATCTAACGGTGAAAATCTCAAAATCTAATCCATAAAACTTCAGGGAAAACAAAGTATTACGAGTAAATAAGCAACATCTAACAACAATCTAGGCTAAATCGGATTAGAATTACAAAATCATCACAAAACCCCCAAAACTAGGGTTATAGGAACGTTACCTCGATTTAAAGATAAACAATGGATGACTCGACATTAGGATGGTGCTATGATGCTCTAATCCACATCTTAATTGAAGTCTGGGCAAAACTCAGTCGAACCCTACCTCCAAGAACTACTCCCGACGCGACAAGAAGAAGGAATGATGAAAAATGCCTAAATTCAGCCGCTGCCAGGTTTATATACTGACAGATTTTACAGCCATAACATTTCATTCTTATGGCCATAACTTGTCCACTGGAGTACCTGAACAAATACAAACGCTAGTTACGGTCATAAACAAATAAACTTATGGCCGTTACATATGATCTTACGGCCGTAACACTTGAGACCTTATGGCCGTAACATAGTTCTGACAGCAGGCCTGACAGTCCCAAAAAAATGGTTCGCTACAACTGGAAGTGAGAATACAAGGGAAATAACAAAGCATCTACGAAGACTTTCTAATGAAGAATATAACTGTTAAACCAACACCTGATTCCGATCACTCAACGGTCGAAGGAAAAAGCATTAACATCAACGCTCGAACTTATAGAAATTTATAAGACGACCTAAATGTTCGAAAATCTTAATTCGAGACCTAACAATTATCGTTAAATTATTACATAATGAAATATATCTAACGATCTTGCAGAAACGACAAAACAATAGTTCAGAGTAAGACTATACAACTCAAGTTTAGATATGGATGAATCACCGTAACGCACAATTTGAATAAAACGGCACACTCCCAATCAACATCAAAAGTGTAGAATTATATAGTTCCAAAATATCTAAAGAATGACAAATGAATCGCCAAAATTGAACGATATATATATATATATAGCATCGTGGTAATCCTGGTAAGTCGTCCGGAAATACATCAGGATATTCATTAACGACTGGAATCGACGACATATCAACTCCACCATCTTCTGACTTCAAAGCGTAGCACCAATAGCCTACGCAACCTTGGTTCAGGAGTTTAATCGCCTTCAAGACGTTGATCACACTTCTCGATCTGCCCGGTTTACAACCCACAAGAGTATGTTCTGTGCCATCCTCAGCCACTATCGAGGTAGTAAGAGTCTGATAGTCCATGATAGCATCGTAACGATCCAGGCAATAATCCTCGAGGATCAAATTCTCATTCTTTAAGTCTACAACAATAACGTTTGGCCAATTTCAGTTCCCGATCCTCACTGGACAGTCTCTGACTTCCCAGTTGCCAATCATACGATCCCTACTAGGCATACCCACTACGAATAACTAACACTCGAATAAGTAGTCAATACCAATACGATGTATACAATCCCATACAATAAAAGAATAGGTAGCACCCGAATCAAATAGCACCGAAACTGGATGAGAAAGGATCTGAGTGGTACCTGATGTCACTGGAGCATCTGTCTCCTTTGTGCGTCTCATCTGGTATAGGCGGGGATGTACTGATCTTGTACTCGATACTGCCCGATGGTCCGGCTGACCCCGACCTCTACCAAAACCTGAACTCCGAGGACTCTATGAAATTAGAGCCTTCTGACGAACACTAGGTTCTCCCTGCGCTGTAGTTACCATCGGAGCTCTGACTGTTCTGGCAACTGCCTCGCAATGGGCCGCACGATGACCACTCCATCCATATGAATAACATGTAACCAATGGAAATGGACAATGCTTCACCAAGTGCTCACTCTGATTGCAGTCAAAACATACTCTGCTACAAGGGATTGAGGACTAAACCGGACGGTAACCCTGGGAGCCTCGATCTTAATGAAATGATCTTTTCCCCGATGCGGGAGCAGATTGCGACTTAGAAAACCGATTACCCAGTAGACTATTATTTCTTAGACTTGGAACCAAGCTCTGACTCTGGTACGGCCATCTCAATCGCCAAAGCGCGATCCTGATATTCTTTCAATGTAGCGTACATAAGTGGTGCCATGCTCTATATGATATGCGACTTCATGCGCATATTTAAATAGCGGATCTTATCGGCCTTAGTAATAATGACCTGGGATATCGGTATATCCTGCGGCGTAGCTGTAAAGAACTCAATGATTCTGCGCTCCCGTATCGGTGGAGGATAATACTCCACCTCCATGGCGGCCTTAAACTCATCCCAAGTGGCTTCACGATATATGGGCGCCACTGCCTCCCACCATTCTACGGCTTCCTTATCTAGGAGGTATTGAGCAATAGGTACCCTCCTGTCGTCCGGACAAGCCACGACATCAAAAGTTATTCCTAACTCAAAGAGCCAATTTTCCCAACCTAGGGAATCAGTAGAACCAGCAAAACGAGGAGAGTGCATATTTGTCACCTTCTTAAGCCATTTGCGGGGTTCGTCTTCCACAGTCGGGGGCGGATTCTGGTGCCCACCTTGAGCTATCCGAGTCAATTGGCCCTGGCTAACTGATAAGTACTGATGTCCATCAGAACTCAAAGGCAGAGTATTCGGCACTGACTGTGAAGCCGAATCCGCGGATGAATTGGAAGTCGCAACTCCCTCATCAGTAGCACCATGACCAAGGCCTCGTCTGCATCCCTAAGATGGTCTACCACGACCTCTCAACATACTGAAGAATAAGAAATGAAACAAGACAAGATCAGCACAGTTCACAATTTACATCGTCGATATCCTAACTCACAATTCTAATTCACATAGAAAAAATAGTACAGAAGCGTAACAGTTTGATAAGACTTACACCCACGGATCGCATGAAGAGATGGTAGCACGATGATGTTAGGCTCAACAACTGACTCTTACGACTCAACTGAAAGACCCAAATTAACCGAAAGCCTAGGTATTCACAACCTAAGCTCTGATACCATAAATGTAACACCCCAATTCTCATAAGGGTCATTACACGCCGTAGAACCTTCATCAAGGTCTACCAGGCTAAAACATTCACACACTCCACATTAATCACATAAAGATACAATGTAAAATAACGTAAATTAGGCCATGGACTCGGCCAAAACATTTTAATTTTGACACAGTATGACAGAGTGTAAAATGAATTCATTGCCCACGCAGGGGAATACAACAAACAACTTTAAAACAAGTACGTTTACTCAATCGACTCCAATAGACAACATGAGCATAATAAAATAAGCACCCCAAACTTGAGACTCATAACATCATGCTTGACCATCATTTGCATGTGTCTCCCGTGCTAGCTCCTCGAATCGATCGATACCTGAAATGCATGAAACATATTTTCCCCATTCAAGGAGTTAGCATTCGAATGTCTAGTGCAAGTGCACAATTACACAACATCATATACAACACAATTTAAAACTACTATCCCATTTGGAGTAACATTTGAGAAGACACTATTCCGGAATAACAAGTTTCATTTAACATCATCATCATAATAATCACAACATCACATATCATCTCAAATACAATCACATTTGATAACACGCGGCCGTGCCCCATAGCATCGACCCCCAAAGGTCCTATCGAACCATCCCCAGGTGGGAATCCACTTCTGCGGTCGTGCCCCTTAGCATCGGCCTCCAGAGGTTCCGTCGAACCGTCCCCAGGTGGAAGAACCTCAACACACACACACACATTTTCATAAGTCATTATTCATGTCAAATTCGCATCATACATAACATAATGTAATGCATGTACTTGCCTCGGTTATTACGACGCGAAGAAATAGTGAACAGAAAGGATTTCGGTCCGAATACTCTTCAAAAATTCGATCCTAGCACATAACGATATAAAATCAACCACAACACCTCATAAACATAAGAATCATCCTAAGTTCTACCCTTTGGAACAATTCATCAAACACTACGAGGTCATAATCGATCCTAATCAATTAACGGTGAAAATCTCGGAATCTAATCCACAAAGCTTCAGGGAAAACAAAGGCTTACGATTGCACAATCATATTATAACAACAATCTAGGCTAAATCGGATTAGAATTGTGAAATCATTACAAAACCCCCCAAATCCCCAAAACTAGGGTTCTAAAAACCATACCTCGATTTGAAGATAAACAATGGATGACTCGACGTTAGGATGGTGTTGCGATGCTCTAATCTACTTATTAATTGAAGTATGGGCAAAAATCGGTCGAACACTGTAGGTCACAAGTCGTCCAGGAACAAGTCTAGAGGGGGGGGGTGAATAGACTTGTTGAAACTCTTGAACTCTTTTTCCGAAGAGTGAGTTTCTTCAGCTGATAATCAAACAAATGACTTGGAGTCGTTTGTTCTTGGATAAGTGCGGAAGTCAGCTGATGACGAATATAAATTAATCTTAATGAAACACTTAACAATGTATGCAGCAGTTAGAGTATGATGCAAGAAACAAGAAATAACACAGCGATTATAGTGGTCTCAGAGGTGGGGTAATCCTCTACTAATCCACTTTTCTCCAAAGTTGGAGATGAATTCACTATAATTTTCAACCGGATAAAGATTACAGTGATTCACAACACACTACAACAGCCTTCCAACCGGTGGAATTCCGTGCCGTTGTACACACACTTGATCGCCTTGCACCTCTTGATCCTCGATCCTCGGATGCCTTTACACCGCTACTTCAACCAGTGAAGTACCCCGTACTCAAGATTTAAAGACAAGAGTGTTTGTCTTCTCCAACTTAAGAGCTTCCTTGAATATGAACTTTTTGGATCTGCTCTTTTTTCTCGATGCTATTTGATTGCTTGAGATTGCTTTGTTTGCTTTGATCGCTAGAGTATATGTTCGCACCGGTAGTTGCTCAGTTTCAAATCTTCGGATATATATATAGATCACGATCTCTGAGCTTCTTCCTTGTAGCCGTTGCAAATCTTTGAACAAATCCGTCCGTTGGAGAGAGACATCATTGTTTAATCTTTTCTGAACGTTGCAAGGCTGGATTCCCATTATTTAATTTTATCTTCCGACCGTTGTGAGGACTTCTGCATGTGAGCGCCGAATCTTTTGAATATAAAAGGATTAAAGTCTTCACGGTGGGTCAGGATGATTTAATTAAATCATATCTCTTGCGGGAATCACTCCAATTTGTCTCTTCACGTTGCATGTGAGCTTTCCGTAATATTTGACTTTTCAAAGCATGCCGACGTGGATTTGGAGTACTAGGTCAGTAGTTGAGTAGCCGATGTGCACTTACATCTCTGCAGTAGGTTCTCTCGACTGCTCACCGCTTGAGACTTGTCCGATCGTGTGACTTCCCGAGGTACTCGGTGCAGCCTGGTCAAACTTCTCGATAAATTTTAGTTGACTGTGGCTACTCGATTTGAAGTCGGTGTATTTCTACGATGGACTAGGCTGTACTTTAGTACTTAGCCGATTTTCAGCCTAGCTAACTTTGGCCTATAGAAGATACTCATTTGGTTCTTCTTTACATTTTGCCAATTTTTATACTTAACATATTTTGGCCTATGGAAGATACTCATTTGGTTTTTCCTTACATTTTGCCAAGTAATAAACATTTGATTTTAAATTAATGACATCATCAAAATCTAACAAGTATTCCTAACAAATTCCCCCTATTTTGATGATGGCAAAACTAAGTAAGAAATCAAATGACCAAGTCTGCACTTAAGTGCGAGACAAAAGCGAAATCGCCTAATATTGAGACAATGGAAAATTGTCATTCAACAGATCGTTCATAGATTTTTCCGACTTATCATTGAAATTATACAAGAATGTTTTAAGTACGTAAAATAAAATTACAAGTAAGAAAAATAATTAAAAGATCATCCGCCTCTTCCTCGCCTCTCTTCTAGTAGTGCTTGTGCTTGAATGGTTTGGCTCCGATAGGTCTTACCTTGACCGAGCAAGGCCATACTTTCTTTTACCACGAGTCTTTGCGAAATCGCTCCCCGCCGAGATCCGAATTTGTTCTCGAGGCACACTAGCTTGATTTCCTTTTGAAGTTGTAGCTCATCAAGTTCACCATCCATGCGGATTGGTGCTTCTTCACTCTGAATAAGGGAATCATAGGAAAGGCTTTTTGCTCTTTTGCGTACTTTTTCGTAATGCCCAAAGCTTAGGGTGAACTTCTTCCATCCAGTTGATGAAAATCTCCCGTGGGGAGAGTTTGTCATCTTGAAGTAGTTCCTGACATAATAGTCTCGATGAACCTTTTCCTAGCACTCCCCACATTTCAAGAGCTTCAAATGGGCGTAAATCTTCAACATACCATAGCTCCAACCCTTCCCATTCAAGAGTAGGTTCAAAGCCGCTTCGGTCCTTCTGCGCTTCCTTCAGGTGGTCACCTTGTCTTCTTGATCTACAGCTTCCTTCCTCTTTAGGCTAGAGGGTCCTTCAACTGAGGGACATCTTGCTTCTTCTTACTTCGATTTCTCTCTCTTCCCCGAATCCTCTCTTCCCCCTTTTGCCAAAGATCAATGAGGGTTGTCAATCGTTGTTCCATGCGGCTCATCCAATCGACATGCCAAAGGGCATTCGTTGTTTGTAGGAGGAGGAGGCCGAGGGATTTCGGCCAAGTAGGGTGTCAATCTTGGCATTTATGGTCTGAAGGTCGGAGTGACTGAGTTGACAACAGCTCCCCAATGGTGTCTCGACAATCGCTTGATCGGCTCGGTCATGGTAGGTGATAACCGAGCCGATGGGGAGTGTTCTCCCGATCCTTCACAAGGGGAGCCACTAGGCTGCAGTGCTCCCGGCCGCAGCAGTAGATCGATTGAGTCTTCTCCGGGGTCCCCGACTGGAGTCCTCTGCCGGCTCTGCGTCTAGCCGGTGTACCGGGGAGGTACAACAATCCTATCTGCAGCTTCGTTGGTAGGCTCGGCTCTGCTCGCCGGCTCCTTCTCTCTTTCTTCCTCTTTCCCTTCTTCTTTCGATTTCTCTTTTCTCCTTCTCCAGTTTTTCTTTTTCTTCTTCTCCAAATTTTTCTTTCTCTTTTTCTCATCTTTTCTTTTTCTTTTCTCGCTCCTCCTTCACCTCCATCATCATGATCATCATCATCATCATCCTTAGCATCGTCCTTCTCCTTCTCTTCTCCTTCATCATTCTCATCATCCTCCTCCTTATCTTCTTCTTCTTCTTCCCGATCAACTTCTTCTCCTTCTTCATCTCCTTCATCGCCTACTTCTTCGTTTTCTCAATCTCCTCTGTCTCCTTTTCAACCGGTATGTTTTCTTGAGTTCTTTTCTTCTTCATCCTCTTCAACCAAATTGATAATTTCATTCTCTTCATCAACTTCTTCAATCCTAATCTCCTTTTCTACTTCCTCCTCTTCCTCCTCCTCCAAAGCTACCATCAAAAATATCGAGCATTATAGAGTGGATAAAATGGTCCATGTTTGTCTCAAAATGTGACATGAACCAGTTATCCTGGAGGAGTAAAGCTAAATCTGACTCTTTGCAAAAATCAGTCAGAACATCCTCCGTGGCTTGGGGGTATTCCCAACCACTAGTTTCAACAAAAGTTTGAAAATTTGTAAAAGACATGGTTTTTAGAGTTTTCCACTCTTTAAAAGTATTTACAAAGGAGTGTTTTTCTGCTTGCGGTTTGACAAGCTGAAGTTGCTCAATAGAGAGATTAAAAGTATTATTTTCTAAGAGATTGAAAGTGTAATCTGCTTCAGGAATAGATATAACAAGACATGCTTTCTCTTCTTCGGTCATGTACACTGGAGGTGTAATAACAGGTACAATTCGAGTTTCGGTATGCAGTGCCGTGGTCCGATGAGTGGTGATCGAATCGATGGTGGTATCCGCTCAGTGCTCTCCTTCGAACTGCAGCTTCCTTGGCCTCTTTGGAGAGGGTTCAGGTGATGACTGCAGGTTGGAAGGTCCTTCTGGGGCTGGTCCCCTTCTCTTGAATCGGATGGCGATTGGTGTATCGTCAGACTCATTCTCGGACTCGACTGCAGTTCCGATCTCAGCTGCAGGTTGGTCCGAGTCTGATAAATCGTATCTTGGACAAAAGCTTGAGTCTGGAAAATCCTTCAGCAACTGGGCTGCCCTCCCAGTGACTCCAACCTTCTTCTTGTCATGGTCCATGTGACCTAGCCTCTTGTTTGGGTGGAAAGGGTCAATGTTTCCCTTGGCCACTCCGATTTTCTCCAAAAGCCAACTAAGATGCGTTCCGAACGCCAACTTAGTTTTGAATTTCTTCTCACCTTCGAGCCATTCGACGTTGTTCACCTCGCGAACAAGTTGCCTGAAAATATAATCGGCCCAATCAACTTCCTCTCGTTGAATTAACGCACCCAACACCATGAATTTTGAAGATGACAGTTGGTCATAACTTCCTGCCATTCCCATGACTATCTTGTTTGTGATGTCCAGAGCGACTCGATAAACCCTCTTCAACTCATTTCTCTTCGCTGTAAACTTCAATTTCTCTGGGATGTTTTCGATTTTGATCGTCTTCCAGGTTTCGGCGGGTGATTGTTTAAGAGCTTCGACCGCCAAGCCGCAATGTTTCATCCCGAATACCGAACGAATCTTCTCTCGATCTATGGTGATAGGGATTCCGCCGACTGAGCTGTTAATCCCGTGCTGAACCAGAGAGGCATTACGATAAAATTCGACGACATCTTCCTTGAACAAATGCTGCGGGTTGATGTCGAGAAACGGGTAGATTCCGTTCAGCTTCATCGCCCGGATTAAGTCGAGCATATCGAAGTCCTCTAGATTCGCTTCTAATAATCCTTCGAAATCGACGACCATGGAGAAGATGACCTGGTCCTTCATCGCCTTCAAGTTTGCTCCTTCAAGAGATGCCATTTCTGTAAAGAGAATTTTAGGATTTAGTGTATATTTTGCTCTGTAAGTTCTAGGGTTTCTGAAAGCGTAAAAAGGAAAGTGAAAGGGTTTTCTTCCTTATAAAGAAGATGAAAGGACGTTTAGATTAGTTTATTATAAATTTAAACGGTGGTACGCCTTTTCATATTCTTTTGAATTTCAAATTTGAATCGGTGGCCCCATTTAAAATTTGACGGTTGATTCTGATTGGCCACCGTAGAGGTTAATTAAATAGGCGTGTGACGCGTGTATTTAAAATTGCCACTTGGCTTATAACGATGTATATTTTAAATGCCATTTTAGCTAAAATAATATTTATAAATGTGGCAGATATTAATTAAGAATTAGAGATCAGTTTAGAGAACTTATTTGGTGCGATTTCGTTATTGACCACTCTGCAACAGTTAATTGACTTCTCCCCGGTATTCGTACATGACTAAGTTGCTTTGTCGGCCTTCGTCTTCTACTTTGCATCGGCTTAGCCGATTCGAGGGTCCGTCCTTCCTTCAACTTGCTTGAACTAGATTCCCAATCTAGTAATCCAAGGTCTCTGCTAAGCTCTAGGAATCTTTCTTCGGCAATGGTTTGGTGAAGATGTCAGCTATTTGGTAGTCTGTGCTGACTCTTTCAACTCTAACCCTTTTGTTAAGCACATGATCTCGAATGAAATGGTGCTTGACGTCAATGTGCTTCGTCCTTGAGTGCAAAACCGGATTGTTGGTTATTGCAATAGCACTATTGTTGTCACACCATATTGGAACTTCGTTGGCAATAATATTGTAGTCCCTTAACTGTTGTCTGATCCATAGAATTTGTGCACAACAGCTACCTGCAGCTAGGTATTCTGACTCTGTAGTGGATATGGAGTTAGAAACCTGCTTCTTGCTAAACCAGGATATCAGTCTGGTTCCTAGGAATTGACACGTTCCACTAGTGCTCTTCCTATTGATTTTGCATCCGTGAAATCCGCATCGAGTATCTGACATTTCGAAGTTGTCATCCTTGGGGTACCATAGTCCAACATTAATGGTAGACTTTAGGTACTTGATTATTCTCTTGGCATCTAGGTGTGATTGCTTTGGCTTGGTGGAATCTTGCACAAACTCTAGCGCATATGATATGTCCGGCACGCTTGCGATTAGGTACGAAGAGATCCGATGAGTCCTCTGTAGTGGGTTGAGTCCACGATATTCCCGCCTCGCTGCATCCGGTGAGTACTTGTGCTCATTGGAATTCTTGCGGGCTTGGTGATTCCATTCCATATCTCTTGATAAGATCTCTAGTATACTTTGCTTGGTTGATGAAAATTCCTTTTTCCATCCGCTTAACTTGTAATCCGAGAAAGAAGTTAAGCTTTCCCATCATACTCATCTCAAATTCTCCTTGCATGAGGTTGGAGAATTTCTCGCATAGTTCTGGATTGGTTGATCCGAATATGATGTCATCCACATAAATCGAACTATTAATATGTGGCCTTCGTGCTCCACTCTAAATAGGGTCTTGTCCACTTTTCCTTTGCAAAATCCATTTTTCTCAAGAAACACAGACAGTGTTTCATACCATGCTCTCGGTGCTTGCTTGAGTCCATACAGAGCCTTCAATGACTTATAGACTTTGTCTCTTTTGACAAAACACAGGGGTTGCTCTACATAGACTTCTTCTTCTAGGATTCCATTCGAAACGCACTTTCCACATCCATCCGGTAAACTTCAAAATCCTTGAATGCGGCATATGCGAGGAATAGTCGATGGCTTCTAATCTTGCAACAGTGCATAAGTTTCATCAAAATCTATTCCCTCACCTTTGTGCATATCCTTTTGCTACGAGTCGGCTTTATTCCTAACAACGGCTCCGTCTTCATCACTCTTGTTTTTATACACCCATTTGGTGCCAATAACTTTCTTGTGATCGGAGTGCATGCATTAGTTCCCAAACTTTGTTTCTTTCCATCTGCTCCAATTCCTCTTGCATGGCATTAATCCATGAATAATCTTTCAAGGCTTGTTACGTAGTCTTGGGTTAAATATGTGACATGAAACATGAGAACATCGCCATTCCCGCCGGTAGAGTTGATTGTCTTGTCTTGACTCCATCGATCAACTTTCCGATGATTTGAATTGGATGATCCTTAAGCCATGTGGGGATCTCGTCCTCTTACGGGTTTGTTCCCCTGTTGGATTGCTCGGTGGTTATCGCATCTGCTGGATTAAGTTCGCAATCTGGATCAGCTACCGCCTTGTCATCTGCAGCTTGGTTCGAATCGCAGATGAGTCTTTGTCTGCTCACTGGGTCTTCTTGAAGAATCGGATCAGATAGGTTTGGTGATCCTGTCTGATCTGCAGTTGGGTCTTCATCAGCTGCAGTTGGGTCATCAGGCTGATCTGCAGGTGAGTCCACCATTCCAGTGTCATGTACAATGACTTCTTCAAGGGTTGCTGACTTGAGCTTGTTCTCAATTTGCTCAAGTTGTTTCCTGTACTCAACGGTAGATTCATCAAAAACAACATGGGGTGTTTCCTCCACAACTAAGGTTCTTTTGTTGAAAACTCTATATGCCTTGCTTCTTTGGGAATATCCCATAAATAGACCATCATCAGTTTTAGCATCAAAGGCATTTAGCTGTGTTTTACCGTTGTTGTGGATGAAACACTTGCAACCAAAAACATGAAAGTAAGCAACAGTAGGAGTTCTATTATTCCAAACCTCATAGGGAGTTTTGCCATGTCTCCCTACTATCATACTCCTGTTCTGGGTGTGGCAGGCTGTGTTAACAGCTTCAGCCCAGAACCTCTTGGGTAGGTCCGCTTCTGCAATCATGGACCTTGCTGCTTCCTTCAGGGTTCTGTTCCTTCTTTCAGCAACACCATTCTGTTGGGGCGTCCTGGCTGCAGAGAGCTCATGCTGGATCCCATTCTGATCGCTGAAATCAGTTATCGCCTTGTTGAGAAACTCTCCTCCTCTATCTGATCTGATCTTGATTATGGAGAGGGATTTCTCATTCTGGATCCTTCTCGGCCTCTCGTAACTTGGTCAAGGTTTCACTTTTCTTGAATAGAAAGATGATCCAAGTGTACCTTGAATAATCATCTACAATCACAAGAGCATGCTTTCTGCCGCTCAAAGTCCTTGGCTTGATGGGACCAAATAGATCCATGTGGAGTAGATCTAAGATCCTTGTTGTGAGCGTTGTAGGCTGCACTAGCTTGAACGACGCCTTGGTCTGCTTTCCCTTCTCACATGCATCACAGAGTGCTTCCTTCTTGAATACTTCATTTGGAAGTCCTCTGACCAGCTTCTGAGAGCTAATCTTGTTGATGGCTTTGAAGTTCAGGTGACATAGTCTTTTGTGCCACAGGCATCCATTCTCAGCTACAGTCTTGGATAGAAAACAGGAGTTAGGTGTTCCTGTATTCCAATCAATCATGTATACATCTCTTCTTCGGAAACCTTGTAGCTTTATTTCTCCAGATAAGATGTCTATCACCATACACTTCAAAATGGTGAAGACTACTAGATTCTTCTCGTCGCAGAACTGGCTTATGCTCAGGAGGTTGTACTTGAGCCCTTTGACATAATGAACTTTGGATATTACAATGTTTCCTCGGTGCAACTCTCCAAAGCCTTTTGTCTGTCCTCTAGAGCTATCTCCAAAGGTTACATCGGGACCTCTTTCCTTGATATATTTGGTCAGCATCATCTTGTTCCCGGTCATGTGCCTCGAGCATCCAGAGTCTACAAACCACTCTTCACCTCCAAAATTTGAGCTTGAGGAGATGTGGTTGTAGTCCTTCCATCTTTTCTGCAATTAAACAAGCAGAGATTTAGGTACCCAAATTTGTGTGGGTCCTTTGGGGTTAGTTGGTTTCTGGAGAATTGATTTCTCCTTGGATTATAGGAATTGTTATTATTATTATAACCCTTATACGGTGCTCGTGGTCGAGGTCTAAATCTCTGGTTGGATTGTATCTGGATATTCCTCAAAATAGTGTGGGCCATTTCTAAATCTAGTGAGACCATTTGTTAAACCTTTGTGGTCTCCACACTTGTTCATTTTGATAATTTGGATAACCTTGAGGTTTCCATCGCCCTCCCATTATGAAATCTATTTTTGGGGAGTTGTTGGTAATAGTGGGCATGTTGTGCTGGCCGCCGCTTTTGCAGGCCCTGCCTAGTCGCTGTCTAGGTGGTATGCAGTGTAACTTGACTGCGGCTGAGACGTTTGACTTTGTTGCTGTTTTTAAAAATCGGTTTATACAGGCTCGTGATCGAGACCATTGTTTCTCCCTTGATAAACTTGGTTTGAACTAGAGGAGTGTGAGAATCATATCCAAGGCCGATTTGGTATATAATGACCTTTATAAGTACACAATTCGCCCGAGTTGAAGACGCCTTGGGAGGTTATTTCCTGCGCTGAGTTTTATTTAATCGTGCCCGGCTTAAACTCGGCTTTGGCATGAGCAAGTGCGGTGACTTTTCTTTAAGTAAAATATTTAGCCGGTCTATCTCAGCTGTATTGACACTTGCCTGGTTTTTAAAGTCAGCTGTAGTTGTCTCAACCTTATTTAAATCTAGGCTGAGTTTTTCGAAATCATTTTTCAGCTGCCTATTCTCATCTTGCAGTTGAGTCTTCTCTGCTGATACAGCTTGGTGTGCAGATTTAAGTGTTTCAAAATCTTTGAATAACTGATTTACCGATTCATGTAAATCCATATCTTGTGACATGGCTGAGCTATTATTTGAACCGGTAGGTTTAGAAGTTACCTCTTCATCGCCAAGTTTGCCATCGTGCAATCATACTCCTCGTCTTCATCGAGAAAAGAAACCGCCGCTTGATTCGACATGCTCTGGTCTTCTCCGATGAGAGCTTTTCTTCCGTCTTCCTTTACGCCCACCTCCTTCTTGGTTTCATCCTTCTTGAGCTCGGGACAATCCATTTGGATGTGTCCTATTTTATGACAATTGTAGCATTCAACTTTCCAGCTTCCACCTTACGGTTCCTTCTTGGGTTCTCCTTGTAGTTTTTCTTATACTTGGAGTAGTTCTTTCGAAATTCTTGAACCTTTGCATAATGAACGCCATTTCTTCCTCAAAATCTAGTGGATTTGGAGGTTTCACATCGGATAGGCTCTTAGCAGGGACTCGGCTGCAAATGCGATTCCCTTCTCTGCGAGCTCGATTGAGGATGAGCTTGGAAGCTCGAACTCATAAGCCTTTAGATCGAGAACGACTCTGAATCTTTATCTTATTCAGTCTTTGGATTCTCTCGAGCTACACCTTCATGCTCCATTCGGGATTTAGTGATCCGAGGACCTTGAGTGCCATTTCCTGTTGCCATAAGTTTTGCCCAGGAGTTGATTTCATTGATAATTTCGGTGAACCTTGTGTCCACTTGGTCTATTGATTCACCATTCTTCATTTTAAAGTTGTCAAACTTTTGGATAGCTATTGACAACTTGTTTTCCTTGATCAGCTCCGTTCCTTCACACATTAGAGCTAATGTGTCCCAAATCTCTTTGGCATTCTTACAATTTTGATCTTGACCATTGTGGATTTGTCAAGAGTTTGGTATAGCACATCTCCGCCTGTTGTCAAGATTGGCCGCCTTTCTCTCTTCGGGGTCGACTCCGTTCTCTTCTTAGGGATCTTTTCGGGCCTCCCAGTGCGATCTCCTACTGTGTTGTCCTTCTCGAAAATGAATGGACCGTCTTCAATGATGCACCACATGTCGTCATGGATTGAAGATAAATGTGCCGCATTCTTATCTTCCAGAGATCATACTAAATCAACCGAAAAGACAGGAGTCTAGAGTGCATGTGTTCCATTATAACGTGAGAGATAAGATATATATCTAGTATAGATCAGGTTCGTGAGAAAAAATGAACCAACCGCTCCGATACCACTTGTAGGTCACAAGTCGTCCAGAACAAGTCTAGAGGGGGTGAATAGACTTGTTGAAACTCTTGAACTCTTTTTCCGAAGAGTGAGTTTCTTCACTGATAATCAAACAAATGACTTGGAGTCGTTTGTTCTTGGATAAGTGCGGAAGTCGGTGATGACGAATATAAATTAATCTTAATGAAACACTTAACAATGTATGCGTAGTTAGAGTATGATGCGGTAAAACATTAAATAACACAGGCAGTTATAGTGGTCTCGGAGGTGGGGTAATCCTCTACTAATCCACTTTTCTCCAAACCAGTTGGAGATGAATTCACTATAATTTTCAACCAGTGATAAAGATTACAGTGATTCACAACACACTACAACAGCTTCCAACCAGTGGAATTCCGTGCCGTTGTACACACACTTGATACCTTGCACCTCTTGATCTTCGATCCTCGGATGCCTTTGATACTGCTACTTCAACCAAGGAAGTACCCGTACTCAAGATTTAAAGACAAGAGTGTTTGTCTTCTCCAACTTAAGAGCTTCCTTGAATATGAACTTTTTGGATCTGCTCTTTTTCTCGATGCTATTTGATTGCTTGAGATTGCTTTGTTTGCTTTGATCGCTAGAGTATATGTTCGCACCGGTAGTTGCTCGATTTCAAATCTTCGGATATATATAGATCACGATCTCGAGCTTCTTCCTTGTAGCCGTTGCAAATCTTTGAACAAATCCGTCCGTTGGAGAGAGACTTCATTGTTTAATCTTTTCTGAACGTTGGAAGGCTGGATTCCCATTATTTAATTTTATCTTCCGACCGTTGTGAGGACTTCTGTATGTGAGCGCCGAATCTTTTGAATATAAAAGGATTAAAGTCTTCACGGGTCGATGATTTAATTAAATCATATCTCTTGCGGGAATCACTCCAATTTGTCTCTTCACGTTGCATGTGAGCTTTCCGTAATATTTGACTTTTCAAAGCATGCTGACGTGGATTTGGAGTACTAGGCTGTAGTTGAGTAGGCTGATGTGCAGCTTACATCTCTGCAGGTAGGTTCTCTCGACTGTTCACTGTTTGAGACTTGTCTGATCAGGTGACTTCCCTGAGGTACCTCGGCTGCAGTCTGGTCAAACTTCTCTGATAAATTTTAGTTGATCAGGGCTACTCTGATTTGAAGTCGGCTGTACTTCTCTGATGGACTAGGCTGTACTTTAGTACTTAGCCGATTTTCAGCCTAGCTAACTTTGGCCTATAGAAGATACTCATTTGGTTCTTCTTTGCATTTTGCCAATTTTTATACTTAACATATTTTGGCCTATGGAAGATACTCATTTGGTTCTTCCTTACATTTTGCCAAGTAATAAACATTTGATTTTAAATTAATGACATCATCAAAATCTAACAAGTATTCCTAACAAACACTACCTCCAAGAACTGCTCCCCATGCAACAAGAAGAAGGAATGATGAAAAATTTCTAAATTCAGCCGCTGCCAGGTTTATATACTGGCAGATTTTACGGCCATAATATTTCATTATTACGGCCGTAACTTGTCCACTAGACTACCTGAACAAATACGAACACTAGTTACGGCCGTACATAAATAAACTTATGGCCGTTACATATGATCTTACGACCGTAACACTTGAGACCTTACGTCCGTAACATAGTTCTGACAGCAGGCCTGACAGTCCCAAAAAAATGGTTCGCAACAACCGGAAGTGAGAATACAAGGGAAATAAAAAAGCATCTACGAAGACTTTATAATGAAGAATATAAGTGTTAAACCAACACCTAATTCCGGTCACTCAACAGTCGAAGGAAACAATCATTAACATCAACGCTCGAACTTATAGAAATTTATAAGACGACCCAAACGTTCAAAAATCTTAATTCGAGACCAGACAATCATCGTTAAATTTATTACATGATGAAATATATCTAACGATCTTTCAGAAACGAAAACACAATAGTTCAGAGTAAAACTATACAACTCAAGTTTAGATACGGATGAATCACCGTAACGCACAGAATAAAATGGGGCACTCCCAATCAACATCAAAAGTGCAGAATTATATAGTTCCAAAATGTCTATAGAATGACAAACGAATCGCCAAAATTGAATGATATATATATATATAAATGTAATTACTAAACATAAAAAGATACGAATATTACATTACTATGTCATGTGATGCTATGTATATTTAAATTTATACATGTATGTGATGCGGTATATGTTTAGATGTATGTTAGCGAACATAGACATGGAACAATATAAAACCCCTCGATAAAATTTTAATGTCGTTCAATTAAAACACCTATCAAGACTTCGATCATCTTGAGCAGGTCATGCCAAAACTAGGTGCTCAGATTATCTTAGTAAATTAAAATAGATAATGGTGATACCTAGGTATTTTAATGAACTAATAGTTCAAAATAGTTTTGAACCTTAATGCATAAAATGATTATAACATGCTTGGGCATAAGATGCCAAACCCCATAAGTATAATCTAAGAGTTACATATGTAGTCGATAAAGAGTTATAAACCTAGAGTAACTGACAATGCTAACAAAGCAACAAAAGATGAATGGAAGAAGCATTGTGATGATTCCATTGATGTCAGTTATCCTATGTTGGCTATCATTTGTTCAAAACTTTAGAAGAATCTGGAAGAAATGAAAGCCTATGATCTTAATTCTCACCTCAAGGGAACTTTCTCAAAGCACGCTAGGCAAAAGAGGTATGAGACCTTTCAAGCCTTGTATGCTTGCAAGATGGTTGAGGATACATCTGTCAGCACTCATGTACTCAAGATGAAAGGATATATTGATCATCTTGATAGGCTTGGTTTTCCACTTTCTAAGGAGCACTCTACGAATGTGATCCTAAACTCATTACCTGATAGCTTCGGCCAGTTTATTATGAACTATAATATGAATGACATGGAGAAGTCCATTGCTGAGCTGCATGGGATGCTTAAAACGGATGAGCAAAACATTAAGAAGGAACCAAGCCACATGCTGATGGTTAGCAAAAGAAATTTCTTCAAGAACAAAGGCAAGGGTAAAGGTAAAGCAAAAGTTGCCAAAGCTAAAGACCCAACTAAGCCGATTTTTAAGGCAAAAGCTCCAAAAGATGGAAATTGCCATCATTGCAATAAGCCAGGACACTGGAAGAGAAATTGCGAAGTTTATTTGGAAGAGCTAAAGCGTACCAAGGTAGTGAGACTACCACATGTATATTTGTTATAGAAGTTAACTTATCTACTTCTTACTCCTGGGTATTGGATACTGGATGTGGACCTCACATTTGTATAAATATGCAGAGGTTGAGAAGCAGTAGAGAGATGAAGAAAGGGGAAGTGGATCTAAGATTTGGCAATGATCAAGAGTTACTGCATTAGCTATCGGAACTTATGATCTAGTTTTTACCCAATAGGCTTTTGTTAATTTTGAACAATTGTAATTATGTTCCTGATATGAATAGGAATATTATTTCAGTTTCTACATTAGATTGTGAAGGTTACAGTTTTCTTATTAAGAATAAGACTATTTGTATTTTCTTTGATGACTTGCTTTATTGGACCACAAAGTTATATATTGGCCTTTATAATATTTATCTAGATGAGTACAATACTTTGGAATTCTATAACATTGCAACCAAGAAGCATAAGCTCAATACTTGAGCCAAGAATTCGATAATCATCTTAGGATTTGTGAAATTGTTTCACAACTTAGTCCTCATGTAACATGTCAACATAACGGCATGTCCGAGAGGCTGAATTGAACTTTATTACATATAGTTCGATCTATGATGAGTCGAATGGAGCTTCCATTATCATTTTGGGGCTACGTCTTAGAAACAACATCATTCACCCTTAACGTGTTCCATCTAAAGTAGTTGAAAAGACACCATTTGAGAAATGGACTGGTAAGAGACCAAACTTGTCTTTTCTAAAAATATGGGGTTGCGAATCGTTTGTAAGATGCCATGTATTTGACAAATTGGCGGCCAAATCTGAAAGATGTTTATTTATGGATATCCTAAGGAAACCAAGGATACTACTTTTATAAACCCACAGAGAACAAAGTGTTTGTTACTCGAAATACTGTCTTCTTAGAAAGAGAATTTGTTTCCAAGAAAGATAGTGGGAGAAAAGTCATGCTTGAGGAAACTCAAGAACCACAAGAAAACATTGCTTCACCAATGAAAATTGAACAGGATCAATAATTAGTTGAGGAGGTAGTTCAAAGTACACAAGTTCCTCGCAGATCTGATAGGGTGCGATATGAACCTGAGAGATATGGGTATCTCGTAGCAGATGATGATGACACATTGCTCATAAATGATAAGCCTAGTACCTATATGGAAGCTGCTTCAGGACTATAGTTCGAGGAATGGCTAGAGGCCACGAAGTCAGAGATGCAGTCCATGTACGACAATAAAGTTTGGAACTTGATAGATCCACTGAGGGTGTTAAAACCATTGGGTGTAAATGGGTCTTCAGAAAGAAGAAAGACATTTACGACAATCTGAAAGCCTATAAAGCTAGACTAGTTGCAAAAGGTTATAGGTAGACTCATGGTTTTTTGCCAGTAGTCATGCTTAAATCAATTAGAATTTTATTTGCTATTGACGAATACTATGATTATGAGATATGGCAAATGGATTTCAGAATAACATTTCTTAATGGAAACTTACTCGGGGATGTGTGCATGACACAACATGAGGGTTTTGTTCATCCAGAAAATTCTAAAAGGTTTGCAAGCTTCAAAGATCCATTTATGGGTTGAAGCAAACTTCTCGGAGCTGGAATCTTCATTTTGATCAAACTGTCGAAGATTTTGGGTTTATTCAAAATGAAGATGAACCATGTATGTACAAAAAGGTTAGTGGGAGCATAGTTGTCTTCCTAGTCTTATATGTAGATGACATATTACTCATTGAATATGACATACCCACCTTGCAGACAGTCAAGACTTCGTTGGGAAGTTGTTTCTCCATGAAAGTGTTAGGAGAAGCCTCTTACATTCTTGAGATAAAAATATATCGATATAGATCAAAGAGAATGATTGGTCTGAGTCGGAGTACCTACATTAATAAAATAATGAAGAGGTTCAATATGCAGGACTCCAAGAGAGGACTCCTGCCAATGTCACATGCCACTCATCTGAGTATGACTCAGAGTCATTCGACTCCTGATGAGCGATCCTGCATGAGAAAGATTCCATATGCTTCGGCTATTAGATCGATCATGTATGCCATGATTTGTACTCGACCAGATGTATCATTTGCCCTTAGCATGACAAGTCGATACCAATCAAATACAGGTGAAAGTCACTGGACAGTAGTGATAACCATCCTAAAGTACTTAAGAAGAACTTAGGATGTGGTACTAATTTATGGAGGTGCGGGAGACGAGCTAGCAGTAAATGGTTACACCAATGCAAGTGTCGAAACCGATAGAGACGATTTAAGATCCTAGATGGTTTTGTGTTTTTGTTTAAAATGTAGGTGCCATAAGTTGGAAATGTACCATGTAAAGCACACTCATATATTCTATTACTCAAGCTGAGTACCTGGCAGCATCAGATGCAGCCGAGGAGAATATGTGAATCTTTTAGGTTCTATAAGTCCTTATTGCGACAATAATGGTGCTATTGTGCGAGCTAAAGAGTCAAGGTCCGATTGAAGATCCAAACACATACTCAGTATATGTAAAGTAGCAATGGAAGAGAATGTTGCTGATATACTTACCAAGCCTCTCTCAGAAGGAAAACATGAAGATCATGCTAGATCGATACGATTAAAATTCATGAACGAATGGTCCTAGTACAAGTGGGAGATTGTTGGGAATAGTGCATTGGGACATTAGATGTGCCTAAATTTGTAATTGTCACATTTAAATAAATTCATTTGATATCATCTATTTCTCATTGATTATTATAATGTGTACATGCTTTAATATAATAATAATTGGAAAATAGTTACTCATGAATAATAAGATTATTCAAATGTCCCTGGTCCAATCACGTAGAGCGGAGACTCAGGTGATTAATATACTAGCGTAAGTTTGAATGATAATCATTGGATGATTACGCGCATGGTGCATATCAAACTTATGTGTATTGTTGGGATAAAACAATCCTGTATCGAAGTTTTGATAAAGTGCCAACCCAGCATACAACAAGCAGCTGTATCGAAAGACGATTGATGTTGTCAATCTTGTATCGAAGACTTCTCATAATACCAGCATACATCAAAAGTATAAAGTGTCTTCATACAAGCCTTTGTGTTGCCATCATACAGCAACAGAGTTTAAAAGCGCCAAGTATGGAAGTTGTCTCTTCATATAGCAATATTCCATACAGCGACTACTCCAATATAGCCTACAGCATAAATGGATACAACATTCAAGCTGTAAAGTATTGAGATCTTCAATACCTATAAAAACAGGACTGAAGACCGTTTGAAAAGGAATCTTTGTTATTCGCTAAAGTCAAGTCTTGTTTGAAAAGAAGTATTTAAATACTGAAAGGATAAAGTATTTAAATACTAAAACCAACAGAGATCTTCAAACAACGCAAAATCCGAATCTTGGTCTATACAAGTCAACCATCCAGTTGTAACGGACTTTTGCTCAACGGATCTTTATCAACGGATCTATTCAGAGGCTATATATATCTCGCAGTTTGAGGATCAGTGATATACACATGAACGAATACAACAAGCATACAAACTGCCAAACGATATAGACAAGAATATATACATCTAAGCAAACATATTTATTCAAGCATACTGCCTATTCTAAGAGAAGAAATATACAAGTGCTCAATCTTGAACAATACATCATCAGCTCAAAGCTCAAGAAAGTCAAGTTGTTGTTCAACTAGTGATCTTACATTGAAGAAAACCATCGGCCCAGTGTGGACTGAGAAAGCCTTGCTTTTCCTGAACTGTGTGTGATAGATCTGCATTGAAGATAAAAAGCTTCGAAACTGTGTGTGAAGAAGTTAGTCAAGTGAAAGCTTTGACCAATCTGTGTGAACGGTTGAAAGCTACGATTTTTGTATCAATCTGTGTGAGCGATATATTGATAGGTTTGATTATAAATACGTAGTTGTGTACGCAGTATTTATAATAAACTTTTACTCCTGCGTGGAGGACCAGTGGACGTAGAGGGGTTTACCTCGAACCACTTTAATTACTGTGTCAGTTACCTTATGCATTTACTATTTTAATAACTGTGATTATTTTAAGTATACACTGCATACCGAGTTGCTGTATTTACAGCAACTTACTTTTACAAGACTTCCGTTACGCACTATTACTTGAAAAACGTACAGCTTGTTGCTTAAACACTTTCCCAGCTGTATTCTGTATACTTAGTGGCCAACAGGTATTGGTTGGAGAACGCAATACTGGACAGACCCGCATTGAGATCACTGCACGAAAATATCATAAGTGAATCTCAATATATTAATATGTCAATAAATCATTGAACCTGAGATTATCATAGAGTCCAACATGATAACTTCTATGCCTTGACGTAATCCAACATCATCTGAAATATGGTGATCATAAAGGTTACCGATCGGGAGTAGTGGAATTCATGTACAGGTCAATGACTAATCAAGATGGGGATTTGTCCCTCTCTTTAGGGAGAGCGATATCTGCTGGGCCCCTCGATAAGTAGGACCGAAGGAAATGCATGGCCATGTTTCAAATGAATAGTCATTTGATTCAATCAGTATACTTAAGATCGAGAAAGCATCTGAACATAATAACTATGACAATTTCCATGACATAGATCAAATATGATATCGCGCGACAAAGGGATTTGACACGTTAAATGGTTTAATGAACTATAAACTTATATTATGTGGGTATGCATAATGTCTTGCTAGAAACCGTTTATAATTTATCATTTAATGACATATTAAATGATTGCCAACATAATATAAGTCTTTTGGGTCACACATACAACAATTAAAGACAAGCAAGAATAATTAATAGATATAATATGGGATATTATATTTATTAAGAAATTCAATAATGAGTAATATATAATATATGATATTATATATTATATTATTTAATTATATCAACTGGGAGGTAAATATAATATTGAATATTATATTTACTAAAGGATTAAATAATAAGTATAATATATAATATATGATATTATATATATTGTACAATTTAGTAAGTTGAGGGGCAACTAAGCAAATACTAGAGTTTTATTCCTAGGGTCTAGGGAATAGTGCCCTAGGACATTCGATATGTCTTGATTTGTAATTGTCATATTTAAATAAAGTTATTTAATATTATTTATTTCTCGTTGATTATTATAATGTGTGCATGTTTTAATATTATAATAATCGAATAATAGTTATTCATGAATAACAAGATTATTCAAATGTCTCTGGTCCAATCGCGTTAAGTAGAGTCTCAAGTGATTGATATACTAGTATAAGTTTGATTGATAATCATCGGATGATTATGCGTATGGTACGTTCCTCCTCTGTCTAATCTGATCTTTATTATGGAGAGGGATTTCTCATTTTGAATTTTTCTCATCAGCTCAGGTAGATTTGTCAATGTTTCACTCTTTTTATAGAGGAAAACAATCCATGTATATCTGGAGTAGTCATCCAAAACTACTAAGGCATGCTTCCTTCCACTCAGCATTCTTGGCTTGATAGGACCAAATAAATCCATGTGGAGTAGGTCCAATATTCTGGTTGTGAGAGTGGTAGGCTGAACTGATTTGAAAGATGCTTTAGTTTGCTTTCCCTTCTGGCATGCATCACAAAGAGTTTCTTTCTTGAATACTTCTGTTCGAGACAACTAGTCAACGCCCATTACGTACGTTATGCATGGTTGCTAACGTACGTATTGGTGAGGTTGTTACATACATAAGTTTTTGTTAACGTACGTAATGGATACCCATTTTGAGGCAATGAGTTCTGGCAGGACGTAGCGTACGCTACGTAGGGCTGATAGCGTACATAAGGAGGATTAATGTATGTTATGAGTATGGGATAGCGGCCGTAATGAATTGTCCAAATTATATAGTCATGCTTCCTCTTTCATTTCTTCACGATCCATTTCCAATTTCTCTCCCTAGAAATCATCACTCTGCATCCCTTAGTGATTTCCAACCTCTTCCAACATGATTTGGAGCTTCATAACTTAGATTGGAGCTTGGGAGCTTGAAGATTGGAGTGTTTCTTGAAGGGTTTGAGGTTGTTCTTTACTTTCAAGAGGTTTGTTGGCTAATCTTATGTTTAACTCGAGATTATGATGATGCTGTTGTTGATTACCTCGTGTAGTTAGTGATTGTTGGAGGAGAGTATGATTCTTCATAGTTTTTATGAACTTATTGCAACACCCCCGGTTTGAACCGGAAATATTACAGCGTCGTAGACCCTTCTCATAAGAATCTACTAGGCTAGGCACAATATATTACAACTTTCACATTTGACCACCGAGGTCAAAAGTTAATACAACAGAAAGGTCACTCGACAACACAACTGACCAATATGGTCAACAATCCCATATCAAGGGTAACTCATGATGCGTAAGAAAAATACCATTACAACTCCAGTGATATTACTCGCACCCAAACAGGGGTGAACACATAATAAGGACAACCCTTGATTACAACAAATGAAAGAAAAGACTTCGACTCATATGTGATTAGCATCGTTGGCCTTCATCCTCTGTCAAGCCAATTCCATGACCGCTTCCGACCTGTAAAACCTGAGTGCATAACAGACACCCACCCCCCGAATACTCGATGGTTAGCAAAACTCCACTATTTTTGCTAGTGCAAGTACATAATATACAAGCCATACGGAAAATACTTACGCCAATCCAAACAAGTCACACAAACAGCACAAATGACAAGATCCACAGATATCACCGAATTGTATTCACATACGCAAATATGCCAATCATTCATATAAATCATTCATTCTCAGAAAAGGAGTAAGAATACAGTATTTTCTAAAAATGCCTCAACGAGTCGGGAGAGATAGTTTAAACTTGTGAAAATGTTTTCAAACAATACATTAGTAAAATAGTTTAGGAAAAACCCTTTTTGACCCGGCTCGAAGTGAATGGTTTAAAAAAGATTTGAAAACCGAGCGAAGGCACTCTAGAAAGTAATTTTAAAAGAAAGTCATCTCGGGGTCCTCGACCCAATATACAGAAACACTTGGAAATTAGTTTCAAAATCATTCGGAGTCATTGACCCAAAATGCGGAAACACTTTAGAAAGTAGTTTCAAAATCTCTCGGGGTCCTCGACCCAAAATACGTGCTTTCTCAGCAAATTCCTGCTTAAGACCACCAATAGCTAATTCACCCTCGGAGAACTCGTCAGAACTTCTGGGTCTTTTAACCATTGACTTTCTACTGATACCAATATTTTAGAAAACGTTCGAAAATGATTTAAAAGGCACAATTCCATTCGGTATCAGGGTCTTAGCTATCGCACAAGTATCCTCCGCTCTGAAGCCTGCAAGGAGACTCCACTGAAACACCTGTGCACTGGTGTTCACTACACTGTGGTGGCCGCACCCTTGTTCATGTCGCGCGCCGGCGTCACTCCCTCAAGAGCCGCCCCTTGAAACACGCATTAAGCAACACCGTCATTCCACCATCCACAGGAGCTGCCCATTGCAGCATACACAGGCCGGAGTACACATCCCTGACCTCCTCGGCTTTGGATACGACGAAACACATAAGCAAATATTCACATGGGCAAACCACACAAGCACTTATTCACGTTGGCAAACTACACAAGATTCAACCAACAATCCTGACAATCATCAATCATATACATTCAAGACGAGTCATAAAGAAATTCACACCCACCGAATCACTCGAACAATCAAGATTGCAACCATTAGGGTTTCATACCCCAATTCACACATCTCAATATCAAAACAAGTCACAAAGTCGTAAGTACTCCGAACAACCACCATTAGAATCACATAAATCCATTTAAACATCCATATCTAATAAAATGATACACACTTGTTCACGTAAGGATTTGAGAGGAATATAATTCGTAGACGAACAATGAAAACAAGTACTATCAGGTTTTGAGATTCGTTCATACGGTAAAAATGCAGAACAAGGTAATTTAGAAATATCGAAACCATTACAAGCAAGTAGTCAAAATTAGAAAAGCATCGACATACATATTTTCCAAAAATATAAAAGATACGGATATTACATTCTACCCCTCAAAAAGTAAGTTTCGTCCCGAAACTCAAGAAGTAAAAAGTTCGGGGTAACTCGAATGAGTCTTCTCTCCACACGGAACATTCTTGGCTACAGTATTCTCACTGTATCCGACAATATGACTCCAATACGATACACGACTCTAAGCCACACATATATATATATATATATATACGAATATGGGGAATCAAAATTGGGGAAGATGGGTTCGAAAGTAAATGCCATGAAATTTGGAAAAATCCCGGAATGGCCCAATCGTTTGAAAAAACAAGTTTTGAAACCAAACGTTAGCACGCAAGTTCATAGCATGATTGAACATATAAAAATAAACTAGTGGGAACAACTAACCGTACGAGATCAACAGTAATTGGTATTCACGCGAAAAAAATCGTATCACCCCTGGATTACTCCAGAACAACTTCTAATTTCGCCCAAAAATAGAAGGGTAGAAAGAAATACAGCTTCCACTGCGCAACTCCGATGAACAACCATTTGGAATACCAGTAAATAGGCTCGAATAATTGTACCGAGAATGACTAAGATAGTATGATCATGGAATAGTTCAAAATGATTACCAAACTCGTTATAAGAAAGAAAATATATCACAAGAATCATGACGAGCACAAACAAGTCGCTAGAATCTGAAAAAGGTACGAGAAATGGAAAAGGATATGAACCTTACATCCCCTCTTAAAAAGAAAGAGTTTCTGCCCCCTATACACGGGACAAGGAAAACTAAAATATCAAGTAGTGCAACAAACGGAATCAACCAGCAATTATCCAAAAGAACTAAACAAGACATCAATTATTAAATATGTACACCGAGCTCGTTTCCGACCAACGACTCTCGGAATCTTCACTTATTACCGCTTGGCTCTCCAGGAGGAGAAGTAGTTCGAGACACCCTCCGGTGATTTTCTCGCTCACCAATAGGGTGGCGTTCTTTGTCAATTCGGAGACTATCTCACAGTACTACCTCCGGTGACCTTCACACCCACACTGGTAACAAGTCATAGGTCGAGACGGACAATTTGTATGAACATGCCCCTGAGCATTGCAGTTGTAACACCCCCAAGATATTCAGGGTATATTACAGCACCGTGGACCCCTATGTGGGACCCACCAGGCTGAATAAACAATACCACTCGTCTAATCATCTCGGTTAGCAAGAAATACACAACATCACAACAATAATTAAATGAAATCACCCGGTACAACCGTTAAACTGGACATCATCCAATTTCACAAATACAATTTAACGTACAAACCATATCCCAAATTAAAATGCCTAAGTACTCGCGAGTACTATCTATAAGTTCACAAGTTTGGAAAACAAACACATCAAAATGGACAACAGAAATAAAGGGACTCGATTGCACACGTCAACAACCCCGGCCAGCATCCTCGTACTGCTCCAGTGCCTGCTCGATCGGCTGAACGCCACCTGAAATTCATAACTAGAATTTCCCCAAAATGGGTCCCCAAAGAGGTTAGCAATTACGCTAGTACAAGTAATCAAGACAAACCATCTGCTTACACATTTAATAGTACATGCATCAAGTAATTTCAAAATCCAAAACCAAACATGCCTTTTCTCGAGAAACAAACAGTCAATAATCAGTTGCCTAGGGTCGGGGCTAAACCTCTAGTCCCATCCGAGGCCTCTATGGACCCTCCCGGACTGGCCATAGTTAAAATCAAATCACGCACATGCATCGCCTAGGACCGGGGCTAAACCACTGGTCCCATCTGAGGCCTCTATGGACCCTCCCGGACTGGATAGCCAACAAACTCGTGAATCTAGGGCTAAACCACTGGATTTATCCGAGGTCCCATCGGACCCTCCTGGAGTGAGCAAAGCACGCAATATTATAAATCATCATTTCATGTTGGGCATAAAGATTTCACAAGAATACTTGTCTTGAATAATTGATGACGAAACGAACGGAAAGGAAATCAACCACGATCGCTAGGAACCGACGACCACGAACCTAACGATTCGAATAATACAATCACAACCAATTCCACACGAGTATAAAAAGGACCACGCCCAAAAACCCAACTACGATTCATGTAAATTCGTACAAAAACAACAACGAGGGCGGATCGCTACCGAACCCTCTCGATTACAACTACCACGAAATTTACCATGAACTCGTAGAGAAAATATGAATACTACTAAGATTAATCACATACATCATGGATTAATCAACAACACGGAACGAATCGGTCATAAAATCGAAAATCCCCAAATTCCCAAAAGTAGGGTTCTAAGAGATTTTACCTTGATTCAAAGATGAACAACGGATGATTTGGTGATAGGTTGATGTTATGATGCTAGAATACACTTCTCCGATGGAATTTGAGTGAAAATATGATGAACCCTAGGCTGGAGAATCGTTCCGTCGCGAAGAGAAGAGAGAAGAGTGAAAAAAAATGAGGAAAAGTCGGTCGCTGCCAGTATATATACTGTCAGATGTTACGGCCATAACATCCCTCACATACGGCCATAACTCATGCACATTACGGCCGTAAGTGTATCACTTTATGGCCATAACTGGCCCTGGTGAGAATCTAGACAAAACAACAAAGTACACTTACGGCCGTAATACAATATGGGTTACGGCCATAATATCTCTTACGGCCGTAATTTATGAATATTACGCCCGTAAGTTGCCACTAGAACAAATGCAGAAAAAAAAAACGAAGTATGGTTACGGACGTACGAAGGAGAACTTACGGCTGTAACTTTCGGGTATTACGGACGTACTAGTCCTGGATTACGGCCTTAACCTGCCTCTAGCAGCAGGCCAGATGTGCACGAAAAAGACGTCTCGACAAGATCGATCGGAGAATACAGAGGTGTACAACTACCAATGGATACACTCATGACGAGTTCGAGACAGAAACTATAGTGCTAAAAGGAGACGTGATTCTGACTACCCAAAGGTTCGGAATCGACAAGGATATTAATTATCCCATAACTTTGGAAAATTACAAAACAGCCCAAAACATCTGAAACACACGATACACGATCGAAACACCAAATAAAAGCTCACAACACACATAATAACATAAGGTGGATTTACGGCAACTCCGAAATGGTGGTTCCAAACAACGATTAGGAGAATCGAACCAAATAGCGACGAAAATGATATAAAAAGCAGATTTCAGTAAAACAAGTCTGAAACAAGCTCGGATGACAAAAAGTCCAGTATTAAATATTCTCAAAATATCAATATGGTTACAAGAGAGTCACTAAAAACAAAAAATACACCAAAAATAAAAACGTGGATATTACAGCAGTTGAAACACTTTCTCAATTTGCCGAAAGTCAATAATGCCTGTTTGGAATTCCCAGCATTCGCACCTGATCGCGAAGACGATGCGTTCGCAAGGTGCGGGGGTTTGGGAACCTTAGTTCCTTTCTCGCCCGAAAATTTCCTAGATATCTTCTGCCTCTTCGCCTCACTCGAGGGCTCTACCACTGAGGAGATTTCGTAGCATATTGTCTGATCTTGGTACTCCTTCATAGTAGCGTGAATCATCGTCGTACGAACCACCTCACCACTTCCACATCCATCATCATGTTTATGTCCTTCAAGGCTCGACATTCTAAGACATATAATTACCATTCAACGCAAATAAATGATAGCATAATGATACCAAAATTACCCACACAAGATTTAGTCAGCATCTGCGAATGCCGAAAGTCGGCAACACTAGAGTGAAAAAGAATTTGGGAAGCAAGCGTACTCAAGGGATTTTAAAAAAAATACCTCGATCTGACAAAGAACAATAAATTAGATGATATTATAATCACCTAAGACCCTCCCAAGTACCTTTGGATTGGGTGAAATCGGTCAAGAATCCGAACCCTAGGTGAAATCACCCGTCCACCGCAAGAAGAAGAGAGAAAATGAAGGAAATGTGGATAATGAACTGTTGTCCAGTATTTATATTGTACAGCTTAGCGTGCGCTAGCCTCACCTGCTAGCATGCGCTAACGGGCCATGAACCAAACATGTAATTCAGTCCAGTGGCTTCTGGACAGTTCTGCACCTTCCAGGTAGCGTGTGCTACCTATGGAAATAGCATGCGCTACTGCTATCAATTAGCATGCGCTAGAGGCATTCCAAATCCAGTCCAATAGTCTCTGGACTGTCTCGGCCAACAGTTAGCGTGCGCCAAGTATCTCAATAGCGTGCGCTAACCTAATCTATTAGCACGCCTGGAATGAAACTATACAAGCCACAAAATATCTCGAGCTCGCAGAGTGTAAGTTTTTAAAATCACATTTTACTCTTCTGATGAGGTCATGTCCGCACTTTATAAAAGCAATCATTTGAAAAAAATAAGAGAGCGAGTCCTATTTCGCCCAAACATAGTAAATACGTTTCTTTCATTAGAAGAGGAAGTTTTATTTCATATGTCGACTTTAAAACTGTCTTTGAATAATGCACAAAATGATTTATGTTTTAAAAATTTCAAAACGTCATAACTAATTTGAAATATGTTGGGATAAATAACCCTGTTCGTTGTTTTGATAAAGTGCCAACATACAGCAAGATGTCAAGTGCCATTATACACCAAGTATTCGCACCGCCAACATACAGCAAAAGGATAAAGTGTCATCAAACAGCAAGTTGATATGACACCAAGTATGGAAGCTGTCCTGAAACAGTCATACAGCACCTTCCATACAGCAGATCTGAGATAGCCTACAGCATGGAACCTACTGCTACAACGTTATCCATTCAACATGTTGGATACAGCGATCCAGCTGTAAAGTGTAAATATATTCAAACACTTATCCAACAGGGCTGAAGACCATTGTAACGGAATCTGCTTTCTATACTAAAGTCAAGCCCCGTTTGAAAAGAAGTATTTAAATACTAAAGGGATAAAGTATTTAAATACCAACCGACAGAGATCTTCAATCAAGGAGCAAAATCCGGATCTTGTCAATCAACAAGTTAGAGCAGGCTATTGCCTCAATGGATCTATTCCCAACGGATCTATTACAAAGGCTATATATACCCCGAAGTTTGAAGATCATAATATAAGAACAGCAACGAGATATACAAACAATACTCAAACAATCTATCGACTGAATATTCACTATCATCAGATCAAGCTTACAAGATCAAGTATATTTCTTCTAGTATCACTCATATCTGAAAAGAAGAAATATACTCAGTCAACAAGAACAGCCGTCATCAGCTCAAGAACTTCATATTCAAGCTATTGTTCTAACCCGGTTACTTTACATTTTACCTCGAGTAAAAACCTAATTCTGTGTGAAATAAAGAAGATATTCTGACCTGTGTGGGACGAATAGGACAAAGCTTTGGAACTGTATGTGAAAAAGCAAGTCAAGAGTTAGCTTTGACTAATCTGTGTGGATGGTTGAAAGCGACAGTCTTGGTATCAATCTGTGTGAACGATAAAAGGATAGGTTTGATTATAGACACGTAGTTGTGTACATAGTGTTTATAATAAATATTTTCACTCCTATGTGGAGGAGCAGTGGATGTATAGGGTTTTACCTCGAACCATTTTAAATATCGTGTTATTTACCTTTTGCACTTATAGTTTTCATTACTGTGATTATTTTATAAGTATACATTGCGTACCCTGTACGCACTAAGCAAACATGAGAAAACCTAGTTGCTGTATTTACAACAACTTACTTTAACAAGACTTCCGCTACGCACTCTAATTTGTAAATCGTACAGCTTGTTGCTTAAACACTTTCCAAGTTGTATTCTGTATACTTAGTGGCCAACAAGTGGTATCGGAGCGGTTGATTCTAAAAGGAATCAATCGTATTTTTAACCAAATCATATCCTTAAAATCACTTATTTTTTAAAACTTTTTTGTCTTTCCTGATCTTAGACATTGACACCTCATTGATTAATAAGGTACCAATATTTTCTATTAATGAGTTTGATGACTGGAGAATTAGGATGGAGGCTCATCTTGCCGCCATGCATGAAGAGATGATTTATGTCATCCAAGAAGGCCCCATAAAAATCATGAAGGTGAATCCTGCCCCAAGGATTGAAGGCCAAGCTCATGCCGAGATGCTCGAGAAAGAACGCGAACAATGGACCACATATGATCGGAAACGCGCCAACCTCAACAATGTAGATAAGAATGCATTATTTTTCACTCTTGACAAAGGCACGTTCTCGAAGGTAAAGAGCTGTAAGACAGCCAAAGAAATCTAGGAAAAACTCAAGATGATTTGTGAGGGAACTGAGCTCTCAAAAGAAAACAAAATTTCAAAACTAACTCAGCAATTCGAATCTTTTGAAATGAAACCAACTGAAACTCTTAGGAACTTGACCTCAGATTTACTGGTATTGTTGGTCAACTTGAAGCGTTGGGCAAAATTTATACCCAAAAGGAGAAGAACATAAAAATTTTCAGATCTCTCCCTGTCCGATGGGACATCAAAACCACAGCTATGCGTATGTCATGTAATCTTAATGACATCTCTATGTTTGACCTCTTCTCTGACCTCAAAGCATTTGAGTATGATATTGACAGGAGAGAGAAAACCGAAGAATCACCTGCTAAAACTACAGCATTAGCCGCTATATCTAACTGGCGACACAGCATGCCTAGCACATCAAAGTCTGCCCACAAGAATGCTGACTGTGACGACGATATCCTGTCACAAGATGTAATGGCGCTTCTCATGCAAAAATTCAAGAAATTCATCAAACAGTCTGGAAAGACTCCCTACAGGCCCAAGCCTGTTAACAAGGTAAGTACCAAATCTTCCTCTGGTGATGCTAACCTGTGTTACAATTGCAGGAAACCAGGACATTATGTAAATAAATGTCCTCACCCTAAAGTTCAAAAGCTGCTGGAAGCCGAGCAATAAGAAAAATATGAAAGAAGACGTGCTTGGAAAAACAAGCTTAAGGCCCTGATCAGCGAATCAGAATATAAAAGCCTATATGTGCTTTATGGACAAAGACATACCGAAAGCCGAAGATATCGATGATGAGGTAAGCTCAACCTTAATTACTCCTGTAAATGCATCTCATACCTTTGAAAACATGATGAATGAATTTAAAAATATTCAAAAGGCCCATGAGACATTAAAAAATGAAAACATACAGCTCCAAATTTCTAACTTAGAGCTGAGGGAAGAAAACGACTTGCTGAAAGTAAATTACGAAAATATGTCTGTCGATTGTGAAAACAGCAAAGTTGATCATGAAAAACTCATGGAGAGCAATCATTAACTTGCTCAAGAACTAAATGAGGCTAAATCTCATAGTGAAAGCAAGACAAATGATTTTGTTCTGATCGAAGCCAAAGTAAAAACTCTCGAAAAACGAGAAGGAGAACTTGAGACCATTTTGAAATCTTTCGAGAAATCATCTAAAAGGATGGAAGAAATTCTAAGCACCGGGCAACATGCTCATGATAAAAGTGGCTTAGGATACAAATCATTCTCCAATAAAGGCAAAACTATTACTGTGTTCATCAGGGGTGTGGAACCCATTCCTGTATCGGAAGAAATCCCGAGTCCTGTGAAGGCACCTGTTGCACCGCGAACAGCAAAAGCTGCCATTCTGCCACCACAGTCATATCACAGACAACGGAATCCTCAGCCATCCAGATCTGTAAGGCGTAACCAACAACATGCTCCCCAAGCATACCAACAGCACCAATAGCCGTTCAGAAAGAAGGTTGTACCCAAATATCAAAGGCCCACGCGGCAGTACTCACAATAGTACAGCGCGCCTATATATTGGATACAGGAGACTCGTTATCCATCAAGAAAGCAGGTCGTCGCACACTATCAGCAACACCTTTGGGAATCCAATCGGAGACCCAGACGGCAAGCTGTAAGGCCGAAGAAAATAGCTCCACCACCAAGTCGGCATTCGTACTGGATTAATAATAATAACCCTGAACTTTTCATGCATAATCATTATCAAGGTTACAGCAACTACGTTCCTGCCCCACGTAGACATCGCAACAACGAACCTAAAGCAACCTACAGTAAGCCCATTACTGTTAGGCAAATCTGGGTGCCTAAAGGTACTAACATCCATGGACCCAACATCCAAAGGGGACCTAAATCTACTTCATTTCTTTGCATACAGGATATCTTAGAGAAGGACATCTGGTACTTCGACAGCGGATGTTCTCGGCACATGACAGGAGATAAAAGCAAGCTATCAGATTTTGTAGAAGGTCGTGGTCCAAAAGTGCGCTTCGGTTATAAATCCAAAGGTCGAACAAGAAGGAAGGGAACCCTGATTATTGGAAAATTCAAAATCTCTGTCGTAGCTTATGTTGAAGGCTTACAGAATAATCTACTTAGTATTAGCTAGTTCTGTGACAAACAGTTCTCGGTGAAATTCTAGATAGATCACTGTAGAGTTAAGAACATCCTAACCAAAAAGGTTGTGCTCACAGGAAGCATATCAGGTAACATGTATATTGTTGATTGGATGCCTATGAGCTCCACAATTCCTTGTTTTGTTGCCAAAGACACTGCAGATCTTAGCTGGTTATGGCACAAGAAGATGTCTCACGTCAATTTCAAGATGATCAACAAGCTCTCTCGACAGGTAATGGTTAGAGGTTTGCCCGATGTGTCATTCCAAAAGGACAGTGTCTGTGGACCCTGTCAGAAAGGCAAACAAATTAAAACCACCTTGAAAAGCAAATCCTACCTATCCACTCATAGAGTTCTGGAAATGCTACACATGGATCTCTATGGTCCTGTAAACCCGGTAAGTTTGGGAGGTAAGAAATACTGTCTCGTTATTGTTGATGATTTTTCCAGGTATGCTTGGACAATCTTCCTGAGCAAGAAGAAGGAAACCACATCAATGCTGCCCGAGCACCTGGGAAAGATTCAAAATGAAAAAGGGTTGAGTATCGTTTCCATTCATTCCGGCAGAGGTACTGAATTTACTAACCGTTTTATAGAGCAATACTGTTCGGAAAATGGGATAAATCACGAATATTAAGCTGCCCGAATGCCTTAATAAAATGGTGTTGCCGAGCGAAAGAACAGGACGCTCAAAGAAGCAACAAGGACCATGATTGCCGCAAGTAAGTTGCCACAGCGTTTCTGGGGTGAAGCCACCAATACAGCGTGCTATACACAAAACCGCTGTATCATCAACAAGCAACACAACAAAACAGCATACGAGGTATGGAACAACAAAACTCCTTTAGTTTCATATTTTCACATATTCAGATGCAGGTGTTATGTTTTGAACAACGTGAAAGATCAACTTGGAACCTCGATGAGAAGTCGGATGAAGGGATATTTGTAAGATATTCCTCTGTCAGTAAAGCTTACAGGATATTTAATAGACGGAACCTGACAATTGAGGAATACAGCGTGCTATACACAAAATCGCTGTATTATCAACAAGCATCACAACAAAACAGCATACGAGGTATGGAACAACAAAACTCCTTTAGTTTCATATTTTCACATATTCGGATGCAGGTGTTATGTTTTAAACAATGGGAAAGATCAACTTAGAACCTTCGATGAGAAGTCAGATGAAGGGATATTTGTAGGATATTCTCTGTCAGTAAAGCTTACAGGATCTTTAATAAACGGAACCTGAAAATTGAGGAATCAGTACATGTAGTGTTCGACGAACCTCACCATGATCCTACAGGAGTAGAAGATGTTACTCAGAATATCCAACAACTCACCATTAATGACCCTTCAACTCCTATAGAGCCTGTCGTTGCTTTATGTCAAAGGTTTTCTCATCTTGTGCAAAGTAAATTTGAAATGAGCATGATGCGAGAACTTAGCTATTTCTTAGGATTGCAGGTAAAGCAGATGCCTACAGGAATCTTCATCAACCAGGAAAAGTACAACAAGGAGCTTCTCAACAAGTTTGGAATGAATAATTCCAAATCCTCGTCAACCCCATGAGCACTTCCGTGCAAATTAGTGCTGGCGAAGCTGGAAAGCCAGTTGACCAATCACTCTACAGGAAGCTAATTGGCTCACTCCTATACCTAACAGCTAGCATGCCCGATATCCAGTTTGCTGTAGGAGTGTCTGCTCGATATCAAGTTGCACCTAAAGAATCACACTTCACAATAGCCAAATGAATCCTGAATTACGTCAAATGAATAGTTGATGCAGGACTATGGTATCCAAAAGAAGGTGGATTCGATTTGGTTGGCTATAGTGACTCAGATCTCGGAGGTTACAAGCTATATAGGAAGAGTACAAGCGGTACTTGTCACTTTCTTGGACCTAGACTTGTGTCGTGGTTTAACAAGAAACAATTGGCAATCTCACTTTCCACAGTAGAATCAGAATACTATGCTGCTGGTAGTTGCTGTATGCAGATCCTTTGAATGCAACAACATCTGTCAGATTATGGAATCACTGCCAAGGAAACACCGATCATGTGCGATAGCACGAGTACAATTGCAATAATGCACAATCCTGTATTGCACTCGCGCACTAAGCACATTAACATGAAGCATCCTTCATCCGGAATCACGTTGAGAACAAGGATGTTCGGCTCGAAAAAGTCCATACAGATATCCAATAAGCCGACATCTTCACCAAACCTCTCAGCACAGCAAGATTCTGTATGCTTCGACAAGAATTGGGAATGCTACAGCCCGACTCACTGTAAGTTTTAATGTTTTTACTCAACAATTGAGGGAGAATGCTGTAAGACCCAAAAATACAGTATCCACCATTAATTAACTGTACACTCAGACAAACCGGCAGCACTGTAGTAATAATGAGACATGAAATAATCCTACATCTGACGTGTGCAATAATTAAGGGGGAAGGCAGTACGACCCATGAATACAGTATTAATCCAAAAATTACTGTGAGGATTGAATCCTGTATGTACCTTTTAAGGGGAAACGCTGTATTTTCGCGGATACAGCACGTACTGAGGGAAATCAATTATTATACTAATATTTTATTCATTAAAATACAACTTTTAGTCCACGTGCCCTGTTCTTATATCAAACGTCTTTACATTTAATGCTTTACATGACATCTGGACTATTTTACTTCAAACGCCGCGATGTTTCAATTAATTTAATATTTTCAAATAGCCATTTCGAGCAATAAGGGAAGTCGAAACGTCAAATGTGGGACCTATTATCATTTCAAAATTGGATGGATAAGATTTACCCGTTACTCAGTCCATCCTGTTCCTTCATTTAAAAGATGGTTCCCATCCCTTAAATCTAACCGTTCACTGTCTGAAAAACCCTAAATCTTCCCTCCGCCCACTATAAAAGGACTGTTCTTGCCTCTTTTGACTCTTTACGCTTTCTGCAAATTGAACGAGTCTTTGAGCAAACAGCCTACATTTCTCACTGCATTTTTCTGCACTTTCTCTGCATATCACTTAATTTCTCTTCAGATATTCAATGGCATTATCACAGACCTCATCTCTATCTCTCAGGAAGAGCGCCACAATAATTAACGGGCGAATCTCCGCCAGATCTATTGTGGTTGAGAGTGTCCATGTTGAGAATGATGATGTCGACTCTATGGAGATTGTCGTTTCAAGGATTCGTCAACAAGGCCTCTATCGCCTTGGTAGCCACACTGTTGAGCGCTATGACAAGAAAATGGTCGAGGAATTCTATCTCGACGCATCCATTCGTTTCTTCTCTCTGGCTAGAGAAGGAAACATCTCTAATGTCACTGCCACCATCCGCGGAGTGGAGATCCGCATTGACCAAGATTTGCTGTAGAACTTGTACAGACTGCCTGCTGATGGGTTGACCATGGAAGAGCTTGAGACTTTCGGGTCCCAAGAGGTCCTCACTTCTTATTGGGGATTATTCATTGGCTCTGCATCGATCTTTACTGTTCATTCATCTTGCCAGAAGAAAAATTTCTGCTTGATATTCGTTTATTTACACGATTTCTATTGTCGTGTAGTTGAAAACAGGACTGGAGCCTTTGAGATGTGCACCAACCTGAGATTCAGGATGATAGTCGCCATCATGTCAGGAGAAAAGGTCAATTGGTGCCAAATTGTCCTGAAATGACTGCAAGAAGAGGCTTCTAAGCCCTCTTCACAGATGAAATCCTTTGGCCTGATTGTCAATCACATTCTGACCAAATGCGGTGTGCCGCAAGCCAAAGGAGCAAAGAAGATCAACCAGCAAAAATACATTGGATGGAGCAGGCCCTCCATGTTCAACAAAGAAAGACTGGTCGGGGAAAGACCCTTTGTTCGGACCATGCCCCTGTCTGCTGATCCAAGCGACATTACTTCAAAGTCCGAGAATGAGGAGGCATCAAAGAAAAGAAAAATATCTCACAGCAAAACTCCCATTGCTGGTGAGAAGCCGAAAAGGAAGCTAAGAAATCTTTCTCAAAACAACTCATCGGCGCAACCCACTGAATCAAACCCTCAGGGCGCAACCCATGCGGAAGAAATAGCTGCTACTGTCCAGACAGTAGATCCCGAGCCATTGGCGGCAACAACGGATGAACAGTTATTTGCCAATGCTGAAGGCTCTGGCGAGTCGGTTGCCCACTCGGAGCCAATCGCTACATCTCCAGCATGGGAACCCACACCCGTAAGGGATCCATCTCCCAACAGGGTACCAACCCCTATTTGGAATCCCTCTCTGATACAGTCTCCCACACCTGTAGAGGAACCCTTGCATACAGTAGACCCATGTACTGTACGCAGCCCCTCTCCTGACTCTATAATCAACAAAACTCTGCTGTCAGTTCAACTTGAACAAGCCTATGAACGCTTTATTCAATGGAAGTCCTACAGAGTCGCTCCGTACGACACTTTGTACAACTGGAGTGAGTGGAGAGAAGAAGAATTATTTGTTCTGAAGGTAACTGATTCTCAGAACATTGAAGTCCTAATTCAATGGGACAACCTATGTTGCAAGGAGCTGATTTCGAGCTATTTCATGGATAAAGCTGATGCTTGAATGAAAGGGAAATCGATATCCGAGGAAAGAATTCCTATCACTCCCAAATCAGACCACGACTCTGATGACGACGACGACACCTTCCAGGCTAGTCTGAGAACGAGCCGTGAAGAAACAAGAGAATAGGAGTTTTCACGGATGCAACAACAATAGGGAGAAAGGACATCGGGCCAATAGTCCACTCCCAGATAGCATGAAACCACTCAAGACAAGGAGGATTCAGTCCCTCCTATCGTAGAAGAAACTACAGTTTCACAACAGGCACCTGATCCTGTCGCCGCGCAACCAGACAGCCAATCCTGCGCCATCTCGCATGAGGAATCAGTCCCTCTGCTGGAGCAGGCGTAAGCTGAGAGACAACAGGAGGATTTAGTACCTCCTATACCTATGTCTACAGAATCAAATCCGGAACAGGATGAATCAGTCCCTCCTGTTGCCGAGCCCGCATCTCCTGTAGTGGAATCCGACAATGGTTTTCTACCTGAGGATAGACCACTCGAGCCGCGCACCCATGTGGCTTTGAGACATCTTAATGGAGCTGAAGATCTAGCAAAACCCGAATCTCCCAGAATAGAAGCAAGGAACGAGCAACTTCATGCTCTTGGCCGCCAAACAGTTTTCCTACAGGACACTGTAAATGCCGTGCACACTGTTGTGAAAGAGATTAACTGGTTGCATGAGACTGCTATTGACGAAATGACTGGTGTCAAGCGAGAAATCTCTAAAGTGGAAGAAGCCTTCTGCATTTTTCCCGGCGTCTTAAGGCAAGCTCTCAACCAACTCCAACAGCGCTAGGAGGAGATCCTTAAGGAAGAACAGGCCAAGCTTCGCATCTCTGAAGCCCAAACTGTATCTGCCCTACAGGAAACAGGCTCCCAACTTAGAGGACATGATCAAAAGATAGATGATATGTCGTTCGTGTAGAAAAATTTTCAAGTATGGAGACCAAACAGGATAACGCCATGAAAATCCTGGAGCACGTAGATGAAAAAGTCTCTTACCTTGATACGGCCAAAAAGGGGGAAGAGTCACGGGAAGATGCTAGACAATGGAGACTGGAGAAAAAAAAGAATTTGATGATGTACTTGAAGACAGCATCAGTGCTGCAATAAACCGACTGGATGCACTTGCACAAGCATACAGAGTATCTGGTTCTCGCACTGAGTTCCACGATCCCAACTTCCCATGGAAAAACAATGTGCAAAAGCCTTCGGAAATCCGCCTGCCTACCAACCGTCATCCAACAGCAGATGAAGTGAAGCAATGGATGAAAATGAACTGATTAGGTATTTTGTCAAGCTCATCATGGAGTCCGCCATCTTCAACAAATGCAGAACACTGGCAAAGGCTGCGAAAGAATTTGCTAAAATGCTAGAAACAGGAATGCTCCCATTGCAGATTTTTAATGAAGTCAAGGCATCGGAAAGGAGATCGGCTCACTCACCCGGATGACTGGATTCTTGCCTTCAACCAATCGGCTGAAGGAAAAGCGATCTATTTAGATCAAGGCAATGATTCATTGGAACACTGGTGGAGAGGAACCGAAAATGATCCCGACAGAAGACCTTGGAGACATGCTCACTAAAGGAGTTAGCAAGAAGGATCCTTTCAGCAAATTTTAGAAATAGCAGAAAAATTCTGTATCTTTATTTCTGCTATACTTGTAATCTTGCCCCTAAATCAATAAAATCTATTTTTTATCTTGAAAGATTACAACTTGTAATCTACTACTATGAATAATGTTTGATTACGCTTTTAATTTATTTGCTGCAATCTAACAAGTAAAAGCTTGTTTAGTATACAAAGCTGTAAGAACTTGTCTGCGAATAGTTCGTAGGTTAAGTTGTATTTAAAACTAGACTACACTGTAAGATTGTGCCTGCGCGCCAATCATAAGTTTAAGTTGTAATACACTCTCCCGTTAGATGCTATCATTTTAGAACTTGCCTGCGAGCAGTTCATATTTTTAGACTAATTGCTGAAGACCAGAACATTCGACAGAAGACCAAGAAGAAAGCCTCTCCAATCAAAGTTGGTTAAGAGGTTTTTGACATCAAAGGTTTTGGCATCATCAAGAAGTCTTGGCATTATCAAAAAGGGGGAAATTGTTGGGATAAATAACCTTGTTCGTTGTTTTGATAAAGTGCCAACATACATCAAGATGTCAAGTTCCATCAAACAACAAGTATTCGCACTGCCAACATACAGCAAAAGGATAAAGTGTCATCAAACAGCAAATCGATATGACACCAAGTATGAAAGCTGTCCCAAAACAGTCATACAGCACCTTCCATACAGCAGCTCTGAGATAGCCTACAGCATGGAACCTACTGCTACAGTGTTATCCATTCAACATGTTGGATACAGCGATCCAGCTGTAAAGTGTAAATATATTCAAACACTTATCCAACAGGGCTGAAGACCGTTGAAACGGAATCTGCTTTCTACACTAAAGTCAAGCCCCGTTTGAAAAGAAGTATTTAAATACTGAAAGAATAAAGTATTTAAATACCAACCGACAGAGATCTTCAATCAAGGAGCAAAATCCGGATCTAGTCGATCAATACGTTAGAATGGACTATTGGCTCAATGGATCGATTCCCAACCGATCTATTCCAAAGGCTATATATACCCCGAAGTTTGAAGATCAGAATACAAGAACGACAACGAGATATACAAACGATATTCAAACGATCTATCGACTGAATATTCACTATCATCAGATCAAGCTTACAAAAGCAAGTATATTTCTTCTAGTCTCACTCATATATGAAAAGAAGAAATATACTCAGTCAACAAGAACAACCATCATCAGCTCAAGAACTTCATATTCAAGCTGTTGTTCTAACCCGGTTACATTACTTTTTACCTCGAGTAAAAACCTAGTTCTGTGTGAACTAAAGAATATATTCCGACCTGTGTGGGACCAATAGGACGAAGCTTTGGAACTGTGTGTGAAGAAGCAAGTCAAGAGTTACCTTTGACCAATATGTGTGAGCGGTTGAAAGCGACAGTCTTTGTATCAATCTGTGTGAACGATACAAGGATAGGTTTGATTATAGACACGTAGTTGTGTATGTAGTGTTTATAATAAACATTTTCACTCATGTGTGGAGGATCAGTGAACATATATAGAGGGGTTTACCTCGAACCACTTTAAATATCGTGTTATTTACCTTCTGCACTTATAGTTTTCATTACTGTGATTATTTTATAAGTATACATTGCATACCCTGTACGCACCAAGCAAACAGGAGAAAACCTAGTTGTTGTATTTACAGCAACTTACTTTAACAAGACTTCCGCTACGCACTTTAATTTGTAAATCGTACAGCTTGTTTCTTAAACACTTTCCAAGTTGTATTCTGTATACTTAGTGGCCAACAAAATATTTCAAAAAATTGATTTGAAATTAAAATACCAAAATTTTTAAAACCTTTCCTCTTCTATAAAATGTTTTGATCAAGATAGATTTTTCCACCAAAATACGTGATCATTTGATATGACGATATTGAATCGTAAGTTTTCACAATGTTAGAAAATTTCAAAACACCACTCTAAATCATTCGAGCAGCCGATAAGATTAATACTTAAAATTTCATTCTTGATGGAATATAAAAATCGGTAAATATACTCGATTTCCAAATTATACTACATCACCATTATCGCTCAGATCGTACATGTATATGCATTTTTATATTCAATGTAATAATGCCAGAAACAAATTCCATCCCCTCTGTCAAAGTTAAACAAATTAACACCACATAATCACAATACACATGTGAAGGGACATACAATCAGGAGACTTACCATCACGGATTGCCTGAATATGATGTCGGAACCACGATACTAATCACAACTCTGATGCGCGCGACTTACATGGGACATGGACTTGACCCAACGGCCTAGGTTTTTCGCAAACCTAAGCTCTAATACCATATTCTGTAACACCCCCCGGTTCAAACCAGAAATATTACAGTGCCGTAGACCCTTCTCATAAGAATCTACCAGGCTATGCACAATAAATTACAACTTTCACATTTGACCACCGAGGTCAAAAGTTAATACAACAGACCGAGAAGGTCACTCGACAACACAACCGACCAATATGGTCAACAATCTCATATCAAGGGTAACTCATGATGCGTAAGAAAAATACCATTACAACTCCCATGACATTACTCACACCCAAACAGGGGAGAATACAGAACAAGGACAGCCCTTGATTACAACAAATGAAAGAAAAGACTTCGACTCATACGTGATTAGCATCGTTGCCCTTCATCCTCTATCAAGCCGATTCCATGACCGCTTCCGACCTGCAAAACCAGAGCGCATAACAGACGCCCACCCCCCAAATACTCGGGGGTTAGCAAAATTACACTATTTTGCTAGTGCAAGTACATAATATACAAGTCATACGGAAAATATGTACGCCAATCCGAACGAGTCACAAAAACAGCACAAATCACAAGTGCCACAGATATCACCGAATTGTATTCACATACGCAAATATGCCAATCATTCATATAAATCATTCATTCTCAATAAAGGAGTAAGAATACAGTATTTTCTAAAAATGCCTCAACGAGTCGGGAGAGATAGTTTAAACTTGTGAAAATGTTTTCAAACAATACATTAGTAAAATAATTTAGGAAAAACCCTTTTTGACCCGGCTCGAAGTGAATGGTTTAAAAAGATTTGAAAACCGAGCGGAGGCACTCTAGAAAGTAATTTTAAAAGAAAGTCATCTCGGGGCCTCGACCCAATATACAGAAACACTTGGAAAGTAGTTTCAAAATCTTTCGAGGTCCTTGACCGAAAATGCGGAAACACTTTAGAAAGTAGTTTCAAAATCTCTCGGGGTCCTCGACCCAAAATACGTGCTTTCTCAGTGAAGTCCTGCTTAAGACAATCAATGGCTAATTAACCCTCAGAGAACTCGTCAGAACTCCTTAGTCTTTTAACCCTTGACTTTCTACTGATACTAATATTTTAGAAAACGTCGAAAATGAATTAAAAGGCATAATTCCATTCGGTATCAGGCTCTTAGCTATCACACAAATATCCTCCGCTCTGAAGCCTGCCAGGAGCCTCTACTGAAACACCTATGCACCGGCGTTCACTACACTGTGGTGGCCGCACCCTTGTTCATGTCGCGCGCCAGCATCACTCCCGCAAGAGCCGCCCCTTGAAACACACAACTCTATCATTCCACCATCCAAAGGAGCCACCCATTGCAGCATACACAGGCCGGAGTACACATCCCCGCCCTCCGCGGCTTCGGATACGATGAAACACACAAGCAAATATTCACATTGGCAAACCACACAGGCACTTATTCACATTGGCAAACTACACAAGATTCAACCAACAATCCTTACAATCATCAATCATATACATTCAAGACAAGTTATAAAGCAAATCACACCCACATAATCACTCGAACAATTAAGATCGCAACCATGAGGGTTTCATACCCCAATTTACACATCTCAATACCACAACAAGTCACAAAGTTGGATGTACTCCGAACAACCACCATTTGAATCACATAAATCCATTTAAACATCCATATCTAATAAAATGATACACACTTGTTCACGTAAGGATTTGAGAGGAATATAATTCGTTTGACAAGGTACTTTCCTCGATAATCTCTCGTGAATTCTCCAGAGAACACGGTCGATCGGAAAACTCCGAACTTTGAAGAAGACAACGAATGGAAGAGTTACGGCTCGTGTTATTCACAAATACTTCATTCCTAAAACATACCAACATTCAATCAACATACATACGAGGAGAAATAATCCTAAATCCCCCAAATCCCCCTTTAAGAACTTATATCGAACACCTTGTATGCATCAATTTGGAGCTCGACAAAACGACAAACCGAAGGCAATAAAACCATGGAATAATAATGGAAACAGCATAATATAACTCAATTTATGATTATCCATCAGTAATCTGAGTTAATACATCTCGAACGGACGAAATCTAGGAAGATCCCCAAATTTCCCAAAATTAAGATTTTAGGAAAACTAACCTTGATTCGGTAGATCGAAGGAGGTTATGGGATGATAAATCAATGATATGAACTCAGGAACCCATGGATTAGTTGTTTGACAACATGTCTCCTTGCTCACCAAAGCTCCGGCCGTGGAAAGGAAAAAAGAGAAATGAAAAATGGATGGAAACATGACTGCTCGGTCATATTTATACTGGTGCGCATTAGCGTGCGCTAAGGTGTCTGGCTAGCGTGCGCTAATGGCCAGCCTTGGTCCAAAACCTTTGTCCGGGTCCCACCATCTTGCGCTAGACATCAGCATCATCGTGCACTAACGGCCCGTCCAGAACCTCCTGGACTAATCTGCTCGGCCAGGTAGCATGCGCTGGCTGGCAAAATAGCATGCGCTAAGCCTGTTGAGTTACCGCCTGCAGTGACCGACTAGCGTGTACTACCTGCTGGTCTGGACGGAGTCCAGACCCTACTGCCTTGGCTGCCCGGCCGATTAGCACGCGATGCCTTCCGACAGTAGCGTGCGCTAGGCATGCCAAGTTAGCGCGCGCAGCTGGCCGGCAGTAGCGTGCGCTAGGCCGGTTCTTACCGCACCTGCCCGGCCAGTGCCCAGCCACCATGACCCGACGCCTCAATTTTTCGAAATCGCACAGAAATGAACATGATGAAATGCTAGGTAGGAGTCTCGATCACAAATTCAAATCTTTATTATGCACCGAAAGAAATATAGCGGAAGAAAGGTCATAACGGAATATCATAATATTATAAGTCACAAAAACCGAGACATATGGAAATGGGAAAAATAGCACTATCACACTTACGATGAAGAATATGATGATATGGCTTGAGGTTGATTGTGTTCTTGATGTTTAAGAATACTTGGATATTATAATCATGTCTAGGAAGAGTTATGTTAAGATTTTTAGATGATTAACATAGCTTTGAGATGATTATTGTTGTTGGTTGTGTTCTTGAGAGATTATAATCATTTTAGTGTAGGATTTTGATGAGTTATGTAGATAATTATCATAATCTTAAAATGGTTAAGTTAATCTTATTGTTTAATCCAAAATTCTTGATGAATTGGTGATGGTGATTGTGAAGACATCATGTTGGTAGTGTTGATGATGTTCTTGATGTGATAGTGATGATATTGCTGATATTATCATTTTGAGATGATTAATATGATGTTGTTCGTAATGATTCTTGTTGAATTCTTTTCACAAGTATTAAGGACATTTTGATAATATTAATCATTGAGGTGATTGGAGGATGTTCGTATTCATAGTTGAGGACTATGATATTCGTTTGCGTGATCTATTATGTTATTTTCGATCGATATTGTGTTATTGAAAGAATTGTATTTCATTCAAGGTTGTTCGAGTGCTTGTACTTGTCAGAGGATGCCGTTCGTAGTTCGTGGGAAGATTTCGTCATCTTCGGTTTGAGGCAAGTTTTATACTTGTACTGGTCAATGAGATTAATGTTGTCATATATGTGTATGAATATGTTGTATCATTTCGAGACGTAGTCTCTTCATGATTTTGTTGATATCAGGGAATTGTTCGATACAATACCCTTCGGCAATTATGCCAAATATTATTGTTGTTCGTTAATGGTCGGTTCAAGGAAATGAGATGCTTGTTGTTAATATTGTTGTCAATAGCCGGTTCGCGGTATCGATGCATCGATTATTGCTGTTGACTGATGTGCCATTAAGATATTGTTGTGATCATTGTTAATGATATCGGTGTTTTTCCTATTGATGTTATATTTGGCCGATTGAAGGCATTGGCGTATTCGATTATCATCTCTATATTCGGTGGACGATTGAAGGCACCGAGGCATCTATTATCGTTGTTGATTATCGATTGCCCATTCTAAGGCAATTGAGGTATTGAATTGGAACTGTCGAAGATAATTCCCATCCGTTGAGTCATTGTTATCGATTGGTCGTTCTTAGACAATCGAGGTATTGAATTGGGACTGTCGAGGACAGTTTCCATCCGTAGAGTCGTTGTTATCGATTGTTCGTTCTGAGACAATCGAGGTATTGAATTGGGATCAATGAAGACGGTTTTCATCAGTTGTGTTGTTGTTATCAATTGGCCATTCCAAGGTAATTAAGGTAATGAATTGGGACCGCCGAGGACAGTGCCCATCCGTGAGTTATTGTTGTCGTGTTGACCGACTTAAGGCAGCATACTATCATTCTTATGAACTCGGTAATCTTGTGATCGTTGCCGTTTGTGATTAATTGTGTTTTGGAGGCTAGTATCGGCTAGTGCTAGATGGGTAAGTTTGGGGCTTGAACCTTCGCGGTTGGTTTCCCAACACCTACAGCTCAGTAGGTCACGGTCATTAGATGACCTCATTGTGATACAGCTTCGTGTTGTGTGGCTTCGGCCCCTCATTGTGATACAGCTTCGTGTTGTGTGGCTTCGGCCTCTCATTGTGATTCAGCTTCGTGTTGTGTGGCTTCGGACCCTCATTATGATACAGCTTCATGCTGTGTGGCTTTGGCCCCTCATTGTGATACAGCTTCGTGCTGTGTGGCTTCGGCCCCTCATTGTGATACAGCTTCGTGTTGTGTGGCTTCGGCCCCTCATTGTGATTTGGCTTCGGCCCCTCATTGTGATACATCTTCGTGCTGTGTGGCTTCGGCCAGTTATTGTAATACAGCTTTATGCTATGTGGCTTCGGCCCCTCATTGTGATATAGCTTTGTGCTGTGTGGCTTCGGCCCCTCATTGTGAACCAGCTTCGTGTTGTGTGGCTTCGGCCCCTCATTGTGATACAGTTTCGGCTGTGTATTGGCTTCATGCCATTGTGATGATTTGCAGCTTCGGCTGAGTGGCTTTTAGGCCATTGTGATATTTTGAAGCTTCGACTGAGGTTTTCGAGCCATGTGTGATGTATTGGTGTTTCCGTTGGAGCCTTCGGGCATTGTGGTTCGTATCTATTTCAGCTTTGGTTTGGTTTACCTTCGGGTAATTTGTTGTTGTGTTCTATATTGATGATTCACCATTGGGCACTTGTGTTCTAACCTATTGAGCAGGTATTGATCGTATGCCATGGGCATAGTGTTTCACGAATGCTCGGTTCTTACCTTGGTTTGTGAGAATCTCGTATTACCATTATTGTACCGTTTATTTTGCCTTTGGATGCACATCATGTTGTACATGTGTTTGATATTCATTATCTGGATGACTGGCCCGGTGGGAGCGGAACATGTTCTCATGTTTCAGGTGTTTGCGAGGAGAGAGTTGAAACACGGGGGCATGACGATGGCGACGAGGCATTCGAGCGATACTAGTCCCGATTTATTTTGGTGTTCATGTTGGAGAGTCAGTTTGGAGTGTTCTCCAGTTTGTCAGCTATTTTCATTTTGTGTTATCCGAGCAAGGCTCGTGGAAGTTGTATATTCATTTTGGCCATGTAGGCCCATCATTGTCATTGAAATTCCACATCGGAATATTGTGTCGGATATCATAGAATGGACTGTGATTTTCCTTTTTGGTCAGTTTGATGTATTTTAGTTGTGTTCGCCTGGTGGATTTCCTGGTATGGGGTCCAGGGCACTGTAATAACTCAATTGGATTTCGGGGGTATTGCATAATTATCCATTCTTGACATTTTCTCCCTAATTTCTTCTTCTGTTCTTGGATTTTTATGGTTTTATGTGATGTAATTATCTGTTCTTGACATTTTCTCCCTACTTTATTGAGGGAGTTCTTGGAGTCGTTCTTTTTCTTTTTCTGTTCTTGGATTTTTATGGTTATATGTGATGTAATTATCCGTACTTGACATTTTTTCCCTACTTTCTTGAGGGAGTTCTTGGGGTCGTTCTTTTCCTTTTTTCGTTCTTGGATTTTTATGGTTATATGTGATGTAATTACCCATTCGTCTTTTTCTCCATACTTTCTTGGGGAAGTTCGTGAGGGCGTTCTTTCTCTTTTTCTGTTCTTGGATTTTTATGGTTATATGTGATGTAATTATCCGTTCGTCTTTTTATACTACAATAAAAACAGACACAGACAACACTCATCAGACAATGCTCGGACGAAAAAGTGTTGCCCGAAATCAACGGACAATGGTTTATTTTCTTCCTCGAAAACTATTATCTGGTCCATATTCAGTACAGCGGTTTCGTGACTAATGAACAAAACATTGTCTAAAATTTCGAATCAGACAAGTCTTTTGATTGTGGCGTTGTCTAAATGATTGGGTGTACACAACTGTTTTAAACTTGTATTTTTTTAATAAACTTGAAACAATGTGTCTTAGGAATCGTTGTTTGACTTGGGCGCAATTAGACAAGTGTTTTTAGCTATGTTATATTTAAGCAGTCTTCAAACAACGGTGGCATGATAGTGTTGTGTAAATGATATCTGTCACACAACTGTTTTTGAAATATTGTATTCCTTTCAGACAAATGTTTGGTCTTTTAAAATCGTTATCTGATATAAAGTACTTTTAGAAAAGTATATCTATAACAACACAATTAAATTCAATTATTTTTTAACGATCCAATCGTACGAGTGTCAAGATACATATTTTAGTCATGCCTTAAAAAAAATGGTTTTGATTTTGTATAGTCTTTTAATATAAAACTAATCAAAATTTCAAAAATAACATTTTCGTCTTTTTGAGTTGATTTTGTATTTATTTTTAAAATATTTTTCCGACGATCCAACCGCACGGATGTTAATATCTAATTATTTTAGTGATGTGCAAGAAAAAATTAAAAAATCTCAAATTTATTTTACATGTTTTTTTAATAGTCAACTACTGAAAGTACTATTTAGTCAAACTAGTCTAATTTAGGATTAACTCTGTATTTTTAAATTTTTTTGACGATCCAACCATACGGATGATAATATGTAATGAATTTAATAATATGCAAAAAGAACAAAGAAATATCAAATTAATCTGGTATAAGTTTATAATATAAACCTCCCAAAAGTAATAATCACTCTAACGAGTCTCGTCCCAATTGCACATAATATTTATTTTTAAAATATTTTTTCGACGATCCATCTGTACGGATGTTAATATTTAATTATTTTATTGATATGCACAAAAAATTAAAAAAATTCAAATTTATGTTATATATTTTTTTAATAGTCAACTACTAAAGTACTATTTAGTAAAACAAGTCTAATTTAGGATTAACTCCATATTTCTTAATTTGTTTGATGACACAACCATACCGATGATAATATGTAATGAATTTAATGACGTGCAAAAAAAACTAAAAAAATTTAAATTAATCTTATATAATTTTATAATATAAACCTCCCAAAAGTAATAATCACCTTAACTAGTCTCGTCCCGATTGCACATAATATTTGGGTTTAAAATATTTGTTCGACGATCCAACCGTACGAATATTAATATCTAATTATTTTAGTGATATGCACTAAATTAGATATATATTGACTGAAGAGACAAATTCACCACTAGAAGGGGGGTTGAATAGTGGTAATGCAGAATATCGAACTTTCTCGCGAATAAAGGTAAAATGTGCGGAAAGTAAGACTCAAAGATATATAGAGTTCGGCAACTTGCCTACGTCCTCTCTCCGACTTCTTTTTCTATTGGCTAAAGAACAACCACACACACTTTTCTCGTCTTCTATCTGTCCGAGCACAACAACCGTTACAACCGCTTGTCTTCTATTGGTCCAAGCACAACCACTCTCAAAATAAACTTTTTTTTGTATCTAGTGTTCTATCGGAACTAGACAATCCTCACTTACGAATGTTGGAGTGTAATCCTAACAATGCCAAATCAAAGATCCTAATAACACCGGATTAGTGACTCTTGATTCGTTTCTCTTACGCTCGTGTATGAGTGATGCAACACTCACAACCAATGAAAAGAATACAAAGTATAAGAAATATTACAATATGTATCACTCTTGTATCTTTTCTTCTCACAACTTAGAATGCAATAATCAGTAGTAATCTGAGCTCAAGAATGCTTTGAATGCTTAAATTCTTGAATGCATGAATGCTTGAAGTTGTGTATTGAGATACCCAAAGGATATGGGTATTTATAGTGTCAAGTCCTTCTTCAAATTCTGAAATTTGTATTATTAGCGTGCGCTAATAATCCTTCAATGCGTGCGTTATCGGTGCTTTGACTTGGCTGAAATGAACGTAGACTGTTCCAATGGTAAAAATACATGTCTAGCGTGCGCTAGACATCCCTTGGTAGTGTGCGTTAACGTTGGTCAACAGGTCTTCACTTTTGACTTTGAATCGTGTCGGTTTGTCTCCCCAACGTCTCTTTTCCAATGGATAAAATTGTACTTAGCATGCGCTAGTAATTATACCTAGCGTGCGCTAGTATTATTTAATATTAGCTTTCCAAATTTTCCGGATTTTCTTTTTGACCTCTGCGTTCCAACGGATAAAATGTTCAACGGTAGAAATTCGAATGCTTAGCATGGGCTAACAAGTTTGTGTATCGTGCGCTATATATTTTCTAGATAACATATGTTAGCTTGTATAATGTACGTAAATGTTTCCTTATTTGAGTCCAGAGGCTACTGGACCTCCAATATGTTTCCGGTAGCGTGCGCAAATATTGTCATGTAACGTGCGCTAATATTATGAATAGCGTGCGTAAATATTTGACCGTAGCGTGCGCAAATGATTTCCTTTTTCTGTCCAGACCTTACTATCCTCTCTGCCTTGTTTAAGTGGTACGCGATAGCTTGCGCTAGAGAGAGAAGATAGCGTGCGCATATTTTGGAAATTTAGCGTGCGCTGATAATATAGACTTTGCGTGCGCTATCCATCAGGTAGAATTCCAACTTGACTGCAGGTGACTTGCCTGTCTTCTTAGGACCCTCGATAGCGTGCGCTACTCTGCATCCTGTAGCGTGCGCTAGGAACAAGTTTCTCCTTCAATGAAACATCTCGTTGAGATAGATTTTGTTAAATGTTTTGAATCTAATCATCATCAAAATACTTTTGAGTCAACAATCTCCCCTTTTTTGATGATGTCAAAACATTTAATATATTCCTCCAAAACCATTTACAAATTGTCGAATCAAAGTAATTTGTTCGATATGTTAGTATGTTTGGTTTTGGAGTGTTTCTCCCCCTTTTTGACATTAACAAAAAGGACTCCACCTGAAATGTTGCGTATATACCTTAATAAAACAATTAAATACATAGGTCAAAACAGAACACATAACTAAGGCATGAACGAACCAAAGTACATATGAAGCAATAAGTATGAAAAACATCGAAGGGAATGCGCATTTCATTAACGAAAATAATCCAAACATTACAAATAAATAACCAAAGCATATGACACCAAAAACACATGAAATAAAGTTTGCTACATCGATAATCAAGATCCTAAAAACTAAGGTGATTGGTCGGATGAGGAGGATGGAAACGAGAAAGACGGGTGAGTGAATCGGATAAAGTCTTCAATCAGCCCACGAACACCTTGAACTTCCGAACAGAGTGAACGAACATCCTCACGTATTTCCAGCTGTGAAGTCTCAAGGCTACGCATCCGGGTAATGAGATCGCTCTCCTCTTCCTCATCGATGGCAACCTTCCTCTTACCCTTCACCTTCGGATGATGAACGAAAGACCCGGTTTGAATGTCTTGAAGAGTTTCTGGCCCTCTTCGAGTAACATGCTCAGCCGGAGTCGGGACTATCGTTCCTTTCGGAACTCGGTCGTCTTCTCGGAGATAAGAGAACATCACACATCCTCGATTATATGTCTTGACGTAGTGTATCGCCTTGAGGAATAGGTCGCTAATCTCATGTCCCCGAGACACCAGAACCGATACCTCGCCTGAGAGATCAACGTTTGAAACGACATAAAATTACTGTGAGAACGGATCCAAATGGCAGCCCCGCTTTCCGTGAACTTGACAAGTAGTTTTTGGAGCGAAAAGCATCTCCTTTCGATTTCATCCAACTCGTGACGAGAGAGGCAAAGTTGACCTTATCATCATTCAAGACATGATATACCACATTCTTGTCGACTCCCATGAGTTTATGCTGCGAATGAACTTTTGGCATGATACACTTTGTTAAAGCAACTAGGAGCAGCCGGAGATTGATGCCGAAATTGTTGTTTTCGAAAACTCTATCAATGACATCGATGACAGCTTTCGAACTCAGAAACTCGTTCAATTCTACCTCGGTCATATCGAATCCCTCAACACTTTCCTTTTTTGAACAAGAAAAACCGGTCATACACAATCCAAAAAGTTCAAACAAAATTTCCGAGGAGATGGACACTGCAGTTCCGTTCACTCGGATCTGAAGAACTAAATACGAAGAATTTGCACTATCTCCTAAGTGCAAATTAGCATAAAATTCTTTGACTAAACCAGGATAGATAATTTATTTGCACTCGGTGAATCGATCGATACCCAAAGATAAAAAGAATTCGCAGATAGGTACCTTGGCCCTTTCCAGGGTTCCGAAATTAAAGTAGTAGCAGTCGGTGAGGGATTCTTAAGGGAGAACCTCAGAATACACTCGGAATGCTGCGGACGATACAAATCGGGAGTTGTCAAATACCGGTTCGCGAGATCTTTTGTATTACTTTTCCATAGCAACTCTTCATTTGCTTGACATGATTTGAGTAGGAATTTGAGAGATTTGATAGAAGAAATCGGAATTTGAGAGAGTCGAAGTTTGCTAGGGTTCTTGCTCAGAAAGGGGATCTGAGGTTGCGTGCGTTATGAAAGGATGGTTGACTTTCTGGACTGTTTAGAGTTTATATAGGAAAATGAAATATTTTAATTAGCGTACGCAAGGAGTATGGGTTTAGAGTGCGCTATGCATTTATAGGTTGCTTACTGGACTGTCCAGTAGCATATATAAGGATACGAGGGATTTTAGTTAGCGTACGCAGGGATAGTGGGTTAGCGTATGCTATCAAAGAAAGATTCGTTCATGAATATGGGATTAGCGCGCGTTAAAGGAATAAGGCTAGCGCGCACTAGCGAATGAAACATTTCTAAGAAATTGATTTCTCGAGTAGATAAACACATTTAAAAAAATTTCAAGATGTCCCATACCAAGTTGCAAACGAATAGTATTAAAGGATTCCTCTGAAAGAGGTTTTGTAAATATATCAGCAAGTTGATCCTTCGTCCCGACAAAAATTAAGCAAATGTCTTTCTTTTGCACATGATCGCGTTAAAAGTGATGTCTAATATCGATATGCTTAGTCCTAATATGCAACACGGGATTTTTGCTCAAATTAATTGCACTAGTGTTATCACATAAAATAGGGGTATTTTCAAAATAAATGCCGTAGTCGCGGAGTTGATTTTTAATCCATAATACCTGAGCACGGGCACTCCCTGCAGCAACATATTCGGCCTCAGTTGTAGACAATGCTACACTGGTTTGCTTTTTACTTCCCCAAGATATTAAACATGAGCCAATGAAGTGACACGTACCACTAGTACTCTTTTTATCAATTTTGCATCCGCCAGAATCGACATCACTGTATGCAATCAAATTAAAATCCAAGCAAGAAGGATACCAAAGACCTAAACCGATGGTCCCATTCAAGTAACGAAAGATACGTTTACAAGCAATTAAATGGGATTCCTTAGGATTAGACTGGAATCGAGCACATAAGCATGTAGCAAATATTATGTTTGGCCTAGAAGTAGTTAAATATAGCAAAGATCCGATCATACCTCGATATAATTTTTGATCCATGGGTTTGCCATTTTCATATTTTTCTAATTTCAACGATGAAGACATTGGCGTTGAAATCACTTTGCTACACTCCATTTTGAATTTCTTGAGGAGATCGAGTGAGTACTTCGTTTGATGGATAAAAATTTCATCTTCGCATTGCTTAATTTGAAGCCCGAGTAAGAATGTTAATTCTCCCATCATACTCATCTCGAACTCTCCCTTCATAAGACTAGAAAAATCTTGGCACAATGATTCGTTAGTAGCCCAAAAAACAATGTCATCAACCTAAATTTGGCAAACAAGTATATCATTATCCAATATTTTTACAAACAAGGTATTATCGACTTTACCTCTTTTATAATCATTAGCAATTAAGAATTGACTTAAACGATCATACCATGCTCGGGGTGCTTGTTTCAAACCGTAGAGCGCCTTGTTGAGCTTGTAGACGTGATCCGAGAGTTGGTGATCTTCAAAACCGGGAGGTTGCTTGACATATACTTCTTCTTCAATATAGCTATTCAAGAATGCACTTTTCACATCCATTTGGAATAGCTTGATCTTCTTGTGAGCCGCAAATGCACATAACAATCGGATGGCTTCGAGTCAAGCCACGGGAGCAAAAACTTTCTTCGTAATGAAGACCTTCTTCTTGATTATACCCTTGTGTGACCAAACGATATTTATTTCGAATTGGGTAACCGTCTTCGTCACGCTTAATTTTGTGCACCCATTTAGTCCCGATAATTGTTTTATCTTTAGGAGCGGGAACTAAATTCCATACATTATTGTGCTTGATTTGAACAAGCTCCTCTTGCATTGCCATCATCCAACTTTCATCATCAAGAGCCTCGGATATATTTTTGGGTTCTATCTCGGACACGAAGGCACAATGAGCAAAATACTCGGTGGTCCTTCTTCGAGTTTGAACACCATCTTCAATATTCCAATCACGAGATCTTTTGGATGGTCTTTAATGTGCTTCTAGTCTTTAGGTAACTCCTCGATTGACTTCTTTTGTATCTCCAAAATTCTCCATTTCATTTGAAGGATGAGACTCTGGGAAGATACCTGCATCATCAAAATATTCTGCCTTTCTCGGGGGTGAAATCATATCGTTGAATTTAACATGAATGGATTCTTCAAATTTATTTGTTCTAATGTTATAAACATGATATGCTTTGCTATTCGTAGAATAACCCAGAAATATTTTGGAGTCGGATTTAGCATCAAATTTACCCAAGTTTTCCTTACCATTATTTAGAATAAACACATCGCAACCAAAAGGATGGAAGTAGAATATATTTGGCTTTTTACCTTTCCATAATTCATACGGAGTTTTAAGATGAGTTCTACGAACATGAACTCCGTTAATCACATAGCATGCCGTAAAAATTGCTTCGGCCCAAAAATATTGTGGAAGAGAATATTCGTTAAGCATAGTCCTTGACATTTCTGCCAAAGATCGATTTTTCCTTTCAACAACCCCATTTTGTTGAGGCGTTCTAGGAGCTGAAAAATTATGATTAATGCCATATTTGTCACACAAGAGTTCAAACGGAGTGCAATTAAATTCACCTCCATGATCGGTACGAATAGAAACTATAGAAAGACTTTTCTCATTTTGCACCAAACGACACCATTTGGAAAACTCGGAAAATGCATCATCTTTATGAGCAAGAAATCTAACCCAAGGAAAATGCGAATAATCGTCAACAATAACCAGAGTGTAAAGTTTACCATTTAGACTAACATATCTAGTTGGTCCAATCAAATCCATATGCACAAGTTCAAGAATGCGACTAGTGGAAACTTCGAATTTTAGTTTGAAAGATTCTCTCCTATGTCCGGATGTCCGGATGTCATGTGGGCAACAATCTACCGGACTAAACTTGGACTATAATGGATCGGCAGAATTATCTTCTCAAGAAACTCACGATTTTTGTTCTCTCTATTTTTCTTGAATATTTTGGTATTTTAGAAAAATATTGTGTTAACTCAATTATGGAATCCAAGACACAAGTCAAGATCCACAATTAAACACATACACAAAAATCGATTTTCTTGCTTCAATAATGATGTAAAAATCGGCCAACACCAATGTCCATTTTATAGGTGTTTTGGGCTACTCTAGGGACCTTAAGGAGGATATAGTAAGGACTCCCAATAGATATCTTCTTTCGAATATTAAGACTCTTCCTAATATTAAGACTCTATTAATATCAACTTAGTCCACTAAAAGGTTGATATTGCACTTCCTACCAAAATCCCAAATTACGAAATTGGGCTCCTTTTTGAATTAATTATTTCCCGTGTTTATGATATTCCATGTCCATTAATTAATTTAAGCTACTAATAGCTTTTAATTAATTAATATATTATACATGAGTATACCACTCGACCTTTATTATTATATCGGAAAATTAATTCCACCTGCAGGGTTTAATATAATAATCCTTTCGAGTGCCTCAAGAGACATGATCAACCCAACTGGTCGGGACACAATTTCTAGCTATAATATTAATTATCATATAAATAATAATATTACCCAAAATATCGAGTATATTGAGTCAATCATAGTGGCTCTCACCCATGATAAATCAAAGTAATAAATATTAAATATATATAATTAAATATTAATCACTAGAATTAAGAAATAATAATTGTCCGAGATATACGTTCTTCTTATAGTCAGTATAGAAGAATCTATCTCACCTCGATCCTGTTCAACGTATATCGAATACGCTAATATATGCTAAAGGTCAAGACCAACCAATCTCAAGCATATACTACAACCTCTTACATAACGGTCTAATGTTATATAGGTTGTGAACTAAAAATTACTATATGAGGAACCGATAATGTGATCTTCTGTGTGACACGACACACCACATTATCTACAATATAAAGTAATTTAGACTATATTTGCATAACCATAGCATGAATAAATATGCAAAATATGTGATAAATGAATTAAATATTTTCATAGATAAAGACCGGGAAATTAGGTAATACAAGCATAAAGTATGCTTTGACGTATACAACCCTAACAGGTGTGCCACATGTTGTTGACCATAGGTTCAAGTGGCCGGAACGGTGGCAGCGGCTATTCCAGGTAAGGTTCGGGCCGCAACTTTGGGTTCTCGGGTTTGAAAAGGGTTGAGGTCGATCGGTGCTGGTTGTGGGTTTTCTGATTCGGGGTTTAGCCGCGTCGGGGTGGTGAGGTGCCACGGCGGGGAAATGGGTCCTAGTTTCTCAAATTGAGTTGGGGCTCGGTACCGGGCTGAAGAATTTTCCCGTGGTTCAGATTTGGCTCTTGCTTGGTAAAAAATAAAAATGGAGAGGGGCCAGAATCATGAATGAATTTGTATTTTATCTGTGTATTGAAATTGACTTATCTTATCTACTTTGTATTAAATCTGAGTTTTGGTACAGATTTATCACTCAATTTAAAGAGTTCTTCCGGGAAAGATGAAAGTTCACACATATATTGTTCTAGTATGATGAAGCTGATAGGTAGAGTATCTCGATCCCATGTACAGAAAAACATCTTGAGCCAATAAATTCAAATGCAACTTCTAAAAACTTATAGTGGAAGTTTTTGCAGTTCTACATTAGCTAGTTGTGGAAGCAAGAACTGCAATCCAATAGTTAAATTAGATTGTGATGCTACCCTTGAAGCTCCGTTGGTCGATTTGATACAGAAATAACAGTGCGATTGATGTATGAGAAATATGTGAACGAACCACTGAATTTGTAATTAGAATAGTTGAATTTCCTGGTGTAATACTAAGAGAACACGTTCTCAATCCTTACTTGGTGTATATTATAGGCTCGAGAGAATAAATTGTGTTCAGTTTATGTTGGATGAGTTCAATCTGGATGCATGCATTTAATCAAATATATCTTATCTATTCTCAATCACGAAGTGAAGGACAAGTTTGTTTTCATGGGAAGGTGATTCAATAAGTTTGTTAGAATTTTTGTTGATGTTTACAACACATTATTGGATTCTTGTTTGAACTCGAACTTTGTGTATTGTAAGTTGTGGATGTGAATAATGCGCGACAACGAGTCACCATCAAATTAATACCTAGGATTGATTGGATGGATCTTCAATGTATCAATATTCCATTTTTGGGTTTGTTTCTAAACATTTTATTAATACGTAGGATTGATTGGATGGCTCTTCAATGTATCAATATGCCATTTTTGGGTTGCTTTCTAAATATTTTTAACACATATGTTTGTTCTTTTTATATATATTGGATTAATGATGTGTTTATGTGGCTTTTGATTGTGATTTGCAGTTGGGTTAGACTGCTATTGGGTTGAAGGCTAAGGGCTTGTACTTGCTGTTGAGAAGCGTATCACCTCACCTCTTATGGTGTGTCTGCTTTCTTTTGAAGTTTATCCTGAAATTTCGATGGTTGTATAGCTTCCATGGAGCTAATTGTATAAGTTTAAGATGGGATTCTTACATTTTGGGTTTACTGAAACTGGCCTTATAACTACTCAAGCTTATAATAACTTTAGTTTATGTCCTACTGTAAGCTGCCTGCTCAATTGCAATTTTTTACAAGCTGAGATTTGTGAGCATTTTATTTGTTATGTCGTTGCACATTTGACTGATATTTCCCAATAATGCATTCTTATGTGTGACGGAGGGAGTATGCTTGTATATTATTGGGAGTACAGTACCACGATAGCATCAAGTGTTACATGCAGGACTGGTATCGTATCTATTTCAGTTTTCTTTTGTGTCCCTTTAATAAACTCCAAATTACTTATTGATCACGCTCTTGAGATTTTGTGTAGCCTCAAAGGTGCCGAAAGAATCTGCCGCTGCAGAAAATGAAGATGACACTACAAGCGAAAATGAAGGCAATGCTGATGATAAAGGTGTGCTAAAGTTGAACGAAGCTATAAGGCGGGCAAAGTTAAAGAGATTGAAGAAAGAAATAAAGGAATGAGGACTCTAGTGATAAGATTTATTTTTATTTTTTAATGTCAATAATTGTTGTAATAAATGAATGGTTGATTGTTATTGTTGAATGAAATGTTTTTTTAGTTCATATTAATTTTCATTTATTGATTTCTTTGTTAAAATTCATATAATTTGAAATAGGTGCAGCATGAAAAAAAATTAAAATAAAATACAATTGTCTAAATGAGTAGTTTTAATGCAAATAAAATCATTGCCTGATCTGTCATTAGGCAATTAGGTAATTCTAAGAAACTATTGTGTTTATGAAATCTTAACAACATTTTCATAATAAAAAATAATTGTGTTTGATAAATTCTAACAACATGTTTTAATGAACAACACTTGAGTTATAAGCAGACAAACAATGGACAAATTCTACAAAAATATTGTGTAATTTCCTTTCTGACAAGTGTGTATTGTTCTAAAACTATTGTATAACATCCCAAACAACAATGGCTTCTAAGTGGAGTATTGTTGTTTCTGGATATTACACAACAGTGTCTAGAGATGAAGTCGTTGTCTCTCACTCTTTCGCACAACAGATTCTGTACCGTTGTCTGAGGCAGGTAAGAGACGGCGTCTCAATAGACAACGGAAAAATAGGGAGTTAGATAACGGGCAAAAAGTGTTGTCTGATGCAGTTTTTCTTGTAGTGTTCTCCCTACTTTCTTGGAGGATTTCTTGAGGTCGTTCTTTCTCTTTTTATGTTCTTGAATTTTTATGGTTATATGTGACGTAATTATCCATTTGTCTTTTTCTCCCTATTTTCTTGGGGAGTTCTTGAGGTCGTTCTTTCTCTTTTTCTATTCTTGGATTTTTATGGTTATATGTGATGTATTCTCCCTATTTTCTTGAGGGAGTTCTTGGAGTCGTTCTTTTTCTTTTTCTGTTCTTGGATTTCAATGGTTATATGTGATGTAATTATCCGTTCTTGACATTTTCTCCCTACTTTATTGGGGGAGTTCTTCGAGTCGTAATTAATTATTATTATTATTATTATTATTTTTTATTATTATTATTATTATTATTATTATTATTTTTTTTTTATAATAATAATTAAGCTTACATAAAGTTGGATGGGAGTCTAGACACAAGTTGTGCTCCCACTCCTTTCTGAATACAAAAACTTATTCTATGAAAGATAAAAACACCACTCCTAACGTTATTTGAGTGGCTGATGGCGATAGACTTAATACGTGAAAGTGTGTCCAAAGCTTCCGTATCGAATTCTCCGAACGTAGAAAAAGCAAATGGTATGAACTTATAACCGTTATCCTCACATTTGGACACATATTTCTTCTTTTTCTTCTCCACGGCGTTATGCAAAGCTACCCCAGGAGCCCATGAAGTCAACCCCCCACCAGCAAAAGGAGAGATTCCAGTCACATCCAAACACGCATCTTTACCTTGGAGCCAATTATACAACAAAAGATCTGCAGGTCGTAGCTCTTTCCCATCCTCTGAGAGGAAACCCATAGGAGCCTCCTTACGCACCATAATCCCAACCTTGGAACATATATCAACAAGAATATCACGTACCAGGTTGTGCCTAAACTTCACACCTACTTCACTAGAACAGTGAACTGCATGATCACCCCATTGGTCCATACGACGCACATTGCAACTCGGGCATAGGCTACCTTCAGAGAACATAGGTATAGCAAGCCTATAACACAACACAGAGCGAAATTGGCGATGGTTCATCCTCTGTCCCAAACCATCAATAGGGATGGTGAAAAGAAAATCCTGTGCATGTGGGGCACGAATACAACTGAGAATAGCCACATGTCGTGGACTAAGTGAGTACTTAACAACAAGATCTTTCTCAATGGCACCAAAGTAGCACTTTGCCAAGGTATTCATCATATGGGGGGCAGAAGCACAAGTGGTGACAGAAAGCAAGTCAATGTTGCAAGTAGTGTTAAAAATATCAAGGGCATGCTCAAAAGATGAACCATGAAAGATAATACCAGATTTAGTCAGTATCTTGGCCTGTAGATCGCTTGATTACATACGGGAGGCAAGAAAAGCATACCGGATGATGTCCCCATGAAATGATGCCAAGACCACCCAACTTGATTGGAAGAGTGGCTAGCCGCCACTGCCAATCACCGAACCCCGGCCCCGAAGCTGTGACAATCTTCTCCAAGGAGGCACGTAACGCTTGATCAAACTGAATTTGGGCCTCCAATAAATACAAAGGTGAACATGTCCTCAAAGCATAAGATAATTTCGCAACCCCAAAGACAATTGCGAAGAAGAAGAAGTTCACATTGGGGATCATGGAGTTTGTGAATCGCCTCCATTAGGGAGATGGTCTTAGAAACCCTTTTTAAAGCCAATTCCCGACAAAAACCATCATCCAAACTGACTGAACCACCAAGAAGTTTGACACCATTGAGCGGGCGAGAGATATTTATAGGAAAAACACCCTCCGTCCTACTTCTAGGATCCTCCACAGGCCGAAAAGTTCGGTCTTATCAACGTTCAAAAACAAACCACGAGCCGGACCATCCGTCCCGATTATGTCAAGCGCCTTAGCTACCATAAGGGTATCTCCAACAATAGTACCATCATCAAGATACCAAGCATGAAGAGTAAGCTCACACGACCGATTGATAGTCCGGACCAAAGGGTGCAAAGCTAAGGCAAACAACAAAGGTCCTAATGGATCCCCTTGTTGAACCCCTTGACAAGACCAAAGAATAGAGTCGTCATAATAAAGCCTAGCAGGTCTAGCATAACAAAACTCAACCCAAGGAGCAATGGAAGGACACCACACCCTAGCTTCCTGAAGTAAAACGCTCCTATCGACAAGATTGAAAGCATTCTTAAAATCCACCAATAGCATAGAAAGCCCAACCTCATTACCTTTAGACTCAACAAGCCTATTCACAGAATGAAAAATAGCCTCACAACCACCAGGAACGCCAACACCAAATTGAAAGTCCTGTAAATAAGAACTCATGGAGTTACCGATAGAAGAAGAAGCCACCTTAGAAACAAGCCTTCGCCATACAGTGCCAACAGCAATAGGGCGTATACCACCACCAGGTTTGACCAGGGGAGTCAAAGGGGCACTAGCGATATACTCCCCCAATAGAATAGGGCACTTTCCACTAAGGAACAAGTTGACAACCCCGGTAATAGATCCTAGCAGCTCATCAGCAATAGCGGAAGCAGCCCCTCCCAAGATATCCATTAAATGTTGTGCTCTAAGCCCATCACGGCCACACGAAGTCCCTTTGGGGAAACTACGAATCCTGTTCAACACCAAGTCTTTATGAACAGAAAGGGCATCCCCCTCAAGTGGGAAAGGAGGCGGAGATGGGGGTGGGGCATAAGGGTGCTTATCCTCTAGCTCATGTAGTGTGTCAGAAGTAGACGGGGCGATGCCAGAAGACGTGAGCACCTTAATAGCAGCAGTAAAGTGCCCATCTCCCAGTTTACGCTTGCATTGAACCAAGTTAGCTTCGTCATGTTCCTTAGGTTTCTTCATCAGACTGAAGGATGGTGGAACTCCAGCTAAACGATCCAACACCAAACCAAGTCTGTCTGCGGGATCCCTCCATCGAAGAATAGCCCGGGAAATACCTTCAAACTGACATCGTTCTCTCTCACCAGATCGTCTCTGAGCTCTGTTAGTAGGTACGAAAGTAGACAGAACACAACATGGCAAGATAAGGAGTTGCACCCACACCGACAAATCCCCCGGGCACGCAAGGACATTGTCAAGCGCACTACGAAAAAGCTTAGCAAACCCAAGCCGCAACCTGGGGGGAATACATTTAACTGTGTGCAACTTCTTCGCGAAAACCCGATCGAGAAGGTTGATGTCAAAACAAATAGACTGAACAACGAGTGAGGACATCAAAGAATCAACCCCTACGACAACAGCCTCATCAGTACCAAGGGTGCCAGATGACTCAGCAGCAGTACCAACAACCACATCCAAAACTGGTTTAGAAGGCACAGGGATACCGCAGATTGCCACTTCATCAAAACTAGGCGCGGAAACCACACCACCATCAGCATGTTTGCAATTCTTACTAAACGTGTGGGTGCAAAAACAATCACCACAAAGCCATATGCCCGCCTGATGTAGTGCCTGATCGAAAGCAGAAAATAAGGAAAAGTCACTCGCAACACGAGCTTTGTGAGAAGCCTTCGAACCATCAGTTTTAAAATGACGAGTTCCCAAATGGTCAATAAAATATTTCTTTGTAAACCCTTTACCATTTCCGCTACGACACCCCTCACATCCTTGTAGAGGACAAGAAATCCGAGTGGCATCATGGTTAGCCATTATAAACAACCAACTAGAATGCTTCAATCCCTTGTAATAGAATAACAATCAAACCAAACCTTGAACTGTGCTGAATAAAAAAAAAAAGAATACCCAATACCACAGCAACAACCCTTGAACCAAATGAAAAACCACAATACCAAATGCCAAAAACCCCAGCAAGAAACCAAGGAGCAAAGACAGCAAGCAAGCTGCTGCGAAACCGGAACCAGTGCCAAATAGTCAACCCGCAAACCAGTAAAGTCGACCCACTATAAACAGTATAACCAAGCAAATATGCATCGACAAGAACCGAACAACCTAAGCCGCAAACGAAACCAAATAACAGAATGTCGAACAACAACAACTGTTATGAAAACCAACCTGTTACGGAACTGTTCAGAACTGCACAAGAACCACGAACACGAACAGCAATCACAACTGTTAGCTACCGTGAGAAATGACAGCAGCCACAAGATGAAAAGGGTTTCAAGATCAAACCCTAAAACCGTTTGAAAAAGGCGATCCCAAACTCTGACAAAAGGATAACTGTACGATGCAGGTAGATGCTATGAAGAAGATAGCCCCAACCAAATCACAAGGAAACTGTCCTAAAATAATATTTGATAAAATGTGCCCTTTGAGATTGAAACCCTTTGAGATTCGTCTTGGTCTTTTACTCGGCCGTGTTGCATCCAACCTCGATTGTTCAATCGCATCGCATCCTTTGTTGCCGAGTCGCCGCCAGTCGCCGCCGTCGCCGGCCGCCTCCAGAATCCAGTATAGGCCGCAATCGCCAAACGCCAGTCGCCAATCGCCAGGCCGCAGTCGCCAATCGCCAATCCTTTGTTATTATTATTATTATTATTATTATTTTCCCTTGAGTAATTGATCATGTTTCTCCTTATTTTGGTTGATGAGTAAATTCTTTATATACAAAAATATACACGTGTGTAAAGAACATTTATGGATCCCATATGTGAGAATATAATGAGGAGCTGGCGCAGAGAAAAGTTAATTCGCTTGGTAGTCTCAATCGCCCTCGAACACCCTGAAGATGTGATGCCTGTTGTCCATGGGGTCATTGCTCAAAGTAGGACGTGGAAGATAGTCGTGATTTTGGCCCTTACTAGAAAACGTATACAATCAAGCCTGACATGTTTTTGTTTTTCTATTTGCAGGGGTAATGATTTCATGCTTTACTTAAAAATTAATTTATTTACTTTGACTTATCACTTTCTCACTTTTTTTTTTTTTTTTTTCTATTTTTATGTGTTTGCAGGACCCTAAGAAGATCGCTGTTGAGGAAGCTGTAGAGCGGGACTCTAATCCTTGGCTTAGATTGAACACGATCACAGGTAAGAACATAGCAATTTTCTTGACAGCTTCCCTAGCTTTCAAATTACGAAAAAATGAAAGCATCAGGAAATCTATTACTTCCGGCTTAGTTCAATAGGCCTTGAGTTTGTGACAGCTCGTAAGCACTTTAAGGAGATTGTTGGAGATGTCGATATCAATAGTTTGACTAGGGAAACATTGCTAGAGTATTGCACAAGTGATGTATTGATATAGGCGTATGAGTTACCGTAGGATTAGTATGTTTTTTTGGGTTAGTAATGAATGTTGTTAATGAATTTTGGATTGTTATTGGGAACTCTGATGGAGTTGTGCATAAGGGATGATCTTAATATAGGCATATGAATTACAGTAAGGTTTATGATGTCTTTTTGTTTAGTAAGGAAGTATTGTTAGTGAATTTTGGATTGTTAATGGAAACCCTGCTGGAGTATGTTCTCTGGGCTTTTCTACCGTCAGGCCAGGAAAACTTGACCTGACGTTAGGCCGATGTTAAAATTACATATTTTTTTATATTTGTCGATTCCAATCCATTAGTAATGGATGTTGTTCATTAATTTTGGATTGTTAATGGAAACACTATGCTGGATTGTTATGAATCTTTATACATGATGCTTTGCTCATCTCCTTTTCTGCTTTAGTTTGCAAAAGAGCTAAAACTTCCTTTTCCATAAAGTTATTATGAAAGAAAAGATCTCGCCATAATTTCCAAGATTGTTCCATTTTTGGAGGAACAAAGCAATAAAGAATGTAAATGCTCAGATAAAATTTTTATCACAATCACAGATTCTCATATCTGGGAATGTCTCGAGAATTATTGGATGGGTTGCTGTCACTAATATAAGTTTTAGGACAGAGAATGGAAACATGTATTATTACTTGCCATATCACAGTTGTTCTTTTATTAGTATTATTTTATGTTTGCAGAAATGTACTTCGACAAAGGCAACTATTACGACTTTACTTCTCGAGTGGTGATAGAACCACAAAAAGAATTCCACAAAAACTCTCACAAAATGAGGTGTCAATCTTTAATTGGAGTATTTTTATATACTTTCTCTTCTCTTTGATTTAGCCAATGAAGGAGTGACATCTCATTTTGTAGGAGTTTTTGTTGGATTGTTTTTGTGGTTCTATCACCACTCTTACTTCTCTGGGTAAGTACCATTTATTTGGTTTTACATCTCATAGTAGTTATAGAATATCAATTTGTATATTTCCAGCCTTTTAAGTTATTATACTATATATGCAGAAAATTAGTATTGTAATATCCGCATATTTTCTTTTCCGGTATTTTTCGTTTTGGTGTATTCTTTATTTTTAGTGATTCGCTTGTAACCGTATTGATATTTAGAGAATATTTAATACTGGACTTTTTGTCATCCGAGCTTGTTTCGGATTGGTTTTACTCAATTCCGCACTTAATGTCATTTTCATCGCTATTTCGTTCGATTCTCGTAATCGTTGTTCGGAACCGCCGTTTCGGGGTTGCCGCAGATCCATCTCATGTTATTATGCATGTTGTGAGCTTTTGTTTGGTGTTTCGACCATGTGTCGTGTATTTCGAATGTTTTGGGACGTTTTGTAATTTCCCAAAGTTATGGGGTAATTAGGCTCTGTTGTTTTGGATCATTCAATCAATCGAATCGAATCAATCGAATCGAATCAATGGAATCGAATGGATTCGAACTAAATCGAATCAAATATATATTAAGGGTAATAATTATAATAATGGTAAATAATAATAATAATAATAATAATAATAGTAATCAACAACTACAACGATAATAGTAATATTATTAGTAATAATAACAATAATAATAATTAAGATTAATAATAATAATAATAATAACCGAATCGACCGAATCAATCAATCGAATCGAATGGACTCGAATCAAGTGAACTAAATCAAAATGAAAAATAAGTCTAAAAGAACAGGGCCTTACTATCCTTGTCGTTTCCGAACCCTTGGGTAGTCGGAATCACGTTTCATTTTAGCGCTTAGTCTCCGCCTCGAACTTGTTGTGAATGTATCCGTTGGTACACCTTTGTACCCTCCGATCGATCTTCGTCGAAACGTCGTGCATATCTGCCAGAGACACATTACGGCCGTAAGCGAATGCTGTTACGGCCATAATGCTCAACAGTTACGGCCGTAAGTTCTTCTTTGTACGGCCGTAACCTGACTTTATTTTTTTGCATTTGATCCAGTGGGCACTTATGGGTGTATTATTCGTATGATACAGCCGTAAGAGATGTTACGGACGTAACCATTTAGTTATACGGTCGTAGGTGATCTTCGTTGTTTTGTCCAGATCCTTCCCCCGAACCAGTTACGGCAGTAAGTCAGGCACGTTACAGCCATAATTTTCTTATGTTACGGTCGTATGTGAGTGATGCTACGGCCGTAACACCTGTCAGTATATAAACTGCAGCGGCCGATTTTTCCTCATTTTTTTCACTCTCCTCTCTTCTCTTCGCGACGGAAGTGACCTGGAGGCCTAGGGTTCATCCGATTTTCACTCAAACTTTGTTGGAGAAGTATATTCAAGCATCATAACATCAATCTATCACTAATCATCCATTGTTCATCTTCGAATCAAGGTAAAATATCTTAGAACCCTACTTTTGGGAAAATTGCGGATTTTTGATTTATTGTCCATTTCGTTCCGTGTTGTTGATTAATCCATGATGTATGTGATTAATCTTAGTGGTATTCATATTTTCCCTACGAGTTCATGGTAAATTTCGTGGTATTTGTGGAATCGGGCGGGTTCGGTTGCGATCTGCCCTCATTGTGGTTTTTATACGAATTTACATGAATCGTAGGTGGGTTTTCGAGTGTATTCCATTTCCGTACTTGTTTAGAAATGGTTGTGATTGTATTCTTCGAATCGTTAGGTTCGGGTTTGTCGGTTCCTAGCGATCGTGGTTGATTTTCGTTTCCGCTCGTGTCGTCGTCAATTACTCAAGGCAAGTATTCTTGGAAACCTTTATGTTTAACATGAAATGGTGATGTATGTATATGTGTGTGCTTTGCTCACTCTGGGAGGGTCTTACGAGGCCTCGGGGGAATCTATGACTTCACTCTGGATTCACGAGCTTGTTCGCTAGTCAGTTCGGGAGGGTCCTTAGAGGCCTCGAATGGGACTAGTGGCTTCACCCCAATCCTAGGCGATGCCTGTGCGTGATTTGTTTTATGATTATGGCCAGCTCGGGAGGATCCTTAGAGGCTTCGAATGGGACCAGTGGCTTCACCCCGGTCCTAGGCAAATTGATTATTGACTGTTTGTTTCCGGAAAAGACATGTCGGGTTTTGTTTTTTGAAATGAATTGATGCATGTACTATAAAATGTGTAAGCGAATAGTTTGCCTTGATTACTTGTACTAGCGTAATTGCTAACCCATTTGGGGAAATTCTTGTTATGAATTTCAGGTGGCGTTCAATCAATCGAGCGAGCACTGGAGCAGTACGAGGATGCTGGCCGGGGATGTTGACGTGTGCAATAGAGTTCCTTTATTTCCGTTCTCCATTTTGATATGTTGTTTTCCAAACTTGTGAACTTATAGATAGTACTCGCGAGTACTTAGGCACTTTTGATTTGGGATATGTTTCGTATGTTAATTTGTATTTGTGAAGTCGGGCGATGTACTGTTTACCAGTTGTACCGGGTGATTTGATTTAATTATTGTCGTGGTGTTGTGTGTTTCTCGCTAACCGAGAAGGTTAGACGAGCTGTAACACCCCCAAAATCTCCCGGGGTATTACAGTGCCGTGAATCCCGTGTGGGACCCACAAGGCTAGTTTAGGAAATAGAGATTATAAAGAAATTGCAATAAAACGATAAGTCCACGGTTACAACATTAGCCGAAAGGTTTTAAGAAGAAACAAACAATGACGATGCCTTTGCCGACGGAATGTAGTCGTCGCTAATTTACCAATGCCGACGGCCTCGCTGCCGTTGATAAAAATGTAAATCCCGACACATTTTACCGACGGTAAAAGGGTGTCGGTAATTATCCAACAGCAGTTTTGCCGTCGGTAATTTTTGTTTTTGACAATTATTCTGAATTTTTAATTATTTCCATTACCTGCTTTCAATTTCTGAATAATAAAACAAACTAGTCATAAATAGCAAAAACGTCACAATGTTACACAATCGTCATAGTTGTATCGTCATACATAATCAAGAGTTGTCATCATTTCATCGTACAGTAAAAAAAATAAGTAGTCTAAATCAAGATCAAGTAGAAGGGCGACTCGGAGTTGGAAGATTTTGTTGTGTCAGCATTTCTTGAATAGCTTGCAACTGTTCCTCAAGGCGCTGTCTCTTCACGCGCTCTTCTTCAATCACCTTTGCCTGCTCTTCTCTCAGTCTGCGCTCCTCTGTCAGTTGCTCCTCTAAGGATGTGAATCGAGTCTGGATCTCTTCAGATTCGTGAAACTGTGAGGTCGTTGATCCACTGCTGCTAGAGCCTGTGCTTATGATGCTGGGAGCTAGACTGCCAGTGCCATACATCATGTTTTTCTTGACATATTCTTTGGCGGCCTCCTTCTCCTGCAGTACAGTCTTATAGATAATATTCAAATCTGCTGCCTCTCCTTGCTCTGCAGCAAGCTCCTTATCCCTAGCCTGAGAAGAATAACATGCCCAATATTCTAATTACATTTGAGCAACAACAATTTAAAAAAATACATTTTATGCAAGTTTATAGAAATCACAAATCGGTGAGAAATTGCATCAAATAAGAACTTGCTTCAGCAAGAGGCTTCCCGAAATCAGCAAGGGATTACGTTACTACTCTTTAAATTCAAATCTCAAAGGACATGTAAAAATAATAAGAGGAACAAATAAATGAAACAAAAAGCCATAATGAATGAAACAAAAGGCCATACTGCTGATGATCAGTGCCAGTGCCACTTGTTTGTTGCCATGTATGATTTTCCACACAAATAAATGAAACAAAAGGCCATACTGCTGATGATCAGAACAACTAGAATCCTTCACATCCACTACATAATATCTATACTGATGATGCCACAAAGAATTACCAAAACACTTATCAATATGAGAGTAAATAAGATGATTTTCCTGATTATTACACCAACTAAACCTCCATCCCACATAGAGAAGTTCCTGTAATTCAGTATTAATCAGCATATCTCGGAAATCAAAACATTCTGCATCAGTGATCAAATTTCCACATATTCGATCAGAGGAATTTAGTACACTATTAAAATCACCAAGAACCAGCCAAGCTTCATTCACTTGGGAAGAAATCCCCTTAATCTCAGACCAAAGAGCTCTCCTTCCATCCATACCATTTACAGCATACACAAAAGTAACATAATAAGAGTGATTGGAATAACACCTCACATAACCATGTAAAGTCTGTTCAGTAGCTGAGACAAGCTTAAATTGGACTTTATTCTTATCCCAAATCACCAAAATACGTCCATTAGGAGCGAAGGAGTAATTATCTACTATCTCTATATCCTGCCCAAAACAGGTCCTAATTCTGTTAGCTTTATCTTGTTTCACTCTTGTCTCCAAAAGACCAATAATTGCAAGCTTATTCATCCTAAAGAAATAGACAACCTCTTTATGTTTCAGGGATTTATTGAAACCCCTGATGTTCCAGATATCAATATTCATCATAAATGAGGAGCTGCAGACCCAGAACATTCACCCAAAATACCAATGTAGGATTTTCTCTTACATTGGTTTCCTTGTTGTATTTGATGGAGCCTTTGTTCAAATATATTGGTCAGAATGCAATCTAGGCTGTCATCACTGTTGTTCTAGTGCTTGAGTTCACTGCCGGTACGTAATTAATTACTATGTATATATGTACTCTGGTCTGTTAATCTAAAAATATACGGCATGCTCTGAAAAAATGAAGAAACAGAATACACACTCTGTAAGGAATGTTGTGTCGAGAATTATACGTCTCAACAGGCGATCGCCTCAGAGACTGGGCGACCGAGCCAGAGCCTAGCAGCTGAGGTAGATTGGCCGATCGAAGGTCCCAGGTCAAGTTCCGGTGCCGAGCGATCGACATCTAAGGCGATTGTCTCTCGGTACTTGGCGATCGACCTCTGGTGACCGACCAATGACGACTGCTTCATGCCACGCGAAGCCATCGCCTGTCCAGTCGGCGAAGGCCGAAGCTCGAAGCAAGGACCCACGTGCAGATCCGAAAAAGGCGCCGCAAGACATGGATCGTTGACCACAGCCTGTTAGCATCTTTTTCACCAACCGACAGACCCGCCGAAAGGTGTACTGTGGGACCGCCCGGGACAGCAACTCAGGACGCGTGCTGGATCCTCATTGGACCGCACAGCTGGTTGCCAGCCGCAGCCACGGACTTTAAGGCAGACAGCCTATGTGACATAAAGACGATCACCCCTTATTATATTACATAAAAGGCAATCGCCTGCCAGTAAACAGAGCATCTCAGCTCCTATAAATAGAAGGCTGCCTGCACTTGGAAAAGTTGGGGACTCGCTCTGATTCAGCTCATAACTTGGCTTTCTTACTCTTGGCCACAGCTATCTCTCGGCTTTTCTCTCTCTCAGCACCTCTTACACGAAAGACGGTCGGCAGAGACGAAACCAGAACTCCCAGCAGTTCAAGCACTCAAGAGCTAGATAAATAGGATCTTTTACACTCATTGTAATCGCATTCTTACATTGATATTTGTACTCAAACGTATTCTTATTAATAACATCTCGCGAGAGCATTCAAGCCCGGGCCTAACAAACCCGGCAAATCTTGTGTTATTCACACCCCCACGGACGTGCTCTCGCAATTTACTGTTGCTCGACCATTCCAGCAATATCTATCTTTGGATAATATTTCGGGCAACAACAATTGGCGCTAGAAGAAGGGGCAATCTTAACCCTCATTTTTATTCCTAACGTCTCGAAGAACACTCACTGTTCTCCGGGGCATATACCTGAAGAGACACTCACTGTTCTTCAGACAAAAGCTTTCAGAATCATGACTTCTGCCTCTGCATCGAAAAAAGCCGCTGGCTGATCCGCCAGACGCTTCATTCCGTCTCAATCCGAGCCCCAGCCTATGGCGGAGGGCAGCCGCCGCGGTCCGAAAGTCTCGATCCCGCCCCCGAGGGACGGCCCAAGCCTCTCGCTCGATCAGTTCCAAACCGCGGAACAGATCGAAGGAGCCCTGGCCATCCTACGAGAGCGCCGGAGAGCTTTCGATGCGCCGCCCGTTGTAACCCCCTCGGCCATCCGCCGCATGACCAAATAGAAGTTCAAGGCGTTACTGACCGAGCGATCGCCAGGAGGCTCCCATTCGCAAGAAGAGGTGCTCGCAAGTCGGGGCTCCTCTGTTTTCAGCCGCCTAGGCAGCGACCCATCTTGGCGACCGGGGCAGTCCGGCCCCAGCCACGAGACGACGGAGCTCGAGTCCATCACCAGGAGTTCGGCATATCCGACTCCCATAAGGCAGGCCAGCCATCTGTCTCCTCCTTGCTGAAGAGCCGAGGTCGGCGACAGCAGAGTCAAGAGATCGGTACACGATCGCCTCTGCCCCCACTCCGAAAGCCGATCTACGAGCGACCAAGCTACAACGATGGCCGCGATGCAACGCTAGCTCGACGACATGAAGGCGCTCCTAGAATCTGGGGCAGGCGCCAAGAGAAAGATCGCCGGGCCGAGCGAGCCACTCGCGGTCCACATCGAGCTCGCCCCCGTGCAGCATAAGATCGCTCCTCCGCAAACACCTCTGTACGAGGGAAGATCGGATCCCAAGACTCACCTTAGCAAGTTCCGGATCTACATGACCGGGTGTGGGGCATCCGACGCGACCATGTGCCGAATGTTCCCACTAACACTGGGCGACCTGGCCCACAAATGGTACATCTCATTACCGTCGTGATCCATCAATTCCTTTGACCAACTGGCGAATGACTTCATAGCGTACTTCGCCACCAAGGTCGCTCGGCCAGAAGGTCCCCATCGCATGATGCAGATCAGGCAAGAGGAAGAAGAGTCCGACGCAGACTACATCGACCGGGTGGACGACATCATCCTTAACGGTGAGCCTGTAAGCGATGAGATCGCCCTCTACTCGGTCCTAGGGGGATTCCATGGTCTTTCGCCTATGTTCAGGCATCTTACGAAGGACCTCCTCCCGACCTACGCGATTTTCCACGCTAAATCCGCAGACTTTCTGGCCAGGCAAAGGTTACTTTATAACCTATGAGCAGAACGATCGGCAGACGAACGACAATCACCAGTCTTCCAACCCAATCGCCATTATTAAGAAACCTCACCGAAACTGAAGGACTCGCTCGCCACCTACAGTTCATCATCTAACATGTTGGACTATGGCACGAGATCGCCTCCCCCGCACAACGAACACTGTCGAAGGTCGGCATTTGACATGACGATCCGAGGTGGAAGAGTGCAGCCATGGTCCTGGTGGTCGATGGAACCGACTGCTTAGGCCATGCAAGGTTCCTTTGGGCTGAGATCACTCGCCCTTCATTTAAATACGAGGCGGGCGTAGTCGAAGAACCCTCCAAGCGAATCAGTGGACACGATCGCCCGCCCTCAAAGGTTCATCATCTAACATGGTGAACCCGGACTATGCGACGCGTCACTACCCCCGTCTCAACGTATACCGTCGAGGATTGCCATCTAACATGACGATCCGAGGTAGAAAAGAGCTAACTATCCGCGTACGTGGAGTCGATTAATCCGACGACGCCCCACGCAAGGACTCCTCCAGACCAAGACCGCATGCCCTTCGGTTAAATACGAGACGAGGCGCAGCCTAGTGGAGGACCCTCACAATAAAATGAGTCACAAGACAGACGATGTCGCTCACGCACAAGACATGGTCATGGAGTCGGTCCATCGAACTCCATGACTGTGCACGATTCCTCAACGACGAAGCAATCAAGTTTCTACGAGGGATCGGCAAAATTGTTTATTGCAGGTACAAGACCGAAGATAGCTTGCCAATTGATCAGATCACCCAAGTCCGAAACCAAAGTCCGCTCAACGGATCGCCCGTCTTTATCCTCAACGATCGCCAGAACCACCTCACCCCATGTCTTCAACATTGGAGCAAGCTGGGGGGCAATTGTTGTGTCGAGAATTATACGTCTCAACAGGTGATCGCCTAAGAGACCGGGCGACCGATCCATAGCCTAGCAGCCAAGGTAGATTGGCCGATCGAAGGTCCCAGGTCAAGTCCCGGTGCCGAGCGATCGACATCTAAGGCGATCGTCTCTCGGTACTTGGCGATCGACCCCTGGTGACCGACCAATGACGACTGCTTCATGCCACGCGAAGCTATCGCCCGTCCAGTAGGCGAAGGCCGAAGCTCGAAGCAAGGACCCACGTGCAGATCCGAAAAAGGCGCCGCAAGACATGGATCGTTGACCATAGCCTGTGAGCATCTTTTTCACCAACCGACAGACCTGCCGAAATGTGTACTGTGGGACCGCCAGAGACCGCAACTCAGGACGCATGTTGGCTCCTCATTGGACCGCACAGCTGGCTGCCAGCCGCAGCCGCGGACTTTAAGGCAGACAGCCTATGTGACATAAAGACGATCGCCCCTTATTATATTACATAAAAGGCGATCGCCCGCCAGTAAATAGAGCATCTCAGCTCCTATAAATAGAAGGCTTCCTGCACTTGGAAAAGTTGGGGACTCGCTCTGATTCAGCTCATAACTTGGCTTTCTTACTCTTGGCCACAGCTATCTCTCGGCTTTTCTATCTCTCAGCACCTCTTACACGAAAGACGGTCGGCAGAGACGAAACCAGAACTCCTAGCAGTTCAAGTACTCAAGAGCTAGATAAATAGGATCTTTTACACTCATTGTAATCGCATTCTTACCTTAATATTTGTACTCAAACATATTCTTATTAATAACAACTCGCGAGAGCATTCAAGCCCGGGCCTAACAAACCCGGCAAATCAGGTGTTATTCACACCCCCACGGACGTGCTCTCGCAATTTGCTGTTGCTCGACCATTCCAGCAATATCTATCTTTGGATAATATTTCGGGCAACAACAAGGAACAAAATGAAAAAACAAAAATGAAGAAACAGAATGCAGAAAATCACAAAAGTGAAGAAACAGAATGCATCAATCCCCATCACAAAATGAAGAAACAGAATGCATAAAATCAAATATTACTGGACAGAACATCTATTCCCACACAAAATGAAAAACAGAATGCATCACAAAAAAAATGGAAAGAAACTGCACAGAAAAAACTTGACAGAAAAAATAGTACATATAGGCAAAAAACTCAGGTTTGTACACTATTTCCATGACAATCAAAACAACAAGTGTGAATCGAATGTATTCCAAAATACCGTAGATGAATCGAATGCATATATACTTACATCAATATCCGCATCCTTCTATGTCGTAAAAGTTCCATCTTTTTTCATGTGGATAGCCCGAAATGAGGCATAAACTCACTGCTCTAATGGAAGATTGTTCTTCGTTGCCTATTTATTAAAAAAACTTCGAAATTATTATGATGCACACTTACATATACAAGTAAAAATAATTATATAATTACTAACCAACTCTCGAGCAAGTACACTAATAGACTTAGAGACTCCATTGTGCTTGCTTATCCCGGTACCAGGGCCATCCACTTTAGCCATTCGGTTGCCTCTCGCCCTCGTAGATACATCTCTCACCTCGGGAGTATCCCAGTAAGCACACAAACCTTCCCACCAATCAGTAGGGATGTGTTTCGGCCTCCCTTGATCCCTTTTATTTTTTGCATCACTTAGGAAATTGCTGAACCTAACCGGTGCACGAGACTCCAAAAGATCATAGACTTCTTGTTCTCACTCAATAGGCCACGTGAAAAATTTCGATGAAATATTGCATATCAAGTTAATAAAACTAACTTAACACAATTGAATATAATTAGTTTACATAATGATTACAAATTACCTTAAAGAAGGTATAGTACTGGGCCTTTACGCTATTAGGAGTATCTTTCCAGTTGAAGCCTGTCAGATTGGGAACTCTTTTAAAACTCCCCGTGCACACCCTGGAAATCTGGGGATGAATCATTATCTCTCTGTAACCAAAACTAAATTAATCATATAGATCATCACAATACTTAGTTATAGCATTTAATCAACATTTGTTTAAGCATTTTGATGATAGTAAATACAATTCCCCAATAAATTTAGTCCTAGAAATATATTTTATATGAGCTCTAAGTATTGTCATCAAGTGATTAAATAATTTGAACACTTGCTGTAACAAAAACAATTGATGATTAAATAGTAAATAACTAACCCGGTTTTAGTATCTCTTTCGAGAGCAATCTTTCTACAGGAAACAACACTTGAGGCTGCCTCAGAAGCTATCACCTCACGATCCTCATCTTCAAAAATGTGTGCACTAGTCTCCTCGTCTGCCCTGTCTCGGAGTAGAACAATTGGCGGAGTCTCGGGTAGAGCAGACGAAGACCTAACATGACCTTCTCGTGGGGAGTCCGTAGTGGGTGAAGAGTGTCCGGGAGCTGCTCGTGAGGAGTCCGTGCTACTGCGGCGCCTGCCACCACCTCTCCTCATCGAGAACATCTGAGGAAAAAAAAGATTGTTGTAATTAAAATGTGCAACAATTCATAATAGTTAAGACAGGAGCCAATTATAGAAACTAAACCTTAAATGAAGATGAGCACCACAACAAAGTTTCTCTAAGCACTGTCTGCAATTTTAAATGCTTTATACAATGTCGAAGACCACCATAACAATGTTAACATCATTATAGAGTAAAACAATATGAACTGTAGTCTAAATGGTTAGTCTAATCAACATTCTTTAGTGTTACAGACTAGGTGAATCTTTGGAACCTTCAGTGTTACAAACAAAGCAAATGAGTAGAGTACAAGTTAAGCAAAAATCAACATGTACACAACACACATTGCGACAATACATCAAATAACAATCTACATAAAATCATCAAGGCAACATCGTATAAATAAAGACCGAAAGAAGAGGAAGAATAAACCAAACTGTCCACAATCTAAATCAAATTTTCAAGTGCACTTCATATAACAATCTAAAACAGAATATTCATTAGCTTGAAAATCACAATATTGACATGATCGTAAAGACTATAACATATGATCAGAATCATCATCATCATTACTATCTTTCTCATCTGACGTTATTATATATCCATCATCTGGTGCCTCATCCACATCATCAATATCAATATGTCCACCTCGTGGATGCGATATTGATATCTCATCATCTACAGTAGCTTGACTACCTCTAGTCCTCATGACTGTGGCATCCTCTTGAAACGATTGATGTAATGATGAGGCGGATGGTTCACAAGCTACTTCAACTCTAGATCTAGGTGTAACCTTGCACACTCCCCACCAATCCTTCTTAGCTTGATTCATACTAGGATAGGAAGCATAATACACTTGAGTAGCTTGATTTGCTAACACAAAAGGTTCATACTTCTTGTATTTACGGGTGTGGTTTACTGACCAAATTGAAATCTGTATCCACTGAAGTCCCAAGAGGTGATAAGTCAAACCTGTAACACCCCCAATCCACTCAGGGATATTACACGCCGTAGACCCTCTCCTCGAGGATCTACCAGGCTGATAACTAAAATCAAACATCTAAACATCGCCTTTAAGGCTAAAATGACTCAGTAGACCGACTTGGTCTTTCAATAATAACATACAACTCAATTCCAAACACATACCCACGCAGGGGTCAAAAATACAATAAACTCCCGTACAACGGGGAAAAGATACCGCAGCGGAAGAGAAAATACAACTGGACCAATACGACATCAACGGAACCTCGTGTGATTAGTATCGTTCATCTTTCATCATCCTTCGTGCCGACCCTGTGTTATGCTCCAAAACCTGAATGCAAAAATAGACATCCACCCCCCGAATACTCGGGGGTTAGCAAAACTCCACTGTTTTGCTAGTGCAAATACAAAGTGCAAATACGAGCCATACAATTCACATTCCACGAATAACAATAACCAGGAATCATCAAAGATCCAAACATAACGAAAAGTACTTCCCGAGGCAAGAGTTTGGGTAAAACATTCCGATACCGAAAGACCACAATTAAGGGGAAACAATTTGTAAAACAGTTTAAAATGCCATCGAGAGTTTTAAAAGAAATCAATTTAGGATTATCAAATCCTAATCTTTCCAAAATCAACAGGGTCACAGCCCAAAGGTTTTGTTTTCGCAAACAGAAAACCAACAGCAATACACAAGGTTGAAACCCACGTCACGTGTCTTCGGCGGTCATGAAATCAATACAATATAATCGCCCAAGATACGTAAACCTTGGTCACCAAAAATACAACATCAACTCGTGAATCCAGGGCTATACCATTGGATTCCCTTCGTGGCCCCGTCGGACCCTCCCAAGGTGAGCAGAATGCGTTTTCGAAATCATATACACCAACTCGTGAAGTTTTACTCGTGAATCCAGGGCTATACCATTGGAATTCCCTCCGTGGCCCCGTCGAACCCTCCCGAGGTGAGTAAATACATTCACCAAACATACGCACGCACTCGTGAAGTTTTACTCGTGAATCCAGGGCTATACCATTGGAATTCCCTCCGTGGCCCCATCGAACCCTCCCGAGGTGAGTAAATACATTCACAAAACAAACAACCGCACTCGTGAATCCAGGGCTATACCATTGGAATTCCCTCCGTGATCCCGTCGGACCCTCCCGAGGTGAGCGAAATACATTCACACAATTAACACGTCACAACAAGGATATTCATACAATCCACCAAAGGCAACAAACACAATGCACGACATGGTCGTCAAATCACAACGCACCAAAAGTGAGATAATATATGCATACACGCATTATCAAGCGCAACATCAACACCAAACATATCCATAGGATTCGCATAGTCACTTACAACCCACGCCATTTACAAATCACACGCGTTTTGAAAGTGAGCCTTTAACGAGGCTAGTCGAATATTTGAAAAACTCGTTTCAAACAAACACACACACACACCAAGACGTTCACCAATCATCATATCCACAAAATAAGAAATGTATGGACAAGGTACTTGCCTCGGTTAATAGACGGTGATACGAACGTAAAGGAAGAGTCGAACACGACCGTGAGGAACCGGCGGAAATGAACCTAACGATCCGAATAACACAATCACAACCAACTCTAGACGAATATGGAAATTGAATACACCCGGAAACCCGCCTACGATTCATGTATATTCATACCAAAAATAACAACGAGGGCGGACCACAACCAAACCCTCTCGATTTCGTAAAAATCCACAAAATATCCATGAATCCGTAGGAAAACTAAAGATACTAACAATATTAATTATATACATCATGAATCCACCAACAAAACGGAACGAATCGGAAGGAAATCCCAAAACCCCCAAATTAATCGAAAATAGGGTTCTAGAAATATTACCTTTGGAGATTCAAGTACTGAGATCCGTAGAACACGCGTTAGATTGATTATCCGGGCCTCACAACCGAAGGAAAATGATGAAAATCGACCCCCGAATGAAGAATGCTTGAGAAGCTCTCCCTCCTTAGACCCCTCTCTCTCGCGCAGATGATGAATGGAGGAGAAATGGCCGATCTCGTCTAATAAGGACGAGATTGCACAGTTGACCGCTTTGTGTGCCGCGGCACAGCCGAAGTGTGCCGCGGCACAGGCCAAAAATTCGCTCCTGTGGTTCGGCGGTGTGCCGCAGCCCTGCGTGTGCCGCGGCACCGTCGATCGGGTTTTGGTCGCAGATGTCACAAGGGTGTGCCGCGGCACCGGACGGGTGTGCCGCGGCACCGGACGGGTGTGCCGCGGCACTGACTCGGCACTGTGCCGCGGCACCGGATGGGTGTGCCGCGGCACACAGTACAGTTTGCTCGACCAACGATTGGAGAAATTTGTGTGCCGCGGCACACACATCTTGTGCCGCGGCCCACACCCCCTTTTGGGTCCCAACATGATAAAAATGATCCGGAAAGAGAATAAAATGATAGGAATCAATATTTGGGAACCAATAACACGAAATAGATCCACGGCAACCCCGAAACGGCGGTTCCGCACAACAATAACGAGAATACAGTTCAACAGTTGACAGGAAGGACACACTGAAAGGTACACGAGGGTCACTACGCTCGAGAAATACACCGAAAAAAGAAAATTACCGAAATTCGAAATTGCGGATATTACATTCTACCCTCCTTAAAAGAAGTTTCGTCCCGAAACTTAAAACAAGTAGGGAGAAGCAATATCCCCGCCAGGAAAACTCAACAAGATACACAAGAAATGCGTAACTTACGCCCATCGGCGAAACGTTACAAGCAACGCAAAGGAATATACGGCGTGAAAACATGCTTCAGGACGACCAACACAATGCCACCGGTAGAGACATAATAAAATCACAAGTGACAAGCGTCATCAAATAGATAATACAATCAAGTCGATTATCCGAACAATCACAAAACACAACCAACGAAAATCAATACGATTGACCAACCCAACGGTATATCAATCAAAACATGAGCCACACGCTGAACAAATACGGAATTCCACCGCCCAAGGGTTGGAAGATCGAAAACGAGACTAATTTCCCGAACTTAAGGGAATTTCGAAGGAGTCTGAATGTTCAACAATCACGAAACGAGATCAACAGAAACCGAACAATCAAACGATCGAACCACAAAGATCGAGACAACAAAAATCGAACGATCATGTTCGGATCACGAAGAACAATAAGGTTCGACCGACAACTCCGAGGTTCACATCTCGACTCGAGACAAAACATGATCTGGTGAAAACAACAAGATGCACACTCGCATAAGATCCACAGGAAAGGGAATAACAATTGAGAGGTCACAACGACGAACGAGTAATTCCGAAATAATACCACCCTCGTTCGATCAACAAAAGCAAGGGGCAGGACAAGCTCAGAAAATGTCAATGAACATAAATGAGTCGACAGAGTCGAAAATACAAAAGTTCCAAATCCGATCCACTTCGAATAAAAGAATTAGTAGAATCAAAAGATGCTACTTCCGAACAAGGTTCACAAGAATCGAACCGAACTCGGAAAAGTTACAGCGACAACCAGATCGACCCAAAACAAGATCACAGCTCGTTCGAACGATGAAACCGGAATACAGAACAAGTTCAGAAAGTATCAACGAACACGAGCGAGTCTATAGAATTGAGAAAGAGAAAAATGCATAAGCCAAAAATAATACGGGTATTATATTCGACCTCTTCTAAAAGAAGGTCGTCCCCGCTACTCACAATAACGAAATCAAGGAGACGACACAACAGGCAATCGACAGAAACATCCTTCAAAGGCCTCTCAAAGCCGATTCTGATATCTGTGCTGAAGCGCAAACTCCGAAAGTCTCGGTAGCCAATTCGCAAAATTGAATTCGGTGACCCTCGAGTCCACACTCGAAATGTGATACTGACGAGAAGGACAAATTGCACGTGCATGCCCCAGCACATCACGGTTGAAACGCCTCGGCTCGGCATACCAAAAATACAAATGCTAGATACAATGGGGCATAACATCGCAAAACAACATAGCGGAGATGCCAACTCAGCACAACAAGGAATCATAATACATATCATATACAACGATTATCATCGTAAAATAATACACACAAACACTACAGCAACGACGGTATCGTTCGGCGACCTCAACGGCCCGAACAATAACCAGCACATAATTGCAAACATTATGAAACAATCACATATGTACACAAACGTACAAACCCAAGCTTTAACGGCTCACACAGGCGCGATAACACGCAAGCCACCACGAAATGACAACATTAAGGATCGTCATTACTCCTCCCACAAGGGCTAACAAAATATATGCGTGGCAAACGACTCGACGCTCACGCCACCAATTCAATCACAATTCGGGGTTAACACCGTAACGAAAGTTCGAAAACCATACACGCATTTTCGGTCCGCAAACAGGAATGATGGGTTTTAAAAACGAAAACCACCTTTTGAAAACAGTTTGGAAACAACAGTTGATCTTGAGTATGATTTTACAAAAAGTAGTACAAACACCATTATCGAGACTTTGAAAATCATCTTGCGTTTGAACAAAAATGTGGACACCTTTCTTTTAGTGAAAAACTTTCAAAAATATTCGACGCTTGGGTCTAAGCAACTGCATTTGAAAATATCTCAAAATATTTTTGGTCCTCAACCGGAAAATTTTTGAAATGTATTGCGGCATTAGAAAACACCTTGAAAACACCGCAAGAAAATAATTCGTTTTAAAAGTACGTCTCGAATTTTAATTTTCTAAGATACTCAAGGTTTTCAAAAATAATTAAATGGGCTAGAATGCCCAAAAATTTCAGGTAATTACACGGAACAATATAGCACCGTGGGTCCCGCGCCGAAACCCACCAGGCTAAAAACCTTTTATAACTACCAAAAAGGCCGATGACGGTAATATTTCGAAAACTCACAAAAGCCATTTACAAAATGCTAAATACCGTTATAAGAATTTCGCCAAAATGATCAAGGCCATAATGCCAAAAACTCGGTTAAGGGAATCGGTTTTTGAAATAAAACTCAGACGGTAAAATACCGAAAGTCATTACAAAAGAACTCACGCAGCGGATAAAAGAAATACGGTCCAACATACACAATCGAGCAACACTACTCCTCATATGAACGAAATATGAGGGTCAAATAACCACATATCAAGAAATCAAAATCCATAAGAGGATTCCATCACTTAACAAATAATCATAAAAATAGCTCGTGTCACACGAGGCACAACACAAAGAAGGGAGACTTACATCCACAAGTCGCACGAAGATGATGATCGACCATGATACTAATCACGACCAACAAACTCAGACGACGCGTCGCGACACGACTCAGTCAGATAAAATCCGACGAAACAAGACTCAAACGACATGACTTGACCCGACAGCCTAGGTTTTCCTCAACCTAAGCTCCGATACCATATTTGTAACACCCCCAATCCACTCAGGGATATTACACGCCGTAGACCCTCTCCTCGAGGATCTACCAGGCTGATAACTAAAATCAAACATCTAAACATCGCCTTTAAGGCTAAAATGACTCAGTAGACCGACTTGGTCTTTCAATAATAACATACAACTCAATTCCAAACACATACCCACGCAGGGGTCAAAAATACAATAAACTCCCGTACAACGGGGAAAAGATACCGCAGCGGAAGAGAAAATACAACTGGACCAATACGACATCAATGGAACCTCGTGTGATTAGTATCGTTCATCTTTCATCATCCTTCGTGCCGACCCCGTGTTATGCTCCAAAACCTGAATGCAAAAATAGACATCCACCCCCCGAATACTCGGGGGATAGCAAAACTCCACTGTTTTGCTAGTGCAAATACAAAGTGCAAATACGAGCCATACAATTCACATTCCACGAATAACAATAACCAGGAATCATCAAAGATCCAAACATAACGAAAAGTACTTCCCGAGGCAAGAGTTTGGGTAAAACATTCCGATACCGAAAGACCACAATTAAGGGGAAACAATTTGTAAAACAGTTTAAAATGCCATCGAGAGTTTTAAAAGAAATCAATTTAGGATTATCAAATCCTAATCTTTCCAAAATCAACAGGGTCACAGCCCAAAGGTTTTGTTTTCGCAAACAGAAAACCAACAGCAATACACAAGGTTGAAACCCACGTCACGTGTCTTCGGCGGTCATGAAATCAATACAATATAATCGCCCAAGATACGTAAACCTTGGTCACCAAAAATACAACATCAACTCGTGAATCCAGGGCTATACCATTGGATTCCCTTCGTGGCCCCGTCGGACCCTCCCAAGGTGAGCAGAATGCGTTTTCGAAATCATATACACCAACTCGTGAAGTTTTACTCGTGAATCCAGGGCTATACCATTGGAATTCCCTCCGTGGCCCCGTCGAACCCTCCCGAGGTGAGTAAATACATTCACCAAACATACGCACGCACTCGTGAAGTTTTACTCGTGAATCCAGGGCTATACCATTGGAATTCCCTCCGTGGCCCCGTCGAACCCTCCCGAGGTGAGTAAATACATTCACAAAACAAACAACCGCACTCGTGAATCCAGGGCTATACCATTGGAATTCCCTCCGTGATCCCGTCGGACCCTCCCGAGGTGAGCGAAATACATTCACACAATTAACACGTCACAACAAGGATATTCATACAATCCACCAAAGGCAACAAACACAATGCACGACATGGTCGTCAAATCACAACGCACCAAAAGTGAGATAATATATGCATACACGCATTATCAAGCGCAACATCAACACCAAACATATCCATAGGATTCGCATAGTCACTTACAACCCACGCCATTTACAAAACACACGCGTTTTGAAAGTGAGCCTTTAACGAGGCTAGTCGAATCTTTGAAAAACTCATTTCAAACAAACACACACACACACCAAGACGTTCACCAATCATCATATCCACAAAATAAGAAATGTATGGACAAGGTACTTGCCTCGGTTAATAGACGGTGATACGAACGGAAAGGAAGAGTCGAACACGACCGTGAGGAACCGGCGGAAATGAACCTAACGATCCGAATAACACAATCACAACCAACTCTAGACGAATATGGAAATTGAATACACCCGGAAACCCGCCTACGATTCATGTATATTCGTACCAAAAATAACAACGAGGGCGGACCACAACCAAACCCTCTCGATTCCGTAAAAATCCACAAAATATCCATGAATCCGTAGGAAAACTAAAGATACTAACAATATTAATTGTATACATGATGAATCCACCAACAAAACGGAACGAATCGGAAGGAAATCCCAAAACCCCCAAATTAATCGAAAATAGGGTTCTAGAAATATTACCTTTGGAGATTCAAGTACTGAGATCCGTAGAACACGCGTTAGATTGATTATCCGGGCCTCACAACCGAAGGAAAATGATGAAAATCGACCCCCGAATGAAGAATGCTTGAGAAGCTCTCCCTCCTTAGACCCCTCTCTCTCGCGCAGGTGATGAATGGAGGAGAAATGGCCGATCTCGTCTAATAAGGACGAGATTGCACAGTTGACCGCTTTGTGTGCCGCGGCACAGGCCAAAAATTCACTCCCAGGGTTCGGCAGTGTGCCGCGGCACAGCCTGCGTGTGCCGCGGCACCAGTCTGATCGGGTTTTGGTCGCAGATGTCACACGGGTGTGCCGCGGCGCACCGACGGGTGTGCCGCGGCACGACGGGTGTGCCGCGGCATCGACGGTGTGCCGCGGCTTGACTTCGCAGATTGTGCCGAGGCACCGGATGGGTGTGCCGCGGCACACAGTACAGTTTGCTCGACCAACGATTGGAGAAATTTGTGTGCCGCGGCACACACATCTTGTGCCGCGGCCCACACCCCCTTTTGGGTTCCAACATGATAAAAATGATCCGGAAAGAGAATAAAATGATAGGAATCAATATTTGGGAACCAATAACACGAAATGGATCCACGGCAACCCCGAAACGGCGGTTCCGCACAACAATAACGAGAATACAGTTCAACAGTTGACAGGAAGGACACACTGAAAGGTACACGAGGGTCACTACGCTCGAGAAATACACCAAAAAAAGAAAATTACCGAAATTCAAAATTGCGGATAGTACAAAACCACTCACACTTGAGTAACACAATTGTTTTAGTAGGTTCACCATTATACTCTACCACACACACCTCCATTAATCGCCCGTAAAAATCTTGCTCGTCACTATTATAAACCTCGCCCTTTATGCAGACACCACTATTCATAGTACTTTTATCTGACCCATGGTCAACCGTGTGGAACCCGTATCCATTAACTAAACACCCAGAATAAATTTGAACCCCGTACAATGGCTCTTCTGCAAGGTCCTTAATGCATTGGCTTGCATTACTTGAAGGATCATTAACCTATGAAAATTATTAAGTATGTTAGTTATGTAACTTTCTATATATGAAATTAGTCTATAAATAATTTGATATGAGACCCCACACTTACATATGTTTTGAACCAACTTGCAAACTCCTTTTCAACTCTTGTTTGTAAGTCATTTTCCATTATCTTCGGATTAGTTGCTCGAATTTTATCTTCAAACAATCTTCAAAAAACACACGAGTTATTATATATTTAATAAATGAATATATTCTTCATTAAATAAAATATCACGAGGGTACTCACGTCAAGTATGTCTCTGAAACCTCGGCACAATTGGATAATATATATATATATATATATATATATATATATATATATATGTGCTGCATTATACTCTTTGGCATCAAAATATTGTAAAGGCATTTTGCCAAAAGGACGGCCATCCAATTTGAAAATTGAGAGCATATTCGGATCATCATTTTCATCGGCTCCCCCCTCATCGTTTCGAGGCACACTTCTAATCTCCGTAGTCACCCAATCTTCAAAGTATTATGAGCTAAATGTTGATGTCTCTTTCATTAAGTAGGCATTGGTGATCAACTTTGGCATTGTTCTTTACAAAATCTTTAAATGTCTTCATATACCTCTCAAATGGATAAATCCATCGATATTGTACTGGACCAGCAATGCGGGCTTCGTCACCCAGATGGATAACAAGATGCTCCATTGAATCAAAGAAGCTAGGCGGAAAGATACGCTCATGTTTGCACAAAGTAACTGGAATTGTTTCATGAAGTCTACACATGTCCTCTATTTTTATTGTCCGAGATGTCAAGTCTTTAAAGAAGATACTCAACTCTGTAATTGCCTTCCAAACAGCTTGAGGAAGAAGTTCACGAAACACAATAGGTAACAAGCATTGTATGAACACATGGCAGTCATGACTTTTCATCCCTCTCATCTTTAGTTCTTTCTTATCCACGCATCTGCTAATATTGGACATGTAGCCATCAGGAAATTTAAGACGAGATATCCATTCACATAGTACTCTCTTTTTATCTCTGTCAAGTGAGTAACAAGCTTTCGGATACTTTCCTGTTGTCTCATTTTTCTTCAATTCAGGTCTGATGCAGAGCAATTACAACTCGTCTATAGACTTGGTGGAATCCTTGGTCTTTCCCGGCACATTAAGCACAGTGTTGAACATATTGTCAAACACATTTTTTTTCAATGTGCATGACATCCAAATTGTGACGAATCAGAAGTTCTTTCCAATATGGGAGATCCCAAAAGATGCTTCTTTTCTTCCACCCACTCTTAGAATTCTTAGATATCTCTTTGTTAATGTCATTGTAGTCCTCTGTCACTTTCACAAGACCTAGTGCCTCTATTTGATTCAATATCACAGCGCCCGACCTTTTCTCAGGTGTAGGTACTTCACATGTCATATTCTTTCTAAATGCTCGTCGGTTCCTCCTAAACATGTGATCCGGCTCCAAGAATTTCCGACTACAATCAAACCATGTTTGTTTACCACTCGTAGGAAGAGTAAACGCTTCAGTCTCATCCATGCAATGAGGGCATGCCAATCTTCCAGCACGACTCCATCCAGACAACATTGAATACGCTGGAAAATCACTAATAGTCCATAACAACACTGCTCACATTTGAAAATTTTGCTTCAATGAGATGTCAAATGTTGGAACACCCTCTTCCCACAAGTTCACGAACTCCTTTATGAGCGGCTGAAGAAACACATCCAATTGCATCTTAGGATTGCGTGGCCCTGGTACTAAGATTGTTAGGAACATGAATTGTTCCTTCATACAGAGCCAAGGTGGTAAGTTATAAGGTGTGACTATAACTAGAAACGGTGAATATTGTCGCCCTGATTGTGCAAAATGTGCAAAACCATCAGTCGAAAGACCTAATCTCACATTTCTAGCCTCCGCAGCAAAATCTGGATAAATAGTGTCAAGGTGCTTCCATGCTGGAGAGTCTGCAGGATGACGCATAATTCCATCATTTGAACCAGAACATGAAGCATGCCACCTCATATCTGCTGCGGTAGCATTTGACATGTATAGCATTTGCAATCAGGGAATAAGAGGAAAGTTGTACATCTTCATAGCTGCCAATTTTTTCCTCCTACGACTTCCTGAGGCACAACACATATCTTTGTAGCGTGATGTACCGCAGAATATACAACTCTCACTGTCTTTGTAATGGTCCCAATAAAGCATGTAGCTGTTTGGACAACAATCAATCTTCTCTACAGGTAATCCCAACCCACGCAATAATTTCTTTGTACTATAGAAGTTATCGGGACATAGATTCCCTTTTGGATGACTGTCTTTCATGAACTCTGCAAACTGATTAAAACACTTTTCTGATAAGTGGTTCTCTGCTTTCAAACTCATGAAACGAGTCATATAATACAATTGGGAGTAATTAGCACAACCAGGCCACAACTCTTTGTCTCCAGCATTCAACATGTCATATATTCGTTTTGTTTCAGGATTTGGTGGTTCTTCCACATTTTCAACATTAAATTGTGGCCCAACATGCTCCATGACCATCGTACGGTACGAATTGGATCCCGACTTGTTGGTATCCATATTCACATCTTCATACATATCTTCACATCTCTCATCCATTTCAATTTTGCAGTGAAACAATCAAGTTTGATACTCCCTAATAAACCCAAATTTCCCAATGTGATACTTAACTTTTTCTGTATCATGAAACTTTATATTATCACATTTTTTACATGGACATCTTATTTGGTCACCTAACATGCAATGCGGCCGACTACTTGCATACTCGATAAAGTTGTTAAGTCCATAGAGGAATGCAGGATTCCAAGAACCATCAAGTTTCCGGCAATACATCCAGTCACGGTTGTCACCCATTCTAAAAATTGTAACAAAATAATCAAAAAAAAAAGATAACATATGAGTATAGCTATACATGTACATATACATAATATATGAGTTAATCTAGAACTATAATACTCTTCTATGGAATATGTAATCTGGATACATGAAACTACTGGAGAAATCCGAGGTATAAGAGTAGGGGTGAGAAATGGTACCACATGGCTAATGAAATAGATCACCGGAGAAATGCGAGGTATACATGAAATTGTAAATCATGCCATGGATATGATGTGGTAATTCAGAAAAATATACAATTCATTTTCGAGTTTCTTGCTCTTTTGCTTAAGAAGAAATCCCTTACTGAATGTCAAACTTACTAAATAAAAAGAAAATAAAAATAAGATACAGCAAAAAATAATTCCAATCCTCTGTGTTATCCAAGTGAAACAAGGAAAGATTATCTAGAACATATTTCCATTAAAGAAATCCCAACTAAAGCAATCTACGGAACAGAATTCAAGAATCTGAAGCTATTGCATATATAAATGATTAACCACAAGTATACATCAAAAAAGATTACAATAAAAATAGAGAGAGAGAGACTCACTTCTTGCTCCGAGTAGAATCTTGCTCCGAGTAGAATCTTGCTCAGATGGATGCCAACGCGAAGTAAATTTCACAGACAGAAGTAGAAGGGCTGTACAAAGAGAAGGATAATTACAAAAACCACCCTTGAGGTTTTGGGTATTTAAAAAAAATCAGAAGTTTTAAAATTACCCCCAAAAATATTCAGGTCTGACGATTTCGTCTTATGAAGAACATTATGAAAACAAACCCTTACAGTCATAAAACTCTTACAGTTACCACCCTATAATTTACAGAATACAAAACTCAAGGTTTTTTCGTAACTATGGAACTTCTCTAGGGGGGTTTCGTGATTACACAAACCTCAAGGGTAGATTTTGTGATTATACCAAACAAATTCATCAAATTTAGTCTAATCACAAATTAAAAAAAAAAATGGTTATCTTTAAGGATTACAGATATCTCATAATATAAAACAGAGGCATATATCGTCAAGCAAAACAAACCTCCACTTATGGGAGTATTTGTAATTAAAGCAAAAAAGGATATTTATATTTAATATTATTCAGCTTGCTTCTCTAAATCCCAAGTAAAATGAAGGTGTTGGAGAAACTAAATGATCCACTGAAGCACAAACTAACCTGATTCGTCAGGACGCTTCACATAAACTAAATGATTTGGGGGATTTTAGGTCGCCGGGGAGAGAGGCGGGGAGAGAGGCATTTTGCAGAGGTGAATTAGAACGATTTTAGGTCGAATCAGAATAGGCAGAGGGCTGAGTATGTATTAAAATTTACCGACGCTAATGGGCCATCGGTAATGGACTTGTTAAATTTCACAGATAGCTTGGCGTCGGTAAAGGCGTTGTTAAATTTAACAAATACTGACGCCGGGAATGGCGTTGTTAATTCAGGTGAGTCACGTAATTGTGTAAAATAATCATGTCATTTAACTTCTAACTCAATTCCCTATTCTGAGTACTTCAATCGGTGGATTACCGTTTTACACAATGATTTCGGCGTTTGATTCTCAATGACATTAATACTATCAAATTAATCCCCCTAATTAATTTAGCGTTGATAATCATGTGGAAAGAGTGGGTTACGACTAGTTTATCAAACGGTGATGGATTCCTACGAAATTCTCCTACAATTGATTCGTCGAGTTTATATAATCCCGATGTAAATTGAGATGGAAGTTCTTCCATGTGATTGTTACAACGAGTAGTATGAAAATGAAATATACGAACAATGATAATCCCTATTACTACAAGTTCGTCCGTATAGATTGTCTACGAGATTTAGCAAAATCTACCCAAGTACCCGTAATCCAACAAGTAATAATCAACAACATTGAATAGATTACTACTAGGATTGATAGGCTTACCTTAGTTGATGAAGAACAATGAAGAGAGATGACGAATCAACAAGAACTACGAGGAGGAACGAAGAGTGGCTTGAATGACTTGGATAATCTTCACCGGAGCTCAAGAAATCACCTCCTCTATGTTAATTCAAGTGTATGAGAGGCCAAGAATCGAGTATAAGGCTGGGAAATGCTCCAAGAGTGTTTTCTTGCAGGGTTGAGGTCGAGCAAATGAAGAGGGGAAGTGTTATTTTATAACACTCTGTCTTGCTAACGTACGTTAATGCTTTAGAACTTACGTACGTAAAGGTCATTACGTACGTAATGTTCTGATGCTAACGTGCGTAAAGCCCATCCAGAGGTCACTGACTGAAATGTGCCCATCTTTTACACGTACGTAAAGGTCATTACGTATGTAATGTTCTGGTGCTAACGTGCGTAAAGCCCGTCCAGAGGTCACTAACTGAAATGTGCCCATCTTTTACGTACGTAAGTCGTTCTTACGTACGTAAGGATCCAGACTGTAGCATACGCTAAGCTTGGCGGATACTGTACGTTATGAGGAGTTGACTCGTTTGTCTTCTAGCCCGCCGAAAGTAGCTCAATCCGTGTCAAAAGGAAGATCCTGGTCGGGAGACCAACTCAACCGTTACGTACGTAACCGAATTACGTTAACATACGTAATACTTCAAATTTAGCGTACGTTATGTATATACTATAACCTGCATTAGACATTCAATCCCTTAGCCACATATTACATTTTAACCATCTCGGGGTGACCATCATTCCCACTCGTCAACAATTATCGGGGAACAAGACGTTGGCCACCGTCATATTCGCACCGACGATTGTCCAACGGCGTCAAGGCGTGTCACCTCCGTTTCATCCACATCGCACCATTGTATAGCATTTAATGAAATCAATAAATAAAGAAAAACAACATCACATTACAAGAAATCACACATTACAAGGTAATTAAGCATGAAATACCGGTGGTATTACATATCACCCCCCTTAAAAATAGTTTCGTCCTGAAACTAAGAAAATAACTCGGGATGACTCTTTTTCATGCTCGACTCGGTTTCCCAAGTCGCTTCTTCCGTGCTGTGGTGCGACCACTGAACCTTCACAAGGGGTATGACCTTATTTCGCAATATCTTCATACGCCGATCCAAGATGGAGATCGGTACCTCTCCAAAGGTAGCGTTGTCGGAAATTTCCACTTCTTAGAAATTGAGTTTGTGACTCGGATCATATACATACTTCCTTAACTAGGAGACGTGAAAGACATTATGCACTCTATCCAGATGCGGCGGCAGAGCTAATCGATACGCAATCTTCCCCACCCGGTCTAATATCTCAAACAGGCCTATAAACCTCAGGCTTAACTTGCCCTTTTGGCCAAAACTCCGGATACCCCACATAGGTGATACTTTGACCCAAACATGATCCCCGACTGCAAATTCTAACGTCGTTGTTGGTTTTCAAGATAAGATTTCTGCCGGCTCTATGCTGCTAGCATGTTCTTTCGAACGATAGAGATCTTCTGAATGGACTCCTGGATCAGATTTAACTAGGTACCGCAGTGTCAGAAGCATCATCCCATTATAACGGCGACTTGTATCTTTGCCCATACAGGGCCTCAAACGGTGCCATGCTTATGCTTTCATGCCAGCTGTTGTTGTACGAAAACTCCACCAATCCCAGATGCCTAGCCCAATCCTTACCCCAATCGAGCACACATGCCCTCAACATATCTTCTAAGGTTTGAATCATACGTTTGGTCTGTCCATCCGTCTGAGGGTGATAAGCCGTGCTAAAATGTATTTGGGTCCCCATAGCTTTATGGACGGATTTCCAAAAACGAGACATGTATCTGGTGTCCCTATCCAAAATGATGGATGAGGGAACGCCGTGCAGCCTCACGATCTCCCTGATGAAAATAGCGGCCAATTGCTCTGTCCCGGTTGTTTCTTAAACAGGAATGAAATGTGCCGATTTCATTAATCGATCAACAATGACCCAAATTGTATCCTTTCCTCCCACTGCCGTTGGTAGCTTAGTGACAAAATCCATAGATATGCTCTCCCATTTACACTCTGGGATGGATAGGGTTTGCATGATTCCGGCCGGTATGTGGTGTTCAATCTTCACTTGTTGGCACGTCATACATCAGTCGACGAACCTAGCAACTTCCCATTTCATATTTTTCCACCAAAAACTCTGTCACAGATCTTTGTACATTTTGCTCGCTCCTGGGTGAATAGAATAGGGAGTGGAGTGTGCCTCCTTCAGTATAGTTTGCTTCAGCCCATCATTCGGCGGAATACAGATCCTATTCTTGAACCTCACCAAGTCACCCTGGATCTTATAGTCGGAAACATATCCTCCCTCGATTCTTGCACCAATCGAACGTAATTCAAGGTCCTCCATCTGTGCTAGACGTATCTCGTCTAGTAAGGATGAATGTATATTGATTGAGCATAATTGTCCTTGCCTTGTTGTATACATACTTCGGTACTGCTTCTCCTGATGTCTTGTTGTAGTTCAGGACGAACTGTTATGCTGGATACCATCACTTCTTGTGTAGTTTTCCGACTAAGAGCATCAGCTACCACATTAGCTTTCCCGGGGTGATAGGAGATTTCCACATCGTAGTCCTTGATTAGGTCCAACCAGTGCCCCTGTCTCATGTTTAATTCCCTCTGAGTGAAGATATACTTCAAACTCTTATGATCCGTGAAAATCTTGCAAGTAACTCTGTAAAGATAGTGCCTCCAAATCTTTGAGGGCATGAACCACTGCGGCTAGCTCCAAGTCATGCGTCGGGTAATTCACCTCAGTTGTCTAGATGCGTATGCAATGACTCTATCATTGTGCATGAAGACACTGTTAGGCGTATTTTTATACGCTTATTTATCATTATTTTATAGTGTTTTGGTGAGTGAAATCATCTAAATGAGCTTTTAATGCCTTGATTTTGTATGATTGACAGGAAATTGAAGTCCGGGAGCTAAAACGAGGCAAAACGGGCGAAAACGGCAAATCGATGAGCCGCGCGCAAGGAATCGGAGCCGCGGCACAGAAGACACCACCGAAGGGCGAGTAATCAGACTACGTGCCGCGGCACAGCCCAGTGAGCCGCGGCACGAAGTATTATTTAACGCCTGTATTCAGCTTTTGGGCGATGTGCCGCGGCACGAGTTGATGAGCCGCGGCACACTTAGCGGGTTTGGTACGTCTGCGCGGATTCGGGCCGTTTGAAGCTTTTTCAACCGATTAATACGGACGCGATTTGTGGAGGTGCTGAGCTATAAATAGGGCTTAAGACCCTAATTTAATTATCTTGGAATCATTGAATCTAAACCTAGGAGAGCTTAAGCTTGGAGACAGAGAAGAGGAGGAAAGCGTAAGAATTCAAGGTATAGGCGGGAGTCAAGAACGGAGGAATCCGAGCTTCATCTGCGTTTGAATTTTATGCTTTCGTTTATTTATTCTGTATTTTCGCTTTTAGTATGTCGGGCTAAAGCCCTAATCTAGGTTTTGATGAAACCTTTGTTTTGACGAATTGATTAAGATTATCCAATTTATTACCTTTTTATTGAGTTTTCCCAATTATGTTTAATGCTTGCAATTATCTCGGCCAATAGTTGTATTGATTTAATCATTCACTTGAATCGGGAGAGGAGATTTGGTGAGGAACTATTGGTGAGGACCGTTTATTCTGTGAGATAGGAATATACTCATAGAAACTACGTGGCCTTTAGGAGATTTCATGCTTTTTGCCTATCGGCGAGATAATTCACCTAGGGATAGAGTGCGTTAGTCGCCGTTAGATAAATCTATTGACCTCGGGAGAGGCGGTAGAATATATTAGCAATCTCCGCCTTCAGTAAATTGGGAAAATTATTTATTACGGATAATCGAGAGTAAATTCGGATAAACTAAGGTGGATTGAGAACCCTAGACGTATTCATCATTTGATTTCCTTAATCCAAGATATTGTTTTCTACTGCTTAGTATTTTAGAAATTCTTTTAGTTATTAATCCAAAACCCCAACTTCGATTGTTCAAATAAAATTGGAATACAAAAACGTCGGTAGTTAGAGATTCAATCCTCGTGGGAGCGATACTCTACTTATCACTTTATTACTTGTAAACGATGACGTGCACTTGCGTGTAGGAAATATCGCAACAAGTTTTTGGCGCCGTTGCCGGGGATTGAAATTTTTCTAATATCGATTTAAGTATTTCCAGTCTTAATTTGAACGTTTTATTTTTATTTTTGTGTATTTATTTTTGTTTATTCGTTTTTTCCTTTCAGGACCTTTCGTTAGTGCATGAGAAGACTCGGTAATGAAGGCTTACTACCTTTGGACACCGAGCTCGAGCGCACGCTAAGAAGGAACAAAAAGGAGAAAAGAGAGTTGCAGACGATGGTCATCATGGCCGAGAATATTGAAATCCAAGGAGGAGACAACCAAGTGCGGCAAGTTCAACCGGAACTCGCTCTTCGAGATTATGCCATGCCGCAGGTCAACGCTAATTTTTCGGGAATCCGGCGTCCCACTATCCAAGCAAATAACTTTGAGATCAAGCCCGCCATTATTCAGATGGTGCAGGCGAGCCCATTCTGTGGATTGCCGAAGGACGACCCGAATGACCACATTGCGTCTTTCCTTGAGATATGCGATACTTTCAAAACTAATGGTGTCACCGACGATGCCATCCGATTGAGGCTTTTCCCTTTCTCTTTGAGGGATAAAGCAAAGTTTTGGTTAAATTCCTTACCACCGGGGTCGATTACAACATGGGAGAGGTTAGCGCAAGCCTTCCTTGCCAAATTTTTCCCACCAGCTAAGACGGCGAGGTTGAGAAATGAAATAACCACTTTTGCCCAGTTCGATATGGAATCGCTCCACGAGGCGTGGGAGCGATATAAAGAATTACTACGAAGATGCCCTCATCACGGTATTCCTGATTGGCTTCAGCTTCATACGTTTTATGGTGGTTTGAGTGCTTCTACACGCACTTTAGTGGATGCGGCCTCCGGTGGGACATTCATGGCAAAATCTATGGCCGAGGCACACGTGCTTTTGGAAAATATGGCCGAAAACGCATACCAATGGCCATCAGAAAGATTGACACCGAAAAGAGTAATGGAAGTTTCAAGCAATGACCCGATCTCCACCTTGTCAGCTCAAGTCGCCGCGTTGACACAACAGCTCCAGACGTTTTCGCACGCACCAGCCCCCGTTACCATTGAGACATGTAATTGGTGTAACGGATCACACCCGAGCGCGGAGTGTCAATTTGGAAATCCGTTCGAGCAAAATCAGATGGAGCAGGCTCAATTCGTAGGAAATGGGAATCGACCGAATAACCCGTACTCCAATACTTATAATCCGGGGTGGCGCAATCATCCCAACTTTTCATGGAGAAACGGACAGAACACACACCAGCCCCCTTTCGCTCAGAATCAACAGCAGCCCCCTTCCGCTCCCAAAGTGTCTCTCGAGGAAGCGCTTGCAAAATTGGCGGCAAATACGAGTCAATTTATGACTCGGACGGAAGCTACACTACAAAATCATTCTGCTTCCATTCGGAATTTGGAGGTCCAGCTGGGCCAAATCGCTAATGTGTTGACAGCTCGTCCGGAGGGAGCATTGCCGAGTACAACAGAGACTAATCCAAGAGAGAGTCTAAACGCAGCTTAGCTTGAGAAGCGGGAGAGATTCTTTGGATCACCGGAGTGGAGTAAAGAGAAGAAAGTGATGGAGGAAGAGATGGATTTAAAGCCGAGGAGTCAAAGGATGTGAAGCCGATAACTTGAAGACATGTGCTCCCCGTTCCGTTTCCGCAGACTACGGCAAGAAGGGCGGACAAACAATTTTCTAAATTCCTTGATGTGTTCAAAAAGCTTCACATAAATATTCCGTCACGACGCATTGGAGCAGATGCCGAGTTATGTCAAATTCATGAAAGAGATATTATCTAAGAAGAGAAAACTTGAAGAGTTTGAAACGGTCACCTTGACAGAGGAGTGCGGTGCAATTCTTCAAAAGAAGCTCCCACCTAAATTAAAAGATCAGGAAGCTTCAACATACCTTGCACCATGGGGAATTTTTCATTTAATAAGGCACTATGCGATCTTGGTGCGAGCATCAACCTCATGCCTCTGTCGATTTTCCAAAAGCTGAATATTGGGGAAGCTAAGCCAACCACAGTCTCATTACAATTGGCGGACCGATCGATAAAGTATCCGAGGGGAGTGATCGAGGATGTATTAGCTAAGGTTGACAAGTTCATCTTTCCAGCCGACTTCATCGTACTAGACATGGAGGAAGATGACAATATTCCGATCATCTTGGGACGACCATTTCTAGCGACGGGCCGAACCCTTATAGACGTGGAAAAGGGAGAGCTAACTCTGAGGGTCCAAGACGAGGAAATTACTTTTCAAGTATTCAAGTCATTCCCATGTCGAGGAAGTGTTGATAAAGGATCACAAATTGAGAGGGTGAATGCCGTTGAAAGAGGAAAGCACCGAAAACATCGTCGGTGGGAAAATTCAGATGTTGTGTTAAATGGCCCGAATTTTAAGAAGGATGTAGAACAAGTGGCGTTCCTCGAGCATGAGGAGAAATCTGCTGCAATCGTGGGTTCGTTTGTGAAGGAGGAAAGTGAGCCAAAAGCCAAGCGAAAAATTAGTCATGGAGAAATCGGGTGTTTCGGAAAATTTTTCAAGTCGAAACCTTTTCACAAACAACATTTGATAACCGAACCGAAACTCGAACCACTGATGACCAATGGTCATAATTTTAACCAAAATATAAACGGTTCGATGAACGGGGCGGAAGCCAAATGGAGTTTGCGAAAAGCGAACTAACGTTGTCCAATAGGTCCGGCTGAAGACTATAAACTTAGCGCTTCTCGGGAGGCAACCCGAGTTCGTAGTTGTAGATTTTTGCATTTCTTTATTTTTCTTGTATTCGTGATTCTTATTTTTCATCATTTTTGTGCTTCTAATTGCTTCTGCCTCTCGTTTTTAACGTCTTCTTCTATAAATTCTGTGCAGGAAAGTCCCAGGGAAGCAATTGGAGTATGAGCCGCGGCACAGATATTGTGAGCCGCGGCACACATCAATCACCAGGGAAGGCAAAACCGACTGTACTTTGTGCCGCGGCACGGCATATATGAGCCGCGGCACACTTGAGCAATGAACCGCGGCACACGGAATTTGAGCCGCGGCACATGAAAAAACGAGAACACAGGTCATAGGGACTGTACCTTGTGCCGAGGCTCACTTTAGCTGTGCCGCGGCACACTATGCGGAATCCGAAAGGGCAGGTAGCATATAACACGCGAGCGGCCGGCACTTCCAGGTACGTTTTCTACTTTTCTTCTTCCCTCCCCAGCGTGACCGGCCGAAGTTTTCCTTCAATTCTTCCCTGCGATTTTTTTCTTGCAATCTTCAAAAAGGTACGTTTTAATCTTGCGAATTCACTTGCTTATGGTTTATATTTAGAAGTTGTTTTTGCTTTGAATGGATGGAACATGCCTAGTTTTTCCTTCAAGTAGTTTCATGATTGTTAGAGTATAACAGGGTAGTTTCATCGAATTTTCTTGATTAAATTGGAATATCAATGAATTGTTTGTGTTAAGTTGTTACTGATTGAATTGTATTTCTGTTTTTGGGGGTTGAATCGAGCTAGAACTATGTTTATTCTTCAAGTAAACATGCGCCCTCAAGGTGTCTGATATATTGCCCAAATGAAAAGTTTTCTTTGAAAAAGCAATCGTTTTGAATTTTCGTGCAACGTATATGTTTTCAGTTTACAGCAAGCCCAACCCTTACATCCAGGTTAGAGGTTTAAGTCCAAATTCATCTTTCTCTCTCGTATGTGCTAGTGTCTTAAATTCGGAATTTCTGGTTTGATGTCCTTAGCCGCGCATAGATCATTGTTATCATTTTTGCGTGAATTAACCCTCGTGTTTTCACTTTTCAGGATTGATTATGGCGCGCACGAAGAAGCTGACAAAGCGTGCTAGGACCGAGTCATCCCCTACGAGAGGGGAGACCTCTCGGGGTCGGGCCGAGGCGGAGGGGCACCAATTTTCGGACCCCGAAATTCACAAAATATTCAACGAAAAGATCCGTCCACGACCACTTATTCCCGAGAGGGGTTTTACTCCAGCTCCTCAGGACGGGGAGTTGCTCACCATGATCGACGAGATGGGATGGGCCAGATTTACAGCACCTCCCGAGCCAGCGGTCATCTCGATCGTCCAGGAGTTTTACGCCAGCGCTCTGCTGAAGCATATCCGGGCAGGGCATTCGTTGCCATCTTTAGAGTCCCGGACTCAGGTCGACGTCCGAGGGGTCACAGTTGATTTCTCCCCGACTGCTATTCGGAGGCTTTTTGGGTTTCCGGCGGTTGACGAGACAGCCTATGACCGCGTGATGACCGGCCTCACTAAGGAGGCCCTGCTTGAGACGATTGCACGGCCAGTACCGGCCCAGGAGCGGCGAGCCTGAGCTCATCCACTTTTCACTTCAGAGCTCGCGCCTCGGCCCGGCTCGAGCGAGCACGGCTTTACTTTATTTGCGCACGCGTGACCCCACCTCCCAGATCCGCAGCTTTTCTCTCCGCGCCGGATACTTTTTGCTATCACCTCCGGCGTTTGATGTGGCCCCCATTACGGTCCGATCTATCTTCCGGAGTATCCAGGGGCAAGAGGCGGGTTGAAGCACCCCTCCCTCATCTGCGCTTTATGCCGTGATCCGGTGGCGTGGTCGATCGGCGAGCCGATGCTTGCCCCACAGGCCCCGATCGACCACCGCATCATATCGCACTTTGACCAGTGGGGCGGAGCGCCGGCACACGCTCGGGGGCGAGGATTTTTGCTCGAGGAGGCTCACGAGGGATCCCCCGAGCCGCTTTTGTTGACGCACGGAGAGGCCGGCCCGCAGCCCGACAGAGCGAGGTTGGATGAGCTGTCTGATGGGCTGCGGGAGGATATGAGGAGACAGAGAGACGAGCATAGGGAGGAGTTGAGGAGAGAGAGAGAGATGAGACGAGGAGAGAGAGAGAGAGCTGGATGGCTGCTATGCGGGAGGAGCAGCGGGCGGCGAGGGAGAGTGTTGTTGCTGCCGCGAGAGCCGAGACGAGAGAGCAGGCCCGCCGGGCCAGCCGACGAGTGGCTAGGCGTCTTGCTGCGAGGGATGCTTATCATCAGGAGCACCTCGCCGCATGGACGGCCCACATCATGCATCCCGACGGGCCATTTATTGCGCCCGCCCGGCCAGCCACACCACCCTCCTCACCGGACGATGCCGGCACCAGCTCCTGAGCAGACTGGAGGGGAGTACTTGACCTTTTACTTTTCTTGCATTTCATTTTTTTTTGTCCATTGAGGTCAATGTACGTCCTAAGTTTGGGGGGGGGGGGATTTACATTCAGTCTACATTCATTGCTGTACTCTATTTTCTTGCTGTACATTATATTCTGTTGCACTTTTCATTTCTTTGCATAAAATTTTTTTCAGATAGCCTTGCTTGTCGTAGTTTTTCTTTATTCGTGAATTTTTGTGCTTCTATTTGTGTGATACTGATGTTACGACACTGTCTTTCTCTCTGAAGAAGCGGGCGAGTTCTAGTCGAGTTGGAGTCGATTATTTCGTTGCCTTAGTATTCAATTAGGTCCGAAATTTTTCCTGATTGTAGAGGTCTTGGCAGATAAGAGACGATACATACTTGTTGCTAAATCCCCATCAATACGTTTGGCTACATTTCCCGGATAGTGAGTCGTACCGTTTCTTTAGTCGTGTTGGCACTTAGTTTGAGTTTTGAGTCGGTCAGTTTTTCCCTAAAAGTCGAGATAATGTGTTCTATGATGGGAAGTCTAGCAACCGGGGGTATTCGCATGACCCGTTGTTTACTCGCGTAAAGCAGCGACCACGATTAGATTAATGATTTAGATATTTCACATGTGCCAATGATAGGAAGCCTAGTAACCGGGGGCATTCGCGTGACCCGCTGTTTACTCTCGCGTAAAACGGCAACCTTGATTCGGACATGCGGAAATTATATATTCGAGTTGTTTCTCCGCTATAGACGGGAACTTAGTAACTAGAAGCATCCATGTGCCCCATGAGTGTCTTTTACGTCAAACGGTTTCCTAATACATGAGAATGGAAGTTCCACCCTAGGATTATCCCGATGAAACATCCCGAGATCCTAACCTAGTGGTCAACTCGAATCAAATTTTTGAGCATATATATAAGGGGGATACTGTCCGAGATTTATTTATTATGAGACTCGTGAAAATTGTGCCTTTAGACTGTGGAACGCGACGAACTAGCTTGTTTATGTTAGCCTTTCATATTGACGGTCGATTTGACTCATGTTTTGTTAATCTTTGAGCTGAGTTTTCTTCATTAACGAATGATTAGGACTGAACTTGATTACTTTGCGAAATCATTATTCTGAGTGCAGCTCGCTTTTATGACACTCGTATTATTTAGAGAGAATGGCAGGATAGTATTGATTAGATTGAACACTATGAGTTGCACAATTATTCACGACATTCTTTTATTGACTTTAATTCTTTTTGCTTGAGGACAAGCAAAGGCTTAAGTTTGGGGGTATTTGTTAGGCGTATTTTTATACGCTTATTTATCATTATTTTATAGTGTTTTGGTGAGTGAAATCATCTAAATGAGCTTTTAATGCCTTGATTTTGTATGATTGACAGGAAATTGAAGTCCGGGAGCTAAAACGAGGCAAAGCGGGCACGGCAAAACGGGACGATGAGCCGCGGCGCAAGGAATCGGAGCCGCGGCACAGGAAGACACCACCGAAGGGCGAGTGTCATGCTCTGCGTGCCGCGGCCAGTGAGCCGCGGCACAGAAGTATTATTTAACGCCCAGGTATTCAGCTTTTGGGCGATGTGCCGCGGCACAGGTTCAGTGAGCTGCGGCACACTTAGCCGGTTTGGTACGTCTGCGCGGATTCTGGGCCGTTTCGAAGCCAGTTTTCAACCGATTAATACGGACGCGATTTGTGGAGGTGCTGAGCTATAAATAGGGCTTAAGACCCTAATTTAATTATCTTGGAATCATTGAATCTAAACCTAGGAGAGCTTAAGCTTGGAGACAGAGAAGAGGAGGAAAGCAGAAGAATTCAAGGGCAGAAGGCGGGAGCTGAAGAACGGAGGAATCCGAGCTTCATCTGCGTTTGAATTTTATGCTTTCGTTTATTTATTCTGTATTTTCAGTTTTTAGTATGTCAGGCTAAAGCCCTAATCTAGGGTTTTGATGAAACCTTTGTTTTGACGAATTGATTAAGATTATCCAATTTATTACCTTTTTATTGAGTTTTCCCAATTATGTTTAATGCTTGCAATTATCTGGCCAATAGTTGTATTGATTTAATCATTCACTTCGAATCGGGAGAGGAGATTTGGTGAGGAACTATTGGTGAGGACCGTTTTATTCTGTGAGATAGGAATATACTCATAGAAACTACGTGGCCTTTAGGAGATTTCATGCTTTTTGCCTATCGACGAGATAATTCACCTAGGGATAGAGTGCGTTAGTCGCCGTTAGATAAATCTATTGACCTCGGGAGAGGCGGTAGAATATATTAGCAATCTCCGCCTTCAGTAAATTGGGAAAATTATTTATTACGGATAATCGAGAGTAAATTCGGATAAACTAAGATGGATTCAGAACCCTAGACGTATTCATCATTTGATTTCCTTAATCCAAGATATTGTTTTCTACTGCTTAGTATTTTAGAAATTCTTTTAGTTATTAATCCAAAACCCCAACTTCGATTGTTCAAATAAAATTGGAATACAAAAACGTCGGTAGTTAGAGATTCAATCCTCGTGGGAGCGATACTCTACTTATCACTTTATTACTTGTAAACGATGACGTGCACTTGCGTGTAGGAAATATCGCAACAGACACACCCCAGACCATACGTAGATGCATCCGTGTATATAATGAATCCTTCCATTCCCAGCGGTAGAACTAGCACTGGAGCAATAGTCATCCTACTCTTGAGCTCATCAAATCTCTTCTGACAGTCTGTAGTCCATACACATTTGGTGCTCTTTCTCAGTAGGTTCGTTAATGGTCGAGCGATACAGGAAAAAGTCTCGATGAATCTTCGATAGTAACCCGCCAATCCTAGGAAACTTCTTACCTCCTTGACATTCTTCGGCGGTTCCCAACTCATTATTGTCTCGATATTTTGTGGATCGACCTTGACGCCTTCCGCCGAGACAACATGTCCGAGAAAAATTACCTCCAGCATCCAGAATTCGCACTTGGAAAGTTTCGCATAAAGTTGGTGTTGCCTCAACACGCTCAGCACTTGCCTCAAATGTTCCTCGTGTTCATTTCGGCTTCTAGAATAGATCAGTGTCGTCAATAAAAACCACCATGCACTATCGAGGAAATCAATCAAAACTCTGTTCATCAGTTCCATGAAAACGGCTGGGGCATCAGTCAACCCGAATGATACCATGATATACTCGTAATGTTCATACCTCGATCGAAATGCAGTCTTGGGTATATCTTCCTCTCGAATCCTCAATTGGTGATACCCGGACCATAGATCGATCTTTGAAAACACAACTTCCCATTGTAATTGATCTAAGAGGTCATCGATTCTTGGAAGTGGATAACGATTCTTGATAGTAACTTTATTTAGTTCCCTATAGTCAATGCACAAGCGTAGAGAGTTGTCTTTCTTCTTAACAAAAAGTACCGGCGCGCCCCACGGCGAGATGCTCGGGCATATCAATTCTTTTTCCAGCAGATCTTTGAGCTGTATCTTTAATTCTTTCATATCGGCCGGTGCCATCCTGTAAGGAGCTTTGGAAATAAGTCTCATCCCCGGCTCGAGTTCAATAGAGAGGTTAACTTCTCGGTGCATTGGCAACCCTGGTAGTTCATCGGGAAAGACGTCTGGAAATTCATTCACCACCGGAATGTTTGCGATCGTAAGTTGTGGAGTATCCTCCTGAAGAACATAACACCAATAGTACTTCCTTTCGTACTGAAGTGTTCTAGTCCTCTGATAACATGTGTGGTACCGTCATGAGCAGTGATGGAAATAGTCAAGTGGTAGGTATCCAAGATCGTACTGTGCAATGGCATCCAGTCCATACTTAATATGATATCTTCATTCTGAAGCGGGAAGACCATAAGATTAGCGATCCAACTATGATTATTGATGCAGATCTGACAGTCTCGAACCTTTAGATCACTGCCTATTCTACTACCCTCGGGTAGTGTAACAGTAAAGGATTCACAAGGCACACAAGCAAGATTTAAACGTTCAACACACTCCACAGATATAAACGAATGTGTGGCTCCGGTATCAAATAGTACATGCACTGGATGAGAGTTAACAAGAAGAGTACCTGAGATAGCTGGCGCGGACTGACCATCCGTAGCCCTCAGCTCAAATATACGGGATGGCACTGACTCCAAAAAGGATGAAGTACCACCGCCGCGCCCACGGCCTCGTCTGGCACCATGTGGCGGTGGTTGAATCTGATGGGATGGAGCTCGGTAGATGGAAATGGCAGGCGTCCTAGAGGATTGCACAGAGCCTTGTTGACTCGGTTGGGAAGCTGAGTTCTGAGTGGGATTGGCCCGCCAGCAGTAACGAGACATGTGTCCACTCTTTCCGCAAGTGATACATTTGGTAGCCATCTTCTGGCACTGATCCTTAGTATGTCCGGACACGCCACAATTGAAGCAGTCCCTACGGTAAGGCCGATCAGATGCACCCTTCTATTGGTACGAAACTGCTGACTTAAAAGAAGATGTGGGCCTTGAGTTCGTTTTGTTGCTGCTCCCTGACTGAGCCGATGTCTTTTGCTTCTTCGAGTTATGTTCGGTGTCGGTATTAACAACAGTACCGGCATATGCCGTGACCACGTCTTCGTACGCCCTCAGAGTCGTGCAGTGGAATCCGGCGGCATAGCGTTGTACATCCTCCGGCAACCTATGTGCAAGGTGGCATATTCGTTGATCTTCTGATGGAACCATCTGCAAGATGTAACTTAGCTCGGTTCGGTAGGCCCGAATGATCTCTGGTACTGGCATATTCTGTGGTCCGGGACTAAAAAAGTCTCCCGCGCGAGCGGTTCTGGCTGATTTAGACAGTACTCACTCCGCATTAGTTGGGCAAATTCGGTACACCCAACCACTCGGTCCTCTGGCCTGTAAGTCCTCCACCAGCGGGAAGCAATGTCACGGAGTTGATTAACCCCGAGCGGCACCTTTCGGTCCTCTGTACATCTGATCACTTCGAAAGCAGTCTCCATTTTAGAAATCCAGTCATCCACGTATTTCTCCCCTGCCCCGTCAAACAATGGAGGCCTAGCCTTCAGTATCTCTCTCAACCATCGGTTTCTTCCTGTGTTTTCCTCCACTTTGATGACCGGTATCCATTCCACCTGGTTGACCTGAGCAATTCCCATGGCGATAGATTGGGCAAGGGCCTAAATGAAAGTCGGGTCCATGCCTCCCGGGTTGTTATTCTGGCATTCTACCTCCTGATCGTTTTGATTAATTGGTGGTGGCTGGTCCCCAGCAGGATGGGTTTCGGCAGTGTTCCTGTCCCCATCATGGTTTGCGACGGAACCCTGAGCATCATTCACCACCCTCCTAGCTCCTCGGCGTGCCATTACTGACTGTATTAATCTAAAGCCAGTTCCACACGCAGTTTACAATTAAATGTAGTATCCAGACAGAAAATACACATATCACTTACTTTGCATTCCCACGAGGAGTTACGATCGCTTGGGGTGTTGGACTGGAATAACTTTGAAAATTAGGAGAAATTTTATTTAAACCAGGTGTTGGTCCCTTCCAAGTATACTGGATGCAGTTTTGAAAAGTATGTTTTAAACCACAAACTGTATTGATTTTCTAATTTGGAGTGCGTAGCGGAAGTCTTAAAATAGTAGATATGCTGTCGATACAGCAACTCGGTCTATTCTCCTGTTAGCTTGGTGCGTACAGGGTTTTGCAGTGTATACTTGTATAAATCACAGTTATGAAAGCGATATGGCGAAAGGTAAATAACACAGTATTTAAGTGGTTCGAGGTAAACCCCTCTACGTCCACTGGTCCTCCACACAGGAGTAAAATGTTTATTATAAATACTGCGTACACAACTATGTATTTATAATCAAACCTATCCTTGTATCGTTCACACAGATTGATACAAAGAATGTCGCTTTCAACCGTTCACACAGATTGGTTAAGGCTTCCTTCTTGACTAGCTTCTTCACACACAGTTCCAAAGCTTCGTCCTTATTCGTCCCACACAGGTCAGAATAACTTTGTTGAGTTCACACAGAGCTCAGTTTTTACACAATGGTAAAATGTAGGTGACCAGGTAAGAACAACAGCTTTGAATATGAAGTTCTTGAGCTGATGATGGTTGTTCTTGATGTTGAGCACTGTATATCTCTTTTGATCTTAATTTGCAGAAAACTTCTGGAGATATGTTTTGCTCTGATGTATATAATAATAGCTTCTTCACTTGATAACTGATTTTGTTATTTGATCTTCAAACTCTGGGGATATATATAGTCTTCTGAATAATATATCCGTTGAGATAGATCCATTGGGCAAGATTCCGTGATAACTTGAATAGACTAGGATCCGGATATTGCGGGATTTGAAGATCTCTGACAGCTTCAGTATTAAATATTTTATCCTTTCAATATTTAAATACTTCTTTATCAAACGGTACTTGACTTTAGTGAATACTAAAGATTTCTTTTCAAATGGTCTTCAGTCCTGTTTCGATGTGACTGCTGTATCCACTTGTGCTGTAGGCATATTGGAGTAGTCCAACGCTGTATGGAAGGGTGCTATATTGAGGTTTCGAGACAGCTTCCATACTTGGTGTTTAACTAAGACTTTGTTGTTGTATCTTGGTGGCGCGAGAACTTGCTGTATGCTGGCACTATGAGAAGGTCTTCGATACAGGATTGCAACTTCAACCAGCTTTCGATACAGGGCTTGCTGTATGAAGCTTTTGTTGTTTGGCAATTATCAAAACAATATTATTTTTCCCAACAATTTCCCCCTTTTTGATAATTTCAAAAAAAACTTTCTTGATGATCCCAAAACTTTGATGCCAATACCTCTAAAAACAATTTCCCTTCTTTTTCGATAACCACTTGTTGGTACTATGAGAAGACTTCGATACAGGAAATATTTATCCCCACTGATAATGTCTTGAGCAGACTTCTTGATCTTCTGTCAAATGATCTGGTCTTCAGCACTTAGTCTAAAAGAAATGTGAACTGCTCGCAGGCAAGTTCTAAAATGATAGCATCTAATAGGGAAGTGTATTACATCTTAAACTTATGATTGGCGTGCAGGCACAATCTTACATTTGTGATTTAGTTGAGTACAACTTAACCTATGAACTGTTCGTAGACGAGTTCTTACAGTAATAATAAGATAAAATTTGTTTTAAACAACAAACTGTATCCTCGGATAATATAGCGTTCCTTCTCAAAAGGTATATACAGGATTTAATTTAATGTTCGGATTAACACTGTATTCATGGGTCGTACTGTATTCCCCCTTAATTAATGCACACGTCAGCTGTAGGAAGGTTTCATGCCTTCTTAGTCCTACAGTGCTGTCTTGACTGTTCTGAGTGTACAGTTAATTAATGGCAAATACTGTATTCATGGGTCTTACAGCATTCCCCATCACTTAATGAGTAAAAGCAAAAAAAACTTACAGGGACTTCTGGATGTAGCGTTTCCAATTCATGTCGACGCATGGATATCAAGTAACTTTGGGTCCTAGTGTGATATTGCCTTTTAGTACCCAAATTTGCCGGGCAGCAATTGGTTTGTTGTAGGCTACTTTTGGTCCATTATATCGATATCTACGTGGGGCAGGCACGTAGTCGTTGTAATCATTATAATGCATGAAAAATTGAGAATTATAATTGTTATTCCAGTACGATTGTCGTCTCGGGGGTGGAGCCATTTTCATAGATCTTGCATATTGCCTCCTGGGTCTCCAGTTGGATTCCCAATTCTGTTGTTGATACTGTGCGGGCACCTGCTGTCTCGAGGAATAGCGGGGCTCTTGTATCCAATGTCTAGGCACGCCTGCAGGAGAGTCTTTGCAGGGCCTTTGTTGGTTGGATACGCCTTCTTCTGAATGACTGCTGGCGTTTATGATATGCTTGTGGAGCATCTTTGTTGAGTCATATACGAGTGGTATTGGTTCCACTGTCTTGAATAGTAGAGTTGCGGGGGTGGAATGGAAGCTTTTACTGTTCGCGGTGCAACAGGTTCCTTCACAGAACTCGGAACTTCTTTTGATACAGGGATGGATTCCTCACTCCTGACGAATACCGTACTAGATTTTTCTTTGTTGGAGAACGAGTTGTACCCTAAGCCACGTTTATCATGAGCATGTTGCCCAGTGCTTAGGATCTCTTCCATTCTTTTAGAGGATTTCTCGAAAGATTTCAAGCTTGTCTCTAATTCCCCTTCACGTTTCTCGAGAGATTTTACTTTGGCTTCGAGTAGAGCCAAATCATTTGTCTTGCTTTCAAGATGAGACTTAGTCTCATTTAGATTATGAGCAAGTTGATGATTGATCTCCATGAGTTTTTCTAAATTGACTTTGCTGTTTTCGCAATCAATTGACATATTTTCGTAATTATTCTTCAGCAAGTCATTTTCTTCTTTCAGCTCTAAGTTAGAAATTTCAAGCTGTATGTTTTCTCCTTTCAATATCTCATGGGCCGCTTGAATGTTATTAAATTCATTCAGCATATTTTCAAAGGTATGAGATGCATTTATAGGAATAGTTGAGGTAGAGCTTACCTCATCATCATCGCCGTCTTCATTTTCTTCTTTAACTTCGGCCATAGAGCACACATAGGCTCTATCCTCAAGCTCATCATCAGACGAGTCACTATCAGTGACCATCTGAAGACATTCTTCGGTCTTTGTTGATGCGGGCGGAGCTTTTGATTCTCCAATGAAGGCTTTGAGTTTGTTCTTCATCCTGTTTCCCAGTCATCGAACTCGTTAATGTGAAACATAGATATCTTATTAGACATAAAGGTATCCATATTTGAAGATGGGAATTACAAAGACTGTTTTCGAAAATAAGTATTTTTAAGGATCTGATTCAGTTAAAAATGCGACTGATTCTTTTTAGAATCAACCGCTCCGATACCAATTGTTGGTCCCTTCCAAGTATACTGGATGCAGTTTTGAAAAGTATGTTTTAAACCACAAACTGTATTGATTTTCTAATTTGGAGTGCGTAGCGGAAGTCTTAAAATAGTAGATATGCTGTCGATACAGCAACTCGGTCTATTCTCCTGTTAGCTTGGTGCATACAGGGTTTTGCAGTGTATACTTGTATAAATCACAGTTATGAAAACAGTAACGGCGAAAGGTAAATAACACAGTATTTAAGTGGTTTGAGGTAAACCCCTCTACGTCCACTGGTCCTCCACACAGGAGTAAAATGTTTATTATAAATACTGCGTACACAACTATGTATTTATAATCAAACCTATCCTTGTATCGTTCACACAGATTGATACAAAGAATGTCGCTTTCAACCGTTCACACAGATTGGTTAAAGCTTCCTTTTTGACTAGATTCTTCACACACAGTTCCAAATCTTCGTCCTTATTCGTCCCACACAGGTCAGAATAACTTTGTTGAGTTCACACAGAGCTCAGTTTTTACACAATGGTAAAATGTAGGTGACCAGGTAAGAACAACAGCTTTGAATATGAAGTTCTTGAGCTGATGATGGCTGTTCTTGATGTTGAGCACTGTATATCTCTTTTGATCTTAATTTGCAGAAAACTTCTGGAGATATGTTTTGCTCTGATGTATATAATAATAGCTTCTTCACTTGATAACTGATTTTGTTATTTGATCTTCAAACTCTGGGGATATATATAGTCTTCTGAATAATATATCCGTTGAGATAGATCCATTGGGCAAGATTCCGTGATAACTTGAATAGACTAGGATCCGGATATTGCGGGATTTGAAGATCTCTGACAGCTTCAGTATTTAAATACTTTATCCTTTCAGTATTTAAATACTTCTTTATCAAACGGTACTTGACTTTAGTGAATACTAAAGATTCCTTTTCAAACGGTCTTCAGTCCTGTTTCGATGTGACTGCTGTATCCACTTGTGCTGTAGGCATATTGGAGTAGTCCAACGCTGTATGGAAGGGTGCTGTATTGAGGTTTCGAGACAGCTTCCATACTTGGTGTTTAACTAAGACTTTGTTGTTGTATCTTGGTGGCGCGAGAACTTGCTGTATGCTGGCGCTATGAGAAGGTCTTCGATACAGGATTGCAACTTCAACCGGCTTTCGATACAGGGCTTGTTGTATCAAGCTTTTGTTGTTTGGCAATTATCAAAACAATATTATTTTTCCCAACACCAGGAGTCGTCGCTTGGCGGATAGCGTACGTTATGAGGAGTGGACTCGTTTGTCTTCTAGCCCGCCGAAAGTAGCTCAATCCGTGTCAAAAGGAAGATTCTGGTCGGGAGATCAACTCAACCGTTACGTACGTAACCGAGTTACATTAACGTACGTAATACTTCAAATTTAGCGTACGTTATGCATATACTATAACGTGCGTTAGACATTCAATCCCTTAGCCACATATCACATTTTAACCACCTCGGGGTGACCATCCTTCCCACTCGTCAACAATTATTGGGGAACAAGACGTTGGCCACCGTCATATTCACATCGACGATTGTCCAACGGCGTAAAGGCGTGTCACCTCCGTTTCATCCACATCGCACCATTGTCTAACATTTAATGAAATAAATAAATAAAGAAAAACAACATCACATTACAAGAAATCACACAGTACAAGGTAATTAAGTATGAAATACCGGTGGTATTACACGAGCGGTATTGTTTATTTAGCCTGGTGGATCCCACGTAGGGGTCCATGGCGCTGTAATATACCTTAAATATCTTGGGGGTGTTACAAATATTAGGTCATTCGTTCCAATTTAAAACACTATTCTGCGGTCCTATGCCATAATTTACTTGGTTGTAAGCAGGAAAATTTTCCACTTTGGTATGTCTTATATATTTGTCCTTGTATTTATAGTTCGTGAACTGGATGTTCCCGGAGAAATATATGAAAGGAAAACATTTCCATTTGAATTTTCAACTGTGGAGATGCCGTATGAGACATAAAATGGAGTAAATGTGCGGCTTAGGTGAGCTACTCTTTTATCTGTAATTGTTCCATACAGTATTGCATTTTCTGTTCATGTACTTGCGAGGTGAATTATGTGCCTACCATTTTACTAAAGGATGGAGGAATCAGATTAGGCTGAACTTGGACGAGAGAAAGCCACCTGTCACAATAGGATTTAGTTACTGAAATGTTGCAAAATCCCATAATTTGTCTCTTTTGGGCTGATTTCTTCATTGTGATTTGGAAAAAAAAAAACTTGTTCTACTTCCGTATTTTCTCTTGGGTTTCCTGGCATGAGGTTGGGGGACGAGTGTCGGACTGAAACTATAGCATACTAAATCTCTCTGCATGTATTCCAGGTTAAATTTTTAACTGATGCATCATTCTGTTGTGAGGTTTGTGGTTGTTTCTGTATATTTAATATCTTCTGCCTTCTCTTAGTTTATTGGGGCTGTCTGCAATCAAATTCATATGAGGTTTGCTTTTTCAAAGCTTACAATTTCTTACTGCAATACATAGATTTAGATTTACTGAATAGAATAGAACTATACAATCTTGTTTGCATTTTATACGTATTATGGCATAATATTGTGATGCATTGTCTTTCTATTATCAGATTTTAAAAATCAGCCAACCTCATCAAACGTTTGTTCTTGGTTCAGGTATGTCCTAAAAGTGACAATAAGTGGGGGTTATGCTGGCAGCATTACCGAATATCAAGACTACATGGTAAAACACGAACTTCTCATTCAAAATATAAGAACGTGAACTTCGTCAATTAGTACCGAATTCCTTGCTATTAACTTAGAGTTACGTATATATTAGTCGATCTTTCAAACCAATGATTCTCAGTGATATCTGAACTTTAATTCTCGAGTTAATACTAAAATGCACTGACCTTTATGGTAATTTGGACATTTTTTAATCAGTAAGTGGTATAAGCAATTCACAGTTTCCATATTTGCTTGATGTGTACTCTATGTGTGCGTAGGGGACTGTGCTAATTGTAACACCCTGTAACACCCCCAAGACGTTCAATGCATATTACAGCGCCGTGGACCCAACCCTTTGAGTCCACAAGGCTAACACACATCTCGACCACCCGAGACCAATGACAAATACTACGCAATAAATACACCGTTACTTAATAAAGACAAATGACAATTAACAATTTGTTCCAAACAACTTTAACCCAACAATCGTACACCTTCCCAAACTGGTTCCAAAACAATACAATCAAAACGAAGAAAAGTACTCGAGTACTGAAGCAAATGATACAATCAATTTAAAACTCAATGATAGGAAATGACTCAGTCGACTAACTGAACAGTGTCACTCTTGCCCATCATTCTCATACTGACCGCGTGCTCGCTCGTCCCTTGGTCCTGTACCTGAAATATAAAAGTATTTCCCCCATTTAAGGTGTTAGCGCCAACTGCTAGTGTAAGTACAATATCATTTGAACTACCATTCTATACACATGATATATGCGCCAAAAACATTTTCTAAAAACATTTATATTCTGGAATATTAAGGTGCACATGCACAAAAACATAGTTCTCCAACAAAACATTTCAAAAGTTAACCGCTGATACGAGACTCACGGACACCGCACCCCTTAGAGGCCCCGTCGGACCATCCCTGGGTAGTTAACCCTAGTTCATGATACGCACACACATGGCACTACGTATCCCCAGGGGGCCCGTCGGACCATCCCTGGGCGAACATACGCATTCACATCCACACATACACGCAAAGCCATAAATCAATGCTATAATACGTAAACAAATGTAATGTACTTGCCTTTGAGACATTGTCATCGAAACGGGAGATCTACGATGACTAGAAATGACCCAGAATGACAACGTCCATTCCTAGACGAAAGGTTAACACGAATCAGTCCTAAACGACACCAATAATCGAGTGAAAAATAGCCCACAACCCCAACTACACCTCACAACCACACACACAGTTCGAATCATTAGCGAAACCGAATAGGGAGACACTCTTAAACATTAATCGACGTAGAATACTAATATATCAACGGACAATTCGTACACAATTGGACAAATCCCGAAAAAAACCCAAAATTACAAAGGTTAGGGTTCTAGCCAATTACCTTGGATTTGGGCGGAGAGAGATGGATTAAGATGATGATAACTTCGTTTGGAGTACAATAATTGATCTACTATGGAACTCCATGGATTTATCTTCAAGAATCGCTCCAAAACGCTCAAGGAAACTTAAATCGCCGACAAAGGGAGAAGGAGAAGGAAAATGACGCGTCTGAGGGCAACTCAGGTATTTAAATACCTGACAGTAGTTAATGTACGTTAACATGGGAAGTTAATGTACATTAGGGCCTTAACGTACGTAACACCCCTTTCTTAACGTACATAAGGACTCGGCAGAATTTTCTGCCCAAATCACTGAAGACAATAACATACGTTAGGACTAAGCGTTAACGTATGTTAATAGTATATGCATAACGTAGGTAACACCTGTACCTTAACGTACGTAAGTACTCGGCAGAATTTTCTGCCCAAATTGCTGAAGACGTTAACGTATGTTATGACTAAGAGTTAATGTACGTTAACAGTGTACGCATAGCGTACATAAGATAACATGCATAATGTACGTTATGCATGCAGCAGTTCAGCACTGCTAAGTGCAGTCCACTGTCCAAGAAAGCACGAAATTGAAAAGCGACAAAAGATCGAATCCGAAGACACAATTACGAAGTATTCGCGACGACGAACCTAAGACCTAAAAGAAAACACTATTCCGACCACCCGAAGGCTCGGAATACGACAATGGAAATAATTTCCCTAAACTTTTAGGAAATTACAAAATGGCCCAAACGTCCGAAAATCACGACACGATATCGAAATGCTGAACCGAAGTCCACAACATGAATAATTATACTTTATGGACTTGAAGGAACAAAGAAACAATATATTCGAATGAGCTTTATGAGAATACATGCGACGAACATCATAACATAAAGCAAAATACGTAAAAACACCTCGAAACTCGTCTAAATGGAAAAACACCAAGAACAAAATTGTTTCAAAATGTCGAAATAGTTACAAGCGAGTCGCTAAATATAGACACACACCAAAAATAGAAACTGCTAAAGATAAAAAGTACGAATATACATTCTCACCCTCTAAAAGGAAGTCTCGTCCCGAAACTTAAGGATCGAAAAGCTCGAGGTATTTCGCACGCATATTCTCCTCCAATTCCCATGTCGCTTCCTCCACACCATGTTTCGACCATTGAACCTTAACCAAAGGGATGGTTTTGTGCCTTAACTATTTATCCCGACGTTCCAAAATCCTCACTGTCCTCTCCTCAAACGTGACATCCTTCTCGATTTCTACTTCGCCAAAATCGATAATGTGACCAAGGTCCGGAACGTACTTCTGCAACTGAGAAACGTGGAAAACACTATGAACGTGGCTCAAAGATGGGGGTAACGCCAAACGGTAAGCCAACTCACCAACTCTTTCTAATATCTCAAAAGGTCCAATATATCTTGGACTAAGCTTCCCCTTTTCCCCAAAACGGAGAACTCCTTTCGATGGAGATACCTTTAACAAAACGTGATCTCCTACCTCGAATTCTAAGGGTCGACGCCTAACATCCGCGTAGGACTTCTGTTGACTCTGGGCAGTCAACAATCTTTCTCGAATCAACTCGACTTTCCTTTTGTTCTCCAGCACATGATCTGGCTCAGTGCCAACTAATTCAGACGGCTCGTTCCAGCATATCGGTGATCTACAATGTTGACCGTAAAGCACCTCATATAGTGCCATCTTGATCGAGGCATGCCAGCTATTATTGTAAGTGAACTCGATCAAATCCAAGTGTTCTTCCTAGTCGTTAATATAATCTAACGCATACGTACGTAACATATCCTCGAATGTCTAAATGGTATGCTCGGATTGTCCATCGGTCTGAGGGTGGAAGGAAGTGCTCAAACACAAACGTGTTCCCAACGCCCTATGTACTGCCTTACAGAAATGTGATACAGCCCGGCCATCCCTGTCTAAAATAATAGTTTTCGGCGTACCATGAAGCCTCACGATCTGCGCAATAAATATACGAGCCAAATTTTCTGGACCCCAAGCGTCTTTGATGCCCAAAAAATGTGCTCACTTGGTTAGTCGATCCACGATCACCCATACCATGTTCATTCCCATCTTCGTCCTCGACAAATTCGTGACAAGATCCACAGAGACGTCCTCCCATTTCCATTCCGGAACGGGAAGTGGTTTCAACAACCCGGCTGGTCGCTAATGTTCGATTTTGACTTACTGGCAAGTCAAACACTTAGCTACAACCTGCACTACCTCATTCTTCATGTCATTCCACCAAAAGTTCTTCCTTAAATCCTTATACATTTTACTCGAGCCCGGATGAACTGAGTAAGGTGATACATGAGCCTCTTGCATAATGCTCTGCCTCAATTCCAAGTCATTCGGTACACACAACCGACCTTGGAATCTCAGCACACCATCCTCATGAATCACAAATCCCGGGGCTTTCCCTTTAGCTACATTCTCGCGGAGCTGGATAAACATTGGATCCTCTAACTGTCTCGATTTGATGTCGTCGACCAACGACGAAGAAATCTCAAGAGTGCACAACTATCCCCTCCTCCCCGGTAACACAACCTCGATCCCCAACTCCATCATCTCTCGCTAGAGCTCTAGATAAACCGTGAGTAACTCAAGTGTTCGAAGCCATACCAATTTCCGACTCAAGGCATCTGCCACCACATTTGCCTTGCCCGGGAGATAAAGGATTTCGAGGTCGTAATCCTTGATCAGTTCTAGACACCTCCTCTGTCTCATGTTCAATTCCTTCTGAGTGAATATGTACTTCAAGCTCTTGTGATCGGTGAAAATATAACAAGAAGAGCCACACAGATAGTGACACCAAATCTTCAACGCAAACACGACCGCGGTCAACTCTAGATCGTGTGTAGGGTAATTTAACTCATACGGTTTCAACTGACGAGAAGCATATGCAATCGTCTATCCATGCTGCATGAGTATACATCCGAGTCCTTGGCCCGAGGCATCGCAATAAACTGAAAAGCCCTCATTACCGCATTGTAAGGATAAGACGGGAGCGGTAGTCAACCGCTTCTTCAATTCTTCAAAACTCTCCTGCCTCTAATCTGAACACACAAATCTCTCCGGCTTCTACAACAACTGGGTAAGCGGTCGAACAAGCTTAGAGAACCCTTCAACTGTAACACCCCCGGTTCAGCCCGGGAATATTACACGTCGTGGATTCCGCACCGGAACCCACCAGGCTAAAAACTATTTACAAAACCATTTCAAAATACGCCAAAAGTCTGATGACGGTAGTATTCTCCAAAACCACAAATCAATTGTCAAACCGTCATAAAACGTTCAAGGCCAAAATGCCAAAACTCGATTTAGGGAATCAGTTTTAGGAATAAAACTCAGTTTGTAAAATACCGGAAGTCATTTTGAAATAACTCATGCAATGGATAAAATACAGTTCGAAAATATATTTTACATCAAGAATAATTAAACAGTCAATACACGATTCCCCACTATATGCCATAGCCAGTATCATCCAGGATCCTCGTCTCTTCACGACCGCTCTATCAAATCTTCAATCCCTGAAAAAAATAAGTCCCACAACGGGGTCAGCCATAATGTCCGACAAATAACCACAAATACATAACCATAAATCATATGTCATGCATCGTGAGAATGATAACCACAAACTATAACCTTACCACTTTTGGAAATCCAACGATCCTCTTCAGAATCACAATATCACGATAATACCATATAAATTCCCAATATCACAACAATATCGAATAATACCTCAATACCGATACTATCTCATACATAATCCTCTATGTACGATTACCATAAAAACATACCTCGGTCCAGATTTCTTCCAGATGCATACCATAACCGTGAACATCCATAATCTCATCAAGACCAACTATAAACTACGATCTTCACAAGAATATCCAAGTATCTCAACAATCATCAACTGTATACTCTAATCCTTATAGAACATTACTGAACATTCGTCAATATGCAATACAACACAAAATACTTATGAAATATAAATGGAATTACTTATCGACACATTACAACCAAACAAGTAAGCACTTGCCTTTATTAACACGGTGCGAAGAAATCGACAAAAGAAAAGAGTCCCGATCCAACCTCCTTCAAAAGTTCGTTCCTAAATCACAACGATATCAATTCAATCACAATCCTACGAAAACGTATAGAACTTCTCAAGTTCTACCCATTGAAGCGATTTATCGGACACTTTGAGGGCATAGTCCAATTTAATCGATTAACGGAGGAATTCTCGAATTTGCTCCACAAAACTTCAAAAATAATGAATGATTCCGAGAATACAAAGAAATTCTATCAACAATTTGAGTTAAAACGAATGAAATCGGCCAAAACATCATGAAACCCCAAAAATCCCCAAAACCAAGGGTTCAAGTGTTCTTACCTTCGATCCGGACGAAACGAGGCGAAAGATGATGTTAGACATGAATCAAACTTCCAAAAAATGATATTCTATGATGATCCCATTCAAAACCCTCGATTTCTGTCGAAGGATCGCGAAAAACGAAGAAAATTGTGGAAATGACCGAGTGACCCGGTGCTCTGGCCTTAAATAGCCGATCCCTGTCGGGCACTTATGGCCGTAACCGGCCATGGCTTACGGCCGTAACCGGCCTTCTCAACCCTTTTGCCCAATTTGGCCGACATTTTTACGGCCGTTATCGGCATCCCCTTTACATATGTAATCGGTCTTACGGCCGTACCCGGCCACAACCTAACAGCCGTTATCGGCCAGTCCTTACGAGTCACTGTCGGCCGTAACCGGCCATCCCAACGAGTCATTGCCGACCGTAACCGAATATCCCAACGAGTCACTGCCGGAACACGTGCGGCACTGGCAGGTCCTTACGGCCGCAACTCGGCCAGCTGCCTTATCCGAAATGTCCATCTCTGTTCGGCCGTAACTTTAACAATCCGATTCATTTGTTCGACATCCCGTTTTCACAACACATCGATTTATGATTCAAAACAATACGAGCACAAAACACGAAATCCAATATCAACACGAACAATAACCCGGCACCAAACGACAACTACTTCGGGTCGACCGAAAATAAAAACCTCGGGTATTACACTCTACCCCCCTTAAAAATAAGTTTCGTCCTCGAAACTTGCAATTACCAAAAATAAAACCTCGGGTATTACACTCTACCCCCCTTAAAAATAAGTTTCGTCCTCGAAACTTGAAATCTTCTTATAGACGACAATTCAATAAAAAAAATCCAACAATATCAAGAGTAACCAATCATTCCCGAACAATCCAAACAATATACTTACATGTCCGTGAAGACGATGATCTCCTGTGATACTAGCATCCATTTCGAAAATCACAATAAAACAGAATACAAATACCAACAATTTGGTAATTTTTCACAATTACTCACACATTTTACAAACGGTTGATCTCCGCCAAGATCACATTTTAGTTTAGAGCACTGTTGAGTTCTATGTGGAATTTGTGACGCTGTGTCCTCCTCACCTACAACTCATGAGCCGCTCCTTGACACATGCCCGTATCACCGGCGTTCTACTCCACATCGAAAGCCGCACATTGCACGTGCCTCGCACCAGCGTTCACTTCCCGATTGGAGCCGCCCATTGCACATGACTACGGCACCGGCGACACTCCCTGCCTCATCGGTCTCGGAAACACCAACAATTCCCAAACCCACACATCACTACGATAGTACTCAAAAATTACGCAGTTCCAAAACAATACAGTTCAAAATAGCCAGAAATACAGTTACACAAAAACCACGCCACTACCACATCGGTAGAGCCACATAACACACATGCCCGGTTCCGCAAAACCTTGAGATCCGCTCAGGGATATTACACGCCGTAGAACCTTTCCTCAAGGATCTACCAGGCTGGTAACAAAATCGAACAACTCAACAATGCCTTCAAGGCTAAAAAGACTGAGTAGACCGTTTTGGTCTTTCAATAAATACATACAACTCAATCTCAATACATGCCCACGCAGGGGTCAAAATACAACACACTCCCGAGCAACGGGGAAAATACTGCAGCAGAAATAAAGTACAACCAAACCAATACGACATCGTATGGATCCTCAAGTGATTAGTATCAATCATCTTTCATCATCCTTCGTGCTGACCCTGTGTTATGTTCCCCAAAACCTGAATGCAGTACAGACATCCACCCCCCGATTACTCGGGGGTTAGCAAAATCCCACTATTTTGCTAGTGCAAGTACATAATCATACGAAATGTAACGAGCAAATAGAAATTACGAATCGGGTACGACAATTAACTTCCAAAGCCTTCCCGAGAGGTTTTATTAATTAGAAAGAAATCAATGAAGTATTTGAAAATGAATTCCTCATCTCGGGAATTTTAAAAGTAGAAACCTTATTAGACCTCAAGTCCCTAGCTGAAAATAACCATTTCACGATGAATGGGTCTCGGCCCAAAATCACTTTCCATAAAACGACCTTTACCAAAACCGTTGGGATCTCGTCCCAAATCTCATCAAATCACAGTACCAAAGGACAATAGCAAAGTCCGTTTTCTAACATCAAAACTCCACAATTAAAAGATTTACACACTTGGTCAATGCATGCAATCATGAAAACATCGGTTGAAACACACATTTCCGGAAACCCCAATATCCCAAACACATTTATAAAATGCACCACAATTAACTATCGATCCACGTCTCTGTGGACCCCTACCGAGACCCCATCGGATCTAACCCTTAGTGGTTAAAAGCAAGCTTCGATCTATGTCTCTGTGGACCCCTACGGAGACCCCGTCGGATCTCACCCACAGTGATCATACACATACACACGTTACTCATGCAATACTAATATGCTAAGAATGTAAGCTCATCAAGAATACTTAATAGAGATGGCCACTTACCCGACACCGTTATCATACTCAACACAATACCTCCATCATGAACGATCAATCATAACACAACGACACAATTAATACGGAATACATGATTCCACAACATTAAACCAGCGGGAATATCATTAAAGTCCCCAACGTTCAAAATAGTCAAATCAAAATCAATTCACACGAATCATACTCACGAGGGTAAAACAACCATCGTAAATCCAACATGTAAACTCTATTTGCAGGACACGAATCATATAAGAAAATACTTGCCTCGAAACCACGATCGAAACGAGATGATGAACGAGATGCGGACAATCGACAGAAGTGAGGAGACCCGAACCGTCTACGAACCCGTCGACTCCGTCGAACGACAACCCGCGACAATAAACTACAAACGACAACCACAACACTGAAAATGAATTCCAAAGTACGACCCAAAGCCACTGAATTAAAAGAACAAACGACGGAAGTTCAAGAGTTTTCCCAAAAACGGCCAAGAACACGAATCGACCCGACAAAAACATCAAAATGGAATTCCAACTCGTGGGTTATGATCAACACGAATATATAACGACAATAGAACCAACAATCTCGGATCGAAATTACAAAATCGAGACAAACACAAAATATCTCAAGTAGGGTTCTAAAATATTACCTTGATTCGAAGAAGAAAGAAGGTTAGATGATGATTAACACGAAGGAGACCCACCGAGATGATTAATACCATCAAAGGCCGATGAAAGCGCGTCCAAATCCACCCCAAATCGCCAAAAACGCAGCAAGGAAGAAGGGAGGAAGGAAATGACCCGAAATCGGTCAACCCTCAAATATATATACCTACGCGAAGCTAACGTACGTAAGCCATATGCCTTAACGTACGTTAGTGATGTTACGTACGTAAGGAACAAGGCATTACGTACGTAAGAGTCATCCAGACTCAACTGTCCGAAACCTAAACAAGGTAACGTACGTAACGAATGTTATGTTACGTACGTAAGAGAGGCATCGATAGCGTACGCTACCGATGAAGAATAGCGTGCGCTAATCATCTGGCAGTACAGAATAGCTGCCATATGTCATATCCGGAAAGGATTGCGGAACGCGACGAACACGAATCACTATGGTCGAACAAGACAAGTAGTACAATAACAAAAACACGAGCTCAAGTTTAAAACAAACACACGATCTCGACACCCCAGAGGTAGGAAAAAGCGAGTACGAAAATAAGTACCCAAAACTTTGGTAAATTACAAAATGGCCCAAAATGTCCGAAAATCACGATACGTGATCGAATAACCAAACTGAAGTTCACAACATGTCTAACAACGCTAAATGAACTTACGAGGAACCCGAAACTACAGTTTCGAATGAGATTCGCAAGAATTGAACTCAAGCGCGGAAAGGTCGCTTAAGAACACGGAACTCAACAAAACGACACCGAAACGAACTCGGATGTCAAAAAGTGCAGAATTAAACGGCCACAAGCAAGTCGTCAAAACATACTCCCGTCAAAATAAAAAATTATCGGAAATCGAAATTGCGGATATTACATACTGCCCTCCTTAAAAGAAGTTTCGTCCCGAAACTTAAAATGAGTAGGGAGGAGCAACATCACACCAGGAACATCTCAACGAAATTCACAAGAATGCATAGCTTATGCCCATCGCCGAGACGCTAGAAGAACGCAAAGGAACATACGGGGTGGAAACACGCTCAACGACAACCATCACAGTGCCACAAGCAGGGCATAACACAATCCTCAAGTGCCAAGCATCGCCTAACTGATAACACCATCAAGTCAATTATCCGGACCATCAAGAGACAAAAGGCACCTATTACAACAGAACACGCACAGTCGAAGAAAAATAGAAATGAAACATACAACGATCCGCAAGGGTAACCACGGAGAACTCCGACCACGCCAAAATTCTCGAAACCACACCAGGCATCTCCGTGTCCCTTCGAAGCAGAGACGCAAACTCGATCCTCTAACCTCTCAGCTACCATCTCGCAGTGCACGGCTCCGTGACCCACCTGGCCACACTCGGAACAGCTGACTAATGGGGAACGATAATTCTCCGCGGTACGAGATCAGGCAAGAATAGTCAGACAACCACGATCGAACAATAATGATCGAACAACAACGATCGAACAACAACGATAAAAAAACAATGATCGAGTAACAATGATCGAACAACAACGATCGAAAAACAATGATCGAGCAACAATGATCGAACAACAATGATCGAATAACAACGATCGAACAAAAAATGATCGAACAACAACGATCGAACAATAATGATCGAACAACAACGATCGAAAAACAATGATCGGGTAACAACAATCGAACAACAATGATCGAACAACAACGATCGAAAAACAATGATCGAATGACAAAGTTCGAACAACGACTCCGAAGTTCACACTTCAACTCAAAGTATTAAAAGAACTTGTAGAAACTAAAAGACATTAATTTCGAACAAGGTTCACAAGAATCGAACCGAGCGTGGAAAAATCACAACGATAAACAGATTGATCCGAAACAAGGTCACAGCCTGTTCGAACGATGACCACCGAGATACCGAACAAGTTCAGAAAGTACCAACGAACACGAGCGATTCGATAGAATCGAGAAAGAGAAAGTGCATAAGTCAAAAATAATACGGGTATTACATCCAACCTCTTATAAAAGAAGTGTCGTCCCCGAAACTCACAACAACGAAAGTAATGTGACAACACAACAAGCAACCGACAAAAACATCTTTCAGAGGCCTCACAAGTCGATCCTAATATCTGCACTGAGGTTAATACCTCGGAAGACTCGATAACCAACTTGCCCAAAACTGGATTCTGTGTCTCTCGAGTCCACAATTGTAATCTGCTACTGATGGGGGAGGGCAATTTGCACGTACATTGTAACGCCCTGGCTTTCTAAAATAAAAAGCACGTTACACAGCTGAATTTGTCCTTAATTTTTTTTATATATAAATTCAGAGTATTTGCGGAAGCGTTTTAGTAAGTATATCTTCAATAAAAGTCATTTATTCAAACATCAGTACAGTTTTACAAAAACATGGGAAATCAAATATTCGGACATAGTCCGTTGAAATTATATTCGTTGAAGAACATCAAGTGTTTCATAAAAATAATAACAATTACGGTGGCAACATCTGTTATTATTTAGAATTCATCGTGTTGGGAGTTTGTATTCATCTTCTGCTTGTCCCGTTCGTCAATTCCTTAGCCTGAAAGACAAACGACGAGGTGTGAGTACGCGAGCATACTCACTGAAATTAAACCCTTGTAAATCGTCAAAATCATGTTGTGCAATGCACATAAAACATTCTTATCCGTGTGAGACTCATCTCGGATTTCTTTCATTCTTTCAACCCCTCTCGGGTCGTCATGTTACACGACACAACAATGACCGTAACATATTAAAACAGTATAACCTCACCTCATTTGCTGAAATCTTGAAATGTCTTCCTTTGAATTTGGCTCGGTTGTCCTTATTCGATCCCGGATACACTGCCCCTAGCACTTGAAAATGCTTTTTCATATTTCCGGCCATAAATTCTTGATGTAAAATCTGAAATCTCTATGAGGACTTTTATCAAACACCTTTAAAAATGGTCAGGTTTGAGCTTTCTGTTTGATCGGGCTTTTTGAGGGCCTTTAAATTTTTGGAAGGGAAATATGTTACGGGCGTTCTACAGTAGAGGTCCAGAGCTTTCATATGATATAAGATAGTATAAAAATACGTCCAGGAACATGTATAAATAGGGGCTCAAAGTCAGTTGAAAATCAATACTTATCCGAACAGCTGGAAGCCTTATCCGGACAGCTGGCCGAGAAGCTTCTGTCGGTCGTGACCGGCCTTATCCGGACAGCTGGCCGAGAAGCTCCTGTCGGTCGTGACCGACCTTATCCGGACAGCTGGCCGAGAAGCTTCTGTCGGTCGTGACCGACCTTATCCAGATAGTTGGCCGAGAACCTTCTGTTGGTCGTGACCGGCAGCTGTCGGTAGGCATGTCCGGCGGTGACCGGCAGATATCCGTCAACTTAGCTCGGCCGGTTCGACCCCTTCCCAGTGTCCAAATTCGATTTTCTGACTTGTTCCGGACTCGTCGGAGTTAAATCTTCGATATGCTTAGAACGGATGTTCGATAATAATAATAAAATAATTTAATATTGTTTTTGCAATATATGTGTTCTATGATGAAAATTTTATCGTATCAAAATCGTCGTAACTTTTCGAAATCAGTTTCATAAATTCTAAAAATGATCCTTAGAATTTATTTTGAAATCTTTTCTTTTTAAATATTTCATTTTATGCTAGGAACGTATCGGTCCAAGTATCGGACAACCTGTAAATATTAAAAAATCAATATCCATGATCGTTAGCCAAATAAATAGCATTTAAATAAGTATTGGGGCGTTACAATCCTCCCCCCTTTAAAAATTTTGTCCTCAAAATTGAGCTTCGTGAAGAACTTTGAAAATCTATATCAAATTTTGTATGAGTATTTTCATCAATAATTTTAAAAATATTGTGTCAGCAAAAATCACTTTGAAACCTTTCTTTGAAATCATATTTTGTCCCTTTCGGACAACATTTAAACTTTCACATATCCTTTCAAATCTTTTGCCGACACAATCATTCTATACTCATACCATAATTTTTAAGTTTTCATAAAAGAGTGAATACTTGAAAACGTTACCTCGGAGTCGACGTTGGGCAGCAGTGATGAACCACATATTTGTTGGGATTCGGTGCCTAAAACGAAAGCCCAGCGGAAGCGGTAAAATGAAAATTAATTCGATCCGAATCCCTACGAGGATCGATCGAGCTACGTATATACGAATATATAAACTAAAAACAAGAGTTGTAAGAAACTCACCCTTGAAGTCTGTTGATTAAATGGTATCCTTCTCTTGAGCTATTCCCCAAGCTTTACTTGAATTCTCTATGATCCGAAGCACTCCAAGCACTTGAACGATCCAACGCTGAAAGCACCGCGTCTCTATTTGCCACGCGCCGGAGAAACGAACGGAATGACAATACCCGATTAACCTCTAAGGTTGCGGCTAGAATCAAGTGATGAAGCTTTGTTATTATTGCACTCTAAGTGTATAATATATATCTCTCAATGTATCTTAAATTTTCTCCAAGAAAACTCAAGAACAAGATGAAGAACAAGATGATGACAATTGAGAAAACTATTTTCTCTCTCTCACACTTACTCAACTCACGTATGGAATGGGTGAGGAGAAGTTGAGAGTTGTCTTCCTTTATTCTACTTAATATCTCTTCCACAATCAAGACCAAATCACCTATATAGATAAATAATATGATCTTGTCCCTTTGAATCACATAAGTCATCCACCAACATGTGGAGACAATGACTAAAGGAAAGGGGGAGGAAAAAGGGGCGGCCTTCTAGAAGGAGCTGGACGAGTTTGGTCCCTTTCGGACTCCCGTGAGTCCAAACAGATAAACTCTAATTCAGTCCCGATGTATCTATATCGATTAATTAATCCAATTAATTAATCATATCAAATACATAATGACATAATTAATTTCTCCAAGAAATAATTATATTCATGAATTAAATTAATCACCCGGTAATTTATTTAATTAATTAGTCCGTAAATTAAGTTATCCAATAAATCAATTTAGACATCCAATGTCCCAAATTAGATATCCAATATCTAATATTCATAATGAGAGATTAAGCTCGATTCATTCCGTCGTCAATCCTATTGCGCGACTCGGTAGGTTCGTCTCAGTCAGCAATGGGAGGAACCAAAGAGTAGTAGCACCACCTAGCCAGCCTGGCGGCCTACACTGTACCCCAACTGAGAACGAATGATTGGGATCATTCAAGAACCATTATGTCGTGAATACCAGTATACGTATAAGCCCTTCTTTCAAATGTCCCGATCAAGTTATAGGGTCACAGTTGTAATATCCAGAATTTCTACAACCGTGGTTTAATATTATTTTATCCGAGTTATGTTGTACAGCGTGGAATCTGTACAGTATGGATAAAATAAATGAAGGACTAAGACATCTGTATTAGTATTATTACCGCACTTGGTTGACATTTGTATTGGAAGACATTGTGTGTCGGGCTTATCGTATGAGAATGTTGTTGGAAGATGTATATGTATTCAGTATGTTGTATGTTCGTATTCTGCATATTGAGACGTTGGACAAGAGTAGCTGAAAATGGCTAAATATAGCCTTGTTAGCGCAGGCTAATACTCATGTATAGCGCACGCTATCATGCAGGTATAGTGCACGCTACGGGCATATGTTAGTGTACGCTAGTGCAGAACAACTCAGAGGGAATCTGCGCGTGGACTCGGCCACTTTCGGTGCATGTGCCGATGAGTCAATAGATGTTGTAATGTAGTACTAACGCACGTTAAAACCTAAGGACAAGCGCACGTTAATTGCAGATCGAACAAAAAGGAATCTTATCCTCGTCAGTGCTTTCGACATGTGGGGACACGGGGGTAGTTGCGGACTGTAGCAAGTCAGCTACGATTAGCGCACGCTAAGGTCTAAGAAATTGCGTGCGCTAGATAGTGTAATTTACGTACGTTATTGCATGGGCATTACGTACGTAAGCTGATGTGCGAAGCAAAACAGTCACTTCTGGACCACGATAGCACACGCTACTAAGGGAAAAGTAGTGCACGCTAATAACAGTCAGTATATATATGGTTGCAGATGTGAATTATGTTCATTCGGCCATTCCTTCCTTTATTTCGAGAGAGAGAGTTTTTAGAGAGAAGTTTGAGGTTCCAAACACTGAGAGATGATGATCTTTAACAAGATTAAGCTGAGGAACATGGATTAAAGTCTTGTTCTTGAAGTTATTGATGATTCTTAGAATGAAGTTGATTGTTCTCCTTCATGGTTCGTCTATACAAGGTAATCACTCTTCACATTTGGATTTTGTTTTGGAATGAAGATTGATATTCATGAGTTAATGATTATCATATAAACAAGTTGACAAGCATGATTATGAGATGGATTACCGGAGTATGATGATATTAATATGATTCGTGTGATTTGAATCATGAAGTTCGTTTTCTTAAGATAAGTTGGTTAATCCTTCTTCTCCTTTGCGGATGTTGATGTCATTGTTGATGATTACTCTCTGTAAGGATAGATTATGGAAGTGTTGTTACGTTCTTAATGTTTCATGATGTTGATATTGAGGAAGATGATATATGAATATAGGACTTGGATTATAAGTTGAATGATTGTTTGTATGTTAAAGGATATCGGATTTCGTTGTTTTGATAGCTTCGAACATGGTTCAGAATCACTTACTTTTCTTGATAATCACAATATGTTGATCGGTATCCGAAATACATGCAACTGCATGTCATTAGCGCACGCTAAGCCTACTGGCTAGCGCACGCTAACGGGAGCAACTTAGCACACGCTACGTTAAGTAGTTAATGTGCGCTAAGTCAACAGGCAGGGTAGTATATTCTGTTTCGGTTATGAATTCGTGATCGTTTAAGTTGGTTTGATCAGACTTGTGGTTAACCGAGATATTGTTGAGCTGTTGCGTTTGAGAATTGGTTTTATCGATTGTTGATTGTTATCGAACTTGTTGTTTATCGAATTACTGTAATAGGTTGAGAATATTGATTGGTTATTATAACCGTGTGTTTCGGTCGAGTTCGAGGATGTTCGTGAATTGCTTTGGTTGGGACTGAGGAACTTGTAGATGACGGCAATGGATTTGGTAACAACTTTCTCGTCGTTGTATCGGTATCGAGGTAAGTTATTACTTGATCTGTTTATAATATTTAATGAATGGTTTTCGTTTCATTCGTTTAGAATTCGTATAGCAATATTTATAATCGTAATCACAGGAGATTTGGGATTATAAATCGTATTTGAGTTTTGGGAATCTAAATCATAATGTATTTGATTTACTTTTGTTATTGGTACACTTGTATATCGAGGATATATTGTGATAAAGACGAAGATATGAATTATCTGCAATCCGTGATACTTTGGACCGTCGAGTATTGAGGATAATGGTTCGTGATGGTTTAGACATGGAGAAGCTCTCGAAGGACTCGGGGCAAGTACTCTAATCATTTTTATTATTTGTGTCGATTGTGTCGTGATACATTCGTGTATCGTTGTTGTCATGCATTTGTGCATTGTTGTTGTCATGTATTGTGTACTGTTGTTTTGTGCAGTTGTGCATTGTTGTCATACGGAGGTTCGAAAGTATATGGCGGGCATTGGGTGTACTACTTGAGGGAATATCAAGACAGAGTGCTTGCTTATGAGATGGTGTCAGTTCCGGCTCCTACGGTTTCGAGTTTGAAGAAACTGAAATTTTCTGGTAGTTTTCGAGGCAGCGAATCGCGTAAACCTCAACCCTCTGTGCAATCTTCCGTTGGTTCTCCGCAACCCAGTGTAGGAGCGCCGAAAGTTTGTTTTAATTGTTGAATTCCTGGTCATATCAATTCCCATTGTTCATCGCGCCCTATCACTTGTTTCACGTGTGGAAAGCAGGGACACCGTGCGTCCTATTGTGAGAGAGCGAGTAGAATCCTTGCCAATCCGTCCCCTGTTTCATCCGGCACTATCTCAAGTCAGTCCACTACGAGTGTTGGACGCGGTAGAGGCAAGACCGAGCATAAGGATGCATCTAGCATTGGATCAGCCCCACCCTGATTGTATGAGATGAGGCGGACTGACGACATAGGGGCTGCAACTACGTCAGGTATTGTTTATATTCGTACGTACCCGATAGATGTATTATTCGATTATGGAGCTACTCATTCCTTTATATCATTGTCTTGTGTGAATCGTCTCGGTATTATTGGTCTCTCTGCATGTGAACCTTTTTTCGTTGGACTGCCGAGTGGGGAAAAGATAGTTGGGGATCGAGAGATTGTCAATTGTTCTGTAACCATTGGTGGTAAGATTGGCCATCTAACTTGATTGTGATAGATATGAAGGGAGAATATTTAATTCTAGGTGATAACTGGTTAGACAAGCCACCCCGGGTATCAATCAAATACACGTGTGGTCTTGTACCTAATTAGCCTCACGAAACTACGTCTCGTGTGCACGGTTCAATGCGGAATAATATCAACACATAACCATAGTGTGCCCAGCTAAAAATCCTACACAATAACCAATCGGAACGCAGATATGATTCCATATATGTCACGATGCAACATGACAACGAAACTCAAAGAATCACATATCCAATAAGGATTAAAAGACTCACCGAAGTGAACAACGACAATCTGACAATGAAAAGTCGACACGACTAATCAATAATCAAAACAACAATCTTGGGATCACAAACCCCAAAGGATAATCCATACGATCAACAATCTCAGACAACAGTTCTGGGATCAACATCCCTCAATGAGGCGATCAACACGACCATTAATACCAACAATAGTCCTGGGATCAACACCCCTCAACGAACAACCAATATGAATCTCAATACACGAAGCCTCAACGTATAACATATACAACAACTCAACATAATAATTATCTCATAACTGAACATAAATTACCTCAAAGCCGAAGATAATATCCTTTCCACGAACAACATCCCTGAATGAATACACAGTTATACGAATAATCTCAAATATGGTACCATCCATTCAATACCAATAAACCTTTATCCCGATACGTACGTCATCATGATAATTATCCTCGATATCTGATATTCTATATCCTGGACCAAAGACAACTCACGTCTTCCTTGAACACAATTAAATCATATACCTTATGATTTAATACAAACCAGAGCACGATATACAACTCATTATCTGACAACTTACATTTCTAACAACATTGCTATACGAATTATAAATTAAATGAAACAAAACCATTCATCAACTATTATAAACTGAACAAGTATAAACTTGCCTCGATACTGATACCACGAAGCTATTACCAGAATCCATTGCCTTCGTCTCCGAGCTCCTCAGCCCCGACCAAAAGCAACCTACGAACTCTCCAACCTTGACCGCAACACAACGGCCATAATCAACGCTCAATTATCGCGACCTAATGCAATAATCAAACGACAACACATCCGATAATAATCAATAACCGGTATAACCAACCAATCAAACTCAACGGTTCAACAATACCTCGATCATTTACAAAACCGAATAATACAACTCAAACAATTACGAACTTATATCAACAATACAAGCCGAAATCCGATAAATCATAATTATCAATCAATAACTGATCAATAACCCAACAGTTCCACAATATCTCGATTAAACACAGTCTTAAACAATCCAGTTCAAACCATCACGAATTCATAATCTCAACACGAAAATACTACACTGTCTGCCTACTTAGCGCGCGTTAAACGCATAACGTAGCGTGCGCTAAGTTGTTCCCGTTAGCGTGCGCTAGCCAGTAAGCTTAGCGTGCGCTAATGCTGTACAGTGGCATGCATTCCAAGCATCGACTAACACCTTGCGACTACGAATCTGGATGAAAAGGAAATCTTACTCCAAGATTAACAATAACTTTCCAGATCAAAACTCATCATCATGATCCATATCTTATCATACGAACTCAATCACTGCAATCAACATAATGTTTAGTTTCAATTATCTTATCCATGTTAATAATCAAACCAACATGTATCCTTCCTCTTTGATGAGATATATACCAAGAACACTAAAAGTACCATGATTCCATAATCACGTTCATGACAACCATCATAATCCGATATGCTAACATGTAATTAATCACCTAAGTCATATATATCCGTATATCATCTAAACATCAAATCCGAAATGAAGGGAGACATAAATCGATATATCTCCTGAACACCATTCAAAACCATACAAAACATATCAATATCCGCATACCAACAATAACATCAACGTTACCCAGGAAGCCATCTCGAAATCATACTTATCAACTCATTAATATGATAAGCATCAACTCAAGAACACCAATATTCAATCCCCAAAACGAAATCCAAAGTGAAGATTAATTACCTCTTTGAAGAAAAGGATGGATTATCAAGGTTGAATCCGTTCCCAATCATTTCCAAGCTCCAAATGTTCATAAGGACGCTCAACTCCATCATAATCCAGTATTTGGAACCTCAAGACTCTCTCTATGAACTCCATTCCAAGACTCATTAATAATTTCAAGAACAAAGCTTTGAATCCATGCTCTCCATCTTAATCTCGTTAAAGATCATCATCTCAGAGTGTTTTAGGAACTCAAGTACCTCCCAAAGCTCTCTCTATCGAGTGAAAGGAAAGAAATGGACGAAATGCTTCATAACACCCGTCTGTCCCCTTATATAGAATACATTACTAGCGCGCGCTACTGTCATAAAATAGCGTGCGTTATTGTCCTAGCGTGCGCTAACTGACTTTGTTAGCGTGCGCTATCGCAGCCCAGAGGCCACTGTCTTGCCTCGTACATGATCTTACGTACGTAATGCCCATGCATTAGCGTACGTAACTTACACTGTTTAGCGTACGTAAGTCCTTGCATTTAGCATGCGCTAATATCAGTTGACTTGCTACAGTCTACGCACCGCATGTGCCCCCACATGCCGATCTAACAAGGATAAGATTCCCTTTGACCGATCTACAATTAGCGTGCGCTAAGCCTCATGCTTTAGCGTGCGCTAATACTTCAGGACAACAACCGTTGACTTATCAGAACGTGCGCCGAAAGCAGCCGGGTCCACACGCAGATTCCTTCCGATCTGACTGCATTTAGCGTGCGCTACATTCTGCCTCTAGCGTGCGCTAACCATGAACGATAGCGTGCGCTATACTTGAACATTAGCGCGCGCTAATCAGGCTATACTTAGCCATTTTCCAATTCTCCTCGTCCGTCTCGACATACCAAAATACGAACATACTGCATACTGAATGCATGTACTGAATCCAATAACATCATCATACGATATACCCAATATCAAAAGTACGATAACCTGATACACGGTATCCTCAAAATAATTGTCGAACCACTACGACAGTTATACGAGTACAAATACAGCTGTCTCAGTTCTCAATTTATTTTATCCATACTGTATAGAAACCAAGCTATCCAGTATATCTTAGATAAAATAACGCGAAAAATTCATACTGAAAATTCGGGTATTACACTTGGGCTTCCCAATTGCCCTTCCAGTCAGGAGCACATGCCCTCAACATATCCTACTGAGTCTGGATAGTCCTCTCACACTGGCCATCGGTCTGAGGATGAAATGTCGTACTGAAATTCAACTGTGTACCCATCGCACGATGAACTGCTTTCCAGAAATGTGACATGAACCATCCCTTACGATATGGTACGATACTCTTGGGAGTACCATGCAACCTTACAATCTCTCGAATGAACAGCTGAGCCAATCTCTCGGGACCCCACATGTCCTTAATCTCTAAGAAGTTGGCTTATTAAGTCAGATGATCCACAATCACCCAAATTGTGTTCATACCTCGGCGACTTGTCGGAAAATTAGTGATAAAATCCATCGATATGTCCTCCCATTTCCATTATGGGATCGGTAGTGGTTTCAGCAACCCGCTGGCCGCTGATGCTCAATTTTAACCTATTGACAGGTTAAACATCTCGAAATAAACTCTGCAACTTCTCGTTTCATATTACTCCACCAGTAGTATTGCTTTAAATCCTTATACATCTTGCTAGACCTCGGGAGAATGGAGTCTGGGGTAGGATGACCCTCTCTTAGAATAGAGTTTTTCAACTCTCCATCGACCAATACACATAGTCGATTCTTAAAACGTATCAGTCCATCCTCGTGGATCACAACTCCAGGGGCTTTCCCTTGAGTTACTTAATTCCGAATCCGAGATAAGAACGGGTCTGTAACCTGCTTCGATATAATTATATCGTCAAGAGACGATGAAATATCAAATGTGCAAAGTTCTCCCTAAACACGCTGTAACCAGACTTCAATCCCCGGCCTCATAAATTCTAACTTTAATTCTCTTTGAAATGTCCAACGGGCAAGTATTTGATCCTGCAGTGTCTTACAGATCAGAAGACTTTATCTTAGAGAACTTCAAGTCAGAGAAGTTCAGATCAGAGAAGTTCAGAGCAGAGAACATCAGAGAACTTTACATCAGATAAGGTTAACTGCACTTCAGACAGCTTTGACCAAGTTATTTCAGACATGTTCTCAGTTCAGCCAAGATACTCCGTCCACGTCAGCAAGCATTGAAAAGTCATCAATCACGGAAAGTCGCATGTAAGACGTAGGAGACAAACTTGAAAGATTCCCGGAAAGCAAGGAATTAAATATTCATCAGGATCCACGCTCTGAAGACTTTATACTTATTCTAATCAATAATAACGGCGCTCAAACAAGAAAGCCTTTCAAACGGTCGAATTTGGAAAGGGAATCAAGCCTTGCAACGGATTGATAAGATAAACAAAGAAGTCCACTCTCCAACGGACGGATTTATTATAGTAGTGCAACGGCTATGAAGGAAGCTCAAGGATCGTACTATATATATCCGAAGATATGAATTGTGCAAAGTACGATGCGAAAAATATTTTCAAGCAAACAAAGCAATCAAAGCTAAAGGCAATCAATAGCATCATGAAATAGCAAAGCTTAAGCAGTCATATTCGAAAAAGCTCTTTAGTTGGAGAAGACCAAAACTCTTGTCTTTAAAGTTCGAGTTCGAGGTACTTATGTGAATGAGGTTTTTAGAAGTTTCGTGACTGAAAAGGCATCCATGGGTTCTTGATTGGAAGGTGATAGACAGCTCGAGAAGTTGTTGAGGAATCCACGGGTTTCAATCAGGAGGTGCTAGGCAGTGAAAGGAGTTGCAATGGCCACGGGTTTCCACTGGTTGGAAGCTGTTGTAACTAGGGAAAATTCATTGTAACGTTTATCACTGATTGACAGTTATAGTGAATATATCTCCAACTGATTTGGAGAGAAGTGGATTAGTAGAGGATTACCCCACATCTGAGACCACTATAAGTGCCTGCGTGTTTTTACTACATTAAACATCATATCTACCTGCTGCATACATATTAAACTATTCCATTGATTAGTTATCTGCAGAGAGCATTTAGTTATCTGTTATCTTCATAAGTGCCATGGTTTCTCTCTCATTTTCTGATTTGCTGGGTGATGTTTCGAGAGAAAACGGTAAGTTCCTGAGTGCTTTTCTGTTTTCTTTCATTCTTCGCCTGAAAACTCGATCCCGTTTGGTAATTTCTGGAAAATACTGTAAGTTCTTATCCCCACCTGACCTTGTATTCATGGAACTAAAACAAAACGGATTAGTGCACAACTGACAATTATTATGAATTTTCAGAACTGACACTGGGTGACCCAGTGTCAAAAATCTGCTCGTAATAATAAATAAAAAAACTGCTATTAAAGATTGCTAAAAAAAATGAATTGCTGTTCAGAAAAAAATACGAATGAAAATTCAACTCAAAAAAATAAAATTAATTTCACACCGATCCCCGACAATGGCGCCAAAATTTTGACCGTGCTGTCGAGACACGTCAAAATTAGATATTTATAAAAAGTCATTGACTCACTTATACTAAATAGTAGTATTGGCAAGTTAGGGTCGATCCCACGAGGAACGGGTGAATTAATCGAACTTATTGAGTTGAATATTTTTAAGAAACAAAATAGTAGTACTAAAGAAATAATAGTGCTAAAAATAATAATACTAGATATAATAAATAAGGGGGGGTTTTGGTTGGTTTAAAGTAAACAAGACAAAATAAAATAATAAGTAAGCAAAGAAAAATAGGAAGTAAAAATTAATAAGGAAAGCGATTGTGATTGATATCCAATTCTTAATTCCGTTATCCCCCGTTCTAATTTAATTTATGAATTAATGCAGCACTTTATCTTTCCTTAATTCCTAATGAACTCCTACTCTGAAGTCAACAACAAGCTCTGTTAACCCCAATCGTTTCTTAAGTTTATTTAATCAAAACAAGCTCTTTAATTAAACCTATCTAGATGAAGGATTCAAAACAAGCTCTTCAAATCTTGTTCGTTAGATGCATTAGGAACCAAAACGATGGAAATAGACAAGATATTGAGTTCACAAGCTCGACCCAAGGGATCTTGATTTTGTGTTACCCAACCGAATAAAATCAATTGTTGCTACTTGTGATTTTAGAATTATAACGATTACGTATTATAACCCTAAATCTAGCAATAGATATAAGAACCTCAATTAAGTTGATCAGGCCAATTAAAGTAAATTATATCATAAATAAATCTACTCAATAACACAAAGATAATTTAAAGGAATTAAGTCAAGAATATGCTACGGGATTAAAACATAAATACTATAGATACGGGTTCAAACTTCCCTAAGAACTGGAAAAAGTAAATTAGCCGGACATGATGGCTAAATAAAATACGGAGCAATAATTAATACGCATAGAGAAAAAAACAGAAACTCTACTGCTCTTCGGCCGAAGTATTTTGCTTGTGCCCTTTTGTTTGCTAGCCTCGGGAGCCGTGCCTTGATGATGGCACCTCCTGCTTCTCTTCAATGTTCCTACTGCTAATTCGTGAGATGATGATGATTTTTTTTCTCTCCCTCCCAATAATTCCTTTGTCTTCTATTTATAGGTGAGTAAGGAGTTTTTTTTTTCCTTGGACTTCCGCCAGTCATTGTTGTTCTTTGAGTAGGACTCTTGGATGATTGGAACTCTTCTTGGAGTGGGGATTTTATTTATTTCTTTGTCCAATAATTATTCTGGCTCCAAAAAATTAACAAATATCTGAAGTAATAAATAAATTCCATTAATAAAGTGAATTGCCTTCATAAATCAAATAGTAAAAAATTATCAAGTTATGCTAAAATATATATACAATATAATTATGCAATTAGCACATATAATTATGCAATATTTTCTATCAATCACATGCAACTTCCCAAAAGTCAAATAATACGAACGTCGAACATAATTAACTCGATTCTAGTATATCTCAACATCATAAACATTACATTAAATCCAAACATGATACGATGATACTCGAATAATCCGCATAATATAACAGAAAAAAATGAAAAAATTACAGATGGATATTAGATACTGCCCCCCTTAAAAGAATTTTGTCCTCGAAACTAAGGGGTAAACAACTCGGGATATCTCTCCCACATGATATCCTTGGTTTTCCATGTAGCCTCCTCGACTCCGTGCCCCGGCCACTGAATCTTCAATAGGGGAATCACCTTGTTCCTCAACTGTTTGATCCTTCTCTCGAGTATTCGTACAGAACGCTCCTTGTACGTATATGTAACACCCCCAAATCCCATTGGGTTATTACAGTGCCGTGGACCCCACCTCAGGTGATCCACCAGGCGAACACGACTGAAATACAACAAACTGACCAAAATGGGAAATCACAGACCCTACTATGCCGTCTGACATACTATTCCGATATGGAATTTCAACGACAAGGATGGGCCTACATGGCCAAAATAAAATACAACAACATACACGAGCCTTGCTCGGATAATACAAAACGACAACGACTGAACAAAAATGGAGTACTCCAACTGTCTGACCAACATGAACACCAAAATATCTCGGACTAGTATCGCTCGAATGCCTCGTCGCCCTCGTCATGCCCCTGTGTCTCAACTCCTTCCTCGCAAGTACCTAAAACATGAAAACATGTTCCGCCACGTGGTCACCATCCAAGATTATAATGAATATCAAGTACATGCACAACATGATATGCATCCAAAGGCAGAATAAATAGTACAACAATGGTAGTACGAGATGCTCACAAACCAAAGTAAGAATCGAGCATTCGTGGAATATTATGCCCATGGCATATGATCAATACCTGCTCAATAGATTAGAACATAAGTGCCCAACGGCGAAACATCAATATAGAACACAACAATACATTACCCGAAGGTAAATCAATCCAACGCTGAAATAAATAAGGATCACAATGCGAAGGCTCAAACGGAAATACCGATACATCACAATGGCTCGAAAGCCCTCAAAAAGCCGCCAAAATATCACGATGGCACAAGCGAGCGACCAAGTTGTAAAAATATCACAATGGCTGAAAGGCCGAAACCGGCCGTAAAATATCACAATGGCTTTGAAGCCGAAGCAATGTAAATCATCATCACAATACAGATCTCAAAGAAACAACCATGACTATCGAACATACCCCTCGGGCGTATGAACGCTCAATCACAAACATCAAACTCATCCAATACTATGGACGATCAAAGTTTATGGCTCACAAGATGGACATCACAAGACGCCCGATCCGAAATGTGTCCGTGCACATACGCCGTATATATGGAATCCGAATATACGTAGGACAATGTACCTAATTAGCTTCACGAAACTACGTCCCGTGTGCAGTCCAACGCGGAATAATATCCGCCGATGACTATATGTGCACGGCTAAAAATCCTACACAATAACCAATCTAACGCAGATATGATTAGGATATGTCACGATACAACATGACAACGAAACTCAAAGGATAAGACATCCAAAACAAATCATACGACTCACCAAGTGAACGATGACACGAATAATGAAAGATCGACGACCAACAATATTCAAAACAACCATCCCGGGATCAAAATCCCTAAGGACCGATTAACACGAGCAACGATCACAACACAACATTGGGAAATCCTCAACCTTCAACGATCACAAAATTACCGAGTTCACAAGAATAATAGTGTCCGCCTTGAATCGTCAACACGACAATAATAATTCAACGGATGGGAATTATCGTTGATAATCCCAATTCAATACTTCGATTAGTAGAATGGCCAATCGATAACAATTATACAACGGATGGGAATTATCTTTTTGACAACGGTGGAAATTATCTTTGATAATCCCAATTCAATATATCGATTACCGTTAGGCGGACAATCGATAATAATTATCAACGGATGGGAATTATCTTTGATAATCCCAATTCAATATATCGATAACCTTGAGCGGTTAGCTAACCGATAACAATTGTACAACGGATGTCTCGGCACCTTTAATCTCACGATAACGAGATGATAATCGAATACGCCAATGCCTTCAATCGGCCAAAACGACATCAATAGAAAAACACGATATCAATAACGATTTATTCACAAAAATATCTTGATGGAACATCAATCAATAACAACAATCGATACGTCGATGCATAAACCGGCTATCAACAACAATATCTCAAAGGAACGTCAATCAACAATAACAATCGATATGTCGATACCGCGAACCGGCTATCGACAACAATATTATCAACAAGTACCGCAATGCCTTGGATCGGCCATTTACGAACAACAATAATATTTGGCATAATTTGCCGAAGGGTATCGTATCAAACAATCCCCTGATATCAACAAAATCACAAAGAGACCAAGTCTCGAAATGATACACACATTCATACACATACATGATAACATTAATCTCATTGACCAGTACAAGTATAAAACTTGCCTCAAACCGAAGGCGAGAAAGTCCTTCCACGATCAACGTCCTACCACGAATCAATCAACGCGTCCTCCGTCAATCACAAGCACTCGAACAACCTTGAATGAAATACAATTCATTCGATAACACGATATCGACCGAAAACAACACAATAGATAATTCCGATTCCAACACGAACACATACTATACTCGTATTAATCCGTATACATACGTGTATATATATATATATATATATATATATATATATATATATATATATATATATATACAACTCATATATATATCAATACATAAAACACACAACACACACACACTGCTCATATATATATATTACATAAAACACACAACACACACAGCAGGCTATATATATATATTACATAAAACACACAACACACACAGCAGGCTATATATATATATATATATCTATTTACACCATACACACAAGTATATATATATATAACAGTATATATATATAACACACACAAAAAAAACTAACCGGAAGAGTCGATCGACCCGGTCCGAAAAACTCCCATGCCGGAAATCGACCGTCGGAAAAATTGACCGCCGGACCACGACCAACTCCGGCCCGTTTCCGTCTATGGCGGTTTTCACCCGACTCCGCTTGTAACTCTTCGCCGGAAGAATGTCAAACCTCCGTTCCGCCGTCCGTTCGGACAAAACCACTTCCGGTCGCCGGAATCAATGGAGAAGCCGGTGCCTGCCGTCTCGCCGGAAGAAGGAAAAATGCCGGAACACGTCGACCGGGTTTTGCAGCCTTCCGGTTCGGAAATTCCGACCAGGCCGCCGTCGAGCTCCGGTCGTGAGCTGCCTGCCCGCCGAACTCAAGCTCGCCGGAAAAAAATGGAGAAGAAGGGAGAGAGGGCTGGCGGATGGCACGGGAAGAAAAAGAAAGAAGAAAAAAAAAATGAGAGAGCTGCCGAGAGGGGGTGAGAAAGATGGTGAGGTGAGAAGATGATGATTGATGAGGGGTGATGATTAGTATATATATATATAATATATAGCATGAACGTGAGGGGGATGGACAAGATGAATGAGGATGATGATGATGTTACATAATATATATATATATATGATATATAATGTAGCATGAGTGGAAGAAGAAAAAAAAATCACGTGAGGGAGGTATAAGTGGGGGAGGGAATCAAAAGTTGGTGATGATATATATATATATACATATATATATATATATAAATGATACTCTAAAGATACTCTCGCCCCGAAAGTTGACCACGAGGAAGGTTCCCACCACCTACCACGCATTACGTACGTAACCTCAGGGCGTAACGTACGTAATCGCAACAAATTAGCGTACGTAATGCTACACAGAAGCGTATGCATGGCTATAAACTTAGCCAAAATTCCAATCTCGCCAAACAACAACCAAACGATTTAAACCAAACCGACGATCGGAATAAATATTTCGATCCCGAATATTTTAATACAATATACATTGTATTGGTCCAAACAACAACACTTGTACAATTCCAAATGAATACGTACAACTCAACAAAGAATACGAAAAAAAATTACCCGGATATTACATACTCCCCTTAAAAGAGTTTCGTCTCAAACTCAGTGGTACAAGTCGGGGCACGGACTATCCATCAGGATAAGAAAACAACATCTCCAGGAATACTCCTCAATACGAGCAATTCCGCCTAAGCAACTGGGCCGACCCCACGGGTCCCCACGTCTCCTCTGCCTGAACAAGGCGAAAAAAATCAAGTGATAAAGGCACTCAATCAAATGCGAGATTAGCCGAATCATGACTCCTCCGCCAGAGACCAGCTAGGAAGTCGCACCAAAAAGAAAAATAACAACACAGACATAGTCCTCGGGACTATATCGAACGCACGCCCAAGTCCTCACGACTTGACGTCTCGAATCACATTGAACGATTACCCAGATCATCACAAAAATCTCGGGTACAGGACCAAAAAGAAAGAAAATCACCTCAAATGACTCAAGTGTCAAGATTCTCAGATACAATGATTACAAGATAGATTAATAATAAATGGTTCACAACCGCAATATTAAAATACAGACCGAGTCAAACATCAATCCGAAAGGCAAGGAAAATACAAATCAAGGCTACATCTCAAATGTACCCGGAATCAACATCCTCCAGATCATCGAGCTCCTCGATCTCATCGACTCGAGGAAGACCCTAATCTGAACTCGCTACTCCCCCTCGGGTGTCCATACCTCTGGCTCCCGAAGCCCGATATGACCCCTTGGATGAAGTACGGACTGAGGTGACAAAATCTCTCGAGGCCCATGAGCTCTCTCGAGACCTACTGACACTAGAACTCATGCAGTACTCTGAAGGTGTTCCTGCCTCCCACACAGAAAATAAATAATAGCTGGCACCGTACATCGAGTACTCATATGCTCCGCTGAATCACAGTTAAAACAAACAACAGTCGAACTCGTCGCCTGGGAAGAAAATGCTTTCCCAGTACGAAGCCGACTAGGAAATGACCTCTTGGACGTCGGAGTTCGATGTCCCTCTGAACGAATCGGCATCCTAGTCCTCTCACCAGAAGAAACTGAAGAAGTCCTTGAAACTTCTCAGCAATAACAATAACATCCTCGTCCTCGACGGATTCGGGGTTCAAAACCTCCGACAACTTGGCTTCACGAAGTGGAGCCGGATAATACCTCTCTAACATGAGAGTCTTGAACCCGATCCAAACATAATCACGATCGGTGGGTTCTCGAGCACGACTCCAAAAATGATTCGTCAGCCACCAAATTATTGGTACGAGGTTTCGGGTGTCGGCCCACTCTGCGGCCTCTACCCCCTCTGCTACGTCCTCTTTCCATACTGAAAGAATAACGTTCGATCATGACCACAGCTCAAATACGCCTCAACGGCCAGAATGCTAGGTCAACGCAAAACACGAGTATACATACTCAACAGATAAACGATCACATCGATCACGCTAATCATAGCCGATAGAGAGCCCACACGCTCCAAAGCAAATAATCATAAATCAATCGCACCCGATCGTCACATACAAGTGTCAACAAGACAGGTTTAATCAATGACATAATGCATGTATGCACATAAAAGAGAATAGAGTCCTTACACAGGTCATACGAAGCTTCGAGGTCTTGCGATACTAGTCTTCACTGACGACGACTCGATGAAAGAATGACTCATACAGTCGTCCAACTATCACGACTCACAAAACCCGATTCTGCATTGTCATAACTGACGGCCCGCTACTACCGCCTTGGTAGAGCCACATAACACACAAGCGGGGTATCTCACAACCCAATTCTACGATACCATCTTCTCAGTAACACCCCCAAATCCCATTGGTTATTACGGTGCCGTGGACCCCACCTCGGGTGATCCACTGCGAACACGATCGAAATACAACAAACCGACCAAAATGGGAAATCACAGACTTACTATGCCGTCTGACATACTATTCCGATATGGAATTTCAACGACAAGGATGGGCCTACATGGCCAAAATAAAATACAACAACATACACGAGCCTTGCTCGGATAATACAAAACGACAACGACTGAACAAAAATGGAGTACTCCAACCGTCGACCAACATGAACACCAAAATATCTCGACTAGTATCGCTCGAATGCCTCGCCGCCTCGTCATGCCCCCGTGTCTCAACTCCTTCCTCGCAAGTACCTAAAACATGAAAACATGTTCCGCCACGGGTCACCATCCAAAGATAATGAATATCAAGTACATGCACAACATGATATGCATCCAAAGGCAGAATAAATAGTACAACAATGGTAGTACGAGATGCTCACAAACCAAAGTAAGAATCGAGCATTCGTGGAATATTATGCCCATGGCATATGATCAATACCTGCTCAATAGATTAGAACATAAGTGCCCAACGGCGAAACATCAATATAGAACACAACAATACATTACCCGAAGGTAAATCAATCCAACGTGAAATAAATAAGGATCACAATGCTCAAGGCTCAAACGGAAATACCGATACATCACAATGGCTGAAAGCCCTCACCAAGCCGCCAAAATATCACGATGGCACGAAAGCCGAACACCAAGTCAGTAAAAATATCACAATGGCTCTGAAGCCAAGCCGTAAAAATATCACAATGGCTCGAAAGCCAATGAAGCCGTAAATCATCACAATACAGATCTCAAAGAAACAACCATGATCGAACATACCCTCAGCGTATGAACGCTCAATCACAAACATCAAACTCATCCAATACTATGGACGATCAAAGTTTATGGCTCACAAGATGGACATCACAAGACGCCCGATCCGGAAATGTGTCCGTGCACATGTCCGCCCGTATATGGAATCCGAATATACGTAGGACAATGTACCTAATTAGCCTCACGAAACTACGTCCCGTGTGCACAGCCAACGCTGAATAATATCCGCCGATGACTATATGTGCACGGCTAAAAATCCTACACAATAACCAATCTAACGCAGATATGATTAGGATATGTCACGATACAACATGACAACGAAACTCAAAGGATAAGACATCCAAAACAAATCATACGACTCACCAAGTGAACGATGACACGAATAATGAAAGATCGACACGACCAACAATATTCAAAACAACCATCCTGGGATCAAAATCCCTAAGGACCGATTAACACGAGCAACGATCACAACACAACAGTTCGGGAAATCCTCAACCTTCAACGATCACAAAATTACCGAGTTCACAAGAATAATAGTGTGCTGCCTTGAATCGGTCAACACGACAATAATAATTCAACGGATGGGAATTATCGTTGATAATCCCAATTCAATACTTCGATTACCGTAGAATGGCCAATCGATAACAATTATACAACGGATGGGAATTATCTTTTTGACAACGGGTGGAAATTATCTTTGATAATCCCAATTCAATATATCGATTACCGTTAGAGCGGACAATCGATAATAATTATACAACGGATGGGAATTATCTTTGATAATCCCAATTCAATATATCGATAACCTTCAGAACGGTTAACCGATAACAATTGTACAACGGATGTCTCGGCACCTTTAATCTTCACGATAACGAGATGATAATCGAATACGCCAATGCCTTCAATCGCCAAAACGACATCAATAGAAAAACACCGATATCAATAACGCATTTATTCACAAAAATATCTTGATGGAACATCAATCAATAACAAAATCGATCGTCGATGCCGCAAACCGCTATCAACAATATCTCAAAGGAACGTCAATCAACAATAACAATCGATATGTCGATACCGCGAACCGCTATCGACAACAATATTATCAACAAGTACCGCAATGCCTTGGATCGCCATTTACGAACAACAATAATATTTGGCATAATTTGCCGAAGGGTATCGTATCAAACAATCCCCTGATATCAACAAAATCACAAAGAGACCAAGTCTCGAAATGATACACACATTCATACACATACATGATAACATTAATCTCATTGACCAGTACAAGTATAAAACTTGCCTCAAACCGAAGGCGAGAAAGTCCTTCCACGATCAACGTCCTACCACGAATCAATCAACGCGTCCTCCGTCAATCACAAGCACTCGAACAACCTTGAATGAAATACAATTCATTCGATAACACGATATCGACCGAAAACAACACAATAGATAATTCCGATTCCAACACGAACACATACTATACTCGTATTAATCCGTATACATACGTGTATATATATATATATACAACTCATATATATATCAATACATAAAACACACAACACACACACACTGCTCATATATATATATATTACATAAAACACACAACACACACAGCAGGCTATATATATATATTACATAAAACACACAACACACACAGCAGGCTATATATATATATATATATATATATATATATATCTATTTACACCATACACACAAGTATATATATATATAACAGTATATATATATAACACACACAAAAAAAACTAACCGGAAGAGTCGATCGACCCGGTCCGAAAAACTCCCATGCCGGAAATCGACCGCCGGAAAAATTGACCCGCCGGACCACGACCAACTCCGGCCCGTTTCCGTCTATGGCCGGTTTTCACCCGACTCCGTTTGTAACTCTTCGCCGGAAGAATGTCAAACCTCCGTTCCGCCGTCCGTTCCGGACAAAACCACTTCCGGTCGCCGGAATCAATGGAGAAGCCGGTGCCTGCCGTCTCGCCGGAAGAAGGAAAAATGCCGGAACACGTCGACCGGGTTTTGCAGCCTTCCGGTTCGGAAATTCCGACCAGGCCGCCGTCGAGCTCCGGTCGTGAGCTGCCTGCCCGCCGAACTCAAGCTCGCCGGAAAAAAATGGAGAAGAAGGGAGAGAGGGCTGGCGGATGACACGGGAAGAAAAAGAAAGAAGAAAAAAAAAATGAGAGAGCTGCCGAGAGGGGGTGAGAAAGATGGTGAGGTGAGAAGATGATGATTGATGAGGGGTGATGATTAGTATATATATATATAATATATAGCATGAACGTGAGGGGGATGGACAAGATGAATGAGGATGATGATGATGTTACATAATATATATATATATATATGATATATAATGTAGCATGAGTGGAAGAAGAAAAAAAAATCACGTGAGGGAGGTATAAGTGGGGGAGGGAATCAAAAGTTGGTGATGATATATATATATATATATATATATATATATATATATATAAATGATACTCTAAAGATACTCTCGCCCCGAAAGTTGACCACGAGGAAGGTTCCCACCACCTACCACGCATTACGTACGTAACCTCAGGGCGTAACGTACGTAATCGCAACAAATTAGCGTACGTAATGCTACACAGGTAGCGTATGCTATGGCTATAAACTTAGCCAAAATTCCAATCTCGCCAAACAACAACCAAACGACGAAACCAAACCGACGACCAGAATAAATATTTCGATCCCGAAATATTTTAATACAATATACATTGTATTGGTCCAAACAACAACACTTGTACAATTCCAAATGAATACGTACAACTCAACAGTAACACGAAAAAAAAAAATTACCCCCGGATATTACAGTATAATCATCCGCTAACTCAGTTTCTTCAAACTGAAGTATGTGGCTAGGGTCAGTAACATACTTCCTCAACTGAGAGACATGAAACACATTGTGAACTCGACTCAATGCCGGTGGTAAAGATAAGCGATAGGCCAAATCGCCTAATCGTTCCAAAATCTCAAATGGTCCAATATACCTCGGACTCAACTTATTTTTTTTCCGAAACGAAAAACACCTTGGGTATGAGACACCTTAATCAGTACATGGTTTCCAATCTAAAACTCGAGTGGTCGCTTATGGTTATCTGCATATGACTTCTGTCGACTCGAAGCCGTTAACAAACGACTCCTAATTAGAGCGATATTCTCACGAGCTGCTAACAACATATCAGGCATCGTACCCCGAGATTCAGACAAGTCGTCCCAACACAAAGTGGACCTACAACGATGGCCATACAATGCCTCATAAGGTGCCATCTTAATCGAAGCATGCCAACTGTTATTGTAGGTGAACTCCACCAAAGGTACTTGGGCTTCCCAATCGCCCTTCCATTCCGGAGCACATGCCCTCAACATATCCTACTGAGTTTGGATAGTCCTCTCACACTAGCCATCGGTCTGAGGATGAAATGCCGTACTGAAATTCAACTGTGTACCCATCGCATGATGAACTGCTTTCCAGAAATGTGACACGAACATCCCTTACGATCTGATACGATACTCTTGGGAGTACCATGCAACCTTACAATCTCTCGAATGAACAGCTGGGCTAATCTATCGGGACCCCACATCTCCTTAATCTCTAAGAAGTGGGCTGATTTGGTCAGACGATCCACAATCACCCAAATCGTGTTCATACCTCAGTGACTTGTCGGCAAATTAGTGATAAAATGCATCGATATGTCCTCCCATTTCCATTATTGGATCGGTAGTGGTTTCAGCAACCCGCTGGCCGCTGATGCTCAATTTTAACCTGTTGACAGGTTAAACATCTCGAAACAAACTCTGCAACTTCTCGTTTCATATTACTCCACCAGTAGTATTGCTTTAAATCCTTATACATCTTGCTAGACCTCGGGAGAATGGAGTATGGGGTAGGATGAGCCTATCTTAGAATAGAGTTTTTCAACTCTCCATCTACCAATAGACATAGCCGGTCCTGAAAACGTATTAGTCCATCCTCATGGATCACAACTCCATGGGCTTTCCCCTGATTACTTAATTCCGAATCCGAGATAAGACTGGGTCCGTAACCTGCTTCGATATAATTATATCGTCAAGAGACGACGAAATCTCAAATGTGCAAAGTTGTCCTTAAACACGCTGTGACCAGACTTCAATCCCCGGCCTCATAAATTCTTACTTTAATTCTCTTTGAACTGTCCAACGGGCAAGTATTTGCTCCTGCACTGTCTTAGGGCTCAAGGCATCGGCAACCACATTTGTCTTTCCCAGATGGTCTAGGATCTCGATATTGTAATCTTTGATCAGCTCTAGACACCTTCGCTGGCTCATGTTCAACTCCTTCTGAGTAAAAATATATTTCAGACTCTTGCGATCAGTAAAAATTTGACAGGTGACTCCATACAAGTAGTGGTGCGAAATCTTCAAAGCAAACACACGACTGCTAGCTCTAAGTCGTGGGTCAGGTAGTTGACCTCGTAGGGTCGTAACTGTCTTGATAGGCAATAACTTTCCTATTCTACATCAACACACATCCTAGTCTCTGTCTTGATGCGTCACTATACACCATGAATCCTTCGGTCCCTTGAGGTAAGACCAAAACTGGTGTCGTACTCAATCGACCCTTTAGTTCATCAAAGCTATGTTGACACGCCTCTGACCACGTGTACTTCTTATCTTTCCTCAACAGACTAGTCAGCAGTTGAGCAATCTTGGAAGAACCTTCCACAAACCGTCTGTAATAACCTGCTAAACCAAGGAAACTATGGACTTCCTTCACGTTCTTTAGAGGTTGCCAATCTCGGATAGCCTCAGTCTTTTTTGGGTCCACGCTAACCCCATCGGCTGATATCACATGCCTAAGAAAAGTAACCTTCATCTAGAATTCCACATTTAGAAAATTTTCCATAAAATTATTCTCGTCTCAACAAGTTGAGAACCTGGCAAGATGACATTCATGCTCCTCACAGTCACGGAAATAAATCAAAATGTCATCGATGAAAACGACCAAAAAATGATCCAGATAATCGATGAACCTCAGTTCATTAATTCCATGAACACTTCCGGTGCGTTAGTCAGTCCAAATGGCATCACCAGGAACTCGTAATGCCCATAGCGAGTACGGAAAGCCGTCTTAGAAATATCAGACTCTCGGTTCTCAATTGATGATAACCGGATCTCAAGTCAATATTAGAGAAAACTGCTGCACCCTGAAGCTGATCTAATAAATCATCGATACGAGGTAAAAGATACTTGTTCTTGATTGTTACCATGTTTAACTCACGGTAATCAATACATTGACGCAGAGATCCATCCTTCTTCCATACAAATAACACTGTTGCTCCCCAAGGGGATGCACTAGGTCGGATATAGCCCTTCTCAGTCAATTCCTCAAGCTAATTCTTTAGTTCCTGCAGCTCAGTCGGAGCCATACGATACGAGGCTTTTGAAATCAGAGACGTACCTGGATCTAACTCAGTAAATTCTACCCCTCGCTGTGGAGGTAAACCTAGCAAATCATCCGGAAAAACATATGGGTAGTCTCGAACCACCTGAATATCAGTCAATTTAACTGGTCGATCTTCTATCTTGGTCATGTAGCACCAATAACCAACACATCCCTGATTAAGCAGAGTCACTGCTTTCATTGCACTAATGACCCTCCTGAAACGACTAGGTTTATCACCTCGGAAAATATATTTAAAGCCATCATCAGAAGTGATGGTCACCATCTGCTTACGAATGCTAAGTATGGTATCATGACGATCCATCTAATCAATACCCAAGATTACATCATATTTAGGTAAATCAACCACAATCAAATCTGACAACCACTCACGGTCGTTCATTCAAATCGAACAGTTCTGAACTTCACAATTCCAAACAATTCTTCTACCATCAGGTAGACCAATCACATAAGGCTCGCACTCAACAACATTATCTAGTTGCAATCGGCTAAAACAATATGCAGATATAAAAGAATGCGAAGCACCAGTATAAAAAAGAGTACAAACAGGCAGAGAATGAATCTCGAGTGTACCTACAATCATCCTGGCCTCAGGATCATCGGCCTTCTTCATCTCGTAGATCCTGGTCTTTGCAGTCCCAGTACCAGAAGTACTAGCTTAACCTCCACGACCCACTCCTATGTTCGCCCCTGAAGTCTGGTGAGAAGCGGATGGAGGTGTACGGTCTTGGTTGGTAGGTTGAAATGAAGCATAGGAGGCCATCGGAGTACGTCCCGGTCTAGCTCTACAAAAACGAGCACGATGCCCAGCTATCCCACAAGTATGGCATGAAACAGCCGGCTTCAGACATTTGGAGCTGATGTGCCTCTACTCTCCACAGTTAAAACACCTAATCGAGCTGACTGCTAGGGAATGTGATCCCGCTGGTTTTGATGCCACATGTGGCCACTCAGAAAAAGTCGGTCTAGATTGGGGCTTCTTGAATGTTCCCTGATTACTATCGGCTTGGTTCTGGTTCCTTGATCTCTTATTAGAAGTCTGTGGCTGCTTCTTAGAAATCTTCTTTGTTGTAAGTTCGTACTCAAGAGCTCTCTCGGTTAACTCCGGTAGAGTCATGCAATGGTGATTTAGTAACTGCATTCCCATCAGAGGTTTCAACCTCTTAAGAAAATATTTTATCTTATCAGCTTCCGTTCGAACAATCGACGAGGCAAACAGAAGAAGCGCTTGAAATTTCTCGGCAATCAATAACACATCATCATTATCATCAGACGGGTCTGGGTTCAGCAACTCTGATAGCTTAGCCTCACGGAGTGGAGTTGGATAGTAATAATCTAACATAAGATTCTTGAATTCATCCCAGTTGCGCCGCCATCAGCCGATTTCACCGAAAGCCACCATGTATGGGCGCTCTTACTAAGGTAGTAAGCCGCCACAGAAACTCAATTCTCCTCAAGACAATCGAACATCTCGAACAAATTCTCAAAGTGCTCGATCCAGTGAATACTATCGGCAGGCTCAGAGGAGCCCTCAAATGTCGGATGTCGCTGACGAGAGATGTCATTAACTATCCGATCATGATCCCACCGTGCACATGGGGCGGCGACTGGGGTCCTTGCTGCTGGCCAGTAGTAGCAGCATTCTGCATTGTTACCATAAATCAACCCATCTGGGTCATCTGGACCACCATGCCCTGTATCAGTGTATAAGGGTCGGCGTGCGCGCCCTCGTGTTGTCTGGTGTGGTGCGACTGGTTCTCAGTAGGCGAATAACTACCTGCCGAACTTTGTCCCATATTCGAATGCGTGTTGGCTCGTGGTCTCGAGATTCGGCCTCTTTCACGGCCTCGAACCCCTCTACCACGACCTCTCAAATTTTTTTCCATACTAAAAGAATCAAATAATAATTATAAGCACAGTTCATATCTGATTCTACGACAATTCACACAATCACGCTAGGTTAATAGCAACAGTGAAACGACACGTCCAAGAAAGTCATTTATCACGAATTAACGACACTACGAGTGCTATGCAAAATATCATATCGACATAAAGCCGAAACAAATTCAGTCACATAGTCAATCCAAAAATTTTCCTCGAAATATCAATAAGATGATTTCCGCCATAATTTTTTGGAATATTAAGATCAACAAGAGGGATCAATTCCGCTATCCACATCTTGCCAGAAATTAAAATCATGACACATAAATCGCATACCGTATTCGGCTCGCAGGTTTTGGCACATGCACAGTTCATACTTAACGCAAAGGTTTCTTGATACTAGTTCGATCAACAATGACTCATAAGGAGAAACAATACTCACTCATACAATCTTCGTAACACCCCAAAAATGGCGGCTATTACAGCATCGTGGATCCCACACTGGGACCCACTAGGAGACACAAAAACATAAATAAAACCATAATATAATTGTGGTACGAAACCACAATGTATTAACCAGCACTCCGACGAGGAGTTTATATATCATATGACTCATAATTGCCACGACACACCGGATTAAATTGTAAATGTAAACCATATGATGATGGAGTATACTTCAATTAACAATACAAATAAAAGATAATATTTTCCAAACGGAAATAAAAATACAACGGTTTATTCATAACCAAAAAAGAAGACTCGGGGCCCCCAAACTAGTATCCTTCAAACCCTTCACCGTCACAATGCTCTTCCTGCGCCTTGGTCTTCCCTCGAGCTAAAATACAACAATAGGTATTTCGCCCAACACAAGGTCAGAATACATGATAATAAATTCTCAAGATGTTATATAAATCATATACACTGGATCTCAAAGAAACAACCTGACAGTCGAACATACCCCTCAGGCGTATGAACAACCAGTCGCCATCCAACCATACATGAATATGAACGACCAATCAATATGGCTCAAGACGGACATCAAAGTGCGCCTGATCTGGAAATGTGTCCGTGCACATGTCCACCCTGTATACGGAATCCAGGATATACATGGGATAATGTATCTAATTAGCCTCATGAACTATATCTCGTATGTATAGTTCAATGTGAAAACATCAACACATGACCATATGTGCCTGGCTAAAAATCCTACACATGACTAATCGGCACGAAGATATGATTTTAGATATGACACGATACAACATGACCACAATGAATCACACAACCAATTAGGATCAATATACTCACCAAAATGACAACAATGATCAACGAGACCAAATGATATCAAAGGTAGCAAACTCTAGAAATACAATTCCACAACAAAACGATCGACATAATCAACAACAACACATCATTTACCACTTACTTAACTAACTTCGATATACCCAATTCATCTTTAAAAATCGGATTATCATGTTCTTAAGGTTCTTCAACATTCATGATCATCTAATTCGCAAGGATTATCATTAATAATTTCGATTAACATTTTATTATGACATTATCATCAACAATCATCATAATCTCCTCAAGGTATTGTTAATACTAAAACATGATGTCTTCAACATTCCTAAGTCATTAATTCATCAAGTTTAGCTTAACTATATCAAGACCTATGATCATTATCTCCCAATTATGTTAATTAATTCAACAAATTGAGCATGATTCTTCTATACCTGATTACGGAATTAATACAAGTTTAGACAACCAACCTCTTGAAAATGAAGAACAAACCCCCAAGACCTCAAGAACACACTCCAGTCTTCAATCCTCTAAGCTCCAGTCCAAGATATGAAGCTCCAAGACAAGATGGATGGGGGTAATACTGACTAAAAGGGCAGAGGAATGATTTCTAGAGAGGATATTCAAGTTTGGTTCAAGAAAAATGAAAGACCAGACAAGACTTTATGACCTGCATTTATCATAACGTACGCTAACAGCAAAACTTAACGTACGCTAAATCCTTTTACGTACGCTAACACGTTAGTGTTATGTATGTAATGATCCTCCAGAAGCTACTGCCTCAAAACACACACACCCTTACATATGTAGTCAAAATGACAAATGTAAGTCCATCCTCATTACGTATGCTAACATGTCAACATTGCGTATGTAATGCCCGGTGACTTGGCTGTCTCAATCGATCCAAAAATCCTGGTCATGCACGAACCCACATGACGAAAGTTGAGATGTGATCTGATATCCTCTATTACGTATGTAATCAGTCAAGTCTAACATATGCAACAATCATCGAGATAGCATATGCTAGAAACTTAAAGTAGCGTACACTAAGTCCAGAGTACTTAGCCAAAGTACGACTTGTCATGCAACTTCCCAAAAGTCAAATAATATGAACGATGGACATAATTAACTCGACTAGTATATCTCAACATCATAAACATTACACTAAATCCAAACATGATACGACGACACTCAAATCATCCACACAATATAACAGAAAAAATGAAAAAATTACGGTCAGATATTACATTGGGCAATATTGCTTCCACTTTCCAATTCTATAATTTAATGATTAGAGTTGGGCAAGATTGTTTCCACTTTCCAACTTGGTAGAAACTCCAAATTAATTTGGGTACTCTCTTTCTTTCCAGCAATTTTATTCAATTAGTTATATAATATGCAAGTTTAGTAGTTTACATAACCTTAAATTGTGCCTTTGGTTGTGTTTATTCCTCTAATGCCTTTATTTTGAAAGAAAGCGAAAAAATGAATTAAGAGAATATGGGAAATTAGGAATTAGGGATGTTTTAATGCTAGGAAATTAGGAATATGTGGTTGTGTCTCTAATTCTACGCTAATGGTAGGAAAAATTATTTATTGGTTGGTTGTTGCCTTACATTGTTCTCATGCTAGGAATCTGTCATTTTGTTTCTATGATTCCACTTTTCAGTTTGGTTTTATCATCCAAGTGTTTGTACTCTTCGTTATTTCTTGCAATGAATTAGGATGGAATACTATTTCCTTGATGTTGTTTCCCTTAAGGAGAAATTTACACCACAAAAATTTAATGAGACTCATTAAATATTACTCCATTTTGCTTTAAAAAATAATTTGAAAGTATTTTAAATTAAGTAAAAAAAGGGCTTATTTATCAGAATTCACCTAGGGCCAATGAAATTTCAGGACTGGCCCTGCAAAAGACATTTTTGTCTTGTTATGGCTTTGTCATGTCCACCTTTTCCTTTTTAACTCAGCACTTGTTGTTGTCCACTTTGTAAGTTTTTTTTTTCATTTGAGTGTAGATCTTGCACTTACCTCCAATCATCAATCAAACACCTCTTATCCTAAAGAATTGGAAACCCTACGGCAGCTGATACCAATATCGCCTCCGCTTTTTATCAATTCCATCGCCGAACTAAAAGACCAATCCTTGCCGCAGTCGCATCCTTCCAGCTATGAAGAACTCAATAACCACCTGGATTCCATTAAAGCTATTATGTTGTCAAAATTACCCCCAGAAACTCCATAGGTCACTCTGTAATCAACGCTTCCTCCGCGAAGCTTAACCAATCGGAGGCGTGGCTAAAACTTGAAATTTTAGGCGTCGCCAACACTTGATGTATCTGAGATGTTGCTAAAACCAGATGCATCTGATATTGGTTTCGTGAGTTTTCAACAATGTAATTACAATAAAATTACAAATAAAGGCAACCTATTACAATTCTAGTAAATTAAAAACTGAACGAAATAAAACTTAACAGAGGCGATTGAAACTCTTTCCGTAAGACAATTTTGACCACATATAAGAGCATATGGCTCAGGGAAGATGTCCCCAAGATACAACTGCTACGCTTCTGAGTTAGGTGCTCTCCAAAACTCAGAACTCCGGCGAACGTTCAAGTGCTGAAACTGGGCACGAAAAGAAAAAAAAGGGAATATGCTGCAATATGTTGTGTGCTTGTATTTCGTTCTATTTTGTTGTGTAAAATGAAATGCATAACACCACCTTTTATAGGGTCCAAAATCAATCCATCAGGTGGAAAGTAACTTCAGGCTAAAGTGCCATTAATCTTCTTTAATCCTCCAGCTGAAAAGTTACCCCATATATAATCTCATTTCTCAACCTGGCTTATTTCATCTAGGTTTAAATATCAGTTGGGTTCTCAACCTAGCTTATATCAGCTGGTTTTCAACATGCCTTATATCAGCTGGGTTCTCAACGTGTCTTATATCAGTTGGATTCTCAATCAGTTCAGTACAACCAACTGGGTACGAACTTCGCTGATATCAGCTAGGTTGCTGATGCAGCTGGGTTCTCTAACCTAGCTGATAACATTGGACTTGACTGCAAAAAAGTAATATAGTTACACCCCAAACTCCCAGGCCATAAGGCCCAAGTCGCCCAAGTCCAGCCCAAAGTTCAATTGCCAAGAACCCAAGGACCAAGGACCAAGGAACAATCCATGCCCAAGATCGAGCCCGAGACCAAGCTGAGCCGACGGGCGGCGACAACGTGCATGTGGGCTTCGCATCGTTGGACCACTAGTGTATACTACTAGCTTGTTGAACTACCCATACATCTTCTTACTAATATGTTAGTCAATAAGGCTTTAATTTCTCAATGTGGGATGACTTTTCATACCCATTTTAACTCTTCACCGTTTCAATTAAATGGCTAATTTCATCTTTATTTCTCACTCATCGAAAATCGATTTTGAGAAAAATAAAATCCTATGTTTACCTTCTCAAAACGTAGATTCACAATTTAATTTTTAATTCCCAATAATTAAATATTTAATTATCATTAAATTAGTTTAAATTGAGTCAAAACTCATTTTTCTAAAATCCAATGTCCAACAATCCCCCACATGAGTGAAAATAAATGCATGCATGAATGCAGACTCACATACCCTATTTCCGTAAAATACTATTGCATGGGAAAATGTAGTTTGTGGCTTTGAACCTTCTTTAATAAATTGGATATACCGACCGCCTAGTGGACGCGGTGCCTTGAACTAATCCACCTAATTGCATACCGAGTCAACGTACTTATGCAGCTATGTTGCAACACCTTCCGTACTCATAGTTGTGTCTGTTTTGGCCATGAACATCATCTTGGTTTTCTAAGTATTTATTCGAGGCGGTCCGCCCTCACACTTAGATAGGTGGTCTCCTTTTATAAAATACCGTGCAATGCTTCTCCTTTTCAAGGACAAAGAACCATTAAAAGTCCAAAGACTTAAACCTCCCCACAATCACATGACACATCACTTATACTACTCTATAGGGATGGATTTCTAATAAGTACTATTCAATAGACTTTCATAACTTTATTTCCCATTGAACCAAGTTTCCGGGATCCACAATCTTCAAGGTTGGGTTACCATTATGATCGTTTTTTCAAGATGTGGATTTTAATCCCATTCCCTCTAGCAGTTTATGAAATTGATCGCTATTTAGAGCTTTAGTGAGTGGTTCCGCCAAATTAATATTTGACCTCATATAGTCAATAGATATAACTCCATTGTTTATCAATTGTCACACGGTATTATATCTCCGACGAATGTGTCGAGATTTACCTTTATACATAAGGCTCTGTGCTCTTCCAATTCCAGCTTGGCTATCGCAATGGATCAGAACACTGGGCACAGGCTACATCCAGCATGGAATATCCTCAAGAAAATTACAAAGCCATTCATCTTATTCTCCAGCTTTTTCTAGAGCTATAAATTTTGATTCCATAGTGGAAGGGCTATACAAGTTTGCTTGTTGGGTTTCCAAGGTATAGCTCCACCCCCAATAGTAAATTCATAATCACTTATAGAGGAAGAGTCTTTCGTGTCTGAAATCCAATTAGTATCAGTATGTCCATCCAATTCCGCACGATAATTACTATAAAATAGCACATAACTTAAGGTATACTTTAAGTTTCTTAAAACCCTAGTTAGTGAATTCTAATGCTCTTTACTTGGATTACTCGTGAACCTGATCAACTTGTTCACAGCAAATGCTAAGTCTGGCAGTTTACAATTCGTAATGTACATCAGGCTTCCGATTACTCTTGAATATTCAACTTGAGTCACTAGATCACCTCTATTCTTACTTAAGTGAACACTGGTATCAACAGGTATTTTTACAGGGAAGCTGTCAAAAGCGTTGAACTTCTTGAGTACTTTCTCAACATAATGAGATTGTGATAAGAAAGTACCTTCTTATAATAATTAATCAGATAAACCCAAATCATTCATGGAAATTTCGACTTAACATTCTTTTTGTATTTACAATTACTTCATTGCTATTACCCATGATAAGTATATCGTCTATATATAAACAGACTATGACAAATGACTCTGGTCTGCCTTTAACATATATACACACATTTGTCACATTCATTGATTTTAAATCTATTTGTTGACATAGTTGTGTCAAACTTCATATGCCATTATTTAGGAGCTTGTTCTAGACAGGATATACCATGTAATGAGACAAGGAAACACATTTAGTTTAAATAACAACTAACACTGAGGTTTAGCTTACCCGTAGAAGCAGAAACTCCAATTGTCGTCCAAAATTTCAAAGTGGCTTGTATTTAACATGTTGGGTATCGGGTCTACCAATGGCTAAAGACAGGATCGTTAATACAAGCGGATAAAAACGAATATAACTATTACAATTATATTCAACGGGAAAGGGATTAAGGATTACAGGCCAACTAATGATCCTATAATAACCAATACTTATATAAATCAACCCGAGAACAAGCAGACCCCAAAACAGGGAATTCAATCGTCCAGAACCGATCTGAAAAACACAATGATAAGTTCAAGTTAGCCGAGATATGATAATACCGATCGAAATACACCAAGTAATACGAATGCAGTATAAATATATAGGTATATATATAACTGATATATATATACTATATATGTGTATATGGTATAAATGAAACTGCTGTATTTATATATAAATTATATATATAACTAATATATATATAAAGCAGTATATATATATAAATACTAATCAGCAGGGTATATATATATATATATATAACAAATATATATATATAATATATATATAGATAAATACCAAAAAACAGAATATATATATATATAAATATATATATATAACAAATATATATATAATATATATATATAAATACCATAAATGCAGAATATATATAAATATATATATAACAAATATATATATATAATATATATATATAAATTACAAGAAAAACGGAAGAAATAAGAGGGACAAGAAACCCCCTTTGAGAAAGTGGCGATTAGGCTCAGATCTTCCGAACCCTATGCAATTTGACACCAAGAATGTCCGATCCACGAAGGACGAACGCCGATTCACGGCCGGCCGGCACACAGCCCCGGTAGCACCTTTCTAATCCAAAAAAAAACCCTCAGAAAACTCAGGAACAAATCCCGATCACCCTCAATGATATCACAACAAGAATATCACTCTTTTCACTTCGGATTCTCAAGGCACAAGACGATTTTTTTCTCTCGGTGTATCAAACTCCTTCCCCAGCCGCGATTTAAATACTCACAAGGGTGGAATCGGTCACGGGATTCCATTGTGATATTCAACCGCTCACGGGGGAGAGGAGGTAGTGAGAATCGGGAGCAGAAAATCGCAGGGGGGGTGGAGTTGACCAGGGAAGGAAGGTCACGGGAGAGGAGAGAAAAGGGGGGGTGACGGCGCAGTGAGAAGTGAGAAGTGAGGGAGAAGGGTTTAGGGTTAGGATTATATAAGGGGAGTCGGACGGTCCAGATTAAAAGTAGATATTAAGTCTGGATCGGATGGCTCCTAATTAAAGGGTTGCCTTCGGCCGGGCCAGCACAAATGGGCCAAGGGAGATAAATAATTCTGGGCCAAGTTTGGGCCAAGATAATAACATTTCTCCACCTTTTTGGGCCAACCAGTCAAATTGCATTTTCGGGTTACGGAGAAGATTCATCATCGCCTATCTCTGGGGTTACCTGCACATACACAAAGTAAATAAGGTAAAAGAATTCACAAAGAAGACTAACTCACAAAGAGATCCCCTAAAGAACACACAATTAGCACATCAAATATTTTAGCAATAAGCTAAAATTGCACAGCACACAAAAAACCACAATATTCAAAAAACACAAACACATTAAGGGAAATGAACGATATAAGCAACACATAGATTTGAGGGGACACCACTCCACCTCAAACGCAAAGTACTAAGCACGTTGCTCCACTTGAAAACCGGACGGGGTTTTACACAAAACTGTCAACACATGAAAGCTGCAAAACACAAAAGGTTGGTCGACCGAACCACAACACCACAGCCAGGACAAAGAACACAAAGTTCAAGGAAAAATAATCACAGAGATTATACTACCTACATCCACAAAGGAATAGAACCAAGAGTAATTCATAAAAGTCACACAGACATATAAATCAGACACAAGTCACAAAGACGGACAAGTCACAAAGACACTCCACAGTCCACTAAGGACAAGTCACAAAGACACTCCACAGCCCACTAAGGACAAGTCACAAAGACACTCCACAGTCCACTAAGGACTAAAAAACCACAAGGGTCAACTAATATACATCACTAAGATTGATATCAGAAGTAGCTAAGTTAGCCTTATCATCAGGATGATTTTTACCCTTTTTGTTCCTATTAGAACAATTACTAGCAATATGACCCTTTTTACCACAACTATTGCAATTCCTTGAGTTCTGTCGAAAATTAGAATTTTGACCATCCTTCTTGGTGAAATATTCATAGCAATTTTCATTCATAACAATCGAAACTGATTCGAAATTCAAATTATTACTCACATTGTTTTTTAAATCTAATTCCTTAATCTTTAGACCGGACACAACAATATCTAAAGATATGTTATCTCTACCATACTTAATAGCAGATTTAACATCATCATAGGACTCAGGAATAGCATTTAACGATCTGATAGCAGAGTAATCATCAATATGTTTATCACCGGAATTTTTAATATCTTGAACTAACTTGGTAAACACATCAAGGTTTTCATCAAGACTTTTATTCAAATCAAGTTGAAAACCAAAGAATTTTTCAAGCAAAAAATGTTTATTTGGCAAAGAGGTTTCAACATATAATTCTTCCAATTTTTTCCAAAGTTCCTTGGCCGAATTTTGTTTACCAACTTTTCTTATCACAGAGTCAGACAAGTTCAAGATAATAGACGAGTAAGCAAACTCATCCAATTCAGCCTTTTTGTCGGTCGTAGTATCGGTGGCAAAAGTTTGATCAATGGCTTTAAAAACTTTTTGCTGTATTAAAATACCTTTCATTTTTTGCTGCCATATTTGAAAATCCGATTTTCCATCAAACGGGGCCAAGTAAAATGTAGAAGTCATGCCCATTTTGAAAACACAAAGTTTAACCCAATAGCAGTAAAACCAACAGCAACACAAAGCACACACAGCACTAGTACAAAAACAGTAGAATCACACTGCACTATACACAAGAGAGTTAAAGAAAAATATCACAACCGAGCCTGTAGATTACAACCCCAAGCCCCTACAAGATCCAAGGACGCTAAGCGGTCCAGGCAGGAGGGTTTATACACAAGGAGTTGAAAAACGTACAGCACTCCACCCAGGAAAAACTCCGAGTGCAGAAAAATACACAGTGGAAATCAGAATAAGCAATGTGCCCAGATTAATCACACAGATTAATACACCCTGATCAATCACACAGATTAAGAATGCACAATAATCAACCACGGCAAGCGGTATCCACGAAAACAGTAAAAGAGTGGAGTTCAGCCAAAATACCAGAGCGGAAAACCCGGATGGTTATTCCGTATCACCATGACGCCACAGGACCCGACACCCGACAAAACGGGCTCCGATACCACTGTTGGGTATCGGGTCTACCAATGGCTAAAGACAGGATCGTTAATACAAGCGGATTAAAACGAATATAACTATTACAATTATATTCAACGGGAAAGGGATTAAGGATTACAGGCCAACTAATGATCCTATAATAACCAATACTTATATATATCAACCCGAGAACAAGCAGACCCCAAAACAGGGAATTCAATCGTCCAGAACCGATCTGAAAAACACAATGATAAGTTCAAGTTAGTCGAGATATGATAATACCGATCGAAATACACCAAGTAATACGAATGCACTATAAATATATAGGTATATATATAACTGATATATATACTATATATGTGTATATGGTATAAATGAAACTGCTGTATTTATATATAAATTATATATATAACTAATATATATATATAAAGCAGTATATATATATAAATACTAATCAGCAGGGTATATATATATATATAACAAATATATATATAATATATATAGATAAATACCAAAAAACAGAATATATATATATAAATATATATATAACAAATATATATATAATATATATATATAAATACCGTAAATGCAGAACATATATATAAATATATATATAACAAATATATATAATATATATATATATATATAAATTACAAGAAAAACGGAAGAAATAAGAGGGACAAGAAACCCCCTTTGAGAAAGTGGCGATTAGGCTCAGATCTTCCGAAACCTATGCAATTTGACACCAAGAATGTCCGATCCACGAAGGACGAACGCCGATCCACCGCCGGCAGGCACACAGCCCCGGTAGCACCTTTCTAATCCAGAAAAAACCCTCAGAAAACTCAGGAACAAATCTCGGTCACCCTCAATGATATCACAACAAGAATATCACTCTTTTCACTTCGGATTCTCAAGGCACAAGATGTTTTTTTCTCTCGGTGTATAAAACTCCTTCCCCAGCCGCGATTTATATACACACAAGGATGGAATCGGTCACGGGATTCCATTGTGATATTCAACCGCTCACGGGGGAGAGGAGGTAGTGAGAATCGGGAGCAGAAAATCGCAGCGGGGGGTGGAGTTGACCAGGGAAGGAAGGTCACGGGAGAGAAGAGAGAAAAGGGAGGGTGACGGCGCAGTGAGAAGTGAGAAGTGAGGGAGAAGGTGTTGGAACAATATTTTTTAGATCGTTTTGATGATGTGTTATTAAAACCAAAATTTACTTAAAACATACTTTCTCTTCAGTTAACGTACGTAAAATATATCACATTAACGTACGTAACATTCTATAGTTAACGTACGTAACGCATCTCTTATAACGTACGTAACATTCACTATTTTCGTAAGTTTTTATGTACAGGTAACGTACGTAACCGGGATTATATAACGTACGTAAGGCTTGAATTATTCTGACCGTTGGAAAAGCCACTAGCCGTTGCAACAAGTCGTCTCAATCAACGGATCTTTGACCAGGATATTACGTACGTAACCAGGAGGTTTATAACGTACGTAACGCATTTCATCATATTTCACTTGACAGTTTCGGCACTTTCATTACGGCCGTTATTCGGCTCATATAACGTACGTAAAGCACGTAACGTACGTAATCAGCATCATATAACGTACGTAACTCTTTATACTGTTCCAACGGGAAATTGAGCTCAAGAAGGCTATAAATAGCCACCTTCATGGAGATTGAAGACACACAAGAATTCTGAGCTTACTAGCATACTCAAGCAATATCAAGCAAACATTCTGAGAGATATTCTTATTCTAGATTGTGATACGAGAAGATTTGTTCTATAATTTCCAATCTTCATTCTTGTATCTTAGAGCGATATATCGTGAAAGCCGAGTTTCTACTCGCACTTATTTTGTATTGGTTATCTTGTACCTAGAAAAACAAGAGTGTTTTTGTGAGGTTGTTCTTGAGCCCTAAATCAAGAAGTTGTAAGAAGTTGGCACTAAACTAGAAAGTGCAAATTCCAAGTTCTAAGAAAAGTCCTAGTCGATAAAACTAGGTAGGGACGTAGTTTCGTTAATAGCCGAACCTCTCGAACAATTCCTTGTGTTCTTTCTTTCTCGCACCTTTATTCTCCGCTATTTTTGCTTCCGCACGAAAAAGAGTACAATACTATTATCCGCACTATTCAACCCCCTTCTAGTGGCGGTATCAATCTAACAATTGGTATCGAGCAGTCTCTTTATCACCGGATTAACACCCGCTAGAGAAAAGATCCAAATGGCCTTTATCCACTCCTCCGTTGAAGGCAATGCTCTCAATCGCCTCCTTTCTTCGATGGTTCAAACTTTATGACATGGAAGAAGAAGATGTCCATCTTCATCCGAGCTCACGATATTGAAATATGGAAGGTCATTGCCCTTGACCTACCATTCCTAAGAAATCGGATGGCTCTCTCAAAAGTTTCAAGAGTACGACGATGCCGACCGGAAGAACGATCACTTCAACAAGAAAGCCACTCAATTGCTTTATTGTGCTCTCAATCCAGAAGATCACAATAGAATCTCTTCTGCGAGGCGGCAAAAGAAACTGAAAATGCTAGAGATCACCCATGAAGGTACGAGTCAAGTGAAGGAAACCAAAATCAATATGCTTCTTCACGATTATGAACTCTTCACCATGAAAGAAGAAGAAAGCATCACCACTATGCTTGACCGTTTCTCGGCAATCACAAATGGGCTAGCTTCATTCGGGAAACCGATATCAAGTAGTGATAAAGCCAAGAAAATCCTTCGGTCTCTACCAAGAGAATGGGACGCTACCGTTACGGCTATTATGGAGTCGAAAGACCTTAATACAATAGAGTTCAGCGCTCTCATCGGATCTCTCATCAATTATGAGATCGTCATCAAATCTCGTAGCTCGAAACCAAAACCTAAGGAGAGAGAAAGGACTATCGCTTTCAAGGCCAGAGAAGAAAGCGACCTAGAGGATGAACCTATCGAAGAAGAGGACGAAGAAACCGCCTTCTATGCCAAAAACATAAAGAAATTTAAAAATCTTCTTCAAAGGCGGCGGAGAGATATCAAGCAAGAATCAAGGGATGAATCCAAAAAGACTCACTTCCCTCAAAACAAAAAATTCAACAACACTTGTCGAAGGTGCGGCGTTCCAGGCCATTTTGCAAAAGATTGTCGTGCTGCTGCTCCAATATGTTCATCAAAACCACCTCATGAAAAGTTCAAAAAGAAGGAGGTTTATGTCGCCACATGGAGTGACGATGATGAGGATGATGAACCACAAGTCCAAACCAATCTTGCTCTTATGGCCCGCGCATCCGAAGAGAGTGACGAAGAAGTCGAGGTGAGTGATTCTCATGAAGAACTTCTTGATGCTTTTGAATCTCTAAATAATGAATACGAAAAGGCTTGCAATAGCAATAAAGATTTGAAAAAGAAAATAAAACTCCTTGAAATTGAAAATGCTAAATTATTGAAAAACAAGGAAGTTTCTATTGATCATACAAATTGCTTGGAACCGAGAAAATTCGAAAGATGAATTGCATAAAACTCAAAAAGAATTTAAACTTTATGTCAGAAAGTTTTCATGTGGTAATGACAAATTCGAGCAATTATTATTTGGTCAAAAATTTTCTCTTTCAAAACAAGGACTTGGATATAATTCATTTCCAATAAAAAAGTCCTTAGAAATTACCACAAAAGATTCAGACACTTTAAAAACGGGTATCCCATCATGTCCAAAATGTTTAAAACCTGGACATACCGAAACCTACTGTCGAGACTCTAGACGTACTATAAGGGTTAAGCAAATCTGGGTACCAAAAGGGACCGTTATTAAAAATCAAGTTTTTATATCTAACTCCTCAGGACCCAAATTAGCCTGGGTACCGATAAAACGGAAGAAAATGATTTTTGTAGGTATAAGCAAGGAAGACAACATTATCAAATAAATGGTATGTTGATAGCGGATGTTCAAACCACATGAGTGGAAATGAACATCTCTTCACGGAGCTGAAAAAGGAAGATCGTGGCTGTGTTACATTTGGCGATAATAAAAAGGGCCAAATAAAAGGGACAGGTAAAATTGGTAAGAAACCTTTACCGACTATTGAAAATGTTCTATTTGTTGATGGACTTTGCCATAATCTCCTAAGTGTTTCCCAATTATGTGACACCGGTCTTAAACTAATTTTTGAAATTACGCATTGCACGGAAATGAGAAAAGAGCAAATCGTTTTTATTGGATTGCGCTATGGAAATATTTACATTGTTGATCTCCAAGATGAATCTTCGTTTAACGAAAAATGTCTACTTTCATACGATGAAAATGCCGTTGTTTGGCACCGAAAATTGGGACATGCCTCTTTACCACTTCTTTCAAAATTGGCCAAAAATGATATTGTTCATGGTCTACCAAAATTGAATTTTAGAAAAGACCACATTTGTGAGGCCTGTATTAAAGGTAAACATGCAAGAGGCTCGTTTAAACCAAAAATGGAAATTTCCACTAGTCGCATTCTTGAATTAATTCATATGGATTTAATTGGTCCGTCTCGACATGCCGCCTAACAGTAAACTTTATACCTTAGTTATTGTCGATGATTTTTCTAGATTTACTTGGGTAAAATTCTTAGCCAATAAAGATGATGCTTTTAACGAGTTTGTAAAGTGGTGTAAGGTTACCTGGAAGGAAAAAGGATTACCGATTATCGCCATTCGAACCGATCATGGTGGAGAATTTGATTCTAATCTCTTTGAAGATTGGTGCGATAAATATGGTATTGGGCACAACTTTTCGGCACCTCGGACACCTCAACAAAATGGAGTTGTCGAGAGGAAGAATCGCTCTCTAGAAGAAATGAGCCGAACAATGCTCAACGAGTATGGTCTTCCTAAATACTTTTGGGCTGAAGCCGTTAATAAAGTGCTTGTTATGTTATTAATCGTGTCCATCTCAGGAGAAATAAAATGATGACTCCCTATGAGATTTTTAAAGGTAAAAAGCCCAATTTATCTTATTTTCATCCATTTGGGTGTAAAGTGTTCATTCATAATAATGGAAAAGACAATTTGGGTAAATTCGATTCTAAATCAGATATTGGAATATTTCTTGGTTATTCTACTAATAGTAAAGCTTATCGTGTATTTAATTGTAGAAGAGGCTCGGTAGAAGAGTCCATTCATGTAAAATTCGATGATACGCTTTTACCCCGAGAAAGGTTGTTTTTGATGATGATGCGTATGGTTCCAAATAAAGAAATATCCGAAGTATCAAAGGAATTGGAGAAGCTCGACGTAAGCTCGGACAAACAGGAGGAAAATACTTACAACCTTCCTAAAGATTGAGCAAATGTGAAAGACCATCTGATGGAACAAATTCTCGGAAAAATCGATGAAGGTGTACGAACTAGGAGAAATATAAATGATTGTATTAACAATATTGCATTTATTTCTCTTACAGAACCAAAGAACATCGATGAGGCCATAAATGATGAGAATTGGGCCATTGCTATGCAAGAAGAGCTAAACCAATTCGAAAGAAATAAAGTTTGGGAATTAGTTCCAGACCGTAGGCAAATCAATCATTGGTACCAAATGGGTTCATAAAATCAAAACCGATGATGATGGTCTCCCTATTAAAAATAAATCGAGGTTGGTCGCCCAAGGTTATAATCAAGAAGAAGGCTTGGACTATGAAGAGACGTTCGCTCCTGTTGCTCGTCTTGAAGCTATTCGTCTTCTCTGTGCCTTTGCCGCATACAAGAAGATCAAACTCCATCAAATGGATGTAAAAAGTGCGTTCCTAAATGGAATCATCCAGAGGAAGTTTATGTCAAGCAACCTCCGGTTTTGAAGACTATGATCATCCGGATCATGTGTACAAGCTCCATAAAGCTCTCTATGGATTAAAGCAAGCTCCGAGAGCATGGTATGATCGTCTAAGCTCTTTTCTTATCTCAAATGGTTATAAAAGAGGAAATGTTGATAATACTGCTTATTAAGGTCTTAAATGATGATATGTTAATTTGTCAAATCTATGTGGACGATATTGTTTTTGGTGCAACTAACGAAACTCTGTCCAAGGAATTTTCAAATCTTATGAAGGGAGAGTTCGAAATGAGTATGATGGGAGAGTTGAAAAACTTTCTCGGACTCCAAATTAAGCAACTCAATGACGGAATATTCATTCACCAATCCAAGTACGTCAATGAGCTTCTAAAGAAATTTAAGATGGAAGATTGCAAAGAAATATCCACTCCTATGTCTTCCACTCTTAAACTCGATAAAGATGAAAAAGGTAAATCATTGACCAAAACAGATATCGAGGTATGATCGGATCCTTACTTTACTTAACCGCATCTAGACTGATATTATGTTTGCTACTTGTCTATGTGCTCGTTTTCAAGCTAATCCTAAAGAATCCCATCTCATAGCATGTAAACGAATTTTTCGATATTTAAAATATCTGCTGGTTTAGGCCTATGGTATCCTTCCGGCATTGATTTTCAACTCTTTGCATATAGTGATGCCGATTTCGGTGGTTGTAAAATTGATAGAAAAAGCACCACCTAACTTGTCATTTTATGAGTTCATGTTTAATTTCATGGGGAAGTAAGAAGCAGACTAGTGTCGCTACTTCCACAGTGAAGCGAATATGTGGTCATGGGAAGTGCATGTGCACAGGTTCTTTGGATCAAAAATCAATTACTTGATTATGGCATCGAACTTAAAAATACTCCTATTTTTTGTGACAATACAAGTGCCATTAATTTAAGTAAAAACCCCATTTTGCATAGTAGGACAAAGCACATCGAAATTCGTCACCATTTTATTCGTGACCATGTCCAAAACGGGAATGTCCGTCTCCAATTTGTTGGTACTAATGAACAATAGGCGGATATTTTTACAAAACCATTACCCGAAGAAGCTTTCAACTTTATTCGCATAAATTTAGGAATGGGACATGCCGATCATTTTTAAATATTGCATACTCATCATAGTCACATTAAATGGTCATTTAAAACGGGACATCATCGAAAGGAAAAGACTATTCATTTGGTCTTGCTTACGCATTTGTATACGCGGTCCATTACGTACGTAATAGGACCTTACGTACGTTACAGGTTGATTCGTTACGTACGTAACGAAACACAGGTTTTGCTCCAGAAAGTTTAGGATTTTACGTTACGTACGTTATTAAAGGAATATAACGTACGTAAGCGATCGTTGACCATCTCATATATAAACCCATCGTCAATTCCCTGTTCATTTCTACAAAATCCCTAGCGACTAACGAAGAACTGTTCCGGCAAACCCTATCAAAACTTCATCAAAACTTCACTTCTTCGACCGATTCAATCCTCATGGCTTCCAGAACCGGCAAAAAGAGAAGAGGAGAAACCTCTCAAGCATCCTCCACGGCTTCCGGCAATCTATCATTTCGGAATGCTCAAGCCATGAAAGTTTTCAACGAAATCCTTATTGACGAAGAGGTAACTCCGAGTCATCACTTTGATTTTGAATCTACGAGCAGTCGGTGTTGCTATCGAAGAATTCTTCGATATGCTTGGGATCAATAGGTTCGTTAGTCTTGCTCGACCAATTTATGAGGAATGTGTGAAAGAGTTTTATGCGAATTTTTTTGTCACTTATGATGCCGACGGACTTGCCGTTGTTAACTCGCTTGTGCGTGGTAAATCAATATCTTTTGATGAAGCAAAGCTTTCGGAGATTTTTGGACTCCCTAATGAGGGTTTTCGTTGCAAGGGAGAGTTTGCTCCTCCGGACGAAGTCTTTAACGACTGGTCCGATGATGAAAGCTATGGTGTTCACGAGTCGAAAGTCCGTAATTTCTTATCGGACAAAGCCGTTTTAAATGTTCATTCCGGGCGGTTTGAAAACAATGACTTTGGGATAAACATTCGTTTGCTTCATGATGCTATCACTCGTTGTCTTATGCCTAAAGTGAATGCTCAACTTCGCCTTGTGAATATCGATATGGAGATTATTTATCATGTGTGGAAGGATCACCAAGTCAACTTCGCGTCTATTGTGCTGAAATGGTTCGTGGAAAAGGGGCAAATTTTCCACAAAAAGAGCTACGCGAAAGTTGTGTAACACCCCAAACCAGGCGGATATTACAGTGCCGTGGACCCCCGCCTGGGACCCACCAGGCGAATGAAAAAGGATGAATTACACAGGGTAAATGTAGTACCGAACCACATTATAACATCAATTACTCCGATTAGGAGTTTCATACAACACACCCAGGATAATATAGAATACTTGTGTATCTTATGTGACGATAAAATACACGACACTGAATGAAATGAGTATTCGAAAGTAATGTCTGCAGCGGAATAATAAAGAAAACATAAATGACTGAATAAATGACTGAAAGGATTGGGGCCCCCTTCTAGTATCACCAGGACTCTCCGCCGTCAACGTGCTCTCCTCGCGCTTTGCCTTGCCATGACTAAAAACAATATCCCCAAACGGGTCGATTATCTGTAACAACAATCCTCAAGGGTTGAAAATACACAATCATGATATATCCGAAATTATGAATTATCTGTCGAACATACGCAATCAAACATGCTATATGAATCGACTATCAAGACGGCTCAAAGGAATGGCGCCACACTACGTCCGGATGGAAATGTGTCCGTGCACAAGCCACCAACGATCAAACACGCGTGGTCTTGTACCTAATCACCTCACGAGCAATCGACTCGTGTGCACACCCAATGTGAGGCCAACAACCAACACACGACCATAATGTGCCCGACATGAAAATCCTACACATACCAACCGCACGCCAAGATGACCCTAATGCCACAATATGACAAAAGTGACAACGAAAATGAATAATGACTCACCAAGATTAAATGATGGTGAAATGAATGATAGCTCAATGAAATGATCGAACCGTCGTTCCTTATGATCGAGGTGATTAATTGACAATGACGAGTTTTGATACGATTAATACAATGATGAATGAGTTATGATTATGAATGAACAACGACAAAAGGAATGAATATCCTTTTAACCGAGTAAGAATTAACTTACTCAATACCGATGATGAATGTCCGTCCACGAACAACGTCCTAACCAAGATACCGGTCGCTCGAACAACCTTCATTCAATACAATTACCAACAATCCGATCAATAACGAATTAAACACGAACATAACGAACTCAAGACGTCGATACGATTAAACCAAGTTCATAGGGGCATTATATCGAACACTTTGAGGCCAACTTCGATTGATTACAACTAAACCTCAACAATACCAATCTCAAATCCCCAAGAAGTGCTTCAAATCAATAAAACATCTCCAATACGATCAATAGTCCGTTAAGAATATCCAAAACGTGATTATAACAACTATTAATCGGAAATCCCCAAATCCAACTCGATATTCAAAGTGTTCTAGAATAAATCCCTCAAAAATCCAATGAATCCTTATACAAACTCATAATCATATACATATCCCTTCATAAAACATGATTATAACGTCCAAAACATCATATCTCAACACAAAATCGAAATCCAAGGTGTTGAAGAAATTACCTCTTGAAGATCTAACCACTTCGATCCGATGAACACGAGTTATAACGAGTACCCAAGCTTCCCAAAGGAATGAAGATGATGAAGATTACACACTCAAGTGATTGATGATGATAAAAACTCTCTCTCAACCCTCTCTCTCGGATGAAGAAGGAAAAAATGAAAAAGTGAAGTGAAATGACCCGCCAAGTCATTGGCATCGCCGGGTTACGGCCGTAACTCGCCCTCTTACGGCCAGAACTTTCCAAGTCAACGGCCTTACGGCCAGAATCGCCAACTCAGACGGCCAGAACTCGGCTTCGTCCGAAAGCTCGCCGACACTTTACGGCCGTAATCGATCCCGAGTTACGGCGAACCCGCCTTCGTCAAAAACATCCGTCGACACCCTTACGGCCAGAACCGCACACCTTACGGCCGTAACTCGATGATACGGCCGTATCCGCCAAATCTTACGGCGTAAGCCCTCTTCGCCGAAAACGGCCAGCACTTCGCCACAGACGGGCCAGAATCGCCAACTCGCACGGCCAGCATTCGCCTCGACTTACGGCCGTATGCCGCAACCCTTACGGCCGTAAGTCACCCTTGGTCGACAACACCCAAAACTTACGAACACCACTTACGGCCGTATCTCACCATCCTTACGGCCGTAACTCACCTTCGGCCGAAAATGTCTCAGAGCACTGCTGACGCAGACGGCCAGAATCGCCACTTTACGGCCGTACACGCTCAACTTACGGCCGTACCACAGACCTTACGGCCGTAAGTCCTTTCGTCCCAAATGGCACGAAACACGAACCCTTGTTACGCCGTAACTCGAAGGCCGCCAAGTTGAAAATTCCGATAACTCCGATTCCACGATACGGTGATGAATGATCCGACATAACATACGAATGTGAAAATGAACAAGTCTAACACAAGCCACGATGATGCTCGATCGACTACCAAACACGATGAAAATAATAATACTCCGCCGATCTCTAAACGGAGATGACATGACGATCGAGAATCGATATACGATTACAACATGCCAACATTGAACGCAAATGAGTGATTCATGAATGATGAGTGATTATTAATGAGTGAGAATTCTTGAGTGACAATTACAGATCGATAATTACCGAATGAAAATGAATGAATTACAACCGGGTATTACATACCCCCTTAAAAAGAGTTTCGACCGAAACTAAGGGTCAAACAACTCGGGATAACTCTCCCGCATACTATCCTCGGTTTCCCAAGTAGCCTCTTCGACTCCGTGTCTAGACCACCGAATTTTAACCAAAGGAATCGTCTTATTCCTCAACTGTTTGATTCGCCGCTCTAGAACTCGAATAGACGTTCCTCATATGAATGATCGTCGGCGATCTCGATTTCGCCGAATCGAGTATGTGACTGGGTCGGCAACATACTTCCGCAACTGAGAGACATGAAACACATTATGAATTCGGCTCAACGCCGGAGGTAAAGCCAATCGATAAGCTAACTCGCCCACTCGATCCAAAATCTCAAACGGTCCAATGAATCTCGGACTCAACTTTCCCCTCTTCCCAAAACGGAAAATACCTCGACTCGGGGATACCTTGACCAAAACGTGGTCACCCGTCTCGAACTCTAGTGGTCGAAGACGATTATACGCATAGGATTTACGACTCGAAATACAAAGATACGACTCGATTAAAGCTACCTTCTCCCGGCGGCTATAAGCATATCGGGCTCGGTGCCGATTGATTCGACAAGTCATCCCAACACAAAGGAGACCGACAACGACGACCGTACAAGGCCTCGTAAGGTGCCATCTTAATGGAAGCATGCCGGCTATTATTATACGTGAACTCGATCAATGGTAGTTGGGCTTCCCAATCGTCCTTCCAATCGAGGACGCATGCCCTCAACATGTCCTCTAGTGTCCGAATAGTCCTCTCTGATTGCCCGCTTTGACCGAGGATGAAAGGCGATCGAGATTGAGCCGAGTTCCCATAGACGATGAATCGATTTCCAAAATGAGACACAAATCGTCCGTCACGATCGGAAACGATACTCTTAGGAGTACCGTGCGGTCTCACTATCTCCTTGATGAACAATCGAGCTACCTCTCAGGACCCCACGTATCCTTGATCTCAAGGAAATGAGCTGATTTTGTTAGGCGGTCCACGATCACCCAGATCGTGTTCATGCCACGACGACTCGTCGGCAAACTCGTGATGAAATCCATAGAAATGTCTTCTCACTTCCACTCGGGAATAGGAAGAGGTTTCAAAGATACCCACGGCCGCCGATGTTCAATCTTAACTTGTTGACAGTTAAGCATCTCGAAACGAATTGCGACTTCTCGCTTCATATTACTCCACCGTAATTGCTTTCAAGTCCTTGTACATCTTGCTGGATCCGGATGAATGTAATAAGGGGTAGCATGAGCTTCTCTCAAAATCGAGTTTTTCAACTCGTCATTCACGCAGACGCACAACCGATTCTTAAATCTCAAAAGTCCATCCTCGTGGACCACGAATCCAGTGGGCTTTCCTCGAGCCACATCCTCTCGGATGCGTAACAATGATGGGTCCGAACCCCGATTCTCTCGGATTGCATCCTCAAGAGATGATGAAATCTCTAACATACAAAGTCGTCCTCGAACTCGCCGGGCTGCACTCGATCTCGGGTCTAAGGAGTTCCCGCCAAGCTCCTTCGAATCGTTAAACGGCAAGCATCCGCTCCGAACGGACTTACGACTCAAGGCGTCGGCGACAACGTCGCCTTGCCCGGTGGTAGAGGATCTCAATATCATAATCTTTGATTAATTCCAACCACCGTCTCGACGCATATTTAACTCCTTCGAGTAAATATATACTTTAAGGTCTTATGATCGTTGAATATTCATGTGTGACGCCATAAAGGTAATGACGCCAAATCTTCAAAGCGAACACCACTAGTGCTAGCTCCAGTGTCGTGGGTCGGATAATTAACCTCGTAAGGTCTCAATTGCCGTGAAGCATAGGCAATAACTTTCCTGCTCGCATGAGCACACATCCGAGACCCCGTCCGACGCATCACTATAAACCACAAATCCCTCCGTCCCTCGCGGCAAGGAAAGTACAGCCTTGACATTAATCGGCTCTTGAGTTCCTCAAAACTCGGCCGACACGCGTCGGACCACGTGTATTTCTTATCCTTCCGCAAAGGTTCGTCATGGGTTGAGCGATCTTAGAAAATCCCTCCACAAATCGCCGATAATAACCCGCTAATCCGAGGAAACTTGGATTTCCTTAGCGTTCTTCTGAGGTAGCCAATCCCGAATAGCCTCCGTCTTCCGAGGGTCGACCCGAACTCCGTCTCGACGAAATTACATGTCCGAGAAAAGTCACCGGACATCCGTAACTCGCACTTGGAAAACTTTCCAAACAGCTTGCTCGCCTCAACACGCCGAGAACCCGATGAAGATGAACCTCGTGATCCTCTCGCTACGAGAATAAATCAAAATATCGTCGATGAAGACAACAACAAACTGATCCAAAAAGTCGATGAAAACCCGATTCATCAATTCCATGAATACCGCAGTGCATTAGTTAGCCCGAACGGCATAACTACGAACTCATAATGACCATAGCGTGTTCAACGCCGTCCTCGCGATATCCGACTCGAATCCGCAATCGGTGATATCCAGATCTTAAGTCGATCTTGGAAAATATCAAGCTCCCGAAGTTGATCTAAAAGATCATCAATACGGGGTAAGGGATACTTATTCTTGATTGTCACTGCTCAACTCCCGATAATCGATACACAACCGAAATGAACCATCCTTCTTCTTGACAAACAACACGGGTGCTCCCCACGAGACGCACTCGGTCGGATATAACCTTTCTCGAACAACTCCTCAAGTTGGTTCTTTAATTCCTGCATTTCGGTCGGGGCCATCCGGTACGGTGCCTTCGATATCGGGGACGTACCAGGCTCCAACTCAATTGTGAATTCCACATCTCTCTGTGGAGGCAAACCAGGTAACTCGTCTGGAAAAACATCGGCATATTCCCTCACCACCGGAATATCCGTTAACATTATTGATGACTTCTCGGTTTTGGCCATATAGCACCAATAACCGACACATCCCTGATTGAGTAACCTTACTGCTTTCATCAAATTAATGACCTTACCGGAACAGCCGGGATTACCTCCCTGAAACACACATTCGACTCCATCGTCTGAAATGATAGTGACCAAACGCTTTCGGACACTAATGATGGCATCGTGACGGTCCATCCAATCGATACCCAAGATGACGTCGTCCCTCGGCAAATCTACTACGATTAGGTCCGCTGGCCATACACGACCATGAAACTGAATCGGACAATTCTGAATCTCACGACTTCCGATAATTCGTCTACCATCAGGTAGGCCAATGACATAAGGCTCACAACTAGTAGCACTACCCAGACGTAGTCTACTCAAACATGACTCGGAAATGAATGAATGAGATGCACCAGTATCAAAAAGGGTACACACAGGTTGAGATAGAATAACGAGTGTACCTGAGATCATCCGGCCTCGGATCATCGGTCTTCTTCATCTCATGAATTCGGGCTTGCCGCCCCGAACCGGATGCTCCGTCGATAGCTCTGCCCGCCTTTAGCTCCCGCGTCTTGAACGACGCCGAGTGAGTGGCCTGATTCTCGCACCTCGAATGACACGGGGCTTGAGATGCCGGAGTGGGTTTAGAGTCCCTACGGCAAAAACGGGCCCTATGCCCGGCAATCCCACGATTGTGGCACGTGATGATCGCCGGACACTTGGTGCCGAAATGACCCCGTTTCTTCACGGTTGAAACAAGTGATGGCCGAATCGGCCGCTCGCGACCGAGATTCCGCGGTTTAGACGCTGGGGAGGTCGCTCGTAAAGTAGAGCCCGCCCGCGGTTTCTTGAAAGTGGCACGACTACCGTCGACCGACACGGTTCTTGGACTTCTTGCTAGCGTACGAAGGTTGCCGCTTAGCAATTTCCTTAGCCGTAAGCTCGTAAGTAAGAGCCTTCTCAATGAACTCGGCGAGTGGCACGGTTATGATTAAGCAAATCAAGTCTCATACGGGGTTTCACCTCTTCTGAAATACTTGATCTTGTCCGCTTCCGAGTGAATGATAGATGAGGCGAACGGAAGAAGTTCTGAAATTTTTCGGCGATGGCGAGAACGTCATCATCCGCCGAAAGGTCGGGAGTGAGTAATTCCGACAACTTGGCCTCCCGAGTGGGGCCGGATAGTACCTCTCCATCATGAGAGTCTTGAATCGATCCCAAGTACATGTTCCGTCGTGGGTCTCAACGATAACCACCATGAATGAGCGCTCTTACCGAGATAGTAAGCCGCAATCGAAACTTTATGCCCTTCGGGGCAATCCACCATAGCAAACAACTTCTCAAAATGCTCAAGCCGGTGAACAATATCCGCCGGCCGGATGAGCCCTCAAAAGTAGGTGGTCGCCGCGAGAGATATCGCTAATGATATTGCTTACACCCTCTCTTGCCTCCGAGGTGGCGGCGAGGAGCCCGCTGATTTTGATTGACGGAGTTATGCATCGTCTCCATCAATCGAGCCATCCGGGTCATTTGGGCCATCATGCCCTGCATAAATGCGAGTGGGTCGACCAACACCCTCTCGACCGAGCCGTGTCCTGGCACGACTCCTGATGCTGAATGATCGCGTCCAGTGTGAGTGAGTGGCAGCGTCATTGCCGATGAGTTAGCATTATTCCCGGCATTTGCACGGTATTCGCACGAGTTCCTGGATTCGGCCCGCTCCACGGCCTCGTCCTCCACGTCCTCTGCCGGCCCCCTTCCATGTCAAGCGGAAAGTCATATGATGATTATATTTCTCGCATGAGTATCACATTATGATTATATTATGAAATGATGAAAATGAGCATACGCGCTCAAATACAACGATTACATGAATGATTAGTTGACGTGACATGATTTCGATGAAATTATCAAAATGATTATCTTGAACAATTTAACAAGATTGATGATATGATCTTCAAGATCAACAACCGAGTAATGAAATGAATTGAGTGATTAATAAGTTAACATTATCGACTTGATCACAATTGAAATTGATGAATGAGGATTGTTAATCGATGAATTATGAATGAATGATTATTGCCGAAATTATACCATGGCATCGTAAATCTTACGCTTCTTGGTCCGATTGGCTCGGCATTTGCACAGTCACACGTGACGCGAAAGTCCAATGATACTAGTTCGATGACGATGATTTCAAATGAGACATGACTTGGAGGGTAGTATTCAAAACCACTCTACGATACCAACTCAGTAACACCCCAAACCAGCGGATATTACGGTCAGTGGACCCCACTGGGACCCACTGTGCGAATGAAAAAGGATGAATTACACAGGTAAATGTAGTACCGAACCACATTATAACATCAATTACTCCGATTAGGAGTTTCATACAACACACCTGTGATAATATAGAATACTTGTGTATCTTATGTGACGATAAAATACACGACATCGAATGAAATGAGTATTCGAAAGTAATGTCTCAGCTGAATAATAAAGAAAACATAAATGATGAATAAATGATCAAAGGATTGGGGCCCCCTTCTAGTATCACTGGGACTCTCCGCCGTCAACGTGCTCTCCCGCGCTTTGCCTTGCCATGACACGAAAAACAATATCCCCAAACGGGTCGGTTATCTGTAACAACAATCCTCAAGGGTTGAAAATACACAATCATGATATATCCGAAATTATGAATTATCCTGTCGAACATACGCAATCAAACATGCTATATGAATCGACTATCGATGCACGGCTCAAAGGAATGGCGCCACACTACGTCCGGGATGGAAATGTGTCCGTGCACAAGCCACCAACGATCAAACACGCGTGGTCTTGTACCTAATCGCCTCACGAGCAATCGACTCGTGTGCACCCAATGTGAGGCCAACAACCAACACACGACCATAATGTGCCCGACATGAAAATCCTACACATACCAACCGCACGCCAAGATGACCCGAATGCCACAATATGACAAAAGTGACAACGAAAATGAATAATGACTCACCAAGATTAAATGATGGTGAAATGAATGATAGCTCAATGAAATGATCGGAACCGCTGCTCCTTATGATCGAGGTGATTAATTGACAATGACGAGTTTTGATACGATTAATACAATGATGAATGAGTTATGATTATGAATGAACAACGACAAAAGGAATGAATATCCTTTTAACCGAGTAAGAATTAACTTACTCAATACCGATGATGAATGTCCGTCCACGAACAACGACCTAACCAAGATACCGGTCGCTCGAACAACCTTAATTCAATACAATTACCAACAATCCGATCAATAACGAATTAAACACGAACATAACGAACTCAAGACGTCGATACGATTAAACCAAGTTCATAGGGGCATTATATCGAACACTTTGAGGCCAACTTCGATTGATTACAACTAAACCTCAACAATACCAATCTCAAATCCCCAAGAAGTGCTTCAAATCAATAAAACATCTCCAATACGATCAATAGTCCGTTAAGAATATCCAAAACGTGATTATAACAACTATTAATCGGAAATCCCCAAATCCAACTCGATATTCAAAGTGTTCTAGAATAAATCCCTCAAAATCCAATGAATCCTTATACAAACTCATAATCATATACATATCCCTTCATAAAACATGATTATAACGTCCAAAACATCATATCTCAACACAAAATCGAAATCCAAGGTGTTGAAGAAATTACCTCTTGAAGATCTAACCACTTCGATCCGATGAACACGAGTTATAACGAGTACCCAAGCTTCCCAAAGGAATGAAGATGATGAAGATTACACACTCAAGTGATTGATGATGATAAAAACTCTCTCTCAACCCTCTCTCTCGGATGAAGAAGGAAAAAATGAAAAAGTGAAGTGAAATGACCCGCCAAGTCATTGGCATCACGGGTTACGGCCGTAACTCGGCCCTCTTACGGCCGTAACTTTCCAAGTCAACGGCCTTACGGCCAGAATCGCCAACTCAGACGGCCGTAACTCGCTTCGTCCGAAGCTCGCCGACTTTACGGCCAGAATCGATCCCGAGTTACGGCGTAACCCGCCTTCGCCAAAAACATCCGTCGACACCCTTACGGCCAGAACCGCACACCTTACGGCCGTAACTCGATGATACGCCGTATCCGCCAAATCTTACGGCGTAAGCCCTCTTCGTCAAAACGCCGGGCACTCGCGTGCTGCAGACGGCCAGAATCGCCAACTTCAGACGGGCCAGACTCGCCTCGACTTACGGCCGTATGCCGCAACCCTTACGGCCGTAAGTCACCCTTGGTCGACAACACCCAAAACTTACGAACACCACTTACGGCCGTATCTCACCATCCTTACGGCCGTAACTCACCTTCGGCCGAAAATGTCTCGGTAGCTCTTTGACGCGCAGACGGCCAGAATCGCCGAAACTTTACGGCCGTACTGCCAACTTACGGCCGTACCACAGACCTTACGGCCGTAAGTCCTTTCGCCCAAATGGCTCAAACACGACCCCTTGTTACGCCGTAACCCAAAGTCCTTACGGCCGTAACTCGAAGGCCGCCAAGTTGAAAATTCCGATAACTCCGATTCCACGATACGGTGATGAATGATCCGACATAACATACGAATGTGAAAATGAACAAGTCTAACACAAGCCACGGATGATGCTCCCGATCGACTACCAAACACGATGAAAATAATAATACTCGTCGATCTCTAAACGGAGATGACATGACGATCGAATCGATATACGATTACAACATGCCAACATTGAACGCAAATGAGTGATTCATGAATGATGAGTGATTATTAATGAGTGAGAATTACTGAGTGACAATTACAGACTGATAATTACTGAATGAAAATGAATGAATTACAACCGGGTATTACAAGTTGATCGTCAGAGAAAATCAGGAATGCCTTTTGGTTCTATCTTAACCGAAATTTTTGAGAAAGCTGGAGTTGATCTGTCTGGGGTCCACGGGGTTCCGATTCCTAGGGGGAGCCTCGTCACTGAAGGGACATTGCGGACGATGAGGTATCTTCGCACGAGAAATCATGGATGGATATACTTTGCTTATATTAAGGATGATGATTGGCTCATTGATGGAGGCACTCTTCCGAGACCGGAGGAGAGGATCACATCGAGGGGGCTCGAACATACTAGACCTCGTCCGTCATCACAGCTTGGTTCCTCCCGTCCTCGTCCGAAATCCTCCTCTTCCCAGATGGCTTCTCGAATGGATAGACTTGAGAAGGACATGAGCGAGGTCAAGATCATGGTGAAGAACATTTGCACGCATTTTGGGATACCGCCGACACTGCCGGATGCGGACCTAGACTAGTCGGGCTATCCTTTCTAATGATGATGTTTCCTGTTTATTAAAAAGACCAAACATTTCATGTTTATGCTTTGCCTGTAATGACTATCTTTCCATACATCATTTTGGTTATCGTTTTGTTTAATCATTGACTTGTTTTATGTTGATTATTATGCGTATCATTGATGTCTCTTGCAGGTTTTCTCAACTTTTTGTTAATGACAAAAAGGGGGAGAATAATATATATTCGTTTTTGAAATCAACTTTTGAAATAACCCGTGCACGTTTTCAGGGGGAGCATATTATTTTTTGCAGTGCTCGTGTTCAGGGGGAGTTTCTAATTTTTATTAAAATCATGTTTTCAAAACTCACATAAAGTAAATTTTGTCATCATCAAAAGGGGGAGATTGTTGGAACAATATTTTTAGATCGCTTTTGATGATATGTTATTAAAACCAAAATTTACTTAAAACATACTTTCTCTTGATTAACGTCGTAAAATATATCACATTAACGCACGTAACATTCTATAGTAAACGTCGTAACGCATCTCTTATAACGCACGTAACATTCTACTATTTTCGTAAGTTTTTGCAGCATGTAACGACGAATCGGATTATATAACGTCGTAAGGCTTGAATTATTCTGACCGTTGGAAAAGCCACTAGCCGTTGCAACAAGTCGTCTCAATCAACGGATCTTTGACGAGGATATTACGACGTAACCGGAGGTTTATAACGCATTTAAACGCATTTCATCATATTTCACCGGATAGTTTCGCACTTTCATTACGGCCGTTATTCGCTCATATAACGACGTAAAGCACGAACGCACGTAATCAGCATCATATAACGTACGTAACTCTTTATACTGTTCCAACGGGAAATTGAGCTCAAGAAGGCTATAAATAGCCACCTTCATGGAGATTGAAGACACACAAGAATTTTGAGCTTACTAGCATACTCAAGCAATATCAAGCAAACATTCTGAGAGATATTCTTATTCTAGATTGTGATACGAGAAGATTTGTTCTATAATTTCCAATCTTCATTCTTGTATCTTAGAGCGATATATCGTGAAAGCCGAGTTTCTACTCGCACTTATTTTGTATTGGTTATCTTGTACCTAGAAAAACAAGAGTGTTTTTGTGAGGTTGTTCTTGAGCCCGGAAATCAAGAAGTTGTAAGAAGTTGGCACTAAACTAGAAAGTGCAAATTCCAAGTTCTAAGAAAAGTCCTAGTCGATAAAACTAGGTAGGGGACGTAGGCTTCGTTAATAGCCGAACCTCTCGAACAATTCCTTGTGTTCTTTCTTTTCTGCACCTTTATTCTCCGCTATTTTTGCTTCCGCACGAAAAAGAGTACAATACTATTATCCGCACTATTCAACCCCCCTTCTAGTGGCGGTATCAATCTAACAGAAGGGTTTAGGGTTAGGATTATATAAGGGGAGTCGGACGGTCCAAATTAGAAGTAGATATTAAGTCTGGATCGGACGGCTCCTAATTAAAGGGCTGCCACGGGCTGGGCCAGCACTAATGGGCCAGATGGAGATAAATAATTCTGTGCCAAGTTTGGGCCAAAATAATAACATTTCTCCACCTTTTTGGGCCAACCAGTCAAATTGCATTTTCGGGTTACGGAGAAGATTCATCATCGCCTAACTCCGGGGTTACCTGCACTCACACACAATAGATAAGGTAAAGTATTCACAAAGAAGACTTAACTCACAAAGAGATCCCCCCCCCCCAAAAAAAACACAGTTAGCAAAGCAAATATTTTAGCAATAAGCTAAAATTGTACAAAAACACACAAATACCATAATATTCAAAAACACAAACACATTAAGGGAAATGAATGATATAAGCAACACATAGATTTGAGGGGACACCACTCCACCTCAAACGCAAAGTACTAAGCATGTTGCTCCACCTGAAAACGGGACGGGGTTTTACACAAAACCGCCAACACAAGAAAGCTGCAAAACAAAAAAGGTTGGTCGACCGAACCACAAACACCAAAGCCAGAACAAAGAACACAAAGTTCAAAAAATAATCACAGAGATTATACTACCTACATCCACAAAGGAATAGAACCACGAGTAATCCATATAAGTCACACAGACATATAAATCAGACACAAGTCACAAAGACGCTCCACAGCCCACTAAGGACAAGTCACAAAGACACTCCACAGCCCACTAAGGACAAGTCACAAAGACACTCCACAGCCTACTAAGGACAAGTCACAAAGACACTCCACAGCCCACTAAGGACAAAAAAACCACAAGGGTCAACTAACATACATCACTACGATTGATTTCAGACGTAGCTAAGTTAGCCTTATCATCAGGATGATTTTTACCCTTTTTGTTCCTATTAGGACAATTACTAGCAATATGACCCTTTTTACCACAACTATAGCAATTCCTTGAGTTATGTCGAAAATTAGAATTTTGACCATCCTTCTTGGTGAAATATTCATAGCAATTTTCATTCCTAACAATCGAAACTGATTCGAAATTCAAATTATTACTCACATTGTTTTTTAAATCTAATTCCTTACTCTTTAGACCGGACACAACAATATCTAAAGATATGTTATCTCTACCATACTTAATAGCAGATTTAACATCATCATAGGACTCAGGAATAGCATTTAACAGTACAATAGCAGAGTAATCATCAATATGTTTATCACCGGAATTTTTAATATCTTGAACTAACTTGGTAAACACATCAAGGTTTTCATCAAGACTTTTATTCAAATCAAGTTGAAAACCAAAGAATTTTTCAAGCAAAAAAAGTTTATTTGGCAAAGAGGTTTCAACATATAATTCTTCCAATTTTTTCAAAGTTCCTTAGCCGAATTTTGTTTACCAACTTTTCTTATCACAGAGTCAGACAAGTTCAAGATAATAGACGAGTAAGCAAACTCATCCAATTCAGCCTTTTTGTCGGTCATAGTATCGGTGGCAAAAGTTTGATCAATGGCTTTAAAAACTTTTTGCTGTATTAAAATACCTTTCAATTTTTGCTGCCATATTTGAAAATCCGATTTTCCATCAAACGGGGCCAAGTAAAATGTAGAAGTCATGCCCATTTTGAAAACACAAAGTTCAACCCAATAGCAGTAAAACCAACAGCAACACAAAGCACACACAGCACTAGTACAAAAACAGTAGAATCACACTGCACTATACACAAGAGAGTTAAAGAAAAATATCACAACCGAGCCTGTAGATTACAACCCCAAGCCCCTACAAGATCCAAGGACGCTAAGCGGTCCAGGCAGGAGGGTTTATACACAAGGAGTTGAAAAACGTACAGCACTCCACCCAGGAAAAACTCCGAGTGCAGAAAAATACACAGTGGAAATCAGAATAAGCAATGTGCCCAGATTAATCACACAGATTAATACACCCTGATCAATCACACAGATTAAGAATGCACAATAATCAACCACGGCAAGCGGTATCCACGAAAACAGTAAAAGAGTGGAGTTCAGCAAAATACCAGAGCGGAAAACCCGGATGGTTATTCCGTATCACCAGGATGCCACAGGACCCGACACAACGGGCTCCGATACCACTGTTGGGTATCGGGTCTACCAATGGCTAAAGACAGGATCGTTAATACAAGCGGATAAAAATGAATATAACTATTACAATTATATTCAACGGGAAAGGGATTAAGGATTACAGGCCAACTAATGATCCTATAATAACCAATACTTATATAAATCAACCCGAGAACAAGCAGACCCCAAAACAGGGAATTCAATCGTCCAGAACCGATCTGAAAAACACAATGATAAGTTCAAGTTAGCCGAGATATGATAATACCGATCGAAATACACCAAGTAATACGAATGCAGTATAAATATATAGGTATATATATAACTTATATATATACTATATATGTGTATATGGTATAAATGAAACTGCTGTATTTATATATAAATTATATATATAACTAATATATATATATATAAAGCAGTATATATATATATATAAATACTAATCAGCAGGGTATATATATATATATATATAACAAATATATATATAATATATATATATAGATAAATACCAAAAAACAGAATATATATATAAATATATATATAACAAATATATATATATAATATATATATATATATATAAATACCGTAAATGCAGAATATATATATATATATAAATATATATATATAACAAATATATATATATAATATATATATATATATAAATTACAAGAAAAACGGAAGAAATAAGAGGGACAAGAAACCCCCTTTGAGAAAGTGGCGATTAGGCTCAGATCTTCCGAACCCTATGCAATTTGACACCAAAAAAAGTCCGATCCACGAAGGACGAACGCCGATCCACCGCCGGCCGTCACACAGCCCCGGTAGCACCTTTCTAATCCAGAAAAAACCCTCAGAAAACTCAGGAACAAATCCCGGTCACCCTCAATGATATCACAACAAGAATATCACTCTTTTCACTTCGGATTCTCAAGGCACAAGACGATTTTTTTCTCTCGGTGTATCAAACTCCTTCCCCAGCTGCGATTTAAATACTCACAAGGGTGGAATCGGTCACCGGATTCCATTGTGATATTCAACCGCTCACGGGGGAGAGGAGGTAGTGAGAATCGGGAGCAGAAAATCGTAGGGGGGGTGGAGTTGACCAGGGAAGGAAGGTCACGGGAGAGGAGAGAAAAGGGAGGGTGACGGCGCAGTGAGAATTGAGAAGTGAGGGAGAAGGGTTTAGGGTTAGGATTATATAAGGGGAGTCGGACGGTCCAGATTAAAAGTAGATATTAAGTCTGGATCGGACGGCTCCTAATTAAAGGGCTGCCTTGGGCCGGGCCAGCACAAATGGGCCAAGGGAGATAAATAATTATGGGCTAAAAATTATATATATATATATATTACTTGTGTGCCGTAAAAACAATCATTGACACAGTGGAGATTAACCCAATTAATCTGGGCACATTGCTTATTCTGATTTCCACTGTGTATTTTTCTGCACTCGGAGTTTTTCCTGGGTGGAGTGCTGTACGTTTTTCAACTCCTTGTGTATAAACCCTCATGCCTGGACCGCTTAGCGTCCTTGAATCTTGTAGGGGCTTGGGGTTGTAATCTACAGGCTCGGTTGTGATATTTTTCTTTAACTCTCTTGTGTATAGTGCAGTGTGATTCTACTGTTTTTGTACTAGTGCTGTGTGTGCTTTGTGTTGCTGTTGGTTTTACTGTTATTGGGTTAAACTTTGTGTTTTTCAAAATGGGCATGACTTCTACATTTTACTTGGCCCCGTTTGATGGAAAATCGGATTTTCAAATATGGCAGCAAAAAATGAAAGGTATTTTAATACAGCAAAAAGTTTTTAAAGCCATTGATCAGACTTTTGCTACCGATACTACGACCGACAAAAAGGCTGAATTGGATGAGTTTGCTTACTCGTCTATTATCTTGAACTTGTCTGACTCTGTGATAAGAAAAGTTGGTAAACAAAATCCGGCCAAGGAACTTTGGAAAAAATTGGAAGAATTATATGTTGAAACCTCTTTGCCAAATAAACTTTTTTTGCTTGAAAAATTCTTTGGTTTTCAACTTGATTTGAATAAAAGTCTTGATGAAAACCTTGATGTGTTTACCAAGTTAGTTCAAGATATTAAAAATTCCGGTGATAAACATATTGATGATTACTCTGCTATTGTACTGTTAAATGCTATTTTTGAGTCCTATGATGATGTTAAATCTGCTATTAAGTATGGTAGAGATAACATATCTTTAGATATTGTTGTGTCCGGTCTAAAGAGTAAGGAATTAGATTTAAAAAACAATGTGAGTAATAATTTGAATTTCGAATCAGTTTCGATTGTTAGGAATGAAAATTGCTATGAATATTTCACCAAGAAGGATGGTCAAAATTCTAATTTTCGACAGAACTCAAGGAATTGCTATAGTTGTGGTAAAAAGGGTCATATTGCTAGTAATTGTCCTAATAGGAACAAAAAGGGTAAAAATCATCCTGATGATAAGGCTAACTTAGCTACTTCTGATATCAATCTTAGTGATGTATATTAGTTGACCCTTGTGGTTTTTTAGTCCTTAGTGGGCTGTGGAGTGTCTTTGTGACTTGTCCTTAGTGGGCTGTGGAGTGTCTTTGTGACTTGTCCTTAGTGGACTGTGGAGTGTCTTTGTGACTTGTCCGTCTTTGTGACTTGTGTCTGATTAATATGTCTGTGTGACTTTTATGAATTACTCTTGGTTCTATTCCTTTGTGGATGTAGGTAGTATAATCTCTGTGATTATTTTTCCTTGAACTTTGTGTTCTTTGTCCTGGCTGTGGTGTTGTGGTTCGGTCGACCAATCTTTTGTGTTTTGCAGCTTTCATGTGTTGACAGTTTTGTGTAAAACCCCGTCCTATTTTCAAGTGGAGCAACGTGCTTAGTACTTTGCGTTTGAGGTGGAGTGGTGTCCCCTCAAATCTATGTGTTGCTTATATCGTTCATTTCCCTTAATGTGTTTGTGTTTTTTGAATATTGTGGTTTTTTGTGTGTTGTGCAATTTTAGCTTATTGCTAAAATATTTGATGTGCTAATTGTGTGTTCTTTAGGGGATCTCTTTGTGAGTTAGTCTTCTTTGTGAATTCTTTTACCTTATTTACTTTGTGTATGTGCAGGTAACCCCGGAGATAGGCGATGATGAATCTTCTCCGTAACCCGAAAATACAATTTGACTGGTTGGCCCAAAAAGGTGGAGAAATGTTATTATTTTGGCCCAAACTTGGCCCAGAATTATTTATCTCCCTTGGCCCATTTGTGCTGGCCCGGCCCAAGGCAGCCCTTTAATTAAGAGCCGTCCGATCCAGACTTAATATCTACTTTTAATCTGGACCGTCCGACTCCCCTTATATAATCCTAACCCTAAACCCTTCTCCCTCACTTCTCACTTCTCACTGCGCCGTCACCCTCCCTTTTCTCTCCTCTCCCGTGACCTTCCTTCCCTGGTCAACTCCACCCCCCTACGATTTTCTGCTCCCGATTCTCACTACCTCCTCTCCCCCGTGAGCGGTTGAATATCACAATGGAATCCCGTGACCAATTCCACCCTTGTGAGTATTTAAATCGCGGCTGGGGAAGGAGTTTGATACACCGATAGGAAAAAATCGTCTTGTGCCTTGAGAATCCGAAGTGAAAAGAGTGATATTCTTGTTGTGATATCATTGAGGGTGACCGGGATTTGTTCCTGAGTTTTCTAAGGGTTTTTTTCTGGATTAGAAAGGTGCTACCGGGGCTGTGTGCCGGCCGGCGGTGGATCGGCGTTCGTCCTTCGTGGATCGGACATTTTTGGTGTCAAATTGCATAGGGTTCGGAAGATCTGAGCCTAATCGCCACTTTCTCAAAGGGGGTTTCTTGTCCCTTTGTTTTCTTCCGTTTTTCTTGTAATTTATATATATATATATTATATATATATATTTGTTATATATATATTTATATATATATTCTGCATTTACGGTATTTATCTATATATATATTATATATATTTGTTATATATATATTTATATATATATTCTGTTTTTTGGTATTTATCTATATATTATATATATATATATATTTGTTATATATATATATATATACCTTGCTGATTAGTATTTATATATATATACTGCTTTATATATATATATTAGTTATATATATAATTTATATATAAATACAGCAGTTTCATTTATACCATATACACATATATAGTATATATATATATATCAGTTATATATATACCTATATATTTATACTGCATTCGTATTACTTGGTGTATTTCGATCGGTATTATCATATCTCGACTAACTTGAACTTATCATTGTGTTTTTCAGATCGGTTCTGGACGATTGAATTCCCTGTTTTGGGGTCTGCTTGTTCTCGGGTTGATATATATAAGTATTGGTTATTATAGGATCATTAGTTGGCCTGTAATCCTTAATCCCTTTCCCGTTGAATATAATTGTAATAGTTATATTCGTTTTAATCCGCTTGTATTAACGATCCTGTCTTTAGCCATTGGTAGACCCGATACCCAACAGTGGTATCGGAGCCCGTTTTGTCGGGTGTCGGGTCCTGTGGCGTCTTGGTGATACGGAATAACCATCCGGGTTTTCCGCTCTGGTATTTTGGCTGAACTCCACTCTTTTACTGTTTTCGTGAATACCGCTTGCCGTGGTTGATTATTGTGCGTTCTTAATCTGTGTGATTAATCTGGGCACATTGCTTACTATCGGTTTGCTTGTCGCGGCCTATCTATGTGTTATCTGGTTGGATTCAGTTTTTCGGGCGACTCTTGTTTCCTTATTAATTAAAATTCAAACAAATTAAAACCTTAAAATCCAAAACAGCACTAATCTTGCGCTGCCAGGACCGAAAGTGTCCCTCGGATCTTTGTCAAGAGCTTGAGGATCCCGGTTTTAATTTAAACGGGTTTTAATCTCAAAAATCAAATTGAGTCCCTGAATTTTGATTCCCATCAGCTGTGTGCTTCCTTTTCTTTGTGATTTGTGGTTGTCTTTGTGATTACCTTATACTGTGTATTTTTTCTGCACTCGGAGTTTTTTTCTGGGAGGAGTGCTGTACGTTTTTCCAACTCCTTGCGTATAAACCCTCCTGCCTGGACCGTTTAGAGCCCTTGGATCTTGTAGGGGCTTGGGGTTGTAATCTACAGACTCGGTTGTGATATTTTTAAAAAAACTCCGTTGTATAGTGTTGTTGCCCAAAATATTTATCCGAAGATTAATACTGCTGGAAGACGGACAACAAACAACAATTGCGGGAGCACTTCCGAGAGAAGATAAATAATACAAGATTTGCCGGGTTTGTTAGGCCCGGGCTTGAATGCTCTCGCGAGATGTTATTAATACGAATATTCGTGGATACAAGTATTAATGAGAGAAATCTAAATACAATGAGTGTACAAAGACTCTGTTAATCCGGCTCTTGAGCGAAGCTTGGTGTTCTTCGTCCCGCCGATAATATGCTCGAGGAGAAAAGGCCGGGAGAAGTAAGACCGAAAGAAAGCTGTTGCCAAGAGTTGGAGATTAGCCAAGTGCTTAATGTTTGCTTCTATATTGCGTATGTATTGCAAGAATGTCCGAGAGAAACTCAAGGAAGCTGAAGCTTTTTTTTGTGGTAAAGGTTCGATCCCTTTTACAAGTGCCTGCTGCCTTGTATATATAGAGGCTGAGGGGCCCTGTCCCCTAGTGGGCGATCGCCTTTCGGCATTTAATGTAACGGGGCGATTGTAATATCCGCATTTTCTATTTTTAGTAATTTCTATTTTTGGTGTATATTTGTTTCGGACAACTCGCTTGGCACTGTTTTGGAATTCCGAATCTATTTTGTTCTTGGAGTTTCTCCATTTAGACGAGTCTCGATGATGTTTTTACGTAATTTCATATTGAGTTATATTTTGTCGCATGTGTATCCGATTGTCGCTAAACTCGTTCGATTTCGTCATTTTCCTATTTTCAGGAGTTTGTATGGTTGAGTTGGTCGTGTTGGAACTTTCGGTTTGTTAATCCGACGTCGTATCGTGAATTCCGGATGTTTGGGTCATTTTTATAAATTCTGATTTATTTGAGCATTGTGGTTGTTATTCGTTTATCCTGACCATCTGACAATGAGCCACGTGTTGATTATGGTAATCATCCCATCGAGGGAAATCTTCGTATACTCGTTAAGTATCTATTCTATCCGGTTGTCGTTGAGCTTTATTTTCTCACAACTCATGTCTGTAGCAGGTTACGGCCGTAAACCCTTATGTTACGGCCGTAATGTTCTAGAGATACGGCCGTAAGTCCTTCACCGTACGGCCGTAAGCCAGTTTCGTTTTTCTTCCTGCATGAGACTCCAGTAGCCACTTACGGGCGTATAATGTACCGATTACGGCCGTATCTCTTAGATCATACGGCCGTAAGTGCGCTTCGTCGGTTTTGCCCAGACCTATCCGTAGAACTCGTTACGGCCGTAAATGCATGTAATTACGGCCGTAATATCCACTAGTTACGGCCGTATGAATGAGGTGTTACGGCCGTAACACCAGTCGGTTTATAAACTGGCAGGAGTTATTTTTTTCGTCATTTTCTCATTCCTCTTCTCTTCTTCGCGTCGGGGCGACTTCCAAGGCAAGGGTTCGTCAGATTTTCATCCAAGCACCGGTTGGAAAGTATAACTTAGCATCATATCATCACCACAACACCAAATCATCTATTGTTCGGCTTCGAATCAAGGTAAAATCTCCTAGAACCCTAGTATGAATTTGGGGAGGGTTTGGTGGTGATCTTGTCTTTTAATCCGATTTTACCGATGTTGTTGTTAGATTTCGATAGTATACTCGTGATTCTTAGTTTCCTTGTTATCGGATGGGATGAAATCCCGTTATTACATCGTTGACCGATTTCAATTCCCTATGCCCTCTTGATGTTCGATGAATTGTCCCAACGGGTAGAACTAGGACGAATTTCTTCGTATTCGTATTGTTGAGATTGGTTGTATATCATTTTGTGTTAGGGACGAGTTTGGGAAGATTGTTCGGATCGGAACCTCTCCTTTCGCCGTTTTCTTCGCGTCGTGTCATCCAAGGCAAGTACATGTATTACATTCCGTTACGTGCATATGATTTTGATGCGAATGATGTAAATGGTGTTATTGAACGAATGTGATTGTTTCTCTTCCACCTGGGGATGGCGTGTGGCCTCTGGGGGCCGATACTAATGGGTACGGCCATGGAAATGGACTGGGGTGCGTGTGTTGATGTTCTTCCACCTGGGGACGGTTCAACGGGACCTCTGGGGGCCGATACTAATGGGTACGGCCATGGAAATGGACTGGGGTGCGTGTGTTGATGTTCTTCCACCTGGGGACGGTTCGACGGGACCTCTGGGGGCCGATACTAATGGGTACGGCCGCGGAAGTGGTTTCTCACCTGGGGACGGTCCGACGGGACCTCTGGGGACCGATACTAATGGGTACGGTCGCGAGTCACCAAGCGTGGATAACTGTGATGTGGAAAACTTGTTAATATATTGTTTTGGTGTTAATGTGATATTCCGGAATTTGACTTTCAAAAATGATTTTTCTAACGATTTATTTGCGTTGAATCGTGTATGTATATAACGTTGTGTAATTATGTACTTGCACTAGCTATTCGAATGCTAACCCTTAAATGGGGAAATGCGTCTTATGCATTTAGTCTTGGTCGAGTGAGGAGCCGGCACGGGATGCGCATGCGAAGGATGGGTTGGCATGATGATGTGGCTCGAGTGCATTTTCTATTTTGTCATTTCATGTGTTGAGTCTTCGAGATAGATTGTTTATTCCTAAACATGGTTTAAGTCCCAGCGTGGGCAACGATTTGGTATTTAACTTATGTCTCATATACTCCGTTAAAATGTAATGGCAGACGCCACGGCCTAATATATTTATTTTTCGATGCATCTTTTGGGTTATCATTGTGGTTCATGTGTCGTGGGTTAGCTTTGGTAGACCTCACGAGGGTTCTACGGCGTGTAATGTCCCATTTGTGAATCATTACAATTATTGTATCGGAGGCTAGGTTTTTAATACCTAGGCTGTCGGTGAAATTTGGGTCTGTCAGTTGCATCATTAGAGTCAGTTGTTGAGCCTAATATCATCGTGCTACCGTACTTTCGTGCGACTGTATCGTAAGTCTCCTCGAACTCTTATATCTCCGTAATTCGCTTTTCTTGCGCTGCTCGAATCGTGACTTGTGTTACCAACTTTGTGAATTGTGCTGATCTTGTTCTTTTCTTATTTTCCTTCGTATGTTGAGAGGTCGTGGTAGACCGGCTAGGGACGCGGCCGAGGCCGTGGTCGTGGTGCCGATAATGAGGAGGGCTCACTTTCCCAGTCCTCTGCGGACTCGGCCTCTCACTCGGCCGTCGGGTAATAATGCCGACGCCGGCTCTGCCAGACTACGTGAGTTGGTAGCCCAACTTACTCGAGATAGCTCAGTGGTGGACGCTGAATCCGCCCCGACACCGGAGGAGGAGGCTAGTAAGTGGCTTAGACGGTGACTAAGATGAACCCACCTCGTTTCTCCGGATCTTCCGACTCCTCGGTTGGGAGAATTGGCTCTTTCGATTGTCCAGACCTTTGATGCCGTAGCTTGTCCCGAAGACAGAGGGTACATATTGCCCAAGACTCCCGGATAAGGAAGTCGCGGAATGGTGGGAGGCCGTTGCACCCAGAGACCGTCGGGCCACTTGGGATGAATTGTGGCTGCTATGGAGGCGGAATATTGTCCGCCGCTACCAAGGAGCGCAGACTGTGGAGTTCTTCACCGCTACACCTCGGGATGTGCCTATTTCTCGTGCCATCATTTCTTACAATCAGCATTGGGTTTCGTGAGGGACCAAGTGAGAACGGAAGCGATAAAATCCTACTTCAATATGCGCATGAAGCCGCATATTAGATGCAGTATGGCGCCGCTCATGTGTGCCACTTTGAAGGAATACCAAGATCGCGCTCCGCGATCGAGATGGCCGTCCTAATCCGAGTCGGTTTCGAAGCTAAGCGTAAGACTACCGGTGGGTTCTCGGCGAAAAGGTGGTCGATCTAGGTCTCGTTCTGCTCCTACACCTGGGAGGAGGCCGTTTCATCAGGCCGGTGGATCTCAGGGTAACAGTTCACTCCAGTCTGTTGCACCTAGCGGGAGAGTCTGTTTTAATTGCAGTCAGCCCGAGCACGTTGTGAAGGATTGCCCACTTCCGTTAGTTACTTGCTTTACTTGCGATGCACGGCATCGAGCGGCTCATTGTGAGAGGGCCACTGTGGCCGCTAGATTTACAACTACCACCGCCGATCGTAGGATCACAGTTCACCGCCTACTCATGTTCCGCACTTGCTCGAGTCGTGGTAGAGGTCGGAGTCAGCCGGATCGCCGCGCAGCGTCGAGTTCGGGCTCAGTCCATCCCCGATTATATCAGATGAGGCGCACGGAGGAGGCAGACATTCTGGTGGCGTCAGGTACCACTCAGATCCTTTCTCATCTAGTTTCAGTGCTTTTGATTGGTGCGACCCATTCCTTTATAGCTTCGGATTGTGTGAGTCGTATTGGTTTTGACCGCTTGTTTGAGTGTGAGCCGTTTGTAGTGGGTACGCCCGGGGATCGTATGGTTGGGGACCGGGAAGTTAGGGATTGCCCAGTGAGAATCGGGAGCCGGGATTGGCCCTCGAATCTCATTGTTATAGACCTTAAGGGTGAGGATTTGATCCTCGGGGACGATTGGTTGGATCGTCATGGTGCTATCATGAACTATCGGACTCGTACCATCACGATAGTTGCCGAGGACGGCACCGAGCATACTCTCGTCTACCGTAAGCCGGGTAGATCGGGGAGTGTGATTAGCGCCTTGAAGGCGATGAAACTTTGAACCAAGGTTGTGTTGGCTGCGGTGTTTCGCTCTGCAGGCGGAAGATGGTGGGGTTGACATACCGTCGATTCCATCGTTAGCGAGTATTAGATGTATTTCGGATGACTTGCGGGATTACCACCACAACGAGAGGTGGAGTTTCCTATTGACCTTGAGCCGAATGCGGCCCCTATTTCTCGAGCACCGCACCGTATGGCACCGTCGGAGATGCTAGAGTTGAAGAATCGATTGGGAGAGTTGTTAGATAAGGGGTATATTCGACCGAGCGCATCGCCTTGGGGTGCGCTGTACTTTTGTTAAGAAGAAGGATGGATCGCTTCGTTTATGCATCGACTATCGAGAATTAAACAAGCTAACCATCAAAAATAAATACCCTTTGCCCAGGATTGACGATTTGTTTGATCGGCTTCAGGGGGCGACAGTCTTTTCAAGATTGATTTGCGATCGGGCTACTACGATTGAGGATTCGGGACGTCGATATTCGAAAGTCGCCTTTCGGACGAGATACGGCCATTACGAGTTTGTGGTTATGCCTTTCGGGCTAACTAATGCCCCAGCAGTGTTCATGCAGTTGATGAACAAAGTTTTTATTGAGTATCTGGACAAATTCGTAGTCGTTTTTATCGACGATATCCTTATCTATTCACGGAGTCGGGAGGTGCACTCCTTACATCTCCGGATTGTTTTAGACACTATGAGGGCTGAGCGGTTGTACGCGAAGTTCTCTAAGTGTGAGTTTTGGCTTGAGGAAGTGACGTTCCTCGGGCATGTGATTTCAATGAGAGGAGTTCGGGTAGATCCGCGAGAAGATAGAGCGGTGATGGCTTGGGAGCCGCCTAAGAATGTGAAGGAGGTGAGGAGTTTTCGGGTCTTGCCGGCTATTAACGTAGATTCGTGGAGGGATTTTCTAAGATCGCTAGACCACTCACTCGATTGCTCCAAAAACTCGGAAGTTCGAGTGGGTGCAGACAGGCGGGACGGTTTGTGAGTTAAAGAGACGTTTGACTACCGCACCGTGTTAGCGTTGCCTCGAGGAAACGAGGATTTCGTAGTGTACGGTGATGCTTCGGGCCTTGGTCTAGGATGTGTTTTGATGCGAGAGACAGAGTGATTGCGTATGCGTCCCTTGATTGAAACCTTATGAGGTGAATTACCCCACACACGATTTGGAGTTAGTCTGCGGTTGTTTTCGCCTTGAAGATCCGGAGACATTATCTCTATGGGTCGTCGTGTAAGATTTTACAGATCACAAGAGTTTGAAGTATATCTTGATCGAGAAAGAGTTAAATATGAGACAGCGTAGGTGGTTGGAGCTAATTAAAGATTACGACCTCGAGATACTTTACCATCCGGGTAAGGCTAACGTAGTGGCCGATGCGTTGAGCCGTAAGCCGATAACGTTACAGATGTTAGAGGTACTTACACCACGAGTAGTATCCGGTGGATCTTATTTGTCGAATATTGAGGTTTGGGTTCGAGGATTCAGGGCGATTACGTGCATTAGAGATCACTTCGTCCTTGATCGATGATATCAAGGCGAAACAGTATGATGATCCGTGTTTGGTCCAGTTGAGGGAGGATGTGAGGCAGGGAAAGCCCTGGATTTGTGGTTCAGGATGATGGAGTTACGAGATTTCGCGGCAGACTATGTGTACCGAATGATATTGGTGAGACGAGAAGATCTTGAGTGAAGCTCATGCCACACCTTACTCCATACATCCTGGTACGAATAAAATGTACAAGGATGTGAGGAGCAACTACCGGTGGAGTAATTTGAGGACAGACGTTAGCGAGTTTGTGTCGAAGTGTTTGACACATCGGCGAGTTAAGATCGAGCATCGGCGACCGCAGGTTTTTGCGACCGCTTCCTATCCGGAGTGGAAATGGGAGGATATTTCTATGGATTTCATTACTAATATGCCTAGGACTCGGAATGGAATGAACATGATTTGGGTTATTGTCGATCGATGACCAAATCAGCTCACTTTCTGGTACTAAGGACACTTGGGGCCGGAGAGGCGCGCAGTATTTATTGCAGGTCGTGAGATTGCATGGGACTCCTAAGAGTATTGTTTCGGATCGTGATGGCCGGTTCGTATCACATTTTTGGCGTCGTTCATCGAGCTTTGGGTACGAGTTGAGACTCGGTACATCTTATCACCCTCGGATCGACGGGCGGTCGAGCGGACGATCCAGACGTTAGAGGATATGTTGAGAGCCCTGTGCCCTAGAATGGAAGGATGATTGGGAGTCGCACTTGCCGTTGATCGAGTTCACGTACAACAATAGTTGGCACGCCTCGATCAAAATGGCGCCATTTGAGGCGTTGTATGGGAGGAGGTGCAGATCGCCGTTGTGTTGGGACGATGCGTCCGAGCTGATTGGTCTGAGCCCGATATGGTAGTTGAAACGAGAGAGAAGATTACTCGATTCGTGATAGATTGTTAACGGCCCAGTCGGCAGAAGTCTTATGCCGACACGCGTCGCCGGCCGTTGGAGTTTGAGGTGGGAGATCATGTTTTGCTTAAGGTGTCGCCGACACGGGAGTTTACCGCTTGGTAGGAAGGGTAAACTTAGTCCGAGGTTTATTGGGCCGTTTGAAATTTTAGAGAGAGTGGGAGAGCTTGCCTATCGGTTGGGTTTGCCCGTCCTTGAGTCACGTTCATAACGTATTTCATGTTTCCCGACTTAGGAAGTACGTCTGGGACCCTAGCCATATTATTGATTTTGGAGAGATCGAGTTGGGGCCGACATTACCTTCGAGGAGAGGCCGATTCAGATCTTAGAACGTCGGGTGAAGCAACTCAGGCACAAAACCATTCCTTTGGTTAAAGTGCAGTGGTCGCGGCATGGATCCGAGGAAGCCACGTGGGAAACGGAGGAGAGTATGAGGTCGAGATACCCCGAATTATTCGTGTTGTAAGTTTCGGGACGAAACTTATTTTTAGGGGGGGATAATGTAATATCCGCATTTTCTATTTTTAGTAATTTCTATTTTTGGTGTATATTTGTTTGGACAACTCGCAGCAGCTTTGTTTTGGAATTCGAATCTATTTTGTTCTTGGAGTTTCTCCATTTAGACGAGACTCGATGATGATTTTACGTAATTTCATATTGAGTTATATTTTGTCGCATGTGTATCCGATTGTCGCTAAACTCGTTCGATTTCGTCATTTTCCTATTTTCAGGAGTTTGTATGGTTGAGTTGGTCGTGTTGGAACTTTCGGTTTGTTAATCCGACGTCGTATCGTGAATTACGGATGTTTTGGTCATTTTTATAAATTCTGATTTATTTGAGCATTGTGGTTGTTATTCGTTTATCCTGACCATCGGACAGTCGGAGCCACGTGTTGATTATGGTAATCATCCCATCAGTAGGAAATCTTCGTATACTCGTTAAGTATCTATTCTATCCGGTTGTCGTTGAGCTTTATTTTCTCACAACTCATGTCTGTAGCAGGTTACGGCCGTAAACCCTTATGTTACGGCCGTAATGTTCTAGAGATACGGCCGTAAGTCCTTCACCGTACGGCCGTAAGCGATTCGTTTTCTTCCTGCATGAGACTCCAGTAGCCACTTACGGGCGTATAATGTACCGATTACGGCCGTAAGAAATGTTACGGCCGTATCTCTTAGATCATACGGCCGTAAGTGCGCTTCGTCGGTTTTGCCCACACCTATCCGTAGAACTCGTTACGGCCGTAAATGCATGTAATTACGGCCGTAATATCCACTAGTTACGGCCGTATGAATGAGGTGTTACGGCCGTAACACCAGTCGGTTTATAAACTGGCAGGAGTTATTTTTTTCGTCATTTTCTCATTCCTCTTCTCTTCTTCGCGTCGGGGCGACTTCCAAGGCAAGGGTTCATCAGATTTTCATCCAAGCACCGGTTGGAAAGTATAACTTAGCATCATATCATCACCACAACACCAAATCATCTATTGTTCGGCTTCGAATCAAGGTAAAATCTCCTAGAACCCTAGTATGAATTTGGGGAGGGTTTGGTGGTGATCTTGTCTTTTAATCCGATTTTACCGATGTTGTTGTTAGATTTCGATAGTATACTCGTGATTCTTAGTTTCCTTGTTATCGGATGGGATGAAATCCCGTTATTACATCGTTGACCGATTTCAATTCCCTATGCCCTCTTGATGTTCGATGAATTGTCCCAACGGGTAGAACTAGGACGAATTTCTTCGTATTCGTATTGTTGAGATTGGTTGTATATCATTTTGTGTTAGGGACGAGTTTGGGAAGATTGTTCGGATCGGAACCTCTCCTTTCGCCGTTTTCTTGGCGTCGTGTCATCCAAGGCAAGTACATGTATTACATTCGTTACGTGCATATGATTTTGATGCGAATGATGTAAATGGTGTTATTGAGCGAATGTGATTGTTTCTCTTCCACACAGGGATGGCGTGTGGCCTCTGGGGCCGATACTAATGGGTACGGCCATGGAAATGGATCAAAGTGCGTGTGTTGATGTTCTTCCACAGGGACGGTTCGACGGACCTGCGGGGCCGATACTAATGGGTACGGCCATGGAAATGGACTAGGGTGCGTGTGTTGATGTTCTTCCACAGGGACGGTTCGACGGGACCTCGGGGTCCGATACTAATGGGTACGGCCGCGAAGTGGTTTCTCACTGGGACGGTCCGCGGGACCTCACGGGGACCGATACTAATGGGTACGGTCGCGAGTCACCAAGCGTGGATAAGCGTGATGTGGAAAACTTGTTAATATATTGTTTTGGTGTTAATGTGATATTAGAATTTGACTTTCAAAATGATTTTTCTAACGATTTATTTGCGTTGAATCGTGTATGTATATAACGTTGTGTAATTATGTACTTGCACTAGCTATTCGAATGCTAACCCCTTAAATGGGGAAATCGTCTTATGCATTTAGTCTTGGTCGAGTGAGGAGTGCACGGGATGCGCATGCGAAGGATGGGTTGGCATGATGATGTGGCTCAGTCGCATTTTCTATTTTGTCATTTCATGTGTTGAGTCGGAGATAGATTGTTTATTCCTAAACATGGTTTAAGTCCTCGTGGGCAACGATTTGGTATTTAACTTATGTCTCATATACTCGTTAAAATGTTTTGGCGAGGCCACGGCCTTATTATTTTTTGGATGCATCTTTTGGGTTATCATTGTGGTTCATGTGTCGTGGGTTAGCTGGTAGACCTCACGAGGTTCTACGGCGTGTAATGTCCCATTTGTGAATTGAGGCATTACGCGATCGTCTAAAGGGCACGTGGCCGCTGCCAAAGTCCCAAGCTACGGTGGTGGCGGCCGTGCGGTCGATGAGGATCCAAGACGCGTCGGAAATCTGTCAGGGAGGTCCCACTTTGTTACTTTCGGCGGACTTTGTCGATAGGTGCGGTAGGAGCCAGTGTAGTAACATGTCTTGTCCTCCAACTCCTTTCGCAGGTCTGGGCCCTGCTGGTAGGTGAGGTAGGTGACAGGTTTGTCAGCGCCTTTTGTGGATCTGCACGTGGGGTCAGTTCTGCTTGCTCGGCCTTGGCCGACTGGATGGCCATCGGCCAGTCACTGAAGGTCGGCAATGGTCGGTCACCAAGGGTCGATCGGCAGATGCCCAGAGAGGATCGTCCGCTAGTCGATCGCCAGGAGTCGGTCGCCGAGTGCCGAGTGATGATCGTATCTGAGGTCGATCGCCTGCACGGGACTTGTCCTGGGACCTTCCTTTGGCCGATTTAGCGGGTCCGCTGGGTTGAGGCTCGGTCGCCTGGTCGCTGCTCGGCAGATCTGCCTTGGCCGCTCGGCAGTAAGTCGGTCGCTCGGCTTCGGAGGCGATCGCCGGTCGGAAGGTGTTAAATCTTGACACAACAATTGCCCCCCAGCTTGCTCCTATGTTGAAGACATGGGGCGAGGTGGTTCTTGCTGGCGATCGCGTCTGGATGAGGACGGGCGATCTGAGCCGACTTAGGACTCGGATTTGGGCTATCATAGTCGATTGGCTTAGCTATCTTTCGGTCTTGTACCTGCAAAAAACAACATTGGCCGATCCCCCATGGAAACTTGGGTGGTTTCGCTTTGTTTGAGGGATCGTGCACAGTCGCGGAGATCGATGGACCGACCCCATGACCGTGTCTTGGTGCGCGAAGACAATGAGTGTCTCGTGACTCACTTTATTATGAGGGTCCTCCGTTAGGCTGCGCCTCGCCTCGTATTTAAACGAAGGGCGTGCGGTCTCGGTCTAGAGGAGTCCTTGCGCAGGGCAGCGTCGGATGAATCAACTCCACGCCCGCGGCTTGTTAGCTCTGCTTCCACCTCGGCCAGCCATGGAGATGGCCGACCTCGACGGTGTACGTTGAGACGGGGTTGTGGCACGTCGCATTGTCCGGGTTCACCATGTCAGATGATGAACCTTTGAGGGCGAGCGATCGTGTCCACTGATTAATGTTGGAGAGCCCTCAGACTACGCCGGCCTCGTATTTAAACGAAGGGCGGGCGATCTTGGCCGAAAGGGACCTTGCATGGCCGAAGCAGCCGGTTCCATGTTGCCCAGGGACCATGGCTTTATGATGTGCGGTGGAGGCGATCTTATGCCTTAGTCCGTCATGTTATATCTTTGGATCTGTAGATGGCGATCGTGTCCTCCGGTTGCGGATGATGTAGCGTGATGATCGGCGATCGGGCCGGAAGGCGCGATCGTCGCTCGGTGCCGATCGCTTATTCGTAGGTCGATATTGGCGATCGGGCGGGAGATCGTCGTCCGGGTGCCGATCATGTTGCTCACAGGCTAAGAAGAAACCTTTGCACGGCGGAAAATCTGCGACTCTTGCCCGGAAGGCTGCGTAGGTCGTAGGTTGGGTCTTCGTAAGATGCCTGAACATAGGCGAAAAACCCTGAAAACCTCCTAGGACCGCGTAGAGGGCGGTCTCATCGCTTATGGGCTCGCCATTGAGGATGATTACGTCTACCCGGTCGATGTAGTCCGAGTCGGACTCTTCTTCTCCCTGCTTGATTTGCATCATGCGAAGGGGACCTTCGGGCCGGACGACCCTGGTGGCGAAGTACTCAGTGAAGCCGTGCGCCAGCTCGTTAAAGGAGCCAATGGACCGAGGTGGCAATGAAGTGTACCACCGGTGGGCGAGGTCGTCCAGCGTCAGAGGGAACATTCGGCATCTGGTCGCGTCAGATGCCCCGCACCCAGTCATGTAGATGTTAAACTTCCTCAGGTGCACTTGGGGGTCCGATCGCCCCTCGTACACGGGTGTTTGCGGGGGAGCGATCCTGTGCTGCACGGGGGCGAGCTCGATGTCGATCGCGAGCGGCTCGCTTGGCCCGGCGATCGTCTTCTTGGCGCCTGCCCTGGATTCCAGGAGCGCCTTCATGTCGTTGAGTTGACGTTGCATCGCAGCCATCGCCGTGGCTTGGTCGCTTGCCGATCGGCTTTGGGAGCAGGAGCCGAGGCGATCGTGTACCGATCTCCGGGCTCCGCTGCCGCCGACCTCGGCAATTCGGCGAGGGGGAGCCAGACGGCTAGGCTGCCTTCTGGGAGTCGGGTAGGCCGAGCTCCTGGTGACGGACTCAAACTCCGTCGTCTCGTAGCTGGGGCCGGACTGCCCCGGTAGCCAGGTCGGGTCACTGCCCAGGCGATCGAAGACAGAGGTGCCCCGGCTGGCGAGCGCCTCTTCCTGCGGTCGGGAGCCTCCTGGCGATCGCTCGGCCAGTAGTGCCTTGAGCTTCCGCTTGATCTTCCGGCGAGAGACCGGGGGGGCGGTAGCTGGAGGCGCGTCGAGAGCACTCCGTCGCTCCTGTAGGACGGCCAGGGCCCCTTCGATCTGTTCCTTGGTTCGGAACCGATCGAGCGAGAGGCTTGGGCCGCCGTCCAGGGACGGGATCGAGCGTCTCTGACCGCGGCGGCTACCTTCCACCATCGGCTGCGGCTCGGACTGGGACGGAACAGGGGGTTTGGCCGGCTGACCAGCGGCTTTCTTCGACGCGGAGGCGGAAGACATGATTTCTGAAGGATTTCTTTGAAGTGCAGTAAGTGTCACTTCAAGTATCTGCCCCGAGAACAGTGAGTGTTCTTCGGGACGGTAGGTGTAAAAAATCGAGGGTTGGATCCCCTCCTTCTAGCGCCAATTGTTGTTGCCCAAAATATTTATCCGAAGATTAATACTGCTGGAAGACGGACAACAAACAACAATTGCGGGAGCACTTCCGAGAGAAGATAAATAATACAAGATTTGCCGGGTTTGTTAGGCCCGGGCTTGAATGCTCTCGCGAGATGTTATTAATACGAATATTCGTGGATACAAGTATTAATGAGAGAAATCTAAATACAATGAGTGTACAAAGACTCTGTTAATCCGGCTCTTGAGCGAAGCTTGGTGTTCTTCGTCCCGCCGATAATCTGCTCGAGGAGAAAAGGCCGGGAGAAGTAAGACCGAAAGAAAGCTGTTGCCAAGAGTTGGAGATTAGCCAAGTGCTTAATGTTTGCTTCTATATTGCGTATGTATTGCAAGAATGTCCGAGAGAAACTCAAGGAAGCTGAAGCTTTTTTTTGTGGTAAAGGTTCGATCCCTTTTACAAGTGCCTGCTGCCTTGTATATATAGAGGCTGAGGGGCCCTGTCCCCTAGTGGGCGATCGCCTTTCGGCATTTAATGTAATGGGGCGATCGTCCTAAAGGGCACGTGGGCTGCCTGCCAAAAGTCCCAAGCTACAGCTGGTGGCCAGCCGTGCGGTCCAATGAGGATCCAGCACGCGTCCGGAAGTACTGTCACAGGAGGTCCCACTTTGTTACTTTCGGCGGACTTTGTCAGTAGGTGCAGTAGGAGCCAGGCTGTAGTCACATGTCTTGTCCTCCAACTCCTTTCGCAGGTCTGGGCCCTGCTGGTAGGTGAGGTAGGTGACAGGTTTGTCAGCGCCTTTTGTGGATCTGCACGTGGGGTCAGTTCTGCTTGCTCGGCCTTGGCCGACTGGATGGCCATCGGCCAGTCACTGAAGGTCGGCAATGGTCGGTCACCAAGGGTCGATCGGCAGATGCCCAGAGAGGATCGTCCGCTAGTCGATCGCCAGGAGTCGGTCGCCGAGTGCCGAGTGATGATCGTATCTGAGGTCGATCGCTCGGTACCGGGACTTGTCCTGGGACCTTCCTTTGGCCGATTTAGCGGGTCCGCTGGGTTGAGGCTCGGTCGCCTGGTCGCTGCTCGGAAGATCTGCCTTGGCCGCTCGGCAGTAAGTCGGTCGCTCGGCTTCGGAGGCGATCGCCGGTCGGAAGGTGTTAAATCTTGACACAACATATAGTGCAATGTGATTTTACTGTTTTTTGTACTAGTGCAGTGTGTGCTTTGTGTTGCTGTTGGTTTTACTGCTATTGGGTTAAACTTTGTGTTTTCAAAATGGGCATGACTTCTACATTTTACTTGGCCCCGTTTGATGGAAAATCGGATTTTCAAATATGGCAGCAAAAATTGAAAGGTATTTTAATACAGCAAAAAGTTTTTAAAGCCATTGATCAAACTTTTGCCACCGATACTACGACCGACAAAAAGGCTGAATTGGATGAGTTTGCTTACTCGTCTATTATCTTGAACTTGTCTGACTCTGTGATAAGAAAAGTTGGTAAACAAAATTCGGCTAAGGAACTTTGGGAAAAATTGGAAGAATTATATGTTGAAACCTCTTTGCCAAATAAACTTTTTTTGCTTGAAAAATTCTTTGGTTTTCAACTTGATTTGAATAAAAGTCTTGATGAAAACCTTGATGTGTTTACCAAGTTAGTTCAAGATATTAAAAATTCCGGTGATAAACATATTGATGATTACTCTGCTATTGTACTTTTAAATGCTATTCCAGAGTCTTATGGTGATGTTAAATCTGCTATTAAGTATGGTAGAGATAACATATCTTTAGATATTGTTGTGTCCGGTCTAAAGAGTAAGGAATTAGATTTAAAAAACAATGTGAGTAATAATTTGAATTTCGAATCAGTTTCGATTGTTAGGAATGAAAATTGCTATGAATATTTCACCAAGAAGGATGGTCAAAATTCTAATTTTCGATAGAACTCAAGGAATTGCTATAGTTGTGGTAAAACGGGTCATATTGCTAGTAATTGTCCTAATAGGAACAAAAAGGGTAAAAATCATCCTAATGATAAGGCTAACTTAGCTACGTCTGAAATCAATCGTAGTGGTGTATGTTAGTTGACCCTTGTGGTTTTTTTGTCCTTAGTGGGCTGTGGAGTGTCTTTTTGACTTGTCCTTAGTGGGCTGTGGAGTGTCTTTGTGACTTGTCCTTAGTGGGTTGTGGAGTGTCTTTGTGACTTGTCCTTAGTGGGCTGTGGAGCGTCTTTGTGACTTGTGTCTGATTTATATGTCTGTGTGACTTATATGGATTACTCGTGGTTCTATTCCTTTGTGGATGTAGGTAGTATAATCTCTGTGATTATTTTTTGAACTTTTTGTTCTTTGTTCTGGCTTTTGTGTTTGTGGTTCGGTCGACCAACCTTTTGTGTTTTGCAGCTTTCTTGTGTTGGCGGTTTTGTGTAAAACCCCGTCCTGTTTTCAGGTGGAGCAACATGCTTAGTACTTTGCGTTTGAGGTGGAGTGGTGTCCCCTCAAATCTATGTGTTACTTATATCATTTCCCGTAATGTGTTTGTGTTTTTGAATATTATGGTATTTGTGTGTTTTTGTACAATTTTAGCTTATTGCTAAAATATTTGCTTTGCTAACTGTGTGCTTTTTTTTTGGGGGGGATCTCTTTGTGAGTTAAGTCTTCTTTGTGAATACTTTACCTTATCTATTGTGTGTGAGTGCAGGTAACCCCGGAGTTAGGCGATGATAAATCTTCTCCGTAACCCGAAAATGCAATTTGACTGGTTGGCCCAAAAAGGTGGAGAAATGTTATTATTTTGGCCCAAACTTGGCCCAGAATTATTTATCTCCATCTGGCCCATTAGTGTTGGCCCAGCCCGTGGCAACCCTTTAATTAGGAGCCGTCTGATCCAGACTTAATATCTACTTTTAATCTGGACCGTCCGACTCCCCTTATATAATCCTAACCCTAAACCCTTCTCCCTCACTTCTCACTTCTCACTGCGCCGTCACCCTCCCTTTTCTCTTTTCTCTCCCGTGACCTTCCTTCCCTGGTCAACTCCACCCCCCGCTGCGATTTTCTGCTCCCGATTCTCACTACCTCCTCTCCCCCGTGAGCGATTGAATATCACAATGGAATCCCGTGACCGATTCCATCCTTGTGTGTATATAAATCGCGGCTGGGGAAGGAGTTTTACACACCGAGAGAAAAAAAATCGTCTTGTGCCTTGAGAATCCGAAGTGAAAAGAGCGATATTCTTGTTGTGATATCATTGAGGGTGACCGGGATTTGTTCCTCAGTTTTCTGAGGGTTTTTTTCTGGATTAGAAAGGTGCTACCGGGACTGTGTGCCGGCCGGCGGTGGATCGGCGTTCGTCCTTCGTGGATCGGACATTTTTGGTGTCAAATTGCATTGGGTTCGGAAGATCTGAGCCTAATCACCACTTTCTCAAAGGGGGTTTCTTGTCCCTCTTATTTCTTCCGTTTTTCTTGTAATTTATATATATATATTATATATATATTTGTTATATATATATTCTGCATTTACGGTATTTATATATATATATATATATATTATATATTTGTTATATATATATTTATATATATATTCTGTTTTTTGGTATTTATCTATATATATTATATATATATATGTTATATATATATATATATATACCCTGCTGATTAGTATTTATATATATATATACTCCTTTATATATATATTAGTTATATATATAATTTATATATAAATACAGTAGTTTCATTTATACCATATACACATATATAGTATATATATCAGTTATATATATACCTATATATTTATACTGCATTCGTATTACTTGGTGTATTTCGATCGGTATTATCATATCTCGACTAACTTGAACTTATCATTGTGTTTTTCAGATCGGTTCTGGACGATTGAATTCCCTGTTTTGGGGTCTGCTTGTTCTCGGGTTGATATATATAAGTATTGGTTATTATAGGATCATTAGTTGGCCTGTAATCCTTAATCCCTTTCCCGTTGAATATAATTGTAATAGTTATGTTCGTTTTAATACGCTTGTATTAACGATCCTGTCTTTAGCCATTGGTAGACCCGATACCCAACAATGGTATCGAAGACCGTTTTGTCGGGTGTCGGGTCCTGTGGCGTCTTGGTGATACGGAATAACCATCCGGGTTTTCCGCTCTGGTATTTTGGCTGAACTCCACTCTTTTACTGTTTTCGTGAATACCGCTTGCCGTGGTTGATTATTGTGCGTTCTTAATCTGTGTGATTAATCTGGGCACATTGCTTACTATCGGGTTGCTTGTCGCGGCCTATCTATGTGTTATCTGGTTGGATTCAGTTTTTCGGGCGACTCTTATTTCCTTATTCATTAAAATTCAAACAAATTAAAACCTTAAAATCCAAAACAGCACTAATCTTGCGCTGCCAGGACCGAAAGTGTCCCTCGGATCTTTGTCAAGAGCTTGAGGATCCCGGTTTTAATTTAAACGGGTTTTAATCTCAAAAATCAAATTGAGTCCCTGAATTTTGATTCCCATCAGCTGTGTGCTTCCTTTTCTGTGTGATTTGTGGTTGTCTTTGTGATTACCTTATACTGTGTATTTTTTCTGCACTCGGAGTTTTTTTCTGGGAGGAGTGTTGTACGTTTTTCTAACTCCTTGCGTATAAACCCTCCTGCGTGGACCGTTTAGAGCCCTTGGATCTTGTAGGGGCTTGGGGTTGTAATCTACAGACTCGGTTGTGATATTCTTAAAAAAACTCCGTTGTATAGTGCAATGTGATTTTACTGTTTTTTGTACTAGTGCAGTGTGTGCTTTGTGTTGCTGTTGGTTTTACTGCTATTGGGTTAAACTTTGTGTTTTCAAAATGGGCATGACTTCTACATTTTACTTGGCCCCGTTTGATGGAAAATCGGATTTTCAAATATGGCAGCAAAAATTGAAAGGTATTTTAATACAGCAAAAAGTTTTTAAAGCCATTGATCAAACTTTTGCCACCGATACTACGACCGACAAAAAGGCTGAATTGGATGAGTTTGCTTACTCGTCTATTATCTTGAACTTGTCTGACTCTGTGATAAGAAAGTTGGTAAACAAAATTCGGCTAAGGAACTTTGAGAAAAATTGTAAGAATTATATGTTGAAACCTCTTTGCCAAATAAACTGTTTTTGCTTGAAAAATTCTTTGGTTTTCAACTTGATTTGAATAAAAGTCTTGATGAAAACCTTGATGTGTTTACCAAGTTAGTTCAAGATATTAAAAATTCCGGTGATAAACATATTGATGATTACTCTGCTATTGTACTTTTAAATGCTATTCCAGAGTCTTATGGTGATGTTAAATCTGCTATTAAGTATGGTAGAGATAACATATCTTTAGATATTGTTGTGTCCGGTCTAAAGAGTAAGGAATTAGATTTAAAAAACAATGTGAGTAATAATTTGAATTTCGAATCAGTTTCGATTGTTAGGAATGAAAATTGCTATGAATATTTCACCAAGAAGGATGGTCAAAATTCTAATTTTCGACAGAACTCAAGGAATTGCTATAGTTGTGGTAAAAAGGGTCATATTGCTAGTAATTGTCCTAATAGGAACAAAAAGGGTAAAAATCATCCTGATGATAAGGCTAACTTAGCTACGTCTGAAATCAATCGTAGTGATGTATGTTAGTTGACCCTTGTGGTTTTTTTGTCCTTAGTGGGCTGTGGAGTGTCTTTGTGACTTGTCCTTAGTGGGCTGTGGAGTGTCTTTGTGACTTGTCCTTAGTGGGCTGTGGAGCGTCTTTGTGACTTGTGTCTGATTTATATGTCTGTGTGACTTATATGGATTACTCGTGGTTCTATTCCTTTGTGGATGTAGGTAGTATAATCTCTGTGATTATTTTTTGAACTTTGTGTTCTTTGTTCTGGCTTTGGTGTTTGTGGTTCGGTCGACCAACCTTTTGTGTTTTGCAGCTTTCTTGTGTTGGCGGTTTTGTGTAAAACCCCGTCCCGTTTTCAGGTGGAGCAACATGATTAGTACTTTGCGTTTGAGGTGAAGTGGTGTCCCCTCAAATCTATGTGTTACTTATATCATTTCCCGTAATGTGTTTGTGTTTTTGAATATTATGGTATTTGTGTGTTTTTGTACAATTTTAGCTTATTGCTAAAATATTTGCTTTGCTAACTGTGTGCTTTTTTTTTTTTTTGGGATCTCTTTGTGAGTTAAGTCTTCTTTGTGAATACTTTACCTTATCTATTGTGTGTGAGTGCAGGTAACCCCGGAGTTAGGCGATGATGAATCTTCTCCGTAACCCGAAAATGCAATTTGACTGGTTGGCCCAAAAATGTGGAGAAATGTTATTATTTTGGCCCAAACTTGGCCCAGAATTATTTATCTCCATCTGGCCCATTAGTGCTGGCCCAGCCCGTGGCAGCCCTTTAATTAGGAGCCGTCCGATCCAGACTTAATATCTACTTTTAATCTGGACCGTCCGACTCCCCTTATATAATCCTAACCCTAAACCCTTCTCCCTCACTTCTCACTTCTCACTGCGCTGTCACCCTCCCTTTTCTCTCTTCTCTCCCGTGACCTTCCTTCCCTGGTCAACTCCACCCCCCGCTGCGATTTTCTGCTCCCGATTCTCACTACCTCCTCTCCCCCGTGAGCGGTTGAATATCACAATGGAATCCCATGACCGATTCCATCCTTGTGTGTATATAAATCGCGGCTGGGGAAGGAGTTTTACACACCGAGAGAAAAAATCGTCTTGTGCCTTGAGAATCCGAAGTGAAAAGAAGAAGGGATCCTTAGTGGATGAGGTCTATATTAACGATCTCTGATACACAACAAATGGGCCAGATGGAGATAAATAATTCTGGGCCAAGTTTGGGCCAAAATAATAACATAACAAATGCATCCTCCTTGAGGTGCAATTTGTCAAATAAACAAATGTGATTATTTTTAGTTTGGAAAGATATATATAATAATAATAAGATTGAACTAGGTTGGTACTTTATGCAATTTATTAATTACAGCTATTCCAAAAGTTTGGTCTAATTAAAAAAAATCCACTTATATTTTAAAATTATAAATAATTCATCGATGTATTTGTCTTACAAAACGACTCATGAGGTTCAATCTAATTACACAAGAACCCACTTATTTTCTAGAACTAGAAATAAATTCTTTTGGTTTGTATTTATTTATCTTTTCTGCGTGTTTGTTGTGTGTGGTAAGATATGGTTACAATATGTGTATGTGGCGTACTCCTCATATGATCCACTTCTTCAATCATCGATTTTGATCCCTCCGGGGGCGCTTCTCTGACACGTGCGTGTTATGTTCATATATTTTCTTTTTACCACTGTAAGTGTCATGTTTTTTAGTTGTACACTGTACTGCCACGACTGATTCATAATGCTGCTATTACACTACTAAAAAAACAGCAACAATGGCTTCACACCATTAGCTTCACATAAAAAAGTGAAACTAAAGAAAAAAGAGTGACAAAAATATTATATAAAAGACGTCACATACGTGACGTCTTAAACTTTAGATTAAAGCGGTCAACACATGGTTAATAAAGGCTTCACATATGTGAAGTTATTGTAGAATATTTATTTTTATAAGTTTATTCCGGCATTTGCGTCAATAATGCGACACCAAAAGTCAAAACATTCCGTTCCTTTAGCGTCACATCCGTGACATCCTTGTTTTTACAAAAAAAAAATAAAGATGTCATATATGTGATGCCTTTGTTTATTAAAAAAATAGTAAATGTGTCGCATATGTGACACTAATGGTGTTAAATACAAAAAAAATAAAGGTGTCACATATGTAAAGCCAATATAAATTAATATATATTATTTGATTTATGTATTGGTATCACATATGTGACACCAATGCTTTTTAAAAAAATAAATTCTAAAACATAGCTCAGTGGCAGGCGCGGGACTCGAACCCACGCCGATGCAATGTATATAATGACATTTTGCCACTGAGCTATGTTGTTCATTCTTTAAATGTGATACATGATTTAGCAAAAGTACTTTAGCGTCACATATGTGACGCCAAAAAATAATAATTTAAAATTGCTAGATTTTTTAGCGACACATATGTGACGCCAAAAATAAGTATGATAAATTAATTATTTGTCTTTAAAGGAATTATTTGTTCAGGAATTTTCTTTAGTGTCACATAAATGAAACTAATATTCTTTTTTTTTTTTTTTGCTTCACCCGGTCAAACCTTGAAGCTAAAGAAACTTTAGCGTCAGCTTCTTTACCTTCAACTATTAGCTTCACATATGCGAAGCTAAAGATCAAAACCTTCCCAATCAAACTTATTGGCTTGATATTTTATGAAACCAATAAAGCTATTTTTTAGTAGTGTTACAATCAATTTCTAACTACTGTTACATGACATTCTCAGACTCAGAGGCAACAATATCACATTGCTATATCACATTTCTTCATGTTAAATTCCCATATGCTTGTATATTAAAATCCAAAATTCTAATGTACAATAATTATAGATTCTATTATACCAAAATTGTAAAGGGAAACATATTTAATTAAAATAGCAAAACTACCACTGAGGTTTAGCTTATTGGCAGAAACTCCAATTATCTTCCAAGATTTTAAATATATCATCCTTTTGAGGCTTGTATTTAACGAATGAATCCTCTTTGAGGTCCAATTTGAAAAATAAACAAATGTGAGGCATTATTTGTAGTTTGGTATAATGAGACTGAACTTGATTGGTACTTTATGCAGGTTTATTAATTACAGAAACTACTCTAATTACAAAAACATCACTTGTCTTTAAAAGCACTCCCCCTTTTGTTTTATGCAGGCCGTTGTTGTGTATCAAATGGGAGACAATGAGACAACTAAGATAAAGGGATTACAAAGTTACAAAGCTGCTACACACATATGCACACCCTTATTTTGTAGGAGTTATACTCTGCGTAGTAGGGGTTGTATCCCTACACAATCTCTACAACTCCTATTACCTATAAAGCAGAGTACAATCCTTAGTACGCAGGGTACAATCCCTACAAAACAGATGTGTGCATTTGTGTGTGCAATTGTGTGTGTAGCATTATTCACAAAGTTATTGCTAGTGGCAAAATGATGAGTAAGTTGTAGTCGATACATTCACATTCGTATTATTGAATTTTATTTTGAAGAAATTTGGTAAAATATTTTACGTTGTTTTTGGTATCACCCTCGGTTGGTTGCATGGTGGAGGCAATGATCAATAAATTTGCTATGGAGGAGAGCTCCATGGTAAATATTTTAAACCCCATCTTTCCCCGGCCGGCATAGTAAACACCTATGTTTTAATTTCAGCACATTAAAAAAAAAAACTAATTAAGAAAAGAATCAAGAAACCCAATAAAATAAAATAAATTCGCAGCTGAATAACAATACTAATAAATTTAATCTAACCACAAGATTCATACAAAAATAAGAAAAAAGAACCAATACACAAACTGGACAAGCGACTAATAAAAGCAAACAATCTAATTTGAAGCCCGAAAAGTTGAGAAACATATACAGAAAATACAGGACCGGTCCTGTGTGCCCTAGGCAGAAATTTACAAATAGGTCCTAAAAATTGAGAAAATATGCAAAAGCAACGTAAAAATGAGAGACTGGAAATTAAAACTAAGTTAACACTTGAAAAAATAATTTCTTCTAGCTCTTTGAGTTTCATTAATTATAATTTATATTATTTGCTTTGTAAATATTATTTTTGAATTTTTTATTGAAAAGTATCTAATTTAATAACAAATACATTTAACTCATTATAACTAACCCAAAAAGAAATGATTCTTATATTGTTTCTGTATTTAATGTTAAAAAAATAAAAAAATGGTATGATTTCCCTTACTTGTTCAATTATTTTAAAGTACAACAAAAATAACATTTTTTACTATTGAATGGATAACAACTAGAAAAGAATAGGTATATATATTTTTGCAAACAATGTATATTACAAACAAATAAAGCAGGTGACAAAATAGAAGGAAAATTAAAATAAAAAGTTGAAGGGCCTATTATAAATATATACTAGAAAAGAATATATTTCTTGTTTGTATATTATAAAATAAATAAAAATAGATAACAAAAAGTAAGAAAAATAAAAATAAAAGAGAGCCTATCATAAAAATATATATCGGAGCCTGGTGTGGGTCGATCTCAGGATCAATGACTTTTAAAATATCTAATTTATTATTGCACTAAAATTAGTATTTTGTTTATCTCTACTAATAATTATATATAGTAAAAAATTAAAAAAAAATGGGCCCTAAAAATTTTGGGCCCTAGGCACAAGCCTCTTCAGGCTATGCCTAGGTGACAGGTCCAAGCCTCAAAAAATAGCGTACGAGAAAACCCTAGGCCACTCACAGTACAGCAATACGGAGACGATGAAAGCGAGCCAAAACAGAAGGAAAAGGAACAACAAAATAATCGAGCGCGGGACACCTATAACAAAGTCGCGCCATAACTCAGGGAGAAATCGAGAGGGACGGATTTATCGAGAGAAAATATGGGAGAACTGTTGTAAAATCAGAATATTATAGAGACAGAGAATAGAGAGAGAAATTAGAGAATGATTCTCAGGTATATTTTTCATTAATAACTGAAGTCCTATTTATAGGAAAACTTCAGATGGCACAATCGTAATTACATAATTACATCAGGGGCATAATAGTCATTCACACTATATAAAAACAAAAGGGTAATTGAAATGTCATTTCAAGGTATATTATAACACTCCCCCTTGAATGACTATTTACATAAATATCTGCTGAACTAGTTTGAAGAAAAACCCAATAGGAGAAAAACCTTCAAACTGTTTGTATTGGAGCTTGTGGCAATCATATCATGTTGCATAATAATGTTGGTAGGAAATCTCCGTGGGATAAAACTTCAGCAATCTGTAATCTCGTAAATTTGCTCCCCCTTATCTCGATAGTTCTTGTATGAGTATTCTTGTGCCGTCTCAGTAAAACCCCGTGCACTACTATGAAAACAGGATACGACATCGGTTTTTTTAGCTGTTTCACATCGGTTATAAAACCGATGTCGTATCTACCGATGTCATTTTTTTACATCGGTTTATAACCAATGTGAATTTACATCGGTTTAAACCGATGTGAAAAATTCTAATTCACATCGGTTTTCTAAAAATTGACATCGGTTTTCAACCGATGTAAAATCTCTTAATTCACATCGGTTTATAACCGATGTGAATGTACATCGGTTGCAACCGATGTGAATAACACTTAATTCACATCGGTTTCTATTCACATTAGTTGAAAACCGATGTTGTTTCGGTTGTTCACATCAGTTTCAAACCGATGTGGATGGTTCCCAGAATTGCCCAGTCAATTCCTGTATAAAAAAATTGGCCCAACGTACACCAATAATTTTTTCTGATCACAAACGAAAACAACCAAACATCTCAAACGAAAACCAACCAAGCAACATCTCAAACAACAACCAACCAAACATAATTTTTAAGCAACAAATATATTATCAACTATGAAGCAAAGAATTTTGTAACTATCTCAACTGTTTACAACAAGCATTATCAACTAACTACAAAATAAAAATACACATCCTTATAAAAGTCCCGAAAACTTTTAACTTCATGAACTTACCGATTCGAGAATAACAAGAACCAACCGTTTGTATGTCATAGAAAAAATCTAAACAAACTTGGTAAGAAAATATTTCGCCCATTACGTTCGAATTTCTTTAATGCTCTCTTCAGAAAGCGCTTGAGTATCACTAAATATCTGTCATATAATTTTTGAAAATACATTTCAGTACAAAAACAGAAAAAAAAATATATGATTAGTTTGACTTGATAAAATTACCTCCATCCAATTTTCTACAATACCAGCCTGAACTATGGTCCGCATCCAGTTCATGACATAATATCCACACTCCCAACCACCATTTTGTTTATTACACTAAAAAAAGAAATATTAAAAATTGCAATCGGTAAAAGAATATTTGTCAAGCAAGATAAAATCACACAAAATTATACGTAAGTTTTGGGATTGAAATTTTACTTACTTTGGGATAAATCCATTGAATGACCTGCTTGGATTTACTCGTGTGCGCACCATCCAACACTCTCAATGAGGTCACAATACTAGAAGTAAGAAAAACATAATTGTGTTATGAATAGTACAAGAAGTCACAGGATTATAAGACAGTCAACTAAATCAAGGTATGCTAAATCACTGAAATGGATAGATTCAAATGAAGTTGATAAAAGTTGATAAAAGTTGAAGGCTTCATGATCTATGCTAAAAGCCTTTTGGGCCTCTTTCTCGTTGATCTCAGTTCGCCTTACGCAAATAGAGAATTTTGAGCTGCTCATAAAAAACCTCTGTTTCCTCCAGTGGAAAGAAGAGAAAAAGGGCAGGTCTTGAAGAGCCTCCAACAGCTTTGGGTGGGAAGGTCTCATAAACGTGCGCTTAACAAAAAAACTGAATAGAAATGTATAAATTATTCTATCTTTATTCATTTTATTTCTTCAGAAGCTTACCTCTGCACTATGAATTTGATATCCTGATCGGGCTTATGATGTAATGAACAAAACCACACGGCAATCCCTTGCTTAGGTAAAATTACCAAGAGTTGCCAATGTCGCCTGCATTTTGAAAAGAAACAAGCTAATTTTGATAAACAAGTTATAAAATTTCTTATTTAACCAAAAGTGTTGCATTTTTTAAAATCTGACGCTAACTGTTAGGTCGTTGTACTTACTCGTGGTGATAAGCTCCTAGAAAAATCTGTTTTTTTGAATCCTGGATATGTCGTAGAATGTACGATGTGGCTTCAGACTTCTTATTACCCATACTTTGTATGGACTGAGGCTCAAGGAATCCATACAAATTATCATTCATCGTGTCTACGATTAATGATTTTAGGTACCTAATATCCAATAAAAAAAAGTTTAACTTTTGATAACTATAAATTAAATGCAGATTATTATCAGAGTTGTATAACCGATTGACACTATAAAATCACAATTTGTTCACTGACTTTAGCAAAAGTGTTTAATGTATGTAATAATCATCAACAACATTGAATCTCAATTAACACTATCATCATGATAAAACTACGTTTCACACAAAAACGATTTAACAAAATCTCAGACATAACACTAACATAAACTCATATTATTAAAAATTAGTTATAAAATTTACTTACGTGATCCAGAGTTGCATAACTGAGATGCTAAGCCAATCATTCCCCTGAAAGATTTCTAAAACATCGGTGTGGCATATGTACAATGGCACCTCAGTATCAACTACGCCAAAGAAATCACCCAACGGCACCCGCAAAGGATTATTATAAAGGGATGGGGAAATTTTAAGCAATTCCAAAATTGGATCTTGTACGGATTCTGAATCATCAACCGGTCAAACTCGCTTCTTTTTTGGTTGCACAATATCCTTAAAAAATATGAAATAATATAAAAGTAAGGACATCGGATATAAAACAATAGAACTCTTTAAATGGGATGAGAAGTGTTTTCGAAACATGAACTGAAGAGTACAATTTAAGCTTAATTGTTGCTTGTGTTTTGCTTCTTTCCTTTCTTATTTTTCTTTTCTTTCCACAATTTAAGTTTGTGGAAAAAGGATAAACCTATGAAAGCAATAAAGAAAAAACACTTGTGGCTTCATAATTTTTTTCATTTTTCTTTCAATAGTCATGGGGTACGAACAATAATCAAACAAGAAAACACAGGCTGGGTCGACTATTGAACCGACATAGTGACTAGATCCACAAGAAGATGTTGTGGCCAACTATTTAAGAGGATTGAGGGCCATGTATAAAATCTTGATTCTACAGCCACTCTCTCTTGATACACATGAACATCAAGCAGTATCAAAACATGTTACCTCGACATAAATTAATCCCAGAATACATAACACCTCTACAGTCGAAACTTACATCTTAACTAAGGAAATGAACTACCAAATTAAACCACTGGAATTTTTTTTTTGAATAACTAAGAAAAATATCGAAACTTCATCAGATATTAACCACCCTAATCAACCAAATAACCTGCTATGAAAAACTTAACCATAACAGTACGGCCTTAACACAAACTTCACTATTGAATGAAGAAAAGTTCAAAAAAAATCCAGTCATTTTTTGTTTCACAATTAACATACCCCTTATATCCGACTATTATTAGTTATTCTATTTCTATTTAATAAAATGTATACCTTTTCTAATAAAGACAAAAGGAAGAAATACCTGTGCTAAAACAGATTTGATTAGACGCCTTGGCCATGCAATAAAACCACCTATGGCTTGCCCCACTAAACTTACCTCCGACGTGGGAACCGGGACTGGAGCATCAGGGTCTCGAACATCTTCAACTATCACTCTAGCTAAATCACCAGATAGAGGCACACCGTGTAAGGTTGGACCCCCCTCAATAACTCTCCCAAGGGCTACCAGACGAGGAGGATGCTCATCGATATACAACTCAACTCGATCGACCTTGTCCACATTTTTCTCCTCCCCTGAGGGGTTTGTAATACCCGTAATTTCGATTTCCGGTAATTTCTTTTTTTTTTCGGCGGAAGTCCGTTTTGACGACTCGCTCATGACCGTTTCGTCATTTTGAGAATAATTAATTCTGCACTTTTTGTCATCCGAGTTCGTTTCGATGTCGTTTTGTTGAGTTCCGTGCTTTTGGCGACTTTTCTGCACTTGAGTTCGATTCTTGCGAATCTCGTTCGAAATTACTGTTTTGAGTTTCCCGTAAGTCCGTTTAACTTTGTTAGACGTGTTGTGAACTTCGGTTTGGTTATTCGACCACGTATCGTGATTTTCGGATGTTTGGGCCGTTTTTGTAATTTCTTATAAGTTTAGGGAATTTGTTCCTTGTTCGGTTTTGATTGTGTACCTCGGACCGTTTTGGGTTACTGGTTATTGTTTCTTGTTGTGTGTATTTTCCTCGGTCGGTTGGGTCGGCATATCGTGTTTTGGTGATCGTCTTTTTTGTTTTTGGTAGCGTTGTTTTACGTCTGCATCGCCGTCTGTCAGACTCGGCAAAACAGCAAGACCCGCGGCATTTTGCGTCGTGTGCGTGCGCCGTGTCGCACAGGGGGTCGATCATTGCCCAAAACGGCGCAAGACCCGCGGCATTCTGCGCCGGGTCAGTGCGCCGTGTTGCCTGATGGTGCCTTTGCCTTGCGAAACGGGCGCAAGACTCGCGGCATTTTGCGCTGTGGTTCGTGCTCGTGTCGCACAGGTCGGCCGCCGACCATCAATACGGCGCTGAACACGGCGCTATTTGGACCGTTTGTTGCGCCGTGTTCATCCCAAAGATATAAAGGACAGACGGGTGTTTTAACCCCATTTCTTCCTTTCTCTCCCGTTTCTCCACTCTCTCCTCGCGACTTTGGGCGATTTCAACCAGATATTGCATTCTAACATCTTATAACTCGGATTTGGACATTCTAACACGAATCAATCATCCTTCCACCATTCCATCGTTGAATTGAGGTAATTGGTCATTATACCTAATTTTAGGGTTCTTGGCTATAATTCATTTTTCCTTTCGTTTTTGCTTCGATTGATGATGAATATTAGTTGGGTAATCATGGTGTTATGTTTTCCTAGAACTTTAGCGGATAAATTCCAAGTTTTTCCCCTTCGTTGATCGAATTTGAACTTTATGCCTCAATAGTGTTCGGCGGATTGTCCCTTAGGATAGAACGTCGATTAATTCGTGATTTCTCAGTGGAATTGTAGTTGATTGAGTCTGTATTGTTGTTAGGGTCAGATTTCTCTCAAAGAATTCGAGTCGGAACCCTTCCGTTCGTTGCTTTCTTCAAGCTTTTCGATCGTGGGCGTATTCTTTGTCTTCGCCGGAGAATTGTAGGTGTTCGAGGTGTCCCGACTGAGCCGTGTTCGTAGGAGTGTCCGGTGTCGATTATCGAGGCAAGTATCTTGCCCATACATTACGTGTTTTGTGGATATAATGGTTGTTAATCGTCGATATGTGCTAAATAAATATTCATAACCATCTTTTTCAAAAGTATCGGTATATTTACCATCATGGTTTTCTTAAAGACGACTCGTGTGTTCCGAGAATTAATATGCTTAATTGAATACGTGTATTAATGTTGAGTATAAGATCGTAATACTTTCGTGTGATGCCATTGTGTGTGATTACGTCGTCGGTAAGTTTTGAAGTTTAATCCTTTGTTTAAGCTGTACGTGGAGACATGTGGTTATCGATGAATTATGTGAATTTATGTGATATTGGTTGTGCCGTTCGGTGCTGTTGGAATAGTGTGCTTTCTTGTTGATAGTATTAGTTCTGGGTCGTGAGCATGTGTTGGATGAATTGGCCATTCTAGTAAGGTACCTCGACTATATATACTGTGATTGACCTTCGAGGCTTGTGGTTTGCAACTGTGATTTTGGAACGTGTGTGTGTGTTGTTCCTTCCACCCGGAGTGCCCGACGGGATGTCTGGGGGTCGATACTAAGGGGTACGGCCACGGAAGTGGACTTGGGTGCGTGTGTGGATGAACTTCCACCCGGAGTTTCCGACGGGATGTCTGGGGGTTGATACTAAGGGGTACGGCCGCGGAAGTGGTTTCCCACCCGGAGTGTCCGACGGGATGTCTGGGGGTCGATACTAAGGGGTACGGCCGCGGGTTACCAGTTGTGGTTTTCATCTTGAGGATGATGTTGATGTTTTCGTTAATTGTGATATTGTCCGGAGTATCACAATGCTTTGTGCTCGGGGTCGAGAGACATTATATATCGAGTTTTGGTGCTTGTCTAGAATGGCATAAGAATAATGTATTATGTGTAATATGTCCTTGTAAGTGAATTGCAGTGGATTATCGGGTCGTAGGCCCTGTGTTTTGTGACCGGAATGGTTGGGTCGTGGACCCCGTGTTTTGTTAACGGATTTGCATTTTGGAAAATGAACTTTGGGACTGTGACCCTAAATGACTTTCGAGGAATTAAGAACTTTTCAATTTTTAATGTTTTCAAAACTCCCGAGATTTGGAAATGTTTTCAAAGTGCTTACTTGCTTCGTTTCTACTTTCAAGACTTGAACTATTTTTAACTAAATATATCACGGGAAGTCTTTCGTTGTATTCTCGGAATGTGTTGTGTATGGCTCGTAATTGCACTTTATACTTGCACTAGCGAAACAGTGGAGTTTTGCTAACCCCCGAGAAATCGGGGGGTGGATATCTGTATTGTGTCCAGGTACACGCAGGTTTTCGGGAGCAAGACAGGATCGGTACGAGGGATGATGAAAGACGAATGATACTAATCACACGAAGGCCAGTTTTGGGTTCAGTTAGTCGGAGTCCGTTGTATTGTCTTTTCCGCTGTCTTATTGTTTGTGGTGGTAATTATTTTACCCTTGCGTGGGTATGAGTCTGGATGAGTTTATGTATTTTTATTTGTAAGTCAGTGTCAAAAGACCAAATCGGTCTATTGGTTCGTTATTTTGATTCGTCGGTATGTAATGTAATGTGTTGTTTTGATGTCTAGCCTGGTGGATCCTCACAGAGAGGGTCTGCGGCGTGTAATATTCCCGGTTCGATCTGGGGGTGTTACATTTATGGTATCGGAGCGTAGGTTGAGGAAACCTAGGCTGTCGGGTCGAGTTATGTGTTGTTGAGTCTTGTATTGTCAGATTTTGTCTGACTGAGTCGTGTCGCGATGCGTCGTCTGAGTTTGTTGGTCGTGATTAGTATCGTGGGGCGATCATCATCTTCGTGCGACCTGTGGATGTAAGTCTCCCTTCTTTGTGTTGTGCCTCGTGTGACACGAGCTATTTTTATGATTATTTGTTAAGTGACGGAATCCTCTTATGGATTTTGATTTCTTGATACGTGATTATTTGACTCTCATATTTCGTTCATGTGAGGAGTAGTGTTGCTGGATTGTATTTCTTTTATCCGTTGCATGAGTTCTTTTGTAATGGCTTTCGGTATTTTACCGACTGAGCTTTATTTCGAAAACCGATTCCTTAACCGAGTTTTTGGCATTTTGGCCTTGATCGTTTGGCGAATTTTTTTTTTGATGACGGTATTTAGTATTTTGTAAATGGCTTTTGTGAGTTTTGAAATATTACCGTCATTGACCTTTTTGGCGTTTTTTTTTGTAAATAGTTTTTATCCTGGTGGGTTCCGGCGCGGGACCCACGGCGCTGTATTGTTCCGTGTATTTACCTGAAATTTTTGGGCATTCTAGCCCATTGAATTATTTTCGAAAACCATGAGTATCTTAGAAAATAAATTTCGAGACGTACGTTTAAAATGAATTATTTTCTCGTGGTACTTCTAAGGTGCCACAATATGTTTCAAAATTCTTCTACCTCGAGGACCAAAATGTTTTGAGATATTTTCAATGTTTTATAAACACTTTTACTTAGACCCGAGGGTCGAATATTCTGAAAGTTTTCACTAAGAGAAAGTGTCCTCATTTTTATCGAATGCGAAATGGTTTTCCAAAGTCTCGATAACGATGTTTCACGTTTGTACTTTTTGAAAGGTGATACTCAAGATCAACCGGTGTTCTTCTAAATTATTTTTCAAAATGAGGTTTTCATTTTTAAAACCTATCAACTCCCGTTTGCGTTTGGGAATGTATGTATGATGTTTGCTTTGTCGTTATGATGTTTGCTCCCGAGTATGATCGAATTGGTGGCATGAACGTCGAGGCGTTGCCACGCATTTGTTGTACTAGCCCTCTGTGAGAGGTGTGAACTGGTATTTACTATTTGTTGCCTCGTGGTGATTTGTGTGTTGTCGCATGAGTGTGAACTGTTGAAGCTGGGGTTTGTACGTTTGTGTGCATGTGTGATTGTTTCATGAGGTTTGTGATTGTGTGCGGGCTATCGTTCGGGCCGTTGTAATCGTCTAACAATGCCGTGGTCGTTGTGATTTTAGTACGTGTTGATATGTTATGCCAAATTGGCATCTCCGGTTTGTTGTTTTGCGACATTATATTCCATTGTACCTAGCAGTTGTATTTTCGGTATGCCGAGCCGAGGTGTTTCAACCGCGGTGTGCCGGGGGCATACACGTACCAATTGTCCTTCTCGTCAGTAGCAAATTTTGAGTGTGGACTCAAGGGACACCGAATTCAGTTTTGCGAATTGGCTACCGAGACCTTCGGAGTTCGCGCTTCAGCACAGTCATCGGAATCGGCTTTGAGAGGCCTTTGAAGGATGTTTCTGTCAGTTGCTTGTTGTGTTGTCACCTTGATTTCGTGTTGTGAGTTTCGGGAACGACACTTCTTTTAGAAGGGGTCGAATATGATACCAGTATTATTTTTGGCTTCTATTCTCAATTCTATCGACGTTTATGTTCAGTGACATTTTCTGAGATTGTTCTGCCCCTTGCTTTTGTTGATCGAACGAGTGTGGTATTATTTCGGAATAACTCGTTTGTCGTTGTGACATTTCAATTGTTATTCCCTTTCCTGTGGATCTTATGTGAATGTACATCTTGTTGTTTTCACCGGATCATATATTGTCCCGAGTCGAGGTGTGAACCTTGGAGTTGTTGTTTGAATTTTATTGTTCGTCGTGATTCGAACATGATTGTTCGATTTTTGTTGTCTCGATCGTTGTGGTTCGATCGTTTGATTGTTCGGTTTTTGTTGATCTCATTTCGTGATTGTTGAACGTTCAGACTCCTTCGTAATTCCCTTAAATTCGGGAAATTTGTCTCGTTTTCGATCTTCCAACCCTTGGGCGGTGGAATTCCGTATTTCTTCAGCGATTGGCTCGCGTTTTGATTGATGTACCGTTGGGTTGGTCTAGCGTATTGATCTTCGTTCGTTGCATTTTGTGATTGTTCGGATAACCAACTTGATTGTATTATCTGTTTGATGACACTTGTCACTTGTTGGTTTTATTATCTCTCTATCGGTGGCATTGTGTTGGTCGTCGTGGGGCGTGTTTTCATGTCGTATGTTCCTTTGCGTTTCTTGCAGGGTTTCGCCGTCGGTCGCGAGTTTTCGGTTTTTGGGTTTCTCGTCGAGTTTTCCTGACAGTGGATATTGCTTCTCCCTACTTATTTTGAGTTTCGGGACGAAACTTCTTTTAAGGAGGGTAGAATGTAATACCCGTAATTTCGATTTCTGGAAATTTCTTTTTTTTCGGCGGAAGTCCGTTTTGACGACTCTCTCATGACCGTTTCGTCATTTTGAGAATAATTAATTCTGCACTTTTTGTCATCCGAGTTCGTTTCGATGTTGTTTTGTTGAGTTCCGTGCTTTTGGCGACTTTTCCGCACTTGAGTTCGATTCTTGCGAATCTCGTTCGAAATTACTGTTTTGAGTTTTCCGTAAGTCCGTTTAACTTTGTTAGACGTGTTGTGAACTTCGGTTTGGTTATTCGACCACGTATCGTGATTTTCGGATGTTTGGGCCGTTTTTGTAATTTCCTATAAGTTTAGGGAATTTGTTCCTTGTTCGGTTTTGATTGTGTACCTCGGACCGTTTTGGGTTACTGGTTATTGTTTCTTGTTGTGTGTATTTTCCTCGGTCGGTTGGGTCGGCATATCGTGTTTTGGTGATCGTCTTTTTTGTTTTTGGTAGCGTTGTTTTCTGTCCAGAATGCTGTCTGTCAGGACCTGTGCAAAACGGCGCAAGACCCGCGGCATTTTGCGCCGTGTCTGTGCGCCGTGTCGCACAGGGGGTCGATCACTGTCCGAGAAACGGCGCAAGACCCGCGGCATTCTGCGCCGGGTCTGTGCACCGTGTTGCCCAGTGGTGCCCGCTGCCTTGCGAAACGGCGCAAGACTCGCGGCATTTTGCGCCGTGTCTGTGCGCCGTGTCGCACAGGGGTCGGCCGCTGACCATCAATGCGGCGCTGAACACGGCGCTATTTGGACCGTTTGTTGCGCCGTGTTCTCCAAAGATATAAAGGATGACGGGTGTTTTAACCCCATTTCTTCCTTTCTCTCCCGTTTCTCCACTCTCTCCTCGCGACTTTGGGCGATTTCAACCAGATATTGCATTCTAACATCTTATAACTCGGATTTGGACATTCTAACACGAATCAATCATCTTCCTTCCACCATTCCATCGTTGAATTGAGGTAATTGGTCATTATACCTAATTTTAGGGTTCTTGGCTATAATTCATTTTTCCTTTTCGTTTTTGCTTCGATTGATGATGAATATTAGTTGGGTAATCATGGTGTTATGTTTTCCTAGAACTTTAGCGGATAAATTCCAAGTTTTTCCCCTTCGTTGATCGAATTTGAACTTTATGCCTCAATAGTGTTCATGGATTGTCCCTTAGGATAGAACGTCAATTAATTCGTGATTTCTCAGTGGAATTGTAGTTGATTGAGTCTGTATTGTTGTTAGGGTCAGATTTATCTCAAAGAATTCGAGTCGGAACCCTTCCGTTCGTCGCTTTCTTCAAGCTTTTCGATCGTGGGCGTATTCTTTGTCTTCGCGGAGAATTGTAGGTGTTCGAGGTGTCCCGACTGAGCCGTGTTCGTAGGAGTGTCCGGTGTCGATTATCGAGGCAAGTATCTTGCCCATACATTACGTGTTTTGTGGATATAATGGTTGTTAATCGTCGATATGTGCTAAATAAATATTCATAACCATCTTTTTCAAAAGTATCGGTATATTTACCATCATGGTTTTCTTAAAGACGACTCGTGTGTTACGAGAATTAATATGCTTAATTGAATACGTGTATTAATGTTGAGTATAAGATCGTAATACTTTCGTGTGATGCCATTGTGTGTGATTACGTCGTCGGTAAGTTTTGAAGTTTAATCCTTTGTTTAAGCTGTACGTGGAGACATGTGGTTATCGATGAATTATGTGAATTTATGTGATATTGGTTGTGCCGTTCGGTGCTGTTGGAATAGTGTCTTGTTGGAATAGTGTGCTTTCTTGTTGATAGTATTAGTTCTGGGTCGTGAGCATGTGTTGGATGAATTGGCCATTCTAGTAAGGTACCTCGACTATATATACTGTGATTGACCTTCGAGGCTTGTGGTTTGCAACTGTGATTTTGGAACGTGTGTGTGTGTTGTTCCTTCCACCCGGAGTGTCCGACGGGATGTCTGGGGTCGAGCATTAAGGGGTACGGCCACGGAAGTGGACTTGGGTGCGTGTGTGGATGAACTTCCACCCGGAGTGTCCGACGGGATGTCTGGGGGTCGATACTAAGGGGTATGGCCGCGGAAGTGGTTTCCCACCCGGAGTGTCCGACGGGATGTCCGGGGGTCGATACTAAGGGGTGCGGCCGCGGGTTACCAGTTGTGGTTTTCATCTTGAGGATGATGTTGATGTTTTCGTTAATTGTGATATTGTCCGGAGTATCACAATGCTTTGTGCTCGGGGTCGAGAGACATTATATATCGAGTTTTGGTGCTTGGCTAGAATGGCATAAGAATAATGTATTATGTGTAATATGTCCTTGTAAGTGAATTGCAGTGGATTATCGGGTCGTAGGCCCTGTGTTTTGTGATCGGAATGGTTGGGTCGTGGACCCCGTGTTTTGTTAACGGATTTGCATTTTGGAAAATGAACTTTGGGACTGTGACCCTAAATGACTTTCGAGGAATTAAGAACTTTTCAATTTTTAATGTTTTCAAAACTCCCGAGATTTGGAAATATTTTCAAAGTGCTTACTTGCTTCGTTTCTACTTTCAAGACTTGAACTATTTTTAACTAAATATATCACGGGAAGTCTTTCGTTGTATTCTCGGAATGTGTTGTGTATGGCTCGTAATTGCACTTTATACTTGCACTAGCGAAACAGTGGAGTTTTGCTAACCCCCGAGAAATCGGGGGGTGGATATCTGTATTGTGTCCAGGTACACGCAGGTTTTCGGGAGCAAGACAGGATCGGTACGAGGGATGATGAAAGACGAATGATACTAATCACACGAAGGCCAGTTTTGGGTTCAGTTAGTCGGAGTCCATTGTATTGTCTTTTCCGCTGTCTTATTGTTTGTGGTGGTAATTATTTTACCCTTGCGTGGGTATGAGTCTGGATGAGTTTATGTATTTTTATTTGTAAGTCACTGTCGAAAGACGAAATCGGTCTATTGGTTCGTTATTTTGATTTGTCGGTATGTAATGTAATGTGTTGTTTTGATGTCTAGCCTGGTGGATCCTCACAGAGAGGGCCTGCGGCGTGTAATATTCCCGGTTCGATCTGGGGGTGTTACATTTATGGTATCGGAGCGTAGGTTGAGGAAACCTAGGCTGTCGGGTCGAGTTATGTGTTGTTGAGTCTTGTATTGTCATATTTTGTCTGACTGAGTCGTGTCGCGATGCGTCGTCTGAGTTTGTTGGTCGTGATTAGTATCGTGGGGCGATCATCATCTTCGTGCGACCTGTGGATGTAAGTCTCCCTTCTTTGTGTTGTGCCTCGTGTGACACGAGCTATTTTTATGATTATTTGTTAGGTGACGGAATCCTCTTATGGATTTTGATTTCTTGATACGTGATTATTTGACTCTCATATTTCGTTCATGTGAGGAGTAGTGTTGCTGGATTGTATTTCTTTTATCCGTTGCGTGAGTTCTTTTGTAATGGCTTTCGGTATTTTACCGACTGAGCTTTATTTCGAAAACCGATTCCTTAACCGAGTTTTTGGCATTTTGGCCTTGATCGTTTTGGCGAAAATTTTTTTTGATGACGGTATTTAGTATTTTGTAAATGGCTTTTGTGAGTTTTGAAATATTACCGTCATTGACCTTTTTGGCGTTTTTTTTGAAAATAGTTTTTATCCTGGTGGGTTCCGGCGCGGGACCCACGGCGCTGTATTGTTCCGTGTATTTACCTGAAATTTTTGGGCATTCTAGCCCATTGAATTATTTTCGAAAACCATGAGTATCTTAGAAAATAAATTTCGAGACGTACGTTTAAAATGAATTATTTTCTCGTGGTACTTCTAAGGTGCCACAATATGTTTCAAAATTCTTCTACCTCGAGGACCAAAATGTTTTGAGATATTTTCAATGTTTTATAAACACTTTTACTTAGACCCGAGGGTCGAATATTCTGAAAGTTTTCACTAAGAGAAAGTGTCCTCATTTTTATCGAATGCGAAATGGTTTTCCAAAGTCTCGATAACGATGTTTCACGTTTGTACTTTTTGAAAGGTGATACTCAAGATCAACCGGTGTTCTTCTAAATTATTTTTCAAAATGAGGTTTTCATTTTTAAAACCTATCAACTCCCGTTTGCGTTTGGGAATGTATGTATGATGTTTGCTTTGTCGTTATGATGTTTGCTCCCGAGTATGATCGAATTGGTGGCATGAACGTCGAGGCGTTGCCACGCATTTGTTGTACTAGCCCTCTGTGAGAGGTGTGAACTGGTATTTACTATTTGTTGCCTCGTGGTGATTTGTGTGTTGTCGCATGAGTGTGAACTGTTGAAGCTGGGGTTTGTACGTTTGTGTGCATGTGTGATTGTTTCATGAGGTTTGTGATTGTGTGCGGGCTATCGTTCGGGCTGTTGTAATCGTCTAACAATGCCGTGGTCGTTGTGATTTTAGTACGTGTTGATATGTTATGCCAAATTGGCATCTCCGGTTTGTTGTTTTGCGACATTATATTCCATTGTACCTAGCAGTTGTATTTTCGGTATGCCGAGCCGAGGTGTTTCAACCGCGGTGTGCCGGGGGCATACACGTACCAATTGTCCTTCTCGTCAGTAGCACATTTTGAGTGTGGACTCAAGGGACACCGAATTCAGTTTTGCGAATTGGCTACCGAGACCTTCGGAGTTCGCGCTTCAGCACAGTCATCGGAATTGGCTTTGAGAGGCCTTTGAAGGATGTTTCTGTCAGTTGCTTGTTGTGTTGTCACCTTGATTTCGTGTTGTGAGTTTCGGGAACGACACTTCTTTTAGAAGGGGTCGAATATGATACCAGTATTATTTTTTGCTTCTATTCTCAATTCTATCGACGTTTATGTTCGTTGACATTTTCTGAGATTGTTCTGCCCCTTGCTTTTGTTGATCGAACGAGTGTGGTATTATTTCGGAATAACTCGTTTGTCGTTGTGACATTTCAATTGCTATTCCCTTTCCTGTGGATCTTATGTGAATGTACATCTTGTTGTTTTCACCGGATCATATATTGTCCCGAGTCGAGGTGTGAACCTTGGAGTTGTTGTTTGAATTTTATTGTTCTTCGTGATTCGAACATGATTGTTCGATTTTTATTGTCTCGATCGTTGTGGTTCGATCGTTTGATTGTTCGGTTTTTGTTGATCTCGTTTCGTGATTGTTGAACGTTCAGACTCCTTCGTAATTCCCTTAAATTCGGGAAATTTGTCTCGTTTTCGATCTTCCAACCCTTGGGCGGTGGAATTCCGTATTTCTTCAGCGATTGGCTCGCGTTTTGATTGATGTACCGTTGGGTTGGTCTAGCGTATTGATCTTCGTTCGTTGCATTTTGTGATTGTTCGGATAACCAACTTGATTGTATTATCTGTTTGATGACACTTGTCACTTGTTGGTTTTATTATCTCTCTATCGGTGGCGTTGTGTTGGTCGTCGTGGGGCGTGTTTTCATGTCGTATGTTCCTTTGCGTTTCTTGCAGGGTTTCGCCGTCGGTCGCGAGTTTTCGGTTTTTGGGTTTCTCGTCGAGTTTTCCTGATAGTGGATATTGCTTCTCCCTACTTATTTTGAGTTTCGGGACGAAACTTCTTTTAAGGAGGGTAGAATGTAATACCCGTAATTTCGATTTCCGGAAATTTCTTTTTTTTTCGGCGGAAGTCCGTTTTGACGACTCTCTCATGACCGTTTCGTCATTTTGAGAATAATTAATTCTGCACTTTTTGTCATCCGAGTTCGTTTCGATATCGTTTTGTTGAGTTCCGTGCTTTTGGCGACTTTTCCGCACTTGAGTTCGATTCTTGCGAATCTCGTTCGAAATTACTGTTTTGAGTTTTCCGTAAGTCCGTTTAACTTTGTTAGACGTGTTGTGAACTTCGGTTTGGTTATTCGACCACGTATCGTGATTTTCGGATGTTTGGGCCGTTTTTGTAATTTCCTATAAGTTTAGGGAATTTGTTCCTTGTTCGGTTTTGATTGTGTACCTCGGACCGTTTTGGGTTACTGGTTATTGTTTCTTGTTGTGTGTATTTTCCTCGGTCGGTTGGGTCGGCATATCGTGTTTTGGTGATCGTCTTTTTTGTTTTTGGTAGCGTTGTTTTCTGTCCAGAATGCTGTCTGTCAGGACCTGTGCAAAACGGCGCAAGACCCGCGGCATTTTGCGCCGTGTCTGTGCGCCGTGTCGCACAGGGGGTCGATCACTGTCCGAGAAACGGCGCAAGACCCGCGGCATTCTGCGCCGCGTGCACCGTGTTGCCTGGTGCCTGCACGCCTTGCGAAACGGCGCAAGACTCGCGGCATTTTGCCCCGTGTCTGTGCGCCGTGTCGCACAGGGGTCGGCCGCTGACCATCAATGCGGCGCTGAACACGGCGCTATTTGGACCGTTTGTTGCGCCGTGTTCTGTCCAGTATATAAAGGACAGACGGGTGTTTTAACCCCATTTCTTCCTTTCTCTCCCGTTTCTCCACTCTCTCCTCGCGACTTTGGGCGATTTCAACCAGATATTGCATTCTAACATCTTATAACTCGGATTTGGACATTCTAACACGAATCAATCATCTTCCTTCCACCATTCCATCGTTGAATTGAGGTAATTGGTCATTATACCTAATTTTAGGGTTCTTGGCTATAATTCATTTTTCCTTTTCGTTTTTGCTTCGATTGATGATGAATATTAGTTGGGTAATCATGGTGTTATGTTTTCCTAGAACTTTAGCGGATAAATTCCAAGTTTTTCCCCTTCGTTGATCGAATTTGAACTTTATGCCTCAATAGTGTTCGGCGGATTGTCCCTTAGGATAGAACGTCAATTAATTCGTGATTTCTCAGTGGAATTGTAGTTGATTGAGTCTGTATTGTTGTTAGGGTCAGATTTATCTCAAAGAATTCGAGTCGGAACCCTTCCGTTCGTCGCTTTCTTCAAGCTTTTCGATCGTGGGCGTATTCTTTGTCTTCGCCGGAGAATTGTAGGTGTTCGAGGTGTCCCGACTGAGCCGTGTTCGTAGGAGTGTCCGGTGTCGATTATCGAGGCAAGTATCTTGCCCATACATTACGTGTTTTGTGGATATAATGGTTGTTAATCGTCGATATGTGCTAAATAAATATTCATAACCATCTTTTTCAAAAGTATCGGTATATTTACCATCATGGTTTTCTTAAAGACGACTCGTGTGTTCCGAGAATTAATATGCTTAATTGAATACGTGTATTAATGTTGAGTATAAGATCGTAATACTTTCGTGTGATGCCATTGTGTGTGATTACGTCGTCGGTAAGTTTTGAAGTTTAATCCTTTGTTTAAGCTGTACGTGGAGACATGTGGTTATCGATGAATTATGTGAATTTATGTGATATTGGTTGTGCCGTTCGGTGCTGTTGGAATAGTGTGCGCTGTTGGAATAGTGTGCTTTCTTGTTGATAGTATTAGTTCTGGGTCGTGAGCATGTGTTGGATGAATTGGCCATTCTAGTAAGGTACCTCGACTATATATACTGTGATTGACCTTCGAGGCTTGTGGTTTGCAACTGTGATTTTGGAACGTGTGTATGTGTTGTTCCTTCCACCCGGAGTGTCCGACGGGATGTCTGGGGGTCAATACTAAGGGGTACGGCCACGGAAGTGGACTTGGGTGCGTGTGTGGATGAACTTCCACCCGGAGTGTCCGACGGGATGTCTGGGGGTCGATACTAAGGGGTACGGCCGCGGAAGTGGTTTCCCACCCGGAGTGTCCGACGGGATGTCCGGGGGTCGATACTAAGGGGTACGGCCGCGGGTTACCAGTTGTGGTTTTCATCTTGAGGATGATGTTGATGTTTTCGTTAATTGTGATATTGTCCGGAGTATCACAATGCTTTGTGCTCGGGGTCGAGAGACATTATATATCGAGTTTTGGTGCTTGGCTAGAATGGCATAAGAATAATGTATTATGTGTAATATGTCCTTGTAAGTGAATTGCAGTGGATTATCGGGTCGTAGGCCCTGTGTTTTGTGATCGGAATGGTTGGGTCGTGGACCCCGTGTTTTGGTAACGGATTTGCATTTTGGAAAATGAACTTTGGGACTGTGACCCTAAATGACTTTCGAGGAATTAAGAACTTTTCAATTTTTAATGTTTTCAAAACTCCCGAGATTTGGAAATATTTTCAAAGTGCTTACTTGCTTCGTTTCTACTTTCAAGACTTGAACTATTTTTAACTAAATATATCTCGGGAAGTCTTTCGTTGTATTCTCGGAATGTGTTGTGTATGGCTCGTAATTGCACTTTATACTTGCACTAGCAAAATAGTGGAGTTTTGCTAACCCTCGAGAAATCGGGGGGTGGATATCTGTATTGTGTCCAGGTACACGCAGGTTTTCGGGAGCAAGACAGGATCGGTACGAGGGATGATGAAAGACGAATGATACTAATCACACGAAGGCCAATTTTGGGTTCAGTTAGTCGGAGTCCATTGTATTGTCTTTTCCGCTGTCTTATTGTTTGTGGTGGTAATTATTTTACCCTTGCGTGGGTATGAGTCTGGATGAGTTTATGTATTTTTATTTGTAAGTCACTGTCGAAAGACGAAATCGGTCTATTGGTTCGTTATTTTGATTCGTCGGTATGTAATGTAATGTGTTGTTTTGATGTCTAGCCTGGTGGATCCTCACAGAGAGGGTCTGCGGCGTGTAATATTCCCGGTTCGATCTGGGGGTGTTACAGGGTTTGCAGCGACAATACAACTCCCCTTTGTGCTGACACGTAGAGGAGGTGTGTCATTATGTACTGGAGTATGTTGAGATTGATTCAATGATTCCAAAGCGGGGCCGAACTGCTTCATTAAGTTTTGTGTGACTTCGTGTGTAATCTTTTGTGTTAGGCGCTCCAAAAATTCTGGACTTACTGATGATGTTGCCGACCCACGAGAACGACCTCCAAAGTACTCTCGAATGCCCACACCGAATCCAACACCACGAACACGACCCGGGTGCTCTGGTCGCCCAACTGCAGCTGCTAATATATCCTTGCGACCCTCGTTAACAAAGAAACCCTGTGAGCACTGCTCCTCAAACTCATCCTACAACAAATAAAGATAGAGCATTTGAATAACTTGTAAAACAATCATATATTTAAATAAAAATTAATAACAACAAGTCAAACAGTGAAATGGTCTTTAAGCATTTAGAGCTTTCTAGTTATTACATGGTAAAACATGCCCACGATACAGAAAAAGTGAATTCTAAGTGAATTACCTGTTCATGTTTACAAGATCTTCTGATTATGATTACCTGTTCATGTTTTTCTGGTACCAGTTCTTGTTTTAATCCAGAGACGGTACTATAAGCAAATTTTCATATCATGTATATGTATCCCGTATTCTAATTCAGTAGAAGATCAGGAGATTGTGTGTTCCTTCCTACATTTCCAATATTACAAGGATGAACCTAAAATAATACACTAACCTAAAATTATATAATTTTTTGACTTTAAAAAATGTAATTATTTCATGCTAATTTTTAAGGAATTCCTTCAAAAAAAAAATTAAAGAAATTCAAAATATGTTTTGTCACATATATTTTCTGAATTTCTGAATAATTTAAAATATTCAGTTAATTTTCTGATTTTTTAGATCAAATTTGAAATTCAAAAATAATTTCAGATTTTTTAAATCATTTCTGAATTTAAATATTTTTTTAATATTTTTATATTTTATTAACGAAAAATCAACGCCGTTAATTTTTTTGCGGAAATTCAACGGAAGAGGATTTTATGCAGGAGTGTTTGTTTGGTGCATTTTAGCTTAAACACAGAGGGTTTTATTATTATGTACATATAGGAAAAGCTGAGAGAGGCCACCCAGAATCAAGAATTCAAGTAAGAAGAAAGCAAAAGCAGAACAAAATTAACAACTTACAATTCTCTTAGCGATCTCGCGTGCTGCATCAGATGTCATCTCACCCGATTTCTTAATTCGATCTAACTTATATTTTTGGTGGCGTGTCGGAGGAGATGGAGGATCAACAATTATATCAGCACCAGATTGTTTGGCTTCCTCTTGCCGTTGCTTTAGTTTACTTTCCATGATCTTCTCTTCAAGCCAATCATAACCTCCACGAGACATCGTATGGGGAGCCGTGTTCAGTTTTTGGATGTCCTGTGCTTTTTTCCTTTTTACCTGTGATTATGAAGAGAAACACTAACACAAGAATAACAATACACAAGCATTGCAGTAGACAATGAAACTCAGATTTACCTCGCAAGAAGGATCTAGTCTAATCTTTTTGAATTCGTCCCAATCAGTCTCCGAGATATTGTATTTTTCACAAGGAGACATGTCCTTGTATGCACCATATACCCAGTCACGTGTCAATTCTGATTTAAATTGTCTCCACTTTAAGCCCACTGATTGCAATATCTTATCTTTCAATTGTTCGTTATTGCTAATATCAAAGTTGGACTAACAATAACAATGAAAATTAAAGAATTAGGCAATAATAATAATATGGTAAAATATCTTAAAATGTCCGAACATGCAAGTTAAGTGGATAAGGTTTTACTGAACATACCAAAACATCCTGCCAAATCATATTCTTATCCGATTCTGGTACTTCTAACAATCTAGGGTGCAAAATAGAAACATTATCTCGAGCAAGTTTTCCCAAATACGTGCTTAACTTCACTTTTTGAGCTCTTTTGGTTTTTCCTGTGACCTTATCGAGGTCAAGCGGTAATTTTTTTCCATCCACTCGTGTTTTTGTCATATCTCTACATCGTATCGATTGTCTAGTTTTTCTCGATATAGTCTCTGCTGGAGAGGTGGAACGAGATCTCGGTGGAGTAGACATGTGTCTGTTTAGTAATAAGTTAATAAGAAGATCATAAGCAATGAAATAAAAGAAATTCATTTTTAAGCTATAGAAATGTTATCTTCAAATATAAAACAAATAGCAGGATGTGTGGAAATATATTTATTTCTAAAATATTTCCTCTACGGAAGAAAGTTCTGTACAGTATGAAAAAGCTCAAAATTAAATGATGCAACAGCAGTCCCAAATGAGCAATCACAGTTAGTCAAATAGCCACAAAGCTGTCCTATAAAGCCAACAAGCTCAAGCTCATCTAACTCTACCCTAACAAGCTCAATCAACAAGAAGTACAAGTTAAACACAATCCTACAAGCACAAGTCAATCAGCAAATAACATTTAATGAAGCAACTACACAATCACTCAGGCATTCAAAGGTTAAATAAAACAAGATACATTGAGTTGAATGAGCAGAAGAAGAAAAAAATAAAAAGGCAAAACAGCTTTGATATCATTAACCCTGGACTACTGAACATAACAGATGCAATACGATCTGATGCAACAGAGAACAAGAAAATACATACATTTCACAGGTTATTAGTACTTTATCTTGCATTCTCTAACATATAGTTGATGTAATAAATTATATGACAATACAAGGGTGAAGTGAAAAAGAAAATGGAAAAGTTATGACATCAGAAAATATTAGTACTTTTCTTAACAGTACATGGATCTTGTTAATAGAACGAACTGAAAGCAGTTCAGCCCCTTGAACAGAATAAATGGTGTATTCAGAAGGATGAATTTTGCTTCAATAAGATGAAACGATGTATTCAGCCCCTTAACAGTACTTTCTTACTTTTCCCACTCTCTCAAGGCTTCAGCTGCTAGAACAAAAGTTTTAACAAAAGGATGAATTTTGCTTCAATAAGATCAAACTGTAACACCCCCAGGATATCCGAGGTATATTACAGCGCCGTGAATCCCTATATGGGACCCACCAGGCTGAACAGCATCATACACAACGACTCACAGAAACGATAAAATAACACCACGTCATAAAGACGCAAAACAGAACAATCCACCCGGTTCAACCGGTCAATATAACATCATCATCCAACACAACATAATAAGCAACAATACAATTCAAACGAACAAGAACCCCTTAAGTACTCGAGTACAACTATTAGTTCAAAACCACAAAAGACAAAAAGGTAAAAGACACTAAAACATCACTCGTGCACCATCATCACGCACGGCCGTCATCCGTGTACTGGTCCAGCGCCCGCTCGTCTCGATGAACTCCGACTGAAATTCATAAAACGAATTTCCCAAAACAGTCCCCAGAGGGGTTAGCAATTACGCTAGTACAAGTAACTGGATGAACGACTTACATCTTACACATATAGTAATGCAATTCAAGAAATCATAGTTTCCAAAACGCTCATTTAGGAGATGCCAATGATCAAACCACATTTGTAAAAATGCACCACAATTAACCGCGGACCCACGCCTTCGTGGATCCTCGCCGAGACCCCGTCGGATCTAACCCACGTGGTTAAAAGCAAGCTCGCGTCCACGGCTTCGTGGAACCCTACCGAGACCCCGTCGAGTCTAACCCGTAGTGAGCATACACACACACCATTTCTCATACAATACTACTATGTCAAGATTGTAAGTTCATAAGGATACTTGCCTTGATTAAATAGACGATGACACGACCGGAACGGAAGGATCAAGCACAACCACGAGGAACCGACGAGAATGAACCTAACGATTCGAATAGCACAATCACAACCACTTCTAAACGATTATGGAAATGGAATACACCCGGAAACCCGCCTACGATTCATGTATATTCGTACCAAAAATAACAACGAGGGCGGACCACAACCAAACCCTCTCGATTCCGTAAAAATCCACAAAATATCCATGAATCCGTAGGGAAACTAAAGATACTAACAATATCAATCGTATACATCATGAATCCACCAACAAAACGGAACGAATCGGAAGAAAAACCCAAAACCCCCAAATTAATCGAAATAGGGTTTTAGAACATTACCTTAGAAGATTCAAGTACCAAGATCCGTAGAACGCGCGTTAGATTGATCCGAGCCTCACTACCGAAAAGAAATGATGAAGATCGACCCCCGGATGAAGAACTCTCCCCCTCTATACCCTCTCTCTCGCTACTCTCGCGATGCAGATGACAAATGGGGAAAAGCCGGCCGATTTCGTCTAATAAAGACGAATCTGCACAATTGACCGCTGTGCCGCGGCACAAAGTGTGCCGCGGCACGTGCCAAGAAAATACTCCTGTGTTTTCGCGTTGGGCCGCGGCACCGCCTGCGTGTGCCGCGGCACACGGTACAGTTTGGTTTTGGCCGCAGAAAACACACGAGTGTGCCGCGGCACCGGATAGGTGTGCCGCGGCACTGGCCTGGCACTGTGCCGCGGCACCGGATGGGTGTGCCGCGGCACACAGTACAGTTTGTTCGACTATCAATTGAAGGAATTTGTGTGCCGCGGCGCACACACCTTGTGCCGCGGCCCATACCCCCTTTGGGTTCCAAAATGCTAAAAATGATCCGGAAAAGGGAATAAAACGATAGGAATCAATATTTGGGGGCCAACAACACGCAATGGATCCACGGCAACCCCGAAACGGCGGTTCCGCACAACAACAACGAGGATACAGTTCAACAGTTTGACAGGAAGGACACACTGAAAGATACACGAGGGTCACTACGACCGAGAAATACACCAAAAACGAAAATACAAGGAAAAGAAAAATACGGATATTACACAAACGAAGTATTCAGAACTTGCAGTAATCATTCATTTGTTAATATTCTCAGCAATAGCAGGGGCGGAAGCAGGGGCAAACAGAGCGGGCCTCAGCATAGGAGAAAATTTTAAAAATCCAACTAGAACTTGTTAAAAGAAAACTGTATAAGCCCACCCCTCAAATAAGTTTTAGCCGTAGCCATAGCCCACCCCTCAAACTGCATATTTTTTCAGAAAATGCAAAACATCCTCATGAGGCTGTTCGTTATACATCCAGTTTTTTTTTTTTTTTTTGGATAATTGAAAGATAATTGAGTTTTTATGTAATTAGGCCAAAACTTCAGGTAGTTTTGTAGTATCCCTGCAAATTAACACCAACATTAACGCATGCAAAGATAAGATTTTTTTTTTTTAGGATATACCTCGAAAATGATTCCAGTGTAGTAGGCTAAGCCACGTACAACAGATGCATCAAATTGGATCCACTCAGAGTAGCCATACTTTTCAGCAAGTGAGAATAGTTGCTTCAAATCAGCAAGGGCTTCCAACGGAGCCCCAAGTTTCTCTGTAATGATTTGCAAGAAAATAAGAAAATAATGAAGATTATGACTCCTCGAAAAGAACTAAAGAGTTCGAGAATGCCTAATTCACCCAGACCCACTGAAGAAAGAAATTCAACAGAACTAGATGAAGGAAAGAAATGGCAAGCCTTTTCTAAGATTTCTCCAATGAACATCTATAACAACTTCAATTAATCAAAGACCACATTGTGTTGTATCCTGCCAGCAATGGGACGACACCCTTTTATCCAAACCGTTGGAGGAGCAATATTTGACTTCGTCTGTCTAAAATGTAAAAACTGGTATAGCCTTACCATTAGCGCAATATACTTTTCTAAGTCACTATACACTTGATCCCATCAATCTTTGTCTTTGTACACCATAGATGCAATAATCGTGATAACTTGGAAAAATAAATATGCGACTACACTAACCTTCCAACTTTGTTAAAGATTTTACAGAAAGGATATGCAATAGCTCTTCAACAGCCTCCTCTGATAACTCGGAAGACCTCAACTCTTTCTTGATATCATCTATAGGAAGCTTCTCCAACTGTTAAAGAATTTTAAAATAAAAGAAAATAGAGGAACAAGAAGTCAACAAACAGAGAAACAACAAAAAAGAAATTGTCTGCGGAGAGACTAGAGAGAGCAATAGCAAATCACTAAGTTACATTATTTTTTCAAGAGCTGTGTAATGATAATTACCGCATATCACTTGATATAGCAATCCAACTTAAAACCACAACTCAGGGAACCATTAACATCAAATAACATATATAAGATTATCAAATTCAAGGGGTTTTGTCATGCATACAACTGGATGCTAGACCAAATCGTGTGCCAAAAAAGTAGTGCTGACTTTCCTTGTTGGAGCATAGAGGTATGTCCATACCTAGGCCACAGAAAAGTGTTTGATAAAATTCACGTCGAATGTTAATATGCTCTTCCTTTTCTTCCTCATACTTGAGTTCAATTTGCTCAAAAAAAAATGCAGAAATGTAGCAAAACAATTTTTCTGCCAAATTAATTTTTCTGCAAAATATATTCATAGACACCTCATGATCAAACTAACCTTATCTACTATTACACAAACCCTGCCAAATAAATTTTCTGGTATTGAATAGCGTCTCAAAACTTCTTGCAAAACCTGGCGAGACAATACATATAAAGGTCATGGATCAGTGTTCTTCAAGTAAAAGTTAAGTGCTACACTCGGTTAGAAACAAAATGCTACACGCAAATCCCAAACATAAGCATGCCAACTCAACAATCTGAAGTTCTTTTGAGAAACCCCATCTAGCTCCATACCTTTCTGCTAGAAACTTTAAACCCAACATCTGATGATGTAATTCCAATGCGCTTGAAAAATGTGACAATAGAATAAATCAGCTCTGCCTCAGCCTGATAAAAAATGGAGCATTAAGAACATTGTTTCCAACATAAATGCAAATGCATAATATTGGATATTTTTTTTTTGAAATCTACACACCGTTGAGAGATAGAGAGAGATAGAGAGAGAGAGAATAAAATTGCAAATGATTAAATGTTGAGCTACAATTGTGAAAAATGTGAAAACCAAAATTATGTTTTGTTAGCATTTAACACAAAAACATACCATATCAACTTTAAAATGAACTAAAGTAAATGTATTCATAAGAACTTTTACTTGCTACTTGAGCTATCTTGTTGTATTCTTAGTGAATGAAATTACCCCTCACAAATATTTGAGAGGGGGTCAGTGCTCCCACCCCCACCCCCGCGACCCCCCGGGCCTATCCATCAACACCCCATTCCATCACATCATAATATGAATTTACATAAGCAACAACGAAAACCCACAATTAGAAACAAAATGTTTAAAAAACATTAAGAAATACAATGAGGCCAAATGAAATCATGTTGAAACATATAAAGATAATAGGCAAAAGATTTCAAGAACTCTTAACTTTCGAGGAAAATTATGAACTCAATTTGAATTGCTCGATCTACATATAAAGGGAGGAATATTTACATGCCCCAAGATTGTAAACTGAAATCACGTTTAACATTACACATATTAAATATTAGAAAATAACAAAATAAAAATCCAAAGGTAAAAGCCTAGTTTATATAAGAACGTTCTCCCATATGCCTTCATCATGATCATGACGAGTAGCATGTACATCATCCACTTCATTTTCTTCCATCATAGAAGGCATGCGTGCAACGGTCTCATAATTTTCAAGTGTTGAGCCTTCATCTTCATGAGTAACATCCATGCTTCTACCTTGAAGCACCACTGACCATCTTTCATCACATGGATCGTTGATATAAAACACCTGTTTTGCTTGACATGCCATGATGAAAGGCTCGTCCATACAAGCTACCTTGCGAAGGTCTACCAATCTAAATCCCAACTCATCAATTCGCAAACCTGTGTTATTATCAACCCACTTACACTTAAAAACAGGCACTCGAAATATGACATAATCAACCTCCCAAATATCTTCAACGACTCCAAAGTAAGTTACAGATGCCATAACAGGATTTTTATCTTTAGAACTAGAAAAGTGCATGGACTCGGCCTGAAGAGTGACCCCACTGTTTTGAACAGTACTCTTGTCATCCTGTGACTTTGTGTAGAAGGAGCAATTATTGATATCATATCCACTCCAAGTAATGACATCAAACTTAGGCCCGTGTGCCAACCATTTTAATGTATCGGAAGCACTATTATCAAGACTAATTTTTTCTTTAAACCACTTTAAGAAAGTTTTGTTATGCTCGTTCAACAACCATTTTTCGTTCATGCGAGGATAATTCATCTTTAGAAGATTTTTGTGAGCAGTCAAGTAAGGGAGGACCTCGTCAGTGTTATTTAATATATACAAATGCGCTTGAAACACTTCGTCTCGACTCTTAGTTTGGACTTTCACACCGCGAGTTCCCTTACCTCCATGTCTCCCATCATGACGAGGCTTCGGTATCCCTACAGCTTCTATCTTTGACAAGTAATCTGTACAAAACTCAATAGCTTCTTCGGCAATGTATCTCTCGACAATAGATAATTCCGTATGATGTGGATTTTTGGTATACCCTTTTAAGATCTTCATGTACCGCTCAACAGGATACATCCACCTTAAATAAACGGGACCACATACTCTAATTTCCCTTACTAAATGAACAATTAAGTTCAAGCAATTCGGTAAAGCTTTTATCACTCCATCCATTTCTTGCCTTCAGATTAACCAGTTTTAACACTGCTGACAACCGTGCAAAGAGTTTACATCCCGGCCACAAAGGTATCTCTGAATCACTTTTCAACGTATCATACACATGTGCTCGTTGAAAAGATTCTTGTCCAACATCACGAATCATGTCTTCAACTCAATCATATGTATCCACATCAATGCATGAGTGTCTTTCGAGTGCTCACTTGAAAAGTCCATCAATTCACCATGCCATGTCCATATTTTATAATTCTTGTTAATTCCATCACAAAGAAGATGTTCTCGAATCTTGCCAACTTCATGTCTTCTTCCATTCACACAATTGATACAAGGACAATAATACTTTTGATCGGGTTCTGGTCGATTTTTTTGTGTAAATTCTAGAAATTGTTCAACTCCATTCTCATATTCATCACTTATTCGACTAGCTTTCATCCAAACTCGATCCATTTTAAGACTGTTAGATCAATTTGGACAAACAAAATAGTTTCAAAACCAAATGACGAGAAGATATTCAAAACGAAAGTAACATCTAACAAGAATGTAACTAGTAAGATTCCGCAAGAATGTAACTATTATGGTATTATGTTTGTTTTGACACTGGGTTGCACAACAATGATATGTTATGTATGCATTTTATAAAATGTTATATCGCCCGTACATGTTTGTATAAAGATTTAGTTGGTAAAATATAGTTTTGTCGATGTTGACTATCAATAGTCGTAACATACACTTTTAGCGACTAAACAAGTATAAAACATTTTGAAAAGTATCCGACTTGACTAATATGTATATATTTGATATATTACAACTTTTATTTCGTCCGTTTCAGCTAATTCCGATGTTAAGGCATCCAAAAATGACTTTGAAGTAAATTTTCAGCATAAACTAAAAGCTATCAATAGTGTAAAAATATATATTTTCAGCATATCTTTTGATAGACCATAACTTCTTCGTTTTTAAGAGTTACGACGTGCGCGAGCACTACTTTTAAAGGTAAAAACATGATTTACACTTTTATAAGTTTTTCCCTTCTCGGACTAGAAACGGGTTAAAAAACAGTCGGAAAATCCTGACAGCATGTAAATTAACTAAAAGCTGTCAAAAATTGAGATTAACTAAAATCGAGAAATCTAACAAAGGTCGAAATACCTGAACCGAACAAATTTTCGATAAATCAACAAGCAATTTACATAGAAAGGATTCACAACAAAGAATATATTGTACAAATGAAAATCCTTTAATTGGTAAAATTTATTTTAATCAAAATATTTCAATACAGTAGTTTGAACGGTGAAAATTTCAAGCATCAAACAAAGCCAGATAAGATCACTTCATGATGATAAGCTTCACCAATAAAACAAAATATTCATTCAAATACATAAATATGAACAAATGGGAGATGGTAACACAATTTTAAGGCACCGATACGAATTTTTAAGTGTTCAAATAAAACCATTCGCCAAGCTTCAAATTCATGCACACAAAAACAAAGAAGGAAAACCAGACCATAGAATCAAAAGTGCAACGAAAAGTACAAAGGATTGAGTTACCTCTGGAGAATACGACTGCCGACGATATCTGCTGTTCGCTTGTTGGGGAACTGGCGGCTCTCTTTCTAGTGTGTTTAATCGGAGATGACGCCCAAAAAAACCCTAGGTCTTTACACTAAAACGGCGTAATACTCAATCATGTTCTCACCGCGTAATTATCCCTAAATTTGGCTGCTGGGAGCTTTCACCTTTGAGGGATTGATGAAACGGGGATGATGGATGATGTAGAGCGATTGAGATTAGGGATGATGAAGGAGGAAGACCGCCTGCGTAGGATGAAAGGGGAAGACTGTTCGTTGAGTGTTAGACAAATGAAAGGAGGAAGACTGCCTGCGTAGGGTTGAAAGAAAAATATAAACGTTTCACATCGGTTACACATTAAATCCGATGTTAAACTACTGCTATTCACATCGGTTTCTAAAAAAACTGATGTTAAGCTACTGATATTCACATCGGTTTCTAAAAAACTGATGTTAAGCTACTGATATTCACATCGGTTTTTACAAAACCGATGTTAAACAACTGAAATTCACATCGGTTCTGCTAAGAACCGATGTTAACATTTAAAAAAATTACAATTACACCACCGCCTTTTTTTTACATCGTTTTTCTTAAAAACCGATGTAAATTGGGCGATGTTGAATCATATTTTCCTAGTAGTGGTGGGACAAAAACTGAGTGAATCTGTCATGTATATCATTCGTTGGAGTATCCATGTGTTGCCTCATTAAAACCTTGTCAAGAAAACCCAGTGGGAAAAACTTGATCGAAGAAAAAAGAGTACAACAACTCCTTCTCTTTTCAAGCTTTGAGGAATAATCTTGATCTTTGAAGTGTTCCTCATTATGCCATGAATATGCCTCGTTAAAACCTTATTAGGAAAAACCCTATGGGAAAAATGCTAATGAAGGAAAAAGAGTACATTATTCATACTAATACGCCATTCCAGTTGCCTCGTTAAAAACCTTGCTAGGAAAACCCAATGGGACAAAATCTCAGTCAAGGGAAAAAGAGTGCAACGCGTATTTTATAAATATGCCCCAAGCATTTCAATAATCCTCTGAATATCATCTTCAGTGCAGTTTATAATATCGAACTCATATTCTTTGCAATATATTCCAAATCTCTTTTGGAAATTTCATATTAGTTGTGATTAAGCTGCCTCGTTAAAAACCTTGCTGGGAAAACCCAGTGGGATAAAACCTCAGTCAAGGAAAAGAGTACAGCAGATAATTTTCGTTCACAATGCTTTATTTTGAGTGACTGCCCGTACTGATAATATGTTCAAAATCTCCTTACGAGTCACTTTCAGTAAGTCCATATATTTCATTTTATTAAAAGGGCATATATTTCAATTTTGATGGATTTCAATATTCTCATTTTCACAAATCATGGATTTAAATATCCTCATTTCCAATATCCATATTTCACAGTCATGGATATCCTCATATTATCTATCGATATCCTTTTTCCAATCATTGATATCCTCATTTTATTCATAGCGCTATATTGTGTCGACATTTTTCAATATTTCCCCATGGCAACATAACTTGCCGAGATATCTCATTACCAATCACCCATTGGGATTACACATTGTGGTTATGTCTATATACTTCTCAAAAGTACATGCCTCCTTTTATCATTTGCTTTGATTCATATTCGGGGAATTATTATGTATTTATCAAAGCAGTTGTAGTTAGTACCAAAGATTAATAATATGTCATGCATCTTTGAACTTCAAGTTCATATTTGAGTTGTGAGGATATATTGTGATGCATTTCACATATTTCCAACTACCAATACTCTCCCTCATGCTGAGAGATTTCTTGAGCACCAAACACATATGCCAGTATCTCAGTATTCAGCTTCAGTCATGGGAGTTTATATATTATGTTCTCGATATTGGATGGAGGACTTCAAATTGTATGCCAATTGATATCCCACTTGTATGCACATATCTTGATCCTTTCTGGGATCTATTCAAGTTTATTTGGAATATATTACTAGCTCAATTTGATATGGAATATATGCTCAAACCGTGAGCAAATAATCTCGTAAATTTCTGATTACGAGTCATATAAACATGTGACTATCTAGTGGATCCATAATACTAGTAGTTCACATGTAGAGGAAGTGGACCCATACTCCCCCTTAATATATTCCAAATTTATTAGGGATTCATTCCCAATATTGGCTAGTAGTGATATTAATCGAGAACAAATATTTGAAGATGATGTGTCTATATCACCATATAGATATTTTACCGGCACATCACATCATCTTTCGGTGCCATTTTGCACATCATTATCAACATGGAGTTGTTGCTCCTACATATCATATTATGTTCATTATTCAAATATAGAGAGCCGTAGTTCATACGCTTCAGGACGCGGAGTCAAATCTCATACGCGTAATTCCAATCTATAAATAGATTATCATTGTATTCACAAAATTCACCCATACCCAGGGTCTGAATATCATAATGGATTCAATGCTTTCGAATCTTCGTAAATATTATCCATCTCTTCCAGTGAATATCATAAAAAGAATTTATCGAGGTCGACTCGAAAGATTAAGGGTGCTAATGAGAAATGGCATCCCAGAAGATATTCGATGGTTGATCGAAGCACAAGTTCGACTATCTGGCGAATTTTCAAATTCATTTAAGTACATGCAGTGCAAGGTAAGAGTAGTTTTGCAAAGAAACGGAGAGCAAAAAGATTAGGTGGGTGCTATAAATGTGCTCGGTGGACATGTGACACACGATGCAAATCTGTGGGTTTGTATCCAAAAATCGAGAAGATAAAATAACATTTATCAAGGATGGATTGAGTAAGGAATCTATGGATCATGATATTCAACAGATTCTTGATGCACATCCGAGTGGATACGTTCATCGTGAACTATTGGCTTTGTGGATGCAATTCAAGGATGAATGGGAACGTTATAGTCATGAAAAATTAATCTCAAAAGATCCAGTTTGTAAGTCCGTTCTATCAAAGTTGGTATAAGGTAATAGAAAAATAATGCAAGTTGATGAATATTGTTTTACAATATTTAAATTTCTCAGCTGCCGATCGGTAACGTCATTTTCATTAAAAAATATAATATCATATCTTTCGTTTTCTTTTGCAATTTTGTCAAAAGTAATGACTTATCTGCCGCTCCATTTTCAATGAAAATAGTGAAGTCATTTGTCGTTTAGAAAGAAGTTTGTTCTTTAAATTTGGGATCCAAAAATCAAAAAATGTATCTCTCATAAAAGAATTTTGAAAGTCTAGTGTAGAAAGATGGAGTTCTCAGAATCCTCATATAAATCTCATCCAATTAAAACTATATGTATTTTAGGTGGATCCAAATTGATAGGTCATATCCAGCATGTAGATATGGCGTATCAATTCGTAAAAGAATTAGGAAAACACAAAATCGATATATTGTATGGTGGGAGTAATTATAGATTTTTGGGTTATCTTTTAGAGGCTGCACAAAATGGGAGAATAAGAGTAACAAGATCCTTACACTATCCCACAGTTAGAACCAGTAGTATAGGGGGTTCAACTGGGTTGATGCTTCAAACACAGTCTGTGCATGATAGTTTGATGTATGTGGTGAATAATAGTGATGCATTTATTGTTCTTCCAGGTGGCTATGGCACACTGTGTAATACCCGAGATCTTTATTCCGGATTCGTTGGGTTTTCTGGGTTTTATCGGTTTGTCATGGTCCTCATCGTAGCAATTTCGTGCCATGTTTGGTTGTGACTTGTTGGGACATGTTTTTGGAGGCATTTCGGACCACTTTGTGAGTTTTTGAGATTTTGTGGTGTAGCGCACGCTAATGCTTGAAGCATAGCGCACGCTACTGCGTGGTGGTTAGCGCACGCTACTGAATGAGTAGCGCACGCTAACTGGCGATTGAGGCGATCCGGTAGCTACCGGGATCGGAAACTTTGTTAGCGCACGCTAAGGCCGATAGCTAGCGCACGCTATCGACTGCTTAGCGCACGCTCCCTCTTCTTTCTAGCGCACGCTACTCGGTAGGTGCAGTTCTGTCCAGGGGCTACTGGACTGATTTTTGTGACCCGTTAGCGCGCGCTACGGCTGTTGGCTAGCGCACGCTAACTATGTTATACGCGGTTTCTCTGGAGCGTTGACCCCGTTAGCGCACGCTAATGAAGGGTGATTAGCGCACGCTAATAAGCATCGATATAAATCTTGGGCGGCGGCATTAAGTCGTCATTTCCCACTTTTCTTCATCCCTTCCGATGGGAGTGAGATCCAGAGGTGAGTAGGACCGATCTTTTTCTTCTAGCTTCATCTTTGAGCGGATTTGTAGATGTTTAACAACATCTAATCGTCTTCTTGGTCCAAATCGAGGTAATCTCTTGTTAGAACCCTATTTTCTTAAATTTGGGGTTTTTGCTTGGATTTGTGATTCTTGACCGATCTCATCCGATCGGTTATTTGTTCTTGTTTGTCTTGACCGTAATCTTCAGATTTTGTTAACCGTTCATCGATTTTATCGCCCGGATCAACGATTCTTGATTTCTTTGAGAATACTTAGATCCTTGTCGTTTTTAGGATCGTTTTGGATTTTGATTAGTGTTATTGAATTGTGGTGATGCTATTTTCGTAGTATTCGTGGGCTGTCGAAGTCTTGATCGTTTTTGGAGGTTCGAAGGTTTCCCGATCGTGCCGTTAAATCGTTTCGTCGCTCGTGATATCGAGGCAAGTATCTTGTCCATACGTTTCATGTTTCGTAGGCGTAATTAATGGTAAAGGAATTCGTGTGAAACCCAATGTTTAATGAACGTAAAAAGGGGTCGGTATATTCTCGATAAATGTTGTCTTTCAACGATAATTTATGTACTTCGTGAATATAAGTGTTCTCGGAATATGTGTGTTGGATTTGTATGTTGAAAAGATGATATGATCACTTTGAATGAGTTTATTAGACCGTAATCCTTTGCCGGGGATTACGTAATGTTATGTGTACTTGTTCGTTAAGAATGTATTACGTGGGATATTAGTTGTTACTCCTTTGAAAGGAGGTTGTGATGTTTAAGTGTTGCTTGGCTTGATGTTACGCTCATTGTGATGTGATTCTTTGAAAGTGATGTGCCTCGGGTAGGATTGTTGAATCTCAGGGATCCATACTTGCTAGTATGGGTCGGGCGTGACCGTAGGGTTATCGGTCGGGTATGTCTTGCGGGGACTCGAGGTTCGGGGCTTGCTAGCCCGATGCGAGATAACTTGTGGGGTTATCATCGGGTATGTCTTGCGGGGACTCAGGTTTGTGGCTTATTGGCCGTCTGGGATAACTTATGGTTGTGATTTGGAATGGTTCTGTGGTTGTTGCCACGAGGACATGTGATTTGGTATGGTTTCCTATTGGGTTATTCACTCGGGTATGTTCTACGGGAGCATCTGAGGTTCGTGGCTTGTTAGCACGGGACGCGAATAATCCTTAGGAACATGTGTTATGTGATTCGGGTCGTGGACCCTGTGGCTTATGATTTGGGTCTTGGACCCCGTGTGTTGTGAATTGGGTTGTGAAACCGCGTTTTATTATTGGAATCGTATTTTGGAAAGACGATTTTGGGCCGTGCCCCCAAGTGTTTTCGAAAGACTTGAGAATTCATTATTTCCAAATGTTTTCAAACTCCCGAGATTATAAAATATTTTGTAAGAGATACATGGTATTATTTCCTACCCTTTTTATAAATCAAACTGTTTTGATTAAGTGAATTATCTCGGAAAATATATTCAAGATTATTATATTCTTGAAGCACGTTGTGTATGGCTTGTACTTCTGTTCTATACTTGCACTAGCAAAACAGTGGAGTTTTGCTAACCCCCGAGTATTCGGGGGGTGGATGTCTGTATTGCGTCCAGGTACTTGCAGGTAGCTGGGGAGCGAGCCACAGGATCGATACGAAGGATGATGGGAGACGAAGATACTAATCACGTGAAGACCAATGATAGAGTATTTGGTAGAGTCGTGTTGGTTATTCCTCCGATGTGTTATTTTCTCGAATTATGGAAGTGTTATTGTATTCTAGCCCCTGCGTGGGTATGTGTGCTGGGCAAGGATCTTGTATGTATTGTTGTGTGTGTTGTGATATAAGACCTAATCGGTCTAATGGTCCTTTATGTAGCCATGTCGGCTTGTGAAGTGACGCATTGTTTTGTATTTAGCCTGGTAGATCCTCGCGGAGAGGGTCTGCGGCGCTCTAATATTCCCGAGTGGTTTGGGGGTGTTACAGAATATGGTATCAGAGCTTAGGTTGGTGAAACCTAGGCTGTCGGGTTGAGTTGAGTGTTGTCGGGTCTTGTCTTGTCAGATTTGGTCTGACTGAGTGGTGTCACGACGCGTCGTCTGAGTTGTCGGTCGTGATTAGTATCGAGGTGCAACCATCATCTTCGTGCGATCTGTGGATGTAAGTCTCCCTATTTTATTGTATCTCGTGTTATACGAGTTTATGTGATTCTGTGTTATTATGTGGAGTTTAATTGTGCCTCGTGAATACTTACTCCATACTTGTTTGATTCTCGTATTGTGTTGGAATAAAGAGTAGTACCGGTATGCATGTATATATGTATACATCTTTGTGTGAAATCGTTTTTACAGGAGTGATGTTTTGGATTGGTTACTCAATAAAAGTTTATCAATGTGGTATTTCAATTTCAAATGTTTTGGGGAAGTCACGTAAATTCTATTTAAAAATATCCTTCGAGAAGGAAAAATGATTTGATTTTCGTATGGTGACCTCGAGACCAAAGATTTTGAGAATTCAAACTACACATATTATATTTTCATCTTGCATAGAAAATTTTCAAAATTTGATTTTAAATGCTTAAACGAGGTCTACCAATAGTTTACTTGAGACGTGACTTTCGCCTTCAACTTTTTCGATTAAACGATATGTAGCGAGAATGTAAATTGTTGGCGTTTGGATTCGTATGTTGTTGTTTATATGTAACCTTCGGCTTTTGGCATTATTTGGTATATGTTAATGCAAGTTGATGAATATTGTTTTACAATATTTAAATTTCTCAGCTGCCGATCGGTAACGTCATTTTCATTAAAAAATATAATATCATATCTTTCGTTTTCTTTTGCAATTTTGTCAAAAGTAATGACTTATCTGCCGCTCCATTTTCAATGAAAATAGTGAAGTCATTTGTCGTTTAGAAAGAAGTTTGTTCTTTAAATTTGGGATCCAAAAATCAAAAAATGTATCTCTCATAAAAGAATTTTGAAAGTCTAGTGTAGAAAGATGGAGTTCTCAGAATCCTCATATAAATCTCATCCAATTAAAACTATATGTATTTTAGGTGGATCCAAATTGATAGGTCATATCCAGCATGTAGATATGGCGTATCAATTCGTAAAAGAATTAGGAAAACACAAAATCGATATATTGTATGGTGGGAGTAATTATAGATTTTTGGGTTATCTTTTAGAGGCTGCACAAAATGGGAGAATAAGAGTAACAAGATCCTTACACTATCCCACAGTTAGAACCCGTAGTATAGGGGTTCAACTGGGTTGATGCTTCAAACACGATCTGTGCATGATAGTTTGATGTATGTGGTGAATAATAGTGATGCATTTATTGTTCTTCCGGTGGCTATGGCACCTGTGTGTAATACGAGATCTTTATTAGGATTCGTTGGGTTTTAAGGTTTTATCGGTTTGTCATGGTCCTCATCGTAGGAATTTCGTGCCATGTTTGGTTGTGACTTGTTGGGACATGTTTTTGGAGGCATTTCGGACCACTTTGTGAGTTTTGAGATTTTGTGGTGTAGCGCACGCTAATGCTTGAAGCATAGCGCACGCTCTTTGCGTGGTGGTTAGCGCACGCTCTTGAATGAGTAGCGCACGCTAGCTGGCGATTGAGCGATCCGGTAGCTACCGGATCGGGCTGAAACTTTGTTAGCGCACGCTAAGGCCGATAGCTAGCGCACGCTATCGGCGCTAGCGCACGCTCCCTCTTCTTTCTAGCGCACGCTACTCGGTAGGTGCGATTACGTCGAGGCTCTTGGGTCGATTTTTGTGACCCGTTAGCGCGCTTCTGGTGTTGGCTAGCGCACGCTAACTATGTTATACACGGTTTCTGGAGCGTTGACCGGGTTAGCGACGCTAATGAAGGGTGATTAGCGCACGCTAATAAGCCCATCGATATAAATCTTGGACAATGACGATTAAGTCGTCATTTCCCACTTTTCTTCATCCCTTAGACGGGAGTGAGATCCAGAGGTGAGTAGACCGATCTTTTCTTCTAGCTTCATCTTTGAGCGGATTTGTAGATGTTTAACAACATCTAATCGTCTTCTTAGTCCAAATCGAGGTAATCTCTTGTTAGAACCTTTTTTCTTAATTTTGGGGTTTTTGCTTGGATTTGTGATTCTTGACCGATCTCATCCGATCGGTTATTTGTTCTTGTTTGTCTTGACCGTAATCTTCAGATTTTGTTAACCGTTCATCGATTTTATCGCCCGGATCAACGATTCTTGATTTCTTTGAGAATACTTAGATCCTTGTCGTTTTTAGGATCGTTTTGGATTTTGATTAGTGTTATTGAATTGTGGTGATGCTATTTTCGTAGTATTCGTGGGTGTCAAGTCTTGATCGTTTTGGAGGTTCGAAGGTTTCCGATCGTGCCGTTAAATCGTTTCGCCGCTCGTGATATCGAGGCAAGTATCTTGTCCATACGTTTCATGTTTCGTAGGCGTAATTAATGGTAAAGGAATTCGTGTGAAACCCAATGTTTAATGAACGTAAAAAGGGGTCGGTATATTCTCGATAAATGTTGTCTTTCAACGATAATTTATGTACTTCGTGAATATAAGTGTTCTCGGAATATGTGTGTTGGATTTGTATGTTGAAAAGATGATATGATCACTTTGAATGAGTTTATTAGACCGTAATCCTTTGCCGGGGATTACGTAATGTTATGTGTACTTGTTCGTTAAGAATGTATTACGTGGGATATTAGTTGTTACTCCTTTGAAAGGAGGTTGTGATGTTTAAGTGTTGCTTGGCTTGATGTTACGCTCATTGTGATGTGATTCTGAAAGTGATGTGCCTCCGGGTAGGATTGTTGAATCTCAGGATCCATACTTGCTAGTATGGGTCGGGCGTGACCGTAGGGTTATCCATTCGGGTATGTCTTGCGGGGACTCGAGGTTCGGGGCTTGCTAGCCCGATGCCGAGATAACTTGTGGGGTTATCATCGGGTATGTCTTGCGGGGACTCCGAGGTTTGTGGCTTGTTAGCCGTCTGGGATAACTTATGGTTGTGATTTGGAATGGTTACGTGGTTGTTGCCACGAGGACATGTGATTTGGTATGGTTTCCTATTGGGTTATTCACTCGGGTATGTTCTACGGGAGCATCCGAGGTTCGTGGCTTGTTAGCACGGGCGAATAATCCTTAGGAACATGTGTTATGTGATTCGGTCGTGGACCTGTGGCTTATGATTTGGGTCTTGGACCGTGTGTTGTGAATTGGGTTGTGAAACCGTTTTATTATTGGAATCGTATTTTGGAAAGACGATTTTGGGCGTGCCCCCAGTGTTTCGAAAGACTTGAGAATTCATTATTTCCAAATGTTTTCAAACTCCGAGATTATAAAATATTTTGTAAGAGATACATGGTATTATTTCCTACCCTTTTTATAAATCAAACTGTTTTGATTAAGTGAATTATCTCGGAAAATATATTCAAGATTATTATATTCTTGAAGCACGTTGTGTATGGCTTGTACTTACATTCTATACTTGCACTAGCAAAACAGTGGAGTTTGCTAACCCCAGTATTCGGGGGTGGATGTCTGTGTGCGTCCAGTACTTGCAGTAGGTGGGAGCGAGCCACGGGATCGATACGAAGGATGATGGGAGGCAGATACTAATCACGTGAAGACCAATGATAGAGTATTTGGTAGAGTCGTGTTGGTTATTCCTCCGATGTGTTATTTTCTCGAATTATGGAAGTGTTATTGTATTCTAGCCCCTGCGTGGGTATGTGTGCTGGGCAAGGATCTTGTATGTATTGTTGTGTGTGTTGTGATATAAGACCTAATCGGTCTAATGGTCCTTTATGTAGCCATGTCGGCTTGTGAAGTGACGCATTGTTTTGTATTTAGCCTGGTAGATCCTCGCGGAGAGGGTCTGCGGCGCTCTAATATTCCCGAGTGGTTTGGGGGTGTTACAGAATATGGTATCAGAGCTTAGGTTGGTGAAACCTAGGCTGTCGGGTTGAGTTGAGTGTTGTCGGGTCTTGTCTTGTCAGATTTGGTCTGACTGAGTGGTGTCACGACGCGTCGTCTGAGTTGTCGGTCGTGATTAGTATCGAGGTGCAACCATCATCTTCGTGCGATCTGTGGATGTAAGTCTCCCTATTTTATTGTATCTCGTGTTATACGAGTTTATGTGATTCTGTGTTATTATGTGGAGTTTAATTGTGCCTCGTGAATACTTACTCCATACTTGTTTGATTCTCGTATTGTGTTGGAATAAAGAGTAGTACCGGTATGCATGTATATATGTATACATCTTTGTGTGAAATCGTTTTTACAGGAGTGATGTTTTGGATTGGTTACTCAATAAAAGTTTATCAATGTGGTATTTCAATTTCAAATGTTTTGGGGAAGTCACGTAAATTCTATTTAAAAATATCCTTCGAGAAGGAAAAATGATTTGATTTTCGTATGGTGACCTCGAGACCAAAGATTTTGAGAATTCAAACTACACATATTATATTTTCATCTTGCATTGAAAATTTTCAAAATTTGATTTTAAATGCTTAAACGAGGTCTACCAATAGTTTACTTGAGACGTGACTTTCGCCTTCAACTTTTTCGATTAAACGATATGTAGCGAGAATGTAAATTGTTGGCGTTTGGATTCGTATGTTGTTGTTTATATGTAACCTTCGGCTTTTGGCATTATTTGGTATATGTTCATGAATGTGTTGCTGAATTAGTATAGCTAGCGCGCGCTAACGTGGCATGGCTAGCGCACGCTAAGTCTCTGTTGAATCATACCCTAACAGAGTGCGAGCGAAGCTCGGAAACTACATTCTGGCCGTAAGTCTAACTTTTGCGATTGTTAGGCTGACCGTTTGAGATGGTACTCAATGCGTGTTGTTCATGAATAACAATTGTTGGGTGTGGTTATGTGTAATTTGAACTGTGTTCTTGTCCGCTGCGTGTGTAAAGTTCAAAGTGACTTTTTGGGTACTTTTACCAAATAGTGTGTGTTTCAAAATGACCTTTCGTGTTTGTAAATTTGAATTATTTCGTTGACCCTTTTTCCCAACTCTTTTGTCGGGCGATTTAACATATATTTTGAAACTATTGAGTTTTCGCGTCTACGCCTTGTAATTTCAAATGGTATTTGGTGACGGTATTTGGTATTTGGAAAATGACTTTTGGGGAGTATTTGGAAAGTATTACCGTCATCGGCCTTTCTGGCATTTTGGAACGTTTTTGAAAATGGTTTTCAACTTGGTGAGTTCCGGCGCGGAAACCGTACAGGAAATGATTTTGATATAATGGATGATTTCAATTTCATTGCATTTATAAATCGCATAACAACGGCATTATAAATGAAGATTTTTGGTAAAATAGTTTGTATATTGTGCTCTAGCTGGAATTAAATGGTAATATGTATATGATTTAATGATGTTGGAATAGAGACAGAGATGTGAATATCTTGCTATGAGTTATGATCTTTCGTTACCCTAGGTTGTTGTTTGTTAGTATCTTGGAAGAAGGCAGAGGTCGTGGTAATTAAATGGCAGTGGCGCCGATGGCCACGGGGATCGACGGAATCGAGAGAATGCCGCTGGGAATGATTTTAGTTTGGGTGTTGCTACTATATTGCAACAAGTAGCGGCGAGATGACTCGGTTGACCAGTGGTTCAACGTAGCATTGACGCGAGTCGAACGTTGGTGTAAATCAATGGCTTCGCGAGGTAGTTCGTATGAATCCCCTCGATTCGCGGTGTTGCGGATGCGTTAGGGTGGATGGTTGGATTTTCCGGTTGGGAAAGATTTTGAGGTGTCGGATGTCACGAAGAGCGGAAGGTACCTATCGCTCAGTACCTTCTCGACAAGGATCCGCTAATTGGTGGGAAGGCTGTTAAACCTCGTGATCGTGATGTCACGTGGGCGGAGTTCCAAGCATTTATGGAAGCCGAGTTCTATCCAAACCGATTAGAGAGCGAGAAGATTCGCGAATTCTACTTGGCGAACCGCAAGATATATCGGTGTCGCAAGCTATCATCGATTATAGCAAACAACTCGATTATGTGCGAGGCCGGTGAGAAGCAGGAAGAGAGAATCCTTCACTTTGTGAGACGGATGAAGCGGATATTCGCGTGTATATGTCGGGATTCATTGCACCTCGTTGAGGGACTATCAAGATCGAGCATTAGCGTGAACTAGCTTCGTTATCGTCGGAGCGTGTGCCAGTCGAAGAAGCGAGAGGAAGTCCGATGGCCGTGTGGACGGTGCGGGAGTTGGTATTTCTAGTTTTCAATGTCGTAGCATTTCATTGTGAAGCTCCATCGCTCGTGCGTGGGCCCGAGAGTTCCAAGTCTTACATTACGACTCTGGTAAAGCCGGAGATGTTTTAACTGTAAAGTGGCGTGACATGTTCGTGCACATTGTCCTTCTCACTTGATAACGTGTTACAGTGTGGACTCGAGGACACCGAGTTCGATTTGCGAGATGGTTACCGAGCCTTCCGGGGCGCGGAATTGAGCACCGATATCTGGATCGACTCAGAAGCCCTGAGTGTATTATGCTATCTGTTGTTTGTTATGTTATTTCCCTCGTTTTGTTGTTTTGATATTAGGAGATTAACTTCTTTTATTTGAAGTGAATCGGATTTTGAACTCTGTACTTTCGACTCTGTCGAATCGTTTATGTTCGTTGATATTTTACGAACTTGTCTGTCTTGTGCTTTTGGTTGATCAAACGAGTTGTAGTATTGTTTCAGAATAAACCGTTTGTCGCTATGACTTTCCAATTGCTATTCCCTTTCCTGTGGATCTTATGTGAATACACATCTTGTTGTCTTCACCGGATCGTATATTATCTCTAGTCGAGATGTGAACTTTGGGGTTATTGTTTGAGTATTATTGTTCGTCGTGATTCGAACATGATTGATCGACTGTTGTTGTCTCGATCGTTGTAACTCAATCGTTTGATGGTTCAGTTTTTGTTGATCTCGTTTCGTAATTGTTGAGCATTAGGACTCCTTCGTAATTTCCTTGAGTTCAGGAAATTAGTTTTGTGCTCGATCTTTCAACCCTTGGGCTGTGGAATTTCGTATTGGTTCAGCGAATAGCTCGTGTTTTGACTGATGTACTGTTGAATTGTTCAACCGTATTGATTTTCGTTCGTCGTGTTTTGTTATTTCGGCAACGGATATCGTGTGTTATCTGAGTTTGTTTTGCGTCGTTCGTTTTATGTTTCAAGTTTCGAGGACGAAACTTCTTTTAAGAGGGGTAGAATGTAATACCCGAGATCTTTATTCCGGATTCGTTGGGTTTTCTGGGTTTTATCGGTTTGTCATGGTCCTCATCGTAGGAATTTCGTGCCATGTTTGGTTGTGACTTGTTGGGACATGTTTTTGGAGGCATTTCGGACCACTTTGTGAGTTTTTGAGATTTGTGGTGTAGCGCACGCTAATGCTTGAAGCATAGAGCACGCTACTGCGTGGTGGTTAGCGCACGCTAACTGGCGGTTGAGCGATCCGGTAGCTCTTTGGATCGGGCTGAAACTTTGTTAGCGCACGCTAAGGCCGATAGCTAGCGCACGCTATCGGCCTTAGCGCACGCTCCTCTTCTTTCTAGCGCACGCTACTCGGTAGGTGCGGATTACGTCCGAGGCTCTTGGGTGGTTTTGTGACCGTTAGCGCGCGCTACGGCTGTTGGCTAGCACACGCTAACTATGTTATACGCGGTTTCTCTGGAGCGTTGACCGTTAGCGCACGCTAATGAAGGGTGATTAGCGCACACTAATAAGCATCAAAGTATAAATCTTGGGCCAATGACGTTAAGTCGTCATTTCCCACTTTTCTTCATCCCTTCCGACGGGAGTGAGATCCAGAGGCGAGTAGGACCGATCTTTTTCTTCTAGCTTCATCTTTGAGCGGATTTGTAGATGTTTAACAACATCTAATCGTCTTCTTGGTCCAAATCGAGGTAATCTCTTGTTAGAACCCTATTTTCTTAAATTTGGGGTTTTTGCTTGGATTTGTGATTCTTGACCGATCTCATCCGATCGGTTATTTGTTCTTGTTTGTCTTGACCGTAATCTTCATATTTTGTTAACCGTTCATCGATTTTATCGCCCGGATCAACGATTCTTGATTTCTTTGAGAATACTTAGATCCTTGTCGTTTTTAGGATCGTTTCGGATTTCGATTAGTGTTATTGAATTGTGGTGATGCTATTTTCGTAGTATTCGTGGGCTGTCGAAGTCTTGATCGTTTTTGGAGGTTCGAAGGTTTCCCGATCATGCCCGTTCGTCGTTTCGTCGCTCGTGATATCGAGGCAAGTATCTTGTCCATACGTTTCATGTTTCGTAGGCGTAATTAATGGTAAAGGAATTCGTGTGAAACCCAATGTTTAATGAACGTAAAAAGGGGTCGGTATATTCTCGATAAATGTTGTCTTTCAACGATAATTTATGTACTTCGTGAATATAAGTGTTCTCGGAATATGTGTGTTGGATTTGTATGTTGAAAAGATGATATGATCACTTTGAATGAGTTTATTAGACCGTAATCCTTTGCCGGGGATTACGTAATGTTATGTGTACTTGTTCGTTAAGAATGTATTACGTGGGATATTAGTTGTTACTCCTTTGAAAGGAGGTTGTGATGTTTAAGTGTTGCTTGGCTTGATGTTCTGCTCATTGTGATGTGATTGCTGAAAGTGATGTGCCTCCGGGTAGGATTGTTGAATCTCCGGGATCCATACTTGCTAGTATGGGTCGGGCGTGACCGTAGGGTTATCCAATTCGGGTATGTCTTGCGGGGACTCCGAGGTTCGGGGCTTGCTAGCCCGATGCCGAGATAACTTGTGGGGTTATCATCGGGTATGTCTTGCGGGGACTCCGAGGTTTGTGGCTTGTTAGCCCGATGCCGGGATAACTTATGGTTGTGATTTGGAATGGTTCTGTGGTTGTTGCCACGAGGACATGTGATTTGGTATGGTTTCCTATTGGGTTATTCACTCGGGTATGTTCTACGGGAGCATCTGAGGTTCGTGGCTTGTTAGCACGGGACGCGAATAATCCTTAGGAACATGTGTTATGTGATTCGGGTCGTGGACCCTGTGGCTTATGATTTGGGTCTTGGACCCCGTGTGTTGTGAATTGGGTTGTGAAACCGCGTTTTATTATTGGAATCGTATTTTGGAAAGACGATTTTGGGCCGTGCCCCCAAGTGTTTTCGAAAGACTTGAGAATTCATTATTTCCAAATGTTTTCAAACTCCCGAGATTATAAAATATTTTGTAAGAGATACATGGTATTATTTCCTACCCTTTTTATAAATCAAACTGTTTTGATTAAGTGAATTATCTCGGAAAATATATTCAAGATTATTATATTCTTGAAGCACGTTGTGTATGGCTTGTACTTCTGTTCTATACTTGCACTAGCAAAACAGTGGAGTTTTGCTAACCCCGAGTATTCGGGGGGTGGATGTCTGTATTGCGTCCAGGTACTTGCAGGTAGCTGGGGAGCGAGCCACAGGATCGATACGAAGGATGATGGGAGACGAAGATACTAATCACGTGAAGACCAATGATAGAGTATTTGGTAGAGTCGTGTTGGTTATTCCTCCGATGTGTTATTTTCTCGAATTATGGAAGTGTTATTGTATTCTAGCCCCTGCGTGGGTATGTGTGCTGGGCAAGGATCTTGTATGTATTGTTGTGTGTGTTGTGATATAAGACCTAATCGGTCTAATGGTCCTTTATGTAGCCATGTCGGCTTGTGAAGTGACGCATTGTTTTGTATTTAGCCTGGTAGATCCTCGCGGAGAGGGTCTGCGGCGCTGTAATATTCCCGAGTGGTTTGGGGGTGTTACACACTGAATGAGATATTCAACATCACGTCATGGGCTGAGCGGGACTTCCATACCAAACCTATAGGTTTGTTGAATATTAATAATTTCTTCAGCGATTTTCTTGCCTTTCTGGATCAAGGAGTAGATCACAAGTTTATATCACAGCCATCAAGAGATATAGTAATATGTGCTAATACTGTTGCTGATCTACTTATAAAGTTTCAGGCATATATTTCAGTTAAGAATTTGGAAGTCAAAGCTCATCAGCCACAAAGTATTGGCGCCAAACGAAAAAGAAGTTTAGATCATTTAGATCTTTCATTATAAACCCTGATGCCAGGGGGTGGCAGAGTTACGGAGTTTTATACTCTCGAGATGCACCCCTTCTCTTTTTATGGGTTTTATATGTAATTTCTTTTTCGCGTTTCATATTGTCGAGTGTTTACTGACTTTCAGCTAGTTTCGATATTTTCACTTCGACTACTGTGTGCTTTTTTTTAGAGCAATAATAAGATCATCTTTTGCTTTTATGCAAATACATTATTTTCACGAATATGTGATATATGCTTCTCAATAAGCGTTTTCATATCAATATGATTTCAATGATCTCACCATGTAATATAATCAACATGGGATTTATTGAGCAATTATTTTCCACTGATAGTTTTTCATATCACTTGTCAAATGATCCCATCATGCAGTTTGCATAGGATTTTCTTTAATTAATTGGTGAGAGCTTATGGTATCACTTGCTCAATTTTCTCCGTTTGTATTTTAATAATTATGGAGATTGGATATTATTTTCATCAACTGCTTCTTCTTCGAGAGCAGGATTTGAATCATTGATCAACTACTTCTTCAGAGTAGGATTTATTTCTTTCAACTGCTTCTTCAGAGCAGGATTTAGATAATCGATCAACTACTTCTCCAGAGTAGGATTTATTTCTTTCAACTGCTTCTTCAGAACAGGATTTAGATAATCTATCAACTACTTCTCCAGAGTAGGATTTATTTTTATCAACTGCTTCTTCAGAGCAGAATTTAGATAATCGATCAACTACTTCTCCAGAGTAGGATTTATTTTTTTTATCAACTGCTTCTTCAGAGCAGGATTTAGATAATCGATCAACTACTTCTCCAGAGTAGGATTTATTTCTTATCAACTGCTTCTTCAGAGCAGGATTTAGATAATCGATCAACTACTTCTCCAGAGTAGGATTTATTTTTATCAACTGCTTCTTCTTCGAGAGCAGGATTTATGAACCATTCATGTGGTATAACCAACCACGATGGTGATATATAATATATAAATTGCGTACATGTAAAACCATCCGTCTTGTGATAATTGAACTCATCACATGGGAGGTATTATAATTATATAAAATAAACGCAATAAATATGTGGTTTTAAACCACCACTTTGAGATAAGTAAGAGACATAATTTAAATTGCAAAATAATTAACTGCTTCTACTAGAGCAGGATCGTCCAATCAATTCCGCAAAATAGTCAAGGTATAGGTCGAAATATCGACTGTCGTTAAGGGCAAGTGTAATGGTATGTATAAATCTTTGCGATTTCCGGAGTTGGGTATTAATTTGTATATTTTAATAAATTTAATAATGACATATATGAAAAGAGTTAAAACCCATATCAATATTAGTGTCAAATTGAAGCTCTCGTGAAATGGGTCACGGTGGTATCAAGAAAAATTAATTCTGATATCATATGTATTTTATATTTAAGAAAAACGAATGATTCAATAAATTAAAAGAATTTATTTTATTAAATTTCTTATGAGTTTATGGTTATGTCCCGTGACTTTTTTTTTTGTGGTTTTCTGTCTTGTGTTTTTGCGGACTGCGCGGTTTGTGGTGTCTTTTTCTCCCTTTTTTTTATTTTTTTATTTTATTTCCTCCATCAAACATCCTTTTTTTTTTTTAACTTTCTTCAATCTTCTTCTTCTTCTTCTTTTCCCTGCTATGTTCTTCCTCCCTTTTTTTTTAGGCTTTTTTTTTCGTTTTTTTTTTTTTATGTTCTGTACACACAAAGATTACCTCATGGGTGGATGCAAGTAGATCCGCCCGTTTTCAGACACACGTGCGAATCCCTAATGCAAGAACGGATTTTGCTCCAGTAATCCTCGCTGGCGACCCGATCCGCGAGCCAGCCCGAATAGTCCCGGAGCGAGTAGTCCTGGTACAACCTGTTTAGGACGGGACGGCCGGAGCCCCTGTCCGTGACGGCGTATGCGAAGATGATGAAGCCGACGAGGGTGGCAACGATGAAGAACATGGCTCACAGGTAGAGGTACAAGAGGAAGGTGTTGCGGTATCAGGATCCAGCGGATCCGGCGAGGGAGACGACCATGATGGCGACGCCGATGACGATAAGCGGCCACTGAAGGAACTTCATGCAGTCAGTGTTGTTGGCGCGGGTGCTCAGCCATACGCCTCCGCCGAGGATGGGGATGGAGAGGAGGAAGGTGAGGAAGTTTTGAACTTAGAAACGAAGCTTTTTTTTTCGGAGAGGAGCTTGTTTGTGGTGGATGATTGTGTTTCTGTGAAGAAATTGACGGCGGTAAATGTGAAGAGTATTATTGTGAGGTGAGAAGATGATGGAGAATAAATTGCCATCTGGGTTTTAATATCTTTCTTCCGCGTGTGTGTGTTTCTTTCTTCTCTCCATAAAAAGAAAATTATACAGAGTGAGAGAGATCTGTGATTTTGTAGAAACGAAGCTTTTTTTTTCGGAGAGGAGCTTGTTTGTGGTGGATGATTGTGTTTCTGTGAAGAAATTGACGACGGTAAATGTGAAGAGTATTATTGTGAGGTGAGAAGATGATGGAGAATAAATTGCCATCTGGGTTTTAATATCTTTCTTCCGCGTGTGTGTGTTTCTTTCTTCTCTCCATAAAAAGAAAATTATACAGAGTGAGAGAGATATGTGATTTTGTAATAATTGGATTTCTGATACAGAGGATTATCTATAAGATGTAACTGTAGATCATACTCTCGTCATATTACTCATTTGGTTAGAGTCGTGCTGATAACGTGTTGTAAAATCGAAATATTATAGAGACAGAGAATAGAGAGAGAAATTAGAGAATGATTCTCAGGTATATTTTTCATTAATAACTGAAGTCCTATTTATAGGAAAACTTCAGATGACACAATCGTAATTACATAATTATATCAGGGGCATAATAGTCATTCACACTATATAAAAACAAAAGGATAATTGAAATGTCATTTTCAAGGTATATTATAACAAGAACATAATAATTAACACTGAAGAAGGGACGGTGAAGGAGAAGGTAGTGGACTTGTCCAAATTGACTAAAGAGGAGGAAAATTAGAAATAATGTAAAGAATGTTAAGAATCTATGTTGCACAGGTGCGGGGAGCGGGTGCAGGTGCGGGCAGATACGGGTGCGGGGATACGGTTTTTTGAAAATGTTAGGGTGCGATACGGCAAGGATACGTCTGTTTATTTTATATTTTATTATATATAACACTTGTTAAATATAAAAAACAACAATTCAAATATCACCATAAAATCAATTCAAATACATAAAACAAGTCATACAAAAAACAATTCAAAATGGCTTTGAGCAGCGGAGCTTTCTAATGCTGTCCGTGAATACTGCTAAAGGTAAAAGTAATTACTTATTAAATTATTTACTTTTTATATTTTAATTTATTTGATTTACTTTTTAAAAATTACAAAAAAAACTAAAAAAAAAAAATGGACTCGCGTATCCTGGCACCGGATACGCGTATCCTGTGCTAGGATACGCTTATCCTGTGCCAGGATACGCGAGTCCGAATTTTTTTTTTTTTTTTGCACGGATTCGCCACGTGGCGAATCCCACGCGAATCGCACCCGCACCCGCACCCATGCAGTATCCGATACTGCATACTGCCCAATTTTGAAGAATCCGTGCATCATAGTTAAGAATTATTGAAGTATATCACTTCTTGTAATGCGTAACAAGATAATGTATTATAATATGTGAATGACTATTATGCCCCTGATGTAATTATGTAATTACGATTGTGTCATCTGAAGTTTTTCTATAAATAGGACTTCAGTTATTAATGAAAAATATACTTCAGAATTATTCTCTCTATTCTCTCTTTAAATCCTCTCTATAATATTTCGGTTTTGTAACACGTTATCAGCACGGCGAGTCTCTAATTTGTTGAGAATAAAAAAAAAGGGAAAGAAGAAAAAAAAATAGCTCCCTCCCTCCTCTCTCTCTCTCTCGTCTTATATCTTTTCCTATACTTCTCTGCAAAAATAAGCTCTGGGTTAGTACTACCCGTAATTCTCTTTACATCTTTCGGAATATCCCTAGCTTTTTTCTCTCCTCGTCGTATTCAGCAGTTTTCTCTGAGTTATGGAAAAGCTAGCGGGTTCAGATTTCACATCTAAGCCAAGCTGCGGAGCCGGCTACGGCAGCCCTGACGACATGAGTCACGAAAAAAAAAATTAAAGGTCCACCTCCGGTTCCCTGCGAATTTAAAATGGAAGCTCCAGTGTAGGTCTCGACGTGCGCGAGCAACGAAAAGAAGAGAAATAAATTTCGAAGTTCAAACAGGTACATATTCTAAACCCAAAAAAAAGGCGGTGAGTCGAGGAAGAAAAAAAAAGTGTGAAGAAGACGGTCACAGAGGAGATGAAGAGCAGATAAGGGAGAAAGAAAAAAAAAGGGGAAATACGAACGGGTAAAGAAGAAAAAGAAAAATAAATTAAATATAAAAATATAATATTCTTTTAATTCATTAAATTATTAATTCGATTTTTCTTACATATAAGATACATATGATGTAAGAATTGATTTTTCTTGATACCACCGTGACTCATTTCACGATAGCTTCAATTTGACACTATTATTGATATGTTGATTATAACCCTTTTAATATATGTCATTATCAAAACTTATTAAAATGTACAAATTAGTATCTTGATTCCTTCAAAAATATTGAAAGGACTTGTGGAAATATGTCCTTGTATTGTGAAAATTTATAAAGTGGTATGTGTAATATTACGGGATGACCAGGCGGCACTCATGCCGACAACTGGGGTCGATGATGACTTTTAATGATTCAACCAACTACCACATGATTATACTTTGAGAAAATGGTTTAACCCTCCTGTAATAAAGCAGTTAAATATTTACTAATCTAATTCCTGACCTTATTATGATTATCTCCAAGTGGTGGTTGAAACCATCTATTTGTTGAGCTTACATTATGTAAATATTACTATACCTCCATGTGATAGTATGATTATCATAAGATGGATGGTGATACCTCCCATATATAATTAATTACCACAAGATGGATGGTGATACCTCCTATGTGACAAGTTTAATTATCACTAGATGGATGGCGATGCCTCCTATATGATAAATTTAATTGTCACAAGACGGATGGTTTTGTATATTTACTATACCTCCTACGTGACAAGTTTAATTATCACAAGATGGATGGCGATGCCTCCTATATGATAAATGTAATTATCACAAGACGGATGGTTTTACATATTTATTATACCTCCTATGTGATGAGTTCAATTATCACAAGACGGATGGTTTTACATATATGCAATTTATATATTATATATTACCATCGTGGTTGGTTATACCATATGAATGGTTCATAAATACTGCTCCTGAAGAAGTAGTTGATCGATTATCATGCTCTTGAAGAAGCAGTTGATAAAAATAAATCCTACTCTGAAGAAGTAGTTGATCGATTATCATGCTCTTGAAGAAGCAGTTGATAAAAAGAAATCCTACTCTGAAGAAGTAGTTGATCGATTATTTAAATCATGCTCTTGAAGAAGCAGTTGAAAGAAATAAATCCTACTCTGAAGAAGTAGTTAATCAATTATTTAAATACTACTCTTGAAGAATCAGTTGAAAGAAATAAATCCTACTATGAAGAAGTGGTTGATCAATGATTCAAATCCTATGCAAATACACCGAATGGTGGGATCATCTGACAAGTGATATGAAAAACTATCACCGGAAAATAATTGCTCAATAAATCTCATATTGATTATATCATGGTGAGATCATTGAAATCATATTGATGTATTTGCATCCATATGGTGTGATGAATAATAGAGAAGCATATATCACATATTCGTGAGAATAATTTATTTGCATAGAGGCAAAAAGATGATCTTATTATTGCTGGAAAAAACACAAAACAATCGAAGTGGAAAATATTGAAACTAGCCAAAAAGGTAATAAACACTCGACAATATGCGAAAAGGAAAATACATATGAAACCCATAAAAAGGGGTGTGTCTCGAGAGTATAAAATTCCGTAACTCTGCCACCCCCTGGCATTAGGGTTCATAATGAAAGATTTAAAAGATCTAAACTTTTTTTTCGTTTAGCGTCAATAGTTTGTGGCTGATGGGCTTTGACTTCAAAATTCTTAAGTGTAATATATGCTTGAAACTTTATAGGTAGATCAACAAATGTGTCGGCACATATAAGAATATCTCTTGATGAATGAGAGATAAAGTTGTGGTCTACTCCTTGATCCATAAAGGCAAGCAAATTGCTGAAGAAATTATTAATGTTCAGCAAACCTATAGGTTTGGTATGGAAGTCCCGCTCAGCCCATGACGTGATATTGAATATCTCATTGGGTGTGCCATAGCCACCTGGAAGAAAATAAAGGCATCACTATTATTCACCATATACATCAAACTATCATGCCTGCATCGTGCTTGAAGCATCAACTTGATTGAACCTCCTATACCACTTTGGTTCTAGCGTGGGAAAGTGTAAGGCACTTGTTACTCTTATTTTCTCATTTTGTGCAGCCTCTAAAAGGCGACCCAAAAATCTATGATTACTCACACCATACAATATATCGATTGTGTGTTTTCCTAATTCTTTTACGAATTGATACAACATATCTATATGCTGGATATGACCTATCAGTTTGGATCCACCTAAAATACATATGGTTTTAATTGGATGAGATATGTATGAGGATTCTGAGAACTCCATATCTCTATACTAGATTTTCAAAATACTTTTATGAGATATAAAATTTCTGATTTGTGGATCCCAAATTTAAAGAACAAACTTCTTACTATAAGACAAATGACTTCACTATTTTCATTGAAAAATGAGCAGCAGATAAGTCACTACTTTTACTATTTTCTTTTTGACAAAATTGCAGAAGAAAACAAAAGATATGATATTTTTCAATGAAAATGACGTTATCTATCGGCAGCAGAGAGATTTAAATATTGGAGAACAATATTCATCAACTGGATCTTTGGAGACTAATTTTTCATGACTATAGTGTTCTAGTTTATCCTTAAATTGTGTCCACATAGCCAATAGTTCACGATGAACGTATCCACTGGGATGTGTATCAAGAATCTGTTGGATATCGTGATCCATAGATTCCTTACTCAAGCCATCCTTGATAAATGCGATTTTGTCTTCTCGATTTTTGGATACAAACCCCACCAATTTGCACTGTGTGTCACATGTCCACCGAGCATATTTATAGCATCCACCTAATCTTTTTGCTCTTCGTTTCTTTGCAAAATTACTCCTACCTGTACCTGGCATGTACTTAAATGAATTTGAAAATTCGCTAGATAATCGAACTTGTGCTTCGATCAACTATCGAATATCTTTCGAGTCGAGGTCGATAAATTTTTTTTATGATATTCACGGGTAATATTTATGAAGACTAGAAAGCATTGAATCCATTATGATAATCAAATCCTCGATATGGGTGATTGTGAATACAATGCTAATCTATTTATAGATTGAAATTATGCGTATGGGATTTAACTCCGCGTTTCAATAGTTCATATCCCGAAGCGTATGAACTACAGTTCTATATTTGTATAATAAACATAATATGACATGCGGGAGCGGTGAATCCATGTTGATAATGATGTGCAATAATGGCACCGAAAGATGATGTGATATGTCGGTAAAATATCTACATGATGATATAGACACACCATGTCTTCAAATATTTGTTCTCGATTAATATCAATACTAGCCAATGTTGGGAATGAATTCCTAATAAATTTGGAATATATTAAGGGGGATTATGGACCCACTCCTTCTATATGTGAACTACTAGATATTATGGATCCACTAGATAGTCACATGTGTATATGACTCGTAATCGGAAACTTACGAGATGATTTGCTCATGGTTAGAGCATATATTCCATATCAGATTAAGCTAGTAATATATCCCAAATAAACTTGAATAGATCCCAGAAAGGATCAAGATACGCGCATACAAGTGGGATATTAATTGGCATACTATTCGAAGTCCTCCTGCAAATATCGAGAACATAATATACAAACCCCCATGACTGAAGATGAATACTGAGGTACTGGCATATGAGTTTGGTGCTCAAGAAATCTCTTAGCATGAGGGGGAGTATTAGTAGTTGGAAATATGTGAAATGCATCACACTATATCCTCACAACTATATAAACTTGAAGTTCAAAGATGCATGATAAATTATTAATCTTTGGTACCAACTACAACTGCTTTGATAAACACATAATAATTTCCCGAATATAAATCAAAGTAAATGATAAAAGGAGGCATATACTTTTGAAGTATATAGACATAACCATAAAGGAAGATAATGAGATATCTCGGCAAGTTATGTTGCTACAGGGAATAAATGTTGAAATTGTCGACACAATACAGCGCTATGAATGAAATGAGGATATTGTAATCCATGATTGTGAAATATGGATATTGGAATGAGGATATTGAAATCCATCAAAGTTAAAATATATGCCCTTGTAATAAAATGAAACATATGTGCTTACTGAAAGTAACTCCTGAAGAGATTTTAAACATATTATCAGTGCATGCAGTCACTCAAAATAAGGTGTTGTGAAAGAGAATTGTATGTTGTACTCTTTTCCTTGACTGAGGTTTTATCCCACTAGGTTTTCCTAGCAAGGTTTTTAACGAGGCAGCTTAATCACAGCTAATATGGAATCTCCAAAGAGATTTGAAATGTACTGCAAAGAATATGAGTGCATGATTACAAATTGCACTGAATACAATACTCGTACTAATCCTTGGAGGATTATTGAAATGTCTGGGACATATTTATAAAATATGCGTTGCACTCTTTTTCCCTTGAGTGAGGTTTTGTCCCATTGGGTTTTCCTAGCAAGGTTTTTAATGAGGCAACACGAATGGCGTATTAGTATGAATAATGTACTCTTTTTCCTTCGTTAGGATTTTTCCCATTGGGTTTTTCCTAATAAGGTTTTAACGAGGCATATTCATAGCATAATGAGGAAAATTATAAAGATCAAGATTATTCCTCAAAGATTTGAAAATAGAAGGAGTAGTTGTACTCTTTTTCCTTCGATCAAGTTTTTCCCACTGGGTTTTCTTGACAAGGTTTTAATGAGGCAACACGTGGATACTCCAACAACGAATGATATACATGACAGATTCACTCAGTTTTTGTCCCACGAGGTTTTACTGAGACGGCACAAGAATACTCATACAAGAACTATCGAGATAAGGGGGAGCAAATTTACGAGATTACAGATTGCTGAAGTTTTATCTAACTGAGGTTTCCTACCAACGTTATGATGCAACGTGATATGATTGTCACACGCTTCGATACAAAAAGTTTGAGAGTTTTTCTCCCATTGGGTTTTTCTTCAAACTAGTTCGGCAGATATTTATGTAAATAGTCATTCAAGGGGGAGTATTAAGAATTATTGAAGTATATCACTTCTCGTAATGCGTAACAAGATAATGTATTATAATATGTGAATGACTATTATGCCCCTGATGTAATTATGTAATTACGATTGTGCCATCTGAAGTTTTTCTATAAATAGGACTTCAGTTATTAATGAAAAATATACTTCAGAATCATTCTCTCTATTCTCTCTTTAAATCCTCTCTATAAGATTTCGGTTTTGTAACAAAGAAGGAATAAAAAGAATAAAATCTATATTGCTTAATTGTTCTCCAAGACTCCAACCACATTTTTAGTAGTTAAACTGAAAAAGAAAAAGTTTTTATTGTTTATTAATTTCATAACTTACCAAACATGTAACAATTTAATTAATTAATCAACTATCATAATAATGGTAAGTGGAAATCATAATTTGTAATGAAAAATATAATTCTTAATTGTGTTTATTGGGAAATAATTCTTTATTGTCTTTATGATATATATATATATATTATAAAGTTTTTAATCAAATAAAATGTAGTTAACCTAATTAACTGGATCCAAAATATAAAAGTATTCATTATAATTTCAAAATATTTCAGCAAAGTATTTAGAGGTTGATGGGGCATACGGTATACATAAATAAAATGGAATTAGAAATTCTAGGATATAGAAGTTTTATATAAATATATATTTTAGACCGTAGATTCTATTCATGAGTACTACACTAGTAATAAATTATTATCGTACTATGCCGGTTTACGTGTACATAAATAAGCTAGGAAACGATCTATTGCACGCAAAAATTTCTTGTGCCAACACATTTCTAGTAAGGCTCTTCTAGAGAAGATTGTAATGTTGGGGTATGTTTATCAGAAGGAAAATGTTGGTTCTCTGTGAATTACCAACAATGTAATTACAATAAAAATTACAAAGAAAGTCAATCTATTCAATCTTAATAAATTAAAAAGCTGAATTAAAATTACAACTTTAGCAGAGGCGAGATAACTCTTTCCGTAAGACAATTTTGCCCCCGTATAAGAGCAGACGGCTCAGGCAAGATGTACCCAAGATACAACTGCTATATGTTTCTGGGTTAGGTGCTCTCCAAAACTCAGAACTCCGGTGAACGTTCAAGTTCTGGAAACTGAGCACGAAACAAGAAGGAAATATGCTGCAATATGTGGTATGTTTGTATTTTTTTTTTCTATGTTCTGATTCTCTGAAATGAAATGCATAAGACCCCCTTTTATAGGGTCCAATTCCACTCCATCAGGTGGGAGTTACAACAAATTAAAGTGCCATTAATTCTCATTAATCCTCGAGCTCAAGAGTTACAACAAATTAAAGCTCCATAAGGTGAGGAGTTGCAACAAATTAAAGCTCCATAAATATTCTCATTTAATTCGGACGTTATATTATGGAGTGTGAAGAGTCATATTCCAGAAGCTAAGTTCTCACCCTGCTTCATTTGAGACGAGACCACATATCAGATCAGATGGGTTCTGCCCCAAATATCAGATCAGATAGGTTCAGCCCCAAATATCAGATCAGATGGATTCATTTCAATTATCGTGTCGATGGGTTCAAATTTCAAATATCGATCGATGGGTTCAAATTTAAATATCGATCGACAGCTTTCACCCAACTATCGATCGCAGCTTTTAGATCGATACCTTTTAGATCAGACAGCTTCTAAATCAGATAGCTTCCATATCAGACAGCTTCCAGATCAGACAGCATCCAGATCAGACAGCTTCCAGATCAGACAGCTCCGAGATCAGACAGCTTCCAGATCAGACAACTTCCAGACCAGACAACTTCAAGATCAGACAGCTTCCAGATCAGACAGCTTCCAGATCAGACAGCTTCAAGATCAGACAGCTTCAAAATCAGACAGCTTCCAGATCAGACAGCTTCCAGATCAGACAGCTTCCAGACCAGACAGCTTCCACATCAGACAACTTCTAGATCAGACAATTTCTAGATCAGACAGCTTTCAGCCCAAATATCAGATGGGTTTTCAAACCTGGTTAACTCTTCACCTTTTCAATTAAATGGCCAACTTTAATTATTTATTTCTCACTCACTCGAAATCGGTTTTGAGAAAGATAAAATTCTACGTTCATCTTCTCGAAGCGTAGATTCACATTTTATTATTTAATTCCCAAAAATTAAATATTTTATCATTATTGATTTTAAATTGAGTTAAAACTCATTTTTCTAAAACCAATTTCCAACAATCCCCCACATGAGTGGAAATAAATGCATGCATGAATGCAGACTCACATACCTAGTTTCCGTAAAACACTGCTGCATGGGGAAAGGTATTTTGTAGCTTTGAACCTTCCTTTGTAAAATATCGTCGGATATACCGGCGGCTTAGTGGACATTGTGCCTTGAACTAATCCTCCTTGGTGTATACCGAGTCAACGACACTTACACAACAATGTCTCAACACCTTCCGTTCTCATAGTTGTGTCCGTTTTGGCCATGGACAACATCTTGGTTTCCTAAGTGTTTATTCGAGGCGGCCCATCCTCACACTTAGATAGGTGGTCTCCTTTTATAAAGTACCCTGCAATACTTCTCCTTTCTAAGGACAAGGAACCATTAAAAGTCGAGAGACTTAACCTCACCACAATCACAGGACTTCGCACTTTTTCTGCTCTATAGGGATGGATTTATTATAAGCGCTTTTCAATAGAACTTTTATAATTTTGTTTTCCCATTGAACCAAGTTTCTGGGATCTCCAGTCTTCAAGGTTGAGTTACCACTATTTGTTCTTTCAAGATTTGGATTTTAATCCCATTCCCTCTAGCAGTTTATGAAATTGATCTCTATTCAGACCTTTTGTGAGTGGATCCACCAAATTAACATTTGACCTCACATAGTCAATAGATATAACTTTATTTTTGATCAATTGCCGCACGGTATTATGTCTCCGACGAATGTGTCGAGACTTACCATTATACTTAAGGCTCTATGCTCTTCCAATTGCAGTTTGGCTATCGCAATGTATCATAACACTAGGCACAGGCTTTTTCCAGCATAGAATATCCTCAAGAAAGTTAAGGAGCCATTCAGCTTATTTCCCAGCTTTATCTAGAGCTATAAATTCTGATTCCATGGTGGATCGGGCTATACAAGTCTGCTTGCTTGATTTCCAAGATATAACTCCACCCCCAATAGTAAATACATACCAACTTGTAGAGTGAGAGCCTTTCGAGTCTGAAATCCAATTAGCATCTGTATATCCTTCCAAAACTGGAGGATAATTACTATAAAATAGCCCATAATACAGGGTGTACTTTAAGTATCTTAAAACCCTAGTCAGTGCATTACAGTGCTCTTTACTCGGATTACTCGTGAACCTGCTCAACTTGTTTACAGCAAATGACAAGTCTGGTCATGTACAATTTGTAATATACATCAGGCTTCCGATTACTCTTGAATATTCGACTTGAGCCACTAGATCACCTCTGTTCTTACTTAAATGAATACTGGTATCACAGGTGTTTTAGCCGGTTGTTGTGCGGCGATTTATACGCCTCGATGGCGATCGGTATAAGGGCCGAGCGACCGAGTTCACGACCAAAGGAGCTACGGCGTACTTGCCAAATCGGAGGTAACAGTCTACCTTCGATTATCTAGCGATCGACTCCCAAGGCGATCGACTTTTGGCACCTAGTGATCGACTCTGGTGCCCGATCAAGGACGACCAACTTGTGCCACGAACAAGGCCATCGTCCATCAAAGTCTACGAAGACCGGATCACGAAGCAAAGGACCCATGTGCAGATCCGCGAAAGGCGCCGCAGAACATGGATCATTGACTCCAGCCCATCAGCAGTTGTCAGTGACAAGGACGGCCTCACCTACCGACAGACCCGCCGAAAGGTCCTCAGTGGGGCCTCCCAAGACAGCGACACAGACACATGTTGGCCTCTCATTGGTTCGCTCTTCTGGCAGCCAGCAACTCCTGCGGACTTTAAGGAGACCAACCCATGTGCTAAAGACAATCGCCCGCTTATTATAATACAGCAGAGGCGATCGCCCAGCGACTCCCAGTCCTATAAATAAAGAACCTCCAGCAACTGGAGAAAGGTTCACAATTACGTTGGCAAATACATTCACGAAAGTTCACAACTCTCCCCTCTCGGGCTTTCTCTCTTGAACCCATTTAGGATTTGTCTCTCATCACCTCTTCACCAAAAGACGGTCGGCAGAGGCAAGAACTCCCTACAGTTCAGGTTTGAAGAGATTCACAAGTCCTGGAGTTCAGACATTCACCTAATACACACTGTGAGAGACCGTCGATTTCTCACAGTCGTCACAGCACCCCATCGTTGTTACAAGAACTCACAAAGCATCATCTCTGGTTTTTCCGGCAATCTTCATGCTCAATAGCTAAGATAACTGGGGTCTTTACACTCATTGTAATTGTACTCTAACATTAATATTTGTACTCCAAAGTATTTGTATTAATAATATCTCGCGAGAGCATTCAAGCCCGAGACTAACTACCCCGATAAATCTTGTGTTATTTAATTTCCCCACGGAAGTGCTCTCACATTTGTTTGTTACTCGACCATTCCAGCAATATCATCTCCGGATAATATTTTGGGTAACAACACAGGTGGGCTGTCAAAAGCGTTAAACTTCTTGAGCACTTTCTCAACATATGAGATTCTGATAAGAAGATACCTTCTGACTTTCTGATAATTTTAATTCCAAGGATTAAATCAGCTAAACCCAAATCCTTCATGTCGAAGTTTCTACTTAACATCCTTTTTGTATTCACAATTACTTCGTTGCTACTACCCATGATCAACATATCGTCTACATATATACAAACTATGACAAATGACTCTGATGTGCCTTTAATATACACACATTTGTCACATTCATTGATCTTGAATCCATTTTCCAACATAATTGTGTCAAACTTCATATGCTATTGTTTAGGAGTTTGTTTTAGTCCATATAGTGACTTCAACAGTTTACATACTTTCTTTTCCTGACCAGGCGCAATGAAACCTTCAGGTTGTTCCATATAAATTTCTTCCTCTAGTTCACCATTCAAGAATGCAGTTTTCAGATCCATTTGATGAATTTCAAGATTGTGCAATGCAGCAATAGCAATAAGCACTCGAATAGAAGTTATTTTGGTTACTGGTGAATATGTATCGAAGAAATCATAACCTTCTTTCTGTTTAAACCCTTTGGCAACAAGCCGGGCCTTAAACTTGTCTATCGACCAGTCATCTTTTTATTTTCTCTTTACGATCCATTCACATCCTAAAGGCTTACATCCTGGCGGAAGTTCAACCAGTTCCCAAGTAGAATTTTGCATGATGGAATCCATTTCACTATAAATAGCTTCCTTCCAAAAAGGAGCATCACGACTAGCATAAGCTTCCTGTATAGTCTTTGAATCATCGTCAACTGCAAAAGTCTCAAAGTCAGGACCAAATGACTTAGCCTTTCGAGCTCTCTTACTCTTTCTTGGCTCTTCATTTATGGGATTTGAACTACTTGCAGTTTCAAGAGTTCTTTTGTTTGAGTTTGTCACAATCTTCTCTTTACAAGGATAAACATTTTCAAAGAAAATGGCATTTCTTGATTCAATGACAGTTCCTTCATACATATCAGGAATTTCAGATTTATGAATCAAAAATCGATACGCACTACTGTTGTATGCATAACCTATGAATATGCAATCAATTGTCTTTGGACTGATTCTTACTTGTTTTGGTTCAGGTACTTCAACCTTTGCCAAACACCCCCACACTTTAAGATATTTGAAAGAAGGCTTGTGCCCTTTCCATAACTCATACGGAGTTTTATCCTTCCCTTTGTGTGGCACTTTATTCAGAATGTGATTAGCTGTAAGAATAGCTTCCCCCCACATGTTTTGTGGCAACCCTGAGCTTATTAATAAAGCATTCATCATTTCTTTCAGGGTTCGATTTTTCCTTTCGGCAACTCCATTTGACTGAGGAGCATACGGAGCAGTCATTTGATGAATTATGCCTGAATCGGCACATAATTGTTCAAACAGTGCTACATACTCACCTCCTCTGTCACTTCGGATTGCTTTTATTTTACTTTAAGTTGATTTTCAACTTCATTTTTATACATCTTAAATGCCTCGATTGCTTCATCTTTGCTTCTCAAAAGAAACACATAGTAATATCTTGTGCAATCATCTATAAAGGTGACGAAGTATTTTTTTACCTCCTCTAGTTCGCACAAATTTTAAGTCACACACATGAGTGTGAATTAATTCTAGAGGAGTAGTATTCCTTCCCACTTAATGAAAAGGCAATTTAGCCATTTTTGCTTCAACACATACTTCACATTTCTTATTAAGTTCAACATGGGTTTTTGGAATTAATTCTAGATTAATTAGTCTTTTAATTGATTTTAGACTAACATGTCCCAATCTAGAATGCCATAAATCTGAACACTCGATCAAGTAAACAGAAGAAGGAGCATTATTATTATTATTTTTGTTCTTGCCTTCACGGCTTACAGGCATCACATCCATTTTGAATAACCCCCTGTCAAGATAACCTCAACCAAGAAACATTCCGAACTTGCTCATAATAAATTTTTCAGACTCAAAAACTAGTCTAAACCCATGACTAACTAGTAAAGAGCCTGAAACTAAATTTCTTCGGACGTCTGGGACATGCAGCACATCCTTAAGAAGGAGCTCCGTTCCAGAGGTCATCTTTAAGACCACGTTCCCCACACCTGCAATCACAGAAGAAGCAGAGTTTGCCATATGCAATTTCCTACCATCAGTAACAGTGTAGGAAGAGAACATGTCTTTTTCAGAATAAACATGACGAGTAGACCCAGTATCAACGTACCAGGCGCGGTGATTCTCCACCATATTGGCTTCAATCACTATGGCTAATACCTCCTCGTCCAGCTCCTCAACCATAGCTGAGAGCTCTAGATCCGGCATGTCAACATCGCCATGTTCAACCACATTGGCAACTCGTTTGCCTTTGTTTCGCTGACCAGTTGAACTTATTGGCAAGCGACAGTCTTTTGCCTTATGGTTTGGTTTACCATAGTTGTGGCAATTTCCAGTGAATTTCTTTGCCTTAAACGGCCTTTTCCCTTTATCCTGAAAATGGTTCAGTTTTCTCTTTTTGCTAGAGGACCCATGTTCAAGCAAATTTACTTTGGCCTCCATAGGGCCTCTCTTGAACTTAGAATCAGATTTTCGGTTGTCTTCCTCAATTCTGAATCGAACAACCAAATCATCTAAGCACATTTCCTTTCGTTTGTGTTTCAGGTAATTTTTTTAAGTCCTTCCAACTAGGAGGCAACTTCTCAATTACTGTTCCCACAACAAACGGTTCAGGAAGGATCATTCCTTCAGCATTGATTTTATGCACAATCAATTGAAATTGTTGGACTTGTTCGATAACGGTTTTGTAGTTCGTCATCTGAAAATCCAGGTAGCGTCCAATCACAAATTTCTTAGCACCAACATCATCGGTTTTATACTTTTTATCCAAAGAATTCCGAAGCTCTTTGGAAGTCTTGATTTGATTGTACATGTTGTACAGAGAATCAATCAGCCCATTCAATATTGTATTACGGCACATAAAGTCGCCGTTAAACCATTGATCGTAAGCAAAACGCTTCGTACGGTCAGTTTCCGTCTCACTGACCACAGGAGGATCATCCTTGAGGTAAACAACAAGCCTCAGGGTGGTGAGATAAAATAGCATCTTTTGCTACCATCTCTTAAAATCAACACCCAAAAATTTCTCGGGTTTCTCAGTCTGAACTGCAATGGTAGGTGCGTGACTTTAGCAATGACAATGCGGCGGCAAAGATCGGCGTCGGTCGCCATTGGAAATTACAGAGAATATAAATATAAAAATTGTCTTACGATTGTTGGTTCTCTATGAATGACCAACAATGTAATTACAATAAAAATTATAAAGAAAGGCGACCTATTACAATTTTAATAAATTAAAAGCTGAATTAAAATTACAACTATAGCAGAGGCGAGATAACTCTTTCCGTAAGACAATTTTGCGCCCGTATAAGAGCAGACGGCTCAGGCAATATGTCCCCAAGATACAACTTCTATATGTTTCTAAGTTAGGTGCTCTCCAAAACTCAGAACTCCGACGAACATTCAAGTGCTGGAAACTGAGCACGAAACAAGAAGGAAATATTCTGCAATATGTGGTATGCTTGTATTTTTTTTTCTTTGTTCTGATTCTCTGAAATGAAATGCATAAGACCCCCTTTTATAGAGCCCAATTCCACTCCATCAGGTGTGGAGTTACAACAAATTAAAGTGCCATTAATTCTCTTTCATCCTCCAGCTCAAGAGTTACAACAAATTAAAGCTCCATAAGGTGGGGAATTACAACAAATTAAAGCTCCATAAATATTCTCATTTAATTCGGACATTACATTATAGAGTGTGAAGAGTCATATTCCAGAAGCTAAGTTCTCAACCTGCTTCATTTCAGACAAGACCAAATATCAGATCAGGTGGGTTCTGCCCCAAATATTAGATCAGATGGGTTCAGCCCCAAATATCAGATCAGATGGGTTCAGCCCCAAATATCAGATCAGATGGGTTCAGCCCAAATATCAGATCAGATAGATTTTAGCCCAACTATCAGATTAGACAGCTTTTAGATTAGACAGCTTCTAGATTAGACAGCTTCCAGATCAGACAGCTTCAAGATCAGACTGCTTCCAGACCAGACAGCTTCCAGACCAGACAGCTTCCAGACCAGACAGTTTCCAGATCGGACAGCTTCCAGATCAGACAGCTTCCAGATCAGACAGCTTCCAGACCAGACAACTTCCAGACCAGACAGCTTCTAGATCAGACAGCTTTCATCCCAAATATCAGATCGGTTTTTAAACCTGGTTAACTCTTCACCTTTTCAATTAAATGGCCAAATTTAATCATTTATTTCTCACTCACCAGAAATTGATTTTGAGAAAGATAAAATCCTACGTTCATCTTCTCGAAGCGTAGATTCACGATTTATTATTTAATTTCCAAGAATTAAATATTTTATCATTATTGGTTTAAATTGAGTTAAAACTCATTTTTCTAAAACCAATTTCCAACAAAAAAGACTTGGAGGATACGACAATGTATCGACAATTATTCAAAAGCTTGATCTACGTTACACTGTGTTGTGTCGAGATTTATACGTCTCAACAGGCGATCGCCTCAGAGACCGGGAGATCGAGCCAGAGCCAAATAGACCAAGGCAGATTGGCTGACCGAAGGACCCAGGTCAAGACCCAGTGCCGAGCGATCGACATCGAAGGCGATCGTCCCTTGGCACCGGGCGATCGACCCTGGTGCTCGGCCAATGAAGACCGCCTCATGCCACGTGAGTCCAGCATCCGTCTAGTCAGCGAAGGACGAAGCTCAGGACAAAGACCCACGTGCAGATCCAGGAAAGGCGCCGCAGAACATGGATCGTTGACCACAGCTTGTCAGCATCCACTCACCTACCGACAGACCCGCCGAAAGGTGCAAAGTGGGACCGCCCGGGACAGCGACTCAGGACACGTGCAGACTTCTCATTGGTCCGCACAGCTGGCAGCCAGCCCATGTCGCAGACTTTAAAGCCACCAACCCACATGCTGCAAGACGATCGCCCCTTTATTATATTACAAGAAAGGCGATTGCCCGTCAGGACAAAAGGCATCCCTGCTCCTATAAATAGAAGGCATCCTGCACTTGGACAGTTCTCGGCTCTTCTGCACACAAAAAAGAGGCTGCTTTCTCGATACACTCTCTCTCGGGCTTTTCATATAACTTGGCTTTCACTCTCTTGGCAAAAGCTATACACTTCGGATCTCTGTTCATCTCTCACTCTTGGAACCTCTTAATCCTAAGACGGTCGGCAGAAACGGGAATAAGAACACACAAAGCTTCGCTCAAGAGCTAGATAACTAGGATCTTTTACACTCATTGTATTCACATCCTTACATTAATATTTGTACTCAAACGTATTCTTATTAATAACATCTCGCGAGAGCATTCAAGCCCGGGCCTAACAAACCCGGCAAATCTTATGCTATTCACACCCCTACGGACGTGCTGTCGCAATTTGCTGTTGCTCGACCATTCCAGCAATATTCATCTTCGGATAATATTTTGGGCAACAACAATTGGCGCTAGAAGGAGGGCATCTACCCTCAATTTTTATTCCTACCGTCTCGAAGAACACTCACTATTCTCCGGGGCATATACCTGAAGAAACACTCACTGTTCTTCAGAGAAAAGCTTTGAGAATCATGACTTCTGCCTCCACATCGAAGAAAGCCGCTGGCCGATCCGCCGGACGCCTCATTCCGATTCAATCCGAGCCCCGACCTATGGCGGAGGGGAGCCGCGGCGACCCGAGACTCTCGATCCCGCCCCCGAGGGACGGACCAAGCCTCTCGCTCGATCAGTACCAAACCGCGGAATAGATTGAAGAGGCCATGGCCATCCTACAGGAGCGACGGAGAGCATTCGACGCGCTCGCTATAACGCCCTCGGCCATCCGCCGCGTGAGGAAACGGAAGTTCAAGGGGTTACTGGCCGAGCGATCGCCAGGTGGCCCCGATTCACAAGAAAAGGCGTCCGCGAGGCCGGACACCTCCGTTTTCAGCCGCCTAGGAAGCGACCCATCTTGGCGACGGGGGCAGTTTGGCCCCAGCCACGAGACGACGGAGCCCGAGTCCGTCACCAGGAGTTCGGCGTACCCAACTCCCAGAAGGCAGGCCAACCATCTGGTTCCCCCTCGCCAAAGAACCGAGATCGGTGACCGCGGAGTCAGGAGATCGGTACATGATCGCCTTGGCTCCCGCTCCGAAAGCCGAACCACGAGCGACCAAGCTACAGCGATGGCTGCGATGCAACGCCAGCTCGACGACATGAAGACGCTCCTAGAAACTGGGGCAGGCGCCTCTAGCAAGATCGCCGGGCCAAGCGAGCCACTCGCGGTCCACATCGAGCTCGCCCCCGTGCAGCAAAGGATCGCTCCTCCTAAAACACCATTGTACGAGGGGAGGTCGGATCCCGAGACTCACCTGAGCAAGTTCCAGATCTACATGACCGGGTGCGGAGCATCAGACGTGACCAGATGCCGTATGTTCCCGCTAACGCTGGACGACCTGGCCCATAGATGGTACGTCTCATTGCCACCTCGATCCATCAGTTCCTTTGATCAACTGGCGAACGACTTCACGTCGTACTTCGCCGCCAAGGTCGCTCGGCCGGAAGGTCCCCATCGCATGATGCAGATCAGGCAAGGAGAAGAAGAGTCCGACTCAGACTACATCGACCGGGTGAATGAGATCATCCTCAACGGCGAGCCTGTGAGCGACGAGATCGCCCTATACTCGGTCCTAGGGGGATTCGATGATCTTTCGCCTATGTTCAGGCACCTAACGAAGGACATCCCCCCGACCTACGCAATCTTCCGCGCCAAGGCCGCAGATTTCTTGGCCAGGCAAAGGTTACTTTTCAACCTATGAATAATGCGATCGGCAGCCGAACGACGATCACCAGTCTTCCAGCCCGATCGCCATTATCAATCAAAATCACCCTAAAACTGGAGGACTCGCTCGCCGTCTACAGTTCACCATCTAACGTGATGGACTAAGGCACGAGATCGCCTCTCCCGCACAACGTACACCGTCGAAGGTCGTCATCTACATGACGATCTGAGGTAGAAGAGTGCAGCCATGGTCCTGGTAGTCGATGGAACCGACTGCTTCGGCCATGCAAGGTTCCTTTGGGCTGAGATCGCTCGCCCTTCGTTTAAATACGAGGCGGGCGTAGCCGAAGGACTCTCCAAATAAATCAGTGGACACGCTCGCCCGCCCTCAAAGGTTCATCATTCAACTTGGTGAGCCCGAACAATGCGACGCGTCCCTATCCCCGTCTCAACATATACCGTCGAGGATTGCCATCTAACATGACGATCCGAGGTAGAAAAGAGCTAACAAGCCGTGGACGTGGAATCGATTAATCCGACGACGCCCCGCGCAAGGACTCCTCCAGACCAAGACCGCACGCCCTTCGTTTAAATACGAGGCGAGGCGCAGCCTAACGGAGGACCCTCACAATAAAATGAGTCACGAGACAGACAATGTCGCTCGCGCATAAGACACGGTCATGGAGTCGGTCCATCGAACTCCGCGACTGTGCACAGTTCCTCAATGACGAAACGATCAGCTTTCTACGAGGGATCGTCCAAATTTGAAAATTGCAGGTACAAGACCGAAGATAGCTCGCCAATCGAACAGATCGCCCAAGTCCAAAACCAAAGTCCGCTCTGCGGATCGCCCGTCCTTATCCTCAGCGATCGCCAGCAAGAGCCACCTCACCCCATGTCTTCAACATCGGAGCAAGCTGGGGGGCAATTTTTGTGTCGAGATTTATATGTCTCAATAGGCGATCGCCTTAGAGACCGGGCGACCGAGCCAGAGCCAAATAGACCAAGGCAGATTGGCCGACTGAAGAACCCAGGTCAAGACCCAGTGCCGAGCGATCGACATCGAAGGCGATCGTCCCTTGGCACCAAGCGATCGACCCTGGTGCCCGGCCAATGACGACCGCCTCATGCCACGCGAGTCTAGCATCCGTCTAGTCAGCGAAGGCCGAAGCTCAGGACAAAGACCCACGTGCAGATCCGGGAAAGGCGCCGCAGAACATGGATCGTTGACCACAGCCTATCAGCATCCACTCACCTACCGACAGACCCGCCGAAAGGTGCAAAGTGGGATCGCCCGGGACAGCGACTCAGGACGCGTGCAAACTTCTCATTGGTCCGCACAGCTGGCAGCCAACCCATGTCGCGGACTTTAAAGCCACCAACCCACGTGCTGCAAGATGATCGCCCCTTTATTATATTACAAGAAAGGCGATCGCCCGTCAGGACAAAAGGCATCCCTGCTCCTATAAATAGAAGGCATCCAGTACTTGGACAGTTCTCGGCTCTTCTGCACACAAAAAAGAGGCTGCTTTCTCGCTACACTCTCTCTCGGGCTTTTCATATAACTTGGCTTTCACTCTCTTAGCAAAAGCTATACACTTCGGATCTCTGTTCATCTCTCACTCTCGGAACCTCTTTATCCTAAGACAGTCGGCAGAAACGAGAACAAGAACACACAAAGCTTCGCTCAAGAGCTAGATAACTAGGATCTTTTACACTCATTGTATTCACATCCTTACATTAATATTTGTACTCAAACGTATTCTTATTAATAACATCTCACGAGAGCATTCAAGCCCGGGCCTAACAAACCCGGCAAATCATGTGCTATTCACACCCCCACGGACGTGCTCTCGCAATTTGCTGTTGCTCGACCATTCCAGCAATATTCATCTTCAGATAATATTTTGGGCAACAACACACTGATGAGGCCAGATCTATCACACGCAGTAGGCTTGGTAAGCTTCATGCAAAATCTAAAGAACCATATCTGGAAGAAGCAAAGCTAACTCTAAGATATATGAAAGGTACGATTGAGCATGGTATCATATACAAAAAAAAAAGAAAAAGAAAACGCAGGACATTTTTATGCTAACTATGCTAGAGATCTTGATATGGAGAAAGTCACCTACTGATTACGTATTCAGTCTTCGGACAGGACCGGATTCATGGTGTAGCAATAGATAACCTACAGTGGCACTATCGACAACAGATGCACAGTACAAGGCATCATAAATGGCTGCGCAAGAATGTGTCTGATTGATTTAATTCTTGAAGGACTTAAGACATCAGTAGTGAAGCGAATGCTGATATATATATATATATATATATATATATATATCAGCATTCACTTCACTACTATATATATTGTAGTTGATTAATTTTAGGGTTAGTAAGTTGAACTTTGACCGTTTAAATCCCTGTGTAAAAGCTGAGGCTATTGAAAAGTTATATATATTATATAGAATCCGTTTGAGTCGACTCGCTGAAGTTGATGGACTACTCGCATGTCGAGCTAAATCAGTTTTACGAACCAATTCGACTCGATTTGCGATTTGAGTCGAGTCGGTTTACAAGTCGAACCGACTAGACAAGTCAAGATGAGCCGGTTCGATGAACTCCCTAAATCATAAAGTAAGCTCGCTAAATTTCTGGCAATTATGCTTATGCGGCGCACACACCACCAATATCGGGGGTTTAGCCGACGACATAAGGTCGTCGGCTAAAGGTCAATGTTGTCGGCTAATCCCCCCAGTCGTCGGCTAAAAAACCGTCGGCCAATATTCGTCGGCCAAGGTTTAGCCGATAATTTTTTTGTAGTCGTCGGATAAACCTTAAAGTTTAGCCGACGACAATTGGCCGTCGGCAAAAGTTTAGCCGACGATTGCTAAGTGTTGTCTGCTAAACCTTGAATCTTTAGCCGACGACCTTTAGAACAGTCGTCGTCTAAATTTATTTTAAAAATAAAACTAATATGCTTTAGCCGACGACATTTACCAATAGTCGTCGGCTAAAACATTTTTTTTAAAATGATATACTTTAGCCGACGACTGTTGTAAATGTCGTCGGCTAAAACCTAATATAACAAAAAAATTCATATTTTGGGATCCCAAAACCTGTTTTTTTGCACCTGCAATTTTTATACACCAGCTCCCATTATCAACAACAATCAACACACAACACATTCAACAATACCATCAATAATATGCCCAACTAGTAGCATCAACAAAATCACTTACATAATTCTAACACAAATATAAATATACAAGAGTACTACAACAACACAACTACAATCCACCACCAAAATCCTATCAACAGCAATATAATAAAAATGTTTTACAATCCACTACCAAAATCATCTAAATGTCCAAACGTAGAAGTAGAAGGATTACCACCATCCCCTAGATCCTCGTCATGAGGCTGTGAAAATGGGGTCCGACCGAAGACAGAAGGCGTTGGAGCAGGTGTCTGCAGTTAAGCCTGTGTAATGGTCTGAGTCAGCGTCATCATATAGTCCATCATGGCCTGCTGCTGCCTCTGGAAACTCTCTAACCGCATCTCAGTCCTCTGCTCGCTCTCACGTAACTGCGTCTGAGTCCTCCTTTCATTCTCAACTCGGAGCTCCCTCTCCGTCCTCAACTGCTCCTCGAGATAGGCAGTCCGTACATCCCGTCCGCGAGGGCGCTGGAAGCCAGGGGTATATTTCAATAGGCTGTGACCCTCGGCTCCCATCATCTTAGTGCGGTACCTCTAGGAGGGTAGACGGTACCCCACACCCTAGCGCGAACATAAAGATCGACCTGATCGATCTGTCCAATGGGGGAATCGAGGTCGGTATCCACTAACTCCGGATACTGCTCCCGAGTAATCTTAGCAAGCATCCTCTGAGACTCCTCCCGTACACGCTCCTAAGTTATATGACAATAAATATTTCAATATCAATAAAAGTATGATACAAAGGCATTTAGTTTATTACCAATATAAAATAAAAAAAGACTTACATGCTCTTCGGGACGGTTCGGATATGCTTTCTGAGTCACGTAGGTAAATGCGTCCACCGAATCAGAAGAAATGGCCTTGTGCGAAACTCTCGCTAACGATCGCGACCCAGACTGTGATGGTCAGTCAGACCAGCACGATTGGTCGTGTTAGTCGAGCTAGTCGCCTTCAAAAAAATATTGCAAGAATTACAAGATTTTACAAAAAATTAAAAAATGACATATATTAAAAATAATTTCATACCATGAACTCCGAGTCGTGAAAATGGGCGCGTAGCCACTTCCACTCATACTCCCGGAACTTGAATTCTTCTGGGGTAGCCTCTCGGGTATCACCCCAGGCTGTCCGGAACATGTACATCTCATTTTTCCAAGATTTGTACCTATAACACATGTTGCACAACATATATTATTCGGAAAAAAAAATTACGCAAACAATGTTGATACAAAATAAATTAAAATGACTTACTTGGTAGACTGCACCTCATCACACCAAGTACGTAGTAGAGAGTCGGGAATGACAAACCACACATATGAACAACATAAATACGCAATAATTTAAAAACATCACATATTGCATTTCGAAGAACTACGTGTTGATTGAAAAACACTTATTAAATATTTAATAATATCGACATAGCATTGTTCACAGCATCCTTCACGCACTCTGGCACGTCCCCCCACTCGGGTCACAGAACGGGGACTCTGTCCCGAATGACAAAGCCCACATTACGACTATATGACGCTGTAGCGTCAGAAGACATCACCGGACGTTCGTGTCTGTCTATAGGAATCTCGTAACGGCCATGCGTACTGACGTACGAGTCGAGCGCCAGACCCTTTGCCGGGCCACGAGTCTTTTTCTTTTTCTTCTCCTTCTCGACTACATTTTTCCCCTTATCCTTCTCCCTCTCTATCTCCTCGTATAATTTCGTCTTTGAAACCCGACAACTCCGCCAACGCATGTTTTCTGGACAAGACTTGTAGACGTACGCCTCCTCAGGGCTAATCAATCGAACGGGAAGTCGGACTCCCATATCATCGACCTCTAGAATAGTGGGAACCATCGAAGGCATGAATAGACTCGGCGGTGGACCGTGGGGCACCGCCGACGAGGAACTCCGTACATCTCCTGATATATGAGGGCTAGACGTGGGTCGGTGGATGGGATGCATACGAGTCTCCATCTACGAGGGGGTCGATCGTCGTGTCTGAAAGGATAAACGTCGCGCTAGTGCAGCATTCTCAAAATCATTAGCGTTCATGCCGTTAGATTCTAGTATCTAGCGGGCACGAGGGCTACTCGAGATATGTACTGAGTAGCGTGATCCGCCCTACTAGAGGCTGCCGAACTCCCCCCGAATCGGGAGTGGTCGACTTTGTCGACTTCTTCCCCAACACTTTCTTTATTTTATCCATCTTCAAATAATGCGCATACAACAAAATTAAAGAAACGTACAGATATTCAAAAATTCGACAGAATTTCCACAGTAAATTAACAATCACACAACAGTAATTATCAATGCCATACCACGTTAATCTTTCGATTAACGCCGGCTATACAATCCCTTCCCCCTCAAACAAATTCATCAAATATTTCATCAATTCACAACTCTTCAAACAATTTACCTAATTCATCAAAAAATTCATCATATTTCATCATATTTTATCCAATTCCCAAATTCATCAAATATTTCATCAATTCACAACTAATAATTGATGAAAACTAAATTAAACATAAAATATGGAAGATACTAAATTCATCAAATAATCTAAATAAATTCATCAAACAAATACAATAAATTCATCAAACAAAACAAAAACAAAAAAAATGAAAAGGGTTACCTGTATTTCTGCGGCAGTCAGGCGGCGGTCGGACGGCGGGCGGAGGGCGTCGGGCGAGCGGCGGGATGGGGGCTGTCGGACGGCGGCCGGTCAGGCGGGCGGCGGTGTTTTGGCAGTTGGGTGACGGGGGCTGGGGTTTGGGGTCTGGGGCTGGGTTTGGGGGAAGAGAAAAGGAAGAAAAGAAAGAAGAAAGAATGTATAAATATTGTGAGGTTTAGCCGACGACAAGATCTAAGTCGTCAGCTAAAGTTTTTAAAAAAAATAACTCCAATTCATCCAGACCGTGGTCCTAGATCCAGACCGTGTGACAGCGCCCCCCCAAATCATCCAGACCGCGGTCCCAGCCCTCCGGATCGTGGTCCAATATTTAAAGGTTTAGTCGACGACTTTGGTGGAAGTCGTCGGCTAAACCCTAATTTTTTTTCCGAAAGGGGTTTAGCCGACGACTTCCACCAAAGCCATCGGCTAAACCCCTCGATTTTTTTAATTATTATTATTAATATTATGTTCATGTTTTGATTATTATTATTACTATTTTTTTGTTTCCAAATAAGAAAAAACAATCATTATATATAACGTATGAAAATAAACATCTAATAAATTTATGGCTCATAGTCTGAGTCATCACTACAGTCTGTCTCATTATCCGAGTTGATATCCGGCAACATATGTCTCAAGTTGTCCACATTATCGTCATCAGAATTTTCAAGTAATTCGTCTGTATCAACGCCAACGTACCCGCGAGCATCACCACGGAGTCGGACGACTCGTCCTTCAGGAATATTATTCATCGTAATTGTCGTTGATGGTGGAATATTTGCTGCATTTGGCTCTTGATACGCATCATCGTCATCAGTACCTGTTGTTTCTCCCAGTGTAGCAGCACTATAAATATTCCTCATTATCACAATGTTCTTTATCTTCCATGTGCCTTTCTTCACCAAGTCATCCAAATAATACACCGACTTTGCTGATGTTGCAAATACAAAAGGATCACTTTCATACGCCACTTTCATTTTCATGTGCCATTTCTACAGTGCCATCAAATGCTGCAGCATCCATACGCCACTCATGTTCCCTATCAAGCCATATCCGATTACGCATTCGGATAACTTTCCTACAGTGGTCCCTAGCACAATCTGCATTCAAACACACTGGACAACCTCTATATCTGCTAATAACAGATCCAGACAACATTCCATATGCAGGAAAATCACTAATAGTGACGATACACATGGCGTGCAAGTAGAACGTCTCGGACGAATAACTGTCGTACGTGGTATGACCTTGCTCCCACAACAATTTCAGCTCCTCTATCAAAGGTCTCATATACACATCGATACACTTTCCCGGATATCCCGGCCCCGGGACTAACAAGTCAACATATTATACTCCTTCCGTATACACATCTACGGAGGAAGATTGTAAGGAATCACTACAACAGGCCATATGGTATATGAAAGACTCATGTTAGCAAAAGGGTTGAAACCATCAGATGCAATCCCGAGCCTCACATTTCAGATATCTGAAGAAAAATTTGGATACTCCCTATCTATATGCTTCCACGCCTCTCCATCCGAAGGGTGTATCATAGTATCTCTGTCATGAGTGCGCGGCTCGGCGTGCCATCTCATTGCTTTTGCCGTGTGAGGAGACATAAAAAGCCGTTCCAACCTGTCCTTCAGTGGAAAATACCAAAGTACCTTCATCAGTTTCTCTTTTTCAGAAGGAGTGATCCTATATCTCTCTGTATCACATACAGGACATCTTGTGAGGTCTTCATTAGGATGCCCCCAGAATAGAACACAATCATACATGCAGACGTGGATCTTAATGTAGGAAAGACCAAGATCTTTCAAAATTTGTCTCATTTTGGTATATGTGTTAGGAAGACGATGACCCTGTGGAAGCATATTACTCGTAAGCTCCAAGTAATCATCCACAGACTTGATGGATGATCTGTTTTCCACCTTTAATCTCATCATTTCCATGACACAATCAAGAACAGTCATGTTACACCCTGGGTATAGAGGGGTCTATTGGAGTTGAATTAGCTTGTTGTACCTGTCAAGCCCAGCAGTATTGCAAGGTATCGGTCTACGGGGTCGTGGGATTGGCTCAGTTGGTACAGACGTCTCGGAATAGCCAAACACATCATCAATCAACCTCCTCTTTGGATTGGTGAACCCATCGTTACCACTGAATTGTCCGTGATCATACGGAATAACAGTATTTAGTACTTCACCGTGGTATATCTGTAATATCCGCATTTTTCTTTCCCTTGTATTTTTATTTTCGATGTATTTCTCGGTCTTAGTGACCCTCGTGTATCTTTCAGTGTATCTTTTCAGTCACCTGTTGATCTGATTCTCGTTATTGTTGTGCGGAACCACCGTTTCGGGGTTGCCGTGGATCCATTCTACGTTATGATACGTTTTGAGATGTTCCGTTTGATGTTTCGTTCATATTCCTGTGTTTTGGACCGTTTATATTTCGTACCTAGCGCACGCTATCTTTTCTGCATAGCGCACGCTAGATGTCCCTTAGTAGCGCACGCTACGATCGCTTAAATAGCGCTAGAGAGCAAGCCACAGGAGTGGCGGTCTTATTTCCATTATACAGATCGGGCGTATTAGCGTATGCTACGTAGACTAGCGCACGCTAATGTCGGGAGGCTAGCGCACGCCGAGATACCGTAGCGTGCGCTAGCGTGAGTGTCCAAGATCTTGGACAGGTTTACTGCGAAATCGGTCAGTGCCGGGTAGCGCACGCTAGCAGGTCGGAGTGAGTAGTGGGCGGTTACTTTTGGACTCGGCCGATGTCCGGTAGCGACGCTATTGGTTGATAGCGCGCTACCGAGAGGTTATTAGCGCACACTACGTTTGAGTAGCGCATGCTAGCCGAAGTTTGGCTCTTTGGTGGGACGCTAATCGGTTGGCTCAGTAGTTTTGTCCGTTAGCGCACGCTAACCTTGAGGATTAGCGCGCGCTAACACTCCCTGGCTATATAAACCAGGGAGTTGACCGAGATGAACACAAATTCTCATTTCTTCCTCCTCTCCGCGGCTTAGGCGATTCCGGGCGATCTTCTTGGCGTTTTTTTTCCTCCAATCATCTCATCCAACATCTTCCTTGAGTTCTTGGTGTATTATAACAACATCAACACGAATCTTTCATCCTAATCCAAGGTAAATCTCTTAGAACCCTACTTTTGGATAATTTGGGTGTTTTGGGATTTTCATCCGATTCATTCCGTTTTGTTGATGGATTCATGATGAATATGATTAATCTTGTTAGTATCATTAGTTTTCCTATGGATTCATGGTATATTTTGTCGTTTTTACGGAATCGAGAGGGTTTGGTTGTGGTCCGCCCTCGTTGTTAATTCTATACGAATATACATGAATCGTAGGCGGGTTTTCGGGTATATTCCATTTCCGTATTCGTCTAGAGTTGGTTGTGATTGTGTTCTTTGAATCGTTAGGTTCGGTTCCATTGGTTCCTAGCGTTCGTCGGTGTTTTTCCTTCCATTCGTTGCGTCGTCAATTATTCAAGGCAAGTATTTTTGGAAACCTTTATGCTTAACGTGAAATAGTAATGTATATTGTGTGTGATTTGCTCACCTCGGGAGGGTCCGACGGGATCATGGAGGGAATCTATGGCTTCATCCTGGATTCATGAGTTTGTTTCGCTAGGCAGCTCGGGAGAGTCCTTAGAGGCCTCGAGTGGGATTCATGGCTTCGTCCCGGTCCTAGGTGACGTGTGGTGCTTGATTTGTTTTATGAATGTGGCCAGCTCGGGAGGGTCCTTAGAGGCCTCGAGTGGGATTCGTGCCTTCGTCCCCATCCTAGGCAAATTAATTGTGACTGTTTGTTTCCGAAAAAGACATGTCTGGTTTTGGTTTTTGAAATGATATTGGTGCATGTACTATGAAATGTGTAAGCGAATGGTTTGCCTTGATTACTTGTACTAGCGTAATTGCTAACCCCTTTGGGACCCGTTGTGGGGAAATTCTTGTTATGGATTTCAGGTTATGATCATCCGGACGAGCGAGCACTGGGACAGTACGAGGATGTTGGCCAGGGCCGTTGACATATGCATTTGGGTCTTCTTATTTCTTTTGTCCACTTCGATATGGTTGTTCCCACAGTTATAAACTTATAGATTGTACTCGCGAGTACTTAGGCTTTTCATTTCAAACTCCGTATTGTATTACTTTAAATTGTTACATTGTCGGTTGATGCTTATTTTGCCGGTTGCTCCGGGCGTATCTTTATATGACATATTATTTAAATGTGTGTCCTCGCTAACCGAGATGGTTAGTCGAGTGGAGTTTTCTTGTTGTAGCCTGGTGGGTCCCATGTAGGGGTCCACAGCGCTGTAATATACTCCGAATATCTTGGGGTGTTACTAAAAATGATATCGGAGCGCTAGGTTTATGGATACCTAGGCTTGTTGGTTATTTGGGTCTAGTCGTGTTTTGTTTTGCATATTGTCACACCACTGCTAGCATCTCGGTACTTCCAGTGCTCATAAGTTTTCTTATTCGGCTTTTCTGTTTCTTGCATTGTATTTTCACTTCTTGAATCGTAGTTGCTTTTTCCTCCTTTACTCATTATCGATATACCTCTGTTACCTCTTAACACCAGTATGGATGCCGGAGGGAACCATGGTCGTGGTCATGGACGTGGTCGTGGACGCGGCCGAGGACGTGGGGCAGCTGGTGGGGCGGCCACATCGCATACTTCGGGAGCCGGCAGTACCGGTGACCGTCACAGTCATGCTTCTTCTCAAGAGCGCGCCGATCTTGGTATTGCGGCTGTTATGCAGCAAATGGTTAACCAGATGGCGGCGATAGCTCAGGTGGTTTAGAATCCAGATCCGACCCATGCTAATCGGGGTGGAGCGGATCGCTGGCTTCAGGATGTCATCAAGATGCATCCTCCTCAGTTCTCGGGAGCTTCAGACCCGATCGGCTGGGAGGGATGGATCAAGGAGATATCTAAAGTCTTCATTGCCACCAACTTTACCGAGGATCGTAAGGTCCCTATTGCCCATTACTTTCTCACTGGGAATGCTACGGATTGGTGGGAGGCCGTTGGGCCCAAAGACCATGTTGCTTCGTGGGCCGAATTTCAGGAATTGATGGAGACCGAATATTGTCCGTGGCCGGTCAGACAGGCTCGAGTGCATGCTTTCTATGATGCTCAACCACGGGATATTCCCGTATCCCAAGCTATTGCCGATTTTAACAAGGAGTTGGGCTATGTGAAGACCCAAGTTGTCGAAGAGAGCGACAAAATTTTCCATTTCTCCAGGAGGATGAAACTGTCCATTCGGGACTATATGTATGGGCTCGTCTGTACTACTTTGAAGGATTATCAGAGTCGATCTCTTGCTTATGATATGTCGGTGACGGCTAGTGCGGCGGTCCGATAGAGTAAGAAGCAGAAATCCGCTGGGGATTTCTCGTGTTACAAGGGTGGAAGTCAGCAGAAATCTCAACCTGCAAACATTTCTACGGGTGGTTCGGCTCGTTTCTCTGGGAGTTTTCGAAGTGCCACCGGAACCTTCGTCCGGGACCCCAGATGCTTTAACTGTGGCAAGCCAGGCCACGTGAACTGGGATTGTCCTCGTCCACCTTTGACTTGTCATATTTGTGGTCAGTCGGGCCACAAGGCTTCTTTTTGTGAGAAGCTCAGACAGTTTCGCGGCGCCCATTCTTCTCACCCAGCACCTATGGAGCCGAGTGTGAAACAGGGCTCATTTGCTCTGCCGCCACCGCCGAGTGCCGGCCGAGGTAGGGGTCGGGGTCAGCCCGCTAGAGGAGGAGCATCCAGTGTCAGCTCTGCCCAACCGCGTATCTACGAGATGAGGAAGGCCGATGATCCAGCAGCTACTATGGCGACAGGTACCGTTCATATCCATTCCCATCCTGTCAGTGTGCTTTTTGATTCGGGTGCTACGCATTCATTCATTTCTCTAGAGTGTGTACGCCGTTTGAGTCTCGACTGCTTGTCACCTTGCGAGCCTTTCATCGTAAAACTTCCTAGCGGTGATAGAATTATCGGTGATCGAGAAGTCCGGGACTGTTCTGTGTTTATTTGTGAGAGGGCTTGGCTTTCTAATCTTATTGTCGTGGGTATCGAGGGTGAGGATTTAATTCTTGCGGATGATTGGCTCGAGCGGCATGGTGCAATCATGAACTACCGCACGAGGATCATTACCATGCTAGCCGAGGACGGCACTGAACATTCTTTCGCGAGGTGAAAGAGAAACCAGAAGCTCGTTATTAACGCCTTGAAGGCGATGAGACTCCTGCGGAAAGGGTGTACTGGTTATTGGTGCTATGCCTTGAAGGCGGAGGATGGTGGAGTCGAGCTTTCATCAATTCCAGTTGTTAGTGAGTTTCCTGATGTGTTTCCTGACGAGTTGCCGGGATTGCCACCGGATCGTGAGGTTGAGTTTGCTATAGAGTTAGAGCCGGGCGTGGCTCCGATTTCGAAGGAACCGTATCTCATGGCACCTTAAGAGATGGCCTAGTTGAAGAAGCAGTTGAGTGAGCTTCTTGAGTCGGGGTATGTTCGGCCGAGCGCCTCGCCTTGGGGCGCACCAGTCTTGTTTGTGCGAAAGAAGGATGGCTCACTACGTTTGTGTATCGACTATCGCGAACTAAACAAAGTGACCATCATGAACAAGTATCATTTGCCGAGGATTTATGACTTGTTCGATAAGTTGCAGGGAGCTGCGGTATTCTCGAAGATTGATTTGAAATCGGGGTACTATCAGCTCCGGGTGAGGGAGTCCGACGTGCCGAAAACAGCTTTTCGGATGAGATACGGATATTATGAGTTTGTAGTCATGCCTTTCAGGTTAACTAATGCGCCGGCGGTGTTCATGCAGTTGATGAACAAAGTCTTTATCGAGTATTTGGATAAGTGTGTCTTCGTCTTCATTGACGATATTCTTATTTATTCGAGGAACAAGGAAGAGCATGCCCATCATTTGCGGATAGTGTTAGACATTTTGAGGACCGAGAAACTCTATGCGAAGTTCTCGAAATGTGAGTTCTGGCTGAGGGAAGTGATATTTTTGGGTCACGTGATTTCAGCCGAGGGAGTTCGTGTGGATCCGCAAAAAATTGAGGCAGTGTTGGATTGGGCACCGCCCACGAATGTGAAGGAGGTCCGTAGTTTCTTGGGTTTGGCTGGCTACTACTGTAGGTTCGTCGAGGGTTTCTCAAAACTAGCTCGGCCACTTACACAGTTGCTCTAGAAATCCGAGAAGTTCGTCTGGAATGACGAAAGGCAGTCGAGTTTTGAGGAGCTGAAGAGGCATTTGACTTCAGCCCCGGTTTTAGCGTTGCCGTGTGGCAACGAGGGTTTTGCCGTTTACAGTGATGCTTCGGATCAGGGTCTTGGGTGCGTATTGATGCAGCACGGCAAGACCATCGCATATGCATCGAGACAGTTGAGGCCGTATGAGATTAACTACCCTACTCATGATTTGGAGTTGGCGACAGTCGTTTTTGCGCTCAAGATCTGGCGTCACTATCTTTTCGGCTCTGCATGTCAGATTTTTACCGATCATAAAAGTCTGAATTACATATTTACTCAGCGGGAGTTGAATATGAGGCGGAGGAGGTGGTTAGAGCTGATTAAGGATTATGACCTCGAAATCCTTTATCATCCGGGCAAGGCGAACGTCGTAGCCGACGCCTTGAGTCGGAAACCGGTTGCGTTGCAAACGCTTGAGGTCCTTACGCCTCAGTCTGAGCTTCGGCGGATTTTGATCGAGTTGGATGTTGAGGTTTTGTTGCCTGGAGCTATCGGGCAACTTTGTGCTTTAGAGATTTCGTCGTCTTTGATCGATGAAATTAAGCTGAAACAGTTAGAGGATCCGATGATTACTCGAATCCGAGAGAACGTTCTTAAGGGAAAGTCTCCTGGGTTTTTGATTCATGGGGATGGTGTTTTTCGATTCCAGAGTCGGCTTTGTGTACCGAATGACTCAGAGCTGAAACAGAGTATTTTGCTTGAGGCCCATGCTACACCTTACTCCGTTCATCCTGGTTCGAGTAAGATGTACAAGGACCTGAGGAGGAATTTCTGGTGGAATGATATGAAGGAAGAGGTCGCGCAGTATGTAGCGAGATGTTTGACTTGTCAGCAGGTCAAAATCGAGCATCAGCGACTGGCTGGGTTATTGTAGTCACTTCTCGTTCCGGAATGGAAATGGGGAGATATATCGATGGATTTCGTTACGAGTTTGCCGAGGTCGAGGTCGGGCATGAATATGGTCTGGGTGATTGTTGATCGTCTGACCAAGTCGGCACATTTTCTAGGCATCAAGGACACTTGGTCCCCGGAGAAGTTAGCACATGTGTTTATCGCGCAGATTGTGAGGCTTCACGGTACTCCGAAGTATATTGTTTCGGATCGTGATGGCCGTTTTGTATCGCACTTTTGGCAGGCGGTACATAAGGCATTGGGTACTCGTTTGCGTTTGAGTACCTCTTTCCACCCCCAGTCAGATGGACAATCGGAACGCACTATCTAGACGTTCGAGGATATGTTGCGAGCTTGTGCTCTCGATTGGAGCACTGACTGGGAGGAGCATTTGCCATTGATCGAATTCACGTACAACAATAGTTGGCACGCATCGATTCGGATGGCACCATATGAGGCACTTTATGGTCGGCGTTTTCGATCACCGATTTGTTGGAATGAGGCGTCGGATTTGGTCGGGACTGAGCCGGATGTCGTTTTAGAGACGAGGCGGAAGATAGAATTAATTCGGGAATGGATGTTGACTGCCCAGAGTCGACAGAAATCATATGCCGATGTCCGTCGTCGACCTTTGGAATTCGAGTTGGGAGACCACGTTTTACTAAAGGTGTCGCCGACGAGAGGAGTTTTCCGTTTCGGGAAAAAGGGGAAGTTGAGTCCGAGATTTATTAGACCCTTCGAGATTCTCGAGCGAGTCGGTGGGTTGGCATACCGTTTGGCGTTGCCCCCGGCCCTGAGCCATGTTCATAGCGTTTTTCATGTTTCCCAGCTGAGGAAATATGTCCCGGATCCTAGTCACATCATCGACTATGGGGAGATTGATGTCGCCGAGGATATTACTTTTGAAGAACATCCTTTGAAGATTTTGGAGCATCGCGAGAAACGACTGAGGCATAAGACCATCCCTTTGGTCAAAGTGCAGTGGTCGAAACATGGTGTCGATGAAGCAACTTGGGAGACCGAGGATAGCATGCGTGCTAGATACCCCGAGTTGTTTGTCTCTTAAGTTTCGGGACGAAACTTGTTTTTAGAGGGGTAGATTGTAATATTCGCATTTTTCTTTCCCTTGTATTTTTATTTTCGATGTATTTCTCGGTCGTAGTGACCCTCGTGTATCTTTCAGTGTATCTTTTTAGTCACATGTTGATCTGATTCTCGTTATTGTTGTGCGGAACCACCATTTCGGGGTTGCCGTGGATCCATTCTATGTTATGATATGTTTTGAGATGTTCCGTTTGATGTTTCGTTCATATTCCGGTGTTTTGGACCGTTTATATTTCATACCTAGCGCACGCTATCTTTTCTGCATAGCGCACGCTAGATGTCCCTTAGTAGCGCGTGCTAGAGAGCAAGCCCTGGGAGTGGCAGTGCTATTTCTAGCCTTCTGGACTGGCGTTTTAGTGTACGCTATGTAGACTAGCGCACGCTAATGTCGGGAAGCTAGCGCACGCTGAGATACCCGGTAGCGTGCGCTAGCGTGAGTGTCCAGTACTGGACAGTTTACTACTGAACTCGGTCAGGTGCCAGGTAGCGCACGCTACGCTTGTATGGTAGCGCACGCTAACGGGTCAGGTGAGTAGTGGGCAGTTTACTTTTGGACTCGGCTGATGTCCAGGTAGCGCACACTATTTGTTGATAGCGCGCGCTACCGAGAGGTTATTAGCGCACGCTACGTTTCGAGTAGCGCACGCTAACGGTCAGAAGTCTAGCTACTGGACTGGGACGCTAACTGGTTGGCCTGTAGTTTTGTCCCGTTAGCGTACGCTAACCTTGAGGATTAGCGCGCGCTAACACTCCCTGGCTATATAAACCAGGGAGTTGACCGAGATGAACACAAATTCTCATTTCTTCCTCCTCTCCGCGGCTTAGGCAATTCCGGGCGATCTTTTTGGCGTTTTTTTCCTCCAATCATCTCATCCAACATCTTCCTTGAGTTCTTGGTGTATTATAACAACATCAACACGAATCTTTCATCCTAATCCATAGTAAATCTCTTAGAACCCTACTTTTGGATAATTTGGGGGTTTTGGGATTTTCGTCCGATTCATTCCGTTTTGTTGATGGATTCATGATGAATATGATTAATATTGTTAGTATCATTAGTTTTCCTACAGATTCATGGTATATTTTGTGGTTTTTACGGAATCGAGAGGGTTTGGTTGTGGTCCGCCCTCGTTGTTAATTCTATACGAATATACATGAATCGTAGGCGGGTTTTCGGGTATATTCCATTTCCGTATTCGTATAGAGTTGGTTGTGATTGTGTTCTTCGAATCGTTAGGTTCGGTTCCGTTGGTTCCTAGCGTTCGTCGGTGTTTTTCCTTCTATTCGTTGCGTCGTCAATTATTCAAGGCAAGTATTTTTGGAAACCTTTATGCTTAACGTGAAATAGTAATGTATATTGTGTGTGATTTGCTCACCTCGGGAGGGTCCGACGTGATCACGGAGGGAATCTATGGCTTCGTCCTAGATTCATGAGTTTGTTTCGCTAGCCAGCTCGGGAGGGTCCTTAGAGGCCTCGAGTGGGATTCGTGGCTTCGTCCTGGTCCTAGGTGACGTGTGGTGCTTGATTCGTTTTATGAATGTGGCCAGCTCGGGAGGGTCCTTAGAGGCCTCGAGTGGGATTCGTGTCTTCATCCCGGTCCTAGGCAAATTAATTGTGACTGTTTGTTTCCGGAAAAGACATGTCTGGTTTTGGTTTTTGAAATGATATTGGTGCATGTATTATGAAATGTGTAAGTGAATGGTTTGCCTTGATTACTTGTACTAGCGTAATTGCTAACCCCTTTGGGGACCCGTTGTGGGGAAATTCTTGTTATGTATTTCAGGTTATGATCATCCGGACGAGCGAGCACTGGGACAGTACGAGGATGTTGGCCAGGGCCGTTGACATATGCATTTGGGTCTTCTTATTTCTTTTGTCCACTTCGATATGGTTGTTCCCACAGTTATAAACTTATAGATTGTACTCGCGAGTACTTAGGCTTTTCATTTCAAACTCCGTATTGTATTACTTTAAATTGTTACATTGTCGGTTGATGCTTATTTCGCCGGTTGCTCCGGGTGTATCTTTATATGACATATTATTTAAATGTGTGTCCTCGCTAACCGAGATAGTTAGTCGAGTGGAGTTTTCTTGTTGTAGCCTGGTAGGTCCCATGTAGGGGTCCACGGCGCTGTAATATACTCCGAATATCTCGGGGTGCTATAATATCCAACATGTATATTTCTTCCAAAAACCATTCTTCTTTAGGTGCTCCCAGACCTCATCAAATAGAAAACGATACATATCACTGCGACATCTACATTTATTACACGGACAGTAGTGCAACGTATTACCACTGTCGTGCTCTTTTACAAATCTTAAAAACTGCTTCATCCCATCTATTACTCTTGGATCCCATTTTCGTAACCCAATCCAACTCTTGTCCATCCTGAAAATGTATAAATTTTCCAATATTAATCCAACTAACTAATATTTTTCAAATTATAAATGGAATCACAACAACAATTAATCATAATGATTATCATCACAAAAATTAATCGTTGTACAGAAAAGCTTTCAAATCTACAACATGAATAATACAATGTTTCGAAATTACAATAAAAAATACAATAAAATACCTTAATTAATCGAATTGGTGATTATAGCAACCGGTAGAAACCTTCGTCACTCCATCTAGCACAAATCCAAGTAGCAACACAAACTCAAAAAATACACAAAGGGGTTACCAAGAACCGGGTTGATCTTTTTCGTAAGGTCGCAATACTCAAAGTAGCAACTCACAAGCTTTTTTCGAGAATAACTGACAGAGTCGGGAATAGAAAGGTGCTCTTTAGCAGGGAGAGGGGCAAGATTGGGTTGGTTTTCCATGGACTATATATAATTTTAAATTGGAGGTTTGGCCGACGACTTGATCTGGGTCGTCGGCTAAATCGTTACAAAAGTCGTCGGCTAAAGTGTTAAACGTTAGCCGATGACTACGTTGTGGATTAGCCGACGACATAGATCAAATAGTCAGCTAAAACCTTTTAGCCGACGGCAATATGGGTCGTCGGCTAAAGTCTAGAGTTTAGTCGACGACACTTAAAAGTCGTCGGCTGTTTTTTTAAGTGTCGTTGGCTAAAGCCCTTATTTTGGTAACTAGGAGATCCCAGCATAGCCGGACTAATCCTAGTCCCACAAAGAACCCACTCCTAACCTATTGAGAGAAGTAAATCGCGAGTCGAGCAATTCCAGGGTTCCCAATACCTTTTCTGTACACTTCTGCGCACAAGGAGAATCCCTTAACTGATTAACAGCCTCGTTCCAAAGACGCTTCTCGGGAGAACAGCCACTGATTGGTCAGCACCTCCGGGTTCCCAGCAAGGAAATACTCCCACACTGCCGCTTGACGCGAGATTAAACATTGATTAGCAGTCGCTCGAGCTAGCCCCGGAGAGCTAGAGGATCATAAAGAGAAATTTTTTTTGACAAATAATAATACTTGAAATAAAATAATGTTTGGTGGTTATTAGGTCGCACCCATTCGCGAATAGCCACATTTGGTGGTTAATTATGGAAAATGGATCATACCTTTTCATGATCGGATTGGTTTATGATTAATGGTGTATGAAGGATCACACATTTTTATGAACAAACACATTATTTCATGATTAAAGGTGGGATGAAAGGTCACACCACTTCGCGAAAAGTCACTAATGACTATAAATAGGTTCCTACAGTTGATGGTTAAATATTAATTCTAACACACTCATTCGAACATAGATTCGTCTACAAATTCGAGCATTACATTCATATTAGTCTATTAGATTCATTATTCATCCTAGTGGAAGTCTAGGAGTTATACTCAGTCCCGAGTATCTATATTATTCGACCGGAACTACGACCCGCAGTGCAGCGTTTCGTATTCAAAGTTTGTCGTTGTATATTGGGGACATTTGCTATAGACCGTGCGCACAAGTGCGGAACAATTTTATCTTACGGAGAGAGAATCCAATTCTCGCCTCGGCATTTACATCATAAGTTTTCGTTTCTATTATCCGTTCTCCTTGTATTTATATATTTCTATTATTCCCAACACCCACAAATAACAAAAAAAGAGGGGAAAAGTTATTTAAAACTCTTCATTTTTTATTTTTATGAAATTCAAGTTCTTAAAATCTGAAATTATAGAATCATAATATTATTAAAGACAATGTAACTATCATTTCTTATTACGAGGCTTTACGAACCCGTGCGTTGCACCGGCTGTTATTTTGGTTGAATATGTACGTGGTTTGGCGTGATGCTGGTGCAGATGGTTGAATACTTGTTATCAAGATTGCGTCGGATTTTGTTTGTTGCTTTTTGAGAAGATTATAGCCTTTTTTTAATGTTTGTAATATAAGTTTTATATAATTAGTTATATGTAATGTATTGGGATTATTTTAGTTGATATGTGCTTGATGTTTCATAATAGAGTATTGGTCTTAGATGACCCATATTCAATACAAAGTGATTGGGCTTTGTTATGTGATGTGGCCCATTGTCCATTTATTTCTCCCAAATTTTTGTATATCAATTGTGTTAGTTTATATATTTTAACAAAATTTCGTAGTTATAATTTCGACTAATATTAAGATCGATCAATATAACACTTATGTATAATATTTCCGTCTTAATATGCATTTCATATATCATAAATGATACAAAACTGTACTCTCCATAACTCGTTATTGTAGTTAAGTAACATCTTCCTAATGTTGCAAAAGGTAAATCTGCAAATTTAACTACTCTTGGCCTTCGTAATGACTGCCGTAATCATCTTTCATCACCTAACAATCTGCATCATTGTTAGAAGATGATGATGGCAAATGTATAGTAACATTTGATGTTGTCGAATCAGTTATTGATAGTATCAACCTCATTGTTTTTTCTTGTTCTGAGTTACTTTGAAACACGCTTGTCTTAATTTTCTTGTGCTTAACTGGAGTGGTAAATCGGGGTCTTCTTCCACATTCTTCTTATGCCTAAAAATCAATTTTTTTACTTTTTCCTTTCTATTCATTATTCAAGGTGATATTTTTAATATGTCGAATTTTGTTAGTTTAGCAAACTCTTTTAGTTTATCTGTTCAAATCAGATGTACTACAACACACTGATCCGTGCGATTCACAAATATTGTATCTAAGTGTTCATCGCGTAATGTTTGTGTAAATTGCCGAATATACAACAATCAATAACTAAGGCTGCCGCGGGAGATCTTTGTTGATTGTTTTAAGTATTTCATTAATGTTTACGTAAATGTAACCATTTTGTTGAGTTTATAGTTTATTTCTTGTTGTTGTCTTGGTGTTTTTTTATTTTTAAAATGTTTGTAGTGTAAGTTTTAGATAATGGGTTACATTTTTCACCAAAACATGTGACGTTTTCTTTAGTTGATTTGACTACATATCAAGCAAATAAAAATACTTTTTTTAGCCTCTCATGAGGATAACAAAATCGGTACTCATGTATATTTCTAGAACATCATTAAAATGTTACTTGAATCCTATTATCACTTTTAGTAGAGTGTCAACCCCTTCCTTTATATCCCAGAAAATCATCTTTAAAAATCTTTAAGACTCACACATTTAATATTCGGGACTCAAATAAAAAGAAAGCTGAAATACCAAGGATAAAATGTACCTCATGTATAGACTTATGTGCGTGCATAATTTTTTATATTAGTCGATAAAAATTATATTGTCATGAAAACAAATATCTCTTATAAATATTAAGCCAATACGCCTTAGAATAGCAATACCTTCCATTACATGTCTCACAATTTTCATGTTTACAACTTACTAATAATATTTGATGCTATTGCTCCCATCCTTAACAGAATTTATTCCCCATAATTCCACCATTAATAATCAACTAAAAAGCTTCATTCCGTATTTTCGAGTGGGGATTAATTGTTAATCCGCAAGTACCCTTCTGAGTTTCTAAAATCAGATTCAAACTTCTTTTTAAAATCTTCCCCCAAACACATCAATAGCATCTCAATGATTTTATTAGATAAAGTCCTCATTATGCTCCCATATTCTTTCAACACATCATTGTAAACGTAAATGGAAAAAATCTTAGAAGACAAAAATTTTGTTTAGTACAAACTCATTATTTTATACATACAATGAGCCACCGCCATATAATGAGACAGAAATCTTCTTCTCTTTCGGAAGGCATATTTGTAAGATGGACTATAGTTTTGTTGTCGGGGTTGTATACCCGTTGATGTTTTTTGGAGTTGCATCGATCGCGTCCGCATCCTTAATAACTTGTAACACGGTGCAAGTGCTTAGAATCTTTTAAAGGTAGGGAAAGGAGAAAATCACACGTGAGATCATAAATGTACATTGAGATAGTCATACTCCTCTCTCATAACACCTTTACGATCCCTCATAGCACGGATGGCTCGTGATACGCCAACTTCTGGGATATGTAAATAATCACATCCACCCATAATATAGGTTTGTAAAACCATGTCTTGGGTGAATTCTCCAAATGCTTTGCTACATTCTAGGTTTGACCATTCGAACAGTTTGTACTTTTTGTTCTTCAAATGGTGTTATTTATAGTATCAAATGATGGTGGTTGAAGGGTTTGTGCATTTATTTGAAGTAAAATGAAAGGAGCAAATGATTAAATGAAGGTGACTTGAAAAGAATTTGATAACTTTAGGCAATTAATATTTGCCTCATTAAATTTGACACAATATGAAAGGAATTAACAATACATACGTTTGCAATTCTTGTAAAAGATTTGATATGAATGAGTTTTCACTTTAAAGTTGAAGTCATTAATACTCCAATCAATTAGTGCCTCAATAACTACATGAACACTTCGCATGGCTCTCAATAATTATATTCGCACTTCGCATGTCATGACATTAATCTACATATATTTTCACTTAAAAAATGGTGTCAATACTCCACAACCAATTTTTAGGACCTAATCTTTCAATATATACGAGGCTTTACGAACCCGTGCGTTGCACCGACTGTGATTTTGGTTGTATATGTACGTGGTTTGGACGTGATGTTGGTGCAGATGGTTGAATAATTGTTATCAAGATTGCGTCGGATATTGTTTGTTGCTTTTTGAGAAGATTATAACATTTTTTCTAATGTTTGTAATATAAGTTTTATATAATTAGTTATATGTAATGTATTGGGATTATTTTAGTTGATATGTGCTTGATGTTTCATAATAGAGTATTGGTCTTAGATGGCCCATATTCAATATAAAGTAATTGGGCTTTGTTATGTGATGTGGCCCATTGTCCATTTATTTCTCCCAGGTTTTTGTATATCAATTGTGTTAGTTTATATATTTTAACGAAATCCCGTAGTTATAATTTCGAGCAATATTAAGATCGATCAATATAACACTTGTGTATAATATTTCCGTCTTAATATGCATTCCATGTATCATAAATGATACAAAAATGCACTCTCCATAACTCGTTATTGTAGTTAAGTAACACCTTCCTAATGTTGCAAAAGGTAAATCTGCAAATTTAACTACTCTTGGCCTTCGTAATGACTGCCGTAATCATCTTTCATCACTTAACAATCTGCATCATTGTTAGAAGATGATGATGACAAATGTGTAGTAACATTTGATGTTGTCGAATCAGTTATTGATAGTATCAACATCATTGTTTTTTCTTGTTGTGAGTTGCTTTGAAACACGCTTGCCTTAATTTTCTTGTGCTTAACTGGAGTGGTAACTCGGGGTTTTCTTCCAGATTCTTCTTATGCCTAAAAATCAACTTTTTTACTTTTTCCTTTCTATTCATTATTCAAGATAATATTTTTAATATGTCGAATTTTGTTATTTTAGCAAACTCTTTTAGTTTATCTGTTCAAATCAGATGTACTCAAACTTACTGATCCGTGTGATGCACAAATATTGTATCTAAGTATTCATCGCGTAATGTTTGTGTAAATTGCCGAATATACAACAATCTATAACTAAGGCTACCGCGGGAGATCTTTGTTGATGGTTTTAAGTATTCCGTTAATGTTTACGTAAATTTAACCATTTTGTTGAGTTTATAGTTTATTTCTGGTTGTTGTCTTGGTGTTTTTTTATTTTTAAAATGTTTGTAGTGTAAGTTTTAGATAATGGGTTATATTTTTCACCAAAACATGTGAAGTTTTATTTTGTTGATTTGACTACATATCAATCAAATAAAAATACTTTTTTTAGCCTCTCATGAGGATAACAAATTCGGTACTCATGTGTATTTCCAGAACATCATTAAAATGTTACTTGAATCGTATTGTCACTTTTAGTAGAGTGTCAACCCCTTCCTTTATATCCTAGAAAATCATCTTTAAAATCTTTAAGACTCACACATTTAATATTCGGGACTCAAATAAAAAGCAAGCTGAAATATCAAGGATAAAATGTACCTCATGTATAGACTTATGTGCGTGCATAATTTTTTATATTAGTCGATAAAAATTATATTGTCATGGAAACATATATCTCTTATAAATATTACGCCTTAGAATAGCAATACCTTCCATTACGTGTCTCACAATTTTCATGTTTACAACTTACTGATAATATTTGATGCTATTGCTTCCACCCTTAACAAAAATTTTTTCTCCATAATTTTACCAGTAATAATCAACTAAAAAGCTTCATTCCGTATTTTCGGGTGGGATTAATTGTTAATCCGCAAGTACCCTTTTGAGTTTCTAAAGTCAGATTCAAACTTCTTTTTAAAATCTTCCCCCAAACACATCAATAGCATTTCAATGATTTTATTAGATAAAGTCCTCATTATGCTCCCATATTCTTTGAACGCATCGCTGTAAACGTAAATGGAAAAAATCTTAGAAGACAGAAATTTTGTTTAGTACAAACTCATTATTTTATATATATAATGAGCCACCGCCATACAATGAGACAGAAATCTTCTTCTCTTTCGGAAGCCATATTTGTAAGATGGACTATAGTTTTATTGTCAGGGTTGTATACTCGTTGATGTTTTTTGGTGTTGCATTGATCGCGCCCGCATCCTTAAGAACCTGTAACATGGTGCAAATGCTTAGAATCTTTTAAAAGTAGGAAAAGGAGAAAATCACATGCAAGATCATAAATGTATATTGAGATAGTCATACTCCTCTCTCATAACACCTTTACGATCCTTCATAGCACGGATGACTCGTGATACGCCAACTTCTCGGATATGTAAATAATCGCATCCACCCATAATACCGGTTTGTAAAACCATGTCTTGGATGAATTCTCCAAATGCTTTGCTACGTTCTAGCTTTGACCATTGGAACAGCTTGTACTTTTTGCTCTTCAAATGGTGTTATTTATAGTATCAAATGATGGTAGTTGAAGGGTTTGTGCATTTATTTGAAGGCAAATGAAAGAAGCAAATGATTAAATGAAGGAGACTTGAAGAGAATTTGATAACTTTAGGCAATTAATATTTGCCTCATTAAATTTGACACAATATGAAAGGAATTAACAATACATACGGTTGCAATTCTTGTAAAAGCTATTTGATATGAATGCGTTTTCACTTTAAAATTGAAGTCATTAATACTCCAATCAATTAATGCCTCAATGACTACATGAACACTTTGTGTGACTCTCAATAATTACATTCGCACTTCGCAAGTCATGACATTAATCTCCATATATTTTCACTTCAAAAATGATGTTATTAATACTTCACAATTATTTTTTAGGACCTAATCTTTCAATATATATAAGATGATGATGATTATTCATTTAGACACCCAACCCCCACACATAATTTTCTTCCCCACGTCCTAGCCCCCCCACCCCACCCCCCCACCCCCCCCACCCCCCAGCCCACGGCCCCTGTCCTTCCTCTCCAAAAGGCCCCAGCCTTCAATCCCCACCCTCGCCTGAGAAGGGGCGCAAAACCCCTCAAGATATTTCACTATTGCACACTGGCGAGCCCATTGAATTTTTATTCATGTTTTTATTTTATTTAAGTTTTTAGCATTTTATTTATCATTTAGACAATTTTCATATTTATTTAGGTAATTTAATACTTTATCTGGTTATTTTAAATTTATTCCGGATTTTAATGTTGTTATTTTCAGATTTTATTTGTGGACGAATAGAGTATATTATTGACTAATATTTTAAAAGAAAAAACTAAAAACTAAAATAATAAGTAAAAATTCCAAAATTAAACAAAATAAAAAGTAAATCTCCATGGACGGTATCACACATGCATCATGCGTGCATCAATGCTGGTACCAGTTCATATGATTATTCTTATGTAGGAATGGCAATGGGGCAGGTTTGAAGCGGGACCTCGTTCCCGAACCCGAAAATCTAAAATCTGTCTCGCCCCGCCTCGTTCCCTATCGGGGTTCCCCATCGGGGCTACAGTTTACCCATGAATCCCGCCCGTTCCCTATTTTTACCCCGAAACCCAATATTGTTAGGTAACAATTATCAAAATCTGAATACAATATGTAGCTAAAAATAAAGATGCATGCCGGAATATATATATATATATAATTATAATATATAATATATATAATATAATATCGGGCGGGGCGGGGCGGGGCACGATCACCCCAGTCACTACCTCGAACCCCGAAGAAATCCCCTTTAACGCCTGATCCCTACCCCGTAACTCGATAATATCTACCCCACCCCGACCCGTTAAGATTGGGTTTCGAGTTTCCTCGTCGAATTCAGGTTTTCTTGCCATTCCTATTCTTATGTTTCTAATTTGGGGAGTTCTATAGGATGAGAACCCACCATCTGCCTAGTTCAAGAATTGACTCAAATTATCCCCCAGGGCATAGCTCAGTGGCAAAGGAGGGGGATATCTTTCGCTCTGGTGGCACGCAGCGTGGGTTCGAATCCTCGTGGGAGCATCCGCTCTTTTCAGGGATTTAAACCTTGTGTGTTTATTCAGTTGAAGCATCCTCAAAACCGGGTTCTTTGAGGCATATAACTCGCGATTTAACAGGGGTAGGAATGAGGATCGGACCTCTGGCAGGATTAAACACAGGTCATCAAAAAAAAAAAAAAAAAAGAATTGACTCAAATTATAACATGTGTTAGGCTTATTTTAATATATTAGTTAAAATATAAAAATAGTACTCCCTCCATCAACGAGACTGTGACACGTTTGACCTGACACGAGTTTTAATAGAATGAATTTAAATATGGGCTATGGATTGGGTAATGAGTGCAAAAATTAAAAATAGAATGTGTTGTCATATCTTAAGATAGAAAGTATAATCTTTTTGGACGTACCGAAACAGAATTATTACTATAGTCTTTGTGGACGAAGAAAGTATATTATTGGAGTGATAAATTTGAGCAGTTCTGTAAATGCAACACGAATGCTCCCCGGGCCAGCCCTGGGTGTAGTGGGATTAGTTTCTAGATGCCAAATTTTTTTATACCCTTTAATATGATATAATTTATTTTGTTTTACAATTCATAGTATTTTGTTAAATAAGGTTAGAATTGTTGGGAAAAAAAACACTGTGGAACTGAAGTTGGTATAAATTTGACAATGCGTTTTATGCATCCACGAGCGCTAGATCTATCTATACATGCTAATTAATTAGTTACTAAGAATAATAAATAATTTAAATACTATTTATTATTTTTTAAATAATATTGTTGGCAAACTTAATATCCTAATCTAGATCAAGAGATCATAGAAAATTTATCTTTGAAGCGTAGTGGTTGTTCTCTTGATAGCTTCCTCAAAATCTTCTAGAGTATATCCCCGCCTTAATTCGGATGTTGTGTGGGCAACGAGCTATCGGATCTTGCTGGAACTTCTTGAACTTCAAATTGGATCGGCCGAACCTTTCACAAGTGACTATTGATTTTTCTTTCTTATTTCTAGTAATAATGATATGTAAATAAAAATTGTGGATATATTGATACTAATATATCGAATAATCATAATGTCATTTCACTTTATGATATATATTATAAAGTTTTAATCATATAAAATGTAGTTAACCTAATTAATTGGATCCAAAATATAAAAGTATTCATTATAATTTCAAAATATTTCAGCAAAGTATTTAGAGGCTGATGGGGTGATATCAAGAATGCTTCACGTCATACGGTATACATAAATAAAATGGAATTAGAAATTTTAGTATAAAGAAGTTTTATATAAATATATATATTTTATAACGTAAATTCTATTTATGAGTAGTACACTAGTAATATAATATTATCGTACTATGCCGATTTACGTGTAAATAAATAAACTAGGATCTATCGCATGCAGAAATTTTTTGTGCCAACACATTTCTAGTAAGGCTCTTCTAGAGAAGTTTGGAATGCTAGGGCATGTTTATCAGAAGGAAAAGACTTGGAGGATATGACAATGTATCGACAATTAGTCGGAAGCTTGATCTACGTTACACTGATGATGCCAGATCTATCGCACGCACACTACTACAAAAATTAGTAAAGAGGCCCAGAATAAAAGACCCGTTGATAAAGGTAACAGGACTTTTTAATATACGACACCTAGTATTATAAACAACAAGTCTCTAATATGTCAAATGGGCCCACCATTTTTTTGTGCGAGATTAGTATAATATCCGGGGATAATTTTTTTTTTTCGTTTCACTGTTGTGTTGTACGTATTCATTTGGAATTGTACAAGTGTTGTTTTATTTGACTGATACAATGTATATTGTATTGTGATATTTCGGAATCGAAATACTTATACTTGTCGTCGGTTTTGTTTCGTCGTTTGGATGTTGCTTGGTGAGTTTGGAATTTTGGCTAAGTATACTGGCCATAACGTACGCTATATGTTTAACGTTGCGTACGCTATGAACTGAGGTTTACGTACGTTAAACCTAGAGGGTCACGTACGTAACGATGGGTATCAGATCGCATCTGACTTTCAGAGTGTGGGACCGGGCCAGGCTGGATTCGCGGAGTTCGATTGAGACAGGCAGGTCAATGAACATTACGTACGCTATGCCTTGAGGTTAACGTACATAATGGTGAGGTTTGTTACGTACGTAATTTAGTTAACATACGTAATGGGTACTCCGTTTTGAGGAAGTGAGTTTTGGACTACCTAGCGTACGCTATGTAGAGGCGATAACGTACATTAAGGGGCATAACGTACGTTAAGGTGGTGCCATAGCGGCTGTAATTGTAATATCCGGATTTTTATGGAAGTATTTCATCTGTATATTGAACCCTGTATTATTTTGGAATGATGATATTGATAATTGAAGTATGATACTTATCGTATTTGTATCTTTGTACATGAGTGTGGCAACATGTAAATTTTCTCTATGCATGTACGTGATAACGTACGTTAAGAATGTAGCTTAACGTACGTTACCTGTTAATGACAACGTACGCTACGAACGAAGCGTAGCGTACGTAATGCAGTCAATTATTGGGTAGGCCAGCTAGCACATGGGGTAAATGGTGGTGGGCTCGACCAAGATACCCACCAGATTCGCACGGCATGAACCTGGACACTTTTTAAGTCAACGGACTTTAACGTACGTTATGGACATTATGTAACGTACGCAAATTATATGGGTTACGTACGTAACATGAGAAGTGTAGCGTACGTAATGAAGTTCAGAAAAAAGACAGTGAACTATTTTGGACGATAACGTACGTTATGAAGTAGTCCTAACGTACGTAACACTCAGAAAGTTATAAAAGGAGCAGCACCCCATTTCATTTCATCTCGTTCTTTTTCCTCTAAGCTTCACCATATTTCGTCCCCAGAAGATTTCCAGCCCCTTTTAACACCCTTAGATCACTTGTTATTGAATCATTGAGATTGTAAGATACTACTTGATCATTGAAGACTACTTATATTGGACTTCGGAGTGGAAATCATCACGAGTTGGCGTTGAATCAACCGGAGTCGGATTTCAATTATAGTCTCAGTATTTTCTTCCTCTTAAGATATGTTATACTACTTCCAACCTTGAAGTTATGTTGTTATAGACGATATGATCACACTGCCAAGAATAGTAGATCACTCTGACGATGTATGCGACCTAGTATCATGTTTAAACTATGATGATCGAATTATTATGGTTTAGAACACCGTAGTTGAATCTTGTTGTGACAAAGATGAGAATAGTGAATTATAAACCGTATCAAATGTTATCGCCATATTGATCGTAAACTTAGTGTTGATTTCCACTTTTACCAAATGGATTTTGGAAAGAATCATCATAGTTGTAATCTTACATGCATAGATGGAATAAGTAGTTCACCTTCAGTATAAGCCTGGATTTAATGGCGATATTAGATCAAATACATCAACCATAGACCAGCCGAATCTTGCATGAGTATTACAATCAAGATTGAGAATAGTATTATGATGATATTCATATCCTTGAAATTGAAGATATTAATCCGTAGATCATTCATGAGTATGATATATATTTGAAGGTATATTAAGTTACTCACTAAGGATTTCGTAATACTCCATCACTAATCGAGACAGTCATCTGCCCAGTGAGAAACTGACATGCATGATTAACGTACGTTAAGATTGGCAACTAACGTACGTTATATTACATTGTTAACGTACGCTACGTTTGGTACGTAACGTACGTTATACTATCAGGCGAGTCAAGTCGACTGATCAGAGAGGAACTGTCGGTATATGGTTAGCGTACGCTAGACTTCATAGTTTACGTACGCTAACGAGTAAGTTTAACGTACGTTACAGAGGACATGTAACGTACGTTATGTAGGTCAGACAGTTTTCGTTTTATGGACTTTCAACCGTAATTTGGACTGTTAGATGTTCGTTCGACCTAAGATGAATTCCATGTTATTTCTCTTATTTAAGGTTCGAACTTTGCTACGTGATTGATCGAGAGGGGCGACCTTCGAGTGTTTCGTTTTCGTGGAAGTATTGTTCTATCTTCAAATCGAGGCAAGTACCTTATTTGTTTTATGTATTGATGTTATACATATTGCCGTGCATGCATGTCGTTGTTATATGTCCACCTCGTGTTGGTCCGACGAGATCATCGGGGGATCTATGCTAGCATGCGCTGGATCATCGGATGGGTTTTTCCACCACGGGTTGGTCTGACGGGATCATCGTGGGTTCTAGGCAGTGAATGCTGGATCGTCGGAATTACCATGTGTATGTTATGATATCATGTTGTGATTATCAGTTGTGTATGTCATTTATGAGTTTCTCGTAGGAGAAGACTCATTGGTATTTTTGTCGTTTACGTTATTATTCTTCGTGAGATATGAATAATATGTTGTGGTGCTTGCACTAGCATCGTTGTGCTAACCCCTCCGGGGGTGAACATTTTGTTTATGTTCAGGATCCAGAAGAGCGGGAAAACAACCACTGGAGCTGCATGACGACGAGGGTGCAGAGTGATGTTCCGGCCGGGTGTATTTGACTGTTGTATGTTGGTTATTTCAATAAGTACTCGAGTACGTAGTCGTTTATGATGAATTTGAATTTGGTGATGTATTAATAAGTTTCTATTGAACGTTTGTATTTTCAGTATTTGGTCAGAACTGTTGTATCTTAATTCAGTTACTTCCATTTATTTGTATTGGTTAATGTCTGTTCAATTTTTCAGCCTTGTAAATCCTTATGTAAAGGATTTACGGCGCTGTAATATTCCTGAATATATCGGGGGTGTTACAGTAATGAGCTTGTCAGATTATATATCTTGGTTTCGTATTTCATTTCTTCACGAACCAAAACCATTTTTCTCTCCCTAGAATCGTCCCTTTGGACTTGTTCTTGATACTTAGCCTCTTCCAACTTGATTTGGAGCTTCACAACTTGGATTGGAGCTTAGGAACTTGAAGATTGGAGTGGATTCTTGATGGTTTGAGGTTGTTCTTCATTTTTCTAGAGGTATGTTGGTTAATCTGGTGTTTAACTCGCGATTATATTGATGTTGTTGTCGTGTAGTTCGTGTAATGATGATTGTTGGAGGATAGTATGGTTCTTCATAGTTTTGATGAACTTATGATGAAGAACATGATGATATAATTTGAGTTTGATTGTGTTCTTGATGTTTAAGAATACTTTTATAATCATGTCTAGAAAGAGTTATGTTAAGATTTTTAGATGATTAACATAGCATTGAGATGATTATTGTTGTTGATTGTGTTCTTGAGTGATTATAACCATTTTAGTAAGGATTTATGATAAATTAGGAGGTGATTATCATAATTTTGAAATGGTTACGTAATCTTGTTGATTAATCCAAAATTCTTGAGGAATTTGTGATTGATTTTGGTGGAGACATCATGTTTGTTGTGATGATGATATTCTTGAGGTATTGATGAGGATATTGGTGATATTATCATTTTGAGATGATTGATTTGATATTGTTCTTGATAATTCTTGTTTAATTGTTTTTCACAAGTGTAAGAACATAATGATCATGTTAATTGATCATTGAGGTGTTGGAGGATGTTAGAATTCATAGTGAGAACTATGATATTCGTTTGTGGAGTTTAACCGATTCGTGATTGAATCGGGATTGTTTTTGGTGTTGTTTTCTATTGATTTTATGTTATTGAATGAATTGTATTTCATTCAAGGTTGTTCGAGTGCTTGTGATCGTCGGAGGACGCCATTCGTCGTTCGTTGGAGGATTTCATCGCCTTCGATTTGAGGTAAGTTTTATACTTGTATTAGTAAATGAGATTAATGTCATCATGTATATGTATGAATGTGTGTATCATTTCAATGTAATACCCGTACTTTTTGTAAATCTTCTACTCTTGTGATTTGTAATTTTTACACTCATGTAAGTGTTTAGTAAGCTTATATTAATCTTGGAACTCTTGTCAATTGGATTTACCCCCTTTTCTTGTTCGGATCATCGCTGTTTTCGGATCCTTGATGCAATTATACTACCTTCGTGTAATGGGTAGCGCACGCTACGCACACTTTGTAGCGCACGCTAATTTAGTGAGGGTAGCGCACGCTATCCGTTATAATTAGCGCACGCTACTAATGTATTGGAGGCGGACAGTCCAGTAGCTACTGAACTGGAAAAAGGGAATTCCTAGCGTACGCTAGGTGTGACTGGTAGCGTACGCTAGATTTTGGTGGTAGCGCACGCTACGTTACTAGAGTAACGTGCGCTAAAGAGAGCAGAGCTGGGGACAGTAGGTTCTGGACTGGGCACTGACTACCAGGTAGCGCACGCTATTAGAAATAATTAGCGCACGCTAATTGAAGTCACTAGCGCACGCTATGAGCAGGTGTTAGCGTACGCTAACGGAGCTGGCAGAGGCTACTGGATTGCCTGGTGAGTCCGATAGCGCGCGCTATTTTTCATGGCTAGCGCACGCTAGTCCCTATTTAGTATAAATAGGACATCTCCGTTCCCAAATCGTCATTTCTTCCTTCCTTCACCTCCTTGGACGATTTTAGGCGATTCCGGGCGATTTGTGAAGAGTTCTTCGAGCTGCAATTATCTAGCAACATCTTTGAGTTTCTAGTTCAGATTTATCAACGTTTAATCCTCTCCACCGCTCCAAATCAAGGTAAACTTCTCACAACCCTAGATTTTCGGGATTTGGGGATTTTCCATCCGATTTCTTCGATCCAGCTTGTTGTTGTGTTAGAATATATCGATTACGAGTTATCTACTTGGATACATGTTTTCCGACGGATTTATTGGTATATTTCCGGAGTTCTTGAGTGTTTGGGATATTTGACTTGCGATTCACTATCCAAGAGAATTATTCCCGGAACACATGTATCGGGGTAGTAAATTCGGGTGATTCCAACTTATTTTCATACCGATGGGGTTTTGATAATTGAATTACGAACTAGTCTAGGTTCGGAGTTGTCGAATCCTTCAATCTTGGTACCTTGTCGTTCGTACCCTTTCCTCTCGATTCCAGGCAAGTGATTCTTGTGAAAGTTATGTTCTTAAATGTGAAAAGTAATGCATGTGATTATGAGAGTTGCTCTCGTTCACTCCGAGAGGACCCGACGGGGTCGAGGAGGGCTCCACTTATGTCGGTTCCGTGAACATTTGGGTTAGCCACTCCGAGATGATCCGACGAGGTCGAGGAGGGATTCGCGCATAGTCGAGTCCATGGTTAATCAAGAGATATCATCATTTCTAAATATGTTTGGATAATTGCATTTTACGGAAAATCATTATCATAGCTTTGAATTGGTGCATATGATTTTATGTATAAGACTTGACATTTCACTTGTAATACTTGCCCTAACCCCTCTCGTTTGGGGAAAATTACTTTTGTGTTTTTCAGGTCCTAAGGAACCATACGAGCGATCACCGGGACGATACGATGAGGACGGCGAGGCGTGATACTGTGGCTTGTTGTGTTCCATTTTGTTTGGTCGTTGTTCTCTTCGGTCCATTTTATCCTTGTAATAATAAATGGTGCTCGAGTACTTTAGGAAAGTCCTTTTCCATTGTCGAACAACTTCTTGTATTTCTTCATGGTATTGTTTGTCCGTGGTTGAACTTCCTTGTTTGTATTGAATTTATTGATTCCCAAGTGGATTTTGTCAAATTTTGATACGTTGTGAGTGAGATGAGCCTAGTGGGTCCCAGGTCGGGATTTACTGGCGTGATATTCTCCGAATATCTCGGGGTGTTACGAATTTGGTATCGAGCTTAGGTTTATGGATACCTAGCCGTCGGATTCTCGGGTCTAAATGTACTATTCCAAGAACACAGATCATCGATCGCTGGTCATCTCGTACGACCGGTACTCGTAAGTTCCCTATCTTATTTACCCTCTTCATTCACTCACTATCATTCGATTATGGGACATGAGAAGTCCATATTCTAGATGGCATTCCTTCGAGCTATTCTTATGATTTTACTTACATTTTTTCTTTAGAATGTCAACTGGTAGAGGACGTGGACGCGGCCGTGGTCGTGGCCGAGGGCGTGGCGCAGCCGGTGGAGCGGCCATGTCCCTCAGCTCGGTAGAAGGCTCAGCTACGCCTAGCATTTCGGACTCTATTCAACCTAGCACGGGTAGTCATCAGGAGCCGTCAGCCAGTCTGGGAACTTCTACAGGGAGCCAACCGGATGTGGGTGTTGCCACCATACTGCAGCAAGTGGCGAACCAGATGGCTCTTTTAACCCAGGCGGTTCAGCTTAACCAACCACCTCCTGTTACTGACATTGGGGCTGAGAAGTGGTTACAAGATGTTATTCGTATGCGCCCTCCCCAATTTATTGGTGCAAATGATCCAATCGGCTGAGAAGATTGGATTAATGAGATGAATAAAGTTTTCATGGCCGTGAATTGTCCAGAGGCACGTAAGGTGCCAGTTGCCCAGTACTTCCTATCAAGGGATGCGGCTAGCTGGTGGCAAGCTGTTGCACCTCAGGATCGTGAGGTTTCATGGGACGAGTTTAAGGAATTGATGGAGGCCGAGTTCTGCCCGTGGCCTGTTCAGGAGGCCAGGATTCGAGCCTTTTATGAAGCTAAACCCCAGGATGTCCCTGTATCTCAGGCAATCATTGAATACAACCGTCAACTAAACCATGTGAAAAATCAAGTGAAGGAAGAGAGAGATAGAATTCGTCACTTTGACATGCGAATGAAGCCAAAAGTTCGACACTATATGTCGGGCTTCGCTTGCGCCACATTGAAGGAGTATCAAGATAGGGCACTAGCCTATGATATGTCGTTCACTACTACCGAAACGACAAGTGAGAGTAAGAAGCAGAAGACCACTGGAAAGTTTTCTAGCGGTAGAGGTGGCAACCAGCGGGGATCACAGTCGGCAAGCTATACAACCAAAGGGTCTTCCCGTGCATCGGGAGGTAAACGGAATTTCAGAGCTGGTGCTAATGTGTCCAACCGGGTTGTGACATGTTTTAATTGTGGCCAACAGGGCCATCTTAATCGTGATTGTGGTCTACCCCCATTGAAGTGTTTTAATTGCGGCCAGGAAGGCCACAGAGCCATGTACTGTACGGAAGAAGAAACTCCACTTGGAACTCAGGCATCAGCCCCTACGCCTGGAGAACCGAGTGTTAATAAGAAGTCATCTACGGGTCATCCATCCCAGAGTTACGGTCGAGGCAGAGGCCGTGGTCAGTCTGTTAGAGGGGGAGTCCCTAGTGCTGGTTCGATGCAACCTTGTGTCTATGAGATGAGGAAAGCTGGAGATCCAGAGGCTACCGTGGCGACAGGTATCATTTCTCTTTTGTCTCATCTAGTTAGAGTGCTTTTTGATTCCGGTGCTTCTCATTCGTTCATCTCTTTGGATTGTGTGCGTCGATTGAATATTGAGGGCTTGTCTCCTTGTGAGTCCTTTGTGGTTAAGTTGCCCAGTGGTGATAGAATCGTGGGAGACAAGGAAGTTAGAGATTGTCCGGTGTTAATCGCTGAGAGAGTGTGGTTTTCGAATTTGATAGTCATAGAAATTGTTGATGAAGATCTAATCCTCGGTGATGATTGGCTCGATAGACACGGTGCGGTAATGAATTATCGAACGAAGATCATATCAATGTTAGCCAAAGACGGTACCGAACACCATTTTGCGGGGTACAAGAGGGGATGTCAGAAATTTTTGATTAGTGCCTTGAAGGTGACAAAACTTATTAGAAAGGGCTGTGTTGGGTATTGGTGTTATGCCATGAAAGTCGAGAATGGGAAAGTTGCACTTCCCTCGATTCCTGTTGTAAGTGATTTTTCGGATGTTTTCCCAGACGAATTACAGGGACTACCACCGGGGCGGGAAGTTGAATTTACAATTGATTTAGAGTCAGGAGCAACCCCAATTTCTAAGGCACCGTATCGTATGGCACCTTAAGAAATGCAAGAGTTGAAGAAACAACTGGGAGAATTGTTGGATAAAGGGTATATTAGACCCAGTGCCTCGCCATGGGGTGCACCGGTCTTGTTCGTAAGGAAGAAAGATGGTTCACTACGTTTGTGTATTGATTATCGGGAACTGAACAAAGTGACCATTAAGAATAAATACCCTTTACCGCGTATCGATGATTTGTTTGATCAATTGCAGGGAGCCGCGGTGTTCTCGAAAATTGATTTGAGGTCCGGTTACTATCAACTTCGCATTAAGGAATCCGATGTTCCTAAAACTGCTTTCCGTACGAGGTATGGACACTATGAGTTTGTGGTTATGCCTTTTGGGTTAACCAACGCACCGGCAATATTTATGCAATTGATGAATAAAATATTTATTGAGCATCTTGATAATTGTGTAGTCGTTTTTATCGACGATATTTTGGTCTACTCTCGAGATGAAGAGGATCACGCTCGGCATTTGCGATTGGTGTTGGAAATTTTGAGGACTCAGCACCTCTATGCAAAGTTTTCTAAGTGTGAATTCTGTCTGAAGGAAGTCATGTTTCTCGGACATGTGATTTCAGCGGAAGGGGTTCGGGTAGATCCCCAGAAAATTGAGGCAGTGTTAGATTGGGCTCCACCCAGGAACGTGAAGGAGGTTCGTAGCTTTTTGGGTCTGGACGGATACTACCGGAGGTTCGTCGAGGGGTTCTCCAAACTTGCTCGACCACTTACTCAATTACTCCGGAAGTCCGAAAGGTTCGAATGGAATGAAGAGAGACAACGGAGTTTCGAAGAGCTGAAAAGGCATCTGACTACCGCGCCGGTTTTAGCCCTACCTCAGGGAGTCGGTGGGTATTCGGTTTATTGTGACGCATCAGGACAAGGACTTGGGTACGTACTCTTACAGCATGATAATACGATTGCCTATGCTTCACGGCAACTTAAACTGTATGAGCTGAATTATCCTACCCATGATTTGGAATTAGCTGCTGTAGTGTTTGCACTGAAGATCTGGCGTCACTATTTGTACGGTTCTTCATGTCGAATTTATACCGACCACAAGAGCCTAAAGTATATTTTTAGCCAGAAAGAGCTGAATATGAGACAACGACGTTGGTTAGAGCTGATAAAGGATTATGATCTGGAAATCCTTTACCATCCAGAAAAGGCTAACGTTGTAGCTGATGCGTTGAGCCGGAATTCGATATCTCTCCAGATGCTTGAGGCCCTTACGCCTCAAGTTAAGATCAGACGGGAGTTAATTGAGCAGGGAGTCGAAGTACGGATCCAACGGGTTCAGGGTCAGATGTGTACTCTGGAGGCTATTCCGTCCTTGATCGACGACGTCGGGGAAAAACAGGAGAATGACCCAATGCTTGTCCAACTGAAGGCGGACGTGGAAAAAGGGAAAGCCCGTGGTTTTATGATCCACGAGGATGGCTTTTTGAAATTTCAAGGTAGGATTTGTGTTCCGAATGACTCAGAGCTGAGATAGAGAATACTCCGAGAAGCCCATGCTACACCTTACTCGATCCATCTTGGGACGAGTAAGATGTACAAGGATCTTAAAAGGAGTTTTTGGTGGAATAATATGAAGAGAGATGTCACCGAGTTTGTGTCAAAGGTGTTTGACATGTCAACAAGTCAAAATTGAGCATCAACGGCCGGCCGGGCTGTTGAAACCTCTCCCTATTCCCGAATGGAAATGGGAGGATATTACCATGGATTTCATCACCGGGATGCCGAGAACTAAGCCGGGGATGAATATGATTTGGGTTGTTGTTGACCGATTGACTAAGTCGGCACATTTTCTTGGCATTAAGGACACGTGGGGACCGGAGCGATTGTCCCGGATTTTGATATCGGAGATTGTGAGATTACACGGTACGCCAAAGTCTATTGTTTCCGATCGTGATGGCCGTTTCGTGTCGCATTTTTGGACGGCGGTCCATCAAGCCTTGGGCACCGAATTGAGGTTGAGTACTTCCTTCCACCCACAGTCTGACGGTCAGACTGAGCGGACGATCCAGACATTGGAAGATATGCTGAGGGCATGTGCCCTGGATTGGAGTACCGATTGGGAAATACGCCTACCTTTGATCGAGTTCACTTACAATAATAGCTGGCACGCATCGACCAAGATGGCACCTTTTGAGGCATTGTATGGTAGGCGGTGTAGATCTCCACTTTGTTGGGATGAAGCTTCAGATTTAGTCGGGACGGAACCCGATATGTTGATAGAAACCAAAGAGAAGATTTCCATCATCCGAGACCGACTGTTAACCGCTCAGAGTCGACAAAAATCCTATGCCGACAATCGTCGTCGGCCCTTGGAATTTGATGTGGGTGATCATGTCCTACTCAAGTATCACCGATTAGAGGAGTCTTCAGGTTCGGGAAAAGGGGCAAACTTAGTCCAAGATATATTGGACCATTTGAGATTCTCGACAGAATTGGGGAACTGGCCTATCGATTGGCTTTACCTCCAGCCCTTAGCCATGTTCACAGTGTGTTCCATGTTTCCCAACTGAGGAGGTATGTCCCTAACCCGAGTCATATCATTGATTACGAGGACATCGAGATCGCAGAGGATGTCACATTTGAAGAGAAGCCAGTGAAAGTACTAGAGCATCGAGTAAAACAACTCCGGCACAAAACCATACCGTTGGTTAAAGTTCAGTGGTCACGACACGTAGTTGAGGAAGCGACGTGGGAAACCGAGGAAAGCATGCGCACTAGGTACCCAGAGTTATTCATTTCTTAAGTTTCGGGACGAAACTTCATTTTAGAGCGGGAGGATGTAATACCCGTACTTTTTGTAAATCTTCTACTCTTGTGATTTGTAATTTTTACACTCATGTAAGTGTTTAGTAAGCTTATATTAATCTTGGAACTCTTGTCAATTGGATTTACCCCCTTTTCTTGTTCGGATCGTCGCTGTTTTCGGATCCTTGATGCAATTATACTACCTTCGTGTAATGGGTAGCGCACGCTACGCACACTTTGTAGCGCACGCTAATTTAGTGAGGGTAGCGCACGCTATCCGTTATAATTAGCGCACGCTACTAATGTATTGGAGGCGGACAGTCCAGTAGCTACTGAACTGGAAAAAGGGAATTCCTAGCGTACGCTAGGTGTGACTGGTAGTGTACGCTAGATTTTGGTGGTAGCGCACGCTACGTTACTAGAGTAACGTGCGCTAAAGAGAGCAGAGCTGGGTAGAGGAGGTTCTCGATCGGGCACGACTACCAGGTAGCGCACGCTATTAGAAATAATTAGCGCACGCTAATTGAAGTCACTAGCGCACGCTATGAGCAGGTGTTAGCGTACGCTAACAGAGCTGGCAGAGGCTACTAGATTGCCTGGTGAGTCCGATAGCGCGCGCTATTTTTCATGGCTAGCGCACGCTAGTCCCTATTTAGTATAAATAGGACATCTCCGTTCCCAAATCGTCATTTCTTCCTTCCTTCACCTCCTTGGACGATTTTAGGCGATTCCGGGCGATTTGTGAAGAGTTCTTCGAGCTGCAATTATCTAGCAACATCTTTGAGTTTCTAGTTCGGATTTATCAACGTTTAATCCTCTCCACCGCTCCAAATCAAGGTAAACTTCTCACAACCCTAGATTTTCGGGATTTGGGGATTTTCCATCCGATTTCTTCGATCCAGCTTGTTGTTGTGTTAGAATATATCGATTACGAGTTATCTACTTTGGATACATGTTTTCCTACGGATTTATTGGAATATTTCCGGAGTTCTTGAGTGTTTGGGATATTTGACTTGCGATTCACTATCCAAGAGAATTATTCCCGGAACACATGTATCGGGGTAGTAAATTCTGGTGATTCCAACTTATTTTCATACCGATGGGGTTTTGATAATTGAATTACGAACTTGTCTAGGTTCGGAGTTGTCGAATTTTTCAATCTTGGTACCTTGTCGTTCGTACCCTTTCCTCTCGATTCCAGGCAAGTGATTCTTGTGAAAGTTATGTTCTTAAATGTGAAAAATAATGCATGTGATTATGAGAGTTGCTCTCGTTCACTCCGAGAGGACCCGACGGGGTCTAGGAGGGCTCCGCTTATGTCGGTTCCGTGAACATTTGGGTTAGCCACTCCGAGATGATCCGACGGGGTCGAGGAGGGATTCGCGCATTGTCGAGTCCATGGTTAATCAAGAGATATCATCATTTCTAAATATGTTTGGATAATTGCATTTTCCGGAAAATCATTATCATAGATTTGAATTGGTGCATATGCTTTTATGTATAAGACTTGACATTTCACTTGTAATACTTGCCCTAACCCCTCTCGTTTGGGGAAAATTACTTTTGTGTTTTTCAGGTCCTAAGGAACCATACGAGCGAGCACTGGGACGATACGATGAGGACGGCGAGGCGTGATACTGTGGCTTGTTGTGTTCCATTTTGTTTGGTCGTTGTTCTCTTCGGTCCATTTTATCCTTGTAATAATAAATGGTACTCGAGTACTTTAGGAAAGTCCTTTTCCATTGTCGAACAACTTCTTGTATTTCTTCATGGTATTGTTTGTCCGTGGTTGAACTTCCTTGTTTGTATTGAATTTATTGATTCCCAAGTGGATTTTGTCAAATTTTGATACGTTGTGAGTGAGATGAGCCTAGTGGGTCCCAGGTCGGGATTTACGGTGCTGTGATATTCTCCGAATATCTCGGGGGGTGTTACATTCAAGACTTGGTCTCTTTATGATTTTGTTGATATCAGGGGATTGTTTGACACGATACGCTTCGAAAAATATTCCAAATGTTATTATTGTTCGGCAAAAGCTGTTCAAGGCATTGAGATACTCGTTGTTGATGTTATTGTCGATAGCCGGTTTGCGGTATCGATGTATCGATTGTTGTTGTTGGTATTGATATCGATTTAGACATTGTTGTGATCATTGTTATTGATGTAGGTGTTTTGCTATTGATGTTGTATTGGCCGATTGAAGGCATTGACGTGTTCGATATTCATCTCCGTCGTCAGTAACCGATTATAGATGTCGAGGCATCCGTTGTATTGTTGTTATCGATTGGCTATTCTAAGGTAATCGATGTATTAAATTTGGACTGTTGAAGACATTTCCCATCCGTTGTATCGTTGTTATCGATTGGCCATTCTAAGGTAATCGATGTATTGAATTGGGACTATCGAAGACATTTCCCATTCGTTGTATCGTTGTTATCGATTGGCCATTCTAAGGTAATCGATGTATTGAATTGGTACTGTCGAAGACATTTCACATCCGTTGTATCGTTGTTATCGATTGGCCATTCTAAGGTAATCAATGTATTGAATTGGGACTGTCGAAGACATTTCCCATCGGTTATATAGTGGTTATCAATTGGCCGTTCTAAGGTAATCGACGTATTGAATTGGGACTGTCGAGGATAGTTCCCATCCATTGAGTCGTTATTATCGATTGGTCGTTATAAGACAATCGATGTATTGAATTGGGACTGTCAAGGATAGTTCCCATTCGTTGAGTCGTTGTGATCGATTGGCCATTCCAAGGCTGTCGATGTATTTGAATTGGGACCGCCGAGGATGGTGCCCATCCGTGAGTCATTGTTGTCGTGTTGGCCGATTCAAGGCAGCACATTATTATTCTTATGAATTCGGTAATCTTGGGATCGTTGCCGTTTGTGATTAATTGTGTTTTGGAGGCTAGTCTCAGCTAGTGCTCGATAGGTAAGTTTGGGGCTTGAACCTTCGCGGTTGGTTCCCAACACCTACAGTTCAGTAGGTCACGGTCAATGGGTGATTTCATTATGGGTAAGTCTGGGGCTTAAACCTTCGCGGTTGGTTTCCCAGCACCTGCAATTAAGCAGGTCACGGTCATTGGATGATCTCATTGTGATACGGCTTCGTGTCGTGGCTTCGGCCCTCATTGTGATAGGGCTTCGTGCCCTGGCTTCGGCCCTTATTGTGATACGGCTTCGTGTCGTAGCTTTGGCCCTCATTGTGATATGGATTCATGCCGTGGCTTCGGCCCTCATTGTGATACGGCTTCGTGCCGTGGCTTCGGCCCTCATGTGATGATGCTTCGGCTGAGTGGCTTTTCAGGCCATTGTGATGATTGGCAGCTTCGGCTGAGTGGCTTTCAGTCCATTGTGATATTTTGGCAGCTTCGGTTGAGTGGCTTTCAGGCCATTGTGATGTTTTGGTTTTTCCGTTGGAGCCTTCGGGCATTGTGGTTCGTATCTATTTCAGCTTTGGTTTGGTTTACCTTCAGGTAATTCATTATTGTGTTCTATATTGATGATTTGCCGTTGGGCACTGGGCACTTGTGTTCTAACCTGTTGAGCAAATACTAATCGTATGCCGTGGGCATAGTGTTTCACGAATGCTTGGTTCTTACCTTGGTTTGTGAGCATCTCGTATTACCATTGTTATACCATTTATTCTGCCTTCGGATGCATATCATGTTGTACATGTATTTGATATTCATTATCTGGATGATTGACCCCGTGGGGGCGGAACATGTTTTCATGTTTTAGGTGCTTGTGAGGAGAGAGTTGAGATACAGGGGCATGATGATGGCAACGAGGCATTCGAGCGATACTAGTCCGAGTGTTTCGATGTTCATGTTGGTCGGACAGTTTGGAGTACTCCAGTTTCTTCAGTTTTTGTCATTTTTGTATTATCCGAGCGAGGCTCGTGGATGTTGTTGTATTTTTATTTTGGCCATGTAGGCCCATTCTTGTCGTTGAAATTCCATATCGAAATATTATGTCGGATATCATAGTAGGGACTGTGATTTCCCTTTTTGGTCAGTTTGTTGTGTTTTAGTCGTGTTCGCCTGGTGGATCTCCTGGTGTGGGGTTCACGACACTGTAATAACCTAATGGGATTTGGGGGCGTTACAATTAGAGACCAGTTATTTAGGTTAACGGATCTCTAATGTGTAAGAAATAAGAGCCCCATTGTTTATATTGATGGGTCTCTAATATGTAAAAACTAAGAGACCTGTTGTTTAACTTAACCGGTCTCTTCCTTTCTTCTTAAGATTAGGGCAAACTTAATGTAACACCTCCAAGTTATTCAGGGTATATTACACACTGTGAGCCCCTCTTTGGAACCCACAAGGCTATACATACGCGGAACCATGAATTTCGACTCATAAGATCTAAATATAATCTAGTTAAAGGCGATAAGAATGACACAAAGGTAATAATCAATTCGACAGAATACAATACATCGGGAATTAAAACTCAGGGAAACACAGGCCAAAACATCAAGAACATCTGAAGCACTACTTGAGTGTTCGTAACCATTCCATGTACAACAATACCGAATGGATAAAGGACAAAATACAGACAGAAAGAAGACACAACATCACTCTTGCCCATTATCTTCGTGCCAACCCGGTATATGCCTATCTACTCTCCTGGATCCTGAAATACATGAAAGGTACTTCCCCCAAAAGGGGTTAGCCATCGAATAGCTAGTACAAGTATATCGAATATAAAACACAATACTTCTCGACAATAATGTAAACATAATCCTCATTTCATCAAACTCAATACTAGTATTCCGGAATAACTAAATATCATAGAATTTCATTTCAATACATACGTGATTAACCATGGTACCGCACCAAAGGCAACGGAACCCTCCGAGGCCCCATCGGACCATCCCAGAGTGGTTAACCCAAAAATATTCGTGGAACCGCACCAAAGGTAATGGAACCCTCCGAGGACCCGCGGTCCGTCCCAAATTGAATATATACAATCTCACAATTTATATACCTCACTTTCAAAGTCGAGAACGTACAATCATAAACATATACTTGCCTTTTAGACGTTAGAACCGAAGTGAAAATGGTATTCAAGCTCAGGAGGTCCAAGAATGTACTTCCGGGCCTAAACAATTCGTAAGGAAATACGATAATCAATCATCAATGCTCCAATCATAAGAAGGGACTCCTGAAACCCCCCTACGATACATGTAACAACATAACGTCTAGAGGGTGGCCCACAACCAAACCCTCTCGATTTACCACAATATCCAAAATACACCAATAATCTTGTTTGAAAACATGTATCGGGAGTAGATAATACATACTCAACATAATCCCACCTTAACCATAAGCTAGATCGTAGAAATCACGAAGAAACCCCCCAAACCCATAAAACTAGGGTTCTTAGAAGATTACCTTGATTTGGAATGGTGAAGAAGATCAAACGTGGTATAATCCGAACTAATAGCTTGAATGGGATGATAAATGATGATATCCAGCCGGGATCTTCACGAATCGCCCGAAATCTCCGAAAATCGCCCAAAGAATAAAAGGGAATGATAAATTACGGAAAGGGGATCTGCTCCGTCCTATATATACAAAATCCTGCTTAGTGTGCGCTAATCATAAGCATAGCGTGCGCTAACGGGCCACCACGTATTCCAGTAGCTTCCGACATGAGTCGTTAGCATGCTCTACGTACAACATTAGCGTATACTAACTGCTTTAATGCAAAGACTCCGAACCCACTGCCCAACTCGTTAGCATACGCTACAGGTGATGCTAGCGCGCGCTACTCAACACCAATAGCGTGCATTACCTCACGCCTAGCGTACGCTAACTATTCATCCAGAGAACAGAAACCAACCTACTGCCACTGTCAAACCCGAGTAATTAGCATACGCTACTGGTGTACTAGAACGCGCTACTCAACACAAATAGCGTGCGTTAGCTCACGCCTAGCGTGCGCTAACTGCTTGTCCAGACAACAGAGCCCATCTACTGCCTGTGCCAGTCTCGAACCATTAGCGCGTGCTACTGGCGAAGCTAGCGCGTGCTACCAAACATAAATAGCGTGTGTTAGCTCACCGCCTAGCGTGACTGCTCCACTCAAAAATACCATTGTGAAGTCCGATCAATACGAACATGTTTCGAAAGATACGAAACTCTAAAATCAACAACATCTCAATAAGCACTTGCAAAGAGCGACCAAAGTAAAAGAACATCAAAGCCAAAAATTCATGAATAGTACGAGTATTACATTCTATCCCTCTAAAAGGAAGTTTCTTCCCGAAACTTAAGAAATAAAAAGTTCGGGGTAGCTCGATCGAATCTTCTCTTCTGTCTCCCAAGTCGCTTCCTCGACTCCATGTCTCGATCATTGCACCTTAACCAATGGAATGATTTTGTGCCGAAGTTGCTTCTCACGACGTTCAAGGATCTTCACCGGTCTCTATGGAAAGGTAACATCCTCGACTACATCAATCTCACTATAGTCGATAATTTGACTTGGATCCAGCACGTACTTTCTCAACTGAGAAACATGAAAAATGCTATGGACATGACTCAAAGCTGGAGGCAACGCCAAGCGATAAGCTAAATCTCCAACCCTGTCCAAAATCTCAAACGGTCCGATATACCTTTGACTAAGATTCCCCTTTTTCCCGAAGCGGAAAACTCCCTTTGTCGCCGACACCTTGAGTAGAACATGGTCTCCCACTTCGAATTCCAAAGGTCGACGACGAGTATCAGCATAAGATTTCTACCTACTTTGGGCAGTCAATAACCGATCTGGAATGATAGAAATCTTCTCCTTAGTTTCCATCAACATATCCGGTTCCGTCCCTACTAATTCTGAAGCTTCATCCCAACATAATGGCGATCTACACCACCTACCATAAAGTGCTTCAAATGGTGCCATTTTAATCGACACATGCCAACTATTATTGTAGGCAAATTCGACCAACCGCAAATGAAGTTCCCAATCACTACTCCAATCTAGGGCACAAGCCTGTAACATATCCTCTAACATCTGGATCTTCCGCTCAGTCTGACCGTCTGACTGAGGATGGAAAGACGTACTTAATCTCAACTCGGTGCCCAATGCCTGATGGACCGATTCCCAGAAGTGTGACACAAAACGACCATCCCGATCAGAAACAATAGTTTGAGGGGCACCATGCAATCTACAATCTCAGCTATAAAGGTTCGGGCTAATCTCTCCAGTCCCCAATTATCCTTAATACCAAGAAAATGCGCAGACTTGGTCAATCGATCAACGATTACTGAAATCATATTCATTCCGGCTCTAGTTCTCCGCATCTCATTGATAAAATTCATAGAGATATCTTCCCACTTCCACTAGGGAATGGAAAACGGCTTCAACAACCCTGCTGGTCGTTGATGCTCAATCTTGACTTGTTAACACGTCAAACATCGTAATACGAACTCTGTGATGTATTTCTTCATATTATTTGTTAGGATAAACAATCATGTATCTTGTTTTGATAATTGCCAACATACAACAATTGCCAACATATAGCAATTGCCAACATACAGCAATAGCCAACAGACAGCGCCAAGTATGAAAACTGTCTGGAATCTCCATACAACGCCTTCCACACAGCATTGGAGATAGCCTACAGTGTTGAAGTCTACATCTATAGTAATAAGATCATATTATGCTGGATACAACATACAGGCTGAAAGTGTTAGGAAATAAACACTTATCCAACAGGACTGAAGACCATTATAAAGGAATCTACTTTATTTACTAAAGTCAGAACGCTGTTTGAAAGAAATATTTAAATACTGATTGGATAAAGTATTTAAATACCAACCGACAAGGATCTTCAGACAAGGAGCAAAATCTGGATCTAGCATCTTGAAAGTCAATCGACCAATCAGAATGGATCTTCGCTCGCCAACCAGCCAACAGACATATTTATAACGGATCTATTCCAAAGTTATAAATAGTCCATGCAAGAGGACGTTGCAATAATATACACTCAGAAAACTCAAGAACTTGACTAAAAATGGAGAACTATTGACTCGTTCATAATCGCAGAAACTCTGAAGAGATTACTCAGTCAATCAAGCTTTCAATAACAAATATATTTCTTTGAACATATACCAATATCCGAGAGAAGAAATATACTCAGTGAACGTGAATGACATATCATCAGCCTAAGATCATCATGTTCAAGCTGCTCTTCGAACCATTGATTTCACCATTTTTACTTTGAGTAAAACTTAGCCCTGTGTGGACTAAGAAAATATATCCTGACCTATGTGGGACGAATAGGACGAAGCTTCAATATGTGTGACAAGAAGCAAGTCAAAGACGCTAACAACCAATTTGTGTGAACGATTGAAAGCTACAGTCTTGTATCAATCTGTGTGAACGATACAAGGATATGTTTAATTAAAGTCACGTAGTTGTGTACGTGGTGATTTTAATAAATATTTCACTCCTATGTGGAGGACCAGTGGACGTAGAGGGGTTTACCTCGAACCACTTTATATTGCGTGTCATTTACCTTCTGCTTTTATTGTTTTCATAAGCTGTGATTAAAATAAGTATACATTGCAAAACTCTGTATGCACTAAGCTACCAGGAGAAAACCTAGTTGCTGTATTCACAGCAACTCACGTAAACAAACTTCCGCTACGCACTCACATTCGAAAATCGTACATCTTTTTGTACTTACTTTTTCAAGCTGTATTCTGTATACTTAGTGGCCAACAAGTGGTATCGGAGAGGTTGATTCTAAAAAGAATAAGTCTTATTCTTAATCGAATCAGATCCAAAATCACACATTCTTTTTGAAAACAGTCTTTATCTTTCCTATTTTCTTACATGGATACCTCTATGATAAACAAGGTTTCTATGTTCCCGATTAACGGATTTTATGATTGGAGAATTAGGATGGAAGCACATCTTACAACCATGTATGAAGAGATGCTTTTTGTCATCCAAGATGGCCCCATAAAGATAATGAAGGTTAATCCCACCACGAGGATAGAGGGATAACCTCATACAGAGATGCTCGAGAAAGAGCATGAGCAATGGACGACCGATGAACGCAAGCGCGCGAACCTAGACAACATTACTAAGAATGTGCTATTTGTCACTCTCAACAAAGGCACATTCTCGAAGGTAAAAAGCTGTAAGACAACCAAAAAAATCTGGGATAAACTCAAGATGATTTATCAGGGAACTGAGCTCTCAAAAGAAAACAAAATTTCAAAACTCACTCAACAATTTGAATCGTTTGAAATGAAATCATCTGAAACTCTTGAGGAACTTGACCTCAGATTCACTGGCATTGTCGGTGAAATTGAAGCATTGGGTAAAATGTATACCCAAAAGGAGAAAAATTTGAAAATATTTACACCACTCCTTGCCCGATGGGACATAAAATACAGATGATTTTACTCAAAGTAAAAATGATATTGACAAGAGAGAGAAGGCCGAAGAGTCACAAGTCATTTAGACCACTCATTCTGAAGCTTTCACACAATACTATAGTAAGATGACTTGCATGCCACAGGTCAGAATATCTTTTCTTAGTCCACACAGGGCTAAATTTTACTCAAAGTAAAAATGGTGAAATCACTGGTTTGAACAACAACTTGAACACAATGATCTTAGGCTGATGATGTGCTGTTCATGTTGACTGAGTATATTTCTTCTATGGGATATTGATATATGCTCGAAGAAATATATTTGCTATTGAAAGCTTGATTGACTGAATAATCTCTTCAGAGTTTCTGTGATTATGAACGAGTCAATAGTTCTTCGTTTTTCACTCAAGTTTTTGAGTTTTCTGAGTGTATATTATTGCAATGTCCTCTTGCATGGACTATTTATAACTTTGGAATAGCTCCATTATAAATATATATTGGCTGGTTGGTGAGCAAAGATCCATTCTGATTGGTCGATTGACTTTCAATATGCTAGATCCGGATTTTGCTCCTTGTCTGAAGATCCTTGTCGGTTGGTGTTTAAATTTTTTATCCAATTAGTATTTAAATACTTCTTTCAAATGGCATTTTGACTTTAGTAAATAAAGTAGATTCCTTTACAACGGTCTTCAGTCCTATTGGATAAGTGTTTATTTCCCAACACTTTCAGCCTGTATGCTGTATCCAGCATAATATGATGTTATTACTGTAGCTGTAGACTTTAATGCTGCAGGCTATCTCCAATGCTGTATGGAAGGCACTGTGTGGAGATTCCAGACAGTTTCCATACATGGCAGTATTTTGAATCCTTTCGATTTATTGAGACAACTTGTTGTATGATGGATAGACTTGCTGTCTGTTAGCTATTGATGTATGTTGGCAATTGCTGTATGTTGGCAATTATCAAAACAAGTTACATGATTGTTTATTCCAATAATTTTCCCCCTTTTGATAATGCCAACACCTCTTAAAGATAACATCTTGTTCTAGAGAGGCTGACTTCTTGATCTTCTATCGAAAGATCTGGTCTTCAGCACTTAGTCTAAAAAGTATGAATTGCTCGCAGGCAAGTTCTAGGAATTCATAAATGTCTACAGGGATGTGTATTACAACTTAAACTTATTATTGTCGCGCAAGCACAATCTTACAGTGTAATCTATGTTGAATACAACTTAACCTATGAACCGTTCGCAGACAAGTTCTTACAGCTTAATACTTAACAAGTTTTATACTTGTTGTTTACAGCAAATAAATTGAATTCGTAATCAAACAGTAAAATAATTTGTTGAAGGCAAGTATTTAATCGTCGAGATGAGTAAGCCGATCACCTTTCTAGTGCCTTGATTTTATCAAAATTTGCATAGGGAGCAATCATTTTTCCAGCATCCTTGCAAATTCATCTGCAGCCTCCGCCAGTGTCTTGCACTTATTGAAGATGGCGGACTCCCTGATGAGCTTAACAAAGTATCTCATCAGTTCGTTCTTCCTCCATTTCTTCATTTCATCAGTTGTAGGCTGACGGTTGGCAGGCAAACGAATCTCTGATGGTCGTTGGACATTGTTCTTCCAGGGTATGTTGGGATCTTGGAACTCTGGGCGAGAACCAGTTACCCTATATCTTTGTGCAGGTGAGGCCAAGCGGCCTATTGCAGCAACAACGTTGTCCTCCAATGCAGCGTCAAACTCGTTCTCTCTCTCAAGCCTACATTGCCTTCGAGCCTCTCTCGCTTTTTCCCCTCTTTTAGCATCATCAAGATAAGTGACCTTAGAATCAATGCTCTCCAGGAGCTTCATCGTGTTGTCCTGCTTGGTCTCTATACTCGATATTTTGTCAATTAGAGAACTGAGCACCAGAGACATGTCATCGATCTTTTTATCATGTCCTGTGAGTCTGGAGCCAGTTTCCTGTAGGGCGGCGATAGTCTTAGATTCAGATATCCTGAGATTTTCCTGCTCTTGCTTGACAATATGTTCCTAGCATTGTTGAAGTTGAGCGAGTGCTTGCCATAATGCACTAGGCACTATGCGAAACGCCTCTTCAACTTTTGAAAATTCTCTCCTCAGGCCAGTCATCTCATCAATTGTAGTTTCTCTCATCCAATCAAGCTCTTTGCCAACATCATATAGTGCCTTAACGGCATCCTGCATGAACACTGATTGGCGGACGATGGCTTGAAGTTGCTCTATCCGGGCCTCTGTACGCGGAGATCCAGGGTGCGCTATTCTTTCTTCTTTTGCTCTATTTAGTTGATGCATGACCAAATGAGGGTGTGGTCTCTCGTCGGGAAGGAATCCATGATCGGACTTTGAGCGGACAGAGATAGGTGATGTGGGGGCATCAGGCGCGGGCTCGGCAGATGGTTGGGCATCGTCAGTCTTGGAGACAGGGGGACTGATTCCTCTTGTTCCTGTTGGGTTTATGTAGTCATGCATACAGAAGGGACTGATTCCTCATGCTGACTCTCAACTTACGCCTGCTCCGGTAGAGGGACTGATTCCTCTTGTGAGATGGCGCAGGCTTATTCTTCTTGAGCTTCCTGTTCTGAAGCTTCATGCTATACGGGAGGGACTGATTCCTCCTGTATGTTGTCCTTCGCAGCTTCCTGTTGTTGTTGGGGAGGGGACTGATGTCTGCTGTTTGAGGTCTCCTGGCCCTGTAGGTCTTGCATTCTGTATAGTTCCTGTTCGTGAGCTTCCTCTCGACTCATTCTCAGACCTGCCTGTAGGCCGTCTTCATCATCGTCTGAGTCGGGATCAGATGCAGGGCTATTGGGCACTGTGTCTTCGGACTTGGATTTCCCCTTCAATCGGGCCTATGCTTTTGCCTGATAGTAATTTGATATGAGCTCTTGGCAAAAGTTATTTTCCCATTGAATCAATATTAGGATGTCTTGAGTGTACGTGACTTCCAGAGCAAAGGCTTCTTCTTCTCTCCACTCCTCCCAATTGTACATGATGTCATAAGGTGCAACCCTGTAAGATTTCCATTGTAAAAACTGTTAAAATGCTTGCTCAATCTGCACTTGAAGAAGGGTTTCATTAATGATAGCAGTGGGGGAGGGGCTCCTAACAGTATGTGGGTCTACTGTAGGAATAAGATCCGTGACAGGTGTGGGAGCCTATTTTGGAGAGGGATCTCGAACAGGGGTTGGTACCCTGATAGGAGAGGAATCCTGTATGGGTGTGGGTTCCCTTACAGGAGAGGCGGCAGTCGGCTCCGAGTGGGCAGCCGATTCGCCTGTTCCTTCTATTTTGGCAAATAATTGCTCATCCGTCATAGCCGCTAATGGCTCGGGATATGCAGCACGTGCAGCAATTACTTCTTCTATAGGGGTTGTGCCCTCAGGTTGTGGTACAGAGGGTTGCGCCGATGTAGGGATGTCTACAGAGATCGTTGTAACTTCCATAGTCTTAGCTTTTGACGCTCTCCTCAGCTATTTCGGCTTCTCGACAGCAAGATGTGATTTGCTGTGAGATGTTCTCTTTCTATTGTTCTTTGATTTCTCCTCACTGACAAACTTGATAGTGACGTCCCTTGGATCATCAGAAATTGGCAGATATCGGGCAAAGGGTCTCGTTGTAATGAGTCCATCTCTGTTGTATGCAGAGGGCTTGCTTCCGCCTATGTCCTTGTCGTGGCCAATCTTCTTGGCTCCTTTTGATTGCGGCACATCACACTTGGTGAGAATATTGTGGAGGATGAGGCCGAAGGACTTCTTCTGAGTGACAGGCTTGGACGCCTCTGCCTGTAGCCTCTTCAGGACGATCTAGCACCAGTTTACTCTTTCACCAGACATGATGGCGACCATCATCCTGAAACGCAGGTTAGTGCACATCTCGAATGCGCCGGTCCTGTTCTCAACAACACGACAACAAAAATCGTGTAAGTACACAAATGGTAAGCAAAATATCTTCTTATGGCAAGATGCATGGACGTTCTTGTCCGAAGCATCGCCAGTGAACAATCCCCAATATGTAGTGAGGATTTCTTGGGACCCAAAGGTCCCATGTTCTTCCATGGTCAGGCCATCAGACGGCAGCCTGTAAATATTCTACAGAAGTTCCCGGTCAACACAGATATAAACTCCGCGGATGGTAGCAGATATATCGGAAACATCTCCTCCTCTTTTCAGAGAGAAGAATCTGACAGAAGCGTTGAGATAGAATTCCTCGACTATGTGCTCATCATAGAGCTCAGGGTGGTGGCTTCCAAGGCAGTAGTGGCCTTATTGTCGGATTATGGAAATAATGAGTTCCATCGCTTCAACATCATCGATTTCAACGCGAACTCATTCAAGCACGACGGATCTGGCGAAGATTCGCTCTTCGATGATGGAGTCTTTCTTCTTGAGTGACAAAGAAGATGTCTGTGAAGATGCCATTTGTTTTCTGAAGAAAAAGTGAGTGAAGTGACAAAGAAAAAGCAGTAAAATGCAGTAAGCGATATAGGCTTTTTGCTCAAAAACTCGTTTAATATGCAGAAAGCGTAATGAGTCGAGGGGAACGAGAAACAGTCCTTTTATAGTGTGCAGGGAATATTAGGGTTACAAAACAGTGAACGGTCAGATTTAAGGGATGGGAACTGTATTTGAAAAGAGCGAACAGGATGAACTGAGATTAACAAGTATATCTTATCCATCCGTTTTTGAAATGATAACCGGTCCCACTTCTGACAATTTGACTTCCCTTATTGCACTAAATGGCGATTTGAATTAATTAAAATTGCGGCGTTTGAGATAATAAAGTCCAGATGTCATGTTAAGAATTAAATGATAACACGTTTGAATTTTGAAACAGGGCACATTGACTAAAATGATTTTAGTACAAATAGAATAATAATAAAATATTAACTGATGTCCCATAGTGTATATATTGTATCCGCGAATAATACAGCGTTCCCCCTTAAAAGGTACACATGGGATTCAATTCTTACAATAATGTTTGGATTAATATTGTATTCATGGGCCGTACTGTATTCCCCCTTAATTAATGCACATGTCAGCTGTAGGAAGATTTCATGTCTTCCTAGTCCTACTGGATTAATTAACGGTGGATACTGTATTCTTGGATCTTACAGCATTCCCCCTCAATTGATGAGTAAAAGCATAAAAACTTACAGGGAGTCAGGCTGTTGCATTTCCAATTCTTGTCGAAGCATACGGAATCTGGTGGTGCTGAGAGGTTTGGTAAAGATGTCAGCTAACTGACTGTCTGTATGAAATTTATCGATCTGAACATCCTTATTCTCAACACGATTCTGGATGAAATGATGCTTCATATCAACATGCTTAGTTCGCGAGTGAAATACAGGATTGTGCGTTATTGCAATTGCACTCGTGATATCACACATGATCGGTGTTTCCTGGACAATGATTCCATAATCATATAGCTGTTGTTGCATCCAGAGAATCTGCATACAGCAACTACCGGCAGCATAATATTCTGATTCAGTTGTTGAAAGCGAGTTTGCCAATTGTTTCTTACTGAACCAGGACACAAGTCTAGGTCCAAGAAAGTGACAAGCACTGCTTGTACTCTTCCTATCTAGCTTGTAGCATCCGAGATCCAAGTCATTGTAGCCAACCAAATCGAATTCGCCTTCCTTAGAATACCACAGTCCTGCATCGTCTGTTCCTTTAATGTACTTAAGGATTCATTTAGCCATTGTGAAGTGTGATTCTTTAGGTGCTACTTGATACCGAGAACACACTCCTACAGCAAATTGGATATCGGGTCTGCTAGCTGTTAGGTACAGGAGTGAGCCTATAAGCTTCCTATAGAGTGATTGGTCAACCGACTTTCCAGCTTCATCAACACTAATTTGCACGGAAGTGCTCATGGGAATTGATGAGGATTTGGAGTTATTCATCCCAAAATTTTTGAGTAACTCCTTGCTGTACTTTTCCTGGTTGATGAAGATTCCTGTAGGCAACTGCTTTACCTGCAATCCTAGGAAATAACTAAGTTCCCCCATCATACTCATTTCAAATTTACTTTGCATGAGATGAGAGAACCTTTGACACAAATCAAGGTTAGTGGAACTAAATATAATATCATCTACGTATATTTGAACCATCAATAGGTCATCACCTTCCTGTATCTTAAATAGAGTCTTGTCTGCAGCACCTTTCTCGAATCCATTATTGGTTAGGTACAGGGACAGGGTTTCATACCACACTCTAGGTGCTTGCTTAAGTCCATACATCGCTTTCCGTAGCCTATATACAAGGCCTCCGCCTTCTGTGTTGACAAACCCTGGTGGTTGTTCAACATAGACTTTTTCGCCGAGGTCTCCATTCAGGAATGCGCTTTAACGTCCATTTGATATACAATAAAGCTTTTATGGGTGGAAAATGCTAAAAATATCCTGATGGCTTCTAGTCTGGCTACAGGGTCAAATGTTTCATCGTAGTTTATGCCTTCTTCCTGTCTGTAGCCTTGTGGTACTAGATGGTATTTGTTCCTAATAACAAGTCAGTTCTCATCCTTCTTATTTATAAATACCCATTTGGTTCCAATTACGGTTTGATGCTCAGGTCTGGGTACTAGATACCATACATTGTTTCTTTCGAAGCCATTAAGATCTTCTTCCATAGAAGTGATCCAGTGAGAATTTTTCAGAGCTTCTTTAGTAGAAACAGGTTCGGAATGAGCTAAGAATACAACAAGTGTGCACATGGCAAGTCTTCTAAGTTCTGCTTGAGATTTCCATACAGGGAAGGGAGATTTCTCAGATTCGGGTTCTTCTTGCGCACACAGTACAGTTCCTTATGTATTCTGTATTCTTATATGGGTAGATACTCTGGCATCTCTGTCTCCTATGATTAACTCATGTGGGTGATCTCTCAACCATCTTCTGTCGGGTTCTAGTTTGGCGTCCTGTACTGTATCTTGCTGTGTTGTAGCTTTAGCTTCAGCTTGTACAACATTAGCTTCAACTACCTCTGTTATTACAACTGTGGATCTCTAAGTATACGACAAGCTCTATTGGAGTTAGAGAGTCATTAATGGAGAGTTGTTGGATATTCTGAGTCAGATCTTCTACTCCTGTATGATCAGGGTGAGGTTCGTCGAACACTACATGTACAGATTCCTCGATTGTTAGTTTCCTTGTGTTAAAGATCCTGAAAGCTTTACTGGCAGAGGAATATCCTACAAATATCCCTTCTTACGACTTTTCGTCGAATGTTCTAAGTTGGTCTTTCCCGTTGTTCAGAACATAACACCTACATCCAAATATGTGAAAGTACGAAACCAATGGAGTTTTGTTGTTCCATACCTCGTATGCTGTTTTGTTGTGATGCTTGTTGATGATACAGTGGTTTTGTGTATAGCACGCTGTATTTGTTGCTACACCCCATAAACGTTGTGGCAACTTGCTTGCCACAGCGATCATGGTTCTTGTTGCTTCTTTGGCCGTCCTGTTCTTTCACTCGACAACACTATTTTATTGAGGTGTTCGGGCAGCTGAGTATTCGTGCTGTATTCCATTGTCCGAACAGTATTGCTCTATAAAGCGGTTAGTGAATTCAGTACCTCTGTCAGAACGAATGGACACGATACTCAACCCTTTCTCATTCTGAAGCTTTCTCAGGTGCTTGGGCAGTTTTGATGGGGTTTCCTTCTTCTTTGTGCTTTCTCAGCAAAATATCACCAGTTTTGATGTGGTTTTTCTGACCTGTGACAGTAGCATATCTCAATGACATTTCTACTTTTGACCTCTTCTCCGACCTAAAAGCTTTCGAGTATGATATTGACAGGAGAAAGAAGGCCGAAGAGTCACCTGCTAGGACTACTGCACTAGCCGCTGTATCTAACAGGAGACATAGCATGCCCAGCACATCCAAATATACCTATAAGAATGCTAACAGTGACGATGACATCCTGTCACAAGATGAAATGGCCCTATTCATGCACAAATTCAAGAAATTCATCAAACAGTTTGGAAACTGCATACAAGCCTAAGCCTTTTCACAAGGTAAGTTCTGAATCTTCTCCATCTGGTGATTCTAATCTATGCTACAACTGCAGGAAACTAGGGCATTATGCAAATAAGTGTCCGCATCCTAAAGTCCAAAAGTTGCCGGAAGCCGAGCAACAGGAAAAAGACGAAAGGAGACGTGCTTGGAAGAACAAGATCAAGGCCCTGATCGGCGAATAAGAAGCCTCGCCCACTCAAACCAAGACCGAGGAATGTCTTCAGGCAGTTACTGACAGTGACTCGTCCGATTATGAGCTCAAAGATAAAGCATACATGTGCTTTATGGCCAAAGATATAGAGGACGATGAAGATAGCGATGATGAAGTAAGCTCAACATCCAACATTACTATTAATGCATCCCATACTTTCGAAAATATGATGAATGAATTTAAAAAAATTCAAAAGGCCCATGAGACATTAGAACGAGAAAACATACAGCTCGAAATTTCTAACATAGAGCTGAAAGATGAAAATGACTTGTTGAGAAATAATTATGAAAATATGTCCATAGATTGCGAAAACAACAAGATCACATTGGAAAAACTAATGGAGAGTAATCATCAACTTGCCCATGATCTAAATGAGACTAAGTCTCATAATGAGAGCAAGATAAATGATTTTGCTCTACTCGAAGCCAAAGTAAAAACCCTCGAGAAACGAGAAGGAGAACTAGAGACCATTTTAAAATCTTTCGAGAAATCATCTAAAATGATGGAAGAAATTCTAAGCACCGGGGAACATGCTCACGATAAAAGTAGCTTAGGATACAACTCATTCTCCAATAAAGGGAAAACTAGTACAATTTTTGTCAGGGGTGTGGAACCCATTCCTGTAACTGAAGAGACCCCGAGTCCCACCAAAGTTACAGCTGACCCGCGTACAGCAAAGGCTGTCATTCCACCACCAAAGTCATATCACAGACAGCGGAATCCTCAGCCTCAAAGACCTGTAAGGCGTAATCAACAGCATGATCCCCGAGCATATCAGAAGCGCCAACAGCCATTCAGAAAGAAGGTTGTATCTAAATATCAACGGCATGCACAACAGTACTTCTAACAGTGCAGTGCGCCTAGATATTGGATACATGAGCCTTGTTATCCATCTAGAAAATAGGTCGCCATGCAATATCAGCAACAGATTTGGAAATCCAACTGGAGACCCAAGAGGCAAGCTGTAAGGCCAAAGAAAATGGCTTCACCTCCAAGACGGCATTCGTACTGGATTAATAATAATAACCCTCATTTGTACATGCATAATAATTACCAAGGTTACAGCAACTACGTTCCTGCCCCATGTAGACATCGCAAGAACGGACCAAAAGTAACCTACAACAAGCCAATTGTTGTCAGGCAAATATGGCTACCTAAAGGCACTAACATCTATGGACCCAACATACAAAGGGGACCTAAATCTACTTAATTTCCTACTTACAGGACATCAAAGAGAAGGACATCTGGTACTTCGACATCGGATGTTCTCGGCACATGACAGGAGATAGAAGCAAGTTGTCAGATTATGTAGAAGGCTGCGGTCCAAAAGTGCGCTTCGGTGATAAGTCCAAAGGAAGAACAAGAGGGAAGGGAACCCTGCTTGTAGGAAAATTCAAAGTCACCGATGTAGCTTATGTTGAAGGCTTACAGTATAATCTACTTAGTATTAGCCAGTTCTATGACAAACAGTTCTCGGTGAAATTCTATATAGATCACTGTAGATTCAAGAACATTCTGACCAAAGACGTTGTCCTCACAGGAAGCAGATCAGGTAATATGTATATTGCTGATTGGATGCCTACAAGCTCCACAATTCCATGTTTTGTTGCCAAAGGCACTACAGATCAAAGCTGGCTATGGCATAAGAGGATGTCGCACGTCAACTTCAAGACGATCAACAAGCTCGCCAGATAGGGAATGGTTAGAGGTTTTCCCAATGTGTCATTCCAAAAGACAGCATCTGCGGACCCTATCACAAAGGCAAACAAGTCAAGACCACCCTGAAAAGTAAATCATACCTGTCCACTCACAGAGTTCTGGAAATGCTACATATGGATCCCTACGATCCTGTAGACCCGGTAAGTTTGGGAGGTAAGAAATACTGTCTCGTTATTGTTGAAGACTATTCCAGGTATGCTTGGACTATCTTTCTGAGCAAGAAGAAGGAAACCACATCACAACTGCCCAAGCACCTGAGAAAGCTTCAGAATGAGAAAGGGTTGAGTATCGTGTCCATTCGCTCCGACAGAGGTACTGAATTCACTAAACGCTTTATAGAGAAATACTGTTCGGACAATAGAATACAACACGAATACTCAGCTGCCCGAACACCTCAATAAAATAGTGTTGTCGAGCAAAAGAACAGGACGCTCAAAGAAGCAACAAGAACCATGATCGCCGCAAGCAAGTTGCCACAGCATTTCTGGGGTGAAGCAACAAATACAATGTGCTATACACAAAACCACTGTATCATCAACAAGCATCACAACAAAACAGCATACGAGGTATGGAACAACAAAACTCCATTGGTTTCTTACTTTCACATATTTGGATGCAGGTGTTATGTTCTAAACAATGGGAAAGACCAACTTAGAACCTTCGACGAAAAGTCGGAAGAAGGGATATTTGTGTTAGAAGTATGCCCTCGAATGCCACTCAGAGGATGTTGAGTGAGGGCATTGTACTTGTAATTATGTAAATCATTTATATAAGGCAATGGTTGTTTCTTTATTTACTGGTAGCATCTGGCATTCCTAACTCGTAAATATACATATAGAAACTAGTCCGTGTATTTGAGAGCAAAATGTTCCACTCCTTACTGGATAAGGGGGACGGCACCGGAAAGGTTTATAACTCAAATACTTAATCGTTCGCAAGTCAATGAAACTTGACTGGGCATTAAGTTTATGTGAAGACTTGTATGACGTGTTCTTTGACATGGAGAGTGCCTGTCGAACACTAATGGTTAGTTGGAGCACACGTTATAGGTATGCTAATTGGATTAGTATACTCGAACCGACTCACCCTCGATTCGTTGCACGGATTTCATTCCAGGACAGTCAATGACGGAATCGAAAGGTTGTGATAGGTATTCGTGAACCTTCTACTTGAGGATTTAGTAGGGATGTGCTTGTGACGTGAAGATTTTCATTAAAGTAGTTCGACCCTGTAAACCGGGAGGCGTGGGTCAACCTCGACGTGCATCTTGATGGGCAAGTAGCAGGTCCTACTGAATACCAAGATAGAATTCTTTCTCCCGTTAGTGAGCGGGTTATATGTCCTATGCGGTTATTGGCAGATGAGATCAAAAGTGTTTGGCCAAAGCATTGGAGCTAGTTGTATTAGATACACGATAGCTCGATGATCTTGATTTGCATTAACGCATGCATAGTGTCAAGTACAGATAGGGTTTGACTGACCGTGACCCTATAACTTGATCGGGACATTTGAAAGAAGGGTTTATACATATACTGGTATTCACGACAGAATGGTTCTTGAATGATCCCAATAATTCGTTCTCAGTTGGGGTACAGTGTAGGCCGCCGGGATGGCTAGGTGGTGCTACTACTCTTTGGTTACTCCCATTGCTGACTGAGACGGACCTACCGAGTCGCGCAATAGGATTGACGACGGAATGAATCGAGCTTATTCTCTAATTATGAATATTAGATATTGGACATCTAATTAATTGGGACATTGGATGTCTAAATTGATTTATTGGATAAATTAATTTATGGCCTAATGAATTAAATAAATTACTGGGTGATTAATTTAATTCATGAACATAATTATTTCTTGGAGAAATTAATTATGTTATTATGTATTTGATATAATTAATTAATTGATATAAACATATCAGAACGGAATCGGAGTTTATCTGTTTGGACTCGCGGGAGTCCGAAACAGACCGAACTCCACCTACCCTTCTAGATGGCCGACCCCCTTTGTCTTCCACATAATGTGGTGGAAGACTTCTTGATTTGATATCATGAAGTGTTTTGTCTCAGGGGACATGGAATCTCCCTTTTATATTAAAAAGGTGATTTCATGTGATTGAATGAAGAATAAAAGGAAGACTCATCTCACTCCTTAAATGGTATTCCATACGTAAGGTTGAGGAAGAGAGAGAGCAGGAGAGTTTTCTTTGTCTTCAAAGTATTCTTCATCTTCATTATATTTTCTTTGAAAAATATTGTGAGGAATAATTGAGAGAAATAAATTATACACTTAGAGTGTTATAATCAAAAGCTTCTTCATCAAGCTCTAGCTGTATCCTTAGAGGATAGCAAGGTGATAGTCATCCCGTTCGTTTCTCCGGCGCGTGGCAAGTAGAGATGCGGTATTTTCGGCGTTGGATCATCTAAGGGCTTGGAGCACTTTGGATCGTAGCTTGGGGAATAGCTCAAGAGAAGAACACCATATAATCAACGGACTACGAGGGTATGATTTCGGATCTTCCTTTGTTTATTTTATATTCGTATATGCGTAGCTCTATAGATCCTCATAGGAATTCAGATCGAATTAATTTTTGTTTTACCGCTTCCGCTGGGCCTTCGTTTTAGGCACCGAATCTCAACAATTTGTAGGATATTCCTCTGTAAGCAAAGCTTTCAGGATCTTTAACAAAAGGAAGCTAACAGTCGAGGAATTTGTACATGTAGTGTTCGAAGAACCTCACCCTGATCATACAGGAGTAGAAGATCTGTCCAACAACTCAGAATATCCAACAGCTCTCCATTAATGACTCTACAACTCCAATAGAGCTTGTCGTAGACTTAGAGATCCACGCCGCAGTTGTAAGAACAGTGGTAGTTGAAGCTGATGCTGTACAAGCTGAAGCTAAAGCTACAACACTACAAGATACAGTACGGGACGCCAAACTAGAACCCGACAGAAGATGGTTGAGAGATCACCCACATGAGTTAATCATAGGAGACATAGATGCCGGAGTATCTACCCGTAGGAGAATACAGAATACACAAGGAATTGTACTGTGTGTGCAAGAAGAACCCAAATCTGAGATATGAAAATCTCAAGCAGAACTTAGAAGACTTGCCATGTGCAGACTTGATGTATTCTTAGCTCAGTCTGAACCTTTCTATCAAAGAAGCTCTGAACAATTCTCACTGGATCACTTCTATGGAAGAAGAGCTTAATTGTTCCGAAAGAAACAATGTATGGTATCTAGTACCCAGACCTGAGCATCAAGCCGTAATTGGAACCAAATGGGTATTTAGAAATAAGAAGGATGATAACGGACTTGTTATTAGGAACAAATCCCATGTAGTCTCACAAAACTACAGACAGGAAGAAGGCATAGACTACGATGAAACATTTGACCCTGTAGCCAGACTAGAATCCATCAGGATATTTTTAGCATTTGCTGCCCATAAGAGCTTTATTGTATATCAAATGGACATTAAGAGCGCATTCCTGAATGGAGACCTCGCCGAAAAAGTCTATGTTGAACAACCACCAGGGTTTGTCAACACAGAAGGCGGAGACCTTGTATATAGGCTACGGAAAGCACTGTATGGACTTAAGCAAGCACCTAGAGTGTGGTATGAAACCCTATCCCTTTACCTAACCAATAATGGATTCGAGAAAGGTGCTATGGACAAGACTCTATTTAAGATACAGGAAGGTGACGACCTATTGATGGTTCAAATATACATAGATGATATTATATTTGGTTCCACTAACCTTGCTTTGTGTCAAAGGTTCTATCATCTCATGCAAAGTAAATTTGAAATGAGTATGATGGGGGAACTTAGTTATTTCCTAGGATTGCAGGTAAAGCAGTTGCCGACAGGAATCTTCATCAACCAGGAAAAGTACAGCAAGGAGCTACTCAACAAGTTTGGGATGAATAACTCCAATCCTCGTCAACCCACATGAGCACTTCCGTGCAAATTAGTGCTGATGAAGCTGGAAAGCCGGTTGACCAATCACTTTACAGGAAGCTTATAGGCTCACTCCTATACCTAACAACTAGCAGACCCAATATCCAGTTTGTTGTAGGAGTTGTGCTCGGTATCAAGTAGCACCAAAAGAATCACACTTCACAACAGCTAAATGAATCCTTAAGTATGTTAAAGGAACAGACGATGCAGGACTGTGGTATCCTAATGAAGGCAGATTCAATTTGGTTGGCTACAGCGAGTTGGATCTCGGAGGCTGCAAGCTAGATAGGAAGAGTACAAGCGGTACTTGTCACTTTCTTGGACCTAGACTTGTGTCCTGTTTCAGTAAGAAACAATTGGCAGACTCGCTTTCAACAGCTGAATCGGAATATTATGCTTCCAGTAGTTGCTATATGCAGATTCTCTGGATGCAACAACAGCTATATGATTATGGAATCATTGCCCAAGAAACACCGATCATGTGCGATAGCACGAGTGCAATTACAATAACGCACAATCCTATATTGCACTCGCGAACTGAGCATGTTGATATGAAGCATCATTTCATCCAGAATCATGTTGAGAATAAGGATGTTCGGATCGAGAAAGTTCATACAGACATTCAGTTAGCCGACATCTTTACCAAACCTCTCAGCACCACCAGATTCTGTATGCTTCGACAAGAATTGGAAATGCTACAGCCTGACTCCATATAAGGTTTTATGCTTTTACTCATCAATTGAAGGGGAATGCTGTAAGACCCAAGAATACAGTATTCACCGTTAATTAACTGTAAACTCAGACACTCAGACAGCGCTGTAGGACTAGGAAGACATGAAATCTTCCTATAGCTGACATGTGCATTAATTAAGGGGGAATATAGTACGGCCCATGAATACAATATTAATCCAAACATTATTGTAAGAATTGAATCCCGTATGTACCTTTTAAGGGGAACGCTGTATTATTTGCGTATACAGTATATATACTATGGGACATCAATTAATATTTTATTATTATTATATTTGCACTAAAATCATTTTAGTCCACGTGCCCTGTTTCAAAATTCAAACATGTTATCATTTAATGCTTAACATGACATCTTGACTTTATTATCTCAAATGCCGCAATTTTAATTAATTAAATTCGCCATTTTGTGCAATAAGGGAAGTCGAATTGTCAGAAGTGGGACCGATTATCATTTCAAAAATGGATGGATAAGATATACTTGTTAATCTCAGTTCATCCTGTTCGTTCTTTTCAAATACGGTTCCCATCCCTTAAATATGACCGTTCACTATTTTGTAACCCTAATCTTCCTTGCACACTTTAAAAGGACTGTTTCTCGCTCCCTTCGACTCTTTATGCTTTCTGCATATTAAACGAGTTTTTGAGCAAAAAGCCTATATCGCTTATTGTATTTTACTGCTTTTTCTTTGTTGCTTCACTCACTTTTTCTTCAGAAATCAAATGGCATCTTCACAGACATCTTCTCTGTCACTCAAGAAGAAAGACTCCATCATCAAAGAGCGAATCTTCGCCAGATCCATCGTGCTTGAATGAGTTCGCATTGAAATCGATGATGTTGAAGCGATGGAACTCATTGTTTCCAGAATCCGACAACAAGGCCTCTACCGCCTTGGAAGCCACCACCCTGAGCTCTATGATGAGCACATAGTCGAGGAATTCTATCTCAACGCTTCTGTCAGATTCTTCTCTCTGAAAAGAGGAGGAGATCTTTCCAATATATCTGCTATCGTCCGTGGAGTTCAGATCTGTGTTAACCGGAACTTCTGCAGAATATTTACAGGCTACCGTCTGATGGCCTGACCATGGAAGAACTTGAGACATTTGGGTCCCAAGAAATCCTCAATGCATATTAGGGATTGTTCACTGGCGATGCTTCGGACAAGAACGTCCATGCATCTTTCCATAAGAAGATATTATGCTTACCATTTGTGTACTTACACGATTTTTGTTGTCGTGTTGTTGAGAACAGGACCGGCGCATTCGAGATGTGCACTAACCTGCGTTTCAGGATGATGGTCGCCATCATGTCTGGTGAAAGAGTAAACTGGTGCCAGATCGTCATGAAGAGGCTACAGGAAGAGGCGTCCAAGCCTGCCACTCAGAATAAGTCCTTCGGCCTCATCCTCCACAATATTCTCACCAAGTGTGATGTGCCGCAATCAAAAGGAGCCAAGAAGATTGGCCACGACAAGTACATAGGCGAAAGCAAGCCCTCCGCGTACAACAGAGACAGACTCATTGCAACGAGACCCTTTGCCCGATATCTGCCAATTTCTGATGATCCAGGGGACGTCACTATCAAGTCTGCCAGTGAGGAGAAATCAAAGAAGAAGAGAAAGAGAACATCTCACAGCAAATCACCTCTTGCTGTCGAGAAGCCGAAGAAGAAGATGAGGAGAGCTTCAAAAGCTAAGACTACAGAGGTTACAATGATCTATGTAGACATCCCTACATCGGCGCAACCCGCTGTACCACAACCCGAGGGCACAACCCCTGCAGAAGAAGTAATTGCTGCACATGCTGCATATCCCGAGCCATTGGCGGCTATGACGGATGAGCAATTATTTGCCAAAATAGAAGGAACAGGCGAATCGGCTGCCCACTCGGAGCCACCTGCCGCCTATCCTGTAAGAGAACCCACACCCATACAGGCTCCCATACCTGTCGCGGATCCTATTCCTACAGTAGACCCACATACTGTTAGGAGCCCCTCCCCCACTGCTGTCATTAATAAAACCCTTCTTCAAGTGCAGATTGAGCAAGCATTTGAACAGTTTTTATAATGGAAGTCTTACAGGGTTGCACCTTATGACATCCTGTACGATTGGGAGGAGTGGAGAGAAGAAGAAGCCTTTGCTCTGGAAGTCACAGACACTCAAGACATCCAAATATTGATTCAATGGGACAATAACTTTTGCCAAGAGCTCATATCAAATTACTATCAGGCAAGAGCACAGGCCCGATTGAAGGGGAAATTCAAGTCCGGAGACACAGTGCCCAATAGCCCAGCTTCTGATCCCGACTCAGACGACGATGAAGATGGCCTATAGGCAGGTCTGAGAATGAGTCGAGAGGAAGCTCACGAATAGGAACTATCCAGAATGCAAGACCAATAGGGTCAGGAGACCTCAAACCGCAGACATCAGTCCCCTCCCCAACAACAACAAGAAGCTGCGAAGGACAATGTACAGGAGGAATCAGTCCCTCCCGTACAGCATGAAGCTTCAGAACAGGAAGCTCAAGAAGAATAAGCCTGCACCATCTCGCAAGAGGAATCAGTCCCTCTGCTGGAGCAGGCGGAAGATGAGAGTCAGCATGAGGAATCAGTCCCTTCTGTATGCATGACTACATAAACCCAACAGGAATAGGAGGAATCAGTCCCCCTATCTCCAAGACTGATGATGCCCAACCATCTGCCAAGCCCGCGCCTTATGCCCCCGCATCACCTATCTCTGTCTGCTCTGAGTCCGATCATAGATTCCTTCCCGACGAGAGACCACGCCCTCATGTGGTCATGTGTTAAATAAATGGAGCAAAAGAAGAAAGAATAGCGCACCCCGGCTCTCCGCGTATAGAGGCCCGGATAGAGCAACTTCAAGCCATCGGCCGCCAATCAGTGTTCATGCAGGATGCCGTGAAGGCACTGTATGATGTTGGCAAAGAGCTTGATTGGATGAGAGAAACTGCAATTGATGAGATGACTGGCATAAAGAGAGAAGTTTCAAAAGTTGAAGAGGCGTTTCACATAGTACCTAGTGCATTACGGTAAGCACTCGCTCAACTTCAACAACGCCAGGAACATATTGTCATGCAAGAGCAAGAAAAGCTCAGGATATCTGAATCCAAGACTATTGCCGTCCTACAGGAAACTGGCTACAGACTCACAGGACATGATAAAAAGATCGATGACATGTCTCTGGTGCTTAGTTCTCTGATTGACAAAATCTCGAGTATAGAGACCAAGCAGGACAACACGATGAAGCTCCTGGAGAGCACTGATTCTAAGGTCACTTATCTTGATGATGCCAAAAAAGGGGAAGAAGCGAGAGTGGCTGGAAGGCAATGTAGGCTTGAGAGAGAGAAAGAGTTTGACGCTACATTAGAGGACAATGTTGTTGCTGCAATAGGCCGCTTGGCCTCGCCTACACAAGGATATAGGGTAACTGGTTCTCGCCTAGAGTTCCACAATCCCAACATACCCTGGAAGAACAATGTCCAACGACCATCACAGATTCGTTTGCCTGCCAACCGTCAGCCTACAGCTGATGAAGTGAAGAAATGGAGGAAGAACGAACTGATGAGATACTTTGTTAAGCTCATCAGGGAGTCCGCCATCTTCAATAAGTGCAAGACACTGGCGAAGGCTGCAGATGAATTTGCAAGGATGATGGAAAAAGGATTGCTCCCTATGCAAATTTTGATGAAATCAAGGCAGTAGAAAGGTGATCGCTTACTCATCCCGACGATTGTATACTTACCTTCAACAAATCAGTTGAAGGAAGAGCGATCTATCTAGATCGCGGCAAGGATTCCCTGGAAAACTGGTGGATAGGAACCGACAATGATCCTAACAGAAGGCCTTGGAGACACGCTTATTATAGGAGTTAGCATGGATGATCCTTACCATTGTTCTTATCAGTATGAAATCTCTATATCTTTTTCTTACTCAATCATTGTAATCTTTTTGACTGTTATCAATAAAATTCTATTTTTGAATGAAATATTACAGATCATAATCTACTTTTACTATTTTACTGTTTGATTACGAATTCAATTTATTTGCTATAAACAACAAGTATAAAACTTGTTAAGTATTAAGCTGTAAGAACTTGTCTGCGAACAGTTCATAGGTTAAGTTGTATTCAACATATATTACACTGTAAGATTGCGCTTGCGCGGCAATCATAAGTTTAAGTTGTAATACACATCCCTCTAGACATTTAAGAATTCCTAGAACTTGCCTGCGAGCAATTCATACTTTTTAGACTAAGTGCTGAAGACCAGATCTTTTGACAGAAGATCAAGAAGTCAGCCTCTCTAGAACAAGATGTTATCTTTAATATGTTTTGGCATTATCAAAAAGGGGGAAAATTATTGGGATAAACAATCTTGTACCTTGTTTTGATAATTGCCAACATACAGCAATTGCCAACATACATCAATAGCCAACAGACAGCAAGTCTAGCAATCATACATCATGTTGTCTCAAGAAATCGGAAGGAATAGAAATACCGCCACGTATGGAATCTGTCTGGAATCTCCATATAGTGCCTTCCATACAGCATTAGAGATAGCCTACATCATTGAAGTCTACAGCTACAGTAATAACATCATATTATGCTGGATACAGCATATAGGCTGAAAGTGTTAGGAAATAAACACTTATCCAATAGGACTAGAGACTATTGTAAAGGAATCTACTTTATTTACTAAAGTCAAAATATCTTTTGAAAGAAGTATTTAAATACTGATTGGATAAAGTATTTAAATACCAACCGACAAGGATCTTCAGACAAGGAGCAAAATCCAGATCTAGCATATTGAAAGTCAATCAACCAATCAGAATGGATGTTTGCTCACCAACCAGCCAACGGACATATTTATAATGGATCTATTACAAAGTTATAAATAGTCCATGCAAGAGGACAATGCAATAATATACTCTCAGAAAACTCAAGAACTTGACTGAAAAACGAAGAACTATTGACTCGTTCATAATCACAGAAACTCTAAAGAGATTATTCAGTCAATCAAGCTTTCAATAGCAAATATATTTCTTCGAGCATATATCAATATCCGAGAGAAGAAATATACTCAGTCAATGTGAACAGCACATCATCAGCCTAAGATCATCGTGTTCAAGCTGCTATTCAAACCAGTGATTTCACCATTTTTACTTTGAGTAAAACTTAGCCCCGTGTGGACTAAGAAAAGATATTCTGACCTGTGTGGGACGAATAGGACGAATATTCAATCTTTGAGAGAAGAAGCAAGTCAAAGGCGCCAAAGCCAATCTATGTGAACGTTTGAAAGCTACAGTTTTTGTATCAATCTGTGTGAACGATACAAGGATAGGTTTGATTAAACTCACGTAATTGTGTACGTAGTGATTTTAATAAACATTTTACTCATGTGTGGAGGACCAGTGGACGTAGAGGGGTTTACATCGAACCACTTTATATTGCATGTCATTTACCTTATGCTTTTATTGTTTTCATAAACTGTGATTATTATAAGTATACATTGCAAAACCCTGTACACACTAAGCTACTAGAAGAAAACCTAGTTGCTGTATATACAACAACTCACTTAAACAAACTTCCGCTACGCACTCATATTCGAAAATCGTACAACTTGTTGTACTTATATTTTTCCAAGCTGTATTCTGTATACTTAGTGGCCAACATTATTCCACCAAAAATTTCACTTTAAGTCCTTGTACATCTTACTCGTTCCGGGGTAGATTGAGTAAGGCGTAGCATAGCCTTCTCGAAGAATTCTCTGTCTCAACTCTAGATTATTCGGAACACAAAGCCTGCCCTGAAATCTCAAAACACTATCCCCATAGACCATAAAACCAGGGGCTTTTCCTTCAGTTGAGAGATCATCGGGTCACTCCACTGTTTCCCTTTTATGTCATCAACCGAGGACGAAGTAATTTCGAGGGTACACAATTGTCCCTGCACTCTTTGAATCCAAACTTCTATACCGTGCTCGATCAAATCCTGACGAATCTTCTTCTGGGATGTAAGAACCTCGAGCATCTGAAGTGATGCCGGTTTGCGGCTCAAAGCGTCCGCGACGACATTGGCCTTCCCCAGATGGTAAAGAATTTCCTAATAATAATCCTTAATCAATTCCAACCAACACCTTGCCTCATATTCAACTCTTTTTAACTGAAAATGTACATCAAACTCTTGTGACCAGTATAAATCCGACACAAAGAGCCATACAAATGATGCCGCCAAATCTGAAGTGCATAAATAATTGCGGCCAATTCCAAATCATGAGTAGGATAGTTCATCTCATACAACTTAAACTGCCGTGATGTAAAGGCTATCGTTTTATCGTGCTGCATAAGCACACATACAAGCCCCCATCCTGAAGCGTCACTATAAACTGTAAATCCTTCACCACCCTATGGTAAATCTAAGATCGGCGCTGAAGTCAAACATCTCTTCAGTTCATCGAAGCTCTGCTGTCTCTTAGGAGTCCAACCAAACTTTTCTGTCTTCTGAAGTACTTGTGTAAGCGGCCGAGCGAGTTTAGAGAACCCTTCGACAAACTGACTGTAATAACTAGGAAGACCCAAAAACCTACGAACTTCCTTAACATTATTAAGCGGTGCCCAATCTAGCATTGCCTCAATCTTCTGCGGGTCCACACGAACCCCTTCGGCCGAAACCACATGGCCGATAAACATGACTTCCTTAAGCCATAACTCACATTTTGAGAATTGCATAAAGGTGCTCGGCTCTCAAAACATCTAGTATTAAACATAAGTGTTGGGCATGCTCCTCCTCATCTCAAGAATAAGTCAAGATATCATCAATAAAGATGACCACACATTTGTCAAGGTATTCAGTAAGTATCTTGTTCATTAACTGCATGAATACTGTCGGTGCATTAGTCAATCCAAAAGGCATGACCACAAATTCATAATGTCTATATCTCGGCCGAAAAGCGGTTTTCGGAACGTCGGACTCTTTCACTCGGAGCTGGTAGTACCCTGATCTCAAATTAATTTTTGAGAATACTGCGGCTCCCTGCAGCTGATCAAATAAATTGTCTATATGAGAATGGATACTTGTTCTTGATGGTCACTTTGTTTAGATCACGGTAATCGATGCATAAACATAGTGAGCCGTCCTTCTTTTTCACAAAAAGAACAGGTGCGCCCCAAGGCGAAGCGCTCGGTCTAATGTACCCTTTCTCCAACAGTTCTCCCAACTGATTCTTCAATTCTTGCATATCTGAAGGAGACATACGATAAGGCGACTTAGAAATCGGAGCCGCGTCAGGCTCTAAATCAATAGAAAATTCTATCTCTCGATCTGGCGGCAATCCCAGAAGATCATCTAGAAAAACATCTAGATACTCAATAACAACTGGAACTGAAGAGAAATCAACTCCATTCCCTTCCGACTTAAAAGAATAACATCTTTGGTTGGCCCGATTTACATCCCATAAACGAGTATTCGGAACCATATTTGGTCATCATAGTGATAACCTTAGTGCAGTAATTCATAATTGCTTGGTGACTCTCAAGCTAGTCCTCACCGAGGATCAAATCCTCGCCCTCAATATCAACCACAATAAAATTTGGTAACCAATCAATACCTGCTATGCTCACCGGATAACTTCTAATCTCCCGATTCCCCATGATTTTATCCCCGCTCGGCAGTTCACATTGAAAGGATCGCAAGCAGTCATACAATTTATATTCAAACGGCGTACACAATCCAAAGAGATGAAAGAATATATAGCACCAGAATTAAAAAGTACTCGAACTGGATGAGATAGAATATGGTACCTGAGGCCACCACCGCATCAGGTTCGTCTGCTCGAGCATCTTGTAAACTCGTGGGTGTGTCAAACTGATGCTAGAACCTCCCTCTCTAATGGTCTGAACCCGTCCCCGGCCACTACCGTAACCCTGCTATGACTGGATAACTGATTGTCGCTGATTCATACTCTGATCTCTATGCGCTGGGGCAGAAGCCCGAGTATCCAAAGTCGGATCTTGTACGGGGCAATAAACTGCCCTGTGTCCCATGTGACCACAAGTGTGACACCTCAGAGGTGGGAAGTTGCACTCCAGATTGATGTGGCCTAGATTACCACAATTAAAATAGGTCACCGGCGAGTTGAGGTGACCGAACCAGAACGAAAACTCTTTTTCCCTATAAAACAACGCGACGACTGCCCGACAGAATGGTTAGTCGACTGAGGTCTATGAAAGTTGCCGCCCTTAGAGCTAGAAAAATTACCGGTGGTCTTTTGCTTCTTCGGATCGTCTGTGGTGTTATTGTTGGGACACGACATGTCATATGCCAAAGCCCTATCTTGGTATTCTTTCAGAGTAGTGCAAGCAAGCCCGACCATATAACGACGTAAATCCATATTCATTCATATGTCAAAATGACGGATCTTGTCACGCTCATCACGCACCTGATTCTTCACATGAATCAGCTGTTGGTTGTATTCCACTATCGCCTGTGAGATTGGAATGTTCTGCGGCTTAGCTTCGAAAAAGGCTCGGATCCTGCTTTCTTGTACTAGACAAGGACAAAACTCAGCCTCCAGCAGATCTTTGAATTCCTCCCAGGTAGAAGCATAATCTTGTAGTTCAATAGCTTTCTACCAAGTCGCGACTTCCTTAGCAAGGAAGTACTGAGCAATAGGTACCTTTATCATTTTCGAACAGTCAAGCAATTCAAACACTTTCTTCAATTCAATTAGCCAACTCTCCCAACCCGCTGGGTCGGTAGCACTGCTGAACAGCGGAGGATGCATACGGACCACATTCTGGAGCAAAACATCTGCTGTCAGATTGGGATTATTCAGTTGAACATCTTGGGCAACGATATTCATCTGATTTGCAAATTGTTGAAGAACATTCGTGACCCCAACATCTGCATTATTCCCTTGACCGGTCGATTAGTCATGATGACTTTCGGTATCAGGATGCACTGAATTAGATAAACTAGGGTAGCCGACACCGCGATGGAACTGAGGAAGAGGTTGCGCCACGTCCTCGCCCGCATCTGCGACCACGGCCTCGTCCTCAACCCGTCATCGAGGTGGCCGATTCCCAAGAATACCAAATCAAAAGTGGAGTGATTACGAAAAAAATACAAGAAGAGTAAACGGACTTATTCGTACCGGTCGCACCGAGATGATGGCAATATAGTGATACTGTATTCGAACAATAACTCAATTCGACCCAAAAAGACCGACAACCTAGGTATCCATAAGCCTAAGCTCCGATACCATATTCTGTAACACCCCCAAGTTATTCAGGGTATAATACAGCGCCGTGATCCCCTCCGTGGAACCCACAAAGCTATACATACGCGGAACCATGAATTTCGACCGATAAGGTCTAAACATAGTCTAGTAGAAGGTGATAAGAATGACACCAAGGTAATAATCAATTCGACAGAATATGATACACCAGGAATTAAAACTCAGGGCAACATAGGCCAAAATATCAAGAACATTTGAAGCACTACTCGAGTGTTCATAACCACTCCAAGTACAACAATACCGAATGGATAAAGTACAAAATACAGACAAAGACAAGACACAACATCACTCTTGCCCATCATCTTCATGCCGAACCGGTACATGCCTATCCACTCTCCTGGATCCTGAAATACATGAAAGGTATTTCCCCCAAAAGGGGTTAGCCATCGAATAGCTAGTACAAGTATATCGAATATGAAACACAATACTTCTCGACGATAAAGTAAACGTAATCCTCATTTCATCAAACTCAAGACTAGTATTCCGGAATAACTAAATCTCATAGCATTTCATTTCAATACATACGTGATTAACCATGGAACCGCACCAAAAGCAACGGAACCCTCCGAGGCCCCGTCGGACCCTCCCAGAGTGGTTAACCCAAAAATATTCGTGAAACCACACCAAAGGCAACAGAACCCTCTGAGGACCCGTCGGTCCGTACCAGAGTGAATGTATGCAATCTCATAATTCATATACCCGACTTTGAAAGTCGAGAACGTACAATCATAAACATATACTTGCCTTTGAGACGTTACAACCGAAGTGAAAATGGTATTCAAGCTCGGGAGGTCCAAGAATGCACTTCCGGTCCTAAAGTACGATAATCAATTATCAATGCTCCAATCACGAGAAGGGACTCCCGAAACCCCACCTACGATACATGTAATCCAACAACATAACCTCTAGAGGGTGGCCCACAACCAAACCCTCTCGATTTACCACAATATCCGAAATACACCATTAATCATGTTAGAAAACATGTATCGGGAGTAGATAATCCATACTTAACATAATCTCACCTTAACCATAAGCTAGATCGGAGAAATCACGAAGAAACCCCCCAAACCCATAAAACTAGGGTTCTAAGAAGATTACCTTGATTTGGAACGGTGAGGAAGATCAAACGTGGTATAACCCGAACTAATAGCTTGAAGGGGATGATAAATGATGATATCCAGTCGTGATCTTCACGAATCGCCCGAAATCTCCCAAAATCGCCAAAAGAAGAAAAGAGAATGATAAATGACGGAAAGGGGATCTGCTACGTCCTATATATATAAAATCCTGCTTAGTGTACGCTAATCATAAGTATAGCGCACGCTAACGGGCCACCGCGTAGTCCAGTAGCTTCTGGCCTGAGTCGTTAGCGTGCTCTACGTACAGCATTAGCGTGCGCTAACTGCTTTAATGGATAGACTCCGAACCCACTGCCCAACTCGTTAGCATGCGCTATAGGCGATGCTAGCGCGCGCTACTCAACACCAATAGCGTGCGTTAGCTCACTCCTAGCATTCGCTAATTGTTCGTCCAGAGAACAGAAACCAACCTACTGCCACTGTCAAACCCGAGTAATTAGTGTACGCTACTGGCGTACTAGGGTGCGCTACTCAACACAAATAGTGTGTGTTAGTTCACGCCTAGCGTGTGCTAACTGCTTGTCCAGAGAACAAAACCCAGCTACTGCCTGTGACAAACTCTAATCATTAGCGCATGCTACTGGCGAAGCTAGTGCACACTACCAAACACAAATAGCGTGTGTTAGCTCACCGCCTAGCATGCGCTAACTGCTTCACTCAAAATACCACTGCGAAGTCCGATCAATACGAACATGTTCCGTTTTTGGAGTCTTTTAAAACCAGGTTTAAGTTGAGCAGTAATCACTCTCATGCACATTTGTTAGATGCTTTAAGGGGAGAAGATCTGAAAAATGCTGGTGATGATTTTAAAAGACTTTTTGTCTTATATAGCATGTCTTGTTTTCTGGCATCAACCTCAAATTTGTTTGTTGATTTTACCTTTTTCAAATCTTTGATAAATGTAGATGAAATTATTTTCTTAAATTGGTGTAAGTTTGTTGTATGTAGGGGTCTAAATTATTTTCCAATGACAAACATTGGTGGTTGTGTCATTGCTATACCCCTTTTATACTTTCACCACTTCATGAGGCGGGGTGAGCCTGCCCCTTCAACCTCCCGGTGAGAAGTCGAGGAAGGAGATAAAAAAAATAGCTACTGATGTAAGTATTTTATGGTTGTTTTATGGAATGGCACTGATAGTTTTATAAAATGGCACTATAATTATTATAAAATGGCACTGTCAGTGCACTATCAGTTTTATGGAATGACACTATTAGAATTAAAGAATGACACTGTTAGTTTTATGGAATGGCATTGTTAGTGTTATAAAATATCTAATGATGTAAGTATTCTTCCTTATGTTTTATGTTTTATTATTCTAATTTTACACTACTTGTGTTTTTGCAGCCTCGTCATGAGTTATTTCTCCTCTTCCAGAGGGACTTGACTGTTGTAAGCCATTTTTATATAGAAAGGTTGAGCAATGTGAAAAAGGCTTCTGATAACATGAAAAGGTAGGAGATACCATCTGCATCAAAACCTTCCTCATCATCTCATCCTTGTGATGTTGTAGATGATGATGATTTCATGAAGGTGTTTGATAATCCTTCTTTCTACAAGCATATTGACATGCTTGCAGAGGAAATGCTGTCAATGAGACATAGTGCAAAGGAGGAAACAAGTATTACATCTTATTTTTATATTATCTATTTTTGTTAAGGTATCATTGCTTGTTATATAATTTATAATGACTTTAATTGTTGCAGAGAAGAAGGTTTATGAAGAAAAGAAGGTGGAAGTAGAAGATGCAAATGACGAGGATGAAGAATAGGAAGAGAAGGTCGATGAAGAAGAGAATGTTGGAGAAGTAGAACAAGAGAAGGTTTTAATTGAAGAAGAAGAAGAAAACGAGGTTGAAGAAGAAGAAGAGAAAGCTGAAGTTTCGTCCATTGATGCTACCATGACGAAAAATAGATGAAGTAGCAGAGTTGAAGAAATATAAGAAGATAGTAAATTCTAAAGGTATTTTAACTTGTTTCTTTGGTTTTTGCTGTAATTGTTTTGTGCATAGCAGCCAGCCAGTGCCTTTTAATTTATCTTTTAACTTGATTTTTTGTGTTTTTGGTAATTGTTTTGTAATCTATTTGTGCTGTTATATGCTCGAGATTTTAGAAGTGCAGTAACTTCAATTCCAATCGGCACAAAAATAGGCTCTTGCTTAAAATAAAATAAAGGGACCATTTAAAAGTCTCATCGAAAAACCCAGAATATGAGACTCATGTCAGCCAAACTTTCGTAGAACTTTTCTTATTTATTTGTGCTTAAATGTTTCCTTTTTTTCCTGGATTGAGGATGGATAAATGAGTCAGATTAACCACTAGTCATCGAAGACTACCTGGAATAAAAATACATAGTAAACATCTTGAGAGCTCTGGTTCTTTAAGATAATCGTTTGAAGTGTTTATCAATAAGTGATTCTTGTATCATAATAGTAATTTGGGGAATGTTTCTAACAGGAAAATATTCCACTTGACTTACTATTATTATATTTTATTGATTATTATCTTACAACTTTTGCTGAAGAAACTTATTCATTGGAAAAAGTTGATGAGATTAGAGATATTTGGGTTGAATATTTGCTCAAGCAAGAGAATGATGCAGATGAAGAAAACAAAGATGGTGGTATGAAAGTTACTGGATGAACTTTAGTCCCAATTATTTTGAATGATTAGACTTCGAGTATTATTTTTCTGTTTTTCCATTTGGAGATTGCAATAGATGTAATGGTATTATGTTTTTGGATATTGCCATATATGTAATGGTATTACGTTTTTTGAGATTGCAATAGATGTAATGGTATTACGTTTTTGGAGATTGAAATAGATGTAAAGATATCATTAGAGTGTTTTGTGTTGTTTTATATTCTTGGGTACAAGCAAGTTTATGATGATTTTTTTTTTTTGAAAAAAAATAATGATAAGAGACCTGTTAAACTTGAAATATGCTCTCTCAGGTTTTATAATTGAAAATATTAAAAAAAATCAAAGAGACTCGTTAGATATGAAATCGGCTCTCTCAGTTTTGTAATAAAAAATATTAAAAAAATCAAAGAGACCTGATAAGTGTTAAATCGGCTCCCTTAGGTTATACAAAAAAATATTTAAAAACTCAAAGAGACCCGTTAGGTATAAAAATCGGACTCTCTGGTTTTACAATAAAAATGTTAAAAAAATCAAAGAGGCTCGTTCGGTGTGAAATCGCTCTCTCAGTTTTGCAATAAAAAATATTAAAAAAATCAAAAAGACCCAATAAGTGTGAAATCGGCTCTCTTAGGTTATACAAAAAAATATTAAAAAATTCAAAGAGACCTCATATCTCCAATAACAGGTCTCTTACCCTTTTAAATTATTTCTTGCATCATTTACATAACAGACCCAATTTCTTGAATATCAGGTCTCTTATGTCTCAAAAATAGACCCCCTCTCATGAGGCGGTCTCTTTATCAAAGAGACCCCTGAGATAGAGACCCATCCAGAGGCGGTCTCTTAGGTTTATTTGGACGGGTCTCTTTGCCTATTTTTGTAGTAGTGGCAGTAGGCTTGGTAAGCTTCATGCAAAATATGAAGAACCATATCTGGAAGCAGCGAAGCGAATTCTAAGATATATGAAAGGTACGATTGAGCATGGTATCATATACAAAAAAAAAAAAAAAAATGCAGGATATTTTTATGCTGACTATGCTAGAGATCTTGATACTAAGTGTTGGAATCATTAATGATTTTAATTTTATTTTGTAAAATTAAATATCATAGGATCGATCTACGTTCCGAGTAGATTATCGTTGTATATTCACTTTCTCTAAACCGATTCCCGGTGAGTGAGAAATAGTGAATTAAAGTTTGTCACTTAATTGTGAATTAATAAGGGATGGTATCCCACATTGAATAATGAACCATCATTATTCTAGTATATAAGGAGTTACCTTTATTCATGTAATAATTAATGACACATATGTATGGGCTTAAAGCCCACACGTGCGCACACACGCGCACCGCCGCCGCCCGCCTGGCCTCGGCCTCGGCCGCGGCCGCGTGCCGCGTGCCGTGGACCGTGGACCGTGGTCCTTGGCCTTGATCTTGATCTTGATCTTGGATCTTGGATCTTGGTCTTTGGGTGGTCTTTGGGCTGTTCTTTGGGCCTGGTCGTGGACTTGGTCTTGGCATGCCTAAAGAACTTTTTGGACAAGCTCAACAACGTAGTTGGGCTCGTATGTGCACATAAGGATGTCCAGATACATTCCTCGAGCGGTTAAGGAGCTGAATACAGTCCAGGTGTATCCTGACTGTTCAAATTTAGTCCAATTCGGAAATAACCTCCCAGGTGTTATGAGGAGGAGTAATTTTCAGGTCTAAATTCTGTAACTCCTCCCAACTTTTGAAATTCGAAACTCCTGTGTCCAATGCAGGCATGAATGCCTGCATTATGACAGCCATAAGGGCTGTGTTTAAACCCCCTGCAGGTGTGAATGGCCTATAAATAGGCATGCATTCCTTTACTTCTGTACATGCAATTTTTTCGAAACTCCAGCATAAAGCATACAGTTCATAGTTCATAGTAACAGCTTCGTCCTCATCTCGTTCAAGTTCGTCGGAGCTCGTAGGTATTGTGGTGCTACTATCTTCGTGACGTTACCGTTTTATCTTTGGGGGCGATACGTCAGAACCGAGAGTACTACCGGGGCATATTTCGTCTTGCGGATAGAGGATTCCTCGACTCGGCATTAGTTTACGGTTTTATAATTTATTTTATTGTATTTTCAATTATTTCGAGTTTTGTATTTTCATTTCCATATGAGTTTGTAGTTTCTGTTTTCGAGTTGTAATTTTTGTATTCCATTTGTAATTTATTTTTCCGCCTAGCAAATTTCTACGACCAGATTTCCAATAAGCGCAAGACGAATTATATACTTGCTAAATCTTACAACTGGAGATGACGACCGCTGCTTCCACCGACACGAACACCACCGCTGCCTTTGCCTCCGCGACCGCCGCTTCGACCGTGGCAAACACCATTGCCGCAACCATGTCCAGCATGATGAGCTCAACTACCTCATCAACAACTCCATTGGTGTTTTCGAACCCCCTTTCTGTCAACCAGTGGATGCACCTCGAGTGGAACCATTGGTTCCACTTTTAGTGGTACCGTTGGATCCATGTTAGGATCATGTGTTGGAACCTATGGGTTCAACATGAGTGGTTCCTTTTTTGGAACAACCTCGGGGCCAAGGATGATGCCTGCCGCTGAGAAGCCGCCTAAGTTTGGTGGAGCCGACTTTAAAAGGTGGCAACAAAATATGTTGTTCTATTTAACAACATTGGGCTTTGCGAACTTCCTTAAGGAAGATGCACCACCGGCGCCAAGTGCTCAAGAGACTAGTTTCACAGTCTGAGCTGCCTATGACAACTGGCACAATGGAGACTATCTTTGTAAAAACTTTATTCTGAATTCTTTAGAAGATAGTTTGTACAATGTATACTCTGTTGTAAACACATCAAAAGAGATGTGGGATGCACTTGAAAAGAAGTACCGTAGTGATGATGCAGGTACAAAGAAGTTTGTAGTCGCCAAATATTTGGACTATTAGATGGTTGACTCAAAACCAATCATGGAACAAGTGCAAGAGTTCCAACTCATCATTCATGATGTCAATGCCGAGGGAATGGTCCTGCCGGACACTTTTACTGTTGCAACTGTGGTTGAGAAGTTGCCCCCCAGTTGGAAAGACTTCAAGAGCTACCTTAAGCACAAGCGAAAGGAGATGACTCTTGAAGACTTGATTGTGAAATTGCGCATCGAGTCTGACGTGCGCAAAAATGATCATAAACCAAAAGGCCTGATTGATGCTAAGGTCAATCTGTTGGAGCATGTCGGTCCCTCCAATAAAAGAGCTCGCCCAATTGTTCAAAACAAGAACAAAGGGAAGCAACTAGTCAAGAAGTTTGATGGCGATTGCTTCAACTGTGGCAAACATTGGCACGCGGCGAAGGACTGCCGAAAGTCGAAGGCCAACAAAAAGAAGAATCATGTTGCCAACATCGCCGAGACTAACGGCGAGTGGAAAGAGGATGACCTTGCTGCTGTGGTCACCAAGGAGGTCAACTATGTTGGGAACCAAGGTGGTTGGTACGTCGACACCGGTGCGACCGCCCACGTTGGTGCCGATAGGAGCCAGTTTAAGAACTATCAAGCTGTTGAGGGGAGGAAGCTCAACATGGGGAATCCAGCTTCATCTGAAATTATCAGAGTTGGAGAAGTGTACCTCAAACTTATGTCCAGACAGACACTCACCTTGAAGAATGTGCTTCATGTTCCGGATATGAGGAAGAACTTGATCTCGGGCTCTATACTAGTTAAAAAGGGGTTTAAACTTGTGTTTGAGTCAGATAAAATTATCATAAAAAAGTTTGATAGGTTTCTTGGTAAGGGTTACCTCATGGAGGGACTCTTTAAACTCAATGCTTTAGCTATACGCCATGTAATCAAGTCTGCAAATATTAATAAAAGTGCTACTGCTTCCTCTTATTTGACCAAGTGTTCTGATTTATGGCATTGTAGATTAGGTCATGTGAATCTGAATGCTATAAAAAGATTAGTAAACTTAGATTTACTAAAATTAAATGAAATCAATACTCAAAACAAATATGATATTTGTGTTGAAGAAAAAATGACGAAACTACCGTTTCATTCGGTAAAACGGAACACAAAACCCCTTGAATTATTCACACGGACGTGTGTGATTTAAAGTTTGTGCAAACTAGAGGTGGTAAGAAGTACTTTATCACTTTCATCAATGACTGCACAAGATATTGTTATATTTATCTTTTGAGAAGTAAAGATGAGGCTATTGAAGCTTTTAAGAACTTCAAGAATGAAGCCGAGAATCAATTAGGCTGTCGTATGAAGATGGTTCGAAGCGATAGAGGTGGCGAATATGTAGCCCCGTTTGAGGAATTATGCAACGAAAGTGGTATAATTCATCAAACAACAGCTCCATATGCACCACAATCTAATGGCGTTGCTGAACGTAAGAATCGAACACTTAAAGATATGATGAATGCCTTATTGATTAGTTCAGGGTTGCCCCAGAACATGTGGGGGGAAGCTGTCTTGACAGCCAACTACATATTGAACAAGATTCCACGCAAAGGTAAGGATATTACCCCTTATAAGTTGTTGAAAGGTAGAAAACCTTCATATAAATATCTCAAAGTGTGGGGGTGTTTGGCTAATGTTGAGGTACCTCTACCTAAACAAGTTAAAATCGGACTTAAGATGGTCGATTGTATCTTTATTGTGTATGCACTGAACAGTAGTGCCTATTGGTTTGTTATCCACAAGTCAGAAGTACCTGAAATGACTGTGGGAACAACAATTGAATCAAGGAATGTTGTATTCTTTGAAAACATTTATCCTTGTAAGGACAATGATAAAGTTGAGAACAATTCTAGTAATAGAGTTGAAGATGAAGAAACAAGTTCAAAACCTGTGGATGTAGATTCAAAGTCACGTAAACGATCGGGATCTAATATGGAAGATGTAGAACCGTGACGTGGTAGTAGGGTTAGGAAACCAAAGACATTTGGTCCTGACTACATAGCATTCATGTTGGATGACGAACCAACATCGATCAAAGCAGCTTATGCTAGACCAGACGGGTTGTTCTAGAAAGAAGCTGTTCAGAGTGAAATTGACTCAATTTTACAAAACCAAACTTGGGTTTTGGTTGATTTACCTGAAGGTTGTAAGCCCTTAGGATTCAAATGGTTCCTTAAAAGAAAGTACAAGGCTGATGGGTCAATTGATAAGTATGAAGTTCATTTAGTAGTCAAAGGTTTCAAATAGAAGGAAGGGTACGATTTTTCCGATACCTATTCACCTGTAATAAGAATTACATCTATTCGAGTGCTTCTCGCGATTGCTGCTTTGCATGATCTTGAGATTCATTAATGGATGTTAAGACTGCTTTTCTGAATGGTGATCTGGATGAAGAGATCTATATGGAACAACCTGAAGGGTTTGTAGTACCTGGACAATAGAAAAAGGTATGCAAACTGGTTAAGTCTCTATATGGATTGAAACAAGCTCCACTACAGTGGCACTTGAAATTTGATAATGTAATGTTATCAAATGGTTTTAAAATAAACGAGCGTGATAAATGTGTTTATATTAAGAACACTAATAACGGCTATGTTATTGTGTGTCTTTATATAGATGACATGTTAATCATGGGCAACAATATACAAGTGATTAACGATACTAAAAACATGTTAAAAAGAAATTTTGACATGAAAGACATGGGGCCAGCCGATGTGATTCTTGGAATGAAAATTTTGCGAAATCAGATGGAATCATCTTGACACAATCTCACTATGCCGAGAAAGTTCTCAAGAAGTTTAATGCTTTTGATAGCTTGCCGACTAAGACTCCAATATAGTTAAATGTTCACTTGAGCAAAAATCGAGGGGAGACTGTTGCATAAGAAGAATATGCACAAGTCATTGGGTGTTTAATGTATCTTACAAATTGCACTCGACCCGATTTAGCTTGCATTGTGAACAAATTAAGTCGTTACACGAGCAATCCAAGCAAAGAGCATTGGAAAGCTCTCGTTAGAGTTTTGAGATACTTAAAGTATACTCAAAACATTGGACTACACTATTCGAGATACCCCGGTACTAGAAGGGTACTGTGATGCGAATTGGATATCCGATACGAAAAGTTCATTTTCTACAAGTGGTTACGTGTTTACAATTGGGGTTGGAACTGTCTCGTGGAAGTCCGCAAAACAAACGTGTATTGCCCGATCCACCATGGAATCAGAATTCATAGCTTTGGACAAAGCTGGTGAAGAAGCCGAGTGGCTTAGAAACTTTCTAGAAGATATTCCATATTGGTCAAAGCCAGTGCCTGCAGTGATGATACACTACGATAGCCAAGCTGCTATTGGTAGGGCAAGAAGTAACGTGTATAATGGAAAGTCTCGACATATTCGTCGACGCCATAATACCGCGAGAGATTTGATCAAAAGTGGGGTTATCTCTATTGACTATGTGAGGTCATTGGATAATCTAGCGGATCCGCTGACCAAAGGGTTAAACCGTGATCAAATGAATAAATTGCTAGAGGGAATGGGTTTAAAATCTGCAAATTGAGAATTATCATAGTGGTAACCCATCCAAGATGACTGGAGATCCCAAGAACTTGGTTCAATGGGAGAACTAAGCTACGAGAGTTCGTGTGAAACACTCATCTAAGTTTATTCCCTATAGAGCAATTGAGTGTTGAAAGCTTGCCTAGTGGTGAGGTTAAGTTTATGACTTTTAATGATTCCTAAAGACCTCGAGGAGATTGAGTATGGCAAGATACTCGATAAAGAATCACTTATATAAATGAGAAGTGGGGGCCGCTTCATGAAATATACGTATGAATCCAAAGGGGTGTCCAAGGCCCGCAAAGGACACAAAATGTGAGAACGGATGAGGTTGAGGTGTTCAAGTGTTAGCACAATTGTCTCAGTGCACGACGTGGGGGAATAGTTCAAAGCATCAATCCACTAATCCGCCTGTGTACCCGATGATGTTAACTATGGAAAGTTCAAAGTCACGAACTACCTATCCTTATACTTTAACGCCTCTTGAGGACTGAGCTTGAGTTTGCATATTGCATTTGGGCTATTTTCACTCATGTGGGGGATTGTTGGAATCATTAATGATTTTAATTTTATTTTGTAAAATTAAATATCATAGGATCGATCTACATTACAAGTAGATGATCGTGGTATATTCACTTTCTCTAAACCGATTCCCGATGAGTGAGAAATAGTGAATTAAAGTTTGTCACTTAATTGTGAATTAATAAGGGATGATATCCCACATTGAATAATGAACCATCATTATTCTAGTATATAAGGAGTTACCTTTATTCATGCAATAATTAATGGCACATGTGTATGGGCTTAAAGCCCACATGCGCGCACACGCGCGCGCCGCCGCCGCCGCCCGCCCGCCTCGCCGTGGCCTCGGCCGCGTGCCATGGACCTTGGACCTTGGCCTTGATCCTGATCTTAGACTTGGATCTTGGATCTTGGCAATTGGTCTTTGGGTGGTCTTTGGGCTGTTCTTTGGGCCTGGTCGTGGACTTGGTCTTGGGCTAGGCCTTGGCATGCCTAAAAATTTTTTTGGATAAGCTCAACAAAGTAGTTAGGCTTGTATGTGCACATAAGGATGTCCGGATACATTCCTCGAGCAGTTAAGGAGCTAAATACAGTCCAGGTGCGTCCTGACTGTTCAAATTCAGTCTAACCCGGAAGTAACCTCCCAGGTGTTATGAGGAGGAGTAATTGGCAGGTCTGAATTCTGTAACTCCTGCCAACTTTTGAAATTCGAAACTCCTGTGCTCAATGCAGGCATGAATGCCTGCATTATGACAGCCATAAGGGCTGTGTTTAAACCCCCTGCAGGTGTGAATGTCCTATAACTAGGCATGCATTCCTTTGCTTCTGTACATGCAATTTTTTCGAAACTCCAGCATAAAGCATACAGTTCATAGTTCATAGTAACAACTTCGTCCTCACCTCATTTAAGTTCGCCGGAGCTCGTAGGTCTTGTGGTGCTACTACTTTAGAGACGTTTCCGTTTTATCTTTGGGGGCGATACGTCAGAACCGAGAGCACTACCGGGGCGTACTTCGTCTTGCGGATAGAGGATTCCTCAACTCGTCATTAGTTTACGGTTTTATAATTTATTTTCTTATATTTTCAATTCTGTTTTGCATTTTGTATTTTCATTCCCGTACGAGTTTGTAGTTTCTGTTTTTGAGTTGTAATTTTTGTATTCCAGTTGTAATTTATTTTTCCGCCCAGCAAGTTTCTACGACCAGATTTCCAACACTAAGAAAGTCAACTACTGATTACGTATTCAGTCTTCGGACAGGACCAGATTCATGTTGTAGCAAGAGACGACCTACAGTGGCACTATCAGAGTACAAGGCATCATAAATGGCTGCTCAAGAATGTGTCTAGCTGATATAATTCTTGAAGGACTTAAGACAGCAGTAGTGAAGCGAATGCTGATACATGTTTATAGTAGTTGATTAATTTTAGGGTTAGTAAGTTGAAATTTGACCATTAAAATCCCTGCGTAAAAGCTGAGGCTGTTGAAAAGTTATATATATTATATAGAATCAGTTTGAGTCAACTCGCTGAAGTTGATGGACGACTCGCATGTCGAGCTAAATCAGTTTTACGATCCGATTCGACTCGATTTGCGATTTGAGTCGAGTCGGTTTACAAGTCGAACCGACTAGACAAGTCAAGATGAGCCGATTCGACGAACTCCCTAAATCATAAAGTAAGCTCGCTAAATTTCCGGCGATTATGCTTATGTGGCGCACATGTATTATTTCGATTTTTTTGTGATAAGGCCTAATATTATATCCACTCATTTGGGCCATTTTTTAAGTGTTGGCCCAACACACTTGGTGGCCCACCAGACACCACACCTGATCTGAACCTTTCATTTCGAGACTTAATCTGGGCCGTTGGATCAGTCCCTATTTAAGGGACATAACCCTAACACATACTTCATTCACCGTCCCCCTTCTCCTTTTTTCATCGGTCTCTCCAGATTTTTCTCTCTCTCTTTCTAACTGTTCACTTTCTCTCTCTCTCTTTTTTTTTTTCCGATCTGACTCATCTCCTTCGCCCGATTCCTTAGTGAAATTGTTGATGATGGCTTTATCCTCTTTGATGCTCCCCAGTATAAGTAGGGGTTGGTATCATAGGGTTAAAGACACTGCTGAAACGAGTTTAAGAAGGAACTAAGCAATACAATCTTCGTGATTCTATTGTTTCTTTGTAAAATCGATAAGAAAGAAAGAGTGATTCAGTATTAGACCTGTTTCTGTGGACGATCTTCTGATTGGTGTTCTTGCCTGGGGATTGATTCCAGTATATCTGAGCCGCTATAATCCATATTCCGAAAAATGGGATTTTCTCTCAATCTTTTACTTTTCGTTAAATATTTATTATTCTGCTCTTGATTAATTTACTGGGTTCATAACTGGTCTTTATATATCATATATATATGTTATATATACTTAGAATATATATATATATATTCTGACCCCTTTCGTATTTCTCCCTTTGGTTGAATCTGAACCTAAAACAAAATGCAATTATACACATATTGCTGATAAATACTTTTGCTCACTGTATTATTGTTTGTTATGTGTCAGATTCGTTCTGGACTTGAGTTGTTTGGCCTAAGTGTTGCTGGAATTTGACTGGGATAAATTCGATCTGTTCGGTTAATCTCCTTTCAAATTTGTTATCTTATAAATTAGTTGGCCTGTAATCCTTAAACCCTTTTCCGTAGAATATAACTTTGTAGTAGTTATATTCGTTAATCCGCATTGTATTATTGATCTTTATTTTGTTTAAGTATTAGATCGATACCCAACAGTGGTATCGGAGCCCGCTTTGTCGGGTATCGGGTCCTCTGTCTTCTCGGCGATTCTGAATAACCTAACCGTGTTTTCGCTCAGGTATATTAGCTTGACCCTTTGCTTTTTTATTTATTGCATTATTGCCTCCTGGCCGCAGCCTTACCTTCGTTTGTTGACTGTTGAGTTGTACTTGTTCCGCTTACCGCTGATTACCTTTTTGTGTTGATTGTGTGAAATCAATCTTAAGGACTCTTGTTTTCTCCTATAATTAAAACCTAATCAAATTAAAATCTTAAAGTCCAAAGAGCACCAAATCTTGCGCTGCCAGAACCGTAAGTGTCCCTCGGATCTTTGTCAAGAGCTTGCGGACCCTGGTTTTAGTTTATATGGGTTTTAATCTTAAAATCAAAATAGAGTCCCCAAAGTTGATCCTAGCCAGTCTAGTTTGTTTGTTTTTCTTGTTGTGTGTTATTTCGCTAAATCTTTGTGATTTACGCCTACTGTGTGTTATAATAGGTACTATATCGACTTTCAATATTACTCCTTTTGATGGTAAAGGTGATTTTCAAATATGGAAACAGAAAATGAAAGGAATTATCATTCAACAAAAAGTTTTTAAAGCAATTGATCAATCTTTTGCTGCCAATATTTCTGCCGATAAAAGGGCTGAGGCAGATGAATTTTCATATTCATCTATCATATTAAACTTGTCTGATTCCGTGATTCGGAAAATTGGTAAACATGATACTGCTAAGGCACTTTGGGAAAAACTGGAAGAGATTTACACTGAAACTTCCCTGCCTAATAAACTGTCTTTACCTAAAAAAAAATTCCGGTGAAAACTTGATATTTCAAAAGATATAAATGATAACCTGGATACTTTTACAAAACTAATCCAGGATATTAAACAGACCGGTGACAAAAATATTGTTGAATATCCCCCTATTGTTCTCTTAAACGCCATCGCTGATTCATATAGTGATGTTAAAATGCGATTTAGTATGGGAGAGATCAGGTGACCCTTGATACGGTTATAAATGGTGTGAAAAGTAAAGAGTTGGATTTAAAGAACAATAAGGGGAACAAAACTCTTGGCGATGTTAACTTTGTGAGGGGGAGGCCTCAAAATCGTTTTCAAAAACAGAAACCTTCCCTTAGCCAAATCCAACAAAATAATGTTTCTGATAAGAAAAAGGGCAAGTGGAAGAGTAGGTCACAATCTCGACCTAAAAACCGTAAGTGTTATAACTGTGGTGAATCTGATCATTACATTTATGAGTGCACTAAACCCAAGAAAAATCATCAAAGTGATAATGCCAATGTGGTTGCTAATAATGAGCGTGTAGATGATGTTTTCATGGTATCTGAAATATGTAAACATGCTAATACTGTGAATTCTTTTACTCTGTGTGAAAATGAATGGCTTGCCGATTATGCATGTGCCTTTCACATGTCGTCTTTTAAAAGGCTATTTTCAGATTATAAAGAAGTGACTAATTGGTCTGTCTCTATGGCAAATGAAAAAAGGTGTCGTGTTTCTGGTATTGGAAATATTAAGATAAAATGTGACACTGGTTATGAGTTAACTTTGAAGCATGTGAGACATGTTCCAGATTTATGTCATAATCTTATTTCTTGTGGTACCCTTGATGACGAGGGTTATGAAGATAAATGGGGTAATGGAGTCATGAGAATACTTAAAGGAAACTTATGTGTTATCAAAGCTGAAAAACAGAATAATCTCTATGTGAGTATTGTAAAGTCTGATTCTTTTGTGAATGCTGTTCAAGGTGACCTAACATACTTATGGCATAAACGTCTTGGTCATATATATTAGTGAAAAGGGACTGGAAATCTTGCAAAAACAAGGCTGTTTTGGCAAGGATAAACTGTCATGTGTGCCGTTTTGTGACTCATGTGTGATTGGTAAACAACATCGTGTTAAGTTTCCTAGTCCCTGTTCCCCTATACCCCCTACTTGTTATGATACTTTGCACTATTTGCATGCTGATGTATGGGGACCACATAGCAAACTCACGCATGGTGGGAATAGATATTTCTTATCTGTCATTGACGATTACTATCGGAAGGTCTTTGTGTTCCTTTTGAAAAATAAGTCAGATGTCTTTGATAAGTTTAAAAATTGGAAAACTTTGATTGAGAATCAAACTAGAAAGAAAATAAAGATATTAAGAACCGATAGTGGTCTTGAATTTTGTAATCAAATGTTTGATGATCTATGTGCTCAATCTGGTATTCTGAGACATAAGATTGTTCCCTATTCACCCCAACAGAATGGGGTTGCTGAACGAATGAATAGAACCTTGCTAGAAAGGGTCAGAAGCATGCTTGCTACGTCTGGCCTGTCCAAAAGGTTATGGGGTGAGGCTTTATTAACTACTGCGTATTTAATCAATAGACCTCCTTCTGTGCCATTGAATGGTAATTATCCAAAGTCTGTGTGGTCTGGTCAATCTATTGATTTCTCAAATATCCGTGTATTTGGTTGCTCTGCTTATGTACATCAAAGAAATAATAAGCTCGAGCCTCGTTCAGTGAGATGTGTGTTTTGGGATACCCGGAAGTAGTAAAGGGCTATAGGGTTTGGCTAAAAGGCCAACTCGGTTTTAAAACTCTTATAAGTCGTGATATCATTTTTAATGAAAATGAATTTCCATGCCTTTTACCCGACCCGGTTAATTCCCCTGCTCCAAATAAGGTGGAGCTGCACATTTCTTTAAATAATACTGATAATGTGCAAACTGAAATCGATATTGATAATCATGAGGATGCTATTGTGCATAATCAAAATGAGGAGATACGTGAAGAGAACTTGCATGATTATCAACTTACTAGGGGTAGACCTAGGCGAGATGTTAGAGGACCTTTTCACTTGAATGATTTTCATATAACATCGTATGCTTTCAATATGTTTGAAACAATTGATAACTGTGAACCCAAATCATATAATGAAGCTTTGAAATCTGAGAATTCAGAACAGTGGCTTATCGCAATGAATGAAGAAATGACTTCATTGCACACAAATGAAACTTGGGATCTTGTGCAAAAACCCGCCAACTATTCTGTCGTTGACTGCAAATGGCTTTTCAAAGTAAAGAATGAGAACGACTTAGTCAGATTCAAAGCCAGACTCGTTGTTAAGGGTTTCACTCAGAAAAAAGGTATCGACTACAAAGAAATCTTTGCTCCTGTCGTTAAATTCACCACTGTGCGAATAATGCTTGCTCTAGTTGCATAATTTGATTGGGAATTAAAACAGTTAGATGTTAAAACTGCTTTCTTGCATGGTGAACTTGAAGAAAAGATTTTCATGAGTCAGCCAGAAGGTTTTGTTGATCCTAATCACCCTAATCATGTTAGTCTGCTTAAGAAATCACATTATAGTTTAAAACAATTCCCTAGACAATGGAATAAAAAGTTTGACGAATCATGTTATCTCTTAACTTTACTAGGAGAAATTATGACCATTGTCTGTATTTCAAAATTGATTAAAAAATTCCTATTTTCTTACTTATTTATGTTGATGATATGCTCTTGGTGAGTCCTTCCTTGAGAACTGTGAATTATATTATTAAATGCTTGAGTGCTAAATTTGGCATAAAGTATCTTAGGAATGCCAAAAGAATTCTTGGTATGAATATCCATAGGGATCGTAAGAATTCTACAACTGTTTTAAACCAAGATACCTATGTGCAGAAGACCTTATCTAAATTCTCTATGCTTTATTCTAAACCTTCTAGTGTGCCTTTAGCTAACCATTTTATTCTCAGTAAAGATCAGTCACCAAAGACTGATGACGATATTAAATACATGAAGCACATACCATATTCCAATGCTATAGGCTCAGTTATGTATTTAATGATTAGTACGGGACCTGATATTGCATATGCAGTTAGTTGTCATAGCCGGTATATGGCTAACCCAGGGGTCTACCATTGGCAAGACGTGAAATGGCTACTCAGGTATTTGAATGGTTCTGCAAGGTATGGTTTGAAATTCTCCAAACACCCTCAAGGTGTTAAATTGGTAGGTTATGTGGACTCTAATTATGCTGCAAATCGTGATAATCGTAAGTCTACTACTTCCTATGTGTTTACTTTGTGTGGCGCACCCATTAGTTGGAAATCTCAGTTACAACCTATAGTCGCTCTATCTACTACCGAATCTGAGTATGTTGCTATAATGGAAGTGTTAAAAGAGGCAATCTGGTTAAAAGGACTTTTATCAGAAATTAGTTTTCTAAAATATAAAGTCGATGTGTTTTCGGATAGTCAATTCAGTATTCAACTTTGCAAAAATCCTGTTTTTCATGATAGAACCAAAAACATTGATGTTCGTTTCCACTTTATTCGTGATGTTGTCGCTAAACGTATTATCTATCTTGAGAAAATACCATCTCAATTTAATCCTTCAGATATGGGTACTAAGGGCTTACCCATTGAAAAATTTAAATCTTGTTTGAAGAGGCTGAATTTTGATTCAGTAGAATAATATTTACTAAACTTTGTGTTTATGGGGTTCTCTTTGTAATTTAGTTTTTCTTTTCTTTATGATTACTTTACTTACTTTGTGTGAGCGCAGGAACCTCCCAGAGAGGCGATGATGAAATTACTGCGATCCCCAAGCTGTGAACACAGCTGAAAACGAGTTTCAGAGAGAACTAAGCAATACAATCTTCGTGATTCTTTTGTTTCTTTGTGAAATCGATAAGAAAGAGAGTGATTCAGGGTTAGACCTGTTTTTGTGGTATTGTGGTGTTCTGGTGGAGCCGTCGTGTGTTGGTTGCTCCGGCCGACGGGTGTTTCGGGTGCTTGATCCTTCGTGGACGATCTTCCGATTGGTGTTCTTGCTTGGGGATTGATTCCAGTATATTTGAGCCGCTATAATCCATATTCCGAAGAGGGGATTTTCTCTAAATCTTTTACTTTTCATTAAATATTTGTTATTATGCTCTTGATTAATTTATTAGGTTCATAACTGGTCTTTATATATCATATATCGGTTATATATACTTATAATATATATATATATTCTGACCCCTTCGTATTTCTCCCTTTGGTTAAATATGAACCTAAAACAAACTGCAATTATACATATATTGCTTCTAGGTATTTCTGCTCACTGTGTTATTGTTTGTTGTGTGTCATATTTGTTCTGGACTTGAGTTGTTTGACCTAAGTGTTGCTGGAATTTGATTGGGATAAATTCGATCTGTTCGGTTAATCTTCCTTCAAATTTGTTATCTTATTAATTAGTTGGCCTGTAATCCTTAAACCCTTTTGCCGTAGAATATAACGTTGTAGTAGTTATATTCGTTAATCCGCATTGTATTATTGATCCTTATTCTGTTTAAGTATTGGATCGATACCCAATAGTATTATTTCGAATTTTTTTCCATTTATTTATGGTATTAACATTTTTCAACAAATTAACATCATGATATCAATGGTTAAAAAAGACGGGAAAAGTTATTTAAAACTCTTATTTTTTTACTTTTATGAAATTCAAGTTCTTAAAATCTGAAAATATAGAATCACGGGGCATTATCCAATCCGTGCGATGCACGGTCTTTGGTTGAATATCTACATATTTTGTACGTAATGTTGGGGCAGACGGTTGAATGAGCAGATGGCAGAATTTAAATGCCTTTTAGAGAAGTTTATATGTTTTTTTATTGTTATTGTCCTTTTATTTTAGTCTATCTAATTAGTTATATGAAATGAGGCTTTACTAACCCGTATGTTGCTCCGGGGTTGTTTTTGGTTTATTCAACTTGTGCGATGCACCGATTGTATCTAAGATTACATAGCTAAAATTTAACCATCTTGAAATTTATACTATCATTTAAAAGTTTATTTTAATCACCTTGTGTATTAGAAGGTGCACGTGTTTTGTACGTAATGTTGGGGCAGACAGTTGAATGAGCAGATGGCAAAATTAAAATGCCTTTTAGAGAAGTTTATATGTTTTTTTATTGTTATTGTCCTTTTATTTTAGTCTATTTAATTAGTTATATGAAATGAGGCTTTACTAACCCGTATGTTGCTCCGGGGTTGTTTTTGGTTTATTCAACCCGTGCGATGCACCGATTGTATCTAAGATTTCATAGCTAAAATTTAACCATCTTGTAATTTATACTATCATTTAAAAGTTCATTTTAATCACCTTGTGTATTAGAAGGTGCATTTGCATTGTGATGTTTATCATAACATTTGTATTTAAATTAGTTTATTTACATTAAAAGTTACAATTAAAATAGTCTCTTCATGTATTTACAATTAAAAGTTAAAATTAAATCCCGCTTCCATATTAAATTAAGAGGGATAAATATTATATAGTATAGATAATATTATTAAAGACAATGTAACTATCATTTTCTTATTATTATTCATTTAGACACCCAACCCCCAAACATAATCTTCTTCCCCACGTCCTAGCCACCCCCCCACCCCCCAAGGCCCCCCACCCCCCACCCCTCAAGATATTTCACGATTGCACACTGGCGAGCCCATTGAATTTTTATTCATGTTTTTATTTTATTTAAGTTTTTGTCATTTTATTTCTCATTTAGACAATTTTCATATTTATTTAGGTAATTTAATACTTTATCTGGTTATTTTAGATTTATTCCGGATTTTAAATGTTGTTATTTTCAGATTTTATTTGTGGACGAAGAGAGTGTATTATTGGCTAAAATTTTAAAAGAAAACACTAAAAACTAAAATAATAAGTAAAAATTCCAAAATTAAACAAAATAAAAAGTAAGGAAGTGCTTGGTTGAGGGGTTTGGGGAGTAAGGTATGGGAATCAAAGTCATAGTGTGTGCTTGGAATTACACTACTATGACTCTAATTCCCCCAAAATGAGGAATCCCCCATACCCCAACAATTTGAGTGGTATAGGTATCATTCCTTTCCATTCCCTTTCCCATTCCCTTTCCATTCCTTCTTATTTTACCAAGCATCCCCTAAATCTCCATAGACCGCATCACACATGCATCATGTGTGCATCAATGCTGGTACTAGTTCATATGATTATTCTTATGTAGGAATGGCAGTGGGGTCGGTTCGCGTCTCCGAATCCGAAAATTTTAAATCTGCCTTGTTTCCATCCCGTTTTCCACCGGGGATTCCATCGGGGCTTCCATCGGGGCTACAGCTTACCCATGAATTCCGCCTCGTTCCCCATTTTTACCCCGAAATCCAATATTGTTAGGTAACAATTATCAAAATCTAAATACAATATGTAGCTAAAAATAAAGATGCATGCTGGAATATATATATATATATATGTATATGTATATATAATATGTAATATAATATCGGGAGGGGTGGGGCACGGTCACCCATGTCACTACCTCGAACCCTGAAAAAATTCTCTTTAATGCCCGATCCCTGCCCCATAACTCGATAATGCCTACCCCACCCCGACCTGTTATGATCGGATTTCGGGTTTCCTGTCGGGTTCAGGTTTTCTTGCCATTCCTATTCTTATGTATCTAATTTGGTAAAATGAGTTCTAAAGGATGAGAACCCCAACATTTGCCTAGTTCAAGAATTGACTCAAATTATAACATGTGTTGAGCTTATTTTAATAAATTAGTTAAATATAAGAATAGTACTCCCTCCATCTACGAGACTGTGACACACGTTTGACCTGACACGAGTTTTAATAAAATGAGTTTAAATATGGGCTATGGATTGGGCAATGAGGGCCAAAATTAAAAATAGAACGTGTTATCATATCTTAAGATAGAAAGTATGCAATCTTTTTGGATGTACCGAAACAGGATTGTTACTATAGTCTTTGTGGACGAAGAAAATGTATTATTGGAGTGATAAATCTGAGCAGTTCTATAAATGCAACACGGATGCTCCCAGGGCCAGCCCTGGATGTAGTGGGATTAGTTTGCGGACCCCAAATTTTTTTATACTCTTTAATATAGTATAATTTATTTTGTTTTACAATTCATAGTATTTTATTAAATAATGTTAGAATTGTTGAAAAAAAAAACAGTGGAACTGAAGTTGGTGTTCCACGAGCACTAGATCTATCTAGACATGCTAATTAATTAATTACTAAGAATAATAAACAATTTAAATACTATTTATTATTTTTTAAATAATATTGTTGGCAAACTTGATATTCTAATCTAGATCAAGAGATCATAGAAAATTTACCTTTGAAGCATAATGGTTGTTCTTTTGATATCTTCCTCAAAATCTTCTACCCTTAATTCGGATGTTGTGTGGGCAACGAGCTACCGGATCTTGCTAGAACTTCTTGAACTTCAACTTGGATCGGTCGAACCTTTCACAAGAGACTATCGATTTTTCTTTCTTATTTCTGGTAATATTTGATCAATTTTAGAAAATTGAGGTGTTATCTAAATTGTAGAATCAAAGACACAAGTGAAGATCTACAATTAAACACAAGATGAAAAATCGAAATATCCCTCGCACAATGAATGAATTGATCGAACCCTCTGTAACACCCCAAACTAGGCGGCTATCACAGTGCCGCGGACCCCCAACTGGGACCCACCAGGCAAATGAAATACAATGATTTAAATAATATAACTGTAGTACCAAACTACATTATATTACCAATTACTCCGATGAGGAGTTTCAAGTACAATACACCCAGGATTACAGAATACATATATATTTCATATGAAGATGAAATATACAACACCAAATTAAAATGGAAGTCCAAACGAAAATACAGCGGAAAACACACACGAAGGAAACATGAATAGCTGAAAAGACTGGGGCCCCTACTAGTATCACTGGGACTCCTCGCCGTCACCATGCTCTTCCCGTGCCTTTGCCTTGCCATGACCTAAAAACAACATCCCCAGGGGTCAGTTACACAAAACAACAATCCTCAAGAGTTGAACAATTACAATAATCACATGTCTTAGTTATGAAATCAGGCCTGAAAGAGGGGCATCATAGTACGCCCGAGATGGGATGTGCAAGTGCCCAAGTCGCCGAGTGTTCGGAGAACCCATATAAACATACACTTGTGCCTAATTAGTCTCACGGAGGCACATTACCGTGTGCACAGTCCAATGTGTCGGATTACCCGTATAATACATGACCATCGTGTGCCCGACTAAAAATTCCGCACATAACTACCCAGCAACGCAATATGATCCCGGAAGGTCACAAGAACAAAAATTACCATGATGATAATAATGAATCCAAATCCGACAAGGGCCTAGAATGACCCACCGAGGTGAAATAATAACGCAATGAGTGATAGCTCAAATAAAATGATTGGAACCGTCGTTCCTCGTGAATTGAATGATTAGTTTGATAATTACAAGTCTCAACATGATTGATATACTATGAATGAATTGTATGTATGAGTGAACAACAACGAAAGAAATGATTATCCTTTTAACTGAGCAAGAATTAACTTGCCTGGAACGAGAGGAAAGGGTACGAACAACGAGGTACCAAGGTTGAAGGAGTCGACAACTCCGAACCTAGACAAGTTCGTAATCAACTATCAATAACCCATCGGTAGGAAAATAAGTTGGAATCTACCCGAAAATATTACCCACGATACATGTATTCCGGTAATAAAATCTCTAGATGGTGAATCACACTCAACCATACCAAATACTCAACAATTCCGGAAATATACCAATAAATCCGTAGGAACACATGTATCCAAGGTAGAAAATCCATACTCAACATATTCCAATATAATAGCAAGCTAACTCGAAGAGATCGGAAAGAAAACACCCAAATCCCGAAATTCTAGGGTTATGCAAAGTTTACCTTGATTTGGAGGGGTGGAGAGGATTAAACGTTGAATAGTCCGAACTAGAAGCTTGAAGATGTTGATAGATGATAGTATTTGTCGTTGCCCAAAATATTTATCTGAAGATGAAATACTGCTGGAATGGACGGACAACAAACAAGGTTGCGGGAGCACTTCCGAGAGGGTGTTAATAACACAAGATTTTCCGGGTTTGTTAGGCCCGGGCTTGAATGCTCTCGCGAGATGTTATTAATACAAATATTCGTGGATACAAGTATTAAAGTGATAATCTAAGTACAATGAGTGTAAAAAGACCCTGTTAATCCAGCTCTTGAGCGAGGCCTTGGTGTTCTTGCTCTCGGCCGATCGTCTACTGTGTGAGAGAGGCGGAGAGAGAAGAATGAACCGAGAGATAGCTGTTGCCAAGAGTAGGAGAAAGCCAAGTTGTGTATATTGCTTCTGTATTGTGCGTGAATCAGAGAGTGCTGAAGAATTTCGGTCCTTTGACTAGAGCAGGCAGCCTTCTATTTATAGGGGTTGTGGAGCCTTGATTCCTGGCGGGCGATCGCCTTCCGACCAATAAAATACTGGGGCGATTGTCTTAAAGTCACATGGGCAGTCTGCTTAAAGTCCAAGGCTGCTGCTGGCAGCCAGCTGTGCGGTCCAATGAGGAGCCAGCAAGCGTCCGGAGTCACTGTCACATGCGGTCCTACTGACACCTTTCGGCGGCTTGTAGGCTGGTGGGAAGATGCTGACAGGTTGTGGTCAACGATCCGTGAAATGCGGATCTTGTCTCGGCGCTGCACGTGGGCTCTGTCCTGAGGCTTCGGCCTTTTCCGACTGGATGACCATCGGCTTTGAGCGGCATGAGGCGGTCGTCAAAGGTCGGTCACCAGGGGTCGGCATCGGTCGGTCACCAAGAGTCGATCGGCGAGTGTAGAGAGATGATCACCTGCTAGTCGGCCAGCGGGAGTTGATCGCCAAGTACCGAGAGGCGATCGTCTTATATGTCGATCGCTCGGCACCGGGACTTGTCCTGGGACCCTCGGTCGGTCGATCTATCTCAGCTGCTCGGCTATGGTCGGCAGTTCGGCCTTGGCTGCTCGGCTCTGACTAGGTCGCCTGGTCGCTGGTCGGCAGTTCTGCCTCGGCTGCTCGGTAATGGCTAGGTCGCCCGATCTACGAGGCGATCGCCGGTCGGAGAGTATAATTCTCGACACAACAATTGCCCCCCAGCTTGCTCCGATGTCGAAGACATGGGGCGAGGTGGTTCTTGCTGGCGATCGTGTAAGATGAGGATGGGCGATCCGTTGAGCTGACTTTGGATACGGACATGGGCGATCTGGTCGATTGGCTAGCTATCTTTCGGTCTTGTACCTGCAAAAAACAACATTGGTCGATCCCCCTCAGAAACTTGATGGTTTTGTCGTTTGAGAAATCGTGCATAGTCGCGGAGTTCGATGGACCGACTCCATGACCGTGTCTTGTGCGCGAACGACATTGACTGTCTCGTGACTCATTTTATTGTGAGGGTCCTCTGTTAGGATGCGCCTCGCCTCGTATTTAAACAAAGGGCGTGCGGTCTTGGTCTAGAGGAGTCCTTGCACGGGGCGTCGTCGGATTAATCAACTCCACTTCCGCGGCTTGTTGGCTCTGCTTCCACCTCGGCCCGCCATGAAGATGGCGAACCCCGACGGTGTACGTTGAGACGGGGGTAGTGGCACGTGTCGCATTGGCCGGGTTCACCATGTTAGATGATGAACCTTGAGGGCGGGCGATCGTGTCCACTGATTAGTTTTGGAGGACCCTCAGACTACGCCGGCCTCGTATTTAAACGAAGGGCGGGCGATCTTGGCCCAAAGGGACCTTGCATGGACGAAGCAGCCGCTTCCATCGACTACAAGGACCATGACTGTATGTTGGCGATAGGGCTGGAGATTGGTGATCGTCGTCCGGCTGCCGATCGTGTTATTCATAAATTCATATAGGCGATCGGACTGGAGATCGTAACTCGGACACCGATCGCGCTGCTCAAAGGCTAAGGAGAAACCTTTGCCTGGCCAGGAAGTCTGCGGCCTTAGCTCGGAAGATCGCGTAAGTCGAGGGCTGGTCCTTCGTAAGATGCCTAAACATATGCGAAAGACCATGGAATCCTGCTAGGACCGTGTAGAGGGCGATCTCATCGCTTATGGGCTCGCCGTTGAGGATGATCTCGTCTATCCGGTCGATGTAGTCCGAGTCGGACTCTTTTTCCCCTTGTTGGATTCGCAACATGCGATGGGGACCTTCTGGCCGAGCGACCCTGGTGGCGAAGTACGTTGTGAAGTTGTTCGCCAGCTGGTTAAAGGAGCCGATGGGCCGAGGCAACGAGGTGTACCACCTGTGGGCAAGGTCGTCCAGCGTCAGAGGGAACATTCGGCACCTGGTCGCGTCATATGCCCCACACCCGGTCATGTAGATGTTGAACTTTCTCAGGTGCGTTTCGGGGTCCGCCCTCCCCTCGTACAAAGGTGTTTGCGGAGGAGCGATCTTGTGCTGCACGGGGGCGAGCTCAATGTGGATAGCGAGCGGCTCGCCCGGCTCGGCGATCGTCTTCTTGGCGCATGCCCCAGATTCTAGGAGCGCCTTCATGTCGTCGAGCTGGCGCTGCATCGCGGCCATCGCTGCAGCTCAGTCGCTCGTAGATCGGCTTGTGGAACGGGGGCCGAGGCGATCGTGTACCAATCGCCTGACTCCGCTGCTACCGACCTCGGCTATCTGGCGAGGGGGAGCCAGACGGCTGGGCTGCCTTCTGGGAGTCGGATAGGCCGAGCACCTGGTGACGGACTCGAGCTCCGTCGTCTTGTGGCTGGGGCCGGACTACCCCGGTCGCCAGGATGGGTCGCTGCCGAGGCGATCGAAAACAGAGGTGCCCCAGCTGGCGAGCGCCTCTTCTTGTGGATGGGAGCCTCCTGGCGATCGCTCGGTCAGCACCGCCTTGAGCTCCCGTTTGGTCTTCCGGCGGCTGGCCGAGGGGGTGATAGCGGGAGGCGCGTCGAGAGCACTCCGTCGCTCCTGTAGGACGGCCATGGCCTCCTCGATCTGTTCCGCGGTTCGGAACTGATCGAGCGAGAGACTTGGGCCGTCCGCCAGGGGTGGGATCGAGCGTCTCGGACCGCGGCGGCTATCCTCTGCCATCGGCTGTGGCTCGGACTGAGACGGAACGAGGCGTCTGGCGGGCTGGCCAGTGGCTTTCTTCGACGAGGAGGTAGAAGTCATGATTCTGAAAGCTTTCTCTGAAGAACAGTGAGTGTTTCTTCAGGTATATGTTCCGGAGAACAGTGAGTGTTCTTCGAGACGGTAGGAATAAAATTGAGGGTTAGATCCCTTCCTTCCAGCGCCAATTGTTGTTGCCCAAAATATTTATCCGAAGATGAAATACTGCTGGAATGGACGGACAACAAACAAGGTTGTGGGAGCACTTCCGAGAGGGTGTTAATAACACAAGATTTGCCGGGTTTGTTAGGCCCGGGCTTGAATGCTCTCGCGAGATGTTATTAATACAAATATTCGTGGATACAAGTATTAAAGTGAGAATCTAAGTACAATGAGTGTAAAAAGACCCCGTTAATCCAGCTCTTGAGCGAGGCCTTAGTGTTCTTGCTCTCGGCCGATCGTCTGCTGTGTGAGAGAGGCGGAGAGAGAAGAATGAACCGAGAAATAGCTGTTGCCAAGAATAGGAGAAAGCCAAGTTGTGTATATTGCTTCTGTATTGTGCGTGAATCAGAGAGTGCTGAAGAATTTCGGTCCTTTGACTAGAGCAGGCATCCTTCTATTTATAGGGGCTGTGGAGCCTTGATTCCTGGCGGGCGATCGCCTTCCGGCCAATAAAATACTGGGGCGATTGTCTTAAAGTCACATGGGCAGTCTGCCTAAAGTCCAAGGCTGCTGCTGGCAGCCAGCTGTGCGGTCCAATGAGGAGCCAGCACGCGTCCGGAGTCACTGTCACATGCGGTCCTACTGACACCTTTCGGCGGCTTGTCGGCTGGTGGGAAGATGCTGACAGGCTGTGGTCAACGATCCGTGAAATGCGGATCTTGTCTCGGCACTGCACGTGGGCTCTGTCCTGAGGCCTCGGCCTTTGCCGACTGGATGACCATTGGCTTTGAGCGGCATGAGGCGGTCGTCAAAGGTCGGTCATCATGGGTCGGCATCGGTCGGTCACCAAGAGTCGATCGGCGAGTGTAGAGAGATGATCACCTGCTAGTTGGCCAGCGGGAGTTGATCGCCAAGTACCGAGAGGCGACCGTCTTATATGTCGATCGCTCGGCACCGGGACTTGTCCTGGGACCCTCGGTTGGTCGATCTATCTCGGCTGCTCGGCTATGGTCGGCAGTTCGGCCTTGGCTGCTCGGCTCTGACTAGGTCGCCTGGTCGCTGGTCGGCAGTTCTGCCTCGGCTGCTCAGTAATGGCTAGGTCGCCCGATCTCCGAGGCGATCACCGGTCGGAGAGTATAATTCTCGACACAATAGTATCTCGAAGGGATCTTTGCAAATCGCCCAAAATCGCCCGAATCGCCCAAGGAAGGAGGAGAAGTGGAAAAATGAAGAATTAGGGCTGAAATGTCCTATTTATACTAAAGTCAGCTTAGCATGCGCTATTTTCTGAGAATAGCGTGTGCTACCGGGTTCACCGGATAGTCCAGTGAACTCTGCCTGCATCGTTAGCGTGCGCTACGTAAGTTGTAGCGTGCGCTAACGCCTTACTCTTAGCGTACGTTAACCGAGTGTTAACGCGCGCTACCTGATAGTTGGTGTACAGAAAATTGGAGTCCAGAACCTACTGTCCACCACCTGCTCGAGCCTTAGCGCGTGCTACTAAAATTGCTTAGTGTGCGCTACTAATACAGCTAGCGTGCGCTATCTCCTACTCATAGCGTGCGCTACGAATTCTCCATTTCAGTCTAGTACCTACTGGACTGTCTGCCTCAAATACACTAGTAGCGTGCTCTAATATTGACCGATAACGTGCACTACCAGTACCCAAATAGCATGCACTATAGAGGGTACATAGCGTGCGCTACACCTCGCACACAGGTGACAGAATCACCTCAAAGATCCAAAGCAGCACGATCCGAACAAGAAAGAGTAAATTCGAAATGATATGAACTCCAAGATCAAAATCAACTTACTAAACAATTACAATGAGTGACAAGATTACAGGAGTACCAGAACAGAAATTTGCAAAAAGTACGTGTATTACATCACCCCCTCTAAAAATAAGTTCCGTCCCGAAACTAAGGGTCAAACAATTCGGGGCAACTCTCCCACATACTATCCTAGGTCTCCCAAGTGGCCTCTTCGACTCCGTGTCTAGACCACGGAATTTTTACTAAGGGAATTGCCTTGTTCCTCAACTGTTTAATTCGTTGCTCTAAGACTCATACAGGACACTCCTCGTACGTATGGTCATCCACGATCTCGATTTCATCGAACTGAAGTATGTGACTCGGGTCGGCAACATACTTCCGCAACTGAGAGATGTGAAATGCATTATGAACTCGGCTCAAAGCGGAGGTAAAGCCAATCGGTAAGCCAAACTGCCTACTCGATCCAAAATTTCAAATGGTCCAATGAATCTCGGACTCAACTTTCCCCTCTTTCCGAAACGGAAAATACCTCGACTCGGGGATACCTTGACCAAAACGTGGTCACTTGCCTCGAACTCTAATGGTCGACGACGATTATCCGCATATGATTTTTTTCGACTCTGAGCGGTTAACAAACGACTCCTAATCAACGCTACCTTCTCGCAGGCGGCTACTAGCATATCGGGCTCAGTGCCGATTGATTATGATAAGTCATCCCAACACAAGGGAGATCGACAACGATGACCGTATAAGGCCTCGTAAGGTGCCATCTTAATCAAAGTATTCCAACTGTCGTTGTATGTAAACTCGATCAACGGTAGTTGGGCTTCCCAATCATCTTTTCAATCGAGAACACATGCCCTCAACATGTCCTCCAACGTCTGAATAGTTCGCTCTTATTGTCCGTCGGACTGAGGGTGAAAAGCGGTTATGAAATTTAGCTGAGTTCCCATGGCACGATGAACGGATTTCCAAAAATGTGACACGAATCGCCCGTCACGATCAGAAACAATACTCTTAAGAGTACCGTGCAATCTCACGATCTCTTTAATGAACAACTGAGCAAGTCTCTCGGGACCCCACATATCCTTAATCTCAAGGAAATGAGCTGACTTAGTTAAACGGTCCACAATTACCCAAATCGTATTCATGCCACGACGACTCGTTGGCAAACTCGTGATGAAGTCCATTGAAATATCCTCCCACTTCCATTCTGGGATAGGAAGCGGTTTCAGCATACCCTCCGGTCGCTGATATTCTATCTTGATTTGCTGATAGGTCAAACATCTCGAAATAAATTCTGCGACTTATCGCTTCATATTACTCCACCAGTAATTTTGTTTTAAGTCTTTGTACATTTTGCTAGACCCCGGATAAATGGAATAAGGGGTAGCATGAGCCTCTCTCAAAATAGAGCTTTTCAACTCGTCATCCGCTGGAACGCATAGCCGGTTCTTAAATCGCAAAAGTCTATCCTCATGGACCACAAAATCCAGAGGCTTTCCCCTGAGCCACATCATCTCGAATGCGCAACAAAATGGGTCTGAACCCTGTTTCGTTCTGACCTCCTCCTCCAGTGGCGACGAAATCTCTAACATGCAAAGTTGCCCTTGCACTTGCTGCAACCAGACCTTGATCTCAAGCCTTAGAAATTCCTGTTGAAGTTCCTTCTGAATGGTCAAACGAGCAAGCATTTACTCCTGAACGAACTTACGACTCAAGGTGTCAGCGACAACGTTCGCCTTACCCGGGTGGTATTGTATCTCAATATCATAATCTTTAATCAGTTCCAACCACCGTCTCTGTCGCATGTTTAACTCCTTCTGAGTAAATATATACTTTAAACTCTTATGATCGGTGAAAATCTGACAGGTGACGCCATAGAGATAATGAGGCCAAATATTCAATGCAAAAACCACGGCCGCTGGCTCCAGGTCGTGGGTCGGATAATTAACCTCATAAGGCCTCAGTTGCCGCGAAGCATAAGAAATCACCTTCCCGTTCTGCATTAATACACATCCAAGACTGTGTCCGGACGCGTCACTATAAACCACGTACCCTTCCGTCCCTTGTGGTAAAGAAAGGACAGGCGCTGAAATTAAACGTCTCTTGAGTTCCTCAAAATTCTGCTGACACGTGTCAGACCACATGTATTGCTTATCCTTCCGCAAAAGGCTCGTCATAGGTTGAGCAATTTTAGAAAACTCTTCCATAAATCCCCGGTAATAGCCTGCTAGTCCGAGAAAACTTCGGACTTCCTTAACATTCTTCGGAGGTTGCCAATCTCGGATAGCCTCCGTCTTCTGAGGGTCGACACGAACCCCGTCTAATGAAATCACATGTCCTAGAAACGTCACCTCGTACATCCAGAACTCGCATTTGGAAAGTTTCCCATAGAGTTGCTCTCGTCTCAACACATCGAGGACCTGATTAAGGTGAAGTTCGTGCTCCTCTTGGTTACGAGAATAAATCAAAATGTCATCTATGAAAACAACCACGAACTTATCTAAATAGTCGATGAAAACTCGGTTTATCAACTCCATGAATACCGCAGGTACATTAGTTAACCCAAACGGCATCACTACAAACTCGTAGTGCCCATAGCGCGTTCGAAAAGCCGTTATTGCGATATCGGACTCTCGAATTCGCAACTGATGATACCCAGATCTTAAATCGATCTTGGAAAATACTGAAGCTCCCTGGAGCTGATCTAAGAGATCATCGATGCAGGGTAGGGGATATTTATTCTTGATCGTCACCCTGTTCAGCTCCCAATAATCAATGCACAAGCAAAATAAACCATATTTCTTCTTGAAAAATAACACTGGTGCTCCCCACGGGGATGCACTCGATCGGATATAACCTTTCTCGGTCAATTCCTCTTGTTGATTCTTCAGTTCCTGTATTTCGGTCGGGTCCATACGATACGATGTTTTCGATATTGGGGACGTACCAACTCCAACTCTATCGTGAATTCAACATCTCTCTGTGGAGGTAAACCCGGTAGCTCGTCTGGAAATACATCGGCGTATTCTCTCACTACAGGGATATCCGCCAACGTCACTGATAATTTCTCGGTCTTGGTCATATAGCACCAATAACCGAAACACCCCTGGTTGAGTAATTTCACTGCTTCTATCATATTAATAACTCTTCCGGAATGGCTGGGGTTACCCCCTGAAATATACACTCGACTACATCGTCTGAAATGATAGTGACCATACGCTTACGGACACTAAGGATGGTGTTGGCCACTAAGTATACAAAATACAGCTTGAAAAGTGTTTAAGCAACAAGCTGTGCGTTTTACAAATTAGAATGCGTAGCAGAAGTCTTGTTAAAGATAATTTGCAGTGTATACTTAAAATAACCACAGTAATGAAAATAATAAATTGCAGAAGGTAAATAATACAAGATTTAAAGTGGTTCGAGGTAAAACCCCTCTACGTCCACTGGTCCTCCACACAGGAGTGAAAATATTTATTATAAATACTGCGTACACAACTATGTATTTATAATCAAACCTATCCTTGTATCGTTCACACAGATTGATACAAAGACTGTTACTTTCAACCATTCACACAGATTGGTTAAAGCTTTTACTTGACTAGCTTCTTCACACACAGTTTCGAAGCTTCGTCTCTACAATGCAGATCCGTCACACACAGTTCAGGAAAAGCAAGGCTTTCTCAGTCCACACAGGGCTGATGGTTTTCTTCAAAGTAAGAACGTTGGTTCAACAACAGCTTGACTTGCTTGAGCTTTAGGCTGATGATGTGTTGTTCAGGGAAGAGCACTTGTATATTTCTTCTCTCAGGATTGGCAGTTTGCTTGAAGAAATATTATTGCTCTTGATATACTGTTCTTTAGAGGATCTCGTGAAATTTTAGTATATCTCAGTTTACTCAGTTTGAATATTCTTCACAGATGTATGATTGTGAGTTCGTGTATCTGTCTATATTCAGAGTCGTTATTTGATCTTCAAACTCTGGGGTATGAATAGCTTCTGAATAGATCCATTGAGAGTAGATCCGTTGAGCTAATAGATCCATTCCAACATGTTGATAAACAAGATCTGGTTTTTGCTCCTTGATTGAAGATCTCTATTTGATGGTATTTAAATACTTTATCCCTTCAGTATTTAAATACTTCTTTTCAAAACGGGGCTTGACTTTAGCTAGTAAAGTAGATTTCTTTCCAACGGTCTTCGGTCCTGTTGGATAAGTGTTGAAGATTTTAATACTTACATCATGTATGCTGTATCCAATATGTTGCGTTTGCAATGCTGTAGGATATCTTAGACTGCTGCTGTATGGAAATGATGTTGTATGATTTGTTTCAGGACAGCTTCCATACTTTGCTATATGAATATCTTCGAGACACCAGTCTTGCTGTATGATGCTTGCTGTTTGGTAATTGTCAAAATAGTATTGTTTTTCCCAACAATTTTCCCCTTTTTGATAATTGCCAAATCTTCTTTGCAACATCTTTGATAGTTGCCAAAACTTCTTAATGATGCCAAAACCAAAAAAAACCATGATGCCAAAACCTTTTAAACATCTTTAAAGGGAGGCTGTCTTCTGTCGAATGTTCTTGCCTTCGGCACTTAGTCTAAAAATATGAACTGCTCGCAGGCAAGTTTTAAAAGATATCATCTAACAGGAGAGTGTATTACAATTTAACCTTATGATTGGCGCACAGGCACAATCTTACAGTGTAATCTAGTTGAATACAACTTAACCTATGAACTGTTCGCAGACAAGTTCTTATAGCTTTAATACTATACAAGCTTCATACTTGTTATTGCAGCAAATAAATTCATTTCGTAATGATACAGTAACACAGTAATTACGAGTTGTAATCTTTCAAGACAAAATATATTTTATTGATGTAGAGCAAAGTTTACAATGTTAGGCAAAAATAAAGATACAAAATTTTTGCTGTTTCAAAAATAAAATTACAGGAAAGATCCTACAGGCTAACTCCTATAGTCAGCATGTCTCCAAGGCCTGTTTGGATCATTCTTGGTTCCCTTCACCAATTATGCAAGGCATCCCTATTTTGATTTAAGTAGATAGCTCTTCCTTCAGCTGATTTATCGAAAACAAGTATCCAATCTTTCGGGTGGGTAACCAGATCTCCATTCCTGTGTTTGGATTTCATATTTTGCTGTAGGGGGAGCGTTCCTTCGTCCAACCTCTTTTTGAATTCCTCGGCATCTTCCTGCAGCGTCTTACAACTGTTGAATATGGAGGATTCCCTGATAAGAACTACAAAGTATCTTAACAGTTCATTCTTCCTCCAATCCTTTATCTCGTCGGCTGTTGGCTATCGGTTGGCCGGGAGATTTATTATTTGCGGCTTCTGCATGAGTTTTTTCCAAGGAAATTTGGGGTCATGGAATTCCGTACGATCTCCCTGTATCCTAATAGTGTGAGTAGGAGATGATAATCGAGATATTGCAGCAGAAATGCTGTCTCTAAATGCAGCTTCCATCTCCTTTTCTTGCTTAAGCCTTAATCTCAGCTTCCCTAGCCTCTTCCCCCTTTTTGGCCTCATCAAGGTAAGAGACCTTCTCATCTAGGCGTTCAAGGATCTTCATAGCATTTTCCTATTTGGTCTCGAAGCTTTAGAATTTCTCAACAAGGGAGTTGAGCACCTGCGACATGTCTTGAATCTTTTTGTCATGTCCTCGGAGCTGGGAGTCAGTTTCAACAAGGGATGATGCAGTCTTGGCCTCAGATATGTGAAGCTTGTCATGTTCTTCCAAGAGGATCTTCTCCTGGCGCTGTTGGATTTGGTACAGAGCTTGTCGTAAGACGGTGGGTACAATGCGGAAGACTTCTTCCACTTTGGATACTTCTCTTCTTACACTCGTTATTTCATCGATGGCAGTATCATGCAACCAATTTATCTCCTTTTCAACAGTATGTAGAGCATTCACAGCATCCTGTATGAAGACAGTTTGAAGACCAAGAGCATGAAGTTGCTCGTGTCTGGCTGGAGAGCTAGGCTTTTCTTCTTCAGCTTCATTGAGATGTCTGATGACCACATGGTTTTGCGGTCGTTGCGGTTCATCATTGGGTAAGAAACCTTCATCGGATTCCGCTGTTGGATTTTCGGGGGCATCAGTTGCCGTTGCAACTTGCGGCTGTTTGGTTTGATCGGTGACAGGGGGAGCTGTTGCTTTCTGTTCCGAAGTGGTTTCTGTAGACAAAGGTACATAAGGGACTGATTACTCCTGTTGTATCTCAGCTTCCGCCTGCTCCGGCAGAGGGACTGATTCCTCTTGCGGCATGGCACGGGTTTGATCGTTGGGTTAGTAGGTGACAGGCTCGGATGCCTGTTGAGAAACTGTTTGATCTTCGATGACAGGAGGGACTGATTCCTTGCTGTCTGGAGGGGACTGTTGTTGGGATGAGGTCCATTCTCCCTGTTGCTGTTTGATTCTGGATAATTCCTCTCTGTTAGCTTCTTCACGACTCATTCTCAAACCAGCCTGGAAGGCATTGTCATCGTCGTCTAAGTCGTTGTCTGATTTTGGACTAATAAGAATTGTCTCTTCGGATACAGATTTCCCCTTTAATCGAGCATCGGCTTTGTCCATGAGATGGCTCGAGATCAGGTCTTTGCAGCAAAGGTTGTCCCATTGGATTAGGACTTCAATTGGAGAATCTGTCACCTCCAGAACAAACTTTTCTTCCTCCTCCCACTCCTGCCAGTTGTACAAAGTTTCATAAGGGGCGACCCTGTATGTTCCACTGTACAAATCGCTCGTACGCCTGTTCGATTTGTACTGACAACAAAGTTTTGTGGATTATAGTGTCGGGGGAGGGGCTCCATACAGTATATGGATGTACTGTATGATTAGGATCCTCTACAGATATGGGGGCCTGTATCGGAGAGGGATCCCGATCAGGGGTTGGTTGCCTATGGGGAGATGGATCCTTTATGGGTGAGGAATCCCGTATAGGAGATGTGGCTGTTGGCTCCAAAGGGGCAGCCGGCTCGCCAAAGCCTTCAAGATTGGCAGATAACTGTGCATCTGTCGTTGCCGCCAATGGCTCCAGATCCACCGTTTGAACAGTAGCGGTTATCTCTTCTACAGGGGTTGCGCCCTGGGGGTGTGATTCAGTGGGTTGCGCCGATGGTTTGGCTTGAGAAAGCTTCCTTAGCTTCCTTTTCGGCTTAGCAATGGGAGTTTTGCTGTGAGATCTCTTTCTTTTCTTTGAAGTCTCCTTGCTATCGGACTTCGAAGTAACGTCTCTTGGGTTGGCAGAGAGCGGCAATGTTCGGAAAAAGGGCCTATCAGCAATTAGCCTCTCTTTGTTGAACACGGTGGGTCTGCTCCCTCCAATGTATTTGCCTTGATGGATTTTCTTCGCTCTTTTGGCTTGCGGCACACCGCATTTGGTCACAATGTTATTAAGGATCAGACCAGAGGATTTCTTGTGAGTGGCAGGTTTAGAGACTTCTTCCTGCAATCTTTTGAGAATGATTTGGCACCAGATAACTATTTCACCATACATGATGGCGACCATCATTCTGAATCTCAGATTGGTGCACATCTCAAAAGCACCTGTCCTGTTTTCAATAACACGACAACAAAAATCGTGTAAATAAATGAAAGATAGACAAAAAAAATTCTTCTGGGTGGATGCATGAACAATCACGTTCGATGCAGAACCAGTGAATAATCCCCATTATAAGGTGAGGATTTCTTAAGACCCAAAATGCTCAAGTTCTTCCAAAGACAGGACATCGGCAGGCAGCCTGTAAAGATTCTGAAGCAGGTCTTGGTCAATGCGGATCTCCACTCCGCGAATGGTGGCAGAAATGTCTGATATGTTTCCTCCTTATTCAAGAGAGAGGAAACGGATAGAGGTGTTGAGGTAGAATTCCTCAACATTTTTTCATCGTAGCGCTCAGCGGTTTGGCTACCAAGGCGATAAAGACCTTGTTGACGAATTCTTGTGACGATGAACTCCATGGATTCAACGTCATCAGCTTCAGCGTGAAGACGCTCAATAACTATAGATCTATCAAAGATACGCCCATCGATGATGGTGGCAGTCTTCTTGAGAGTAGGGGATGAAGTCTGTGTAAATGCCATCGTAAGATCTGAAGAAAAAGTAAGAGATTTGCAAATAAAATGCAGAAAATTGCAGTAGAAGATGTAGTCTGTTTGCTCAAAGACTTGTTCAATTTTCAGACAGCATAAAGAGTCAACGAAGAGCAAGAACAGTCCTTTTATAGTGGGGGTGGGAAGAATTAGGGTTTTTAGACAGTGAACAGTCAGATTTAAGGGATGGGAATCGTCATTTAAATGAACGAACAGGATGGACTGAGCGTAACGAGTACATCTTATCCATCAGATTTTGAAATTAAACTGGGTCCCATATCTGTCGTTTCAACCTCCCTTATTTGCCCAAAATGGCAGTTTGAAAATATTAAACAATTTGAAACATCACGGCGTTTGAGATAAAGTAGTCCAGATGTCGTGTAGAGCTTTAAATGCAAAGACGTTTGGTATAAGAACAGGGCACGTGGACTAAAAATTGTTTTAAAATGAATAACATATAAATATAATATTAATTGATTTTCCATAGTATGTGTTGTATCCGCGAACATACAGCGTTCCCCCTTAAAAGGTACATACGGGATTCAATTTCATACATCAACTTAAGGATTAATGTTGTATTCATGGGTCATAATGTATTCCCCCTTAATTATTGTACACGTCAGCTGTAGGATAATTATATGTCTCTTCGTTCCTACAGTGCTGTTCGGAATGTCTGGGTGTACATATAATTAACGGTGGATACTGTATTCGTGGGTCTTACAGCATTCCCCTCAATTGTTGAGTAAAAGCATTAAAAACTTACAGGGAGTCGGGATGTAATATTCCCAATTCTTGTCGAAGCATACAGAATCTGGCTGTGCTGAGAGGTTTGGTAAATATGTCAGCTAACTGGATATCTATATGAATTTTCTCTATCCGAACATCCTTGTTCTCAACATGATTCCTAATGAAGTGATGCTTCATATGGATGTGCTTAGTGCGCGAGTGCAAAACAGGATTATGCGTTATTGCAATTGCACTCGTACTGTCGCACATAATGGGTGTTTCCTTGACTTCAATTCCATAGTCTGACAGTTGTTGTTGCATCCAAAGGATCTGCATACAGCAACTACCAGCAGCATAGTATTCTGATTCTGCCGGGGAAAGCGAGTTTGCCAATTGCTTCTTACTGAACCAAGACACAAGTCTAGGTCCAAGAAAGTGACAAGTACCGCTTGTACTCTTCCAATCTAGCTTGCAACCTCGGATATCCGAGTCGCTGTAGCCAACCAAATCTAATCCGCCTTCCTTAGGATACCATAGTCCGACATCAATAGGGGCAAAAGTTTCATCATAGTCTATGCCTTCTTCCTGTCTGTAGCCTTGTGAAACTAGACGGGATTTGTTTCTGATAATGAGTCCATTTCCATCCTTCTTGTTTCTAAATACCCATTTTGTTCCAATTACGGATTGATGCGTTGGTCTGGGTACAAGATACCATACATTGTTTCTTTCGAAACCATTAAGCTCTTCTTCCATAGATGTAATCCAATGAGAATTGTCCAGAGCTTCTTTGGTTGAAACAGGTGTTGACTCAAAGTATTTTGATGATGATTATATTCAAAACATTTAAACAAATTCTATCTCAACGAGCTATTTCATTGAAGGAAAATCTTGTTCCTAGCGCACGCTACAGGATGCATAGTAGCGCACGCTATCGAGGGTACAAAGCATCCAGGCAAGTCATCTGCAGTCAAGTTGGAGTCACCTAATGGATAGCGCACGCAAATCCTAAATTATCAGCGCACGCTAAGTTACCAATCTTAGCGCACGCTAACATCTCTATATAGCGCACGCTATCGCGTTCTTCTTAAAACAAGACAGAGAGTCAGTGAAGTCTGGACAGAAAAAGGGAAAGCATTTGTGCATGCTACGGAAGTATAATTACGCACGCTATTAAGAGGCCTTAGCACACGTTACATGTCAAACCTTGCGCACGCTACCGGAAATCATATTGGTAGTCCAGTAGGCTCTGGACTCAAAATAAGGAAGCAATTACGTACGCTAAACAAGCTAACGTACGTTATCTGGAAAATATGTAGCGCACGCTACAATACACTTGTTAGCGCACGCTAAGCGTTCGAAATCCTACCGTTAGTCAACTTATCCGTTGGAACGCAAAGGTCAAAAAGGAGATCCGTAAAATCTGGAAAGCTAATATAAAATAATACTAGCGCATGCTAAGTATAAAGTACTAGCGCACGCTAAGTACATTTCTATCCGTTGGAAAAGAGACGTTGGGGAGACAAACCGACAAGATTCTCTAGTCAAAAGTGAAGACCTGTTGACCAACGATAACGCATGATACGAGAGACTGTCTAGCGCACGCTAGTCATGTATTTTACCGTTGGTACAGTTTAATGACCGTTCAGATCAGTCAAGTCAAAGCTCGATAACGCACGCTATGAAGGATTATTAGCGCACGCTAATAATATGTTTTTCAGCATATGAAGAAGGACTTGACACTATAAATACCCATATCACTTGTGTGTCTCACACACAACTTCAAGCATTGAAGCATTCAAGCATTCAAAGCATACTTGAGCTCAGATTTCTATTTATTTTTGCATACTAAGTTGTGAGAAGAAAATATACAAGAGTGATACACATTGTAATATTTATTATACTTTGTATTCTTTTCATTTGGTTGTGAGTGTTGCATCACTCATACACGAGCGTAAGAGAAACGAATTAAGAGTCACTAATCCGGTGTTATTAGGATCTTTTGAGCCGGCATTGTTAGGATTACACTCCAACATTCGTAAGTAAGGATTATCTAGTTCCGATAGAACACTAGATACAAAAAGTTTATTTCGAGAGTGGTTGTGCTTGGACCAATAGAAGACAAGCGGTTGTAACGATTGTTGCGCTCAGACCGATCGAAGACGAGACAAGTGCGTGTGGTTGTTCTTTAGCCAATAGAAAAAGAATTCGGAGAGAGGACGTAGGCAAGTTGCCGAACCTCTATAAATCTTTGAGTCTTTTACTTTCCGCACATTTTACCTTTATTCGCGAGAAAGTTCGATATTCTGCATTACCACTATTCAACCTCCCTTCTAATGGTGAATTTATATCTTCAGTTGGTATCGGAGCGGGTCTCTTTTTAAGGGTTTAACCACCTAAGGGAAAAAGATCCGCAAATGGCTCTTCTTGGCCAAATCGAAGGAAATGCTCTCAACCGTCCTCCCTTCTTCGACGGTTCCAATTTCATGACATGGAAAAAGGAAATGGCTATATTCGTTCAAGCCTATGATATTGAAATTTGGAAAGTCATTGCCCTTGGTCTGAAACTTGCCAAGAAAGAAGATGGATCATTTAAAAAGTTCGACGAGTTCAACGACGAGGACTGGAGGAACACGCATATCAATTCACGTGCTACTCAACTTCTATATTGCGCCCTTAATCCCGAAGAACTCAATAGGATATCCTCCTACGAAAGCGCAAAGGAAATTTGGGAAATCCTCGAAGTAACTCATGAAGGAACCACCCAAGTCAAAGAAACTAAAATAAACATGCTTCTTCATGAATACGAACTCTTCTCCGTGAAGGACGAGGAAACGATCACAAATATGTTGGATCGGTTCTCGGCTATAACAAATGGACTTGCATCTTTCGGAAAACCAATATCTAGTAGCGACAAAGCTAAGAAAATTCTTCGCTCGTTGCCACGTGAATGGGATGCTACGGTTACAACAATCATGGAGTCTAAATATCTCAACAAACTCTAGTTTAGTGCCCTCATTGGGTCACTCATGAACTCTGAGATCGTTCTCAAGTTTAGAGGTACTAAACCAAAGCCTCGTGAAAAGGTAATCGCATTCAATGTTGATAGCGATGTTGAGGAAGATGTTCCCGAGGATGAAGATAACGAGGAACTTGATCTCTACATCAAGAACTTTAGAAGGTATAAAAATCTAATTTAAAGAAGGCGAAATTTCCTTGGTCGGGATGGTAAGGGGGAACAAAAGAAGAATAGCTATGTTCCTATAAAGAAGTTCGACAATAATTGTCGGAAATGCGGTCAAGCAGGTCACTATGCCAAGGAATGTCGAGGATCCTCTTCAAAGCCTCAAGTCGAAAGATTCAAAAAGAAGGAGATTCTAATCGTTTCTAGGAGTGATGACGAGGAGGAGATTGAAAGATCTCTAGATGCTAATCTCGCATTCATGGCACTCGAATCGGAAAGCAATATCGAGGTAAGTTCTAAACTTAATGATGATGAATATGATACATTTGATTTTTGCGATTCACAAGAAGTTCATCATGACGATGAGTTATTAAGTGCATTTGAATCTTTGAACATAGAATACGACGAGATGGTTAAATTAAATGTATTTAAAGAGGAAAATAAAATCTTTAGAATTCGAAAAATCCTCTCTTCAAAATAAAGGCAAAACTATTGAACTCGACCATACCTTATGCCTTGAAAAAGAAAACGTTTTGAAAATTGAGTTGACGAAAACTCAAAAGGAGTTAAAATATATTTTCAACAAATTTACTCTCGGAAACGAGAAATTCGAAAAGCTTTTATCCATACAAAAATACCCATTGCTAAAACACGGTCTTGGTTTCGACCCGTTTAAAAGGGAACAATCCCTTATCAATCTTGACAAAATAAAGAAAACCGAAACCGAGAACTCAAAAACTCCTTTCAAACAACGAGTTCATGATAACGTTCATTCAAAGTTGAGAACCATAAAAGTTAAACAAATATGGGTTCCAAAATGGACAATTGTTCCGAATGCTATAAGTATCGTTAACTTTGGAGGACCCAAAAGGGCTTGGGTATCGAAACAACCAAGAAACACTATTTTTGTAGGTACCGGCACCAAAGAAAAGCAAGTGGTATATTGATAGCGGATGCTCAAGGCACATGTGCGGATCCGAGGATTTGTTTGAAGACCTCGAATATCAAGAACAAGGACATGTGACCTTTGGTGACAACCAAAAAGGAAAAATTAAGGGCATCGGAAAAGTCGGTAAGGAACCTTCTCACTCTATCAACAAAGTATTATTTGTTGAAGGTTTGCATCATAATTTACTTAGCGTTTCTCAACTATGCGATGAAGGTTTTAAAATTCTCTTTGAACAAATGCATTGCACGGCATTTAGAAATAATAAAATTACATTCATCGGTTTGAGATGTGGAAACATTTATATTGTTGATCTTAATGATAAAAGTTCATTTAATGAAAAGTGCCTTATTACATTAGATGATAATGCATATTTATGGCATCGTAAATTGCGGCATACATCTCTACCCATCATTTCTATTTTATCGAGACACGATCTTGTTCGTGGTTTACCCAAACTCAAATTTGATCGGAAGCATTTGTGTGAATCTTGCATAAAAGGAAAACATACTCGGAATCTTTCAAACCAAAATTCGAGGTTTCCACTAGTCACATTCTTGAACTTGTGCATATGGATTTGATTGGACCATATAGATATGTTAGTCTAAATGGTAAACTTTACATTTTGGTTATTGTTGATGATTATTCTCGTTTTACTTGGATTAGATTTCTTGCTCATAAAGATGATACATTTTTCGAGTTTTCCAAATGGTGTCGTTTGGTGCAAAATGAGAAAAGTCTCTCTATAATTTCTATTCGCACCGATCACAGAGGTGAATTTGATTGCACTCCGTTTGAGCTTTTATGTGTCAAATATGGTATTAATCACAATTTTTCGGCTCCTAGAACGCCTCAACAAAATGGGGTTGTTGAAAGGAAAAATAGATCTTTGGAGGAAATGTCAAGGACTATGCTTAACGAATATTCTCTTCCACAATATTTTTGGGCCGAAGCAATTTTTACGGCATGTTATGTGATTAACCGAGTTCATGTTCGTAGAACTCACCTTAAAACTCCGTATGAATTATGGAAAGGTAAAAAGCCAAATATATCTTACTTCCATCCTTTTGGTTTCAATGTGTTTATCCTAAATAATGGTAAGGATAACTTGGGGAAATTTGATGCTAAATACGACTCCGGAATATTTCTTGGTTATGCTATGAATAGCAAAGCATATCGTGTTTATAACATTAGAACAAATAAAGTTGAAGAATCCATTCATGTTAAATTCAACGATATGATCTCACCCCCGAGAAAGGTAGAATATTTTGATGATGCAGGTATTTTTCCGGATTCTCATCCCTCAAATGAAATGGAGAAAATTTTGGAAATCCAAAACAAGACAATCGAGAGCTTACCGAAAGATTGGAGGTACATCAAAGACCATCCAAAAGATCTCGTGATTGGAAATATTGAAGACGGTGTTCAAACTCGGAGGAGAACCACCGAATATTTTGCTCATTGTGCTTTCGTATCCGAAATTGTTCCCAAAAATATATCCGAGGCTCTTGATGATGAAAGTTGGATGATGGCAATGCAAGAGGAGCTTGTTCAATTCATGCACAATAACGTATGGAATTTAGTTCCCGCTCCTAAAGATAAAACTATTATCGGAACTAAATGGGTGCACAAAATCAAGTGTGACGAAGACGGTTACCCAATTCGAAATAAATCTCGTTTGGTCGCACAAGGGTATAATCAAGAGGAAGGTCTTGATTACGAAGAAAGTTTTGCTCCCGTGGCTCGACTCAAAGCCATCCGTTTGTTATGTGCATTTGCCGCTCACGAGAAGATCAAGCTATTCCAAATGGATGTGAAAAGTGCATTCTTGAATGGCTATATTCAAAAAGAAGTTTATGTCAAGCAACCTCCCGGTTTTAAAGATCACCAATTTCCGGATCACGTGTACAAGCTCAACAAGGCACTCTACGGTTTGAAACAAGAACCCCGAGCATGGTATAATCGTTTAAGTCAATTCTTAATTGATAATGGTTATAAAAGAGGTAAAGTCGATAATACCTTGTTTGTAAAAATATTGGATAATGATATACTTGTTTGCCAAATTTACGTTGATGACATTGTTTTTGGGGCTACTAACGAATCATTGTGCCAAGATTTTTCTAATCTTATGAAGGGAGAGTTCGAGATGAGTATGATGGGAGAATTAACATTCTTCCTCAGGCTTCAAATTAAGCAATGTGAAGATGGAATTTTTATTCATCAAACGAAGTACTCAAACGATCTCCTCAAGAAATTCAAAATAGAAAGTAGCAAAGTGATTTCAACGCCAATGTCTTCATCATTGAAATTAGAAAAAGATGAAAATGGCAAACCCTTAGATCAAAAATTATATCGAGGTATGATTAGATCTTTGCTATATTTAACTGCTTCTAGGCCAGACATAATATTTGCTACATGCTTATGTGCTCGATTCCAGGCTAATCCTAAGGAATCCCATTTAATTGCTTGTAAACGTATTTTTCGCTACTTGAATGGGACCATCGGTTTAGGCATATGGTATCCTTCTTGCTTGGATTTTAATTTGATTGCATATAGTGACGCCGATTTCGGTGGATGTAAGATTGATAAAAAGAGCACTAGTGGTACATGTCACTTCATTGGATCATGTTTAATATCTTGGGAAATAAAAAGCAAACTAGTGTATCGTTGTCTAAAGCTGAGGCCGAATATGTTGCTGCAAGGAGTGCCTGTGCTCAGGTATTATGGATTAAAAATCAACTCCGCGACTACGGCGTTTATTTTGAAAATACCCCTATTTTATGTGATAATACTAGTGCAATTAATTTGAGCAAAAATCCCGTGTTACATAATCGAACTAAGCATATAGACATTATACATCACTTTTTACATGATCATGTGCAAAAGAAAGACATCTGCTTAATTTTTGTCGGGACGAAAGATCAACTAGCTGATATTTTTACGAAACCTCTTCCAGAGGAATCATTTAATACTATTCGTTTGCAACTTGGTATGGGACATCTTGACAACTTTTGAAATTGGTTATCTACTCGAGAAATCAATTTCTTAGAAACGTTTCATTCGCTAGCGCGCGCTAGCTTTATCCTTTTAACGCGTGCTAATTTCCCATTCCTGTACGATCTTTTCTTCGATAGCGTACGCTAACTCATATTTCTTGCGTACGCTAGCTAAAATCCTCTTATTCCGATATATGCTACTGGACAGTCCAGTAAGCTACCTATATATTCATAGCGTACGCTAATCCTACATTCTTTGCATACGCTAATTAAAATTTTTCAGTTCCCTATATAAACCATGAACAGTCCAGAAAATCATTCACCATTTCATAACGCACGCAACCGCAGATCCCCTTTCGAAGCAAGTGTAATACCCGGTTGTAATTCAGTAATTATCATTCAGTATTTATCATTCAGTAGTTGATATTCAGTAATTTCACTCATTATTGATCATTTGTCACTCATATTCAATCATGGTATTCATCATTCAGAGTAATTGTATCGTGTATCAATCGTCATTCATCACTAATCTAATTGGAGTTTCGTGCCGTGTTTATCATCATCGTCATTTTCATTGTGGGTTGTGCGTGAGGAGTAGCGCACGCTACGTACTCTCTGTAGCGTACGCTAATTGAGTACAGGTAGCGCACGCCACCACTCAGCATTAGCGCACGCTAAGCTTAACCTGGCTGCAGTCCAGAAGGTACTGGACTGCAGGTGAGTTATAAGTAACGCACGCTACGAATGGTAAGTAGCGCGCGCTAGTGGGTTATAGTAGCGCACGCTAATATTTGGTGTAGCGCGCGCTAAGGTCGGATCAGGTTGAATCCAGTGACTACTGGACTGAATTGAATTTATTCATAGCGCACGCTAGGAGTGGTGTTTAGCGTACGCAAGCGGTATTGTAGCGCACGCTACTTGTTGGTCGTAGCGCACGCTATCGAGGTCAGATCAGAGGACTGATAGTTTCTGGATTCCAGTGCTGGGCATCAAATAATTCGTTAGCGCACGCTAACTATGAGTATTAACGCACGCTAATGATATGGCCATAGCGCACGCTACAAAAGGTACGTAGCGCGCGCTACCGTGTTCGGACAGTGGATACTGGATTACCCAAACTACTCGTTAGCGCACGCTACGCACAAGGGCTAGCGCACGCTAACCTGGACTGGCTATAAATTGGACAGTTTAGCCGGATTTCGTCATTTGTCATCTATTTCTCATACTCTCGTCGGTTCTTGGCGATTTGGGCGATTTTGGAGAGTTCTCTTCGAGCTTTTATCATCAATCATCATTTTCAAGGCTTTGACTTGGATTATCATCACTTCATCATCTCCTTAACATCGAATCAAAGGTATTAATCTCTTGGATCTAGAATTTCAGATTTTTGGGTTTTTCCTCCCGATTTCTTCGTGTAAGCTTGGATTATCATTGGAATATGTTGGATATGGATTATCTACCTTGGATAAGTATATTCTTACGGATTTAATGGTTATTTTCGTAATTATTTCAAGAACCCTTGGGGTTGACTTCGGTTATTTTGGGGACTTCCGATTGTCGTTATTATAAACTTGAATTGTGGATTTCTATGAGATTATTGATGTCATTGATAATGTTTTGCTGGTTTGAATCAATCATGTTGGAGTTGGTTCGATAATTCGGGTTTGGTTTTAACCAACGGGTATCTCAATGTTTTCGTGAGAGTTCATCTACGAGTTCGGATATTGTTGTATCGACGTTTGGGTCGGTTATGATCGTATTTGATTCGTGTATTGATCGGTTGTTGGTAACTATTGTTGTTCAAGGTTGTTCGAGCGACCGACATTTCATTTAGGACGTTGTTCGTGGAAGGACATTCTTCATCGGTGTTGAGTAAGTTAATTCTTACTCGGTTAAAAGGATATTCATTCCTTTTGTTGTTGTTCATTCATAATCGTAACTCATTCATCATTGTATTAACCGTATCAAAACTTGTCATTGTCAATTAATCACCTCACCATAAGGAACGACGCCCGATTATTTCATTGAGCTATCATTCATTTCACCATCATTTAATCTTGGTGAGTCATTATTCATTTTCGTTGTCACTTTTGTCATATTGTGGCATTCCGGTCATCTTGGCGTGCGGTTGGTATGTGTAGGATTTTCATGTCGGGAACATTATGGTCGTGTGTTGGTTGTTGGCCTCACATTGATCGTGCACACGAGTCAATGTGTCTCGTGAGACCGATTAGGTACAAGACCACGCGTGTATTGATCGTTGGTGGCTTGTGCACGGACACATTTCCATCCGGGCGTAGTGTGGCGCCATTCCTTTGAGCCGCATCGATAGTTGATTCATCTAGCATGTTTGATTGCGTATGTTTCAAATGTAATAATTCATAATTTGGATATATCATGATTGTGTATTTTCAACCCTTGAGGATTGTTGTTCTGCGGTAATCCATTTACCGGGATTTTGTTTTTCGTGTCATGGCAAGGCAAAGCACGGGAATAACATGTTGACGGCGAGTGGTCCCAATGATACTAGTAGGGGCCCCGTTCTTTTCGATTATTCATATTATTGTCATTTATTTTCCTATGATTTTCATTTGATACTCCGTTTCATTCGGTGTTGTGTATTTTATCTTCATATAAAATACACTAGTATTCGGTATTGTCTGGTGTGTTGTACTTAAACTCCTCATCGGAGTAATTATTTTCGTAATGTGGTTCGGTACTACATTTACCCCTGTAATTCATTCAATTTCATTCGCCCGTGGGTCCTTGGTCAGGATCTACGACCGTAATATCCGCCTAGATTGGGGTGTTACGAGTTGGTATCGGAGCGTGGTTTTGAATACTACCTTCCGAGTTATGTCTCATTTGAAATCATCATCATCGGACTAGTATCATTGGACTTTCGCGTCACGTGTGACTGTGCAAATGCCGAGCCAATCGATCGAAAGAAGCGTAAGATTTCTAACGCCATGGTATAATTTCTGGCAATAATCATTCATTCATCACTCCTCAATTAACAATCCTCAAACATCATCATTCATCATGATCAGGACGATCATGTTAACTCATTAATCACTCAATTCATTTCATCATTCATTATGATCAGGACGATCATGTTAACTCATTAATTACTCAATTCATTTCATTACTCGATTATTGATCCGAAGATCATATCATCAACCTGGTTAACTTGTTCAAGATACTCATTTCTAGAATTTCATCAGATGATCATGTCACCTCAGTTAATCATTCATGTAATCACTGTGTTAGAGCGCATATGCTAATTTTCATCATCTCATGACATAATCATAACGTGATATTCATGCGGGGAATATAATCATTATGCGACCTTCCTACTTCAGTATGGAGAGAGATGTCAAAGGATGCACGGGGAGAGGCCGCGGTGCGGGCCGAAACTCGGGAAATAATCACTCGCTATCGGGAAATCGTATCCAGGACTCGGCTCGATCAGAAGATGTTCGGGTTGATCCACTCACTTTTATGCAGGTCATGATGACCCATATGCAATTGCTTAATCATCATTGCGCCTCTCTGGCCGAATTAATCGAGAGGACTCTCACGTATAAGCTCTTTGCTAAGGAAATTGCGAGCAACAACCTTCATCTGTCTACAAGAAATCAACGGCGTAATCGGTCCGAAGGCGGTTGGTCAACCTCCAAGAAACCTCGTGCGGGTCCTACTGCTTTCGAGGCCCTCCTACGGCACCTAATCTGCGGATCTCACCCGAGCGGCCTTCGGCCATCATCTGTTTCAACTGTGGGGCGCCGGGCCATTTCAGTACTAGGTGTACGACGCCGTCTATCACATGTCATAATTGTGGGAATTTTGGGCATAAGGCCCGTTTTTGCCGAAAGAACTCCAAGTCGGCTCGGTGGCATCTCAGCCCAAGCAACCAGCGTTTAATCGATCGCTTTGTCAACGTCGTTTAAGACAATGGAAGCAAATAGAGTTGGAGCTCGTATTTATCGACGGAGCGTCCGGTCGGGGCCGCAAATCCTGATTCATGTGATGAGGAGGATCGACGATCCGGTGGCCCGAATGATTTCGTATACTCGTAATTTTATTTCAACTCGTGTGTACCTTTTGATCTTTGGTACACCGCATTCATTCATTTTCGAATCATGCTTGAGTAGACTTATTTCGGGATAGTCCTATTGCTTGTGGACCTCATACCATCGGTCTGCCTGACGATGGAAGAATTTTCGGAATCATACCGAAGTAAGCTTAGTAACCGCGATTGGTTGGTGGACCTAATCGTGGTGAATTTATCTTAGGACGATGTAATTTTCGGTATTAGTTGGTTTAACCGTCTTGATACTATCCTCAGTGTTTGTTAGCGTTTGGTCGCTATCTTTCCGTCGTTTGTTGTCGAATGTGTGCTTCAGGGAAGTAATCCCCATTGTTCCAGTAGAATTATTATTATGGCGGAAGCAGAGAAATTCCGCAATCGAGATATTCAATCATTCATTATATCATTTTCATCGATTGGCCGTTCATGGGCAATCGAGATATTCAATCATCCATTATATCATTGTCATCGATTGGCCGATCATAGGCAATCGAGTTATTCAATCATTCATTATATCATTTTCATCGATTGGCCGTTCATGGGCAATCGAGTTACTTAATCATTCATTATATCATTTTCATCGATTGGCCGTTCATGGGCAATCGAGATATTCAATCATCCATTATATCATTGTCATCGATTGGCCGATCATAGGCAATCGAGTTATTCAATCATTCATTGTATCATTTTCATCGATTGGCCGTTCATGGGCAATCGAGATATTCAATCATTCATTATATCATTGTCATCGATTGGCCGATCATAGGCAATCGAGTTATTCAATCATTCATTGAATCATTTTCATCGATTGGCCGTTCATGGGCAATCGAGTTACTTAATCATTCATTATATCATTGTCACCTATTGCCGTTCTTAGACAATCGAGGTGTTCAATCATTCATGGTATCATTGTCATCGATTGACGATGTATTTCCCAGACGAGTTACTTGGTGGCCTTCACATAGAATTGTGGAATTCACGAGTGAGTTGGAGCCCGGTACGCCCCCGTTATCGAAGACACCATATCGGACCCCGACCGAAATGCAGAAATTGGAGACTCAACTTGAGTAATTGTGCGAGGAAGGTTATCTCCAACCGAGTGCGCCCCCGTGGGGAGCACCAGTGTTATCTATCAAGGAGAAGTATGGTTCGTTCGTGTGTGTATTATTACCGGGAGTTGAACAGGATGATGATCAAGGATAAATATCCTCTACCCCGTATCGATGATCTTTTGGATCAACTTCAGGAGCTTCGATTTTCCAAGATCGACTTAAGATCCGGATATCATCGATTGCGGATTCGAGAGTCGGATATCACGAGGACGGCATTTCGAACACGCTATGGTCATTATGAGTTTGCGGTTATGCCGGTTGGGTTGATTAATGCACCTGCGGTATTCATGGAGTTAATGAATCAGGTTTTCATCGACTTTTGGATCAGTTTGTTGTTGTCTTCATAGACGACATTTTGATCTTCTCGTGACCGAGAGGAACGCGAGGTCCATCTTCATCAGGTTCTCGACGTGTTAAGACGAGAGCAACTTTATGGAAAGTTTTTCCAAAGGTGATTTATGGATGTCCGAAGTGACTTTTCTCGGACAGGTAATTTCATCAGATGGAGTGCGGGTTGATCCTCAGTAGACGGAGGCTACCCAAGATTGGTTACCTCCGAGAAATGTTAAGGAAATCCGAAGCTTTCTCGGATTAGCCGATTACTATCAGCGGTTTGTGGAAGGATTTTCTAAAATTGTTCAGTCAATTCATTCATCACTCAGTTAACCTCATTGTTCAGTCAATTCATTCATCACTCAGTCAATCTCATTGTTCAGTCAATTCATTCATCACTCAGTCAATCTCATTGTCCAGTCAATTCATTCATCACTCAGTTAATCTCATTGTTCAATCAATTCATTCATCACTCAGTTAATCTCATTGTTCAATCAATTCATTCATCACGGAGTCAATCTCATTGTTCGATTAATTCATTAACCATCCAGTCCATCTCACGGTTCAGTTGTTGATCTTGTGAATCAAATTTTTCAACCTTGTGAACTTGTTCAAGGTAATCATTTCAGGAATTTCATCAGATAGGCTTGTCACCTCACTTGTTTTTTTTCTTGCGATCTTCTCATATCACGGCGTCATGTCGACGATCGTTTTATTGCATTATTAATGCATTCATTTTGTTAGAGCGTGTATGCTCATTGTTATCATTCCGTCTTGAAATCATAATGCAATCTTCATACGAGATCTGTAATTATCACGTGACTTTCCTGCCTCGGTATGGAAAGAGTTCAGAGGGACATCGGACTCCGACGTCCAAGAGATCGTTCTAGTCGTATTCGTGCTGGGAGAGCATCTTCATCTTAGACGACGAGTTCAACTGTTGTATGGTTTAACAGTGTTACAACAGGACATTCATCACCGGTGTTGAGCAAGTTAATTCTTGCTCGGTAATAGGATAATCATTCATTTCATCGCCGTTCAATTATTCGCATAGGTCATTCATCATATATCAATCCCGTTTAGACTTATATTTGTCAACAAATCATTCACTTCACGGGGAACAATGGTTCCAATAATTTCATTCGAGTTATCACTCATTTCGTTATTAGTTCACCTCGGCGAGTTATTCTTGATCATTGTCGGATTTCTAATCATTTATCATTCATCATAGTCACTCTCGTTTTGGTAACCTTTCGGGGTCATATTAAGCGGTGAGTTCAGATTTGGGTCTTCGTTGAATCGTTGTGATCGAGGAGATCGATGGTATGGAGGATATCGATGTTGGGTACATTTGATATATAGCCTTGCCTTTCAGATGACTATAATCCGTATTAAGGTGTCGTGGTTGTGGATCATTTATTGTTGATCTATCTTATAATGATCGTATTTGAGAATCTTGAGATTTTGAGATCGTTTGATGCATTCCTTTTGGTGTCATACCGAGACTTCGTGATATTTTTGGGAAATCGTTCATTGCGATCCGAGACGTCAAGACTTGGGGACTTGGGCGTGCGATTGATTTGGTCCCGAGAACTATTTGGACATTATTGTTTGCAGATCGTGATGGATAGTTCATGTCCCGAGTTGTTTACCCTTAGTTTCGAGGACGAAACTCTTTTAAGGGGGGGTGTATGTAATACCCGGTTGTAATTCAGTAATTATCATTCAGTATTTATCATTCAGTAGTTGATATTCAGTAATTTCACTCATTATTGATCATTTGTCACTCATATTCAATCATGGTATTCATCATTCAGAGTAATTGTATCGTGTATCAATCGTCATTCATCACTAATCTAATTGGAGTTTCGTGCCGTGTTTATCATCATCGTCATTTTCATTGTGGGTTGTGCGTGAGGAGTAGCGCACGCTACGTACTCTCTGTAGCGTACGCTAATTGAGTACAGGTAGCGCACGCCACCACTCAGCATTAGCGCACGCTAAGCTTAACCTGGCCGCATCCGTAAGGTACCGGACCGCAGTGAGCAGGGTAACGCACGCTACGAATGGTAAGTAGCGCGCGCTAGTGGGTTATAGTAGCGCACGCTAATATTTGGTGTAGCGCGCGCTAAGGTCGGATCAGGTTGAATCCAGTGACTACGGGACTGAATTGAATTTATTCATAGCGCACGCTAGGAGTGGTGTTTAGCGTACGCAAGCGGTATTGTAGCGCACGCTACTTGTTGGTCGTAGCGCACGCTATCGAGGTCAGATCAGAGGACTGATAGTTTCTGGATTCCAGTGCTGGGCATCAAATAATTCGTTAGCGCACGCTAACTATGAGTATTAACGCACGCTAATGATATGGCCATAGCGCACGCTACAAAAGGTACGTAGCGCGCGCTACCGTGTTCGGACAGTGGATACTGGATTACCCAAACTACTCGTTAGCGCACGCTACGCACAAGGGCTAGCGCACGCTAACACGGATCGCTATAAATTGGACAGTTTAGCCGGATTTCGTCATTTGTCATCTATTTCTCATACTCTCGTCGGTTCTTGGCGATTTGGGCGATTTTGGAGAGTTCTCTTCGAGCTTTTATCATCAATCATCATTTTCAAGGCTTTGAGTTGGATTATCATCACTTCATCATCTCCTTAACATCGAATCAAAGGTATTAATCTCTTGGATCTAGAATTTCGGATTTTTGGGTTTTTCCTCCCGATTTCTTCGTGTAAGCTTGGATTATCATTGGAATATGTTGGATATGGATTATCTACCTTGGATAAGTATATTCTTACGGATTTAATGGTTATTTTCGGAATTATTTCAAGAACCCTTGGGGTTGACTTCGGTTATTTTGGGGACTTCCGATTGTCATTATTATAAACTTGAATTGTGGATTTCTATGAGATTATTGATGTCATTGATAATGTTTTGCTGGTTTGAATCAATCATGTTGGAGTTGGTTCGATAATTCGGGTTTGGTTTTAACCAACGGGTATCTCAATGTTTTCGTGAGAGTTCATCTACGAGTTCGGATATTGTTGTATCGACGTTTGGGTCGGTTATGATCGTATTTGATTCGTGTATTGATCGGTTGTTGGTAACTATTGTTGTTCCAGGTTGTTCGAGCGACTGACATTTCATTTAGGACGTTGTTCGTGGAAGGACATTCTTCATCGGTGTTGAGTAAGTTAATTCTTACTCGGTTAAAAGGATATTCATTCCTTTTGTTGTTGTTCATTCATAATCGTAACTCATTCATCATTGTATTAACCGTATCAAAACTTGTCATTGTCAATTAATCACCTCAGCCATAAGGAACGACGGTTCCGATTATTTCATTGAGCTATCATTCATTTCACCATCATTTAATCTTGGTGAGTCATTATTCATTTTCGTTGTCACTTTTGTCATATTGTGGCATTCCGGGTCATACTGGCGTGCCGGTTGGTATGTGTAGGATTTTCATGTCGGGCACATTATGGTCGTGTGTTGGTTGTTGGCCTCACATTGGAATGTGCACACGAGTCAATGTGTCTCGTGAGACTGATTAGGTACAAGACCACGCGTGTATTGATCGTTGGTGGCTTGTGCACGGACACATTTCCATCCCGGGCGTAGTGTGGCGCCATTCCTTTGAGCCGTACTGATAGTTGATTCATATAGCATGTTTGATTGCGTATGTTTCAACAGAATAATTCATAATTTCAGATATATCATGATTGTGTATTTTCAACCCTTGAGGATTGTTGTTACGTATGGCCCGACTCCGGGATTTTGTTTTTCAGGTCATGGCAAGGCAAAAGCACGGGAATAACATGTTGACGGCGAGTGGTCCCAATGATACTAGTAGGGGGCCCCGTTCTTTTCAGTTATTCATATTATTGTCATTTATTTTCCGCTGCAGATTTTCATTTGGATACTCCGTTTCATTCAGTGTTGTGTATTTTATCTTCATATAAAATACACTAGTATTCGGTATTGTCCTGGTGTGTTGTACTTAAACTCCTCATCGGAGTAATTATTTTCGTAATGTGGTTCGGTACTACATTTACCCTGTGTAATTCATTCAATTTCATTCGCCTGGTGGGTCCCAGTCGGGGATCTACGGCACTGTAATATCCGCCTAGATTGGGGTGTTACAGCAAGAACCCTAGCCAAAATCCGATTCATATAATCCCGATTTCTTCCTTCAAATCTTTCAATTCCTCTCATAATCATGTCGAGCAAGGGAAGAAAAGCTATGGAAAAGGCATACAAAAGCACAAAACGTACCCGCGAACCAGAATATGATGCATCTCGTTTCGTGTCTTATAATGCTTCCAAGGTATTTTCGGAAATTCTCCCTCAAGAACACTTTACGGATTGCTACTACTTTAATTTCCACAGTCTGGAACAGGCGAACATCACCATTTCAGAATTCTTCTCTTCAATTAGCATCTCTCGGTTTGTTGAGTGTAAAGAACCCATTTTTCCCGAGTTGGTTCGTGAATTCTACGCGAATCTTCATGTTGCTGAGAGTGAAGGATCTTCATCCTTAGTTTTAGGAAGTTTGGTTGGAGGAACTATGGTGAAAGTCTCTTCGGAGATTTTGAACCAATAGTTTGGTTTATCGTCGGATCGTTTTTCTTGTTCTAGGAAATCGATCACTGAAGAATTTGGTCTGTCCGAGCTTGAAGTCAGGGAATTCTTAAGCTCGAAAGCCGTCATCGACATCACCGATGAGGTCTTCGAGAATAACAACTTCGGCATTAATATTCGACTCCTTTTGGTTGCGCTCACCAAGTGCATATAATGCCCAAAGTCAACACGCAGCATAAGTTGGTTGGAATAGACAAGCATGTGGTGTACCGAGTGCTGAATGACGACAGGATTGATTTTTACGCGATTGTTACAAGCTGGATGAAAGTCAAGGGCGACCTCTTTCGGTCAAAAAACTACGCCTCACGGTCCCGCAAGGCTGGAATGCCATACGGTTCCATCCAAACGGTGATTTTCAAATTTCATCAAGTTGACTTCACGAAGGACAAAGCCGTTCCCGTATCACACGGCCATGAGAGTCGCTACTGTTTCATTTGGTCAACCAACGGTCACTACTGTTTCCTCCTTACGGTCGCTATCTACAATTTAAAACCCTGAACCTTCAGTACATCTATGGCCGATACCAGTCTCAATTTACAGTCGTTAGATTATTTCATTTCCAAAAACTACAGGTATGCCAGCGTACTGTCACGGGATGAGAGTTCACATAGTGCCTTAGATATAGCTCCAGCAATCCATTGATTCGTTCGGTCTGTCCATCTATTTGGGGATGGAAACTTGTCGAGAACTTAAGATCGGTTCCCAATAGCTCGAATAGTTCTCTCCAAAACTGTCTAGTGAATCGAGGGTCTCAATCACTCACAATGCTCAAAGGAATCCCCCAGAGTTTGATGATATGTTTGAAAAATAGACGGGCAGCTTCATTAGCATTGCAGTCGGGTGATGTGGCAATGAAAGTAGCATACTTACTGTATCGGTCCACAACCACCATAATGCTTTCGAATCCTTCTGATTTTGGGAGAGTCGTGATGAAGTCCATAGAGACACTCTCCCAGGGTCTTGAAGCAATGGGCAGGGGCTCCAACAATCCTGCCGGCAGATTTTGCTCGTTCTTGTCTTGCTGGCACACTAGACAAGTCTTCACATAAGCTTCAATTTCGTCCCTCATTTGCGGCCAATAATATGAGGTCTGTACGAGTGCAGTGGTACGTTCGATTTTTGAGTGACCAGCCCACTTAGTGTCATGGCACTCTTTTATGATCTCCTTTCGAAGTTTTCCCCACTTAGGCACAAATATCCGATCGCTAATAGTGCGTACGATACCATCTTCCTCCCAAAATCACCTTGTCTTGCCTTGCCTTATTTTGTCCAAAAGATCTTTGAGTTGGGCATCTTGTTGGAATCCTTCCTTAATCTGTGGGATGAGGTCAGACTTCGGCATACTTGAACTCAGAGTGGCCAGTTCTGCCTTCCTACTTAGGGCATCCGCGACTACATTAGCTTTCCCAGGCTTGTACTCAAGTCGGTAGTCAAATTCCGCCAAGAAGTCTTGCCATCGAGCTTGCTTGGGACTTAACTTCTTTTGGGTCTGAAAGTAACTCGTAGCAATGTTATCCGTCATGATCACAAAATGTGAGCCAAGCAAGTAATGTTGCCATGTACGCAGGCAGTGTATGACCACAGTCATTTCCTTTTCTTATACCGTATACCGTCTTTCCGTCTCATTGAGTTTCCGGCTCTCAAAGGCAATGGGGTGTCCATCTTGCATGAGCACTCCTCCAATAGCGAAATCAGAGGCGTCAGTTTGTACCTCGAAAGCTTTTGTGTGGTCCGGCAAGGCCAGTACAGGTTCTTCGGACACCGCTTGCTTGAGTTCTTCGAAAGCTTGCTGACACTTGCTGGACCAATGCCTTACTTGATTTTTCTTAAGTAGATCGGTCAGTGGGGCTGCTTTGGCCGAGTATCCTCTTATAAAGTGGCAGTAATAGTTCACCAAGCCAAGAAATGATCGAAGTTCAGGTACCTTGGTCGGGGGTTGCCAATCCAAAATAGCCTTCACCTTTGCATTTTCCATCATGATTTTGCTTCCTTTAACCTTTTGACCGAAAATTCAACTTCTTCTTGGGCAAATGAGCACTTTTCCTTCTTAAAATAGATCTCGTTCTCGCGTAGTACTTGGAAGACTTGCTTAAGGTGTTGAGTATGTTCTTCGAGAGTCGAGTTGTACACCACAATATCATCCAAGTAAACAACAACAAATTGATCAAGGAAAGGGTGTAGTCACTAGTAGAATAAACATCAAAGACTTCGGTACATCTCACTTCGGTAATCTATATTAGCAAAGTAAAAACAAACAACAACTTCGCTTTTCAATTTACTGAAGTAAAAAATCTACATAGACTTCAGTAAATGGTACCAAACAAAAAAGTAGGAGCTAGTTAGAAATTTAAAGTTACAAAGACTTCACTAATTTGATAATTACTGAAGTAAAAAGCGCAATGAATTTTTTTGAATAAAAATATATCCTCATTAGTGAAGTAACATGTATCTTAACCAGGATTTTACCCAAACCCTACTTCTAGGTAACCGCCCCCCTCAATCACTCCCCAGCTCTCGTTTCTCTCTTCTTTCTTATCTGTGGAGAAAGATGAAGACCGGTGCACTCCTCCTCTAATCACCTAAATCATTAGTAGTTCTCTGAAATCACGAGAAGAAAAGGGAAAGCGAGTTCACTCCTTTCCTCTTCGGTTCCAAATGCGGCGAGACAATCTGCAAGGCAGTTTGCAGTGCGAGGCACCCATCTCAATCAGATCGTCCAAGGCATCTTGATAAGCTCCTGGCACTCTCGAACTAGATCTACAATGTAAGATGGGGTTTCCACATCTCCTTGGATTATCTTTAAGCTCATCAATGAATCGACCTCCACCTCTAAATTCGGAATTCTTCTTTCCCACACAGCAGTGCGGGTTGTTTTTAGAGTTGTAAGCTCGATTTGGTTGATGGGTGCTACCGGAGTTTGCTGGCACAACCCCCATAACAGTCTCCATTGAAGTTATGTGCAACTCGTTCGATTCCAGCCCGTTGGCCGGTTGATGGGAGCGATCCATCAATATTGATTTTGACCCATCCAGTCGACAACTTCTTCCAGGTAAGATACTGCCCCGATTTGCTCTTCCCTTTCATGGATAATTATAGATCTTGGCTCATTAATTTGATTTGAAAAACTAGGGACTGTGTGGTGTCGAATGCCCTCTGAAAATTGAAGAATTTCTCGATTTCCATATGCTCCATATTGAAGCTGGGAATATCCATTTCCAGGGAATTATGGGAATTAGTTTGCACCCATGATTGTCATCCATCAGGTTTGTCTTCAGCCATTCTGTATCACTTATCATTTGAAAGGTAGTGAGTAGATGGGCGGGAAGTAAACTTTGCCATAACTCGGTGGCTTTTGTGCAGTGTCTGAGGATGTAAAGAACAGTTTCTTCACCGTTTGAGCACTATTGGCAGGTGACAGAGTCAGTGAACCTGCGGGTTTGCCGGAAGTGGTTCGTGGGTAGTCTTTTTTAACAAGCCAAAGGAAGTGTTTTAGCTTGTGACTGAGGTGCGTTTTCCATATCCAATTCCATTGGACTGTAGAATTAGTAGTATCAGAGTAATGCCTGCGGAAAGCTTTATAACCTGACTGGCATGTATATTGTCCATTTGCATTTTCTTCCCATAATACAGCATCAGGGTTATCATTAAGTTGTATGTGCTTATTATGTATCATGTCTATTAAATCATCTGGAAGCCAAAATATGTTGAGGGAGAGAGAGATGATAATAATATGTATGTATGTATGTACTTCACTGTGTATGTGTGTGTGTGTGTGTGAGAGAGAGAGAGAGAGATGACTCATGGATTCATTTACTATGATTTAACCAGTGACCACAGAAACTTGGTATACATTACATTTAGAAGTATCAAGTACAAAAAAGCATACATGTCAAACTCAAACTTAAAAAATCTTCCATATTCCATTGTCTACTCCTAATGAAAGTTTTATGTTTAAGGCCTTGTATTATATCTCTATTTCTCTACCTGACAATATTTTCCGCTCCAGTATTAGTTTCCTTCCTAGAGAATTTTGGCAATTGAGATTTTTCAAAATCTCCTGAAAGGGTTGCTCTGCTCCCAGGAGTTACCATGAAGAGATGTGAATATGAAATCAATAATTTAATTTCTTTGGTCGAAACTATCTAGGAGTGTTCCATTATCAGGAAAATATGTATTAACTTCACACATCTAAGTACTTTCCAGTTTCTCCATCTACTCATATAGTGTAATGAAGTCCCGTGAAAATGATGATGCCATACACTTCCAATATATTAGTTTCTCTATTTTTACCAATTCTTTATCAGGCTTTGAGCTAGTCTATGAAAACAGGACAGCATGAGACTAAACAAGATTCAAGCTCCAGATGACAGCCAAACTTCGTAGAAGTGTAGGTTTTGCTTTTCCTGTCCCTACAATAACTAGATATTGATGTTTAAGTTTTCTCTGCGTTATGTGTTCCTTTCACTTTATGGCAGCTGTCAACCAAAATATTAAGGCTAAATTTGATGAGCGAAGGACCAAATTTGAAGGTCGTAGCGCAGCAGCTGCTACTGGAAGGTATGCTCTATAATTTTGAAGTGCCTAATGCTGCTTCACTTATTTACCTGATTTCAGACTTGACATTTTTCTCCTGTATATTTCATTTGATGATTTTTTTTCCTTTTATGTTGGTTCCAGAAAACCCGTCAGAATTCCTCTCCATCTGACAAGGTTAGAGGGTTAACATTTTCTTTTTCTATTGATCTGTTAATGTGTAAATGAATGATTTGTGCATTGATGTGCCTGTTTTGTTTATGGATTGAAATCTTTACCAGCACCAAAGCAGGTCAGCGAGGTGGAAACAAGTGGCACTAAAAAGGTTTTGATGATTCCACAACTAATTTTATAATCATGAACTTCTGTTAATGTGTTGCGAGTATGACACGGTTCTATCACATGCTACTCCAGGACAATACTGAGAAATCAGATAATTTTAGGGGCAAATATAGATTCCCTGGTGAGCTCTTCTGTTAGGGCATAATTCTCAACATTTACTTCCGTCTAGAATAAATACTGAAGGTGATGCTAATTAGTGCTACTAAATTTTCTTGCTCTCAGTGAAGCTCGGTGTCATTTCAGTGAAGCCCAGTGTCAGGAAAAGTATTGTACCAAAACCAAGCACTTTTGCAGCCGTTCTTGGGGAAATAGAGTTAGTGATGACTTTGTAGTAATGTAAGTCATATAAGATGTCAGACTACTTTAGACATTTTGGTGGGACGTCTTCTATTTACTAGGAAAACATATTGCTCATTTCTGTTTGTATCTTCTCATCAACAATGCCTGGTATACACGCTTACTCCTTGATGTTTATGGAAAGATAAGACATAAATCTAGAGATTATAGGATGCGGTTGGAATCTGATATAATGATTAATATATAAGTTTCACTGTGTCCGTGCTTCCTGAATGTAGAACACGCTCAATCATGGAGTTGATGGAAATTGGGGATATTCTAGTGATTTAGTGACCCTCATTATTGGAGATAACATTAGTATGTCTCGCAGATTGCTCATTACTTTCTCTTATGGTGATATGATATTTGATAATTTTGCGCATTTATCTCTTGGCCTGTAATTCCACTATTTTAGTGGAGTATGTGCTCACCTAATTGAGAGTATTCTTGGGGCCAGTTTGTCTATTGATCAATAAATTCTTGGAACTCCTTCAAATTTTGGAAATTATTTCTTGATTTTCCATACGCAACTGAAAGTGATAGAACCAAGGAATGGGGTTTGAAGATTGTTAATTTTCGAAGAAAATTTCCAAGATTTTGTTTAAATGTGTCGGGTTTTTTATTGGCATGTGTTGTTCCGACACTTATGTTTTCTTTTTAGTTTTGCTACATCTCATTGAGTTCGTTGTTCTTCCCAATTTCAGTTGTTTTTTGGTAAACTAACATAAGATATCCTTCCAGGTTTTAAAGAACGGGGTTGAGGTTAAGCTCCAAAGGAATGCTTTAAGCGTGCTAGAACCTCCTACTGGAAATGAAGAAGATATCGATTTTGATTTTGATGATTCCACTAGTTGCTCTGATATTGGTGAAAAGGACCATCATCAATTTTGTAAGTTGTGTAGCACTGTGTTTTACTTAAAATATCACCACCAGACTCGATAACGTTTTTATGGATCCGTATTCCGTCTTCTGTTTATATGGATCCGTCTTCCGCTCATTATGTTACATATGAGAACATGCATTATAGAAGATGTCACTTAACTTTTTCCTAGAGGTTTATGAGGGTGCAAAATGTTGCAGGTGCGTTCGTGAGACCGAAGGGCATGACAAGGAACTCAAAATCACCATAGCGAGTCACACATGTGGTCTTGGCCTCATCTTCTTCAGCAATTCGCACTTGATAGTACCCCGAGCGCAGGTCAAGTTTGGTGAAGTACCGCGCTTTGCCAAGTTGATCGAAGAGATCAGCTATCAATGGTATTGGGTATTTGTTCTTGATAGTGATCCGGTTAAGTGCCATGTAGTCGATGCATATTCGAAGGGTGCCATCCTTCTTCTTCTGGAATAGTACGGGTGCACCGTAGGGAGACTTAGAGGGACGTATGTATCCTGTTTCATGAAGGTCCTTGATTTGCCTTTGTGGTTCCGCGAGTTCGGGCGGTGCCATGCGGTAGGGAGCAGCAGCTGGAGGTTTGGCACCAGGTTCCAGCTCGATGCAATGATCCACCTCTCTTATGGGTGGAAGTTTCTTAGGCAACTCTTTAGGCATCACATCCTTGTACTCCTCGAGAATGTTTTTCAAGATTTGCGGGTGGTCAGTCCGTGATGAGTTGAGTTCTTCTTCGTCATTGAGCTGCCGAATTGTTACCAAGTAGTTAGGGTACTTTCGCATCCCCTTCTTAAATTGCATGGATGAGATCAATTTCTTCTCGACATGGGCTCGTTCAATAGGGACCATTATTGGGAAAACAAGAACCCTGTATCGAAACAGCCGGGATATTCAATCCCTGTATCGAATAGTATCTGTTAAGAGGTTTTGACATATATGCCAATCCACATACAGTAAAGGAAACTGTATCGAAATATTGAGGCATCATCCTGTATCGAAGACCTGTCTCGAAATCAGCATATAGTGGAACCCTTCAGTACAGCAAACAAGTCTTATAAAGACCAAGTATGGAAACTGTATCGAACCACCAATACAGTTATCGTTCATACAGCTCACAAACAAGTCAAAGAAGGAATCTTCAGAAGTCAAATCCCGTTGAAAATAAAGAAGTATTTAAATACTCAAAGATAAAGTATTTAAATACTGTCAGTCAACAGATCTTCAAATCCCGCTAAATCCGGATCGTGTTATAATCCCGTTGGAACGGAGTCTTGCTCAAACGGATACATCCCAACGGATATATATCTCAGACTATATATATCTCATCTTGGCATTGAAGATTAGTGACCTAACACCCAAGCTATCGAAATTACCAAGCTATCAAAGTTATCATCAGAGCAAAACATATCTCCAAAGCTTACTGCAATTAAGATCTAAAGAGATATACAGTGCTCATCATCTTGAACAACACTTCATCAGCTGAGAGCTCTTAAAGTCAAAGTTGTTGTTCATCCTCTGTTCTATACTTTGAACAAACCCAAATCAGCCCTGTGTGGACTGAGTAATCTGTGCTTCTCCGGAACTGTGTATGAAGGAATTGCATCGAAGAAGACGAAGCTTCAGAACTGTGTGTGAAGAAGCAAGTCAAAGCATTAGCCCAAAACCAATCTGTGTGAACGGTTGAAGCTAAGATCTTTATATCAATCTGTGTGAACGATATATTGATTGTGTGTTGTTATAATTACGTAGTTGTGTACGTAGTAATTATAATAAACTATTTACTCCTGTGTGGAGGACCAGTGGACGTAGAGGGGTTTACCTCGAACCACTTTAATTACTGTGTTATTTACCTTCAGTCTTTAACTATTTTAATTACTGTGATTAATTAAGTATACACTATACATTTAGTTGCTGTATCCACAACGACCTACTGTATCTAAGACTTCCGCTACGCACTCAGATTTAAAATCAGTACAGTTTGTTGTTTAAACTACTTCCCAAACTGTATCCAGTATACTTAGTGGCCAACAACCATGCATGCCTTATCCCTGTCGTAGATGGCGAGTGTGTTTGTGGCTGGCATAGGAAAGGCTTGGAATCTGTCGAAGAATTCCATGCCTAGAACCATCTTGAAGTCGTCTATGGGGACGACAGAAAAGTCGAGCTTTCCGGACCATGTCCCAAGAGAGAGTGGGACTTCATGAGCAATTCCGGCTATAGGCTTGGTAGGTGAGTTTACTGCCTTCATCGCACCTCCGTGATAGACCGTCTTGAGCCCTAGGCGTTTGGCTTCTTCCTCGGACATGAAGTTATGAGATGCCCCATTGTCGAGTAACGCGCTAACGGTGTGACCGTTAATAGTGGCGCGAGCAAAGATGAGCCCTTTCTTCGGAGTAACGGGCGTCGGGGCTTGTCCCTTAAGAGTGGACATGTATTGAAGAGAACCCATGTTGTGTCGGGGTTCTTCTAATGGAGGGGCCGAGGTATCATCGGCATTAATCTTTAAGTGGGCAGCAAGGGCGTTTAGAGTCTTCTTTTCTGGGCAGTCGCGTATCCAATGGTTTCTATTGCATATGAAGGAAGGGCTTTTGGGCTTTGACTGCTCCTTCTTTCCTGGGAATTTTTGTTGCCCGATCTTGCCACTTGGGGGTCGGTTAGTTCCCCAATTCTTGCGATTACCGCCATATCCTTCTTTGCGATTTTCTCCCCCACCTTTGCCATGAATAGGCCGTTTATCTTTACCTTGCCCAGAGTAGTCAGTGAGTGATTCAGCCTTGGCGATAGATTCATCAAGGGTCTGAACACCGTGTCTATCCAGCTCGGTTTTGGACCAATTGTTGAGGCCATCGGTGAAATAGAAAAGTGCATCTTTATCGGACATTTCAACTTCAAGCATGAGAGTTGTAAATTCATTGATATAGTCACGAATCGTACCTGTCTGCTTGAGTCTTCGGAGGCGAGCTCTCGCATCTCGTTCAGCATTGCTTGGGGCAAATTGTTTTTGGAGTTCTCTTTGGAAGTCTGCCCAAGTGTCAATGGTGCAGATCCCTTTGCCCATATCGCCATACTTCCGGTGCCACCATAGTTGTGCGGCACCACGCAGGTAATTTGGTGCGCCAATGACCTTTAGTTCTTCATCTTTCACACCCATAGCGTCAAAGTATCGTTCCAGGCCGAATAAGAAGTTATCGACCACCGTGGCATTCCGAGTGCCATCGTAAGTTTTGGGCTTCGGCACATCCAAGCGGGACGCATCAAAAGCGAACGGGGCAGCGGAATTAAATGATGCGGCTCGCTTGTGTGTCGCCCATTCCGTTCGGACTTCTTCCACTTATGAGCGAATAGAGCGTATCTCTTCCTGGACAAATCTACAGAGGCCATGAATCTCCTTCTGGAGTTCAACAAGTTGCCCACGCAACATATCTGACTGGTCCATCATAAGTTTCTTCAGCACGCCAGCGATGTCGGTGTATTCCGTCTCCAGAGTGTCAAACCTGTCATGGACTTGATAAAGGTTCTCCTCCAAGCTAGCCATCGAGGCTTCCAGTGTGGCAATTCGAGGTTCGAAGGCGTCGGCAGAGAGACCCTTAGACTTGCCTCGGACCTTGTTACCCCGTTGTTCCTCACGACCGCGTTGCTGCTCTTGGGTAGCATCAATAGGGACATCCTGAGTGTTGGCCATTGTTCTCGTGTGATATGAGTTGGTTGTGTGCAAACCGTGGGCTCCGATACCACTTGTCACGGGATGAGAGTTTGCGCAGCTAACCCATGCGGCACTTAAACAACTAAGCTAAGTAGAGTTGCTAAGTAAGCCTGAAAGTAACGAGAAAATGGGCAATAGCACAAAAGGATTTTATTAGATGAATGCTTTGTGTCTGAGAGCCTTTCTGATCTTGATTCTTGAGGATTTACGGATGGAGTGAGCAAATGAGGCTCCTCCTCCTTTTATCTGACTAGGAGAGTTACGGGTGGAACTCTCTAGATAGAACTTTCTAGATAGAACACTCTAGATACTTGTATTACATTTACATGGGCATTTACATGAGTATTCTACAAGGTGTGTAACAAGTACATTTCTACATGCTTCTAGAGTCATCTACGAATTTACAAGTATGTAGAGATCTCTCCGTCTTTCTTGATCATTCTAGAACCTTCTGGAACCTTCCGACACATAGAGACTCTTATTAGGGTCATCCGGATCGCTTCCGCCCGACCCGTCACAGTACGCTGGCTTCAAAGTTTGACGTACGTTATACAATACATGAACCAAGGGCAGTAGCTACTGGAACTACTCTTACGGCCGCTAACAAGTATCCTTACATACGTTAATCCATAAATTGTTTAATAAAACCCTTTTTCCTTCCCATCGATTCTTATCACTTTCATTCTCTCCTCTCACAAAAACCGAAACCTTATTTCTTCCCATTCAAAAATTCGATCGATTTCTCATATCTTAACCCAAAATCACTCAAATTTCTTGAAATCAATGGCATCGGGATAAGGAACCCATAGAGTTACAAGGGGAAAATGGGCCAGAGAAGAAGCTTTGTCTCAAATTATCTCCAAATTCTTCAACCCACAGTGTGAAAAGGTATTCTATGATATTCTATCAAATGAAGAGATTTTGGATAGTCACCACTTTGATTTTCAGTCGCTTCTCGATGTTGGAATTAATATTGAGGAATTTTTTGGTTCATTGGGAATTTCTGAGTTTATTGGTTTATCTCTACCTATTTTTGAAGGTTTTGCTAACGAATTCTATGCTAATTTTTCTCCTTCGTACAATGATAATGGTGAGGTTTCGGTAGGTCAAAAGTGAATGGAACAATTATAACTTTTAATTCCGAAAACTTGAGTACTTGGTTCGGTTTACAAAATGAAGGGGTAGTTTGTTTAAGAAATTTATCAAGAAGTAATCCGGATGAAGATGAATAAAATGACGTGTTGAATGAAGTTGTTGTTAGAGATAATATTCGGTAAAAAGCTGTGATTGATGTTTTTGAGTGAAAAGTTTGAAAAATAATAATTTTGGAATTCAATTCTGACTTTTGCACGATGCGATCACTCGAAGCATTATGCCCAAAGTGAACGCTCAGCAAAAGCTCGTGAACATTGACATGGAAATCTTGTACTATATTATGAATGATGAAAAAGTAAATTTCGCTCATCCTATATGAAATGATTTTTGGAAAAAATGTACTGTTTTTCATAAGATAGATTATGGTGGTGTGTGCGCTAAAGAAAGTATGGGATGCCTTTTGGCTCGATTTTTATGAGGATTTTGAATAATGTGGAGTTGATTTTTCTGGTGTCAAAGGAACTCCTATCGTGAAGGACATATGATCCACGAAGGGACTATCTGAATAATGCATTATGTGGAACATCAAACCATGGATGGGTGAATTATTCATATCTTAGGGATGGCGATGTATTGGTCGATAGAGGTGCCTTACCGTGTGTTGAGGAAAGGATTATGGCATGAGGTCCGCAGACTGAGAGGCAACGCATCCGTGCTCCTATATCTCAGCCCAACTCGTCATGAGCTAGTATAGGGGGTTCTTCTTCATCTTAGAACGATGATCGTATGGGGCAACTAGAGGAGGAATGTAAAGAGATGAAAGTAAGAGTTGGAAGGTCAGAGAAAATGCTTGAAAACCTCTGTACTCATTTTGGTATAGCTATCCCACCTCAGCCGTTAGATGCCGATCCTGATCTTGACTAGATATTTTTCTTCTCCATGATGATTTTGTGGACATCCTGTCTGACTGACATTCTCCTTTTCATGCACTTCATTATGTTTTGAAAACTTGGTTTGATGTTTGTTTTCCTTTTTTTTATCACATTGGATATTCTGGTATTTTCGTATTTTGGTTGAATCACTTATGTGATATCTCGCTTATTTAGTTGCTAAATATGATTATATGGATGCTTTTGACTAACTTTGGTTTTTGAAGTATTTTTTTGCAGATTATAACTTCAACTTACTTGATTAAGCTTATATGGATATATAAATTAAATCTACCTTCTCAAATCCAAATATAGCTTCTAGCTTGTAACTTATTTTTAAGCACTTATTTTTAAGCCAAAAGCTCTAAAGTTTCTTTTCTAATATACCCTCTTTCGATTCTTTTTGTTAATGTAAAAAAGGGGGAGAAATGTGTTTTGAACTTAAACTTGTTACTCTTAGGGGGAGCTTTTAAAAAATTTATTGAACCCTCAAATTTTTTAGTTCAAAAGAAATAAGTGTTCATAATTATTTTGTCATCATCAAGAAGAACGAGATTGTTGGAATAATACCTTTATCACATAGTTTTGATGATTTTCGTAGAAATAAAATAATCATTAACAACATTACACTGCAACACATTTCAAATCTTCAGTTCATTAACATTCAATATGCTAAATAAAAAATTCTCAAAGATAACGTATGTTATGCCTATAGCCTAACGTACGTAACTATCACTCACTTGTATTTGTGGAAAGTGTTAAAATCATATAGGGTTACGTAGCTGGAGAAACTACGTTACAGGAAAAGCGGAATGTACACTAAAGCTTTGGAGTAACGTACGCAAAGCTCGAAAATGAATCGTTGTGCAGTTTTCAGAAGGTCAACACATTGAACGATCATCTACACAAACATTTGAAGTTGAATTCAAAATTGAACCGTTGATGACATATAGAATGTCGACATTTCTAAACGGCTAACTGAGGACAATGATAATGTACATAATCGATAGACTTAATGTACGCAAGGAATCAGGCAGTAGGCTATTGGATGCTACTGGACTAGTGTTGCGGACGTTATAATGATGAAGTCGTGCTATGATGTTAACATACGTAAGGTCTCTTACATAATGTACGTTACATTGAAGAACTATACCAACAGTAAAAAGGCTCCTAAATGCTATAAATAGAGACATTTGGAGGATTTGAGAGATACAAGAATTCTCTGAATATATCAAGCGATTATCTGATTCATTTGAGCTTCAAAATAGTGTATAATTTGAGAGATAATATTACATATGTAACTGATATAAGAGGAATTGTTCGGACATTCTTCTATATACATTCTTGTATCACTCTCAGCGATTACTTTATAAGTCGAGTAAATTGTACCCGCAATATTCTTTGTAATCATGTGAGGTTGTCTTATACCTAGAAAACTAAGAGTGTTTGGAGTTCTAGTTGTTCTTGAGCCCAAAAATCAAGAACTCAAAGTTCGACACTAATCTTGAAAATGCTATTTTAAAGAGTTGGCACTGAACTATAAAGTGCATTCAGTTTTGAGAAAAGTCCTAGTCGATAACGTTGGGTAGGGGACATAGGCTTTTGGATATCCCAACCAATCGAACAATTTCTTGTGTTATTTTATTTCCTCACTTTTTCTTTACTTCAATATTTGCTTCCGCACGAAAAGAGTTCAAAACTCTTCACCGCAATTTTTAACCCCTCTTCTAGTGGCGATACCAATTCAACAAGGAATAACTCCTATAGTACTCAAGTACCAACTAAAAATTGTGACACAAGAATCCAAAAGACACAACTTAAATAACATAATATCATTCAGCAGAGTATCACGTTTCGCCGTCATCGTCGTACCATCCCGGTTCCTGCTTGCTTGGTTGCTCCATACCTGAAATACATTAAATGTACTTCCTCCGAATGAGGTTAGCCATGGAATAGCTAGTGCAAGTAACACAATTGAACCATTACTCTTATACATAAAAGTACATGCATCAATATTTTCAAAAAGCCGAGATAATGATTTCACGAATGCAATATCCAAAATATGCCACAATAGGGACAAACACTCATGATTAACCATGGACTCAACCATGTGCGGATCCCTCCGAGGCCCCGTCGGATCCTCCCAGAGTGGTTAACCTTAATATTTGTGGACCCAACCAAATGTGAATCCCTCTGAGGCCCTATTGGACCCTCCCGGTGTGAACGTATACACTATCACACATATATGCATCGCTTTTTCACATTTAAGAATGTAAGTTCATAAAATTACTTCTCTTTGAGACATGAATTGTCACATCCCAAGACCGCTCCACCGTATCATGATATTGTCCGCTATGGGCACTCTCCTTTGATTTGGCCATCACAGTTTTGTTTCTGGGAGCCAGTGAGTAGCTTCCCAAGAGGTCACTCTTCCTGAGATTACTACCGCTTGAGCACGCTTAAATTCGGAGTTCCCATCTCTCTGAAGTCAGTGAGCTCTCAAAATGCCCCATGCTATTTGGAGGTGTGCATGCACATATAAGGCACTTCACCCCCTCTCCGCTAGCCGATGTGGGATATCACAATCCACCCCCTCTCAAAGGGCCCGACGTCCTCGTCGGCACACTCTTACTACACGGCAGAGTGGCTCCAGTATCAAATTGTCACATCCCAAGACTGCTCCGCTGTAGCATGATATTGTCCGCTCTCATGGTTTTGTTTCTGGGAGTCCGTGAGCAGCTTTCCAAGAGGTCACTCATCCTGAGATTGCTCCCGCTCGAGCACGCTTAACTTCGGAGTTCCCATCTCTCCGAAGTCAGTGAGCTCTCAAAAGGCCTCATGCTATTTGGATGCGGGCATGCACATATAAGGCAATTCACCCCCTCTCTGCTTAGCCGATGTGGGATATCACAATAACGTTTGGACCATTTCTCGATTTATGTGTGTCATTCTTGCGCATAGGCCATGTTAATCTTCTCCGTATCACTCCAATTTTATCGGATGTCATTAAATGTTTCAAGATGGTAGATGACTGCGGTTGAAGGGAATCGAAGACTCCAAATCCAAACATTCCGCAAAATAACTAAATGACTGAAATCAAAGCTGAAATGCGCCTGAAACCCCGCCTATGAATCATGTAATTCACCAATTCAATACATATAGAGCTGGTCGCAACCAAATCCTCTCGATTTTTCAAAAAAGTATGGAAATTACAACATGAATATGTAGAATAACATGTTTTAGGGATAGATAATTCATAATTAACATGATTCTACGATCAATACAAGATGAACCGGATGAAACGATGGAAAACCCCAAAATCCCAAACTTATGGTTCTGAACGATTTACCTCAAATCGGGAGCGAAAATGAGGATTTGTTGATGTTAATCCGCGCCAAAAACTCAAAGATGATGATAGATGGTTTCCAGAAGTTGCCCAACCCTCTATTCTCGTCCGCAAGGAGATGAGAAGGAATGCAGAAGTCCTGCATTCTGGATTACCCGCTCCCTTATAAAAACATGGGTATTACCCAATAACAACATGAGTTTTACGGCCGTAAAGACCTGTAGGTTATGGCCGTAACCTTCTCTCTGGACAGCAGGTTTCATTCTGCTGCTCGATCAGTCCAGAACAGCCTCAAAACGCGACGATTCTAGAAATGTGATGAAATGCTTACGAAGAATCCCTAACGACGAGTCTAGGCGCTAATCGAACACGTGATTCTGGACATCTGAAGTACGGAAAAAATAAATACAAAGACAAATGCCCGAAACTTTGGAAATTTAAAAAATGGCCTAAACGTCCGAAAATCACGATTCAAGATCGAACAACAACATCAAAGCTCACAACACTTCGAATATGTTAAATGAACTTATGGGAACAATGAAACAACATCTTCGAACAAGATTTATAAGAATCGAAACAAAACATGATAAAATCACAACATTACACGAATTCGTTAAAAACAACCTCAAAACTCATTTGGATGACATAAAGTGCAGAACAAAATAATTTCAAAATATCGAAACGATTACAAGAGAATAGCTGGGAATAGAAAAATGCCAAAATAGAAAAGACTAAAAATAAAAAAATCTCGGATATTACATTACCCCTCTAGAAACAAGTTTCATCTCGAAACTTAAGAAATTAATAACTCGGAATACTCAGCACGCATGCTATCCTCGGTTTCCTATGCCGTTTCCTCGATTTCATCCCTAGACCACTGCACTTTAACCAATAGGAGGATTTTGTGCCGAAGTTATTTCTCATGACGTTCAAGAATCTTCAGTGGTCTCTCTTCGAATGTGACATCATCAGCTATCTCAATATCCTCATAATCTATGATGTGACTCGGGTCCCAAACATACTTTCTCAACTGAGAAACATGAAATACACTATGGAAGTGAGTCAATGATGGAGGTAACGCCAAACGGGAAGTCAATTCACCAACTTTGTTTAAACTCCCGAACGGCATGATAACCCTCGAACTAAACTTCCCTTTATTCCCGAAGTAGAAGACTCCTCTCGTCAGCGACACCTTGAGCAAAACGTGGTCTCCCGCCTCGAACTCTAAAGGTCGATGATGAACATCAGCATAAGATTTTTGTCAACTTTGGGCAGTGAATAATCTATCTCGAATGATAGAAATCTTCTCCTTAGTTTCCAACAACATATCCGGCTCCGTACCAAATAACTTTGAGGCCTCATCCGACAAAGTGGAGATGTACACCGCCTACTATACAATGCCTCAAAAGGTGCCATTTTGATTGACGAATGCCAACTATTATTGTATGAAAAATCAATCAAAGGCAAATGGAGTTCCCAGTCACTACTCCAGTCTAAAGCGCATGCCCATAGCATATCTTCCCATATCTGAATCATCCACTCGGTCAGACCATCTGACCGTGGATGAAAAATGTACTCAACCTCAACTCGTCACACAAGGCCCGCCTGCCAAAAATGTGATGCAAAACGGCCATCCTAATCAAAAGGTCTTAGGCGTACTGTGCAGTCTCACAATCTCCGCTATAAATACTTTAGCCAGCCTCTTCGATCCCCAATCATCCTTGATGCCAAAGAAGTGCGCCGATTTGCTTAGACGATCGACGGTCACTCAAATCATATTCATTCCGGTCTTAGTCCTCGGCATCCCCATGATACAGTCCATGGAGATATCTTTCCACTTTCACTCCGGAATAGAAAGAGGTTTCAACAGGCCGACTGGTCACTGATGCTCGATTTTGACTTGCTGGCAAGTCAAACACCGCAAACGAACTTTGTGACATCCTTCTTCATATTAGTCCACCAAAAATTCCTCTTCAACTATTTATACATCTTAATAGTTCCTGGATGGATTGAGTAAGGCATAGCATGAGCCTCTCGGAATATCCACTGTCTGAATTCTGCATTATTCGGCACACGAAGTCTGCCATGGAACCTCAAGATAATGTCCTCATGGACCATAAAATCAGGGGCTTTTCCCTTAACTACATCTCCCTTAAGTTGAATAATCATCGGGACACTCCAGTGCTTCCATTTGATGTCATCATTTAAGGATGAAGTAATCTCAAGAATACATAACTGACCTTGCACTCATTGAAGCCACACTTCAATACCCTACTCAACCAACTTTTGTCGAATATTTACTTGAGGTTAAGAAACTCAAGCATCTGGAACGACACTAGTTTCTGACTCAACGCTTCGGCGACAACACTGCTTTTACATGATGGTAAAGGATCTTCAAGTTGTAATCCTTTATCAATTGCAACAATGACGCTATCTCATATTCAGATCCCTCTGACTGAATATGTATTTTAAACTCTTATGATCGGTATAAATCTGACATGAAGAGCCATATAAATAATGGCGCTAAATTTTGAAAGAAAACACGACTGCGGATACCTACAAATTGTGAGTAGGATAGTTCATCTCGTACGACTTCAACTGTCACGATGTGAATGCTATCGTATTATCATGCTGCAATAGTACATGTTGGAATTCGGTGAATAAAAATGAGATACGCAGGGGAAAATAAACCAGTCCAACCAGATAAAACCAAACCCCAAAAAACAGATCAATCAAGCATCGTATAAACGAATAAAAATAACAAGGATGAAAATAAAAAAATACTTACCCTCGTAGTCCTTTGATAATATAATATTCGAAGGAAAAACCCGATCAAGCCTTTTCCCAGTTACCGACACGAACATGAATCCAATTCGTTGTAGCTTGTTGAATGATCCAACATTGAAAATGCCAAATGTCTCTACTTCACACGCGTCGAATATTGATCGGAAAAACAGTATGTCAATTCGTTCTCAAAGAACACGGCTAGGAATCGACACAATATTTTCTTCTCTTCTCTTCTTCCTTTTCTTTCTCTCAAAGATGAACAAGATGAAGAAAAAAAATTCTCTCTCCTCAACCCAAACTCACGGCTGATCTCTAAAAGTTGGGTGGACTTGAAGTGTGTTGTCATGTTATGTTATAACATGATGTGAAAAGATATCAAGATTACAACCTTGATCTCTTTTGTAACCATGTGAAAAAATAATACAAAGCACACCCCACAGCATGCCAATACAACCAAAGAAAATACATGGAAGGTGGGAGGAGATGAGGAGGGGGCAGCCCACTATGATTGGTGGATCCGAGCCACTCGGTTCGTGTACCATACGTTCGCGCGTCCAATACACTTCGTTTTATCTCTAATGTATTTATACTTAATTAATTAATCCAATTTATTAATTTTATCAAATATAAAATTATAATAATATATTTCCAAGAAATAATTATTTATGAATTAAATTAATCACCCGGTAATTAATTTCAATTCACTAGACCGCTTGATTTATCAAATAAATCAAATTAGATATCTAATATACAATATTAATGAAGAGATAATAAATACATATTTTATCCATCAAATATCCTTGTGAGCGACTCCATAGGTCCGTCTTAATCGGCAATGGGAGGAACCAAAGAGTACGGGTAACACTTAGCCAGTTTATGCTCCGTACCGTAACCCAACTAAGAACGAATGATCGGATCATTCAAAACCATTCTGTCGTGAATACCGTATACGTATAAACCCTTTAATCATATGTCCCGGTCAAGTATTAGGGTCACGGTAAAGTCAAACCCTACTGTAACTTGACTCTATGCTTTCTGTTAATGCAAACCGAGATCATCGAACTCTCGTGTATCAAATACAACTAGCTTTAAATGCTTTGGCCAAAGTCTTATAATCTCATTTGCCATTAACCGCATAGGACATTTACTTGCTCACTAACAGGAGAAAGAATTCTATCTTGGTATTCAGTAGATACTGCTACTTGCCCACTAAGTTGCATTTCGAGGTTGACCCCACCCACCGGCGATTGGATCGAACTACTCTAATGACTAACTTAATGTCACGAGCACATCTCCTAATGAAACCTCAAGTCAAAGGTCCACGTATACCTAGCACAACCTTTCGATCCAGTCATTGACAAATCCTGAGTGATATCCATGTGACCGAATCGAGGTGAGTCGTGCTCGAGTATACTAATCTCATTAGCATACCTATAACGTGAGCTCCCACTAACCCTTAGTGAAGACCGGCACTCTACATGTCAAAGTACATGTTATACAAGTCTTGTCTAAATTTATTGCCCAGTTAAGTTTTATCGACTTGCGAACCATTTAAGCATTCGAGCTCTAAACACTTCCAGTACCTATCTCCTTATCTTCATAAGGAGTAGAATGTTTTCTCTCAAATGCAAGTACTATTACCCTATATACCAAATAACAATGCCAGTGATATACAATAATATAGAAATAATTATTGTCTTATTTAATATTCATAATTACAATACAAATGCTCTCACTATCTCATCCTCTGAGTGGCATTCGAGGGCATATCCCTAACAGTACACACCTAAGTCCCTAACCCGAAGTGCCACTATGCACTGAAAACCAGTCATTCTCTTGAGATAGGGCTAAAATTAGCGCTATAGTCAGGGCCTTTTCATCTCCTCGAAACTCTATTGGCTCTTGTATTTTTATTGAACTTTTCGGACTTCTGGAGTGACTATGTAAGCGGTCGAGAAAGTTTGGAGAACCCCTTGACAGACTGAAGATAATACCAAGTGAGACCTATAAAGATACGAACTTCTTTCACGTTCCTAGGCGGTGCCCAATCCAGCACTGCCTCGATCTACTGTGGGTCCACATGAACCCCCTCAACCGAAATCACATGTCCTAGAAACAAAGGCACTGGGCTCTCAAATGTCGAACACTAACTGTAATTGACTCTCGTCTTTTATTGAACTTTTCGGACTTCTGGAGTGACTATGTAAGCGTTCGAGAAATTTTGGAGAACACTAACCGTAATTGACCCTCGTCTTTTTAATTGACTCTATTGGCTCTCGTCTTTTTATTGAACTTTTCGGACTTCTGGAGTGACTATGTAAGCGGTCGAGAAAGTTTGGAGAACCCCTCGATAGACCGAAGATAATACCAAGTGAGACCTATAAAGCTACGAACTTCTTTCACGTTCCTAGGCGGTGCCCAATCCAGCACTGCCTCGATCTTCTGTGGGTCCACATGAACCCCCTCAACCGAAATCACATGTCCCAGAAACAAAGGCACTGGGCTCTCAAATGTCGAACACTAACCGTAATTGATGAGCATGCTCCTATTCATAATAAGAATAAATCAGGAAGTCGTCGATGAAGACAGCTACACATTTATCGAGATACTCGATAAATGTCTTATTCATCATATGCATAAATATGTCGGCATATTGGTTTGCCCGAAAGGCATAACCACAAACTCATAGTGTCCGTACCTTATCAGAAAGGCAATCTTAGGAACATCGGACTCCTTTGTAACACCCCCAATATATTCGGGAATATTACAGCGCCGTAAATCCTTTACATAAGGATTTACAAGGCTGAAGAATTGAACAAGTATAAAAAGGTACTGACGAAAGGAAATAACGGAATTACAGTACATCAGTTCTGACCAAAACACAGAAATAGTACAATTATCCAACAGAACTCAATATTACATCACCAAATTCAAATCATCACAAACGACTGCGTACTCGAGTACTTATTGAAATAACGAATAAACAACAGATAAATAAACCCGGTCGGGACATCACTCTGCACCCTCGTCGTCATCTTGTTCCGGTGGTTGTTTCCCGACTCTCTGGATCACGAACACAAACAAAATGTTCACCCCAGAAGGGTTAGCACAACGATGCTAGTACAAGTACCACAACATATTATTCATATCTCACGGTGAATAATAATAACGTAAATGACGAATACCAACGAGTCTTCTCCTACGAGAAACTCAAACATAACATATACAATCGATAATCACAACATGATATCAATACATACACATGGTAATTCCATCGATCCAGCGTTCTTGCCTAGAACCCACGATGATCCGTCGGACCAACCCGTGGTGGAAAAACCCGTCCGATGATCCGGTATGCGCTAGCATAGATCCCCCGATGATCCCGTCGGACCAACACGAGGTGGACACACAATAACGACATACGTACACGACAATATGTATAACAACAATACATAAAACAATTAAGGTACTTGCCTCGATTTGAAGACAATAACAATACTTCCACGAAAATGAACACTCGAAGGTCGTCCTCCTCAATCAATCACGTAACGAGACTAAACCTTAACAAAAGAAATGATATAGGATTTATCTCACGTCGTATGAATGTTAAACAATTCGATTAACGGTCAAAAGTTCATAAGCGCAATGCGCCGAATAGCTTAGCGCACGCTAAGTGCTCTGTAGCGTGCGTTACGTGCATCGATAGCGCACGCAAACAACAAAGCCTAGCGCCGCGCTAACGATGCATGGTCGTACCTCAGCGACGGCCCGATTGACTTCGTCGATGGTCTAAGCGTCGTTACGTACAAAGCGTAGCGCACGCTAACAATCGCTCGATAGCGCCGCGTTACATTGCATAGCATAGCGTGCGCTATCTATGCATGTGATTTCTTGGTGAGCGATGGCTGTTCTTGCCATGTTTGAAACAACGAAATCTTGCGTGATAATTCATGTTACTCCCATGAATACTATGTCTACACCCTCATGAATGATTATACGGATAAAGACAACTTGATTCAAGGATATGCATGCCAATATAAAACCATATTCTTTTCCGACTTCAAATCTTCATACGATAATACGAAAAACTAAATGGTTGATATCAACACCTCTATATCGATCCATATTATCCTAGAAGTTGATAAACGTCCTATATATACTAGATAAATCCTTCCATGATCAAACCTTTAGATTTATCTAACAATAAGGATGTTAACGTCTAGTCCAAGATTACTATGAAATCATCTATTAGATTCGGTTAACCAATGATAGAAGCTTCTCTTCACATATCCAAAGGTACTAAGATTCGAATCATGATGATTATAATCAAGGTATTCAGGCTTATACAACTCACTATTCCAAACATGATATACTTGGATAATTCATCTATGAAAATCCATATCTTGTTAACATGATCATCCAAATCGTTAGAATCCAACTCTAAGTGGAGATAGATTAAACATACCTTAAAATGACGAAATCAACGAACCGTAAGGTAGAATCCAACTCGGTTGGTTGTATGCCCTTCCAAGGTGCTATTCCACTTCCATGAATATTCCACGTGGTAACCAATGTATAAACATCAACAATATGTGTTCTAAGTGTATAAGAGTATTTCTACAACTCTCTGAACTCTCAAGATTGAGGAAAGTGCGAAAGAAATGCAAGCCAACACGGTTGATGTCCCATTTATAATTTCTGCATTATTGATAAGTTAGCGCACGCTACTAAGCATCCCTTAGCGTGCGCTAATAATGGTTGACTTCAGATTTTGTCCGGGTGCGTCAGCGGGAATCTTATCCGGACCCATGTCCCGCTGGCGCACGAGCCAGCTGCCCCGCTCAATAATTGAGTCCTTAGCGCACGTTACTACTACCTGTGTAGCGTACGCTAATAGTGGCCCGATAGCGCGCGTTAAGATACATTCTTAGCGTGCGCTATCACAGGTTTGTTTGAGCAATTATACATGTTTCTATACTTATGCATAATGATATTAATGCACTAAATATCATACTCCAATAATCAAAATCACCAATCCGAAATAATACATGGTTGAATACAGATGAAATACACTGTAGTAAATCCGGATATTACATACTCTCCTACTAAAAAGGAGTTTCGTCCCGAAACTCAAGACGAGAATAACTCGGGATATCTAGACTTCATATCAAACCTGTTTCCCAAGTGGCTTCTTCCGTTCCATGACGTGACCACCGAACTTTGACCAAAGCGATCGACTTGTTCCTCGGTTGCTTAACTCGACTCTCGAGTATCTTGGTAGTCTTTCTTCAAACGTCCCACCTGTTCGACTTCGATCTCGCGAAATCGATGATATGGTGGGATCTGGTATATATCTCCGCAATCGGGATACGTGGAACACGTTATGAACATGGCACAATGACGGCGGTAATGCTAATCTGTAGGCTAACTCCCAACTCTCTCGAGGATCTCAAATGGTCCGATATATCTCGGACTCGGCTTTCCTTTCCCTCACAAACGAAAGATTCCCGGGTAGGAGAAACCTTCAAAAGTACGTGATCTCGATCTTGAATTCCAATGGACGGCGGCGTACGTCCGCATAGGATTTCGCGACTGCAGGGCGATCAGCGGCCTTTCACGAATCAAGGCTATCTTCTCTCGAGTCTGCTCGATCAACTCAGTTCTGTCCCGATCAAGTCGATGAATCGTCCCAAAGATAGGCGATCTGCATCTCCTTCCGTATAATGCCTCAAACGGTGCCATCTTAATGGAAGCATGCCAACTATTGTTGTAAGTAAATTCAATCAATGGTAGATGAACTTCCCAATCGTTTGACCAATCTAAGGCACAGGCCCTTAGCATATCTTCCACCGTTTGTATAGTTCTCTCAGATTGTCCATCAGACTGCGGGTGATAAGTCAGATTGAAGTTCAATTCAGTCCCCAAGGCCTTATGGACTGCCTTCCAAAAGTGAGACACAAAACGGCCATCTCGATCAGAAACAATGGTCTTTGGCGTACCATGTAATCGAACTATCTCTGAAATAAAGACTCGTGCCAACCTCTCTTGTCCCCACGTATCCTTAATGCCTAGAAAATGAGCCGATTTGGTTAAACGATCAACTATCACCCAAATCATGTTCATTCCTGTCCTGGTTTTCGGCATATTAGTGATGAAGTCCATCGATATGTCCTCCCACTTCCATTCGGGAATCGGGGCGACTTCAACATTCCAATGAGCCGTTGATGCTCGATCTTAACCTGGCGACAAGTCAAGCATTTGAAACATAGTCCGCTACGTCTTTCTTCATGTTGCCCCACGGAAGTTACGCTTCAAGTCCTTATACATCTTCTTGGTGCCGGGTGGATAGAATAGGGCGAACCATGTGCTTCCTTCATAATCGTCTGTTTGAACATCAACATCGGGAACGCAGTCGGTTACGAAATCTCAAAACTCCATCGTCATGAATTATGAATCCGGGGCCTTTCCTTTGGTCACTTCGTCATGCAACCGAATCATCAGAGGATCATCTGCCTGTCTAGATTTGATGTCTTCGGTTAATGACGAAGTTATCTCCATCACGCACTGTTGTCCCTGGACTCTCTGTAACAACACTTCTATTCCTTCACGAATCATCTCTCGCTGAAGGCTAAGTTGGGAGGTCAGTGTCTCCGGATTCGAATAGAGACAGGGCTTGCGGCTAAGTGCATCGGCCACTACATTCGCTTTGCTCGGATGATATAAAATCTCAAGTCATAGTCCTTAATCGGTTCCAACCATCTTCTTTGCCGCATATTCAACTCTTTACATTGAATATGTACTTGAGACTCTTATGATCCGTAAAGATCGGCGGTGAGTCCGTCTGAGATAATGCCTCCAAATCTTCAAGGCAAAAACCACTGCTGCTAGTTCCAAATCATGTGTCGGGTAATTCACTTCGTAAGGTTTCAGTTGTCGCGACGCATAAGCGATCACCTTATCATTCTGCATCAACACGCACCCAAGTCCTTGGTTCGAAGCATCACTGTAAACTATGAATCCTTCAGTTCCCCGCGGAAGTGATAGAATCGGTGCCGTTGTCAATTTCTTCTTTAACTCATCAAAACTAGTCTGACACGACTCGTTCCACTCAAAATTTTGAGTTTTCTACAGAAGTCGAGTGATTGGGCGGGAGATTTTAGAAAACCCTTCCACGAATCGACGGTAATATCCAGCAAGTCCTAAGAAGCTTCGGACCTCTTTCACATTCTTTGGAGGCTTCCAATCCAATATTGCTTCGATCTTCTGAGGGTCTACTCGGACTCCTTTAGCTGACACCACATGGCCGAGGAACATTACTTTCTTTAGCCAGAATTCACATTTAGAAAGTTTGGCGTACAATTGCTCGTTTCTCAAGAGTTCCAATACAATTCGCAAATGTTGCGCATGTTCTTCCGGACTCTTAGAATACACCAGAATGTCATCAATAAACACGACCACAAATTTATCCAAAAATTCAATGAACACACGGTTCATTAATTGCATAAATACAGCAGGTGCGTTAGTGAGACCAAACGGCATCACTACAAACTCATAATGCCCGTAGCGAGTTACGAGCGATTTGAACATCGAGACTCCTTAATCCTCGGTGATGGTATCACGATCTCGGATCGATCTTAGAAAATCATTGCTCCTTGCAATTGGTCAAACAAATCATCAATCCGTGGCAACGGATACTTGTTCTTAATCGTCATCTTGTTCGGCTCTCGATAGTCAATACACAGTCGGAGCGATCCATCCTTCTTTCGGACAAAAGAAGCGGCGCTCCCGGGGTGAAACGCTTGGTGAATATAGCCCTTGCCCAGTAACTCCTCCAGGTGCTTCTTCAGTTCGTACATCTCAGTAGGTGCCATACGATACGGCGCCTTAGAAATTGGTGTTGCTCCAGGTTCCAGCTCAATAGTAAATTCTACATCCCTTCGTGGAGGTAGCCCAGGTACTTCATCAGGAAATACATCTGGAAATTCGTTCACAACAGGAATAGATAAAAGTTCTACCATTTCGTCTTCTTTCTTCATTGCGTAACACCATGCACCAGTCTGACCTTGTTTCAACAATTTGACAGCTTTCATCGCCTTGATCAAATTTCCTGAGCTTCCCGGTTTCCATCCCTCAAACAGAATCTCGGAGCCATCGTCAGCGACCAGCGAGATATTCCTCCTTCGGTAATTTACAATTGCTCCGTACCGATTAAGCCAATCGTCTCCGAGTATCAGGTCATCTCCTTGCATTTCTATCATGATCAGATTTGAGAGCCACTCTCTGCCTCCAAATGATACAGGGAAATTTCTAGTTTCTAAATTTCCGACAATCCTCTCTCCACTCGGTAAACCAACAACATAAGGTTCACAAGCATGAAAACCGGAAATATTCAAACGATTTACACAAGACAAAGATATGAAAGAATGTGTAGCTCTGTATCGAATAAAACGCTAGCCCGGGAAAGGATCTCGGGCCGATGCACGATGCGGCAATGACATCGATCGTCTGTCCTCCTCATCTCGTGAGGCGTGGGGAGCAGATCCGGCACTCGATGTCCCCTTTCGGTCCCATTGTCCTCTGCCTCGCCCGCGGCCAAAATTCCGAGGCATCGAACACTTTCTGCGTGCGTGGAATCTTGGCCTCCTTACGGGTATTTGTGGTGTACGGGCTCTAAAAGACTTTGCAGCCTCTTCACAAAACACCGCCCGATGTCCCTCTCGTCCACAATCAAAACAAATCACGGCGGGAAGGGGGCAATTCCGTCGATAGTGCCCCGTCTGGGCGCAGTTAAAGCATTTCTGGTAACATCGGTAAGAGTTGATGTCGCCCGAAGTTCTTTCCGCTCCTAGTGGGTGCGGAGGTTTCTGAAAGAGTGAAAGGACGACTGGGCCTTACGGGCCCCACTGTTCTTGTGCTCTGTGAAAGTACCAGAGACTTTCTGTTTCTTGGTTTCCACAAATTTCTCCATGGCTGCTTCCTTGATCTCATATGCCAACGCCTTATCCTGGTATTGGCGGAGTGTGGTACATTCAAATCCGGACATGTACCTTTGAACTTCTGGTTTCATTCTCATATCGAAGTGAATCATCATTTCTGCATCTGTTCTGACCAGATGTCGAACAAATGCCAACTGTTGGTTAAACGTCTTGATCGCACAGGATGCGGCACATCGAAGGTTGAGCGGAGAAAAACTCCCGAACTTTGGCTTCCCTCACGGGACGAGGCAATCGAGCTTCCATCATTAATCTAAACTCTGTCATCGGCATCATGGTCTAAAGGCCCGATGGCGTCCCACCAATCGGACGCTTCCTATCGAGAAAATATTGAGCGATAGAGGCTTTAGGTCGTCTGGCGGTTGATTCCGGCAAAGATTTTCTCCGGCTCCTTTAACCAATGATCCCGGTGGGAGTCTCGAAATACCGTCGAATTTGGGTGGTTGCATCTTTGCCACTTCTTGCGACCGGTCACCTCGATTTCCCATATCCGGGATCCCATCTTTGTCTCTCTCCTGCTGTAGTCCCACCGCCACTTGCATTCGGTCCACGACACAGGCGAACTGAGTCATCTGGTTCACCACACGTGAAGGATCTCTGCAAGCAGGATCAGTTCATTATTAATAGATTGTTGCGGCTCGCGAGCTATGGCCCGGCACAGTTAGAAGGCGACGCCTCCTTCGGCATTTCTTCGTCGCATCCACGACCGCGACCACGTCCACGTCCGCCTCTCAACATACGTAAGCATAAATACTCAATATACGAGAAAACAACATCGTTCTAATATCCGAGTATAAAGAGATACAATATGCAAAGAACGAGATAGAGTTTAGGAACTTACAACCCTTTGTTCGCATGAAGACGTGGCGGTGCAATGATGTCATTCACGGCCGGTTACCCCAAAAGACATAAATGACCCCTATTTTAACCCAACGGCCAAGATATCCATAATCTTAGCTCCGATACCATATTCTGTAACACCCCAATATATTCGGGAATATTACAGTAGCCGTAAATCCTTTACATAAGGATTTACAAGGTGAAGAATTGAACAAGTATAAAAAGGTCTTGACGAAAGGAAATAACGGAATTACAGTACATCGATTCGACCAAAACACGAAATAGTACAATTATCCAACGAACTCAATATTACATCACCAAATTCAAATCATCACAAGCATTGCGTACTCAGTACTTATTGAAATAACGAATAAACAACGAGATAAATAAACCGGTCGGGACATCACTCTGCACCCTCGTCGTCATCTGTTCCGGTGGTTGTTTCCCGACTCTCACGGATCACGAACACAAACAAAATGTTCACCCCGAAGGGGTTAGCACAACGATGCTAGTACAAGTACCACAACATATTATTCATATCTCACGGTGAATAATAATAACGTAAATGAATGAGAATACCAACGAGTCTTCTCCTACGAGAAACTCAAACATAACATATACTCTGATAATCACAACATGATATCAATACATACACATGGTAATTCCATCGATCCGGCGTTCCTTGCCTAGAACCCACGATGATCCCGTCGGACCAACCCGTGGTGGAAAAACCCGTCCGATGATCCAGTATGCGCTAGCATAGATCCCCGATGATCGTCGGACCAACACGAGGTGGACACACAATAACGACATACGTACGACAATATGTATAACAACAATACATAAAACAATTAAGGTACTTGCCTCGATTTGAAGACAATAACAATACTTCCACGAAAATGAACACTCGAAGGTCGTCCTCCTCAATCAATCACGTAACGAGACCAAACCTTAACAAAAGAAATGATATAGGATTTATCTCACGTCGTATGAATGTTAAACAATTCGATTAACGGTCAAAAGTTCATAAGCGCAATGCGCCGAATAGCTTAGCGCCGCTAAGTGCTGCGTAGCGTGCGTTACGTCATCGATAGCGCCGCGCAAACAACAGCAAAGCTAGCGCCGCTAACGATGCATGGTCGTTACCTCAGCGACCCGGCCCGATTGACTTCGTCGATGGTCTAGCGTCGTTACGTACCAAGCGTAGCGCACGCTAACAATCGCTCGATAGCGCGCGTTACATTGCATAGCATAGCGTGCGCTATCTATGCATGGCGATTCTTGGTGAGCGATGGCTGTTCTTGCCATGTTTGAAACAACGAAATCTTGCGTGATAATTCATGTTACTCCCATGAATACTATGTCTACACCCTCATGAATGATTATACGGATAAAGACAACTTGGATTCAAGGATATGCATGCCAATATAAAACCATATTCTTTTCCGACTTCAAATCTTCATACGATAATACGAAAAACTAAATGGTTGATATCAACACCTCTATATCGATCCATATTATCCTACGAAGTTGATAAACGTCCTATATATACTAGATAAATCCTTCCATGATCAAACCTTTAGATTTATCTAACAATAAGGATGTTAACGTCTAGTCCAAGATTACTATGAAATCATCTATTAGATTCGGTTAACCAATGATAGAAGCTTCTCTTCACATATCCAGTGTACTAAGATTCGAATCATGATGATTATAATCAAGGTATTCCGTGCTTATACAACTCACTATTCCAAACATGATATACTTGGATAATTCATCTATGAAAATCCATATCTTGTTAACATGATCATCCAAATCGTTAGAATCCACTCTAAGTGGAGATAGATTAAACATAACTTAAAATGACTAAATCATTGAACCGTAAGGTAGAATCCAACTCCGGTTGGTTGTATGCCCTTCCAAGGTGCTATTCCACTTCCATGAATATTCCACGTGGTAACCAATGTATAAACATCAACAATATGTGTTCTAAGTGTATAAGAGTATTTCTACAACTCTCTGAACTCTCAAGATTGAGGAAAGTGCGAAAGAAATGCAAGCCAACACGGTTGATGTCCCATTTATAATTTCTGCATTATTGATAAGTTAGCGCACGCTACTAAGCATCCCTTAGCGTGCGCTAATAATGGTTGACTTCAGATTTTGTCCGGGTGCGTCAGCGGGAATCTTATCCGGACCCATGTCCCCGGCGCACGAGCAGTGCCAGCTCAATAATTGAGTCCTTAGCGCACGTTACTACTACCTGTGTAGCGTACGCTAATAGTGGCCCGATAGCGCGCGTTAAGATACATTCTTAGCGTGCGCTATCACAGGTTTGTTTGAGCAATTATACATGTTTCTATACTTATGCATAATGATATTAATGCACTAAATATCATACTCCAATAATCAAAATCACCAATCCGAAATAATACATGGTTGAATACAGATGAAATACACTGTAGTAAATCCGGATATTACATCCTTCACCCAGAGCTGATAGTGTCCCGATCTCAATCGATCTTCAAGAATATCGGATCTCCCTGTAACTAATAAAACAAATCATCAATACGAGGCAAGGGGTACTTATTCTTAATGGTAACTTTGTTCAGTTCGCAATAGTCGATACATAAACATAGTGAGCCATCCTAAGGAGTTTTGTTGTCTTCATGGCGCTGATTATAAGTTTCTGACCCCCTTGTGTGTTCCAAAAACGAATGTTCGGAGCCGTCTTCAATTAGAATCGAAATAACTCTCGTGCGATAATTTATTATCACCCCATGTTTATCAAGCCAGTCATCGCCGAGGATCAAACCCTCATAGATGATATCCGACACTCAAGTTCGAAAGCCAAACTCTCTCCGCGATTCTCTTAACAATCTCTAACCTCTTGATTCCCCACAATTCTATCCCCGCTATAAAATTTAACAACAAACGCTCACAGGTAGATAAGCAATCAATATACAACAGACACACACAATCCAAAAATATGAAAGAATGAGTAGCACAAAAATCGAGAAGTGCTCTGACTGGATGAGAGCGTACATGAATGGTACTTGTAGCCATTGTAGCCTCTGGATCATCAGGGTTCCCTATCTCATAAATGCACGACTTCGCTAAACAAGCACCAAAGAATCCCTCTCTAACGAGCTGACCTCGTCCTCTGCCTGGCCGAAACTCTAAGATGGCTAACCCACAAATGGGTTCTGATTAACACTTAGTTCTCTAGGCACATGAGTGAATGCCTGAGCCCCAAGTGCTTCTCTCTCTCGGTACAAATATTGATTTGTGGCCTGCCTGGCCACAATTATAACACTTCAAAGGAGGTAGGCTACAGTCGTAGCTGATATGGCCTTATTGGCCGCAGTTAAAAAATGTCACGACCCGGTTGGAAATATTAGGACCGGCTCTGAAATCCCGACTACCTCCAAACGAACGGGATAACTTTCCTGGTGGATAGTTAGCTGAATAAGACCCTGGTTGATTGCCACCCTTACTGCTCGAAAAGTTACCGGTGATCTTCTGTTTCTTACTCTCACTTGTCATCTCGGTAGCAGCGAAGGACATATCATAGGCTAATGCCTTGCCTTGATACTCCTTTAATATAGTGCAGACAAATTCTTACATATATCCTCAACTTCATCCGTATGTCAAAATGGAGGATTTTGTCTCTCTCCTCTCTCACTTGGCCCTTCACATGCTTGAGTTGCTGATTGTATTCAATTATTGCCTGAGACACAAGAATATCCTATGGTTTAGCCTCGAAAAAGGCTAGAATTCTGGCCTCTTGAATAGGCCACGGATAATACTCGGCCTCCGTCAACTCTTTAAACTCGTCCCAAGTAGCAACATGATCTTGGGGTTCGACTGCTGGCAGCCTCTCTCGTCAGGAAGTACTATGCAATTGGCACTTTTCGTGCCTCCAGACTGTTGGGATAAACATTCCTGTTTTGATAATTGCCATCATACAACAAAGAAGTCAAAAGAGTTAAAATACCGCTAAGTATGGAAGTTGTCTGGAATCTCCATACAGTCCTTACATACAGCATTGAAGATCTCATACAGTCTATCCTATAGAGCCTACAGCTAAAGCAATAAACTTAATGCGTCGGATACAGTAGTCAGGCTGTAAGATGTTTTACTTGGGAAAAGTAAAATACATCCAACAGGCCTGATTAAAGAATGCTTTAAACCGTTGTGGAATACACTTTGTTTATTCATAAAATATTCAGGGTTAAAGCAGCATTTATTGCTGATAGGACAGCATTTAATGCCGTCGGAGTGAGACAAGTCGGAATGCGCTGAAGAGCATTTAATGCGAAATCAAAAAGAATGTATGAAGCATTAATGCGATCTACTTTAATTTAAATATTCAGCAAGCCGCCAATCAGAGACGTCAACATCTCACCTACGTGCAACAGCTAAATTTATAACGGATGCATTTTCCAAAGGTTATAAATAGCCCCAAGTTGAGGACTTAAAGAAGAGAGATAACACTTGACATAGTCATACTCGCGAAAGCTCTGACAAAGATTCTGACAATTTAAGCTATATCAAGAGCAAGTATATTTCGCAAGCATATAGTGTATCTACAACGAAGAAATATACTAAGTTCTCAACAAGAACATCACAACATACAACAAACCTATATCAGAGATCAAACTGCTGTTCTGAGAATTCTACCCTTTACCGTTGAGATAATCATCAGCCCTGTGTGGACTGAAGGTCCTTGCGTATTCCGACATGTGTGGGAAGAATAGCATTGTAGACGAAGCTTCAAACTCTGCGTGAAGAAGCGAGTCAAGAAAGAGCTCAAGCCAATCTGTGTGAATGGAAAAAAGCATCGGTACCTGTATCAATCTATGTGAACGATACAGAGATAGGTATAGTTATAGTCACGTAGTTGTGTACGTAGTGATTATAATAAATGTTTTACTCATGTGTGGAGGACCAGTGGACGTAGAGGGGTTTACCTCGAACCACTTTAAATTGTAAGTTATTTACCTTCTCTCACCTTCTGTCTTTATTGTTTTCATAACTGTGATTTATACAAGTATAAATTGCAAAGCCCTGTATGCACTAAGCAAACAGTAGAACGCCTAGTTTCTGTATTTACAGTAACTCACACCTAAACTTCCGCTATGCAAACTAACTTCAAAAAACGTACAGATTATGGTACTATCTCTTTTCAAGCTGTTATTTGTATACTTAGTGGCCAACATCAGAGTGATTGATTCTAAAAAGAATTTGTCATATTTTTAACCGAATCAAATCCAAAACTTATTATACAAGTATACATTGCAAAATCCTGTACGCACTAAGCAAACAGGAGAACGCCTAGTTGCTTTATTTACAGTAACTCACACCTAAACTTCCGCTACGCAAACTAACTTTGAAAAACATACGGCTTGTAGTACTATCTCTTTCCAAGCTGTTATTTGTATACTTAGTAGTCAACAAGTGGTATCGGAGCGGTTGATTCTAAAAAAAATCAGTCATATTTTTAACCGAGTCAGATCCAAAAATCACTTATTTTTTTAAAACAGTCTTATCTTTCCTATTTCTCTAATGGATACCTCAATGATAAACAAGGTTCCTATGTTTTCGATTAACGAGTTTGATGACTGAAGAATCGAGATGGAAGCCCATCTTGCTGCCATGCACGAGGGGATGATATTTGTCATCCAAGAGGGACCCATAAAGATAATGAAGGTTAATCCTATCGCAAGGGTAGAAGGACAACCTCATGCTGAAATGCTCGAGAAGAAGTGCGAGCAATGGACTGCAGACGATCGCAAGCATGTAAACCTCACAATGTTGCTAAGAATGTGCTGTTTGTCACTCTCGACAAAGGCACATTCTCGAAGGTAAAGAGCTGTAAGACAGCTAAGGAAATCTGGGAGAAACTCAAGATGATTTGCGAGGGAACTGAGCTCTCAAAAGAAAATAAAATTTCAAAACTTACTCAGCAATTTGAATCTTTTGAAATGAAATCTTCCGAAACGCTTGAGGAGCTTGACCTCAGATTCACTGGCATTGTTGGTGAACTTGAAGCATTGGGTAAAGTGTATACCTAAAAGGAGTAAAACTTGAAAATCTTTAGATCACTCCTTGCCCGATGGGACATTAAGACTACAACTATGCGTGTGTCATGTAATCTTAATGATATTTCTACTTTTGACCTCTTCTCTGACCTCAAAGCCTTTGAGTACGATATTGATAGGAGAGAGAAGGCCGAAGAGTCACCTACCAAGACTACATCACTGGGTGCTGTATCTGACAGGAGACACAGCTCCGCACATAGCACATCTAAGTCCGCCCACAAGACTGCTGACAGTGATGATGATATCCTGTCACGAGATGAAATGGCCCTTCTTATGCATAAATTCAAAAAGTTCATCAAACAGTCTGGAAAGACTCCATTCAGTCCCAAGCCTTTTCATAAGGTAAGTTACGGATCTCCTTCTTCTGGTGATTCTAACTTGTGCTGCAACTGTAGGAAACTCGGGCACTAAGCAAATAAGTATCCGCACCCGAAAGTGCACAAGTTGCCGGAAGCCGAGCAATAAGAAAAGGATGAAAGAATGTGTGTCTGGAAAAACAAGCTCAAGTCCCTGATTGGTGAATAAGAAGCCTCGCCAGCATCAACCAAAACCGAGGAGTGCCCTTAGGAAGTCACTGATAGTGACTTGTCCGATGATGAGATCGAAGATAAAGCCTATATGTGCTTTATGGCCAAAGAAATACAGGACGACAAGGACAGCGATGATGAGGTGAGCTCAACATCAACTACTCCAGTAAATGCATCTCATACTTTTGGAAACATGATGAATGAATTCAAAAAAATTCAAAAGGCCCATGAGACTCTGAAACGAGAAAACGTGCATCTCGAACTTTCAAGCTTAGAGCTGAAAGAAGAAAATGACTTGCTTAAAATAACTACGAAAATATGTCTATTGATTGTGAAAACAGCAAGGTCACATTTGAAAAACTCATGGAAAGCAATCATCAACTTGCTAAAGATCTAAATGAGAATAAGTCTTATAATGAAAGCAAGATAAACGATTATGCTTTGCTCGAAGACAAAGTAAAATCTCTTGAAAAGCGAGAAGGAGAATTAGAGACCATCTTAAAATCATTCGAGAAATCCTCTAAATGGATGGAAGAAATTCTAAGCACCGGGAAACATGCTCATGACAAAAGTGGCTTAGGATATAACTCATTCTCCAACAAAGGTAAAACTAATACGGTGTTCATTAGGGTTGTGGAACCCAGTCCCGTACCTGAAGAGACCCCGAGTCCCGTAAAGGTAACAGTTGCCCCGCGTACAGCAAAGGCTGCCATTCCGCCACCAATGTCATATCATCGACAGCGGAACCCTCAGACTCAAGGACCTGTAAGGCGTAACCAACATCATGCCCCCCGAGCATATCAAAATCGCCAACAGCCATTCAAAAAGAAGGTTGTATCTAAATATCAAAGGCATGCACAATAGTATTTCCAATAGTATAGTGCGCCTAGATATTGGATACAGGAGCCCCAGTATCTATCCAGAAAGTAGGTCGCCGCGCAGTATAACCAACAACTCTAGGAATCCAACTGGAGACTTAGGAGGCAAGCTGTAAGGCCTAAGAAAATGGCTCCACCTCTGATATGGCAATCGTACTAGAATAATAATAATAATAATAATAATAATAACCCTAGATTTTACATGCATAATAATCAAGGTTACAGCAACTACGAGTCTGCCCCACGTAAAGAAGGCAACGCTGGACCAAAAGTAACCTACAACAAACCTATTGCAGCCCGGCAAATTTGGGTACCAAAAGGCACTAACATACAAGGACCCAACAATCAAAGGGTACCTAAATCTACTTAAATCTGTGCGTGCAGGATATCAAAGAAAAGGACATCTGGATATATCAGCAATCTGTCAGATTATGTAGAAGGTCGTGGTCCAAAAGTGCGCTTCGGTGACAAGTCCAAAGGTAGAACAAGAGGGAAGGGAACCCTGCTTGTAGGAAAGTTCAAAGTCACCGACGTAGCTTATGTTGAAGGCTTAAAGTACAATCTACTTAGTATTAGCCAGTCATGTGACAAACAGTTCTCGGTGAAATTCTATATAGATCACTGTAGAGTAAAGAATATTTTGACCAAAGAAGTTGTCCTCACAGGAAGCAGGTCAGGTAATATGTATATTGCTGACTGGAAGCCTGTGAGCTCCACTATTCCTTGTTTTGTTGCCAAAGGCAATGCAGATCAAAGCTGGCAATGGCACAAGAGGATGTCTCATATCAACTTCAATACCTTCAACAAACTCGCCAGACAGGGAATGGTTAGAATCTTGCTCGATGTGTCATTCCACAAAAATAGCGTCTGCGGACCCTGTCAGAAAGGCAAACAAGTCAAAACCACCCTCAAAGGCAAATCATACCTGTCCACTCACAGAGTTCTGGATATGCTACATATGGACCACTACCATCCTGTAGACCCTGTAAGTTTGGAGGTAAGAAATATTGTCTAGTTATTGTTGATGATTTCTCCAGGTATGCTTGGACAATCTTTCTAAGCAAGAAGCACTACTACAAAAACAGCATTTCACAGCGGCACTTTAACAACGGTTCTAAAAAAACCGCCGTTAAAATGAAGCTTTGGCATTTTAACATCAGTTCTAAAGAAAACCGCTTTTAAAATTATCATTTAACAATGATTCTTTTAGAACCGCTGTTAAAGTTACATTTAACAGCGGTTCTAAAAGAACCGTTGTTAAATGTGCAATATATTGAATATTAATATATTTTATTATATATTAATATTAAAAATTTTATTACATTATGTATTGAAAATAATACATACATATTGTTTTACGAATTATATTGTATTTGTAGAATTATATTATATATGAAAAATTATAATTTATATATTATATAAAAACTAAATCGCGCTGAAAATTACAAAATTAATATATATTAAATATTAATAGGTTATATTATGTTGATAATGTAACGCCCTGATTTCGTATATACATTTATTGTGCATTATAGAAAACATGATCAATTTTATTAAATTAGTGCCCAAATAATTTATCGTTTAATTCATTTTATTTCATAATCATGCAAATTCATTTATGCCATTATTATTCATGACAAGTCATGTGATTCGTTTCGTTTCATTTCTCATTTTAATTCATCCTTTCATCTCGTCATTTCTAGGCCCGAGTCAAATTTTAAGCGATATTAATCGTTACCCTAAAGATTTTACAAGCTAGATAATAATATTATTTATTATTATTATTACTATTACTATTATTAATATTATTATTATTTAGTTTATCCCGATTATTATTTATTTTCACTGTGGTGCAATTAATAATGATTTGAACTGTTTTATTTTAAGTCCAATTGATGAGTTGGCCCAAGCCATTTTTCCTAGCCCATAAATTATACCCTAAACCTAATCTCTACGGTATAAATACTGTAGTTTATACTACAACCAACCCTAAAATACAAAATACGCCGATATTTTTTTCCTTTCTTCCTGCGGTCGTCCTCCAAAGCAAGTTCTGTTTTCCCCTACTCACGCCTATTATACAGATTCACAACTCTCGTCCATCTTCTTCATCGACCTCCAATGATAATCATCATCATCATCTTGTAGCCATAGGTAAGCTTTGAGGTTTATGATATTTTGTTTGTCTGACCTCATTCAAGCAAAATTTAAGTTATGTAAACTCCCCTTTATTATTATTCTGCAAATTACAATTATAAATATAGTATATATATAAATCTATCCGTGCACTAGGAATCAACATCTGAGCCCAGATTCCATAACCAAAACACAAACCCAGGTTCCCAATTCTTCCCCGAACTATGCACCCCAAATCTCGTTCACAATTCAAACCTTTAATACCTAGAATCAAATACAGATTTGCCTGTTCAACCAACCCGAACCCGAACGACCTTCCAGAACATGCTGCCGCTACCTGTATCTCCACCATGCAGCTGCACACCACGCCACCACCGAGTCCTCTGCCTTTTCCATCGAATTGGTGTGGTGTGTATGAATTCGAATCTCTCTCTCTCTCTCTCTCTCTGTGTGTGTGTGTGTGTATTTGTGTGTGTGTGACTTTGTGTGTGTGTGTTTAGTTGAGAATCGAGAGACAGGAGAGGTGAGGTGAGAATTATGTCGGCCGACTTTAGTGAGAAAGTTGATTTTTATATTACTGACTTTTGGTCAAATTCGTTTTAAACCCCCATAGTTCCAGACCTTTAAATTTGATCCCAAATCAACTCTTCAATTTATTCAATTTCAGTCCTCAGATGTTTCGTTCTTTAAGTTTTACTCCAGTCGACTTTTCAGTAATTAATTTCAGCCTATTTTGGCGCAAGCCATTAAAATATTGATTGTATTCATTAATATTAATAATTCAATTTTAATATGTGCCTCGTATTTTATTCCCAGTTGTTATATATTTATAAATTATAATAATAGTGATTATCATTATTATTAATTGTAGATAATAACAAGAATTTACGGGCCTAGAATTGTCGAGTCAAGCATCTCATCACATTCAAGTTCAAGTTCTGCATTTATCCAGGTGTGGGGATTTATTACGCTTTTGTTTATTTTATTTGCTTTATATATTGACTTGTATGTGCACGTGAAATTAGTCAGAAGAACTTAAATGTGCAAATCAGTCAGAAGCACTTAAATGTGCAAATCAGCCAGAAGCACTTAAATGTGCAAATCAGTCAGAAGCACTTAAATGTGCATAAAGCCTTCGGGCTAGTCGACGGGCTTCAGAATTTATCAGTCATGTTGTTTATACTTGCTAATATATTTAGAAATTAACTTAGACATATTCCGTACTCTCCACACTGAGCGAGTTGGAAGCTCACCCCACTATTTAACCCTTTGAGGTTGAGGAGCTCGATGTGGCATGCGCTTGAGTTTGAGATGATCAAGCTTCATGAATAGTTATTTATTTACTGTTATTTTCCTCAAGCTATGCTTTATGAACAATTGTTCGATTTATTTTATTTTCACGTCAAAGTATGTTTTGTTTTAACGATGACTCAAGAATATAACTTGCGATTATTAAGTTTGTCTTTTTGAAATGTATTTCCGCTGCAAAATTAGAAGAATTATTTTTCTAGAAAAGAGGTCGCTACACAAGTGGTATCGGAGCGGTCTATGGTTCTGTAGAGTCGCTAAAATGGTTTCTTTTTTTAAAATTGAAATTTCATTTTCGCAAGTGGTCAAATATTTTTAGCAATTATGATCATCCACCTCAGCCGCTCCACGTCGACTACAAGGTACATTAAGTTATTATTATTCATTATGTGATAAATGCAGTTTACCATATCAACCATGATTCATGCATTAAAGATGCATCTTCAGTCTATTTTGTACAAAAGAATTTTATGATAAAGTATTTGGGCATGAAATTGTTTTCTTATAAATTCATAAGTATATGTGTGACATGCGCAAATCATCATTGCTAGAAATCTCTGGTTCTCAACCTATAGATGCAATGTAACTCTCCATTTTATTTCCACCTCTCGTTGGGTAAGTACTGAGGATAGCTGCGTGTGGTATGCTTAGGATAATGGCAACTCGTGGACGTGGACGCTGTAACACCCCAAAGATATCCAGGGAATATTACAGCACCGTGGACCCCTATATGGGACCCACCAGGCTAATTAAGAAATACCACTCGTCTAACTATCTTAGTTAGCGAGAAAACACACATCACCAGAATGAAAGAATAAATGAAATGCCGGTATAACCGGAAAAACAGACATCACTTCCGATCATAAATAACATATATTAATACAAACCATAATCTCAGTAGAAATGCCTAAGTACTCGCGAGTACTTTTTATAAGTTCACAAGTTTAAAGAAAAACAACTGCATCAAAAAGGACAACGGAAATAAAGAGACTCAATTGCACACGTCATCAACCCTGGCCAGCATCCTCGTACTGCCCCAGTGCTCGATCGTCCGGCTGAACATAACGTGAAATTCATAACAAGAATTTCCCAGAACGGGTCCCCAAAGGGGTTAGCAATTACGCTAGTACAAGTAACCAATGAACAACTTACACCTTACACATATAGTCAAAGCATGCAAATGATAAAACATCAGTTTGAAACACACATTTACGAAAACGCCATAACCCAAAACACATTTATAAAATGCACCACAATTAACCGCGGACCCACGCCTCTGTGGACCCCTACCGAGACCCCGCGGATCTAACCCGTAGTGGTTAAAAGTCAAGCTAGTGGATCCACACCTCTGTGGACCCCGACCAAGATTCCGTCGGATCTAACCCGTAGTGAGCATACACACACATGTTACTTTTGCAATACCACCATGTTAAGCATGTAAGTTCATTAAGGGTACTTGCCTCGATTATCACGACGAAAAGACGGAATGAAACAATCGCGGTTGCGAGAAATTGGACACACCAAACCTAGACAATTCGTCAAACACCATTACAACCAATTTGACAAGAATAACAATAACGGAAAACACCTGAATTCTCTCCTACGATTCATGTAAGTTCGTACAACCAACGACGAGGACGGATCGCAACCGAACCCTCTCTATTCCACAAATACCATGAAACTTACCATGAACTTGTAGGGAACATTTGAATACCATCAAGATTAATCATGTACATAATGAATTAATTAACAATACAGAATGAATCGGACAAAAACTAAAAAACCCACAAATTTCCCAAAATAGGGTTCTAGGAGATTACCTTGGATTAAGGATGAAGAACAAGTGTTGGTGTTGTTAATCTACATCTAAAGGAAGATGATAGCTTGAAGTTACAAGACTTCGAATCGCTCGGAAATTGCCCAAGAATCGCCCCGGATGGGAAAGAGAATGAGAAATGAAGAAATGAAGAATCTGGGTCAACTCTCTGGTTTTTATAACCAGGGAGCTGTAGCGTGCGCTAATGATAAAAGTTAGCATGCGCTACCCAGCCAAAAAACAGTCCAGAACCTAAGGCTCTGGCCCGTTAGCGTGCGCTACTAGAGAATAGCGTGCGCTAACGGCCCCTCGATAGCGCGCGCTATCGGGCCATAGCGTGCGCTACCTGGGCACCAGACCGAGTCCAGAAACATTCTGCCCAGTCTGGACTACCAAGTTAGCATGCGCTACCGGTCACCCAGTGTGCACTAATCCAAATCATAGTGTGCGTTAATATACAAATGTAGCGTGCGCCTAGCTACTCGTCCAGAGACCAGAGAGCATAAACAACCCACTGTCACTGCTGTGCTCGAGTCGTTAGCGCGCGCTACTAAACGAACATAGCTTGCGCTACACAACGACACTAGCGTGCGCTAGACAACAGAAATAGCGCACGCTAGCCGGTGCAGACAGCAGTAAAGACAGCACCCAAAGATGAAAAACAGCGAATTCCACCTCGGATGAAAACAACGCGCATCCGACACCAAACAACGGGCCGAAGAAGACACACGTACAACAAGATCGAGTCAGAACCAAAGCGCTAAAAGAAATACGATTCTGACTACCCGAGGGTACGGAAAACTACAACGTTAGTAATCACCCCAAAACTTTGGAAAATTACAAATCGGCCCAAAACATCCAAAACACACGATACATGATCGGAACAACATACGAAAGTTCACAACACGCATAATGACATGAGATGGATCTTCGGCAACCCCGAGATGGCGGTTTCGAACAACAATTACGAGAATCGAACGAAATAGCGACGGAAAGGCAATAAACACGGAATTGAGTATAACAGGTCTGAAACAAGCTCGGATGACAAAAAAGTCCAGTATTAAATATTCTCAAAATATTAATATGGTTACAAGCGAGTCGCTAAAAATGAAAAATACACCAAAAATGAAAATACCGGGAAAAGAAAAATGCGGATATTACATTCTACCCCTCTAAAAATAAGTTTCGTCCCGAAATTTAAGAAACAAACAACTCGGGGTACCTAGCACGCATGCTATCCTCGGTTTCCCAAGTAGCCTCCTCGACACCATGCCTTGACCACTGCACCTTTACCAAAGGAATGGTCTTGCCTCAGTCGCTTCTCACGGTGCTCTAAAATCTTCAAGGGGCGCTCCTCGAAGGTAATATCCTAGGCGACATCAATCTCACCATAGTCGATGACGTGACTAGGATCTAGAACATATTTCCTCAACTGGGAAACATGGAAAATGCTATGAACGTGACTCAAGGCCGGAGGCAACGCTAAACGTTACGCCAACTCATTGACTCTCTCGAGAATCTCATAGGGCCCAATAAATCTCGGACTCAACTTTCCCTTCTTCCCTAAGCAGAAAACTCCCCTCGTCGGCGCCACCTTTAGCAAAACATGGTCTCCCACCTCGAATTCCAAAGGTCGATGACGGACGTCAGCATATGACTTATGTCGACTCTGAGCAGTCAACATCCTCTCCCGAATCAATTCCACCTTCCGCTTCGTCTCCATAGCGATATCTGGTTTGGTCCCAACCAAATCGGACGCCTCGTTCTAGCAAATCGGTGATCGACATCACCGCCCATAAAGCCCCTCATACGGTGCCATTCGAATCGACGCGTGCTAACTATTGTTGTACGTGAATTCGATCAATGGCAAATGCTCCTCCCAATCACTACTCCAATCGAGAGCACAAGCACGCAACATATCCTCAAATGTCTGAATAGTGCGATCCGACTGCCATCCGTCTAAGGATGAAAAGAAGTGCTCAGACGAAAACGAGTACCCAACGCCTTATGTACCGCCTGCCAAAAGTGTGATACAAAACGGCCATCCCGATCCGAAACGATAGACTTCGGAGTACCGTGAAGCCTCACAATCTGCGCAATAAACACATGAGCCAACTTCTCCGGACCCCAAGTATCCTTGATGCCCAGAAAATATGCCGACTTGGTCAGACGGTCCACAATCACCCAAACCATATTCATACCAGACTTCGATCTCGGCAAGCTCGTGACGAAGTCCATCGAAATATCCTCCCATTTCCATTCCGGAACGGGAAGCGACTGGAATAACCCGGCCAATCGCTGATGCTCAATTTTGACCTACTGATAAGTCAAACATCTCTCTACAAACCGTGTGACCTCCTCCTTCATGTTGCTCCACCAAAAGTTCCTCCTTAGTTCCTTGTACATCTTACTCGAACTAGGATGAACTGAGTAAGGTGTAGCATGGGCCTCAGGCAAAATACTCTGCCTCAATTCCAAGTCGTTCATTACAAAAAGCCGACTCTAGAATCTCAACACACCATCCTCGTGAATCACAAACCCAGGAGACTTTCCCTTAAGAACATTCTCTCGGATTTGAGTAATCATCGGATCCCCCAACTGCTTCAGTTTAATTTCATCGATCAGCAACGACGAAATCTCCAAAGCGCGAAGTTGCCCGACAGCTCTTGGAAACAAAATCTCAACACTCAACTCAATCAAATTCCACTGAAGCTCATATCAAGACGTAAGTATCTCAAGCGTCCGTAACGCAACCGGTTTCCGGCTCAAGGCGTCTGCCACGACGTTCGCCTTGCCCGGATGATAAAGGATTTCGAGGTCATAATCCTTATCAACTCCAACCACCTCCTCTGCCTCATATTCCACACCTGATGAGTAAATATGTACTTCAGACTTTTATGATCGGTAAAAATCTGACATGCAGAGCAAAAAAAATAGTGACGCCAAATCTTGAGCGCAAAAACAACTGCCGCTAACTCCAAATCATGGGTAGGGTAGTTGAGCTCATACGGCCTCAACTGTCTTGACGCATACGCAATAGTCTTGTCGTGTTGTATCAACACGCACCCAAGACCCTAACCCCAGGCATCACTATAAACAGCAAAACCCTCGTTGCCACACGACAATGCTAAAATCGGGGTTGAAGTTAAACGCCTCTTCAACTCCTCAAAACTCGACTGTGTTTCGTCATTCCAAACGAACTTCTCGGATTTCTGGAACAACTGTGTAAGTGGTCGAGCCAATTTCGAGAACCCCTCGACGAACCTACGGTAGTAGCCAGCCAAACCCTAGAAACTACGGACCTCCTTCACATTCTTAGGTGGTGCCCAATCCAGCACTGCCTCAATCTTCTGTGGATCCACACGGACCCTCTCGGCTGAAATCACGTGACCGAGAAACATCACCTCCTTCATCCAGAACTCACATTTCGAGAACTTCGCATAGAGTCGCTCGGTCCTCAAAATGTCTAACACCACACGCAGATGATGCGCATGCTCTCCCTCATTCTTCGAATAGATAAGGATATCGTCAATGAAGACGACGACACACTAATCCAAATACTCTATGAAAACTTTGTTCATCAATTGCATGAACACTACCGGCGTGTTGGTTAGTCCAAAGGGCATAACCACAAACTCATAATGTCCGTATCTCATCCGAAAAGCTATTTTCGGAATATCGGACTCCTTCACCCAAATCTGATAGTACCCCGATCTCAAGTCAATCTTCAAGAATACCGCAGCTCCCTGCAACTGATAAAACAAGTTATCAATCCTCGGCAAGGGATACTTGTTCTTAATGGTCACCTTGTTTAGATCGCGGTAGTCGATATATAAATGTAGTGAACCATCCTTCTTCCGCACAAACAGAACCAGTGCGCCCCAAGGTGAAGCGCTCGGTCGAATATACCCCGACTCAAGAAGCTCACTCAACTGCTTTTTCAACTCGGCCATCTCTGAAGGTGCCATGCGATACGGCGCCTTCAAAATTGGAGCCGCACCCGGCTCTAACTCGATAGCGAATTCAACCTCATGGTCCGGTGGCAACCCCGGTAACTCGTCAGGAAAGACATCAGGGAACTCACTAACGGCTGGAATCGATGAAAACTCGACTCCACCATCCACCGCCTTCAAGGTGTAGCACCAATAACCAGTACACCCTTTCCGCAGGAGTCTCATCGCCTTCAAGGTGTTAATTACGAACTTCTGGTTTCTCTTTCGCCCCGTGAAAGAGTGCTCGGTGCCGTCCTAGGCTAACATGGTGATGATTCTCGTGCGGTATTTCATGATTGCACCATGCCGCTCGAGCCAATAATCCCCGAGAATCAAATCCTCACCCTCAATACTCACAACAATAAGATCAGAGAGCCAAGCCCTCTCACAAATAGACACAGAACAGTCCCGGACCTCCTGATCACCAACGATCCTATCACCACTAGGAAGCTTAACGATGAAAGGCTCACAAGGCGTCAAATAGTCGAGACTCAAACGGCGCACACACTCCAGAGAGATGAATGAATGCGTAGCACCCGAATCAAAAAGCACACTGACAGGACGAGACTGAATATGAACGGTACATGTGGCCACGGTGGCGGCTGGATCATCGGCCCTCCTCATCTCATAAACATGCGGATGGGCGGATCCGACACTGGAAGCTCCCCCACTAGCAGGCTGACCCCGACCTCTCCTCCGACTGGCACTCGGCGGATACTGAGAAGCAAACGACCCTTGGTTCACACTCGGTTCCCTAGGCGCTGGGAAGGAAGTTTGGGCGCCAAGAGTTCTCTCTCTCAGCACAGAAAGCAGCCTTGTGGCCCGGCTGGCCACACCGATTACACGTCAGCAAAGGATTCAGACAAGCTCGACTGATGTGGCCCGGTCGGCCACAATTAAAACACTTCACATCACGGAAAGGAGTACTGGCAGCCCCGCGGAAACCCCCAGTAGAATGAGCTGGACCACCACCGGTGGGAAAATTAGCAGACTCAAATTTCTGCTGACCTCCACCCTTGTGGCCCGAAAAATTTCCAGCGGACTTCTGTTTCTTGCTCTCACGAGCCACCTCGCTGGCCGTCAAAGACATATCATATGCAAGAGCTCTACTCTGATAATCCTTTAAGGTGGTGCAGGCGAGCCCAGATATGTAGTCACGAATCTTCAGTTTCACCCGTCTAGAAAAGTGGAAAATTTTGTCGCTCTACTCTCTAACTTGGGCTTTCACGAAGCCCAACTCTCGGTTATAATCAGCAATAGTTTGAGAAACAGGAATATCCCGAGGTTGAGAATCATAAAAAGCATGGACTCGAGCTTGTTTAACTGACCATGGGCAATATTCAGTCTCCATCAGGTCTTTGAACTCGACCCATGAAGCAACATGGTCCTTAGGCTCAATAGCCTCCCACCAGTCAGTAGCGTCCCCAGTGAGAAAGTACTGGGCAATAGGGACCTTGCGATCCTCGGGACAGTTGGTGGCAACAAAGACCTTGGATATCTCCTTGATCTACCCCTCCTAACTAATCGGGTCTGAAGCCCCCGAAAACTAAGGAGGATTCATCTTGATGACATCCTGAAGCCAACGATCTGCTCCGCCCCGAGCAGCATGGGCCGGAGTCGGGTTCTGAACTATTGTTGTAAGATCGGTATATACGCCGTTTGTGCGTAAGCGTAACTATAAAGTGCGGAAAGTAAATCACACAAGTATTTATAGATGTTCGACCAAACGTGCCTACGTCCTCTCTCGATGTATCTTTTTCTATAGGCTGAAGATCAAAACCTCTGCACCTCTCTTCTATCGGTCGAGGGATTACCGTTACAATCACGTCATCTATTGGTCCGTGATAAACCACTCGTACTTGTCTTTTTGTTGGTCCAAGTTAAACCATTTTCCTTTTCTATTGGACAAGGAATCAACCACTCTAGCTTTCTATCGGTACTAGATAAATCTCACTAAGATAGCGATTGTGATTCTAACAATGCCGGATCCTTGATCCTAATAACACCGAATCCAATCGTATCTTTTCTATTTCTCACTCGTGTATGATTTTGTGTATAACACTCAATCACTCTTAGTTAAGCTCAAGAACAACAACTATAATGTTTACAATGATATCTCAAGTGCATATGAATTGCTCAATGTTGTTGTGTGGAATGATACCAACTCACTTGGTATTTATAGACTTCTTCCACAAACTAGCCGTTACTGCTAGTTGATATTAGCGTGCGCTAGGCTTCTTCCTTAGCGTGCGCTATCGCGTGTAGCGTCAGTCTAGTGGCTACTTTCTCTCTTCCTTAGCGTGCGTTAGCTTCTCCGTTGCGTACGTTAAGTACACATATTAGCATGCGTTAAGCACTCTTCGTAGCGTGCGCTAATCATATATCTGTTGCATGATTTGTCAAACTGACCGTTCCAGCTTTATGACTTTTGCATCAGAATCTTTCCAACGGATTGATTGACTTGATTTAAACTGATATTTAGCGTGCGCTAAATATCACTTGTTACGTGCGCTAAGCTGACTTCACTGCATATGTCATTTTGTGTTTGAATCTCTTCACAACGGTAATATGGACTAGATAGGGTGCGTTAATAAACACGTGTAGCGTGCGCTATCCTCATCAGGTGACTTTATTTCAGGTAACTTCGAACTCGTCTGGTCTGCAGATAACTCCCGTTAGCGTGCGCTAACCTTCAGCCCTTGCATGCGCTAAGCATGTATTTTGTTCAGCTTTTTGCGTCTTCGTCTGCTTCGTTGTTTTGCTTCTCCTCTTTGTTGTTTTATTTAGCAACTTAATCATCAAAACACTATTTATTAATATGTGGAATAAATATTCTAACAATCTCCCCCTTTTTGATGGTTACAAAACAACCCTTGAATTGGATAAAACCTGTAAAATAAAAATATATGTATATGTACGTTTCAAAGTTTTCGGCTTTGATCATTTCGTTAGTTTCACCCATATTTTTCTTTTTCTGTCATTTTCGACTTCTCCGTTTCTCAATTTTCAACTCCTTTGTTTCTCCCCCTTTTTGTATGCTTTCTTTTCCTTTTCGACTTCTTCGATTTTTTCCTTTTTATCCGATTCAACTTCTTCTCCCCCTTTTTGCATTCTGCAAAAAGTGTAAAAAATATAGAGGATACAAATTCTTGAATATGCATGATACCAATTAATGAATATGAAAAATATGCATGAATAGGATGGAGTTATACCCGTTTAAAAAGAATACTCCCCCTAAAGGTATTATCTCCCCCTTTATAAAATATCAATTAATTTTTGGGGATCCAACCGATAGTTGATTTTTGTTTCGAAACGTAGACGATATTTGAAATGATTGTTCCTTTAGGAACCCAAATTTTCTTAGTTTTTATCGTCCGTCTTGGGCTTTTGCAATTCGAAATATGGTGCCTGATTTTCAAACATTTTTCACAATGGGGTATTTTAAAATTTACGGATTCATTTTTAGAACGTAGTTTGAATCCTAACCCCTATTTATTCAAAGTGTATTTTTGAACCGAGAGCATATTTTCAAATTTCTCTTTTCCGAGAGAAAATTTATTAGTTAAATTTTTGAGCTCGGTTTGGATTTTAACAAGATCATCCTTTAAAATATTTTCGGTTTCAATGCATTCGAATGATCGATTTCAATAAACTTCCCTTTTTCAAGAATTTTGGAATTTTCAATTTCCAAAGATTTATATTTAGATTGAAGGGATTTAATCTCATTTAAAGCATTTTGATAATCGGTATGTAATAAGTCGAATGCTTCAAAAAGTTCGTCGTAAGAATTACTTACTTGGATTTCGACGTCGCTATCGTCGAATGAACTCCGGGCCATGAGAGCGAGATTATTTTGATTTAGAAAACCGTCATCTTCGATATCTTCGTCACTCCATGTTGCAATTAAAACCTCTTTGGGTTTTACCCGACAGTTCTTAGCAAAGTGGTCTGGTTTACCACATAATCGACAGGTGTTGTCGAATTTCTTAGGTTCGCCTGCTTGGATGTCCTTCTTTCTCCGGTTTAATAAGTGTTGGAACTTATTTATATTTTTGGTATAATATGCCGATTCTTCGTCGCTTTCGTCCACCGAGATTTCTTCCTTAGATCTTGACATCTTAGCCTTCATGGCTATCGATCTTTCCTTCGGCTTCGGTTTGGCATTACGAGATTTTAAAACTATCTCGTAGTTGATAAGAGAACCAACAAGAGCACTAAAATCAAGAGTATTTAAATCTTTTGATTCCATTATGGCCATAACCGTACCGTCCCATTCTCGAGGTAGTGATATGAGAATTTTCTTTACTTTCTCACTACTCGAAAGTGGTTTCCCGAAACATGCTAATCCATTTGTGATGATCGGAAATCGGTCGAGCATTATAGTGATGGATTCATCGTCCTTCATTTGAAATAGTTCGTACTCGTGAAGGAGTATGTTTATCTTCGTCTCCTTGACTTGAGACGTAACTTCGTGAGTTACCTCAAGCATTTTCCAAATTTCTGTGGCACTATCACACGATGATATCCGGTTGTATTCTTCCGGATTTAAGGTGCAATAAAGAAGTTGAGTTGCCTTACAATTATAATGGTCATTTTTCCACTCGGAATCGTCATATTCTTCGAAAGTTTTAAGCGTACCGTTGGAATTCGTCGGAATTTTCGAACCAAGACAAATCACCTTCCAAAGCTCGATGTCATATGCTCGGATAAATATTGACATCTTTTTCTTCCACGTCATAAAGTTCGAGCCATCAAAAAATGGTGGTCGATTGAGAGCAAGGCCATCGACGGGAGCATATTGAAACGCCATTTAGATCGACTCCTCGGATGTTAAGCCATGTATTGGATGTACCGCTCCGATACAAATTGTTGTTGTAAGATCGGTATATGCGCCGTTTGTGCGGAAGCGTAAATATAAAGTGCGGAAAAAAAATCACACAAGGATTTGTAGAGGTTCGGCCAAACGTGCCTACGTCCTCTCTCGATGTATCTTTTTCTATAGGCTGAAGATTAAAACATCTACACCTCTCTTCTATCGGTCGAGGGATTACCGTTACAATCACATCTTCTATTGGTCCATGATAAACCACTCGTACTTGTCTTTTTGTCGGTCCAAGTTAAACTGTTTTCCTTTTCTATTGGACAAGGAATCAACCACTCTAGCTTTCTATCGGTACTAGATAAACCTCACTAAGATAGCGATTGCGATTCTAACAATGCCGGATCCTTGATCCTAATAACACCGAATCCAATCGTATCTTTTCTTTTTCTCACCCGTGTATGATTTTGTGTATAACACTCAATCACTCTCAAATAAGCTCAAGAACAACAACTATAATGTTTACAATGATATCTCAAGTACATATGAATTGCTCAATGTTGTTGTGTGGAATGATACCAACTCACTTGGTATTTATAGACTTCTTCCACAAACTAGCCGTTACTGCCAGTTGATATTAGCGTGCGCTAGGCTTCTTCCTTAGCGTGCGCTATCGCGTGTAGCGTCAGTCCAGTGGCTACTATCTCTCTTCCTTAGCGTGCGTTAGCTTCTCCGTTGCGTACGTTAAGTACACATATTAGTATGCGTTAAGCACTCTTCGTAGCGTGCGCTAATCATATATCCGTTGCATGATTTGTCAAACTAACCGTTCCAGCTTTATGACTTTTGCATCAGAATCTTTCCAACGGATTGATTAACTTTATTTAAACTGATATTTAGCGTGCGCTAAATATCACTTGTTGCGTGCGCTAAGCTGACTTCACTGCATACGTCATTCTGTGTTTTGAATCTCTTCACAACGGTAATATGGACTCGATAGCGTGCGCTAATAAACACGTGTAGCGTGCGCTATCTCATCAGGTGACTTCGAACTCGTCTGATCTGCAGATAACTCCTGTTAGCGTGCGCTAACCTTCAGCCCTTGCGTGCGCTAAACATGTATTTTGTTCAGCTTTTTGCGTCTTTGTCTGCTTCGTTGTTTTGCTTCGCCTCTTTGTTGTTTTGTTTAGCAACTTAATCATCAAAACACTATTTATTAATATATGGAATAAATATTCCAACATGAACCGCCTGAGCTATCGCAGCCATTTGGTTCACCATTTGTTGCATCACACCTGCAACACCAAGATCGGCGCCATCATATGGCTCTGATGACCATCAGTACTACCAGCCCCAGAATTGTGCAACGTGGCCGCCTCACTGGCTGCCCCACGTCCCCGACCGCATCCACGACCACGGCCACGACCTCCACCTCGGCCTCTCCCAGCATCCAAACTGAAGATAAGAGGTAGCAATTGCAATTCGATGATAAGTACGAGAGGAAAAACAGTCACAGTTCAAGAATCGAAAGTACGATACAAGGAAACAAGGAATCGAGTAAGGAAAAGTTACGAGCACTGGAAGTACCGAGATGATGGCAGCAAGGTGACAATGTGCAAAACAAAACACAACTAGACCAAATTAACCGACAAGCCTATGTATCCATAAACCTAGTGCTCTGATACCATGTTCTGTAACACCCCAAGATATCCAGGGAATATTACAGCGTCGTGGACCCATACATGGGACCTACCAGGCTAATTAAGAAATACCACTCGTCCAACTATCTTAGTTAGCGAGAAAACACACATCACCAGAACGAAAGAATAAATGAAACGCCAGTATAACCGGCAAAACAGACATCACTGCCGATCATAAATAACATATATTAATACAAACCATAATCCCAGTAAAATGCCTAAGTACTCGCGAGTACTTTCTATAAGTTCACAAGTTTAAAGAAAAACAACCGCATCAAAAAGGACAACGGAAATAAAGAGACTCAATTGCACATGTCATCAACCCTGACCAGCATCCTCGTACTGCACTAGTGCCCGATCGTCCGGCTGAACATAACCTGAAATTCATAACAAGAATTTCCCTCAAATGGGTCCCCAAAGGGGTTAGTAATTACGCTAGTACAAGTAACCAATGAACAACTTACACCTTATACATATAGTCAAAGCATGCAAATGATAAAACATCAGTTTGAAACACATATTTCCGGAAACGCCATAACCCAAAGCACATTTATAAAATGCACCACAATTAATGTAATACCCGGATTTTCAGTATAAATTTTTCGCGTTATTTTATCTGAGATATACTGTATGGTTTGGTATCTATACAGTATGGATAAAATAAATTGAGAACCGAGACAGCTATACTGGTGTGATTATCGTTTTTGACTGACAGATATATTCAGGATATGTTGTATCAGGTTAAACAGATTTGGATATCAGGTATACCGTATGAGAATATTTTTGGATTCAGTATGTGTATTCAGTATGCCGTATGTTTGTATTTTGTACGTCGAGACGTCGGACAGGAACAGTTGGATTTTTGGCTAAGTATAAAAGCCATTACGTACGTTAAGCCTTGGAGCTTACGTACGTAAAATGTGTTAGCTTACGTACGTTATATAGTGTACATAACGTACGTAACAAGAGGAATCAGACTTGTGATCGGATAGTGGGGCCCGGTGTCGGCAGCTTTCGGCGCGGATGTGGACAGGTGAGTCAACGGACGGAGTTACGTACGTTATACAGGGTGTATTACGTACGTAATACGAGTATTATACTGTAGCAAGTCAACGTACGTATTACATATGCAACGGATTAAGTGTTACGTACGTTACGGAGTAGCCGGTCGAGTCGTGGCCGAGATGACCTGGATGGCCGAGCATGGCCGGTCGTGACTCGTTGGAATGGCCGAGCATGGTCGGCAGTGATTCGTGGGGGGTGGCCGATCACGGTCGGCAGTGACTCGCTGGGGGCTAGGACTGGCCGATTACGTACGTAAGGCAGTGGCGATTACGGCCGTAGAAGGGCGACGCACGTAAGCCACCGCCGATTACGTACGCACGGGTTCCGGCAGAAGGGCAGCGATGGCGAGCCATGGCGATTACGTACGTAAGGCAGTGGCCGGTTACGTACGTAACGTGCCGGCAGGTTCCGCCTATTTAAAGGCCTGGACCGAGTCATCCGGCCATTTTCATGTTTTCTCTTCGTTTTTTTGGCGATTTCTTCATCAAAGTGGATGGATTTGAGTAATATCATCATCTAGCAACATGTTTTGGAAGTTGGAATCATGGATTAACATCATCTTCCACCCGGATCGAAGGTAAGAACACCTAAACACTTGGTTTTGGATATTTTTGAAGTTTCTTGATGTCTTGGCCGATTTGATTCGTTTTAACTCAGATTATTGATGGAATCTTGTTGTATTCTTGAGATTATTCGTTGTTCTTGAAGTTTTGTGGATCGGATTCGAGTATTTCTTTGAATAATCGATTGAATTGGACTATGCCTTCAAAGTGTTCGATGAAATGTCTCAATGAGTAGAACTTGGAAAATTCTACACGTTTTCGTATGAATGATGGTTGAAATGATATTGTTGTGATGATTCTTGGTAATTATGAGAATTTTGTTAAAGGAATATAATGAATTGGTGGTCAAATGATTCGATTATTTTGTTATGATTATGGAATCGTAGTATTCTCGATGTTCTTGGTGGTTTGTTGCGATTCATGATGTTATGAGAAGTATATGTTGAAGGACATGATTATATACACCTTGAATTATGATTAAGGGTTGTTTAGATGTTAGAAAACATCAGGTTATGTTGTTTTATGGATTATGAACGTGAATTTGGATAATTCGTGTTCTTAAAGAACTCTTGAGTTACATGTTATGATTTTGGAAGGATTTCGGATAATTTGGAATGTGATTATTCACGATAATAATCGGTAAATTGTTTTCTACGAATTTACAAGTATGAACAAGAAGGAGTTTTGTCTTCGTATTTGGAGTTGAAGTTGGAATCGAATATGTTATAAAATCCTTAATGTCGAGATGAATTGATCATTGATTTGATGAATACATTTTAAGGTGTTGGTGTTTTATATATGAATATGGAATATTCATATCTAGAACTAAGTTATGTGTTTTGGTACAATATTCTTATAGGAATACGAATATGATTTCGGATTTGATAAGTTTATGATTCACTTTTGAGTTTGAGAATTCATAAGTATTTAACAAGTGTTCAACTCGGATAATGGAATTATTTGAAACCTTTGGAATATGGTTATCTATAATGTTGAATTGATCGGATTGTCCGGATTGATGATGATAACCGGTAATTGGATTTTATTATGATTATACAAGGAGGAAACTTGTAATTGTTTTTAATATTGAATTTGGAATCGGTAATGTTAGACCCTTGTTGGTTTAAATAGATTATGGATATGATATTCGGATTGTGGAATCGTATTGTGGTTTTGAATTCGTGATCGATTGATTTGGTTGTTGGATATGTGTTTAATCGGGATATTGTAGAACCGTTGTTGATCGGTTATTGATTGTTATTTGTGATCATCAAGTTACGGCTTGTATCGTGGATATGGGTTCGTATTTGTTGAGTTGGATTATTTGGTATTATGTATATGATCGAGGTTTCGTTGAACCGTTGAGTTTGTTGGTTGAGTATGTCGGTTATTGATTTTTATCGAATGTGTGTTAATCGGTTATTGCAATAGGTTGATATGTTTTGATCGTGGATTATGACCGTTGTGTTGCGGTTGAGGTCGAAGAGTTCGTATATTGCTTTGTTCGGGGCTGAAGAGCTCGTGGATGAAGGCAATGGATTTTGGTAACGACTTCGTGATATCGGTATCGAGGCAAGTTTATACTTGTTCAGTTTATAATATTTGATGAATGGTTTCGTTTTCATTTCATTATAATTCATATAGCAATGTTGTTAGGAAGGACTGTTGTTGGTATTAATGGTTGTGTTGATCGTCTCATTGGGGGATGTTGATGGATATGGTCCTCGGCTTTGAGGTAATCTAAGTATTTGTTCAATCATGTGGATAATTAGTATGTTGAGTTGTTGTATATGTTGAGGTTTCGTGTAGTGAGTTTCGTATCGGTTATTCGTTGAGGGATGTTGATCTCAGGACTATTGTATTGAGATCGTAGACGTTTTGTTCATTCATTTGGGGATGGTGATCCCAGGATTGATGTTTTGGATATTGATTAGTCGTGTCGACTTTTCATTGTCAGACTATTGTTGTTCACTTCGGTGAGTCTTTTGATCCTTATTGGATATGTGTTTCTTTGAGTTTCGTTGTCATGTTGCATCGTGACATATCTGGAGTCATATCTGCGTTCCGATTGGATATTGTGTAGGATTTTTAGCCGGGCACATATATAGTCATGCGTGAATATTTTCCGTGAAAGGCTGTGCACACGAGATGTAGTTCGTTGAGGCTAATTAGGTACATTGTCCCACGTATATCCTGGATTCCGTATACGGGGTGGACATGTGCACTGACACATATTCGGATCGGGCGTACTATGATTTCCATCTTTGAGCCATATTGTTTGGTCGTTCATCCTCCATTTTATGGTTGGGTATGTTCGACGGTTTGTGACTGGTTGTTCATACGCCCGAGGGGTATGTTCGACAGTCAGAGTTATTTATTTGAGATCCATTATTGTTGATCATTTGGAGTTTACCTTGCTGATGGTACTCTCAGTTATTATTGGTCTTTTGTTGATCATTTGGAGTTTATCTTGTTGATGGTATTCTCGATTATTGTTGATCCTTTGTTGATCGTGTCGGAGTTATCATGTTGATGGTATTCTCAGTTATCGTGATCCTTCGTTGGTCATATTGGAGCTATAATGTCGATGATATTCTCAGTGATGTATTGGTTGATCATTGTTATTGATCGTATGAGCATTCGGACTATATGTCGATGTTTCAGGATTTGTTATCATTATCATGTGGTAGTTGATCTACAGATATGTTGTGTATTATTGGTCTATACATGTTGAGATTTGTTTGTGTAATCAGACTCACAGGATATGACACAGATTAGATAATACCCAAACTAAAGAGATATGATGAAGTTTAGAGTATTGTCGGTATTTTGGAATACAAGAGAGATGATTGTTGTTGAATTCATTTCGTCATTTGAGAATACGAAGTGTGGAATATGGTAAGGATTGGATTATTATGGATTGGTAAGGTTATAACGGTAAGATTACGTTGGTAGTATTCTTACAGTGTTATTACATTGGTATGTAATTATTTATGATGATGTGATCGGTATCATTATTGAGTATTGTGGCTTACCCCGTCGTGGGCTTTATTTTTAGGTACTTGGAGATTGAGCTAGTAGCGGTCGTGAAGGGATGAGCTTCCCGATGTGATACTGGCGGTGGCATGTTTTGGAGTATCGAGTATTTCTTTTCTGGTTATTCATTTCCGCTGCAAATGTGTATTTTGAACTGCATTTATCCGCTGCGTGTGTGTATTTTAAATGGCCCTTTTGGCACTTTGCGAACTTGGGTTATTTCGTTAAACCTTTTCCTAAACTATTTTATCGGTACGTTTAAGCGGTGTCTTAACGTACATTTTGAACTATCGAGATTTGGCACTTCGCCTTGTATTTTCAAATGGTATTTTATGACGGTATTTCAAAATTATGCTTTTGAAAATATTTGAGTATTTAAAACATTACCGTCATCAGCCTTTTGGCGTTTTTGAATTGGTTTTGTAAACGGTTTTTAGCCTGGTGGGTTCCGGTGCGGGACCCACGGCGCTGTAATATCCCGGATGGTTTTGGGGGTGTTACAATTAACCGCGGACCCACGCCTCTGTGGACCCCTACCGAGACCCCGTCGGATCTAACCCATAGTGGTTAAAAGCCAAGCTCGTGGATCCACGCCTCTGTGGACCCCTACCGAGACCCCGTCGGATCTAACCCATAGTGAGCATACACACACATGACACTCATGAAATACTACCATGTTAAGCATGTAAGTTCATTAAGGGTACTTGCCTCGATTATCACGACGAAAAAACAAAATGAAACAATCGCGGTTGCGAGAAATTAGACACACCGAACCTAGACGATTCGTCAAACACCATTACAACAAATTCGATAAGAATAACAATAACGGAAAACACACGAAACTCCCTCATACGATTCATGTAAGTTCGTACAACCAACAACGAGGACGGATCGCAACCGAATCCTCTCTATTTCACAAATACCACGAAACTTACCATGAACTCGTAGGGAAAACGTGAATACCATCAATACTAATCATATACATCATGAATTAATCAACAATACGGAACGAATCGGACAAAAACTAAAAAAACCCCAAATTTCCCAAAATAAGGTTCTAGGAGATTACCTTGGATTTGTAATACCCGAGATTTCCGATGTGTATTTGAACCTTATGATATTGTATTTTTTGCATTTTGATCTGATTATTATTCTCCGTGTTTCATGATCCGGTATTGTTGAGCGTATGATTTCATGAATGTGTTCAATATTGTGATTTTTGCACATGTAGCGCACGCTATCGACTAGGCGTAGCGTACGCTAATTTGGGTTTAGTAGCGCACGCTATATATGAACCTTAGCGCGTGCTATACGTAGTCAGCATGATTGAGATGTGTTGGTAGGTGAGATCAGGCCGCGGATCTCGTTGGGATTATGTCGGGATAAACCTGGACGGCTTTTGGAAAAGCCGAGTCAATGATGTTTAGCGCACGCTACTGGTATGAGGATAGCGCACGCTAAATGTTGAGTACAGTGAGGTCAGTAAGCTTCGTATGGCCGTTAGCGCACGCTATGTGAGTGGTAGCGTACGCTAATTGATGTACTTAGCGCACGTAAGAGGGATGTTAGCGTACGCTAAGTCGAGACCAGGCAGAATAGTAGGCTGCAAGCCCGTTAGCGCACGCTATGGGTATGGGGTAGCGCGCGCTAATAATCATTTTTTATAAATAGGACAGCACCCTCCTTCATTTTCAGACTTCCATTTCAAACCACAACTTATTTCCGCGACTTTGAGAGCTACCCTCTCCATCTTCAACCTTCATATTCAGGTTCCTAACACATCATTGAAGACAAGAGGCTTTGAGGATCGGTGTTCTAGCTTTTGGACATAAAGTTCATCAAGTTATTCCAACTTATCCTTCCGTTTAAGGTATGTTACGATTCACCAAGCTAGAATTTATGTTCTTAGCTATGCTTTGAGCTTGTTTTGGAAATCATGGGACTAGTTAATGATCTTTTGAAGTCCAGCACCATATTTTGGAGATTATAACCCGATTATACCTTGTTTTTCTTCCATTACTTAGAGTAGCGATTTAGCCTCGGTGGATGAAAACTGTAGCATGTAGTATCCTTAATTCGTTGGAATAATGAGCATGATCTCAGTTAAATTCTATGAACACCTTCGATGTTTCACCGATGAGATTCATGTATGTTAGAAGAATTTGTGTTGACAATATTCTTCATGTTCATGTGGATGATAAATCGGCCATGTCCTTGAACCCAAACCGGATCACCGTAGTGTCGTTTTCCTTGCGTAATACTTGGGCATGCTTGTCATCTTGAGTAACATTTGTGGTAAAATCATAATAGCCGGACATATGAGAATTTGGAATTTGAATCTCATACTTAGAAACCGAAATCTTTAACATCTTGTAAACCTTGGAACTCATAAACATCGGCACTTCACTTTCGAAATGATCGTTCAACTCTCATAAGTGTATTATCATTTTCCGGTTCAGCCCTCATCTAGTGTACTAGTCATGCACCAGCCTTACGTCACTATTTTACGATTTTAAGTATTAGGTGATCGTACGTTAGTATCGAGTAGTATGTTAAGTTCCTTGTATCTCTTTTTGAACAAGGTCCGAGCCTTGCATAGGGGTCGATCGAGGGGAGGTGGCATACGGACGCGTGACATTTGTTGGAGTATTTCATTCTTGCCATTTTCGAGGCAAGTATCATATGTTGAGTTTGGTTTATGTTGGAACTTTGATCATGCATATAGTTTTGTTCATGTTGTCGAGTATGAGATTAATTTCTTTGATTTCTCGTGGTATTCGTTATTAATTGTTCGTATTGATGAACATATTGAAATGCATATATGTATGCATGATTGCATGGTTTATATTGTAAATGATCCGAGGGGGTCATGAGGATCTATGCTGAGGGCGCTGGATCGAATGTCCACCATGTGTTGGTCCGACGGGATCATCATGGGGAACTATGCTGAGGGCGCTGGATCGTTGGACGGGTTTTCCACCATGCGTTGGTCCGACGGATCATCATGGGGATCTATACCGAGGGCGCTGGATCGTTGGATTACCCTATATTGTGTTGATGGAATCGCGAGGATTCGCATCGTCGGGTTCCGGGGACGGAAGTCCGTTTTGTATGTATTTTGATGCATCATTGATTTATGTATTGTGATACTTGTACTAGAATTGTTTTGCTAACCCCTTCGGGGGTGGACATTTGTTTTGATGTTCAGGTAGCCGAGGAGCGGGGAAGCAGCCACAGTACCGACATGACGATGAAGTGGCTCAGTGATGTGGAGGATGTTTATTGTTATTGTGATTGTCTTCTTGGTTCATTTTTCAGTACTCGAGTACGCGTGTCTTATTAATATTTCGAGATGGTTGTAATAATGACTCATTTGATCTGTCTCAAACCGGTTTTGTATTTGGAACTTTCATGGTACTGTTGTAGTATATTTTACATTTCTTCTAATTAGCCTTGTAAATCCTTACTTAAAGGGTTTACGGCGCTGTAATTATTCCGAATATCTCGGGGTGTTACAGGATTAAGGATGAAGAAGTGTTGGTGTTGTTAATCTACACCAAGATCTCAAGGAAGATGATAGATTGAAGTTACAAGACTTCGAATCGCTCGGAAATCGCCTAAGAATCACCCCGGATCGGAAAGAGAATGAGAAATGAAGAAATGAAGAATCTGGGTCAACTCTCTGGTTTTTATAACCAGAGAGCTGTCGTGTGCGCTAACGATAAAAATTAGCATGCGCTACCCAGCCAAAAACCAGTCTAGAACCTACGGCTCTGGCCCGTTAGCGTGCGCTACTAGAGAATACCGTGCGCTAATGGCCCCTCGATAGCGCGCGCTATCGGGCCATGGCGTGCGCTACCTGGGTACCAGACTGAGTCCAGAAACATTCTGCCTAGTCTGGACTACCAAGTTAGCGCGCGCTACCGGTCACCCAGCGTGCGCTAAGTCCAAATCGTAGCATGCGCTAATATACAAATGTAGCGTGCGCTCTCGTCCAGAGAGCAGAGAGCAGAAACAACCCACTGTCACTACTGTGCTCGAGTCGTTAGCGCGCGCTACTAAACGAACATAGCGTGTGCTACACAATGACACTAGCATGCACTAGACAATAGAAATAGCGCGCGCTAGCGGGTGCAGACAGCAGTATAGACAGCACCCAAATATGGAAAACAGCGAATTCCACCTCGGATGAAAACAACGCGCATCTGACACCAAACAACGGGCCGAATAATACACACGAATAATAAGATCGAGTCAGAACCAAGGCGCTAAAAGATAACACGATTCTGACTACCTGAGGGTACGGAAAACTACAACGTTAGTAATCACCTCAAAACATTGGAAAATTACAAAACGGCCCAAAACATCCGAAACACACAATACATGATCAGAACAACATATGAAAGCTCACAACACGCATAATGACATGAGATGGATCTGTGGCAACCCCTAGACGGCAGTTCCGAACAACGATTACGAGAATCGAACGAAATAGCGATGGAAAACACTGAATTGAGTATAACATGTCCGAAACAAGCTCGGATGACAAAAAGTCCAGTATTAAATATTCTCGAAATATTAATACGGTTACAAGCGAGTCGCTATAAACGAAAAATACACAAAAAATGAAACTACCGGGAAAAGAAAAATGCGGATATCACAGACACCCAGCTAACCGAGGTGCAGATAATCTCGGTAGTTAGAATGCCAACCTTGGTGCTTGTGGTGGTGGTAACGGAGGTCAGGATAACCACAATAATAACGTGCCAGCTCCTACTCAGGCACAAGTTGTGCAACAGTTCCGATGTTTTGTTAGATTGGTACCACCACTAGAAGGGTGGTTGAATAGTGCGGATAAGAGTTTTGAACTCTTTTTGTGCGGAAGCTAAAATATCGGAGTAAATGTAATGCGGAAAATAAAAAACAAAAGAAATTGTTCGAGAGGTTCGGCTAGTAACGAAGCCTACGTCCCCTACCTAGTTTTACCGACTAGGACTTTTCTTAGAAACTTAGAATGCACTTTCTAGTTTAGTGCCAACTCTTACAATTTCTTGATTTCCGGGCTCAAGAACAACCTCACAAAAACTCTCTTGTTTTTCCGGGTACAAGACAACCTTACAATAAAAAAATTGCGAGTAGGAACTCGACTTTACAAGATGTATCGCTCTTTGATACAAGAATATAGATAAGAAATAATTGAGCAAATCTTCTCGTATCAAAATATGGAATATGTATATCTCTCGAAATATTTGCTTGAAATAGCTTGAGTATGCTTGTAAGCTCAGATAACTTGTGTGTCTTCCAAATCCTTGAAAGGTGCTATTTATAGCCTTCGTGAGGTGAGTTTCCCGTTGGAGCAGTGGCAATATTTACGTACATTATGTAAGACAGATTACGTACGTTACAGATTTTACGTACGTTATAGAACTTGAGTAACGACCGTAATGAACTCTTAAAAATAGTTCAGTGACATTTGGTGAAACTCGTTACGTAAGTTACTGAATCAATGATTATGTATGTTATCTTTCAGTCAAAGATCCGTTGGATGTGAAGACTTGGTGTAACGGCTAATGACTTTTTCGTGTTGACTAGCAAAGGGCAGAATTTCGAACCTTACGTACGTTATGCATAATACATTACGTACGTTACCTGCATAAAAACACTTTCCAAACTTGTGAGTATTACGTACGTTATATATGAATAGTTACGTATGTTAAATTTAGAAAAATATGTAAAATAAATTTTGGTTATATAACTCATCATCAAAATGTATAAAATGATTTATTAAAAATATTGTACCAACAATCTCCCCCTTTTTGATTATGACAAAATTTATATGGGAGTTTTTGAAAAAGACGAGTTTTGGAGGATCGAAAGATTTTAAGAAAACTCTCCCCTGAACAATACTCCCCCTGAAACAAATAAGGGATATTTCAAAAACGAAACATATTTTTCTCCCCATTTTTGTCATTAACAAAAAGACAAGAGAACCTGTAAGAGCAAGTCAATGAAACACAAAATAGTCAACGAATATCAACGAAATAGCAACGAATAGTAATAGATAGCAAAGAAAATCGTCAATACGAAAAACAACACATTCATTCAAAACAAAGGTAGTAAGAGTTTATGACAATAAACACAGAGAAATGCATGGAATGTTGGTCTTTAACAAAATAGAATCATCATCATAGGAAAGAAAATCCGCTAATCAAGGTCGGCTTCCGGAGGTGTAGGAGGGATCCCGAAATGAGTACATATACTTTTAACCATAATTTTGATTTCGCTCATTTTTTTTCCAGCTTATCCATACGAGTGACCATCTTAGACGAGGAACTCTCCTGTGTCGGGCGAGAAGGGCCGGGCTGAGAAGAAAGATGAGGCCTATTATGAGCAATGCCTCGAGATGTGATCCTCTCCTCCGGTCGCGGTAGCACACCACCCTCGACTAAACGATCGCCGTCCTTAAGGTAGGCGAAGTACACCTATCCACGGTTTCGCGTTCGAAGATATCTCATGGTCCGGATGGTACCCTCGTGTACTAGGCTCCCCCTCGGGATGGCGACCCCGTGTAGCCCCGTAAGATCAAATCCAGCATTCTCAAAAATCTCCATCAATATGGAACCAAAAGGCATTCCGGACTTGCGCTGACGGGCGACCTTGGCATAGCTCTTTTTGTGGAAAATCAGTCCTTTTTCCACAAACCATCTTAGTACAATCGAAGCAAAGTTCACTTGATGGTCTTTCAACACATGGTAAATGATTTCCATGTCGATATTCACTAGACACTGCTGAGCATTGACCTTAGGCATTAAGCATCTAGTAATAGCATCATGGAGTAGACGAAAATTGATTCCAAAGTCATTGTTTTCAAACCGTCCACTATTTACTTCAAGCACAGCCTTGTCCGACAGGAAATCACGGACTATTTCTTCATGGACACCATAGCTTTCATCGTCAGAAAAATTATCAATCACTTCATCCGGAGCGGCAAATTGACCTTTGCAACAAAATCCCTCATTAGGGAGACCAAATAGCTCACATAATTTTGCAGCATCAAACATGATAGGTTTTCCACAGATAATGGAATTGACAACGGCTAATCCATCAGAATCATAAGTCACAAGGAAATTTGCGTAGAATTCTCGTACGCAATCCATAAAAATCGGGCGAGCAAGACTTACGAAAGGGTTGATACCAAGCATATCAAAAAATTCTTCTATTCCAATACCAATTGAGTTCAAAGATTCAAAGTCAAAATGGTGACTTGGAGTTACCTCTTCATCGATTAACACTTCTTTGAAGATCTTTGCGGCTTGAGCATTCCTGAAAATCGGCTCTCTAATGGGTGAAGAAGAGGATTGAGAAGTCTCTCCTCTGCGTTTCTTGTTCGTCCTACTAGCCATTTGATGGAATCGACCGGAAATTTGAGAAATCGGACGGATTTTGTGGAGTTTTGAGTAGGGTTCGACGGGAGACGATTTGGGATTAGAGAAAGAATGAAGGGAAAAATGTCGATCGGGGTATTTAAGTAACAGGGTCAAAAGGCTTTACGTACGTTATAGGCTATAGGTAACGTACGTAATGAAAAATCTAAAACTCCCTGTACTAAAAACTGGGATCCATTACGTGCGTAGTCCAAAGCACCGTTACGTACGTAATGTCCGCTTACGTACGTAATATTTCTGTCTTAACGGCCGTAAGCCAGACCAGATGAACAGTGATTTCCTTTCAATGATATCCCATTTTTAATGACCATTTAATGTAATATGATGAATATGCAACACTTAAAAATGATCAACATGTCTCATTCCTAAATTTATGCGAATAAAGTTGAAAGCTTCTTCGGGTAATGGTTTTGTAAAAATATCCGCCAATTGTTTATTTGTACCAACAAATTGGAGACGTACATTCTCATTTTGGACATGGTTACGAATAAAGTGGTGACGGATTTCTATATGTTTTGTCCTACTATGCAATATGGGGTTTTTGCTTAGATTAATGGCACTTGTATTGTCACAAAAAATAGGTGTATTTTTAAGCTCGATGCCATAATCTAGAAGTTGATTTTTGATCCATAGGACTTGTGCACATGCACTTCCCGCATCCACATATTCTGCTTCAGCTGTGGAAGTAGCGACACTAGTCTGTTTCTTACTCCCCCCACGAAATTAAACATGAACTCATAAAATGACAAGTTTCGGTGGTGCTCTTTCTATCAATTTTGTATCCACCGAAATCGGCATCACTATATGCAAAAAGTTGGAAATCAATGCTCGATGGATACCATAGACCTAAGCCAGCAGTACTTTTTAAATAACGAAAAATCATTTTACATGCAATGAGATGGGATTCTTTAGGATTCGCTTGAAAACGAGCACATAAGCAAGTAGCAAACATTATATCGGGTGTAGATGCAGTTAAATAAAGTAAAGAGCCGATCATACCTCGATACTATTTTTGGTCAACAGACTTACCTTTTTCATCTATGTCGAGCTTAAGAGTGGAAGACATAGGAGTAGATATTTCTTTGCAATCTTCCATCTTAAATTTCTTTAGGAGCTCATTGACGTACTTGGATTGGTGAATGAATATTCCGTCATTGAGTTGCCTAATTTGGAGTCCGAGAAAGTTTTTCAACTCTCCCATCATGCTCATTTCGAATTCTCCCTTCATAAGATTTGAAAATTCTTGGGACAGAGATTCGTTAGTTGCACCAAAAACAATGTCGTCCACATAAATTTGGCAAATAAGCATATCATCACCTAAATTCTTAATAAATAGGGTATTATCAACATTGCCTCTTTTATACCCATTTGAAATAAGAAAAGTGCTTAAACGATCATACCATGCTCTCGGAGCTTGTTTTAATCCATAGAGAGCTTTATGGAGCTTGTACATATGATTTGGATGATCATAGTCTTCAAAACCCGGTGGTTGCTTGACATACACCTCCTACTGGATGATTCCATTTAGGAACGCACTTTTTACATCCATTTCATGGAGTTTGATTTTCTTGTATGCGGCAAAGGCATAGAGAAGACGAATTGCCTCACGACGAGCTACAAGAGCAAATGTTTCCTCATAATCCAAGCCTTCTTCTTGATTATAACCTTGGGCGACCAATCTCGATTTATTTTTAATTGGGAGACCATCATCATCGGTTTTAATTTTATGAACCCATTTAGTACCAATGATTGATTTGTCTACCGGTGCCAGAACCAATTCCCAAACATTATTTCTTTCGAATTGGTTTATCTCTTCTTGCATAGCAATAGCCCAATTCTCATCATTTATGGCTTCATCGATATTCTTTGGTTCTGTAAGAGAAATAAACGCAATATTGTAAATACAATCATTTATATTTCTCCTAGTTCGTACACCTTCATCAATTTTTTCGAGAATTTGTTCCATCGGATGGTCTTTCACATTTGCCCAATCTTTAGGAAGGTTGTAAGTATTCTCCTCCTGCTTGTCCGAGCTTAAATCGAGCTTCTCCAACTCCTTTCATGCTTCTGACACTTCTTTAGCCGGAACCATACCTGCATCACCATCAAAAACAACCTTTCTCGGGGGAAAAATGTATCATCGAATTTTACATGAATTGACTCTTCTACCGAGCCTCTTCTATAATTAAATACATGATAAGCTTTACTGTTAGTCAAATAACCAAGAAATATTCCAATATCCGATTTTGAATCAAATTTTCCCAAATTATCCTTACCATTATTATGAATAAATACTTTACAACCAAATGGATAGAAATAAGATAAATTGGGCTTTTTACCTTTAATATCTCATATGGAGTCATCATTTTATTCCTCCGTGTTGGAATATTTATTCCACACATTATTTAATTTGTGTTTTGATGATTAAAGTTGCTAAACAAACAAAACAACATCTAGGCGAAGCAAATCGACGAAGCAGACGAAGTAGTAAAAAGCTGAGCAAAATACATGTCTAGCGCACGCTAAGACATATACGTTAGCGCACGCTAACGGGGAGTAATCTGTATATCAGCCAAGTTCGAAGTTACCTGAAGGGAAGTCATCTGACGAGATAGCGCACGCTACACTTGTTCATTAACGCACGCTATCGAGCCCTATTATCGTTGTGAAGATATTCAAACTCAGAATGACGCATGCAATGAAGTCAGTACTAGCGCACGCAAGGAATGATATTTAGCACACGCTAAATATCAGTTTGAATTCTAGTCAATCAGAACGTTGGGAAAAGCAGGTCAAAGTCAGCATATCAAACGGATACTTTGACAAATGAAGACAACGGATATATTGCTTAGCGCACGCTATAATGTATTATTAACGCACGCTAAAGCAAGAGTATAACGTACGTAAGGAAGAAGGCATAACGTACGCTAAAGAAAAAACGAAGCTACTGGACTGAAACTGGGAACAGTCTAGCGCACGCTAATAGAGAAAGGCTAGCGCACGCTAGCAAGTCAAAACAGCCAGCAACGGCTAGTTTGTGGGAAATGCCTATAAATACCATTCCTATGGTATTGTTTGAGTACACCAACTCCAAGCATTCAAGACATTGATCTTATATTCATATACTTACATTGTTGTTGTAATATTGAGGTTATATTGTTAGTTTGAGTGTTTATACATTCAACATTATACACGAGAGGTAAAAGAAAAGATACGATTGGATTCGGTGTTATTAGGATCAAGTATCCGGCATTGTTAGACTCGCAATCGATATATAAGCGAGGTTTATCTAGTACCCATAGAAAGCTAGAGTGGTTGATTCCTTATCCAATAGAAAAGGGAAAACGGTTTTACTCGGACCGATAGAAGACGAGCTTGTAACGGTAATCCCTCGACCGATAGAAGAGAGGCGTCGAGGTTTTGATCTTAATCCTAAAGAAAAAGATACATCGAGAGAGGACGTAGGCTTCGTCAATAGTCGAACCTCTATAAATCCTTGTGTGATTTATTTTCTGCAATTTATTTACGCTTCCGCACAAACGGCGCAAATATCCGATTTTATACCAACAATTGGTATCGGAGCGGTACTCCAATACGCGGCTTAACATCCGAGGAGAAGATCCAAAATGGCGTTTCAAATGGCTCCAGTCGAAGGCCTTGTTCTCAACCGACCACCATTCTTTGATGGATCGAATTTCATGACTTGGAAGAAGAAAATATCTATTTTCATCCGAGCTTACGATATCGAATTATGGAAGGTGATATGCCTTGGTCCCAAAATTCCGACGAACTCAAACGGAACTCTCAAAACCTTTGAAGAGTATGACGATGCAGATTGGAAAAATGACCATTATTATTGCAAAGACACGCAATTATTATATTGTGCATTAAATCTGGAAGAACACAACTGGATATCATCGTGTGATAGTGCCAAAGAAATCTGGAAAATGCCTGAGGTAACACACGAAGGTACGTCTCAAGTCAAAGAGACGAAGATAAACATGCTCCTTCACGATTATGAATTATTCCCAATGAAGGACGATGAATCCATCTCGATTATGCTCGACCGATTTTCGGTCATCACCAATGGATTAGCATGTTTCGGAAAACCAATTTCGAGTAGTGAGAAAGTAAAGAAAATTCTCCGATCACTACCTCGAGAATGGGACGGTACGGTTACGGCAATTATGGAATCTAAAGATTTAAACAATCTTGATTTTAGTGCTCTTGTTGGTTCTCTTATCAACTACGAGATTGTTCTAAAATCTCGAAATGCCAAACCGAAACTGAAGGAGAGGTCGATAGCCTTCAAGGCTAAAATGTCTAAAAAGAAAGAAGAAACCCCGGTGGACAAAAGTGACGAAGAATCGGCATATTATGCCAAGAATATTAATAAGTTCCAACACTTATTAAACCGGAGGAAGAAGGACATTCAAGCGGGCGAATCTAAGAAATTCGACAACACGTGTCGATTATGTGGTAAACCAGGCCACTTTGCTAAAAACTGTCGAGTAAAGCAAAAGGAAGTTTTAGTTGCAACATGGAGTGACGAAGATCCCGATGAAGATTTCATGAATCAAAATAATCTCGCGCTCATGGCCCGGAGTTCATTCGACGATAGCGACATCGAAAGCCAAGTAAGTAATTCTTACGATGAACTTTTTGAAGCATTCGAACTATTACATACGGATTATCAAAATGCTTTAAAAAGAAATTAAAACCCTTCAAACTAAATATAATTTTTTAGAAATTGAAAATTCCAAAATTCTAGAAAAAGGAAAATCTGTCGAGATCGATCATTCAAAATGCGTTGAAAACGAGAATACTTTAAAGAATGATCTTGTTAAAGTGCAAACCGAGCTCAAGAATTTGACGAAGAAATTTCCTCTCGGAAACGAGAAATTTGAAAATATGCTCTCGGTTCAAAAATATACTTTAAATAAAGAGGGGTTAGGATTCAAACCACGTTTTAAAAATGAATCCGTAAATTTCAAAATACCCCGGTGTGAAAAATGTTTGAAAATCGGGCATCACATTTCAAATTGTAAAAGTCCAAGAAGAACGATAAAAATTAAAAAGATTTGGGTTCCTAAAGGAACAAACGTTTCAAATATCGTTCACGTCTCGAAACAAAAACCATCTATAGGTTGGATCCCCAAAACTTAATTTTTTTAAGGGGAGATAATACTTTCAGGAGGAATTTATACCCTTATTAATGCATATTCATTTGTATCATGCATATTTATATTTCATTTGATATACTCTATATTTTTATACTTTTTGATGAAGATAAAAAGGGGGAGAAGGAGATGAATTGATAAAAATGAGAAAAATCGAAGAAGTCGAAAAGAAAAAGAAAGCACACAAAAAGGGGGAGTCAAAACGAAGGAGTTGAAAATTTGAAAAATGAAAAACGAAGGAGTCGAAAAAGAAGAAAAAGAAAAGGATTGGAGAACTAACGAAACGATCAAAGCCGAAAACTTTGATTCGAAGAAATATACATATATTATTTTTTACAGATTTTATCCAATTCAAGAGTTGTTTTGTAATCATCAAAAAGGGGGAGATTGTTGGAATATTTATTCCACACATTATTTAATTTGTGGTTTGATGATTAAAGTTGCTAAACAAACAAAACAACATCGAGGCGAAGCAAATCGACGAAGCAGATGAAGTAGTAAAAAGCTGAGCAAAATACATGTCTAGCGCACGCTAAGACATATACGTTAGCGCACGCTAACGGGGAGTAATCTGCATATCAGCCAAGTTCGAAGTTACCTGAAGGGAAGTCATCTGACGAGATAGCGCACGCTACACTTGTTCATTAACGCACGCTATCGAGCCCTGTTATCGTTGTGAAGATATTCAAACTCAGAATGACGCATGCAATGAAGTCGGTACTAGCGCACGCAAGGAATGATATTTAGCGCACGCTAAATATCAGTTTGAATTCTAATCAATCAGAATGTTGGGAAAAGCAGGTCAAAATCAGCATATCAAACGGATACTTTGACAAATGAAGACAACGGATATATTGCTTAGCGCACGCTATAATGTATTATTAACGCACGCTAAAGCAAGAGTATAACGTACGTAAGGAAGAAGGCATAACGTACGCTAAAGAAGAAACGAAGCTACTAGACTGAAACTGGGAACAGTCTAGCACACGCTAATAGAGAAAGGCTAGCGCACGCTAGCAAGTCAAAACAGCCAACAACGGCTAGTTTGTGGGAAATGCCTATAAATACCATTCATATGGTATTGTTTGAGTACAACAACTCCAAGCATTCAAGACATTGATCTTATATTCATATACTTACATTGTTGTTGTAATATTGAGCTTATATTGTTAGTTTGAGTGTTTATACATTCAACATTATACACGAGAGGTAAAAGAAAAGATACGATTGGATTCGGTGTTATTAGGATCAAGTATCCGGCATTGTTAGAATCGCAATCGATATCTAAGTGAGATTTATCTAGTACCCATAGAAAGCTAGAGTGGTTGATTCCTTATCGAATAAAAAAGGAAAAATGGTTTTACTCGAACCGATAGAAGACGAGCTTGTAACGGTAATCCCTCGACCGATAGAAGAGAGGCGTAGAGGTTTTGATCTTAATCCTAAAGAAAAAGATACATCGAGAGAGGACGTATGCTTCGTTAATAGCCGAACCTCTATAAATCCTTGTGTAATTTATTTTCTGCAATTTATTTACGCTTCCTCACAAACGGCGCAAATATCCGATTTTATACCAACACTCCAGAGATGGACTCGATTAATAACATAACAAGCGGTGTTAACGGCTTCGGACCAGAAATATTTAGGAAGCCCATATTCATTGAGCATTGTTCGGCTCATTTCTTCTAGAGAGCGATTCTTCCTCTCGACAACTCCATTTTTTTGAGGTGTCCGAAGTGCCGAAAAATTGTGCCCAATACTATAATTATCGCACCAATCTTCAAAAATATTTGAATCAAATTCTCCATCATGATCGGTTCGGATGGCGATAATTGGTAACTCTTTTTCCTTCTGGGTAACCTTACACCACTTAACAAACTCGTTAAATGCATCATTTTTATTTGTTAAGAATTTTACCCAAGTAAATCTCGAAAAATCATCAACAAGAACTAAAGTATAAAGTTTACCTGTTAAGCTAGCATGTCGAGACGGACCAATCAAATCCATATGAATTAATTCAAGAATGTGACTAGTGGAAATTTCCATTTTTGGTTTAAACGAGCCTCTAGCATGTTTACCTTTAATACAGGCCTCACAAATGTGGTCTTTTCTGAAATTTAATTTTGGTAGACCACGAACAATATCGTTTTTGGCCAATTTTGAAAGAAGTGGTAAATAGGCATGACCCAATTTTCGGTGCCAAAAAACGACATTTGCATCGTATGAAAGTAAACATTTTTCATTGAAAGGAGATTCATCTTGAAGATCAACAATATAAATATTTCCATATCGTAATCCAATAAAAACAACTTGGTCTTTTCTCATCGTAATGCAATGCGTACTTTCAAAAGTTAATTTAAGATCAGTGTCACAAAGTTGAGAAACACTTAGAAGATTATGGCAAAGACCATCAACAAATAGAATATTTTCAATAATGGGTAAAGGTTTCTTACCTATCTTACATGTCCCTTTTATTTGGCCCTTTTTATTATCGCCAAATGTTACACAACCACGATCTTCCTTTTTCAGCTCCGTGAAGAGATGTTTATTTCCACTCATGTGATTTGAACATCCACTATCAACATACCATTTATTTGATACTGTTGTCTTCCTTGCTTGTACCTACAAAAATAATTTTCTTCCATTTTATAGGTACCCAGGCTAATTTGGGTCCTGTGGAGTTAGATATAAAAACTTGGTTTTCAACAATGTTCCCTTTAGGTACCCAAATTTGTTTGACTTTTATAGTTCATCTAGAACTTCTACAGTAAGTTTCGGTATGTCCTGGTTTTAAACATTTTGGACATGATGGAATTCCCGTTTTTAAAGTGTCGGAATCTTTCGTGGTAATTTCTAAGGACTTTTTCATAGGAAATGAATAATATCCGAGTCCTTGTTTTGAAAGAGAAAATTTTTGACCAAATAAAAGTTGCTCAAATTTGTCATTACCACACGAGAATTTTCTAACGCAAAGTTTCAATTCTTTCTGAGTTTTGTGTAAATAATCTCTCAGAATTTTCTCGGTTTCCAGAAGATTTGTATGATCAATCGATACATCCTCGTTTTTCAATAATTTTGAATTTTCACTTTCAAGAGATTTTATTTTCTTTTTCAAATCTTTATTACTATTACAAACTTTTTTGTATTTATTGTTTAAAGATTCGACAGCATCAAGAAGTTCTTCATGAGAAGAATCACTAACCTCGACTTCTTCGTCGCTATATTCAGATGCGCGGGCCATTAGAACAAGATTGGTTTGAACTTGAGGTTCATCATCCTCATCATCATCACTCCATGTAACGACATAGACTTCCTTCTTTTTGAACTTTTCGTGAGGTGGTTTAGATGAACTCATTGGAGCAGCAGCATGACAATCTTTAGCAAAATGGCCTGGAACGTCGCACCTTCGACAAGTATTGTCGAACCTTTTATTTTGTGGGAAGTGAGTCTTTTTGGATTCATCCCTCGGTTCTTGTTTGGTGTCCCTCTGGCGCCTTTGTAGAAGATTTTTGAATTTCTTTATGTTTTTGGCATAAAAGGCAGTTTCTTCATCCTCTTCTTCGATATGTTCATCTTCTAGATCACTATCTTCTTTGGCTTTGAAGGCAATCGTCCTTTATCTCTCCTTGGGCTTTGGTTTCGAACTTCGAGATTTAATGACAATCTCGTAATTGATGAGAGATCCAATGAGAGCGCTGAATTTAATGGTGTTGATATCTTTCGACTCCATGATAGCCGTAACAGTAGCGTCCCATTCTCTTGGTAGAGATCGAAGGATTTTCTTGGCTTTATCACTACTTGATATAGGTTTCGTGAAGGAAGCTAGCCCATTTGTGATAGCCGAGAAGCGGTCAAGCATAGTAGTAATGCTTTCTTCTTCTTTCATAATGAAGAGTTCATAATCGTGAAGAAGCATATTGATTTTTGTTTCCTTCACTTGACTCGTACCTTCATGGGTAATTTCGAGCATTTTCCAGATCTCTTTGTCCGTCTCGCAAGGATATATTCTATTGTGATCCTCTGGGTTGAGAGCACAGTAAAGCAGTTGAGTAGATTTACTATTGAAGTGATCGTTCTTCCAGTCGGCATCGTCGTATTCTTCAAAGCTTTTGATCGAGCCATCTGGCTTCTTATGAATGGTAGGTCCAAGAGCAATGACCTTCCAAATTTCAATATCGTGAGCTCTGATGAAAATAGACATTTTCTTCTTCCATGTCATAAAGTTTGAACCATCGAAGAAAGGAGGGCGATTGAGAGCATTGCCTTCAAGAGAATAGTGGATAAAGGCCATTTCTGGATCTTTTCTCTAGCGGGTGTTAATCTGGTGAAAAAGAGATCACTCCGATACCAATTGTTAGATTGGTACCGCCACTAGAAGGGGGGTTGAATAGTGTGGATAAGAGTTTTGAACTCTTTTTGTGCGGAAGCTAAAATATCGGAGTAAATATAATGCGGAAAAGAAAGAACACAAGAAATTGTTCGTGAGGTTCGGCTATTAACGAAGCCTACGTCCCCTACCTAGTTTTACCGACTAGGACTTTTCTTACAAACTTAGAATGCACTTTCTAGTTTAGTGCCAATTCTTACAATTTCTTGATTTTCGGGCTCAAGAACAACCTCACTAAAACTCTTGTTTTTCCGGGTACAAGACAACCTTACAATAAAAAAATTGCGAGTAGGAACTCGACTTTACAAGATGTATCGCTCTTTGATACAAGAATATAGATAAGAAATAATTAAGCAAATCTTCTTGTATCACAATATGGAATGTGCATATCTCTCGAAATATTTGCTTGAAATAGCTTGAGTATGCTTGTAAGCTCAGATAACTTGTGTGTCTTCCAAATCCTTGAAAGGTGCTATTTATAGCCTTCATGAGGTGAGTTTCCCGTTGGAGCAGTGGCAATCTTTACGTATGTTATGTAAGACAGATTACGTACGTTACAGATTTTACGTACGTTATAGAACTTGAGTAACGGCCGTAATGAACTCTTAAAAATAGTTGAGTGACATTTGGTGAAACTCGTTATGTACGTTATGGAATCAATGATTACGTATGTTATCCTTCAGTCAAAGATCCGTTGGATGTGAAGACTTGGTGTAACGGCTAATGACTTTTTCGTGTTGACTAGCAACTGGCAGAATTTCGAACCTTACGTACGTTATGCATAATACATTATGTACGTTACCTGCATAAAAACACTTGCCAAACTTGTGAGTGTTACGTACGTTATATATGAATAGTTACGTACGTTAAACGTAGAAAAATATGTAAAATAAATTTTGGTTATATAACTCATCATCAAAATGTATAAAATGATTTATTAAAAATATTGTACCAACACGTTTCACCCCACCATCATTCAACGGTCGGGAAAGACCAGCTTTTGTTGACGAGTGGTTCATGTCGCTCGAGCGCACCTTTGAGCTCATTGGGTGCATTGATGCGCAAAGAATTCTTTGTGGCCAATATCAAATGGTGGAGGATACTGGACGCTGGTGGATAAGCTATTGGCGTTTGAGGCCGGTGGCCGAGCGTGCTGCATTAACTTGGGATCGATGCAATAAAATAGTGATGGAAAAGTACTACCCACAGCATTACCGGGAGAAGATGGAGAGAGAGTTTTGGAATCTTGAACAAGAATGACGGTTGAAGAATATGAGAGAAAAATTCAACCAAATCAGCTTCTTTGTGGAGCACATGGTGGATACAGATCGAACGAGGGCCCTTAAGTTCCGGAGTGGTTTACGCCTGAGTATTCGTCACATTGTGGCTGGTCATGGGGTGCTACCCTATACTTAGACAGTGTTCCTAGATCAAGAGGTTGAGGCTATCCATAATCTGGATCAACAATAGTCTACAAAGCCTAATACCGGTAAGAGGCATTAGAATGGGAACCAAAATAAGGTTGTGACTTCTAATAAGCAAGCAAAGGTTGATCAAAGGTCGGGACCTAAGCCTCAAACCAGTAAGCCAGAGTGCTCGAAGTATGGTAAGAATCATGGAGGGGAGTGCTTGTACGGTAAAGGTGTCTGCTACAGATGCAAGGAGCCAGGACATTCATCTTCGAACTGTCATCTCCAAAGGGCCAAAGGTCAAGGTTCTGGAGGAAAAGCTCGCATTTATACTTTGACACAAAAGGACGCAGATGAGAATCCCGGCACGGTGTTAGGTATGCTTATGACCTCTAATGTACCTGCTTTCGCTTTATTTGACACTGGTGCCACACACTCTTTTATGTCTGCAAAGTTTTATCATGCTATTGGTCATAGAAGCGTTAGAACTGTTGAGTCTCTTGAGGTTAGCTTACCGTCAGGAAATACGATCCTCACTAATAGAATGATTGACGAGAATATTGAGATAGGATGAAGAGAATTTGACGCTAGCCTGTATTTGATTAGCTCAATGGATTTTAACGTGATATTTGGTATGGACTGGATCGATAGACATGATGCCGATATAAGGTGCCATGAGAAGAAGGTGACATTGAGGTGTTCCGAAGGTGAGTTGATCACATTTTATGGTACTAAGAGTAGGACAGTACCCAGAGTAATCATAGCCATGAAAGCACTAAGATGTCTAAGAAAGGAGAAATGTCAGGGTTATTGGGTGAGTTTAGTCGACATTCGTACTAATGAGGTGTCCCCTACAGACGTACCTATAGTACGGGAGCTTCTGGATGTGTTTCCAGAAGATTTGTCGGGAGTCCCACCCGACCAGAAAGTGGAGTTTAGTATTGATTTGGTCCCTGGGGCGGCCCCAACATCCAAAGCCCCATATAAAATGGCTCCGAAGGAACTTCAAGAATTGAAGGTCCAAATTCAAGAGCTGCTGGAGCTCGGATTTGTTCGTCCTAGTGTGTCACCATAAAGTGCACCAGTGCTATTTGTAAGAAAGAAAGATGGGTTACTTCGGATGTGTATAGATTACAGAGAGTTGAATAGACTCACGGTGAAGAACAAATACCCACTACCGAGAATCGGGGATCTATTCGATCAGTTGAGGGGAGCCGGAACCTTTTCGAAGATCGATTTGCTGTCGGGGTACCACCAACTGAAGATTAGGGAGTGTGACATTCCCAATACGGCTTTCAGGACCCGTTATGGGCATGTTGAATTTGTAGTGATGTCATTTGGTCTGAGTAATGCACCAGCAGTCTTTATGGATTTAATGAACAGGGTGTTCCAATCTTACTTGGATAAGTTCGTGATCGTCTTCATAGATGACATCTTGGCATATTCTAAGGATAAGGAACAACACCAAGAGCATTTGAGGATTACATTGGAGACACTTCGCAGGGAGAAGTTGTATGCCAAGTTCAAGAAATGTGAGTTTTGGTTAAACAGAGTTGGATTCTTTGGACATGTGGTGACTTCAAAAGGAATTTAGGTAGATATCGATAAGGTTGTAGCAGTAAGTAGTTGGGGAGGACCCAATAATGCGAGCGAAGTTCGCAACTTTCTGGGCCTACCTGGATATTATAGAAGATTTATCAAAGGATTTCCGAAAATCGCCACTCCTATGACCCAGTTAACAAGGAAAGGCATGAGATTTGAATGGAGTGACAGGTGCGAGGAAAGTTTTCAAGAGTTGAAAAGGAGACTAACCTCGGCACCAGTATTAACGATTCCTGACCCGACGGAAGACTTTGTTATTTATAGTGATGCCTCAAAGCAGGGGTTGGGTTGTGTTCAAATGCAACATGGTAAAGTAGTAGCCTATGCATCGAGACAGCTTAAACCACATGAGTTGAACTATCCAACACATGATCTCGTGTTGGCTGCTATAGTACATGCGCTGAAGATTTGGCATCACTATCTCTACGGAGGGAAGTGTGAGATATACACGGACCATAAAAGTTTGAAGTATCTTTTCACAGAGAAGGATCTTAACATGAGACAAAGGCGATGGTTAGAATTGGTGAAGGACTATGATTGTACAATTCATTATCATCCGGGTAAGGCTAATGTGATAGCTGATTCCTTGAGTCGGAAGACTAAAGGCGAGCTATCTTGCTTGACTGATCAGGAGAGTTTGATAAAGGAGTTCTCCGAGTTAAGGATTGAGGTAGTTGAGTCTTCAAAGAGTTCGAAAGCAATCCTATCATCTTTGGTCTTGCAACCAAATTTGGGGGATAAGATTAAGGGGGATCAACCACGTGATAAGTTCTTGTGCAAGATGAAAGATCGAGCACAAGATGGAAGTATTGAGAAATTTGTTGTTGTCGCTGATGACGTTTTGACTTATGATGGGAGGTTATGTGTTCCTAAGGATTCATCCCTTAGGAAGAAAATTCTTGACAATGCACCATACTCCGCTCACCCGGGAGGTACAAAGATGTACCACGACCTGAAGAAGTTCTTTTGGTGGAGACGAATGAAACGGGACATTGGCATATTTGTGGAGAGGTGTATGATATGTCAGCAGGTGAAGTCAGAACACCAACGGCCAGGAGGTTTACTTCAACCGTTGGAAATCCCAGAATGGAAATGGGAGCATATCACAATGGATTTCGTGGTTGGTCTGCCGCAAACCGTGAGGAAGAACGATGTTATCTGGGTGATAGTAGATCGTTTGACGAAGTCATCTCATTTTATACCTGTGAGGATCACTTACAATATGGAACAATATGCGAAGATTTATATTCGGGAGATTGTGAGGTTACATGGTGTTCCAGTGTCGATCGTCTCGAATAGAGATCCACGATTTACGTCGAAATTTTGGAAGAGCCTTCAGAATGCATTGGGCACTAAATTGAATTTCAGTACTGCATATCATCCGCAGACCGATGGTCAATCTGAGCGGACTATCAAAACACTCGAAGATTTGTTGAGGGCGTGTATTCTTGATATTGGTGAGAATTGGCAGAATATTTTGCCGTTATTAGAGTTTGCTTATAACAATAGTTACCAAGCGACTATACAAATGGCCCCGTATGAGGCTCTGTACGGAAGAAAATGTTGATCGTCTCTTTATTGGAGTGAGATTGGATAAGGAAAAGTTTGGGTCCAGAATTGATCGGGCAGACTGTAGAGAAGATAGCCGAAATAAGAAGTAAAATTCAGACTGCCCAGGATCGGCAGAAGTGTTATGCTGATAAACGAAGGAAAGATATCCAATTTGAGATTGGAGAAAATGTGTTCTTGAAGGTAACGCCGATGAAAGGAGTGATACGATTCGGTAAAAAGGGAAAGCTACAGCCTCATTATATCGGACCTTTTGAGATTTTGGGTCGTGTTGGTGGTCTTGCTTATAGTTTGGCATTACCGTTGGAGTTATCGGGAGTGCACAATGTCTTTCACGTCTCCATGCTGAGAAAGTACATACATGATCTTGGTCATGTATGCAATTTGAAAGAGTTGCATGTAGCCAAGAACCTGACTTATGAGGAGGTACCTACACCTATTTTGGAGCGTAAGGTACATCAGTTACGAAACAAAGAGGTTAAATTGGTGAAAGTTCAATGGAGTCGTCACGGACCAAATGAGGCAACTTGGGAACGTGAAGAGGAGATCCGTTCTAAGTATCCAACATTCATTTTTCAAGGTACGTAACATAATTTTCGAGAACGAACATTTGTTAAAGGGGGGTAGGTTGTAACGCCCCGATTTCGCATATATATTTATTGTGAATTATAGAAAACATGATCAATTTTATTAAATTAGTGCCCGAATAATTTATCGTTTAATTCATTTTATTTCATGATCATGCAAATTCATTTATGCCATTATTATTCATGATAAGTCATGTGATTCATTTCATTTCATTTGTCATTTTAATTCGTCGTTTCATCTCGTCATTTCTAGGCCCGAGTCAAATTTTAAGCGATATTAATCATTACCCTAAAGATTTTACAAGGTAAATAATAATATTATTTATTATTATTATTACTATTAATATTATTAATATTATTATTATTATTTAGTTTAGCCCGATTATTATTCATTTTCACTGTGGTCCAATTAATAATGATTTGAACTATTTTATTTTAAGTCCAATTGATGAGTTGGCCCAAGCCATTTTTCCTATCCCATAAATTATACGCTAAACCTAATGTCTACGGTATAAATACTGTAGTTTATACTGCAGCCAACCCTAAAATACAAAATACACAGACATTTTTTTCCTTTCTTCCTGCGGTCGTCCGCCAAAGCAAGTTCTGTTTTCCCCTACTCACGCCTAATATACATATTCACAACTCTCATCCATCTTGTTCATCGACCTCCAATCATCATCATCATCATCATCTTGCAGCCATAGGTAAGCTTTGAGGTTTATCATATTTTGTTTGTCTGACCTCATTCAAGCAAAATTTAAGTTCTGTAAACTCCCCTTTATTATTATTCTGCAAATTACAATTATAAAAAGAGTATATATAAATCTATCAGTGCACTAGGAATCAACATCTGAGCCCAGATTCCATAACCAAAACACAAACCCAGGTTCCCAATTCTTCGAGCCCGAACTCTGCACCCCAAATCTCATTCATAATTCAAAAATTTAATACCTAGAATCAAATCCAGATTTCCCTATTCAACCAAACCGAACCCGAACGACCTTCCAGAACATGCTGCCGCTACCTGTATCTCCACCCTGCAGCTGCACACCACGCCACCGCCGAGGCCTCTGCCTTTCCCATCGAATTGGTGTGGTGTGTGTGAATTCGAGTGTCTCTCTCTCTGTGTGTGTGTGTGTATGTATGTATTTGTGTGTGTGTGTCCTGTGTCTGTGTGTGACTTTGTGTGTGTGTTTAGCAAATAATCGAGAGAGACGAGAGGTGAGGTGAGAATTATGTTGGCCGACTTTAGTGAGAAAGTGGATTTTTATATTACTGACTTTTGGTCAAATTTGTTTTAAGCCCCCATAGTTCCAGACCTTTCAATTTGAACCCAAATCAACTCTTCAATTTATTCAATTTCAGTCCTCAGATGTTTCGTTCTTTCAGTTTTACTCCAGTCAGCTTTTCAGTAATTAATTTCAGCCCTATTTTGGCGCAAGCCATTAAAATATTGATTGTATTCATTAATATTAATAATTCAATTTTAATATATGCCTCGTATTTTTTCCCAGTTATTATATATTTATAAATTATAATAATAGTGATTATCATTATTATTAATTGTAGATAATAACAAGAATTTACGGGCCTGGAATTGTCGAGTCAAGCATCTCATCACATTCAAGTTCAAGTTCTGCATTTATCCAGGTGTGGGGATTTATTACGCTTTTGTTTATTTTAATTGCTTTATATATTGTCTTGTATGTGCACGTGAAATCAGTCAGAACCACTTAAATGTGCAAATCAGTCAGAAGCACTTAAATGTGCATAAAGCCTTCGGGCTAGCCGACGGGCTTCAGAATTTATCAATCATGTTGTTTATACTTGCTAATTTATTTAGAAATTAACTTAGGCATATTGCGTACTCTTCGCACTGAGCGAGTTGGAAGCTCACCCCACTATTTAACCCTTTTAGGTTGAGGAGCTCGATGTGGCATGCGCTTGAGTGTGGGATGATCAAGCTTCATGAATAGTTATTTATTTATTTACTATTATTTTCCTCAAGCTACGCTTTATGAACAATTGTTCGATTTATTTTATTTTCACGTCAAAGTATGTTTTGTTTTAACGATGACTTGATAAGTGTCAGTTTTGTACAGTTATCCATGGTTTGTATCGATAAAATTCACCCATAATTAAGCTAGTCTACTCGTTTTTTGCTTTTAATTTATTAGTTTTAATAATTTTATTTTTATCGGATGATGATTGGATTAAATAACTGAATTACTCAAGAAACAACATGTTTAATAAATATTCTCTTTATTGAATTTTGATATATTCATGTTGTAGGGCTTTTCGAGACGAATTCGGCAGTCTTTCCGGATTCAAAATCAGAGTTATATATCAAAAGTTATCATCCGAAGAAGATCTGGGGCAAAAACGCAAAGTCTGAGAAATTCTGGGCTGAAAACGTAACTTTCAAAGCATCCAGTGAGCAAATTTACGAAGCCAGGTTACGGCTGTAACATTCAGGAGTTATGGCCGTAAGTCATCCTTGTTACGGCCGTAACTCCTGAATGTTACGGCCGTAACTCTTGACAGATTGCTATGATTTGTCTAATTTTTTATACTTTTTGTGTATTATTGAGGGGATGGCTGGCATTGATCCGATCTAATATAATAATGCTGGAGTTTTGGAGCTATTAGATGACTTTAGGTGTATAAATAGACCCCTTAGATCCTTCATCATTCACCATTCATCATATAATTTTCCATTTTTTGTAAACTTTTCTTTTTGTGTGAAGAACACACTTGTGTTCTTGAGTGATCTTTGTAAGTGTGGTATAGCATATGTTGTTCAGAGAGTTTATTGCTTCTATCTCCTTTATCTACTAAGGGAGTTAGGATCAATTTTTTCTCTTGATTCAACTAAAAATGACCACCAAAGCTTGTAACATGTGTAATAAACCCTTCATGGGCTAAGTAACCTTTAGTTGGGATTATAAACAAGGTTAGTTATGTTGTTTATGTTTGTATAAAAGATCTATTGTGAATTACTTATTATTGTGTGTGATTTTCATTGTTTTAACAATCTTTATTTACTTGGCCAATAAATGACGATATTTATGGTCTTCATATGTTTCGAAAGAAAATATGTTTGATTAGATCAAATGATCTTCACTCTAAGTTGTTCTAGGGGATAGAAATATACCCCTAGTCCTTAGATGATTCTTTGAGATATTTTCATAAATCTTAATGCTATGTATTGAAGCCAATCAACATAGAAATATAGTGGATTGATTCAATATGTAAGGGGCGTTTTATAGTTCGAAAGAGAAATCGTCTTTTTAAGGAAAATCGAATCTACACAACATAATAAGTAAATTCATCTTATGATCTCCTATACATCTTCTATAACTAATGACGAACTAAGTTTGTAATCCCAACTATTTCATTTTATCATTAATCAATCTATTAATATTGCAATCTTTTTATTTCCTTAAAATATTAGAATTATTATTACATTTACTTTGCAACTATTAAACCAAACTTTTAAATTGTGTGTTTCACTAATCTTAGAATCTATAAAAATAGACTAATAGTGTATAATTCAAATTATAACCAAACTTCCTTGTGGGATCGATAAACCGGACTCAAAAAGTCCACTTTACTACTTGATACGATATCGTGCACTTGCGATAGTTACACTAAAAACGTGTCAAGTTTTTGGCGCCGTTGCCGGGGAAGTATAAGTTATATTTGAAAAATTACATTATTAACTATTGTTATAAATACAACTTTTTCTTTGTTGTAGATCCTTTTGTCTATGCGAAGGACTTACAATCGCGAATTAGTTTCACTAGATCCCGAGATCGAAGCCACATTCAGAAGAAGGCGAAGAGAACAAAAGAAAAACATTATTTCTTTACCATCAATGGCAGACGAACTAAATCCACATCTCCCCCAAGGAAATTATAACGAAAGAATTCCTCCGGTGGGGGGAATACCTAATGTTCAAAACATTCAACATCAACAATATCCTATTGTGCCGGAAATAGATGAAGACAACATGCTCTTTGGGGAATTCATGAACCCCCCATCTTTGAGCGTTCAATCAAGTGTAATCTATCCACCATTTGGAGTGGACAATTTTCAAATTCGCCCAGATGTCATCAATCTCTTCTCCAACAACTCATTCTATGGAAGAACCGATGAAAATCCATATCTCCATATTAACCGTTTTGTGGAAATATGTGGAAATTTCAAATATCCAAATGTAAATGACGAGGCGATCAAAATGAGACTTTTCGTGCACACTTTGAAGGACATAGCAAGAGAGTGTCTAGATACTTTGCCACCACGAAGCATAACAAATTGGCCCGAATTTGTCCAAAAATTCACCACTAAATACTTTCCACCAATAAAAGTGGCAAAACTCAAATACGAAATCTCTACATTTCGTCAACAAGATTCAGAATCATTCCACGAAGCATGGGAGAGATACAAAGATATGCTACGAAAATGTCCTAACCATGGTTTCAATTTGGGAGCACAAGTCAATTACTTCTATTTTGGAATTTTACCTTCATGCCGAGCCAATGTCGATTCATCATCAAATGGCTCACTGGGCAACAAAACTATGAAAGAGGCTTATAATCTTTTTGAGGTTATAAGTGAACAAAGTGCAAGATGGCCAGACAGAAATATCCAAAAGAAACCAAATGGTGTTTTTGAAGTGGATTCTTATTCACTTATGTTGGCAAAAATTGAAGCTCTATCAAAAAAAGTCGAGGAAATGTCTTTTTCAACTCCTCAATCTGTGAAGACGGTGCAAACTCCACAAATTTCATCTTTTTCATGTGAAATTTGTGGAGCAACTCACAACATCACTATATGTCCCTTAGTGCAACAGGAGCAGTCAACACCACCACCAGAACAAGTGGCGTATGCTCAGAATTTCCAAAGGCAAGCATACAATCCTTACGGGCCAACATACAATCCAGGGTACAAAAATCATCCAAATTTTTCTTATGCAAACAACAACAATGTGTTGAATCCAACGCATCAAGAAAAGAAGCCCGGATGGGAAGAAGCAATCACAAAGCTAGCTGAACAACAACTGAAGTATCAACAACGCAATGATGTTTCAATTAAAAATCTGGAGACACAAGTTGGCCAAATGGCAAAATACTTTCAGAAAGATCTCATGGCATGTTACCTAGCAATACCGAGGTAAATCCAAGGGAAAATGTACAAGCTATCACAACAAGAAGTGGAGTGCAGCTGTCCGAAATTTCTATGGAAAATCATCTGGAAAAACAAAAAAATAAACAAAATCAAGAATCAGAAAAAGAATCTGATACAGGACCTTCATCTCAAAAAGGTCCAATTGCTACAAAATCTTATGTTCCACCTATCCCATTTCCTCAACGGTTGAAGAATCACAAGCTCGATGCTCAATTCGGGAAATTCTTGGAAATTTTCAAAAAGCTACGCATCAACATTCCTTTTGCCGATGCTCTAGCACAAATGCCAAGCTATGCCAAATTCATGAAAGATATTCTTTCCAACAAACGAAGGCTTGAAGAATACGAAACTGTTATGCTAACAGAGGAATGCAGCGCAATACTACAAAAGAAGTTGCCACCCAAACTAAAAGATCCGGGAACTTTCACAATCCCGTGTACAATTGGTGAAGTGAATTTTGGCAAAGCTCTTTGTGATTTAGGGGCAAGTATCAACTTGATGCCCCTGTCAATTTTCAACAAATTGAACTTGGGAGAAGCAAAAGCAACAACAGTTTCACTATAATTAGCCGATCGGTCAATCAAATATCCACGTGGGATAGTTGAAGATGTGCTCGTCAAAGTTGATAAATTCATATTTCCAGCAGATTTTATCATCCTCGACATGGAAGAAGATCAGGATATTCCCATTATTTTGGGACGACCATTTCTCGCAACCGGACGTGCTCTTATTGACGTCTATGAAGGAAAGCTAATTCTCAGAGTGGAAGACGAACATGTCATCTTCGATGTCTTAAAAACTTTGAATCAACCCTCCACTGATGAGTATTGTCTAAAAATAGACACAATTGAAGTCATGGTGAACAAGTCTTTAGAGAAAATTCTATCTAAAGATCCTCTTGAGACATGTATAGCAAATTCTCTAACCAGCATGGAAGAAGAATATCACTTGGCCGAAACAGTTAACTATCTAGAAGCACTACCAACCTTAAGAAAGCATTCACATTTTGAAGAATTGGGGACAAGGTCCGCTAAACCCCTCCCTTCTTTACAAGAAGCTCCAATACTTAATCTCAAACCTCTACCCACACATTTGAGATATGCTTACTTGGGCGTTTCCTCAACACTTCCGGTCATCATATCTAACATATTGACCAAACTTGAAGAAGGGAAATTACTAAGGGTATTGAGGAATCACAAAAGAGCAATTGGATGGACTATTGCAGACATTAGAGGAATAAGCCCCTCTATATGCACTCACAAAATTTTGATGGAAGATGACTGCAAACCTTCAATTGAGCATCAACGACGTTTGAATCCAAACATGAAGGAAATTGTGAAGGCAGAGATTCTTAAATTACTTGACGCAGGAATCATTTATCCAATCTCAGATAGTCCATGGGTGAGCCCTGTACATATGGTGTCCAAAAAGAGTGGAATCACGATCATAGAGAATGAGCACAATGAACTTATACCAACACGACCGATCACAGGATGGAGAATGTGCATTGATTACAGAAAACTAAACAAGACGGCAAGAAAAGATCATTTTCCACTCCCATTTATTGATCAGATGCTAGATAGATTGGCGGGACATTCTTACTACTGTTTTCTCGACGGCTATTCAGGGTACAACCAAATCGTAATAGCCCCAGAAGACCAAGAGAAAACAACATTCACATGTCCTTATGGAACATTTACCTATAGAAGAATCACATTCGGATTGTGCAATGCTCCAGCCACATTTCAAAGATGCATGATGTCAATATTCTCAGACATGGTTGAAAAATTCATTGAAGTTTTCATGGACGATTTCTCGGTTTTCGGAGATTCATTTGATAAATGCCTAAATCACTTAGGCATGGTCTTGGAAAGATGTGAAGACACAAATCTAGTTCTCAATTGGGAGAAATGTCACTTCATGGTCCAGGAAGGAATCGTACTTGGCCATAGAATCTCACAACATGGAATTGAAGTCGATAAGGCAATGATCCAAGTGATTGCAAAACTTCCTCCACCAATTTCGGTGAAAGGAGTAAGGAGTTTTCTCGGACATGCAGGATTCTATCGGAGGTTTATAAAAGATTTCTCAAAAATAGCAAAACCTCTCTGTTCTTTGCTTGAGAAAGATACACCATTCCTTTTCACAAATGAATGCCACGTGGCCTTTGCAACTTTGAAGGATAAGCTTACATCGGCTCAATCATCATTTCTCCAGTTGGACTATTCCTTTCATTTTAATGTGCGATGCAAGTGATTATGCCGTAGGGGCCATCTTGGGCCGAAGAAGGACAAAATTATGCAAGTGATCCATTATGCTAGCGGACTATGAATGATCTCGAAATGAACTACACAACAACCGAAAAAGAGATGCTTGCAGTGGTTTATGCCTTTGACAAATTTCGATCCTACTTATTGGGATCAAAGGTCATAGTCTACACCGATCATTCACTTTGAAATATTTAATGACAAAGCAAGATGCAAAGTCAAGGCTAATCCGATGGGTTCTACTTATGCAAGAATTCGACATAGAAATCGAGAGACGAAGGGAACGAGAAAACCAAGTGGCGGATCATCTCTCTAGACTCGACCGAAACAATGCTCAAGAGAAGGAAATAAATGAAGTATTTAGGATGAACAACCTGCTTCCAAATCTCTAATATCCAGAAAACAAAATGCACCATGGTATGCTGACATCGTTAATTTCCTTGTTAGTGGAATAATTCACCCAAATTTTTCCCATCATCAAAAGAAAAAATTCTTCTCCGAGTTGAAATACTATTACTGGGAAGATCCTCTATTGTTCAGACGAGGACCTGATCAAATCATTCGGAGATGCATACCGGAAGAAGAAATGGAGAAGATATTAGAAAGATGTCATTCCTCTCACTATGGAGAACATTTTGGGGGTTCAAAAACAGCAGCAAAAATTCTTGAAGCAGGATTATATTGGCCCACTCTGTTCAAAGATGCACATACACTTGTCTCGAAGTGTGACCGGTGCCAAAGACATGGAAACATGTCAAAAAGAAATGAAATGCCAATGAATTTCATCCTTGAAGTTGAAATCTTCGACGTTTGGGGAATTGATTTCATGGGACCCTTTCCATCATCGTTCTCTAATGAATACATCCTTGTAGCTGTGGACTACGTATCTAAATGGGTGGAGGCTGTTGCATTACCGACAAATGAAGCTAAGGTCGTGGTAAATTTTCTAAAGAAAAATATATTCACTCGCTTCGGAACTCCGAGAGTTATTATCAGTGATGGCGGATCTCATTTCTGCAATCACCAGGTTAAGGCTCTATTGACCAAATTCGGAGTAAAACACCGTGTCGCTACCTCTTATCACCCACAAACCAGTGGACAAGTCGAGGTTTCCAATCGTGAACTGAAACGTATATTTGAGATGACAGTCGACTCATCTCGGAAAGATTGGTCGAAAAAGCTGGATGATGCGCTCTGGGCTTACAGAACAGCTTATAAGACACCGATAGGCATGTCTCCATTTCGTCTGGTTTTTGGAAAAGCCTGTCACCTGCCAGTAGAACTTGAACATCGAGCCTTTTGGGCTATAAAAAAATTAAACTTTGACGAATAGTTGGCTGGAAAGAAAAGGTTGCTGCAGTTAAATGAGTTGGATGAAATCCGACTCGACTCATATGAAAATGCCAAAATCTACAAAGAAAAAACAAAAAGATGGCATGACAACAGAATTCTAAGAAGAGATTTTAAAACAGGAGACCAAGTTCTGCTTTTTAATGCACGACTACGTCTGTTTCCGGGTAAGCTGCGATCACGATGGACGGGCCCTTACACGATCAAAGAGGTGTTTTCTCATGGAGCTGTGGAGATTTATAATACAACCGACGGGAGTTTCAAAGTAAACGGCCAACGGTTAAAGCCATATCTGGGAGGAGAATTCTCGACAGCAAAGTCAATCATAATGCTGGAAATACCTAATTAATCTGACGAGAAGTCAAGCTAAGGACGTTAAACAAAGCGCATATTGGGAGGTAACCCAATCTCTATTATTTCGCAAATAAGTTTGGGGGTAACTCGGAAGGATTCAACAACAAGAGCAAGGATCAGATCATTCATAAAATCCAGGGAGTCTTTCTTTCATTATTCTCACACATATAATAATTATAATTTTCTAAAAAAAAAAAAAAAAATTATATATATACGGCCGTATCCAAAATAATACGGCCGTAAGTATTATCATGATTTTAACGAATGGTTTATACGGCCGTAACTCCTACATGTTACGGCCGTATCTTAAAACACGTTCCAAAAAAAAAACGAAAGCATCATACGGCCGTAAGTCTGGAAAGATACGGCCGTAACTAAAGAACCTGTTAGAAAAACGAATGCATCTTACGGCTGTAACTTGGATATGTTACGGCCGTAACTACTCGTCTGTATTAAAAAAAACGGACTTTGCAACACATTCACAAAACAGACGAGACACCAAGCGGCCGGCAGTGCGATTTTTTTTCCCTTTATCAATCCCTACTTTCTAAAAACTCAAATTCCTCAATACAATTCATTATCTTATCAACATTAACACATAATCATCAGGTTCTCTTTCAATCCTTCTTTCAATTTATATATTTTTGAGTTTTAGTTTTTAGTTTTTCACTTCATATTTGTTTTTCGATTCTTATTTCCGTATTATTCGTTGATTAAATCTTGTTCATTTGTGAGTATTGCTGATATTTGTGTGGTTATTTGATTCATTGATTTGTGGTGGCTTTATGGATTTGAGTTTGAATAAGAAAAACTTGTTAAAAACAATGAACTAAAGGTGTCCGACGAAATGCCACAACGAAAATCTTTGAATTTTTTTATGTTTTTATTGGTTTTGCTTGATGATTATAGTCGTGTGATGAAAAGAAGTTGATTTTGTTAAATTTCAGGGATGGCATCGAAGAAATCAACAAAAGGAAAAGAAAAGGTCGGTTCGTCATCTCAAGGTCCGGCACCACCGCAAAGAAATCAAAACACAAAGTGCATTAAGGAAAGATTGTTCAATCTTGATGATTTCATTGGCGATGCGGATAGAGACACAATCACTAGCCCTTTCATCCAAAAATTCATAGACAACGGCTGGGAAAAGTTCGTTTCCGATCTCCCAAATGGTAACCCGACCTTGACCCTAAACTTTTACAATTCTTTCAACAAGTCCATTGGGCAGGTAGGGTCGCCTACTTATCATCAGACTACTGTGAATGGGAAATCGATTAATTTTTCACCGGATGTCATTAACAAGTATTTGGGGGTTAATTCTACTAACGCAGTTGACATTTCTATCTTACCTAATGAAGAGGTGCCGGATGATAGAGTTTTACGCTGGGCTTTAGTGAGCGAGTTGCATGACAGTATTGGGATGATCAAACCCCGATACAACCAGGTGGACTTAATGGATGATGCTTGGTATTTATGGATGTGGGCAGCCGGGAGTATTTACCCGACTTCGACTCTGATGACGGTTTCCATTGGCCACCTGCGAGGTTTATTTGCTATCCGCCGAGGGGTAAAAATGGATTTGGGTACTCACATTTACACTACTATTTGTCACTATGCCGGCATGGTCCCGACTAGACAGAAGATGCCATACCCCTGCCTTATCACCGGTATTTGCAGGAGCCAGAGAGTAAAAATTTCGGCAGGGGGTGATATTTTAACACATGGGGATCGACTGAACGGTCGGAGTAGTATTTTTCGAAGTACTCAGTTGAGAAGCAAACGGGCACGTTTGGAACCGGAAGAGGATAGTAGCGAGGAGGAGGAATATGAGGCCGAGGAGGATGCCGGTCATGAGTTGACGCCTTTTGAGGAAAATTTGCTTGAAAGAGTTCAGGGATTAGAAACATCCCAGGCTGAAATTTTGAGAAATCAGAATGAAATAATCGAGCGACAATTAGAAACGGAGAAGTGCTTTGAAAAGCTTTTCCGTTTTCTAAACATCCCTGACGACACACCTGGAGGATCACAAAGCTAAAATTTCAGGGAGTTTTCTGTTTTCTCGCTTGCTATTATTTTTTTTAATAACTCGGGACAGTTTTACTTATAAGTTTGGGGGTGTTTTCGTACTTGTGTGTTTATTTTGTGGTTTTTGAACTATGATGTTTATTTGGATTTTGATTGTGGTATGTTTTGATTAGTGTATTGTGTGGTGTGTTTTTATTATTTGGCATTGATTAGGTTTAGTGAATATATATTTCTTGATATATATATATATATGAGATTTCTAGATCTGGCCATAAACACCAATAAATTAGCTATATACAAGCTTCTAAATCGTTTTAACCGGTAAAAAAAAAAAAATTCTTGTATATTCCAAAATTTTTGAGCCTTAATCTCTCTTTCCGAGCCTTGTAGTTATCATATAAAATCGAGTCATTCGTTACCTTGAGAAAAGAAGAATCAGTTGGTTGATGAAAAATAGAACTGAAATTTACTTAATTTGTGGAGTTTTTGATTTTTCATGCTTAAACTAAGAAATGATTTTCTGCAAAAATTCTATTCCCTAAAAAAAAAAATGAGTCATTGGTGAAAAGAGCTACACGTTAGCAAATAACGGTGTGAAAGCTATCACCTAAAAAAATAAATGACAAAAAGGAGAAGTGGTGAGCAGCAACAGCTGCCTAATTTTGGGGATTCTAAAATTTTGCGAAAAATAAAGAATTAACCATTGTTGGTGCGTAGCTGCCGTCTCTCAGAAAAATTGGTGAAAAGAGCTACACGTTAGCAAATAACGGTGTGAAAGCTATCACTTTTTTAAAACAAAATGAGATAAAAATTGTGTTAGTGAAAAGAGCTACACGTTAGCAAATAACGGTGTGAAAGCTATCACTAAAAGGGATGTAGTTTATGAGCAGATTTGAATTAATTAGCAGCTGAATTTCAATACACTCAATTTTGTGAAAATCACAATATTTGATGACGCCAATAAAATTCTTCTTCATATTGAGTCAAAAAAATAAACGAGTGATCGAGAGCAACCATTAAAGGGAGTCGTGTGTATCACGAGTGAGAAAGAAATAATCAACCTTTTTGGGGGGGAACCTTACATTTTGGAATTACAATACTAAAACCGTGTTTTAACTTCAAAATCATTTGTAGATTTATTTTGAATCTTGATTCATTTATATCTACTGTATAAGCTGATTGTTGTTTGTTAATGGCATTTTGATCTCCTTTTCTCTTTTTATATTTTAATTTAAGTGTGTATTAATTTTTCTTATTTTTATTTTTGGAGCATGAATAATAAAGAGTCTTGCTCGGGACTAGCAAGAATTCAAGTTTGGGGGTGTGATAAGTGTCAGTTTTGTACACTTATCCATGGTTTGTATCGATAAAATTCACCCATAATTAAGCTAGTCTACTCGTTTTTTGCTTTTAATTTATTAGTTTTAATAATTTTATTTTTATCGGATGATGATCGGATTAAATAACTGAATTACTCAAGAAACAAAATGTTTAATAAATATTCTCTTTATTGAATTTTGATATATTCATGTTGTAGGGCTTTTCGAGACGAATTCGGCAGTCTTTCCGGATTCAAAATCAGAGTTATATATCAAAAGTTATCATCCGAAGAAGATCTGGGGCAAAAACGCAAAGTCTGAGAAATTCTGGGCTGAAAACGTAACTTTCAAAGCATCCAGTGAGCAAATTTACGAAGCCAGGTTACGGCCGTAACATTCAGGAGTTACGGCCGTAAGTCATCCTTGTTACGGCCGTAACTCTTGACAGATTGCTATGATTTGTCTAATTTTTTATACTTTTTGTGTGTTATTGAGGGGATGGCTGGCATTGATCCGATTTAATGTAATAATGCTGGAGTTTTGGAGCTATTAGATAACTTTAGGTGTATAAATAGACCCCTTAGATCCTTCATCATTCACCATTCATCATATAATTTTCCATTTTTTGTAAACTTTTCTTTTTGTGTGAAGAACACACTTGTGTTCTTGAGTGATCTTTGTAAGTGTGGTATAGCATATGTTGTTGAGAGAGTTTATTGGTTCTATCTCCTTTATCTACTAAGGGAATTAGGATCAATTCTTTCTCTTGATTCAACTAAAAATGACCACCAAAGCTTGTAACATGTGTAATAAACCCTTCATGGGCTAAGTAACCTTTAGTTGGGATTATAAACAAGGTTAGTTATGTTGTTTATGTTTGTATAAAAGATCTATTATGAATTACTTATTATTGTGTGTGATTTTCATTGTTTTAACAATCTTTATTTACTTGGCCAATAAATGACGATATTTATGGTCTTCATATGTTTCGAAAGAAAATATGTTTGATTAGATCAAATGATCTTCACTCTAAGTTGTTCTAGGGGATAGAAATATACCCCTAGTCCTTAGATGATTCTTTGAGATATTTTCTGTAACACCCCCAGATTTAACCGGAAATATTACAGCGCCGTGGGCCCCGAGATGGAACCCACAAGGCTAAAAGAAATTTTCGCAAACATTTACAAATGCCCAAGAGGCTAACGACAGTATTATCTATTGAAAAATAATCAAAGATTTATAAAACTCATTTATCAGACCGTCGTAAAAACTCATTTGAAATCGCAAGGCCAAACTGCCGACATTCAAAAGTTTAGAAAACGATTTCCAAAGTAACCTCAGTTACCAGATATCAAAAGAGCATTTCAAAATACTCACGCAGCGGAAAAAAGACCAACCATAAAGATACTCTAGCAGCGGACTACGAGAACCAAACAAGAAACTCAAAGCACACAACATGTCCTAGCCAGTATCCTCCGGGAAGCTCATCTCTTCACGACCGCTACAAGCTCGATACTCCAAGAACCTAAAAAGAAATCCCACGACGGGGTCAGCCATAACGTCCAACAATGATATCAATCACATCACATCAATAATACATACCAATGAGAATACAGAATAAGAATACGACCAACGTAATCTTACCGCCATAACTTTGCTTACTCAAGTAATTCTCAAACTATCATAACCAACTCACGATACGGAAATATACCATTTCTGACCAATACGATCCATCGCATAACATCATCAAAATCCAAGACGATAACCGATCGTCCATCAAGACGAATACCAAAGGAAATATGGAACATACCTCGAGATATGAAGTGCCACGACAATCATACCAGTCTGATCCGAGATCAGATCAATGCAATACGGACAGGGTCCTAACACAAGACCTACGAATGCATACTCATATGACCTCGTCAATATGATCACAACAATAACAATCAGGTATACTCAATGGAAATCCGACGATCCAGCGCCCTCAGCATAGATCCCTTTGTTGATCCTATCAGATCAACATAAGGTGGATAACTAACAATACACATGTGAACAACAACACATGATAAAATCAATGATGCGAATTCTCAAGATTCCATCAACACAATACTGGTAATCCAACAATCCAGCGCCCTAAGCATAGATCCCCATGATGATCCCGTCGAACCAACGCATGGTGGAAAACCTGTCCAACGATCCAGCGCCCTCAGCATAGATCCCCATGATGATCCCGTCGAACCAACGCATGGTGGACATTCGATCCAGCGCCCTCAGCATAGATCTCATGATCTCACAGGATCAACACAACGTATAATTCACATGATCTCACAGGATCAACACAACATAAACAATACAATTATGCATACACATATGCAACTCAATATGTTCATCAACATGAACAACATAACATGCACGATAACATGACAATTTACTAGGACGACTTCATGTTTAACAACATGAAAGAAAGTGTACGAGACCAAAATAAATAACACTAAACCATAATCAATATGGAATACCTGCCCCGAGTCCTTCGGGAGCAACCTCGATGTCCAATCATCACCGACGATTATCCGCAACGCTCGACGATCCAAACGTATCATGAACCATAAATATTCGAATCCTCGTCTTTATCACAATGTAACCTCGATACTCGAACATACCAATAACTGAGATAAATCATATACTTCATGATTTACCCCCCCCCCCCCCCCAGAATCGAAAGAACGATATGCGATCCGAATACCCAGAGTTCATAATAATAATCATCGCTATATGCATTATAAACGAAATGAAACTGAAACCATTCATTAAATATTATAACTGAGCAAGTAATCACTTGCCTCGATACCGATACGATGATGATGAAACCGCTACCAGTCACAATGCCTTCGTCTACGAGCTCCTCGGCCCCGACCGAAGCAATTCACGAACATACTCGAACACGACCGCAGCATACGTTTATAAACACCGATCAGTAAACTTAACCTATAACAATAATCGATTAAACAACAATCCGATAATAATCAACAACCGCTAAAACCAATTCACAAACCCAACGGCTCAATAATATCTCAGTTAACCACAAGTCTGATCAAACCAACTTAAACGATCACGAATTCATAATCGAAACAGAATATATTACCCTGCCTGATGACTTAGCGCACGTTAATCTTTTACTGTAGCGTGCGCTAAGTTGTTCCCGATAGCGTGCGCTAGCCAGTAGGCTTAGCGTGCGCTAATAACGTGCAGTTACATGCATTTCGGATACCGATCAACATCTGGCGATTATCAAAGATTCTAAGTGATTCTGAATCATGTTCATAGCTATCAAACAACGAAATCCAATATCCTTTAACATATAGGTAATCATCCGACTTTTAATTCAAGTCATATATTCATATTTCATCGTTCTTAATATCAACAACCTAAACACCAAGAACTCATAATCATGCCATGTTCATCATCATATGAAGGAACCAACAACGACGACATCACAGATCCGACATTATCCAACATATCTCTTTGAAGATAACAACTCATTCGAAACCATCTAATTCATCTCAATATCTTCATATCAACAATAACATTATCATAATCCGGTAATCCAACTCATAATCATACTTATGAACTTGTTTATATGATAATCATCAGCTCAAGAACATCATATACAATCCAAAACGAAATCTCAAAGTGAAGAGTAATTACCTTTTTGAAGGAATGGATTGATTTCCAAGGTTGAATCCATTTCCAAGAATCACCAATGATTTCAAGTTTCAAATGTTGTTATGGATGACTAACTCCACCTTAATCCAGTGTTTGGAACCTCAAATATATCCCAACTCTCTCTCTCTCTCTCTCGGCTGAAAGAAGAAAGAGTGACGAAATGCTCAATAACACCCTTCTGTCCCTTTTTATAATATTCATTATTAGCGTGCGCTAACATCTCATGTTTAGCGTGCGCTACCGCCTTAGCGTGCGCTAACTAACTTTGTTAGCGTGCACTATCGAAGCCCAGAGGCTACTGCCTTGCTTCGTAAACTAACTTACGTACGTAATGCCCATGCATCAATGTACGTAAATCATCCTGCTTAGCGTACGCAAGTCATTTATCTTAGCGTGCGCTATCCGAAGTTGACTTGCTACAGTATACACCTACCACGAAGATGCTCGTGACCCCACAAGCCGAAATCAACCAATAAAGCCAATATTCCCTGTTGACTGATATATAGTTAGCGTGCGCTAATCAACATGCATTAGCGTGCGCTAACACTACATTACAACATCCGTTGACTTATCAGAACGTGCGCCGAAAGTGGCCTGGTCCACGCGTAGATTCCTTCTGAGCTGATCTGCACTAGCGTACGCTAACCTATGAACGTAGCGTGCGCTAATCATGCACGATAGCGTGCGCTATGCATGAATATCAGCGTGCGCTAATAAGGCTATACTTAGCCATTTTCAGCTATCCTTGTCCAACATCTCGACATATCAAATACGAACATACGGCCTATCAAATATACATTACTCAACACATTATATCCTCAAATACAATTGTCGACCAAATACGACAATTATACCAATACTGACATCTCAGTCCTTCATTTATTTTATCCCTACCGCATGATTCCATCTTTGCATAATATAACTCGGATAAAATAATCTCAAACAATGAGTAGAAATTCCGGATATTACATTCTACACCCCTTAAAATAAGTTTCGTCCTCGAAACTTGCAATCCGTCATAGAAAACAAACAAACATACTGTTCTACCCAAAATATCCCAAAACCATCACGACACTGATCAATCATCATTATTCTGAATAGCCAAAACCGCACACTTACAAATACGCAGGTCGACGATCTCCGGAGATACTAGCCAGCGATCTCACTGTACAGTCTCAATACGCTTACGATCACAATTCCCTGATTTTCAACAAAATATATCATCTTCGGATGAAACAATCTGCCCGAATCAAATCCCATCTGCCTGATTACATAATCAAGTCCCAATTCCGATAAGACGAATAATACGCAATACATCTACAAAACAATTGCCCAAAACAACGACACGAATCCCGAAACATTAACACAAAATCCGAACGCTCAGATGATCACCAACAATGATCAACAATCAATCGAATTTATCATCGACATGATAAATTCCAATATGACCAACCAGAGGTCAAAACACAATCGAGAATATCATCAACGTGATAAACTCCAATATTACCAACGAATGATCAACGAAAATCGAGAATACCTTCACACGATAAACTCCAACACGATCAACACAGAACCACAGAAACAGATATACGAAAGAATAACATTCTCAAAACGACAAATCAATCACGCACAGTAGATCTCAATAAACATACCCAACTGGCGAACATTTCTCTCGGCATACGAACAACGAATCGCAAATCGACGAACATACCCAATCATACAGGGAGTGGGAACGACCACTCAGTATCCAAAACAACCAGTATGGGGTCACCGTCCCCAATTCTATGCTTACAAGGAAATCATTCCAGAATCACTAAGGTAAAATCGCGCTACTACCATACCAATGGAATCACATAGCACATATGTTCCGGTTTTACAAAATCCCAAGTTTCCAAAATAATATTATGTGCATGAATCTACAACACGTAACATATTTCTCTTATCCGATAACTCAACCAATCATCACCGGATAATCAAACTAACATACTGAAGTTCGAATTTCTTATCCATCGTACCATCAATATGATATGCACTATGCACTAAATGCGTATGTATATCAACCACATTTTCAAAACCAGTTTGAAATCATAAAGTCTCGTCAAGAATACAAATTTTCGAAAGTTCTTTCAAAAATTTCAAAACTAAAAACATAAATTTTGGTAAGACCACAAAATCGATTTTCGAAAAAAATAACTTGGCTCGATGGTGCCAAGTATTCGATAGCAGTTTCCTTCGAATCCACACGATTTCGAAGTTTTAAAAAATGAAAAGTATGCAAATGCTCGACTATATCCATACTCCTGTATACCAATTCGGTTCGTCACCAATATCCACTGATATTCCATCGGAAAACCACACGATCGAGTTCCAAAATCTCAATATATAAATTCCGACTAAATTTCTTTTCCACACATGACTCGTATCGTCAACCTTTTACCCTTCCTGGATCACCTCAAACATGATATGACAAAACGTTGAAACAAATCAACAAATCAAACACGGCGAAAGACTTCCCGAGAAATTCCATTTGAACAAGTAAACCAAAGCCTCGAAAGGCGGAAATAACATAGGTAAACGATTGGTAAAGTGTTTTACAAGTCTCGGGAGTTTTAAGAAAACAGAAAAGACGTTTGAAACATTAGGGTCTCAGCCCGTAACTCGTTCCGCATTACAAGAAGTTTTTAAAAAAAAGTAGAAAACCCTTTTTCGGACTCCAAGTCTTGAGTCACAAAACCATTTCAAAATCGATCTGGGTCTCGGCCCAAAATCATTTTCCGTAAAACATCTGTGAAATATTCATTTTGAAAAGTATCATTTTCAAATGCTCAAAACAGTTCATATATATCACAAAATGAACTAACATGACTACATGTTCTTCTCAACAATCCATAGTCCTTCTCCCGATTACACAATTCCGTTCCAAAATCTAACCAACATACTGATTTCCAAAATCATAGTTTCTCAAGATCATCAATCCTGTCCCACTCTGACATCTCATACTGTAACGCATGATATTTGCTGAATCTCAAACATATCAACTTAGAACGGCAATAAATCTCAATGAAATTCAAAAATTCAAATACTTACAGATCGTGAAGCCGACGATTCCCCGTGATACTGGCACATGTCTAGACTCAAGAAAACACTCGACACAGATATTTTCAAAACACGCGTTTGCCAAATCAGTTCGACTCAAGAACACAATACATCTCATTCCAGAGAATCTCATTAACACCATTTGGAAAAGTTATAACAGCCCAGTACGATACTGGCAAATCCGATAACGCACAAGCCTGAGTGAACAACAAAGACTCACGGCTCTAATATTTGTCAATCGACAACTCGAATGACGCAACAAAAACACGACCCAACTTGACCCAAATGCCTAGGTTTTCTCAACCTAAGCTCCGATACCATATTCTGTAACACCCCCAGATTTAACCGGAAATATTACAGCGTCGTGGGCCCCGAGATGGAACCCACAAGGCTAAAAGAAATTTTCGCAAACATTTACAAATGCCCAAGAGGCTAACGACAGTATTATCTATTGAAAAATAATCAAAGATTTATAAAACTCATTTATCGACTCGTCAGAAAACTCATTTGAAATCGCAAGGCCAAACCGCCGACATTCAAAAGTTTAGAAAACGATTTCCAAAGTAACCTCGCTACTGGATATCAAAAGAGCATTTCAAAATACTCACGCTGAAAAAGACCAACCATAAAGATACTCTAGCAATGGGACTACGAGAACCAAACAAGAAACTCAAAGCACACAACATGTCCTAGCGGTATCCTCAGGAAGCTCATCTCTTCACGACCGCTACAAGCTCGATACTCCAAGAACCTAAAAGAAATCCCACGACGGTCACCATAACGTCCAACAATGATATCAATCACATCACATCAATAATACATACCAATGAGAATACAGAATAAGAATACGACCAACGTAATCTTACCGCCATAACTTTGCTTACTCAAGTAATTCTCAAACTATCATAACCAACTCACGATACGGAAATATACCATTTCTGACCAATACGATCCATCGCATAACATCATCAAAATCCAAGACGATAACCGATCGTCCATCAAGACGAATACCAAAGGAAATATGGAACATACCTCGAGATATGAAGTGCCACGACAATCATACCAGTCTGATCCGAGATCAGATCAATGCAATACGGACAGGGTCCTAACACAAGACCTACAAATGCATACTCATATGACCTCGTCAATATGATCACAACAATAACAATCAGGTATACTCAATGGAAATCCGACGATCCAGCGCCCTCAGCATAGATCCCTTTGTTGATCCTATCAGATCAACATAAGGTGGATAACTAACAATACACATGTGAACAACAACACATGATAAAATCAATGATGCGAATTCTCAAGATTCCATCAACACAATACTGGTAATCCAACGATCCAGCGCCCTCAGCATAGATCCCCATGATGATCCCGTCGAACCAACGCATGGTGGAAAACCTGTCCAACGATCCAGCGCCCAAGATAGATCCCCATGATGATCCCGTCGAACCAACGCATGGTGGACATTCGATCCAGGCGCCTCGGATAGATCTCATGATCTCACAGGATCAACACAACGTATAATTCACATGATCTCACAGGATCAACACAACATAAACAATACAATTATGCATACACATATGCAACTCAATATGTTCATCAACATGAACAACATAACATGCACGATAACATGACAATTTACTAGGACGACTTCATGTTCAACAACATGAAAGAAAGTGTACGAGACCAAAATAAATAACACTAAACCATAATCAATATGGAATACCTGCCCCGAGTCCTTCGGGAGCAACCTCGATGTCCAATCATCACCGACGATTATCCGCAACGCTCGACGATCCAAACGTATCATGAACCATAAATATTCGAATCCTCGTCTTTATCACAATGTAACCTCGATACTCGAACATACCAATAACTGAGATAAATCATATACATCATGATTTACCCCCAGAATCGAAAGAACGATATGCGATCCGAATACCCAGAGTTCATAATAATAATCATCGCTATATGCATTATAAACGAAATGAAACTGAAACCATTCATTAAATATTATAATCGAGCAAGTAATCACTTGCCTCGATACCGATACGATGATGATGAAACCGCTACTACCACAATGCCTTCGTCACGAGCTCCTCGGCCCCGACCAAGCAATTCACGAACATACTCGAACACGACGCAAAGATACGTTTATAAACACCGATCAAGAACTTAACCTATAACAATAATCGATTAAACAACAATCCGATAATAATCAACAATGCTAAAACCAATTCACAAACCCAACGGCTCAACAATATCTCGATTAACCACAAGTCCGATCAAACCAACTTAAACGATCACGAATTCATAATCGAAACAATATATTACCTGCACGATGACTTAGCGCACGTTAATCTTTTACTGTAGCGTGCGCTAAGTTGTTCCCGATAGCGTGCGCTAGCCAGTAGGCTTAGCGTGCGCTAATAACGTGCAGTTACATGCATTTCGGATACCGATCAACATCTGGCGATTATCAAAGATTCTAAGTGATTCTGAATCATGTTCATAGCTATCAAACAACGAAATCCAATATCCTTTAACATATAGGTAATCATCCGACTTTTAATTCAAGTCATATATTCATATTTCATCTTTCTTAATATCAACAACCTAAACACCAAGAACTCATAATCATGCCATGTTCATCATCATATGAAGGAAGCAACAACAACGACATCACAAATCCGACATTATCCAACATATCTCTTTGAAGATAACAACTCATTCGAAACCATCTAATTCATATCAATATCTTCATATCAACAATAACATTATCATAATCCGGTAATCCAACTCATAATCATACTTATGAACTTGTTTATATGATAATCATCAGCTCAAGAATATCATATACAATCCAAAACGAAATCTCAAAGTGAAGAGTAATTACCTTTTTGAAGGAATGGATTGATTTCCAAGGTTGAATCCATTTCCAAGAATCACCAATGATTTCAAGTTTCAAATGTTGTTATGGATGACTAACTCCACCTTAATCCAGTGTTTGGAACCTCAAATATATCCCAACTCTCTCTCTCTCTCGGCTGAAAGAAGAAAGAGTGACGAAATGCTCAATAACACCCTTCTGTCCCTTTTTATAATATTCATTATTAGCGTGCGCTAACATCTCATGTTTAGCGTGCGCTACCGCCTTAGCGTGCGCTAACTGACTTTGTTAGCGTGCGCTATCGAAGCCCAGAGGCTACTGCCTTGCTTCGTAAACTAACTTACGTACGTAATGCCCATGCATCAACGTACGTAAATCATCCTGCTTAGCGTACGCAAGTCATTTATCTTAGCGTGCGCTATCCGAAGTTGACTTGCTACAGTATACACCTACCACGAAGATGCTCGTGACCCCACAAGCCGAAATCAACCAATAAAGCCAAGATTCCCTGTTGACCGATATATAGTTAGCATGCGCTAATCAACATGCATTAGCGTGCGCTAACACTACATTACAACATCCGTTGACTTATCAGAACGTGCGCCGAAAGTGGCCTGGTCCACGCGTAGATTCCTTCGAGTGATCTGCACTAGCGTACGCTAACCTATGAACGTAGCGTGCGCTAATCCTGCACGATAGCGTGCGCTATGCATGAATATCAGCGTGCGCTAATAAGGCTATACTTAGCCATTTTCAGCTATCCTTGTCCAATATCTCGACATATCAAATACGAACATACGGCCTATCAAATATACATTACTCAACACATTATATCCTCAAATACAATTGTCGACCAAATACGACAATTATACCAATACTGACATCTCAGTCCTTCATTTATTTTATCCCTACTGTACAGATTCCATGTTGTACAATATAACTCGGATAAAATAATCTCAAACAACAGTAGTAGAAATTCCGGATATTACATTTTCATAAATCCTAATGCTATGTATTGAAGCCAATCAACATAGAAATATAGTGGATTGATTCAATATGTAAGGGGCGTTTTATAGTTCGAAAGAGAAACCGTCTTTTTAAGGAAAATCGAATCTACACAACATAATAAGTAAATTCATCTTATGATCTCCTATACATCTTCTATAACTAATGACGAACTAAGTTTGTAATCCCAACTATTTCATTTTATCATTAATCAATCTATTAATATTGCAATCTTTTTATTTCCTTAAAATATTAGAATTATTATTACATTTACTTTGCAACTATTAAACCAAACTCTTAAATTGTGTGTTTCACTAATCTTAGAATCTATAAAAATAGACTAATAGTGTATAATTCAAATTATAACCAAACTTCCTTGTGGGATCGATAAACCGGACTCAAAAAGTCCACTTTACTACTTGATACGATATCGTGCACTTGCGATAGTTACACTAAAAACGTGTCATGACTCGATAATATGACTTGCGATTATTAAGTTTGTCTTTTTGAAATGTATTTCTGCTGCAAAATTTTTATTTATTCTTCTTAAACTTCGAAGAATTATTTTTCTAGAAAAGTGGTCGCTACAGATAATATACTGTAATGAAAATTGTTACATTATATATCAAAAAATATAGTATATGGTTATAATTTTACGAAATATAATTTATTTATAGAATTATATTATATATATATATATATAAATATATTTATATAAACATTATAATTATATTGTATAATAATTTAATCAAATGAAACTTTAAAAATTTATAATGTACATTGAAACTATTAATATTATAATATAATAAAAATTATATTACATCAAGTATAATGTATTTATATAATTTATCTTATATATATTAAAAATTTTAATGTATGATTTTAACAGCGGTTATTTTAACAGCGGTTCTAGTAAGAACCGCTGTTAAAATCATACATTAAAATTTTAATTTATATAAGATAAATTCTATAAATACATTATATTTAATGTAATATAATTTTTATTATATTATAATATTAATATTTTTAATGTACAATATAAATTTTAAAGTTTCATTTGATTAAATTTATTATACAATGTAATTATAATATTTAATATAAATATGTATAATATAATTCTATAAATATATTATATTTTTTGAAAGTATCACTATATATTATAATTTTTTGATATATAATGTGACAATTTTCATTACAGTATATCATCAACAAATAATATAACTTATTAGTATATTTAATATAGGTTACAAATTTATAATTTTCAGCATGATTAATTTTTTATATAATATACAAATTATAATTTTTTATATATAATATAATTCTACAAATACATTGTAATATATAAAATTATATATACATATTAAAAATTTTAATATAATGTAATATAATTTTTATTACATTATATTATTATTCTATAATAATATAATATCTCAATTAATAATATAAATAATAAAAGTTTAATTATCACTTTCATTAAGTTTATTGTATAATATACATTATAATTTTAATGTACATTTATATGCATAAATCAGGTCGCGACAGGCGGGCAAGTGTCGAGTGGGTCAGGCAAAGGTTTTAATTGATTTTTTATTTCAACAATTTTAATAGCAGTTGTTCGAGACCGCTGTTAAATTATAATTTTAACAGCGGTTCTTATACAACCGCTGTTAAAAAATAATTTCTAAAAAAAATTGAAAAAAAAAAATTAACAGCAGGACCTTTAACAACGATTCCAAAAACCGCTGTTAAAGTGGCTCCAGAACCGCTGTTAAATACTGTTTTTGTAGTAGTGAAGAAAAAAACCACAACAAAGTTGCCTGAGCACCTGAGAAAGCTTCAGAATGAGAAAGGGTTGAGCATCATGTCCATTCGTTCCGACAGAGGTACTGAATTCACAAATCGCTTTATAGAGCAATACTATTCGGACAATGGAATACAACACGAATACTCAGCCGCCCGAACTCCTCAACAAAATGGTGTTGCCGAGCGAAAGAATATGACGCTCAAGGAAGCCACAAGAACCATGATCGCCGCAAGCAAGTTGTCGCAGCGATTCTGGGGCGAAGCAACAAATGCAGTGTGCTATACATAATATCGCTGTATTATCAACAAGCATCACAACAAAACAGCCTATGAGGTATGGGATAATAGAACTCCTTTAGTTTCATATTTTCACATCTTTGGATGCCGATATTATGTTCTGAATAATAGGAAAGATCAACTCAAGACTTTTGACGAGAAGTCGGATGTAGGGATATTTGTAGTATATTCTTCTGTCAGCAAGGCTTTCAGAATCTTTAACAAAAAGAAGGTGACAATCGAGGAATCTGTACATGTAGTGTTTGATGAACCTGACCATGATCCTACAGGAGTAGAAAACTTGACTCAGAATATCCAAACACTCTCCATTAATGACCCTACAACTCCAACAGAACCTGTCGTAGACTTAGAGATCAACCCCGCAACTGTAAGAACAGAGGTAGTTGAAGCTGATGTTGTACAAGCTAAAGTCGAAACTACAACACCATAAGATACAGTACGGGACGCAGAACTAGAACCCGACAGGAGATGTCTAAGAGATCACCGTCAGTAGTTAATCATAGGAGACATTGATGTTGGAGTATCTACCCGCGGGAGAATACAGAGTACACAAGGAACTATACTATGTGCGCAAGAAGAACCCGAATCTGAGAGATCTCCATTTCCTGTATGGAAATCTCAAGCTAAAATTAAGAGACTAGCTATGTGCACCCTAGCTGTATTCTTAGCTCAATCTGAACCTGTTTCTGCCAATGAAGCTTTGAATAATTCTCACTGGATCACTTCTATGGAAGAAGAGTTTAATGGTTTTGAAAGAAACAATGTATGGTATGTAGTACCCATACCTGAACATCAAGCTGTAATTTGAACCAAATGGGTATTTATAAACAAGAAGGATGACAATGGACTAGTTATCAGAAAGAAATCCCATCTAGTCGCACAAGGCTACAGGCAGGAAGAAGGCATAGACTACGATGAAATATTTGCCCATGTAGCCAGATTTGAAGCCATCAGGATATTTTTAGCTTTTGCCGCCCATAAGAGCATTATAGTATATCAAATGGACATTAAGAGCGTATTCCTGAATGGGGATTATTTTAAATATTTTCATATCCTTCGTCATCGTCACTCCAAGTGGCTATATATGTTTTCTTTTGGGAAAAAAAGCCGCGACAGGTTTTTGCAAAGTTGCTGGGTTTTCCAAAATTTCGACAATTATTGTCGAACCTTTTTGACTCATTCGGAGCTTGCGAGTTGATGTCTTTTCTTCTACAGTTTAATAAGTTTTGATATTTATTGAAGCTTTTGGCATAAAATGCCGATTCTTCATCATCATCAAGCGGGATTTCTTACATCTTTTTAGCTTTCAAAGCTATGGTTTTCTCTTTAGGCTTCGGTTTGGCATTTCTTAATGTTAACACGATCGCATAGTTTATTAGCGAACCGACAAGGGTGCTACAATCCAAGGTGTTTAGATCTTTTGATTCCATAATATCTGTGACCGTTCTATCCCATTCACGAGGTAGTGATCGTAATACTTTTCTTCACTTTTTCACTACTCGACAATGGTTTACCAAAGCAAGCTATTCCATTTGTGATGACCGAAAATTGGTAGAGCATATTTGATATGGACACGTCATCTTTCATCATTAATACCTCATAGTCATGGAGAAGCATATCTTTTTTTGTCTCCTTGACTTGAGTTCTGCCTTCGTGAGTGACGTCGAGCATTTTTCAAATTTTTTTGACACTTTCACACGAAGAAATTCGAATATGTTCTTCCGAATTAAAAGCACAATATACAATTGAGTTGCTTTATAGTTGTAATGGTCATTTTTCCAATCCTCATGAGGCCCATATTCTGGTGTAGCTAGAAGGCTATACATGAGCAATATCAATACCATTGTAGAGGAAGATGGTCTTCGCCAGGTGGATTTTTTTTCTTCACTGCAGTTTCAGTCTTGGTATTCTTGGATTATTATATAAATAGTTATCTTGAGAATCTTTACATTTGGTCGTTCTTTGTCAACATTTAATTTCTGATATATATGTGTATAAATTTTTGGAGCATTTTGTTCTATAGAACTAGTTCAGTTGCCTCTTGATGAAAATAACTGCCGCAAAGTGTTTGGCATTGTTCAAGCGCGGTTATTATTTAAGAAGCCTATATCTATTTGTACATTTTATATGTTTACATTGAACTGAAGTTCAAGCAAGCACCAACCGTCTAACATGATTTATGTCCCTGTAGTTTCAACGGCTTGAAGATGTTACAAGGGCACTGAGTTTGAATGAAATTTGGAGATTGCAGGTCGAGTGATTAAGGTAAATTTTGATTATGCTGGACAAAATGCTGATTTTGATGATGAAGGTGGTAATGCACAGAGGTTTTCTTTCTCTTGTTCCTCCCATGATTTCCGACCTATCCCCCAGTTCTAGAGGAAAGGAGATTCATCAGATAGGACAAGCTGTCAAGCGAGCTTATGAGATTTCCGACATAAGTTCCGTAGATCCCGACCTTCAGCTTATCAATCACCTTTACTAAAAAAAATCTAACTGTCATTGATCAAGAAATTAATCAAAAAGATATTTATGCTAGAGGCAAATCTCTGGGGGGGTTTTATTGATGATCAAGACGAATCATGTCTATTAGAACCCAAAGATCCTTATCGAGAAATGAAAGCTTTTGAATTAGTGCATTACGGCAATTGGCACATTATGTGGTAATGCGCAAATTCAAAGGCTTTCATTTCTCGATGAGGATCCTTGAGTTCTAATAGACATGATTCGTCTTGATCATCAATAAAAAAAAAGGCTGAGATTTGTCTCTACCATAAATCTATTTTAGATTAAGTTCTTGATCAGTGACAGTTAGTTTTTTTGGGTAAAGATAATTGATAAGCTGAAAGTCGGGATCTATGGAACCTATGTCGGAAATCTCATAAGCTCGCTTGACAGCTTGTCCTATCTGATAAATCTCCTTTCTTTTAGAACTGGGGGATAGGTCGGAAACCATGGGAGGAACAAGAGAAAAAAAACCTTTGTGCATTACCATCTTCATCATCATCAAAATCAGCATTTCGTCCCGCATCATCAAAATTTACCTTAATCACCCAACCTGCAATCTCCAAATTTCATTCAAACTTGTAGCATCTTCAAACCGTTGAAACTGCAGGGACCTAAATCATGTTAGACTGTTGGTGCTCGCTTGAACTTCAGTTCAATGTAAACATGTAGAATGTACAAATAGATGTAGGCTTCTTAAATAATAACCGCACCTGAACAATGCCAAACGCTTTGCGGCAGTTATTTTCATCAAGATGTAACTGGACCAGTTCTATAGAACAAAATGCTCCAAAAATCTATACACATATATATCAAAAATTAAATGTTGACAAAGAACGACCAAATGTAAAGATTCTCAAGATAACTATTTATATAATCCAAGAATACCAAGACTGGAACTACAGTGAAGAAGAAAAAAAAATCCCATCTTCCTCCACAATGGTATAGATATTGCTCACGTATAGCCTTCTAGCTACACCAGAATATGGGCCTATCATTCCACCTATTTCAGCATCCCCACAAGTTGACTGCATCAGATTTTTCTGGACTCTGATGCCTTCACCCTCAATGGCTGACCACGAATAGGCTGACCAGAGAGTGCAATAGCCATAGGTACTGACTTCGCATCGTGGAACTCGATATACCCGACATATTTAGGATCATAAATAGTCAAAAGCAAGTGGTCAACATCCATATAAAACACATTGCCAAAACATGACTGCTCATTTACCCGATATACTAGCTCATCTTATCTGGTTAATGAATCAAGAAGTCTACCACCAAAACATGAAAGAAAAAGAAAAAGAAAAAGAAAAAACCCTACCCAACTCCTTTAAAACGACTTGAGTTGCTATCCGTAATAAATCGTACATGGTGAACCTGACAAATGCAATTCGTAGCTATCAGCCTATACTGTTCTCGTGTTAGATATAAAGCTGTGTATGTAAAAGAGTTTGCAACTTCTTAATCGACGCGAGAAAAAAATGAAAATAAGCATGATTCGTCTTGATTAAGCCTTTGACAGAACCTAATACTGAATATCATCCGTGTGGGTTCGATTCGGGGGTACTTCATGTTCTCTTTACCTGGGAGGATCTGGTTGTACGTCAACAGAACCCGACAAGACACTGGTCAGTTCGTGCACATCCCGCGATTTAATTTGGTGGCAGTAATGAGAAAGCGGAGCTGTTACACTCACACATAGTTAGGTGTAAGTCTAAAAACTGAGTTATCAAAAAAAAAAAAAAAATTATGCATTAAGCCCAATAATTAACAAGTCCACTTTAATTAAATCTAATCCAACTTATTTAATAACTTTTGGGCCAACAACCCAAATTTTACAATTAACACCAATTGGGCCCAGCCTATGCCCAAACCTTATAGAATCTGTACCACAATCAATAGGGCAGTTCAAAAATATCGATGTCCGATATCCGCTTTCTTTTCGGATATCCAAAAATTCGGATATCCGCTTTCTCGGATTCGGATATCGGATATGCTTTTTAAAAAAATTTGGATATTCGAATATTCGAAAAATCCGAAAAAATTTATTTTTTATATTTTAAATAATAGAAGGTATTCGGATATTCGGATATTTGATATCCATATCCAAAATTTTTTCGGATATTCGGATATCCGATATCCGAATCCAAATATCCTTATCGAATATAAGGATATCCGAATATAATTCATATTTTTTTCTGGATATTCGGATATCCAATATTCGTATTCGGATATCCGAAATTTCGGATATTGATATCGAATACCAAAATATACTATCCAAAATTCCGGATATCCAGTTTCGAACACCCTAACAATCAGCATGTCACGTTAGGGAAGTTAGCAGAAGAAGATGATGTAGTTGAGGGGGGTCATCATTGGATACTTGTAATTAAAATTTTAGACTATAGTTAGAGTTCACACTCACATAATTCACTCTGCAACTCAGTAAAATACACACACAATATTTTTTTCTCATTTTTTTCCTCTGCAATCGTTCAACGCATTTTCTCAAAACCTTTTTCTGCAAATCGACTCTTCACTAGCACAGATCAATTCATCACCTACTGCATTTTTCTCTTCTTTCTTCTCAACTAGTATATGTAAATCATAGGCTATTTTGTTTTCTCGTATAAATCTGGATTTCCAGACCCGTCGGTCGCAACCGGTCAAAGCATAGAAATTCACCAAATACAATAGATGCCACTTTCATCTTCAACCCCAAACCCATACCGGCTAACTCCAGAAACCAGTCACACAACCAAAGTGAAAACCAATATCAGTTCTTAATCCAAACCAAAAAGAAAAAAAAAATGTGGAAACCATAAGATCTATCAGCCAGATCCAATTCCGACTTACCCTTGCCGAATCTGCAAAACCAGGGGGATTTTCGGACCAGCATAGACGGCGAGCCTTGGCAGTTCGATCCCGTCGGCGGTGCTAGTGAGAACTAAGAATTAGAGAGATGGTTCCTCTTCTTCCGATTTGGTTCGCGGGATTTGATGTGTGCGGGTGTTTTCTTTCCAGTATTAGTGTGTAGATGGGTGTGTGCATCGTGTGTGAATTTAAAATGAAGAAAAGAGAGAGGGGGTGGAGATTTAGAGAGAGAGAGAGAGAGAGAGAGAGAGAGAGAGAGAGAGAAACTGAGAGTAGTGAGGAAGAGAGTGGGAGTTTGAGATTTCTCTTCTCAGGCGCGTTTGGCTGGATAAGGTTAAGTATAGAATTGTTGCAACCACACTTTGAAAGGGCATCTGTCAAATAGTTGGGCTAGGACCCCAAATTTCCCAAATTTCACAAAATCGGACCTGAATAGGCACCACCAATAGTTTAGATGTAGATCCGTCATTATAAAATATTGTTCCACACTTACCGAATAATCCATTTCTGTCCAGATTAAGGCATATTACTAGCAGCTTAATGAAGCTTATTGATTTCTTATAGTTTTTTCGGACAGCTGATAATGTGTTTACCAAAAGCTTAATCAATAAGATAGCAGTTTAACGGGACAGTGATCCCCCAGCTCCTTATTCGGTAAGCTATCATCTTAATGGAACCAAATGACTATTATAACTAGATATTGTGTTATATTATTATGATGTTGTGCAATTTGTAATTGTATGGTGTTGGACTATTTTGGATATAAATATTTAATACATTTTTATATATATCGAGGGAGTAAAATGATCATTTCTGTCATTCAGACAGTTGATTCAACAATGCAGATAAACAGCATTTCATCTTTATCCAGACAGACAGCATAATCCAAACAAATAACTCATTCCACTCAGATCACAATCGAACAATCGGTTATGGCTTTGCGAATAAGATATATGGCCATAAAGTCCATGCAGTCGAAAGCGGACAGGCCCTAACTACCATTTGGTAGCCTGGATGTCTAACGTCAGGAGCTTGTTACTAAACAAAGCTCGTTCCTAACACACTATTCCTCTTTAGAATACATAACCCACTTCTACCCTAAGATAAATAATCCTTACTTGAACATACCTCAATGGCTGGTTTGCTAAGTTGTATGGGATAAAACTTGATAAGATTGATTGAGATTTCTTATACTACAATATAATAAATTAATATTTGGTACGATGTATTAAATTCTCTGCAAAATGTAGAAATTATGGTAGTTTATTGAATTTATCAGTTGCAGTATTTTTTAATATCACATAATACCACCTCTTAGGTGGGATACGCAATAACACAAATCAATATTATTTATACGGGCCCGAATTTTATCAATACTCTATACCAAATGAGATATAAATATGGATTAGATATATTATACATCTTAATCACACATAGCAAACAAGCCAAGATTAAATCGGAAAAGTCAGAATTACCCACCCCATTCTTCATCTGGATCGCATGTAACTCAGCACCATTTCTGTCGCACCGTCTTCGGCCGCCATTTTGAATATGGCTGTAAATAAGCCGAACTGTACGAACCATCACTGAGTTGGATTAAGAAGAGGATTGCTCATCTGGAAGCCACATCAAACTTGTGGGAATTGTATTAAAAAGAATGAAATCTTTTTGGATGTAAAGAAGAATTGAGGAGAGAGATAGGAACCCAATGGAGTATTGAAAATAGGGGTGTTCAAAAATATTCGATATCCGATATCCGATCCGAAATATCTGAAAATCCGAAGTTCGGATATCCGGAACTTCGAATTCGGATATCGGATAGTACTTTTCAGAAAAATCGGATATTCGGATATCCGAAATATCCGAAAAATCCTAAAAATTTTATTTTTTTATATCTTAAATAATAGAATGTATTCGGATATTCGGATATCCGATATCAATATCCGAAGTTTTTTTCGGATATTCGGATATCCGATATCCAAATCCGAATATTTTTTCGAATATAAGGATATCCGGATATAATTTATATTTTTTCCGGATATTCGGATATCCGATATCCGTATCCGAAATTTCGGATATCCGAATTTTCGGATATCCGAATTTTCGGATATCCGGTTTTGAACACCCCTAATTGAAACTGCACAACATTTGTCGGTTGGTGGAGAAGGTGGACGGTGACGGTGGGAAATTGTTGATCAAGAAGAATTGAGAAGAGCGGGGGCAGGCCCGGCCCTGGGGGTAGACAATGAGTGCCCCGGCCCAGGGCCCAAAGCAAAGAGGGGGCCACTTTTTTTTTAATTCCCCTACACTTCTAAAATTCTATTTTGACAGCTGCCCACCATAATATCCCCTAAAATCCTAATTTGACTTTGACAACTACCCGTGCCTAATTTTTAAGGTAGCAGCAAATGTGAAACGTCAAGGATTGAAAATCAGATTTCTTCACTAAACAAAAGCAGAAAAATTGGAGCAGAGAAAAGTCTGAAAGAGCAAGGACCGCCGTGAGCCATCCGTCGTCGGACCACCGCAAGCCATCCACTCTGCCGGACCGCCGCGAGCCATCCGTCGCCGGACCACCGCGAGCCATTCACTCTGTCGGCCCGCCATGATCCATCTGCCGCTGTCAACAATCAGATGCTTTTGTTCCCGACTCTACTTCTACTTTCTAGATTTTTATTTTGTTGCTAATTGATATAGTGTTATTGTACTTGGTTTTAAGATGTACCCTAAAAAATACAAATGTGGTGCTGAAAAATGGGAAAAAAGAAACTTAGATATAGAGTTTAAAAGAAAACTGAAGTTGATCAAACCTACTTGAGGTCATCAATATCACAAGAGAGACTGAATAGTTTGGCAACTTTATCAGTTGAGACAGATATGTTGGACAAAATTGATGTTCATGTGATTATATGTGATTTTGCATCTCAAAATGCCCGAACAAACCGCTTCTTAGGACGTTAAGAATCTTTGTAATATTTTCACTTGGGTTCGGTTTTATGTCCCCTAAGTTTTTATACTCTTTGTTATTTCTTTTAATAAATTGGGTAGAGTACTCTTTTCGTGGTGGTGTTTTACCTATGGAGGATTTTGCGCCATAATGTTTTAATGAGACTCATTGCACATTACCCACGTTTATTATGTTAAGTAAGGGGGCTATTTATCAGAATTCGCCTAGGGCCTACGAAATGTCAGGACCGGCCCTGAGCGGGGGGATATGGCCGAAAAAGAAAAATTTAATTTTTTTTTCCTTTTTCTCTAATTATATGTAGAATTAAAATTATAAATTTAAATTTAATCCTGATGTGGAACTAGGGTGTCATAACCATTCTATCATATCTACATTTTCTATCTTATCTGCCAAACATAAAGTTACAATAACAATCACTTCTTTTGTTTTATAACTAGGTGATTCCAGTTTAGCCGGATTAATCATAGTCCCTCAATGAACCCACTCCTAACTAATTGAGAGAAGTAAATCGCGAATCGCTCGAGCAATTCCAGGGTTCCCAATGCATTTTCTGTACACTTCTGCACACAAAGAGTAATCCTTAACTAATTAACAGCGCCTCAGGTTCCCAGCACCCGGGTTCCCAGCAAGGAAATACTCCCACACTGCCGCTTGACGCGAGATTAAATATTGATTAGCGGTCGCTCGAGCGCCCCGGGGAGCTAGAGGATCATAAAGAGAAAAACATCCTCTTCCACCTCCTTGATGGATTAGAACTTAAGACCTCTCTCAAAGGAGTGTCTTGGGTGTAGGCGTCCTACCACTGGACCACCGACCCTTTCCCCTAACAATCACTCCTTAGTCACTATATTTATCTTGACTTAATCTATCTTGCTTTATCCTAACATACCTATCAAAATCAAGCCAAATATTATATGATCTCAATAATTTTACAAGCCCGGCAAGATTGATAAACACATATAGATCTGGCCCAATTTCTTTCAAATCTTCAATAGCCTTCAATTTTGTCCAAATCCTATCAATTCGTTTTATTCCTTTTTATATATTATTTATAATTAAAATTTAAATAAAAATATCAAGACACGCCTCTTTAATTATAGGATTCGAGGGTCAAGAGCACGAGTAGGATGAAGTTGGGATATCACAGGATCATTATAGTGAATTACCTATGATTTGAGAGAAAAATATTTATTCTATTATCATTCAAGAATAGAATTACAAACTCCCAAAATAGAAAAACTCTCAACATCACCCAATCGCTTCTTGGATTGTTATTTTCTCTACTTGGGATTTTCACTCTTGGGAATGGGATGATTATAAATGCTGCAAACATACCTTATTTATATGATTCTTGAAGTACTAGCTTACATCATGGCTTACATATAGTAGCCTACAATTTTGATTCATGCATGGAGTTTTTGTAGACTAGATTTTGTGCACTTAAGTTACTTATACTACTTGAATACATACTCTTCACACATGGTCAAAATCTTAGCCTCCATTCTAGAAGGGTTCGAAGTCTCCTCCAATCTAGAAGGGTTTGAATTCTAACACTCCCCCTCAAACCCGACTTTGCATTCCGAGTAATTTTCGAAACTATATAAGCTCTTCGTAAATATACCTGCAACCTGATATTCTGTATTGACTGGTTACATGTCAATATCTCCTTGGAGTACATTCTCTCGTAAAAAATGATAATGTACTTCGACATGCTTGGTCCGAGTGTGAAATACTGGATTCTCAGCCAAACGAACTGCTGACAAGTTGTCACAGTGTAATGGAACTCCATCTTCTATTGGTTGGTTCAAATCCTCCATGAGTTGAATCAAACAAGCACACTCTTGTGCTACCATCGCCCCTGCTCTATATTTTGCTTCAGTAGTTGAAAGAAAAATGGTAGGTTGTCTCTTACTGCACCATGATATAGCTTCCGAACCAAGATTGAATATATATCCTATAGTTGATCTCCGGGTGTCATGGTCTCCGGCATAGTCAGCATCACAATTGCCGCTGACCTTGCTTTGTACTCCCTTCTTGTAGAGAAGTCCCCAATCAATTGTGCCTTTAACATATCTGAGGATTCTTTTAACTGCTTCAAGATGTGACTTCTTCGGTTTCTGCATGAACCTGTTAACAACACCTACAGCGAATGATATGTCAGGTCTGGAAAGAGTTAGATAGATAAGACTACCTACTATTTGCCGATACATTTTTGTATCCTTCAAGTCCTTTCCATCATAGGCACACAACTTCAGGTTTGGTTCCATCGGAGTGGAAATAGGCTTGCACTCAGCTAGCCCAAACTTCTGAATTAAATCTCTTGCATATTTCTGCTGACCAAGAAATATACCATCATCTGTTCTTTCGACTTTCAATCCTAGGAAGTGTTTCAGTTCACTAAGTTCCTTCATTTGAAATCGGACTGACAAGTTTGCCCTTGTCCGTTGAATCTCGTCTTCATCATCGCCAGTGATGATTAGATCATCCACATATACAAGGACTACTGCTAGCTTGCCTCCTTGAATTTTCACGAACAAGCTCAAATCTGCTGGGGCAACATGATAACCACTTTGGACTAGAAACTCAGCAATTTTACCGTACCATGCTCCGGGTGCCTATTTCAAGCCATACAATGCCTTTTTCAACTTACACACGTACTCAGGCTTTTCATGATTCACAAATCTTTTGGGTTGATCAATATAGATATCACGATCAAGTTCTCCATGTAAAAATGCATTCTTCACATCCATTTCCCATAATTTCCAAGACTTACTTGCTGCTAAGGCTAGTAAGACACGAACTGTAGTAATCATTGCAACTGGACTAAATGTCTCATCATAGTCTATGCCATACCCTTGAGAAAATCCACGAACAACTGGTCGAGCCTTGTACCTCTCGATTATACCATTTGGACGAATCTTCAACTTGTAAACCCATTTGCACGAATACGGTCTAACATCTGGCCCCCACGACTGAGCAACGGATACCGATCGTACATGTTCCCCTCCGGTAGAACATCATCCCCGTGTACATCAAAGTCCGAATCACCAAATCTCAAGCCGGTGACTACGCATACTCATATCTAGAAAGTCGGATCAACCGATGACCGATCCTAAACCAAAACTCATTAGCCTGTGCATCCGGTCTAACCACCTCGTTCGAGAACAAGGCATGCAATGCGGCATTAGAGACAAACCCCCTCACTCTTCCCGGATAAAGTGTCCAAGACACGACTTTCTAAACTCTCTAATAGTGTCATCACCTACAATCCGCACCTCAGCAATGATAGTCTTAACAATCCCTAACCTAACATACCCATTTATCGAGCATTTCGAACCCCACATATTCGGCCTCTTCCAAACAACCTGACGATTCAAAGATATCTTATTTTTAGCTTCCTGGGGATGTATTCGGGTAATATGATCGGAAAAAAGTAACTTAGGCAATTCGAGTAACAGTAAAATTTATTCGGTTTGTTCCATCGAGTTATTCTAATTCAATTTGAGACATCATAATTCAATTTGAGTCATCCCAATTCAGATCGAGTCATCATATTTCAATTTTAGTCATCCTAAATCAATTTGAGTAATCCTAATCCTAAATTATATTCGAGTATTACAAACAGAAAAAACGAAACAAATATCTATAAATATCCAGTTTAAATATCCTAATTTTAGTCACACTGAAAGGTCGATTCGAATAAAACTTCGGGTAACTAAAGTTGCATAATTTGAGTAACTAACTAGTTTCGAGTAACTAAACAGTTGCGTGATTCGAGTAACTAAACAGAGTAACTTCGAGTAACAGAGTAATTCGAGAAAATAGAAGAAAATAGAAACAATTCGAGTCACAAATATCTCTAAATATCCGTTCGAGTTACACTGAAAAATCGACTCGAGTAAAATTTTGGGCAACTAAAGTTGTATAATTCGAGTTTCAAGGACAGTTTCGCAATTCGAGTAACTAAACAAACTATTCGAGTAACCCTAAAAATATTTGATTAGCAAAATGAGTAACCCTAAAAATATTCGAGTAAATCGAAAACTATTTGATTAGCAAAATGAGTAACCCTGAAAATATTCGAGTAAATCGAAAAATATCTGAACGAATTCGAGTAACCCTGAAATTTTCCGAACGAATTCGAGTAATACCCGAAATATTCGAGTAACACAGAAGACGCACAAACGTTTGAGTAACCCTTCCAATCGAGTAACACGTAAATCCCACATCGAGTAACAAGTAAATTCGAGTAACATTGAATACTTCGGGTAACTCGTAACCTTGAATATCTCGGGTAACTAAAGACACGATTTTTCGAGTAACATTGAATTTATTTACCTGGTTTTCGGCATCGGCGGCGGCGGACTCGGCATCGGCGGCGGCGGACTCGGCATCGGCGTGACCGGCGGTGTCAGCGACACCATTCGAGGAACGCCTCACATTCGGGGAAGAATTCACCAACAAGAAAGAGGTAACTCGATTGAATTGGTATTACTCGGATACTCGTAAAACTCGAATTCTTTTGTTAAGTCGGTTTCGTGAAACTCGAATTCTTTTGTTAAGTCGATTTCGTGAAACTCGATTTCTTGTTCAGTCGAACCGTGAAACTCGTATTCTTGTTCAGTCGAATGAAGGGGAAGATGAAGTGCGCAGCGATTTATAATTGAGTTACTCGCCTATTCGGGTAACACGAAAAAAAAAACGAGTAATACGTGTTTCCTAATTGGGTAACTAGAGTTCGACTCGGGTAACTGAATCCTTTTCGGGTAACTCGATTATTTCGTATTACTCGAGTTCGTATCAAGATACCCGAATGAGCGTATCGTGTTACTCGATTAAGTCATTCGTGTCACCCGAATTCAGATTCAAACCACATTTTTTTGAATTTTTACAAAAAGTAGATCTACCAAAAAAATTAAATATATATTTCGATGAATTTTCTGATTTTATTAGAAAATAATTTGGAATATGATAATAAAATTGTTTTTAAATTTTGTCATAAGAAATAGAATATTTTGAAGTTCTTTCATGAAAAAATTTAAATCCAAAATTTGCGTCCCCAGGGGCATAAGGTGATTGGGGTGGAAACACTCGGACATCGCGGGTTCGAATCCGTGTGGTGACAATACTTTGCTCAAATATTGCAATGTTTGTTGCTGGGTTCGTGTCTCGTTGGTCCTCTCCCTTGCAGGGCTGCCATTAATGCACATCCCTCGATTTAAAACCCACCTGGTCAAGGGACCTCTGATACAGGTGGAGGAATTTCTCGTCTCTCCCTCAACAAAAAAAAAAATAACAAATTTTGATCTAAATTTTCGAAGAATAAAAAAAGTTCCATTTAGTTTAAAAAAATCTAGATGAGACATTTAATTCGAAATCTGATTTTACAGAGAAAAAAAAGTTAAAATTCTTAATTCCAAATAAACTGCGGCTCTAATGATAAAACATCATTTTTATATATCATTTTGTGTTTTTTTAGATTTTTTGATCATTTTTTAAAATACAGAGGGGTTTTACAAAATATAAGAATTGATTCTCAAATTTTTTATGAAATCACTAAAAGGCTTTAAATTCTGATTAGAATTGGGGGCAAAATGAACATTTTCAAAACTTAGGGAAAAAATACACCATCTTTCAAAAGTTTTGAATAGGAGTTTCAACCACATTTTTTTCCCTAAAATAGTCTTCTGCAGTGACAGCATTGGCGCCACCTATCGCTGCCCTAACCCAATATTCCATGCTTATATGAAACATCTTGCAATCGACTACCATTTCGTTCTTGATCTTGCTCAATCTGGACAGCTTCGAGTCTCACATGTTTCCTCTATTGACCAATTTGCTGATGCACTTATCAAGCCTGTAGTGGATATGTATTTTGCAAAAACTATGAAACCATTCTATGTTAATTATTTAATTTATATTTTAAATGTGAATTTCTATATTGTTAGCATTGAATATTTGAAATTTTGAATAACTGGGTTCTTGGAGAATTCCTGAAATATGTTGAGATACGTAGTAGTATTTATATTTTTATAAATTTGATAGGTCATAATGGAAATTCAAGAACTGAAACTTGTTAAAAGGGCCACTGACGGTCTGTCTGTCTGACGCAAAGCTTTCGACTTTGAGTGTTTTGTGTTTTATTTGCTTTTTTTTTTTTTTTTCGAGGACTCTATGGTCATCTATATTGAACGAGAGTTGATTGAATATAGACGGCATAGTTCTTTATGTACATCCATTCGAAAGACTCTCAGAACTAGAACTCGATCTCGTGCTGTATTCTGCCACAAGCATCGCAAACGAAGACGACTTGTCCTCCCGTAATTTTTCTGGAGTATCATATTCCTTAACAAGTCCTGCACCATATGGAAATAAAATACTCCAATCAACAAGTAGACAATAACAAGATAGTTAAAAAACTGATGCAGTATGACAAAATAGCATTGAGAAAGTACCATTATCTAACAGTAAAACCATATCACTGTCGAGTACGGATGTTATCCTGTGTGCGATTGTTAGTACCGTCGAGCCGGTGAAATGCTGCTTGAGCGTTTGCTGAATTAGATTATCGGTTGCAGTGTCGACCGAAGCTGTTGCCTCATCAAGAACCAAAACCTTGCTCTTCTTTAGTAGCACGCGCCCGAGACAAACTAGTTGTCTTTGACCAACACTACAATTCTCTCCATTCTCCGACACTGGAAAAATGTTCGGAAAACAACAAAAAATTGAAGAGATAGACAAAAGAAGAAATACCGAAAGAATCTTGGTCGTCATCGTAATCATCTGCACCTTAGTCGGTTGGTAGGATGAAGATATAGTGTCGATTAATGGTCTAGCATAAGTCAATACTATGAATTCATGCAAAAAGGTAAGGGTGAATTGTTGATTACCCGTGTTTGACAAAATGGGCATCTTACCCCCTGTGTAAAATATATAATCATATTATCTTCTGTATTTTAAGAAAATAGGTCGATTACACTGTGTAAACTAAATAAGCACATTATCCCACTATTTTTTCAAAAAATTGCAGATTAACCCCCTCTAATTTATCCAGACACTGCAAATCACACCCTTGTGTATAAGAGGTTGGATGAGGTGGGATGCACCTACATTTGAAAATACAGGGGATAATGCGCCCATTCACAGGGGGTGATCCGCCTATTTTTAGAAAACACAAGGGATGTAACATGACTATTTAATTTACACAGTGGGGTAAATGGTCCATTTTGTAAAACACAGAGGTAATCTGCCAAAACTCGAGTAAAGTTTTATATCAGATGCCCTTCATTGTAAAACACAGAGGTAATCTGCCAAAACTCGAGTAAAGTTTTATATCAGATGCCCTTCATACTGCAACCTTCATGGAAGGAGACATGAGATGAAATTTCAAAATCGTCATCATTTAAATTTTTTCATAATAATATTGAGACGAAAATGAGTTGAGATAAATGAGGTGAAATACCCGCACAATCAAGCTTCTCTGACTTTTTACGGACCTCGTCACCAAGCTGGCATTTATCAAGAGCCTGAAAATATGAGAAAAGTAATCAAACATAACTCCATTAAGAGATTCTTATATATATATATATATATATGAAAGTTTTTACCCGTGCATAACCTTAAAAACGCACCTCCCATATCTGCTCATCAGTATACTCCTCAAGGGGATCCATATTACTCCGGATAGTGCCCTCAAACATGGTTGGATCCTGTGGGATTATGCTTAATCTGGATCGTAAATCATGAAGTCCAATAGTCGTGATGTCGACACCATCAATCAATATATGTCCGACTGTTGGTTCGACATTTCGAAAGAGAGTCTGAATAAGAGTCGATTTACCACTTCCGGTCCTCCCCACTATTCCTGTCCTCTTCCCTCCAAAGAAAGTACACGTAAGGCCTCGTAACACGAAAGGCATGCGAGGAGCATATCGAACCTACGACAATAATCAACTTTTCTTTATCGGCATAAAAGCAAACGTTTTAACAAAAATTTTAAAAAAATAAAATGACAAAATCACCTGAAGATCATGCATATTAACTTCTCCATGCAACGGCCAATGACTCTGCGGCCTATTTGCCTCCACAACAAGAGGGGGCTCGATGGGAATACAAGTATACTGAAGTAATCTTTCAACCGATATCACTCTAGTTTCCATGAAGCAAAGAATCATAACGGAGAATGCTTGCAACGTGTTTAAATTGAGGCCATATGTCACGGCCAACCCAGCAACACCTACACACAATATTGAGCAAAAAGGACTCAACGACAACAACAAAATAATCAGTTTAGTCCTGTAACTTTTGATATTTTTTCAATTTCCGTCCCATGTTTGCCGGAAGTTCAAAAACTGGCCTCAGTTTGATTTGTCACGTGGTTATCAAAATTTTATGGGAATCTGGCCGCATTGATGGGACGAAAGCGACGACATTTTTGGATTTCCGACGAAAATGAAACAAAATTTGAGCAATATCGAAAGTTGGAGGACTAAACTGAATATTTTAACAATTCTAGGACCATCTGCAAAAAGTGAGGGAACCAAAAAATATTTCATATGGTGTGAAAGTGAAAGTTACTGACTCGGATCAATTGTTCCTTGTGGAATAGACACCAACAATATCAACGAGAATGCGAATGTCAGGAGGGACAACATATCTAAACGAAGGCAGAGCCACTCCATCGCACCGGCAACATGAAACTTCGGTCTTGAATATCCGTCGATCAGTTTCATGCTTACATCACGGAATCTGGATTCCTGATCGAAACTTCTAATCGTGCTTGATCCTGAGAGTGTCTCTGAGAAATGCTGTATAATTGGAGCTTTGTACACCCCACATAATCGAGTAAGTTCGGTTGATGTAGGTATGTAATATTGCTGCAACAAAAGAAATTTCTTAGCTAACCAGCAGCCTTATATTCATGCAATCTCATGTTACCATCTATAGTCGAACGAACGAAAAAAAGAACGGTGGAGGGACAATATACCTGCAACCATATGCAAACTGCGATCACAGGGATAAAAAAGACGAAGACCTGCCATGCAACTTGTGACATTACCACAATAATTCCTACAAGTTGTATTATGGCAAAAGCGAATCGTGCAATTAAAGATGCCATGTCCAAATCCACTATGCTTTGGTCTGTAGATGCCTATGAAAGAACAAAATCATCTATGAGCACCTAAATCATAAAAAACGAAGAATTTTTTTTTTTTACTTTTTACGTACTCTATTGAGAATTCGGCCACTTGGCGTGGAATCGAAGAAAGACATGGGCGCACGAAATATGCATCGATGCATCTTCTCAAACAGTGTAACTGCCGTCTTGAAGCCTATCCTGACGATGATCGATTCTCTGACGAATATGCATAACGAACTCCCAATCGACAAGACAACATAGACAAGGATAAGCGTAGAACCCGTGACTTGAGGCGCCACATCATCAGACACAGGAGTCGCCCAAGCCATCCAATAATTGCTTCCTATCTGAAGCACTTGAAACACGATTTGCGCCAGCAATACAAATGGCGCGAGAAGTCCTCCATACGCTGTAGTGATATACTTCGAGTAAACGGAGACTCCAACTGTTCCTTTCTCTCTCTCTTCTTCTTGGACAATCTGAGCCTTTGCTTCCCCACTATCGTCTACTCCGTCGGTTCTATCATTCTCAGATTTGTCATTCTCGGAGCTAATATCCTGACCGTTAGTCTTTGCCTCCCCACTAATAGAATAGAGAGCTGATAAAGCCTCCTCGTGGGCTCCAACAAGTTCCATGAAGTCACTTCCCGATTCGAGAATGTCATTGTACTTGCCAACTTGTTTGATTTTTCCATTTTTCATAACCTGATAAAATTTATTTAAAGAAAAAAAAAATGTTGAAGGGCTGGGATAGAAAATGCAACAACTTAGAGAAGGGAAGCTCACCAGAATAAGGTCTGCAGCAGGCAGAAACTCCACTTGGTGCGTAACGAAGATAACAGTTTTTGAAACGAGAAGCCCCATAATGCATTCCTGTCATTATTAAAAATATATCAGTCGGTAGCATTTTCCGAGAATATCGAGATGAAACAAGCAATGTGTAAATGTGTGGCATATATACATTAAAAAGATGAGTTCCTGTATGTGCATCTACAGCACTAAACGGATCGTCGAACAAATATATATCCGCATCCTGGTAGATAGCACGCGCAATCTGTATCCTTTGCTTCTGTCCTCCACTCAAGTTGATTCCTCTCTCGCCGATAACAGTCTGATCACCAAATGCAAGAATCGCGAGGTCCTTATTCAGCGAACATGCTTCCACGACCCGATCGTACCATTGTCTGTCCATGTCAGTACCAAACAATATATTCTCCTCGATCGTTCCACTCTGTATCCAAGGCGACTGAGCAACATAGGCCTTTCTTCCAAATATCCTTACCACCCCGGATATTTTCGGAATTTCCCCCAATATACATGAAATTACGCTTGACTTTCCAGATCCAACCGCGCCACAAATCGCGACCCTCATGCCGCGCGACACTCTAAAGTTGATATTTGTCAATGTAGGATTATTAGATGTTGTGTCCCAAGAGAAGTTTCCATTTACTACCTCGACAGAAGTATCCGAGCCGCTACTAACCGGAAGCTTCTGTACTACGTATGTTGGTAGGTCGTCCAGAGAGAGAAACGACGCGATCCGGTAGAGAGAAACCTTGGTCTGTACGATCATAGATATTGTCTGTGGAAGTTTGTAAATTGGCTCTTGAAGGATCCTAAAGGTTGCAAGAGCGGATAGTATCTTTCCCGACTCGAGTGGGATTCCCATTAGCATACAAGCAACAAAAGTCACCACAGACACAAATGTAGGGGCACCCCAGAATATAAATGTGGTGACAGCAGAAGTATAAAGATACATTTTCAACCACCCCTCCTCGACACTCCTAAGATGAAGGATCTTAGAGAGAAACTTCATCTCCCATGCTTGAAGTTTGAGAATTCTCATGTTCCTCAAAACCTCAGAGGTTGACTTCATCCTTTCATCTTTAGCTTTCATCAGCTTGTCCTGAAATTTCGCCTGCAACTTCCCCAACGGGACATTTGCTAACAGCACAAAAATAGTAGCGATGAGTCCGGCAATCGAGGCGAGCCCGACATCTCTATACAATATAGCCAGTGCCAGGGCGACCTGTATAATGACCACCCATGCATCATGCATGTACAAACTAAACTCACCTATCCTCTCAGCATCAACTGACATGATATTAATAATCTCACCCGTCGTATGCCCTTGCTTCGACTGGAAAGAGAGACTCAGTCCTTTGTTATAGATTAAGGCAACCAATGCCGCCCTTGTCCTGCCCCCAGCCTGTCGCCCTCTAAAATACCATTGCCTCTGCGACAAACTCTCAAACAATTTGGCGACGAAGAACACGAAAACCAAAACATAGCCTTCATTTTCGAAACTCCTACGCCCGTTTAAGTATTGAACGAAGGTGTCGATGAGGTAGGGACCGACATAAGAAGCCAATGTATACACAAGCACATAGACTGCGGATACTGCAATTTCCCTCCGGTTGGTGAAAACCAATCCTTTAGCCAGCATGACTGCCGTCGTTGTTACGGCTCTGTCATGACTCTCTCCACGGTGGTAAGTCTCCAGCTTAGCGTTCAGAATCGGGAACACCCCTCCGGCAGTATTATAAACATCAAGCTGAGGAACATCTGGGAGGTCCAATGTTTTCTTGTGCCCGAGTGAGATTAAAGGACTCATCCAAGAGAAAGTAAGGAGACTCCATACACCAGCTTTAGAGTGAGGGTCCACGGTTCGATCCAATCCACAAGGTCCGTTAGCATCACCGCCGTGTAAAAGGTGTTCTCTAAGACTGGTGGTGGTGGTGGTGGTGGCGGCGCCTTGATCGTTTTTCTTACCCAAAAACACAATGCAACACAAGAATAAACCCACAACGGATGAAACGATATCGGAGGTCCAAAACAGACCAGACAGATAACTGTGCTTTTCAAAATAAAGACAGTCTATTACAAGGCAGTAACAAGACAGGGACAAGAAAAGACCCCACCAAAGCCTTAAAACAAGCGGGTACTTGGTTCCGGTACTCGAATTCAAGAAGAAACCCATTTGAAGCAAAAGATAGAGAGAGAACCAAGCAAGTGTCTTTACACCGAAATCCAGTGAGGTGATGATCTTTTCATCAGACCAGTCATTTGTATACCAATAAAAGAGGTTCAGTAGGGATAGGATGAGATTCAAGATTGAAAGACCCAAACTGGAGTACAGTGTTGGTATGTAGTACAAAAGACTTGAGCGTCTGCAGGAATTGCTTTCCTGGTTCCGATCCTCACTGCTCCGAAAAAAATTGTGAAGACATGAAATGATCAGTACGAGGACGAACAAAACTAGGTGGAGTGAACCGGTGAAGAAACGCAGGAGAATCGGGTTGAGGAAAACATCTGTGCCCATGTCTTCGAACGGAAACGAACTGGGCTGAGAAACAAGAATAGACATATCCGTCAGGAAAGATGATGCATTTCTTTGAAGAAAATCCATTTTCTTTTTTCTTTCTTTTTTTTTTTTTTGGTGGGGGGGAGAGGAGTGTGTTTGAAATAGGAGAAGTCTGAAGTCGTTTCCTTCCCGGTGTAGAGTTTGACTAACGATTGCAAGAGCGTTTTATATAGACCTAAAATGTACGAATATACTCCTACAATTTTTCGGACATGTATCGAATAAATATTTAGATACTATACATGCATGTAAGAATTACTTTCCCTACCTATTCTACTACAATGACCAGGTTTATATAGTCATAATACAAAGTAAAGTAGGCCTATAATTAAGGAACTAAGTCTACTAGAATATATATGCTAAAGATATGCTAACCTAAAGAAGGAGACAACAAAATATTCTCACTAATATTTATATAATCTATCACACCCCCGCAGTCGAAGCGGGAGGTTTACGAATGCTTAGACTGTCCCGAAAATCTTCAAACAAAACCTGTGGTAGTCCTTTAGTGAAAATATCGGCAATCTGATAACGGGACGGAACGTGAAGGACACGAACTTGTCCTCTTGCAACCTTCTCGCGAACAAAGTGGATGTCCATTTCAATAGCTTGGTGCGCTGATGTTGTACTGGATTTCCTGAAAGATAAATGGCACTGACATTGTCACAATATACTATTGTAGCCTTATGAATAGGGCAATGTAATTCCAATAGTAGATTTCGAATCCAACATGACTCGGAGACAACATTCGCAACTCCCCTATACTCCGCTTCAGCGCTCGAACGAGAGAGAGTAGGTTGCCGTTTCGAAGACCAAGAAATCAAGTTATCCCCAAGAAAAAACACAATAACCAGACGTCGACCGTCGTGTGTCAGGGCAACCCCCCCCAATCAGCATCAGTGTAGGAAGTGAGGTCAGTAACTGAAGATGGATAGAGATGTAAACCATAATCAAGTGTACCCTGAATGTACCGGATGATGCGCTTAAGAGCATGCATATGATCATCTCGCGGAGCATGCATGTGTAAGGCACTGTTGAACCGCATAAGAAATATCTGGTCTCGTAAAAGTAAGATACTGAAGTGCCCCTGCGAGACTGCGATAGTGAGTCGGGTCATTATATGGATCACCCGACGTGCTGCTCATCTTGGGTTTAGTATCAACTGGAGTAGAAGTAGCCTTGCAAGAAGACATGCCAGCTCGATCAATTATTTCCTCTGCATACTTACGTTGCGAAAGGAACATACCATCCTTATGGAGACTGACAGCGATGCCAAGGAAATAATTCAAAGGACCTAAATCCTTCATAGCAAATTCTGAGGCAAGAAGAGCCATAATGGAGCACCGGAGAGAATCCGAAGAAGCAGTAAGAATAATATCATCAACATAAAGCAAAATGTATGCCATAGCGGACCCCTTTCGTATACAAACAAAGAATTGTCGATCTTGCTTGAAAACCAATAGAAAATACGTAATCCGCAAAACGTTTGTACCATGCCCTCGGTGCCTGCTTAAGTCCATATAAGGACTTTCGGAGCCAACATACATAATCCGGATGAGTGGGGTCCCTGAAACCCATAGGTTGATGCATATAAACTGTTTCTTTGAGCTCGCCGTGTAGAAAGGCATTCTTAACATCTAGTTGATGAATAGGCCATTTCCTAGATAAGGAAAGGCTAAGGACCGTACGGATCGTCGCCGGCTTGATAACCGGACTGAAAGTCTCACCACAATCAATGCCAACTGTGAGTCTTGCCATCACCGACAAGACGGGCTTTATGCCTCTCAAATTCACCATTAGACTTCTCTTTATGAGAAAAAATCCACATAGAACGTATAACATTCACATTAGGTGGACGGGGCACCAACTCCCACGTCTTATTTTTAATAAGAGCCTCAAATTCATCATTCATAGCCATTTTCCAATTCATGTCACGAAGGGCGATCAACGGGTTACGAGGAAGAGGAGACTTTGTAACCGTGGTACTTAAATTAAACGGATGTTTAGGCTTAAAAATACCACGTTGACTCCGGGTCACCATTCGGGGCTGATGTGTGGGCTGTTGAAATGTAACTTGATGTGGTGTTGAGTGTTCTGGGCCACATGATTGGGCAATTTGTGGAGTTTGGGCTGGTCTAATGGGCTGGGCCACGGTTGGGGTGTGGGCAGCGCTGGGCTGGTCATTTAAGTGCCAATGATGAATCAAATATAGGTTAATTCCATCATCCAAGAAATCATATGTGTGAGAAGTAGGAGTATGTAATATGGAAAATGGAAAAACATGCTCATCAAAAAGCACGTGTCGAGAAATAATAATTTTATTTGACGATAAATCATAACATTTGTAACCTCTATGATTCGGAGGGTACCCCAAAAAGACACAAGGTGTAGATCGGGCTTGCAACTTGTGAATAGTCGTAGATGGGAAAAGAGGGTAACACAAACATCCGAATACCCGAAGATGAGAATAAGATGGTTTCCTTTGGTAAAGGACTTGAAGGGGAGAAATATGACCCAAAAGTTTGCTTGGTAAAATATTAAGAAGATACGTTGCCATTTGTAGTGCGTGATGCCAAAAAGACGTAGGAAGAGATGCATGAGCAAGGATAGTCCTAGTGATATTATTAATCGTGCGGATTTTTCTTTCGGCTTTACCATTTTGTGAAGACGTATGAGGACAAGAAAGTCGGAAAGACATCCCATTAGAGTCGCAAAATTTTTTAAATAGGCCATTGTCATACTCTCGCCCATTATCACATTGGATATTTTTTATATTACACCCAAATTGAGTTTGAATATGGGCTTTTAAAAACAAAAATTTTGCATAGACATCCGATTTCTTACCCAAAGGAAACGTCCATAAAAAATTGGAGAAATCATCCAAGAAAAGAACATAATAACGATGACCCATGGAGCTTAATACGGGAGAGGTCCATAAATCACTATGAATAATATCAAATGGCAATAAAGTTTCGGATATGGAAGAATCAAAAGGCAACTTAATATGTTTTCCAAACACGCAAGAACGACAAACAGTAGAACTATTAGATTTATTACATTCAATGCTTTTATTGAGTCTAAGACAATTCAAAATAGAAGCTCCCGGGTGACCCAGACGATCATGCCAAAAGGGAGAGCACAAACCCGCAAAAGTTGATGGAGAAATGGATGGGTGTTTTATTGTGGTGATTGGATAAAGATCGCCCCGACTATCACATCTCATGAGGGCTATTCCCGTCCGAAAATCCTTCACAGAAAACCCATAAGGATCAAATTCAACAGTTACAGAGTTATTAGTGGTAAACTTACGAACTGAAATTAAATTCTTGATAAGTTTAGGGGCATGAAGCACATTTTTCAAAGTTAGAGGTGGGTTCGGTTGAGACAATGTAGTGTGACCATACCCATGAATTGGAATAGTATGACCATTTCCGACAATAATACTGTTATGATGATTGCTCGAATTAAAATAAGACGAGAGATTACCATTTGTGGATGTCATATGAGACGTTGCACCGGTGTCCATGTACCAATTATGATCAGGCGGGTTCATGGTCATCGTGTGCATCGCCGCTTCAATATCCGTTGGAGCATAGGAAGGGGCTGGACTGGATGCTACATGGGCTTGCTGTGGGTGAGAGCCCAAAACTCCAGCATGCTTAATTGGGCCAGAAGAAGCCCTAGACCACCCTGCAGTGGGGTATGGGCAAGGAGGGGCCCAATTTGGGATCCATCCCCATGGATGAAACATGGCAGGAGGTTTCCATTGTTGTGCTGTAAGATGCTGCTGGCCACGGATGAATCCACGACCGCCGTAGCCGCCGCGGCGACCACCTCTCTTTCTGCCGCCGTAATCGCGGCCATTGTTTTGCCGACCACCGGAAGCGGCCGAGCTACTACTTTTTTTGTGGTTGTTTCTTCCCCAATTTTGACCCGATTTTTCTGAAGGGGAAGAATCATCGTACTCCTTGTCCGGAGCAGCCACCATGGCCGAGTTGGAGCTATTAGCAGCCATAGCAGCCAGCTCACGTTCCTCCAAAAGAAGAGACGATCGTGCCTCGGTAAAAGGAGGGAGAGGCTTGGCATGACGAATTTGCGTACCCACCCCTTTGTAAGCCTCACTAAGACCCACAACCAGTTGTAATACCAGACGACTATCCGTCACAGGTGCACCGACGTTTTTCAACTGATCGGCGAGGCTCTTGAGACGTTGACAATATGCCGAGGCGTTTGGAAAGTCCTCCAGACGGGTGGTGGTGAATTCTTGTTCTAGGGTCACCGCACGAGACGTTTGGTGGTCAAGGAATATATCATGCAATCGGACCCATGCCTCCATTGCGGTTGCTTCTGGTTCAATTATGGTATTCAGCAGGTCATTAGAAATAGTTGAATAAATCCATTGAAGCACAGTTGCGTCAAGGGTCGACCATAGCTCGATCTCATCGTCAGTTTTTGGAGTCGGTTTCTCTTTATCCATGGGTGGATTTATAACGTGATGAAGGACCCTGTGGGAACGAGCATGAATTTTAAAAAGCTCAGCCCATGTTCCGTATTGTGCGTTCTCCATCTCAAGAACGATAGGGATGTGGTTCCGGATATTCGAAACCGCGAGCGCCGGGTGGAACGAGGTTTTTCCCTCAGTGGCCGAAGTGTCAGACATGTTGGAGAAGAAGAAGATGGTGGAAAAGAAGAAGATGAAGATGGTGGGGGAAAAGAAATTATGGTTCTAGGGTGCAACGGAAGAAGAAAGAAAACTTAGGCCGATACCATGTAAGAATTACTTTCCCTACCTATTCTACTACAATGACCAGGTTTATATAGTCATAATACAAAGTAAAGTAGGCCTATAATTAAGGAACTAAGTCTACTAGAATATATATGCTAAAGATATGCTAACCTAAAGAAGGAGACAACAAAATATTCTCACTAATATTTATATAATCTATCAATGCAAATATTTAGCAAAGGATAAATAATAGTATTATATCCATATATTATAGGTGTATAGTGTACGGATTCATATATTTTTTAATGACGGGGACCCCGCAGCCGCTACCTTTTGAGTGCGTCCTGGATAAATCTTCGGGCTGGACGTAATAGCCTGCAAACTACGTCAACCAGACAAACCACACTAGGCAAGCCCTGTGTGGCAGGCTCAACCAAGAAAGTGTTGGTAGGGGGAATCGAACTCGTGACTTTTCAGTCCCGCATTCACCTACTCCACCAACTTAGCTACCCTTACGGGTATACGAATTCATATTTGATACGTCAAGTGATGTATTTATGATTTTATTTTTATTTTTATTTTCAAATACTCAGGTAGGTATATTATGGACACGATTGTACCAAAAAATATGTTATGGGCACGAGTGTATTTTTATTTATGTTATACGTGTCATAAATTTTTTTGAGCTTTTGTCAAAATATAAATAAAATTCACATAAGTTCCTGAAAATAAAATTACATAATGAAAACGGCTATAATAAAAAATTACATAAAATTAAATAATAAGTGATCACGCATTCTAATGTAATATTAATGTTAACCACCAAGTTGTATTATTGTTCTTTTATGGATCAAGGTTGTAGCTGTTCAATATTTTTATATTTCTTCATACTTTAAATTGATATCACTTTAGTTTTATCCATGTGAATTAAAATAATCTGTTATACCAAAAAGTTATTCAGATAAATGATGTATTAAAATTAATGAAAAGTGAAGAAAATGAATTTTGAGATGAACGAATTAGGAGTAATAATAAAATTAGGAGAGAAAAAAAACATCCATTTTAATACTGCTATCAATCTTTACCTCTGAACTTTATTAATATTCGGTTAATTTTTTATTCTCACTTAATTAGGAGAGAGTGATGGAGGAGTCTGAGAGAATGTTGACAGAAATGGCGAGGGAGGAGCATCCGAATCTGGACAAGAACGGCCTCGATTTAGCACGTCGAGAGATCGATCAGGCCGATCCTTACATTAGGGCAAGGGTGTGGGCTAGTATTTTCCCTCCTAAAAAGAGTCATCACCGAACGCCGATGATGGGAGCTGAAGGCAACACATTATTGAAGGATACTCAAGGGTTTCACCGCAATCAAATGGGCGACACTCAAAAGGCCTGTCTGGAGGAGCAATTGAGGATCGAGAGGGAGCTCCGAGCTGAGGAGCAAAGGAAGTCTGAAGACCAGTTCTAGAAATTCCAAGAGGAGCAAAGGAAGGTTCAGCAAGAGATGTTATCTCAACAGCAAGCCATGATGCAGTATATGATGTCATTGAGTCAGACCGTGACTCAATCGGGAATTCAGGCACCACCACCACCTTCATTCTTCAATTTACAAACACCCCCATCTTCTTCACAGCCTCGGGACGACGACATGCAAGACTGTAGTAATCCTTCTTCTATTTTTAAAAATTTGATAGATTTAGGTGGATTTTAGTTGTCATTGTAGTAGTACTTTTGCTATATAAACATATTAATGCAAAATATTTATTTATTTAGACTCGGTTTTAGTTAAAGTTGGTGTTTATAGTGATTTTTTTGATGTTGCTATGTGATGTCACCTTGTGATGGTGTATATTTGCTTAAGTAGATAATAAAGTTAAAATAAATATAAAGTATGATGAATGGAAATAAAAACTTGTACTTCTATATGAAACAACATTTTGAGAATAATATATTAATCTAAATTTTAATTTAGAATTGCATATACGTGTATTGTTTTCCTGTGATTTTACCAAGCCATATTGGTTAAAAGCTATATACCATATAAGAAATATTAGCAAAATATTATTCTCATCATATTCAAGCATTATCCCATGCATACCATAAAAATCTTTATAAAAAATTGAGAAGTTGAGAAAGATAGCAGGTAAAAACTGACATCCATTTTTTTTTATGGCTCATATTTACTATTATAAACAAAAAATAAAATTTATTATTTATTAAAGATTATAAGTAAAAATGAGAATAGTTAAAAGTTTTAATAGGTAAAAAAGACATTCATACTTCGTAATATAAGATTTTTAGTAAAAATATTAGATAAATAATTAGATACAATAGAAGTGTTAATCGATAAAGAGTAATTTGTCAATTCAAGTGGCATTTTTTCCCACAAAAATATATACATTTTATTATTTTACCTATTTTAAATTTTTATGTATTTATGTTTTACGTAATAATGATACTAAATTTTTTTATTATCATCGTCATGATTTTATGTAGATATGAAATATGCACGACTAAAAAAAAATACTAGTAACTTTGTCAATTAAGAAAGGCATAAAAATAATATTTACCATTAATAGCACACGTTGATTATATGAATGTTGATTAAAAATTCTAATTAAAAATATAGTTAGTGTTCCGGGAAATCCTTCCCGTATTGGTGTCTTACCTAATACTAGTTGTAGGGGGATAAGAGTTATGGTAGGTTCTAGACTCTTCCATAAGTAGTTGGATCCTGTTAGATGTCTTACCTTAACTAGGAATCCTATGTATGGAAAGACTCTCTTTGTAATGCCTATATAAAGGCCCCTCTATTCATTGTTATCAATACAATTGATTGCTGTCTTTACTTTTCTCCTCAAACACGTTATCAGCACGTAGCTCGAACGAAAGAAAGGAAAAAAAAAAAAATCGGCCAAAAGCCTACCGCCGAGCTCCGCCGCCAGACCGCCGCCGACCCGACATGGCCGCCACCGCCTTGATCGCTCCGACCACCACCGGACCAACGGTGCCATCGCTAGCTTGACCATCACTTGACCGCCGCCTGGCCGCCATCACCGCCGCCGCTCACTTGCCGCCACCGCCCATTCGCCACGCCTTGCTCCGCCGCCGCCCATGCAGCCGCCGCCTACACCATTGCCACGCCGCCTTGGCCAGCCGCCTGGGCCACAGCCTGGCCGCCAGCCTCGCCAATGCCCGCCCGAACGCCGCCGTCCCAGTTGCTCCACCGCCGGACATCCAGCGCCCGAATCGGACGACCGCCACCGGACCTCGCCACCCAGAGCCGCCACGCCGCCACCAACCGCCGCCAAGATACAGGCTTGACGCCGCCAAGCCTCCGCCGCCGCCGATCGCCGACCACCGCCGACCGCGCCGACAGCCGGCTCGATCCCACTAGTCCGACCTGGGCTCGACTCTCGGACCAAAACCCGAACATCAACTTATCTTGAGCCGTCAAAATTGCGCCTCCGGGTTTCACGTCGTCGCATCGAGTACCAACCTAGAGATCGAAGCACAACAGATTCAAAGACGTGCCTAATTTTATAATCGAGGTAACTATCCGACTTGTCCCTTTTCAATTCTCTCCTTTTGGGAATTTTTCTTTTGGGGACACGGGTTTTGGGTTCTTTATCTCCCACGCTACTTTGCGGTGGATGACCGCGAGAGAAGTCGGTATCTCTGCGTGTCGAAGAAAGCGTGTGACGGTCCCGGGGAGTCACGGAATTGTTGAAAAGTCGATACTTGTGGTTGTTGCATACACCACGTATCCGGGTGCGATCCGATATCGCCGTTTTTTGTCGACTTTACTAAACAACAATTAAGGGAAGTAAATCGAGTAACGGTTATGTTACACGCTTTTAAAAGCATCGATTGTGACCGTTTACATTGTCACCGAAAATCCAACAAGACTAACTTCCTCTTGTTTATATCTTGTAGATGGCACAAAGCTCCAATGTTCATCCGGAGTTCGACATCCTTGACCATCCGTAAGGAGTACCATAGGTGGGTCTCGGACGTTCGCAGCGTTCGTCGGTAAGAGATTTACTACCACCATCTTTCCCTCTAACGAGCCTAACGCTCAAGAACCGAGCGAGGAAACCAAGGCTAATGCCTCGATGTACTTGCGTAGACATATACATCCGTTGTTGAAAAAGTGTTATATGAACTTACAAACCCCTAAAGAACTATGGGACACACTCGAACAACGATTTAATAATGTGCATGATCGGCGCTTCCCGAATTGCAACTTCGGTGGGAGCAAATCCGATTTTGGATTATGCGAATGTGGAAGCCTATAATCAAGCTATCCTCGATCTTCGCGCTGATCTTGGTTTTGTGGTGTCAAGAAGTCGATCAAGATTTGATCGAGAAGACTCTTAACACGTTTCCCGTGGGAGCAAGTGTAATTGCTCATCAGTGCGTGTTGCCTATGAGGAAGGGAGAATTAAGAACTTTAGTGACCTTATCTCCCACCTCGCGAAAAGAAAGGCACCATGAGATTATTCTCAATAGCAATGCGCGCCCGGGTGGTACGAAGCCGATTCGGAAGTGAATCAGGCTACCCACAGAAAGCACCACGACAAAATAGAAAAGGCAACGCTACTCGGTTTTGCAAGCACCACGGATGCATGACTCGAGCAAGCGAGGGAAAGACGAGGTCGTTGCTCCAATGTGTGGAAGAGGCAAGGTGGCTCGGCCACGGGACCTAGTGGAACCCAACCACGTGGGCCGCCTCCGCCAGGGAATGGAACCACTCCAAAGGAAGGCCGGAATTGCTATACTTGCGGATCGAAGAAGCATACTTACCGCAATTGCAAAGCGCCAAAGAACATCCAAGCTTACTACAAGCACTATAAACAATATTTGACTCAAGAGTCGAATTACATGGAAGTAGATAATGAGAATACGGAGGTGAACCATATTGAGATCCAGACTGAGATCCCTCCTCTCACCATTGCGGACAAAGACCAACATATGGATGTTGCCGACTTTGACTAGTTTTACGCTTTGGTTATGTTTTGTCTTGTTTCTAGTTTCCGAGAACTACTTTGGATTTTCATGAATGTAATAAAATTGGCTATGATGAATAAAATTCTTTTAATTCTTTGTGATTGTGCAAAGATGAATTTTATTTTTCCCTTCAAAGCATGTTTGGTTTATCACAAAATAATTGCTAGCAACGAATTGCTTGGTTAAAAATTTGATACATTGGTAGGATTTCATCAAAACTTTTGATCAAGACTAGGCGCATCCTCCTTGGTATTTGTTTATGCTTTGAGAGTTCAAACGGAATCAGTGGTTTTTAAACAAATTTTAGTCATCTGACATTCCTACTTTCTCTGCAAGTCTACCAAGTTGGAGTTACCGAAAGGATCATTAGTAGAGATATAAATCGTAAACCAAGATGCGTTTTAAAGTATCTAAACGCTCCTATGGCCATATTTCCATAGTATTGTATCAAAAATAATGCCTTTGAAAAAGGCTTAAACCTTGCTCTTTCACTCAACAATAGGGAAATACCAAAATAGCAAATTAAAACGAGCACTGAGATCTGAGTTTAATGATCCAGAAAGTGCACGACCTATGGATAGAAAGATACGGAAGTCTAGTTTCCATAACAACTGACCGTTCGTCCATAGCCTTCTTAACGAAGAAGTTATTGCTGTTTTAGTGAACAAAGGTCAAGCTGCGCGGAAATTATTTCCAGCGATTGTGCTAACTTTGATCCTAACCAACTTGGTCGAATTTCCCCAAACTCGATGTAAATGAGTTTTTGCTATGTCTCTAAACATAAGACTAATCGAGTTTCATGTCTTATTGTAGATGTCTCGTGGCGAAATTGAGTGCCTTGCTGATAGTGGAACAACCCACACTATTCTTCGGAATAGGCAATTATTCAAGGATATTGTGCTATACATATCCTCGGACAACAATGACCGGTTCCTCCCAAGTAATTCAAGGGAGGGGACTGCTCATTTCTTGCTACCTAACGCACGCATATTAATGTCACAAATGCTCTCTATGCCCCAAGAGCAAACCGAACCTTGCTAAGTTTTAGGGACATCCGTGCAACGGTTATCACCTTGATACACATTGTGAGAATGGAACAGAATTTTTGTGTGTTACTGCGCGAATGCGGAAGACGCCGCGTTCTCGAGAAACTTATGAGTCTAAGTAGTGGTTTATACTGGACTACAATAAGGGTTATTGAATCCTATCCGTGAGTCACGAACCGTGTGATTCGAAGCATACCAACTATGGCATGACCGACTCGGTCACCAGACGCGACTTGATGATTCGCTTTTTGAAAATCTCTGATGGTCATCCATTTTTAAAGTCCGAAACGATTGGAAGCACCACTCGATATCGGCATTAATGTGAGTGAGCTTGATACCGTATCACGGACTAAAGATCGCACGCCCTAATAAGGTTGACGGTGCATCTCTCGTAAATCCCGAGGCTTCCGTGGCAATTTCTAATGCCCATAAATCGCTTTTGTAAAGCTGTTCACTAGCAAAGTTGATACCCTCTCCGTCCTTTGCTAAAGACTCAACACAAAATATTCGCTTCTTACAAAGAATTCAAGGGGACATATGTGGACCTATTCAACCAGAGTGCGGACCATTTAGATATTTTATGGTTCTCGGTTGATGCATCGACGCGATGGTCACACGTCGCTCTGCTATCCACAAGAAACGCCGCATTTGCTAAACTCCTAGCACAAATCATCAAGTTACGGGCTAACCACCCCGACTTCCCAATCTCGTCATTAAGATTGGACAATCTTTGGAGAGTTTACGTCAAAGTCTTTGACGACTATTGCATGTCGATTGGGATTGATGTTGAACATCCCGTCCCCCACGTTCATTCGCAGAATGGCCTTGCCGAGGCTATGATTAAGCGATTCTGACTTATCGCCCGAGCATTGGTATTGCGCACCAACTTGCCGATTTCTCGCATGGGGTTATGCAATTTTGCATGCGGCTATACTTATTCGCTCGACCAAAGGCCAATCAACCGTTTAGTGCGTACGGGTTGGTAAATCGGATATGAGCACGATATTTCACACTTACGCATTTTTGGTTGTGCGGTATATGTGCCAATTACGCCTCCACGTACTAAAATGGGTCCGCAAAGACGATTAGGTATATATGTTGGCTATGAATCGCCTAAAATTATCCGCTATTTGGAACCTTTGACAGAGATCTGCTCACCGCAAGATTTGCAGATTGTCACATTGATGAGACAAACTTCCGTCGTTAGGGGAGAGAGGAATCGAACGATTCCATTGAATGCCAGAAATTGTCCGGTGTGCTCCTCCTTGCCTCATCAAGATCCCCGCACACTCAATCGAGCTAGAAGTGCAACGTATTCTCGCCTTCGTAAAGTTGCGGATTCGATGCCCGACGCCTTTACGCGTCTGCGAAAGTGACAAGATCTACCATTCCCGTGCGAATGTTCCCGCAAGGTTGGAAGTCGATTATAGGGCAAGGTTCGGCCCGCCCAAAGGAATGATGCCACCGGCGTCAACCTTAGTGGTGGGATGGCCGCCGGCCGCTCTTATCCTCGCTCGAAAGAGGGGAGGCCGGTGGGTAGAAAGGATACCGAACCTCGAAAGAGAAGAGGAACGGAGGCACAAAATCCTCTCATCATCGACACGGTGACTCCGTCACACGAGATTATCTCTCGACTACGGATATGTCCTCGAATCAACAATGGAACAATCGACGGACGCGTCGGAAACTTTGTTGATGTCGAAAATAAAGAAATCTCGATGCAATGTACGAGTGAATACGCACTTTATTGACAGTCGTCCCACGCTAGTCGACGATGCTTTTGCCTACTCCGTCGCTCAAGAAATTATTGAAGACGACGACGCCGAGCCGCTCGGTTGCCGAGTGTCAACAACGAGCCGATTGGCGAAATGGAAAGATGCAATGCGGTGAACTAGACTCAATGGCTAAACGTGAGGTATTTGGCCGTATCGAGCCAATACCCGTGGGCGTTAAACCATTGGACATAAATGGGTCTTTGTTCGTAAACGCAATGATAAGGATGAGGTCATGCGTTACAAAGAGAGACTAGTTGCCCAAGGCTTCTCGCAATACCGGGCATTGACTACGAGGAGACGTATTCTCCCGTTATGGACATCATCACTTTCCGCTACTTAGTCGGTTTGGTAGTGTCAGAAAAGCGAACATGCACTTATGGATGTGGTTACAGCGTATCTTTATGGGGATCTAGATACGGATATCTATATGAAAGTCCGGAAGGGATTTCATGGCCCAAATCAAGTAGCTCTAAACCACGGACGCGCACGCCGTGAAATTGCGTCGTTCATCGTATGGCTTGAAACAATCCGGAAGGATGTGGTACAACCGCCCAAGTGAATACTTGGTTGGGAAGGGATACAAGAACAGTGACATCTCATCCATGCATATTTGTAAAAAGAGCAGATGCAGGATTCGTGATTGTAGCCGTCTATGTAGATGACATGAATGTCATCGGTACCATAGATGAGGTCAATGAAACGGCCCGCTACCTTAAATCCGAATTCGAGATGAAAGATCCGGGAGGACTCGATTCGCTTGGGCTTAGAGCTAGAACATCGAGATGATGGTATACTCATTCATCACCGCCATGTCCACAAAATGCTCAGGCGATTTAGCATGGACAAGGCACATCCTCTTGCTACCCCCATGATTGGTCGAAGTCTGGAAAAGAACAAGGATCCGTTTCGTCCTAAAGAGGAGGATGAAGAGGTCCTTGGAGCAGAAACACCGTACCTTAGCGCAATCGGTGCGTTGTTGTATCTGGCTCAATGTACTCGTCCAGACATCGCATTCTCTGTGAATCTGTTAGCGAGATTTAGCTCCGCTCCCACGATAAGGCATTGGAATGGAGTAAAACACATCTTTCGATACTTGAAAGGCTCCAGTGACCTTGGATTGTTCTTTCCCTACGCAAAAGAGAGTGATATTCCGAAAGGAATTGTTGAGGTGAAGACGATGCATACTGTAACACCCCCAGATCCGAACGGGAATATTACAGCGCCGTGGGCCCCGAGATGGAACCCACAAGGCTGAAGGAAATTTTCGCAAACATTTACAAAACGCCCAAGAGGCTAACGACGGTATTATTTATTAAAAACATTCGAAGATTTATAAAACTCGTTTATCAAACCGTCGTAAAAACTCATTTGAAACCACAAGGCCCAAAATGCCAAAACTCAACAGTTTAAAAACACATACGTTAAGCTATCGCTTACACGCATGCAGTAATAGATTTAGAAAATGATTGCCAAAGTAACCTAAGTTACTAGATACCAAAAAGGTCATTTAAAAATACTCACGCAATGGATAAAGACAAACAATTAAAATACTCTAGCAATGAATACAACAACCGATCGAAACTCAAAACACAAATACATGCCCTTGTCGGTATCCTCAGGAAGCTCATCTCTCCACGACCGCTACAAGCTTGATAATCCAAAACCTAAAAGAAAGCCCACGACGGGTCACCATAATATCCAACAATGATAACCATCACATCACGTCAATAATTACATACCAATGAGAATACAACGTAAGAATACGACCAACGTAATCTTACCGCCATAACTTTGCTTACTCAACTAATTCCCATCAGAATAACCATTATCACATTTCACATCATGTACTTGATTAACCAATAAGCTCGAATATAATATCTGTATTGTACCTCAAACAATACTCAAGATTCTCAAACTGTCATAACCAACTCACGATATGGAAATATACCAGTTCTGATCAATACGATCCCTCAAATAACATCATCAAATCCCAAGACGATAACCGATTGTCCGTCAAAGACAAATACAAAAAGAAATATGGAACATACCTCGAGATACGAAATACCATTACCATCGCGTCAGTCTAATCCGAGATCTTAACACAACATATGGACATGGTCCCAACACAAGACCTACAAATGCATACTCATATGACAACGTCAATATGATCACAACAATAACGACAATGTATACTTATGGCACACCCATAATATACATATGCACAACAACAATACATATGGTAATCCAACGATCCAGTAGACACAACTATAGATTCCCATGATGATCCCGTCGACCAACACATGGTGGCATTACATCGGCCGATCCAAATGACACAGCTATAGATTCCCATGATGATCCCGTCGGAACAACACATGGTGGACATATGACAACAATGCACAACTGCACAAAACAACAGTACACAATACACGACAACAACAATGCACAAATGCATGACAACAACGATGCACGAATGTATCACGACATGATTGACACAAATGATAAAATTGATTAGAGTACTTGCCCCGAGTCCTTCGAGAGCGATCTCAATGTCTAAACCATCACGAACCATTATCCTCAATACTCGACGGTCCAAAGTATCACGGATTGCAGATAATTCATATCTTCATCTTTATCATAATATATCCTCGATATATAAGTATACCCAATAACAAAAGTAAATCATATACATGATGATTTAGATTCCCAAAACTCGAATACGATTTATAATCCCAAATCTCCTGTGATTACGATTATAACATTGCTATACGAATTATAAACTAATGAAACTGAAACCATTTATTAAATATTATAACTGAGCAAGTAATAACTTACCTCGATAATTGATGCTGAAAGTCCCGACGAATACGGCTCACCGATCGATCCATTGGAATCCAAACCTCAATTGTGCCCCTTAATTAATTGATCGGATCAAACGACCAACGATAATTATCCCGAATCCACAACTCGATTATTGCTCCGAACACAAATTCCACTCCGAACTCCGGCTCATTCTATAGGTCCAAATACACTCAACCGCTCGAAGACCAAATTATCAAACCTTCGTCTATGCCTAATGTTCTCCCCGTCCATAATCTCAACACGAACACGTACACGCAACCATGACTATATATATACATACACACATACTGAAACTCACACACACACACATGCCTGTTTTATATATATATATATACACACCACACTCAACACACACAAACCTGCAACACATATAATATATATATATATATATTAACACACATACACCCAACTGGACACACACACAAGGCACAACTCACACACACACATCTTACACACACACACACATATATATATATATATATATATATCTCTGCACACACCTATATATATATATATACACCCAGCACACCATACAGACACACCGAGCACCCGCCGGAATCCACCGTCTCCTGGCCGGAATCTAGATCGCCGACAATCAAACTCGCGGACCTCATACATCAAGCCCGACTGGCCGAAACTTGAGACCAGACTCAGAATTCACCTTGCCGGGAAAACATGTCCGATGAGTCCACCGCCGCACTCCATCCGCCCGAAAACCGGATCATTCTCTCTCGTCACAGCCACCATCGTTAACCTTCCAACAACCGGCCGGATCCGGAACCATACGCTGCGGTTCTCTTCTCCGATGAGCCACCGATAGAACTCCATAGCCGTCGGTTCCTCGAGCTCCACCACGGAAGACCCGAACACTGATCGATTTTTACAACATCATCCTCGTCCGAAAGTTCCGACCAGCCGCCGCCGCTCCGCACACGAGCCACCATGCCGCCGTCGAGCTTGATTATCGCGAGACGTCATCCCGATTAGTGCATAATTGATCTAAAATTCATATACAAAATATTCATTTTTCCGGCATAATTGTACCGATTTGTGATTAAAAATATATATTTTACGATATGTCCAAACATGAGCAAAAATGGTTATTTTACAGACATCGACATGAAGCATCAAAAGGACGGAAAACAAGATCAAATCCAACGAGGGAATTTTTCCAGACAAACGACCATACAAAACGGCGCAAAATGGACCGTGTTCGTCGGCCGTTTCACATACGGCGCAAAGAGGCCGTGTCTTGGGCCGTTTCACACACGGCCGCATTTAGCGCCGTGTCCTCGCGCGTATTCGGAAGAGACCGAGTCACCACAAAACGGCGCACAACACGGGCAACCGGGCCGCTTTTCATCGCCGTGTTTCATGAGATGTCATGCAAAATTAGTCCACTTTTGACCAACTTGTGAAATCAACCACAAGATATTTTTTTGGTCAAAAATCTGAAAATTCAAAGACATGGGTGAAGTGTGAACAAAGAATTAAAAATGATATTACAATAGATATTTTGAATTAAATAATCAATTGTATTCTTGAAAATCACCTATAAAAGGACATGTTCATCCATTGCAAAAATACCAACCCACATTCTTACCAAGAAATCCTCAACTTCTTGCTAAGAAATACTCCTTTCCTTTAGCAATATATTTTCCTTAGAACTTTCAATTTTAGTTTGTATTTTATTTTTGGTTTGAAGTTTTTCTTTCATTTAGTTTGTAATTGAAAAGTGCTTGATCAATAAGCACTTAGTATTTTACTTAGTATTTTACTTTCAAATTTTGTAAGCTTGTAACCTTTAAACAAGTTTGAAGTTATATTTTGAAGTTTGTTTCTTGCACTTTGATTCATCATATTCAAGTAAGCTTTATCTATTGTCATTAAGTTCTAGTAATTAAAAGTTTCTATATATATATTATATATATCAATTATTTCTATTATAATTTTAGTATGTATAAACCGATGAGTAGCTAATCTTTCTTCCTAGGGGAAGGGGATTTCTATTAGGTTATATATTGAGTATTTGATTGATTTAAACTATTTTTAGGACTAATTGGTTTAAATAGAGATTGATCATATCCTATTTTTACTAATGAAACCTTCTTGATTGATTGTTGAGTGAATTGGAAACATATCTTTTCAATCTATCAAATGTTAATCTTGTTATCAACATCTTAAGATTGCGAAAGTGGTTAAGACACCTTTGATTACGAAAGTACGGAGGTGAAAAGTTGATTACTCGATGAACGATCGTTTATCCTAAAAAATAGTCAAGTTAGAGAAATGAAAGGACTAATTGGTTTAAATAGTGATTGATCATATCCTATTTTTACTAATGAAACCTTCTTGATTGATTGTTAAGTGTATTGGAAACACATCTTTTCAATCTATCAAGTGTTAATCTTGTTATCAACATCTTAAAAAAGTGACAGCGATTAAGACATCTTTGATTACGAAAGTACGGAGGTGAAAAGTTGATTACTCGATAAATATTCATTTTTTCTTTTATATCCATATAAATCAATTCCTATACTTAATTAAATACCTAATTTAATGAACCCGTAATCCCCTAGATTTTATAAATTCCCAACTCATTTTAATTCTATTTATTTTCACTAGTTAAAAATAGTCTAATATAAATAGTCTAATATAAATAGTCTAGTATAAATAGTCTTAATATAAATAGTCTAGTATAAATAGTCTTAATAAAAATAGTCTAGTATAAAAATAGTCTTATAAAACTAGTCTTATTAAAAAATAGTTTAAATTAAAAATAGTGCATTTAGTTAATTTTTAAAAAACCCAAAAATATCTTTTTTAATATTTTAGTATTTATTTCTCGCAATTTGTAACAAAAAATTATACGAAGCCCTGTTGGACAATCCTCGAGAGAAAAGACCTTGGTAGAACTCACCAAAAACTACTTCTACCTCGTATATATTTGCGAGCGACTCAAGAACTCCTATTTTTAGGATAAGTTTTTTGGCCGATCAAATTTTGGCGCCGTTGCCGGGGAGAAGCCGGGTCGTCCGCGTGACAGGCGGAAATACTCACCATACTCACCACTAATCTTTCTTCCTAGGGGAAGGGGGATTTCTATTAGGTTATATATTGAGTATTTGATTGATTTAAACTATTTTTAGGACTAATTGGTTTAAATAGAGATTGATCATATCCTATTTTTACTAATGAAACCTTCTTGATTGATTGTTGAGTGAATTGGAAACATATCTTTTCAATCTATCAAATGTTAATCTTGTTATCAACATCTTAAGATTGCGAAAGTGGTTAAGACACCTTTGATTACGAAAGTACGGAGGTGAAAAGTTGATTACTCGATGAATCTTTTTTTTTTTTTTTTTTTTTCTGTTTCTCTCTTTTTTTAAATTTCTTTTCAAAAATGGAGTCATCATCTTCCACAAAAAAAATTTTGGCGCCGTTGCCGGGGATTGTTTTAGGCCAAATATAATTTTTCTGTCCGGTCAAGTGGCGGATAACGGTACTCCGTGACTATCAAAGTCGGATTTTTCAGTTTCCCACAACAACTGATATTTGTAGATATTTTATCGTTTTTCATTTTATTTTTTTTGGTCATGGAAGAAACATTGTATAAAATTGAAAAAAGATTTCCCTTTCTAAGCAAAAATGCAATTTTAAATATTTACAAGACAAGGCTTGAAAGGATGAGGTTGCTTACGAATAAAAGCATACCTTTTGACATAAGATTCATTATCGAAGCCAAAGTAAGAATAGAAGGTGAATTCACAGAAACACCAACTAGATTCTTACCAGGGCTTGGAAAAAGTTCATATGCCAAGAAACGACGAGCAAAGATTCTAGCCGTTTGCTATAAATGTGCTAGATGGAACTGTAATGCAAAATGTCGATCTTTAGGAATTCCATCTACAAACAGAGAAGATAAAATTCAGTTCATTAATGATGGTCTGAATAAGGAGAATTTAGATAATATCGAAATTTCTCTTGACACGCATCCTAGTGGACTTGTGTATTACGGAATTCAATGTTTGTGGAATAAATTCAAACCAGAATATGAACAACGTCTTAGGAATCTGACGTTAAAAGACCCTGTTTGCCAATTTGTAAGAAAATTGGATGGGAAGCTTCTCCCCGACTCATAGAAGGCGTTTAGGCCGTTTCTGAACGTAAAATCAGAGGAAGATGTGAGCCACAATCACAACTACTGTACATACGCGTAAGTATCTTTTATTTTTGTCGTATGGTGAGATTTTCTAAATAAAAAATGTGATACGCGATAAATGCATTCATTATTCTATTGAGTAGTTGAAGCGCAATCAACGCAATCACAAACTTGTTAAGCAATTTTTCCTCATTTTTTCTTCTATAAATAACCTTTGTGCTTGTTTCTTTTATTCATCCCTCAAACTCGTACTTTTCTTTTTTTCTCTCTAAATAAAATTCTTTTCTAAAATGGAGTCATCATCTTCCACAAAAAAATTTTACACAGTCTGCATTTTTGGTGGATCTAGTTCTGGAAAAGAGGCATGCTTCATCGAAGCCTACGACTGGGTCGTACCTTAGAGAAAATGCATTCATGTAGTTTACGGAGGAGGAAGTCTAGGATTAATGGGACGAGCCGTTTCGCCTATATGGAAGGAGTAAGAGTATTGGGAGTAATCCCAAAACCTCCGGGTGAAAGTAAAATCACCGGTCAACTATTGGAGATGAGTTTAGATCTCGTGAATATGCAAGATCGCATAACTCACATGATAAATAATCGCGCCTTTATCGCCCTTCCTGGTGGTTTTGGCACCCTTGAGGAACTTTTTCATGTGGTTACCAGAGCTCACCTAAATGTTCATCAAAACCAATAGAGTGCTTAATGTCAATGGTTTCTTTGATGGTTTCTGTCTTTCATCGACTACTCGCCAAAAGGGCTTTATTTCCGAGCGTGCAAAACGAATCATAGTCGTTGCAACAACACCAAGAACTAATCAAAAACTCAATGAATTTGTTCCTCAACCAGATCCAAATTTCTAGCTAAAATTGTCTGGGTAGAAGATTTTACAGTGAGAAAACGAAAAGTGGATTCATTCCTCTCCCTTTGATAACCCATGACGGACCTCTTGTATTTTTACTTTCTGTCGTGTGTAATAATCGTGCTAAATGATGGCAGCTTAAGGAGTTTCTTCTTGATCTCTTGACGCGCATCTATTCGCGATTTATGTATTGCTGTAATTTTTATTTCGTGTTTTGCTTTTTTTTTTTAAAAAACTTTGATGGCAGCATAAGGCGACTCTTCGGACTTTCTTGATGCGCATCTAAAATATTATGTTATACTTACGAGTATATTTTATTTTCTTTTGTGTGTGCCTCGTATATTTATTCTCTTGCAGATTCTAAAAGGCGTTAGGCTCAGACATCAACTTTCTTAACAGGGAGTATTCTGCTTTTCTGCATTGATTTTTATTTTTTATTTTATTTTTAAACCGAGGACGGTTTCTTTTTCAAGTTTGGGGGTAGTATGTTTTAGTGTGTTAGTATTTTGGTGTGTTTTTATTTGCCTTAATTTTTTTTTTTAGTATATATATATATATATATATATATATATAGTATTTTGATTTGTGAGATTTCTAGATCTGGCCATAAACACCAATAAATTAACTATATACAAGCTTCTAAAATTGTTTTAACCGGTAAAAAAATTGTATATTCCAAAAAAATTTTGTGCCTTAATCTCTCTTTCCAAACCTTGTAGTTATCATATAAAATCGAGTCATTCGTTACCTTGAGAAAAGAAGAATCAGTCGGTTGATGAAAAATAGAACTGAAATTTACTTAATTTGTGGAGTTTTTGAATTTTCATGCTTAACTAATAAATGATTTTCTGCAAAAATTCTATTCCCTAAAAAATGAGTCATTGGTGAAAAGAGCTACACGTTAGCAAATAACGGTGTGAAAGCTATCACCTAAAATAAATAAATGACGAAAAGGAGAAGTGTTGAGCAAAGAATAAATGCCTAATTTTGGAAGTCTTAAATTTTGCGAAAAATAAAGGACTAACCATTGTTGGTGCGTAGTCGCCGTCTCGTAAAAATTGGTGAAAAGAGCTACACGATAGCAAAAAACTGAGTGAAAGCTATCACATTTTTACGAAAGAAAAATAATGAGATAGAAATTGTGTTAGTGAAAAGAGCTACACGTTAGCAAATAACGGTGTGAAAGCTATCACTAAAAGGGATGTAGTTTATGAGCAGATTTGAATTAATTAGCAGCTGAATTTCAATACACTAAATTTTGTGAAAATCACAATATTTGATGACGCCGATGAAATTCTTCTTCATATTGAGTCGAAAAATAAACGAGTGATCGAGAGCAACCATTAAAGGGAGTCGTGTGAAGTCACGAGTGGGAAAGAAATAATCAACCTTTAGGGGGGGAAACCTTGCATTTTGGAATTACAAAAATAAAAACCGTGTTTTAACTTCAAAATCGTTAGTAGATTTATTTTGAATCTTGATTCATTTCTATCTACTGTATAAAGTTGGTTATTGTGTATTAATGGCATTTTGATCTCTTTTTATCTTTATATATAATTATTTTTCTTAAATTTGTGTGTATTATTTTTTATTTTTTATTTTATGTCTTATTTTAGTTTTTAATTTTTATTTTGTGTGTGATTAATAAAGAGTCTTGCTCGGGACTAGCAAGAATTTAAGTGTGGGGTATTTGATTAGTGCATAATTGATCTAAAATTCATATACAAAATATTCATTTTTCCGGCATAATTGTACCGATTTGTGATTAAAAATATATATTTTACGAGATATGTCCAAACATGAGCTAAAAATGGTTATTTCTGACATCGACATGAAGCATCAAAAAGGATGGAAAACAAGATCAAATCCAACGAGGAATTTTTCCAGACAAACGACCATACAAAACGGCGCAAAATGGACCGTGTTCGTCGGCCGTTTCACATACGGCGCAAAAGAGGCCGTGTCTTGGGCCGTTTCACACACGGCCGGCATTTAGCGCCGTGTCTCGCTCGTATTCGGAAGAGACCGAGTCACCACAAACGGCGCACAACACGGGCAACCGGGCCGCTTTTCATCGCCGTGTTTCAAAGAGATGCCATGCAAAATTAGTCCACTTTTGACCAACTTGTGAAATCAACCACAAGATATTTTTTTTGGTCAAAAATCTGAAAATTCAAAGACATGGGTGAAGTGTGAACAAAGAATTAAAAAAATGATATTACAATAGATATTTTGAATTAAATAATCAATTGTATTCTTGAAAATCACCTATAAAAGGACATGTTCATCCATTGCAAAAATACCAACCCACATTCTTACCAAGAAATCCTCAACTTCTTGCTAAGAAATACTCCTTTCCTTTAGCAATATATTTTCCTTAGAACTTTCAATTTTAGTTTGTATTTTATTTTTGGTTTGAAGTTTTTCTTTCATTTAGTTTGTAATTGAAAAGTGCTTGATCAATAAGCACTTAGTATTTTACTTAGTATTTTACTTTCAAATTTTGTAAGCTTGTAACCTTTAAACAAGTTTGAAGTTATATTTTGAAGTTTGTTTCTTGCACTTTGATTCATCATATTCAAGTAAGCTTTATCTATTGTCATTAAGTTCTAGTAATTAAAAGTTTCTATATATATATTATATATATCAATTATTTCTATTATAATTTTAGTATGTATAAACCGATGAGTAGCTAATCTTTCTTCCTAGGGGAAGGGGATTTCTATTAGGTTATATATTGAGTATTTGATTGATTTAAACTATTTTTAGGACTAATTGGTTTAAATAGAGATTGATCATATCCTATTTTTACTAATGAAACCTTCTTGATTGATTGTTGAGTGAATTGGAAACATATCTTTTCAATCTATCAAATGTTAATCTTGTTATCAACATCTTAAGATTGCGAAAGTGGTTAAGACACCTTTGATTACGAAAGTACGGAGGTGAAAAGTTGATTACTCGATGAACGATCGGTTATCCTAAAAAATAGTCAAGTTAGAGAAATGAAAGGACTAATTGGTTTAAATAGTGATTGATCATATCCTATTTTTACTAATGAAACCTTCTTGATTGATTGTTAAGTGTATTGGAAACACATCTTTTCAATCTATCAAGTGTTAATCTTGTTATCAACATCTTAAAAAAGTGACAGCGATTAAGACATCTTTGATTACGAAAGTACGGAGGTGAAAAGTTGATTACTCGATAAATATTCATTATTTCTTTTATATCAATATAAATCAATTCCTATACTTAATTAAATACCTAATTTAATGAACCCGTAATCCCCTAGATTTTATAAATTCCCAACTCATTTTAATTCTATTTATTTTCACTAGTTAAAAATAGTCTAATATAAATAGTCTAATATAAATAGTCTAGTATAAATAGTCTTAATATAAATAGTCTAGTATAAATAGTCTTAATAAAAATAGTCTAGTATAAAAATAGTCTTATAAAACTAGTCTTATTAAAAATAGTTTAAATTAAAAATAGTGCATTTAGTTAATTTTTAAAAAACCCAAAAATATCTTTTTAATATTTTAGTATTTATTTCTCGCAATTTGTAACAAAAATTATACGAAGCTCATTGGACAATCCTCGAGAGAAAAGACCTTGGTAGAACTCACCAAAAACTACTTCTACCTCGTATATATTTGCGAGCGACTCAAGAACTCCTATTTTTAGGATAAGTTTTTTGGCCGATCAAATTTTGGCGCCGTTGCCGGGGAGAAGCCGGGTCGTCCGCGTGACAGGCGGAAATACTCACCATACTCACCACTAATCTTTCTTCCTAGGGGAAGGGGGATTTCTATTAGGTTATATATTGAGTATTTGATTGATTTAAACTATTTTTAGGACTAATTGGTTTAAATAGAGATTGATCATATCCTATTTTTACTAATGAAACCTTCTTGATTGATTGTTGAGTGAATTGGAAACATATCTTTTCAATCTATCAAATGTTAATCTTGTTATCAACATCTTAAGATTGCGAAAGTGGTTAAGACACCTTTGATTACGAAAGTACGGAGGTGAAAAGTTGATTACTCGATGAATCTTTTTTTTTTTTTTTTTTTTTCTGTTTCTCTCTTTTTTTAAATTTCTTTTCAAAATGGAGTCATCATCTTCCACAAAAATTTTGGCGCCGTTGTCGGGATTGTTTTAGGCCAAATATAATTTTTCTGTCCGGTCAAGTGGCGGATAACGGTACTCCGTGACTATCAAAGTCGGATTTTTCAGTTTCCCACAACAACTGATATTTGTAGATATTTTATCGTTTTTCATTTTATTTTTTTTGGTCATGGAAGAAACATTGTATAAAATTGAAAAAGATTTCCTTTCTAAGCAAAAATGCAATTTTAAATATTTACAAGACAAGGCTTGAAAGGATGAGGTTGCTTACGAATAAAAGCATACCTTTGACATAAGATTCATTATCGAAGCCAAAGTAAGAATAGAAGGTGAATTCACGAAACACCAACTAGATTCTTACCAGGCTTGGAAAAAGTTCATATGCCAAGAAACGACGAGCAAAGATTCTAGCCGTTTGCTATAAATGTGCTAGATGGAACCGTAATGCAAAATGTCGATCTTTAGGAATTCCATCTACAAACAGAGAAGATAAAATTCGGTTCATTAATGATGGTCTCAATAAGGAGAATTTAGATAATATCGAAATTTCTCTTGACACGCATCCTAGTGGACTTGTGTATTACGAATTCAATGTTTGTGGAATAAATTCAAACCGTAATATGAACAACGCCTTAGGAATCGACGTTAAAAGACCTCGCTTGCCAATTTGTAAGAAAATTGGATGGGAAGCTTCTCCCGACTCATAGAAGGCGTTTAGGCCGTTTCGAACGTAAAATCGAGAGGAAGATGTGAGCCACAATCACAACTACCGTACATACGCGTAAGTATCTTTTATTTTTGTCGTATGGTGAGATTTTCTAAATAAAAATGTGATACGCGATAAATGCATTCATTATTCTATTGAGTAGTTGAAGCGCAATCAACGCAATCACAAACTTGTTAAGCAATTTTTCCTCATTTTTCTTCTATAAATAACCTTTGTGCTTGTTTCTTTTATTCATCCCTCAAACTCGTACTTTTCTTTTTTCTCTCTAAATAAAATTCTTTTCTAAAATGGAGTCATCATCTTCCACAAAAATTTTTACACACCTGCATTTTTGGTGGATCTAGTTCTGAAAAGAGGCATGCTTCATGAAGTACCACGACTTGGGTCGTACCTTAGGAGAAAAATGCATTCATGTAGTTTACGGAGGAGGAAGTCTAGGATTAATGGGACGAGTACGTCGCCTATATGGAAGGAGTAAGAGTATTGGGAGTAATCCCAAAACCTCCGGGCCGAAAGTAAAATCACCGGTCAACTATTGAGATGAGTTTAGATCTCGTGAATATGCAAGATCGCATAACTCACATGATAAATAATTCGCGCCTTTATCGCCCTTCCGGTGGTTTTGGCACCCTTGAGGAACTTTTTCATGTGGTTACCAGAGCCTACTAAATGTTCATCAAAACCAATAGAGTGCTTAATGTCAATGGTTTCTTTGATGGTTTACGTCTTTCATCGACTACTCGCCAAAAAGGGCTTTATTTCCGAGCGTGCAAAACGAATCATAGTCGTTGCAACAACACCGTAAGAACTAATCAAAAACTCAATGAATTTGTTCCTCAACCAGATCCACTCTAGCTAAAATTGTGCAGGTAGAAGATTTTACGGTGAGAAAACGAAAAGTGGATTCATTCCTCTCCCTTTGATAACCCATGACGGACCTCTTGTATTTTTACTTTGCCGTGTGTAATAATCGTGCTAAATGATGGCGGCTTAAGGAGTTTCTTCTTGATCTCTTGACGCGCATCTATTCGCGATTTATGTATTGTTGTAATTTTTATTTCGTGTTTTGCTTTTTTTTTTAAAAACTTTGATGGCAGCATAAGGCGACTCTTCGGACTTTCTTGATGCGCATCTAAAATATTATGTTATACTTACGAGTATATTTTATTTTCTTTTGTGTGTGCCTCGTATATTTATTCTCTTGCATTCTAAAAGGCGTTAGGCTCTACATCAACTTTCTTAACAGGAGTATTCTCGCTTTTTCGCATTGATTTTTATTTTTATTTTATTTTTAAACCGAGGACGGTTTCTTTTTCAAGTTTGGGGTAGTATGTTTTAGTGTGTTAGTATTTTGGTGTGTTTTTATTTGCCTTAATTTTTTTTTTTAGTATATATATATATATATATAGTATTTTGATTTGTGAGATTTCTAGATCCGGCCATAAACACCAATAAATTAACTATATACAAGCTTCTAAAATTGTTTTAACCGAAAAAAATTGTATATTCCAAAAATTTTTGTGCCTTAATCTCTCTTTCCAAACCTTGTAGTTATCATATAAAATCGAGTCATTCGTTACCTTGAGAAAAGAAGAATCGGTCGGTTGATGAAAAATAGAACGAAATTTACTTAATTTGTGGAGTTTTTGAATTTTCATGCTTAACTAATAAATGATTTTCTCGCAAAAATTCTATTCCCTAAAAAAGGAGTCATTGGTGAAAAGAGCTACACGTTAGCAAATAACGGTGTGAAAGCTATCACCTAAAATAAATAAATGACGAAAAGGAGAAGTGTTGAGCAAAGAATAAATGCCTAATTTTGGAAGTCTTAAATTTTGCGAAAAATAAAGGACTAACCATTGTTGGTGCGTAGTCGCCGTCTCGTAAAAATTGGTGAAAAGAGCTACACGTTAGCAAATAACGGTGTGAAAGCTATCACCTTTTACGAAAGAAAAATAATGAGATAGAAATTGTGTTAGTGAAAAGAGCTACACGTTAGCAAAAAACGGTGTGAAAGCTATCAAAAAAAGGGATGTAGTTTAAGAGCAGATTTGAATTAATTAGCAGAAGAATTTCAATAAACAAAATTTTGTGAAAATCACAATATTTGATGACGCCGATGAAATTCTTCTTCATATTGAGTCGAAAAATAAACGAGTGATCGAGAGCAACCATTAAAGGGAGTCGTGTGAAGTCACGAGTGGGAAAGAAATAATCAACCTTTAGGGGGGGAAACCTTGCATTTTGGAATTACAAAAATAAAAACCGTGTTTTAACTTCAAAATCGTTAGTAGATTTATTTTGAATCTTGATTCATTTCTATCTACTGTATAAAGTTGGTTATTGTGTATTAATGGCATTTTGATCTCTTTTTATCTTTATATATAATTATTTTTCTTAAATTTGTGTGTATTATTTTTTATTTTTTATTTTATGTCTTATTTTAGTTTTTAATTTTTATTTTGTGTGTGATTAATAAAGAGTCTTGCTCGGGACTAGCAAGAATTTAAGTGTGGGGTATTTGATTAGTGCATAATTGATCTAAAATTCATATACAAAATATTCATTTTTCCGGGCATAATTGTACTGATTTGTGATTAAAAATATATATTTTACGATATGTCCAAACATGAGCTAAAAATGGTTATTTTACAGACATCGACATGAAGCATCAAAAAGGACGGAAAACAAGATCAAATCCAACGAGGAATTTTTCCAGACAAACGACCATACAAAACGGCGCAAAATGGACCGTGTTCAGCCGGCCGTTTCACATACGGCGCAAAAGAGGCCGTGTCTTGGGCCGTTTCACACACGGCCGGCATTTAGCGCCGTGTCCTCGCCGTATTCGGAAGAGACCGAGTCACCACAAACGGCGCACAACACGGGGCAACCGGGCCGTTTTTCATCGCCGTGTTTCACAGATGCCATGCAAAATTAGTCCACTTTTGACCAACTTGTGAAATCAACCACAAGATATTTTTTTGGTCAAAAATCTGAAAATTCAAAGACATGGGTGAAGTGTGAACAAAGAATTAAAAATGATATTACAATAGATATTTTGAATTAAATAATCAATTGTATTCTTGAAAATCACCTATAAAAGGACATGTTCATCCATTGCAAAAATACCAACCCACATTCTTACCAAGAAATCCTCAACTTCTTGCTAAGAAATACTCCTTTCCTTTAGCAATATATTTTCCTTAGAACTTTCAATTTTAGTTTGTATTTTATTTTTGGTTTGAAGTTTTTCTTTCATTTAGTTTGTAATTGAAAAGTGCTTGATCAATAAGCACTTAGTATTTTACTTAGTATTTTACTTTCAAATTTTGTAAGCTTGTAACCTTTAAACAAGTTTGAAGTTATATTTTGAAGTTTGTTTCTTGCACTTTGATTCATCATATTCAAGTAAGCTTTATCTATTGTCATTAAGTTCTAGTAATTAAAAGTTTCTATATATATATTATATATATCAATTATTTCTATTATAATTTTAGTATGTATAAACCGATGAGTAGCTAATCTTTCTTCCTAGGGGAAGGGGGATTTCTATTAGGTTATATATTGAGTATTTGATTGATTTAAACTATTTTTAGGACTAATTGGTTTAAATAGAGATTGATCATATCCTATTTTTACTAATGAAACCTTCTTGATTGATTGTTGAGTGAATTGGAAACATATCTTTTCAATCTATCAAATGTTAATCTTGTTATCAACATCTTAAGATTGCGAAAGTGGTTAAGACACCTTTGATTACGAAAGTACGGAGGTGAAAAGTTGATTACTCGATGAACGATCGTTTATCCTAAAAAATAGTCAAGTTAGAGAAATGAAAGGACTAATTGGTTTAAATAGTGATTGATCATATCCTATTTTTACTAATGAAACCTTCTTGATTGATTGTTAAGTGTATTGGAAACACATCTTTTCAATCTATCAAGTGTTAATCTTGTTATCAACATCTTAAAAAAGTGACAACGATTAAGACATCTTTGATTACGAAAGTACGGAGGTGAAAAGTTGATTACTCGATAAATATTCATTTTTCTTTTATATCCATATAAATCAATTCCTATACTTAATTAAATACCTAATTTAATGAACCCGTAATCCCCTAGATTTTATAAATTCCCAACTCATTTTAATTCTATTTATTTTCACTAGTTAAAAATAGTCTAATATAAATAGTCTAATATAAATAGTCTAGTATAAATAGTCTTAATATAAATAGTCTAGTATAAATAGTCTTAATAAAAATAGTCTAGTATAAAAATAGTCTTATAAAACTAGTCTTATTAAAAAATAGTTTAAATTAAAAATAGTGCATTTAGTTAATTTTTAAAAAACCCAAAAATATCTTTTTTAATATTTTAGTATTTATTTCTCGCAATTTGTAACAAAAAATTATACGAAGCCCTGTTGGACAATCCTCGAGAGAAAAGACCTTGGTAGAACTCACCAAAAACTACTTCTACCTCGTATATATTTGCGAGCGACTCAAGAACTCCTATTTTTATGATAAGTTTTTTGGCCGATCACATCCCATCGCGTTAACTTCCTCGACTCACCTCTATCGAACCCCGATCCTCCGACCAAGTTCAAACCGTGATCTCGACGGACCATGTCCGTCATCTCCACCATCTCTCAAATCGCCGGTCCGATCGCCAAGAAGGAGGAAAGGGCAGGGGTGGTCTATGGATGTCCATCCCGTGAGGGTGTAGTATGTGGGGAGAGAGAAAAGTGAAAGGTGAGGGAGAGAGAATTAATCATGAATGAGAGAAGAGAGAGAGACGTGAGTTGAAATAAAAATCAATTACGTGTTTTAATAATCAACTTAATTATTATTTAAAATTGGTATTGGGACATAATGTCAAATTATGTCATATTCAATTAAAAACGGATAAATTACGGATCTGTTATTCAGTCTTCTAACTCCACTAATCGATTAATTTATACTGCGTCCGATAAAACTAATAACTCACCAATATTCTAGTCTAATATCTCCAGAGTCCGGATAATTTCTCTAATTCTCGTTGAATAATTTATCGAAGAATACAACGTTGGCCACCGTCACATTCTTACCAATAATTATTCGACGATATTAGAAAATACTACCCGATATATTACTCTTATTTACTCAATATTACTTCCAGGACCAAAATTAAATATTCATATTACCAATATTCCAACAAGGTCACGATAAAATATTATTCTAAAATTCAGGATATTACACATACCGACCGTCGATCTTCCTCTGATATTGCAGCTAAGCATGGTAGCTTGACTACCAGAAGTGCTAATGCAAGCAAGCTTACCCCTTATGCAGAGAATCCTAACGACACGTTAGTTGGATTTGCTGATGCCGGTTATCTCTCTGACCCGCATAAAGGACGTTCCCAAACTGGTTATGTGTTCACCATTGGGAATACGGCGATATCTTGGCGATCTACCAAGCAGACCCTAGTTGCTACTTCCTCGAACCATGCAGAGATAATTGCATTGCACGAATCCGTAAGGGAGTGCATTTGGCTCCGGTCAGTCATAGACCATATACGAGGAACGTGTGGATTAGATCCCACTACAGCAACTCCTACTTGCATCTTTGAGGACAATGCGGCATGCATTGAGCAGATGAAGTTAGGTTTCATAAAGGGTGACAATACCAAGCATATTGCGCCGAAGTTCTTCTATAATCAGCAGCAGCAGAAATTGCTGAATATCGAAGTGAAACAAGTGAGTTCCGATGAGAATATCGCAGACTTGTTCACTAAGTCTCCGCCGAAATCTACATTTGAGAAACATGTGAGAAGCATCGGAATGTATCGATTATCCGAGCTCAACTAAAGATGGCTCGATGGAATGAGCTGTCATGTATACCTCAGGGGGAGTATACTTCACATGATTCTGACATTTGTAGTTGGTGCGTTGCGCTCTTTTTCCTCACCAAAGTCTTTGTTTTTCCCACGGGGTTTTATTTGACTTGGAAAGGTTTTTTACCGAGGCAACACATTGTGCACCATGTTGGTATTAGCGTTCGACACAGGAGGAGTGTTCCGGGAAATCCTTCCCGTATTGGTGTCTTACCTAATACTAGTTGTAGGGGGATAAGAGTTATGGTAGGTTCTAGACTCTTCCATAAGTAGTTGGATCCTGTTAGATGTCTTACCTTAACTAGGAATCCTATGTATGGAAAGACTCTCTTTGTAATGCCTATATAAAGGCCCCTCTATTCATTGTTATCAATACAATTGATTGATGTCTTTACTTTTCTCCTCAAACAGTTAGTAGATAATTAATGGATAGATATTGAATACAGACAAGACCTTTTATATATATATATTATATATATATATATATAAGGGTGGGTTCTGGTGAGAATGATACTTAAATTAAGAAATAAGAATGAATTTGATCCATAGATCTTGATTAAACGGATGAACTAGATTTATTCTCACAAAAACATATGCATAAAATATAATATTCTAGTGTATCGATATTTTGATGCATATAATGCAGAGTTTTTATGCATTGCAAGTTTGATGCACGAAATGCATATATTGCATGCATAAGTCAATCTGGACCGTACACCACGCATAGATCAATTATTCAGATTTATTCTCAATTCGCAATATAAAAATCATTCTCATATGTTCCTAAATATATATATATATATATATATATTAGATTTTTGTATTGTAGGTAAGTTAGAAATTAATTTATATCTACTTTTGGATTTAATTTAGCAGGAGTTAAATAGGTGTATTATTAAATTATAGTAATTAATCATCATTTAGTTGCTATGGCGGAGTGGTCAATGATTTTTCATCCTAAATGGATGTTTCATACAAGTTGAGCTTCGAATTCCACAATTATTATTTTCTGCTTAGTTGTATCTTAGGCGCATGTGACATACGAAGCACCAGAAATTAGAATAGGCTTTTGGTGAATACGGTGCAAGATACCATGCGAGTAAAGTATCTATATTTATAATTTCGTTATGTATTTGCAGCACTATATTAACTCTCTTTCTATATGGTATTTATAATTATTCAAAAAATTTTATCACACATCAATTTTGGATGAGAATGCAGGGTTAGAAGAGAAATTGAGATCTCAGAGAACCAATTTGGCTTCATGCCGGGGAGGTCCACGACTGAGGCCATTCATCTCGTCAGACGCCTTATGGAGAAGTTTATAGAGCGGCGTAAGAACCTCCATATGGTGTTCATAGATCTAGAGAAGGCTTATTATAGCATTCCGCGCGATGTTATTTGGAGAAGCCTAGTAGAGAGGAGGGTGTCGTTGCCGTTCGTTAGGGCGATCCAAGACATGTACTCCCAAGCTAGGACGTGCGTTAGGACCCCAGTTGGTGATACCCAGTATTTTCCGGTTGAGATAGGGCTACACCAGGGGTCGGCGCTAAGCCCTCTCCTCTTCGCTCTAATCCTTGACGTCATTTCGCGAGGGATTCAAGATGGCATCCCGTGGTGCATGCTTTTTGCTGACGACATTGTGTTAGTGGCGGAGTCGAGGAGGGAGGTGAACTCGAAGTTGGAGCTTTGGAGGGCTAAGTTAGAATCCTGTGGCTTGCGTGAGCTGCCTAAGACCGAGTATCTCTGGTGTAACTTTAGTGGTGAGGCCAACGAGGAAGATGTAGAGGTCATGATTGCGGATCAGATCGTACCCCGTATGGATAAGTTCAAGTATTTGGGTTCGATCATTCAGAAGGAAGGTGAGTGTGAAGATGATGTCACGCATCGCATCAAGGCGGGGTGGCTAAGGTGGAGAGCAGCGACAGGGGTCCTGTGCGACAAGAAATTCCCTCTAAAGTTGAAGGGTAAATTCTATAGAGCGGCAATCCGACCTGCAATGTTGTATGGCTCCGAATGTTGGGCGATGAATAAGTCGCTTGAGAGCAAGTTGGAAGTGGCTGAAATGAGAATGTTGTAATATCCGGAATTTCCACTACTGTTGTTTAAGATTATTTTATCCGAGTTAGGTGGTACAGCGTGGAATCTGTACAGTATGGGTAAAATAATTGAAGGACCGAGACATCTGTATTGGTATAATTGTCGTACTTGGTCGACAATTGGATGTAAGAAGTGTATGTATTCAGTATGTCGTATGTTCGTATTCTGTATGTTGAGACGTTGGACAAGAATAGCTGAAAATGGCTAAGTGTAACATTATTAGCGCACGCTAATAATCATGAGTAGCGCACGCTATCGTGCAGGTTTAGCGCACGCTACGGATATAAGATAACACACGTTAATGCAGTCAGATCGGAAGGAATCTGCGTGTGGACCAGGCCACTTTCGGCGCACGTTCTGATAAGTCAACGGGTGTTGTAATGTAGTGTTAGCGCACGCTAATGCATGTTGATTAGCGCACGCTAACTGTAGATCGGACAAAAAGGAATCTTATCCTCGTCATCACTTTCGGCGTGTGGACCAGTCTTCGGAGCATACAGACAAACGAGTCAACTGATATTAGCGCACGCTAAACGCAAGGACTTGCGTACGCTAGAGAGTCTAAATTACGTACGCTAATGCATGGGCATTACGTACGTAAGCACATGTACGAAGCCAGATAGTAGTCTCTGGAATGCGATAGCGCACGCTAACAAAGGTCAGTTAGCGCACGCTAAGGCCGTAGCGCACGCTAAACATAAGGTTTAGCGCACGCTAGTAATATACTCTATATAAAGGGACAAACGGGTGTTATGAAGCATTTCGTCCATTTCTTTCCTTTCACCCGATAGAGAGAACCTTGGGAGGACATTTGGAGTTCCTAAACACTGAGGGATGATCCTCTTTAACAAGATTAAAGATGAAAATCATGGATTAAAGCTTTATTCTTGAAATCATTGGTGATTCTTGGAAATGGATTCAACCTTGGAAATCAATCCATTACTTCAAAAAGGTAATACTCTTCATCTTTGAATTTCGTTTTGGATTGAATGTTGATGTTCTTGAGTTGATGATTATCATATAAACAAGTTGATAAGCATGATTATGAGATGGATTAGAGGATTATGATGATATTATTGTTGATATGAAGATATTGATATGATTCTTGTGGTTTGAATAGTGTTGTTTGTTTTCTTGAGATAAGTGGATTAATTCTTCTCCTCAGTTTCGCATGTTGATGTTATTGTCGATGATTACTCTCTGTAATGGAAGATTAAGGAAGTATTGTTACGTTCTTGGTGTTTCATGTATTGATATTAAGGAAGATGATATATGGATATGGAACTTGGATTATAAGTTGGATGATTATTTATATGTTAAAGGATATCAGATTTCATTGTTTTGATAGCTGTGAACATGGTTTAGAATCACTTAGTGTTTTTGAAATCGCCATATGTTGATCGGTATCTGAAAAACATGCATCTGTACAGCAGTAGCGCACGCTAAGCTTACTGTCTAGTGCGCGCTAACGGGAGCAACTTAGCGCACGCTATGTTAGGTGATTAACGTGCGCTAAGAAGGCAGAAAGTGCAGTATTTTCGTGTTGTAGTTATGAATTCGTGCTGGTTTGAGTAGGATTGATCCGACTAGTGTTTAATCGAGATACTGTCAAGCCGTTGGGTTTGTGGAATGGTTCTATCGATTGTTGATTGATTGTCGAACTTGTTGTTTATTGATTATTGTAATAGGTTGAGATTATTGATCGGTGTTTATAATCGTATGTTGCGGTCGTGTTCGAGAATGTTCGTGAATTGCTTTGGTCGGGACCGAGGGACTTGTAGATGACGGCAATGGGATTGGTAATGACTTCATCGGTATCGAGGCAAGTTATTACTTGCTCAGTGTATAATATTTAATGAATGGTTTTCGTTTCATTCATTTATAATTCGTATAGCAATGTTTATAATCGTAATCACAGGATATTTGGGATTATAAGTTGTATTCGAGTTTTGGGAATTAAATCATAAGGTATATGATTTACATTTATTGTTGGTATACTTGGTATCGAAGGTATGTTGTGGTATAGACGAAGATGTGAATTATCTACCGTTCGTGACATTTTGGATCGTCGAATATTCAGAATAATGGTTCGTGATGGTTTGGACATCGAGATTGCTCTCGAAGGACTCAGAGCAAGTACTCTAATCATTTTTGTCATTTGTGTCGATCATGTTGTGATACATTCGTGATCATTGTTGTCATGCATTTGTTCATTGTTGTTGTCGTGCATTGTGTACTGTGTTTTGTGTAGTTGTGCATTGTTGTCAAATGTCCACCATGCTTTGATTCGACGGGAATCATCATGGGAATCTATAGTTGTGTGCGCTGGATCGTTGGACAGGTAATGCCACCATGCTTTGGTTCGACGGGATCATCATGGGAATCTATAGCTGTGTGCGCTGGATCGTTGGATTACCATATGTATTGTTGTTGTGCATATGTATATTATGGAATTGCCATAAGTATACAGTGTTGTTATTTATGTGAGCATTTTGACGTTGTCATATGAGTATGCATTTGTAGGTCTTGTGTTAGGACCATGTCCGTATGTTGTGTTGATCTGATCTCGGATTAGACTGACGTGATGGTAATGGTATTTCGTATCTTGAGGTATGTTCCGTATTTCCTTGGTACTTGTCTCTGATGGACAATCAATTATCGTATTGGAATTGTCGACGTTATCCGATGGATTGAATTGGCCAGAGTTGGTATAATTTCCGTATCGCGAGTTATGATAATGTTTTGAGAACCTTGGGTATTGTTGAGATACCGTACAAATATTTCGGTTTTATCTTATTGTGATGTTAAGGATACGAATCGTGGATTTTCGTAGTTACTGCAAGAAGATTACATTGGTTGTATTCTTACTTAGTATTTCCATTGATATGTAATTATTGACGGATGTGATGGTTATCATTGTTGATATTATGGTCGACCCGGCCGTGGGCTTTCTTTTTAGGTTCTTGGATTATCAAGCTTGTAGCGGTCGTGGAGAGATGAGCTTCCCGGAGGATACTGGCTAGGACATGTATTTGTGTATTGAGCTTCTGATCATTTGTTGTATTCCGCTGCTAGAGTATTTTAATTGTTTGTCTTTATCCGCTGCGTGAGTGTTTATTTAAAGGGCCTTTTGGTATCTGGTAACTTAGGTTCCTTTGGCAATCATTTTCTAAACTATTCTGTCGGTACGTGTAAGCGATAGCTTAACGTATGTTTTTAAACTGTTGAGTCTTGACATTTCGAGCCTTGTGGTTTCAAATGAGTTTTTACGACAGTTTGATAAATGAGTTTTATAAACCTTCGAATGTTTTTAATAGATAATACCGTCGTTAGCCTCTTGGGCGTTTTGTAAATGTTTGCGAAAATTTCCTTCAGCCTTGTGGGTTCCATCTTGGGGCCCACGACACTGTAATATTCCCGGTCGGCTCTGGGGGTGTTACAGAATATGGTATCGGAGCTTCGGTTGTGAAAACCTAGGCAGTCGGGTCGATTTGGGTCGTGCTTTTGTCGTGTCATTTGAATTGTCGGTTGACAAGTGTTTGAGCTCTGGGTTTTTGTTGTTCACTCGGGCTTGTGCGTTATGTGATTTACCAGTGTGGTACTGGGATTGTTGTAACTTTTCCAAATGTGTGTTTTGAAAATATCTGTGTCGAGTATTTTCTTGAGTCGAGACATGTGCCAGTATCACGGGGAATCGTCGGCTTCACGATCTGTAAGTATTTGAATTTTCGTATTGCATTCAGATTTATCGCCATTCTAAGTTGATATGCTTTGAGATTCAGCAGAATATTATGCATTACAGTATAAGGTGACAGATTTGGGACAGGATTGATGATCTTGAGAAGTTATGGTTTAGGAAATCAATATGTCGGTTAGATTTCGGAACAGAGTTATTCATTTGGGAGAAATGCTGTGGATTGTTGAGAAGAACATGTAGTCATGTTAGTTCATTTTGAGATATACGAACTGTTTTTGAGCATTTGAAAATGATACTTTTCAAAATGAATGTTTTACGGATGTTTTACGGAAAATAATTTTTGGGCCGATACCCAATCGATTTTGAAATGGTTCTATAACTCAGGACTTGGGGTCCGAAAAAGAGTTTCCTACTTTTTAAACTTCCTGTAATGCGGAACGAGATACGGGCTGAGACCCTAATGTTTCAAAAGAAAACTTTGTTGTTTTCTAAAACCCCCGAGAATTGTAAAACACTTTATCAATCTTTATCTATTTCGTTTCTGCCTTTCGTGGTTTTAGTTTACTTGTTCAAATGAAACCTCTCGGGAAGTCTTTCGATGTGTTGATTTTTTTCAATGCATTGCCATAGCATAATTGAGGTGATCCAGGATGGATTAATGATGGACGTTGCGAGTCATATGTGGAAAAGGAGTTTAGTCGGAATTTATATATTGCGATTTTGGAACTCTATCGTGTGGTTTTCCGATGGAATATTAGTGAATATTGGTGATAAGCCGAATTGGTATACAGAAGTATGGATGTGGTCAATCATTTGCATAATTTCATTTTATTTAATCATGCGTATTCGAAAAGAATTATTATCGAATACTTGGCATTAGCGAGCCAATTTAACTTTTCGAAAATTTATTTCGTGGTCTTACGAAAATGTATGTTTCGAGTTTTGAAATATTTGAAAGAACTTTCGAAAATTGTCTTCTTGACAAGACTATATGATTTCAAACTGGTTTTGAAAATATGATTGATATACATGTGCATTTAGTGCATATCATGGTAAAGTTCTGAGCGAGAGTCACGAACTTGATAGTACATCAGTTTGGTACGATGAAAGAGGTTCGAACGTTAGTATGGTAGTTTGGTTATCCAGGGATGATCGCTAGATTTATCGGATAAGAGAAATATGCTGCGTGTTGTAGATTCATGCACAGGATGTAATTTTGGAACTTTGGATTTTGTGAAACCGGGACATATGTGCTATGTAATTTCCATTGGTACGGTAGTAGCGCGATTTTACCATAGTGATCTTTGAATGATTTCTTTGTAAGTGTAAATTTGGGGATGGTGACCCCATGCTGGTTGTTTTGGATATTGAGTGGTCGTTCCCAGTCCATGTATGATTGGATATGTTCGACGGATTGTGATTGGTTGTTCATATGTTGAGGGGTATGTTCACCAACAAGATATGTTTATTGAGATCCACCGTATGTGATTGGTGTGTTGTTTTGAGAATTTTGCTCTTTCGTGTATCGGTTTTCTGTGGTTCTGTGTTGATCGTGTTGGAGCTTACCGTGTGAAGGTTTTCTCGATTATCGTTGATCATTCATTGGTTATATTGGAGTTTATCATGTTGATGATATTCTCGGCTGCATTTTGACCTTTGGATTGGTCGTATTGATTGATCATTGTTAATGATCGTATGAGCGTTCGAATTTTGTGTTGATGTTTCGGGATTTGTGTCGTCGTTTTTGGCAGTTGTTTCTCAGTGTATCATGTATTATTGATTTGTATCAGGATTTGGACTTGATTGTGTAATCAGGCAGACATGATTTGAAACGGATAGATTATTTCTTCCGAAGATGGTATATTTTGTTGAGACTCATGGAATTGTGATCGTAAGCGTGTTGAAGCTTTACAGTGAAGTCACTTGCTAGTATCTCAGGAGATCGTCGACTTGGCGCATATGTAAGTACGCTATTTTGGTTATTCGGTAATAATGATGATTGATCGTTGTCGTGATGGTTTTGGGATATTTTGATTGAACGGTTTGTTTGTTTTTATGACGGATTGCAAGTTTCGAGGGCGAAACTTATTTTAAGTGGTGTAGTATGTAATATCCGGAATTTCCACTACTGTTGTTTAAGATTATTTTATCCGAGTTAGGTGGTACAGTGGAATGCATGGTATGGGTAAAATAATTGAAGGACCGAGACATCTGTATTGGTATAATTGTCGTACTTGGTCGACAATTGGATGTAAGAAGCGTATGTATTCAGTATGCCGTATGTTCGTATTCTGTATGTTGAGATGTTGGACAAGAATAGCTGAAAATGGCTAAGTGTAACATTATTACCGCACGCTAATAATCATGAGTAGCGCACGCTATCGTGCAGGTTTAGCGCACGCTACGGATATAAGATAACGCACGCTAATGCAGTCAGATCGGAAGGAATCTGCGTGTGGACCAGGCCACTTTCGGCGCACGTTCTGATAAGTCAACGGGTGTTGTAATGTAGTGTTAGCGCACGCTAATACATGTTGATTAGCGCACGCTAACTGTATATCGGACAAAAAGGAATCTTATCCTCGTCAGCACTTTCGGCGTGTGGACCAGTCTTCGAAGCATACAGACAAACGAGTCAACTGATATTAGCGCACGCTAAATGCAAGGACTTGCGTACGCTAGAGAGTGTAAATTACGTACGCTAATGCATGGGCATTACATACGTAAGCACATGTACGAAGCCAGATAGTAGTCTCTGGACTGCGATAGCGCACGCTAACAAAGGTCAGTTAGCGCACGCTAAGGCCGTAGCGCACGCTAAACATAAGGTTTAGCGCACGCTAGTAATATACTCTATATAAAGGGACAAACGGGTGTTATGAAGCATTTCGTCCATTTCTTTCCTTTCACCCGATAGAGAGAACCTTGGGAGGACATTTGGAGTTCCTAAACACTGAGGGATGATCCTCTTTAACAAGATTAAAGATGGAAATCATGAATTAAAGCTTTCTTCTTGAAATCATTGGTGATTCTTGGAAATGGATTCAACCTTGGAAATCAATCCATTACTTCAAAAAGGTAATACTCTTCATCTTTGAATTTCGTTTTGGATTGAATGTTGATGTTCTTGAGTTGATGATTATCATATAAACAAGTTGATAAGCATGATTATGAGATGGATTACCGGATTATGATGATGTTATTGTTGATCTGAAGATATTGATATGATTCTTGTGGTTTGAATAGTGTTGTTCGTTTTCTTGAGATAAGTGGATTAATCCTTCTCCTCAGTTTCGGATGTCGATGTTATTGTCGATGATTACTCTCTGTAGTGGAAGATTAAGGGAGTGTTGTTACGTTCTTGGTGTTTCATGTATTGATATTAAGGAAGATGATATATGGATATGGAACTTGGATTATAAGTTGGATGATTGTTTATATGTTAAAGGATATCAGATTTCGTTGTTTTGATAGCTATGAATATGGTTTAGAATCACTTAGTGTTTTTGAAATCACCATATGTTGATCGGTATCTGAAAAACATGCATCTGTACAGCATTAGCGCACGCTAAGCTTACTGTCTAGCGCGCGCTAACGGGAGCAACTTAGCGCACGCTACGTTAGGTGATTAACGTGCGCTAAGAAGGCAGAAAGTGCAGTATTTTCGTGTTGTAGTTATGAATTCGTGCTGGTTTGAGTAGGATTGATCCGACTAGTGTTTAATCGAGATACTGTCAAGCCGTTGGGTTTGTGGAATGGTTTTATCGATTGTTGATTGATTGTCGAACTTGTTGTTTATCGATTATTGTAATAGGTTGAGATTATTGATCGGTGTTTATAATCGTATGTTGCGGTCGTGTTCGAGAAAGTTCGTGAATTGCTTTGGTCGGGACCGAGGGACTTGTAGATGACGACAATGGAATTGGTAACGACTTCATCGGTATCGAGGCAAGTTATTACTTGCTCAGTGTATAATATTTAATGAATGGTTTCCGTTTCATTCATTTATAATTCGTATAGCAATGTTTATAATCGTAATCACAGGATATTTGGGATTATAAGTTGTATTCGAGTTTTGGGAATTAAATCATAAGGTATATGATTTAAATTTATTGTTGGTATACTTGGTATCGAAGATATGTTGTGGTATAGACGAAGACGTGAATTATCTACCGTTCGTGACATTTTGGATCGTCGAATATTCAGAATAATGGTTCGTGATGGTTTGAACATCGAGATTGCTCTCTAAGGACTCAGAGCAAGTACTCTAATCATTTTTGTCATTTGTGTCGATCATGCTGTGATACATTCGTGTATCATTGTTGTCATGCATTTGTGCATTGTTGTTGTCGTGCATTGTGTACTGTGTTTTGTGCAGTTGTGCATTGTTGTCAAATGTCCACCATGCTTTGATCCGACGTGAATCATCATAGGAATCTATAGCTGTGTGCGCTGGATCGTTGGACAGGTAATGCCACCATGCTTTGTTCCGATGGGATCATCATGGGAATCTATAGCTGTGTGCACTGGATCGTTGGATTACCATATGTATTATTGTTGTGCATATGTATATTATGGAATTGCCATAAGTATACAGTGTTGTTATTGATGTGAGCATTTTGACGTTGTCATATGAGTATGCATTTGTAGGTCTTGTGTTAGGACCATGTCCGTATGTTGTGTTGATCTGATCTCGGATTAGACTGACGTGATGGTAATGGTATTTCGTATCTTGAGGTATGTTCCGTATTTCCTTGGTTCTTGTCTCTGATGGACAATCAATTAACATATTGGAATTGTCGACGTTATCCGATGGATTGAATTGGCCAGAGTTGGTATAATTTTCGTATCGCGAGTTATGATAATGTTTTGAGAACCTTGGGTATTGTTGAGATACCGTACAGATATTTCGGTTTTATCTTATTGTGATGTTAAGGATACGAATCGTGGATTTTCGTAAAGTTACGACATTAAGATTACATTGGTTGTATTCTTACTTAGTATTTCCATTGATATGTAATTATTGACGTGATGTGATGGTTATCATTGTTGGATATTATGACTGACCCCGTCGTGGGCTTTGTTTTTAGGTTCTTGGATTATCAAGCTTGTAGCGTTCGTGGAGAGATGAGCTTCCCGGAGGATACTGGCTAGGACATGTATTTGTGTATTGAGCTTCTGATCATTTGTTGTATTCCGCTGCTAGAGTATTTTAATTGTTTGTCTTTATCCGCTGCGTGAGTGTTTATTTAAAGGGCCTTTTGGTATCTGGTAACTTAGGTTCCTTTGGCAATCGTTTTCTAAACTATTCTGTCGGTACGTGTAAGCGATAGCTTAACGTATGTTTTTAAACTGTTGAGTCTTGGCATTTCGAGCCTTGTGGTTTCAAATGAGTTTTTACGACGGTTTGATAAATGAGTTTTATAAATCTTCGAATGTTTTTAATAGATAATACCGTCGTTAGCCTCTTGGGCGTTTTGTAAATGTTTGCGAAAATTTCCTTCAGCCTTGTGGGTTCCATCTTAGGGCCCACGGCGCTGTAATACTCCCGGTCGGCTCTGGGGTGTTACAAATGTTACGTTGGTCGTGTGGTCGCACAATGCTAGATAGAATCGCGAACGGGGTTTTCAAGAATGCGCTGGATGTGGCGCCCATTTCAGCGAAAGTTAGGGAAGGGAGATTGAGATGGTTTAGCCACGTCCGCAGGAGGCAAGCATCTGCTCCGATGAGGAGGGTCGAGAGTTTAATGGTTGTCGGGGAGAGGAGAGGCAGACCGAGGAGGACGTGGGAGGAGAAATTGAGATTAGATTTGAAGGCCTTAAACCTTTCCGAGACCATGACTGTTGATAGGTGCGCTTGGAGGCGCCAGATCAGAGTTGTGGATTCTTTTGTAGGGAGCGGTGCTGTAGTTGAGAGCCTCAGGGTTGGGTTGTCTCGGTTAGCTTTGACCTAGAGCATTGCATTGTTTACTTTTATTGTATATTTTATCCTATTGTCTTTGCGTGGTGTATTTTTGACAGGGAGCTGTGCGCAGAGTCAACCTCTCTTTTGTTAGAGCAGCGTTCACCGGGAGTGAAGTAGCCAAATTCCGCGTAGGTAAGTCCCATGTGGATTAAGCCATGGGCTCAGGTATGGTTTCGAGCTTTTTTCGAATCATATGTTTTCCTTTGTATTTATCACACGAGATTCTGCTGTGCACTAAGCTGTGGGTCTTCACGGAAACAGCCTCCCTACCGTAATAAGTAGGGACATGGTCTGCGTACATCTTACCCTCCCCAGACCTGTAACACCCCCAATCCACTCAGGGATATTACACGCCGTAGACCCTCTCCTCGAGGATCTACCAGGCTGATAACTAAAATCAAACATCTAAACATCGCCTTTAAGGCTAAAATGACTCAGTAGACCGACTTGGTCTTTCAATAATAACATACAACTCATTCCCAAACACATACCCACGCAGGGGTCAAAATAAAATAAACTCCCGTACAACGGGGAAAAGATACCGCAGCGGAAAAAGAAAATACCACTGGACCAATACGACATCAACGGAACCTCGTGTGATTAGTATCGTTCATCTTTCATCATCCTTCGTGCCGACCCTGTGCTATGCTCCAAAACCTGAATGCAAAAATAGACATCCACCCCCCGAATACTCGGGGGTTAGCAAAACTCCACTGTTTTGCTAGTGCAAGTACAAGTGCAAAAAAATACGAGCCATACAATACAAGTTCCAAGAACAATAATAATCAGGAATCCTCAAAGATCCAAACGTAAAGAAAAGTACTTCCCGAGGCAAGAGTTTGGGTAAACATTTCCAAAACCGAAAGATCGCAAATAAGGGAAACAATTTACAAAACAGTTTAAAATGCCATCGAGAGTTTTAATAGAAAACAATTTAGGATTATAAAATCCTTCTCTTTCCAAAAGACCGATAGGGTCACACCAAACGCTTGTTTTCGCAAATAGGAAATCACCAACAATTTACAGGTCAAAGCCCAACATCACGTGTCCTCAACGGACGTAAAATCAACGAAACATAATCACGCACGCGCATCGCCAGACCGGACGATACCACCGACATCCCACTCGAGGCCTCGAAGGACCCTCCCGAGCCGGCTAGCGAAACAAATCACACACATCTCACGGTTGGATCAATCGCTTGTTGCATCCTGGCCACATGATCACATGCCATGTGCCACCGTAGATTATCTCGTGCTCTCACGGTTGGATCAATCACTTGTTGCATCCTCGCCACATGGTCACATGCCATGTGCCACCGTAGACCTTCAACCATATCCACACATTCACATAAATAACATATCACATCAAGGATATTCAAACAATTCCCGCCTGCAGGCATCAAACACTTAGCAAAACACCACGTCAATTCACAACGCACCGAAATGAAATAATATACGCCCACACACAATACCAAGTGCAACATGAACACCAAGCATATACATAGAATTCACATAGTTATTCACGAACCACACCAATCACAAAACACACACGGTTTTGAAAGGGGCCTTTAACGAGGCTAACCAAATCTTTTGAAAACTCATTTCAAACAAACAAACAAACCAAGACGATCACCAATCATCATATCCGCGAAACAAGAAATGTATGGACAAGGTACTTGCCTCGATACCACGAGCACTGAACCACGAACGGATACGGCTCAACCGGGAAGCTTCGGAACGCCCGATGCTAACGAAAAGGAAGACGACAATGAACGGAACGGAAGAATCAAGCACGACCGTGAGGAACCGACGAAAATGAACCTAACGATTCGAATAGCACAATCACAATCACTTCTAAACGATTATGGAAATGGAATACACCCGGAACCCCGCCTACGATTCATGTATATTCATACCGAAAACAACAACGAGGGCGGACCACAACCAAACCCTCTCGATTCCGTAAAAATCCACAAAATATCCATGAATCCGTAGGGAAACTAAAGATACTAACAAGATTAATCATATTCATCATGAATCCATCAACGAAACGGAAAGAATCGGACAAAACCCCAAAATCCCCAATTATCCAAAAAGGTAGGGTTTCAAGAGATATTACCTTGAGTGATTCAAGTGTTAAGATCCGTAGAACACGCGTTAGATTGATTATCCGAGCCTCACAACCAAAAAGAAATGATGAAAATTGACCCTGATGAAGAACTCTCCCCTCTATACTTTCTCTCGCGCGCAAAGGGAAAATGGGGAAGGAAATGAGCTTCACGCTCAAAACAAGACATTTATAGGGTAACGCAGGTAACCCATCGGCCGCCTATCGGCCGATAAAGCCCAACCGATAGCCATACGGAATGCCAGTAGGGTCTATCGACCCCCTTATCGGCCGAAAGGCTACCGAAGTTCAAGGTGAAGAAATTTACATATCGGCCGCCTATCGGCCGATAGGCCCAACCGATACCCATACGGGATGCCGGGCAGAGAGTCTATCGCCCCCTATCGGCCGAAAGGCTCCCGGGAGTGCTCGCCAAAATCAAACGACCATAACTCTCTCGTCCGGACTCCGATTGACTCACCGCTTTGAACCATTGGAAAGCTAACTCGATGTTCTATAATATTGCAAAGATTTATAATTTTTGGAGTCGCCAAAAATTAATGGTGATCTAACAAAGACGAACTCATACTTAGAAAAGTCGTTTAGTAATCCCGAATTCAACAAAACGACACCGAAACCCGAACTCGAATACGAACCAAGATACGGTTACGAAGTACTCACAAAGACGAATCTAAGAGCTAGTAGGACACACGATTCCGACCACCAAGGCTCGAAATTCGACAACGGAAGGTAATTACCCCAAACTTTGGGAAATTACGAAAATGGCCCAAATGCCCGAAAATCACGATACGTGATCGAATAACCAAACCGAAGTTCACAACACGTCTAACAAAGTTAAACGGACTTGCGGGAAACTCAAACAAGAAGCCGGGTCGAGATTCGCAAGAATCGAACTCAAGTGCGGAAAAGTCGCTAAAAAGCACAGAACTCAACGAAACGACACCGAAACGAACTCGGATGTCAAAAAGTGTAGAATTAATCATTCTCGAATGACGAAACGGTCATGAGCGAGTCGTCAAAACGGACTCCGAAAAAAGAAATTACCGGAAATAAAATTGCGATATTACATTCTACCCTCCTTAAAAGAAGTTTCGTCCCAAACTTAAAACAAGTAGGGAGAAGAAATATTCCGCCAGAAAACTCAACGAGACACACAAGAATGCGTAACTAACGCCCAACGGCGAAATGTTACAAACAACGCAAAGGGGTATACGGTGTGAAAACACGCTCCACGACGACCAACACAACGTCGCCAGAGAGACATAATAAAACCAACAAATGACAAGCGTCATCAAATGGATAATACAATCAAGTCAATGATCCAAACAATCACAAAACACAAATTACTTGTTACAAGAGAACACGCACAGTCGAGAAAACAGAGAATAAACACAAACGATCCACAAGGGTAATTATAAATAATTCGGACTACGCCGAAATCCTCAAAACCACACTAGGCATCTCCGTGTCCTTTCGGAGCAGAGACGCAACCTCGATCCCCAAACCTCTCAGCTACCGTCTCGCAATGTACGGATCGGTGACCCACTTGGCCGCACTCAAACAAATTGACTAACGGTGAACGACAATTCTTCGCAGTATGGCCCGCTCGACTACGCTTATAACATATCTTCAAGTGCTCACATTACTCACCGCAGGGGTACTACTCCTCCGATCACGCGATCTAGGAACCATATTGGGATGACGAGACGAAGTCCCAACCTCAAGGGGCCCACTCCGATTTCCCGAAAGGTTCCCAACGGTTTTCTGTTTCTTCGAGTCGACATACTCTGGCCGATAACTGATAGCTCATAAAGCTAACGCCCTATTTTGATAATCTCTCAAGGAAGTACAAGCGAGACTCGCCATGTAATCGGCGAATCTCCGCTTCATCCGCCTACTAAAATGACAAATCTTGTCCTCCTCTGTCCTTACTTGATTTTGCACATAGCCGAGCCGTTTGCTAAAATCAATAATAGTTTGAGACAATGGTACATCCTGCGGTTTCGCCGAAAAGAATTCATTAATCCTCCGATTTCTGACGGCTCGGACAAAACTCATCTCTCATGAATTTCGAACTCGCCCACGTGACAACGCGATCTCGAGGCTTGGTAGCCTCCCACCAGCCTAGCGGCATCTTTGTCGAAAAGATACCGAGCCACCGAACCTTACGCTCTTCCTCGACAATCAACTATCTCAAAATCTTTTCCAACCGGAAAAGCCAACCATCCCAGCCCAACGCATCCGCAACACCGCGACCGAGGGGGATTCATACGAATCACTTCTCGGCCACCGATTTGCACTGCAGGCCGGGTCACATCCGTAACACGCCGAACGGCCCGAGTCAATCGAGTCATCCGAGTGGCTACCCGCCGCAAAATAGTAGCAACACCAATACCAATACCATCACCGCGGCATGCTCTCGACCACGCGTCCGATCGCCACGACCACGACCTCGGCCCTCGGCATACTAAATAAGTAACCACTCAAAGACAACAAGGAATCATAATACATATCATATACAACAATTTCCATCGTAAAGCAACATGCATACTAAAATCATAGCAACGACGGTATCGCTCAAAGAATCTCAACGGCCCGAACGATAACCAAGACATAATCACAAAACATCATGGAATAATCACACATATACACGAACATACCAACCCAAGCTTCACCTCACACTCGCGTGTCAACACGCAAATCACCACGAGGCGATAAACAAGAAACACCAGCCACACCTCTCACAGAGGGCTAACAAAACATATGCGTGGCGAACGACTCAACGTTCACACCACCAATTCAACCACAATTCGGGGTTAACACCGTAACGAAAGTTCGAAAACCATACACGCATTTCCGGTCCGCAAACAGGAATGATAGATTTTAAAAATGAAAACCACCTTTTGAAAACAGTTTGGAAACAACAGTTGATCTTGAGTATCATTTTACAAAAAGTAGCACAAACACCATTATCGAGACTTTGAAAATCATCTTGCGTTTGAACAAAAATGAGGACACCTTTCCTTTAGTGAAAAACTTTCAAAAATATTCGACCCTTGGGTCTAAGCAACTGCATTTGAAAATATCTCAAAAAAAATATTTTTGGTCCTCAACCGGAAAATTTTTGAAATGTATTGCGGCATTAGAAAACACCTTGAAAACACCGCAAGAAAATAATTCGCTTTAAAAGTACGTCTCGAATTTCAATTTTCTAAGATACTCAAGGTTTTCAAAAATAATTCAATGGGTTAGAATGCCCAAAAAGGTCGATGACGGTAGTACTTATCAAAACTCACAAAATCATTTGAAAACACCCAACTACCGTCAAAACGGTCAAGGCCAACAACTCGGTTAAAGGAATCGATTTTCGAAATAAAATTCATCGTAAGATACCGAAAGCCATTACAAAGGAACTCACGCAATGGAAAAAAAAGAACTACAGTCAACATGCACAATCCAAAGAACTACTCCTCACATGAAAGAAATATGAGAGTCAAATAGTCACGTATCAAGAAATCAAAATCCATAAGAGGATTCCGTCACTTAGCAAATAAATCATAAAAATAGCTCGTGTCACACGAGGCACAACACAAAGAAGGGAGACTTACAGCCACAGGTCGCACGAAGATGATGATCGCCCCACGATACTAATCACGACCAACAAACTCAGACGACGCGTCGCGACACGACTCAGTCAGATAAAAATCCAACGAAACAAGACTCAAACAACACGACTTGACCCGACAGCCTAGGTTTCCTCAACCTAAGCTCCGATACCATTTATGTAACACCCCCAATCCACTCAGGGATATTACACGCCGTAGACCCTCTCCTCGAGGATCTACCAGGCTGATAACTAAAATCAAACATCTAAACATCGCCTTTAAGGCTAAAATGACTCAGTAGACCGACTTGGTCTTTCAATAATAACATACAACTCATTCCCAAACACATACCCACGCAGGGGTCAAAATAAAATAAACTCCCGTACAACGGGGAAAAGATACCGCAGCGGAAAAGAAAATACCACTGGACCCATCCGTCATCAACGGAACCTCGTGTGTTTAGGATCGTTCATCTTTCATCATCCTTCATGCCGACCCTGTGCTCTGCTCCAAAACCTGAATGCAAAATAGACATCCACCCCGAATACTGGGGTTAGCAAAACTCCACCGTTTTGCTAGTGCAAGTACAAGTGCAAAAATACGAGCCATACAATACAAGTTCCAAGAACAATAATAATCAGAATCCTCAAAGATCCAAACGTAAAGAAAAGTACTTCCCGAGGCAAGAGTTTGGGTAAACATTTCCAAAACCGAAAGATCGCAAATAAGGGAAACAATTTACAAAAAATTTAAAATGCCATCGAGAGTTTTAATAGAAAACAATTTAGATTATAAAATCCTTCTCTTCCAAAAGACCGATAGGTCACACCAAACGCTTGTTTTCGCAAATAGGAAATCACCAACAATTTACTGGTCAAAGCCCAACATCACGTGTCCTCAACGGACGTAAAATCAACGAAACATAATCACGCACGCGCATCGCCAGACCGGGACGATACCACCGACATCCCACTCGAGGCCTCGAAGGACCCTCCCGAGCTGGCTAGCGAAACAAATCACACACATCTCACGGTTGGATCAATCGCTTGTTGCATCCTGGCCACATGATCACATGCCATGTGCCACCGTAGATTATCTCAGGCTCTCACGGTTGGATCAATCACTTGTTGCATCCTGGCCACATGGTCACATGCCATGTGCCACCGTAGACCTTCAACCATATCCACACATTCACACAAATAACATATCACATCAAGGATATTCAAACAATTCGCCCAGAGGCATCAAACACTTAGCAAAACACCACGTCAATTCACAACGCACCGAAATGAAATAATATACGCCCACACACAATACCAAGTGCAACATGAACACCAAGCATATACATAGAATTCACATAGTTATTCACGAACCACACCAATCACAAAACACACACGGTTTTGAAAGGGGCCTTTAACGAGGCTAACCAAATCTTTTGAAAACTCATTTCAAACAAACAAACAAACCAAGACGATCACCAATCATCATATCCGCGAAACAAGAAATGTATGGACAAGGTACTTGCCTCGATACCACGAGCACTGAACCACGAACGGATACGGCTCAACCGGGAAGCTTCGGAACGCCCGATGCTAACGAAAAGGAAGACGACAATGAACGGAACGGAAGAATCAAGCACGACCGTGAGGAACCGGCGAAAATGAACCTAACGATTCGAATAGCACAATCACAATCACTTCTAAACGATTATGGAAATGGAATACACCCGGAACCCCGCCTACGATTCATGTATATTCATACCGAAAACAACAACGAGGGCGGACCACAACCAAACCCTCTCGATTCCGTAAAAATCCACAAAATATCCATGAATCCGTAGGGAAACTAAAGATACTAACAAGATTAATCATATTCATCATGAATCCATCAACGAAACGGAAAGAATCGGACAAAACCCCAAAATCCCCAATTATCCAAAAAGGTAGGGTTTCAAGAGATATTACCTTGAGTGATTCAAGTGTTAAGATCCGTAGAACACGCGTTAGATTGATTATCCGAGCCTCACAACCGAAAAGAAATGATGAAAATTGACCCCCGGATGAAGAACTCTCCCCCTCTATACTTTCTCTCTCGCGGCGCAGTGGAAAATGGGGAAGGAAATGAGCTTCACGCTCAAAACAAAGACATTTATAGTGGTAACGCACAGAACCTATCGCCGCCTATCGGCCGATAAAGCCCAACCGATACCATACTAATGCCAAGCAGAGGTCTATCGACCCCCTTATCTACCAAAGGCTACCGGAAGTTCGAAGGTGAAGAAATTTACATATCGGCCGGCCTATCGGCCGATAGGCCCAACCGATACCCATACGGGATGCCGGCAGAGAGTCTATCGGCCCCCTATCGGCCGAAAGGCTCCCGGGAGTGCTCGGCCAAAATCAAACGACCATAACTCTCTCGTCCGGACTCGATTGACTCACCGCTTGAACCATTGGAAAGCTAACTCGATGTTCTATAATATTGCAAAGATTTATAATTTTTGGAGTCGCCAAAAATTAATGGTGATCTAACAAAGACGAACTCATACTTAGAAAAGTCGTTTAGTAATCCCGAATTCAACAAAACGACACCGAAACCCGAACTCGAATACGAACCGAAGATACGGTTACGAAGTACTCACAAAGACGAATCTAAGAGCTAGTAGGACACACGATTCCGACCACCCGAAGGCTCGAAATTCGACAACGGAAGGTAATTACCCCAAACTTTGGGAAATTACGAAAATGGCCCAAATGCCCGAAAATCACGATACGTGATCGAATAACCAAACCGAAGTTCACAACACGTCTAACAAAGTTAAACGGACTTGCGGAAACTCAAACAATAGCTTGGTCGAGATTCGCAAGAATCGAACTCAAGTGCGGAAAAGTCGATAAAAAGCACAGAACTCAACTAAAAGAAAACGAAACGAACTCGGATGTCAAAAAGTGTAGAATTAATCATTCTCAGAATGACGAAACGGTCATGAGCGAGTCGTCAAAACGGACTCCGACCGAAAAAAAAGAAATTACCGGAAATCGAAAATTGCGGATATTACAAGACCCTGCTCTGAGCGGGATATACTGGATATGTTTGGTTTGGTTTGATTTACTCCCCAATAATCGGATACACTAATAAGAACTTGGAAATCAAAACTATTTTACCACCCCACATTTTTTTTGCACCAGGCAGTTTATATTTGGCCAATTATTGTGTTATCCAAATAAATAAATTTTTTATTGATATCAATTTTATTTTTACATAACAATTTGAGCAAATCTTAGTTATTATTTTTGAAGTCGGGCGTAACAATTTAATTTGACAAATTATCTAGTTGGACCAAATAAATAGTTTTACTTTTTAAAAATTTAAATTGTGTCGAGTATTAATTTGATCGACTATTAAGTTGGCTAAATAAATGCTTTTTTTATTAATTTTTTTAATTTTTAATTTAGTTGATTATTAAGCTGTCCACTTAAATAGTTTAACTTTATAAAAATAGCTAATATTAAAATAGTCAATTATTAAGTTCACCCAATAATTTATTGTTATTCGAAAAATAAATAACTATACATATATATTTGCACATTGATATTTTATAATCATCAGGTTGTATGTAATACCAAAGAGTTATTCGAACATTGCAATTTATCACTCGAATTATAATTGCAATCAAGATAAAGAATTCTGCCGATACAACTATACGAGTTTGGATACAACTATACGAGTTTGGTACGGATTAGAGTATTTAATTTTTTAAAAGTATTATGGTGGCTGAATCTTAGCCTTATCGTCGCGTGTATTATTGTATGGTTGATGATGGAAATGGATAACATAATTATTTTTTAATTAGATTTGGAATAGATACGATTATATAAATTATATACGGGTCCGAGTTATTGTATTCTTACCCCATTGTTTCGTTCTATTGCTGTATTTTGTTGCCATGAACAATTTTAGATGATTGAATCCTAACTAAATATTAAATTATTTTTAAAATTTTAATTGCCCGTCGAAATTCGTCCGGCTACAAGTTAGTGTCTCCCTGGTACTCCTACCCAAATTCGGATAGCGATACATGTATACTGTCTAGGGTGTGAGGTATGTAGGTGAAGAAGAAAGGAGAAAAGAAAAAGAGAGAGGAAAATGGAAGAAAGTGTAAAGCAAGAGAGATAAAGACCACAAAGAAGGGAAATGAAAGAAATGAGAATGAAAAGGAGAGATGAAAGAGAAAAGGTAATTAGTGATCTTGGTTCATTGGTAACGGGCTTCCACTTCAAGTGGGAGATCCGGGTTCGAGTTTCTCGGAGGATAAGAATTTTCAAAGATTTACGACTCTTTAGTCTATGATTAAAGAAGAAACCCTAGTTTGGGGAAGGGTTGGTGGTCCAGTGATAGGACGCCTACTTCCAAGACACTCCTTTAGGAGAGGTCTTGGGTTCTAACCCCACCATGGAGGTGAAAGAGGAAGTTTTTCTCTTTATGATCCTCTAGCTCGAGCGACCGCTAATCAATGTTTAATCTCGCGTCAAGCGGCAGTGTGGGAGTATTTCATTGCTAGGAACCCGGAGGTGTCAATTAACTGATCGTCTCCCGAGAAGCTGGCTTTGGGAACCCGACGCTGCACCGCTTAAGGGCTTCTCCTTGCGCGAAGTGTATGTAAAAGGCATTGGGAACCCTGGAATTGCTCGAGCGACTCGCGATTTACTTCTCTCAATGGGTTAGGAGTGGGTTCATTGAGGGACTAGGATTAGTCTGGCTAAGCTGGGATCACCTAATTATCAAAAAAAAAAAAAGAGATCCTAGCCCTTCAGGGTATGCTTGTGGAACAATTAAATATTGACGGCTTCAAGCGGCAGTGTGGGAGGTCAGATCTCGTTAGGACCTTGCGGTTGGATTTGAGGGGGTTCATCATGGAACAATCACTTGGGGGACGACTCTTGGTGCGCGGTAGTTGAGGATATTTAAGAACCTGGGAGCCGGATACACATCTCGCGATTTAACTAATAGTAGTTCTGTGGGACCGGAACTGTTATCCGGAGGATTAGTCAGGTGTAAGCTTGAATCCTCGGTATCAAAAGAAAAAAGAAGAAAAAAAAGGTAAAGAGAGGGAAAAAGAAGAAAAGAAAGAAAGAGGAAGAGAATCGAAACAAGAAAAGAAAGAGAAAGAAAAAAGAAAAAAAAAGGAAAAAAATGTTATTTTAATATATTAAATCATGATTTACTTGTTTCTTAAAGGTGTTTGCCCAAAAACTATAGTATTTTATTTTTAAAATTGACGATTAATCCGGAAACTTTTTCTACCATGGAAGTCATCTTTAAGGGGCATTATAATTGGGTCTTTATGGTGGGTTGTTTTTCTAAAAATTCCATGTCCCCTGATAATTTTCAAGAAAATTTAAACGAGATACACTTAGGGGTGTATTGAAGAGCTTGTTGTGAAGATGGTCAAGACGCATATACATTCGACTTATCCTCTATTTATCTACTTATTGAGAGTATTTTCTACAATAAAACACTCGAGACTTGTTTACATAACATGACGGATGATGAGTGGTTGAATGAATATGTTTTCATTTCTTAGCGTGATGTCTAAATATGTTTTCATTTCTTAGCGAAAACCAAATCTAATGCATTGACATTTTTATTTAAATTTATTAAATATAAATGTGTTGTTAATTATATAATGCTTTGCAAAATTATAAAAAAATTAGATAAATAGTGGACATGTCATGTAGATAAAAGACCCTCTTTTAACATATAGTACTTTGTAGTTTGAGTATACTGAAATTTTTAAAAATATTAACAATTTTTATTTTTAATAATTAAAATTACAAATAACATAGAATTCAATGTAATTAATATAATATTCTGTGCAATTAATAATACTTAAATACAAAGACTATTCAGCAATATTCCTACTCTTCAAAAAATTTAGTATATCTCTCTATCTTCTTAATAATCTTTTTCTGTATTCGAGATTTGTTTATAGGGGACAAATTAAAAAAATAATAAGAAGAAGTAAGTCTTGAAATCCTGAAAAGACATTAAAACCTAATCAAATTAAAACCTTAAAGTCTAAAAGCACCAAATCTTGTGCTGCCAGTACCGTAAGTGTCCCTCGGATCTCTGTCAAGAGCTTGCAGACCCCGATTTTAGTTTATATGGGTTTTAATCTTAAAATCAAAATAAAGTCCCCAAAGTTGATCCTAGCCAGTCTAGTTTGTTTGTTTTGCTTGATGTGTGCTATTTCCCTAAATCTTTGTGATTTACGTATACTGTGTGTTATAATGGGTACTATCTCGACTTTGAATATTGCTTCTTTTGATGGTAAAGACGATTTTCAAATCTGGCAACATAAAATGAAAGGAATTCTTATTCAACAATTTTTTTTAAAACAATTGATCAATATTTTGCTGCCAATATTTCTGCCGATAAAAGGGCTGAGGCAAATTAATTTGCATATTCGTCTATCATATTAAACTTGTCTGATTATGTGATTCAACTTGAAAATTTTTTCCGGTACAAACTTGATATTTCAAAAGACATGAACGAAAACCTAGATACTTTTACAAAACTAATCCAGGATATCAAACAGACCGGTGACAAAAATATTGATGTACACACCCTGATTGTTCTCTTAAATGCCATCCCTGATTCATAAAGTGATGTTAAATATGATATTAAGTACGGCAGAGACCAGATGACCCTTGATACGGTTATAAATGGTTTGAAAAGTAAAGAGTTGGATTTAAAGAACAATAAGGGGAACAAAACTCTTGGCGATGTTAACTTTGTGAGGGGAAGGTCTCAAAACCATTTTAAAAAACAGAAACCTTCCCCTAGCCAAAACCATCAGAATAATGTTTCTGATAAGAAAAAGGGCAAGTGGAAGAGTAGGTCAAAGTCTCGATCTAAAAACCGTAAGTGCTATAACTGTGGTGAATATGGTCATTACATTTATGAGTGCACTAAACTTAAGAAAAATCATCAAACGGATAATGCCAACATGGTAGCTGATAATCACTACAACAAAACTCATAATTAGCATCATTAAATTATGTAACTATAAGGTGTTTCTTGTGACAAAAATTAATTTTGTGTCATTTTAATGGTAATGCCACAAGTAACGATGTAGCTAAATGCATAATGTCACAAGTTGTTGGTATATTAACACTTTTTAAGTGGCATTCATTTTAATTAGGATAACAGTTGCAATTGATACTAAATTGTTTACTAGTAACAATATAAATGAGACAACAAATTGGGTATGTTATAATTTGGAATGACACTATATGTATAAATATTTACAATTAAGATTGTAGTGTTACGTGCTTCTTGTTTCACTCACTTGTGTCACTGAAGACACAATGCTTTGACATTCAACAATGTCACACTTTCTATGAGTACCATCACTAAAAAAAATGACACCGGAACTTACACTTGTGTCAATTCACAATGACACTTTTTGTATAAATTGTTACATTCAAAAGTATTACACCAAACAGTGTTGTGAGGCAATTTCTAATGCCAAAACAAATTTCAATTGTTACATGATCAAATACCACGATAATGATGTATTTTGAGATTTTTAATTGTATATAATACCTCAATAATTACATAAATTAACAATATTTAGTAGCTCCACATTCTTATTTAAAATTAATGATTTTATTTTATCTTATTAATTTACTTAAACATTAAGTGAAAATTAACAAATCAAGGGAATATAGAACTAGAATAGGAACATGAAGTAAAAAAAATACTTTACAAATTAATATCAAAAAACCAATGTCATTGACAAATTCATTACATAAAAATACTAGCAAATCTAAAAAAGACTATCTTATTGAATTATCATAAACTAAAAGAAAAAATACAAAATCTTCGAACACCGCACTGTCATCCTTGACGATAAACATATCCAAGTCTTAGGCATCCACAAAGAGCATCGTCTAACGTGGACCTTGAGCATTAAAACAAGCCTCCATGTGCTCCGACAACTACAAATAACACATGAAACCACAAGTAATGTACACTTCAAAGGGGTGTAAAATCCCAACAGAGATGAAAGAGAGAATCAAGACCTCTAATAAGTCAGAGAAAAATATATGAAGAAAGTAGTTCCAAAGGAGACTGTCCAAAAGAAGACAACACTCACAAAGCATAAAATATTAGAAAACGTTAATTGGTCGACTTTACTTACCACGAAAGCTCTCGGCCAGGCAATATGCATTCCAATAGTTTCTCCAATTGTCCACATGGTCTGTCTAAACGTTCACTGGGCCTCGAAACATATTGTATATAAACTTCATAGTGATAAGCACCCAACTCTCGACCATTTACTTCTTGTCCAGGATCAGTACTGTATAATGTCCCAACAGCAATGGTAATTGTTGGATCCAATATGCTCTTTAAACATACTCTGGCACCCACCTAACCAACAAAAAAACAGAGCAGCTCATTCAAAGGTGTTCTTATGAAGAAATAAATAAATAAAGAGTACACTGCATACTATGAAAAATAGAAATATCTTACACGAAGGTTGGGATCAACAGTATTACAAGTATCGGTAGAGAGGAGCTCCAAATCATTTCTACTTGCAAAATTCAAAATAGGTGAGATGTCGTTGGGTGGCTAGCAAGAAACATATAATGCTTATAAGAATAGTCTACCTTGAAATTTTCAACGTTAACAAAAAAATATAAATATGCAACGTTAACAGAAAGTATAAATATGCAACATGTGTCTCATCAGTGTCCAATTCCTCGTGAGTAGGCACATTAGCAAGAGATTTCCAGTAGTCAAGTTCTTCGTTGAGCTTTTTATTATGCTCTTGTAAACACTTAATAGCCGCAATATGATTAGTTTCAAAGCTCGCCATGTCCTTAAATACCAATGATGGAGAAACTCCAGACCCATACATTCGCACTCGACCGTTTTTGTCCGGACCCATAACTTGTGCAAATAAGTCAGTTATGGAACAAAGTTCATTTAACAGCTTCGGATTTTCATTCCCCTTCTCAGAAAACTTAGCCTAGAGAAAATCATTTCAAACTTGAGTAGTTAAGCATCTTAGCTGTACAAAAGAATAACATGTACGAGTTTATTTCATTATGTGAAGGCTTACTATTGCAGTTTTTGCCGCCTCACTTTGAGTGCCATCTTTTTTTGTCATGACATGCTTGAACATTTATGCTCGGGTTGGAGGACGTCCCAAGACTTTCTCCTTCATTCAGTTTGGCAAAATATAATCTATTTTAAAATACAAGTAATTAATTTGCAGAAATAAATAATACTAAAATTAAATGACATCAAACCTGTTCTTTTGCTACTCGTGCGGAACTCTTCATACCCGTAGTATGGTTATGAATCCGACATGAACGAGCAATCTTGTTCCTCCTACTCATTTCTTTTGATTTTTTAGAGGACCAGTGTTGAACAAGATTTTCAAACTGTGTGTCAAACACCTTTGGGTCCTTAGAGTTTTTGTAGTTCACGAAGTGGTAAATCCTCCTTGCCCTTGTAACAATTTTTTTCCCACGATTCCTCCAACTATTTATTTGTTTGCCGAACTTCTGCATAGCCCACCTTTTTGATTAATCATGAAGACCATACCTTGTCTATTAAAACAAAAACAAACAAGAAAAACAAAATAAGATAACCAAGATTTGATGAAGGATAAAAGCTACAGATCACTGTTACGTAGCCTTATTGGAGCAAAGAATGCAACTAAAACATGCAGAAAATTCACAGGAATAAAAGAAAAATGGACTGCATATAGGTCCATTTTTAGTTGTGCTATGTGTGCAATTAGTCACCTGAGCAAGACTCCACAGCTTCTCCTTGACATCATTAGGTACCTTGTGCCAAGACTCATAGTCCAGTGGCGCAATTTTTCCATCTCTGATCATCGAGCCAATAAAGCTCGACATACTTTGTCCATTTTTATCACTTGTCTGGCTAAACTCGTTGCAATCTAGAGGAAGAGGACCTTCACTTTCACGAAGACCCCAAACAGAACGCGTTTGAGTAGGACCTCTAACTTTCTTGCGGGGAAGACTTACTTCACTGCTGGGACGATTGGAATCTGTAATGACATTGTAAAAATATGGTCATAAGTATTATAAGTGTACTTGATTGCTATCATGTACTTGATTGCTATCATGTTTTGGTTTGTTCATAACAAAAGTGACCATTCATTGGTATAGGTACAACATCCCTCCCCAACTGTGATTCAGGGCTATGTGATTCAATGGCCAAAGCTTCATTCCGACGAAATAGCACCATATTCACGATATGCTACAAAGGTAAGTTTTGTGAATTTCTTACACCTAGGATACAGCTCCTTGGCATCCTTCACAAAATTGTAAAAAGCTTCAGCTTCAATATCTGGTTGGTTTTCTGGTTCATCACTCATTATCATTTTGCCAACTGTGAACACCAAAGGCCTCATGAAGCAAACCATCTATATCAATGTTCATGTCATCACTACCAGAATCAGGAGCCTCGTGGTTTGTTTTGGTAGATGAGTCTAGCTCTCCATGGAAGACCCAAGTTGTGTATGTGTCAACAAATCCTATGGCTATCAGATAGTCGTACACAACTTCTCTCCTATGCTGCCAAAGAAGTCTACACTCTTTACATGGGCACAAAATTTTTCCCTCGAGGCTTGCGTTCTTGAAAGCCAATTCAAGAAACTCTTCCACTCCTATCTCGTATGCCTCACTCGCTCTCGACTGTTTCGTCAAACTTCTATCCATATTTATATTCAACTAGTTCCAGAAAAATAAAACTGTTAGTGGGATGCATAAATAATTCTTAACATCATATTCAACAAATCAAAATCAAATATCTCAGATGTAAAACATCAACACCATACATAAAAGCATGAATTCACTCAACCATTCTAGTTTCAGGATCAATTTATCACACTAACAGAGAGGTTAGTTTTCTATAGGAGTTGAGTACTAGTTTGAGCCAATAAAATCAAAATTAGGGAGACCCGTACAACAAAGCATCGCCTCTACATGTTTAGCCATGTATAAAATTGCATCAACATCTTGCCCAAATCCCCTTGGCCGAACAGAACAAACAAAACGGAAACCCGTACGGCAAACCATCACATCTACAATTCGATAAGATGAAGAAAGATTACTCACTTGAGCAAAGTCTCAGTAACCTTGGACGGGAGAGCAAAGACTAATTTGCTTCTGGTCCTTTGGGTCAAGAAAGGAGATAACAGGGAGTGGAAAGCAAAGTGCCAGAATGGAACATTAATAAAAATCTGCAATGAAAAACACACACCAAGAATTATTATTACATCCAAAGAAACGAAAATAGAACGAGAGGTCCGAGGTAGCTGAATCAATCGTAATTTTAATAAAAGAAGAAACCAAATAAAAAAAAAAACTCAATTTTTGCCACAAACTCTGGGTAATTATCCTGAAGAAGAGCAACAGCTTTATTCACAGCAGCCCTAACTTCCTTCTTCGATGGCCCTGGAGAATTCTTCAGATCATTTATCTGAACAAGTGAATTCACACCATTAGCTTTGAAATCGAGATTTCGCACGCTTTTCTCCATAAGCTGAACCCTCCATCTCAAGAACTTCTCCCGCTTTTCCTCTGAAGCCGGCGTCTTATCGAAAAATCTCCATTGTCCAAAACTCCAAATATATTGTAGCAGATGGGCTGTCCGTGGCGATCGACGCCGCTCATGTAAGCCGCCGAGCAGAGTTTATAACCCGTACAGAAACAAACAAAACGGAAACCCGTACAGCACACCATCACCTCTACAATTGGTTTATAAGGCTGGCTAACAGAAGAGTTTATAAGAAAAGAGGCAGAGAGGCGTTCTCTATGGACCTGAGTTTAGTACGAGTTTGAGAAAATATTAAAGAAGCCCAATCAACGAGTCCTTCCTCTTTTACCATTGAGAGATTTGAGACCTTTGTGATTAATAAAATTTGGGGTATAAAAAAAGAAAAAATGATAATATCTACTCATAGCTTATGTTAAATTAAAATTCATCAGGTCGATTAGCTTATTTATTAATTAAATATGTTAATAACGTATAGCTGATAGTTGATAAGCTTGTCCAGCTAGCTTATTAGCGGATTACTTTACAAATTAATTTTATAAAAATCATTTAACTTGTACACCACCATCTAACTTGTCAGTTATCAGCTATCAAATCAACTAACAAGTAGTTTATCAGTTAGTTTTGCTAAATGGAGCCAGTTTATATTAATGCTAGTTTAATTAGTTTAAATTATTTGTTTAGCAGGGCTTCTTTAATGTTGGACGTACATAATCACAAATCACAAATAGTCCTATTATTGTGATTCTTTATTTTTTTTAGTGTGATTAACATTTGTGCCACTTAATATTCTCTAGTGTAAGACCCTGTTCTTTTGGACTTATTTTTTAATTTTGATTTAGTTGGTCAATTCGATTCGATTCGATTCAATTAATTCAGTTGATTCGATTGATTCTTCTTCTTCTTCTTCTTCTTCTTCTTATTATTATTATTATTTTATTAATAATAATAATAATAATTATTATTATTATTATTGTTATTATTACTAATAATATTTACTATTATCGTTGTTGTTGTTGATTACTATTATTATTATTTACCATTATTATCAGTATTATTATTATTATTAATTATTATTACTAATAATATTTACTATTATTATTAATAATATTTATTATTATCGTTGTTGATTACTATTATTATTATTATTATTATTATTTACCATTATTATCAGTGTTATTATTATTATTGTTATTATCGTTATTGTTATTAATATTATTATAATTTACCCTTATCAAATAGATCTCAACTTATCATTTAGATTTTATTATATTATTATTTTAATATTATTTTCTTATATTTATTATTTCTATTATTATTATTATTTACCCTTAATATATATTTCAGTTCAGTTCAGTTCAGATTCATTCAGTCCAAAAGAACAGAGCCTAACAGACTCTACAAATATTGCTAATATATGTTTGCTTAACACTTAAATTAGAATGTTACTATATTGGTCTTTTATAAGGTGACATTAGTATTTCTAATGTCACCATATTATGTACATATAGTCACATATTTTAAACATTTTAGTAGAAAATTATGATGCACTTTGAAAATGTTACTTCATATTTTTAATTTTAATTCTTCTTTATTTTTTTCCTCTATGAGTAACACTTTTAATCAATTGTCACAATTTTGTATTACGGCCACATTTGAATGAAATTGTCCTTATGGGTAATGACACTAAATATGAGTTTTGTTGTAGTGAATGAGCGTGTAGATGATGTTTTCATGGTATCTGAAATATGTGAACATGCCAATACTGTGCATTCTTTTACTCTGTGTGAAAATGAATGGATTTTCGATTCCGCGTGTACTTTCACATGTCGCCTTTTAAAAGGCTATTTTCAGATTATAAAGAAGTGTCTAATTGGGCTGTCTCTATGGAAAATGAAAAAAGGTTTCTTGTTTATGGTATTGGAAATATTAAGATAAAATGTGACACCGGGTATGTGTTAACTTTGAAGAATGTGAGACATATTCCAGATTTGTGTCATAATCTTATTTCTTGTGGTACACTTGATGACGAGGGTTAGGAAGGTAAATGGGGTAATGAAGTCATGAGAATACTTGAAGGAAATTTGTGTGATTTCAAAGCTGAAAAACGAAATAATCTCTATGTGAGTATTGCAAAATCTGATTATTTTGTGAATGCTATCCAAGGTGACCTAACGGACTTATTACATAAACGTCTTCGTTATATTAGTGAAAAGGGACTAGTTATTTTGCAAAAACAAGGCTGTTTTGGTAAGGATATGTAATACCTGGATTTTCAGTATAAATTTTTCGCATTATTTTATCTGAGATAAATGGTATAGCTTGGTGTCTATATAGTATGGATAAAATAATTTGAGGACTGAGACAGTTATATTTGTACAATTGACGTGATTGGTTGACAGTTATAATTGAGGATATCGTGTATCAGGTTGTTTTAATTTTGATATCGGGTATACCATATGAGAATGTTATTGGGTCGAGTATGTATATTCAGTATGTTGTGTAAATGTATTCGGTATGTCGAGACGACAGGCAGGAACATTTGTAAATGGCTAAGTACAGAGACCATAACGTACGTTAAGTTCATGGGATAACGTACGCTAAGTTGCTACGTGTTACGTATATTATGCATAAGGCATTACGTACATAACATGAGGAATCGGACAGATGAATCAAAACCTACCATGTGGAGCCTAGGTATCGGCTGGCGTGCCAAAAGACAAGTCAACTATGTACTACGTACGCTATGCAAGACTCATTACATACGTAATATGAGCATTTACTGTAGCAAGTCAACATACGTATTACGTACGCTATGGAGCAAGGATTACGTACGTAAGGCTTTGATCGAATTAAGACAGTAGCCTCTGGACCATTGTTACGTACGCTATCAAGGACAGATAACGTACGTAATGGGTGTTACGTACGTTAACTCTTGCATGTTACGTACGTAACGATCTGAGAGTTTTTATAAGTGGGATGCCCGTCACTTCGTCTTTCTTCAGAACTTGGCTTCGTTTTTCGCCTTCAACACTCAGAGATGGCGTTTCGGTCCTTCTAAGTCGATTATGAGCTTGAAGGCATAGATTTGGAGCTTCAGATGTGGAGTTATCATTGATCCTTGAAGTGTTTGCTTGTGTGTTTCATCTTCAAAGAGGTATGTTGGATAATCCTCTCTTTAAATTCGGATTTTTGATGTTGTTGTTGATGATTAGTTCGTATGATGATAGTTTATGGAGTTGTTGTGATGATTCTTGGTATTTATGGGAATTTTGTTAAGGGGGATGATGATATTATGATATGTCTTTGATTATGTTGGTTATGATTATGGAATCATAGTATTCTTGATTTTCTATGTAGTATTGTTGCGATTCTTGATGTTATAGGAGATTTAATGGAATTGTGATAAGAGATTTCGGATGTTAATTAAGATTCCTCCTGTTGTAAGGATTGTGATTCATTTAAACCGATGAAGAGATGGGATTCTGGATTATGTTGATTTCGTATGAATCATGATATGAGGATAATCCCAGATTAAGTATGATACAATCCTTGTTGGTTTGATTGTTGATGTTTTTCTTCGTATGATGATGGTTATAGTGGTGTTATTGTGATTCCTGAAGTTATGTGAATTGTCTATTGAAGAGTATGATAATATACATCTTGAATTATGAATGAGGATTGTTTAGATGTTAGAACACATCGGATTATGTCGTTTTGAGGATTATGAATGTGACTTCGGAATAAATTGTGTTCTTAAGGAACTCTTTGATTATATGATTTGATGAATATGTTTAAGAAGTGTTGGTGTTTTGGATATGAATATGGAATATTCATATCTAGAACTAAGTTATGTGATTTGGTACAATCTTCGTATAGGAATACGAATATGATTCCGAGTTTGATGAGATTATTATTCATCTTTAAGTTGGGAAGTTCATACGTATTGAACAAGTGTTCAAATCGAGTGATTGAGTTATTTGAAACCCTTGGAATATGATTATCTATAATGTTGAACTAATCAGATTATCCGGATTGATGACGATAATCGGTAATTGGTTTTTATTATAAATTACAAGGAGGAAACTTGTACTCGTATTTAAGATTGAATTTGAAATCGGTAACGTTTAGACCCTTGTTATGGATTAATTTGATTATTGATATGATTTTCGGATTGTGGAATCGTATTATGGTTATGAGTTCATGATTGATTGATTTGGGTTGTTGGATTTGTATTTAATCGGGATATTGTGGAACCGTTGGCTTTGTTTATCGGTTATATTGATTGTTATTTATGAATTGTCGAGTTGCGGTTTGTATTGTGGATATGAGTTCGTAATTGTTTGAGTTGTGTTGTTCGGTTTTGTATATGAACGAGGTATTGTTGAGCCGTTGAGTTTGATTGGTTGGATATGTCGGTTATTGATTGTTATCGGATTGTTGTTGATTGATTACTTCAATAAGTTGAGATGTTTGATCGTGGATTATGACCGTTGTGTTGCGGTTGAGGTTGAAGAGTTCATAGATTGCTTTTGGTCGGGGCTGAGGAACTCATAGACAAAGGCAATGGATTTTGGTAACGGCTTCGTGGTATCGGTATCGAAGCAAGTTTATACTTGTTCAGTTTATAATACTTAATGAATGATTTTGATTTCATTTCATTTATAATTCATATAGCAATGATATTATAAATATAATTTGTCGGGATGATGGTTTCTATATTATGCGTTGGTTTGGATTAAATCATAGTGTATATGGGTTAAATGTGTTTAGTAAGGATGGAGATGTGAGTTATCTTTGGTCAGTGATATGAAATGTCGGATATCGAGGATGGTTTACCGTGTCGACATACGGTTGTTTGGTGGTATAAATGGACTATACTTATTTCCGAATTATTCGTATAACTGTGTATTCGTTCAGGGATGTTGGTTCGTGGAAAGGATATTGTCTTCGACTTGAGGTAATTTAAGTATTGTTCAGTTATGAGGATAATTATTCTGTTGAATTGTTGTATGTGATTGTATGTTGAGGTTTCATATAATGAGATTCGTATTGGTTGTTCGTTGAGGGATGTTGATCCCAGGACTATTGTTGGTATTAATGGTTGTGTTGATTGTTTCATTGAGGGATGTTGATCCCAGAACTGTTGTCTGAGATTGTTGATCGTATGGATTATCCTTTGGAGATTGTGATCCCAGGAGGGTTGTTTCGGATATTGTCGGTCGTGTCGATCTTTCATTATTCGTGTGTCTTTGTTCACTTCGGTGAGTCTCTTGATCCTTATTGGATATGTAATTCTTTGAGTTTCGTTGTCATGTTGCATCGTGACATATCTGGAGTCATATCTGCGTGCCGATTGGTTATTTTGTAGGGTTTTTAGCTGGGCACACTATGGTCATGTGTTGATATTTCCACATTGGATCGTGCACACGAGGCGTAGTTCATGAGGCTAATTAGGTACATGTCCCACGTATATCCTGGATTCCGTATACGGGGTGGACTTGTGCACGGACACATTTCCGGATCGGGCGTACTATGACGTCCATCTTTGAGCCATATTGATTGGTCGTTCATCCTCCATTTATGGTTGGGTATGTTCGACGGTTTGCAACTGGTTGTTCATACACCCGAGGGGTATGTTCGATAGTCGGGGTTATTTCTTTGAGATCCATTATTGTTGATCGTTTGGAGTTTACCTTGTTGATGGTATTCTCGGTCGTTGATTGATCCTTTGTTGATCGTGTTTGGAGTTTACCTTGTTGATGGTATTCTCGGTCGCTGTTGATCCTCTGTTGATCATGTTGGAGTTTATCATGTTGATGGTATTCTCGATTATTGTTGATCCTTCATTGGTAGTATCAGAGTTATCATGTCGATGATATTCTCGGTCGATTTATTGGTTGATCATTGTTATTGATCGTATGAGTATTCGGACTGTACGTCGATATTTCGGGACTTGTTATCATTATCTTGTGGTAGTTGATCTTCAGGTATATTGTGTGTTATTGGTTTTTATCCAGATTGAAATTAGATGGTGTAATTCCGACGGACGGGAATTGGCACGGATGGCTTATTCCGCACTTGTGAGTTATGATGATGTTTTGAGGATTTTTGGTATTGTTTGAATACAGTACAGATGGTTGTAGTTGAGTTCATTTCGTCATTTGAGAATGCAAAATATGGATTATGGTAAGGATTGATCTGTTATGGATTGTTATGGGTTGGTGAGGTTATGACGGTAAGAGTACATTGATAGTATTCTTACTTTGTTATTACATTGGTATGTAATTATTGATGATGATGTGATCGATATCATTGTTGAGTATTGTGGATGACCCCGTTGTGGGCTTTATTTTTAGGTACTCGGAGATCGAGCTAGTAACGGTCGTGAAGGGGTGAGCTTCCCGGGTGATACTGGCTGTGGCATGTATTTGGAGAATCGAATATTCCTTCTGGTTGTTTATTCTGCTGCAATTGTGTATTTTGAACTGTGTTGTATCCGCTGCGTGTGTAATTTAAAATGGCTTTCTGGTATTTTTACCAACTTGTCTGTACTTTCAAAATAGCCTTTTTGGGTATTTCGTAAACTTGGGTTATTTTGTTAAACCCTTTTTCCCTAAACTATTTTATATGTATAAGTGGTGGCTTAACGTACATTTTGAAACTGTTGAATTTTGGCGTTTTGGCCTTGAACTTGTAAATGATTTTTTTTGCGACGGTATTTGGAAAATGAATTTTTGAAAACTATTTAAATACATTACCGTCTTTCGCCTCTTGGCGTATTTGAAATGTTTGAGAAAATGAGTTTTAGCCTGGTGGGTTCCGGCGCGGGGCCCACGGCGCTGTAATATCCCTGGATATTTTTGGGGGCGTTACAGGATAAACTGTCCTGTGTGCAGTTTTGTGACTCCTGTGTGATTGGTAAACAACATCGTGTTAAGTTTCCTAGTCCCCATTCCCCTAGATCCACTACTTGTTATGACACTTTGCACTATTTGCATGCTGATGTATGGGGACCATCTAGCGAGCCCACGCATGGTGGGAATAGATATTTCTTATCTGTCATTGACGATTACTCTCGGAAGGTCTTTGTGTTTCTTTTGAAAAATAATTCAGATGCCTTTGATAAATTTTAAAACTGAAAAACTTTGATTGAGAATCAAACTGGAAAGAAAATAAATATATTAAGAACCGATAATGGTCTTGACTTTTGTAATCAACTGTTTGATGATCTATGTGCTCAGTCTGGTATTCTGAGGCATAAGACTGTTCCCTATTCGCCCCAACAGAATGGGATTGCTGAACGAATGAATAGAACCTTACTAGAAAGGGTCATAAGCATGCTTGCTATGTCTGTCCTGTCAAAAAGGTTTTGGGGTGAGGCTTTATTAACTGCTGCGTATTTAATCAATAGATCTCCTTCTGTGCCATTGAATGGTAATTATCCAGAGTCTGTGTGGTCTGGTCAATCTATTGATTTCTCAAATCTTCGTGTATTTGGTTGCTATGCTTATGTGCATCAAAGAAATGATAAGCTCAAGCCTCGTTCAGTGAGACGTGTTCTTGAGATACCCGGAAGGGGTAAAAGGCTATAGGGTTTGGCTAAAGGCCAACCCGGTTTTAAAACTCTTATAAGTCGTGATATCATTTTTAACAAAAATGAATTTCCTTGCCTTTACCTGACCCGGTAAATCCCCCTGCTCCAAACGAGGTGGAGCTGCACATTTCTTTAAATAATACTGATAATGTGCAAACTGAAAATGATCTTGATAATCATCAGGATGCTAATGTGCATGATGAAAATGAGGAGATACCTGAAGAAAACTTGCATGATTATCAACTTACTAGGGATAGACCTAGGCGAGATGCTAGACGGCCTTCTCACTTGAATGATTTTTATATGACTTCGTATGCTTTCACTATGTTTGAAACAATTGATAACTGTGAACCCAAATCATACGATGAAGCTTTGAAATTTGAGAATTCAGAATAGTGGCTTACCGCAATAAATGAAGAAATGACTTCATTGCACACAAATGGCTTTTCAAAGTAAAGAATGAAAATGACTCGGTCATATTCAAAGCTAGACTCGTTGTTAAGGGTTTCACTCAGAAAGAAGGTATCGACTATACTGAATCTTTGCTCCTGTCGTTAAATTTACCATTGTGCGAATAATGTTTGCTCTAGTTGCACAATTTGATTGGGAATTAAAATAGTTAGATGTTAAAACTCCTTTCCTACATGGTGAACCTGAAGAAAAGATTTTCATGAGTCAGCCAGAAGGTTTTGTTGATTCTAAGCACCCTAATCATGTTTGTCTGCTTAAGAAATCACTTTATGGTTTAAAATAATCTCCTAGACAATAGAATAAAAGTTCGATGAATACATGTTATCTCTTAAATTTACTAGGAGTAATTATGACCATTGTCTGTATTTTAAAATTGATTCCAAAATTCCTATTTTCTTGCTCATCTATGTTGATGATATGCTCTTGGTGAGTCCTTGTTTGAAACTGTAGATTGTGTCATTAACTGCTTGAGTGCTAAATTTGACATGGAGTAGCTTGGGGATGCCAAAAGAATTCTTGGTATGAATATCCATAGGGATCGTAAGAATTCCACAATTGTTTTAAACCAAAATACCTATGTGCAGAAGATCTTATCTAAGTTTTCTATGCTTCATTCTAAACCTACTAGTGTGCCTTTAGCTAACCATTTTATTCTTAGTAAAGATCAATCTCCAAAGACTGATGACGATATTAAATACATGAAGCACGTGCCATATTCTATTGCTATAGGCTCAGTTATGTATTTGATGGTTAGTATGAGACCTGATATTGCGTATGCCGTTAGTTGTCTTAGCCGGTATATGGCAAACCCAAGGGTCTACTATTGGCAAGTCGTGAAATGGCTGCTCAGGCATTTGAATGGTTCTGCAAGGTATGGTTTGAAATTCTCCAAACACTCTGAAGGTGTTAAATTGGTAGGTTATGTGGACTCTAATTATGCTGCAAACTGTGATAATCGTAAGTCTACTACTTTCTATGTGTTTACTTTGTGTGTCGCACCCATTAGTTGGAAATTCTAGTTACAACCTATAGTCACTCTATCTACTACCGAATCCGAGTATGTTGCTATAACGAAAGCGTTAAAAGAGTCAATCTGGTTATCTAAAATTGGTTTTTTAAAAGATAAAGTCGAGGTTTTGTCGGATAGTCAATCCGGTATTCAACTTTGCAAAAACCTTGTTTTTCATGATAGAACCAAACACATCGATGTTCGTTTCCACTTTATTCGTGATGTTGTCGCTAAACGTATTATCTATCTTGAAAAAATACCATCTCAATTTAATCATTTAGATATGGGTACTAAGGGTCTACCCATCGAAAAATTTAAATCTTGTTCAAAGAGGCTGGATTTCGATTCAGTGGAATAAATTTTTAAAAATTTTGTGTTTTTTTTGGGTCCTCTTTGTGAGTTAGTTTTCTGTGTGATTACTTTACTATACTTTGTGTGTGAGTGCAGGTAACCCCAGAGCTAGGCAATGATGAGATCTCTCCGAACTCAATAATGCAATTTGACTAGTTGGTCCAAAAAAGTGGAGAAATGTTATAATTTTCGGCCCAACTGGCCCAAAATATATCTCCATTCTAAAAGGTCCATACATTTTGGAGCTGGCCCAATACTCCTTGGAAGCCCTGGATTACATCAGCCGCCCGATTGGGATTATTATTATCCCTTATATCAGGACCGTCCGATGCACTCCTATTTAAACCCCACCTAACCCTAATCACTCTCGTCGTCTCCCTCATTTCTTCTCCTCTAAATTTCTTTCTCAGACTCTTCTCCCGTTCCACCCGGATGAAGATGTTATCCACCTCCCGTTTTTCTCGTCTTCCCCGATGGATCCTCAGCGGTTTTCATCCTTATCTCTTCCCTCCACCTAGTATAAATGGGTGCAAGCTAGTGAGAAGAAAAACACACTGAATATCCTTCTAATCTGAGTGAATCTTGTGAAAGAAATCTTCTTATTCCACTTTGTGTGTGCCGTGAGTAAGAAATGGAAAGTTCGAGTGATTCTGGATTATTTTGAAGGAGCTTTCGGGTATTGTGGTCGGCTGAATACTGTTCGGTTCTTCTTTCTTTGTGGAGTATAATATATATATATATATATATATATATATATATATATATATATATGTAACACCCCCAGAATCCGACCGGGAATGTTACATGCCGTAGACCCTTATCACAAGGATCTACCAGGCTAAACTCCAAAAGACTACTCAATGATTGACCGACCGGGGTCAAATTAATTACAAAGCAGACCGATAAGGTCATTAACCAATTCAGAAACTAATGACATTCACATTTCAATGACAATAATAAACTTGAACACAGAAAAGAATGACAACTCAATTTAATAAATGAAAACTACACCCATGCAAGGGTAAATACTCGAACCGACAGAGAAATACCGACCAAAATGAAACAAAAGAAAAGACTCTGACTCTGGTATGATTAGCATCATTGTCCTCCATCTCCTTCCAAGCCAATCCTGTGTGCTCCATTGCCAAAACACGAGCGCATATGCACTCACCCCCCGAAAACTCAGGGGTTAGCAAACTGGAATTTTGCTAGTGCAAGTACATAATGTACAAGATATACGAAAAGTATCAACACAAACTCAACAGCCACGAAGCCTTAACACAAACCACACATTCACACAAACAGCACATTAAAACATCCGTTTACACAAGGTGAAAGGTAATCACATAGCCATATTCTCTTCACGGATCATAACACCAATGAAACTTTAAGCAAGACCAATGAGTTAAAAGATCTAGCTTGAAAAACCCCTTTTATAAAAGGAAAAGCAAATTTGATAAGATAATTTGTAAACCTTATTATTGACTCGGGCCGTCTTGGGGTTTTGAAAATCGAATGAGAATACTTTTAGAAAATAACTTCAAAAGCTCTCGGGTCCTCGACCCAGCATGTGGAAAACAATTTGCAAGAAAACCATTACAACGTTATTCGGGGTCCTCGATCCAATTTATGAAACACTGTCGCAAGTGAGTCATTACAACATCTCACGAGGTTCTCGACCCAATCCAAATAATATCATCACAATACAATCAAGGACACAGCCTCTCATTCGACAAATCCTGCTCAAGACCCCTGATTAATTAACCCTCGGAGATCTCGTCAAATATCCTTGGTTAATACCCTGATACCAACATTTAAAACAAGTTGAAACAAACTTTTAGAAACACGAATCGCGGTCTATATCAAGACCGACATTTTAAAGCGAGTTGAAAGAATTTTGAATTACGAACATCGTTCGGTATCGGGTCTTAGATGTCACTCGAATATCCGTAACCAATAAGACTGCCAGGCGCCTCCCTTGCACACTTGTGCACCGGCGTTCACTCCACTAAGTTGGCCGCCCCTTGAACATGTCACCGTGCCGGCGATCACTCCAGCAAGAGCCGCCCCTTGCACGCGCATTAGGTAACACCGGTGTTCACCAACCATATGGAGCCGCACATTGCAGCGTACACCAGGCCGGAGTACACGCCCCGCCCTCAGAGGTTCTCGAATACGACGTTTCTCACAACAAGTATCCACATTGTTTCAAACATCAAGCACACAGACAAACGTTACAACAATTATCAACTTAGTACACCAAGTCACACAAATTATCCATCAGTCCATAACCACACAGCTAAACAACATCACGCACGTTATCAATCAAAACACAATCACAATAAGCCTTCAGGCATATCCAACCAACGCCGCACATATATCCCTATATTGCGACTCAACCGAATATATATATATATATAGTGTAACTTTATTTTCAGAACTCTCTTAAGTGCGAGAACTCTTTTTGAACCGTTAGATTATTTGATCCGATGGCTGTAATTGATTGTGCCATTAATGTAATTAATTAAAAGTGCAAATATTTTCATTTTTGGCTGGAGGGGCAACATAGGAATTGTATGTCATACAATTTTGAAAACCGTCCTACTAATTAGGGGCATGATTAATTGATGATTTTATTACAAAAAAATAAAATAAAACCACATCTCTCTCAATCCCTACCGCCTCAAACAAACCCTAGCAATTTTTTTTCTCTGTATCAAAATAAAACCACCCTGAACGTCACGAAAGAAAACTCAATATTTTTCAAAGATCAGTTTACAATAAGATGGTTATTCGGTCTTTATCAAAAGTATCCATATCTCGACAGGGAAATGGAGTTCTGTCATTTTATATGGCCGCAAGCCCGCCAAAAAGGAATTGAACGAACATATAATTATTGTGTCATGATATGCGATGTCCAAGGATGTTGAAGGTTAGCTTTTAATTAATTTAGTTGCTTTTTCCATTTCTTGGTATGCTTTGTTTTGTTATTTTTTGGCTAGTCCGTACACAATCAATTGCAAACGATTTCGATTTCAATCAATACAAAAAAACAAATGAAAAGATTAAAGATTCAAAAGTCTGCTTTAAAGCCATGATAGGAACTTAAATTCTAGTTAAAATTACAGAAGTTGGTCCCATTGTTATTTGTTCAATTCATAAGTGTAAGGTTAAAGTATATATTAAGCTAATGATCAACTAACTTATTTCAAAATCGTTTTTTTTTCTTCTTCTCAAAATCGTATATATTAATCTACATATTTTGTTTGTCGTCATAATATCCACACACTGACACACAGAACATATACATGTATATATAGAATGTCGTTGCCGCAACTAGATGATACTTTTAAGGAATGGTGCATCCGTGTTTATGGCTAGTAAAAAATTAATTAAAAGGGTGCATATGTGTTTTATTGTTCATATAAGTCAATAAAAGGGTGTGCATATGTGTTTCAAGGTTAATTTAAAATTAGTGAAATGGTACATATGTGTTTAAAGGTAAATACAAAATCAATGAAATGTGCATATGTGTTTGTTAGTTGGTTTAAATAAGTAAAAAAGATTGTGCATGTGTGTTTTAGGTTTGATATAAAGTCAAGGAAAGAGTTATACATATATATTTTAAATTGTGCATCTGTGTTTGATAGTTATTTATGATATAAAAATATGTTTGATATAAATAAGATTGTGCATATGCGTTATGATAGATGTTATGATTAATTTTCGTTTCTTATTTGTTTGTGGTTTAATTATTTTTTGTGCATGCTTGTTTCAGATTGATGAAGATGATATCTGTAATACCCGAGATTTCTGTTATGTTATTGGAACTTGTGATGTTGTAATGATTGTACTTTTGTCTGAGTACTATTCTCCGTATTTCATAATCCGATATTGTCGAGCGTATAATTTCGTGTTTGTGATTTAAAGATTGAAATTCTGCGCATGTAGCGCACGCTATAGGCTATGTTTAGCGTGCGCTAACGTGGATTAATAGCGCACGCTACTAAGGGTCATTAGCGCACGCTATGCGTGGTCAAATTGATTGAGACGTGCGGTAGGTGAGATCTGGCCGGGGGACCCCTGTCGGATCGTGTCGGGATGAACCTGGACGGCTTTCGGGAAAAGCCAAGTCAACGCCTTAGCGCACGCTACAGGTATATGCGTAGCGCACGCTAAGTGCTGAATTCAGTTAAGTCCGTGAGCCGTTAGCGCACGCTACGAGCAGGGTCTAGCGCGCGCTAATAGCCATTTATTATAAATAGGACAGCATCCTATTCGTGATTTCAGTTCTTTCTCCTCCCATAACCCGAACTCTTACACTTAGAAAATAACTTCCTTCATCCTAAACACTTCATATCATCATCCTAGCTCGTGATTGAAGATCGTATGTCATTGGAGTTTGGTGTTCAAGCCTTCGGAGTTGGATTGCTTCAATTTCCTCCGTGTTCTTCACTACCTTGAGGTAGGTGATTCTTCACCGATGTTAGTAATGTTCTTAAGGACGTTTGATCATGTTTTGATAGCAAGTTATTTCGTTTATAATCGGTCATCACATGTTAGAAGGATACTTTTGACGTATCGGCACTATATATCGTATGAACCTTTGAACCATCTTATTATAAGGACTCCTAAGCATGTTCAAATCGATTTATGATCAGTAATCGGATATTACCCAGTTGCTACATTTTACACGTTGGAATCATGTGTTTTGAAACATAGGACGAACGGAACTTAGAATATTTCTTGAAGATCTAAGAGGAATTATGATGTTGAGATGGTTATCCGTATATTTGTATCTCATAATCATAGAACTTCCACAAACCTTATTAGCATGTTATGAACGAGGATGACTTGTATTATCACGGTAGAATTCATGAGTTCTTCACCATTCAACCCAGTTTTCGGTTTGCAGTATTCTGCCATGCAAGGTTAGCGCACGCTAACATATGTGAGTTAACGTGCGCTATCGGGGTTCAGTTAACGCACAATACGTACGTAGCGTACGTTATGTATCAGCCGATTCAAACTGTCAGACCGTGGATAGCGCACGCTAGTCTTATACGATAGCGTACGCTAACAGGCTGGCTTAGCGCACGTTACGTAGAGTACGTAGCGCACGCTAAGCAGTCCAGCATGCATTGTTTATTTTGAGCTTTTCGGCCGTAGACCGAATTGTTAGGCCATCGTTCGACTTGAGATGATTTGTATATCATTCCTTTTGTTAAGGTTCGAGCTTGTTACGTTGATCGAAGGAGGCGGCCTTCGAGTGTGTCGAGATCATTGAAGTGTTTCGTCCTTGCCATTTTCGAGGCAAGTATCATATGTCGAGTTCGATTTATCATGCTTGTGGTTTTGTTCATATTGTTGAATATGAGATGTATTTCTGAAAATTCTCATGATATTCGTTGTTGTTTGTTCGTATTGATGAACATATTGAAATGCATATGTGTATGCATAGTTGATTGATTTATGGTATAAATGATCCGAGGGGATCATGAGGATCTATGCTGAGGGCGCTGGATCGAATGTCCACCATGCGTTGGTCCGACGGGATCATCATGGGGATCTATGCTGAGGGCGCTGGATCGCTGGACGGGTTTTCCACCATGCGTTGGTCCGACGGGATCATCATGGGGATCTATACCAAGGGCGCTGGATCGCTGGATTACCCTGTATTGTATTGATGGAATCGTGAGGATTCGCATCGTTGGATTCCGGTAGCGGAAGTCCGTTTGCATGTTTTGTGATGCATTGATGATTTATTGTATTATGATACTTGTACTAGCATTGTTTTGCTAACCCCTTCGGGGGTGGACATTGTTTTGATGTTCAGGTAGCCGAGGAGCGGGGAGGCAACCACAGTACCGACAGGACGATGAAATGGCTCAGTGATGTGATTGATGTTATTGTTATTGAGAGTTGTCTTCTTGGTTCGTTTAGTACTCGAGTACGTCTGTTTTAATAATGTCTTTTCGATATGGTTGTATAAGTTAACTCATTTGATCGGTTGAATCAAATATGTCTTTGAACTTCAGTTGTACGATTGGTTTATATTTACACTCTTTTTAAAATTAGCCTTGTAAATCCTTACCTAAAGGGTTTACGGCGCTGTAATTATTCCGAATATCTCGGGGTGTTACAGAATATGGTATCAGAGCTAAGATTCATGGATATCTTGGCAGTCGGGTTAGTTGGGTCTGTTTACGTTATTTGATTATTGGTCGTTTGTAACATCACTGCTGAGCCAGCATCGTCGTGTGGACCGTGGTTGTAGGTTTCCTAATCTCGAATACTACCGTTTTATTTAATTCATGACTTGTAAACATTGACGGATGTACTTTTAGAAAGTTTGCCCTGGATATTGAGTATTTATGTTTACAGTATGTTGAGAGGAGGTCGTGGACACGGACGCGGACGTGGAAATACGAGACAAGAAGAGTTGGTATCTACCCCAGAGATAACCGCTAGTCGAACGGATTCCCATTCCGGGGGACAGCAGGGATCGGCAAATAATGATGCAGATCCTAACGTGCCGGGAGTGCTTCAGCAGGTGGTTGCCCAAATAAACCAGTTTGCTCAAGTTGTGGATCGCATGCAGACAACGATGGGACAGCAGCATAACGTGGAAAATCGAGGAGATAGATGGCTTACCGAAGTGATTAAATTGCACCCTCCGAAATTTGATGGTTCGACTGAGACGCTTTCTTGGGATCACTGGCTGAAGGAATTAGAGAAGATTTTTGCGAGGATTAACTGCCCCAACGATAAGAAGGTTCCGGTCGCCCAGTATCTTTTGACAGGGGAGGCTTTCGACTGGTGGGAGGCCATTCGACCGGAGGAGCATAATGTTGACTGGACAGAATTCAAATTAATGATGGAAGCGCAGTATTGTCCTCGCCCAGTTAGAGAAGCCCGAGTTCGGGAGTTTTTCTCACCACAAAATTTAGAAGCATTTGTGACGGACGTGATTAAGACCTTTAATCACCAGCTGACTTATGTGCGCCACTTGGTCAGGACCGAGGCGGAAAGGATTTTCCATTTTGACATGCGAATGAAGTCGGAAATTCAGCAGTATATGTCCGGATTTGAATGTACTACTTTGCGACAGTATCAGGATAAGGCGTTGGCCTATGATATGAAGGAGGCAGCAGTAGAGAAATCGACGGAAGCAAAGAAACAGAAGGTGTCTGGCAACTTCACGGAGGATAAGAGTAGCGGGCCTCGCAGGGGTCAGTCCTCTTTTCATTCATCCAGGAGACCTCCGCATCCTTCTCGAGGTGGAAAGAAGTTCCAGGCAGCACCAACTGTTTCAGACGCAGGGAAGAAGTGTTATAACTGTGGCAAAGCGGGACATGTTCGACGTGATTGTTTCGCGCCTGCTGTGACCTGTTTCGAGTGTGGACAGAAAGGACATCGCGCAACATTTTGTGGGAATGCGACCCGATCTTTTGGTACTCGCACTCCAGCTCCAGTTCCGAAGGAGACGAGTGTGAACCAGACGCAGCAGAGTGGATTTCAGCAGCAGAACGTTGGGAAGAGAGAAACATCCAGTGCTGGGTCCGTTCCTCCGCGTATCTACGAGATGAAGAAGGATGATCAGAACACAGCTGTTGCATCAGGTACGATTCAGATCCTTTTGCAACCAGTTAGTGTCTTGTTCGATTCGGGAGCTACGCATTCTTTTATATCTTTGAACTGTGTTAATCGTTTGAAAATCTCGTGCTTGTATAATTGTGAACCTTATGTTGTGGGATTACCGAGCGGAGAGAAAATTGTGGGAACCCTAGAAGCTAGGGATTTTCCAGTGTCTATAGAAGGAAGAGATTGGCCACCGAATCTTATTGTAGTTGACATCTACGGTGACGATTTAATTCTCGGAGATGATTGGCTCAACCGTTATGGAGTTGTTCTGAATTACCGAGAGAGAGTCATTTCTATCATTGCTGATGACGGATCTGAACACTTATTCCGAGGATGGAGACCGGGAAGCTCGGGAAATTTGATCAAAGCAATGAAAGCCGTGAAATTACTGAAACAGGGATGTCAGGGACTTTGGTGCTATGCCATGAGGAAAGAGGAAGGAGTAGAGCTCTCGTCTATTTCAGTTGTGAATGAGTTCTCAGATGTATTTCCTGACGAACTACCTGGATTACCTCCGCAGAGAGAAGTGGAATTCACTATCGATTTAGAGCCTGGAGCAGCTCCTATTTCCAGAGCACCATACCGCATGGCGCCAACCGAGATGTATGAACTCAAGAAACAACTGGAGGAATTGTTGCAGAAGGGTTATATTCAACCGAGCGTTTCTCCTTGGGGAGCGCCTGCCTTCTTTGTCCTAAGAAAGACGGATCCCTCCGACTGTGTATTGATTACAGGGAACTCAACAAGATGACAATCAAGAATAAGTATCCTATACTTCGGATCGACGACTTGTTTGATCAACTGCAAGGGGCAAGAGTATTCTCGAAGATTGACTTGCGATCAGGATACCACCAGTTGAGAATTAAGGAATCGGATATACCGAAATCTGCTTTCAGATCCCGGCACGGGCATTATGAATTTGTAGTAATGCCATTTGGACTTACCAATGCTCCTGCGGTATTCATGCAATTGATGAATCGGGTATTCTTGGATTACTTGGATAAATTTGTGGTCGTCTTCATTGACGACATCTTGATATATTCGAGGGACGCAGAGGATCATGCTGAACATTTACGTGTGGTTTTGAACACCTTGAGGAAGGAACAGTTGTATGCAAAACTTTCAAAATGTGAGTTCTGGCTTAAGGAAGTAACCTTCCTTGGGCATGTGATATCAGCCGACGGAGTTCAGGTGGACCCGAAGAAAGTCGAAGAAATCTTGGAGTGGGAAGCTCCTAAAAAACGTGAAAGAAGTCCGAAGCTTCTTAGGACTTGCTGGATATTATCGCCGCTTTGTAGAGCGATTTTCCAAAATTGCTCGTCCGCTCACTCAGCTATTACAGAAAACTCAAAAGTTCACGTGGAATGAGAAGTGCCAGGCTGGTTTTGACAAACTTAAGAGGAGACTGACGACAGCACCTATTTTAGCTTTGCCAGATGGAACTGATGGATTCATGGTATACAACGACGCTTCGAATCAGGGTCTGGGTTGTGTATTGATGCAAAAGGATAAGGTGATTGCTTATGCTTCTCGGCAATTGAAACCGTATGAGGTTAATTACCCGACTCATGATCTGGAGTTAGCAGCTGTAGTCTTTGCACTGAAAATTTGGCGACATTATTTGTACGGCACTCATTGTCAGATCTTTACAGACCATAAGAGCCTCAAGTACATTTTCAGTCAGAAAGAATTAAACATGAGGCAGAGAAGGTGGCTGGAAGTGATCAAGGATTACGACTTGGAGATTCTCTATCATCCGGGGAAAGCAAACGTAGTAGCTGACTCATTGAGCCGAAAACCTGTTTCTCTTCGAGTGTTGGAAGCTCTTACGTCCCAAACCAGCATTCAACGAGAACTGATCCGCGAGGGGATTGAAGTTTGGGCACCAGGAATCCAAGGGCAACTGTATGTGATGGAACTGACTTCATCACTAGTCGAGGAGATCAAATCTAAGCAGTTGGACGACTCTTTAATCCTTCGATTATGTGGTGAAGTAAAGAAAGGAAAAGCCCCAGGATTCGTGATACAAGATGATGGAGTTCTGAGATTTCAGAGTCGACTTTGCGTTCCCGAGGATGATGATTTGAGACGGACAATTTTGAAGGATGCTCATAGCGCGCCCTATTCTATTCACCCAGGCAGCAGTAAGATGTATAAGGATTTAAAGCAAAACTTCTAGTGGGGGAATATGAAGAAGGACGTAGCAAAATATGTTTCGAGGTGTTTGACTTGTCAGCAGGTTAAGATCGAACATCAGCGACCTGCCGGAATGTTAAAACCGCTTCCGATCCCTGAATGGAAGTGGGAGGACATCTCGATGGATTTCATCACCAGTATGCTAAGGACTAGAACGGGAATGAACATGATTTGGGTTGTAGTTGATCGACTAACCAAGTCGGCTCATTTCCTAGGGATTAAAGATACATGGGGTCCCGAGAGATTGGCACGAGTATTTATTGCGGAGATAGTCAGATTGCATGGGACGCCGAAGACCATTATTTCGGATCGAGATGGTCGCTTCGTGTCGCACTTCCGAAAGCTTCACGAGCTTTGGGGATCGAGCTCAACTTTAGCACAACTTATCATCCCCAACGGACGGTCCATCCAAAGGACTATTCAAACTGTAGAAGACATGCTTAGAGCTTGTGCTTTGGATTGGTCAACTGATTGGGAAGTTTATTTGCCATTAGTTGAATTCACCTACAATAATAGTTGGCATGCTTCAATTAAGATGGCACCATTTGAAGCTTTGTACGGGAGAAGATGCCGATAACCCCTATGTTGGGATGATTCTTCTGATTTGATCGGACAACTGCACTGATTATTCAGACTCAAGAGAAGATAGCTTTGATTCGAGAGAGACTGCTGATCGCCCAGAGTCGACAGAAGTCTTATGCAGATGTACGTCGTCGCCCTCTAGAGTTCGACGCTGGGGACCATGTACTATTGAAGGTGTCTCCTACACGAGGGATTTTCCGTTTTGGGAGAAGAGGCAAGCTTAGTCCGAGATATATCGGACCATTTGAGATCCTAGAGAGAGTTGGGGATTTAGCATACAGGTTGGCCTTACCGCCATCGCTGAGTCACGTTCATAATGTGTTTCACGTATCCCAACCATGAAGTATGTACTGACCCACCACATCATTGATTTCGACGAGATCGAGATAGCTAATGATGGCACCTTCAAAGAGAGACCAATCAAGATACTTGAGAGTCGGATTAAACAATTGAGGAATAAACCAATACACTTGGTTAAAGTACAATGGTCACGACATGGAGTCGAAGAGGCCACTTGGGAAACGGAGGACAGTATGAAGACTAGATATCCAGAGTTGTTTTCATCTTAAGTTTCGGGACGAAACTTCTTTTTAGGGAGGAAGGATGTAATACCCGAGATTTCTGTTATGTTATTGGAACTTGTGATGTTGTAATGATTGTACTTTTGTCTGAGTACTATTCTCCGTATTTCATAATCCGATATTGTCGAGCGTATAATTTCGTGTTTGTGATTTAAAGATTGAAATTCTGCGCATGTAGCGCACGTTATAGGCTATGTTTAGCGTGCGCTAACGTGGATTAATAGCGCACGCTACTAAGGGTCATTAGCGCACGCTATGCGTGGTCAAATTGATTGAGACGTGCGGTAGGTGAGATCTGGCCGGGGGACCCCTGTCGGATCGTGTTGGGATGAACCTGGACGGCTTTCGGAAAAAGCCAAGTCAACGCCTTAGCGCACGCTACAGGTATATGCGTAGCGCACGCTAAGTGCTGAATTCAGTTAAGTCAGTGAGCCGTTAGCGCACGCTACGAGCAGGGTCTAGCGCGCGCTAATAGCCATTTATTATAAATAGGACAGCATCCTATTCGTGATTTCAGTTCTTTCTCCTCCCATAACCCAAACTCTTACACTTAGAAAATAACTTCCTTCATCCTAAACACTTCATATCATCATCCTAGCTCGTGATTGAAGATCGTATGTCATTGGAGTTTGGTGTTCAAGCCTTCGGAGTTGGATTGCTTCAATTTCCTCCGTGTTCTTCACTACCTTGAGGTAGGTGATTCTTCACCGATGTTAGTAATGTTCTTAAGGACGTTTGATCATGTTTTGATAGCAAGTTATTTCATTCATAATCGGTCATCACATGTTAGAAGGATACTTTTGACGTATCGGCACTATATATCGTATGAACCTTTGAACCATCTTATTATAAGGACTCCTAAGCATGTTCAAATCGATTTATGATCAGTAATCGGATATTACCCAGTTGCTACGTTTTACACGTTGGAATCATGTGTTTTGAAACATAGGACGAATGGAACTTAGAATATTTCTTGAAGATCTAAGAGGAATTATGATGTTGAGATGGTTATCCGTATATTTGTATCTCATAATCATAGAACTTCCACAAACCTTATTAGCATGTTATGAACGAGGATGACTTGTATTATCACGGTAGAATTCATGAGTTCTTCACCATTCAACCCAGTTTTCGGTTTGCAGTATTCTGCCATGCAAGGTTAGCGCACGCTAACATATGTGAGTTAACGTGCGCTATCGGGGTTTAGTTAACGCACAATACGTACGTAGCGTACGTTATGTATCAGCCGATTCAAACTGTCAGACCGTGGCTAGCGCACGCTAGTCTTATACGATAGCGTACGCTAACAGGCTGGCTTAGCGCACGTTACGTAGAGTACGTAGCGCACGCTAAGCAGTCCAGACAGATTGTTTATTTTGAGCTTTTCGGCCGTAGACCGAATTGTTAGGCCATCGTTCGACTTGAGATGATTTGTATATCATTCTTTTTGTTAAGGTTCGAGCTTGTTACGTTGATCGAAGGAGGCGGCCTTCGAGTGTGTCGAGATCATTGAAGTGTTTCGTCCTTGCCATTTTCGAGGCAAGTATCATATGTCGAGTTCGATTTATCATGCTTGTGGTTTTGTTCATATTGTTGAATATGAGATGTATTTCTGAAAATTCTCATGATATTCGTTGTTGTTTGTTCGTATTGATGAACATATTGAAATGCATATGTGTATGCATAGTTGATTGATTTATGGTATAAATGATCCGAGGGGATCATGAGGATCTATGCTGAGGGCGCTGGATCAAATGTCCACCATGCGTTGGTCCGACGGGATCATCATGGGGATCTATGCTGAGGGCGCTGGATCGCTGGACGGGTTTTCCACCATGCGTTGGTCCGACGGGATCATCATGGGGATCTATACCAAGGGCGCTGGATCATTGGATTACCTGTATTGTATTGATGGAATCGTGAGGATTCGCATCGTTGGATTCCTAGCGGAAGTCCGTTTGCATGTTTTGTGATGCATTGATGATTTATTGTATTATGATACTTGTACTAGCATTGTTTTGCTAACCTTCTGGGGTGGACATTGTTTTGATGTTCGTAGCCGAGGAGCGGGAGGCAACCACAAGATCGGAGGTGACGATGAAATGGCTCAGTGATGTAATTGATGTTATTGTTATTGAGAGTTGTCTTCTTGGTTCGTTTAGTACTCGAGTACGTCTGTTTTAATAATGTCTTTTCGATATGGTTGTATAAGTTAACTCATTTGATCGGTTGAATCAAATATGTCTTTGAACTTCAGTTGTACGATTGGTTTATATTTACACTCTTTTTAAAATTAGCCTTGTAAATCCTTACCTAAAGGGTTTACGACGCTGTAATTATTCCGAATATCTCGGGGTGTTACAATATCATTGACGACCGAGAAGTGGATGAACACAAATATACATGAAGATAATTTTTGGCTTTTGAAGATATACGATTATTGCATATGTGCTTTGTTGTACTTGTATTCAAGTGAAATGTAACATTTAAGTATATGAATCTTGTTTTTTCTTTTATAATGGTTTATGTTCTTTGATTTGTGTTTCAAACTTCCAAAAGAATAAAACATAAATGCACCTCATCTTAAAAATAAAATAAAATAAAATAAATAAAAAAAATCCGAAAATTTAGGAAATTTTAAAATCGGGATTTAATAAAAAATTCAAAAAGAATATAAAATTTGTATTTTACTATAATACCCTTTTAGATTAATAATAATTTTTAATATTTAAAAAAATCTCATTGGTTTAGAGGAGTTCTCGCAGTTCTCGCACTTAAGAGAGTTCTGAAAATAAAGCCCCCTATATAATATATATATATATATATATTATATATATATAACCTTACAATATTATATATATATATATATATAACCTTACAATATTATATCTATAAGTATAGTTCATCCATCAATCCAAGTTGAGTACGTCAACTAGTGTTAGCATTCATCACTCGGCATTCACCGACATAGGCATATATATATATCAATATACGTTTATACATACATATATTTAACATATAAATCTATACACACACACACACATATATATATATACACACATATATATATATATAAATATATATATATATATATATATATATATATATATATATGGATAGGTTCAGGTAGGAAAGCTTTTTTTTGTAGGAAATAGGAATGATTGTAAGCCATTGATCCTTGGAGATTAATGGCCCAGATTTCGTTCTGGTGTGCTAACACGGAAAACTAGGAGTGCTAATGAATTTAATTATTGGGGGTACCAATGTAATTTGACTAATTTCACTTATGGAAAATTCCTACAATCATGGGAAGTTCCTATCTTCATGGGAATTCATATTTTAGGTTAATATATATTTTTATGAGATTTTATTTTTTTTAGTCGTTCAAATATTTTATATTTTTTGTGTATTTATTTTATTTTTTAAAAACTAACATTATCTTTTTTCTATTTGATTTGTACTTTTAAAAATCGGAACTGTTGTGCTAATCATTTGTTTTGTGTGTGCTGCAAATTAGAAAACAGAGTGCAGTTCTGGTTATGTTCCAATTATGTGATTTTTTTTGTTATGTTTTATTGTGTACAATGCAGTCAATTTTAATACAATTTGTTGTGCTTTATTTTTTTGGAAGATAAATAATTTGAATTGGTATACTTTGAATTTAGGTAAATTAATGTTGTACAAGTTTCTGCTTATGTTGTGACACATGATAGGTATTATACCTTGTGTGCAACGTTGATATGAATAGTGTGCTAGGTAATATATCTTGTGGTGCTTATCGTACTAGTTTACATAACTTGTGGTAAATTACTATTCAACAGATGTGTGCAACGTTGATATGAATAACGTGCGAGGTAATATAATTTCTGGTGCTTATCGTAATACGTGATATATATTATACCATGTATATATATATCTTGGAACATATATCTTAGTGTGCTAGGTAATATATTTTGTATCAAAATTGACTGCATTGTATAAAATAAAGCATAACAAAAAAAATCACATAATTGGAACATAACGAGAACCGCACTCTGTTTTCCAATTTGCAGCACACACAAAATAAATGGTTAGCACAACAGTTCCGATTTTTAAAAATACAAATCAAATAGAAAAAAATAATGTTAATTTTAAAAAAAATAGAAATAAATACACCAAAAATATAAAATATTTGAACGACTAAAAGATATGAAATCCCATAAAAAAATATATATTAACCTAAAATATGAAAAATCCCATGAATACAGGAACTTCCCATTATTGTAGGAATTTCCCATAAGTGAAATTAGTCAAATTACATTGATACCCCCAATAATTAAATTCGTTAGCACTCCTAGTTTCCCGTGTTAGCACACCAGAACGAAATCTGGGCCATTAGTCTCCAAGGATCAATGGCTTACAATCATTCCTATTTCTTACACTTATATCATTTCCCATCATCTTATATAAGTGTAAGAAATAGGAATGATTGTAAGCCATTGATCCTTGGAGATTAATGGCCCAGATTTCGTTCTGGTGTGCTAACACGGGAAACTAGGAGTGCTAACGAATTTAATTATTGGGGGTATCAATGTAATTTGACTAATTTCACTTATGGGAAGTTCCTACAATAATGGGAAGTTCCTGTATTCATGGGATTTTTCATATTTTAGGTTAATATATATTTTTTTTTATGGGATTTCATATCTTTTAGTCGTTCAAATATTTTATATTTTTGGTGTATTTATTTCTATTTTTTTAAAAATTAACATTATTTTTTTCTATTTGATTTATATTTTTAAAAATCGGAACTGTTGTGCTAACCATTTATTTTGTGTGTGCTGCAAATTGGAAAACAGAGTGCGGTTCTCGTTATGTTCCAATTATGTGATTTTTTTTGTTATGCTTTATTTTGTACAATGCAGTCAATTTTGATACAAAATATATTACCTAGCACACTAAGATATATGTTCCAAGATATATATACATGGTATAATATATATCACGTGTTACGATAAGCACCACAAATTATATTACCTCGCACGTTATTCATATCAACGTTGCACACATCTGTTGAATAGTAATTTACCACAAGTTATATAAACTAGTACAATAAGCACCACAAGATATATTACCTAGCACACTATTCATATCAACGTTGCACACAAGGTATAATACCTATCATGTGTCACAACATAAGCAGAAACTTGTACAACATTAATTTACCTAAATTCAAAGTATACCAATTCAAATTATTTATCTTCCAAAAAAATAAAGCACAACACATTGTATTAAAATTGACTGCATTGTACACAATAAAACATAACAAAAAAAAATCACATAATTGGAACATAACGAGAACTGCACTTTGTTTTCCAATTTGCAGCACACACAAAATAAATGATTAGCACAACAGTTCCGATTTTTAAAAGTACAAATCAAATAGAAAAAAGATAATGTTAGTTTTTAAAAAATAAAATAAATACACAAAAAATATAAAATATTGGAACGACTAAAAAAATAAAATCTCATAAAAATATATATTAACCTAAAATATGAAATCACATGAACATAGAAACTTTCCATGATTGTAGGAACTTCCCATAAATGAAATTAGTCAAATTACATTGGTACCCCCAATAATTAAATTCGTTAGCACTCCTAGTTTTCCGTGTTAGCACACCAGAACGAAATCTGGGCCATTAATCTTCAAGGATCAATGGCTTACAATCATTCCTATTTCCTACAAAAAAAAGCTTTCCTACCTGAACCTATCCCTATATATATATATATATATATATATATATATATACACACACACATATCCGTATAAATTCATACACTTCGACAACAATAATTTCACGTAGTTACAATTCGTATATCAAGGTACTTGCCTTGGTAATCTCTCGCGAATACTCCGGAAATACGGTTGATTGGAAAATCTGGAACTCCAATGAAAACGATGATCGGAAAGGCTCAACATCAGATTTTCGTAGGGAATTCGTCCCTAATATCCTATCATCAAATAAACAATAAATCACACGAGGAAAAACATCGCAAAACTACCGAATCTCCCTCTGCGGCATTTTCCCGGACACCTTGAAGGCGTCAATTGAAAACTCATATAAACGACGAATCGGACATGACAAAACCGTGGAAATATTATGAAAATGATAGGACACAACTTAATCTTCGATTATTAATCAGTAATCTGAGTTAATACGATTAAATCAGACGAAGTCAACTAAAAACCCCAAAACTAAATTTTTAGGAAATCATGCCCTGATTCGATGGATCGGAGAAGGTTATAGGACGATCAATCAATGATATGAACTCAGGAGCTTCATGGATTTGTTGTTTAACAACATGTATCTTTGTCCACCAAAGCCCTGGCCGCGGGAGGGAAATGAGAGAAGTGAAAAATGGGTGGAAACAGGGCTGCTCGGTCATATTTATACTGCCCAGTGTGTGCTGATCACTTACGGCCGTAACCGGCATCCTTACGGCCGTAACCGGCATCCTTACGGCCGTAACCGGCCTTCGTGAAAGTTCTGCCCAGCAGCCTGCCGAGCATGTACGGCCGTATCCGATCACGCCTTACGGCCGTAACCGGCCTTCGTCCGGATGATGCCCAGCAACCTTACGGCCGTACCCGATCACGACTTACGGCCGTAACCGACCTTCGTCCGGAAGCTGCCCAGCGCTCTTACAGCCGTACCCGATCACGACTTACGGCCGTAACCGGCCTTTGTCCGGAAGCTGCCCAGACCCTGCCGAGCACGTACGGCCGTATCCGGCACCTTACGGCCGTAACTCGGCCAGGCGGGTCTCTGGCCCAAAACGTGCGGCCGTGACTTGGCCGTGGCCAATTCCGCCAGTCCGGTTAGGCTTTCGACAACGTTTCAGTCACACTAACGCACCAGTTAAGATTCAAAATAATACCGAGCAAATTACGAAACACAACATACCGTTCATAACAGAATCCCACATAATTATAACGACACGAAATCACCAACACCAACCGACAAATAGTTCAAGGCAACCGGAATAAAAGTCTCGGGTATTACAATAAACACAAAAATTAATCATCGAGAAAAATAATACCGATACTCGGCAACCGAGAAATATCCGAAAAAATCCAAAATAACTGGAACGAAAATCCCGGGTATTACATTCTCCACCCCTTAAAATAAGTTTCATCCCGAAACTTAAAATAGAGAGCGACGAAAAAATCAAGAAAAAAAAATAACTACTTGCTCAGCCTTAAAACATCACGAACAATGCGCGAACGCGAGAATCCTTGAAATACAATGAACTGACTAAGCAAGCATCTGGTACATGAGTCGAGGCGATAAAATATATGTGAACATGAGAAGTCGAGGTGGAAGAGTATGAGTTTGGAGATAAAAGCTCCAAGAGTTAAGGAAAATCACCAAATGGCTCAGACGTCCTGAAACCATGTTTCGAGCTCGACCAACCGCATCCAAGTTCATAACACATTTGGAAAAGTTAATTGTACATGTGGGAACAATAGTTTCAAACAAAATTTGCAAGAAGCAAATTCGGATGTGGAAAAGCCACAATAATCCACGGGATTTATCAAAACAGCTCCGAAATTCGTTCGGAGGACGGTAGGCTAAGTAGAACAAGGTAGTTTAAAATCGTCGAGAGGATCACAATTGAGTTACCAACAATGAAAAGTCACAAAATACCGGAAATACTAAGAAAAGTACGGGTAATACACTCCCCTATACTAAAAAGACATTTTGATCCCAAAACTTAGAGCAACAAGAGTTGGAAACGTAAAGCAATGAAATGAAAAACGATCAAAGTGACGATTGTTGGAAACAGCAACGATTTGGACATATTACAAAATATTCATCCTCCCATGTTAGGCTCTTCAGAAGGAGACATAGGGTTTCGGGACATTCTCCGGTCACTTGCCCTGTTCGCCAGCAGGGTAGTATTCTTTGCCAATTCGGAAATTATCTCACAATGTTTCTCCCGATGACCTTCACACCCGCACCGGTAACAAGTCAAGAGTGGAAAGGAACAATTTGCACGAACATGTCCCCGACGGTTGTAGTTGAAGCACCCTCCCTTCTTACCAAGAGTCACTGATGCTGGCTTGGGATTCCCAGCGCTCACTCCCGACCGCCAAGACGACGCGCTCGAACGACGTGGGGGTTTGGGAGCCTTAGACTCTTCACCGCCCAAAAATTTCCCAGATGTCCTCAGTCTCTTCGCTTCGCTCGTGGGCTCGACCACTGAGGAGATTTCATAGGATATCGTTTGATCTTGATACTCCTTCACCGTAGCATGAATCGTGGTCGTACGAACTACCTCGCCGCTTCCATTTCCATCATCACGTCTACGTCCGCCGAGGCTCGGCATACTAATGCAGATAATACCGTTCAACAATATTGATTTATCAGTCGTACAGTATACGACAATTATCAACACGAGGTTTAGTTAGCATCCTTAGAATAACTGTAATATCGTAAAGCACAAAGTTTTCTGAAGTCAATTTCGAGTCCTTCGACGAGGACGATCATTATATGTATGCACTTAATGAAAATAAAGTTTTGAAAAAGAGGGCGAGTCACGTTACGCCCAAAACCTGTAGATTCTGTCCTTTATTTTGGAAGAGGAAGTTTATACATCGACTTTAAAAATTCTTTTCGAATAATGTATAAAAGAAATTCTTTTATAAATCGTAACTAATTTGAAATATTTCAAAAGTGTTGAGTTCCAAATACCACAATTTGAAAATCTTTCCTCTTCTACCAAAATGCTTAGTCGAAAGGATTTTTCACCGAGATACGTGATCATTTGACATGACGACATTAAATCATGGGTTTTCACAATATTAGAAAATTTTAAAGCACCACTTTAAAATGTTCGTGATATTACAACGTCGTGGGCCCCGCGCCGGAACCCACCGGGCTAAAAACTATTTTTTTTAAAACGTTCAAAACGCCAACAAGGCCGATGACGATAATATTTTCAAACGAACAAAAGTCATTTATAAAATATCTAATACCGTCATAAGAATATCGTCAAAACATTTCAGGCCAAAATGCCAAAACTCGGTTTATGGAATCGGTTTTACGAAATAAAACTCAGTTTGCAAGATACCAAAAGCCATTTCAGAATATTCAAGCGGCGGATAAAATTAACACTCAAAAATTTATTCTAATGGAATGTAGAAACCGATAAATATGCTTGACTTCCAAAACATACTACATAACCATTTTCACTCGGACCGTATACGCATGTTATATCCTAAAACAATAATATCACCAACAAGTTCCAACCCTTGTTCACATTAAACACATTAGCACGATATAATCAAATACGTATATAAGGGGACTTACGATCGGGACACTTACCATTACGGATTGCCTGAAGATGGTGTCGGAACCACGATACTAATCACAACTCTGATGCGCGCGACTTACACCGGATATGGACTTGACCCAACGGCCTAGGTTTTTCGCAAACCTAAGCTCTGATACCATATATGTAACACCCCCAGAATCCGACCGGGAATGTTACATGCCGTAGACCCTTATCACAAGGATCTACCAGGCTACACTCCAAAAGACTACTCAATGATTGACCGACCGGGGTCAAATTAATTACAAAGCAGACCGATAAGGTCATTAACCAATTCAGAAACTAATGACATTCACATTTCAATGACAATAATAAACTTGAACACAGAAAAGAATGACAACTCAATTTAATAAATGAAAACTACACCCATGCAAGGGTAAATACTCGAACCGACAGAGAAATACCGACCAAAATGAAACAAAAGAAAAGACTCTGACTCTGGTATGATTAGCATCATTGTCCTCCATCTCCTTCCAAGCCAATCCTGTGACTGCTCCCGAGCTGCCAAAACCTGAGCGCATAACAGGCACCCACCCCTCGAAAACTCGGGGGTTGGCAAACTGGAATTTTGCTAGTGCAAGTACATAATGTACAAGATATACGAAAAGTATCAACACAAACTCAACAACCACGAAGCCTTAACACAAACCACACATTCACACAAATAGCACATTAAAACATCCATTTACACAAGGTGAAAGGTAATCACATAGCCATATTCTCTTCACGGATCATAACACCAATGAAACTTTAAGCAAGCCCAATGAGTTAAAAGATCTAGCTTGAAAAACCCCTTTTATAAAAGGAAAAGCAAATTTGATAAGATAATTTGAAAACGTTATTATTGACTCGGGCCGTCTTGGGGTTTTAAAAATCGAATGGGAATACTTTTAGAATATAACTTCAAAAGCTCTTGGGTCCTCGACCCAGTATGTGGAAAACAATTTGCAAGAAAACCATTACAACGTTATTCGGGGTCCTCGACCCAATTTATGAAACATTGTCACAAGCGAGTCATTACAACATCTCACGGGGTTCTCGACCCAATCCAAATAATATCATCACAATACAATCAAGGACACAACCTCTCATTCGACAAATCCTGCTCAAGAACCCTGATTCATTAACCCTCGGAGATCTCGTCAAATATCCTTAGTTAATTAACCCTGATACCAACATTTAAAACAAGTTGAAACAAACTTTTAGAAACACGAATCGCGGTCTATATCCAGACCGACATTTTAAAGCGAGTTGAAAGAATTTTGAATTACGAACATCATTCGGTATCGGGGTCTTAGCTGTCACTCGAATATCCGTAATCAATAAGCCTGCCAAGCACCTCCCTTTCACACCTATGTACCGGCGTTCACTCCACTATGTTGGCCGCCCCTTGAACATGTCACCGCGCCGGCGATCACTCCCGCAAGAGCCGCCCCTTGGACGCGCATTAGGTAACACCGGTGTTCACCAACCATATGGAGCCTCACATTGCCGCGTAGACCAGGCCGGAGTACACGCCCCGCCCTCAGAGGTTCCTGGATACGACATTTCTCACAACAAGTATCCACATTGTTTCAAACATCAAGCACACAGACAAACGTTACAACAATTATCAACTCAGTACACCAAGTCACACAAATTATCCATTAGTCCATAACCACACAGCTAAACAATATCACACACGTTATCAATCAAAACACAATCACAATAAGCCTTCACGCATAACCAACCAACGCCGCACATATATCCCTATATTGCGACTCAACCGAATATATATATAACCTTACTATATTATATCTATAAGTATAGTTCATCCATCAATCCAAGTTGAGTACGTCAACTAGTGTTAGCATTCATCACTCGGCATTCACCGACAAAGGCATATATATCAATATACGTATATACATACATATATTTAACATATAAACATATATAAATCTATATATATACACACACACACACACACACATATATATATATATATATATATATATATATATATATACATCCGTATAAATTCATACACTTCGACAACAATGATTTGACGTAGTTTCAATTCGTATATCAAGGTACTTGCCTTGGTAATCTGGTTTGTTATATACACACACTGCACTGCATAATTACTGTGTGGAATCTGATTTATCTGTTACATAGTGATTCTGGTAATTATCAAACTTACTGTGTTGCTCTGTGTTGTTCCAGATTGGTTCTGGACTGAACCCGTTTGGCCTAAGTGTTGTTTGAATCTGACTGGGATAATTCAATCTGTTCTTTGTCCGGTTACTTTTCCTATCATTTATTATCTTATTGGTATAGTTGGCCTGTAATCTTTTAACCATTACCCGCAAAATATATTTCTATAGTAGTTATATTCGTTAATCCGCATTGTATTATTGATCCTTATTCTATTTAAGTATTGGATCAATACCCAACAAATTACATACATTAGTTGCAGTAAATTCTATGTAACTATTCCTAATTCTGTTATTAGTGTAGAATCCACCATATAAAACATAAATTTTTTATAATAATATTTGTTTTTTTATATATTAAATTTTTATATCATATCTTTATTAAATTTTTAATAAATAACCTTGTTAAATAGTTGGGTGCTGAGAACCTAATCAAATATAGCACAAACCAAATCTAATGCATTGACATTTTTATTTAAATTTATTAAATATAAATATGTTGTTAATTATAATGCTTTGTAAAATTATAAAAAATTAGATAAGTAGTGGACATGTCATGTAGATAAAAGACATTCTTTTAATATATAGTACTTTGTAGTTTCAGTATATTGAAATTTTAAAGAAAATTAACAGTTTTTATTTTTAATAATTAGAATTACAAATAACATAGAATTCGATGTAATTAATATAATATTCTGTGCAATTAATAATATCTCTCTATCTTCTTAACAATCTTTTTCTATACGAGACATGCATAACCCGTGCTACGCACGGGCTTTTAATCTAATTGTTAATTGTGTATTAATTCTGCATATTGGCTAGTGTATGCTTATTTTTTGTTTAGTACTTTAGTATGTTGTATGAAATGTTTTTATTTTGTTGTATAAAAATTTAAAAATGTTTGATGTTTGTTTTGGTTTTGTCGTTTTGTATTTTATAAATGGGTTTTCTGTTATTAAGTTGTGATGTGTTACCATGAAACATATATATGCACATACCGTGATGCTTTTTATCGATCCAGTTAGTAGGAAAAATTGGTTATCTTCACCATGCCTTAATTTTATTGTTATTATTATTTTTTTAGACACTTAATTGATGGGTTAGTTTCCTATATGTGGACATGGAATCTGTATTGTCCAAGGTGGCCAATTCAGTGGCCTTTTATGTGAAAGTTATATGGCACTAACAATCTTTTGTGGCTTAACATCTTGATACTATTTTATTATTAAAGATCTTTACTTTCATCATGTACGAATGTTTATAATCATGCAGTATGGCAAGTCAAACATTGCATTACATTTGAAAATGAGGGAATATTAAAAAACCCAAAGATACATAACTGACGTTATATTTTTGTTCAAGCTAGAAACTAAAAACAATGAAACCAAAGTGGGAATCAATACTTAATGCGACATATTTTCGACATATGAAACTGAAGTGTGGCACATTGAAACGGTAACTCATAGCACATCACCAACTTGTACCTATAAAGTGTAACATCCCCAAAACCGTATGGGAATATTACACGCCGTAGACCCTTTCCACAAGGATCTACCAGGCTAAACATCCATAAACAACCAAGTGCTTGCCCGACCAGGGTCAAACAATAAAATGATACAGACCGATATGGTCACTTACACGTGAATACACAGACCGATGAGGTCACACAACCCAATCGATAAAACTGACTTAAATAACATTACCCACACAGGGGTCGAAATACAATACAAATAAGACTCAAATCAACTCGACAACACAACAAAATCAAAATAACTCTCGACTCATGATTAGTATCGCACTCGTCATCCTATTGTGCCAATCCCGTGATCGCCTCGAACTGCATGTACCGGACGCAAAGCAGACATCCACCCCCGACACTGGGGTTAGTAAACTCCACTGCTTTACTAGTGCAAGTATCAAATCATACGAAATGTAACAAGCAATTAATAATCGTGATCAAATATAATAATCAAGTATCAAATATTCCGGAGGTTTTCACAAGAGAAGATAAGCTACGAAGCATTCAAAATAAGATTATCATCTCGGAATTTTAGAATTTCAAAACCTTAAGACCTCAAGTCCTTATTCACAAAACCTTTCGAAAAACTTAAGGGCCTTAACCCAAAACTTGTTTCATAATTCAACAGTTTACAATACCTAAACATTTCCATAAATCTCGTGGGGCTCGGCCCAACATTCTTTCTTAAAACTTTTCCTGTAAAAACTTTGATTTGAAAAGTATCATGCTCATGACACCGTGATCCACTGTCACGTGTCTCCGTAGGTTCAACAACCCGCACGGACTACATCACGCACAATTAAACAAACATAATCAATTCCGACACCGTGATCCACTGTCACGTGTCTCCGTAGGTTCAACAACCCACACGGACTATTAACCAAACATAACCAATTCCGACACCGTGATCCACTGTCACGTGTCTCCGTAGGCATAACAACCCGCACGGACTATATCAATCACAACAATCACACACACAGTCCTGACACCGTAGTCCACTGCCACGTGTCACCGTAAGCCCCGTCGAGCTCACCCGGTTGGACACACTGTGTCCGAAACTCATGGTCCACTACCATGCGTTATCGTAGGCCTCGCTGCATCAAAGACGATTGGACCTCGCACTCACTAAGTTCTGATCCCGTAGTCCACTGCCACGAATCCTCGTAGGTCCCGTCGAACCAACACGAGTGAACTTAGCGGTCACACACATATTCACATTCACATTACATACAACAACGAGCACAATTAATCAATCACCTTGATCACCACAAAATCGTACATTGCACGCAAATAACACAACCTCGACACTCGCAACAACTATCATCAATCAACGACATTTAACCAACATAACACACATTCGGTACACAATACATTGTACAACCAAGTGTACAACCATCCCATATGTACGTCGCATTCCTGCACAAATGGCACAACGCCTAACACGTATACTGATATAACACTATTATCACAAAGCCTTCAAATTGCGGAAAACACAATCAACTCAAACGGAACATATTTACGAAGGCAAGCAAAGTCATTATACATCTCATACGTAATTACTAGTCGCAAGATACAAGTCGTATAGTAAGATACTTGCCTTAATAACCGCTACCGAACGCTCCGAAGAACACGGTTCGACCGGGAAGCTCGAACCCCAAAGAAGGCAACGAACGGAAGGGTTCCGACTCGAGTTCTTCACAAGAATTCGCTCCTAAGTCACAACGATGTCAATTCAATCACAATTCTACGAAAACGTATGGAACTTCCCAAGTTCTACTCATTGAAGCATTTTATCGGACACCTTGAGGGCATAGTCCAATTCAATCGATTATTCAAGGTAATACTCAAATTCGTTTCACAAAACTTCAGGGGTAATGAATGATTTCTAGTATACAACCATGTTCTAACAATAATCTAAACTAAAACGAATCAAATCGGCCAAAACATCAAGAAACCTCAAAAATTCCCAAAACCAAGAGTTTAGGTGTTCTTACCTTCGATCCGGGTGGAAGATGATGTTAATCCATGAATCAAACTTCCAAAACGTGTTGTTCTATGATTCTCTTACTCAAATCCATCCATTTATGCTGAAGAAATCGCGAAGGAACGAAGGAAAAATGAGAAATGGCGGATAACTCACCTGTGCCATTAAATAGCCGATTCAGACCGTGTGCCGCGCACAGACAAGTGTGCCGCGCCCACGGCCAAAAACTGCCCAGCATCGGCTTAATGCCGCGGCACACTGAAGTGTGCCGCGCACACGGTAATACCCACTCCAACACCAAAAAGGCACATCGTGCAGTCTTAACTATTTCGACCATAACTCCTTCGTCCGGACTCCGATTGACTCACCGTTTGAACCATTGGAAAGCTAACTTGATGCTTTATAATATTGCAAAGATTCAGAATTTTTGGAGTTTCCAAGAATTTATGGTGATTTTTACAAAACCGAACTCATACTTAGAAAAGTCGTTTAGTAATCCTGAACTCAACAAAACGACACCGAAACCCGAACCTGAATACGAACCGAAGATACGGCTACGAAGTACTCACAAAGACGAATCTAAGAGCTAGTAGAACACACGATTCCGACCACCTGAAGGCTCGAAATTCGACAACGGAAGGTAATTACCCCAAACTTTGGGAAATTACGAAAATGGCCCAAATGCCCGAAAATCACCATACGACAACGAATAATCAAACCGAAGCTCACAACACGTATAACAACGTTAAATGAACTTACGAAAAACCCCAAACGACAGTTTCGAACGAGATTCGCAAGAACCGAACTCAAGCGCGGAAAAGTCGCTAAAAAGCACGGAACTCAACAAAGCGGACCAAACGAACTCGGATGACAAAAAGTGCAGAATTAAATATTCTCCGAATGACGAAACGGTCAAAAGCGAGTTTTCGAAACGGACCTCCGCCGAAAAATGAAAATTACCGGAAATCCGAAATTGCGGATATTACATTCTACCCTCCTTAAAAGAAGTTTCGTCCCGAAACTTATAATAAGTAGGGAGAAGCAATATCCCAACAGGAAATCTCAACGAGATACACAAGAACGCATAACTTTCTCCCATTGGCGAAACGTTACAAGCAATGCGAAAGAATATACAGCGTGGAAACACGCCCCACGACGACCATAACAAAGCCACCGGCAATGATTCACAACAATAACAATCAATTAACGACGCATCACATACCACATCATAAGCACACATTTAATCAAAGAAACGTACGCGACAACAAGTCGCACCCGACTAAAATGGCTATGCGATAGAAACAATTAGAGTATTACGATAGAAATCATTCCGATTCTCATCAACAAGAAAATGTCTGACGTCAAAACACAAACAATTCAAGATAACGGAAAACGAGAATACCGGTATTACATTCTATCCTATTAAAATTAAGTTTCGTCCCGAAACTTAAAATAAAACATCATGATAGAATAGAAACAAAACCAAAAAGTTCACGCAACAAATATCAATCTCTACACGAATTACAGCACAAAGTACGATACACAACTACATCACTTGGACACCACCGGCCCTCCCGAGTAGGAACGAAAACCCGATTCCCGAACATCCCGGCAACGGACTCACAATGCCCCGCTTGGTGCCCCTGTTGGAAGCACTTAATACATTTAACCGGTGGCGAACGACATACATCTCGCATGGCCTACACGATCGCAGCTAAAGCGTGTCTTCACACCGATCGTCTTACTCGCCTGCGGGGTAAGGTTCTTAGACTGTCAACCGAACGAGGAGTGCTCCTGCAGGAAGAAGCGAAGCAACGGGCTCACGGATCTCACTCCTCCGGCCTCTTGAAAAATTCCTCGAGGTCTTCTCGTCTCTTACTCTCGAACCGATTCCGTCACGTAAACGGCCATCTCAATGGCTAAAGCTCGGTCCCGATATTCCTTCAGGGTGGTACACATGAGCGGAGCCATACTCTCACGGATATGGGGTTTCATGCGCATATTGAAGTATCGGACCTTGTCCGCTTCACTTCTCACTTGATCACGAACATAAGCCAACCGCCGATTATAATCGATTATCGCACAGGATATTGACACATCTGGGGCGTAGCCGAGAAAATTCAACGATTCTGCGTTCACGAACAGTGCAACGGCAATACTCGCCTCCATGGCGGTCTTAAACTCAGCCCATGTAGGTGTACGATCTGCAGGCACTACAGCGTGCCACCGGTCTGCAGCTTCTTTGTCGAGTAGGTACTGAGCAATGGGTACCCTCCTATCATCCGGACAAGCTACAAAGATCAAATATTCTCGTCCAACCGGAAGAGCCGCTTTTCCCAACCTAACAAGTCGACGAACCCACAAAACGGGCGGCCGCATCTTCATCACATCTCGTAACCACTTACTAGTTCCGTTATCCCTATTTGGGTTCTCATCCCGACGCACGGCTGATTCATCCGCACTAACCGATCAACCACTGACGAAGGATGGTGGCGGCGCCAACGTCAACATTAACGCTAGTCGAATATCCCCGATGCAGACCGAGCCGATTGGTACTCGGCAAGGAGGGAGTCGCCCTCTCCTGCTCCCGATTACGACCACGACCACGACCATGACCACGGCCTCGACCTCGACCCCTTAGCATACTGAACGGACATCCAATCAGAATAACAAGATAAAACAACCTCACATAATCGACATAAGCCCAAAATCAGCAGCACAATGCAATATTCACACGTTCACATTGACAAAGATGAACGACCTATACCTCAGCATACACGGTTAAAACATTAAGCATACCATTGTGGTCCAACACCGGTAATATTTAAAAAAAAAAACAAGTTTATCGAGGTATTTGTTCGAATGATAATATATAAAAAAAAAATTCGCGAGTTCGAAAGATTTTGCTGGGGTGAAATTTTGAAAGTACTTTGTTTAGTACCTCGGTCATTGAAGTGGGGAACGATACCTAACAACGTATCCCGCCACTTGGGCATACAACCCAGATTTTCTGACGAGAATAATAATATAGCAACTCACTGCACGACTTAACCTCAATACATAAACACATAACGTTCTAAATTACGGAAGCCAAAGTTGTTTTGCAAAGCAGAAATTTTCCAAAATCCTTTAGTTCATAAGCAAAATGACGGTAATATTTTACAATGTCCGAAGTATTTTAAAACACATTTTTCAAATACCGTCTGATTATGTCATTTGAAAATACACGGCCCATTTGTCAAAATTTAACAAATTTTAAAAATCTATATAAACCATGGTTTGACCGCACCACCAAAATATTTTCCAAAAATCGATTTCTACAAAATTCTCAAACTGTAAAGTCCTTCAGGAAACATTCACAAACTTACCCATAGCGGACAAAAATTACAACATTCCAAAACAAATAATTTAAAACCACATACTCAAATGGCAACTGTGGTCGCCAATTCAATCAAATGCATCTCGTGGTATCGTGTTTAAACACACAAAGAAAATCATTCATCGGAGTTTCTCACAAACTCTACCGTTGGTACCTTTTCGAAACCCATCGAGGTTTACAACCTTCACATCATACCACCCCTCCCTGTGGTTCAAAGATATTATTATATCTTGACAATTTCTATTCTCTTTCTATGTGCCACAAGTATGAAACACAACTATATTACACAATACTGTGTAAATAAAATTATACACCGCAATTAACTCACTAAAATAAAATCGAGATACACAGGTATTACGCATAAAGGAGGAGACTTACACCCACAGGTCGCACGGAGGTGACGCCGCCACGATACTAATCTCGTCCGACAACATAGCCGACACGTTGTGACCACGCACAACTCAACTTGTCACTGACGACTCGATCGACAAGACAACACATTACTCGACAAAACATGACTTGAACGACCCTGACACCTAGGTTTCCGCAAACCTAAGCTCGATACCATAATTGTAACATCCCCAAAACCGTATGGGAATATTACACGCCGTAGACCCTTTCCACAAGGATCTACCAAAGCAAACATCCATAAACAACCAAGTGCTTGCCCGACTGTGGTCAAACAATAAAATGATACAGACCGATATGATCACTTACACGTGAATACATGCACCGATGAGGTCACACAACCCAATCGATAAAACCGACTTAAATAACATTACCCACACAGGGTCGAAATACAATACAATGGAAGACCGAAATCAACTCGACAACACAACAAAAATCAAAATAACTCTCGACTCATGATTAGTATCGCACTCGTCATCCTATTGTGCCAATCTCGTGATCGCCTCCGAACTGCATGTACCGACGCAAACAGACATCCACCCCCGACATTACTGGGGTTAGTAAAACTCCACTGTTTTACTAGTGCAAGTATCAAATCATACGAAATGTAACAAGCAATTAATAATCGTGATCAAATATAATAATCAAGTATCAAATATTCCCGGGAGGTTTTCACAAGAGAAGATAAGCTACGAAGCATTCGAAAATAAGATTATCATCTCGGGAATTTTTAGAATTTCAAAACCTTAAGACCTCAAGTCCTTATTCACAAAACCTTTCGAAAAACTTAAGGGCCTTAACCCAAAACTTGTTTCATAATTCAACAGTTTACAATACCTAAACATTTCCATAAATCTCGTGGGGCTCGGCCCAACATTCTTTCTTAAAACTTTTCCTGTAAAAACTTTGATTTGAAAAGTATCATGCTCATGACACCGTGATCCACTGTCACGTGTCTCCGTAGGTTCAACAACCCACACGGACTACATCACGCACAATTAAACAAACATAATCAATTCCGACACCGTGATCCATTGTCACGTGTCTCCGTAGGTTCAACAACCCACACGGACTATTAACCAAACATAACCAATTCCGACACCGTGATCCATCCACGTGTCTCCGTAGGCATAACAACCCGCACGGACTATATCAATCACAACAATCACACACACAGTCCTGACACCGTAGTCCACTGCCACGTGTCACCGTAAGCCCCGTCGAGCTCACCCGGTTGGACACACTGTGTCCGAAACTCATGGTCCACTGCCATGCGTTATCGTAGGCCTCGTTAGACCAGCACGATTGGACCTCAGTACCTCACTAAGTTCTGATCCCGTAGTCCACTGCCACGAATCCTCGTAGGTCCCGTCGAACCAACACGAGTGAACTTAGCGGTCACACACATATTCACATTCACATTACATACAACAACGAGCACAATTAATCAATCACCTTGATCACCACAAAATCGTACATTGCACGCAAATAACACAACCTCGACACTCGCAACAACTATCATCAATCAACGACATTTAACCAACATAACACACATTCGGTACACAATACATTGTACAACCAAGTGTACAACCATCCCATATGTACGTCGCATTCCTGCACAAATGGCACAACGCCTAACACGTATACTGATATAACACTATTATCACAAAGCCTTCAAATTGCGGAAAACACAATCAACTCAAACGGAACATATTTACGAAGTCAAGCAAAGTCATTATACATCTCATACGTAATTACTAGTCGCAAGATACAAGTCGTATAGTAAGATACTTGCCTTAATAACCGCTACCGAACGCTCCGAAGAACACGGTTCGACCGGGAAGCTCGAAACCCAAAGAAGGCAACGAACGGAAAGGTTCCGACTCGAGTTCTTCACAAGAATTCGCTCCTAAGTCACAACGATGTCAATTCAATCACAATTCTACGAAAACGTATGGAACTTCCCAAGTTCTACTCATTGAAGCATTTTATCGGACACCTTGAGGGCATAGTCCAATTCAATCGATTATTCAAGGTAATACTCAAATTCGTTTCACAAAACTTCAGGGGTAATGAATGATTTCTAGTATACAACCATGTTCTAACAATAATCTAAACTAAAACGAATCAAATCGGCCAAAACATCAAGATACCTCTAAAATTCCCAAAACCAAGAGTTTAGGTGTTCTTACCTTCGATCCGGTGGAAGATGATGTTAATCCATGAATCAAACTTCCAAAACGTGTTGTTCTATGATTCTCTTACTCAAATCCATCCATTTATGTCAAGAAATCGCTAAGGAACGAAGGAAAAAATGAGAAATGGCGGATAACTCACCCGTGCCATTAAATAGCCGATTCAGACCGTGTGCCGCGGCACAGACAAGTGTGCCGCGCCCACGGCCAAAAAAACTGCCCAGCACTGGCTTAATGCCGCGGCACATCTGAAGTGTGCCGCACACGGCATACCCACTCCAACACCAAAAAGGCACATCGTGCAGTCTTAGCTATTTCGACCATAACTCCTTCGTCCGGACTCCGATTGACTCACCGTTTGAACCATTGGAAAGCTAACTTGATGCTTTATAATATTGCAAAGATTCAGAATTTTTGGAGTTTCCAAGAATTTATGGTGATTTTTACAAAACCGAACTCATACTTAGAAAAGTCGTTTAGTAATCCTAAACTCAACAAAACGACACCGAAACCCGAACCTGAATACGAACCGAAGATACGGCTACGAAGTACTCACAAAGACGAATCTAAGAGCTAGTAGAACACACGATTCCGACCACCCGAAGGCTCGAAATTCGACAACGGAAGGTAATTACCCCAAACTTTGGGAAATTACGAAAATGGCTCAAATGCCCGAAAATCACCATACGACAACGAATAATCAAACCGAAGCTCACAACACGTATAACAACGTTAAATGAACTTACGAAAAACCCCAAACGACAGTTTCGAACGAGATTCGCAAGAACCGAACTCAAGCGCGGAAAAGTCGCTAAAAAGCACGGAACTCAACAAAGCAGCACCGAAACGAACTCGGATGACAAAAAGTGCAGAATTAAATATTCTCCGAATGACGAAACGGTCAAAAGCGAGTTTTCGAAACGGACCTCCGCTGAAAAATGAAAATTACCGAAAATCCGAAATTGCGGATATTACATAAAGACATGAAAATTTGGTCACATGAATAAAAAAATCATTACTTATGTTAGGAAAAAAATAAATAAATATAAAATCTTGTGCACACGTATGCACCTCAAGTGTTATTTTGTTGTCAATCTTAACCCGCTTTGCAAACCGTTCCAGCCCATACTACCTTTAAGCCCATAAACACTACAAAAAATATGGTACACAACCCACTCAAATTTAACCCTAATCATATAACACTCTCTTTTAGTCTAACCCTACACACTATAACACGCCTCACTTGCAGTCACCATCTACATCTCAAAATCACATACATCATCACTTAACGAAACCCTTATGTTCGCACTCCCCAAACTCAACCACAAAAGAAATAAACAATCAAAGTATCTATCTATCTTTATGTGACCGAAGCTAAGCAAAACCATATCCCTTTTCTGCTATTCTTAGCTCACACACTCAAACCATATCTTATTTTTTTCATTCAGTGATAGATCGATGGATTTGAACGAATCACAATATTATGTATAAAAAAATCAGTGCAACCGAAACAACCTTTTACCAATTAATCTGCATGTAAAGTAACTAACCTTTCATATTTTTGTATGTGGAACTTGAAGTCATTCCCTGCACACATCAACCAAAACACGAAAATGACAGATTAAAAAAAATTAATAGCACGGTAATACTTCCATTGCTAAAGAGAAAATGATGTGGGCATGGTGGTGAAGATTGGTGCCCAAAAAACTGTGAGGGTTTGTATCTTCTATTTATAATCCTTCTCTGTTATAACTGCCAAACTGTTTATATTCTTTTTTGTATCTTCTATTCATCTTCCATGGTCATGTTTAATTCCGCTAAATAAAATCGAAAGACTCTTGAGATGCAAGCATTTATACGCAGGTAAGGCATGGACGAATAATAAAGGCCTCCATCTTGTTTTTAACTCTAAAACCTCTATCTTCATTACTCCACATTAACTTAAAGACTCTTGAGATGCAAGCATTTATACGCAGGTAAGGCATGGACGAATAATAAAGGCCCCCAACTTGTTTTTAACTCAAAAACCTTTATCTTCATTACTCCACATTAACTTTTGGGACTCAATCTTATAGTATTATAGATTCGAGATTTGTTTATAGTGGCAAATTAAGAAAAAAATAAGAAGAACTGAAGAAGTCAGTTTTGAAATCCCGAGAAGACATTTATTTTGGGATGAAATTTATGGTGGAGTGACATTTATTTTGGGAAAATGCTATGCTACCCACTTTATAAGTCCATAATTTCCCCCAACATCATAATCAGATGGATTCTAATTGGACTCCTCATATATAAATGCGAGCCCCACGAATAAAAATACAACATGTGTTATTCGGAATATATGTTGGGACTAATTTCGAGGTGTGTAGCACAACTCTTTATTTTGTGATAGATGGAGTAGAAAACACAAAAGTATGAGAGGGAAATAAATTTGGAAAGAGGAGAATATTTTCAATATGGTAACATAATTATTTAATTTCATTCCTTTAAATTGAAAAGGGAGGAGTTTAAGACAAAACTTTGCTAGGTAAAGTTTAAAACGAAACATTCAAACTTGCAAAGCAGTGTATTTAATGGTCATGGAAGTCTTGAATTTAGCTTGCTCTTTGGGAGCGGTGGTGGATGCCTAGAAAATATACTAGGGTCCAGACTCTCTAGTATATATTTATAAATATATTTAAATTTTTTAAAAAATATTAAGTTTAGATTTAAAATAATAACACCAAATACAATTAGTATTCAATAACTGCACCGCTAACAGTCGAGTCACCCCTCAAATACACGGTAAAGGCGGTAAGTCCAGCCTGCGAGATCCCATGGCTTGGAAATATTGAATAATCACTTCATTGTCAATACCCAAAAAAATATCTTTCTCAACACAACACACCACACAGTCGGTCAAAAATTCATCTCTCATCTTGTTGCGCAAATTTGTCTTAACAATATTCATTTCAGAGAAGGCTCGTTCTACACTAACAGTTGCAACAAGCAAAACTAAAGCCAACTTGACAAGAAGATGCACCAAGTGAAAAGTTGTGTGAAATCCTTTCACCATATTAGTTGCAAGTTCTCTAACATTTTCTAATGTAGAAAATATTGCATTTCCTCTCATTTCAAAAATCCACATCTTTAGTGTTCTTTGAGCTCCATTCGATCATCCACTGAAAAATCTTGCGGATATAGTTCTGCAAGTCAAACTAACCCTGAAGAACTATAATTGGAGAACGAATTCTTATGATCAAGGTATGCTATGCACATAAGTAATTCTGTGTTAGTCTCAGTGAAATGATTCTCCATCTCTTGACTAATATGGTCAACACCCTATTACATACAAAATAATGTGAACATGTTTGAGAAACAAGTATAAATAAACAAATTATAAAAAGTAATTTGGAATGATTACAAGTTTAAATAGATAGATAGTTGATTACCTGACAAAATATCTCAACTAGGAAGTGGTGAAAGAATGTGTGTTAACGACGAAGACGACTTGGGCCATTATCTTCCATATTCGGGATGCTAATATCATTTTTAGAACAAAAAATATTGACATCTCCTAATAGATCATCCTATTTGTTCTCTCTGAGATCTTGCAATTGTCTCTTGGTAGTATCAACTAAACACATAGCATGTACAATATTTTGGTCTTTTTGTTGCAAAAATTGTGACAAATTACTTGTCAACCCCAATACTACCTTCATCAAGTGAGCGATGAATACAAACTCTATAAGATTTAAAGGTAGAAATATAAGAAGATCAAGGAGCAAGCAACCACTATGCTTCAAAAGGTAATATCCTATGATCTTTGATCTATAATAGGATATTGGATTTACCAACATATTTATTTAATAAATAATAAATAATATTTAAATTGCTTATTAATCTTAGTAGTTAATTAATTAGCATGCCTAAATATGTTTTGTACTTGTGGATGCGTAAAAAGCTTTAACCAAATTTTTCCCAACTTCGCTTCCGCTGCGTTTTATTTCCAACAATTGGTATTGGAGCCAGATTTTAGGCTTTTGCTATTTTAATTAATTTTGGTGATTAATTGATAGAAATTTAAATATTTATGTAATTTGATGTTGGAATATTTTGCTAAATGTGTTCTTGCAGGGAATATGATCCTATTGTGATGGTTATGTGAATGGTTAATTTCATTATTTATGAAATTGTCGGTTTGGCCTGGTTTTGAGGCATGTAATGGATTTTCTCGTGAGAAAATCCGCAGGTAGATCTAGGATCTTATTTTTTCGTGTAATCTTGCTGTAAATTCGATGTATTTTATTTTATGTAAAATTGTAATCGAACTCGGAGAAGACGAAATCACGAAGAAGTAGAACATAACCGGGACACCGGGATTGCCGGATGCTCAGAGCCGAACAAAGAAGACGCTGGCGCGCCGCTGAAAAGACACGATCGCCGCCGAGCAATACGGGCTCGCCGCCGAGGCCGCGGGCAGCCTGTTTCGGGCCAGTTTGCCGGTTCGGGTCAGGTCGTCCAGTTTTTGGTCCAAATTGCTTTCACCGCTGTCGCTATGTCTACTGGAGAGTCGGGATTTAAAATTGAATTTTTTGTATATAATTAATTTTGCATAAAAGTGAAACTTTAATTTTGGAAATCCATGTCCGGGCCGGAGAGGAGTGGCGAGATGCTTGATCCAGTGGGAGAAATCGAGTCGAAGATTTTCTCGGATTCAATTCAAGGAAGAAGACCATAATAATTGGATAATTTAATTATCCGTGCTTTTAATTTGGTTTTTACCGTTTTGGATGTATGGCATGTATGAATGTATGCGTGATATGTTTCTTGCATGTTATGACGAGAAAATTAAAAACCTTATGGCTAAAATAATTAAGTGATTAAATTAATTTATTTTAAATAAAATCAAATTGGCCTCCATAATTAATTTAAATTATGAAGTAATTGGCATGCGCGTTGACATTAGGGTCTTCCTTCATATCAGATGTGTTGATTATATGTTCACTAGTTTTAAATTTCAAATGATAACAAAGGGTAAATATTATTTTTTAAGATAGGACTATTAGTTTAAAAGATAATATTTTAAGGTTGTTAAAATATGATGTTCACTTAGGTGTATTAATTAATATTCTCCCCATCGGAGTCTATGTTAATTAATACATGGCCAAGAGGAACCAACTATTAATTTTACTTGTCATAACTTAAATTGACTAGATAGTAAAATTAAAGACGTAAAACTCTACTTGAAAAATATGTGTGTAAACGTCCACACGATCGTGGCTTGCATATGCGGGTTTTTTGAGGTGTTGGTTGCTAGCATATATATGGTGTTCTTGATATTTTTCAATATAATTTGCTATGCATTATGTGATGAATGTTTTTAATTATCTCAGATGTCTTTCAATCCACTTGTTGTAATTCTCAAAGAAAACAAACTAGATGGCACTAACTTTGCTGATTGGAAACGTAATCTTAATATTGTCCAGACTGCTGAGGAACACAAGTTTTTTCTAACTGAGGAATGCCCATTGGAACTATATGCGGATTCGACACTTGATGAGATGAAAGAATACCGAAAATGGAAGAAATCTGATGAGATGGCTCGCTATTACATTTTGGCTTCTTTAGCAAATGTATTGCAGTATCAGCATCAGAGTATAGGCACGACCATGGACCCAACCTTACGTGGATCCCTCCGAGGCCCCGTCGGATCCTCCTGGAGTGAACATATACACTCTAACACTCATATACATCACTTTTCACATTTAATAATGTAAGTTCATAAGAAATACTTTCCTTCGAGACATGATGGACTGTTTCAAGACGGTAGACGATCGAGATTGCATGAACTTGACTAATCCGAACCTAAACGATCCGTAAAACAAATATCAACAACCATACAACTAGAAAGGGAAACGAAATATGCCCGGAAAACCCCGTCTACAATACACGTAATCCGGCAACACAACACAGAGAGAGGATTACAACCAAACCCTCTTGATTTCACAAAAACTCATAAACTAAACAATAATTTCGTAGGAAAATATTAACTTGGGGTAGTTAAATCATACACATCATGATTCTACGAATAATTCGGAAAGAAACAGAGGAAATAGAAAAAACCCCCAAAAATCCCGAAAGTTAGGGTTCTACGAAGTATTACCTCGATTCGAGGGAGAAAAGATGGAACGATGATCAAAACATGTAGGGAACCCAGAAATGATGTTGGATGATGATGTTCTAACAATATCCCGTCAATGGTTTCGCCCAAATCGCCGCTCGGAGGAGAAGAAAATAAAAATGGAAGAAACCCACAGAGAAAATGCTGAACCAGGTATATAAATCGGTCTTCTATAACGTACGTAGGCCAGGGGAACTTAACGAACGTTATACCCTTAGAGTACGTAACACACTGTCTATTACGTACGTAATGGCCTGGCAGAAGTCTCTGCCCAATTCTCTGAAGGCTATAACGTACGCTACTGAAACACTTACGTACGTAAGCAAGAGGAGTCTAACGTACGTTATATATCACCAATAACGTACATAAGCCTCAAGCAGTTCAGAACTATTGAGAGCCTATTATTCTGGGAAAGAATATCACCGAGTCGAAACGTGACGATTGACGAAACCTTAAGACATGCTTACGAATGGTTCAAGACGACGAACTTAAGCGCTACAAAAAAATACGATTCCGAATACCCGAAGGTTCGGCAAACGATAACGAAAGTAATTAACTTTTAGGAAATTACAAAACGGCCCAACACATTCGAAAAACAAGATACGAGGTCGAACAATCAAACCGAAGCTCACAATACGACTCCCAATGTTAAATGAACTTGTGGGAAACACGAAACAGCAATTTCGAACCATGATTATTCTGTTGGAATATTTTATTCCAAATATTCATTAATCAAGTTTTGATGATTAGTTGTTAAACAAAGTAAAATAACAAGGAAGCCAAACAAAACAACAAAGAAGTCGAAGACGCAAAAGGCTGGAAAATAACATGGATAATATATCAACATGATAACGTACGTACTGTGTGGCTAATAACGTACGTAATGTTAGAAGCTTAATGTACGTAATGAAGAGTTTCTGATTTCAAACAAGGAGCCGTTGAAGATGACATCATGGCATAGATCAGCATGCAATGGATACAAAGACCAAGTTAACGTACGTAACATGAGTTTACATAACGTACGTAATGATCAAAGGCAAAGCTACTGGACTACTTGGCATAAAGCATAACGTACGTAACGAACAATCAATAACATACGTAAAGGAGCTAACGTATGTAAAGGACTATTGATAACATACGTAATGAAGGCTAAAGAGACTAACGGCTAGTTGAGGCTTTGGAGTCTATAAATACCACTTCCTATGGTATTGAACTTACAACAATGCAAAGCAATCGACTCATTGATCAGATATTGATATACATATTCTTGTTGTTGTAATTATGCTTATATTGATCAGAGTTTGAGTGTTATACACGATAACTCATACACGATAGGAAAAAGAAAGGATACGATTGGATTCGGTGTTATTAGGATCAAGGATCCGGCATTATTAGAATCGCAATTGATATCCAAGCGAGGTTTATCTAGTACCCATAGAAAGCTAGATTGGTTGATTCCTTGTCCAATAGAAAAGGAAAATAGTTTAACTTGGACCGACAAAAAGACAAGTGATTGAACGGTTTACTCAGACCGATAGAAGACGAATTTGTAACGGTTATCCCTCGACCGATAGAAGAGAGGTGCAGAGGTTGATGTTCATCCTATTTAAAAAGATACCTAAGAGAGGATGTGGGCACGTTTGGCCGAACCTCTATACGCTTCCACACACTAGCGCGTATACTGAATATTGCTACAACTGGTATCGGAGCGGTACCTCCTAGAAGTGGCTTAACATCCAAGGAGAAGATCCAAGTGGCGTTTCAATTTGCCCCGGTCGAAGGTCTTGCCTTGAACTGACCGCCATTCTTGGACGGATCTAACTTCATGACATAGAAGAAGAAGAAGATGTCGATATTCATTTAAGCTTACGACATCGAGCTATGAAAAGTAATATGTCTTGGTCCTAAACTTCCCACGAACTCCAACGGTACGCTTAAAACTTTCGAAAAATATGATGATTCCGATTGGAAAAACGACTATCATAATTGCAAAGCTACGCAATTATTGTATTCTGCTCTAAATCCGGAATATCACAACAGGGTATCCTCGTGTGAAAGTGCAAAAAAAATATGGAAAATGCTAGAAGTCACACATGAAGGAACGTCTCAAGTCAAGGAAACGAAAATAAACATGCTTCTTCATGAATACGAGCTATTCCAAATGAAAGACGAAGAATCCATCACCATCATGCTCGATCGATTTTCGGTCATCACAAATAGATTGACTTGTTATGGGAAGCCCCTTTCGAGTAGTGAAAAAGTTAAGAAAATTTTACGATCACTACCTCGAGAATGGGACGGAACAGTGACGGCAATAATGGAATCCAAAGATTTAAACAATCTTGATTTTAATGCTCTCATTGGTTCACTTATAAACTACGAGATTGTCCTAAAATCTCGGAATGCCAAACCGAAGCCGAAGTAAAAATCGATAGCTATGAAAGCTAAGATGTCGAGAAATAAAGAAGAAATCCCAGTGGACTAAAGCGATGAAGAATCAGCATATTATGCCAAAAATATTAATAAGTTTCAAAACTTATTAAACCGGAGAAAGAAAGACATCAAGACGGGCGAATCTAAGAAATTCGACAACAATTGTCGAATCTGTGGTAAACCAGGCCACTTCGCGAAGAATTGCCGAGCATCGATTTCAAAAAAGGAAGTCTTAATAGCAACATGGAGTTATGAAGGCGAGGACGAAGATTTCATCAATCAAAATAACCTCGCACTTATGACCAAAAGTTCATTCGACTAAAGCGACGTCGAAAGTCAAGTAAGTAATTCTTATGATGAATTATTTGAAGCATTCGAATTATTGCATACCGATTTTCAAAATGTTTTATCCGAAATAAAATCCCTTTAATAGAAAAATAAAATTTTGGGAGACGAAATTTCGAAGCTTGAAAAAGAGAAAGTTATCGAGACCGATCATTCTACGTGCATTGAAAATGAAAATAAATTGAAGAATGGTTTTTTGAAAGTTCAAAACGAACTAAAGATTTTAACGAAGAAATTTTCGTGTAGAAACGAAAAATTTGGACAAATGTTTTGTGTTCAAAAGTATACATTGAATAAACAGGGGTTAGGATTCAAACCGCATATTAAAAACGAATCCTTAAATTTCAAAATACCCCATTGCGAAAAATGTTTAAAAATTGGGCATCATTTTACAAATTGCAAAAGCCCACGACGGACGATAAAAATCAAAAAGATTTGGATTCCTAAAGGAACCACTATTCCGAACCTCATCCATTTAAATGAAAAACAACCGCGTATCGGTTGGGTCTCCAAAAATAAAAATTAATTTTCATCAATTGGTATTTAACTCAGGGGGAGTTATATTTTTTTAAAACGGGAGATCTTTGTCGGGAGAGTTTTACCCAGTTTTGCATACATGTTATTATCAATTTAATTACCATTTACTTATACTTTTTGCTGATAACAACAAGGGGGAGAAAATAGTTGAATGGGAGAAAAAAAAGGCGTCATGAAAGAATAAAGAGAAATATACATATATATATTCTACGAATAACAAAAAGGGGAGAGAATAGTAGAAAGAAAAGAAAAGATGAAGAAAAGTCGAAAAGGCGAAATCCCGAAAAATCAAAGAAGTCGAAAAATGAAAAGAAGAAGTCGAAAAGGAGAAAAAGATAATATGGGAGAACTAACAAAACGATCAAAGCCGGAAACTTTGATTCGTGCAAATATATATTTTATTTTGCAGGTTTATCCCATTCAAGGTGTTGTTTTGTAATCATCAAAAAGGGGGAGATTGTTGGAATATTTTATTCCAAATATTCATTAATCAAGTTTTGATGATTAGTTGTTAAACAAAGTAAAAAAACAAGGAAGCAAAACAAAACAACAAAGAAGTCGAAGACGCAAAAGGCTGGAAAATAACATGGATAACGTACGGTATATCAACATGATAACGTACGTACTGTGTAGCTAATAACGTACGTAATGCTAGAAGCTTAACGTCGTAATGAAGAGTTTCTGATTTCGAACAAGGAGCCGTTGAAGATGACGTCATGGCATAGGTCAGCATGCAATGGATATAAAGACCAAGTTAACATACGTAACATGAGTTTACATAACGTACGTAATGATGAAAGGCAAAGCTACTGGACTACTTGGCATAAAGCATAACGTACGTAACGAACAATCAATAACGTAAGTAAAGGAGCTAACGTACGTAAAGGACTACTGATAACGTACATAATGAAGGCTAAAGAGGCTAACGGCTAGTTAAGGCTTTGAAGCCTATAAATACCACTTCCTATGGTATTGAACCTACAACAACGCAAAGTAATCGACTCATTGATCAGATATTGATATACATATTCTTGTTGTTGTAATTGTGCTTATATTGATCAGAGTTTGAGTGTTATACACGATAACTCATACACGATAGGAAAAAGAAAGGATACGATTGGATTTGGTGTTATTAGGATTAAGGATCCGGCATTGTTAGAATCGCAATCGATATCCGAGTGAGGTTTATCTAGTACCCATAGAAAGCTAGATTGGTTGATTCCTTGTTCAATAGAAAAGGAAAACGGTTTAACTTGGACCGACAAAAAGACAAGTGATTGAACGGTTTACTCGGACCGATAGAAGAGGTTGATCTTCATCCTATTGAAAAAGATACCGAAGAGAGGACGTAGGCACGTTTGGCCGAACCTCTATAAATCCTGTGTCGATTTATTTTCCGCACCTTTAAATACGCTTCCGCACACTAGCACGTATACCGAATATTGCTACCACATATTCCAAACGAACCAAAAAGCAGAAAGATTTATAACAAACACGAAATTGAGTAAAACAACTCTGAAACATGCTCGGATGTCAAAATATGTAGAATTAAACATTCTCAAAATATCAAGACGGTTACAAGCGAGTCGCTGAAAACAAAAAATACACCAAAATAAAAATTACTAAAAGTAGAAAAATGCGGATATTACATATAAACCATTAACTTAATTCTCCTTGTATTCAAAAACAAATTGTTAGAGCTTGTGCTTCAGAAACAACGAAAGCTATTGTTGCTGATATTGGTGGTAAGTTCTTTGCTTTACTGATTGATGAGGCTCGGGATAGTTCAATAAAAGAGCAAATGGCCGTTGTTTTACGATATGTAAACAACAAGGGTGAAGTTTTAGAGCAGTTTATTGGAGTTGTTCGTGTTAGAGAAACAACCGCTCTTTCTTTGAAAAAGGCAATTGATAATTTTTTTTCTTTTACATAAATTATCAGTGTCCCAAATAAGAGGTCAAGGATATGATGGGGCATCAAATATGCAGGGTGAGCTAAATAGTTTGAAAACTCTTATTTTGAATGAAAATTCATGTGCAAGGTATGTCCATTGTTTTGCTCACCAACTTCAATTGGTAGTAGTGGCTCTTGCTCAAGTAAACCAATTTGTGTGCAACTTTTTTGAATATGTGACATTGATAACAAACAGAGTTGGTGTTTCTTGCAAAAGAATGGATGAACTAAAAGAAGCGCAATATATAAATACTGTTGAGAGTTTAGAAAAGGGTGATATTTCGACAGGAAGAGGTTTGAATCAAGAAACTAGTTTATCTCGACCAGGTGCCACACGTTGGGGTTCGCACTATAAAACAATTTGTCCGTCTTCTAGCTATGTGGTCTTCGGTGCTTGAAGTCCTTCAGAATATATACGAAGATGGACATGAATCCAAAAGTAAAGGCATCGTTGTTGGCTTGATTGATGCTTCAGGCCAGGGACTCGGGTGCGTCCTCATGTATCATAATAGGACTATAGCTTTTGTGTCACGACGGCTGAAACCGTACGAAATGAATTATCCTACTCACGACCTGGAGTTAGCTGCAGTTGTGTTTGCACTGAAGATTTGGCGTCACTATCTATACGGTTCTTTGTGCCGGATTTATACCGACCATAAGAGTTTAAAATACATTTTCAGCCAGAAGGAACTCAATATGAGACATCGTTGTTGGTTAGAATTGATAAAGGATTATGACTTGGAGATCCTTTACCAGCCGGGAAAACCCAATATTATAGCGGATGCATTGAGCCGAAAAGCAGTATCGCTTCAGATGCTTGAGGTTCTCACACTACAAGCGAAGATTCGATAGGAGTTTATTGAGCATAAAATTGAGGTATGGATTCAACATGTGCAGGGTTCCTTGTGTGCCCTCAAAATTACTTCGTCCTTAGTTGATGACATCAAAGGGGAGCAGATGAATGACCAGATGATTAGTCAACTGAAGGCGGATGCGGAAAAAGGTATGGTCCATGAGGACAGTATTTTGAGATTCCAGGGAAGACTCCGCGTTCCGAATGATTTAGAATTGAGGCAAAGAAAACTTCGAGAAACCCATGCTACTCCATACTTCATCCATCCCAGAATGAGTAAGATGTATAAAGACCTTAAGAGAAATTTTTGCTGGAATAATATGAAGAAGGATGTCATGGAGTTCGTATCTCGGTGTTTGACATGCCAACAAGTCAAAATTGAGCATCAGCGGCCAGCTGGGCTGTTGAAATCACTTCCTATTCCCGAGTGGAAGTGGTAAGATATTTCCATGGACTTCATCACTAGAATGCCACGAACAAAAACTAGAATGAATATAATTTGGGTGATCGTTGATCGATTAACCAAGTCAGCACACTTCCTTGGAATTATGGATACTTGGGGACCGGAGAGGCTGGCTCGGACAGTTATAGCGGAGATTGTGAGGTTGCATGGTATGCCTAAAACTATTATTGCAGATCGGGAGGGCCGTTTTTGTCGTATTTTTGGAAATCAGTCCATCAGGCTTTGGGTACCGAGTTGAGGTTGAGTACATCTTTTCATACGCAGTCATAAGGTCAGACCGAGCGGACGATCCAGACATTATAGGATATGTTGCGGGCGTGTGCCCTAGACTGGAGTAGTGATTGGGAATTTCATTATTGTTGATCGAGTTTACTTACAATAATAGTTGGCACGTATCGATCAAAATGGCACCTTTCGAAGCATTATATGGTAGACGGTGTAGATCCCCACCTTATTGGGATGAGGCCTCGGAGTTAGTTAGGACGGAGCCAGATATGTTGATGAAAACCAGAGAGAAAATTTCTACCATTCGAGATCGATTGTTGACTGCTCAGAGTCGACAAAAATCCTATGCTGATATTCGTCGTCGACCCTTAGAGTTTGAGGTGGGGGATCATATTCTGCTCAAGGTATCGCCGATGCAAGGAGTTTACCGTTTCGGGAAGAATGGAAAGCTTAACCCGAGGTATATTGGGATGTCTGAGATTTTAGACAGAGTCAGTGAGTTGGCTTATTGTTTGGTGTTACCTCCAGCCCTTAGTCACGTTCATAATGTATTTCACGTTTCTTAGCTAAGAAAGTACGTTCCTATTGGCCACTAAGTATATGAGTAACAGCTTAGAAAGATAAAGAACTACAAACTGTACAGTTTTTCGAAGTTAGTTTGCATAGCGGAAGTTTAGGTGTGAGTTGCTGTAACTACAACAACTAGGTGTTCTCCTATTTGTTTGGTGCGTACAGGGTTTGCAATGTATACTTGTATAAATCACAGTTATGAAAATAATAAAGACAGAAGGTAAATAACACGTAATTTAAAGTGGTTCGAGGTAAACCCTTCTAGGTCCACTGGTTCTCCACACAGGAGTAAAACGTTTATTATAATCACTGGGTACACAACTACGTGACTATAAGTAAACCTGTCTCTGTATCATTCACACATATTGATACAGGGACCAAAGCTTTTTGCCGTTCACATAGATTGGCTTGAGCTCTTTCTTGACTTGCTTCTTCACACATAGTTTGAAGCTTCGTCTAGAATGCTATTCCTCCCACACAGGTCAGAATACGCAAGGATCTACAGTCCCACAGGCCTGATGATTATCTCAATGATAAAAGTAGAATTCTCTGAACAATAGCTTGATCTTTGATATACGGTTGTTGTATGTTGTGCTGTTCGCATTGAGGACTTATATATTCCTTCGCTTAAATACTTGCTGTATGCTCACGAAATATACTATATTGTAATCGCTAAAATGTCATACTGATTTGTCAGAGCTTTTGTGATATCTATTCTTCGTGTGTAAAGTATATATGTGTAAGTCCTCTGGCTTGGGAGTATTTATATCCTTTGGAAAATGCATCCATTATAAATGTAGCCGTTGTAGGTAGGTGACATGTTGACGTCTCTGATTGGCGGCTTTGCTGAATATTTAAATTAAAGCAGATCGCATTTAATGCTTCAGACAATCTTTTTGACTTCGCATTAAATGCTCTTCAGCGTGTTCATACTTATCTCAATTCGGCTGCATTAAATGTTGTCCTATCAGCAATAAATGTTACTTTAACCATGAATACTTTATGAATAAACAATGTGTATTTCACAACGGATTAAATCTTTCTTTAATCAGGCCCGTCGGATGTGTTTTACTTTTCTCAAGTAAAACATCTTACAGCCTGACTGCTGTATCCGACGCATTGTCTTTTGCTGTAGCTGTAGGCTTTGTAGGATAGACTGTATAAGATCTTCGATTGCTGTATGGAAGGGGTGTATGGAGACTCCAGACAGCTTCCATACTTAGTGGCATTTAGGAACTTTCGACTTCTTTGTTGTATGATGGCCATTATCAAAACAGGATACATGATTGTTTATCCAACAATTTCCCCCTTTTTGATAATGCCAAAACTTCTTGAAGATAACTTCTTGATTCAGAGAGGCTGTCTCTTGGTCTTCTGTCGAATGATCTGATCTTCCGTACTCAGTCTTAAAATGTGAACTGCTCGCCGGTAAGTTCTAAGAAAATTGAAAACATCTACAGGGATTTGTATTACAGCTTTAAACTTATGATTGGCGCGCAGGCACAATCTTACAGTATATTTATAGGTTGGATACAACTTAACTTATGAACTGTTCGCAGACAAGTTCTTATAGCTTTAAGACATGTTTTATACTTGTTCATTTGCAGTAAATAAATTCGTAATCAAATAGTAAAAACAGTAAACGTAGATTGTGAGATGTAATATTTCAAGAGAATAGATTTTATTGATAATCTGAAGAAATTACAAGTTCTTGAAAATAGAAAAATACAGACAAAAGGTGCATACTGCAAAGCCTAAGAAACAAATACAGTGAGAAGGGCTAGATAAGCTAACTCCTGTGCTGAGAATGCCTCCAAGGTCTCATGTCAGGATCATTCTCGGTTCGTTTCCACCAATTAACAAATGAATCCTTGCCCCGATCCCGATAGATTGCTCTTCCATCAACAGATTGGTTGAAATAAAGTATCCAGTCATCTGGATGGGTGAGCCGATCACCTCTTAGGTGCCTTGATTTCATCTGCAGTTGCAGAGGAAGCTTTCCTTCTGCTAACATCCTTGTAAATTCATCTGCAGCATCCGATAGAGTATTGAACTTGTTGAACATAGAGGACTCCCTGATGAATTTAACAAAATATCTCATCAGTTCATTTTTCCTCCAGTACTTTACCTCATCAGCTGTAGGCTGTCGGTTAGTGGGCAGAGGAATCTCGGATGGTTTTTGCACGTTGTTCTTCCAAGCAACGTTAGGATCATGGAACTCCAAACGAGAACCAGATACCCTGTATCCTCTTGTAGGCGCGGCTAGACGACCTATTGCAGCAACGACACTTTCTTCTAAAGCAGCATCCATACATTCATAGAGCTCAAGAATAAAAATCCTAACAAGACAAAAGTAGATGTAAAATTAAATTAAAATTTAGTCACTACATCACCCAGTCATATGAAATAACTCCCACTTTCTAAAAGCTAACCATACTACCTGCTTAGGCTGACCATTCTTGCCACCTATAGTTGTCACAATTATGTGCCCTCTCTCGGTCCCATTACCATCGCATTAAAAGTAAAATACAGCTCTCTTTAGCCTATTTTTCATCTTCTCTGCAGCATGTGGAGACTTGCTGTCAGAGACACTTCTTTTTCTCTTATTCTCCTCACGCACAGCCATGACAGTAACATCCCTGGGATCATCAAAAATAGGCATAGTCCGGGGATGAGGCCTGCTAGAGAACAGTCCATTTGTGTTAAACACAGTGGGCTTGCTCCCACCTATAAATTTGCCAGGGCCAATCTTCTTGGCACTTCGAGACTGCGGCACACCACAGTGAGTTAGGATGTAGTTGAGGATGAGGTCGAAGGATTTCTTCTGTGTTACCGGCTTGGAGGCCTCCCCTTGTATCCTCTTCAAAACAATTTGGCACCAGTTAACCCTTTCGCCGGACAGATGGCTACCATCATCCTAAAGCGAATGGTCGTGCACATTTCAAATGCTCTAGTCCAGTTTTTAATAATCCGGCAGCAAAAATCACGTAGATACACGTATGGTAGGCAAAAAAAATTCTTATGGCATGACGGGTGATCATTCTTGTCCGAACCGTCACCTGTGAACAGCCCCCAGTAGGCCGTCAACAGTTTTTCCGACCCAAAGGTCTCAAGATCCTCCATTCTCACACCATCGGACGGTAGCCTGAATAAGTTTTCCAGCAGCTCCTAGTTTACAAAAACTTCAATACCGCGAAAGTTAGCAGTGATCTCAGAGACATCTCCTCCCCTTTTCAGGGAAAAGAACTTGATGGAGGCATCAAGATAGAATTCTTCAACAATACGCTCGTCATAGAGCTCAGTGTGTTGACTTCCAAGGCAGTATAAGCCTTGTTGATTGATTCTGGAAACGACCAGTTCCATTCTGCCAGTGTCATCAGATTCAACGTTCACTCTCTCCATGACGACAGATCTGGCGAAGATTCGTCATTATGGATTCTTTTTTCTTCAGAGATTGAGAGAAAGTTTGTGAAGTTGCCATTGATTTGCAGAGAAAGGATTTGAAGAAATAAATAAAGTATGCAGTAAATTGCAGAGAATGTAGGCTATTTGCTCTGGACTCGTTTAATATTGCTGAAAGCGTAAAGAGTCAAAGAGCAGGGTACAGTCCTTTTATAGTGTGCAGGGAGGATTAGGGTTACATATAGTGAACGGTCAGATTTAAGGAATGAGAACCGTCTTTTAAAAGAACTAATAGGATGAACTTAGAGTAACTGGTACATCTTATCCATCCCTTTTTGAAATGACAACCGGTCTAACTTCTGACTGTTTGTCTCCTACATTGCACGAAACGGCAGTTTTGAAATCATTAATATCGTGGGGTTTGAGGTAATAAAGTCCAGATATCTTTTAAATCATTAAAGATAAAACGTTTGAATTTTAAAACAGGGCACATGGACTAAAAATGTTTCCAGTACGAATAAAATAGTAATATAATGTTAATTGACGTCCCACAGTGTATGTGCTGTAACCGCGAATAATACAGCGTTCCCCCTTAAAAGGGACATACGGGATTCGATTCTTACAGCAATGTTTGGGTTAATACTGTATTCATGGGTCGTACTGTATTCCCCCTTAATTAATGAACACGTTAGTTGTATAAAGGTTTTGTACCTTTTTCTTACAGTAAGATCTGACGTTCTGAGTGTACAATTAATCAACGGTGGATACTGTATTTTTAGGTCTTACAGCATTCCCCTCAATTGATGAGTAAAAGTGTAAAACTTACAGGGAGTCAAGCTGTAGCATTCCCAATTCTTGTCGAAGCATACAGAATCTGGTTGTGCTGAGAGGTTTTGTAAAGATGTCGGCTAACTGGATGTCTGTATGAACTTTCTTGATCCGAACATCCTTATTCTCAACATGATTCCTGATGAAGTGATGGTTCATATCAATATGCTTAGTTCGCGAGTGCAATACAGGATTGTGTGTTATTGCAACTGCACTCGTGCTATCGCACATGATTGGTGTTTCTTTGGCAATGATTCCATAATCTGATAACTGTTATTTCATCCATAGAATCTGCATACAGCAACTTCCAGCGGCATAGTATTCTGATTCAACTGTAGAAAGCGAGTTGGCCAATTGCTTCTTACTGAACCATGACACAAGTCTGGGTCCAAGAAAGTGACAAGTACCACTTGTACTCTTCCTATCCAGCTTACAGCCTCCGAGATCCGAGTCGATGTGGGATTCCACAATCCTACATCAACTGTTCCTTTGACGTACTTAAGGATTCGTTTGGCTGTCGTGAAGTTTGACTCCTTAGGTGATACTTGGTACCGAGCACACACTCCTACAGCAAACTGGATATCGGGCCTGCTAGCCGTTAGGTACAAGAGTGAGCCAATTGTTAGGATATTCCCTCGAATGCCACTCAGAGGATGAGAGAGTGAGAGCATTGTATTGTTATTATGAATATTATATTAAATAACATTTATTATTTCTATATTATTGTATATCACAGGCATTGTGATTTGGTATATAAAATAATGGTCCTTACATTTGAGAGTGAACATTCCAATTCTTATGGAGATAAGGAGAAAGGCAATGGAAGTGTTTGGGACTCGAATGCTAAATTGGTTCGCAAGTCGATAAAACTTAACTGGGCACTAAGTTTATACAAGATTTGTATAACGTGTACTTTGACATGTTGAGTGCCTGTCTTCACTAAGGGATAGTGGGAGCACACGTTATATGTATGCTAATGGTATTATTATACTCGAACACGACTCACCTCGATACGGTCACATGGATATCACTCAGGGATTGTCAATGACTGACTCGAAATGTTGTGATAGGTATACGTGGACCTTTGACTTGAGGTTTCAGTAGGAGATGTGATTGTGACATTAAGTTAGTCATTAGAGCAGTTCGATCCAATCGCGGGTTGGTGGGGTCAACCTCAAAATGCAACTTAATGGGCAAGTAGCAGTCTCTACTCATTACCGATAGAATTCTTTCTCCTATAAGTGAGCAGGTAAATATCCTATGCGGTTAATGGAAAATTCGATCATAAGTCTTTGGACAAAGCATTTAGAGCTAGTTGTATTTGATACACGATAGCTCAGTGATCTCGATTTGCATCAACAAAATGCATAGAGTCAAGTTACAATAGGGTTTGACTTTACCGTAACCCTAATACTTGACCGGGACATATGATTGAAGGGTTTATACGTATACGGTATTCACGACATAATGGTTTTGGAATGATCCGATCATTTGTTCTTAGTTGGGTTACGGTATGGAGCACTAGACTGGCTAAGTGTTACCCGTACTCCTTGGTTCCTCCCATTGCTGACTAAGACGGACCTATGGAGTCGCGCACAAGGATATTGATAGATAAAACATGTATTTATTATCTCTTCATTTACACTGGATATTGGATATCTAATTTGATTTACTTGATAAATCATGCGGTCTTGTGAATTGAAATTAATTACCAAGTGATTAATTTAATTCATAAATAATTATTTCTTGGATATATATTATTATAATTTTGTATTTTATAAAATTAATTAATTAGATTAATTAATTAAGTATAAATATATTTGAGATAAAACGAAGTGTATTAGACGCGCGAATGTCCGGTACACGAACCTAGTGGCTCGGTTCGTTTCTTCTCAAAGCCGCCCCACCTCTATTGCTTTATGAAGCTTCCCACTTTGTTTCCTTGTGGTGTAGTGTGTTGCAATAATTTTTCTACTAGACGACAAGTAAAGATAAGATATAATCTTATCATGAAGATAAAATATAATCATATCTTTATATATATAATTAGATGAGTTATCTTTTGGAGTTGAAAAATAACATACACATGTGAACACCATTTCAGCCGTAAGCAAAGTTGAGTAAAAATTCTGCATTCATTATTTCTTCTTAGAGAAATATAAAAGGAAGAAGAGAAGAGAAGAAAAATACTATATCAATTTCTAGTTGTGTTCTTTGAGAACGAATTGATATATTATTTTTCCGATCGATATCTGATGCGTGATAACGTAGAGACACTCGGCATATTCGGTGTTTGATCATTCATCAAGGAAGAATGAATTGGATTTGTGTTCGTGTTGGTGACTGAGAAAAGGCTTGGCTCGGATTTTTCTTCAAGAAGATATTATCAAAGGTTTACGAGGGTATGACTTTTAAATTTTATCTTCGTCAATTTTATATTCATTTACACGATGCTTATACGATCTGTTTTGGGATTTGATTTTACCCGGTTAGACCGGTTTATTTTTCGCTGCGTAACTTATTTTTATTCACCGAATCACAAAAGTGGTATAGGAGCGAGGTCAATGCAATCGTCTAGATAATATATTTTGCATTTTGAATGCATGCTAGATGATAATTTTATGATTTGTCATCATGTTATAATCATAGATATTTAATTGTTCGTCGTAGTAATATTTTTCGTGATTTTATATTGTGATATAATTCATGTTTTTCTTGAAAATATGATTTTTATTACTAATATGAAAATCAAAAATCATAAGATTTTAGAAATCTGCCCGAAAACGAGCCGAGTGCTTTCGTTGGACGAAACGGCACTGGGCTGCCCCGTCATAGCTAGTTGCGATCGATTCAACGCACTGAGCCGCTTTTGACCTCGTTGGTGCAATGGTTTTACCACCGATGCACTGGGTTTTACTGGCGATGATGTAGTCGGTGCACTGGGTTTTACTCGGCCGTGCGTGCAGGTTCCGAGCATGGCCGAGCGGCTGCCGGCAGTGTCTCGGTGGGACCGAGCACCAAAACCCAGCAGTATCAGATGATGTCCGGATAGTGCCGGCATCGCCATGACTGCGGTGCCGATAGTGACTCAAGAGGTGTGGCAGTCAGTGTCAGCCGCCCTGACTTCAATCGGGCACCGGGTCTCCTTTTTCAGTATATTTTCGAAAATATATTTTTCCAATATTAAATAATGTTTAATTAAATTAAATCATTAAATTTGGAATTTTTTGATGATGGGAAAATTTAAAGAAAATATTTTAAGGGTTTACTACGGACGAAATGAAATTGTCGATTATTGTTGAATTAATTAGATTAATTCAAACCATTACTTGTTGTGTGTTTGACATATTTATCTGATGGGGATGTAGTTCATGGACTTATTTTTTGAATCATTATTATTCGATGGGGTTGTAAAGGCCGCTTTGAGCCTATTTATTTTATTTGAAAATTTGTATAGGATGCAATTTTTCAAATGTAAAATTTATATGTAATGACGAAGACCGTAGGAAGATCCGCTCGAGAAGACGAAGATTCAAGACCGAAGACATGTAATTAGATTATGATGTTTTTGTTCTAGGAACGGACCATGAACTGTATGTTGTTAGTTTTAGGTTGTGTATGTTTTCATATTGTATGACAAACAAACAAACCGACAAACCGCGCTAATAAATGGATTAATGTGCAAAGTGTAACATATTATCACGTTAATACTCCCACTTACAAACACTAAGTTATAAAGGTTATGAGGTTTCCTACCCTCCATCAAACTCTTGGAAAATTGAAATCTAAACTGAAATATTATTCTTCCGAGTATGTCGGAGTAATATTTTTGGGGAAGGTTGATAAATTCCTAGAGTTCATTAGATGCCTTTAGTTGTGACAAATCAAACCCCTAGAAACCGTATGGGTTGCCGGGTAAGATTCAATTATCAGACTAATAGGAGTTGACGGTTTAAACTTAGATAGTCAGCGAGCCATAAAAACTGAATGGGTTAAGGGTAAGTGAACTAGGGGTAAAAGAAGATCGAATCATCCATTAGATGGGTTGGTGTTAGACACCACTTTATAAGGAATGATAGAATAGAAACCGTATGGGTTGCCCTCTATTAAACTTTGTAAAGAACTCCATCACCACTAAGAAGTCAACCGTGACTTCCGGATTTCACATGGGAGTGTGCAAATGCCGATAAAATAGTGGGAGCCGAGTTTTGAATAACGAAATCCTTAAATTCTTTACTCGGATCATAATTAAACAATCACTACAAATCTTAAATTATTCTCTATAGTTAACAAAATCTCTCAAAATGACAATGAACCCACTCGCTATACTGCTTGAAATGAACGTCCTGACTGGTCCGAACTATGTGGACTGGCTTCGGAACTTGATGATTATCCTCACTATGGAAATGCTGGATACGTCTTGAAGGCAGACATTTCAGTGGCTCCTGCAAGAACCCGAGCCAATCAGGAAGATGTCGATGCCCATGAGAAATGGGTAAAAGACGACGTAAGAGTGCGAGGGTACATGCTAGGCTCAATGACTAATGAGCTTCAACGTTCCCATGAAAAGATGACGTCTTTGAGATCCATCTTAGCGCACTTGGCTGAGCTCTATAGAGAGCGTAGTCGAACGGCTAGATATGAGATATCAAAGTAATTATTCGGCGCCAGGATAAAGGAAGGAGAGAGGATTGGGGACCATGTCCTCAAGATGATCTCGATTATTAAGAGATTGGAAGCTCTTGATTTTCAGATGCATGCATATCTCCAAACTGACCTTATCATGCAGTCACTTCCTGACTCATTTTCCCAATTTGTCATGAACTTCAACTGCAATGAGATTGCATGCAACTTAGATGGGCTAATGAACAAACTGACGACTGCCGAATCTTAGATGAAGACAAAGGGAAAGAAAGCTGCACTTGTGATTTCTTCTGGGACTTGGAAGTCCAAGAATAAGAAGAAAAAGAACAAAAAGCGGTTAGGTCCAGTAGCCAAGATCAATAAGGGAAAGTGCAAAGCCCCAATGGTTCAAAAGAGCAAGGGCCCCAAGAAAAAAGATGTGTGCCTTAACTGCAGTGAGCTAGGCCACTGCAAGAGGTACTGTCCAAAGCTTGACCGTAATGCGCCTTCAGGTATGGAACTACTTGTTTTAGAAACAAATTGTTCTGTAACTTTATATTCTACTTCTTCGATACTTGATTCCGGTGCGAGTTCTCACATTTGTACAATGAACCAGGATATGGAATGAAGTAGGAAGCTAGATTCAGGGGAGGATGGTCACCGTCGGAAGTGGACATAGTGTCGAGGCTTATGATATTGGATCCCTTATGTTGAATTTAGAATCTGGTTTTATTCTTACTTTAGATGATGTACTTGTTTTGCCCAAGGGGCATAAGAATATTGTATCAATTCCGGTCATGGATCGAAAGGGATTTCACTTCCTTATTGGAGATGGGTCCTGTCGTATTTATTTCAAAAATAAATTGGTTGGTACTGCTACATTATTAAATGGTTTATACCATTTGAATCTAAAGAATAAAACAACTGTGAATACTATAACTAGGAAGCGAGGTAGGGATGAAACAAACTAAGCACTTAAGTGGCATCTTAGACTTGGTCATATTGGCCAGACCAAGGTTCATAAAATGGAGAAAGATAGGCTTACAGGTCTATTGGGATCAGAACCTTATCCAATGTGTGAATCTTGTCTTCAAGGCAAAATGACTAAGTTACCCTTCGCAGGGACTTTTGAAAGAGCTACTGAAAAACTTGGATTGATCCATACCGACGTCTGTGGCCCTTTTGAAGTGGCACGAGATGGCTTTCAATATTTCATTACATTCACTGATGACCATACTAGGTATGGGTTCGTGTACTTAATGAAACATAAGTCTGAAGCTTTTGATAAGTTCAAGGAATTTAAATCCCTAGCTGAAAATCAAACAGGTAACCATGTTAAAACTCTCCGGTCAGACCGAGGTGGTGAGTACATGAGTACCGAGTGTGATGAGTTCTTAAAAGAACTAGGAATAGTGTCACAATTCACTCCTCCATCTACTCCACAATTAAATGGTGTATCAGAAAGAAGGAACCGAACCTTACTAGACATGATTCGCTCCATGCTTAATTACACTGATATACCAATTTATCTATGGGGTCATGCACTCCTTACTACTGCACATATCTTGAACAGTTGTCCTTCCAAATCCATTCCTAAGACTCCACATGAGATGTGGAGGGGTAGGAAACCAAGTCTTAATCACATTAGGATTTGGGAAGTAGAGAAATTGGAAGTCAGGTATGTGAAAGTTCGTTTCATAGGATATCCAGGGGATTCCATGGGATATATATTCTACATGCACGAAGATCATAGGATCATCGTTGCTTTACAAGCACACTTCTTCGAAGATGAGTTCATTCAGGAAGGAGGTGCATGTAGAAATACTTCTTTGGAAGAAATAAAAGAAATACTAGATGAGACACCTGTGCAAGATATTAGAACCGAACCTTCTGATATACAAACACAACCTCGCAAGTCTAGTAGAATTTCTCAATTACCTGAGAGGTATGTCTATTTGCATCAAGAGGAACTAGGTGTCCATGAGATAACAGAAAGTAGTCAAGAGAATGATCCTTCTACATACGACCAAGCGATGGTAGATGTTGACTCCGCCAAGTGGAAAGAAGCTATGGAAGCTGAGATAGACTCAATGCCTGCTAATCAGGTCTGCACTTTAGTAGATCGTCCCAAAGGCATAATGCCTATTGGAAATAAATGGATCTATAAAAGAAAGACTGATGGAGATGGCAAGGTTGATACCTATAAGGCCAGGCTTGTGGCAAAGGGTTATTCCAAAGAGAAGGAATTGATTACTTCGAGACCTTCTCGCATGTAGCTATGATTAAGTCTATTCGCATGATGCTTGCCATAGCAGCCCACTTAGATTATGAAATATGGCAAATGAGTGTGAAAACAGCATTCCTAAATGGATTCCTCGAGGAGGAGATTTACATGAAATAGCCTAAGGGATACATATCTTAAACCAATATTCATAAAGTATGCAAACTTCAGCGTGCCATTTATGGACTGAATCTAGCTTCGCGAAGTTGGAATCTTCGTTTTAATGAGACAGTTAAAGAGTTTGATTTTGTCCAAAACGAAGAGTAGCACTGTATTAAGGAAGGTTAATGGGAGCAAAATTGCGTTCTTAATACTATATGTAGATGACATTCCACTTATAGGAAACGACATAGGAATGCTCTGTTCTGTGAAAGCTTGGCTTTCTAAAGAGTTCTCAATGAAAGACTTGGGAGAAGCTACCTATATTCTGGGTATTCGCCTCTACCAGGATAGAGCGAAAAGAATGTTAGGTATTTTCCAAGCCCTCTATATAGAAAAGATCCTGAAGCAATTTAGGATGGAAGATTATAAAAGAGGGTTCCTCCCTATGCAACATGGTGCAAAACTTTCCTTAGAGATGTGTCCTTAAAGTGAGGAAGACAGAAAGGAAATGAGTAAGGTGCCCTATGCTTTGGCAGTAGGTAGCCTCATGTATGCTATGATTTGCACTAGACTGGACATTGCCTATGCTGTGAGCGTAGTAAGTCGGTTTCAGTCAAATCCAGGGTAGGAACATTGGACTGCTGTAAAAAAACATTCTTAACTACCTAAGGAGGACTAATACTTGGTTCTCACATACGGCGTAAGAGAACTTAGAGTGATGAGTTATACAGACTCAGACCTTTCGGGGGACATGGATGCTCAGATGTCCACATCATGGCATATCTTTACTGTGAATGGTGGGGCAGTTTCTTGGAGAAGTGCCAAGCAAAGTTCGACTGCTATCTCTACATGTCAAGCCGAATATTAGGCAGCCACAAAGGCTGCTAAAGAAGCTTTTTGGATTAGAAGTTCACTAAGGAACTTCAAGTGGTTCCTATCGCAGAGAATCCCGTGACGATGTTTTGTGACAACGACGGAAATGTTGCATAGGCTAAGGAGCCTAGGGCTCACCACAACACCAAACATATTGCGAGAAAATATCATTTTGTTAGAGAAATGGTTTAGGAAGGGAATGTTATACTGCAGAGAGTAGACACAGCAAATAACATTGCTGATCCGCTTACCAAGCCACTATCTCAGAAGGTCTTAGAGAGGCATCTGGAGAGTATGGGTATTAGATACCATAGCTTGTGGCATTGAGTGCAAGTGGGAGATTGTTAGGAATATTCCATCGAATGCCACTTAGAGGATGAGAGAGTGAGAGCATTGTATTGTTATTATGAACATTATATTAAATAAGGCATTTATTATTTCTATATTATTGTATATCACAGGCATTGTGTTTTGGTATATAAAATAATAGTCCTTATATTTGAGAGCGAACATTCCACTTGTTATGGAGATAAGGAGAAAGACCTTGGAAGTGTTTGGGACTCGAATGCTTAATTGGTTCGCAAGTCGATAAAACTTAACTGGGCACTAAGTTTATACAAGATTTGTATAACGTGTACTTTGACATGTTGAGTGCCTGTCTTCACTAAGGGTTAGTGGGAGCACACATTATAGGTATGCTAATGGGATCATTATACTCGAACACGACTCACCTCGATACGGTCACATGGATATCACTTAGGGATTGTAAATGACTGAATCGAAATGTTGTGATAGGTATACGTGGACCTTTGACTTGAGGTTTCAGGAGGAGATGTGCTTGTGATTAAGTTAGTCATTAGAATAGGTCGATCCAATCGCCGGTTGGTGGGGTCAACCTCAAAATGCAACTTAATGGGCAAGTAGCAGTCTCTACTGATTACCAAGATAGAATTCTTTCTCCTGTAAGTGAGCATGTAAATATCTTATGCGGTTAATGGCAAATGAGATCATAAGTCTTTGGCCAAAGCATTTAGAGCTAGTTGTATTTGATACACGATAGCTCAGTGATATCAGTTTGCATTAACAAAATGTATATAGTCAAGTTACAAAAGGGTTTGACATATGATTTAAGGGTTTATACGTATATGGTATTTACGACATAATGGTTTTGGAATGATCCGATCATTCGTTCTTAGTTGGGTTACGGTACGGAGCACTAGACTGGCTAAGTATTACCCGTACTCCTTGGTTCCTCCCATTGCTGACTAAGACGGACCTATGGAGTCGTGCACAAGGATATTTGATGGATAAACATGTATTTATTATCTCTTCATTAATATTGGATATTGGATATCTAATTTGATTTATTTGATATATCATGCGGTCTTGTGAATTGAAATTAATTACCGAGTGATTAATTTAATTCGTAAATAATTATTTCTTGGAAATATATTATTATAATTTTGTATTTGATAAAATTAATTAATTAGATTAATTAATTAAGTTTAAATAAATTTGAGATAAAACAAAGTGTATTAGACACGCGAATGTCTGGTACACGAACCGAGTGGCTTAGTTCGTTTCTTCTCAAAGCCGCCCCACCTCTATTGCTTTATGAAGCTTCCCACTTTGTTTCCTTGTTTCTTCTTAGAGAAATATAAAAGGAAGAAGAGAAGAGAAGAAAAATACTGTATCAATTCCTAGCCGTATTCTTTGAGAATGAATTGATATATTATTTTTCCGATTGATATCCGACGCGTGATAATGTAGAGACACTCGACATATTCGGTGTTTGATCATTCATCAAGGAAGAACGAATTGGATTCGTGTTCGTGTTGGTGACCGGGAAAAGGCTTGGCTCGGATTCTTCTTCAAGAAGATATTATCAAAGGTCTACGAGGGTATGACTTCTAAATTTTATCTTCGTCAATTTTATATTCATTTATACGATGCTGGTGCGATCCGTTTTGGGATTTGGTTTTATCCGGTTAGACCGGTTTATTTTCCGCTGCATATCTCGTTTTTATTCACCGAATCACAACACCAATAATCTTCCTGTAGAGTGATTGATCAACCGACTTTCCAACTTTGTTAGCACTAATTTGCACGGAAGTGCTCATGGGGGTTGATGAGGATTTGGAGTTATTCATCCAAAACTTGTTGAGTAGCTCCTTGTTGTACTTCTCCTGTGTAATACCCCAAAAGGCGGCTATTATAGTGTCGTGGACCCCACACTGGGACCCACCAGGCGATATCCAAAAACAGATTAAATAAGTATTACTTGTGATACCAAACCACAATAATTAGTCATTTTTCCGATTAGGAGTTTATTAAAAATATGGCCAACGGCCTTATGGTACACAGGATCCGAAATACAAGTATAAACCATATGGAGATGTAAAATACTTCAAATACCAATACAACCAGGTAGTAATTAAATGAAGCGGAAATAAAATAACATAGCATGGTTTTAACATAACCGGACAAATAGACTTGGGGCCCCCGAACTAGTATCTCTCGAACCCTTCGTCGTCAACATGCTCTTCCCGTGCCTTGCCTTTGCCTTGACCTAAAATACATCACAAGTATTTCGCCCATAACACAGGGTCAGATATACATGATAATTAATTCTTCCGACATTATACAATTCACATATATAGATCTCAAGGAAATCATTCCGACTATTAATCATACCCCTCGGGCGTATGAAACAATCAGTCACAAACTGTCGAACACACCCAATCACACATGGACTATGAACGATTAACAATATGGCTCAAGATGGACATCACAGTACGCCCGATCCGGAAATGTGTCCGTGTACATGTCCGCCCCGTATACGGAATCCAGAATATACGTGGGACAATGTACCTAATTAGCCTCACGAAACTACGTCTCGTGTGCACAGTCCAATGTGGAATAATATCCACGCATGACTATATATGTGCCTGGCTAAAAATCCTACACAATGACCAATCGGAATGCAGATATGATTTCGGATATGTCACGATACAACATGACAACGAATTCAATAAATCACATATCCGATTAAGGATCAAGAAAACTCACCGAAGTGAAAATAAAGACCAACGAGATCAACGATTCAAAGCGACGTATTTGGTAATGCAACCCCATGACGAAAATGGAATAACGTCAAGGACAATGTCAAATCACGACAAACATTACATAAACAGTTCATACACATGAAACGTATAACCATCACAAGAATCTAATCATTATTATAACCAAGCAAGATAACTTGCCTCAATACGGAGGCGGGAATAATCCTCTTCTTGTCGAAACGAATGAACGAACGAACGGCCCTCGACTAATATCGTTTACTCGAACAATCAACCTTAAACAAAATACATTTTACTCAATAACATATTCGTACAATTATCAATATAGGATTAGTAAGACGGCACCCTATAATCCTTAGAATAGTTTGCAATCTCAAAATATCGAAGCCTTATGCCAAGAGTTCTTTTTACATCATTACAACCATAAAAATCGGTTTACAATACTTTTACCGAATGTTAACATGATTCATCATAAATAAGAATTCTATCAAGGGCATGCTGAATAACCAATTATGATGTTAAGATCATCTTATGATGATTAAACTTTCCAAAACATTAAAATGTTGAAAGGTAAAATCTGCACCATTGTGATCATTCTCCTCTCATCTAAGTTGAATATTAAGCCTACAACAAGGTTATTAGTTATGAGATTACACCATATTCATGAAGGTTATCAAAATCTTTCTTTACAAGGCTGGAAGATCCATTAACATCATGATGAATTCACCATCTATCTAGTATGATGATCAAAACATTCTAAGTTCTCAACACATTAGATTAATGAAAAGTTGTTGTTTTCACAAATATCCTTAACCATTCAAAATCTTCTTGAGCTAAAACATAAGGAGAATATGATTCTTAAGTAATCTGAGCAAGAAGACATCCTTCTACTTCTAACATGGCCAAGTTCTTCCCAAGGTAAGTGAAAACTTAAAATGGTGTTTAATCACTTTATGATAACAACTCTATTAGTTAAATCCAACTATGGTGAAGTTAACTGATTCAAAGGTGTTCTACTGAGCTAAATTCGTCCACTAAGATGAGCATGATAGTTACAACATGGTTAAAATCACTATATCATCAAGAACACATCCATCTCAAACCCTTATTTATCATATTCATCAAAAGTGTTAAAAAGGTTGGATTAAAACTATGTTTTACTTGATTAATCTAACTCTAGGTGAAGTATAATTCGTTACTAACATCAACATATGAAAACAATACAGAGAATAAAGTACACCTACCTCCATAAACGAAGAACAACCTCAATGCTATGAGAAAATATACTCCAAGCTCAAGAACACCTCCTAATCTCCAAGGAAATGAGCTCCACTCCAAGATTTAAGTCTTAGAAGCAAGTTGGGGGAGGTTGATATCGGTTTGAGAGTGCAGAGGGACGATATATGGAGAGAGAATCGGTTTGGAGTTGTGAAGAAATGAAAAACAGGCTGTAACTATAAATAGACTGTGCAGACTTAGCTATCGAGACAATTTAGCGTACACTAACCGGTCGATATTACGTACGTAAGCGGCTTACAGTGGCTACTGTCTTGGATCCGCAGGCCATTAGCGCACGCTAATAGAAAGGGGTTACGCACGCTAATAAAAGTTGACTCTGTCGACACGACAGCTCAGACACCACCCACATGCATGCCAACGGATAAGAAGTTCACGTGCTGAAGTCAATTGATGCCAGATTCCCTCTTAGCGTACGCAACAGAGGAAACATTACGCACGTTAAGGCACAAGATTAACGTACGTTAATCATGCTACGTAGCATACGCTACATCAACAGAAAAGTTCAAAAAATACAACTCTCTAATTAACATCGAATCATCGAGTATGAAATAACAACGATATGAAGTTCAAATTTATAATAAATCAATATAATACTAAATGCAATGACTTACGATAATCAATTTATCCAAATATATAATTACAGATAAAAATGAAAATTACAGTCGGATATTTCATTCTCCACCCTTAAAAAGAGTTTCGTCCTCGAAACTAAGGGGTAAACAACTCGGGGTATCTCACTCGTATACTATCCTCGGTCTCCCACGTAGCCTTCTTGACTCCGTGTCGTGACCACTGAACCTTCAGTAGGGGAATCGTCTTGTTCCGCAATTGCTTGATCCTCCTCTCGAGTATCCGCACAGGACACTCCTCGTACGAATGATCCTCCGCTAATTCAATCTCTTTGAATTGAAGTACATGGCTCAGATCAGCAACATATTTCCTCAACTAGGAGACATGAAACACGTTGTGAATCCTACTCAAAGCCGGTGGCAAAGCTAGTCGATAGGCCAGATCACCTACACGCTCCAAAACCTCAAACGGCCCAATGTACTTCGGGCTCAGCTTGCCCCTCTTCCCGAAACGAAAAACACCTCGGGTAGGAGACACCTTCATTAACACATGGTCGCCAACCTCGAACTCAAGCGGTCGTCGACGATGGTCAGCATAGGACTTCTGTCGACTTTGAGCCGTTAACAACCGACTCCTAATCAAAGTTATCTTCTCACGGGCTGCTAATAACATATCGGGTTCCGTACCCAGAGATTCTGATAGTTCGTCCCAACACAAAGGGGACCTACAACGACGGCCATATAATGCCTCATACGGTGCCATCTGAATCGAAGCGTGCCAACTATTATTATAAGTGAATTCCACCAAAGGTAGCTGGGCTTCCCAATCGTCCTTCCAATCAAGAGCACATGCTCTCAACATATCCTCTAGAGTCTGGATGGTTCTCTCAGACTGACCATCGGTCTGCGGATGAAAAGTCGTACTGAAATTCAACTGCGTGCCCATCGCACGATGAACTGCCTTCCATAAGTGCGACACGAATCGTCCGTCACGGTCTGATACAATACTCTTGGGGGTACCATGTAATCTCAAGATTTCCTTAATAAATAACTGGGACAATCTCTCGGGACCCCACATGTCCTTAATCTCCAAGAAGTGGGCTGATTTAGTCAGACGGTCCACAATCACCCAAATCGTATTCATTCCTCGACGACTCGTCGGCAAGCTAGTGATAAAATCCATCGATATATCCTCCCATTTCCACTCGGGAATCGGGAGCGGTTTCAGCATTCCTGTGGGTCGCTGGTGCTCAATCTTAACCTGCTGACAGGTTAAATATTTCGAAACGAATTCGGCAACCTCACGTTTCATATTCCCCCGCCAATAATTCTGCTTCAAATCCTTATACATCTTGCTAGATCCCGGGTGAACACAGTATGGGGTAGCGTGGGCTTCTCTCATGATAGAGTTCCTCAACTCTTCGTCCGCGGGTACACAAACTCGATTCCTAAAGCGTATCAATCCATCCTCGTGGATGACGAATCCAGGGGCTTTCCCTTGAGTTACCTCATCCCGAACTCGAGATAAGAATGGGTCCGTAATTTGCTTCGATTTGATCATATCATCAAGAGACGAAGAAATCTCAAGCGTGCAAAGTTGTCCCTGAACACGTTGTAACCAAACTTTAATCTCTGGCCTCATAAGATCTAACTGCAACTCTCTCTGTGCTGTTAAACGGCTCAGCATATGCTCCTGCACTGTCTTACGACTCAAAGCGTAGGCAACCACATTCGCTTTGCCCGGATGATAAAGGATCTCGATATCATAGTCCTTGATTAATTCTAGCCACCTTTTCTGCCTCATGTTCAACTCATTCTGAGTAAAAATGTACTTTAGGCTCTTGTGGTCAGTAAAGATCTGGCAGGTAACTCCATACAGATAGTGACGCCAGATTTTCAAAGCAAACACCACGGCTGCTAGCTCCAAGTCGTGGGTCGAATAGTTAACTTCATAGGGTCGCAATTATCTCGATGCATAGGCAATCACTTTCCCTTCCTGCATTAGTACACATCCAAGGCCCTGTCTCGACGCGTCACTATAAACCACAAATCCCTCCGTTCCTTTTGGTAAGACCAAAACAGGTGCTGAAATCAATCGAATCTTGAGCTCATCAAAACTTTGCTGACATGCTTCTGACCACACATACTTCTTATCCTTCCGCAGTAAGTTAGTCATCAGTTGCGCAATTTTAGAAAATCCTTCTACGAACCGTCGGTAGTAACCTGCTAGGCCGAGGAAACTACGAACTTCCTTCACGTTCTTCGGTGGTAGCCAATCTCGAATGGCTTCCGTCTTTTGTGGGTCCACTCTCACCCCTTCGGCTGATATCACATGCCCGAGAAAGATAACCTCAGGCATCCAGAATTCACACTTAGAAAATTTCCCATAAAGTTGTTCCCGCCTCAATGTATCGAGAACTTGGTGGAGGTGACGCTCGTGCTCTTCGTGGTTACGAGAGTAAATCAGAATGTCGTCAATAAAAACGACTACAAAGCGATTCAAATAGTTAATAAAAACTCGATTCATCAACTCCATGAATACCGCCGGTGCATTAGTCAGTCCAAATGGCATCACCACGAACTCATAATGCCCATAGCGAGTACGGAAGGCTATCTTTGAAATGTCAGACTCTCGAATCCTCAACTGATGATAACCAGATCTCAAGTCGATCTTAGAAAACACGACAGCTCCCTGAAGTTGATCCAATAAATCATCAATACGAGGCAAAGGATACTTATTCTTGATGGTTACCCTGTTCAACTCACGGTAATCAATACATAAGCGCAGAGATCCATCTTTCTTCCGTACAAATAACACTGGTGCTCCCCAAGGGGACGCACTAGGTCGAATATAGCCCTTTTCAGTCAACTCCTCAAGCTGGTTCTTCAATTCCTGCATCTCAGTCGGAGCCATACGATACGGTGCTTTTGAAAGCGGGGATGTACCTGGCTCTAACTCAATAATAAACTCCACGTCACGATCATGAGGTAAGCCTGGTAACTCGTCTGGAAATACGTCTGGGTAATCTCGGACAACCGGAATGTCAGCCAATTCAACTGGTCGATCAGCTGTTTTGGTCATGTAGCACCAATAACTAATACACCCTTGATTAAGCAGTTTTACTGCTTTCATAGCGCTGATGACTCTCCCGGAACGACTGGGATTATCACCTCGAAAAATACACTCGAAGCCATCATCAGAAGTGACAGTTACCATACGCTTGCGGACATTAAGTATTGCATCATGTCGATCCATTCAATCGATACCCAAGATTATATCGTCCTTAGGTAAATCGACTACAATCAGATTTGACAACCACTCACGGTCGTTCAAACGAATCGGACAGTCCTGGACTTCACGACTTCCAATAATTCTTCTACCATCAGGTAGACCGATCACGTAAGGTTCACAATTGATAACATGGTCTAAAGGCAAATTACTCAAACAAGAAGAAGATATAAAGGAGTGTGAAGCACCGGTATCAAAAAGAACACACACAGGCTGGGAGTGGATCTCGAGTATACCCGAAATCATGCTGGCCTCGGGATCGTCAGCTTTCTTCATCTCGTAAATCCTTGGTTTCGCAGCTCCGGCACCAGGTGTACCACTTTGATTCCCACGGCCCATTCCCCTATTCGCCCCGGTGGTCTGATAGGAAGTGGACAGCGGCGCCCGGTTCTGGACAGAGGACTGAACTGGAGCATGAGACGCTACTGGTTCAGGTCCGGGCCCACTTCTGCAAAAATGAGCACGGTGACCATTCTTACCACAAGTATGGCATGTGATGGCAGGCTTTGGGCATTTGAAGTTGATATGCCCCTGGTCTCCACAGTTATGATAGACCACGGACGAGGGAACCGCTCGAGAGTGCGATCCGGCTGGCTTCGACGCCATGGGTGGTCGAGCAGAAGGGTTTGGCAATGACTGGGGCTTCCTGAATGTCCCCCGATTACTCTCAGTCTGGTTCTAGTTCGTGGATATTTTGTTGTTGGACTGTGGTTGTTTCTTGGAAATCTCCTTCGCGGTGAGTTCATACTCCAGAGCTTTCTCGATGAACTCTGGTAGGGTAGTACAGTGGTGATTTAACAGCTGCATTCTCATTAGGGGTTTAAGCCTCTTGAGGAAGTATTTGATCTTATCAGCCTCTGTTCGGATAATTGTCGTGGCGAAAGGAAGGAGTGCCTAGAATTTCTCGGCAACAGATAACACATCATCGTCTTCAAACGGGTCTGGGTTTAGCAGTTCTGACAGTTTGGCCTCACGGAGTGCCCTGGATAGTAACGTTCTAGCATGAGGTTTTTAAATTCCTCCCAAGTATAAACACCATCAGCTGGCCTCACTGAAAGCCACCAGGTATGGGCGTTTTTGCTAAGATAGTACGCGACTACTGAGACGCGGTTCTCTTCCGGGCAGTCCACCATCTCGAAAAGTTTCTCAAAATGCTTGATCCAATGCACAATGTCAGCAGGCTCAGAGGAGCCTTCAAAGGTCAGAAGTCGCTGGCGAGAGATGTCGCTGATAATCCGACTCACGGGTCCGCCAAGCACATGAGGAGGATGAGGCCCCTGTTGCTGGCCAGTAGTGGCCCTCTGCATAGCTTCCATTAGTTGACCCATCTGGGTCATCTGCGTCATCATGCCCTGCATCACAACGTAAGGATCGACACGCGCATCCCCACGCCCACTGTGGTGCGATTGATCCCTAGAAGGTGAACCACTGTCTGCGGAACTATGATCCACATTCGCACGTCTGTTGGCTCGAGGTATCGGGATTCGGCCCCTTCCGCGGCCTCGTCCCCCTCTGCCATGACCTCTCAGATTTCTTTCCATACTGAAAGAATCAATCATAATGATAACCATAAGTACAGTTCAAGATACTATTCAAAATTCACGCTAAGTTAATAGCAATAAGGAATCACATATTCAAGGAAACGGTTCACAACTAATTATCGATACCACGAATGTCGCACCGAATATTACATCGATGTCAAGTCGAACAATTTCAATCATATAATCAATCCAGCATTTATCTCGAATTATTAATCAGATAAATCCTGCCACAAATCCTCGAAATAATAAGATCAACAAAGAGATCCATTCCGATATCAATATCATGCCAGTAATTAAATCATGGCTCGTAAAGTACATACCGTATTTGGCTCGTAGGGTCAGGCGCTTGCACAAGTCACACGTGACACGAAGGTCTCTCGATACTAGTTCATTTCACAATGACTCATAAAAAAAAGAAACAACTCTCTGATACCATCTTCTGTAATACCCCAAAAGGCGGCTATTACAGTGCCGTGGACCCCACACTGGGACCCACCAGGCGATATCCAAAAACAGATTAAATAAGTATTACTTGTGATACCGAACCACAATAATTAGTCATTTCTCCGATTAGGAGTTTATTAAAAATATGGCCAACGGCCTTATGGTACACAGGATCCGAAATACAAGTATAAACCATATGGAGATCGAAAATATTTCAAATACCAATACAACCAGGTAGTAATTAAATGAAGCAGAAATAAAATAACATAGCATGGTTTTAACATAACCGGACAAATAGACTTGGGGCCCCCGAACTAGTATCTCTCGAACCCTTCGCCATCAACATGCTCTTCCCGTGCCTTGCCTTTGCCTTGACCTAAAATACATCACAAGTATTTCGCCCATAACACAGGGTCAGATATACATGATAATTAATTCTTCCGACATTATACAATTCACATATATAGATCTCAAGGAAATCATTCCGACTATTAATCATACCCCTCGGGCGTATGAAACAATCAGTCACAAACCGTCGAACACATCCAATCACACATGGACTATGAACGATTAACAATATGGCTCAAGATGGACATCACAGTACGCCCGATCCGGAAATGTGTCCGTGTACATGTCCGCCCCGTATACGGAATCCAGAATATACGTGGGACAATGTACCTAATTAGCCTCACGAAACTACGTCTCGTGTGCACAGTCCAATGTGGAATAATATCCATGCATGACTATATATGTGCCTGGCTAAAAATCCTACACAATGACCAATCGGAACGCAGATATGATTCCGGATATGTCACGATACAACATGACAACGAATTCAATAAATCACATATCCATTTAAGGATCAAGAAAACTCACCGAAGTGAAAATAAAGACCAACGAGATCAACGATTCAAAGCGACGTATTTGGGAATGCAACCCCATGACGAAAACGGAATTACGTCAAGGACAATGTTAAATCACGACAAACATTACATAAACAGTTCATACACATGAAACGTATAACCATCACAAGAATCTAATCATCATTATAACCAAGCAAGATAACTTGCCTCAATACGGAGGCGGGAATAATCCTCTTCTTGTCGAAATGAACGAACGAACGAACGAACGGCCCTCGACTAATATTGTTTACTCGAACAATCAACCTTAAACGAAATACATTTTACTCAATAACATATTCGTACAATTATCAATATAGGATTAGTAAGACGGCACCCTATAATCCTTAGAATAGTTTGCTATCTCAAAATATCGAAGCCTTATGCCAAGAGTTCTTTTTACATCATTACAACCATAAAAATCGGTTTACAATACTTTTACCGAATGTTCACATGATTCATCATAAATAAGAATTCTATCAAGGGCATGTTGAATAACCAATTATGATGTTAAGATCATCTTATGATGATTAAACTTTCCAAAACATTAAAATGTTGAAAGGTAAAATCTGCACCATTGTGATCATTCTCCTCTCATCTAAGTTGAATATTAAGCCTACAACAAGGTTATTAGTTATGAGATTACACCATATTCATGAAGGTTATCAAAATCTTTCTTTACAAAGCTGGAAGATCCATTAACATCATGATGAATTCACCATCTATCTAGTATGATGATCAAAACATTCTAAGTTCTCAACACATTAGATTAATGAAAAGTTGTTGTTGTTTTCACAAATATCCTTAACCATTCAAAATCTTCTTGAGCTAAAACATAAGGAGAATATGATTCTTAAGTAATCTGAGCAAGAAGACATCCTTCTACTTCTAACATGGCCAAGTTCTTCCCAAGGTAAGTGAAAACTTAAAATGGTGTTTAATCACTTTATGATAACAACTCTATTAGTTAAATCCAACTATGGTGAAGTTAACTGATTCAAAGGTGTTCTATTGAGCTAAATTCGTCCAGTAAGATGAGAATGATAGTTACAACATGGTTAAAATCACTATATCATCAAGAACACATCCATCTCAAACCCTTATTTATCATATTCATCAAAAGTGTTAAAAAGGTTGGATTAAAACTATGTTTTACTTGATTAATCTAAATCTAGGTGAAGTATAATTCGTTACTAACATCAACATATGAAAACAATACAGAGAATAAAGTACACCTACCTTCAGAAACGAAGAACAACCTCAATGCTATGAGAAAATATACTCCAAGCTCAAGAACACCTCCTAATCTCCAAGGAAATGAGCTCCACTTCAAGATTTAAGGCTTAGAAGGAAGTTGGGGGAGGATGATATCGGTTTGGGAGTGCAGAGGGACGATATATAGAGAGAGAATCGGTTTGGAGTTGTGAAGAAATGAAAAACAGGCTGGTCCTATAAATAGACTGTGCAGACTTAGCGCACGCTATCGAGACAATTTAGCGTACGCTAACACACTTACGTACGCTAACCGGTCGATATTACGTACGTAAGCGGCTGGCTACTGTCTTGGATCCGCAGGCCAATAGCGCACGCTAATAAAAAGGGGTTACGCACGCTAATAAAAGTTGACTCTGTCGACACGACAGCTCAAACACCACCCACATGCATGCCAACAGATAACAAGTTCACGTGCTGAAGTCAACTGATGCCAGATTCCCTCTTAGCGTGCGCAACAGAGGAAACATTACGCACGTTAAGGCACAAGATTAACGTACGTTAATCATGCTACGTAGCGTACGCTACATCAACAGAAAAGTTCAAAAAATGCAACTCTCTAATTAACATCGAATCATCGAGTATGAAATAACAACGATATGAAGTTCAAATTTATAATACCTCAATATAATACTAAATGCAATGACTTACGATAATCAATTTATCCAAATATATAATGACAAATAAAAATAAAAATTACAGTCGGATATTACATCCTGGTTGATGAAGATTCCTGTAGGCAAATGCTTTACCTTCAATCCTAGGAAATAACTAAGTTCCCCAATCATACTCATTTCAAATTTACTTTGCATGAGATGAGAGAACCTTTGACATAAAGCAAGGTTAGTAGAACCAAATATAATGTCATCAATATATATTTTTACCATTAACAGGTCATCACCTTCCTGTATCTTAAATAAAGTCTTGTCCACAACACCTTTCTCAAATCCGTTATCAGTAAGGTACAAGGACAGGGTTTCGTACCACGCTCTAGGTACTTGCTTAAGTCCATACAGAGCTTTCCGTAGTCTGTGTACAAGGTCTCTGCCTTCAGTGTTGACAAACCCTGGTGGTTGTTAAACATAGACTTCTTCGGCGAGGCTCCATTTAGGAATGCGCGCTTAACATCCATTTGATATACTATAAAGCTCTTATGGACAGCAAAATCTAGAAATATCCTAATGGATACTAATCTGGCTACAGGGGCAAATGTCTCATCATAGTCTATGCCTTCTTCCTATATGTAGCCTTGTGCGACTAGACGGGATCTATTCCTGGTTACTAGTCAATTCTCATCCTTCTTGTTTCTAAATACCCATTTGGGTCACACGATGGGCGCGAGAAGAGCTTCGCCGGCATGTGTGGTGGGTCCCGTAGCTCCTCCTGGTTCGAAAGTGATGGCTGTTTGAAGTTCGGGTCGAATCTACCATAAGAGAATAGAATTTGGTTCTACTTCTGGGTGCGATCATACCAGCACTAATGCACCGGATCCCATCAGAACTCCGAAGTTAAGCGTGCTTGGGCGAGAGTAGTACTAGGATGGGTGACCCCCTGGGAAGTCCTCGTGTTGCACCCCCTTTTTTTGCCGTCCAGCGCTGCTCGATTCTTTTTTTACGCTCGATTTTTTGTTTTATTAGGAATTCTCTACGGTGATCCCTCCACCTACGGTCTAAAGAAGCCATGGATATGAAGCTTATTGAAAATGATATACCGTCACGGGAGTAATAAAGTAAATGACAAACGCCCGTCGTACGGGGAAGAAATGTGATTTTACTAATTAGAAATTATCAAATTCCGCCTCCCAATACATTGGAGAATGTATTTTTAAGCCTAAGAAACACATCTAAATCGAAAATGACACAAGATATCAAAATAAAAACGAAATATTATATAAATAAAGTGATATAAAGGCCGAAAGTGCGTGAAAACGGGGGAATTTAGGCTCGGGACCAGTTATGTCATGGCGGAACGCGATGAGTTCGACACGAATCGCCGTTCCACTTCTGGAAACATATTATAATAGGAATTCTGAGCGTCGGGTCACACGATGGGCGCGAGAAGAGCTTCGCCGGCATGTGTGGTGGGTCTCGTTGCTCCTCCCGGTTTGAAAATGATGGTTGTTTGAAGTTCGGGTCGAATCTACCATAAGAGAATAGAATTTGGTTCTACTTATGGGTGCGATCATACCAGCACTAATGCACCGGATCCCATCAGAACTCTGAAGTTAAGCGCGCTTGGGCGAGAGTAGTACTAGGATGGGTGACCCCCTGGGAAGTCCTCGTGTTGCACCCCCCTTTTTTTGCCGTCCAGCGCTGCTCGATTCTTTTTTTACGCTCGATTTTTCATTTTATTAGGAATTCTCCACGGTGATCCTTCCACCTACGGTCTAAAGAAGCCATGGATATGAAGCTTATTGAAAATGATATACCGTCACGAGAGATGATTGGTCTCGATAAATTTTCCCTTTCCAAGAATTTTGGAATTTTCAATTTCCAATGTTTTATATTTAGATTTAAGGGATTTAATCTCGGATAAAGCATTTTGAAAATCCGTATGAAGTAATTCAAATGCTTCAAAAAGTTCATCGTAAGAATTACTTACTTGGCTTTCGACGTCGCTGTCGTCGAATGAACTCCGGGCCATGAGAGCGAGATTATTCTGATTTAGAAAATCTTCATCTTCGTCTTCATCGCTGCATGTTGCTATTAAAACCTCCTTCTTGGGTTTTGCTCGGCAATTCTTCGCGAAATGGCCTGGTTTACCACATAATCGACAAGAATTGTCGAATTTCTTAGATTCGCCCAAGATGTCTTTCTTTCTCCGGTTTAATAAGGTTTGAAACTTATTAATATTTTTGGCATAATATGCCGATTCTTCGTCGCTTTCATCAACCGGGATTTCTTCTCTTTTTGACATCTTAGCCTTCAAGGCTATTGATCTTTCCTTCGGCTTCGGTTTAGCATTCCGAGATTTTAGGACAATCTCGTAGTTTATAAGTGAACCAACGAGAGCACTAAAATCAAGATTATTCAGATCTTAGATTCCATTATCGCCGTAACCGTGCCGTACCATTCAACAGGTAGTGATCTTAAGACTTTCTTAACTTTCTCACTACTTGATAATAGTTTTCCGAACGAAGCTAGTCCATTGGTGATGACTGCAAATCGGTCGAGCATGTTGGTGATGGACTCGTCACACTTCATCATGAATAACTCGTAGTCATGGAGAAGCATATTGATCTTCGTATCCTTGATTTGAGTTGTCCCTTCGTGTGTGATTTCAAGAATTTTCCATATTTCTTTAGCACTTTCACACGATGAGATACGATTGACCTCTTCTGGATTGAAGGCACAATATAGAAATTGAGTAGCCTTACAATTTAGATGGTCGTTCTTCCAATCCTCGTCATTTTATTCTTCGAAACTCTTAAGAGATCCGTTAGGTTTGATTGGAACTTTCGGGTCAAGGCAAATGATCTTCCAAATCTCTATATCATAGGCACAAATAAAGATCGCATCTTTTTCTTCCATGTCATATAATTTGATCCATCAAAGAATGGTGATCGGTTCAAAGCAAGACCTTCGACCAGAGCAAATTAGAACGCCATTTGGATCTTCTCCTCAGATGTTAAGCCGCTTATTGGAGGTACCGCTCCGATACCAATTGTTGGAGCACTATTGGTCGGTATCTCCATTTGGAGATAGAGTTGTAAAGCTCTTTCGTGTTGCGGAAGCGATTTAAATAAAGTGCAGAAAATAAATCGACACAAGGATTTATAGAGGTTCGGCTATTAACGAAGCCAACGTTCTCTCTCGATATCTTTTTCAATAGGATAAAGATCAACCTATGTACCTCTCTTCTATCGGTCGAGGGATAACCGTTACAAGCTCGTCTTCTATCGTTCCGAGTAAACTGTTCTCTTACTTGTCTTTATGTCGGTACAAGTTAAACCGTTTTCCTTTTCTATTGGACAAGGGATCAACCACTCTATCTTTCTATGGGTACTAGATAAACCTCACTTATATATCGATTGCGATTCTAACAATGCCGGATCCTTGATCCTAATAACACCGAATCCAATCGTATCTTTTCTTTTTCCTCTCGTGTATGTGTTGAATGTATAAACACTCAAACTATCAATATAAGCACAATTACAACAACAAGAATGTGTATAATAATCTTTGATCAATATATCGAATGCTTTGTGGCTTTGTGTTGTTATATCTTCAATACCATAGGAAGTGGTATTTATAGGCTCCAAAGCCTCAACTAGCCGTTAGCTCCCTGATTCTTCATTACATACATTATTGCTTCCCTTTTACGTATGCTAGATTATTTACGTACGTTAACTTCTAAATGTTATGCACGTTATCCTGTCCACAAAATAGTCCAGTGGCTTCTATCTTGATCATTACGTACGTTAGCAACTCCCCATTACGTACGTTATTCATTTGTCAACATATCCGTTGCTTGCTGATCTATGCCATGACGTCATCTTCAAAGTTCTTCTTATTTGAATACTGATACATCATATTACATACGTTATACCAATATTCTTACGTACGTTATATTGCCAACATTGCGTATGCTATGCAATATATATAGCGTGCGTTATCCATGCAGTTTGGGCAGCTTTTTGCGTCTTCGTCTCCTCTGATGTTTTGCTTCACCTCTTTGTTGTTTTGTTTTGTTTATCAACTTAATCATCAAAAATCTATTAATGAATGTATGGAATAAATTATTCCAACAGTTACGTATGTTAATCTCTATGAAAATCAGTCCAGTAGCTTCGTTTCTTTCATTACGTATGTTATACTATCTCCATTACGTATGTTATCTTCATTCAAAATACTCGTTGCATGCTGACATACTCCATGACGTCATCTGTCCGTTCAATGGTTCTAATATTTGAATTCATAACACTCATTACGTACGTTAACCAATCTTTGTTACGTGCGTTATATGTTCTTCATTTACGTACGTTATTCATCATGTGTTGCGTATGTTAACTGCTTGTCATACTCGTCTGCCTTCAGCTGGATATACATTACGTACGTTATATTGTATGTATTACGTACGTTATTTTCGTTTGTTTGCTATTCTGTCCGAATCGAGCATCTTCAACTTCTTCGTTGTTTTGTTTTGATTCCTTGTTGTTTTTCGTTGATTAACAACTAATCATCAAAACTCAAATATAAATGTATGGAATAAAATATTCCAACAATCTCCCGATTTTTGATGATTACAAAACAACACTCTTCAATGGGGTAAACCTGCAAAATAAAAACATATTTACGAATCAAGCTTTTCGGCTTTGTCCGTTTCGTTAGTTTTCTTTTCCCCATCTTTTCTTTTCTCCTTTTTCAACTTCTTCTTTGATTTTCGACTTCTCGACTTTCTTCATATTTTCTCCTCCTTTCATGATCTGTATATATTTTTTTATTTTTCTCGTTATTCTTCCATGACTCTTTCTCCCATTATCCTATTCTCCCCCTTTTTGTTATCAGTAAAAAGTGCATATAAGGTTATAGAATAGATAATAAAATCATGATAAAATATATGCAGAAATGGGTAAACTCTCCCTGACAAAAATCTCCCCTTAAAAATATAATGAATTAAATCAATTTTGATTTTTGGTGATCCAACCGATAGTTGGTGTTTCATTAGAAACATAGACGATGTTTGGTATAGTGGTTCTTTTAGGAATCCAAATTTTCTTAATTTTGATCGTCCGTCGTGGGCTTTTGCAATTCGAAATGTGATGCCCAAGTTTTAAAACATTTATTGCAACGGGGTATTTTCAAATTTAAGGATTCCGTTTTATTATGCGGTTTGAATCCTAACCCCTGTTTGTGTAGAGAATATTTTTGAACGGAAAATATTTGTTCAAACTTGTCATTTCCACAAGAAAATTTATTCGTTAGAGCCTTGAGTTCGTCTTGAACTTTCAAAAAATCATCTTTCGATTTATTCTCTTTCTCAATGAACAGAGAATGATCGATTTCAATGAATTTCCCTTTTTCTTTTATTTTAGAAATTTCAAATTCCAAAATTTATTTTTCGATTGGAGGGATTTAATTTCAATTAAAGCATTTTGAAAATTGGTATGTAAAAGTTTTAATGCTTCAAATAATTCATCTTGAGACGATGTACTAACCTGGCTTTCGACGTCGCTTTCGTCGAATGAACTCCTTGCCATGAGTGCGAGGTTATTTTGAATATATTCATCATCATCCTCTTCGTCACTCCATGTTGCTATGAGAACTTTCTTATTTTGATTTGAGCCTCGGCAATTTTTGGCAAAGTGGCCTGGTTTACCACATATTCGACAGTTGTTATCGAATTTCTTAGATTCGCCCGATTTGATGTCCTTTATTCTCCGGTTCAATAAGTTTTGAAACTTATTAATATTTTTGGCATAATATGCCGATTCTTCATCATCTTCGTCCACCGGGATTTCTTCTTGGCGAGACATCTTAGCTTTTAAGGCTATCGATTTTTCCTTTGGTTTCGGCTTGACCTTCCGTGATTTTAGAACAATCTCATAATTTATTAGCGAACCAACGAGGGCTCTAAAGTCGAGCGTATTGAGTTCTTTAGATTCCATGATTGCCATCATGGTGTTGTCCCATTCGCTAGGTAGTGATCGTAAGATTTTCTTGACTTTTTCACTACTCGATAGCGGTTTCCTGAACGAAGCAAGTCCATTTGTGATGACCGAAAATCGGTCGAGCATGTCGGTGATGGACTCGTCACCCTTCATCATGAATAACTCGTAATCATGGAGAAGCATATTAATCTTTGTCTCATTGGCTTGAGTTGTTCCCTCGTGTGTGATTTCATGAATTTTCCATATTTCTTTAGCACTTTCACACGAAGAAATACGGTTGACCTCCTATGGATTTAAGGCACAGTTTAAAAGTTGAGTGGCCTTACAATTTAGGTGATCATTCTTCCAATCCTCATCATTGTACTCTTCGAAGCTCTTAAGTGACCCGTCGGATTTGGTTGGAACTTTCGGACCAAGACAGATGATCTTCCAGATTTATATATCATAGACACGAATGAAGATCGGCATTTTTTTCTTCCAAGTCATGTAATTCGATCCATCGAAGAATGGAGGTTGATTTAGAGCAAGACCTTCGACTGGTGCAAATTGAAAAGTCATCGGATATTTTCTCCTCAGATGTTAATCCGCTTTATATGGATACCATCTCTGATACCAATTGTTGGAGCAATATTATTGGTATCGCCATGTTGGAAATAGAGTTATGAAACTCTTTTGCGTTGCGGAAGCGATTTAAAGAGCAGAAGATAAACGACACAAGATTTATAGAGGTTCGGCCAAACGTGCCTACGTCATCTCTTCGTATCTTTTTCCTTAGGCTAAAGATCAACCTCTGCGCCTCGTCTTCTATCAGTCTGAGGGATACCGTTACAATCTCGTCTTCTATCGGTCTGAGATAAACTGTACCACACTTGTCTTTTTGTCGGTCCAAGCCACGCCGTTTTCCTTTTCTATCGGACAAGGAATCAACCTATCTAGCTTTCTATGGGTACTAGACAAACCTCACTTGGATTTAGATATGATTATAACAATGCCAGATCAACGATCCTAATAACACCGAATCAATCTACAATCCATATCTTTCCTCTCGTCTATGGTTTTCGTGTATGAACACTTAAACACTTATCAATTAAGTACAGTTACAACAACGATAGTATATATAATAATATCAGATGAATGTATGATCTTCTCAGAGTTGTTGTGTCCATTGATACCAAATGGTTTGGAATTAATAGGCTCAAAGGCTCAACTAGCCGTTGCTCACTGCTGCCTTCATTACGTACGTTATGGCTCATCCTTTGCGTACGTTAAAGGTCAGAAAAGAGGTCAAAGGTAGAAATATCATTAAGATTACATGACACACGCATAACTGCAGTCTTAATGTCCCATCGGGCAGGGAGTGATCTAAAGATTTTCAAATTTTTCTCCTTTTGGGTATACACTCTACCTAATGCTTCAAGTTCACCGACAATGCCAGTGAATCTGAGATCAAGCTCCTCAAGAGTTTCAGAAGATTTCATTTCAAAAGATTCAAATTGCTGAGTAAGTTTTGAAATTTTATTTTCTTTTGAGAGCTCAGTTCCCTTACAAATCATCTTGAGTTTCTCCCAGATTTCCTTAGCTATCTTACAGCTCTTTACCTTAGAGAATGTGCCTTTGTCGAGAGTGACAAATAGTGCATTATTAGAAACATTGTCGAGGTTCGCACACTTGCGATCGTCTGTTGTCCATTGCTCACACTCCTTCTCGAGCATTTCAGCATGAGGTTGTCCTTCTATCCTTGCGGCGGGATTAACCTTCATTATCTTTATGGGGCCTTCTTGGATGACAAATATCATCTCCTCGTGCATGGCAGAAAGATGGGCTTCCATCCTGATTCTCCAGTCATCAAACTCGTTAATTAAAAATATAGGAACCTTGTTTATAATTGATGTATCCATTAGAGAAAATAAGAAAGATCAGACTGTTTCCAAAAATAAGTGATTTTTGGATCTGATTCGGTTAAAAATACAACTGATTCTTTTTAGAATCAACCTCTCTGATACCACTTTGTTGGCCACTAAGTATACAGAATACAGCTTGGAAAAGTGTTAGTACAACAAGTTGTACGATTTTTAAATGTGAGTGTGTAGGGGAAGTTAGTTTAAGTGAGTTGATGTAAGTACAACAACTAGACTTATCTCCTGTTAGCTAGGTGTGTACAGGGTTTTGCAGTGTATACTTATATAAATCACAGTTTATGAAAACAATAAAGGTATAAGGTGTAACACCCCGAGATATTCGGAATAATTACAGCGCCGTAAACCCTTTAGGTAAGGATTTACAAGGCTAATTTTAAAAAGAGTGTAAATATAAACCAATCGTACAACTGAAGTTCAAAGACAAATTTGATTCAACCGATCAAAAGAGTTAACTTATACAACCATATCGAAAAGACATTATTAAAACAGACGTACTCGAGTACTAAACGAAACAAGAAGACAACTCTCAATAACAATAACATCAATCACATCACTGAGCCATTTCATCGTCCTGTCGGTACTGTGGTTGTCTCCCCGCTCCTCGGCTACCTGAACATCAAAACAATGTCCACCCCCGAAGGGGTTAGCAAAACAATGCTAGTACAAGTATCATAATACAATAAATCATCGATACATCACAAAACATGCAAACAGACTTCCGCTACCGGAATCCAACGATGCGAATCCTCACGATTCCATCAATACAATACAGGGTAATCCAGCGATCCAGCGCCCTTGGTATAGATCCCCATGATGATCCCATCGGACCAACGCATGGTGGAAAACCCGTCCAGCGATCCAGCGCCCTCAGCATAGATCCCCATGATGATCCCGTCGGACCAACGCATGGTGGACATTCGATCCAGCGCCCTCAGCATAGATCCTCATGATCCCCTCGGATCATTTATACCATAAATCAATCAACTATGCATACACATATGCATTTCAATATGTTCATCAATACGAACAAATAACAACGAATATCATGAGAATTTTCAGAAATACATCTCATATTCAACAATATGAACAAAAACACAAACATGATCAAAGTTCCAATATAAATCGAACTCGACAAATGATACTTGCCTCGAAAATGGCAAGAATGGAATACTTCAATGATCTCAACACACTCGAAGGCCGCCTCCTTCGATCAACGTAACACGCTCGAACCTTAACAAAAGGAATGATATACAAATCATCTCAAGTCGAACGATGGCCTAACGATTCGGTCTACGGCCGAAAAGCTCAAAATAAACAATCTGCCTGGACTGCTTAGCGCGCGCTACGTACTCTACGTAACATGCGCTAAGCCTGCCTGTTAGCGTACGCTATCGTATAAGACTAGCGTGCGCTAGCCACGGACTGGCAGTCTGACTCGGCTGGTCTCATAACGTACGTTACGTACGTATCGTGCGTTAACTGAACCCCGATAGCGCACGTTAACTCACATATGTTAGCGTGCGCTAACCTTGCATGGCAGAATACTGCAAACCGAAAACTGGGTTGAATGGTGAAGAACTCATGAATTCTACCGTGATAATACAAGTCATCCTCGATCATAACATGCTAATAGGGTTTGTGGAAGTTCTATGATTATGAGATACAAATATACGGATAACCATCTCAACATGATAATTCCTCTTAGATCTTCAAGAAATATTCTAAGTTCCGTTCGTCCTACGTTTCAAAACACATGATTCCAACGTGTAAAACGTAGCAACTGGGTAATATCCGATTACTGATCATAAATCGATTTGAACATGCGTAGGAGTCCTTATAATAAGATGGTTCAAAGGTTCATACGATATATAGTGCCGATACGTCAAAAGTATCCTTCTAACATGTGATGACCGATTATAAACGAAATAACTTGCTATCAAAACATGATCAAACGTCCTTGAGAAACATTACTAACATCGGTGAAGAATCACCTACCTCAAAGTAGTGAAGAACACGAAGGAAATCGAAGCAATTCAACACTTGAAGGCTTGAACACCAATCTCCAACGATGAATGATCTTCAATCACAAGTTAGGATGATGATATGGAGTGTTTAGGATGAAGGAAGTTAAGTTCTAAGTGTAAGAGTTCGGGTTATGGGAGGAGAAAGAACTGAAATCACGAATAGTATGCTATCCTATTTATAATAAATGGCTATTAGCGCGCGCTAGACCCTGCTAGTAGCGTGCGCTGACGGTTCACTGACTAAACTGTATTCAGCACTTAGCGTGCGCTACGCATATACCTGTAGCGTGCGCTAAGGCGTTGACTTGGATTTTCCCGAAAGCCGTCCAGGTTCATCCCGACACGATCCGACAGGGGTCCCCCGGCCAGATCTCACCTACCGCACGTCTCAATCAAATTGACCACGCATAGCGTGCGCTAATGATCCGTTGTAGCGTGCGCTATTGAGTCTATGTTAGCGTACGCTACATATAGCCGATAGCATGCGCTACATGCGCAGAATTGCAATTTGTAAATTGCATACATGAAATCATACGCTCGACAACATCGGATTATGAAATACGGAGAATAATACTCAGATCAAGTACAATTATTACAATATCACAAGTTCCAATTACAACATAAATCTCGGGTTTTACATAAGGTAATAACACGTAATTTAAAGTGGTTCGAGGTAAACCCCTCTACATCCACTGGTCCTCCACACGGGAGTAAAAACATTTATTATAATCACTACGTACACAACTACGTGACTATAACTAAACCTCCCAAAGTATCATTCACACAGATTGATACGAGGGTTGAAGCTGTTCGCCGTTCACACATATTGGCTAGAGCTTGTTCTTGACTTGCTTCATCACACACAGTTGGAAGCTTTGTCTACAATGCTTATTCTTCACATACAGTTCCGAATGAGCAGGGCCTCTTCAGTCCACACAGGGATGATGGTTTTATTCAACGGTAAAGGTAAAATAACAGGTTTGAACAATAGCTTGAATGCTTGATGAGCTTAGGCTGATGATGTGTTGTTCACGTTGAGGATTACTATATTTCTTCTCTCAGGTATATCAGTATGCTCAAAGAAATATGTTTGCTCTTGCAAGCTTGAGATAATGTTTTCTATGCTTTGGTTCACGTATGAATTCCAGTATATCTCGGTATGTTCTTGGTGACTTGCAATGTCCTCTTACTTGGACTATTTATAACTTTGGAATAGATCCGTTATAAATATGTCCGTTGGCGAGCAAAAAGTCTGTTCTGATTGGTTGATTGACTTTCAAGATACTCAATCCGAATTTTGCTCCTTGTCTGAAGATCCTTGTAAGTTGGTATTTAAATACTTTATCCAATCGGTATTTAAATACTTCTTTCAAACCGGTGTTTCGACTTTTGTGAATAGAGTAGATTCTGTCACAACGGTCTTCAGTCCTATTGGATAAGTGTTAGTTTACCCAACACTTTCAGCCTGTATGCTGTATCCAACATGTTACTTCTTTATTGCTGTAGCTGTAGGCTCTGTACGATAGATCATCTTCAAGGCTATATGAAGGGGGATGTATGAAGATTCCAGACATATTCCATATTTAGCGGCTTTTTGACTCTTTTACTGTATGAAGGCTGTTATCAAAACATGATACAGGATTTGTTTATCCTAACATTTTCCGATCTTCTTTTGGGATACTTTGGCACTTTATCAAAACAGGATTGTTTATCTCAACACACTTGTTGGCCACTAAGTATACGAGTAACAGCTTGGAAAGATAAAAACTACAAGCTGTATGGTTTTTCGAAATTAGTTTGGGTAGCGGAAGTTTAGGTGTGAGTTGCTGTAACTACAGGAACTAGGTGTTCTCCTGTTTGCTTGGTGCGTACAGAGTTTTGCAATGTATACTTGTATAAATAATAGTTATGAAAACAATAAAGACAGAAGGTAAATAACACGCAATTTAAAGTGGTTCGAGGTAAACCCCTCTACGTCCACTGGTTCTCCACACAGGAGTAAAACGTTTATTATAATCACTGCGTACACTCTGTATCGTTCACACAGATTGATACAGGGACCAAAGCTTTTTGCCGTTCACACAGATTGGCTTGAGCTCTTTCTTGACTTGCTTCTTCACACATATTTTGAAGCTTCGTCTACAATGCTATTCTTCCCACACAGGTCGGAATACGTAAGGATCTACAGTCCACACAGGGTTGATGATTATCTCAACAGTTAAGGTAAAATTCTCTAAACAGCAGCTTGATCTTTGATATACGATTGTTGTATGCTGTGTTGTTCGCATTGAGGACTTGTATATTTCTTCGCTTGAATACTTGTTGTATGCTCACGAAATATACTATATTGTAATCGCTAGAATGTCAGACTGATTTGTCAGAGCTTTTGTTATATCTATTCTCCGTGTGTAAAGTATATATGTGTAAGTCCTCTGGCTTGGGGTATTTATAACCTTTGGAAAATGCATTCGTTATAAATGTAGCCGTTGCAGGTAGGTGAGATGTTGATGTATCTGATTAGTGGCTTTAATCAGGCCTGTCGGATGCGTTTTACTTTTCCCAAGTAAAACATCTTACAGCCTGATTGCTGTATCCAACACATTATCTTTTGCTGTAGCTATAGGCTTTGTAGAATAGACTGTATGAGATCTTTGATTGCTGTATGGAAGGACTGTATGGAGACTCCAGACAGCTTCCATACTTAGCGGCAATTAGGAACTTTCGACTTCTTTGCTATATGATGGCCATTATCAAAACATGATACAGAATTGTTTATCCAAAGAGTTCCGGACCCGAGTCATATCATTGATTATGGGGATATTGAGATAGTAGATGATGTCACATTCGAAGAAAGGCCGGTGAAAATCCTTGAGCATCGTGAAAATCAACTTCAGCACAAAACCATTTCGTTGGTTAAAGTACAGTAGCCGAGGCATGGAGTCGAAGAAGCGACTTGGAAAACTGAAGATAGTATGCGTGCTAAGTACCCTGAATTATTTATCTCCAAAGTTTCGGGACGAAACTTGTTTTTAGAGGGGGAGAATGTAATATCCGTATTTTTCTATTTTTAGTAATTTCTATTTAGGTGTATTTTCCATTTTCAGCGACTCGCTTGTAACCGTCTTGATATTTTGAGAATGTTTAATTCTGCATATTTTGACATCCAAGCATGTGTCGGAGTTGTTTTACTCAATTTCGTGTTTGTTAGCAATCTTTATGCTTTTTGGTTCGTTTGGAATAATCATGGTTCGAAATTGCTGTTTCGTGTTGCCCACAAGTTCGTTTAACATTGGGAATCATGTTGTGAGCTTCGATTTGATTGTTCGGCCTCGTATCTTGTTTTCCGAATGTGCTGGGCCGTTTTATAATTTCCTAAAAGTTTGGGTAATTACTTTCGTTATCGTTTGCCGAACCTTCGGGTAGTTGGAATTGTATTTTCTTGTAGCGCGTAAGTTCGTCGTCTTGAACCCTTCGTAAGCGTGTCTTCATGTTTCGTCAATCGTCACATTTCGACTCGTTGATATTCTTTCCCAGAATAATCGGCTCTCAATAGTTCTAAACTGCTTGAGGCTTACCTACGTTATTGGTGATATATAACGTACGTTAGACTCATCTTGCTTACATATGTAAGTGTTTCAGTAGCATACGTTCTGGCCTTCAGAGAATCGGCCAGAGACTTCTGCTAGGCCATTACGTACGTAACAGACAGTGTGTTACGTACGCTAAGGGTATAACGTACGTTAAGTTCTCCTGGCTTATGTACGTTATAGAAGACCGATTTATATACCTGGTTCAGCGTTTTCTTTGCGGGTTTCTTCCATTTTTCTTTTCTTCTCCTCCTAGCAGCGATTTGGGCGACACCATTGACGAGATATTGTAAAAACAACACCATCCAACATCCACTCCTACAAAAAAGACATTCAACATCACTCATTTAACATCGGTTTTGTAAAAACCGATGTTAAAAAAGACGCGGTGGCATAATTGAAAATTTTAAAACAAATTAACATCGGTTCTGCTAAAAACCGATGTTAAATTAACAATTAACATCGGTTTTTAAAAAAAATCGATGTTAAATTGATACATTTCACATCGGTTTAGAAAAACCGATGTTAAGTTTTAAATAAAGTTTCGATTTTTTTAAAAAAATTCAAGATTTTTTAAAAAATTTGACATCGGTTATACTAAAACCGATGTTAAATTAAATATTAACATCGGTTTTTCTAAACTGATGTGAAATGGATTAATTTAACATCGGTTTTTTTAAAAACCGATGTTAATTGTTAATTTAACATAGGTTTTAGTATAACCGATGTCAATTTTTAATTTAACATCGGTTTTTTTATAACCGATGTTAAATTTTAAAAAAATCTGGATTTTTTAAAAAAATAGAAACTTTATTGTTTTAAAAAAAATCCGGAATATTAATATTAAAAATTCGATGTTTATATTTATTCTTCAAAAATAAAAGGTAAAAATTGGAAGTTTTTATTTAAAGTTCGAAAATAAAAAATAAACATTAGTTCGAAAATAAAAAATAAAAATCGGATGTTTTTATTTAAAGTTCGAAAATAAAAAATAAAAATCGGATGTTTTTATTTAAAGTTTTGAAAAAAAGTGGAATATTGTTTTCCATAAATAAATAAAAACTGAATTATTATATATATTTTTAAAAACCTGCTAGTTTTTTTTTGTAATTTTTTACTTTTCATAAAAAACTATTTTATGTTTTTACAAAAAATCTAAAAAAAAAACAGATTAAATATTTATTATAAATCAGATCCAGATTTTTTTAATTTTTTATTCTTTATTTTCGAGCTTTAAATAAAAACATCCGACTTTTAATACTAATATTCTAGATTTTTTTTAAAAGATAAATTTTCAATTTTTTAATATATATATATATATTAAATTATCTTATATTTATATAAATTAATAAATGTATATAGTATATAAATATAACACATAGCAAAAAATATACAAGAAGTTAATCTGGCGGAGTGGTAACATCACACTTCCAAAGCAAGAGGTGGTGAGTTCGAAACCCACCAACAACGAAATTTAATGGTATTTATTGTAGGTTCGTGGGCGTTGGTGCGGGGGGCTGGTGCGGGTGGTTGGGGCGAGTGTCTGGGTTGGGGCTAGGTTGGGCTAGCTGGGTTAGTCACGGTCCGATAAAATTTTAAAATCGCGAAATTTAACATCGGTTATCCCAGAACCAATGTTAAATATCGCGATATTAAAATTAACATCAGTTGTTATAACAACCGATGTTAATTTTAACATCGCGACATTTAACATCGGTTCCAAAACTGATGTTAAATGTCTGTTTTGTAGTAGTGATCATATCTGGGTTCCTAACATGTTTTGATCATCGTTCCATCTTATTTCTCCCTCTAATCGAGGTAATACTTCGTAGAACCCTAACTTTCGGGATTTTGGGGGATTTTGCTATTTTCTCTATTTCTTTCCTAATTATTCGTAGAATCATGATGTGTATGATTTAACTACCCCAGGTTAATATTTCCCCTATGAAAATCATGGTTTAGTTTGAGTTTTTATGAAATCAAGAGGGTTTTGTTGTCATCCTCCCTCTGTGTGTTGTGTTGCCGGATTACGTGTATTGCAGATGGGGTTTTCCGGGCGTATTTCGTTTCAGTTTCTAGTTGTATGGTTGTTGATATTTGTTTTACGGAGCGTTTAGGTTTGGATTAGTCAAGTTCACTCAATCTCGGTCGTCTACCATCTAGAAACAGTCCATCATGTCTCAAAGGCAAGTAATTCTTACGAACTTACATTCTTAAATGTGAAAAGTGATGCATATGAGTGTTAGAGTGTATATGTTCACTCCGAGAGGGTCCGACGGGGCCTTAGAGGTATCCACGTAAGGTTGGGTCCACGGACATTGGGGTTAACCACTCCGGGAGGGTCCGACGGGGCCTCGGAGGGATCCACGCATGGTTGGGTCCATGGTTAATCATGAGGATTTATTTTGCTGTGACATGTTTTGGATATTGCATTACTGAAAATCATTATCTTAATTTCTTTGAAAACTATTGATGTATGTACTTTGAATTTGTAAGATGTAAGGGTTCGTTTGTATTACTTGTACTAGCTATTCCACCCCATTTGGGGGAAATACGTTTCATATATTTCAGGTACCAAGAATGTGACGAGTACCGGGGCAGTACGACGGGACGGCCAGACGTGATACTGTGAAGATTCATGTTGTCTTTATTCGAGTCTTGTCTTTTTGAGATTTTGTTTTGTCATGAATTATTAGTTGGTGCTCGAGTACTATAGGGGTTGTTTTCTTCTTGTTAGTTATGTTGGACTTGTTGTCTATTATGGATTTGAGTATGGTCTTTAGAGTTTCACCAGTTAATTCGATTAATGATCGGTGGTTTTAGATGTTGTTAGAAAATTATTGATGTTCTTTTTGTAACGGATTTTGTATGAACTTAGCCTTGTGAGTTCCAGATGGGATTCACAGCGCTGTGACATACCCTAAATATCTCGGGGGTGTTACATTATAGGTGCATTCTCGTTAACTACTTTGCCAACTTCATCACAACGCAAACTATACCAATGAAGTATTTCAAGAAAATATCCTCTATTTAACGAGGTGGACGACTCATCATCCCGCGGAAAGCCAACTCCCATTTTAGAAGCATTCGAACGACATCTACACTTTCTGTCAAACGAGTGCGATAAGCGGCATTTAGTACTTGTGCTCCATCATATATTTTTCTAGTCACGCTTTGTCTTTGATATTTGAATGCAACATATGATGTCCGAGCATTGTTGTGTGCGCTTCCTTCACTTCCGATAAGATCACCAAATTTCTCGGAAGCTTTCTTCCAATTTTGAAATCCTTTTTTGGAAAATACCTCTGATAACACTCATTTTTACACATATTTTTGCAAAGATTTTCCGGATTTTAAGATCCTAAAATGTGTAGAATTGTGTCGTTTATGCTCATATTGTGTTTATTGGATTCGATCACGCTTGGGTACATTTTATTGATTTTATAGGTACTTTATGGACATTAATTAAGCAAGAACGAAGTCTCAAACCCCAATACATATCAAGCAATGCGGAAACGAGAGATCGAGCCTAAAAAGGAGTCAAAATGGTGTCAAAACGGACCAACACGATCTCGTCCGTGTCATTTGACACGGGCCGTGTCAATAGCTTGGCCGTGCCATATTGACACGGTCGGGTTTCACGTCCAGGCGATTGTGTCCTTTTTAGAGGAGTATGACACGGGCCGTGTCATTTGACACGACCGTGTCACTTGCTCGGCCGTGTCAGCTGACACGGTCGAGTTCCCTGTCTATCAATCATTGCCGTTTCTAGAGCACTATGACACGGGTCGTGTCACTTTTCGGTGGAAAAATCACCTTTTGACATTTTTACAAGATTTGAGCATGGAAAATGGTATTTTTGGCCTTATAAAAAAGGATCTTGGGCTAGACTTGGAGATATTCTGATCTTGAGAGAGTTTTGGAGAGATTTGAGAGATAAAACAAACACAAGATTAAGAGCTTTTTCATCCAAAAAGAAGGAGATTTGAAGAACTCTTGAAGAACACTTCAAGAACATTTGAAGGCTTCAACCGGGATCAATCAAGACACCATCCGAGTTTTATCTTCTTCCTATCTTTTATTTATTTTGTTGTTTTATTTAGCATTAACATGATGAACATGATGATTATTAATCTTTCTTTCATTACCATATCTGGCTAAACTTGTTATATTCCGGGCATGGGAGTACGTTGATTTGCTATGGTTTTGAGGGATTGATGATTATATATATCTAGTGTGATTTCTTTATCAAATACTTGGTTTTGATTCATGTTTAGACACTTGATCAATGTTTTTACATATTAAACTTAATTGCTCATAATTCGAGAGAAGAGGGCATTAATAGGTTTCGAGTATTTGACGTAGTAAATTACGAGATTGAGAAATTGGTGATGAACTATGATGATGTTTAATCTTATGAACATTTTGGAGTTAGATAATTTATAATAGATGGAGACGTTGTTATAGGTTGTTTAATCTACGTTTTAATGCATCTCGAGAGAGATTTTAGAATATTATTGTGATTATCATTTTGGAGACGCACTTAGAACTTTTTGGAACCAATCCCGACTAAACTTAGTAATCAACGGAAACCTAGCCTTGGAATTTACCTTTCTAAACTCTTTCAATTCGCTTTAATTCAGATATTTTCAATTGTTTTAATTTATTGTCATCATTTCATTTTATGTCATTAACCATCCATTTCAGTTTTCGATTGTAATATCCGCAATTTCGATTTCTGGTCATTTCTTTTTTTTGGCGGGAGTTCATTTTGACGACTCTCTCATGACCGTTTCGTAATTTTGAGAATGATTAATTCTGCACTTTTTGTCATCTGAGTTCGTTTCGGTATCATTTTGTTGAGTTCCGCGTTCTTAAACGACTTTTCCGCACTTGAGTTCGATTCTTACGAATGTCGTCCGAAACTATTGTTTCGAGTTTCTCGTAAGTTCATTTAATGTTATTATTCGTGTTTCGAGCTTTGGCTTGGTGTTTCGATCGTGTATCGTGTATTTCGGACGTTTTGGACCGTTTTCGTAATTTCCCAAAGTTTGGGGTAATTACTTTCCGTTGTCGAATTTCGAGCCTTCCGGTGGTCGAAATCGTGTGTTCTCTTAGCGCTTGGATTCGTCTTTGTGAGTACGTCGTAACCATATCTTCGATTCATATTCAGGTTCGTGTTTCGGGGTCGTCTGGGCCGTCGGAGTGGCCACGGCCGAGTCACGGCCGCATTTCTTGGAGCAGGGCCTGGCCTGGCCGAGTTACGACCATAAGGTGCCAGTTATGACCGTATGTGCTCGGCAGACATGGCTGGACGAATGCCGGTTACGGCCGTAAGGGCTCTCAGTTACGGCCGTACGGGTGCCAGGCAGTGTTCGGACGAATGCCGGTTACGGCCGTAAGGACCTGCCGGGTGTTGTGTCAAGGATTAACACCTTCCGACTGGCGATCGCCTAGGAGGTCGGGCGACCAAGTCGCTGCCGAGCGTCCGAGGAAGAGCTGCCGACCAGCAACCAGGCGACCTAGCCTTAGCCCGGCAGACAAGCATGAATCGCCCAGCCGAAGGTCCCAGGACAAGTCCCGGTGCCGAGCGATCGACCTTAGATACGATCGCCTCTCGGTACTCGGTGACCGACTTCTGGCGACCGACTTATGGACGATCATCTCTCAGCGCTTTGCCAACCGACCCTTGGTGACCGACCATTGCCGACCTTCAGTGGCTGGCCGAGAACGATCCTCGGTGTCCAGCTAGAGACGACCGCATCATGACGATCTGGGCCGATGGCCATCCAATCGGCCAAGGCCGAGCAAACAGGACAGCACCCACGTGCAGATCCACAAAAGGCGCTGACAAACCTGTCACCTACCTCACCTACCAACAGGCCTGTGCGAAAGGAGCCGACGGACAAGATCCGGTGACCACACTGTCACCTATCGACAAAGTCCGCCGAAAGTAACAAAGTGGGACCTCTGTGATACTCCGGGACGCGTGCGGCTCCTCATTGGGCCACTCGGTGCCGGCCAGTGGATCTCTGGACTTTTGGCAGGCCCATGTGACCTTTAGACGATCGCCCCATTACATTAATGGCCGAAAGGCGATCGCCCACTAGGAAACAAGGCATCTCAACCCCTATATAAAGAGGGCACTGCACTTGAAAAGGACTCTCTCGCATTCTCGTATTTTCATACCACACGAAGCAAATACACACACTTGGCAAACATCCAACTCTTGGCAACAGATTATCTTTCGGTCTTACTTCTCCCTACTATCTCATCCAAAGATTATCGAGGACGAAGAACACCGAGCTTCGCTCAAGAGCCGGATTAACAGAGTCTTTTTACACTCATTGTATTTAGATTTCTCTCATTAATACTTGTATCCACGAATATTCGTATTAATAACATCTCGCGAGAGCATTCAAGCCCGGGCCTAACAAACCCGGCAAATCTTGTATTATTTATCTACTCTCGGAAGTGCTCCCGCAATTGTTGTTTGTTGTCCGTCTTCCAGCAGTATTAATCTTCGGATAAATATTTTGGGCAACAACAAGCGGTTTTTACTAATAACCGCTGTTAAATTTAACATCGGCACCTTTAACAGCGGTTCCAGAACCGCTGTTAATATGGCTCCAAAACCGCTGTTAAAGCCCTGTTTTTGTAGTAGTGTTTCCTCAAGGTTCTACCAAGCTGGTAACAAAATCGAACAACTCAACAATGCCTTTAAGGCTAAAATGACTCAGTAGACCGATTTGGTCTTTCAATAAATACATACAACTCAATTACAATACATGCCCACGCAGGGGTCGAATACAACACACTCCCGCACAACGGGGAAAGAATATTGCAGCGGAAATAAAATACAACTAAACCAATATGACATCAAACGGGTCCTCGTGTGATTAGTATCGTTTATCTTTCATCATCTTTCATGCCGACCCTGTGCCATGCTCCCCAAAACCTGAATGCAATACAGACATCCACCCCCCGATTACTCGGGGGTTAGCAAAATTCCACTATTTTGCTAGTACAAGTACAAAGTGCAAATACGAGCCATACAATTCAAGTTCCAAGAACAATAATAACCAGAAATCCTCAAATATTCAAATACAACGAAACAAACACTTCCCGAGGCAAGAGTTTGGGTAAAACATTCCAAAACCAAAAGATCACAATCCAGAAGAAAACAATTTACAAAATGGTTTAATAAGCTATCGGGAGTTTTAGTAGAAAACAATTTAGGATTATCAAATCCTTCTCTTTCCAAAATCAACAGGGGTCACAGCCCAAAGGTTTTGTTTTCACAAATAAAACCAACAACAGTTCACAGGGTCAAAACCCACGTCATGTGTCCTCGACGGAACATAAAAATCAACACAACATAATCACCCAAGATACGTAAATCTCGGTCAACGAAAACAACACCAACTCGTGAATCCAGGGCTATACCATTGGATTCCCTCCGTGGCCTCGCAGGACCCTCCCGAGGTGAGCAAAACACAATCACAATCATACATATAACACCGTGAACACATGCCACGTCATCTCGCGGTTGGATCAATCACTTGTTGTCTCCTGACCATATGATTGCATGCCATATGTCACTGCAGGTCTTATCATCTCACGGTTGGATCAATCACTTGTTGCATCCTGACCACATGATCACAAGCCATGTGTCACCGTAGATTGTCTTAGGCTCTCACGGTTGGATCAATCACTTGTTGCATCCTGACCACATGATCGCATGCCATGTGTCACCGTAGACCTTCGACCATATCCACACATTCACACAAATAGCATATCACAACATGGATATCCAAACAATTCACCCAAAGGCAATAAACGCATAGCACAACACAAGTGTCAAACCACAACACACCGGAATGAGATAATATATATCTATATTACCAAAGCACAACAACAACACCAAGCGTGTTCACAGGATTCACATAATCATTTATGAAACACCACAATCGTAAAAACACACACGGTTTTGGAAGAGAGCCTTTAACGAGGCTAACCAAATCTTTGAAAGTTCAATTCAAACGACCAAACAACCACATTTAGACGATCACTAATTATCGTATCCATAAAAAAAGAATTGTATGGACAAGGTACTTGCCTCGAATAACCACAACGCGGAGAATTGACCGAAGTAGGTTGGCACGAACCGACTACGAACCCGCCGACTCCACCGAACGCTAACCCGCGACAATAAACTACGAACAACAATAACAACAATGAAAACGAATTCCATAGCACGACCTAAAGTCGTTGAATTGAAGGGACGAACGACACAAATTCAAGGGTTTCCCCCAAAATGGCCAAGAACACAAAGATACGGTCACAATGAGAATCAAGGTAAAAAAACAACGGAATCCCACCAAACTATCGAAGGGAAACTCATTGGGACATTTAATCGAACACTCAATGTTCGATAACTCCCAAGAACACTCGAATCACTAATCGAGTTGAACAAACTCGAAATATGGATATACAACCCATAGAACACGATTAATAACATCATACTACACCAACCGATGCATCAAAATCGGACTAGAATCGAAATCAAGAACAAATTCTCCAAAAAGTAAACTTGAAGGAAAATCAAGAAATATACCTTGATTCGACGAAGAACACGGATTGGATGATGATATAATCAACAAGAATCTTCAAAAATGCCTAGAAATCGAGTGAAATCGACCAAAAACGCCACTCCCCGACTTTTCCCGTCGCTAGCCGCCACCCGGGTGAAGAAATGGTGTAAAATGCGGTCTGGCCCGTCCCTGGCCTATATATGGCCGACAGAGTTACGGCCATAACCGGCATTCGTCAAAATCCGCCCAACGCCTGCCGATCGCTTATGGCCGTAACCGACAGGGCCTTACGGCCGTAACTAGGCACTTACGGCTGTACCCGGTGTTGTTGCCCAAAATATTTATCCGAAGATTAATACTGCTGGAAGACGGACAACAAACAACAATTGCGGGAGCACTTCCGAGAGTAGATAAATAATACAAGATTTGCCGGGTTTGTTAGGCCCGGGCTTGAATGCTCTCGCGAGATGTTATTAATACGAATATTCGTGGATACAAGTATTAATGAGAGAAATCTAAATACAATGAGTGTAAAAAGACTCTGTTAATCCGGCTCTTGAGCGAAGCTCGGTGTTCTTCGTCCCACCATAATCTGGATGAGATAGCCAGGAGAAGTAAGACCGAAAGATAATCTGTTGCCAAGAGTTGGATGTTTGCCAAGTGTGTGTATTTGCTTCGTGTGGTATGAAAATACGAGAATGCGAGAGAGTCCTTTTCCAAGTGCAGTTGCCCTCTTTTTATTGGGGTTGAGATGCCTTGTTTCCTAGTGTGCGTTGGCCTTTCGGCCATTAATGTAATGGGGCGATCGTCCTAAAGGTCACATGGCCGCCCGCCAAAAGTCCAGAGATCCACCTGGCACCACCGAGTGGCCCAATGAGGAGCCGGCACGCGTCCGGAAGTATCACAGAGGTCCCACTTTGTTACTTTCGGCGGACTTTGTCCGCAGGTGACAGCCGTGGTCACCGCCTTGTCCGTCGGCTCCTTTCGCAGCACGGGCCTGTTGGTAGGTGAGGTAGGTGACAGGTTTGTCAGCGCCTTTTGTGGATCTGCACGTGGGTGCTGTCCTGTTTGCTCGGCCTTGGCCGACTGGATGGCCATCGGCCCAGATCGTCATGATGCGGTCGTCTCTAGATGGACACCGAGGATCGTTCTCGGCCAGCCACTGAAGGTCGGCAATGGTCGGTCACCAAGGGTCGGTCGGCAAAGCGCTGAGAGATGATCGTCCATAAGTCGGTCGCCAGAAGTCGGTCACCGAGTACCGAGAGGCGATCGTATCTGAGGTCGATCGCTCGGCACCGGGACTTGTCCTGGGACCTTCGGCTGGGTGATTCATGCTTGTCTGCCGGGCTAAGGCTAGGTCGCCTGGTTGCTGGTCGGCAGCTCTTCCTCGGACGCTCGGCAGCGACTTGGTCGCCCGACCTCCTAGGCGATCGCCAGTCGGAAGGTGTTAATCCTTGACACAACAATTGCCCCCAGCTTGCTCCGAAGTTGAAGACGTGGGGCGAGGTGGTTCTTGCTGGTGATCGTGTAAGGATGAGGACGGGCGACCTTGCTGAGCTGAATTACGATTTCGGACTTGGGCTATTATGGTCGATTGGCTAGCTATCTTTCGGTCTTGTACCTGCAAAAACAACATTGGTCGATCCCCCACGGAAACTTGGTGGTTTCGCTTTGATTGAGGAATCGTGCACAGTCGCGGAGATCGATGGACCGACTCCATGACCGTGTCTTGGTGCGCGAAGACATTGAGTGTCCCGTGACTCACTTTATTATGAGGGTCCTCTGTTAGGCTGCGCCTCGCCTCGTATTTAAACGAAGGGCGTGCGGTCTTGGTCTAGAGGAGTCCTTGCGCGGGGCAGCGTCGGATGAATCAACTCCACGCCCGCGGCTTGTTAGCTCTGCTTCCACCTCGGCCAGCCATGGAGATGGCCGACCTCGACGGTGTACGTTGAGACGGGGTTGTGGCATGTGTCCACTGATTAATGTTGGAGAGCCCTCAGACTACGCCGGCCTCGTATTTAAACGAAGGGCGGGCGATCTCGGCCGAAAGGGACCTTGCATGGCCGGGCGTACTTCCATCGACCGCCAGATCATGGCTTTATGATGCGCGGTGGAGGCAATCTTATGCCTTAGTCCGTCATGTTATATGGCCGGATCAGATGGCGATCGCGTCCTCCGGGTTGCGGATGATGTAGCGTGATGATCGGCGATCGGGCCGGAAGACTGGCGATCGTCGCTCGGCTGCCGATCGCTTTATTCGTAGGTCGATATCGGCGATCGGGCGGGAGATCGTCGTCCGGGCGCCGATCGCGCTGCTCACAGGCTAAGAAGGAACCTTTGCACGGCCGAAAATCTGCGGCTCTAGCCCGGAAGGCTGCGTAGGTTGTAGGTTGGGTCTTCGTGAGATGCCTGAACATAGGCGAAAAACCCTGAAATCCTCCTAGGACCGTGTAGAGGGCAGTCTCATCGCTTATGGGCTCGCCATTGAGGATGATTACGTCTACCCGGTCGATGTAGTCCGAGTCGGACTCTTCTTCTCCCTGCTTGATTTGCATCATGCGGAGGGGACCTTCTGGCCTGACGACCACAGTGGCGAAGTACTCCGTGAAGACGTGCGCCACTCGTTAAAGGAGCCAATGGACCGAGGTGGCAATGAAGTGTACCACCGGTGGGCGAGGTCGTCCGGCGTCGAGAGGAACATTCGGCATCGAGTCGCGTCGGATGCCCCACACCCGGTCATGTAGATGTTGAACTTCCTTAGGTGCACTGGGGTCCGATCGCCCCTCGTACGGGTGTTTGCGGGGAGCGATCTTGTCTTGCCGCACGGCGAGCTCGATGTCGATCGCGAGCGGCTCGCTTGGCCGGCGATCGTCTTCTTGCACTGCCCGGATTCGAGGCGCCTTCATGTCGTTGAGTTGACGTTGCATTGCGGCCATCGTCGTGGCTTGGTCGCTTGCAGATCGGCTTTGGGAGCGAGCCGAGGCGATCGTGTACCGATCTCGGGCTCATTGCGCCGGCCTCGGCATTCGGCGAGGGGAGCGGGGCAGCTAGCCGCCTTACGGGAGTCGGGTAGGCCGAGCTCTGGTGACGGACTCAAACTCCGTCGTCTCGTAGCCGGGCCGGATCGCCCGTGTAGCAGTCAGTCCGCCCGTGCGATCGAAGACAGAGGTGCCCAGTGGCGAGCGCCTCTTCTGCGGGACGGGAGCCTCCTGGCGATCGCTCGGCCAGTGACGCCTTGAGCTTCCGCTTGGACTTCCGGCGGACGGCCGAGGGGGCGATAGCAGGAGGCGCGTTGAGAGCACTCCGTCGCTCCTGTAGGACGGCCAGGGCCCCTTCGATCTGTTCCTTGGTTTGGAACCGATCGAGCGAGAGGCTTGGGCCGCCGTCCAGGGACGGGATCGAGCGTCTCTGACCGCGGCGGCTACCTTCCACCATCGGCTGTGGCTCGGACTGGGACGGAACAGGGGGTTTGGCCGGCTGGTCAGCGGCTTTCTTCGACGCGGAGGCGGAAGACATGATTTCTGAAGGATTTCTTTGAAGTGCAGTAAGTGTCACTTCAAGTATCTGCCCCGAGAACAGTGAGTGTTCTTCGGGACGGTAGGTAAAAAATCGAGGGTCGGATGCCCCTTCCTCTAGCGCCAATTGTTGTTGCCCAAAATATTTATCCGAAGATTAATACTGCTGGAAGACGGACAACAAACAACAATTGCGGGAGCACTTCCGAGAGTAGATAAATAATCTGAGATTTGCGGGTTTGTTAGGCCCGGGCTTGAATGCTCTCGCGAGATGTTATTAATACGAATATTCGTGGATACAAGTATTAATGAGAGAAATCTAAATACAATGAGTGTAAAAAGACTCTGTTAATCCGGCTCTTGAGCGAAGCTCGGTGTTCTTCGTCCCCGCCGATAATCTGCTGGATGAGATAGGCCGGGAGAAGTAAGACCGAAAGATAACTGTTGCCAAGAGTTGGATGTTTGCCAAGTGTGTGTATTTGCTTCTGTGTGGTATGAAAATACGAGAATGCAGAGAGAGTCCTTTTCCAAGTGCAGGCTGCCCTCTTTATATAGGGGTTGAGATGCCTTGTTTCCTAGTGGGCGATCGCCTTTCGGCCATTAATGTAATGGGGCGATCGTCCTAAAGGTCACATGGGCTGCCTGCCAAAAGTCCAGAGATCCAGCCGGCAGCCAGCTGAGTGGCCCAATGAGGAGCCGGCACGCGTCCGGAAGTACTGTCACAGGAGGTCCCACTTTGTTACTTTCGGCGGACTTTGTCAGTAGGTGACAGGCTGTGGTCACCAGTCTTGTCCGTCAGCTCCTTTCGCAGGCCTGGGCCCTGTTGGTAGGTGAGGTAGGTGACAGGTTTGTCAGCGCCTTTTGTGGATCTGCACGTGGGTGCTGTCCTGTTTGCTCGGCCTTGGCCGACTGGATGGCCATCGGCCCAGATCGTCATGATGCGGTCGTCTCTAGCTGGACACCGAGGATCGTTCTCGGCCAGTCACTGAAGGTCGGCAATGGTCGGTCACCAAGGGTCGGTCGGCAAAGCGCTGAGAGATGATCGTCCATAAGTCGGTCGCCAGAAGTCGGTCACCGAGTACCGAGAGGCGATCGTATCTGAGGTCGATCGCTCGGCCGGACTTGTCCCGGGACCTTGGTGGGCGATTCATGCTTGTCTGCCGGGCTAAGGCTAGGTCGCCTGGTTGCTGGTCGGCAGCTCTTCCTCGGACGCTCGGCAGCGACTTGGTCGCCCGACCTCCTAGGCGATCGCCAGTCGGAAGGTGTTAATCCTTGACACAACACCGCTGTTAAATAATTTTTTTTTTCAAAATATTTTTTTTAGAAATTATTTTTTTAACAGCGGTTCTTTTACAACCGCTGTTAAAATTGTTGAATAAAAAAATTAATTAAACTGCCCCTGCCTAGATCCCCGCCCGCCTGCTCGCGACCCGCACATTTATGCATATAAATGTGCATTTTCGCTGCACATGGGATTCGAACCTCTGACCTCCACTTTTGTGGAGGTGGTATCAAATCAATGAGCCAAAGTCAATTCTTATACTTTTGTTGCTTTATTTTATATAAGTGTGCAATTAATCATATATATATATATATGTATGTTTATTAATATTTTCAGAATTATATTATATATATAAAAGTTATAATGTATATTATATAAAAATTTAATGAAACTGATTATTAAACTTTTATGATTTATATTATTAATTAAGATATTATATTATTATAGAATAATAATATAATGTAATAAAAATTATATTACATATTTATAATGTATATTGTATATAACCATGCTGAAAATCTAAATTTTATAATGTACATTAAAATTCTTAATATATATTGATTACGAATATATATTATTATAAATCAATATTTAAAATTATATATTGCATTATATATTAAATGTTACATTAACAGCGGTTGTTTTAAACAAGCGCTGTTAAACTTATGCAATTAACAGCGGTTGTTTTAAACAACCGATGTTAAATATTTTTTTTTTAACAGCGGTTGTTTTAAACAACCGATGTTAAACTTTTTTTTTTTTTTTTAACAGCGGTTGTTTTAAACAACTGATGTTAAACGTTTTTTTTTTTTTTTTTGTAATATTACATTAACAGCGGTTGTTTTAAACTTATGCAATTAACAGCGGTTGTTTTAAACTTATGCAATTAACAGCGGTTGTTTTAAACAACCGATGTTAAACGTTTTTTTTAACAGCGGTTTTTAAAAAAAACCGCTGTTAATATATTACACAAAATTTACAGGTATGCCACCGCGTCATTTTAACAGTGGTTTCCGAACAACCGCTGTTAAAATGGCGTTGTTAAAGGCCAGTTTTGTAGTAGTGAAAGGTTCTACAGCGTGTAATATCCCTGAGCGGATTGGGGGTGTTACAGTCTAGATAAAACCGGAAACATTATAATCTAGTACTCAATACAATACGAATATTTAGTCTCTGTGGAATACGACCTTGCTCGCCGCTTTCTACATTCACTCCGTACACTTGCGGATTGTTTAAAAAATTTAGCGAACAACCTCATCTCCGACTTTTTTTATCTCCAAAAGATAACACCATAAGCAAAATACGGCACCTTTTGAAATGGTATATTCCAACTATTCCCATTTTTTGAATCATTCAACTTGAAAAGCCCTCATTCGATCTTGTATTTTTATTATCGGCTAAACACGAGAAAGTGGTTGGCAAGGACCCATTTGCACATATTTTTTCTAACTTCATCTCTAATTCGCGGCTCATAGTTGTTTATGTATTTGCAAAGTCCTGGATCACTAATAATATCATCCCCTCGCAAATAGGGTTAGTCTCAGATTCCGTTCTAGCTCTTTTTCCACTTGATTTAACAATAAAATCCTCATATAATGACTCACTCGGTGTACTTGAAGACACAATAAATTGTTGTTGGGGAGTACTTGTCGTTGATGGGCTCTTAGTTCCTGAAAAATATTTTTCCATATTCCTAAATCACAATCAATCAATCATGAATCAACAAACAATGAATAAATTCATATTCCCAAAGTACATTAGATTCAACAAATATCCCACAATAAAAAATAACAAAAAAAATTCATATTTTCAAGTTATACTCAAGACTCAAGTGACTCAATAAATATCAATTGGCATGCATAAATTGTGATTTTGAAGATATTCTCAAATCCCAATTTTAATAAATAAATCCTAAATTATAAATCTAAATAATAAAAAATAATAATTAAAACCCTAAAATTTAAATATAACATTGTCCTATTGAATCTGGATCTAGATAAATACTCCAACAAATTACCGGGCAGCGGGATGCAAGATCGCGTGGTGTAATTTGCAGCAGTCTGACGGAGAGGGAGAGACTCAGAGACGCGTTGGTTTGTTTATGCGGTCTGCCGTTTGCCCCCCTCTATTCTGCAGAATCTGTTCTGCGGCTTCTGTCCTCTATTTTGCGCGTCTGTTTTATATATATACTAGATGTTCTCCGGTGCGATGCACCGCATAAGATATTCTCTTATTAGAAAATAATTTTTCGATCTCTAAATTTATGTTTGATGATTTTCTACATGAGTATCATATTAGCGTAATATTAATAAAAGACTTATTGAGTGTATTATAAGGTGTAATATAATTCAAGAAAGAGTACCACATTAGGGGAGTGTTAAGTCAATTAGTATTCATTACAAACAAATTTCCTGGACATACCGAAAAAAAAGTAGGAACAAATTTTGGGGACGAAAGTAATATGTTATTAAGTCTAAATATATGTGTGTATGTGCAGTGTATGTTTTTATTATTTTTAGTTATTATAATTAAATGAATATCATAATTTATTTTTTATGTAAGCAATAAATGAGTTAATATATTTTTAGTTTGCATCAATTAATTTTACTGAAAATAAATATTCATATTTTTTCTAAGATAATTTTTTTGTGCAATCGGTCATTATTGTAAATCCATCAAATTTATTATATTCATATAGATGTCTAGTTCAAAATTGTGAAATAAAAATTAATTTTGATATATTTTTCATTAAAACTAAACTTGATTTAAAAAATTGAAAACATTTGAAATTTTAAGCTAAAAAATAACGGAAAGATTTTTTATTGATAGATGAGTGTAAGTTGTGGAATAACCCACAATACATATCTAAATTTTTTTTTTTTGAAATTTAAGAATACATCTCTCTATATAAATTTTATTTTAAAATAAAAAAATCAAAAACTTTACAAAATGACATGTGTCACAACTCTCTTTTAATAGAAGTATAGATTTTTTAGAGTCCAAAACAACGTCGTTTAGGATTAGTAAGTTTACTTACTGAAACGACATCGTTTCATATCAGGAGAATATACAATAAAAAATAAAAAAAGAAAAATGAGGGGAACCCATCGTCTTCCCCAAAAAGCCAAAAACCCTTCTTCCACAATCCGGCAATTCCTAGGAACCCCCGATCGGACCTCCCCGGACCCCCTTCCCTTGCAATTCCGCCGGCCAGCAGGGTCCGTGGACCCTCCCGGACCCCCTGGCTCCACCCCTGCTTGGGAGTAATGTTTAAGGAGCTTCTTAAGCAAATATCATTCATAAGATTGTTTTAAAAATAAGATCGACGAAGGACATTTAAAATATAGAAAAAAAGTATACTGGTAATTATCTCTTCCAAAATTTAATTTTCGGATCAATTTAAATGGAAATAATCAATTTTTTTCTTCTATTTAACTAATTTTTTTTTTTCCTTTTCGCCCCCTTTTTCTCTTTATATAGCAAATCATTCTGGTGAACAGCAAAAAGGTTTTTCTGAAAGAGGAAAAAAGAAAAAAAAAAACGACAAGAAACAAAGTTTATTCCCCTTTCTTTTGCACTCTACCCATGGCTGAGGAAACCAAGAAGATGACCCCACATGTGCCATGTGCGGCTGAGAAGGTGGTGACGCCTGACTTGCCGGTGGAGGAGAAACTTGCGACCACGGTTGTAGAAAAGAAGGCGCCGCCGGAGCCGGAACCAGAGAAGGTTGAGAAAGCAGAGGAGGTTGTGAAAGGGGAGAAGGAGAAAGATGAAGTTTCCCTTTCTTTTGTCACCTGAGTATTGATATATTAAGTGTTTTCAATTACTTCATAATTTAAGTGACATATTTCGAGAAGTGCTTTTTTCTTTTTTTTTTTTTTTTTTTTATTTTCGAGAAGTGCTCTCATTACGTGTAAACGTGGTGATATATTATATTTTAATATATGCATGTGTATTATATTTAACTAGATGTTCTCCGGTGCGATGCACCGCATAAGATATTCTCTTATTAGAAAATAATTTCTCGATCTTTAAATTTATTTTTGATAATCTTCGACATGAATATCATATTAGCGTAATATTAATAAAAGACTTATTGAGTGTATTATGGGGTGTAATATAATTTAAGAAAGAGTACCACATTAGCGGAGTATTAAGTCAATTAGTGTCCATTACATGAACAAATTTCCTGGACATACCGAAAAAAGTAGGAACAAATTTTAGAGACGAAAGTAATATGTGATTAAGTCTTAATATGTGTGTGTATGCAGTGTATGTTTTATTATTTTTAGTTATTATAATTAAATAAATATCATAATTTATTTTTTATGTAAGCAATAAATGAGTTAATATATTTTTATTTTGCATCAATTAATTTTACTGAAAATAAATATTCATAGTTTTTATAATATAATTTTTTTGTGCAATCGGTCATTATTGTAAATCCATCAAATTTATTATATTCATATGGATGTCTAGTTGAAAATTGTGAAATAAAAATTAATTTGATATATTTTTCATTAAAAACAAACGTGATTTAAAAAATTATAAACATTTAAAATTTTAAGCTAAAAGAATAAAGGAAGGATTTTTTTATTGGTAGATGAGTGTAAGTTGTGGAATAAAACTCCCACAATACATATCTAGAATTTTTTTTAAGAAATTTAAAAATACATCTCTATATATAAACTATATTTTAAAATAAAAAATAAAAAAACTCAGAGAGTGACATGTGTCACGACTCTCTTTTAATAGAAGTATAGATTTCATATTTGAGCAAGGACATGTGATATTGTTAGGCAAAGTATATTTTTGTTTGAATGTGGCAACACATTCTATTTTTATATTTATTTAATTACGGTATATTTGTTTCCACATATTATTCCATAGATGGTAATGTTTGAAGTTATTTGTCACCAAGTGTTAATATACAATGATGATAATTGTTTTTCTGATAATTGTTTTTCTCATTTCCTCGTGTTAATATCATACATATGCATTGTTCTAGTGACATTTCGTTCAAATGTTTCAATTATTATGTTTTGCGTGTGGTAATATTTTGTGCAAATATTTTCATACTTCTGCGTACATGTGATGACACTTATTATTTTTGAATTTATTCAGTTGCAGTATAATTGTTTCCACATGTTATTCCTTAGATGATAACCTTTTATAGTTATTTGTCACCAGATTATTAGTGTATAATGGTGACAATAGTGAATCTCATCTAGATATGAAAGTGTTTCCACAGGTATGTATTGAGTTGGTGATATTTTCTGCAATAAAAAACTTTGTTGCAGAAGTTATTGACATAATTCGAATCGATATTGTTCATTTTTTTCTGCAGGAGTTTGAGAACAATTAAACTTATTGACGAAGAAAGGAATGAAGATATGAAGAAATAAATGAAGAAATGAATTAATATGGGATTGCAACTATTTTCTTGGGATATTAATTATATCCAAGAAATAAGGGATTCAAATAATTAATATGGTCAAAATTTTCCTATTTTTTTGCTTCTAATTATTATAACAGCTTTTTTATATTAAAATGATTGTACAATTTTACCCGTCCTTGAGAATCATTCCCAAATGGCTAAACCGGACTCATTCATAATACAAGCCGTTCTTGTTTTCCAAGATAATTTTGATCATAGATAGCTTTCGATTTAAATCATAAAAAAGTATCTTAAAATAATATAAAGAATACTTTAAAAATTGAATCGAAGATTAGTTTTTGTACTGATCAGTTCAATATTTAATGAAAAGATGAACGATCAAGATTATATCTTAAAGAAACCAAACTACATAATTTATACATAACATTATTATTGAACATTTTAGATTGTTCAAAACCTAAAAGAAAATGTACGATATCAACTTTTTTCACTTCACTCATTTAAGATTTGCAACTAAATACTCAACTTCATAATATACGAGACATTATCCAATCCGTGTGATGCACGGTATTTGGTTGAATATCTACGTGTTTTGTACGTAATGTTGGGGCACACGGTTGAATGAGCAGATGGCAGAATTTAAATGCCTTTTAGAGAAGTTTATATGTTTTTTTATTGTTATTGTCCTTTTATTTTAGTCTATGTAATTAGTTATATGAAATGAGGCCTTACTAACCCGTATGTTGCTCCGGGGTTGTTTTTGGTTTATTCAACCCGTGCGATGCACCGATTGTATCTAAGATTTCATAACTAAAATTTAACTATCTTGTAATTTATACTATCATTTAAAAGTTCATTTTAATCACATTGTGTATTAGAAGGTGCATTTGCATTGTGATGTTTATCATAACTTTTGTATTTAAATTAGTTTATTTACATTAAAAGTTACAATTAAAATAGTCTATTCATATGTAATACTTTAACATGAATAAGTATATAAATTCCCCTTCCACATTAAATTAAGGGAAATAAATTTTATATAGTATAGATAAAATCAGAAATAGGGTAATCAGCATGTCTGGCGAATTAGAGACGCCCTCGGGTCATCCCTCTTCAGCGGTCCTACCGCCATGATCGTCCCTCGGTCTACTCAAGATACCCTTCCACTCTCACGGCAAACCATAAACTTCTTCCATACGTCCTCGGCAATAGATCCACTTCAGCCTCATATTTTTTCGGAGGCGGCGATGTCTTCCTATAACAACTTATGGCCGCCATATCTAGAGGAAAAAACAATTTCAGTCTCACCAACCACACTTTTTCATACTGTTGGGTATCGGGTCGTACAATGGCTAAAGACAGGATCGTTAATACAAGTTGTTGTGCGACGATTAAAACGTCTCTATAGGCGATCGTCATCACGATCAGAGAAACCAACCATGGAAGACATACTCTGGACAAACTCCTAGAGTTCGGCACAATACGGCGATCGTCTTTTGGTACCTAGCGATCGTCTTTTGGCACCCAGCGATCGTCTTTTGATATCTGACGATCGTCCTCAGAATGAGCGGACCAGAGGCGATCATCTCATGCCACGTATGGATCCCAGATCCGTCAAAGTCATCGAAGACCGAATCTTGACGGTGGCCCACATGCGGATCTTCGAGATACCGTGAGATAGATCTTTGACCCCACCGTCACCTACCACACCTACCACACCTACCGACAAAGCCGCCGAAAGGTACAAAGTGGGTCCTCCTCACACCGCCCAGACGCGTGTTGGCCTCTCATTGGCTCACACTACTGGCCCCAAAGAAGCACGACTTTAAGGGAACACCATGTGAGGAACTTTATGAACAACCCCATGTGAGGGAACTTTAAGGGAATGTTCATGACGGGACGATCGGCCACCTTATTATAATATAAAAAAACGGCGGTCGCCGGCGATCGCCTGAGGGGTCCCAACTACCTTGTCCCCTATAAATAGAGAACTCACCGCAGCAGCAAAGGGACGCGATTTTGACTACGAATTCAGTGCAAAATACACACAAAAGAGAGAATCAAAGACTCTTTTAGCAACCACTTACACATTCATAGTGATATTCATACACATTCATCATATATCCCAAGCAAGAACTCACAGATCTATCTATCTGGTTCTTCCGGCAATCTACGCGCTCTAAAGCCTAGATAACTAGAAGTCTTTACACTCCTTGTATTAGATTCTAACATTAATATTTGTACTCGACAGTATATTTATTAATAACATCTCGTGAGAGCATTCAAGCCCGGGATTAACAACCCCGGCAAATCTTGTGTTATCTATTTTCTCACGGAAGTGTTCTCGCATTTGTTTGTTACTCGATCATTCCAGCAATACTATCTCCGGATAATAGTTTGGGTAACAACAATTGGCGCTAGAGGAAGGACATCTAAACCTTCATTTTTATTCCTACCGTCTCGAAGAACACTCACTGTTCTCCGGGCATATACTTGAAGAAACACTCACTGTTCTTCAATAGAAAAACCTTCAGAAAATGACATCAGCAACAACCTCCAAGAGGGCCACCCTGAGATCCGCCGGAAATCTTATTCCGGCGAGGACCGAATCCCAGCCCACGGCGGAAGGCGACCGTGGCGATGCTAGGCTCTCACTCCCGCCCCCAAGGGACAGTTCTAGCCTCTCACTCGATCAGTTCCAGACATCGGAACAGATTGAGGAGGCTATAGCCATCCTCAGGGAACGACAGAGGGCCCGCGATTCGCCCACCATCACTCCATCAGCTAACCGCCGGGTAAGCAAACGGAAGCTCAAGGGGATCTATGTTGAGAAATCGACAGAGAGCCCCGAGCCGCAGGAGAAGGCTCTCGTAAGGCGGGACGATTCCGTCTTCAGCCGCCTGGGGAGCGATCCCTCCTGGCGACCTGGGCACTCAGGCCCCAGCCGGGAGACATCAGTATCTGAATCCTTTACCAGGAGTTCGGCATATCCGACTCCCAAGAGACAGGTCGGTCAGCGAGCCCCTGCTCGCCCAAGGAAGGAACCCACTGGCAGGGAGCTCGTCATTCACCACGGGGCTAGGGGATCAGTACACGATCGCCTTGGTTCACGCTCTGAGAGCCACTCGGCGAGCAGTCAGGCAACGGCGATGGCCGCCATGCAACGCCAGCTCGACGAGATGAAGGCGCTCCTGGAAAATGGGGCAGGCGCCAGGAGACCGATCGTTGGGTCAAGCGAACCACTCGCGACTCAGACGAGCTCGCCGGCCCAACCAACGATCAATCCCCCACAAACACCTCTATACGAGGGGAGATCGGATCCGGAAACCCACTTAAGCAAATTCCGGATCTACATGACCGGATACGGAGCTTCAGATGCGACGAAATGTCGTATGTTCCCGTTAACCCTGGGCGATCTCGCCCACAGGTGGTACATCTCACTACCATCTCGCTCAATCAATTGCTTTGAGAAGCTAGCGAACGACTTCACGTCGTACTTCGCCGCCAAGGTCGCTCGCCCGGAAGGTCCCCACCGCATAATGAAAATCAGGCAGGGGAAGGACGAATCGGATGAGGATTACATCGACCGGGTAGACTGTAATATCCGCAATTTTCGATTTTCGGTAAATTTCTTTTTTTTTGGTCGGAGTCTGTTTTGACGACTCTCTCATGACCGTTTCGTCATTCGGAGAATATTTAATTATGCACTTTTGTCATCCGAGTTCGTTTCGGTGCTGCTTTGTTGAGTTCCGTGCTTTTTAGCGACTTTTCCGCGCTTGAGTTCGGTTCTTGTGAATCTCGTTCGAAACTGTCGTTTGGGGTTTTTCGTAAGTTCATTTAACGTTGTTATACGTGTTGTGAGCTTCGGTTTGATTATTCGTTGTCGTATGGTGATTTTCGGGCATTTGGGCCATTTTCGTAATTTCCCAAAGTTTGGGGTAATTACCTTCCGTTGTCGAATTTCGAGCCTTCGGGTGGTCGGAATCGTGTGTTCTACTAGCTCTTAGATTCGTCTTTGTGAGTACTTTGTAACCGTATCTTCGGTTCGTATTCAGGTTCGGGTTTCGGTGTCGCTTTTGTTGAATTCGGGATTACTAAACGACTTTTCTAAGTATGAGTTCGACTTTGTTGGATCACCATTAATTTTTGGTAACTCCAAAAATTCTGAATCTTGCAATATTATAGAGAATCGAGTTAGCTTTCCAATGGTTCGAACGGTGAGTCAATCGAGTCCTGACGAGAGTTATGGTCGTTTTAGCTCACCCGCTCGTTATTGGCGATCACTGCCGCCGAACTCGGCCGTGTCGTCCGACACGGCCCGTGCTGCATTTCGTCCGGATAAGCCGGAAGTCTCGCCTCAGACCCGACCGTGTCGCAGCACGGCCGAGCCGAACTCTTCCAGATAAGCCAAGCGATCGCCAGAGGCCCGACCGTGTTCCAGGACACGGTCGAGTCATTGCCGAGCGCCGCGACGGGTCACTATCGGAAGGCGCGACCGTGTCTAGCAGGACACGGTCGAGTCCTCGCTGCCATCGCGCCACGACCGTGTCGGGCGGACACGGTCGAGTCTGTCACCCTATTTAAGGCCCAAAGAATGGGTTTTTCTTCATTTTTCTCACTCGCTTTCTTCCTCTTCCGCTGGGCCGGAGATTTGATGATCATGGAGGGATGTTGTTAGGGGTTAAATCCATGAAGTTTTGAAGTTCATAACATCGATTAATCCTTCCATAACTTGCTCCGACCGAATCAAGGCAAGTTTTCCTAAAATATAGTTTTGGGGATTTTGTTCGATTTGTCCGTTTAATCCGTTTTAACTTAGGATTGTGATGGATTGATGATTATTTAGATGTATTATATCATTTTCCTTGTTATTCCATGGTTGGGTCGTATCGATTCGTTATTTTGGTCGAGTTCTTGATCGACGCCTTGAAGGTGTCCTAGAAATGTCATAGAGGGTTTTCGGGCGTTCTACGATTATTCTTCCTCGTATGATCGATGATTTATTGATTATATGTTGTTAGGGTCGAATTCTTGTGAAGAACTCGAGTGGAACCCTTTCGCTCGTTGTCTTCTTGAGTCCGAGCTTCCTGGCCGAACCGTGTTCTTCGGAGCGTTTGGTAGCGGTTATTAAGGCAAGTATCTTATTATACGACTTGTATCTTGTGAATAGTAATTACGTATGATATGTATAACGATTTTGCTTGCCTCCGTAAATATGTTCCGTTTGAGTTGGTTGTGTTTTCCGAAATTTGAAGGCTTTGTGATAATAGTGATATATTGGTATACGTGTTAGGCGTTGTGCCATTTGTGCAGGATTTCGATGTACATATGAGATGGTTGTACAAGTGTTTCTTCAATGAATTGTGTACCGAATGTGTGTTGTGTTGGTTAAGAGTCGTTGTGATGATCATGATGTTTGTGTTGTTTTGGTTTACTTGCTTGATTGTACATTCGGCGTAAATGTGGAATGACTTGACATTTAATGATTATGAATTGTGTCGAGTCGATGTGTGTGTGATCCAGGTAGGGTCTGACGAGGCCTCTGGAGTTCGGTACATGATGTGTACGAACAAAGTGTGTGAACCAGGTAGGGTCTGACGAGGCCTCTGGAGTCCGGTACATGACGTGTACGGACAAGGTGTGTGATCCAGGTAAGGTCTGACGAGACCTCTGGAGTTCGGTACATGATGTGTACGAACGATGCTGTAGCCGGGTAGGGTCCGTTGAGGCCTCCGGAGTTCGGTACATGATGTGTACGAACAGTGTGTGTTGTAGCCGGGTAGGGTCCGTCGAGGCCTCCGGAGTTCGGTACATGATGTGTACGAACAATGTGTGCAGTCCGGGTAAGGTCCGTCGAGGCCTCCGGAGTTCGGTACATGATGTGTACGAACAGTGATCGTGTAGCAGTGATTGTTCGGGTAACATTTTAAATATGGATCTCGGACTCATAATGATATATTATTTGGTGTGCTTTGAAACGAGAATCGGGCTAAGGCCCTAATGTTTTCGAAAAGGTTTTGTAAATTGGGACTCGAGGTCCAAAAGAATTTCTGTTTCAAAAATCCCCGAGATGATGTGTTCCTTTTCAAATATCTCTTACTTGAGTTCGAAATTCTAAAACTTCTCGGGAACATTTTGATAATGGATTTCCGTATTAAATTCGTAGTTGCTATTTGCTTGTTACTTTTCGTATGGTTTGATACTTGCACTAGTAAAACAAAGGAGTTTACTAACCCCGAGTATTCGGGGTGGATGTCTGCTCAAGGCCTGTACATGCAGTTCGGGGAGCAGTCACAGGATTGGCACAAGGGGATGACGAGCTGCGATACTAATCAAGAGTTGAGAGTTGGTAGAGTTTAGTTGTATTGTTAGAGTTGATCCAGTCTTCCGCTGTATTGTATTTCGACCCCTGTGTGGGTAATGTTATTAGTCAGTCCTGTTGATAGAGTTGTGTGACCTCATCGGTCTGTGTGTTTATATGTAAGTGACCTTGACGGTCTGTATTATTATATTGTTTGACCCTGGACGGGCAAGCTTTTGGTTGTTTATGGACGTTTAGCTCGGTAGATCCTTGCGAAAGGGTTTACGGCGTGTAATATTCCCATACGGTTTTGGGGGTGTTACATTTATGGTATCGAGCTTAGGTTGCGGAAACCTAGGTGTCGGGTCGAGTCAAGTCGTGATTTGTCGAGTAATGTGTTGTCATGTCGCTTGAGTCATCAGTGACAAGTTGAGTTGTGCGTAGTCACAACGTGTCGGTTATGTTGTCGGACGAGATTAGTATCGTGGCACCGTCACCTCCGTGCGACTGTGGATGTAAGTCTCCTCTTTTATGCGAAGTACTGTATCTCGATTTTATCTTAGTGAGTTAATTGCGGTGCATGATTTTCTTTACATGATTGTGTAATATAATTGTGTTTAGTACTTGTGGCATATAGTATGTGTATAGAATCGGGCACATTATTGTTTTATCTTTAAACCACCGGGTGGTGTGGTATGGTGTGGAAGTTGTAAACCTTGACGGATTTCAAAAGGTATCCGATCGAGTTTTAGTTTGAAAACCGATTCCTTTAACCGAGTTTTGGCGTTATGGCCTTGAACGTTTTGGCAAAATTCTTGTGACGGTACTTAGTATTTTGCAAATGGCTTTTGTGAGGTTTTGAAATATTACCGTCATCGGCCCTTTTGGCGTTTTTGTAAATATTTTTATCCTGGTGGGTTCCGGCAGGACCCACAACGCTATAATGTTCCGTGTAATTACTCGAGATTTTGGGCATTCTAGCCCATTGAATTATCTTTGAAAATCTTGAGTATCCTAGAAATAAATTTCGAGACGTACGTTTAAAATGAATTGTTTTCTCATGGTACTTCCAAGGTGCCACGATATGTTTCCGAATTCTTCTACCTCGAGGACCAAAATGTTTTGAGATATTTTTCAATGTTTTATAAACACTTTTACTTAGACCCGAGGGTCGAATATTTCCGAAAGTTTTTCACGAAAAGAAAGTGTCCTCATTTTTATCGAATGCAAAATAGTTTTCCAAAGTCTCGATAACGATGTTTCACGATTGTACTTTTTTTGAAGGGTGATACTCAAGATCAATCGGTGTTTCCAAAATTATTTTCAAAAGGAGGTTTTCGTTTTTTTAAAAACTATCCATTCCCGTTTGAGGGCGGGGTATGTATGTATGATGTTCACGTTGTCGTTATGATGTTTGCTCCCGAGTATGATCGAATTGGTGCCATGAACGTCGAGGCGTTGCCACGCATTTCTCGTACTAGCCCTCCGTGAGAGGTGTGAACCGGTGTTTCTTGTTTATCGCCTCGTGGCGATTTGCGTGTTGTCGCACGAGTGTGAGATGTTGAAGCTTGGGTTTGTACGTTTGTGTACATGTGTGATTGTTTCATAATGTTTGTAATTATGTCGATTATCGTTCGGGCCGTTGATGTCGCGAACGATACCGTCGTTATTGTAGTGTTTGTGTGTGTATTACTTTACGATGGTAATCGTTGTATATGATATGTATTATGATTCTTTATTATGCTGAGTTGGCATCTCCGGTATGTTGTTTTGCGGTGTTATGTTCCATTGTATCTAGCATCTGTATTTTCGATATGCCGAACCGAGGCATTTCGAACGTATTGTGTCGAGAGCATGTACGTGCCAATTGTCCTTCTCGTCAGTAACGCTTTTCAAGTGAGGACCCGAGAGACACAGGATCCAGTTTTGCGAGTTGGGTTCCGAGTCTTTCGGGGCGCGAACTTCAGTAAAGATATGAGGATCGGATCGGAGAGGCCCATGGGAGATATTTCTGTCGTTTTCTTTTTGTGTTGTCACCTTACTCCAGTTGTTGTGAGTTGCGGGAACGACATTTCTTTTATAAGAGGTCGAATGTAATGCCTGTATCATTTTGACTTCTGCATTTCCTCTTTCTCAGGTCTATCGACTCGTCGTGTTCGTTGATACTTTATGAACTTGTTCTGTATTTCGGTTTCATCGTTCGAACGAACTGTGATCTTGTTGTGGGTCGATCTGGTTATCGATGTGACTTTTTGGGTTGATTCGATTCTTGTGAACCTTGTTCGGGAGTGACATCATCGGGTTCTAATAGTTCTTTTATTCAAGTGGATCGGACTTGGAACTCTTGTGTTTTCGACTCTGTCGACTCATTATGTTCGTTGACATTTCGAGCTTGTCCAGCCCCTTGCTTTTGTTGATCGAACGAGTGTGGTATTGTTTTGGAATAACTCGTTTGTCGCTGTGACTTTGCAATCGCTATTCCCTTTCCTGTGGATCTTATGGGAATGCATGTCTTGTAGTTCTCACCAGATCATCCTGGGAGTTGTGGTTTGAATTTTATTATCCTTCGTGTTTCGGACATGATTGTTCGATTTTTGTTGTCTCGATCGTTGTGGTTCGATCGTTTGTTTGTTCGGTTTTGTTCTCGTTTCGTGATTGTTGAGCATTCAGGCTCCTTCCTAATTCCCTTAAGTTCGGGAAATTAGTCTCGTTTTCGATCTTCCATCCCTTGGGCGGTGGGATTCCGTATTTGTTCAGCGGTTGGCTCGCGTTTTGATTGATGTACCGTTGGGATGGTCAATCATATTGATTTTCGTTCGTTGTTGTTGTTGCCCAAAATATTTATCCGAAGATTAATACTGCTGGAAGACGGACAACAAACAACAATTGCGGGAGCACTTCCGAGAGAAGATAAATAATACAAGATTTGCCGGGTTTGTTAGGCCCGGGCTTGAATGCTCTCGCGAGATGTTATTAATACGAATATTCGTGGATACAAGTATTAATTAGAGATATCTAAATACAATGAGTGTAAAAAGACTCTGTTGATCCGGCTCTTGAGCGAAGCTCGGTGTTCTTCGTCCCGCCGGTAATCTGCTCGAGGAGAAAAGGCCGGGAGAAGTAAGACCGAAAGAAAGCTGTTGCCAAGAGTTGGATGTTAGCCAAGTGTAAGTATTTTGCTTCTGTATGGTGTGAAATGCGAAGGAAGCTGAAGAAGTGTCCAAGTGCAGGGTGCCTTGCTTATATAGGGGCAATGGTCTCTGTAGTGGCGATCGTCGCGGCCATTTTAATATTTCGCCGACGTCACGGCCAATATTTTAATGGGGCGATCTCGGCTGTCAAAGCTAAAGTCCAAGGAAGATCTTGTTTGCCGGGCTAAAGTCCAAGGAAGAGGCCGGCACGGCTTGGCGGTCCAATAAGGAGCCATCACGTGTCCGAGTCGGGCCAACATGTGGCCCTACCGACAAGCTTTCGGCGGCCTGTCCGGTGGAGGGAATCTGGCCGATTGTGGTCAATGGCCCGGATTCGCGGATCTTGTCCCGGCCTTTGCACATGGTGCCGCCCCGGTGCTCGGCCTTTGCCGACCGGGATGTCCATCGGTGGTGATCGACATGAGGCGGTCGCCCTCGGCCGATCATCCGAGGCCGTCATCGGCCAGTGGATGGAGGTCGCCAATGGTCGGTCGCCAAGGGCAGGTCGGCAAGATGCCGAGAGGAGATCGTCCGCTCGTAGGTCGCCAGGGGTCGATCGCCGAGTACTGAGAGGCGATCGTCTTGAGGTCGATCGCCGACGGATCGGTCCTGGGGCCTTAGGTCGGTCGATGTAGCTTGTCCGCTGGGCTAAGGCTCGGTCGCCAGGTTGCTGATCGACAGAACTGACTTGGCCGCTCGGCAGTGACTCGGTCGTCTGTCCTCCTAGTCGATCGCCGGTCGGAAGGTGTTAATTCTTGACACAACAATTGCCCCCCAGCTTGCTCCTATGTTGAAGACATGGGGCGAGGTGGTTCTTGCTGGTGATCGTGTATGGATGAGGACGGGTGATCTGAGCCGACTTAGGACTCGGACTTGGGCTATCATGGTCGATTGGCTTAGCTATCTTTCGGTCTTGTACCTGCAAAAACAACATTGGCCGATCCCCCATGGAAACTTGGTGGTTTCGCTTTGTTTGAGGAATCGTGCACAGTCGCGGAGATCGATGGACCGACCCCATGACCGTGTCTTGGTGCACGTAGACAATGAGTGCCTCGTGACTCACTTTATTATGAGGGTCCTCTGTTAGGCTGCGCCTCGCCTTGTTTTTAAACGAAAGGCGTGCGGTCTCGGTCTAGAGGAGTCCTTGCGCGGGGCAGCGTCGGATGAATCAACTCCACGCCCGCGGCTTGTTAGCTCTGCTTCCACCTCGGCCAGCCATGGAGATGGCCGACCTCGACGGTGTACGTTGAGACGGGGTTGTGGAATGAGTCCACTGATTAATGTTGGAGAGCCCTCCGACTACGCCGGCCTCGTATTTAAATGAAGGGCGGGCGATCTCGGCCGAAAGGGACCTTGCATGGCCGAAGCAGCCGGTTCCATCGACTGCCAGGGCCATGGCTTTATGATGTGCGGTGGAGGCGATCTTATGCCTTAGTCCGTCATGTTATATGCTGGACTGTAGATGGCGATCGTGTCCACCGGGTTGCTGATGATGTTGCGATCTGGCCGGATGGCTGGCGATCGCCGCTCGGCAGCCGATCGCTTTATTCGTAGGTCGGATATCGGCGATCGGCGGGAGCCAGTCCCTTGTTTAGAATGTTGGACTGTAGGCGGTGAGCGAGTCCTCCGGCTCTTCTGGATAGTAGCGATCGGGCCGAAGGCGGAGGTCGTCGTACGGGCGCCGACCGATCTACTCCTAGGCTGAGAAGAAGCCTTTGCCTGGACAGGAAATCTGCGGCTCTAGCCCGGAAGGCTGCGTAGGTCGTCGGCAGGGTCTTCGTGAGATGCGTGAACATAGGCGAGAAGCCCTGGAAACCTCCTAGGACCGCGTAGAGGGCGGTCTCATCGCTTACGGGCTCGCCGTTTAGGATGATCACGTCAACCTTGGCCGATGTAGTCCGAGTCGGACTCTGTTCTCCTTGCCTCGATTTGCATCATGCGATGGCGACCTTCTCGCCGCGACCACGGTGGCGAAGTGTTCCGTGAAGACGTGCGCCACTCGTTAAAGGAGCCAATGGACCGAGGTGGCAATGAAGTGTACCACCGGTGGGCGAGGTCGTCCAAAGGTCGAGGGAACATTCGCACTGGTCGCGTCCGATGCCCCACACCCGGTCATGTAGATGTTGAACTTGTGCGGTGTGCTTGGGGGTCCGATCGCCCGGTACACGGTGTCCGAGGAGGCGATCGTGTCCGCACCGGGCGAGCTCGATGTCGATCGCGAGCGGCTCGCTCGGCGGGGCGATCGTCCTCACGGCGCCTGCCCCGGATTGCAGGAGCGCCTTCATGTCGTCGATCTGACGTTGCATTGCGGCGATCGCCGCGGCTCGGCTGCTTGCGGATCGGCTTTGGGAGCGGGGGCCGAGGCGATCGTCTACCGACCTCCGGACCCCACTGCTGCCGACCTCGGGAATCTGGCGAGCGGGAGCCAGGCGGCTGGATCGTCTTGTGGGAGCCGGGTAGGCCGAGCTCCTGGTGACGGACACCAACTCCGTCGTTTCGTAGCTGGGGCCGGACTGCCCCGGTCGCCAGGTCGGGTCACTGCCCAGGCGATCGAAGACAGAGGTGCCCCGGCTGCCGAGCGCCTCTTCTTGCGGGGGAAAGCCTCCTGGCGATTGCTCGGCCAGTAGTGCCTTGAGCTTCCGCTTGATCTTCCGGCGAGAGACCGGGGGCGTAGGCCGGAGGCGCGTCGAGAGCACTCCGTCGTTCTCGTAGACGGCCGGGGCCCCTTCGATCTGTTCCTTGGTTCGAACCGATCGAGCGAGAGGCTTGGGCCGCCGTCCGTGGACGGATCGAGCGTCTCGACCGCGGCGGCTACCTTCCACCATCGGCCGCGGCTCTGACCGGGAACAGGGTTTGGCCGGTGGTCGGCCGCTTTCTTCGACGGAGGCGGAAGACATGTTTTCAAGGATTTCTTTGACGTGCGGTAAGTGTCACTTCAAGTATCCGCCCGAGAACAGTGAGTGTTCTTGGGACGTAGGTATAAAAATCGAGGTTGGATGCGCCCTTCTTCTAGCGCCAATTGTTGTTGCCCAAAATATTTATCCGAAGATTAATACACTGGAAGACGGACAACAAACAACAATTGGGAGCACTTCCGAGAGAAGATAAATAATACAAGATTTGCCGTTTGTTAGGCCCGGGCTTGAATGCTCTCGCGAGATGTTATTAATACGAATATTCGTGGATACAAGTATTAATTAGAGATATCTAAATACAATGAGTGTAAAAAGACTCGTTGATCCGGCTCTTGAGCGAAGCTCGGTGTTCTTCGTCCCGCCGTAATCTGCTCGAGGAGAAAAGGCCGGGAGAAGTAAGACCGAAAGAAAGCCGTTGCCAAGAGTTGGATGTTAGCCAAGTGTAAGTATTTTGCTTCTGTATGGTGTGAAATGCGAAGGAAGTCAAGAAGTGTCCAAGTGCAGGGTGCCTTGCTTATATAGGGGCAATGGTCTCGTCTGTAGTGGCGATCGCACGGCCATTTTAATATTCGCCGATCGCTCACGGCCAATATTTTAATGGGGCGATCCTCGGGTCACAAAGCTAAAGTCCAAGGAAGATCTTGGTGCCGGGCTAAAGTCCAAGGAAGAGGCTGCACGGCATGGGCGGTCCAATAAGGAGCCATCACGTGTCCGAGTCGGGCCAACATGTGGCCCTACCGACAAGCTTTCGGCGGCCTGTCGGCTGGTGGAGGGAATCTGTCAGATTGTGGTCAATGGCCCGGGATTCGCGGATCTTGTCCCGGCCTTTGCACATGGTGCCAGTCCTGGTGCTCGGCCTTTGCCGACTGGATGTCCATCGGTGGTGATCGACATGAGGCGGTCGTCCCTGGCTGATCATCCGAGGCCGTCATCGGCCAGTGGATGGAGGTCGCCAATGGTCGGTCGCCAAGGGCAGGTCGGCAAGATGCCGAGAGGAGATCGTCCGCTCGTAGGTCGCCAGGGGTCGATCGCCGAGTACTGAGAGGCGATCGTCTTGAGGTCGATCGCTCGGCATCGGGACTGGTCCTGGGGCCTTAGGTCGGTCGATGTAGCTTGTCCGCTGGGCTAAGGCTCGGTCGCCAGGTTGCTGATCGACAGAACTGACTTGGCCGCTCGGCAGTGACTCGGTCGTCTGTCCTCCTAGTCGATCGCCGGTCGGAAGGTGTTAATTCTTGACACAACAGTTGTGTTTTGTGATTGTCGGATAATTGACTTGGCCATATTATCCGTTTGATAACGCTTGTCATTTGTTGCTTTTATTATATCCCTAACGGCGACGTTGTGTTGGTCGCCGTGGAGCGTGTTTTCACGCCGTATATTCCTTTGCGTTGTTTGTAACATTTCGCCGTTGGGCGTTAGTTACGCATTCTTGTGTATCTTGTTGAGTTTTGCCTGGCGGAATATTTCTCCTCCCTACTTGTTTTAAGTTTCGGGACGAAACTTCTTTTAAGGAGGGTAGAATGTAATATCCGCAATTTTCGATTTTCGGTAAATTTCTTTTTTTTTGGTCGGAGTCTGTTTTGACGACTCTCTCATGACCGTTTCGTCATTCGGAGAATATTTAATTCTGCACTTTTGTCATCCGAGTTCGTTTGGTCCGCTTTGTTGAGTTCCGTGCTTTTTAGCGACTTTTCCGCGCTTGAGTTCGGTTCTTGTGAATCTCGCTCAAACCTGCTGCTTGGGGTTTTTCGTAAGTTCATTTAACGTTGTTATACGTGTTGTGAGCTTCGGTTTGATTATTCGTTGTCGTATGGTGATTTTCGGGCATTTGGGCCATTTTCGTAATTTCCCAAAGTTTGGGGTAATTACCTTCCGTTGTCGAATTTCGAGCCTTCGGGTGGTCGGAATCGTGTGTTCTACTAGCTCTTAGATTCGTCTTTGTGAGTACTTTGTAACCGTATCTTCGGTTCGTATTCGTGTTCGGGTTTCGGTGTCGCTTTTGTTGAATTCAGGATTACTAAACGACTTTTCTAAGTATGAGTTCGACTTTGTTGGATCACCATTAATTTTTGGTAACTCCAAAAATTCTGAATCTTTGCAATATTATAGAGAATCGAGTTAGCTTTCTAATGGTTCGAACGGTGAGTCAATCGGAGTCCGGACGAGAGAGTTATGGTCGTTTTAGCTCACCCGCTCGTTATTGCCGATCACCGGCCGAACTTCGGCCGTGTCGTCCGACACGGCCCGTGCTGCATTTCGTCCGGATAAGCCGAAGTCTCGCCAGGACCCGACCGTGTCGTTCAGCACGGCCGAGCCGAACTCTTCCGGATAAGCCTAAGCGATCGCCCAGAGGCCCGACCGTGTTCCGTGACACGGCCGAAGTCATTGCCGAGCGCCGCGGACGGTCACTATCGGAAGGCGCGACCGTGTCTAGCAGACACGGTCGAGTCCCTCGCTGCCACCGCGCGCCACGACCGTGTCGGGCGGACACGGCCGAGTCTCACGGCTATTTAAGGCCCAAGAATGGGTTTTTCTTCATTTTCTCACTCGCTTCTTCCTCTTCCGCGGCCGGAGATTTGATGATCATGGAGGGATGTTGTTAGGGGTTAAATCCATGAAGTTTTGAAGTTCATAACATCGATTAATCCTTCCATAACTTGCTCCGATCGACCGAATCAAGGCAAGTTTTCCTAAAATATAGTTTTGGGGATTTTGTTCGATTTGTCCGTTTAATCCGCTTTTAACTTAGGATTGTGATGGATTGATGATTATTTAGATGTATTATATCATTTTCCTTGTTATTCCATGGTTGGGTCGTATCGATTCGTTATTTTGGTCGAGTTCTTGATCGACGCCTTGAAGGTGTCCTAGAAATGTCATAGGGGTTTTCGGGCGTTCTACGATTATTCTTCCTCGTATGATCGATGATTTATTGATTATATGTTGTTAGGGTCGAATTCTTGTGAAGAACTCGAGTCGGAACCCTTTCGCTCGTTGTCTTCTTGGGTCCGAGCTTCCGGCCGAACCGTGTTCTTCGAGCGTTTGGTAGCGTTTATTAAGGAAAGTATCTTATAAAAAGACTTGTATCTAGTGAATAGTAATAACGTATCATATGTATAACCATTTTGCATGCCTCCGAAAATATGTTCCGTTTGAGTTGGTTGTGTTTTCCAAATTTGAAGGCTTTGTGATAATAGTGATATATTGGTATACGTGTTAGGCGTTGTGCCATTTGTGCAGGATTTCGATGTACATATGAGATGGTTGTACAAGTGTTTCTTCAATGAATTGTGTACCGAATGTGTGTTGTGTTGGTTAAGAGTCGTTGTGATGATCATGATGTTTGTGTTGTTTTGGTTTACTTGCTTGATTGTACATTCGGCGTAAATGTGGAATGACTTGACATTTAATGATTATGAATTGTGTCGAGTCGATGTGTGTGTGATCCAGGTAGGGTCTAACGAGGCCTCTGGAGTTCGGTACATGATGTGTACGAACAAAGTGTGTGAACCAGGTAGTGGTCCGACGAGGCCTCGGAGTCCGTACATGACGTGTACGGACAAGGTGTGTGATCCGGTAAGGTCCGACGAGACCTGGAGTTCGGTACATGATGTGTACGAACGATGTCGTAGCCGGGTAGGGTCCGTTGAGGCCTCGGGAGTTCGGTACATGATGTGTACGAACAAAGTGTGTTGTAGCCGGGTCGGGTCAGTCGAGGACTCCGGAGATCTGAACATGATGTGGGCGCACAGTGTGTGCTGGCCGGGTGAGGTCCGTCGAGGACTCCGGAGGTCGGTACAGGATGTGTACGAACGGTGATCGTGTACTTGAGTTGATTGTTCGGGTAACATTTTAAATATGGATCTCGGACTCATAATGATATATTATTTTGTGTGCTTTGAAAAGAGAATCGGGCTAAGGCCCTAATGTTTTCGAAAAGGTTTTGTAAATTGGGACTCGAGGTCCAAAAGAATTTCGTTTCAAAATCCCCGAGATGATGTGTTCCTTTTCAAATATCTCTTACTTGAGTTCGAAATTCTAAAACTTCTCGGGAACATTTTGATAATGGATTTCCGTATTAAATTCGTAGTTGCTATTTGCTTGTTACTTTTCGTATGGTTTGATACTTGCACTAGTAAAACAGTGGAGTTTTACTAACCCCCGAGTATTCGGGGGTGGATGTCCTGCTCAAGGCCCGTACATGCAGGTTCAGGGGAGCAGTCACAGGATTGGCACAAGGGGATGACGAGCTGCGATACTAATCAAGAGTTGAGAGTTGGTAGAGTTTAGTTGTATTGTTAGAGTTGATCCAGTCTTCCGCTGTATTGTATTTCGACCCCTGTGTGGGTAATGTTATTAGTCAGTCCTGTTGATAGAGTTGTGTGACCTCATCGGTCTGTGTGTTTATATGTAAGTGACCTTGACGGTCTGTATTATTATATTGTTTGACCCTGGACGGGCAAGCTTTTGGTTGTTTATGGACGTTTAGCCTGGTAGATCCTTGCGGAAAGGGTTTACGGCGTGTAATATTCCCATACGGTTTTGGGGGTGTTACATAGACGAGATAGTCCTCACCGGTGAGCCCGTCAGCGACGAGATCGCTCTCAACTCAGTTATGAGCGGATTCCATGGACGTTCGCCCATGTTCAAACACCTCACAAAAGATATCCCCCCGACCTACTCGATCTTCCGCAACAAAGCCGCCGGTTTCCTGGCCAGACAGAGGATGCTCTCACTCCGCTTAGAAGAGGGACCATCCGAAGAAGGAAAATCACCTTCCCATGTCCAGAAGAAGGCGGTCGCCAAGCCCAAAAAGGCGATCGCCAAGCCGCCTGGCGAGTTCAAAGCCTTCGAGGATGTAGAAGTCCACCTTCTCCACAACCTCAACTTATCTCCGGCCCACATCTTCAACGCAATCAAGGGTCGCGAGTGGCTTTCCAAACCAAAGCCGATAAGGGACCACGGTCACCTAGACCGTAGCAAATTCTGTGCCTATCATAAGAGTCCCGGCCACAACACTAGCCAATGCCGCGACCTCCTCAGACAGCTCTGGCGACTGTTTGAGGAAGGTAAACTGGACAACTTGGTCACCAAGCCGGAGCCAAGGACAGAAAGGACCGGAGGGCGCGAACGCCGACAACACGAGAGAACTCCTCCCAACCCGGTCGCCAGGATCGAGCATGAGCCGGAGTACTCTGATGATTCGGTCCCACCGATCAACTCTGGCGGTCGGATCAACATGCTTCAAGCAGGAGGTGGAAACCTCGGGGGTCTTTCCCCGGTTTCCACCATGTCGAACAGGAAGCGAAAGGCCGAGCTGAGGGTATTCGCCGGAATCCATGTTGTGGTACCTCCGGAGCCGACCATCTCTAGAGACGCGCTCATCACCTTTTCCAACAAGGACAGGGAGGGAGTGAAATGTCCCAAAGAGGATGCACTAGTGATCTCCGCTTGTATCCTTGGGAAGACGGTCGATCGCGTGCTGGTCGACAATGGGAGTTTCTGCAACATCATATTCAAATCCGCCCTAGACCAACTCGGCAACCTAATCAAATTCATCAAGCCTTTCGACACCGTGCTCCAAGGGTTCGGCGACAACACAGTCCAAGCCTACGGGAGGATCAAGCTCTCCGTTGAGCTAGTATGCTTTTATGATCCCAAGGTTAGGATTACTAGGAACCTAAGCTTTGTAATCATAGATAGGCCCAACATCTATAATGGGTTCCTAGGTCGCCCCTTTTTAGAAACCTTTGAGGCGGTCGCCTCATCTTTCTTTTACTGTATCAAATTCCCCACTGCCGATGGGACGGTCGGTACTGTAAAAGGAGATCAGCTAATGGCAAAGAGATGTTTGAATTACTCCAATGTTGTTACTTCTTTCAATACTTCCCATACTATATGTAACATTGAAGCGACCGACGATCAACCCATGGAGGTCGACGAGCCTAACACTTCGTACCAACCCGACTCAGGGGACGCCATCTCTCATCAATTGACGGACGACATCGAGCCAAGGATCGGTTTCGAGCCAAGTCTCGACATCGATCCAAGGACCGAGTCCGGAGATCGTACCAAAAGAGAGGCGACCGTTCCTGTCGAAGAGTTGGAAAGTATTACGATGGATCCGGATCATCCAGAACGGGAAGTACAGATCGGCGCAAGCATCGATCGCGAATTAAAGGGGGATCTGATCAACTTGCTACGCAGGAACATCGGAGTCTTCGCCTGGTCGCATCAAGATATGGTTGGCATAAGTCCCGAACACGCTTGCCATTATCTGAAGATCGACCGGGCAATGAAGCCTGTTCACCAGAAGCGTAGGAAGTTCGGTCCCGAGAAATACGCGGCGCTAGATATAGAAGTCCAGAAGTTACTCAACAACAAATTGATCGGAGTAGCCACAGACGAACCACAGTGGGTCGCCAACGCGGTGCTCGTCAAAAAGCCAACTGGCTCCTGGAGATTATGCATTGACTTCACCGACCTCAACGCGGCATGTCCAAAAGATCACTTCCCGATGCCTCATATTGATCACCTGGTCGATAGCACGGCAGGTTGCGAAATGATGTCGTTCATGGATGCCTTCGCCGGATATCATCAAATCCCAATGGCGGAGGAAGACATAAAACACACATCTTTCCACACAGAAAAAGACATATACTTTTGGGTCAGAATGCCGTTCGGCTTGAAAAACGCAGGAGCGACCTACCAGCGATTAGTCAACAGAATGTTCGCCGATCAGATCGGCAAGACCATGGAGGTCTACATTGACGATATCGTAGTCAAAAGCCTCAAGAAGGAAGATCACCTCAACGATCTCGCCGAGACGTTCGCCATACTTGAGAAGTTTAACATGAAGCTGAACCCCAAGAAATGCAACTTCGGGGTGGGCTCCGGGAAGTTCCTGGGGCACATAGTGAGCCAAAGGGGGATCGAGGCGAACCCCACCAAGATACAGGCGATCCTTGACATGCAGGAACCGCGAAACATCAAACAGGTGCAACGCCTCACAGGCTGTCTATCCGCCCTCAACCGTTTCATATCACGGCTCGGCGATAAAAGCAAGCCTTTCTTCACGACCATCAAGAACAAGAAGTTCGCGTGGACGAAAGAAAGCCAGATAGCATTCGCCAAAATAAAGGAATATCTATCTAACCCCCAGATCTTGGCAAAGCCGATCCCCGGTGAAAAATTATTCCTTTACTTGGCGGCCTCGGAGGTCGCGCTCAGTGCCGTTCTGGTGCGAGCAGAGGGGCAAGCCCACTTGCCGATCTACTATGTTAGCCAGGCGCTTCACGACGCTGAGACACGTTATACACCATTGGAGAAGATCGCCTATGCCCTTGTCATGAGTGTACGTAAGCTGAGGGCTTACTTCTTCGATCACCAAGTGGAAGTCCTAACAACTCTACCTCTAAGACAAGTCCTGCACCGACCGGACACCAATGGGCGACTCCTCAAGTGGTCGTTGGAGATCGCCCAATACGGTATCACTTACGCTCCTCGCACGGCGATCAAAGGCCAAGCTCTGGCGGACTTCGTGGTGGAATTAACGTTCCCTCACAGTCAGGCCAGTCGGCCGACACTGCTGAAATTATACGTGGATGGCTCAGCGACCAATGCGAGAGCAGGGGCAGGGATTGTCCTCATTAGCCCCGACGGTCAGAGTTTCACAAATACTGTGCGTTTTGGTTTTCGTGCGACCAACAATGAAGCCGAGTACGAAGCTCTGGTAGGCGGGCTTGATCTATCCCTCGCCCTGGATGTTCGTCGCCTCCATATCTTCATGGACTCCCTTTTGGTCGTAAACCAAGTCAAGGGAGAATATGAGGCACGCGGTGAACAGATGGTCAAATACCAAGAGCTGGTCGCCGAAATGTGCACAAAATTTGAAGAAGTACTAATCAAACAAGTCCCCAGAGAGCACAACTCCCAGGCCGATGCTCTTTCCAAGCTAGCATCATCGGATGGGGCAGCCGACTTCTCCAATATCCAAATCACAAAGTCAGCAAGGCCGGCGATCGACAGGAATCTGGTTACCACGGTCGCCATCGCCGAGGAGAATTGGATGACCCCATTCATCAAATACTTAAAGGACGGAACGGTCCCTGACGACCGTGTTAAAGCTCGCCAACTCCAGCTTCGTGCGACCAGATATACCCTATTGGACGATCGGCTTTACAAGCGAGCCTTCAGCCTTCCCCTCCTCAAGTGTATTACACCGGAGGAAGGTCGGCTCGTTTTAGCTGAGATCCATGACGGGATTTGTGGAAACCATGCGGGCGGGCGAGCCCTCATCCATAAGACAACCAGACAAGGATTTTTCTGGCTATCACTTCGGAAAGATGCGATCGCCTATGCCAGATCATGTCATAGGTGTCAGATAATGGGCCCCAACATTAAACTATCACCCGAACAGCTCACCTCCATGTATAGCCCTTGGCCATTTGCGCAATGGGGCATCGACCTTATAGGTCCCTTGCCGACGGCTCCAGGGGGCTGTAAGTTCGCCATCGTAGGGGTCGATTATTTCACCAAATGGGCTGAGGCCGAACCGCTCAACAAGATCGGCCAAGAGCAAGTGATCAAGTTTATATGGAAAAACGTCGTATGCCGATTCGGTGCCCCTGTGCCATCATCTCCGACAACGGGAAACAGTTCGACGGTTTAGAAGTCATGCAATTCTGTGAAAAGTGGGGAATCAAAAGGTTATTCTCAGCGCCCTATCACCCTCAGACGAACGGGCAGGTAGAAGCAGTAAATAAGATCCTCAAACACACGATTAAAGCGCGACTCGAATCCAGGCAAGGACGTTGGGCGAGCGAACTCCCAGACGTTTTGTGGTCCTACCGAACGACGACCCGCAATTCAACCGGAGAAACCCCGTTCGCCCTTGCCTTCGGAACAGAAGCGGTGATTCCTTCGGAGATCACCGTCCTCAACCATCGAACCGAGCAGGAGATGACGACCGACAACGATATATCCCGACGAATCGACCTAGACATGCTCGAACAAAGACGGTTGACCTCAGAAATGAAGAACACAATCCACAAAAGGAGAGCCGAGAAGTTCTTCAACTCAAAGGTCAAAGAAAGAAGATTTCAAGTGGGCGATCTCGTCCTCAAGAAGATCCAAACCCACACAGGCGTTTTCGGTCCGAACTGGGAAGGACCTTTCAGAGTATCCAGATGGCTAACTAAAGGAGCCTACGAACTAGAACATCCTGATGGCACTCCGGACCAATACCCCTGGAACGCCGTGCATCTGAAAAAATACTACCAGTGATAAATTTGTATTCAATTTCAATGATGTACAAGGAATATAATGAGATTTTTTCCTATCCCATCTATTCTGGCGATCGCCCCACCAGGCATATCGCATACCACCGACGATCGCTGATCACGAAGATCCTAGGTAAAATTAATGCAGCCATGGTCCTGGAGGTCGATGGAACCGACAGCTTCGCCCATGCAAGGTTCTTTTGGGCTGAGATCGCCCGCCCTTCGTTTAAATACGAGGCCGGCGTAGCCGAAGGACCCTCCAAAATAATCAGTAGGCACGATCGCACGTCCTCAAGGTACATCATCTAACATGGTGAACCCGAACAATGCGACGTGCCGTTACCCCCGTCTCAACGTACACCGTCGAGGGTCGCCATCTTCATGGCGGGCCGAGGTGGAAGCAGAGCTGACAAGCAGCGGACGTGGTGTCGAATAAGCCGACAACACTCCGCGCAAGGACTCCTCCAGACCGAGATCGCCCGCCTTTCGTTTTTAACACAAGGCAGGCGTAGCCTAAAGGAGGACCCTCACAAAAAGTGAGTCGCGGGATACACAATATCCCTCGCACACGAAGACATGTTTGGGGAGATCGGTCCATCGAACACCCCAACCACACATGACTCTTCAGAATCGGCAAAATGAAGATAGCTCGCCAGACAGACTAGTCTTTGTTTCCTTACTTACAATAAGTGAACAAAACCAAGGGGGCAGGGATGGGTCGAGCTAATCTCAAATACGATCGAACAAAAAGGAACCACACTCGATCAGCTTCGCTCAAAAACATGCAGGGCGATCGGGGTAGTCCGACAAATTATACAAGTAAGAATTCCGATTCAAAACATTCGCTTTCAACACTCAGACGATCGGTCGGATGAGCAAAACGACGAGAGCAATCATACACGTACTCGTAAAAATTGCACGCAAAAACATTCAAAGGGCGATCGTATATAAAGAGACGGTATAAAAAAGGAGTATTTTATTCATAACACAAGTTTCGTACATTACGAAGCCCGAAGGCATTACAAAAATACAAGTTACGGAGGAAAAACAAAAATGCCTCTCAAGGCCCCGCCTGCTGGTCGTCGCCCTCGGGTTGCGGATCGGCTTGGGCTCCCCCATCGGCCTCGGGATGAATGAGTTTACCGGTGTACCAAATCAAATCGATCCCGAAGTCGGCAAAGTCAAGGATCGGCAAGGAGAATTCTGGATGCAGAGGATGCTCGAAGACATAGGATTTGAAGTTCTCCATCAAGGGACCGATCTCGACCCCTGCCTTCTTAGCGGCTCGAACAGCATCAGCATAGGCCAACTGATAAGCGAATTCGCCGACGAGCGCGACGTTGAGGTAGGGATCGACCTCGATCGCCTTCAGCTGCCCCTTCAAATCCACGGCCGTCTTCTCAGCCTCCGCCAGCTCAACCACCTTGGCGGCATTCTCGCCCCTGGCCTTCTCCAGCTCTCTCTTCGCCGCCTCCAGCTCACCGCTGAGCCGATCCACCATAACCTTCAGCCCGGCCTCCTCCTCCTGCGAAGCCACGAGCTTCTGGCGGGTTTCCTTCTCCTTATCACAGGACCGATCGGCAGCCTCCTTAGAGCGGCTCAGCTCCTTCTTCAATCGATCCACGTCCTGCTTAGCCCTTTTGGCCGTCTCCTCATACTCCTTCTCCATAAACCGGATCCGGTTGGCATCCTCGATATTTTTGTTCCGGGCGGCCTCGAGTTCGCGATGGAGATGAGCAGTGGAGGGTCGCCCCTCAAAATTCCTAGCGGCTTGGACGGCCATCGTCGCCGTCTGGAGAGCCAGGGCAACAGTCGCCTGCATGGCGTCTCCAGATCGCCGACGAGCGATCGCATCAAGATCGGTCGTCCAGGCCTTTGGCAGAGAGGTGATAGCCTGGAAAACATAAGCGGGGACTTCGAGGGACTGTTGCGGAGCCTTGCTCGACAGAAAGTCCAGCACCATGGGAGCAACATCCGGATCGGCGAGACGAACCCTGCAGCGCAAAGCAAAGAAACCAAGGAGTTAGCCCATACCACGCTCAAAATGCCTAACTCAGAAAATTTTGATCTTCTCTTACCTATTGACCAGTTCGGGATCGCGTCCGAAATAAGGCTTGCCCCGAGAGGTTTCCGCATCGGCGATCGCCACTTTCTTCGCCGAGCTGCCAGATGACCGGGGGCCGGAGACCGTGGGCTTGAAGCCTGATCGCTCCATCATCGGGATGGCAGAGATAGGAGCCGCAGCGACCGGAGGCTCGAGAATTGATACATCCGCCTCAGAAATCGACGGGGACTCCTCCGACCTCCGCCTCTTGCGGCGCTGAAGCTGTTCCTCATCGTGAACTTCCGGTTCAGCGATCGGCACTTCAGCAGGCCTCGTCACTGGAGCAGGGCGAGACGTCGTCGCGGGAACGCGACCAGTCTTCTTGCCCAAATGAAGGCGACCGATGAGTCCCGGGTTTGACATAGCGATCTCCGGCGTTGGTTCGGCAACTCGGGGAAAATAAACCTCTGTCGAAAAGGAGATACAAAGAAGTTAGACAAAACAAAACGACCTCATGGAGACGATCGTCAAGAAAAGAAGCACCACTTAAGCTCATACCTGGAACTTTCAAGTGACGGGGGTAGCAGAACAATCGAGCCCCCAACCGATGAGCTTCGGTACCAAGCGAACGAACGTCGATAAAGGAGTTCGGCAGAGCGCGGATCCGCTCCCAACCGATCAAGAAATCGAATGGAAGGTCGACGATCGCTGGAACAAGAGGTCCTGCAAAAAGAAAACGAAATTAGATCAGTCCAAGACAAGCTCAATCAAGGGGAGAGTTAAAATCCTTACTCGGATTCCTCTTCCGGAAAGTGGTGGGGATTTCCAACTCCTCATTCGGCCTGTCGCTCGATGCCGATCGCCATGCCCCGCCGACCCAACACCATTTAGCCAGGTCGCCCCTGGTCTTACTCGGCATGCCGAGGACCACTCTCCCGAGTCGGCCTTGGATATGATGGCCGCCGATTGACCCTTTCTGCACGGCCAATTTAAACAAATAATTCATCTCCAACGCAGAAAGGAGGCGGAACAACCGATGACCGCCAAACAGGGTCAACGTGCAGATGATCTGCAGCCAAGCATTCAGCGTCAGTTGAAGAGTCGCCAAATTCCAGGCGATCATCAAGTAGGAGACGGCGAATGGCAACGGGAATCGTAGACCCGCCTCCATAATCATCTCGTTGACAGCAACCATATCCTCGGGCGGTTGGTCGGCGCGCTCATTCTCCGAGGGCACGTGAAGGGAAACGTCAGAAGGGATGTGATATTTGGCCCTCCAACGGCTCAGGTCTTTCTTGGTTGCCGTACTCCGGATCTGTCCGAGAGTCCACGGAGACGGGACGGCGGCCTGAAAGACCGTCCGATTCACATGTTCGTAAGGGTGAGCGGCGGTGTAGGCTTCGAAATCGAATTCCGGACAGGGTCCGGCGATCGCTTCCATCATCTGAGCAAAAGCCATGTAGGCGGGGCCGAATCTACTCTCTCGTTCCCAGGCCTCCCGCACCAAATCATCCTCCTCCGCCGGCGAGCCCCCCTGCTCCGCCGTCGCCGCCGTCCTCGCCACTTCGGCCTCGTTGAAAAGCTCTTCGAGTTCCGCGGGTGCAATCCCCGCTCGAATAGCTTCGGCGGCCGTCTCCATATCCACTCCAACGGGAACCTCCTCCCGTTCAGGCGACGCGGCGGCAGCGGAAGAACTTCCAGTCTCGAATGCTTTTGATCCTCCCGACATATTAGAAAGTAAAGAGAGGGAGAAGGTTAATTTGTTCTTACCTAGAAAAAGGAAGGAGATCCGCACAAAAAAGCTCCAGAAATTTCTGCAGAATTTCGGCTATGGATACCAAGGACGCGTAAAAAATGAAAGAGAAGAAGCCCTGCCCTTTTTATAGATGGAGACGAGGGCCTATATGCAAATAGGAGAAACCTCAAGGGCTGGATCGCAACCGTCACGTGGGGACGCATTAAAAAATGCCCTCGGATCCCGCGTACGCGTCTTTTCGAGGGCACGCCAGCCGACAAGTCTGACAAACCGTCGGACTCCCCCAACAGCGGCGCGACGCGTGTCCCTGCCACTTTAAAAAGCCCGCCTTCATTTCCCGCCGCCCGGATTTGAATTCAGATCATCTGATCAGCTAAACATTGGCGATCGCCAACAGTGCCACCTCACCCCGAGTTTTCAACATCGAGGCAAGCCGGGGGGCAATTGTTGTGCGACGATTAAAACGCCTCTATAGGCGATCGTCATCACGATCAGAGAAACCAACCATGGAAGACATACTCTGGACAAACTCCTAGAGTTCGGCACAATACGGCGATCGTCTTTTGGTACCTAGCGATCGTCTTTTGGCACCCAGCGATCGTCTTTTGATATCTGACGATCGTCTGTAATGAGCGGACCAGAGGCGATCATCTCATGCCACGTATGGATCCGGCATCCGTCAAAGTCATCGAAGACCGAATCTTGGACGGTGGCCCACATGCGGATCTTCAGAGATACCGGCAGATAGGATCTTTGACCCCAGCCTGTCACCTACCACACCTACCACACCTACCGACAAAGCCGCCGAAAGGTACAAAGCGGGTCCTCCCCTCACAGCTGCCCAGGACGCGTGTTGGCCTCTCATTGGCTCACACGGCTGGCCCCAGCAGCAGCCCCTGACTTTAAGGGAACAGCCCCATGTGAGGGGTGTTGGAATATAAAACGCAGCGGAAGCGAGTTGGTGAAGGTAATTTAATAAAAGGTTTTATAAACTAACCAACGTAAAAACCGGATCTATTTAGGCTTGTCAACTAATTAACTAAACAGATTAATAAACAATTAAATAAACATATTTACGCATGGGAGTCGGTAATTTTACCTTTGACGCGAAGTGGTAGAAAATCCCTTCTTGATCGATTTATGTCCTCTTCGTGTTCCTCTCCGATCTTCTTGTATTTCTACCTCAAGATCTTCTAGAGTATATCCCGCTTACGTCCGGATGTCGTGTGGGCAACAATCTACCGGACTAAATTTGCACAGCAAGGGGATCGGCCGAATTTCCTCACAAGAAAACTCACGATTTTGTTCTCTCTATTTTTCTTGAATATTTTGAGTATTTTAGAAAAATATTGTGTTTACCAAATTATGGAATCCAAGACACAAGTCAAGATCCACAATTAACACACACACAAAAATCGATTTTCTTGGGCAATAATTAATGAATAATTCGGCCACCCCTATACATGTATTTATAGGTGTTTTGGGCTACTCTAGGGACCTTAAGGAGGATATGGTAAGGACTCTTAATAGATATCTTCTTCCCATATTAGGACTCTTCCTAATATTAAGACTCTATTAATATCAACTTAGTCCACTAATAAGTTAATATTGCACTTCCTACCAAAATCCTAAATTACGAAATTGGGCTCCTTATTGAATTAATTATTTCCGTGTTTAAGATATTCCATGTCCATTAATTAATTTAAGCTACCGATACTTTTAATTAATTAATGTATTATACATGAGTATACCACTCGACCTTTATTATTATATCGGAAAATTAATTCCACTGCAGGTTTGATATAATAATCCTTTCGAGTGCCTCAAGGGACATGATCAACCCGATCGGTCGACACGATTTCTAGCTATAATATTAATTATCATATAAATAATAATATTGCCCAAAATATCGAGCATATTGAGTCAATCATTGTGGCTCTCACCCATGATAAATCAAAGTAATAAATATTAAATATATATAATTAAATATTAATCACCGGAATTAAGAAATAATAATTATCCGAGATGTACGTTCTTCTTATAGTCGATGAGAAGAATCTATCTCACCTCGATCCTGCTCAACGTATAACAAATACGCTAATATATGCTAATGGTCAAGACCAACCAATCTCAAGCATATACTACAACCTCTCATATAACGGTCTAATGTTACATAGGTTGTGAACTAAATATTACTATATAAGGAACCGATAATGTGATCTTCTCGTGTGACACTACACACCACATTATCTACAATATAAAGTAAATTAGACCGTATTTGCATAACCATAGCGTGAATAAATATGCAAAACATGTGATAAATGAATTAAATATTCTCATAGATAAAGACCGAAATTAGGTAATACAAGCATAAAGTATGCTTTGACGTATACAACCCTAACAATCTCCCACTTATACTCAAAGCATGCTTTTGAAGTATACTATCTATACTATGTCTATCTATCTCCCACTTATACTCAAAGCAATGCTGCCATACATCTCAACCCCATTCCTTCCACATGCCCTTCAAATGATTTTGAGGGCAACCCTTTCGTGAAAGGATCAGCTAGGTTGTCTTCAGATGCTATCTTGGAGACAATGATCTTCCTTCTCTTCACAAAATCTCGAATGATATGATATTTGCACTTGATATGTTTGCTTGCTTTGTGGGCTCGTGGTTCCTTCGAATTTGCTACAAAGACCAGTATTATCACAATACAAAGGTAATACTCCCGGGCAAATTAGGAATCACCCCCAAATCCTTTAGGAAGTACTTGAGCCATACCGCCTCTTTAGCCGCTCCGAGGCCGCTACATATTCGGCTTCCATTGTAGAGTCCGCTATGCATTTCGCTTCACACTCCTCCAACTTATGGCTCCACCTCCCAAAGTGAAAACATATCCTAAGTTGATTTCGACTTTTCTTTGTCCGCATCAAATCTGAGTCGGTGTAACCCAAAGGACAAAGCGTATCCGATTGATATACAAGCATATGCTCCCTAGTCCTTCTCGGTACTTGAGTATATGCTTGACAAAGAATCCAATGTCCTTGCCTCGGGTTCGACCGATATCTCGCCACCATGCCTACAAATTTGATGATATCGTGCCTAGTGCAAAGCATAGCATACATGAGGCTTCCCACTGCCGAAGCATAAGGGACCAGCTTCATGTCATCTATCTCCTTCTGTGTCTTAGGACACATAGCCTTAGATAGTTGAATTCCATGTCTGTAAGGTAAGAAACCTTTCTTGGAATTCTCCATGCTAAACCGCTTTAGCACCGTATCGATATAGGATGCCTGAGATAAGCACAACATCTTTTTCTTGCGATCTCGAAAGATCTTAATACCAAGGATGTGTCCAGCTTCTCCCAAATCCTTCATATCGAAATGCTCAGATAGCCATGCCCTTACGTCTGATAATACCTTCACATTGTTTCCAATTAGAAGTATATCATCTACGTATAGTACATGAAACACCAGCACGTTTCCATCACACTTTTTGTATACACAAACCTCACTAGGACACTGTTCAAAACCATATGATTGAATGACCTCATCAAATCGCATGTTCCAAGACCTTGATGCTTGCTTGAGACCATAAATGGCTCTCTTAAGCTTGCACACTAAGTGCTCCTGACCTTCAGCAATGAATCCTTCAGGTTGGCGCATGTAGATTTCCTTATCAAGACTCCCGTTTAAGAACGCAGTCTTGACATCCATCTGCCAAATCTCCATATCCAAATGCGCAGCTATAGCTAAGAGAATCCGGATCGATTTAAGCATGGCTACTGGCGAAAAGGTTTCATCGTAGTCGATGCCCTCTTTCTGAGTGTAAACTTTCGCAACAAGCCTTGCTTTGTAGGTTTCAACCTTCCCTTTCGATCCTCTCTTACGCTTGTAGACCCACTTACTTCCAATGGGTTTTACCCCATTGGGTAGTTCTACTAGCTCCCACACTTGGTTAGAATCCATAGATCCCATTTCGGATTCCATTGCTGTTTTCCAGGATTCAGCATCCTTGTCTTGAACTGCCTGTTTGTACGTATATGGATCCGTTTCATCCTGGTCCGGGGAGTGGTCCGAAGATGCTCCCACGCCGATGAAACGTTCGGGTTGACGAACAACCCTCCCACTACGACGAGGCGTGTCCTTAGTTTGCGTATCCACAATAGTGTCAAAACGTGGTACACTAGGTGTTTGTACAATTGGTATTGTCGGAATCTCGCCCCTAAGTTCTTCTAGAATGACCTCACTCCTAGGCTTGTGACTTATCACATAATCCTCCTCTAAGAACCGGGCATTGGTGCTAACAATGACCTTCCCGGTCTTTAGATCAGAATAAGCCACCCTTCGTTCCTTAGGATATCCTACAAACACTCGCATTGTACGAGATGCCAACTTATCGCCTTCCTTATTTAGCACGTGTGCCGAGAACCCCAAATCCGAACATGTCCTAGATCGGGCTTGCGCCCATTCCACGCTTCCGTGGGTGTTTTTGAATCGATTTCAAGGCACCAAGTTTAGAATGTACGCTCTGTTTCCAAGGCGTATCCCCAAAACGAAATAGGCAAATCGAATAACTCATCATTGACCTAACCATCTCTAATAAAGTACGATTCCTTCGTTCAAAGAACACCATTTTGTTGTGGTGTACTGTGCGCCGTGAGTGGGAAGTAATCCCCTCATGTGCCAGAAATCCAAAACTCTCCACTAAGGTATTCGCCACCACGATCGATCGTAGTGGCTTGATACTCGCCCATGACGCTTCTCCGTTTCACCTTGAATTCTTTGAACTTATCAAAAGATCAGACTTACGCCGCATCAAATAGATGTATCCATATCTCGAATAATCATCTATAAACGTGATGAAGTATTCGAAACCACCCTTAGCCTGGATGTTCATTGGACCACATACATCGGTATGAACCAATTCCAACACCTTTTGTGCACGATTTCCTTTGCTTTGAAAAGCCCTTTTAGTCATTTTACCTTCCAGGCAGGATTCGCAGGTTGGAAATGACTCAACTTGGAGCGAATCCAATGGGCCATCGCTCACCAATCTTTGAATCCTTCCAAGGTTAATATGACCCAATCGTAAATGCCACAAATATGTTGGATTTATGCTCGAAAGTTCCTTTCTTTTATTAGGATTAGACAAATAATTAAGTGATTTATGCAAGGGAGTAGTGCAAAGATTGATGATATAAAGTTCTTCATTATAAGTACTCCCGCAAATATATTCACCATTTCTTTTAATAATTGCATTATCTTCAAAAGAAACTGAATATCCATCACGACGCAATTTAGAAACTGAAATCAAATTCATTCTAAAATCGGGTACTAATAATACATTATTAAGAACTAAAATTTTATCATCAACTTTTAGCTGCACGACTCCCACTGCAACAGCCTTCAGCCTGGAATAGTCGCCCCAACTTATTGTAATCTCATCCGCACTAAGTACCTTGGTTACTTGGAACCCCTGCGAGTCATAACAAACATGATCAGTGGAGCCTGAATCCACTATCCACGAAGTAATGGAACAGGCAGCCAAACATGTTTTGACTACTAGTGCATGAGACGTACCTTTCTTAGGGCAGTCACTCTTGAAATGTCCTTTCAGACCGCAGTTGAAGCACTTGCCCTTCGGCTTTTTGTTCGCTTCCGGTTGAGGAGCCTTTGACTGAGGAGCCTTGCCCTTAGCTTTGAAAGTCGTTACTTGCTTCTGGCCAACCTGCTTTTTCTTCTTTCCCCATTTGGGTTTTGAAGAAGCGAGACGGTTGCCGCAAGAATTTGATGATAACCTTGTTTGAAGAGACCTTCGCGATTGAAGCTCACGAAGTTCCGCCAATGTGTAAGTCCTACGATTCATATTGTAGTTTAGGCGGAACTGCTCAAAGCTTCTTGGTAACCGCCCAAGATAATATCGACTGCGATTCCGCATCGATAGTTGCCCCTAGTATGCTCGGCCTGCTCAAATGAGACATCATTTTAAGAACGTGATCCTCATCGGGGTCCCTTCGCACATTTGGGTTGTCATCAAAACCCTCATCGCATTTTGCCTAGCCGCCCGGTTCGATGACCAAACATCTCGGTGAGATTTTTCATCATTTCCGCGGCCGAGCCCATCGTCCGATGCCGATGCCGCAATACATTTGTTAATGAAGCCAAAATGTAACAAATGAGCCATCTCATCGACTTTTTCCATTTCCGAATTCAGCCAACTCTTCAGAGTGGCATCCGGTTCTCGTTCCAAAGGACTTTCCTCGCTTAAAACAAACTTATGCCCCTCGCCAAGACAATATCAAGATTTCTTTTCCAAATGGCAAAGTTAGTGCCATCAAGTTTGTTTTCTTTGAGAATAATGACTAGTGGATTGAAAGACATCCGAGAATAAAATTAAAACACCATTCATCACATAATTCGACGCAAAATATATAGAAAAACCTTAAAACAATATATATTCAATCAACCAACAACATTAAAAAACTGCACATGAAAGCCACGATAGTGTGGACGTTTACATATACTTTTTCAAGTAGATTTTAACGTCTTTAATTTTACTATCTAGCCAAGACACATTTTGACAAGTAAAATTAATAGTTGGTTCTTCTTGGCCATGTATTTAATTAACATAGACTCCGATGGGGAGCTTATTAATTAATACACCTAAGTGAACACCATAATTTAACAAACCTTAGAATATTATTTAATGATAATATTCCTACCGATTGAGAGGTCCTATCATTAAAAATAATATTCACCTTTTTGTTATCAAATTTGAAGTTTAAAACCAGTGAGCCAATAATTTAGCACATCCGATGTGGAGGAAGACTCTAATGTCAACGCGCATGCTAATTATTTCACAATTTAAACCAATTATGGAGGCCAATTTGATTTTGAAAAATCAATTTTAAAATCACTTAGTTATTTTGAAAAATTAAGGTTTTTAATTTTCTCGTCCTAACATGCAAGGAAACATATCACGCATACATTCCATACATGCCATACATCAAAACAATAAAAACCAATTAATAATAAAAAAATTGGATAATTAAATCCAATTATCATGGCTTTTATTCCTCGTTTTGAATAACGAAAACTTCGCTCGCTTGCTCCCACCGCTTCAAGCATCTCGCGGAAAACGAATTGAACGACCGAACCGACGATTTCGCCGCCCACGCTCAATCGCCATATCACGCCTTGACCGACCGAGCCGACCGAGCCGCCCGAGCCGACCGAGCCGACCGAGCCGGACTGGCCGGATCGACCGAGCCGCCTGGCCGAACCGCCGATCGGCTCCTGTCGGTCCTTGGGCTCGTCCGACGGACTCCTCTTCGCGCTGGACTTCTTTTTCTTTCGTACTTTGAGTGTCCCAAGTCGATTACAATTTTATTCAAAATAAAATACATCGAATTTACATCAAATTACAAGAAAAAAAATAGAATCCTATTCTACCCGTGGATTTTCTCACGGGAAATACTTATACATGCCACAAAAACGGGCCAAATTACCAAAACGCGTAAATAAATAAAACATCACATAGCCATGATAATTGGATCATATTTTCCTGCAAGACAAATTCTAGCAAAATATTCCAAAAAATCATACTATACGAATATTTAATTGCTAGCATATTAATCACCAAATTAATTAAATTGAATGTAACCTAAAACCTGGCTCCGATACCAATTGTTGGAATATAAAACGCAATGAGCGAGTTGGTGAAGGTAATTTAATAAAAGGTTTTATAAACTAACCAACGAAAAACCGGATCTATTTAGGCTTGTCAACTAATTAACTAAATGCATTAATAAACAATTAAATAAACATATTTACGCATGGGAGTCGGTAATTTTACCTTTGACGCGAAGTGGTAGAAAATCCCTTCTTGATCGATTTATGTCCTCTTCGTGTTCCTCTCCGATCTTCTTGTATTTCTACCTCAAGATCTTCTAGAGTATATCCCGCCTACGTCCGGATGTCGTGTGGGCAACAATCTACCGGACTAAATTTGCACTGCAAGGGGATCGGCCGAATTTCCTCACAAGAAAACTCACGATTTTGTTCTCTCTATTTTTCTTGAATATTTTGAGTATTTTAGAAAAATATTGTGTTTACCAAATTATGGAATCCAAGACACAAGTCAAGATCCACAATTAACACACACACAAAAATCGATTTTCTTGGGCAATAATTAATGAATAATTCGGCCACCCCTATACATGTATTTATAGGTGTTTTGGGCTACTCTAGGGACCTTAAGGAGGATATGGTAAGGACTCTTAATAGATATCTTCTTCCCATATTAGGACTCTTCCTAATATTAAGACTCTATTAATATCAACTTAGTCCACTAATAAGTTAATATTGCACTTCCTACCAAAATCCCAAATTACGAAATTGGGCTCCTTATTGAATTAATTATTTCCCGTGTTTAAGATATTCCATGTCCATTAATTAATTTAAGCTACCGACTTTTAATTAATTAATGTATTATACATGAGTATACCACTCGACCTTTATTATTATATCGGAAAATTAATTCCACTGCAGGTTTGATATAATAATCCTTTCGAGTGCCTCAAGGGACATGATCAACCCGATCGGTCGGGACACGATTTCTAGCTATAATATTAATTATCATATAAATAATAATATTGCCCAAAATATCGAGCATATTGAGTCAATCATTGTGGCTCTCACCCATGATAAATCAAAGCAATAAATATTAAATATATATAATTAAATATTAATCACTGGAATTAAGAAATAATAATTATCCGAGATGTACGTTCTTCTTATAGTCAAGATGTAAGAATCTATCTCACCTCGATCTGCTCAACGTATAACAAATACGCTAATATATGCTAATGGTCAAGACCAACCAATCTCAAGCATATACTACAACCTCTCATATAACGGTCTAATGTTACATAGGTTGTGAACTAAATATTACTATATAAGGAACCGATAATGTGATCTTCTGTGTGACACTACACACCACATTATCTACAATATAAAGTAAATTAGACTGTATTTGCATAACCATAGCGTGAATAAATATGCAAAACATGTGATAAATGAATTAAATATTCTCATAGATAAAGACCGGGAAATTAGGTAATACAAGCATAAAGTATGCTTTGACGTATACAACCCTAACAAGGGGAACTTTAAGGGAACAGCCCCATGTGAGGGGAACTTTAAGGGAACAGCCCCATGTGACGGGACGATCGGCCACCTTATTATAATATAAAAAAACGGCGGTCGCCGGCGATCGCCTGAGGGGTCCCAACTACCTTGTCCCCTATAAATAGAGAACTCACCGCAGCAGCAAAGGGACGCGATTTTGACTACGAATTCAGTGCAAAATACACACAAAAGAGAGAATCAAAGACTCTTTTAGCAACCACTTACACATTCATAGTGATATTCATACACATTCATCATATATCCCAAGCAAGAACTCACAGATCTATCTATCTGGTTCTTCCGGCAATCTACGCGCTCTAAAGCCTAGATAACTAGCAGTCTTTACACTCCTTGTATTAGATTCTAACATTAATATTTGTACTCGACAGTATATTTATTAATAACATCTCGCGAGAGCATTCAAACCCGGGATTAACAACCCCGGCAAATCTTGTGTTATCTATTTTCTCACGGAAGTGTTCTCGCATTTGTTTGTTACTCGATCATTCCAGCAATACTATCTCCGGATAATATTTTGGGTAACAACATAAGCGAATTAAACGAATATAACTATTACAATTATATTTAACGGGAAAGGGATTAAGGATTACAGGTCAACTAATGAACCTATAATAAAAACAATATAATTATTTAAATCAACCCGAAGAACAAGCTGACCCCAAAAGAATTCGATCGTCCAGAACCAATCTGTAAATCACAAAGATTCGTTTAAGTTAGCCGAGATAACGATATTACCGATCAAAATACAGCAAGTATTTAAGGCAGCAAGAATGCAGTATATATATACAAATATATATATATTTAACAAATATATATATATATAACAAATATATATATATATAATATATATATAGATAAATACCAAACTGCAGTATATATATAGATATATATATATGACAAATATATATAATAATATATATATATATAGATAAATACCAAACTGCAGTATATATATATATATATATATATAGATAAATAATACGGGAAAAATGGAAGAAAAATAAGGGACAAGAAACCCCCTTTGTGAAAGAGATATTTATGCTCAGATCTTCCGAACCCTTTGCAATTTGACACCAAGAATGTTCGATTCCACGAAGGACGAACGCCGATCCACCGCCGGCCGGCACAACAGCCCGGTAGCGCCTTATCTAACCCAGAAAAAACCTCAGAAAATACAGGAACTAATCCCGGTCTCCCTCAATGATATCACAATAGAAATATCACTCTTTTCACTTCGGATTCACAAGGCAAAACTCGAATCTTTTCTCTCAGTGTGGTAAACTCCCTTCCCCAGTGAAGACTTAAATACCCACAAGGATGGAATCGGTCACGGGATTCCATAGACATATTCAAGAGCTCACGGGGGAGAGGAGGTAGTGAGAATCGGGAGCAAAAACGCGGTGAAGTTGACCGAGGTAGGTGAACTCACGGGAGAGGAGAAGAAAAGAGACGGGTGAGAGAGATGGAGGCGCAGAGAAGAAATGAGGGAGTAGGGTTAGGTTTAGGTATTTAAAGGGAGATCGGACGGTCCAGATTAGGAGTAGGAATTAAGTCTGGATCGGACGGTTCCAATTAAAGGGCTGCCACGGGCTGGGCCAGCACTGCATGGGCCAGATGGAGATCTATAGTTCTGGGCCAAGTTGGGCCAAAATAATAACATTTCTCCACCTTTTGGGCCAACCAGTTGTTGGGAAAAATAATGTTGTTTTGATAATTACCAAACAACAAAGCTTGATACAGCAAGCCCTGTATCGAAAGCCGGATGAAGTTCCAATCCTGTATCGAATATCTACTGATAGCGCCAGCATACAGCAAGCTCTCGCGCTACCAAGATACAGCAACAAAGTCTAAATAAAGTATGGAAGCTGTCTCGAACCTCAATACAACACCCTTCCATACAACGTCAGACTACTCCAATATACCTACAGCACAAGTGGATACAACATTCACACCGGAACAGGACTGAAGACCGTTTGGAAAGGAATCTTTGGTATTTGCTAAAGTCAAGTCTCGTTCGATAAAGAAGTATTTAAATACTGAAAGGATAAAGTATTTAAATACTGAAGCTGTCAGAGATCTTCAAATCCCGCAATATCCGGATCCTGGTCTATACAAGTCAACTATCAAGTTGTCACAGAATCTTGCTCAATGGATCTATCTCAACGGATATATCCAAGAAGGCTATATATATCCCCAGAGTTTGAAGATCAATATACGCATCTGAACCAACAAGAACATTTACAAGCTTACAAGCAATATTCAAAAGATCGAAAGACTGAAAATTCATTATCATCAGATCAAGCTTACAAGAGCAAGTATATCTCTTTCTAGCATCAATCCATATCCGAGAAAGAAGAAATATACTCAGTCATCAAGAACAGCCATCATCAGCTCAAGAACCTCATATTCAAAGCTGTTGTTCTTACCTGGTTACCTACCTTTTACCTTTGTGTAAAAACTGAGCTCTGTGTGAACTCAACAAGTTATTCTGACCTGTGTGGGACGAATAAGGACGAAGCTTTGGAACTGTGTGTGAAGAAGCAAGTCAAGAAGGAAGCTTTAACCAATCTATGTGAACGGTTGAAAGCGACATTCTTTGTATCAATCTGTGTGAACGATACAAGGATAGGTTTGATTATAAATACATAGTTGTGTACGCAGTATTTATAATAAACGTTTTACTCCTGTGTGGAGGACCAGTGGACGTAGAGGGGTTTACCTCGAACCACTTAAATACTGTGTTATTTACCTTTCGCCGTTACTGTTTTCTTAATTGTGATTTATACAAGTATACACTGCAAAACCCTGTACGCACCAAGCTAACAGGAGATTAGACCGAGTTGCTGTATCGACAGCAACTTACTGTATTAAAGACTTCCGCTACACACTTCGAACTAGAAAATCATACAGCCTGTTGCTTAAATATTTTCCAAGCTGTATCCAGTATACTTAAGAAGAGGGACCAACAATTGGTATCGGAGCAGTTGATTCTAAAAAGAATCAGTCGCATTTTTAACTGAATCAGATCCTTAAAAACACATATTTTCGAAAACAGTCTTTGTATTTCCCATCTACTAATATGGATATCTTTATGTCAAATAAGATATCTATGTTTCACATTAACGAGTTTGATGACTGGAGAAACAGGATGAAGAACAAACTCAAGACTTTCATTGGAGAATCAAAAGCTCCGCCCGCATCAACAACGACCGAAGAATGTATTCAGGTGGTCACTGACAGTGATTCGTCAGATGATGAGCTAGAAGATAGAGCCTACATGTGCTCTATGGCCAAAGTTAAAGAGGAAAATGAAGACGACGATGATGATGAGGTAAGCTCTACCTCAACTATTCCTGTAAGTGCATCTCATACCTTTGAAAATATGTTGAATGAATTTAATAACATTCAAAAGGCCCATGAGATATTGAAAAGAGAAAACATACAGCTTGAAATTTCTAACTTAGAGCTGAAAGAAGATAATGACTTGCTGAAAAATAATTACGAAAATATGTCTGTCGACTGCGAAAACAGCAAAGTCAATTTAGAAAAACTCATGGAGAGCAATCATCAACTTGCTCACGATCTAAATGAGACTAAGTCTCATCTTGAAAGCAAGACAAATGATTTGGCTCTACTCGAAGCCAACGTAAAATCTCTCGAGAAACGTGAAGGAGAATTAGAGACAATCTTGAATTCTTTCGAGAAATCCTCTAATAGAATGGAAGAGATCCTAAGCACTGGGCAATATGCTCATGATAAACGTGGCTTAGGGTACAACTCGTTCTCCAACAAAGAAAAATCCAGTACGGTATTCGTCAGGAGTGAGGAACCCATTCCTGTATCAAAGGAAATTCCAAGTCCTGTGAAGGAACCCATTGCACCGCAAACAGCAAAGGCTGCTATTCCGCCCCCACAATCCTATTCCAGACAGCGGAATCCTCAGCCATTCAGACCCGTAAGACGCAATCCACAACATGCTCCACAAGCATATCATAAGCGCCAACATCCGTTCAGAGGGAAGGCTGTATCGAAATATCCAAGGCCCGTATGGCAGTACTCTCAGTACAGCGCGCCTAGACATTGGATACAGGAGCGCCGTTATCCATCAAGAAAACAGGTCGCAGCGCAGTATCAACAACATCGTTGGGAATCCAGCTGGAGACCCAGAAGGCAAGATGTTAGGCCAAAGAAAATGGCTCCACGTCCGAGAAGACAATCGTACTGGAATAACAACTATAATTCTCGATTTTTCATGCATTATAATTATCATGATTACAACGACTACGTGCCTGCCCCACGTAGATATCAATATAATGGACCAAAAGTAGCCTACAACAAACAAATTGTTGCCCGGCAAATTTAGGTACCGAAAGGCACTATCGGGAAACGCTACAGCCAGAAATCCCTGTAAGTTTTTATGCTTTTACTCATTAAGTGAGGGGGAATGCTGTAAGACCCAAGAATACAATATCCAACGTTAATTATTCGTACACTCAGAATCGTCAATACAGCACTGTAGCGAGCCAAGACATATGAATCCTACAGCTGACGTGTGCAATAATTAAGGGGGAATACTGTAGGACCCATGAATACAGCATTAATCCTTAAAGTTGCTGTATGGAATTTAAAACCTGTATGTACCTATTTAAGGAAGAACGCTATATTATTCGTGGGTACAGTATTTTCACTACATGACATCAATTATGATTGATAATTTTATTTTATTGTGTATAGCTGTAAGAACTCGTCTGCAAACAGTTCATAGGTTCAGTTGTACTCAACTAGATCACAAATGTAAGATTGTGCCTGCGCGCCAATCATAAGTTTAAGATGTAATACACTTCCCTATTAGAAGCTATCATTTTAGAACTTGCCTGCGAGCAGTTCACATTTCTTTTAGACTAAGTGCTGAAGACCAGATCATTTGACAAAAGATCAAGAAGCCTGCACTTGGAAATTATCGAAAAGAGAGGGAAACAGTGGGGATTAACATTTCCTGTATCGAAGTCTTCTCATATTACCAACAAGTGGTTATCGAAAAGGAAGGGGAAATTGTTTTAGTTTAAAGAAGCTTTGGCATGATCAAGAAGTTTTGGAAATTATCAAAAAGGGGGAAATTGTTGGGAAAAATAATGTTGTTTTGATAATTACCAAACAATAAAGCTTGATACAGCAAGCCCTGTATCGAAATCCGGATGAAGTTGCAATCCTGTATCGAATATCTACTGATAGCGCCAGCATACAGCAAGCTCTCGCGCTACCAAGATACAACAACAAAGTCTAAATAAAGTATGGAAGCTGTCTCGAACCTCAATACAACACCCTTCCATACAGCGTCAGACTACTCTAATATACCTACATCACAAGTGGATACAGCATTCACATTGGAACAGGACTGAAGACCGTTTGGAAAGGAATCTTTGGTATTTGCTAAAGTCAAGTCTCGTTCGATAAAGAAGTATTTAAATACTGAAAGGATAAAGTATTTAAATACTGAAGCTGTTAGAGATCTTCAAATCCCGCAATATCCGGATCCTGGTCTATACAAGTCAACTATCAAGTTTTCACAGAATCTTGCTCAACGGATCTATCTCAACGGATATATCCAAGAAGGCTATATATATCCCAGAGTTTGAAGATCAATATACGCATCTGAACCAACAAGAACATTTACAAGCTTACAAGCAATATTCAAAAGATCGAAAGACTGAAAATTCATTATCATCAGATCAAGTTACAAGAGCAAGTATATCTCTTTCTAGCATCAATCCATATCCGAGAAAGAAGAAATATACTCAGTCATCAAGAACAGCCATCATCAGCTCAAGAACCTCATATTCAAAGCTGTTGTTCTTACCTGGTTACCTACCTTTTACCTTTGTGTAAAAACTGAGCTCTGTGTGAACTCAACAAGTTATTCTGACCTGTGTGGGACGAATAAGGACGAAGCTTTGGAATTGTGTGTGAAGAAGCAAGTCAAGAAGGAAGCTTTAACCAATCTGTGTGAACGGTTGAAAGCGACATTCTTTGTATCAATCTGTGTGAACGATACAAGGATAGGTTTGATTATAAATACATAGTTGTGTACGCAGTATTTATAATAAACGTTTTACTCCTGTGTGGAGGACCAGTGGACGTAGAGGGGTTTACCTCGAACCACTTAAATACTGTGTTATTTACCTTTTGCCGTTACTGTTTTCTTAATTGTGATTTATACAAGTATACACTGCAAAACCCTGTACGCACCAAGCTAACAGGAGATTAGACCGAGTTGCTGTATCGACATCAACTTACTGTATTAAAGACTTCCGCTACACACTTCGAACTAGAAAATCATACAGCCTGTTGCTTAAATATTTTCCAAGCTGTATCCAGTATACTTAAGAAGAGGGACCAACACCAGTCAAATTGTATTTTCGGGTTTCGGAGAAGACTCATCATCGCCTATCTCCGGGGTTACCTGCACATACACAAAGTAAATAAAGTAAAAGAATTCACAAAGAAGACTAACTCACAAGGAGATCCCCTAAAGAACACAAAGTTCAAAAATTTATTCGACTGAATCAAAATTCAGTCTTTTTAAACAAGATTTAAATTTTTCGACGGGTAAACACTTAGTACCCATATCTGAAGGATTAAATTGGGAGGGTATTTTTTCAAGATAGATTATACGTTTAGCAACAACATCTCGTATGAAATGGAAACGAACATCAATATGTTTTGTTCTATCATGAAAAACTGGATTCTTGCACAGTTGAATACCGGATTGACTATCCAAAAAAACTTCGACTTTATCCTTTAGAAAACCAATTTCTGATAATAGTCCTTTTAACCATATAGCTTCCTTTAATGCTTCTGTTATAGCAACATACTCAGATTCTGTAGTAGATAAAGCAACTATAGGTTGTAATTGAGACTTCCAGCTGATCGGTGTGCCACACAAAGTAAACACATAAGAAGTAGCAGACTTATTGTTATCACGATTAGCAGCGTAATTAGAATCCACGTATCCAACCAATTTTACACCTTGTGGGTGTCGAGAAAATTTAAGACCATACCTGGTTGAGCCCTTCAAATACCTTAAGAGCCATTTAACGGCTTGCCAATGGTAAACCCCTGGGTTAGCCATATAACGACTAAGACAACTCATAGCATAAGCTATGTCAGGTCTTGTGCTGACCATTGAGTAAGGTACTTTTTTCATATAATTGATATCATCCTCAGTTTTCGGGTATTGATCTTTACTTAACAGGAAATGACCAGCTAGAGGCATAGAGGTTGATTTAGACTGACTCATAGAAAATTTGGGCATAATTTTCTGCACATAGGAATCCTGGTTTAAAACAATGGTGGAATTTTTCCTATCACGAAAGATATTCATCCCAAGAATGCGCTTAGCATCACCAAGGTGTTTCATGTCAAATTTCGCACTTAAGCATTTAATGACATGATCAACTGTTTTCACACAATGGCTCACCAAGAGCATATCGTCAACATATATGAGTAAGAAAACAGGATTTTTGGAACCAGTTTTGTAATACAAGCAATGATCATAATTACTTCTTGAAAATTTAAGTGAGAGCATGTATTCATCGAACTTCTTATTCCATTGCCTATGTGATTGTTTTAAACCATAAATTGATTTTTTAAGCAAGCAAACATGATTGGGGAACTTAAGATCATTAAAGCCTTTAGGTTGACTCATATAAAACTTTTCTTCAAGTTCACCATGTAAAAAGGCGGTTTTGACATCTAATTATATTAATTCCTAATCAAATTGAGCAATAAGTGCAAGCATGATACGCACAGTAGTAAACTTAACCACTGGGGCAAAGATTTCAGTGTAGTCAATACATTCCTTTTGGGTGAAACCCTTAGCAACGAGTCTAGCTTTGAATCTGACCGACTCATTTTCTTCCTTAACTTTAAAAAGCCATTTACAGTCAACCACCGAACAGTTGGGCGGTCGGGGCACAAGAGCCCAAGTTTCATTTGAGTGCAATGAAGTTATTTCTTCATTCATTGCAAAAAGCCACTGTTCTGAGTGTTCAGATTTCAAAGCTTCATCATATGTTTTGGGTTCACAATTATCAATAGATTCAAACATATTGAATGCATATGATGCCATATGATAATCATTCAAGTGAGAAGGTCTTCTAATTTCTCTCCTAGGCCTATCTCGAGCAAGTTGATAATTATGCAAATTATCTTCAAGAACTTTTTCTGTTTCATCATGCACATCAGCATTATCAAGATTATCAAGAATAGTTTCTGTTTGCACATTATCCATATTATCCAAAGAAATGTGCAGCTCCACCTCATTAGGAGCAGGGGGTTTTCCGGATCCTGTAAAAGGCAAGGAAATTCATTTTCGTTGAAAACAATATCTCGACTAATAATGGTTTTGAAACCGGGTTGGCCTTTCAGCCAAACCCTATAGCCTTTTACACCTTCCGGGTATCCCAGAAACACATCTCACAGAACGAGGCTCAAGCTTATCATTTTTCTGATGCACATAAGCAGAGCAGCCAAATACACGAAGATTAGAAAAATCAATAGATCGACCAGACCAAACACATTCAGGATAATTACCATTCAACGGCACAGGGGAAGATCTATTTATCAAATAAGCAGCAGTAAGTAAAGCCTCACCCCAGAACTTTTTCGAGAGCCCAGACATAGCCAACATGCTTCTGACCCTTTCTAGCAAGGTTCTATTCATGCGTTCAGCCACCCCATTCTGTTGGGGTGAATAAGGGATAGACTTATGTCTCTGAATACCAGATTGAGCACAAAGCTCATCAAACATTTGGTTGCAAAACTCAAGGCCATTGTCGGTCCTTAAGATTTTAATTTTCTTCCCAGTTTGATTTTCAATCAACGTTTTCCAATTTTTGAATTTCTCAAATACATCAGATTTGTTTTTCAAAAGGAACACAAAGACCTTACGGGAATAATCATCAATCACAGATAGAAAATATCTATTTCCACCGTGTGTGGGTTCACTAGATGCCCCCCACACATCAGCATGCAAATAATGCAAAGTGTCATAAGTAGTAGGAGTTCTAGGGGGATGGGGATTTGGAAACTTAACACGATGTTGTTTACCTACCACACAGGAGTCGCAAAACGGCACAGAGGACAATTTATCTTTCCCAAACACCCATTGTTTTTGCAAAATTTCCAGACCCTTATCACTAATGTGGCCTAAACGTTTATGCCACAGATCTGTTGAGTCACCTTGGACAGCATTCACAAAAGAATCATATTTTGCAATTTTCACATAGAGGTTATTCCGTTTTATTGCTTTGAAAACACACAAGTTTCCTTTAAAGATTTTCATAATCCAATTGTAACACCCCAAACTAGGCGGATATTACAGTGCCGTGAATCCCCAACTGGGACCCACCAGGCGAATGAAAATGATGAATTAAATAATATAATTGTAGTACCGAACCACATTATATTACCAAATACTCCGATGAGAAGTTTAAGCACAACACACCAGGACAATACCGAATACTAGTATATTTTATATGAAGATAAAATACACGACACTGAATGAAGTGGAGTATCCAAATGAAAGTCTGCAGCGGAAAATAAAGGACAATAACATGAATAACTGAAAGATCGGGGCCCCCTACTAGTATCACTGGGACTCCTTGACGTCAGCGTGTTCTCCCCGTGCTTTTGCCTTGCCAAGACCTGAAAAACAAAATCCCCAAACGGGCCGCCATACGTAACAACAATCCTCAAGGGTTGAAAATACACAAACATGATTATATCTGAAGTTATGAAATATCCTTAATTATGAATTAGGCTGAAGAGGGGTATCATAGTACGCCCGTAGTGTTCTGTGCAAGTGTACAATACGGATGACCGGACACACCCGTCCTTGTACCTAATTAGTCTCACGGAGGTAATCGTTACCGTGTGCACAGTCCAATGTATCACTCCCAATACATGGCCATCATGTGCCCGACTAAAATTCCACACATCCGCACCCGGCCACGCAATATGAACCCAGAAGGTCATATGAACGAGAATGACCATAATGAATATCAATGAATAATAGTAATCTGACAACGTCAAGAATGACTTACCGAGATGAAAGTAATTAATGAAGTGATTGATAGATTCAATGGAATGATTGGAACTGCCGTTCCTCGTTAATGAAGTGACTATTCGACAATTACAAGTCTCAATATGATTAATACAATGATGAATGAGTTATGAATGATCAACAACAAAAAGGAATGAATATCCTGTTAACCGAGTAAGAATTAACTTACACAATACCGGTGACAATTATCCTTCCACGAACGACGTCCTAATTGAGATATCGGTCGCTCGAACAACCTTGAATTATACAATATCCAACAACCTGTTCAATATACGAATCAAACACGAATATAACGAACTCAAAACGTCGATACGATTAAACTAAATCCATTGAGGCATTAAATCAAACACGTTGCGGCCAAACTCCGATTGTTTACAATCAAACCTCAATATACCAATATAAAATCCCCCAAAAAGTGTTTCAAACCAACAAACATCTTCCGAATGTTCAATAATCCAAAATGAATATCTGAAAACGTGATTATAACGACAATTAATCGAAAAACCCCCAATTTCAACTCGATAATCAAAGTGTTCTTGAATAACCTTTCAATAATCCAATGAATCCTTATACAAACTCATAATCATATACATATCTCTTCATATAACATGATTATAATGTCCAAAACATCATATCTCAACATAGAATCGAAATCCAAGGTGTTGAAGAAATTACCTCTTGAAGATCCAATCACTTCGATCTGAAGAACACGAGTTTAATCGAGTATCCAAGCTTCCAAAATGAATGAAGATGATGAAAATTACACACTCAAGTGATTGATGATTGCAAAATCTCTCCCTCAACCCTCTCTCTCGGATGAAGATGGAAAAAAATGAAGAAGTGAGGAAAAATGACCCGGCCAAGTCCTTAAATACTGTCGGAAGTTACGGCCGTAACTCGGCCCTCTTATGGCCGTAACATTCCAAGTCAACGGCCTTACGGCCAGAATCGCCAACTCAGACGGCCGTAACTCGCTTCGTCCAAAGCTCGCCGACAGACTTACGGCCAGAATCCGCTCCCGAGTTACGGCGTAACTCCGCCTTCGTCAAAAACACCTGCCGACATCCTTACGGCCAGATCGCACACCTTACGGCCGTAATCGATGATACGGCCGTATCCGACAACCTTACGGGCGTAACCCGCCTTTCACAAAAATGGCCGACATCTCACTCAGCCAGACGGCCGTATCCGCCAAGCCTACGGCCGCACTGCCTCGACTTACGGCCGTATGCCGCAACCCTTACGGCCTTATGTAACCCTTGGTAGACAACACCCAAAATTTACGAACACCACTTACGGCCGTATCCAACCCACCTTACGGCCGTAACTCACCTTCGCCAAATGCTCGGCACTTGACCACTTACGGCCAGAATCGGCCACTTTTACGGCCGCATTCGGCCACTTACTACGGCCGTACCCGCTGAACTTACGGCCGTATCCCAGAACCTTACGGCCGTAACTCACTGCTGGCCAAGGTGGATTAATCCGATAACTCCGATTCCTCGTTACGACTGATGAATGATCCAACATACCATACGAATGTGGAAGTGAACAAGTCTAACACGAGCCAAAGATGATACTCCCAGTACAAGGCTATCAATCACAATGAAAATGATAATACTCCCATCTCGATCTAAAAACGGAGATAAAATGACGATCAGTATCTGATATATGATTACAACATGCCAACATTGAACGCAAATGAGTGATTCATGAATGATGAGTGATTATTAATGAGTGAGAATTACTGAGTGACAATTACAGACTGATAATTACTGAATGAAAATGAATGAATTACAACCGGGTATTACATACTCCCCCCCTTAAAAAGAGTTTCGTCCCCGAAACTAAGGGTCAAACAACTCGGGATAACTCTCCCGCATATTCTCCTCGGTTTCCCAAGTGGCCTCTTCGACTCCGTGTCTAGACCACTGAATCTTGACCAAAGGGATCGTCTTGTTCCTCACCTGTTTGATTCGCCGCTCTAACACTCGCACAGACGCTCCTCGTACGAATGATCATCTGCGATCTCGATTTGCCGAATCAAGTATGTGACTCGGTCGGCAACATACTTCCGCAATCGAGAGACGTGAAACACATTATGAATCCCGCTCAAAGCCGGAGGTAAAGCCAATCGATAAGCAAACTCGCCTACTCGATCCAAAATTTCAAACGGTCCAATGAATCTCGGACTAACTTCCCCGCTTTTCCGAAACGGAAAATACCTCGACTGGGATACCTTGACCAAAACATGGTCACCCGTCTCGAACTCTAGTGGTCGACGACGATTATCCGCATACGATTTCGCGACTCGAAATGCCAACATACGACTCTTGATCAAAGCTACCTTCTCCGGCGGCTATAAGCATATCGGGCTCTGCCGATTGATTCGACAAGTCATCCCAACACAAAGGAGATCGACAACGACGACCGTACAAGGCCTCGTAAGGTGCCATCTTAATGGAGGCATGCCAACTATTATTATACGTGAACTCGATCAGTGGTAGTTGGGCTTCCCAATCGTCCTTCCAATCGAGGACGCATGCCCTCAACATGTCCTCTAATGTCTGAATAGTTCTCTCTGATTGTCCGTCGGACTGAGGATGAAAGGCAGTACTGAGATTAAGCTGAGTTCCCATAGCACGATGAACTGATTTCCAAAAATGAGACACAAACCGTCCGTCACGATCGGAAACGATACTTTTAGGAGTACCGTGCAGTCTCACTATCTCTTTGATGAATAACTGGGCAAGTCTCTCGGGACCCCAAGTATCCTTAATCTCAAGAAAATGAGCTGATTTGGTTAAGCGGTCCACAATCACCCAGATCGTGTTCATGCCATGACGACTCGTCGGCAAACTCGTGATGAAATCCATAGAAATGTCTTCCCACTTCCATTCGGGAATAGGAAGAGGTTTTAACATACCTGCCGATCGCTGATGTTCAATCTTGACTTGTTGACAGGTTAAGCATCTCGAAACAAATTCTGCGACTTCTCGCTTCATATTACTCCACCAGTAATTTTGTTTCAAGTCCTTGTACATCTTGCTGGACCCCGGATGAACAGCATAAGGGGTAGCATGAGCTTCTCTCAAAATAGAGTTTTTCAACTCGTCATTCGCCGGTACGCACAACCGGTTCTTAAACCTCAAAAGTCCATCCTCGTGGACCACGAATCCAGGGGATTTCCCCTGAGCCACATCTTCACGGATGCGCAACAATGAAGGGTCCGAACTCGATTCTCTCTGATTACCTCCTCAAGTGACGATGAAATCTCTAACATACAAAGTCGTCTCGAACTCACGGCAGGACCTCGATCTCGGGTCTAAGGAATTCCCGCCAAGCTCCTTCGAATCGTTAAACGAGCAAGCATCTGCTCCTGAACGGACTTACGACTCAAGGCGTCGGCGACAACGTTCGCCTTGCCCGGGTGGTAAAGGATTTCGATATCATAATCTTTGATTAGTTCTAACCACCGCCTCTGTCGCATATTTAACTCCTTCTGAGTAAATATATACTTTAAACTCTTATGATCGGTGAATATCTGACAGGTAACGCCATAAAGATAATGACGCCAAATTTTCAAAGCGAAAACCACGACTGCTAACTCCAAGTCGTGGGTCGGATAATTAACCTCGTAAGGTCTCAATTGCCGTGAAGCATAAGCAATAACCTTCCCATTCTGCATGAGTACACATCCGAGACCCTGGCCGGATGCATCACTATAAACCACAAATCCCTCCGTCCCCTGCGACAAGGAAAGTACAGGTGCTGACATTAACCGGCTCTTGAGTTCCTCAAAACTCCGTTGACACGCGTCGGACCACGTGTAATTCTTATCCTTCCGCAAAAGGTTCGTCAAGGGTTGAGCGATTTTAAAAAATCCCTCCACAAATCGCCGATAATAGCCCGCTAATCCGAGAAAACTTCGGATCTCCTTAACATTCTTCGGAGGTAACCAGTCTCGGATAGCCTCCGTCTTCTGAGGGTCGACATGAACTCCGTCCGATGAAATTACATGTCCGAGAAAAGTCACTTCGGACATCCAGAACTCACATTTGGAAAGCTTTCCATAGAGTTGCTCTCGTCTCAACACGTCGAGAACCTAATGAAGATGAATCTCGTGTTCTTCTCGACTACGAGAATAAATCAAAATGTCATCGATGAAGACAACAACAAACTGATCTAAAAAGTCGATGAAAACCCGATTCATTAACTCCATGAATACCGCAGGTGCATTAGTTAGCCCGAACGACATAACTACGAACTCATAATGACCATAGCGTGTTCGAAACGCCGTCCTTGCGATATCCGACTCTCGAATCCGCAACTGGTGATATCCAGATCTTAAGTCGATCTTGGAAAATACTGAAGCTCCCTGAAGTTGATCTAAGAGATCATCAATGCGGGGTAAAAGATACTTATTCTTGATCGTCACCCGGTTCAATTCCCGGTAATCAATACACAAACGGAACGAACCATCCTTTTTTTGACAAACAGCACTGGTGCTCCCCACGGGGACGCACTCGGTCGGATATAACCTTTCTCGAACAATTCCTCAAGTTGATTCTTCAACTCCTGCATTTCGGTCGGGGCCATCCGGTACGGTGCCTTCGATATCGGAGACGTACCAGGCTCCAATTCAATCGTGAATTCCACATCTCTCTGTGGAGGCAAACCAGGTAACTCGTCTGGAAAAACATCGGCATATTCCCTTACTACCGGAATATCCGACAACATTACTGATGATTCCTCGGTTTTGGTCATATAGCACCAATAACCGACACATCCCTGACTGAGTAATCGCACTGCTTTCATCAAATTAATGACCTTACCAGAACAGCCGGGATTACCTCCCTGAAACACACATTCAACCCCATCATCTGAGATGATAGTAATCATACGCTTACGGACACTAATGATGGCATCATGACGATCCATCCAATCAATACCCAAGATGACGTCGTCTCTCGACAAATCTACCACGATAAGGTCCGCTGGCCATACACGACCATGAAACTAAATCGGACAATCCTGAATCTCCCGATTACCGATAATTCGTCTACCATCAGGTAGACCAATGACATAAGGCTCACAACTAGTAGCACTACCCAGAAGTAGTCTACTCAAACATGACTCGGAAATGAATGAATGCGATGCACCAGTATCAAAAAGGGTACACACATGTTGAGATAGAATATCGAGTGTACCTGAGATCATTCGGGCCTCGGGATCATCGGTCTTCTTCATCTCATAAATCCGGGGTTTGCTAGTCCTGGCACCGGACGCTCCCGTCTGCTGACTATAGGCTCTACCTTTAGTCGCTCCTGTCGTTTTAAATGACACTGATTGAGTGGCCTGATTCTGAACGGCTGAGTGCTTCGGGGCCTGAGATGACGCTGGAGTAGGTTTGGCGTCCCTACGGCAAAAACGGGCCTTATGCCCAACAATTCCACAGTTATGACACGTGACAGACTGTCTCGGACACTTGGTGCTGACATGACCAAGATCCCCACAGTTATAACAGGTGATGGCCGAACTGGCCGCTCGTGACTGAGATTCCGCGGGTTTAGACATCACAGGAGGTCGCTCAGAAAAAGCAGAGCCCGCACGAGGTTTCTTGAAGGTTGTCTGACCGCCTTCAGACTGATTACGATTCTTCGATTTCTTGCTAGCAGACGAAGGTTGCTGCTTAGCAATTTCTTTAGCAGTAAGCTCATAGGTAAGAGCTTTCTCAATGAATTCGGCCAACGTGGTGCAATTATGATTAATCAATTGTAATCTCATACGGGATTTCAGCCTCTTGCTGAAATACTTAATCTTATCCGCCTCGGAATGAATGATAGATGAGGCGAACGGAAGAAGTTCCTGAAATTTCTCGGCAATGGCGAGAACATCCTCGTCTATTGAGGGGTCGGGGTGAGTAATTCGACTTGGCCTCTCTCGAGTGGGGCCGGATAATATCTCTCCATTATGAGAGTCTTGAATCGCTCCCAAGTACATGATCCTTCGGTGGGCTTCAACGACAACCACCAAGAATGTGCGCTCTTACCTGCAGTAGTAAGCCGCAACAAACTTTGTGTCCTTCGGGACACTCTACCATAGCAAACAACTTCTCGAAATGCTCGAGCCAATGAATAATATCCGCCGGCTCAGACGAGCCCTCAAAAGTAGGTGGCCTCTGGCGAGAGATGTCGCCGATGATATTGCTCACATTCCTCTCTTGCCTCTGGGGTGGCGGCGGAGGAGCCTGTTGATTTTGATTGACTGAGTTATGCATAGTCTGCATCAGCTGTGTCATCTGGGTCATTTGGGCCATCATGCCCTGCATAAAAGCGAGTGGGTCAACCCGAACACCTTCTGACTGAGCGGTGTCCCGAGTACGACTCCCTGATAGAGAATGATCACGTCCAGGTGAATGAGTAGTAGCGTCGCTGCTAGATGAATTAACATTATTCCTCGCATTCGCACGTGTATTAACACGAGCTCTCGGGATTCGGCCTGCTCCACGACCTCGCCCTCCACGTCCTCTTCTTGCCCTTTCCATACTGAAGGAGGAAGGTTGCATAATGATTACATTTCCCGCATGATTATCACGTTATGATTATGTCATGAGATGATGAAAATGAGTATACATGTTCTAACTTAGTGATTATATGAATGATTTACTGAAGTGACATGATTATCTGATAAAATTCTTGAAGTGATTATCTTGAATAACTTAATAAGATTGATAATATGACCATCCAGATCGACAACTGAGTAATGAAATGAATTGAGTAATTAATGAGTTAACATGATCGTCCTGATCATTAACTGAGTAATGAAATGAATTAAGTGATTAATGAGTTAATATGATCGTCCTGATCATTAACTGAGTATTGAAATGAATTAAGTGATTAATGAGTTAATATGATCGTCCTGATCACAATGAATGATGATGTTTGAGGATTGTTAATTGATGAATGATGAATGAATGACTATTGCCAGAAATTATACCATGGCGTTAGAAATCTTACAGTTCTTTCGGTCTGATTGGCTCAGCATTTGCACAGGTCACATGTGACACGAAAGTCCAATGATACTAGTCTGATGACGATGACTTCAAATGAGACATGACTCGAAAGGTAGTATTCAAAACCACTCTCCGATACCAACTCTGTAACACCCCAAACTAGGCGGATATTACAGTGCCGTGAATCCCCAACTGGGACCCACCAGGCGAATGAAAATGATGAATTAAATAATATAATTGTAGTACCGAACCACATTATATTACCAAATACTCCGATGAGGAGTTTAAGCACAACACACCAGGACAATACCGAATACTAGTATATTTTATATGAAGATAAAATACACGACACTGAATGAAATGGAGTATCCAAATGAAAGTCTGCAACGGAAAATAAAGGACAATAACATGAATAACTGAAAGATCGGGGCCCCCTACTAGTATCACTGGGACTCGACGCGCCGTGTTCTCCCCGTGCTTTTGCCTTGCCAAGACCTGAAAAACAAAATCCCCAAACGGGGTCAGTTACACAGAACAACAATCCTCAAGGGTTGAAAATACACAAACATGATTATATCTGAAGTTATGAAATATCCTTAATTATGAATTAGACTGAAGAGGGGTATCATAGTACGCCCGTAGTGTTCTGTGCAAGTGTACAAGACGGATGACCGGACACACCCGTCCTTGTACCTAATTAGTCTCACGGAGGTAATCGTTACCGTGTGCACAGTCCAATGTATCACTCCCAATACATGGCCATCATGTGCCCGACTAAAAATTCCACACATCCGCACCCGGCCACGCAATATGAACCCAGAAGGTCATATGAACGAGAATGACCATAATGAATATCAATGAATAATAATAATCTGACAACGTCAAGAATGACTTACCGAGATGAAAGTAATTAATGAAGTGATTGATAGATTCAATGGAATGATTGGAACTGCCGTTCCTCGTTAATGAAGTGACTATTCGACAATTACAAGTCTCAATATGATTAATACAATGATGAATGAGTTATGATTATGAATGATCAACAACAAAAAGGAATGAATATCCTGTTAACCGAGTAAGAATTAACTTACACAATACCGGTGACAATTATCCTTCCACGAACGACGTCCTAATTGAGATATCGGTCGCTCGAACAACCTTAAATTATACAATATCCAACAACCCGTTCAATATACGAATCAAACACGAATATAACGAACTCAAAACGTCGATACGATTAAACTAAATCCATTGAGGCATTAAATCAAACACGTTGCGGCCAAACTCCGATTGTTTACAATCAAACCTCAATATACCAATATCAAATCCCCCAAAAAGTGTTTCAAACCAACAAACATCTTCCGAATGATCAATAATCCAAAATGAATATCCGAAAACGTGATTATAACGACAATTAATCGAAAACCCCCAATTTCAACTCGATAATCAAAGTGTTCTTGAATAACCTTTCAATAATCCAATGAATCCTTATACAAACTCATAATCATATACATATCCCTTCATATAACATGATTATAATGTCCAAAACATCATATCTCAACATAGAATCGAAATCCAAGGTGTTGAAGAAATTACCTCTTGAAGATCCAATCACTTCGATCCGAAGAACACGAGTTTAATCGAGTATCCAAGCTTCCAAAATGAATGAAGATGATGAAAATTACACACTCAAGTGATTGATGATTGCAAAATCTCTCCCTCAACCCTCTCTCTCGGATGAAGATGGAAAAAAATGAAGAAGTGAGGAAAAATGACCCGGCCAAGTCCTTAAATCACGGGTTACGGGCCGTAACTCGGCCCTCTTACGGCCGTAACATTCCAAGTCAACGGCCTTACGGCCGTAATCGCCAACTCAGACGGCCGTAACTCGCTTCGCCCGAAAGCTCGCCGATGCACTTACGGCCAGAACCGCCTCTGAGTTACGGCGTAACTCCGCCTTCGTCAAAAACACCCGTCGACATCCTTACGGCCGTACCACACACCTTACGGCCGTAACTTCGATGATACGGCCGTATCCGCCAACCTTATGGGCGTAACCCGCCTTCGTCAAAAATGGCTGGACATCTCGCTGCAGCCAGACGGCCGTATCCGGCCAAGCCTTACGGCCGTACCTGCCTCGACTTACGGCCGTATGCCGCAACCCTTACGGCCGTAAGTCACCCTTGGTCGACAACACCCGAAATTTACGAACACCACTTACGGCCGTATCCAACCCACCTTACGGCCGTAACTCACCTTCGTCCAAAATGCCTGGGCAGCCTGCTGGACCACTTACGGCCGTAACCGGCCAGCCTTACGGCCGTACCCGCTGAACTTACGGCCATATCCCAGAACCTTACGGCCGTAACTCACTGCTGGCCAAGGTGGATTAATCCGATAACTCCGATTCCTCGTTACGACTGATGAATGATCCGACATACCATACGAATGTGGAAGTGAACAAGTCTAACACGAGCCAAAGATGATACTCCCAGTACAAGGCTATCAATCACAATGAAAATGATAATACTCCCATCTCGATCTAAAAACGGAGATAAAATGACGATCGGTATCTGATATACGATTACAACATGCCAACATTGAACGCAAATGAGTGATTCATGAATGATGAGTGATTATTAATGAGTGAGAATTACTGAGTGACAATTACAGACTGATAATTACTGAATGAAAATGAATGAATTACAACCGGGTATTACACCAATTACCCCACTTACCTTCATACCCCTCATCATCAAGGGTACTACAAGAAACAATATTGTGACACAAATCAGGAACATGCCTCACGTTCTTTAAAGGTAACAAATAACCAGAGTCACATCTTATCTGAATATCTCCTAAACCATGAACTTGAAACTTTTTCTCATTAGCCATAGAGACAGACCAATTTGTCACTTCTCTATATTCAGAAAATAGCCTTTTGGAAGGCGACATATGAAACGTACAAGCAGAATCAACAAGCCACTCATTTTCACACAAAGTGAGAGTATGCACAATATTAACTTGTTCACAAATTTCAGAAACCATGAAAACTTCATCTTCACGGCCATTTTCATCCACAAGGTTGGCATTATCATTTTGATAATTTTTCTTAGGTTTAGTGCACTCATGAATGTAAAGACCAGATTCACCACAATTATAGCACTTACGGTTCTTAGGTCGAGACTTTGACCTACTCTTCCATTTGCCCTTCTTCTTTTCAGAAAAATTACTCTGTAGATTTTGACTTGATGATGGTTTCAGTTTTCGAAAGCGGTTATGAGGCCTTCCCCTCACAAAATTAACCTCACCTAGAGATTTATTACCCTCATTGTTTTTCAAATCCAATTCTTTACTTTTCAAACCGTTTATAACAGTATCAAGAGTTACTTTATCTCTGCCGTACTTAATAGCAGACTTAACATCACTGTAAGAATCAGGGATGGCATTTAAAAGAACAATAGGGGTGTATTCATCAATATTTTTATCACCGGTTTGTTTTATATCCTGGATTAATTTTGTAAAAGTGTCCAGGTTATCATTTATATCCTTTGAAATATCAAGTTTGAACCGGAAAAATTTTTCAAGTAAAAACAGTTTGTTAGGCAAGGAAGTTTCAGTATAAGTCTCTTCCAATTTTTCCCATAAAGCCTGAGCTGTATCATGTTTACCGATTTTCCGAATTACAGAATCGGAAAAATTTAGAATAATTGATGAATACGCAAACTCATCTGCCTCGGCCTTTTTATCGGCAGTAGTGTTGTCAGAAAAAGATTGATCAATAGCTTTTAAAACTTTTTGTTGAATTAGAATGCCCTTCATTTTTTGTTGTCAAATTTGAAAATCTCCTTTACCATCAAAAGGTGCAATGTTAAAGACAGAGAAAGACCCCATTGAAACACACAATATAAGGTAATCACAAAGACAACCGCAAATCACACAGAAAAGGAAGCACACAGCTGATGAGAATCAAAATTCAGGGACTCGATTTGATTTTTGAGATTAAAACCCGTTTAAATTAAAATCGGGATCCTCAAGCTCTTGACAAAGATCCGAGGGACACTTTCGGTCCTGACAGCGCAAGATTAGTGCTGTTTTGGATTTTAAGGTTTTAATTCGTTTGAGTTTTAATTAATAAAGGAAACAAGAGTCGCCCGAAAACTGAATCCAACCAGATAACACAGAAATAGGCAGCGGCAAGCAAATCAATAATAAACAGTTTAAGGACATCAATTTGATAATAGAACCGAAGCTAGCAACAATAATAAAAGAGGGGTTCAAGCCGATATACCTGAGCGGAAAACCCGGATGGGTAATTCCGTATCACCACAAAGCCAAAGAACCCGACACCCGACAAAACGGGCTCCGATACCACTGTTGGGTATCGGGTCGTACAATGGCTAAAGACAGGATCGTTAATACAAGCGGATTAAACGAATATAACTATTACAATTATATTCAACGGGAAAGGGATTAAGGATTACAGGCCAACTAATGAACCTATAATAAAAACAATATAATTATTTAAATCAACCCGAAGAACAAGCTAACCCCAAAAGAATTCGATCGTCCAGAACCAATCTGTAAATCACAAAGATTCGTTTAAGTTAGCCGAGATAACGATATTATCGATCAAAATACACCAAGTATTTAAGGCAGCAAGAATGCAGTATATATATATATATATATAACAAATATATATAATATATATATAGATAAATACCAAACTGCAGTATATATATATATAGATATATATAACAAATATATACAATAATATATGTATATAGATAAATACCAAACTGCAGTATATATAGATATATATATAACAAATATATATAATAATATATATAGATAAATAATACGGGAAAAACGGAAGAAAAATAAGGGACAAGAAACCCCCTTTGTGAAAGAGATCTTTAGGCTCAGATCTTCCGAACCCTTTGCAATTTGATACCAAGAATGTTCGATTCCACGAAGGACGAACGCCGATCCACCGCCGACCGGCACAACAGCCCGGTAGCGCCTTATCTAATCCAGAAAAAACCTCATAAAACACAGGAACTAATCCCGGTCTCCCGCAATGATATCACAACAGAAATATCACTCTTTTCACTCGGATTCACAAGGCAAAACTCGAATCTTTTCTCTCGGTGTGGTAAACTCCCTTCCCCAGTGAAGTCTTAAATACCCACAAGGATGGAATCGGTCACGGGATTCCATAGACATATTCAAGAGCTCACGGGGGAGAGGAGGTAGTGAGAATCGGGAGCAAAAACGCGGCGGGGTGAAGTTGACCGAGGTAGGTGAACTCACGGGAGAGGAGAAGAAAAGAGACGGGTGAGAGAGATGGAGGCGCAGAGAAGAAATGAGGGAGTAGGGTTAGATTTAGGTATTTAAAGGAAGATCGGACGGTCCAGACAGAGAGGAATTAAGTCCTGACGAATCTGCCCAATTAAAGCCACGAGTTGCCAAAGATCGCATGCTGATGGAGATCTATAGTTCTGGGCCAAGTTGGGCCAAAATAATAACACATACTTTTCACCCATTACATGCAGTTTCAGTTCAAAAAAAAAAAAATCTTGATCTTTGCAACTTCTATCATTCGTATGCTAAAACAAACGGTGACATCCGTTAATTCACTTAGAAAAATAAAAATACTTATAATAAATTAAAAAAATACAAAAAATCCGAAAAATTAATAAAAAATCTAAAACAATAAAACATCTAGACAAGATTTAAATAATGGAAAATCCAATATTTTAAAATCCGACTTGTTTCTTGCTTGATTTCGTTGAAGCTCTTTTGTAGCTTCATACCAATCAATCAATAAAAAGAGAGTTAGACGTTTTTGGATCGAATGAATCAATCGAATCGAATCAATTGAATGGATTCGAATCGAATCGAATCGAATCGAATGGACTCGAATCGAATCAAATATATATTAAGGGTAAATAATAATAATAATAATGGTAAATAATAATAGTAATCAACAACAATGATAATAGTAAATTATTAGTAATAATAACAATAATAATTAAGATTAATAATAATAATAATAATAAGAAGAAGATGAACTGAACTGAACTGAATGGACCCTCCATTCTTCCTCTATACTGGAAAATTATTTACTTTTAGGAAATACGTACAACTATTTAACTTCAAAAAATATAATATATTATAAAATTTAAACTCATCTAAAATTGAAAAATTCATTTAAGATATGTGAGTATTTATAAAATATAGGAGTTATTTAAAATAATTTTAGGAAATACGAATTTTTATTTTTCATGAAATTTGATTTTTGACAAAATAAAAGTTTTCATTTTAAATGAAGTCTTAGAATTTAAATACTACTTCAGACATTTTTGAAGACTTTTCGTGAAATTAAAAAAGATTTAAAAACATTTAACAAATTTATCAATTTGCAACCTCTCGCGATAAATTCCCGCAAAAAGTAGAAAAATATTTAAGAACAAGATGTTTTTAAAAAAATCTATAAATTATTTAAAAACTGAAATTTAATTTAAATTATCAGAAAACTAACTGAAATTTTTTATTTTATAAAATAATATTATCTTAAATATAATATCTTTTTCTTAAAATATTGGATAAGATTGTCGAGTTATCTACTTTAAAGAATATATATAGTATTTATAAAATTTGAAACTTATTTTAAAATTACAAAAAATTCATTTAAGATATGTGAGTATTTATGTGTGAGTATTTATGAAACACAAAATTCAATAAATATTCTAGATTTCTTTTGAATAATTTTCATGAAAATATTTTTTTTTTAAATTTAAAAAATTTAAAACTTCCAATTTCTGAAAATAGTTTTTGCAAATAAAAAATTTTCATCAATTCTTTGATATTTTAAATAAATTTTATAAGTTTTAAATATTTTTATATGCCTTGGACCAAAATTGCCAAAGTCAGCTGACGAATGAAATAGTTGACCGATGACGAGAATGCTTTCGTAAGAAAAGTGAATGGTGGAACTGATTTTCCAAGTCATGGGTGAAAATCATGAGAACATAATGGGACGAGAATTGCTATTTACTCGCCATATCTAACCAGCCACCCCCATACCCTACTTCTCCATACGTCAATCCAACAAGTACTTAAGAGTCACTTCACCGGTGAATCCTACCCCCGCTAATACTTGCACCATTGTCAAGACCCTAATCGTATGTCCACTCATTCAGCCACCATGCAACATAGGGATCTCATATTCAGATCCTATTCTTATGATCAACCTCAGCCCAGTTCCAAGGCTCCAAAAACGGCACCGACCAAGTGTCATTTAAACAATCTCCAAAAATGCAGGCCTAGTTTTGTGTCTTTGGATGACAAAATCTACGCCGAATGAGTTGAACACCTTTAAAATTCTCTAATCAGTCCAAAAAATTGGATCCTTATAATATCAATAACTTGAAGTTGAACATGCAAGCGATTTGGTGATTAATTCCTCTTGGTAGATGTTACTATAACATCCAGTTTAATAATATGGAGGATTGAAATAGATGTTGGAATCGTTAATGATTTTAATTTTATTTTGAAAAATTAAATATCATAGGATCGATCTACGTTCCGAGTAGATGATCGTGGTATATTCACTTTCTCTAAACCGATTCCCGGTGAGTGAGAAATAGTGAATTAAAGTTTGTCACTTAATTGTGAAGGGATGAAATCCCACATTGAATAATGAACCATCATTATTCTAGTATATAAGGAGTTACCTTTATGCATGTAATGATTAATGGCACATGTGTATGGGCTTAAAGCCCACACGCGCGCCGCCGCCCGCCCGCCTCGCCTCGGCCGCGGCCGCGAGCCGCGAAGAGCCGCGTGCCGTGGCCCTTGGACTTGGACTTGGATCTTGGCAATTAGTCTTTGGGCTGGTCTTTGGGCCTGTTCGTGGGCTTGGCCGTGAGCTAGGCCTTGGGCTAGCTTAAAGAATTTTTTGGACAAGCTCAACAACGTAGTTGGGCTCGTATATGCACATAAGGATGTCCAGGTACATCCGTCAAATGGTTAAGGAGCTGAATACAATCCAGGTGCGTCCTGACTGTTCAAATTCAGTCCAACCCGGAAGTAACCTCCCAGGTGCTATGAGGAGGACTAATTGGCAGATCTGAATCCTGTAACTCCTGCCAACTTTTGAAATTCGAAACTCCTGTGTTTAATGTAGGCATGAATGCCTGCATTATGACAGCCTTAAAGGCTGTGTTTAAATCCCCTGCAGGTGAGATGGCCTATAAATAGGCATGCATCTCATATGCATCTGACACACAGAAAAAATACGAAAATATATTCTACATACCCGCATTTCATAAGTCAGTTCAGTTCTCAACTCATTCTTGTTCGCCGGAGCTCGCCGGAATTGTGGTGCTACATCTGTCGAGACGAAAGTCGTTTTACCTTTGGAGGCAAATTGCTAAACCGAAGAGCACTACCGGGGCAATATTTGTCTTGCGGGAAGAGGCCTCCTCGACTCGACTTCATTTATGGTTTTATAAATTTTCTTGTATTTTCAATTCTGTTTCGAGTTCTGTAATTTCCTTTTTTTCGTTGAGTCCTGTAGTTTCTGGATTTCGAGTTGTAATTTGTTTTTCCAGTTGTATTTTATTTTTCGCCCAGCAAGTCTGTAACAAATAAAGATTCAACAAGCGCAAGACAAATATTACTTGCTAAATCCTACAACTGGAGATGACGACTGCTGCTTCCACCGACTCCAACACCGCCGCTACCTTTGCCTCCGCGACCGAAGCTTCGACCGTGGCAAACACTATTGCCGCAACCTTGTCCAGCATGTTGAGCTCGACTACCTCATCAACAACTCCATGGGTGTTTTCGAACCCATTTCTGCTTACCGGTGGATCCACCTCGAGTGGCACCATGGGATCCATGTTAGGATCTAGTGTTGGAGCCTATGGGTTCAACACGAGTGGTTCCTTTTTTGGAACAACCTCGGGGCCTAGGATGATGCCTGCCGCCGAGAAGCCGCCAAAGTTTGGTGGAGCCGACTTTAAAAGGTGGCAACAGAAGATGTTGTTTTATTTGACAACATTAGGCCTTGCGAACTTCCTTAAAGAAGATGCGCCACCGGCGCCAAGTGCTCAAGAGACTAGTTTCACAGTCCGAGCTGCCTATGACAATTGGCACAATGAAGACTATCTTTGTAAAAACTTTATTCTGAATTCTTTAGAGGATAGTTTGTACAATGTATACTCTGTTGTAAACACATCAAAAGAGATGTGGGAAGCACTTGAAAAGAAGTACCGTAGTGATGATGCAGGTACAAAGAAGTTTGTAGTCGCAAAGTATCTGGACTACAAGATGGTTGACTCAAGGCCTGTCATGGAACAAGTGCAAGAGTTCCAACTCATCGTTCATGATGTCAACGCCGAGGGAATGGTCCTACCGGATGCTTTTACCGTTGCAACTGTGATCGAAAAGTTGCCCCCCAGTTGGAAAGACTTCAAGAGCTACCTTAAGCATAAGCGAAAGGAGATGACTCTTGAAGACTTGATTGTGAAATTGCGCATCGAGTCTGACGTGCGCAAAAATGACCACAAAACAAAAGGCTTGATTGATGCCAAGGCCAATCTGTTGGAGCATGGCGGTCCCTCCAATAAAAGGGCTCGTCCAAGTGTCCAAAACAAGAGCAAAGGGAAGCAACCAGTCAAGAAGTTTGATGGCGATTGCTTCAACTGTGGCAAACATGGGCATACGGCGAAAGACTGTCGAAAGCCGAAGGCCAATAAGAAGAAGAAACATGTTGCCAACATTGCCGAGACTAACGGCGAATGGAAAGAGGATGACCTTGCTGCTGTGGTCACCGAAGAAGTCAACCACGTTGAGAACCAAGGTGGTTGGTACGTCGACACCGGTGCGACCGCCCACGTTGGTGCCGATAGGAGCCAGTTTAAGAACTATCAAGCTGTTGAGGGGAGGAAGCTCAACATGGGGAATCCAGCTTCATCTGAAATTATTGGAATTAGAGAAGTGGACCTCAAACTTACGTCCGGACAGACACTCACCTTGAAGAATGTGCTTCATGTTCCGGATATGAGGAAGAATCTGATTTCAGGCTCTATACTAGTTAAAAAGGGGTTTAAACTAGTGTTTGAGTCGGATAGAATTATCATAAAAAAGTTTGATAGGTTTCTTGGTAAGGGTTACCTCATGGGGGGACTCTTTAAACTTAATGCTTTGGCTAAACGCCATGTAACCAAGTCCAGTAATGCTAATGAAAATGCTACTGCTTCCTCTTACTTGACTGAGTGTTCTGATTTATGGCATTGTAGATTAGGTCATGTGAATCTAAATGCTATAAAAAGATTAGTAAACATAGATTTACTAAAATTAAATGAAGTCAATACTCAAAACAAATGTGAGATTTGTGTTGAAGCAAAAATGACGAAACTTCCGTTTCATTCGGTAAAACGAAGCACACAACCCCTTGAATTAATTCACACAGATGTGTGTGATTTAAAGTTTGTGCAAACTAGAGGTGGTAAGAAGTACTTTATCACTTTTATCGATGACTGCACAAGATATTGTTATCTTTATCTTTTGAGAAGTAAAGATGAGGCTATTGAAGCTTTTAAGAACTTCAAGAATGAAGCCGAAAATCAATTGGGATGTCGTATCAAGATGGTTTGAAGTGATAGAGGTGGCGAATATGTAGCCCCGTTTGAGGAATTATGCAACGAAAGCGGTATAATTCATCAAACAACAGCTCCATATGTAACACCCCCAGATCAAACCGGGAATATTACACGCCACAGACCCTCTCCGTGAGGATCCACCAGGCTAGACATCAAAACAACACATTACGTTACATACCGACGAATCAAAATAACGGACCAATAGACCGATTTGGTCTTTCGTCACTGACATAAAAATCAAAATACATAAACTCATCCAGCCTCATACCCACACAAGGGTAAAATACTTGCAACAACGAACAATGAGACAGCGGAAAAGACAATACAATGGACTCGACTAATCGAACCCAAAGCGGCCTTCGTGTGATTAGTATCATTCGTCTTTCATCATCCTCGTGCCGATCCCGTGTCTTGCTCCCGAAAACCTGCATGTACACGGACACAATATGAGATATCCACCCCAGGTGCACTGGGGTTAGCAAAACTCCTTTGTTTCGCTAGTGCAAGTACAAAGTGCAAATACGAGCCATACACAACACATTCCGAGAATACAACGAAAGACTTCCCGAGGTGTATTTAGTTAAAAATAGTTCAAGTCTTGAAAGCAGAAATGAAGCAAGTAAGCATTTTGAAAACATTTCCAAATCTCGGGATTTTTGAAAACATCAAAAATTGAAAATGCTCTTAATTCCTCGAAAGCCATTTAGGGTCACAGCCCCAAAGTTCATTTTTCAAAATACAAGTCCATTTAACAAAACACGGGGTCCACGACCCAACCATTCCGGTCACAAAACACAGGGTCTACGACCCGATCATCCACTTCAATTCACTTACAAGGACACATTACACATAACACATTATTCCTATGCCATTCTAGCCAAGCACCAAGACTCGATATATAATGTCTCTCGACCCCAAGCACAAAGCATTGTGATACTCAGGACAATATCACAATTAACGAAAACATCAACGTCATCCTCAAGATGAAAACCACAACTGGTAACCCGCCGTACCCCTTAGTATCGACCCCGGACATCCAGTCGGTCTCTCCGGCTGGGTAACCTCTTCGGCGGCAGTTCCCCTTAGTATCGACCCAGAGTCATCACGTAGGACTCTCCGTGTGGAAGTTCATCCACACACGCACACAAGTCCACTTACGTGTCAGTACCCCTTAGTATCGTCCACAAGACATCCCGTCGGACACTCCGGGTGGAAGGAACAACACACACACACGTTCCAAAATCACGATTGCAAACCACAAGCCTCGAAGGTCAATCACAGTATATATAGTCGAGGTACTTTACTAGAATGGCCAGTTCATCCAACATATACTCATAACCCGAACTAATACTATCAACAAGAAAGCACACTATTCCAAAAGCACCGAACGGCACAACCAATATCACATAAATTCACATAATTCATCGATAACCACATGTCTCCACGTACAGCTTAAACAAAGGACTAAACTTCAAAACTTACCGACGACATAATCACACACAATGGCATCACACGAAAGTATTACGATCTTATACTCAACATTAATACACGTATTCAATTAAGCATATTAATTCTCGGAACACACGAGTCGTCTTTAAGAAAACCATGTTGGTAAATATACCGATACTTTTGAAAAAGATGGTTATGAATATTTATTTAGCACATATCGACGATTAACAACCATTATATCCACAAAACACGTAATGTATGGGCAAGATACTTGCCTCGATAATCGATACCGGACACTCCCACGATCACGGATCAGTCGGGACACCTCGAACACCTACGATTCTCCGGCGAAGACAATGAATACACCCACGATCGAAAAGCTTGAAGAAAACGACGAACGGAAGGGTTCCGACTCGAATTCTTTGTGAGAAATCTGACCCTAACATCATACCATCAATAAATTAACGAACGAACGAGGAATAATAATCGTAGAACGCTCGAATCCTCTTTGTGACATTTTATCGGACACCTTCAAGGCGTCGATAAGAAACTCAATAAAACGACAAATCCTCGGCGATTCAACCGAGGAACAGCAAGGAATTCGACATAATAATGTTTAACAATCATAAATACATCACTATTCTGAGTTAAAACGGATTAAACGGACAAATCGAACAAAATCCCCAAAACTAGATTTTAAGAAAACTTGCCTTGATTATTTGGATTGAAGGATGTTACGTGATGATCAATTGATGTTATGAACTCAAACACTTCGTGGATTCATTTTATAACAACATGCCTCCATGATTGAGCAAGTTCCACCGCGGAAGGGAAGAAAACGAGTGAGAGAATGGGTGAAAAAAGCGTCCCGCAGCCTTAAATAAAGCCATTGCCGTGGGTTACGACGTAATCGCCAAGGGTTACGTAACGAGTCATCGCCCCAAAGCTGCCGGCCCTACGACGTTACCGGCCAGGGCCTTACGACGTAACCAGCCCTTACGCACGTAACGGCCGAGCACTAACGCACGTTACTCGGCCAGATCGGCTGGCCCGAGCCCGCCCGGCCATGACTCGGCCGGGACCAATTCCGACGGCCCGAACGACCCCGAAACCCGAACCTGAGTACGAATCGAAGATACGATTACGAAGTACTCGCAAAGATGAATCCGAGCACTAAGAGAACACACGATTCCGACCACCCGAAGGCTCGGGTCGACAACTAAGTAATTACCCAAAACTTTGGGAAATTACAAAAATGGCCCAACACGTCCGAAAATCACGATACGCGATCGAAACACCAAATCAAGGCTCGCAACATGAATAATAACATTAAATGAACTTACGAGAAACTCGAAACAACAGTTTCGGACGAGATTCGCAAGAATCGCACTCAAGTGCGGAAAATTCGCTAAAAAGCTCAGAACTCAACAAAACGATACCGAAACGAACTCGGATGACAAAAAGTGCAGAATTAATCATTCTCGAAATGACGAAACGGTCATGAGCGAGTCGTCAAAACGGACTCCGGCTGAAAAAGAAATTTACCGAAAATCGAAAATTGCGGATATTACATTCTACCCTCCTTAAAAGAAGTTTCGTCCCGAAACTTAAAACAAGTAGGGAGAAGCAATATCGCGCCAGGAAAACTCAATGAGATACGCAAGGAAACGCGTAACTTACGCCCATCGGCGAAACGTTACAAGCAACGCAAAGGAATATACAGCGTGAAAACACGCTCCACGACGACCAACACAACGTCGCCGTTAGGGATATAACAAAACCAACAAGTGACAAGCGTCATCAAATGGATAATACAATCAAGTCAATTATCCGAACAATCACAAAACACAACGGACGAAAATCAATACGATTGACCAACCCAACGGTACATCAATCAAAACGCGAGCCAATCGCTGAACAAATACAGAATTCCACCGCCCAAGGGTTGGAAGATCGAAAACGAGACTAATTTTCCGAACTTGGAAAGGTCACAACGATATATAGATTAATTTGAGACAATATCAGAACTCGCTCGAATGACAAAGGTGAGAAACAACACTGTGTCGAAGCATCAACGAACACAATCGAGTCGATACGGTTGGACGAAACAAGAGAAAGAAAGAAAATGCGGGTATTACATCATATCACCTTTAAAAGAGGTTTCGTCCGAAACCTAAACAACGAGAACGAAGTGCTGGAATAGCAACTTTCCGACCATATCCTCTTGGTCCCATATCCGATCTCCACGACAATCTATACCGGCCACGACCGTATCCTCTGTCCCTAGACATACTAAGCGGATTCTCACTCGATACGATTGCACGACTTCGCAAAACATTATACTAAAGTACCAACTCAGCACGACATATCACATAAGGTAACCAATAACAACTCGAAAAGAAAATCCACGAGGTATCCTTTTAAAGGAAATCTTTTGAAAATCCTTAGATTTGTATAGTATTTAAAATAAACTTTAAAAGTACTTTTGGTACCTCGGGTTGTTTCGTCAAAACTTGTAAACAACATACTTAAACCGTCTCATTTGAAATCATTTGAAGTCATCATGCCCCTACGTATCATCATCACCGTTAACAACTAACAAGTTAACCATGCAAGATCATCAAATCATTCTTACATACTCTAACATTTCCAAATCCGAGTTTGAATTTTACATCGAGTGAGATTTTTCATCTTTCACTATATATTTTTGAAAATAAAAATCGCATTGGTTTTTGAAATAAAATATTTTTATGGTGTGAAAGATTTTTGAAAATCATTTACTCGAATTATTTGAAAATACAACAATACGTTAAAAATCATTTTCGAAAATTCTCCCAACACTTCACAAACATCAACGACGGTAATATTTTACAAAATGTCTACATGTACTTTAAAACAACTCTTTCAAATACCGTCGAGGTTTTATTTGAGAATCCAAGGCCGGCTTGCCAATTCCAAATAATTTTCAAAGTATACACGGAGCCGCCGATTAATCGAACCGTCAAAACTTTGTGAAGTTTCCAGGAAAGCGTTTTTGAACACACACAGCAGACATAATTTATCAATTCATCAAACACAATCAAATATCACTTAGCAATACGAAAAATCTTAACATATATTCACGCACAACAGTTGTTATCACTAGACACCACATAGAGAATACAACTACAGGTGATTGGCCGCAAAAGTTAGACCTAACGGCTATAATGCGGTTCCATAGCTTCGCCTGAGTTGATTAGCGCGCGTTACAACAAAGATTAACGTGCGCTAAACACGCCACGTTAGCGCGCGTTAGGCTCGTATTAAGCATGTGCTAACTGCTCTAATCACCAACACGATTGCAAACATATACGAGGTAATACTAAACTCGAAGGTTACAAATAAGCAACAACATACGAGTCTAAATGTCATCGATTCACATAATTATAACATCTCACAAGCAACCATCAAAAGAAAATCATCTTACCAAAAACGAAAATTTTATTTCTCAATAAGGAGGACTATCTCAACACATACATACCGATGGACTCAACATTCACGTTACTATTTTAATCATAAAACGGGCACCACTGCTCAACAACGAGAGCATCATCAATACACATCTTCTGACCAACATTCATGAAACCGAAAAGTTACAAACGAGAGTCACGTCTTGAGTATATTTTGTAGACCTTATTTGAGTTAAAAACTCGAGTTTTGAAAACTTATAGTATGAGATGAGAATGAAATATCGGTAGTTTGAAGTCTAAAAATTTTCGACCCTGAGGTCATCTAAATTTTTCCTCCCTTGGAGAACATTTTAAAAATTTACGTGGCTCCCTGGAAGCCTTCGAAACTAAAAATTCCAAGGTTGTTGTTGCTCTTGCAAAGAAAACAGTTCATACAAGGATACATTTGGCCATATCATTCTTCATTCTAGCACAAAACGGGAATTAACAAATATATGTCACTTACTCACGATGCACCTTCAAATACTACTACATAACACAGAATCATACAGGCTCGTATAGCTCGTGGTACAACATGTAGTAGGGAGACTTACATCCACAGATCGCACGAAGATGATGGCTGCACCTTGATACTAATCACGGCCGACATCCCAGACGACGCGTCGCGACACGACTCGATCGGACAAAATCGACAATACAAGACTCGGCAATACATAACTCGACGGCGGCTAGGTTTCCTCAACCTAAGCTCGATACCATAAATGTAACACCCCGAGATCAAACCGGAATATTACACGCCGCAGACCCTCTCGTGAGGATCCACCAGCTAGACATCAAAACAACACATTACGTTACATCTTGTGAATCAAAATAACGGACCAATAGACCGATTTGGTCTTTCGTCACCGACATAAAAATCAAAATACATAAACTCATCCAGACTCATACCCACACAAGGGTAAAATACTTGCAACAACGAACAATGAGACAATGGAAAAGACAATACAATGGACTCCGACTAATCGAACCCAAAGCGGCCTTCGTGTGATTAGTATCATTCGTCTTTCATCATCCCTCGTGCCGATCCCGTGTCTTGCTCCCGAAAACCGCATGTACACGGACACAATACGAGATATCCACCCCCGGTACTCGGGGTTAGCAAACTCCACTGTTTCGCTAGTGCAAGTATAAAGTGCAAATACGAGCCATACACAACACATTCCGAGAATACAACGAAAGACTTCCGAGGTGTATTTAGTTAAAAATAGTTCAAGTCTTGAAAGCGAAATGAAGCAAGTAAGCATTTTGAAAACATTTCCAAATCTCGGGATTTTTGAAAACATCAAAAATTGAAAATGTTATTAATTCCTAGAAAGCCATTTAGGGTCACACCCCCAAAGTTCATTTTTCAAAATAAAAGTCAATTTAACAGAACACGGGGACCACGACCCAAACATTACGGTCAAAAAAAACAGGGTCTAAGACCCGATCATCCACTTCAATTCACTTACAAGGACACATTACACATAACACATTATTCCTATGCCATTCTAGCCAAGCACCAAGACTCGATATATAATGTCTCTCGACCCCAAGCACAAAGCATTGTGATACTCCAGACAATATCACAATTAACGAAAACATCAACGTCATCCTCAAGATGAAAACCACAACGGTAACCGCGGCCGTACCCCTTAGTATCGACCCCGGACATCCCGTCGGACACTCCGGTGGAAACCACTTCGCGGCCGTACCTTAGTATCGACCCCGGACATCCCGTCGGACACTCCGGTGGAAGTTCATCCACACACGCACCCAAGTCCACTTCCGTGGCCGTACCCCTTAGTATCGACCCCGGACATCCCGTCGGACACTCCGGTGGAAGGAACAACACACACACACGTTCCAAAATCACGGTTGCAAACCACAAGCCTCGAAGGTCAATCACGGTATATATAGTCGAGGTACTTTACTAGAATGGCGATTCATCCAACATATACTCATAACCCGAACTAATACTATCAACAAGAAAGCACACTATTCCAAAAGCACCGAACGGCACAACCAATATCACATAAATTCACATAATTCATCGATAACCACATGTCTCCACGTGCGGCTTAAACAAAGGACTAAACTTCAAAACTTACCGACGTAATCACACACAATGGCATCACACGAAAGTATTACGATCTTATACTCAACATTAATACACGTATTCAATTAAGCATATTAATTCTCGGAACACACGAGTCGTCTTTAAGAAAACCATGTTGGTAAATATACCGATACTTTTGAAAAAGATGGTTATGAATATTTATTTAGCACATATCGACGATTAACAACCATTATATCCACAAAACACGTAATGTATGGGCAAGATACTTGCCTCGATAATCGATACCGGACACTCCCACGATCACGGATCAGTCGGGACACCTCGAACACCTACGATTCTCCGTGAAGACAATGAATACACCCACGATCGAAAAGCTTGAAGAAAACGACGAACGGAAGGGTTCCGACTCGAATTCTTTGTGAGAAATCTGACCCTAACATCATACCATCAATAAATTAACGAACGAACGAGGAATAATAATCGTAGAACGCTCGAATCCTCTTTGTGACATTTTATCGGACACCTTCAAGGCGTCGATAAGAAACTCAATAATACGACAAATCCTCGTCGATTCTCCCGAGGAACTGCAAGGTATTCTACATAATAATGTTTAACAATCATAAATACATCACTATTCTGAGTTAAAACGGATTAAACGGACATATCGAACAAAATCCCCAAAACTAGATTTTAAGAAAACTTGCCTTGATTATTTGGATCAAGGATGTTACGTGATGATCAATTGATGTTATGAACCTCAAAACTTCATGGATTCATTGTATAACAACATGCCTCCATGATTGAGCAAGTTCCGGCCGCGGAAGGAAGAAAACGAGTGAGAGAATGGGTGAAAAAACGTCCGCAGCCTTAAATAGGCCATTGCCGGCCGGGTTACGACGTAACCGGCCAAGGGTTACGACGTAACGAGTCGCCCCCAAATCGCCGGCCAGCTACGTGCGTTACGGCCAGGGCCTTACGACGTAACCAGCCCTTACGTGCGTAACGGCCGAGCACTAACGCACGTTACTCGGCCAGATCGCTGGCTCGAGCATGCCCGGCCATGACTGGCGGGACCAATTCCGACGGCCCGAACGACCCGAAACCCGAACTCGAGTACGAATCGAAGATACGATTACGAAGTACTCGCAAAGATGAATCCGAGCACTAAGAGAACACACGATTCCGACCACCCGAAGGCTCGGAATTCGACAACGGAAGTAATTACCCAAAACTTTGGGAAATTACAAAAATGGCCCAACACGTCCGAAAATCACGATACGCGATCGAAACACCAAATCAAGGCTCGCAACATGAATAATAACATTAAATGAACTTACGAGAAACTCGAAACAACAGTTTCGGACGAGATTCGCAAGAATCGCACTCAAGTGCGGAAAATTCGCTAAAAAGCTCAGAACTCAACAAAACGATACCGAAACGAACTCGGATGACAAAAAGTGCAGAATTAATCATTCTCGAAATGACGAAACGGTCATGAGCGAGTCGTCAAAACGGACTCCGGCTGAAAAATAAATTTACCGAAAATCGAAAATTGCGGATATTACACCATATGTGTAACACCCCCAAGTTATTCAGGGTATATTACAGCGCCGTGAGACCCGCCGTGGGACCCACAAGGCTAAACATACGCGGAACTATAAACTTGACCGAGAAGGTCTACATACCATGGAAAGAAAGACGATACAATGGTTATTCAAAACCATAACCAATGAAACCATATACATCACTGCACAAATCATTACCTCGGCAACACAGGCCGGAACATCAAGGAAACTGAAATACAATACTCGAGTACTCAAAAATCCATTCCAGTACAACAACACTGAATGGAGGAATCCAAGAAAATAACCGGAGACGAGACACAGTATCACACTTGCCCATCATCTTCATGCCGACCCGATACCTGCCTGTCCGATCCCCTGGAACCTGAAATACATAAAAAGTATTTCCCCCATAAAGGGGTTAGCTGTCGAATAGCTAGTGCAAGTATATCAAGTATGAAATACAATATTCCTCGACAATAAAGTAAATGTAACCGTCAATTCATCAATTCAAGACTAGTATTCCGGAATAACTAAATCTCATAGCATCACATCAATACATATATGAATACCGTGGAACCGCACCAGAGGCTACGGAACCCTCAGAGGACCCGTCGGTCCGTCCCGGAGTGGTTAATTCATATTATCCATGGAATCGCACCAGAGGCTACGAAACCCTCAGAGGACCCGTCGGCCCGTCCCGGAGTGGATATACATAATCATGCCATTAATATATCTATGAATGCCGTAAAAACGGTTCGTTCATGATATGCCATCAATATTTCTTACTTTCAAAGTCGAGAACGTACAATCATAAATGTATACTTGCCTTTGAGACATCGAGAAATCGAACGGAGGAAGGGTATGAGTTCGGTAGGTCCAACAACGCGTTTCCGGCACCTAAACGATTCGCAAGGAAATGACAATTAATTATCTATACTCAATTCACACGAAGAGACTCCCGAAACTCGTCTACGATTCAAGAAAATACACAGGTGAACAACTAAAGGTTGGGAAATCGCCCAAACTCCCACAAGTCCGAAAATGGCACAATCCAACCCGTAAAATCGTAAGAAAAACACGCATACGGCATAGATATATCATAATCTCAAGGTTCTCAAGCTTCAAACCGGATAAATCGGACGAATCTACGAAAACCCCCAAAATCCAACACAATATTCAAAGTGTTCTTGAATAATCTTTGAATAATCCGATGAATACTCAAACATGTCCATAATCATGCATATATCACTTCATACACCATGATTTTAACATCCAAAACATCATTACCAATACAAAATCGAAATCCAAGATGTTGAAGAAATTACCTATTGAAGATCCAAGCACTATGATTCGAAGAATACGCGATAGCTTGATGATCCGAGCTTCCCCACCAAATGAAAATGATAAAAATTCAATACTCAAGAGGTAGATGATGCAAAGTTGTCTTCCCAAGCTCTCTCTCTCTCGTGTGGGTTGAATAAAATGGAGAAATGATCGGATTTTGCTGAAAAAAAACGTAATTATACAGTTGACTGCATCGTGTGCCGCGGCTCAGCCAAAGTGTGCCGCGGCACAGGGTACAGACGGTTTTGGCCGAATCTGGAAAATGAGAGTGACTTAGCTATTTCGACCATAACTCCCTCGTCTGGACTCCGATTGACTCGCCGTTTGAACCATTGGAAAGCTAACTCGATGCTTTATAATATTGCAAAGATTCAGAATTTTTGGAGTTTCCAAAAATTAATGGTGATTTAACAAAGTCGAACTCATACGCGGAAAAGTCGCTAAAGAATACGGAATTCAACAGAACGATACCGAAACGAACTCGGATGACAAAAAGTGTAGAATTAATCATTCTCAGGATGACAAAACGGTCCCAAGCAAGTCGTCAAAACGGACTTTCGCCAACAAAGAAAAATTACCAGAAATCGAATTTGCGGATATTACATTCTACCCTCCTTAAAAGAAGTTTCGTCCCGAAACTTAAAACAACTAGGGAGAAGCAATATCCCGCCAGGAAAACTCAACGAGATACACAAGAAACGCGTAACTTACGCCCAACGGCGAAACGTTACAAGTAACACAACAATACATTACCCGAAGGTAATCCAAGCCAACACTGAGGTAAATACAAATCACAATTTCTGAAGGCTCCAACAGAAATACCAATACATCGCAATGGCTTGAAAGCCCCTCAACCGAAGCTGTATATTACGATGGCCTGAAAGCCGAACAGTCCAAAGCTGTAAATCATCACAATACAGATCTCAAAGAAGCAAACCTGACTGTCGGACATACCCCTCGGCGTATGAACAACCAATCGCAAATCGTCGGACATATCCAATACAACATGGACTACGAACGACCAAACAATAAGGCCCAAGAGGAAACATCACAGTACGCCCGATCCGAAAATGTGTCCGTGCACATGTCCACCCCGTATACGGAATCCAGAATATACGTGTGACAATGTACCTAATTAGCCTCACGAACTACGTCTCGTGTGCACGGTCCAATGCGGAAACATCCACGCATGACCATCGTGTGCCCGGCTAAAAATCCTACACATAACCAATCGGCACGCAGATATGATTCCAGATATGCCACGATACAACATGACCGCGAAACTCAAAGGATAACATATCCAATACGAATCACGCGACTCACCAAGTGAACGATGACGCACGAATAATGAAAGATCGACACGACCAACAATATCCAACATAACCATCCTGGGATCAAAATCCCTAAGGACCGATTAACACGAGCAATAATCACAACACAACAATTCGGAAAATCCTCAATCCTCAACGATCACAAAACTACCGAGTTCACAAGAATAATAGTGTGCTGCCTTGAGTCGGCCAACACGACAATAATAATTCAACGGATGGGAACTATCCTCGACAGTCCCAATTCAATACTTCGATTACCGTAGAATGGCCAATCGATAACAACGATACAACGGATGAGAATATTTTTGACAACGGATGGGAATTATCTTTGATAATCCCAATTCAATATATCGATTACCTTTAGAGCGGACGATCGATAACAATTATATAATGGATGTCTCGGCACCTTTAATCGGTTACCGATAACGAAGATGATAATCGAATACGTCAATGCCTTCGATCGGCCGTTTACGAACAATAATAACATTTGGAATGATTTGTCGACGGGTGTCGTATCAAACAATCCCCTGATATCAATAGAATCATAAGGAGGCCAAGTCTCGAAATGATACACACATTCGTACACATACACGATAACATTAGTCTCATGATTAGTACGAGTATAAAACTTGCCTCGATATCAATACAACGAACTGTTACCAATTCAGTTGATTTCGTCTTACGAATTCCTCAGTCTCGACCAAGTTAATCTACGAATCCTTCGACCTTAACCGCAACACAACAGTCATAATTCACGATCAAACATCATACCTTATTGTAAAACGAAGGATTAATAATCAACAGGTTCGATGACGACCAATATCAATACCACCAAACCACAACTCAATCATTTCACCATATCTCGACTAATCACAGTCTGAACAATCCAACTCAGACACTTACAAATCCTGTCCACAATACGAGTCGAAATATGATGATCATATCAGCAACCAATTCGGACCAATAATAAGGGTCTAAATGTTCCAAACTCAATTCTTAAATACGAATTGACAAGATTCCCTTCTCGTAAATCCATCGTTAAAATTTACTTATGACCGTCATCAATTCGAATCATCCGACTGGTTCAAAACAATGGATAATCATATTAAAAAGGTTATCAAACAATCCAATCATTCGATTTGAATATTTGCTCCATACGTATGGGCTTCCAAATTTAGAGATGAATAATAGTCTCATCAAACTCGTCATCACATTCGTATTCCTATACGAATATTATTTCAAACACATAGTTTAGCTCTAGATATGAATATTCCATATTCATTTTCAAAACATCAACACTTCTTAAAAAATTCATCACCTCGTATAATTCAAGAGTTCTTCGAGAACACGAAATATCCGAAATCCCATTCAGAACAACATATCCGAGGTATATATCTCTATGTTACCATTTTCTTCGTCATGCCATTCATACAACCTTAAGAGTCGCAACAATACTGTCATCATCATATGAAGAAGGTCTCAATAATCATATCAACATCCGAAATCTCTTATTACAATTCCACTAAATCTCGTATAACATTATCACATGATACCATAATTGTAACACCCTGCATCCTCACAGGAATATTACACGCCGTAAACCCTTCTCACAAGGATTTACCAGGCTAAGCACAATTTTCCACGTCATTTCAAAAATGCCAAAAAGACCGATGACGGTAATATTTTTCAAATACTAAAAAAAAAAAAATTATTTTCCAAATACCGTCATAAAAATACCGTCAAAACGATCAAGGCCAAAATGCCAAAAACTCAGTTTAGGGAATCGGTTTTACAAAATAAAATTTAGTTGGCAAAATACCAAAAGCAATTTCAAAATACTCACGCAGCGGACAAAAGTACAGTCCAATATATGCATTTACATTGAAATAAAAACGAACATCAAAATACACGATTCCCAACATGCTCCCTCCCAAGTAGTAATCCTTTAAAAAAACGAACCACTATCAAAGGGATACGAGGATTATCTTGTATGGACGAACCACGAAGAAGAATAATTTGATCTCCATTCCAAGAATCATCAAAAACTTCAAGAACAATACTTAAATCCGAGCTCTCCATCTTAATCTTGTTTGAGAGAATCATCTCTCAATGTATAGGAACTTCAAGTACTCCCCAAGGTTCTCTCTATTGACTGAAAGAAGGAGAATGGACAAAATGCCTCTCAGCACTCGTCTATCCCCTCTATAAAACACATCACTAGCGCGCGCTAGACCTTATATTTAGCGTGCGCTATAGAACTAGCGTGCGCTATCCTTCCTTGATAGCGTGCGCTATCGGGCAGTCCAGAAGCTACTACATTGCTTCGAAATTCATCTAACGTACGTAATGCCCATGCATTAGCGTACGCTAACAGGCGTTGACTTGATACAATGAAATGCTCAGTAGCGTGCGCTATTCTTCGACCTTAACGCGCGCTAATCGTCGTTGACTTGCTACAGTGTCGTGCCCCCACATGCCGAAAGCATCCGCGATTATCGGGATTCCTTTGACCGATATGGAATTAGCGTGCGCTAATCATACGGTTTTAGCGTGCGCTAGCTCTACACGACAAACACTCGTTGACCTTATCTGGACACGCGTCGAACATGGCCGGGTCCACCCGCCGAAAGCTAAGGTTCCATTATTAGCGATCTGGTGTTAGCGTGCGCTAACCAACATGCGTTAGCGTGCGCTAACCAACATGCGTTAGCGTGCGCTAACTGAATATAAAAATCAACCTGGGCCTACCTGTCGGTCGCCTTCCGAAACTAACCCAGCAAGTCGTTACGTACGTTACGGGTCCTCCTTAGCGTACGTAACCGAACCTCTTAGCGTGCGCTAAGTATGCACCGTAGTGTACGCTAAGTATATATCTTAGCGCGCGCTAGGCATACCTTGTAGCGTGCGCTAACGTAGCTGTACTTAGCCATTTTTCGCTATTCTCGACCAACATCTCGACATACCAAATGATCATACGGCACAATGAATACATAAACACATTCAATAACATTGTCATACGTTCACATCATCCTCAAGAACAATTATCCATCAACGACATCCAACATATAAACGAAAAAAAAAAATATATCCGAAAAATCGGGGTATTACACTCTACCCCCCTTAAAAACAAGTTTCGTCCTCGAAACTCGCAATCACTCGCACAAACAACATTTCAACGGGAATTCAAATTCACCAAGAATTATCGAATAATCCGAACAACATACTTACAAGTCTGTGAAGTCGAAGATCTCCCGTGATACTAGCATGCGACTCCTAAACAAAGTCTCAACATAATACCGATACACACCAATATCGCAATTAGCAATTTAACAAAATCTCAAGGAAGAGTTAACGTCCGTGACCACAGCCACGATCCTTCCTACTTTCAGCCAACATTCTGAAAGGCACACACGTGCATAAGTATAATCCGAATCGCACATTCTCGAAGTGACCAAATCCCAAGAATACCAAGCTATAAACGAAACGATTAAGAAAAATACAAGAAGAGTGAGAGGACTTACAAGTACCGGTCGCACTGTGATGATGGCAGAGTAGTGATATTGTGGGCAAATGCCGACTCAATCGACCCAAAAGACCGACAGCCTAGGTATCCATAAACCTAAGCTCTGATACCATATTCTGTAACACCCCCAAGTTATTCAGGGTATATTACAGCGCCGTGAGACCCGCCGTGGGACCCACAAGGCTAAACATACGCGGAACTATAAACTTGACCGAGAAGGTCTACATACCATGGAAAGAAAGACGATACAAAGGTTATTCAAAACCATAACCAATGAAACCATATACATCACTGCACAAATCATTACCTCGGCAACACAGTAGGAACATCAAGGAAACTGAAATACAATACTCGAGTACTCAAAAATCCATTCCAGTACAACAACACTGAATGGAGGAATCCAAGAAAATAACCGGAGACGAGACACAGTATCACACTTGCCCATCATCTTCATGCCGACCCGATACCTGCCTGTCCGATCCCCTAGAACCTGAAATACATAAAAAGTATTTCCCCCATAAAGGGGTTAGCCGTCGAATAGCTAGTGCAAGTATATCAAGTATGAAATACAATATTCCTCGACAATAAAGTAAATGTAACCGTCAATTCATCAATTCAAGACTAGTATTCCGGAATAACTAAATCTCATAGCATCACATCAATACATATATGAATACCGTGGAACCGCACCAGAGGCTACGGAACCCTCAGAGGACCCGTCGGTCCGTCCCGGAGTGGTTAATTCATATTATCCATGGAATCGCACCAGAGGCTACGAAACCCTCAGAGGACCCGTCGGCCCGTCCCGGAGTGGATATACATAATCATGCCATTAATATATCTATGAATGCCGTAAAAACGGTTCGTTCATGATATGCCATCAATATTTCTTACTTTCAAAGTCGAGAACGTACAATCATAAATGTATACTTGCCTTTGAGACATCGAGAAATCGAACGGAGGAAGGGTATGAGTTCGGTAGGTCCAACAACGCGCTTCCGGCACCTAAACGATTCGCAAGGAAATGACAATTAATTATCTATACTCAATTCACACGAAGAGACTCCCGAAACTCGTCTACGATTCAAGAAAATACACGGGTGAACAACTAAAGGTTGGGAAATCGCCCAAACTCCCACAAGTCCGAAAACGGCACAATCCAACCCGTAAAATCGTAAGAAAAACACGAATACAGCATAGATATATCATAATCTCAAGGTTCTCAAGCTTCAAACCGGATAAATCGGACGAATCTACGAAAACCCCCAAAATCCAACACAATATTCAAAGTGTTCTTGAATAATCTTTGAATAATCCGATGAATACTCAAACATGTCCATAATCATGCATATATCACTTCATACACCATGATTTTAACATCCAAAACATCATTACCAATACAAAATCGAAATCCAAGATGTTGAAGAAATTACCTCTTGAAGATCCAAGCACTATGATTCGAAGAATACGCGATAGCTTGATGATCCGAGCTTCCCCACCAAATGAAAATGATAAAAATTCAATACTCAAGAGGTAGATGATGCAAAGTTCTCTTCCCAAGCTCTCTCTCTCTCGTGTGGGTTGAAGAAAATGGAGAAATGATCGGATTTTGCTGAAAAAAAACGTAATTATACAGTTGACTGCATCGTGTGCCGCGGCTCAGGCAAAGTGTGCCGCGGCACAGTACTGACAGTTTTGGCGAATACGGAAAATGAGAGTGACTTAGCTATTTCGACCATAACTCCCTCGTCTGGACTCCGATTGACTCGCCGTTTGAACCATTGGAAAGCTAACTCGATGCTTTATAATATTGCAAAGATTCAGAATTTTTGGAGTTTCCAAAAATTAATGGTGATTTAACAAAGTCGAACTCATACGCGGAAAAGTCGCTAAAGAATACGGAATTCAACAGAACGATACCGAAACGAACTCGGATGACAAAAAGTGTAGAATTAATCATTCTCAGGATGACGAAACGGTCCTAAGAAAGTCGTCAAAACGGACTTTCGCCAACAAAGAAAAATTACCGGAAATCGAATTTGCGGATATTACAATATGCACCACAATCTAATGGCGTTGCTGAACGTAAAAATCGAACCCTTAAAGATATGATGAATGGCTTATTGATTAGTTTAGGGTTGCCCCAGAACATGTGGGGGGAAGCTGTCCTGACAGCCAACTACATATTGAACAAGATTCCACGCAAAGGTAAGGATATTACCCCTTATGAGTTGTGGAAAGGTAGAAAACCTTCATACAAATATCTCAAAGTGTGGGGGTGTTTGGCTAAGGTTGAGGTACCTCTACCTAAACAAGTTAAAATCGGACCTAAAACGGTCGATTGTATCTTTATTGGGTATGCACTGAACAGTAGTGCCTATCGGTTTGTTATCCACAAGTCAGAAGTTCCTGAAATGACTGTGGGAATAACAATTGAATCAAGGAATGCTGTATTCTTTGAAAACATATATCCTTGTAAGGATAATGATAAAGTTGAGAACAATTCTAGCAATAGAGTTGAAGATGAAGGAACAAGTTCAAAACATGTGGATGTAAATCCAAAGTCACGTAAGCGATCGAGATCTAATGTGGAAGATGTAGAACCGAGACGTGGTAGTAGGGTTAGGACACCAAAGACATTTGGACCTGACTACATAGCATTCATGTTGGATGAAGAACCAACGTCGATTAAAGTAGCTTATGCCAGACCAGACGGGTTGCTCTGGAAAGAAGCTGTTCAGAGTGAAATTGACTCAATTTTACAAAACCAAACTTAGGTTTTGGTTGATTTACCTGAAGGTTGTAAGCCCTTAGGATGCAAATGGATCCTTAAAAGAAAGTACAAGGCTCATGGGTCAATTGACAAGTATAAAGCTCGTTTAGTAGTCAAAGGTTTCAAACAGAAGGAAGGGTACGATTTTTTCGATACCTATTCACCTGTAACGAGAATTACATCTATTCGAGTGCTTCTCGTGATTGCTGCTTTGTACGATCTAGAGATTCATCAAATGGATGTTAAGACTGCTTTTATGAACGGTGATCTGGATGAAGAAATCTATATGGAACAACCTTAAGGGTTTGTAGTACCTGGACAAGAGAAAAAGGTATGCAAACTGGTTAAGTCTCTATATGGATTGAAACAAGCTCCATTATAGTGGCACTTGAAGTTTGATAATGTAATGTTATCAAATGGTTTTAAAATAAATGAGTGTGATAAATGTGTTTATATTAAGAACACTAATAACGGCTATGTTATTGTGTGTCTTTATATAGATGACATGTTAATCATGGGTAACAATATACAAGTGATTAATGATACTAAGAACATGTTAAAAAGAAATTTTGACATGAAAGACATGGGGCTGGCCGATGTGATTCTTGGAATGAAAATTTTAAGAAAATCAGATGGAATCATCTTGACACAATCTCACTATGCCGAGAAAGTTCTCAAGAAGTTTAATGCTTTTGATAGCTTGCCGGCTAAGACCCCAATAGATTTAAATGATCACTTGAGCAAAAATAGAGGGGAGCCCGTTGCACAAGAAGAATATGCACGAGTCATTGGGTGTTTAATGTATCTTACAAATTGCACTCGACCCGATTTAGCTTGCTCTGTGAACAAATTAAGTCGTTACACGAGCAATCCAAGCAAAGAGCATTGGAAAGATCTCGTTAGAGTTTTGAGGTACTTAAAGTATACTCAAAACCTTGGGCTACACTATTCGAGATACCCCCCGGTACTTGAAGGGTACTGTGATGCGAATTGGATATCCGATACGAAAAGTTCATTTTCTACAAGTGGTTACGTGTTTACCATTGGGGGTGGAACTGTCTCGTGGAAGTCCGCGAAACAAACGTGTATAGCCCGATCCACCATGGAATCGGAATTCATAGCTTTGGACAAAGCTGGTGAAGAAGCTGAATGGCTCAGAAACTTTCTAGAAGATATTCCATGTTGGTCCAAGCCAGTACCTGCAGTGATGATTCACTGTGATAGCCAAGCTGCTATTGGTAGAGCGAGAAGTAACATGTATAATGTAAAGTCTCGACATATTCGTCGACGCCATAATACCGTGAGACATTTTTATCAAAAGTGGGGTTATCTCTATTGACTATGTGAGGTCAATGGATAATCTAGCGGATCCGCTAACCAAAGGGTTAAACCGTGATCAAATGAATAAATTGCTAGAGGGAATGGGTTTAAAATCCACAAATTGAGAATTATCATAGTGGTAACCCAACCAAGTTGACTGGAGATCCCAAGAACTTGGTTCAATGGGAGAACTAAGCTATGAGAGTTCGTGTGAAACACTCATCTAAGTTTATTCCCTATAGAGCAATTGAGTGTTGAAAGCTTGCCTAGTGGTGAGGTTAAGTCTATGACTTTTAATGATTCTTAAAGACCTCGAGGAGGTTGAGTATGGCAAGATACTCGGTAAAGAATTACCTATATAAGTGAGAAGTGGGGGCCGCTTCATGAAATACGCTTATGAATCCAAAGGGGTGTCCAAGGCCCGCAAAGGACACAAAACGTGAGAACGGATGAGGTTGAGGTGTTTAAGTGTTAGCACCATTGTCTCGATGCATGCCGTGGGGGAATAGTTCAAAGCATCAAGCCACTAATCCACCTGTGTACCCGATGATGTTAACTATGGTAGGTTCAAAGTCACGAACTACCTATCCTTATACTTTAACGCCTCTTGAGGACTGAGCTTGAGTCTGCATATTGCATTTGGGCTATTTTCACTCATGTGGGGGATTGTTGGAATCGTTAATGATTTTAATTTTATTTTGAAAAATTAAATATCATAGGATCGATCTAGGTTCCGAGTAGATGATCGTGGTATATTCACTTTCTCTAAACCGATTCCCAGTGAGTGAGAAACAGTGAATTAAAGTTTGTCACTTAATTGTGAAGGGATGGAATCCCACATTGAATAATGAACCATCATTATTCTAGTATATAAGGAGTTACCTTTATGCATGTAATGATTAATGGCACATGTGTATGGGCTTAAATCCCACACGCGCACACACGCGCGCGCCGCCGCCGCCGCGCGCCCGCCTCGCCTCGGCCTCGGCCGCGGCCGCGAGCCGCGAGCCGCGTGCCGCGTGCCGCGTGCAGTGGACCTTGGTCTTGGATCTTGGCAATTGGTCTTTGGGCTGGTCTTTGGGCCTGTTCGTGGGCTTGGCCGTGAGCTAGGCCTTGGGCTAGCTTAAAGAATTTTTTGGACAAGCTCAACAACGTAGTTGGGCTCGTATGTGCACATAAGGATGTCCAGGTACATCCGTAAAATGGTTAAGGAGCTGAATACACCCAAAGGCCCCGACTGCTCAAATTGACCCAACCTAAGTAACCTCCTGTGTTATGAGGAGGACTAATTGCGATCCGACTCGTAACTCCTGCCAACTTTTGAAATTCGAAACTCCTGTGTTTAATGCAGGCATGAATGCCTGCATTATGACAGCCTTAAAGGCTGTGTTTAAATCTCCTGCAGGTGAGATGGCCTATAAATAGGCATGCATCTCATATGCATCTGACACACAGAAAAAATACGAAAATATATTCTACATACCTGCATTTCATAAGTTAGTTCAGTTCTCAACTCATTTTTGTTCGCCGGAGCTCGCCGGAATTGTGGTGCTACATCTGTCGAGACGAAAGTCGTTTTACTTTTGGAGACAAATTGCTAAACCGAAGAGCACTACGGGGGCAATATTTGTCTTGCGGGAAGAGGCCTCCTCGACTCGACTTCATTTACGGTTTTATTAATTTTCTTGTATTTTCAATTCTGTTTCGAGTTCTGTAATTTCCTTTTTTTCGTTGAGTCCTGTAGTTTCTGGATTTCGAGTTGTAATTTGTTTTTCCAGTTGTATTTTATTTTTCGCCCAGCAAGTCTGTAACAAATAAAGATTCAACAATAGAGTTTCCAAACGCTCATTGTGGAACTTGGATTCAGGGTATATACGATTATCTACATGGGTTTCGGACTTTAACCCAGACGAAGTCACCTCGTCCAAGTTCCATGGCACAAGTTTGGGTTCATATATATGGATTCCCTATTTAATAGCGTAAACAATTGCTTTTTAATGTAGCAAAAGTACTTAGTAATCCACTTCAAATAGATAAATGGTCCCCTAATGTTGAAGTTGGTCACTTTGTTCATGTTCTTGCTAAAATTGACCTCAAGGAGGAAGTTCAAGAAAATACCATGGTTGAGTGCATGTGGCACTGTGTCTTACCATCCATAAGCTACGAAAACTTACCAGACTTGCTTATATCACTTTTCTCTCTTCAAAAATCTTCTTTCAACTAAGATTAACACATCCCAAGTGATCTGGACATGGGGATCAACATTTGTAGTGGATTATTCAAGCTTGTTGAGTTTGTTGAAGTCTTGTTCATCCATTCTTCAGCCATAGTTCGACTATGAAGTAAATTTCTAAGACTTTACCTTCTATTTTTGAAGCATGCTACTTGTATGATGAATTATATTAGGTATATGATGAACTTGGGCCAAGCGCATGATAATTTTTAGATAGATTATTCATGTTATATGTTGAGGTATTAATGAAAAACAAGAGATTGGATGATGATATGATAATTGCTTGATATGCATAATGTTCATGTTGATATTGTAGGAGTAATTTCCAAAATATAGGATTTTTTTCTCATTTTGCACTGCCGGGCCGCGGCCCCCGTAATTTTCTTCAGCATCGGCCGAGACTGTACTCTGGGCCGCGGCCCCTGCCGGCTGGAAGACGACTCTCGACCATTGCATATTTTTCAAGAAATTCGGAGATGATGACTTTTTCATTTTATTGCTCTATGTGTACGACATGTTGATCGTTGGCAAGAATGCCGAGAGGATTGCCGACTTGAAGAAAGAATTGAGTAAGTCCTTTGCCATGTAGGACTTGGGGGCGGCTAAACAAATTCTTGGAATAAGAATCACTCGGGATAGAGCAGCCCGAAAATTGCACATGTCGCACCAGCAATATATCGAGAAGGTGCTTAAACGTTTCAACATGGACAAAGCTAAAGTTGTTAGTTCGCCTCTTACTAACAATTTTAAATTGACGAGCCAATATTGCCCTAAGACGAAGGAGGAGATTGAGGATATGGATAAAATTCCATATGCCTCGGAGGTCGGGAGTTTGATGTACGCTATGGTATGTACTAGGCCCGACATTGCTCATGCTGTGGGAGTGGTGAGCCGGTTTCTATCGAATCCGGGTAAGAAGCATTGGGAAGCCGTAAAATGGATATTTAGATATTTACGGGGTACTTCCAAATTGGGGATTACGTTTGGAAACGGGAAAGCAATGCTTGTTGGATATTCCGATTCGGATATGGCCGGTAATGAAGATAACCGAAAATCCACTTCCGGTTATTTGATGACGTTCGCAGAGGGAGCCGTGTCATGGCAATCAAGATTGCAAAAGTGCGTTGCCTTGTCTACAACGGAGGCCGAGTATATTGCGGCGGTGGAAGCGAGCAAAGAGCTCTTATGGTTGAAAATGTTTTTACGAGAGCTAGGCTTCCGACAATGACGTTACATAGTTCTTTGTGATAGTCAAAGTGCGATTCATTTGGCTAAGAATGCGACTTTTCACAAAAGAATGAAACATATCGATGTGAGGTATCATTGGATCCGAGATGCTTTGGAGGATGGTTTGTTTGAACTTGATAAAGTTCATACCGATGATAATGGTTCCGATATGTTAACTAAGGCGTTATGTAGAGATAAGGTAAAAGTGTGTTGCTCGATCGCCGGGATGGCGAACTCTTCCTATATTCTGGAAAGGGGGAGATTTGTAGGAGTAATTTCCAAAATATATGATTTTTTCTCATTTTGCGCTGCCGGGCCGCGGCACACAGCAGCCGGGCCGCGGCCCCTGCCGAGCACACCCCTTCCGGCTCCTGTCGAGCGACCCATGCCGAGTCTTGCCGATCACCCTGGGCCGCGGCACATCCCTGCCGAGCCGCGGCCCCCAGTTGTTGCTTCAATTCGCCAAGTTGCCTGTACTACGGGCCGCGGCACCCTCCTGCTGGGCCGCGACCCCTGCCGGATACCTGGGCGCATTTTTGCGCTGTGTGCCGCGGCACACTTGGGCTGGGCCGCGGCACACGAGTCAACCTTGCACAAGTTGTGTATTCTTATGCTGTTTGGAACGGGAGTTTCACCTTACATTCATCACCTCCACACTTAAAGAACAAGAGAGAGAGAGAGATAGAGAGAGAAACAAGAGAGAGAAATACAATTTGTCATTTTCTCGGAGATTTATCGGTCGGATCGTCGTGATCTTTTGACAAGAGTTTGGTAGCTATTGGGCAAATCTTTTCACCGGTGTAGATCGAGATTTTGAGTTCGGATGTACGGTTATTTCGTTAGCTCTTTGTGTAAGCCATTTACGGTTGTTTTCTTTCTCGATCTTGTTGTTGTTATTGATTCCAAATACTTGAAGAACATTTATTACCAAGTATTTGACGATTGGTGTATACCCCTAGTTTGTATTAGGGACGATTGTGTATTTGTGTGTATTGGTGATAGTGGTTTTTAAGCGGCTTCGGTCCCGTAGTTTTTACTCTCGTCTTGAGGGGTTTTCCACGCTAAAATTTGTGTCTCGTGTTTATTGCTTTCGAATATAATTTGTATTATTTTATCGAGTTGTAATTGGTGATCTACTCGTCGGTAACCACAAAGTTACGATTGAAGAGTGGGAATTTGTCAAACGAGGTTCCGCTTTATTCATTGTGACGTGACGTTAGTCGGTGTTTTTCCCAACAGATATATGATGGAAGGTGTAGTTCATGAAACTTTATTCCCGAATTCATGAAGCTAAGAAACTTGTATAATCATGTGAAAGAGTTTTTGTTTGGATTATGTTGGAGGTGATAAATATTGTTAAGTGTTACTTGAATGTTTAAGATGATTAATATTGTTATGATACTCATAATGGATTATGTTAGTACTACTGTTAATTCTGAAATACACATGAAAATCATGATAGAACTTGGTGGATTTGGGAGTGAGTGGAAGAGGTGGTTAAATATGTAGCTCATATCATTGTAAATTGGGTCAACACTTTGAATAAGTATGTTCATATGATGTTTCTTGTTCATATGAATTTTGTAAGTGTTGAATCCAAAATTTCATGTTGAAGAACATGCTGAAATGGTGTGTTCATCTTATGTTCATTTACAAAACGAAATGATACACTAAACATTTTTGAATTCGAGCTGATGAAGTAGTCTCACAAGATTATGATTTGATAGTACAATCGTATGAGGATGAGAATTCATTGAATATTGTATTATTGATGGATTATCGGGGTACTACCAAATATCCATCGCTTTGGAGGACCAAGCGAAGACGACTTCCAGTTACCCTTTTGGGACATTCGCATACTAAAAAATGTTGTTTGGGTTGTCGACTGCCCCAGCTATATTTCAAAGATGCATGTTACCCATTTTATCCAACATAATTGACGGCTTCATTGAGGTATTCGTGTATGATTTCTGCATATTTGGCTCTTCATTTTATACTTACCTTAATAGTTTGTCGAAAGTTTTATCTATTAGATGCATCAAGTCTATTTTGACATTAAGTTGGGAGAAAAATCATTTCACCGACTGGCATCGTTTTAGGGTATGTTGTGTCGAGTAAGGGCATTGAAGTTGATACAGCTAAGTTTGATTGGATTGAAAAACTACCCCTCCTATGAGTGTAAAAGGGATAAGGAGTTTCTTAGGGTATGCCGGTTTTTATCTGAGGTTTATAAAAGATTTTTCTAAATTAGCCAACCCATGCACAAACTCCTTTGGACAAGACATGTATTTTTTATTTTAATTATGATTGTCTTTGTAACACTCCAACTTCGGTTTGGGTTGTTAAGTGCCGTAGAACCCATCAAAAGGGTCTACCAGGTCAACATAGACACACTTATTAACCATAATGCCATTAATGCAGTGCTTAAATGAAAGTTAGGCCGTGGCCCCGGTCAAAAAATATGAACTCAACATACTCAAAACAGAAATTGAAATACTCTATTTTCCCACGCAAGGAACTTACATGACAAAATGCAAAATAAATAAAGTATTTAAATGCGTAAAATGATAAAAATGTAATATCCAAAATTTCTACTACTGTTGTTTAATATTATTTTATCCGAGTCATATTGTACAGCGTGGAATCTGTACAGTATGGATAAATTAAATAAGGGATTGAGAGACCTGTATTGGTATAATCGTCGTACTTAGTCGACAATTGCATTTGAGGATACAGTGCATCGTGTATACATATCCAGTATGTCGAGACGTTGGACAACAATAGCTGATAATGGCTAAGGATAACATTATTAGCGCACGCTAATATACATGACTAGCGCATGCTATCGTGTAGGATTAGCGCACGCTACGGGCATAGGTTAGCGTACGCTAGTACAGACCAGATCAGAAGGAATCTACGTGTGGACCCGGCCACTTTCGGTGCATGTGCCGACGAGGTCAACTGATGTTTGTTATGAAGGATTAGCGCACGCTAATGCATATTGTTAGCAGACGCTAATCAGATCGGTCCAAAGGAATCTTGGCTTTGTCAGGTTACTTTCGGCATGTGGGGACACGGGGGTAGGTGCGGACTGTAGCAAGTCAACTATGAGTAGCGCACGCTATGGCAGAAGGCTTGCGTACGCTAGATAGAGGCATTTACGTACGCTATTTCATGGGCATTGCATACGTAAATCATTGTATGTAGTAAGGCAGTAGCCTCTGGACTACGATAGCGCATGCTAACAAAGATAGTTAGTGCACGCTAAGCATGTAACGTACGTTAAATGAAGATGTTAGCGTACGTTAATAACGTACATTATATATAAGTGTAGTTGGCCATTATTCGTCATTTCCATCCTTTTCTTCATGTGAGCCGATAGAGAGAGTCTTGAGAGGTATTTGAGGTTCCCAAACACAGAGAGATGATGATCTTTAACAAGATTAAGATGGAGAGCATGGATTGAAGCCTTGTTCTTGAAGTTATTCATAATTCTTGGAAAGGAGTTCAATTGTTCTTCTTCTTAGTTCATCTATACAAGGTAATTTCGTATCCCTTTGATAGTGGTTCGTTTTTAAGGATGATTACTTGTGAGGAAGCGAGTTGGATTATCTTGTGATGATGTTATATGCGATTTAATGGGATTTTGATAAGAGTTCTCGGATGATAATTAAGATTCTCCATACTTTAAGAATTGTGTTTCGTTTAACCGATGAAAGAAGGATGTCTGAAGTATGTTGATTTCATATGAATCATGATATGAGGTTGTATTCCAGATTAAGTATGATATGATCCTCGTTAACGGATTGGTCTGATTATTGATGATGTCGTTGATATCTTCTTCATGATGATATATGCATCGTGCTATGTAGTTTTGAATGTGATTTCGGACATCTCATGTTCTTGAAGAACTCTTGAATAATATGATATGATGTTTATATTTGAGGAAGAAGATGATATGTGAATATATGAATTGGATTAAGAGTTGGATGATTACCTATATGTTAAAAGATATCGGACTTCGTTGTTTTGATAGCTATGGACATGGTTTCGAATCACTTAATGTTCTTGATAATTGCCCTATGTTGATCGGAATATGAAAATCATGCGTCTGTACAGCATTAGCGCACGCTAAGCTTACGGACTAGCGCACGCTAACGGGAGCTACTTAGCGCACGCTACATTATGCGTTTAACATGCGGTAAGTAGGCAGACAGTGCAGTATTTTCGTGTTGTGGTTGTGAATTTGTACTGGTTTGAGTTGGATTGTTCAGACTTATGTTTAACTGAGATGTCGTAGAACCGTAGGGTTTGTGGATTAGTTATGTCGGTTATTGATTGTTATCGGATTGTTGTTTATTGATTATTGCCATAGGTTGTGGTAAGTGATCGGTGATTAGAAACATGCTTTGCAGTCGTATTCAAAAATGTTCGTAGATTGCATTGATCAGGGCCGAGGGACTTGTAGATGACGGCAATGGATTTGGTAACAACTTCATTGGTATCGAGGCAAGTTATTACTTGCTCAGTTATAATGTTTAATGATTGGTTTCAGTTTCATTTCGTTTATAATGCCTATAACAATGATTATATGTTGTCTTTCCGATTCTGGAAGTTAAATCATACTGTACATGATTTATTTTGGTTATTGGCATATTCGGGTATCGAGGTTACATTATGGTAAAGACGAGGATATGAGTATCTATAGTTCATTGTACGTTTGGATCGCCGAGCATTGAGGATAATTGCCGGAGATGATTTGACATCGAGATTGCTCCTGAAGGACTCGGGACAAGTATCTTAGTTTGATTCGGTTTAGTGTTAATGATGTTGATCATGCAGGTTGTCATTCATGTTGCTGAACATGAAGTCGTCCTAGTTGTTTCATCATAGTGTCGTTCATGTTTTGATTCATATGTTGTTAATGTTGATGAACATATTGAGTTGCATATGTGTATGCATAATTGTATTGTTTATGTTGTAAATGATCCGATGGGATCATGAGGATCTATGCTGAGGGCGCTGGATCGGATGTCCACCATGCGTTGGTTCGACGGGATCATCATGGGGATCTATGCTGAGGGTGCTGGATCGCTGGACAGGTTTTCCACCATGCGTTGGTCCGACGGGATCATCATGGGGATCTATGCTGTGGGCGCTGGATCATTGGATTACACAGTATTGTGTTGATGGAATCATGTGGATTCGCATCGTTGGTTTTATATGTGTTTTTGTGCATATGTATATTGTTGGTTATCCATCTCATGTTGATCTAGTAGGATCATCAGGGGATCTACGCTGAAGGCGCTGGATCATGGGATTTCCATTGAGTATACACTGTTGTTATTGTTTTGAGCATATTGACGTGGTCATATGAGTATGCATTTGTAGGTCTTGTGTTAGGACCATGCCCGTCTTGCATTGATCTGATCTCGAATTAGACTGACATGATTGTCGTGGTATTGTACATCTCGAGGTATGTTCCGTATTTCCATTGGTTTTGTCTTTTGATGGACAATCGATTATTATGTTGAGATGTGATGATGTCACCCGATGGATTGGGATTCGACCGAGTTAGTAGAATTCGTAATAGTGAGTTATGATGATGTTTTAAGAACCTTGGGTTCCATTTGAGATACAGTACCGATGATTAGAAATGAGCTTACCGGGTTGTTGAGGATACGAGATGTGAACTTTGGTAATTATTATCACGAGTTGGTAAAGTTATGGCGGTAAGATTACATTGGTCGTATTCTTACTTAGTATTTTCATTGGTATGTAATTATTGATGTGATGTGATGGTTATCATTATTGGACATTATGGCTGACCCCGTAATGGGCTTTCTTTTTAGGTTCTTGGATTATCAAGCTTGTAGCGGTCGTGGAGAGATGAGCTTCCTGGAGGATACTGGCTAGGGCATGTATTTGTGTATTGAGTTTCCTGATCAGTTCTTGTATTCCGCTGCTAGAGTATTTTAATTGTTCGTCTTTTTCCGCCACATGAGTATTTTAAATGGCCTTTGGTATCTGGTAACTTAGGTTACTTTGGCAACCGTTTTCTAAACTATTCTGTCGGTGCATGTAAGCGATAGCTTAACGTATGTTTTTAAACTGCTGAGTTCTGGCATGTCAGGCCTTGTCCTTTCAAACGAAATTTGTACGATGGTTTTGATAAACAGATTTTATATAGTCTTCAAATGTTTTTTTTAAAGATAGTACCGTTGTTAGCCTCTTGGGCGGTTGTAAATGTTTGCGAAAATTTCTTTTAGCCTTGTGGGTTCCATCTCGGGGCCCACGGCGCTGTAATATTTCCAGTTAAATCCGTGGGTGTTACAGAATATGGTATCGGAGCTTAGGTTGAGAAAACTTAGGCAGTCGGGTCGAGTTGGGTCGTGTTTTTGTCGCATCATTCGAGTTGTCGATTGACAAATATTAGAGCCGTGAGTTTTTGGTGTTTACTCGGGCTTGTGCGTTATGTGATTTGCCAGTGTAATACTGGGCTTGTCATAAACTTTTCCAAATAGTATTAATGTGTTTCTTCGGATAGAGATGCGTTGTGTTCTCGAGTTGAACAGAGTTTGCAAAATGTGTGTTTTGAAAATATCTGTGTCGAGTGTTTTCTTGAGTTGAGACATGTGCCAGTATCACGGGGAATCGTCGGCTTCACGATCTGTAAGTATTTGGATTTTTGGATTTCATTAAGATTTATTGCTGTTCTAAGTTGATACGTTTTGAGATTCAGCAGGATATTATACGTTATAATATGAGGTGACATAGTTGGGACAGGATTGATGATCTTGAGAAGTTATGATTTTGGAAATCAATATGTCGATAAAGTTTTGGAATAGAGTTGTGCATTTGGGAGAAATGTTGTGGATAGTTGAGAAGAGCATGTAGTCATGTTAGTTCATTTTGAGATATGTGGAACTGTTTTTGAGCATTTGAAAATGATACTTTTCAAAATGAATGTTTTACGGATGTTTTACAGAAAATGATTTTGGGCCGAGACCCAATAGATTTTTTTTTGAAATAGTTTTATAACTCAGGACTTGGGTCCGAAAAAGGTTTTTCTACTTTTTAAACTTCTTGTAATGCGGAACGATATACGGGCTGAGACCCTAATGTTTCAAAAGGCCTTTCTGTTTTCTTAAAACTCTCGAGAATCGTAAAACACTCTACCAATTGTTTACCTATTTGATTACTACCTTCTGGGGTTTTGATTTACTTGTCCAAATGAAACTTCTCGGGAAGTCTTTTGCTGTGTGGATTTGTTTCAATGTTTTGTCATGGCATATTTGAGGTAATCCAGGATGGGTTAATGGTTGACATTGCGAGTCATAGGTGGAAAAGGAGTTTTTGGGTCGGAGTTTATATATTGAGATTTTGGAACTCTATCGTGTGGCTTTCCGATGGAATATTAGTGGATATTGGTGACTAGCCGAATTGGTATACAGGAGTATGGATGTGGTCAATCATTTGCATAATTTCATTTTATTTAATCATGCATATTCGAAAAGAATTGTTATCGAATACTTGGCACCAGTGAGCCGATTTAATTTTTCGGAAATTGATTTTGTGGTCTTACCAAAATTTATATTTTGAGTTTTGAAATTCTTGAAAGAAATTTCAAAAATTTGTCTTCTTGACAAGACTATATGATTTCAAACTGGTTTTGAAAATGTGACTGAGATACATACGCATTTAGTGAATGGTGCATATCATGGTGAAGTTATGAGTGTGACTCATAAACTGGATATCATATCGATGGTACGAGGAAAAGAGATTCGAACTTTAGTATGGTAGTTTGGTTATCCAGGGATGATCGATATATTTATCGGATAGAGAAGTATGCTGCGTGTTGTAGATTCATTCACAGGATGTAAGTTTGGAACTTTGGATTTTGTGAAACCGGGACATATGTGCTATATGATTCCATTAGTACGGTAGTAGCGCGATTTTACCATAGTGATTTTTGAATGATTTCTTTGTAGGTGTATATTTGGGGATCATGACCCCATGCTGGTTGTTCTGGATATTGAGTGGTCATTCCCTCTCCAAGTATGATTTGGTATGTTCGTCGGTTTGTGATTGGTTGTTCGTATGCCGAGGGGTGTGTTCTTTGAGATCCACTGTATGAGATTGGTGTGCCATTTTGAGAACCTTATTCGTTCGTATGTCAGTTTCTGTGGTTCTGTGTTCATCGTGTTGGAGCTTACCGTGTGAAGGTATTCTCGATTACCATTGATCGTTCATTGGTTATATTGGAGTTATCATGTTGATGATATTCTCAGCTGCGTGTTGACCTTTGGATTGCCCATATTAGAGTTTATCGTGTCGATGATATTCTCGGTTAATTTATTAGTTGATCATTGCTAGTGATCATATGAGCATTCGGATTTTGTGTCGATGTTTTGGGACTTGTTGCTATTGCTTTGGGCAGTTGTTTCACATATGTACGTACATTGTTGGTCTTTTTCAGCAGATTGGGACTTGATTGTGTAATCAGGCAGACGAGATTTAGCATGGATAGATCATTTCATACGAAGATGATATATTTTGTTGAGATTCGTGGAATTGTGATTGTAAGCGTATTGAGGCTTTACGGTGGAGTCACTTGCTAGTATCTCAGGAGATCGTCAACTATTGCGCAGTTGTAAGTGTGCTGTTTTGATTACTCATTAATGATGATGATGGATCGCTGTCGTGATAGTTTCGGGATATTTTGGTTTAACAGTTTGTTTGTTTTATGACGGATTGCAAGTTTCGAGGCCGAAACTTATTTTAAGTGGTGTAGAATGTAATATCCAAAATTTCTACTACTTTTGTTTAATATTATTTTATCCGAGTCATATTGTACAGCGTGGAATCTGTACAGTATGGATAAAATAAATGAAGGATTGAGAGATCTGTATTGGTACAATTATCGTACTTAGTCGACAATTGCATTTGAGCATACACTGCGTCGTGTATACATATCCAGTATGTCGAGACGTTGGACAACAATAGCTGATAATGGCTAAGGATAGCATTATTAGCGCACGCTAATATACATGACTAGCACACGCTATCATGTAGGATTAGCACAGGCTACGGGCATAGGTTAGCGTACGCTAGTACAGACCAGATCAGAAGGAATCTACGTGTGGACCCGGCCACTTTCGGCGCATGTGCCGACGAGGTCAACGGATGTTTGTTATGAAGGATTAGCGCACTCTAATGCATATTGTTAGCGGACGCTAATCATATCGGTCCAAAGGAATCTTGGCTTTGTCAGGTTACTTTCGGCATGTGGGGACATGGGGGTAGGTGCGGACTGTAGCAAGTCAACTATGACTAGCGCATGCTATGGCTGAAGGCTTGCGTACGTTAGATAGAGGCATTTACGTACGCTATTGCATGGGCATTGCATACCTAAATCATTGTATACAGTAAGGCACTAGCCTCTGGACTGCGATAGTGCATGCTAACAAAGACAGTTAGCGCACGCTAAGCATGTAACGTACATTAAATGAAGATGTTAGCGTACGTTAATAACGTACATTATATATAAGTGTAGTTGGCCATTATTCGTCATTTCCATCCTTTTCTTCATGTGAGCCGATAGAGAGAGCCTTGAGAGGTATTTGAGGTTCCCAAACACTGAGAGATGATGATCTTTATCAAGATTAAGATGGAGAGCATGGATTGAAGCCTTGTTCTTGAAGTTATTCATAATTCTTGGAAAGGAGTTCAATTGTTCTTCTTATTGGTTCATCTATACAAGGTAATTTTGTATCCCTTTGATAGTGGTTCGTTTTTAAGGATGATTACTTGTGAGGAAGCGAGTTGGATTATCTTGTGATGATGTTATATGAGATTTAGTGGGATTTTGATAAGAGTTATCAGATGATAATTAAGATTCTCCATACTTTAAGAATTGTGTTTCGTTTAACCGATGAAAGAAGGATTTCGGAAGTATGTTGATTTCATATGAATCATGATATGAGGTTGTATTCCAGATTAAGTATGATATGATCCTCGTTAACGGATTGGTCTGATTATTGATGATGTCGTTGATATCTTCTTCATGATGATATATACATCGGGCTATGTAGTTTTGAATGTGATTTCGGACATCTCATGTTCTTGAAGAACTCTTGAATAATATGATATGATGTTGATATTTGAGGAACAAGATGATATGTGAATATATGAATTGGATTATGAGTTGGATGATTACCTATATGTAAAAGGATATCGGACTTCGTTGTTTTGATAGCTATGAACATGGTTTCGAATCACTTAATGTTCTTGATAATCGCCCGATGTTGATCGGAATCTGAAAATCATGCGTCTGTACAGCATTAGCGCACGCTAATCTTATGGGCTAGCACACGCTAACGGGAGCTACTTAGCGCACGCTACGTTATGCGTTTAACGTGCGCTAAGTAGGCAGACAGTGCAGTATTTTCGTGTTGTGGTTGTGAATTTGTACTTGTTTGAGTTGGATTGTTCAGACTTATGTTTAACCGAGATGTCGTAGAACCGCTTGGTTTGTGGATTGGTTATGTCCGTTATTGATTGTTATCAGATTGTTGTTTATTGATTATTGCCATAGGTTGTGGTAAGTGATCGGTGATTAGAACCATGCTTTGCGGTCGTATTCGAAAATGTTCGTAGATTGCATTGATCGAGGCCGAGGGACTTGTAGATGACGACAATAGATTTGGTAACGACTTTATCGGTATCGAGGCAGGTTATTACTTGCTCAGTTATAATGTTTAATGAATGGTTTCAGTTTCATTTCGTTTATAATGCATATAGCAATGATTATATGTTGTCTTTCCGATTCTAGAAGTTAAATTATACTGTATATGATTTATTTCGGTTATTGGCATATTCGGGTATCGAGGTTACATTATGGTAAAGACGAGAATATGAGTATCTATAGTTCATTGTACGTTTGGATCGCCGAGCATTGAGGATAATTGCCGGAGAAGATTTGACATTGAGATTGCTCCTGAAGGACTCGGGACAAGTATCTTAGTTTGATTCGGTTTAGTGTTAATGATGTTGATCATGCAGGTTGTCATTCATGTTGCTGAACATGAAGTCATCCTAGTTGTTTCATCATAGTGTCGTTCATGTTTTGATTCATATGTTGTTCATGTTGATGAACATATTGAGTTGCATATGTGTATGCATAATTGTATTGTTTATGTTGTAAATGATCCGATGGGATCATGAGGATCTATACTCAGGGTGCTGGATCGGATGTCCACCATGCGTTGGTTCGACGGGATCATCATGGTGATCTATGCTGACGGCGCTGGATCGCTGGACAGGTTTTCCACCATGTGTTGGTCCGACGGGATCATCATGGGGATCTATGCTGAGGGCGCTGGATCGTTGGATTACCCAATATTGTGTTGATGGAATCATGTGGGTCGCATCGTTGGTTTTATATGTGTTTTTGTGCATATGTATATTGTTGGTTATCCATCTCGTGTTGATCTAGTAGGATCATCAGGGGATCTATGCTGAGGGCGCTGGATCATGGAATTTCCATTGAGTATACACTGTTGTTATTGTTTTGAGCATATTGACATGGTCATATGAGTATGCATTTGTAGGTCTTGTGTTAGGACCGTGCCCGTATTGTATTATTCTGATCTCGGATTAGACTGACATGATTGTCATGGTATTGTGCATCTCGAGGTATGTTCCGAATTTCCATTGGTTGTTGTCTTTTGATGGACAATCGATTATTGTGTTGAGATGTGATGATGTCACCCGATGGATTGGGATTGGACGGAGTTAGCAGAATTCGTAACAGTGAGTTATGATGATGTTTTAAGAACCTTGGATTCCATTTGAGATACAGTACCGATGATTAGATATGAGCTTACCGGGTTGTTGAGGATACGAGATGTGAACTTTGGTAATTATTATCACGAGTTGGTAAAGTTATGGCGGTAAGATTACATTGGTCGTATTCTTACTTAGTATTTTCATTGGTATGTAATTATTGATGTGATGTGATGGTTATCATTATTGGACATTATGGCTGACCCCGTCGTGGGCTTTCTTTTTAGGTTCATGGATTATCAAGCTTGTAGCGGTCGTGGAGATATGAGCTTCCCGGAGGATACTGGCTAGGGCATGTATTTGTGTATTGACTTTCCTGATCAGTTCTTGTATTCCGCTGCTAGAGTATTTTAATTGTTCGTCTTTTTCCGCCACGTGAGTATTTTAAATGGCCTTTGGTATCTGGTAACTTAGGTTACTTTGGCAACCATTTTCTAAACTATTCTGTCGGTGTGTGTAAGCGATAGCTTAACGTATGTTTTTAAACTGCTGAGTTCTGGCATGTCAGGCCTTGTCCTTTCAAACGAGATTTGTATGACGGTTTTGATAAACAAATTTTTTATAGTCTTCAAATGTATTTTTTAAAGATAGTACCGTCGTTAGCCTCCTGGGCGGTTGTAAATATTTGCAAAAATTTCTTTTATCCTTGTGGGTTCCATCTCGGGGCCCACGGCACTGTAATATTTCCGGTTAAATCTGGGAGTGTTACAAAATCAAATGACCACCTTGAGCTTTTAACATCATGTCTGCCCGTTAGCTCTGTGTTCACCACGTGTAGGCTCCCTGATAGCATGATCACGTGAAATGCATAAAACGCATTTCCCACATTTAAGGGTTAGCAACTGGAATTTGCTACTACAAGTACAAAATTACAAATCATCAAACCACAAGCATTTCAATATCTCATTTTCCACAGTTTAAACGTTTTATATCTTTCTCATGATATTCCGAAATATCCACAGTTATTCATCAATAAGATCCCTCAAAGGTAATTCTCGTGACAAGGCCCCTCAGCCAAGTCTCCGTGGGTCCCGTCGAACCAATTATCGGATGAGAATACCGCATTCCGACCTATCCCCAAAATACCGGTCCTCGGAGGTCCCGTCGAATCTTCCCCGAGTGTACATCTCACATCACACATAAAAATCACATTTTCATCGCAGAAATGTAAGCTTTGAAATTATTGCATTAATGTACTTGCCTTGATCGGTACTATGACAAGAACAATGGCTAGGATAGGTTTCGACCCAAGCTCTTCGCGAATCACTCCACCCTAGGTACATTTCAATATTTAACCAATAAATATGTGGTAGTATCAACAAGCAAAACACCCGAAACCCCCTCCTAAACTTTCGTCGAGCAACATGAAGGCATGGTTTGTATCAAAATTTAACTCTTGAAGGAATAACAACCACTATAACATAGGGTCACAAAGAATATGACAAGGGATACTCATATTAACGAGATTCTACTAACAATCTACAAATGAACTAAGAGGACAAACCACCCAATTATCCCAATTTCCCCAAAAGTAGGGTTCGAAAGAAATACCTTGATTTGCAGACGAAATATGGATGATTTGATGATAGGTTGAAGTTATGATGCTCTAATTCTCTTCCTAACTGAAGTTTGGACAAAGCTCAAATGAACCTTCCCTCAAAGAATCGCCCTCGATGGGACAAGAAGAAGATAGGTGGGGAAATGTAGATTTTTGGACTGCTGCTAGGCATATATACTAGCATGTGTTACGGATGTAACATATGTTACTTACGGACGTAACATGTGAGAAATACGGCCGTAAGAAGCTATTTTTATGGCCGTAAACAGCTCGCCAGAATACCTAGTTTTAAACGAACCTTAGTTACGGCCATAGCATGAGATCTTACGGCCGTAACACATGAACTTACCGCCGTAACGCAGATGACCATACGGCCATAACTCTGTTCAGGCAGCAGGCCGGAATAATCTGTAAAAAGGTTCGAGCTACAACTGGGAGTGAAAGTACGAAGAACGTAAAAAAGCGCTTACGAAGATTTCTGACGACGAACCTAAGCGCTAAATTCACAAATGCTTCCGACCACTTTAAGGCCAGGAAAGTAAACATCAATGCTCAACCTTTAAAACGTTACAAAACGAACCCAAATGTTCCAAAAACCATAGTTCAAGATCGTACAATCATGCTCAATTTCACAACACGCTAAAATATATCTAACAAACTAGTAAAAACGACAATACACCAATACAGAGTGAAACTACGCGATTTGAGTTTAAATACGGTAAAAATCACCAAAATACACGTTTAGAATAAAAAGCCTCAAATTTCGATCACATCAAAAGGTGACGAAATATATAATTCCAAAACATCGAAAAGGTTACAAACGAGATGTTAAAGATCTGCAATACCCAAAAGAGTAATTTACTAAAAATAAAAAGATACGAATATTATTCTATCCCTCTAAAAAGAAATTTTGTCCCGACACTTAGAGAATAGAAAGCTCGGGATATCTAGCACGCATACTCTCGCTTTCTCGACACCGTTCCTAGATTACTGTATCTTAACTAAAGGAATGGTTTTGTTTCTAAGTCGCTTGACTCGACGCTCCAAAATCTAAATCGGTTTCTCTTCGACTGTAATATAAGGTCCCACCTCAATTTCTCCATAATCAAGAATATGACTAGTATCCCCAAGTATCCTTAATTCCTAGAAAGTGGGCTGATTTGGTTAGTCATGTTCATCCCGGTCTGAGTCCTCGGCATATTAGTGACAAAATCCATCGAAATATCTTCCCATTTCCACTCAGGGATAGGGAGTGATCTCAACAACCCCATCAATCGTTGGTGCTCGATATCGACCTGCCGATAGGTCAAACATTTCAACACATATTTGTTAATATCCTTCTTTAGATTGCTTCAACAATAGTTATTCTTCACATCTTTGTACATTTTACTCATACCAGGCTGGATGGATTACGACGTAATGTGAGCTTCTTTCAATATGGCATGTCTTAGCTCAACATCCGATGATACACAAAGTCTACCTTGGAACCTCAAAACCCCATCATCCTGAATCACGAATCCAGGAGCTTTTCCTTTAGATACATCCTCCATTAGTTGTACTAAAAATGAATCCTCAAATTTCCTCATTTTGATATCATCGACCAAGGACGAGGTGATCTCTAGTGCGCATAACTGGCCCTGAACTCTATGAATCTAAACCTCTATACCATGCCCAATCAAGTCCTAATGAATCCTCGATTCAGGTGTGAGTACCTCCAGCATCTGAAGTGATACCAACTTACATCTCAACGCGTCAGCCACCACATTCGCTTTACTCGGGTAGTATAGTATCTCAAGGTCGTAATCCTTGATCAGCTATAACTATTGACGTTCTCTCATATTTAGCTCCTTCTGGCTAAATATAGACTTTAGGCTTCTGTGGTCGGTATAAATCTTACACGATAAGCAATAAAGATAATGCCTCCAAATCTTCAGAGCAAAAACGACCATTAATAACTCTAAATCATGGGTAAGGTAGTTCGCCTCATATGATTTGAACTCTCGAGATGCATAGACTATCACCCTATCTCTCTGCATTTGGACATAACCGAGCCCTAGTCCTGAAGCATCCCTGAAAATCACAAAATCGTCGACACCCTGAGATATTGCTAACACTGGCACTGAAGTCAACCATCTCTTCAACTCGTCAAAACTGTTCCGTATCTCTATATCTACTCAAACTTTTGGGTTTTCTGAAGTAATTGGGTAAGTTGTCGAGTAATCTTTGAAAATTCCCCGACAAGCCTACGGTAGTACCCGGCAAGTCCTAAGAAACTCCGTACTTCTCTCATATTCTTGGGTGCCTCCCATTCAAGAATCGCTGCTATCTTATAGGGATCGACGCGAACACCTTCAGCCGAGATTGCATGACCAAGGAAGGTTACCTCCTTGAGCTAGAACTCACACTTAGAAAATTTCACATAAAGCTGTTCTGTTCTCAATGTGTTCAATATAATACGGAGATGTTCAGCATGTTCTATCTCGTCCTGTGAATATATGAGAATGTCATCAATGAAAACAACTACAAATTTATCCAGATAATTAATAAACACCTTGTTCATCAGCTGCGTGAACATAGCAGGAGCATTAGTTAACTCAAACTACAAACTCGTAGTGACCATATCTAGTGCGGAAGACGGTCTTCGGAGTATCAAAATCCCAAATCATCAACTGATAATACCCCCAACGTAAATCAATCTTCGAGAAGACTGTGGCACCCTGAAACTGATCGAATAGGTCGTCTATATGAGGCAATGGGTACTTGTTCTTTATGGTCAGCTTGTTCAATTCTCTGTAATCAATACACATGGGAAATGACCCATCCTTCTTCTTAACAAAGAGAACTGGTGCACCCCAAGGTGACACACTCGACCATATATACCACTTGTCAAGAATTTCACCTAGCTGCTTCTTTAATTCTAACCTTTCGGTAGTGCCATGCACTATGGCGCACGAGAGATGGGAGCCACTCGGCTCAAGATCAATGGAAAATTCTGCATCACCTTGTGGAGGTAATCCTGGAAGATCGCACTGAAATACATCAGGATAATCATTCATAACTTGGATCGATGATATTTCAATCTCTCCGCCATCGAATTTCATGGCTTAACACCAATACCCCATACAACCCTGTCTCAACAATTTCATTGCCTTGATGGATTTGATCACACTGCCCGAACTACCTGGTCTATGACCCACAAAAGTATGCTCGGTATCATATTCATCTACTATAGAAATAGTGCACGTCCGATAGTTCATAATAGCTCCATAACGACTCAACAAACTGTATTCGAGGATTACATCCTCTCCCTTCAGATCAACCACAATGATATCTGAAGGCCAATCTCGACTCCCAATATACATAAGACAATCCATAACCTCTCGATTACCAATAAGACGCCCTCCGTTAGAAGTACGCACCAAAAATGGTTCACATTCGATTGAATAGTCAAGACCCAAACATTTCACACAATCAAGAGCAATAAACAAATGAGTAGCCCCTGAATCAAATAATTCGGATATAGGGTGAGAAAGAATTTGAGTGGTACCTGCAGCTATTAGGTCTCAGTGTCGTCTGTGCACCTAATTTGTTAAACTCGAGGTTGTGCCGAACCCACACTCGATGCACCTCGACGGTCTGACTGGCCTCGTCCCCTACCCCGACCTGAAGTCTGTTGTGGCTTACTAACTGTAGCTCTTTGGTTCAGACTCAGGATTGGTGCTGAATTCTGATATTTAGCGATCCTTGCGCCAGCCTCACAATAAGTTGCTCGACGGCCGGCCTGTACACACGTCAAACAGGTCATAGGCGGAAGTGGACACTCGCGGAATAGATGGCCAGCCTGATTACACATAAAACTCTACCGGTAACAGAAGGCTGGACTGATCGTAAACTTGGAGCATTACTGGCCTGATTAACCGACTTCCCGACAGTAGAATGAGAAGCCTGAAATTCGCGAAATCCACTACCTTTGTTTCCTGAAAATTCACCAGTTGTCTTCAATTTCTTGTTCTCGGAACCTGATTCTGATGCAGAAGCAGCCATCTCAATGGCTAAAGCCCAATCTTGGTACTCCGTCAAATTAGTACATTTGAGGCCTGCCATACCCTCTCAGATTGTCGGTTTCATCCTCAAGTCAAAGTAACGGATCTTATCCTCTTAGGACCTCACTTGCTCACGAACATGATTCAACTGATGATTATACGTGACGATGGCCTCAGTGATAGATACATCATGTGGCGAAGCAATGAAAAATTATGTGATGCGCTTCTATCGGACTGGCCAAGGGCACTCCTCCTCCTCTATGTCGGTCTTGAACTCGATCCAGGTAGCCACACGATCTGTAGGTCCAATGGCCTCCCACCAACATGCGGCTTCTTTGTCAAGAAGGTATTGTGCAATTGGTACATTTCTCTCCCCAGGGCATGCGATAGCGTCGAAAATCTTGCCAAGCTGAATTAACTAACCCTCCCAACCTAAAGTATTTGATGTAATATCCAGATAAATTGTTGAGTATTTTCGTCCATATTTGAACCTTGTATTATTCGAATTTGTGATATCATTAATCGAAGTATGATCTTTCTCGTATTCGTATCCACATGCATGATCATATCAACCTTGTAAATTTATACATGAAACTACGTCGTAACGTATGCTAGCTAGTAAGCGTAACGTACGTTACGAGCCACAGATAGCGTACGCTATGAGCAAGGCATAGCGTACGCAAGGCAGTCAATAATTGATCAAGGCGGCGGGCACATGGGCCAACTGGTGGTAGGCTCGGATAAGATTCCCGCGGCATGAACCTGGACAGCTTTGGGTCAACAGGGATTAACGTACGCTACGTGATGTATATAGCGCACGCTAAGTATAGTTGATTACATATGCAATTGTGTTGATGTAGCGTACGTAAGAGAGAATAAGAACGAGGCAGTAAGCTATCATTGGACGATAGCATACGCTAAGGATATCAGATAACGTATGCTAATTGGATAACGTACGTAACGGGATGAGGCTAACGTATGTAAGGCTCAGAATAGTATATATATGGGACACCACCCGTTCCACTCCACTTCATTTTATTTTATTTCTCCTTCGTTTTCCTTCAAGTATAGAGAGCCCCCTGCCACTTAAACACCTATATATCATCTCTACTTGATCATTGAGGATTAGAAGCACCTTGGATTGGTACTCAAGCTTCCAGTGTTGGATTTTAGTCAAGTGTTCATCATTTTCTTCAACATTAAGGTATGTTGATACTTTCCAAACTCAAATCCTTTTTCTTATGAAATGATATGAGCATGCTTCTGAGATCATTAGATTAGTGAGTAATAAATTGAACACCATGTTGTTAGAAGTTAAGATGAACTTATTTGAGACCTTCCTTGAGTAAGAAGATTATTAACCAAACATTTCCGAGTTGAACCTATGATATAGTTTCTGAGATTTGTTACACATTTTGGATGTTGATTCTGAGTCACTTATTTACCAATGTATTGTTAATACCATCACTTAGAATGGGGATATTCAAGGAAGATGAATTCTTAGGATTTTCACCAAGAATAATCCATGTGTAGTATAAAGTATTCTTCAAGCACAATTCATGACTCGTAGTGATTTCTGGAAATGATGATGATGTTGATAACAATTTTATCGACCGTAGATTAACCAAACTATACATGAGAATCTATAATTGAGATTGGAATATGGCATTGTAATGACATGTTTATCCTTGAATTCGAAGACGTTAAACACCATAAGATCATTCAATTTTGCATGAGAAATGTATTTGTGAGTATAACGTACGTTAAGCATCATGCATTACGTTCGTTATATCATCAGGTGAGACAGTCGTCTCATCAGAGAAGAGAACTATCAAATACATGCTTAGCGTATGCTAGGCTTTGGAGCTTACGTACGCTAACGTACAGACTTAACGTACGTTACGTTGGGTATGTAACGTACATTATGAATACATCAGGCAGGATACGTAATGTTGACAACTTTCGGCCATAGCTTAGGATGTTAGATGTTCGTACGTTAGTTATATGACGTAAGATGAACTTCATATTATTTCTTTTGTTTAAGGTCCGAGCTTTGCAACGTGATTGATCGAAGGGGGGACCTTCGAGTGTATTGATATCCGTCGAAGTATTATCCTTGTCGTCGATTTGAGTCAAGTACTTTAATTATGTTTTACGTATTGATGTTATACATATTGTCATGCATATGTGTCGTTGTTGTATGTACACCTCGTGTTGGTCCGACGGGATCATCTTGGGATCTATGCTAGCGTGCGCTGGATCATCGAACAGGTTTTTCCACCTCGTGTTGGTCCGACAGTATCATCTTGGGATCTATGCAGTGAACGCTGGATCATCTGAATTACCATGTGTATGTTGTGATGTCATGTTGTGATTATCATTTGTGTATGATATTTGTGAGTCTCCTCATAGGAAGAGGCTCGTTGTTATTGTCAGTTATGTTATTACCATTGTTCTTCGTGAGACGTTGAATAACCTGTTGTGGTATAATTATCATACTTGTACTAGCATCGTTGTGCTAACCCCTTAGGGGGTGAACATTTGTTTATGTTCAGGATTCAGGAGGGCGGGGAAACAACCACTAGAGTTGTATGACGACGGAGGTGCAGAGTGATGTTCCGGCCGGAATGATTTGTCGAGTTTCAGTGTTGTTTTAATAAGTACTCGAGCATGCATGTTGTCTTGTTCTATTTGATAATTATGTTCACTTGAGAATTTAATTTCGTACTTGTTGAACTGGTGATGTAATTATTAACTTTTTTTTTGTTGCCCTTCTTTAAGTATGTTGTTGTTGTATTCTTAGCCTTTTAAATTCTTACGTAAAGGATTTATGGCGCTGTAATATTCCTAAATATATTGGGGGTGTTACAGAATATGGTATCGAAGCTTAGATTATGGATATCTTGGCCGTTGGGGTTAAAATAGGGGTCATTTATGTCTTTTGAGGTAACCGGCCGTGCATAACATCACTGTACTGCATACGTCTTCGTGCGAGCGGTGGTTGTAAGTTCCTAAACTCTATCTCATCCTTTATATGTTGTACCTCTTTATACTTGAACGTTAGAACAATATTGTTCTCTGTATATTGAGTAATTATGCTTACAGTATATTGAGAGGAGGACGTGGACGTGGTCGTCGTCGTGGATGCAGACGTAGGAATTCTGAGAGAGAAGCTTCACCTTCAAATCCGGCTAGCCACAGCTCAGGCGAGCCACAAAAATCTACTAACAATGAACCAGAACATGTTGTTCCCGACATCCTTCGTCAGGTGGTCAACCAGATGACTCAGTTTGCTCAGGTTGTGGACCGAATGCAAGTTGCAGTAGGATTGCAACTGGGAGAAAGACAGCAAGGCATCCCAGACTTGGGAAATCGAAGAGACCAATGGTTACAGGAAGTGGCGAAGATGCAACCGCCAAAATTCGATGGTTTTTCTGAGACACCGACATGGGACCACTGGTTGAAGGAGCTGGAGAAAATATTCGCCGGGATTAACTACCCAGACGACCGTAGAGCCTCTATTACCCAGTACCTTCTGACAGGGGAAGCATCTGAGTGGTGGGAAGCCCTATATAACATGATGCCGATTGGGGAGAATTTAAATTGATGATGGAAGCTCAGTACTGTCCCCGGCCGGTGAGGGAAGCTAAGGTTTGAGAGTTTTTCTCCGCGCAGCCTTCAGATGTGCCAGTATCTCAGGCAATTAAGACGTTTAATTAGCAGCTGGTGTTTGTTCGACACCTGGTCAGAATCGATGCAGAAATGATGATCCACTTCGACATGAGAATGAAAGATACAGAGGTACATGTAAGGTTTCGAATGCACCACTCTCCGTCAGTATCAAGACAATGCGTTGGCATATGAAATAAAGGAAGCGGCCACGGAAAAGTTCTTAGAATCCAAGAAACATAAAGCCTCTGGTAATTTCACGGAGCACAAAAGCAGCGGGCCCCACAAGGCCCAGTCATCCTTTCATTCATTCAAGAGACCCCCGCATCCATCCAAGGGTGGGAAGAACTCCAGAGCAGTATCAGCCATGACAGATGCAACCAGGAAATGTTTTAACTGTGGTCATACAGGACACTATCGACATGATTGCTCACTTCTCGCCATGACGTATTATGATTGTGGTCGAGTGGGACATCATGCGGTTTTCTGTGAAGAGGCTGCTAAATCTTTTGGAGCTCGTGCATCACAGCCAGTTCAGAGAGAGGCAAGTGTTCCACAGACACAGCAGAGTATCCAGCCACCCCAGAGTTTTGGTCGGGGATGGGGCAGAGGATAGTTCGACCAAAAAGGTACATCGAGTGCCAGATCCGTTCCTCCATGCCTGTATGAGATGAAGAGGGAAGACGATCAGGATGCTTCTGTCGCATCAGGTACCGTTCAGATTCTTTCAACTAGTTAGCGTTTTGTTCGATACAGGGGCTACACATTCATTTATATCATTATCGTTTGATATAATTGTGAACCTTATGTTGTGGGTTTACCGAGTGGGGAGAGAATTGTGGGGAATATAGAAACTAGAGATTTTTCTGTATCAATTGGAGGCAGAGAGTGGCCCTCAAATCTGATTATGATAGAAATGCAAGGAGACGAGCTAATTCTTGTAGATGATTGGCTAAACCGATATGGAGCTATTGTAAACTACCGGAAGAAGAATATCTCGATGATAGCTGACGATGGCTCCGAAATATTATTCGAGGGATGGAGACCAGGAAGATCAGGAAAGATGATCAAAGCCATGAAAGCTGTCAAACTGCTAAAATAGGGCTGTACTGGATACTGGTGTTACGCGATGAAGAAGGAAGAAGGAAAAGTATAGCTTTCATCCATTCCTGTTGTGAACGAATTCCCGGATGTGTTCCCTAACGAATTACCTGGACTACCTCCACGACGAGATGCAGAATTCACCATCGAGCTGGAACCAAGAGCTACACCGATTTCTAAGGCGCCGTATCATCTGGCACCTACGGAGATGTACAAATTGAAGAAGCAACTGGAAGAGTTACTGGACAAAGGCTATATTCAGCCAAGCGTTTCGCCCTGGAGTGCACCAGATCTTTTTGTCCGAAAGAAAGATGGATCGCTTCGATTATGTATTGACTATCGAGAGCTGAACAAGATGACGATCAATAACAAGTACCCGTTACCACGGATTAATGATTTGTTTGACCAGTTGCAAGGAGCAACAATATTTTTTAAAATTGACCTGAGATCGAGATATCATCAGTTGAGGATTAAGGAATCGTATGTTCCGAAGTCCGCGTTTAGAACTCGCTACGGACACTATGAGTTTGTAGTTGATAAATCGAGTGTTCATAGATTATTTGGATAAATTCGTAGTTGTGTTTATTGATGATATTCTGGTTTATTCCAAGAGCCCGGGAGAGCATGCGCAACACTTACGGATCGTTTTGGACCTCTTAAGGAGAGAACAATTATATGCCAAACTTTATAAGTGTGAATTTTGGCTGAAAGAAGTGATGTTCCTCAGTCACGTGGTATCAGTGGAAGGAGTCCGAGTAGACCCCCAGAAAGTCGAATAAATTTTGGATTGGAAGCCTCCTAGGAATGTGAAGGAAGTTAGAAGTTTCCTAGGACTTGTTGGGTACTATCATCGGTTCATGGAAGGGTTTTCCAAAATTACCCTCCCACTTACTCGATTACTGCAGAAGACCCAAAAGTTTGAGTGGAATGAGATGTGCCAGGTCAGTTTTAATGAATTGAAGAGAGATTGACAACGGCACCAATTTTAGTACTACCACAGGGAACTGGAGGATTCATAGTTTACAGTGACGCTTCAAACCAAGGTCTCGGGTGTGTATGCAGAATGAGAAGGTGATCGCCTACGCGTCACGACAGTTGAAGCCTTATGAAGTAAATTATCCAACGCACGATTTGGAGTTGGCAGCTGTGGTTTTCGCCTTGAAAATTTGGAGACATTATTTGTACGGTACTCACTGTCAGATCTTCACAGATCATAAGAGTCTCAAATACATCTTCAGTCAGAAAGAGTTAAACATGCGGCAGAGGAGATGGCTGGAATTGATTAAGGACTATGACTTGGAGATTCTTTATCATCCAGGCAAAGCAAATGTAGTGGATGATACATTAAGCCGCAAACCTGTTTCTATTCGAATGCTGGAGACTCTCACCTCCCAGTCCAGTATTCAACGATAATTGATTCACGAAGGAATTGAAGTATGGTTGCAAAGAGTCCAAGGGCAACTGTGTGTGATAGAATTAACTTCATCGTTAACCGAAGAAATCAAATCTAAGCAATTAGATGATCCTCTGATGATTCGGTTACGTGATGAAGTGAGTAAGGGAAAGGCCCTAGGATTTGTAATTCATGATGATGGAGTTTTGAGATTCCAGAGCCGACTTTGTGTTCCTGATGTCGATGTTTTGAAACAGACAATCATGAAGGAAGCTCACGGTATGCCCTATTCAATTCACCCGGGCACCAGTAAGATGCATAAGTATTTGAAGCAGAATTTTTGGTGGGGAAATATGAAGAAATATGTGGCGAAATATGTCTCGAAGTGTTTAACTTGTCAGCAGGTTAAGATCGAACATCAACAACCCGCCGGGATGTTGAAGCCACTCCCGATTCCTGAATGGAAGTGGGAAGATATATCGATGGACTTTATCACTAATATGCCGAAGACCAGAACAAGGATGAACATGATTTGGGTGATAGTTGACCGTCTAACCAAATCGGCTCATTTTCTGGGCATAAAGGACACTTGGGGACCAGAGAAGTTGGCACGAGTGTTTATTGCAGAGATCGTCCGATTGCATGGTACGCCGAAGACCATTATTTCTGACCGAGACGGTCGCTTCGTGTCATATTTTTGGAAAGCAGTTCATAAGGCCTCAGGAACTGAGCTGAACTTTATCACTGCTTATCATCCGCAGACAGACGGACAGTCCAAGAGGACTATTCAAACAATGGAAGACATGCTGAGAGCTTGTGCCTTAGATTGGTCGACTGAATGGGAAGTTCATCTACCGTTGATTGAATTCACTTACAACAACAGTTGGCATGCTTCCATTAAGATGACACCTTTGAAGCATTATACGGGAGGAGATACAGATCGCCCATGTGTTGGGATGATTCATCAGACTTAATCGGGACGGAACCGGAGTTGGTAGTACAGACTCAAGAGAAGGTAGCCTTGATTCGTGACAGGCTGTTGACTGCCCAGATTCGACAGACATCTTATGCAGATGTGCGCCGTCGCCTGTTGGAATTTGGTATTGGAGATAACGTGCTTTAAAAGGTTTCTCCTACTCGGGGAATTTTTCGTTTTGGGAAGAATGGAAAGTTGAGTCCAAGATATATCGGACCGTTCAAGATTCTTGAGAGAGTTGGGGAGTTAGCGTACAGGTTGGCCTTACCACCGTCGCTGAGTCATGTTCATAATGTGTTTCACGTATCTCAGTTACGGAAGTACATATTAGATCCCAGCCATGTAATTGATTTCAGTGAGATTGAAGTCGCTAAGGATGGCACATTTGAAGAGAAACCGATCAAGATACTCGAAAGTCGAGTCAAACAATTGAGAAATAAACCGATCATTTTGGTTAAGGTTCAATGGTCGCGCCACGTAGTTGAAGAAGCCACTTGGGAGACGGAGGATAGTATGAAATCCAGATACCCAAAATTAATTTCGTCTTGAGTTTCGGGACGAAACTCCTTTTTAGAAGGAGAGTATGTAATATCCGGATAAATTGTTGAGTATTTTCGTCCACATTTGAACCTTGTATTATTCGAATTGGTGATATCATTAACTGAAGTATGATCTTTCCCGTATTCGTATCCACATGCTATCTGATCATACCAACCTTTTAAATTTATATATGCAACTACGTCGTAACGTACGCTAGCTATCATGCAATTGATAAATCGAGTGTTCATAGATTATTTGGATAAATTCGTAGTTGTGTTTATTGATGATATTCTGGTTTATTCCAAGAGCCCGGGAGAGCATGCGCAACACTTACGGATCGTTTTGGACCTCTTAAGGAGCGAACAATTATATACCAAACTTTATAAGTGTGAATTTTGGCTGAAAGAAGTGATGTTCCTCAGTCACGTGGTATCAGTGGAAGGAGTCCGAGTAGACCCCCAGAAAGTCGAAGAAATTTTGGATTGGAAGCCTTCTAGGAATGTGAAGGAAGTTAGAAGTTTCCTAGGACTTGTTGGGTACTATCATCGGTTCATGGAAGGGTTTTCCAAAATTACCCTCCCACTTACTCGATTACTGCAGAAGACCCAAAAGTTTGAGTGGAATGAGATGTGCCAGGTCAGTTTTAATGAATTGAAGAGAGATTGACAACAACACCAATTTTAGCACTACCACAGGGAACTGGAGGATTCATAGTTTACAGTGACGCTTCAAACCAAGGTCTCGGGTGTGTATGCAGAATGAGAAGATGATCGCCTACGCGTCACGACAGTTGAAGCCTTATGAAGTAAATTATCCAACGCACGATTTGGAGTTGGCAGCTGTGGTTTTCGCCTTGAAAATTTGGAGACATTATTTGTACGGGACTCACTGTCAGATCTTCACAGATCATAAGAGTCTCAAATACATCTTCAGTCAGAAAGAGTTAAACATGCGGCAGAGGAGATGGCTGGAATTGATTAAGGACTATGACTTGGAGATTCTTTATCATCCAGGCAAAGCAAATGTAGTGGATGATACATTAAGCCGCAAACCTGTTTCTATTCGAATGCTGGAGACTCTCACCTCCCAGTCCAGTATTCAACGAGAATTGATTCACGAAGGAATTGAAGTATGGTTGCAAAAAGTCCAAGGACAACTGTGTGTGATAGAATTAACTTCATCGTTAACCGAAGAAATCAAATCTAAGCAATTAGATGATCCTCTGATGATTCGGTTACGTGATGAAGTGAGTAAGGGAAAGGCCCTAGGATTTGTAATTCATGATGATGGAGTTTTGAGATTCCAGAGCCGACTTTGTGTTCCTGATGTCGATGTTTTGAAACAGACAATCATGAAGGAAGCTCACGGTATGCCCTATTCTATTCACCCGGGCACCAGTAAGATGTATAAGTATTTGAAGCGGAATTTTTGGTGGGGAAATATGAAGAAATATGTGGCGAAATATGTCTCGAAGTGTTTAACTTGTTAATACCATCACTTAGAATGGGGATATTCAAGGAAGGTGAATTCTTAGGATTTTCACCAAGAATAATCCATGTGTAGTATAAAGTATTCTTCAAGCACAATTCATGACTCGTAGTGATTTATGGAAATGATGATGATGTCGATAACAATTGTATCGATCGTAGATTAACCGAACTACACATGAGAATTTATAATCGCGATTGGAATATGGCATTGTGATGACATGTTTATCCTTGAATTCGAAGACGTAAAACACTGTAGGATCATTCAATTTCGCATGAGAAATGTATTTGTGAGTATAACGTACGCTAAGCATCATGCATTACGTACGTTATATCATCAGGTGAGACAGTCGTCTGATCAGAGAAGAGAACTGTCAAATACATGCTTAGCGTACGTTAGGCTTTGGAGGTTACGTACGTTAACGTACAAATTTAACGTACGGTACGTTGGGTATGTAATGTACATTATAAAGACATCAGGCAGGATACGTAATGTTGACAACTTTCGGCCATAGCTTGGGATGTTAGATGTTCGTACGTTAGTTATATGACGTAAGATGAACTCTATATTATTTTTTTTGTTTAAAGTCCGAGCTTTGCAACGTGATTGATCGAAGGGGGGACCTTTGAGTGTATTGATATCCATCGAAGTATTATCCTTGTCGTCGATTTGAGGCAAATACTTTAATTGTGTTTTACGTATTGATGTTATACATATTGTCGTGCATATGTTTTGTTGTTGTATGTCCACCTCGTGTTGTTCCGACGGGATCATCTTGGGATCTATGCTAGCGTGCGCTGGATAATCGGACAGGTTTTTCCACCTCGTGTTGGTCCGACGGGATCATCTTGGGATCTATGCAGTGAACGCTGGATCATCGGAATTACCATGTGTATGTTGTGATGTCATATTGTGATTATCATTTGTGTATGATATTTGTGAGTCTCCTCGTAGGAAGAGGCTCGTTGTTATTGTCAGTTATATTATTACCATTATTCTTCGTGAGACGTTGAATAACATGTTGTGGTATAATTATCGTACTTGTACTAGCATCGTTGTTCTAACCCCTTCGGGGGTGAACATTTGTTTATGTTCAGGATTCAGGAGGGCAGGGAAATAACCACTAGAGCTGCATGACGACGGAGGTGCAGAGTGATGTTCCAGCCGGAATGATTTGTCGAGTTTCAGTGTTGTTTTAATAAGTACTCGAGTACGCATGTTGTCTTGTTGTATTTGATAATTATGTTCGGTTGAGAATTTGATTTCGTACTTGTTGAACTGGTGATGTAATAATTAACTTTATTTTTCTTGCCCTTCTTTAATTATGTTGTTGTTGTAGTATTCTTAGCCTTGTAATTCTTACGTAAAGGATTTACGGCGTTGTAATATTCCTAAATATACCAGGGGTGTTACATCTGATGCAACATCAAAGCGGGGAGGTTGCATATTCATTACACCCTGGAGCCACTTACTAGCCCCAACAATCTCATCAGTCGGCTAGTCACTATGCCGACCTGATTTAACTAAACTAATTGCACTGTTACTTACTGTAGTATAGCAGCTATATCGGCGTCCGCATTCGGACCGTCAGACTGGATCTGGTTGACAGATGGATTTGTATGACTGCCAAAACCTAACAGAATGGTGTTTGACACTGTACGAGATGCCGAGTCAGATGTGGAGTTAGAAGGTGTTTCAAATTCATTAGCGGTACCACGACCACGACCTCTGCCATGACCACGTCCATTGCGATCTCTGAACATACTGAAGAATAAGAAGATTTGGAATTATCAGGATAGTTAGCAACTATATAATCTAAGGAAATCAAGCTATGCCATGCAATGAAAGCGACAAAGCACAAGAAGAGTTCAAGGAGTGTTACTACCAGGGCTCGTACGGTTCGACAGCAGCACACGATGTTAAGCTCAAACAGACTACATGACTCTTACAACTAGACAGACTCAATAACCAATAGCCTAGGTGTTTACAAACCTGGCGCTCTGATACCATAAACGTAACACCCCAACTTCAGTTCGGGTTGTTACACGCTGTAGAACCCGTCAAAAGGGTCTACCAGGCTAACATCAGACACACTTATTAACCATAATGCCATTGATGCATTGCTTAAATGAAAGTTAGGTCGTGGCCTCGGCAAGAACATATGAACTCAACGTACTCAAACAGAAATTGATTACTCTGTTTGCCCACACGGGGACTTGCATGACAAAATGCAAAATAAATAAAGTACTTAAGTGCGTAGAATGATAAAAATATTCAGACGACCGACTTGAGATTTTGACATCATGTCTGCCCATCATCTCCGTGTGCACCACCTGTAGGTTCGTTGATAGCATGATCCCCTGAAATGCATAAAATACATTTCCCCCATTTAAGGCGTTAGTGACTAGAATTTTCTAGTACAAGTACAAAATTACAAAACATCAAACCACAAGCATTTCATTATATCATTTTACACAGCTCAAACATTTTATTTCTTTCTCATGATATTCCGGAATATCTAGTTATTCATCAATAAGATCCCTCGAAGGTAATTCTCGTGACAAGGCCCCTAAGCCAAGTCTCCGTGAGTCCGGTCGAACCAATCCCCGAATGAGAATACTGCATCCTGACCTGTCCCCAAAGTACCGGTCCTCGGAGGTCCCGTCGAACTTTCCCCGAGTGGACATCTCACATCACACACAAAAATCATATTTTCATCGCAGAAATGGAAGCTTTGAAATTATTGCAATAATGTACTTGCCTTGATCGGTACTATGACAGGAACAATCGCTAGGATGGGTTTCGGCCCAATCTATTTGCGAATCACTCGAGCTTAGTTACACATAAATATTTAACCACTAAATATACGGTTGTATCAACAAGCAAAACACCCGAAACCCCCGCCTAGAATTTTGCCGAGCAACATGAAGGCATGGTTTGTATCCATATTTAACTCTTGAATGAATAACAACCACTATACCATAGGATCACAAGGAATATAACAAGGGATACTCATAATAGCCACATTCTACTAACGATCTAGAGATAAAACGAACTAAGAGAACAAACCACCCAAAAATCCTAATTTCCCCAAAAGTAGGGTTAAGAAGAATTACGTTGATTTGTAGATGAAATATCGATGATTCGATGATAACTTGATGTTATGATGCTCTAATTCTCTTCCTAGCTGAAGTTTGGACGAAAATCAAACGAACCCTCCCTCAAAGAATCGCCCTCGACGCGACAAGAAGAAGATAAGTGGGGAAATGCAGATTTTTGGACTGCTGCCAGGTATATATACTGGCATGTGTTACGGACATAACATATTTTACTTACGGTCGTAACATGTGAGAAATACATCCATAAGAAGCTATTTTTACGGCCATAAATAGCTCACTGGTATACCTGATTTTAAACAAACATTAGCTACGGCCGTAACATGAGATCTTACAGCCGTAACACATGAACTTACGTCCGTAACGCGGATGACCTTATGGTCGTAACTCTGTTCAAGCAGCAGGCTTGAACAATCTGTAAAATGGTTCGAGCTACAACCGGTAGTGAAAGTACGAAGAACGTAGCAAAGTGCTTTTAGAGATTTCTGACGACGAACCTAGCGCTAAATTCACAACTGCTTCTGACCACTCGACGGTCGGGAAAACAAACATCAAGATCAACGCTCTACCTTTAAAAATTTACAAAACAAACTCAAATGGTCCAAAAACCATAGTTCGAGATCGCACAATCATGCCCAAGTTCACAACACGCTAAAATATATCTAACGAACTGGTAGAAATGACAATACAGCAATACAGAGTGAAACTATGTGATTCGAGTTTAAATACGGGAAAAATCACCATAATAGACGTTAAAAAAGAGCCTCAAATTTCGATCAAACATCAAAAGGTGCCGAAATATATAATTTTAAAACGTCAAAAAAGGTCACAAGCCAGATGCTAAAGATCTTCAATCCTAAAAGAGTAATTTACTAAAAATAAAAAGATACGAATATTACAGTCTTGAGTCCTTTAACACTCTTAAGAAAAAGCTTACTTCTGCCCATATGGTTGTTGCCCCCGATTAGTCCCTACCGTGTAAAATCATGTGTGATGCGTCTAATATGGGTGTATGGGCATTTTGAATAACATGCGGATAAGTTACTTAGGGTTGTTTACTATGAAAGTTTGATGCTTAATGATGCCCAAGTTAACTATATCCCCACTAGGAAGAAGTTGCTTGTGGTAGTATTTTTCTTAGATAAATTTCGCTATTATATTTTGGCAAAAAAGTGATTGTGCATTCCGACCATGCAGTCTTAAGGCATTTATTAAGTTAATCTGAAATAAAGCTTAGGCTCATTTGTTTATTTTTCCATTACAAGAGTTTGATGTCGAGATTAGGGATAGGAAAGGATGTGAAAACATAGTATTCGATCATTTCGCGTCTTATTCATAACCATGAGGGTCTGGAGTTGCAAAGTAATGAACTAATTGTTGAATTATTTCGATATGAAAATATGTCTCCTATTGACTTGAGTCCATGGTGTTGGGAATAGTGTCATATGACAGTCGATATGCCTATATTTGTAATAGCCACATTTAAATAAAGTTATTTGATATTATTTATTTCTCGTTGATTATTATAATGTGTGTATGTTTTAATATTTTAATAATTGAATAATGGTTATTCACGAATAATAAGATAATTCAAATGTCACTGGTCAAATCGCGTAGAGTGGAGACTCAAGTGATTCATGTTAGGAATACTTGTTAGATTCTGATGATGTCATTAATGTATTTCAAATGTTTATTACTTGGCAAATATGTAAGGAAGAACCAAATGAGTATCTTCCATAGGCCAAATTACGTTAAGTTAAATACTTTAAATACTTGGCAAAATGTAAGGGAGAACCAAATGAGTATATTCCATAGGCCAAATTACGTTAAGTTAAATACTTGGCAAAATGTAAGGGAGAACCAAATGAGTATCTTCCATAGGCCAAATTATGTTAAGTTAAATACTTGGCAAAATGTAAGGGAGAACCAAATGAGTATCTTCTATAGGCCAAATAAGTTAGGCTCAAATCGGCTAAGTACAAAGATACTGCTAAGTACATCAGAGAAGTACAGCCGAGTCAAGTCAGAGAAGTTCTGGTCAACAAAAATTCATCAGAGATGTTTGACCAAACTGCAGTCAAGTGACCTCAGACAAATCATCTGATCAGGCGAGTCTCAAACAGTCACCGATAGAGAAGTCCAAACTGCAGAGAAGATGACTGTACATTGTTTTGTCGAGAATTATACACCTCGACAGGCGATCGGCACAGACGACAGGCGATCGAGCCGAAGCCTAAATAGACCAAGGCAAATTGGCCGATCTCAGGTCCCAGGTCGAGTCCCGATGCCGAGCGATCGACATCTAAGGCGATCGTCTCTTGGCACTTGGCGGTCGACTCTGGTGCCCGGCCAATGACGATCGCCTCAGGCCACACACAGCCGACGACAATCTAATCGGCAAAGGACGAAGCTCGTACAGAGTCCCATATGCAGATCCGGAAAAGGCGCCGCAAGACATGGATCGTTGACCACAGCCTGTCAGCATCTTTTCACCTACCGACAGACCCGCCGAAAGGTACACAGTGGGACCGCCGTGGCGGCAACTTCGGGGCGCGTGCGAGCTCCTCATTGGACCGCCTGGTATTGCCCGGCCATGCGGACTTCAAGGCAGACAGCCCATGTGACATAAAGACGATCGCCCCTTATTATATTACATGAAAGGCGATCGCCCGTCAGTGAACAGAGCATCTCAGCTCCTATAAATAGAAGGCTTCCTGCACTCGGACAAGTCTCTGATTCTTTGGTTATCTCATCTCATAACTTGGCTTTCTCACTCTTGGCAACAGCTATTTCTCGGCTTTTCTCTCTCTCAGCACCTCTCAATCCCGAGACGGTCGGCAGAAACGAGAAACAAGAACACGCAGAGCTTCGCTCAAGAGCTAAATAACTAGGATCTTTTACACTCATTGTAATTAGATTCTTACATTAATATCAAGATCGCTGGGCCGAGCGAGCCGCTCGCGGTCCACATCGAGCTCGCTCCCGTGCAACGAAGAATCACTCCTCCGCAAACACCTCTGTACGAGGGAAGGTCGGATCCCAATACTCCCCTGAGCAAGTTCCGGATCTACATGACCGGGTGTGAGGCATCAGACGCGACCAGGTGCCGAATGTTCCCGCTAACGCTAGGCGACCTAGCCCACAGATGGTACATCTCATTACCGTCACGATCCGTCAACTCCTTTGATCAGCTGGCGAACAACTTCATAGCGTACTTCGCCGCCAAGGTCGCTCGGCCGGAAGGTCCCCATCGCATGATGCAGATCAGGCAAGAGGAAGAAGAATCCGACGCAGACTACATCGACCGTGTAGATGAGATCATCCTCAACGGCGAGCCCGTAAGCGACGAGATCGCCCTATACTCGGTCCTAGGGGGATTCCATGGTCTTTCACCTATGTTCAGGCATCTTACGAAGGACCTCCCCCCGACCTATGCGATCTTCCACGCCAAATCCGCATACTTTCTGGCCAGGCAAAGGTTATTTCTCAACCTATGAGCAGCGCGATCGGCGACCGAACGACGATCACCAGTCTTCCAACCCGATTGCCAAAATCAAGCAACATCACCATAACCGGAGGACTCGCTCGCCATCTACAGTTCATCATCTAACATGTTGGACTAAGACACGAGATCGCCTCCCCCGCACAACGTACACCGTCGAAGGTCGGCATTTAACATGACGATCCGAGGTGGAAGAGTGTAGCCATGGTCCTGGTGGTCGATGGAACCGACTGGTTAGGCCATGCAAGGTTCCTTTGGGATAAGATCGCTCGCCCTTCGTTTAAATACGAGGCGAGCGTAGTCGAAGGACCCTCCAAACAAATCAGTGGATACGATCGCCCACCCTCAAAGGTTCATCATCTAACTTGGTGAACCCGGACAATGCGACGCGTCACTACCCCCGTATCAACGTATACCGTCGAGGATTGCCATCTAACATGACGATCCGAGGTAGAAAAGAGCTAACAAGCCGCGGACGTGGAGTTGATTCATCCGACGACGCCCCGCGCAAGGACTCCTCCAGACCAAGACCGCACGCCCTTCGTTTAAATACGAGGTGAGGCGCAGCCTAACGGAGGACTCTCACAATAAAATGAGTCACGAGACAGACAATGTCGCTCGGGCACAAGACATGGTCATGGAGTCGGTCCATCGAACTCCGCGACTGTGCACGGTTCCTCAACGACGAAACTATCAAGTTTCTACGAGGGATCGACAAAATTTTTTATTGTAGGTACAAGACCGAAGATAGCTTGCCAATCGAACAGATTGCCCAAGTCCGAAATCAAAGTCCGCTCAACGGATCGCCCGTCTTTATCCTAAACGATCGCCAGAACCACCTCACCCCGTGTCTTCAACATCGGAGCAAGCTGGGGGGCAATTGTTGTGTCGAGATTTATACATCTCACCAGGCGATCGGCACAGAGACTGGGCGACCGAGCCAGATCCCAACAGCCAAGGCAGATTTGCCGATCGAAGGTCCCAGGTCAAGTCCCGGTGCCGAGCGATCGACATCTAAGGCGATCATCTCTCGGTACTTGGCGATCGACCCTTGGTGACCGACCAAATGACGACCGCCTCATGCCACGCGAAGCCATCGCCTGTCCAGTCGGCGAAGGCCAAAGCTTGAAGCAAGAACCCACGTGCAGATCCGGAAAAAGCACCGCAAGACATGGATCGTTGACCACAGCCTCTCAGCATCTTTTCACCTACCGACAGACCCGCCGAAAGGTGCAAGTGGGACCGCCCGGGACAGTGACGCAGGACGCGTGCAGGCTCCTCATTGGACCGTATAGCTGGCTGCCAGTAGCAGCCGCAGACTTTAAGGCAGACAGCCCATGTGACATAAAGATGATCGCCCCTTATTATATTACATGAAAGGCGAACGCCCGTCAGGAAACAAGGCATCTCAGCTCCTATAAATAGAAGGCTGCCTAAACTTGAAAAACTCTCTCCTTCGGGTCTGACTCTCGGATTCTCCAGTTCAGAAGTTCAGAATCTTAGCTCATAACTTGGATTTCTGACTCTTGGCAACAACTATCTCTCGGCTTTTCTCTCTCTCAGCACCTCTCAATCCAGAGACGGTCGACAGAAACGAGAACAAGAACACGCAGAGCTTCGCTCAAGAGCTAGATAAATAGGATCTTTTACACTCATTGTAATTGCATTCTTACATTAATATTTATACTCATACGTATTCTTACTAATAACATCTCGCGAGAGCATTCAAGCCCGGGCCTAACAAACCCGGCAAATCTTGTGTTATTTCCATTCCCATGGACGTGCTCTCGCAATTTGCTGTTGCTCGGCCATTCCAGCAATATCTATCTTCGGATAATATTTCGGGCAACAACAATTGGCACTAGAGGAAGGGGATCTTAACCCTCATTTTTATTCCTACCGTCTCGAAGAACACTCACTGTTCTCCGGGGCATATACTTGAAGAGAAACTCACTGCTCTTCAAAGAAAGCTTTCAGAATCATGACTTCTGCCTCCACGTCGAAGAAAGCCGCTGGCCGATCCTCCAGACGCCTCATTCCATCTCAATCCGAGCCCCAGCCTATGGCAGAGGGTAGCCGCCGCGGTCCGAGACTCTCGATCCCGCCCCCGAGGGACAGCCCAAGCCTCTCGCTTGATCAGTCCCAAACCGCGGAACAGATCGAGGAGGCCTTGGCCATCCTACAGGAGCGACGGAGAGCTTTTGGCGCGCCCGCTATAACCCCCTCGGCCATCCGCCGCGTGAGCAAACGGAAGTTCAAGGGGCTAATGTCCGAGCGATCGCCAAGAGGCCTCGATTCGCAAGAAGAGGCGCTCGCAAGGAGGGACACCTCCGTCTTCAGCCGCCTAGGCAGCGACCCATCATGGCGACCAGGCGGTCCGGCCCGGCCACGAGGCAGCGGGCCCGAATCCGTCACCAGGAGTTCAGCTTATCCAACTCCCAGAAGGCCGACCAGCCGTCTGGCTCCTCCTCACCGAAGAATCGAGGTCAGCGACCGCGGAGTCAGGAGATCGGTACACGATCGCCTCGGCTCCCGCTCCGGAATCCAAACCACGAGCGACCAAGCAATAGCGATGGCCATGATGCAACGCCATCTCGACGACATGAAGGCACTCCTAGAAACTGGGGCAGGCGCCAATAACAAGATCGCCGGGCCGAGCGAGCCGCTCGCGGTACGCATCGAGCTCGCCCCCATGCAGCGCAAGATCGCTCCTCTGAAAACACCTTTGTACGAGGGAAGGTCGGATCCCAATACTCACCTGAGCAAGTTCCGGATCTATATGACCGGGTGTGGGGCATCAGACGCAACCAGATGCCGAATGTTCCCACTGACGCTGGACGACCTTGCCCACAGGTGGTACACCTCATTACCGCCGTGATCCATCAATTCCTTTGATCAACTGGCGAACAGCTTCACAGCTTACTTCGCCGCCAAGGTCGCTCGGCCGGAAGGTCCCATCACATGATGCAGATCAGGCAAGGGGAAGAAGAGTCCGATGCAGACTACATCGACCGTGTGGGTGAGATCATCCTCAACGGCGAGCCCATTAGCGATGAGATCGCCTTATACTCGGTCCTAGAAGGATTTCATGGTATTTCGCCTATGTTTAGGCATCTTACGAAGGACCTCCCCCTGACCTACGCGATCTTCCGCGCCAAAGCCGCAGACTTTCTGGCCAGGCAAAGGTTACTTCTCAACCTATGAGCAGCGCGATCGGCAACCGAACGACGATCACCAGTCTTCCAACCCGATCGCCAAAATCAAGCAACATATCCAAAATGGAGGACTCGCTCGCCCTCACAGTTCGTCATCTAACATAATGGACTAAGGCACGAGATCGTCTCCCCCACACAACGTACACCGTCGACAATCGGCATCTTACATGACGATCCGAGGTAGAAGAATGCATCCATGGTCCTGGTAGTCGATGGAACCGACTGCTTCGGCCATGCAAGTTTCCTTTGGGCTGAGATCGCTCGCCCTTCGTTTAAATACGAGGCGGGCGTAGTTGAAGGACCCTCCAAACAAATCAGTGGACACGATCGCCCACCCTCGAAGGTCCGTCACTTAACGTGGTGGATCCTTCAAGGACAATGCGACGCATCCCTACCCCCGTCTTAACGTATATCGTCGAGGATTGCCATCCAACATGATGATCCGAGGTAGAAAAGAGCTAACTAGCCGCGGACGTGGAGTCGATTAATCCGACGACGCCCCGCGCAAGGACTCCTCCAGACCAAGACCGCATGCCCTTCGTTTAAATACGAGGCGAGGCGCAGCCTAACGGAGGACCCTCACAATAAAATGAGTCACGAGACAGACAATGTCGCTCGCGCACAAGACACGGTCATGGAGTCGGTCCATCGAACTCCGCGACTATGCACGATTACTCAACGACGAAGCAATCAGCTCTCTACGAGGGATCGGCAAAATTGTTTATTGCAGGTACAAGACCGAAGATAGCTCGCTAATCGACCAGATCGCCAACGTCTGCTCAACGGATCGCCCGTCTTTATCCTCAACGATCGCCAGAACCAGCTCACCCCATGTCTTCAACATCGAAGCAAGCTGGGGGGGCAATTGTTGTGTCGAGAATTATACACCTCAACAGGCGATCGACACAGACGACAGGCGATCGAGCCGAAGCCTAAATAGAGCAAGGCATATTGGCCGATCTCAGGTCCCAGGTCGAGTCCCGATGCCGAGCGATCGACTTCTAAGGCGATCGTCTCTTGGCACTTGGCGATCGACTCTAGTGCCCAACCAATGACGATCGCCTCAGACCACGCACAGCCAACGAACGTCTAATCGGCAAAGGCCGAAGCTCGTACAGAGTCCCACATGCAGATCCAGAAAAGGCGCCGCAAGAAATGGATCGTTGACCACAGCCTGTCAGCATCTTTTCACCTACCGACAGACCCGCCGAAAGGTACACAGTGGGACCGCCCGTGACAGCAACTCAGGACGCGTGCAGGGTCCTCATTGGACCGCACAGCTGGATGCTAGCAGTAGCCGCAGACTTCAAGGCAGACAACCCATGTGACATAAAGACGATCGCCCCTTATTATATTACATGAAAGGCGATCGCCCGTCAGTGAACAGAGCATCTTAGCTCCTATAAATAGAAGGCTTCCTGCACTCGGACAAGTCTCTGATTCTCTGGTTATCTCAGCTCATAACTTGGCTTTCTCACTCTTGGCAACAGCTATTTCTCGACTTTTCTCTCTCTCAGCACCTCTCAATCCCGAGACAGTCGGCAGAAACGAGAAACAAGAACACGCAGAGCTTCGCTCAAGAGCTAGATAACTAGGATCTTTTACACTCAGTGTAATTAGATTCTTACATTAATATTTGTACTCATACGTATTCTTATTAATAACATCTCGCGAGAGCATTCAAGCCCGGGCCTAACAAACCCTGCAAATCTTGTGTTATTTCCATTCCCTCGGACGTGCTCTCGCAATTTGCTGTTGCTCGACCATTCCAGCAATATCTATCTTCGGATAATATTTCGGGCAACAACATACATCAGCCAACTTGATCTATGAGAGATCAGCCAAGTACTCCAAGTCCACGTCAGCATGCGTTGAATAGTCAAATATTACGGAAAGTCACATGCAAGCGTGAAGAGACAAATTGGAGAGATTCCCGCAAGGATACGAATTAAATAATTCATCCAGACCTACCACTGAAGACTTTAATCTTATTGTATTCAAAAGATTCGGCGCTTCACATGCAAAGTCTTCACAACGGTCGAAAGATGGATTAAAATATGGGAATCCAGCCTTGCAACGTTCAGAAAAATAAACAAAGAAGTCTATTTCTCCAACGGACGAATTTGTTACAGGATTTGCAACGGCTATGAAGAATGCTCAAGGATTGACACCTATATATATATATCCAAAGATTTGAAGATGAGCAACATGATGCGAACAAAACTCTCAAGCGATAAAAGTTATCAAATCAATCAAAGCAAACTCATAGCATCGTGAAAAGAGCGGTACTCAAAGTTCTTATCTTGAAGAAAGCTCTTAGTTGGAGAAGACAAACACTCTTGTCTTAAAACCTGAGTTCGGGGTACTTCACTGGTTGAAGTTGCGAGACTGATAGGCATCTGAGGATTTGAAGAATCAAGTGGTGCTAGGCAGTCAAAGAGGAGTTGCAACGACGTGATTTCCACTGGTTGGAAGTTGTTGTAGCTAAGTAGTAGAATCACTGTAATCTTTATCACTGGTTGAGAATTATAGTGGATTCATCTCCAACTGGTTTGGAAAAAGTGGATTAGTAGAGGATTACCCCACCTCTGAGACCACTATAAATTGCCTGCATGTTTTACTGTTTTCAGCATCATACTTAACTGTTGCATTCATTCATTACTGTTCCATTGCTTAGTCTTGATTTCGTTATCAGCTGATGTCCGCATACTATCAGCTGAGAAACTCACTCTTCGTGAAAAAGAGCTTAAGAGTTTCAATAAGTCTATTCACCCCCCTCTAGACTTATTCCTGGACGACTTGTGACTTACAATTCATATACTAGTATAAGTTTGATTGATAATCATTAGATGATTATGTGTATGGTACGGATCAAACTTATGGGTATTGGTTGGAGAACCAATACTGGACAGACTCGCATTGAGATCACTGCATGGAAATGTCATAAGTGAATTTCAATATAACAGTATGTCAATAAATCTTTGAACCTGAAATTATCATAGAGTCCAACATGATAACTGCTATGTCTTGACATAATCCAACGTCATCTGAAACATGGCGATCATAAAGGTTAGCGATCGGGATTAGTGGGAGTCATGTAGAGGACAATAAATAATCAAGATGGGGATTTGTCCCTCTCTTTAGGGAGAGAGATATCTGCTGGGCCCCTCGATAAGTAGGACTGAAGGAAATACATGGCCATGCTCAAATAAAGAGTCATTTGATTCAATCAGTCTACTTATGATCGAGAAAGCATTTGAACATAATAAGTATAACAATTTCCATGACTTAGTTCAAATATGATATCGCGCGACAAAGGGATTTGACAAGTTTAATGGTTTAATAGACTATAAACTTATGTTATTTGGGTAGTCATAAGTCTTGCTAGAGGCCGCTTATGACTTATTATTTAATAAGGTAATAAATAATTGCCAACATAATATAAGCCTTTTGGGTCGCACATACGACAACTAAAGACAAACAAGAATAATTAATAGATATAATATTAGATATTATATTTATTAAATAAGTTAAATAATTAGTAAAATACAATATATGATATTATATATTATATTATTTAATTATATCAACTGGAAAAGATAAATATAATATTAGATATTATATTTATTAGAGGACTAAATAATAAATAATTTATAATATAAGATATTATATGTATTGTATTATTTAATAAGTTGAGGGGCAACTAAGCAAATACTAGAGTTTGACTCTAGTGTTTACTTAGTATAAATAAAGGGCCTTGGACAAGAAGTTGTCATAAGACAAAAATTACACAACCCTAATTGTGTGAGACCAAAAATCGGCCCTCCCCTCTTCTGTTCGGCCGAACCATTTTATGTCCGGGAAGTCCGTTTTGGCCATCTCCGTCTTCTTCCCGTAGTTGATTTTGATCATCAGTACAAATCCTTCTAACAAGGAATTATCTATTGTAATGTTTATCAATATTATTCGTAAGAATCTAGCAATTCGGCTTGTACCAGTTGTTCGTGTGTGGACACCGAAAGAGGAAGAGGATTTTAATCAGCTTCTTGTCCGGGTTCAGATCTGTTCTTCGAATTAAGGTAATTCGACGAACTCTTTAATAAATCAATTAAATTACTGCATGAAGATTCTCGTCTGGGTTTTTTGTTAATTTATTCCGCCGTGTCTTTCTCATATTTATTGTATTACATACATATAAAACCCAACAATGGTATCAGAGCCAATTTGCAGTGATTCAATTATTTATGTAGAACATGTTTTATATGCTTTGAATACATAAAAATTATGTTCTTGATCATATTTATGAAATAGAGATTTTATTTAAACTTTTTTGATTTAATTTGATTAAATCAGATCGTTCAAAATCATTTTCTGGACTATTTATCGCATAAACTGCTGTCCAGAACTGTTCTGGAACAGCACAGCATAACGGGTCATATTCGGACATGTTCGGGTGGGGTCCTGGTCAGACCAGGACCCACGAGCTGCGATAAAATCGCAAAATAATATTCCGCAACTGAAGGGATTCGATCTCGCGCCATTTCATAACTGAAGTCGCATCCCGACCATCTCAGCTGGCAAACCTCTTGTGAATTTTTTCACTGATATTTTATTTAACTCATGTATTATAAAATCAAAATAAATGGCTAAAAATGCATTTCTTGCGGCCGGCGGGATTCGAACCTGCGCGGCCGTGTGCGACTGTAGAGGGCTCGACCATCTTTACTAGTGTTTCAGATTGTTGAATTTTGATCGAACATTAATCTTATACCTGACTGTCAAGCAGGTTTATATTGTGTTTAATTAATTATGTGATAATTGATTTTAATAGTATGTTTAATTAATTATGTGATGATTAATTTGGTGTATGGCATGACCATAAATTAACCAACGTGATTGGATGTTTCAATAATTTTGGGTTGGTTTTACGGCCTGCATGTCGTTTAATTATAATTGGTTTTTACGGCCTATAAGTCGTCTTTTATTATATTATTATAATTTACGACATGCATGTCGTTTGCCCTCTTGTAATTTGATTTTACTAGTGTGGTGTCTTTTTCATTAATGTAATGAAGACAAAAAGGAGACAAAGGACGGACTCGGGGAGCCAGTTGATCCCGTATGACGTTCCAAGGGGTTGGAAGATCAACGAAGACCAATTATACTCTTTAGATTGGCCTTTGTAATTTTCATGTTGGCTCATGAAAATCACATTAGGATTATGGTCATGCTATACACGGTCTTATGTTTATTATGTCATGTGATTCTATATATGTTTAAATTTATGCATGTATGTGATGCGATCTATGTTCGCCAACATAGACATGCTACATTGGATAAAACCCCTCGTTAATTTTTTTAATGCCGTTCAATTAAAACACCTATCAAGACTTCGATCATCTTGAGCAGGTCATGCAAAAGCTGGATGCTCAGATTATCTTAGTAAGGTAGGATGGTAATGGTGATACCTATGTGTTTTAATGAACGGAGAATTCAAAGTAGTTTTTGAACCTTAAGGCATAAGATGAGATTATAACATGCTTGGGCATAAGATGCCAAATCCCAGAAGTATAATCTAAGAGTTACACATGATGTAATCGATAAAGAGTTATCCACCTAAAGTAGCTCAATTCTAGGCGTCATGCCAAAGCTGAGTTTAGAATTGTGAAAAATGGGGTCTTACCCCACTAAAATTACAAATATTGTAAATTTGAGGGTATTTTGTTCTAGTGGAAGTATTTTTAGAGAAACAAAATGTGACTAAATACATTGCATATTGAATTTTGTAGATAATAGAATGGCATCAGACAACACATCCACCATTTCACTGTTATGTGTCCTTGAGAAGGACAAGCTCAAAGAAAACGGCAGCAACTATCTGGATTGGCTCAGGAGATTGAGAATAGTTCTCAAGCAAGAAATAAAGTTGTACGTTCTTCAGGAAAAAATTCCCGATGAGCCTGCTGACAATGCTATGTAAGCAACAAAAGACAAATTGAGAAATATTGTGATGATTCCATTGATATCAGTTGTCTTATGTTGGCTACCATTTGTCCAGAACTTTAGAAGAATCTGGAATAAATTGAAGCTTATGAGCTTAATCTCACCTCAAGGGAACTTTATCGAAGCATGCTAGGCAATAGAGGTATGAGACCTTTCAAGCCTTGTATGCTTGCAAGATGGTTGAGGGGACATCTGTCAGCGCTCATATATTCAAGATAAAAGGATATATTGATCACCTTGATAAGCTTGGTTTTCCACTTTCTAAGGAGCACTCCACGGATGTGATCCTAAACTCATTACCCGATAGCTTAAGTCAGTTCAGTATGAACTATAATATAAATGAGATGGAGAAGTCCATTGCAGAGCTGCATTGGACGCTTAAAATGGCTAAGCAAAATATTAAGAAGAAACCACGCCACTTGCTGATGGTCAGCAAAGGAATTTCCTTCAAGAAAAAAGGCAAGGGCAAAGGTAAGGCAAAGTTGCCAAATCTAAAGACCATACTAAGACGGTTCTCCAGGCTAAAGCTCCCAAATATGGAAATTGCCATCATTGCAATAATCCAGGACATTGGAAAAGAAATTGCAAGGTTTACTTGGAAGAGCTAAAGCGTACGAAGGGTAGTGGGACTGCCAAAGGTATATTTGTTATAGAATTTAACTTATCTACTTCTAACTCCTGGGTATTGGATAATGGATGTTAAATGTGTAGGGTTGAGAAGCAGTAGAGAGCTGATGAAAGGGGAAGTGGATCTAAGAGTCGGCAATAGAGCAAGAGTTGTTGCACTAGCCGTAGGAACTTATGATCTAGTTTTACCAAATGAGCTTTTGTCAATTTTAAAAAATTGCTATTATGTTCCTGCTATGAATAGGAATATTATTTCAATTTCTACACTAGATTGTGAAGGTTACAGTTTTCTTATTAAGAATAAGATTATTCGTATTTTCTTTGATGACTTACTTTATGGTACTGCAAAATTATATACTGGCCTTTACAATATTGATCTAGATGAGTCCAACACTTTAGATGTCTATAACATTGCAACCAAGAAACCTAAGCTAAATGATACTAATCCAACTTACTTATGGTACTATCGGCTTGGTCACATAAACGAGAAGTGCATTTCTAAACTCCATAACGATGGACTTTTAGACCTTTTGACTATGAGTCGTATGGGACATGCGAATCTTGTTTATTGGGCAAGATAATGAATAATACTTTCACCGGTCATGGAGAAAGGGCTAGTGATCTACTAGGCCTAGTACATAGTTGTAACACACCTAAGATATTCAGGATTATTATAGCACCGTAAATTATTTATGAAAAGATTTACTAGGCTAAGAATAATAACAACATCAATAAATGCCAACAGTGAAAATTATTATTATATACCGAGTTTCAAAAGTACGAAAAGCCAAACACCGAACAGTAAACATCAATACAATAACGTCCAAAAAACACAAAGAATCGGCGCACTCGAGTACTTATTAAAAACACAACATAATTGAAAGGACTCTCGGGACCGTTAATATCACTTTTCACCCTCGTCGTCATGTAGCTCCTGTGGTTGTTTTTCAGTTCTCATGGATCATGAACACAAACAAATGTCCACCCCTGAAGGGGTTAGCAAAACGATGCTAGTACAAGTACGATAATTATTTAACATTAGTTTATTCTACAATTCATGAAGGATAACAACAACAATACTGTAACAGCCCCGATGTATTCGGGAATATTACAGCGCCATAAATCCTTTACATAAGGATTTACAAGGCTGAAGAAATGAAAGGACAATAACAGATACCAACGTATGAAAGTAACTGAAATAAAATACAACAGTTCTGACCAATACTGAAAATACGAATGTCCAAAGGAAGAATATTAATACATCACCAAATCCAAATCATCACAAACGACGACATACTCGAGTACTTATTAAAACGATACAAACAACAGACAAATAAACCCGGCCGAAACATCAGTCTGCACCCTCGTCGTTATGCAGATCCAGTGGTTGTTTCCCTATTCTCCTGGATCTTGAACATAAACAAATATTCACACCCGAAGGGGTTAGCACAACGATGCTAGTACAAGTACCACAACATATTATTCAACATCTCATGAAGAATAATAACAACATAAATGACAAAATACCAACGAGTCTTCTCCTGCGAGAAACTCAATAATAACATACACACATGATAATCACAACATACACATGGTAATTCCGATGATCCAGCGTTCACTGCCTAGACCCCCCGATGATTCTATCAAACCGACCCGAGGTGGAAAACCCGTTTGATGATCCAGCGCACGCTAGCATAGATCCCCCGATGATCCCGTCGGACCAACACGAGGTGGACATACAACAATGACATACATGTACAACAATATGTATAACATAAATACATAAAACAATTAAGGTACTTGCCTCGATTCAAAGACAAGAATAATACTCCCACGAATATCAAAACGCTCGAAGGTCGCTCCCTTCGATCAATCACGTTGCTAAACTAAAACCTTAACAAAAGAAATAATATAGAATTCATCTCAAGTCGTACGAATGTCTAACAATCCAAATTACGGTCAAAAGTTCATAAAACGTAATCTGCCTGACTTGCTTAACGTACGTTACGTACCTTTGGTAGCGTACGTTAAGCCTACTAGTTAGCACACGTAAGCTACGAAGTCTAGCGCACGCTAACTATACATTGTCAGTCCTTCACTGATCAGCCGTCTGACTCGTCTGATGGTATAACGTACGTTACGTACCAAACGTAGCGTACGTTAACTATACCCGATAGCGTATGTTAACTACATAGCTTAGCATACGCGAAGCATGTATGGCAGTTTCTCACTGGGCAGACGACTGTTCTAACTGTGATGAAGCTTACGAAATCCTCAGTGATTAACGTACGTTATCTCCATACATATCATTTTCATACGATTATGAATGATCTTACGGATTCACACATCTTTGAATTTAAGGAAATGAATATCATCACGACACTTATATTCAATCTCGATTATCATTCTCATATGCAGTTCGGTGATCTCAGTCTGATGCACTAGATTCCATTATCATCATTACATTCAGACTACATCTAAACAACTAATAAATCCAACTTATAAGAAAGGATACAACCTTCGATGATTCTTTCTTAATTCCATTTAACAAAAGTGATATCAACTCCAAGTCTACGATTAATATGGAAACATTATTCAATACGGATAATCAATCTCAGAATATTACTCTCATCATTGACATAATAGGATTCCAACTATGATGTTTCAACAACGATATCTTAAGCATAATCATTCCAACTTCTAAACATGATGTTGTTTGAATAATTCATCAATGGAACTCAATATCTTGATAGCATACTCATCATATCCTTAAGAACACGAATTCAACGTTGGAGATATTATTAACATACCTTAAGATGAAGAAAACACTGAGACAATAGGTGGACTTCAACTCCAGTTGCTTGTGTGACAATCCAAGATGAGTCTCTACTTCAAGGATCAAGTATGAGTAATCTCCAATCTTCAATAATAAGGAGGGGAGGCTCTCTGGACTTCCAAGAAACGAAGGACAAGTGAAGAAAACATAAACAAAATAAAATGTGGTGCTGTCCCTTTTATAGTGTTTCTGTACGTTAGCTGTTTAACGCATGCTACCACAATGTCCTTAGCGCACGCTAACGAGCGTTGACTCCAATACTATCCAGGTACATCCGCGGGAATCTTATCCGGACCCATGTCTGGCTGGCGCATGTGACAGCCGCCTAGCTCAATTATTGGCTGGTTAACGCACGCTACGCTACATTCGTAGCGTACGCTAACTCCTATAGATAACGTATGTTAAGCTATCCTTGTTAACGTACGTTATCACGTATTTGCATGGGAAAATTTACATGTTGCCATACTCATGTACAAGGATACAAATACAAGAAATATCATCCTTCAATTATCGATATCGCAATTCCGAATAATACAGGGTTCAAATACAGATGAAATACTCAATAATAAATCCGGATATTACATACTCTCCTACTAAAAAGGAGTTTCGTCCCGAAACTCAAGACGAAAATAACTCTGGATATCTGGACTTCATGCTATCTTCCGTTTCCCAAGTGGCTTCTTCCACTCCGTGACGTGACCACTGAACCTTGACCAAAGCGATTGGTTTGTTCCTCAACTGCTTAACTCGACTCTCGAGTATCCTGATCGGTCTCTCTTCAAACGTTCCATCCTATGCTACTTCGATCTCGCCGAAATCAATGACATTACTAGGATCTGGTATATACCTCCATAACTGGGATACGTGGAACACGTTGTGAACATGGCTCAATGACGGCGGTAATGCCAATTTGTATGCCAACTCTCCAACTCTTTCAAGAATCTCGAACGGTCCGATATATCTCGGACTCAACTTCCCCTTTCTTCCGAAACGAAAGATTCCCTGAGTAGGAGAAACTTTTAAAAGCACGTGATCTCCAGTACTGAACTCCAATGGGCGACGGCGTAGGTCTGCGTAAGATTTCTATTGACTCTGGGCGGTCCACAGCCTTTCGCGAATCAAGTCTATCTTCTCTCGTGTCTGCACGATCAATTCTGGTTCCGACCCGATCAAGTTTGATGAATCGTCCCAACATAGGGGCGATCTACATCTCCTCCCGTATAATGCCTCAAACGGTGCCATCTTAATAGAAGCATGCCAACTATTGTTGTAGGTAAATTCAATTAACGGTAGATGAACTTCCCAGTCAGTTGACCAATCTAAGGCACAAGCCCTTAGCATATCTACCACTGTTTGAATAGTCCTGTCAGATTGTCCATCTATCTGCGGGTGATAAGCTGTGCTAAAGTTCAATTCGGTCCCCAAGGCTTTATGAACTGCTTTCCAAAAATGCGATACAAAGCGACCGTCTCGGTCAGAAATAATAGTCTTCGGTGTACCATGCAATCGGACTATCTCTGTAATAAACACTCGTGCCAACTTCTCGGGTCCCCACGTATCCTTAATGCCTAGAAAATGAGCTGATTTGGTTAGATGATCAACTATCACCCAAATCATGTTCATTCCAGTCTTGGTTCTGTAATACCCGTAATTTTGTTCCCCGGAAATTTTCTATTTTTGGCGGAAGTCTATTTTAACGACGTGCATGGTACCGTTTCGTCATCCTGAGAATGATTAATTCTACACTTTTTGTCATCCGAGTTCGTTTCGGTATCGTTCTGTTGAATTCCGTGTTCTTTAGCGACTTTTCCACGTATGAGTTCGAATTTGTTAAATCACCGTAAATTCTTGGAAACTCCAAAAATTCTGAATCTTTGCAATATTATAAAGCATCGAGTTAGCTTTCCAATGGTTCAAACGGTGAGTCAATCGGAGTCCAGACGAGGGAGTTATGGTCGAAATAGCTAAGTCACTCTCATTTTCTAGATTCGGCCAAAACCGCCTGTACCCGGTGCCGCGGCACACCTGGGCTGAGCCGCGGCACACTGCCGAGCCCTGGGAGCAAATTTTGGGCCTGTGCCGCGGCACACCTATACTGAGCTGTGGCACACATGACAGTTTACCCTATATCTGTGTTTTTTTGTGCGATTCAACCGATACTTTTTCATTTCTTCACCTTCACACGGGAGAGAAGGCTTGAGAGAGGGAAGTTTCTTCATCTATCACTTGAGTGGGTGACTTCCTTCATCTATTTTCGATTGTGAAGCCCGGATCATCGTTCTATCGCGTGCTCTTCGAATCATAGTGCTTGAATCTTCAAGAGGTAATTTCTTCAACATCTTGGATTTCGATTTTGTATTGGGTAATGATGTTTTGGATGTTAAAATCATGGGGTATGAAGTGATATACGCATGATTATGGACTTGTTGGATTATTCATCGGATTATTGATAGATTATTCAAGAACACTTCGAATTTTGTGTTGGAAATTGGGGATTTTGTTTGACTTCATCCTTTTAATCCGTAGTAATTTAGATTAGTGATGGATTGATGATGATTTAGGTGTATTCTATCATTTCCATCGTTATTCCACGGTTGGAGTGTATTGATTCGTCGTTTCGGTTGAGTTATTAGTCGACGCCTTGAAGGTGTCCGACAAAAGGTCTAAGAGGGGGGTTTTTTGTGCGTTGTACGATTATTATTCGTCGTACGATTGTTGATTTATCATTGATATGACTTAGGGACGAAATCCTTGTGAAGAACTCAAGTCGGAACCCTTCCGTTCGTTGTCTTCTTCGTGGTTCAAGCTTCCCGGTCGAACCGTGTTCTTCGGGATCTTCGGTAACGATTATTAAGGCAAGTATACATTTATGATTGTACGTTCTCGACTTTGAAAGTATGAAATATTGATGGTATGATTATTTCTAGCCACTCCGGGACGGGCCTATGGTCCTCTGAGGGTTTCGTAGCCTCTGGTGCGATTCCATGGTGGATATGAACGAACCGTTTCTACGGCATTCATATGAAATAATGTTGGCATGTAATGAACGAACCGTTTTGACGGCATTCCTACATGTAACGGCGTATGATATGAACGAACCGTTTCTACGGCATTCACATACGTCATGAGATTTTAGTCATTCCGGAATACTAGTCTAAAATTGATGAATTGATGGATATTGATGAATTGACGGATTACATTTACTTTATTGTCGAGGAGTATTATGTTTCATATTGTTATACTTGCACTAGCTATTCGATGGCTAACCCCTTTATGGGGGAAATACGTTTCATGTATTTCAGGTTCCAGGAGAGCGGACAGACGGGTACCGGGTCGGCATGAAGATGATGGGCAAGTGTGATACTGTGTCTTGTCTCCGGTTAATTTCTTGGATTCCTCCATTCAGTGTTGTTGTACTGGAATGGATTTTTAAATACTCGAGTATTGTATTTCAGTTTCCTTGATGTTCCGGCCTGTGTTGTCGAGGTATTGATTTGTGCAGTGATGTATATGGTTTCATTGGTTATGGTTTTGAATACCATTTGTATCGTCTTTATTTCCATTATATGTAGACCTTCTCGGTCAAGTTTATAGTTCCGCATATGTTTAGCCTTGTGGGTCCCACAGTGGGGCTCACGGCGCTGTAATATACCCTGAATAACTTGGGGGTGTTACAGAATATGGTATAAGAGCTTAGGTTTATGGATACCTAGGCTGTCGGTCTTTTGGGTCGATTGAGTCGGCATTTGCCCACAGTATCACTACTCTGCCATCATCACAGTGCGACCGGTACTTGTAAGTCCTCTCACTCTTCTTGTATTTTCTTAATCGTTTCGTTTATAGCTTGGTATTCTTGGGAATTGGTCACTTCGAGAATGTGCGATTTGGATTATACTTCCGCACGTGTGTGCCTTTCAGAATGTTGACTGAAAGTAGGAAGAATCGTGGCCGTGGTCATGGACGTGAACTCTTCCTTGAGATTTTGTTAAGTTGCTAATTGCGATAGTGGTGTGTATCGGTATTATGTTGAGACTTTGTTTAGGCGTCACATGCTAGTATCACGGGAGATCTTCGACTTCACTGACCTGTAAGTATATTGTTCGGATTATTCGATAATTCTTGGTTATCTTAGTGATTTTGGATTTTCCGTTGAAATGTTGTTTGTACGAGTGATTGTAAGTTTCGAGAACGAAACTTATTTTTAAGGGGGGTAGAGTGTAATACCCCGATTTTTTCGGATATTTTTTTTTTTCATTTATATATTGGATATCGTGGATGGTTAATTATGCTCGAGGACGTTGTGAACGTTTGAAAATGTTATTGAATTGAGTATATGTATTGATTTTGCCGTATGCTCGTATTTGGTATGTCATGACTTTGGATAGGAATTGTTGAAATTGGCTAAGTATGGAATTATTACGTACGTTAATAAGGTGAGATTACGTACGTAAGATTGGCATGGTTACGTACGTTAAGGCTAAGGTATTACGTACGTAACGAACGCATCGGACAGAACCGAGTCCTCGGCCGGTGGGACCTGTTTCGCAACTTTCGGCGGAGGATGTTGACAGGTGAGTCAACGACGCGTGTTACGACGTTATACAGACGTGTTACGACGTAACACATCCATTATCTTGTAGCAAGTCAATCGTATATTACGACGTTATATGGTATGGGTTACGTCGTAATGGATCGCACGGAATGAGACAGTGAGTTGGTTACGTACGTTATGGATATTGGATTACGTACGTTAAAGTTGTTACGTACGTTAAGAAAGGACACTTACGTACGTAATGAGAGTGCAATTTATATATTGAAGTGTTGCCTTTCATTTCTCTCACGATCCTTTGAGATATTTTCTCTCCAAAACTCGTCCCTCTTCACTTTTAAGAGTGTTCTAAACACTTTTAACATGATTGTGAGCTTGGAATCATGGAATTAGAGCTTGGTTATGGAACTATTGTTGATTCTTGAACTGATTTCTTGTGTTATCCATATTCTATGAGGTTTATGTTGAAGGAAGATAATGATATGCTTTGAATATATTGATTATGATTATGGAATCATAGAGATCTTGATGTTCTTGAGGCCATATGATGACTATGATGATTTAATGATTCTTGGAATAGAGTTCAATTATTCTTTCTTCGTGGTTCGTCCATACAAGGTAATCCTCGTATCCCTTTGATAGTGGCTCATTTTTTTCTTTTTTGGATTACTACTTGGGAGGGAGTATGTTGGGAATCGTGTATTTTGATGTTCGTCTTATTTCAATGAAAATGCATAAATTGGACTGTACTTTTATCCGCTGCGTGAGTATTTTTGAAATGGATTTTGGTATTTTGCCAACTGAAATTTTATTTTGTAAAACCGATTCCCTAAATCGAGTTTTTGGCATTTTAACCTTGATCGCTTTGACGGTATTTGGAAAATGATTTTTTTAGTATTTGAAAAATATTACCGTCATCGGTCTTTTGGCATTTTGAAATGACGTGGAAATTGTGCTTAGCCCGGTAAATCCTTGTGAGAAGGGTTTACGGCGTGTAATATTCCTGGAGGATCTGGGGTGTTACAATTATGGTATCATGTGATAATGTTATACGAGATTTATTGGAATTGTAATAAGAGATTTCGGATGTTGATATGATCATTGAAATCTTCTTCATATGGTGATAAGGGTTTTGTTGCGATTCTTGAGATTGTATGAATGACATGATGAAGAAAATGGTAACATGGAGATATATACCTCGGATATGTTGTTCTGAACGTGATTTCGGATATTTCATGTTCTTGAAGAACTCTTGAATTATACGAGGTGATGAAATTTTTTTTTTTTTGAAGTGTTGATGTTTTGAAAATGAATATGGAATATTCATATCTAGAGCTAAACTATGTGTTGGAAATAATATTCGTATAGGAATACGAATGTGATTATGAGTTTGATGAGACTATTATTCATCTCTGAATTTGGAAGCCCATACGTATGGAGCAAATATTCAAATCGAATGATTGGATTGTTTGATAACCTTTTTAATATGATTATCTATTGTTTTGAACCAGTCGGATGATTCGAATTGATGACGGTCATAAGTAAATTTTAACGATGGATTTACGAGAAGGGAACCTTGTCAATTCGTATTTGAGAATTGAGTTTGGAACATTTAGACGCTTATTATTGGTCCGAATTGGTTGCTGATATGATCATCATATTTCGACTCGTATTGTGGACAGGATTTGTAAGTGTCTGAGTTGGATTGTTCAGACTGTGATTAGTCGAGATATGGTAAAACGATTGAGTTCGTGGTTTGGTGGTATTGATATTGGTCGTCATCGAACCGGTTGATTATCAATCCTTCGTTTTACAATAATGTATGATGTTTGATCGTGAATTATGACTGTTGTGTTGCGGTTAAGGTTGAAGGGTTCGTAGATTAACTTGGTCGAGACTGAGGGAATTCGTAAGACGAAATCAACTGAATTGGTAGCGAGACGTTGTATTGATATCGAGACAAGTTTTATACTCGTACTAATCAATGAGACTAATGTTATCGTGTAGGCGTACGATTGTGTGTATCATTTTGGGACTTGGCCTCTTTATGATTGTATTGATATCAAGGGATTGGTTGACACGACGCCGTCGGCAAATTATGCCAAATGTTACTGTTGTTTGTAAATGGCCGGTTCAAGGCATTACGATACTTGTTGGTAAAGTTGCTATCGATATCCGGTTCGCGGTATCGATGTATCGATTATTATTGTTCGCGATTAATGTCGTTCTGAGACATCGTTGAATCTTTGTCGTCGAATTGGATCTGTTGCTATGATGTTGCGTTAACCGATTGGGGACGTTTGATATATCCTTTTGTCATCTCCGTTTCGGTGGTCGATTTAAGACACCGGGACATCTATTCTATCGTATCATTGATTATCGATTGACCGTTCTAGGGTAATCGAGGTATTGAATTGGGATTATCGAAGATAATTCCCATCCGTTGTCAAAGATATTCTCATCCGTTGTATCGTTGTTATCGATTGGCCATTCTACGGTAATCGAAGCATTGTTTTGGGACTGTCGAGGATAGTTCCCATCCATTGAATTATTATTGTCGTGTTGACCGATTCAAGGCAGCACACTATTATTCTTGTGAACTCGGTAATTTTGTGATCGTTGAAGGTTGAGGATTTCCCGAAATGTTGTGTTGTGATCGTTGCTCGTGTTAATTGGTCCTTAGGGAATTCTGATCCCAGGATGGTTGTTTTGAATATCGTTGGTCGTGTCGATCTTTCATTATTCGTGTGTCATCGTTCACTTGGTGAGTCGTATGATCCGTATTGGACGTTTTATCCCTTGAGTTTCATTGTCATGTTGTATCGTGGCATATCTGGAATCATGACTGCGTGCCGATTGGTTATGTGTAGGATTTTTAGCCAGGCACTCGATGGTCATGCGTGGATATTTCCGCATTTGACCGTGCACACGAGACGTAGTTCTTGAGGCTAATTAGGTACATTGTCACACGTATATTCTGGATTCCGTATACGGGGTGGACATGTGCACGGACACATTTCCGGATCGGGCGCACTGTGATGTCCCTCTTGAACTTTATTGATTGATCGTTCGTAGTCCATGTTGTATTGGATATGTCCGACGATTTGCGACTGGTTGTTCATACGCCGAGGGGTATGTCCGACAGTCAGGTTGGTCTCTTTGAGATCTATTTTGTGATGATTCTGACTTTGGGCTGTTTCGGCTTTCAGGCCATTGTGATGTATCGGTATTTCCGTTGGAGCCTTCGGGCATTGTGAATTCGTATCTTTTTCGGCATTGGTTTGGTTTACCTTCGGGTAATGTATTGTTGTGTTCTATATTGATGATTCGCCGTTTGGGCGTAAGTTTCGGTTCTTGTGTATCTCATTGAGTTTTCTGGCGAAATATTTCTTCTCCTACTGCTTTAAGTTTCGGGACGAAACTTCTTTTAAGGAGGGTAGAATGTAATACCCGTAATTTTGTTCCCCGGAAATTTTCTATTTTTGGCGGAAGTCTATTTTGACGACTTGCTTGGGACCGTTTCGTCATCCTGAGAATGATTAATTCTACACTTTTTGTCATCCGAGTTCGTTTCGGTATCGTTCTGTTGAATTCCGTGTTCTTTAGCGACTCTTCCACGTATGAGTTCGACTTTGTTAAATCACCGTAAATTCTTGGAAACTCCAAAAATTCTGAATCTTGGCAATATTATAAAGCATCGAGTTAGCTTTCCAATGGTTCAAACGGTGAGTCAATCGGAGTCCAGACGAGGGAGTTATGGTCGAAATAGCTAAGTCACTCTCATTTTCCAGATTCGGCCAAAACCGCCAGACCCGGTGCCGCACACACTGGCTGAGCCGCGGCACACTGCCGAGCCCTGGGAGCAAATTTTGGGCTTGTGCCGCGGCACACCTATACTGAGCCGCGGCACACATGACAGTTTACCCTATATCTGCGTTTTTTTGTGCGATTCAACCGATACTTTTTCATTTCTTCACCTTCACACGGGAGAGAAGGCTTGAGAGAGGGAAGTTTCTTCATCTATCACTTGAGTGGGTGACTTCCTTCATCTATTTTCGATTGTGAAGCCCGGATCATCGTTCTATCGCGAGCTCTTCGAATCATAGTGCTTGAATCTTCAAGAGGTAATTTCTTCAACATCTTGGATTTCGATTTTGTATTGGGTAATGATGTTTTGGATGTTAAAATCATGGGGTATGAAGTGATATACGCATGATTATGGACTTGTTGGAGTATTCATCGGATTATTGATAGATTATTCAAGAACACTTCGAATTTTGTGTTGGAAATTGGGGATTTTGTTTGACTTCATCCTTTTAATCCGTAGTAATTTAGATTAGTGATGGATTGATGATGATTTAGGTGTATTCTATCATTTCCATCGTTATTCCACGGTTGGAGTGTATTGATTCGTCGTTTCGGTTGAGTTATTAGTCGATGCCTTGAAGGTGTCCGACAAAAGGTCTAAGAGGGGGGGGGGTTTTGTGCGTTGTACGATTATTATTCGTCGTACGATTGTTGATTTATCATTGATATGACTTAGGGACGAAATCCTTGTGAAGAACTCAAGTCGGAACCCTTCCGTTCGTTGTCTTCTTCGTGGTTCAAGCTTCCCGGTCGAACCGTGTTCTTCGGGATCTTCGGTAACGATTATTAAGGCAAGTATACATTTATGATTGTACGTTCTCGACTTTGAAAGTATGAAATATTGATGGTATGATTATTTATAGCCACTCCGGGACGGGCCTATGGTCCTCTGAGGGTTTCGTAGCCTCTGGTGCGATTCCATGGTTGATATGAACGAACCGTTTCTACGGCATTCATATGAAATAATGTTGGCATGTAATGAACGAACCGTTTTGACGGCATTCCTACATGTAACGGCGTATGATATGAACGAACCGTTTCTACGGCATTCACATACGTCATGAGATTTTAGTCATTCCGGAATACTAGTCTTAAATTGATGAATTGACGGATATTGATGAATTGACGGGTTACATTTACTTTATTGTCGAGGAGTATTATGTTTCATATTGTTAAACTTGCACTAGCTATTCGACGGCTAACCCCTTTATGGGGGAAATACGTTTCATGTATTTCAGGTTCCAGGAGAGCGGACAGACGGGTACCGGGTCGGCATGAAGATGATGGGCAAGTGTGATACTGTGTCTTGTCTCCGGTTAATTTCTTGGATTCCTCCATTCAGTGTTGTTGTACTGGAATGGATTTTTAAATACTCGAGTATTGTATTTCAGTTTCCTTGATGTTCCGGCCTGTGTTGTCGAGGTATTGATTTGTGCAGCGATGTATATGGTTTCATTGGTTATGGTTTTGAATACCATTTGTATCGTCTTTCTTTCCATTATATGTAGACCTTCTCGGTCAAGTTTATAGTTCCGCGTATGTTTAGCCTTGTGGGTCCCACGGCGGGGCTCACGGCGCTGTAATATACCCTGAATAACTTAGGGGTGTTACAGGTTCTCGGCATATTAGTGATAAAGTCCATCGATATGTCCTCCCACTTCCATTCAAGAATCGGGAGCGGCTTCAGCATTCTGGCAGGTCGTTGATGCTCGATCTTAACCTGCTGACAAGTCAAACATTTCGAAACATAATCCGCTACATCTTTCTTCATGTTGCCCCACCAAAAGATATGCTTCAAGTCCTTATACATCTTACTGGTGCCCGGGTGGATAGAATAGGGCATGCTGTGAGCTTCCTTCATAATCGTCTGTTTCAGAACATCGACATCGGGAACGCAAAGTCGGTTCTGAAATCTCAAAACTCCATCATCATGAATTACGAATCCGGGGGCCTTTCCCTTGATCACTTCATCACGTAACCGAATCATCAGAGGATCATCTACTTGCTTAGATTTGATTTCTTCGGTTAACGATGAAGTTATTTCCATCACGCACAGTTGTCCTTGGACTCTCTATAACTATACTTCAATTCCTTCTCGAATCAATTCCCTTTGAATGCTGAGCTGGGAGGTCAGAGTCTGCAGCATCTGAATAGAAACCGGCTTGCGGCTAAGTGCATCGGCCACTACATTTGCTTTGCCTGGATGATAAAGAATCTCCAAGTCATAGTCCTTAATAAGTTCCAGCCATATTCTTTGCCACATGTTCAACTCTTTCTGACTGAAGATGTATTTGAGACTCTTGTGATCCGTAAAGATCTAACAGTGAGTCCCGTACAGGTAATGTCCCCAGATTTACAAAGCAAAAACTACTGCTGCTAGCTCCAAATCATGCGTTGGGTAATTCACTTCATATGGTTTCAGCTGTCGTGATGCATAAGCGATCACCTTATCATTCTGCATCAATACGCATATGAGTCCTTGGTTCGAAGCATCACTATAAACTATAAATCCTCCAGTTCCCTGTGGGAGGGCTAAAATCGGTGCCGTCGTCAGTCTCTTCTTCAATTCGTCAAAGCTATTCTGGCACAACTCATTCCACTCAAACTTTTGAGTTTTCTACAGTAGTCGAGTAAGTGGGCGGGTAATTTTGGAAAACCCTTCCACGAACCGACGATAATATCCAACAAGTCCTAAGAAACTCCGGACTTCTTTCACGTTCTTTGGAGGCTTCCAATCCATAACTACTTCGATCTTATGAGGATCTACTTGGACTCCTTTAGCTGATACCACATGGCCGAGGAACATTACTTCCTTTAGCCAGAATTCACACTTAGAAAGTTTGGCGTACAATTGTTCATTTCTCAACAGGTCTAACACAATCCGTAAATGCTGCACATGCTCTTCCGGGCTTTTAGAATACACCAGAATGTCATCAATAAACACAACCACAAATTTATCTAAATACTCGATGAACACTAGGTTCATCAATTGCATGAATACAGTAGGTGCATTAGTGAGACCAAACAACATCACTACAAACTCATAGTTTCCGTAGCGAGTTCTGAATGCTGATTTCGGAACATCAGATTCCTTAATCCTCAGCTGATGATATCTTGATCTCAGATTGATTTTAGAAAACACTGTTGCTCCTTGTAACTGGTCAAACAAATCATCAATCCGTGGCAATGGATACTTGTTCTTAATCGTCATCTTGTTCAGCTCTCGATAGTCAATACATAGTCGAAGCGATCCATCCTTCTTCAGAACAAAAAGAACTGGTGCTCCCCAGGGCAAAACGCTTGGCTGGATATAGCCTTTGTCCAGTAACTCCTCCAGTTGCTTTTTCAGTTCGTACATCTTAGTAGGTGCCATACGATACGGCGCTTTAGAAATTGGTGTAGCTCTGGGTTCCAGCTCGATGGTCAATTCTACATCCCGTCATGGAGGTAGTCCAGGTAACTCGTCAGGAAATTCATCTGGAAATTCGTTCACAACAGGAATGGATGAAAGTTCCACAATTTCATCTTCTTTCTTCATTGCATAGCACTAGTATCCGGTACAGCCCTGTTTCAACAATTTGACAGCTTTCATCGCCTTGATCATCTTTCCTGAGCTTCTTGGTTTCCATCCTTCAAACAGTATTTCAGAACCATCGTCAGCGATCAGCAAGATATTCCTCTTTCGGTAGTTTACAATTGCTCCATATCGATTAAGCCAATTATCTCCGAGTATCATGTCGTCTCCTTGCATTTCTATCACAATCAGATTTGAGAACCACTCTCTGCCTCCAAATGATACAGGGAAATCTCTAGTTTCTAAGTTTCCAACAATCCTCTCCCCACTCGGTAAACCCACAACATAAGGTTCACAATTATGAAAACCAGAAATATTCAAACGATTTACACAAGACGAGGATATAAATGAATGCGTAGCTCCGGTATCGAATAAAACACTAACTGGTTGTGAAAGAATATTGACAGTACCTGATGCAATAGCAGCATCCTGGTTGTCTGCTCTCCTCATCTCGTACAGACGTGGGGGAACGGATCCAGCACTTGATGTGCCCTTTCGGTCCCACTGTCCGCTGCCTCGTCCGCGGCCAAAATTCTGAGGCATCTGAACACTTTGCTGCGTCTGTTGGATACTGGCTTCCTTCTGAACTGGCTGTGGTGTACGAGCTCTAAAAGACTTTGCAGCCTCTTTACAGAACACCGCACGATGTCCTTCTCGACCACAATCAAAACAAGTCACGGCAGGTAGGGGGCAATTCCGTCTATAGTGCCCTGTCTGGGCACAGTTAAAGCATTTCCTGGTGACATCCGTCGTGGTTGATGTTGCTCCGAAGTTCTTTCCGCTCTTAGATGGGTGCGGAGGTTTCTTGAAAGAATGAAAGGATGACTGGGCTTTGTGAGGCCCACTAATCTTCTGCTCCGTGAAACTAACGGAGACTTTATGCTTCTTGGACTCTGCCAACTTCTCCATTGCTGCTTCCTTGATTTCATACGCCAACGCTTTATCCGGGTATTGACAGAGAGTGGTACATTCAAAACCGGACATGTACCTATGGATTTTTGGTTTCATTTTCATATCAAAATGGATCATCATTTCTGCAACTGTTCTGACCAGATGTCGAACAAATGCCAGCTGCTGGTTAAACGTCTTAATTGCCTGAGATACTGGCACATCTGAAGGCTGAACGGAGAAAAACTCCCGAATCTTGGCTTCCCTCACAGGACGAGGGCAATACTGAGCTTCCATCATCAATTAAAATTTTGTCCAATCAGCATCATGGTCTACAGACCGGATGGCTTCCCACCATTCGGACGCTTCTCCTATCAGAAAGTACCGAGTAATAGAGTCTCTCCGGTCGTCAGGGCAATTAATCCCAGCAAAAATTTTCTCTAGTTCCTTCAACCAATGATCCCAGGTGGGAGTCTCAGAAATACCGTCGAACTTAGGTGGTTTCATCTTCGCCACCTCTTGCAGCCATCGGTCGACTCAATTTCCCATGTCTGGGATACCTTGCTGTCGATCTCCCTGGTGTAATCCCACCGCCACCTGTATCCGATCCACAACCTGGGCAAACTGGGTCATCTGGTTCACCACCTGACGAAGGATTTCGGGCACAGCAGGTTCCAGTTCATTATTAATAGATCTTTGTGGCTCTCCTGAGCTGTGGCTGGCCAGATTAGAAGGCGAAGCTTCTCTTTCAGCATTCCTTCTTCCGCGTCCGCGACCGCGACCACGTCCACATCCACCTCTCAACATACTGTAAGCATAAATACTCAATATACAGAAAACAATATCGTTCTAATGTTCAAGTATAAAGAGATACAACATGTAAAGGACGAGATAGAGTTTAGGAACTTACAACCACCGCTCGCATGAAGACGTAGGCAGTACAGTGATGTTATTCGCGGCCGGTTACCTAAAAAGACATATATGACCCCTATTTTAACCCAATGGCCAAGATATCCATAATCTTAGCTCCGAAACCATATTCTGTAACATCCCCAATGCATTCGGGAATATTACAGTGCCACAAATCCTTTACATAAGGATTTACAAGGCTGAAGAAATGAAAGGACAATAACAGATACCAACGTATGAAAGTAATTGAAATAAAATAGAACAGTTCTGACCAATATTGAAAATACAAATGTCCAAAGGAAGAATATTAATACATCACCAAATCATCACAAACGACGACGTACTCGAGTACTTAATAAAACGATACAAACAACAGACAAATAAACCTGGCCGGAACATCACTCTTCACCCTCGTCGTCATGCAGCTCCAGTGGTTGTTTCCCTGCTCTCCTGGATCCTGAACATAAACAAATGTTCACCCCCGAAGGGGTTAGCACAACAATGCTAGTACAAGTACCACAACATATTATTCAACATCTCACGAAGAATAATAACAACATAAATGACAAAATACCAACGAGTCTTCTCCTGCGAGAAACTCAATAATAACATACACACATGATAATCACAACATGATATCACAACACACACGGTAATTCCGATAATCCAGCGTTCACTGCCTAGACCCCCCGATGATTCCGTCAAACTAACCCAAGGTGGAAAAACCCGTCCGATGATCCAGCGCATGCTAGCATAGATCCCCCGATGATCTCATCGGACCAACACGAGGTGGACATACAACAACGACATACATGTACAACAATATGTATAACATCAATACATAAAACAATTAAGGTACTTGCCTCGATTCGAAGACAAGAATAATACTTCCACGAATATCAAAACGCTCGAAGGTCGCTCATTTCGATCAATCACGTTCCTAAGCTCAAACCTTAACAAAAGAAATAATATAGAATTCATCTCAAGTCGTACGAATGTCTAACAATCCAAATTACGGTCGAAAGTTCATAAAACGTAATCTGCCTGACTTGCTTAACGTACGTTACGTACCTTTGGTAGCGTACGTTAAACCTACTAGTTAGCGCACGTAAGCTACGAAGTCTAGCGTACGCTAACTATGCATTGTCAGTCCTTCACTGATCAGTCGACTGACTCGTGTGATGGTATAATGTACGTTACGTACCTAACATAGCGTACGTTAACTATGCCCTATAGCGTACGTTAACTACATAACTTAGCGTACGCTAAGCATGCATGGCAGTTTCTCATTGGGCAGACGACTGTTCTAACTGTGATGAAGCTTACGAAATCTTCAGTGATTAACGTACGTTATCTCCATACATATCATGTTCATACAATTATGAATGATCTTACGGATTCACACATCTTTGAATTTAAGGAAATGAATATCATCACGACACTCATATTCAATCTCGATTATCATTCTCATGTGAAATTCGGTGATCTCATGCTGATGCACTATATTCCATTATCATCATTACATTCAGACTACATCTAAAGAATTAATAAATCCAACTTATAAGAAAGGATACAACCTTCGATAATTCTTTCTTAAGTCCGTTTAACAAAAGTGATATCAACACCAAGTCTACGATTAATATGGCAACGTTATTCAATACGGATAATCAATCTCAGAATATTACTCTCATCATTGACGTAATAAGATTCCAACTATGATGTTTCAACAACGATATCTTAAGCATAATCATTCCAACTTCTAAACATGATGTTGTTTGAATAATTCATTAATGGAACTCAATATCTTGATAGCATACTCATAATATCCTTAAGAACATGAATTCAACGTTGGAGATAGTATTAACATACCTTAAGATGAAGAAAACACTGAGACAATAGGTGGACTTCAACTCCGGTTGCTTGTGTGACAATCCAAGATGAGTCTCTACTTCAAGATCAAGTATGAGTAATCTCCAATCTTCAATGATCAAGTTGAGATGGTTTAAATGTGTTTAATAAGGAGGGGACGCTCTCTGGACTTCCAAGAAACGAAGGACAAGTGAAGAAAACGTAAACAAAATAAAATGGGGTGCTGTCCCTTTTATAGTGTTTCTGTACGTTAGCTGTTTAGCGCACGCTACCACAATCTCCTTATCGCACGCTAATGAGCGTTGACTCCAAAACTGTCCAGGTTCATCCGTGGGAATCTTATCTGGACCCATGTCCGGCTGGCACATGTGACAGCCGCCTAGCTCAATTATTGGCTGGTTAACGCACGCTACGCTACATTCGTAGCCTACAGATAACGTACATTAAGCTATCCTTGTTAACGTACGTTATCACGTATTTGAATGGGAAAATTTACATGTTGCCATACTCATGTACAAGGATACAAATACGAGAAATATCATACTTCAATTATCGATATCGCAATTCCGAATAATACAGGGTTCAAATACAGATGAAATACTCAATAATAAATCCGAATATTACAACCAACAATGACAACATCAAGCCTCTCATACGAGAAGACCAACAATGCATGACACAACATGTCAACTTCAACATACTCATGGTAATCCGACGATCCAGCACGCACAGCATAGATGCCCACGATGATCCCCTCGTACAAACACATGATAGAAAACCCGTCCAGCGATCCAGCGCACACAGCATAGATCCCAAGATGATCCTGTCGGACCAACACGTGGTGGACAAACAACCACATCACATATGCATTACAACATAAATGACATTAACACGGATAAACACAATTAAACTATTTGCCTTAGTTAGACGATAGGTATTCAATCTGAAGAACGTTCACACACTCGAAGGACGTTCTCCGATAATCCTTTCGCAACACCCGGACATTAATTAACAAGTTAACACCAAAATCACTATTGTTCGGATAATCAACTTACAACCCATCTTACCATATTCTGATACCAAGTATGGACATGATTACGTGAGTTCCTTCTATACATTTCCAATTCGGTTATTCTATCAAAACATGACCGTGATAACGTATCCCCAAAACGTCATACCAAGGAATGCATTCATTCGGGTTCTAAGTTCAATTCAAAGCTTCCTAACAACATCTAATCCTCGATAAATCCTCCTACAAGAGTGCTATGTTTCGATATAATCATTACCAAGATATTCATTCATTCTAACAATCGATACTAGAAGGTTATATAATCAAAATCAACCACCAAAGTTCATCCTCTTGAAATAATCTACCATAAGTGGTAACCTTAACAAAACGTTGATGTAAGAACATTTTCGAAATCATCACCAAAAGTATGTTACGATCTCAGAAAATTTCAGCCTAAGGTTCACCATAATCAAGGTTCAACTCATACATGTCTAAATCAAGGTATACCTTATGTTTAATCATCTCAACCTTCGTAAAATCATGGTGTTCAGTAACTATGTCGTCAATGGAGTCTAATAATCTCTGAAATTCATTCGTAATCATCCTAGAAATATGAACTCAAACTGGAGCAACATTAACATACCTTACACGGAAGAAGACGACGAGACAATCGGGAGAACTCAATGCAGGAAGCTTCAACACCAATCCAAGATGCCTATTATATTCAAAAATCAAGTTGAGGGGCTTATTTAGAGGTTATGTAAGGTTGAAAGGTCTGAGAGATGGGTAGAATTCAGACAATACGAGTGAAAGAAATGAAATGGGTGGTGTCCTATTTATAGAAAGTAATAATTAACGTACGCTATCCCTTATCCTTAGCATACGCTAACGGGTTACGAAGCTTCACTGCCTCAATCTGCCTTCAGTCTTGCATACGCTATTAGACATTACGTACATTACCTGCTGCCTCTAACGTACGTTAAATCATAGTATATCATACGCTAACGATTTTACGAACCTTACTGCATGTTTTTGTCCTTGCATTAGCGTACGTTAACTATATTACATAGCGTATGCTAAAAACCGTTGACTTCACTATTTACGAAGTGTCCAGGTTCATGCAAGGGAAATCCGTCCGCATCTTCGTCCAACCCCACACGCCGACCATGTCTCAATCTGGTATTGACTGCCTCTTGCATATAACATAACGTACGCTAGCATATAACATAACGTACGCTAAGCATATAACATAACGTACGCTAGCTCTGGTTAATAGCATACGCTAGGTACATTAGATAGCGTACACTAATTGTTAGGGTTGTATACTGCAAAACATACTTTATGCGTGTATTACCTTATTTCCCTGTAACTACCTATGAGAATATTAATTACATTTAATCACATGTTTTGTATATTTATTCACGTTATGGTTATGGAAATAGAATGTCTAATTATTTTATATTGTAGATAATGTGGTGTGTTGGTGTCACACGAAAGATCACATTATCGGCGCCTTATAAAATAATATAATATTTCACAACCTATATAATTATTAGACAAATTATATGAAAGGTTGTAGTATATGCTTGAGATTAGTTGGTCTTGATTATTAGCATGCATTAGCTTATTTGCATATGATGAACAAGATCAAAGTGAGATAGTGTCCTCCATACTAACTGTAAGAAGAACGTAAATCTCGGATAATTATTATTTCTTAATTCTAAGTTTATAATATTTAATTATGTATATATGATATTTATTGCTTTGATTTACCATGGGTGAGAGTCAAAATGATGGACTCAATAATCTTCGTATCTTGGGCAATAATATTATCTATATGACAATTATTATTATTAATTACTAGAAATCGTGTCCTGACTCGTGCGGGTTGATGATGTCCCCTTGAGGAGCTCGATAATGATTATTATATTAAACCCTGCATGTGGATTTAATTCTGGTATAATAATAAGGTTCGGGTGATACTACTCTTGGATAAGATATTAATTAATTAAAGCTGTCATTAGCTTAAATTAATTAATGGACATTCGATATCTTAAACACGGGAATAAATAGATTTAAATAAGGAAACCGATTTCGTAAATTGGGATTAGGTAGGAAGTACAATATTAACTCTTTAGTGGACGAAGTTGATATTAGTGAAATCAACCATATTAGGAAAAGGATTAATATGGAAAGTTAGGTTGCACTAGAAGTGCAAACCCAAATCCTATAGGACACAAGGGGAGGGTTCGGCCGTGAGCAATAATCCAACACAAGGATTTCGATTTTTTTCTTCTTAGTATTTAATTGTGGATCTTGACTTGTGTCTTTGAGTCCACAATTGAGATAACACTTTAATTCTTGTGACAAATCAAATTACTTGAAGAAAAGAAAACCGAGAGTTGTGAGAGAAAGATTTCGGATGACCCAATTTTGTCCAAGCAAGATTCGGTAGCTCGTTGCCCACACAACATCCGGATTAAGGCGAATCATACTCTAGAAGATCTAAAGGTAGAAATATAAGAAGATCGAGGAGCAAGCAACCACTACACTTTAAAAGGTAATATCCTATGATTTTTGATTTAGATTAGGATATTTCATTTATCAATATATTTATTTAATAAATAATTGTTAGGAATAATTGTTAGATTTTAATGATGTCATCCCTGTATTAATAATTTATTCAAATGTATGCACTAAGTGCTTGGCATTGTAAAGAAGAACCAAGCGAGTATCTTATATAAGCTATTGAATAGGCTAAGTTTGATCAGAAGTTAATCAGTAGAAAATCGGCTAAGTATAGAATAGACAGATTATAAGCCGAGTTTTGGTCAACTGTAATATCAGAGAGGTTTGACCAAAACACTATAGCAGCCGAGGTTCAGACAAGTAATCATCAGGCGAGATTACTTCAGCCGAGTTTAGGTCAACTCAACAGATCAGAGAAGGTTGACCACAAACGAGATATAATCAGGCGACATATCGGGCGAGTTCTGATTAACAGAGTATATCAGAGAAGTTTGACCGCACACGACTTATTATCAGAGAAGGTCTGGTCAACACAAAATATCAGTTGAGGTTGACCACAGATGAGATAGCATCAGACAAGTTATCCGGAAAGATTCGGTCAAAAGAAACATCAACTGTAGGTTGACTACAGACGAGTACTTCATCAGTCGAGGTTTTCAGTCAAACAGAACATCAAAGGAGGTTGACCAAACTAATTCTGCAGCCAAGCTTGAGTATCAGATAGGAAGCTCAGCCCACGTCAGCAAAGCGTTGAAAAGTCAACAATAACGGCAAGACATGCAGACGTAAACTCAAGGAGACAAAGTGAATGATTCCCGGAAGTTAAGGAATAATTTATTCCTAGAGATTGGCACCCAGAAGACTTTCCAAATAAAGTAATCTAGAATAGCAGCGCAACGGGAATATTCTTCAAACGGACAGATTTTAAGAAAAAGACAAGTCGTGTAAAGAGATGAACGAATAAACAAAGAAGTCTACTCTCCAACCGACAAATTTGTTACAAGAGATGCAACGGCTATGAAGAAGCTCAAGATTCGTACTATAAATATCTGAAGACAGATATGAGCAAAGTACGATGCGAACAACATTTACAAGCGAACAAAGTATTCAAAGCAATCAAAGATATCAATGCGAACAATAGCATCGTGAAGAGCAAAGTTCAAAAGTTCATATACTGAGAAGCTCTTAAGTTGGAGAAGACAAAAACTCTTGTCCTAAAAGTTTGAGTACGGGGTTGCTTTCTTGCACGAGGTTCTTGAAAGTAAAGAGGTTGTAAACGTATCCGTGGGTTCTTGATTGGAAGGTGATAGACAGCTTGCAAGTTGTTGAGGCATCCACGGGTTTTCGATCAAGAGGTGCAAGACAGCCAAATGAGTTGCAACAGCCACGGGTTTCCACTGGTTGGAAGCTGTTGTAACTAGAGAATTCTCTGTAACATTTATCACTGGTTTATAGTTATAGTGAATTTATCTCCAACTGGTTTGGAGAGAAGTGGACTAGTAGAGGATTACCCCACCTCTGAAACCACTATAAGTGCTTGTGTGTTTTACTGTATTCATCATACTTATCTGCTGCAGTCATTCTTACTGTTCCATTTAGCAGTCATCTGTCTTCCTCATAACATAGCCTTACAGTTGACATAAGTCACCTGCAGTCGACATAAGTCATCTGCACCATCATCAACTGTGCTTCCGAATCAGAGAGGTTAGTTCAATTTTGCAGAACCAGATTCATATACTTGAGTATATCTATCTTAATCTCTCATTAATGGAACATATGCAGCACATGAATTCTAGACTTCCCATTTTTTCAATTGATGACTATGGCTTATGGAAGATAAGAATGCAGGCACACTTATCATCTGTCCACGATTACATGTGGAGTATATTTGAAGAAGGTCATTTTATCTACATGAAGGACAACACAAATGGGAATATTGCAGCTGGGAAACCAAGACAAATTCCCAAGACCAGATCAAAGATGACCTCCGAAGAAAGGAAGCTGGCAAACCTTGACAATCGAGCCAGAGATATCTTATACCAGATCTTTGATCAAGCCACCATGTTAAAGATCAAACATTGCAAAAACACCAAAGAAACATGGGACATATTAGCAGCAATACGTGAAGAAACAAAGCTGATCAAAGAGAATATGGAATCAACAAGTGGATTCCTATCAAATGATGATGACGTAATCAACTGCCTTATGGCCAACCTTGCTAATGAAGAGGTGTCATCTAAACCTCTAGCTTCAGAATGCTTCAGTTCAGACTTCTCTGAGGATATTGATCTTCATAAATCTATAAATCAACTCCTTAAAGATTTTGAAACCTTAAAACCAGCCCACCTGTCTGTTACAACTGAGAATGCACAGCTGAAGAATGAGAAAGTCCAGCTGAAAAATGATTTTGACAAACTCAGCCAAGAGTCGGAAAAATTTAAAAACATTATAGCTGAGTTTGAAAAACAAGCTCAAAACAGTTTGAAAAACTCAACTGAAAATACCACAGCTGAGGTTCATAAACTGACTGTTTTAAACAGTGAAAAGTCTGCTGCACTTGCTCATATCAAAAGTGAGCTATCTAAGTTGAAACACCTAAATAGTGCACAAGCTAAAGAGATAAAATCTCTGAAAGCATCTATAACCTTGGATAGTTTGTGTATAAACAAGAGGCCACTTTATTTAAAATCAGGCCTTGGATATGACCCCAACACTCCCTCTAGTTCAAAAATCACTTTCATCAAGGGAGAAACACTTGTACAGACTGCTGAACCTACAGTATTCAAAAATATGCAGCAGCCAAGCTTTTCAAAACAGCCACCTAGACAAAAGACTAGGCAATGGCCAAAACAGCATCACTCTGCTTATTACCAAAGACTCCCCAAAAACAGATTTCAAAATGGGAGAGGTAAAAGGAAACCTCAGGGTTATCCAAACTTTCAAGATAATAAGGTATGGAGACCTCAAAACTTTCATAATATGTCTCAGCCAAGGTTTTACATTGGCTCATACCACTCAAATTATCAGTCATATCCTACATACAATCCAAATCAAGGATATATACCTAGATACTATGCATCTTACAGAGGTAACAAATATAATCTTCAAAATATGTGGAAACAATAGAATTATCATAACAGACCACATCCAACTAGTTACCAACCATGTTATATGCATGATCCTCACCAAGGATACAGAAAACATAAGAATGCATATAAATGAGGTCCATAACCACAGGAGAAACCACCCCTCAATAAAAACCACTAACCCTAAAGGACCTACTCAAATCTGGGTACCCAAATCTCTTCTTATCTGATTGCAGAAGAAATAGAAAGACTACTGTGTTGCAACCACAGAGTCATAAGCAAGTGTTGAAGAATGGTTTGCAATCTCAAGGTGGTTCAGGAACATGTCTGGGATCAAAAAGAGTGTCAGTATCAACTAATCAAAGAGTCCCAGATATGTCAATTGGGGAGAGCTCTTGTGGACAAACCAACATTCTGGAATGCAGCACAAACATCCCAAAGAGGGGGAACTTGTTAGGAATAAAAGCAAAGCTGGTTGAAAAAGGTTATACTGAGTATGAAGAAATAGATTTTGATGAAGCATACGCAACAGCAGCAAGGAATATTGTACCTGATTGAAAGTATCAAAGAATGTTATGATCAGAAAATCTAGCTCATAAAAAACACAGACAATAAAGTCACCTGATCAGAATAAGTCAAGAAAAGTTATCTGATCATAAAAGCAGAAGAGACATGTCACCTGATCCAAAGAACAGGAAAAGAAAAGTAAACTGATAACAGATAATAAAAGTCATCTGACCTGAAGTGGACAAGAGGCGAAGGGAAATTCATCTGACCTGAAGCAGACGAGAGACGAAGAAAAGTCATATGATCCGAAGACCATATGAGGAAGCCACCTGATCAGAGCAGACAAGGATCCAAAGCAAGACAAGGAAAAACGAGCTGATATCAATCACATGCGACATACCTCACCTGATGCAGAAGCAGATAATGACATACGAAGAAAAGATAGCTGATCAGAAGCACAGACAAGAAATGTCCCCTGATCATAGCAGATAAGGAATTGAAATCACAGCTCATCAGAAGTCAAACGGTCAACCAGCTAAGTTCCTCATCCCTTGACCGACATGTGATTATTTAATTATTTAATTCTTTATCACCACGTGGACTAAAACACACGATCCCACTCACTCAACGTCTACATCAATTAGTAATACGAACCACCGCTTGATTATTTAATTAATAAATTCAAATCCGACTTGGCTACTTAAGACGGCTAAACTCATTTCACAAAACTTTATCGTCTTCAAGCTCTAAAGAACTCTAATTTCTCTGAAAAAGCAAAGAACCCTAGAATCTTCACTACACTAAATCGAGACACTATCTTTTGCAGAAATGGACTCAACTACTTACTTCAAGGGCGTCAACCTGAAGCTAGTGAAAGAACAAATCATTTTTAGCATCGTCATCGATTTTGAAGGGTTGTTGGAATCAAATAACATGACGGATATGGCGCACATAATTCGAAGGATGAAGAAAAATGGTATCTACTGTTTCTTGGATATCAACCCTTCATAGCTCTTCAAGGAAGCTGTCATCAATTTCTATAGGGAAACACGGGTCACGGAGCACTACATCAACAGTTCGATCTTTGGAGAAGAAATCACCATCACCCAGCAAACCATCACCAACGCATTCAAACTAGAAAACAGGGGCATAGCAGTCGAGGCCCTAAAACAAAATTCGGTCGACATTTGGTATGAAATTAAGTCACCAGAGCAGCCAATAAAGATCAAATTCACGACGAAGAAGGGAGACCTCAGGAAGGAGTACAAATATGTCCTAGACATTACTAATAAATTGCCATGGGCATGGCAGGGAGCTTCGACCAATTATCAACTGCCAAATATACTGTGATGGGAGCTCTAATCCAAAGTGAGAGGATTAACTGGCCTGATTACATTTACAGGCAGTTAGTCCGGGAAGTCAACAAAGCCAGCTGGAATGTTGATTAGAAGAAGTTTAGGCAAAAGTTGGCCTACGGAACCCAGATCAGTTGGATTCTGGAATTCCTCGGAAAAGCTAAAGGAAGAGCAAACACCTTCCATAACAGCAAAAGACTTGGTCATCTGGACTAAGCAACAAAGGAAAAACTTGCAGAGAAGAACAAGCCCTCTGCAGCTGAGATATTAGATAAAATGAAGTATAGAACATCCTCTTATAATGGAGTATCAGACTTGAAGAAGTCAGATCAGATGCAGCTGGCAATACTGCAGCTGAAAGCACAACTGAGAAACCTGCAGATGACATTCCTGAAAAGTCGCCTGCAGACGAAATTCCTGAGATGTCATCTGCACCTGAAACCTCCCCTGCTCTGCCTATAGATGACGTCATCCCTTCTGCAATCTCACCTGCACTTGCAGAAAGCCAAGACAACGACTGTTGGGATTCCGAAAATAAAACGAAATACACAGTGAAAAAAAAACTGAATCCCAAACAGGATCGATCAAGTAAGGTATATACGAAAAAAAATACGAAGATAAAAATCATACCCTTGAAGCCTTTGAAATAAATCTTCGTAAAAATGGATGATGATCACGAACCCCGTCACGAACACGAAATCCCTTCGTTCCAAGCACCAAAACTTCGAAGCCTCTACTTCACATGCGTCGGAAGTTGCCCGGAAAAATTCGACGTAACTCCATTCTCCAAGAACACGGCTAGAAAGTTACCGTAGGAATTTATATCTCTTTTTTCTTAAATTTCTTTCACCTCTAAGATGAAAAATGACTTGAGAACAATTTCTCCCTCTCTATCAATCTTGCTCTTGGCAGGGCTGCTCCCAAAAAGGGAATATGGGGAGTTGAAAATGTTATGAGAGTTGTCTTCATGAATTTCATATAATATATATATATCACAAAACAACTCATCAACATGCATTATAATGTAAGAGGAATCACATTATTATAATGACATCCCAACCAACATAACATGCAAGTTATAACAATCCATGTGAGGGGGGGGGGGCATTGGAAGTTTCCTAGAAACGAGCCGAATCACTCGGTTCGTGTACCTAACGTTCATCAAACGACTCCGTTAAATAAACTCCGTTTAATCACCAATGTATTTATATTGATTAATTAATCTAATTAATTAATTATGTCAAATACAAATATATTTTTCTAAGAAATATAATTTATGAATTAACTTAATTACCCGGTAACTAAATTCTAATTCATAAGACCGCTATTTGATTTATCCAATAAATCATAATTAGATATCCGATATCTAATATAATTAGAGAGATAATAAATTCACATTTATCCGTCAACGTTCCTGATGCGCGACTCCGTAGGTCCGTCTCAGCGGGCATTGGGAGGAACCAATGAGTGCGGGCAGCACTTAGCCAGCCTAGTGGGCAGCACTTAGCCAGCCTAGCGGGCCGCACTGTAAACCCCGACTGAGAACGAATGAAGGGATCATTCCAGAACCATTTTGTCGTGAATACATATACGTATAGACCCTTCATCAGATGTCCCGGTCAAGTCTTCGGGTCACGGTAAAGTCAAACCCTACTGTTGCTAGACTTTATACATGTGTTAATGCAAATCAAGATCGATTGATTAATAGTGTATCTAATACGACTATATCAGAATGCTTTGGCCAAAGACTTATGATCTTATTTGCCATTAACCGTATAGGACATTCGCCTGCTCACTAACCGGAGATAGAATTCTTTCTTAGTGTACAGTAAAGACTGCTACCTGCCCATATAGTCCGCACTTCGAGGTCGACTCAGCAATTAAGAAAATGAGTCTAACTACTCTAATGACAAACTAAACGTCACATGCACATCTTCTACTGAACCCTCAAGTCAAAGGTCCACGTATACTATCACAACCTTTCAATTCATCATCGACTCTCCGAGAGTGAATATCGTGAGACTAAATCGAGTACGAGTCGTGTTCGAGTATACTGGTCCCACCAATATACTTATAGCTATGCTATCAAGACGTGCACATGTACTAGCATTAGTTATACAAGTCTTAAAAAAACATAATGCCCATTCAAGTTTATTGACTTGCGAACGATTTACGTAAATAAACTTTTAAACACTTCCAGTGCATTTTCTCTTATCCGATAACGAGAATGGAATGTTCGATTTATTTACATGGACTTCACTTCTGTAACACCCCTAAATCCGATTGGGTCATTACAGTGCCATGGACCCCATGCCAGGAGATCCACCAGGCGAACATGACTACATTACATCAAATTAGCTAACAAGGGAGATCACAGTCCCTACTATGATATCCGACACAATATTCCGATAGGGAATTTCAACGACAACGATGGCCTACATGGCCAAAAATAAAATACAACAACATCTACGAGCATCTGCTCGGGTAATACATAATGACAATAACTGGCAAACTGGAGAACACTCCAACCGACTGACCAATATGAACCACTCGGACTAGTATCGCTCGAATGCCTCGTCGGCATCATCATGCCCCTATGTCTCAACTCTCTCCTCGCAAGCACCTAAAACATGAAAACATGTTCTGCCCCCACGGGGTCAGTCATCCAGATAATGAACATCAAATACATGTATAACAAGATATGCATCCAAAGGCAGAATGAAATGGTACAATGATAATAGTAATGCGAGATGCTCACAAACCCAGGTAAGAACCGAGCATTCGTGAAACACTATGCCCACGGCATACTATTAATACCTGTTCAATAGGTTAGAACATAAGTGCCCAACGACGAATCATAATCATAGAGTGCCACAATGAATTACACGACATGAACCAAACCAGAACTGAATTAAATATGAATCACAAAGAATTACATGAAGATGAACCCAACCAGAACTGAATTAAATATGAATCACAATGAATTACATGAAGATGAACCAAACCAGCCCGAAGCTGTAATAATAAAGGCCGAAGCCACGGCATGAAGCCGTATCAAAATGAAACCATCCAATGGCCATTGACCTACTGAGCTGTAGGTGTTGGGGGAAACAACCGCGAAGGTTCAAGCCCCACTAAACATACCCCATAATGAAACCATCCAATGGCCGTTTACCTACTGAGTTGTAGGTGTTGGGGGAAACAACCGCGAAGGTTCAGGCCCCACCAAACTTACCCCATAATGAAACCATCCAATGGCCGTTGACCTACTGAGTTGTAGGTGTTTGGGGAGACAACCGCGAAGGTTCAGGCCCCACCAAACTTACCCCATAATGAGATCACCCAGTGACCGTGACCTGCTGAATTGCCAGTGCCGGGAAACCAACCGCGAAGGTTCAACCCCAGACTTACCCATCGAGCACTAGCCGAGACTAGCCTCCAAAACACAATTAATCATAAACGGCAACGATCCTAAGATTACCGAATTCATGAGAATGATAGTGTGCTGCCTTGAGTCGGCCAACACGATAATGATGACTCACGGATGGGCACCGTCCTCGGCGGTCCCAATTCAATACCTTGATTACCTTAGAATGGTCAATCGATAACAACGACACAACGGATGGGAACTATCCTCGACAGCCCCAATTCAATACCTCAATTGCCTTAGAATGGCCAACCGATAACAATGATGCAGCGGATGATTCAATACCTCGATTGCCTTAGAACGGCCAATCAATAACAATGATACGACGAATGATTGAGTACCTTGATTGCCTTAGAACGGCCAATCGATAAAAATGATACAATAAGTGATTGGGTACCTCGATTACCTTAGAACGGCCAATCGATAACAATGATACAATGAATGATTGAGTACCTCGATTACCTTAGAACGGCCAATCGATAACAATGATACAATGAATGCCTCGGCACCTTTAATCGGCTACCGACGACAAAGATAAGAATGAATACGACAATGCCTTCAATCGGCCAATACAACATGAATGACAGGACGCCAACATTAATAACAATGATTACAACAATGTCTTAGACCGACATCAATATTAACAACAACAATCGATACATCGATACCGCGAACCGGCTATCGACAATAACATTAACAACAAGTACCCCAATGCCTTGAACCGACCATTAATGAACAATAATAAACATTTGGCATAATTTCCGAAGAGTATCGTATCGAACGATCCCTTTAATATCAATGAATTCATGAAGAGACCAAGTCTCGAAATGATACAACACATTCATACACATATACGATAACATTAATCTCATTGACTAGTACAAGTATAAAACTTGCCTCAACTGAAGGCGATGAAATCCTTCCACGAACAATGAACGGCGTCCTCCGATAAACACAAGTACTCGAACAACCTTGAATGAAATACAATTCATTCAATATCACAATATCAATCGAAATCAACACAACGACCGAAACAAACTCTTTGAGACATATAATCGAACACTAAATGTTCAAAGTTCCTCAAGAACCTAAGAATCATCAATCGGGTTGAACGAATAGAAAATATGGATATATAATCCATAGAACACGATTAATAATGTTTACTAGCATCAACCGATTCTTCAAATTCGGACGAATAACGAAAATAAAGAAGAAATCTCGAAAATCAAAATCTAGGAGATTTCAGAAATTACCTCGATCTGACGAAAAACAAGGATTTGATGTTGATATAATCGACAAGAATCCTCAAAAACGCTTAGAAATTGAGTGGAATCGACCAAAAACTCCACTCCCTAATTTTCCCGTCGCCAGCTGCCACCCGGGTGAAGAAATGTGATGAAATTGAGGACTGGCCGGTCACTGCCTATATATGGCCGACAGGGTTACGACCGTAACCAGCAGGGCCATACGGCCATAACTCATCCCTTACGGCCATACCCGGTAGGTCCTTACGGCCGTAACTCGGCCCTTACGGCCGTACCCGGAAGGTCCTTACGGCCGTAACCGGCATTCGTCCGGAAGCTGCATGGCTCCCGTACGGCCGTAACTCTGGGCCCTTACGGCCGTAACTCTCGGCCCTTACGGTCGTAACTCTCGGCCCTTACGGCCGTAACCGGCATTCGTCAGGCCATGCCTGTCGATCACCTACGGCCGTAACCGGAACCTTACGGCCAGAATCGGCCGAGCCAAAGGCCTAAATCGTGGTGGCCGTGGCTCGGCCGTGGCCACTCCGATGGTCCGAACGACGCCGAAACCCGAACCTGAATATGAATCGAAGATACGGTTACGAAGTACTCGCAAAGACAAATCCAAGCGCTAAGATAACACATGATTCCGGCCACCCGGAGGCTTGAAATTCGATAATGGAAAGTAATTACCCCAAACTTTGGGAAATTATGAAAATGGCCCAAAACGTCCAAAATACACGATACACGATCTAAACACCAAGCCAAAGCTCGCAACATGAATAATAATATTAAATGAACTTACGAGAAACTCGAACCAACAATTTCGGACGAGATTCGCAAGAATCGAACTCAAGTGCGGAAAAGCCGTTTAAGAACACAGAACTCAACAAAACGATACCAAAACAAATTCGGATGACAAAAAGTGCAGAACTAAATATTCTCGGAATTGCGAAACGGTCAGAACAGAGTCGCTAAGATGGACTTCCACCAAAAAAAGAAAATTACCAGAAAATCAAAATTGCGGATATTACAACTTTAATGTTTACCAAGTCAAGAACGCAATTGAAATACAATAAACAATGAATGAATCGTATTGCCTTTTTATTAATTATTCCATAATTACAAGTACAATGCCCCTCTTCTCTCTCTCATCCCCTGAGTGGCATTCGAGGGCATATTCCTAAAAATCTCCCACTTGCACTCAATGCCACACATCATGGTATCCAATACCCATGTTCTTCAGATGTCTTTCTAAGACGGCCTGAGATAATGGCTTAGTCAGCCGGTCAGAGACATTGTCTTCTGAATCTACTCTTTGCAACGAAACATATCCTTTTTCCACCATCTCTCGAATGATATGGTACTTTCTCTCTATATGCTTGGTGTTGTGGTGAGCCCTCGGCTCCTTGGCTTGGGCGACAGCTCCATCATTATCACAGAATAGTAATATAGGCAACTCCGCATTAGGCACCATTTTAAGTTCTTGTATAAACTTCTGCATCCAAAATGCTTCTTTGCTAGCCTCTGAGGCAGCTTGGTACTCTGCTTGGCAGGTGGAATCTGCAGTAGCGGTTTGATTGGAGCTTCTCCAAGATACTGCTCCTCCATTGCGAGTAAACAAATACCCAGATGTCGACTTAGAGTCGTCATTGTCTCCTTGAAAATCAGAATCGGTGAATCCAATCACCTTCAGTTCTCCACCATCGTAAGTAAGAATCAAATCTCTAGTTCTTCTTAAGTACTTAAGAATGTTCTTTACGGCAGTCCATTGTTCCCTTCCCGGGTTTGCTTGAAATCGACTTACCATACTCACAGCATAGGCTAAGTCTGGTCTCGTACACAACATAGCGTACATGAGGCTACCCACTGCCGAGGCATAGGGTACCTTACTGATCTCTCTCTTGTCTTCCTCACTTTGAGGACATATTTTCGTGGTGAGATGAATTCCATGTCGCATGGGAAGGAACACTCTTTTAGATTCATCCATCTTGAATCTTATCAGAATTTTATCTATATAGAGGGCTTGGGAAAGTCCTATCATTCTTCGCGGTCTATCTCTGTAAAGACGGATCCTTAGAATATAGGAAGCTTCTCCCAAGTCTTTCATGGAGAACATTTTAGAAAGCCAAGCTTTCACATTGGTGAGCATTGCTATGTTATTTCCTATAAGTAGAATATCATCTACATATAGTACTAAGAACGCAATATTTCTCCTACTGACCTTTTTGTAAACACACGGTTCCTCCTCATTTCATACGAAATCAAAGTCCTTGACTGCCTCATCAAAACTAAGGTTCCAACTCCGAGAATCTTTCTTCAGCCCATAAATGGCTCGTTGCAGCTTACACACCTTATAAATATTAGCTTTGGACACAAAACCTTTAGTCTATTCCATATAGATTTCCTTCTCGAGGTATCTATTTAGAAAAGCCATTTTTGCGTCCATTTGCCATATTTCATAATCGTAATAGGCATCAATGGCAAGCATCATGCGAATCTACTTGACCATAACTACAGGCGAGAAGGTATCATGATAATCGATCCCTTCCCTTTGGGTATAACCCTTTGCCACAAGCCTGGCCTTATAGGCATCAACCTTGCCATCCCCATCAGTCTTTCTCTTATATATCCATTTATTTCCAATAGTCCTCATGCCAGTTGGAAGATCTACTAGAGTCTAGAACTGATTGGTATGCATCGAGTCTATATCGGCTTCCATTGCTTCTTGCCATTTATCGGAGTCTACATCTACTATCGCTTGGTCATAGGTGACAGGGTCATTTTCACTGCTATCAGGTGTGTCGTGGAGACCCAGTTCCTCGACATGTGTATAGCCATACCTCTCAGGTAAGTGAGACACCCTATCAGACTTTCGAAGTCACTACCAAAATTCACACTTTAGCCGACGACCCGTAAAAAACGACCGACGACTTTAAAGTGTCGTCGGCTAAACTTTGCACTTTAGCTGATGACTCGAACTGCCGTCGGCTAAATAGTTTTAGCCGATGACTTGATCTGTGTCGTCGGCTATAGTGCAACATAGTCGTCGGCTAAAGTGTTAAACTTTAGCCGACGACTTTTCTAATGGTTTAGCCGACGACTTGATCTGGGTTGTCGGCTAAACCCTTTTCCAAAAAAAGGGGTTTAGCTGACGACTTGATATGGGTCGTCGGCTAAACGCCTTTCGAAAAAATGGGGTTTAGCCGGCGACCTAGATCAAGTCGTCGGCTAAACCTCTAATTTAAAATTATATATAGTCCACGGAACACCAACCCAATTTTGCCCCTCTCCCCGCTGAAAAACACCTTTCTATTCCCGACCCTGTAAGTTATTCACAAAAAAAGCTTTTGAGTTGCTACTTTGAGTATTGCGACCTTGCGAAAAAGATCAACCCGGTTCTTGGAAACCCCTTTGTGTATTTTTTGAGTTTGTGTTGCTACTTTGAGTTGTGCTAGCTGGAGTGACGAAGGTTTCTACCGGTTGCTATAATCACCATTTCGATTAATTAAGGTATTTTATTGTATTTTTTATTGTAATTTCGAAACTTTATATTATTCATGTTGTAGATTCGAAAGCTTTTACGTATAACGATTAAGTTTTATGATGATAACCATTATGATTAATTGTTTGTTGTGACTTCATTTATAATTTGAACAATATTAGTTAGTTGGATTAATATTGGTAAATTTATACATTTTCAGGATGGACAAGAGTTGGATTGGGTTACGAAAATGGGATCCAAGTGTAATGGATGGGATGAAGCAGTTTATGAGATTTGCAAAAGAGCACGACATGTAATATCCGTATTTTTCTATCCCTTGTATTTTCGTTTTTGGTGTATTTCTCGATCGTAGTGACCCTCGTGTACTTTTCAGCGTGTCCTTCCTGTCAAACTGTTGAACTGTATTCTCGTTATTGTTGTGCGGAACCGCCGTTTCGGGGTTGCCGTGGATCCATTTCGTGTTGTTGGTCGTTTTATTCTCTTTCCGGATCATTTTTATCAGTTGGAACCCAAAAGGGGGTGTGGGCCGCGGCACAAGGTGTGTGCGCCGCGGCACACAAATTCCTTCAGTTGTTGGTCGAACAAACTGTACTGTGTGCCGCGGCACACCCATCCGGTGCCGCGCACGCTGTTAAGGCCGCGGCACACCTGTCCGGTGCCGCGGCACACTCGTGTGTCTCCTGCGACCTAAACCCAACTGTACCGGGTTCCGCGGCACACTCAGGCTGTGCCGCGGCACAATGCCGAAACCTGGGAGTATTTTTTTGGCCTGTGTCGCGTCACACTTCGGCTGTGCCGCGGCACACAAAGCGGTCAGCTGTGCAAACTCGTCTTTATTAGACGAAATCGGACATTTCCACCTTCATTTCACCTGCGCGAGAGAGAGAGGCCTAAGGGGGGAGAACTACTCAGATTTCTTAACTTGGGGGGCCGATTTTCATCATCTTTCTTCGGTTGTGAGGATCGGATAATCAATCTAACGCGTGTTCTACGGATCTTGGTACTTGAATCCCCAAAGGTAATATTTCTAAAACCCTATTCTCGATTAATTTGGGGGTTTTGGGATTTTCTTCCGATTAGTTCCGTTTTGTTGGTGGATTCATGATGTATATGATTAATATTGTTAGCATCTTTAGTTTTCCTACGGATTCATGGATATTTTGTAGATTTTTTTTACGGAATCGAGAGGGTTTGGTTGTGGTCCGCCCTCGTTGTTATTTTGGTATGAATATACATGAATCGTAGGCGGGTTTCCGGGTGTATTCCATTTCCGTAATCGTCTAGAGTTGGTTGTGATTGTGTTATTCGAATCGTTAGGTTCATTTCCGCCGGTTCCTTGCGGTCGTGTTCAACTCTTCCGTTCCGTTCGTGTCATCGTCTATTTAATCGAGGCAAGTATACTTATGAACTTACAATCTTGACATAGTAGTATTGTATGAGAAATGGTGTGTGTGTGTATGCTCACTACGGGTTAGATCCGACGGGGTCTCGGTAGGGGTCCACGGAGGTGTGGATCGACGAGCTTTGCTTTTAACCACTACGGGTTAGATCCGACGGGGTCTCGGTAGGGGTCCACGGAGGTGTGGATCGACGGTTAATTGTGGTGAATTTTACAAATGTGATTTGATATTGGCATTTCCGGAAATGAGTGCTTTCGAACGGTTTTCTTTATTGCATGCATTTACTATATGTGTAAGATGTAAGTTGTTCATCTGGTTACTTGTACTAGCGTAATTGCTAACCCCTCTGGGGACCCGCTTTGGGGAAATTCGCTTTTATGAATTTCAGTCGTTCATCGAGACGAGCGGGCGTTGACCAAGATACGGATGATGGCCGTGCGTGATGATTGTGCACGAGTGACGTTTTAGTGTCTTTTACCTTTTCATCTTTTGTGGTTTTTTTTGAACTAGTAGTTGTACTCGAGTACTTATGGGTTCTTGTTCGTTCGGATTGTATTGTTGTTTATTATGTCGTGTTGGATGATGATGTTATATTGACCGGTTGAACCAGTGGATTATTCTGCTTTTGCGTCTTTATGACATGGTATTGTTCGCCGTTTATGTGAGTCGATGAGTATGATGTCGTTTCACTGGTGGGTCCCATATAGGATCCACGACGCCGTAATATACCTCGAATATCTTGAGGGTGTTACGTAAAATGGTATCGAGCTCTAGGTTTATGGATACCTAGGCTTGTCGGTTTATCGGGTTTTGTGGTGTTTTGCTTTGCACATCATCGTCACGCCGCCATGATTCCAGACTACCAAAGGTCCATAAGTTTTCCTTCCTCTGCTTCATTATTTCCTTGTATCGTACCTTTGATTCTCGACTTGTGATTGTTCTTTTCTCGTACTTACCCTCGTATGGCTTTTGCTACTTATTTAACTCCGCATGGATGCCGGAAGAGGTCGCGGTCGTGGTCGCGACGCCGGGACGTGGGGCAGCCGGTGGGGCGGCCACGTCGCAGCTTCGGAGCCGGCAGATCGCGACCGTCATAGCCATGCTTCTTCTCGAGCGCGCCGACCTCAGACAAGGGCCGTTATGAAACAAATGGTGAACCAAATGGCGGCAATAGCTCAAGCGGTTCGTAACCCGAACAAGCCCATGTTAATCGGGCGAGCAGACTGCTGGCTCCAAGATCTCATCAAGATGCATCCTCCTCGCTGGGAGCTTGACCCGATTGGTGGGAAGGGTGGATCAAGGAGATATCTAAGGTCTTCGTTGCTACTAACTGTCCCGAGGACCGTAAAGTCCCTATTGCTCAATATTTTCTCACTGGGGACGCTACGGACTGGTGGGAGGCCGTTGGGCCCAAAGACCATGCTGCTTCGTGGGCCGAGTTTCAAGAGTTGATGGAGATCGAATATTGCCGTGGGCCGACATGTGCTCGGGTACATGCTTTTTATGATGCTCAACCGCGGGATATCCCCGTAGCTCAAGCTATTGCTGATTTTAACAAGGAGTTGGGTTATGTGAAGACCCAAGTTGTCGAGGAGAGCGACAAAATTTTCCATTTCTCCAGACGGATGAAGTCGTCGATTCGGGACTATATGTCGGGGCTCGTATGCACTATATTGAAAGACTACCAGAGCAGGGCCCTTGCTTATGATATGTCTGTGACGGCGAGTGAGGCGGCCCGCGAGAGTAAGAAGCAGAAGTCCGCTGGGAACTTTTCGGGCCACAAGAGTGGGGGCCAGCAGAGATCCCAATCTGCTAACTTCCCCGCCGGTGGTGGTCCAGCCTCGCTCACTGGGGTCCTCGTGGAACTACCAAAGGCTCCTTTTCGTGATGTGAAGTGTTTCAATTGTGGTCGACATGTGCCACATCACCGACTTGTTTGAGCCCTTTGTCGACGTAATCGCAGTGGACACCGGCCACAAGGTCGTCAGGCCGAGAGGGAGTATATTCTTGGTGCCCGGGCTTCCATTCCAGCGCCTAGTGATCCAAGTGTGAATCAGGTATCGTTTGCTCTTCAATCCCCGCCGAGTGCTAGTCGGGGGAGAGGTCGTGGTCAGCCCTCTAAAGGGGGAGCTTCCAGTGTCGGCTCAGCCCACCCGCATGTCTATGAGATGCGGAAAGCCGATGATCCAGCGGCTACCGTGGCGACAGGTACCGTTTATATTCTTTCTCATCCCGCTGCCAGTGTTCGATTCCGGTGCTACGCACTCGTTCATATCTTTGGATTGTGTGCGCCGTTCGAGTCTCGACTGTTTGATACCTTGTGAACCCTTCATCGTTAAGCTTCCTAGCGGTGATAGGATCGTTGGTGATCAGGAGGTTCGAGACTGTTCTGTTCTTATTTGTGAGAGGACTTGGCCCTCTAATCTTATTGTTGTGGGTATCGAGGGTGAGGATTTGATTCTTGGTGATGATTGGCTCGAGCGGCATGGTGCGATCATGAACTACCGCACGAGAATCATCACTATGTTAGCCGAGGACGGCACCGAGCACTCTTTCGCGGGGCGAAAGAGGGGGAACCAGAAACTCGTTATTAACGCCTTGAAGGCGATAAGACTCCTGCGAAAGGGGTGTACCGGCTATTGGTGCTACGCCTTGAAGACGGAGAGTGGTGGAGTCGAGCTTTCGTCGATTCCAATCGTTAATGAATTTCCTGATGTTTTTCCTGACGAGTTACCGGGATTGCCACCGGATCGTGAGGTCGAGTTCGCTATAGAGTTAGAGCCGGGTGCGGCTCCTATTTCGAAGGCACCCTATCGCATGGCACCTTCAGAGATGTCCGAGTTGAAGAAGCAGTTGAGTGAGCTTCTTGAGTCGGGGTATGTTCGACCGAGCGCCTCGCCTTGGGGCGCACCGGTCCTGTTTGTGCGGAAGAAGGATGGTTCACTACGTTTGTGTATCGACTATCGCGAACTAAACAAGGTGACCATCAAGAACAAGTATCCTTTGCCGAGAATTGACGACTTGTTCGACCAGTTGTAGGGAGCTGCGATATTCTCGAAGATTGATTTGAAATCGGGGTACTATCAGCTCCGGGTGAGAGAGTCCGATGTGCCGAAAACAGCCTTTCGGACGAGGTACGGACATTATGAGTTCGTAGTCATGCCTTTCGGGTTAACTAATGCGCCGGCGGTGTTCATGCAGTTGATGAACAAAGTTTTTATTGAGTATTTGGATAAGTGCGTCGTCGTCTTTATTGACGATATTCTTATTTATTCGAGGAATGAGGAAGAGCATGCCCATCATTTGCGGGTAGTATTAGACATTTTGAGGACCGAGCAACTCTATGCAAAGTTCTCGAAATGTGAGTTCTGGCTGAAGGAAGTGATGTTTTTAGGTCACGTGATTTCAGCCGAGGGGGTTCGTGTGGATCCGCAGAAGATTGAGGCCGTGGCCGATTGGGCACCGCCAAGAATGTGAAGGAGCTCCGTAGTTTCTTGGTTTAGCCGCTACTATCGTAGGTTCGCCGAGGGTTTCGAAATCGGGCTCGCCACTTACGCAGCTTGCTCCGTAATCCGAGAAGTTCGTCTGGAATGACGAGAGGCAGTCGAGTTTTGAGGAACTGAAGAAGCGTTTGACTTCAGCCCCGGTTTTGGCGTTGCCATGTGGCAACGAGGGTTTTGCCGTTTATAGCGATGCTTCGGGTCAGGGTCTTGGGTGCGTATTGATGCAGCATGGCAAGACCATTGCCTATGCGTCGAGACAGTTGAGGCCGTATGAGCTTAACTACCCTACCCATGATTTGGAGTTAGCGGCAGTCGTATTCGCGCTCAAGATTTGGCGTCACTATCTTTTCGGCTCTGCATGTCAGATTTTTACCGATCATAAAAGTCTGAAATACATATTTACTCAACGGGAGTTGAATATGAGGCAGAGGAGGTGGTTAGAGCTGATTAAGGATTATGACCTCGAAATCCTTTATCATCCGGGCAAGGCGAACGTCGTGGCCGACGCCTTGAGTCGGAAACCGATTGCATTGCGATCGCTTGAGATCCTTACGTCTCAGTCCGAGCTTCGGCGAGCTTTAATCGAGTTAGATGTTGAGGTTTTGTTGCCGGGAACTGTCGGACAACTTCGTGCTTTAGAGATTTCGTCGTCTCTGATCGATGAAATTAAGCTGAAGCAATCAGAGGATCCGATGATTACTCAAATCCGAGAGAACGTTCTTAAAGGAAAGTCTCCTGGATTTGTGATTCACGAGGATGGTGTTTTGAGATTCCAGAGTCGGCTTTGTGTGCCGAACAACTCAAAGTTGAGACAGAGTATTTTACGGGAGGCCCATGCTACACCTTATTCCGTTCATCCTGGTTCAAGTAAGATGTACAAGGACCTGAGAATAAATTTCTGGTGGAATGATATGAAGGATGAGGTCGCATGCTTGTAGCGAGATGTTTGACTTGTCACAGTGTCAAAATCGAGCATCGCCGACTCAAGGTTATTGCAGTCACTTCGCTCCGAATGGAAATGGGAAGATATATCGATGGATTTCGTTACGAGTTTGCCGAGATCGAGGTCGGGCATGAATATGGTTTGGGTGATTGTTGATCTCCTGACCAAGTCGTCACATTTTCTCGGGCATCAAGGACACTTGGGGCCGGAGAAGTTAGCTCGTGTTTATCGCGCAGATTGTGAGACTTCACGGTACTCAAGTCTATTATTTCGACCGTGATGGCCGCTTTGTATCGCACTTCCGGGCGGTGCATAAGGCGTTGGGTACCCGCTACATTTGAGTACCTCTTTTCATCCCGATCGGATGGATGGAACGCACTATCCAGACGTTCGAGGATTTGTTGCGTGCTTGTGCTCTCGATTGGAGTAGAGACTGGGAGGAGCATTTACCATTGATCGAATTCACGTACAACAATAGTTGGCACGCGTCGATTCGGATGGCACCGTATGAGGCACTTTATGGGCGGCGATGTCGATCACCGATTTGTTGGAATGAGGCGTCCGATTTGGTCGGGACCGAGCCGGATGTCGTTTTAGAGACAAGGCGGAAGATAGAATTAATTCGGGAACGGATGTTGACTTCCCAGAGTCGACAGAAGTCGTATGCCGACTTCCGTCGTCGACCTTTGGAATTCGAGGTGGGAGACCACGTTTTGCTAAAGGTGTCGCCGACGAAGGGAGTTTTTCGTTTCGGGAAGAAAGGAAAGTTGAGTCCGAGATTTATCGGCCCCTTTGAGATCCTCGAGCGAGTAGGTGGGTTGGCATACCGTTTGGCGTACCTCCGGCCTTGAGTCAAGTTCATAGCGTTTTCCATGTTTCCCAGTTGAGGAAATATGTCCCGGATCCTAGTCACATCATCGATTATGGCGAGATTGATATCGCTGAAGATATTACTTTTGAGGAGCGTCCTTTGAAGATTTTGGAGCATCGTGAGAAACGACTGAGGCATAAAACCATCCCTTTGGTCAAAGTGCAGTGGTCGAGACACGGTGTCGAGGAGGCAACTTGGGAAACCGAGGATAGCATGCGTGCTAGGTACCCGGAGTTGTTTGTTTCTTAAGTTTCAGGACGAAACTTATTTTTAGAGGGGTAGAATGTAATATCCGTATTTTTCTTTCCCTTGTATTTTCGTTTTTGGTGTATTTCTCGATCGTAGTGACCCTCGTGTACTTTTCAGTGTCCTTCCCGTCCAAACCGTAGAACCGTATTCTCGTTATTGTTGTGCGGAACCGCCGTTTCGGGGTTGCCGTGGATCCATTTCGTGTTGTTGGTCGTTTTATTCTCTTTCCGGATCATTTTTATCACTTGGAACCCAAAAGGGGGTGTGGGCCGCAGACAAGGTGTGTGCGCGGCACACAAATTCCTTCAGCTTGTTGGTCGAACAAATCAGACTGTGCCGCGGCACACCCATCCGGTGCCGCGCACAAAGGCTGTGCCGGCCGCGGCACACTCGTGTCTCCCGCGACCTAAACCCAATCAGACGGTGCCGCGGCACACTCAGGCTGTGCCGCGGCATAATGCCGAAACCTGGGAGTATTTTTTTGGCCTGTGCCGCGTCACACTTCGGCTGTGCCGCGGCACACAAAGCGGTCAACTGTGCAAACTCGTCTTTATTAGACGAAATCGGACATTTCCACCTTCATTTCACCTGCGCGAGAGAGAGAGGCCTAAGGGGGGAGAACTACTCAGATTTCTTAACTTGGGGGGCCGATTTTCATCATCTTTCTTCGGTTGTGAGGATCGGATAATCAATCTAACGCGTGTTCTACGGATCTTGGTACTTGAATCCCCAAAGGTAATATTTCTAAAACCCTATTCTCGATTAATTTGGGGGTTTTGGGATTTTCTTCCGATTAGTTCCGTTTTGTTGGTGGATTCATGATGTATATGATTAATATTGTTAGCATCTTTAGTTTTCCTACGGATTCATGGATATTTTGTGGATTTTTTTTACGGAATCGAGAGGGTTTGGTTGTGGTCCGCCCTCGTTGTTATTTTGGTATGAATATACATGAATCGTAGGCGGGTTTCCGGGTGTATTCCATTTCCGTAATCGTCTAGAGTTGGTTGTGATTGTGTTATTCGAATCGTTAGGTTCATTTCCGCCGGTTCCTGGCGGTCGTGTTCAACTCTTCCGTTCCGTTCGTGTCATCGTCTATTTAATCGAGGCAAGTATCCTTATGAACTTACAATCTTGACATAGTAGTATTGTATGAGAAATGGTGTGTGTGTGTGTATGCTCACTACGGGTTAGATCCGACGGGGTCTCGGTAGGGGTCCACGGAGGTGTGGATCGACGAGCTTTGCTTTTAACCACTACGGGTTAGATCCGACGGGGTCTCGGTAGGGGTCCACGGAGGTGTGGATCGACGGTTAATTGTGGTGAATTTTACAAATGTGATTTGATATTGGCATTTCCTAAATGAGTGCTTTAACGGTTTTCTTTATTGCATGCATTTACTATATGTGTAAGATGTAAGTTGTTCATCTGGTTACTTGTACTAGCGTAATTGCTAACCCCTCTGGGGACCCGTTTTGGGGAAATTCGTTTTATGAATTTCAGGTCAGGTTCATCGAGACGAGCGGGCGTTGGACCAGTACACGGATGATGGCCGTGCGTGATGATTGTGCACGAGTGACGTTTTAGTGTCTTTTACCTTTTCATCTTTTGTGGTTTTTTTTGAACTAGTAGTTGTACTCGAGTACTTATGGGTTCTTGTTCGTTCGGATTGTATTGTTGTTTATTATGTCGTGTTGGATGATGATGTTATATTGACCGGTTGAACCAGGTGGATTATTCTGTTTTGCGTCTTTATGACATGGTATTGTTCTGCCGTTTATGTGAGTCGATGAGTATGATGCTGTTCAGCCTGGTGGGTCCCATATAGGGATCCACGACGCTGTAATATACCTCGAATATCTTGAGGGTGTTACAGAAAATGGTATCAGAGCTCTAGGTTTATGGATACCTAGGCTTGTCGGTTTATTCGGTTTTGTGGTGTTTTGCTTTGCACATCATCGTCACGCTGCCATGATTCCGGTACTACCAGTGTCCATAAGTTTTCCTTCCTCTATTCATTATTTCCTTGTATCGTACCTTTGATTCTCGACTTGTGATTGTTCTTTTCTCGTACTTACCCTCGTATGGCTTTTGCTACTTATTTAACTCCAGTATGGATGCTGGAAGAGGTCGCGGTCGTGGTCGTGGACGCGGCCGGGGACGTGGGGCAGCCGGTGGGGCGGCCACGTCGCAGTCTTCGGGAGCCGGCAGTACCGGCGACCGTCATAGCCATGCTTCTTCTCAGGAGCGCGCCGACCTCGGTATTGCGGCTGTTATGCAACAAATGGTGAACCAAATGGCGGCAATAGCTCAGGCGGTTCAGAACCCGGAACAAGCCCATGTTAATCGGGGCGGAGCAGACCGTTGGCTCCAAGATCTCATCAAGATGCATCCTCCTCAGTTTTCGGGAGCTTCCGACCCGATTGGCTGGGAAGGGTGGATCAAGGAGATATCTAAGGTCTTCGTTGCTACTAACTGTCCCGAGGACCGTAAAGTCCCTATTGCTCAATATTTTCTCACTGGGGACGCTACGGACTGGTGGGAGGCCGTTGGGCCCAAAGACCATGCTGCTTCGTGGGCCGAGTTTCAAGAGTTGATGGAGACTGAATATTGCCCGTGGCCGCCGATGTGCTCGGGTACATGCTTTTTATGATGCTCAACCGCGGGATATCCCCGTAGCTCAAGCTATTGCTGATTTTAACAAGGAGTTGGGTTATGTGAAGACCCAAGTTGTCGAGGAGAGCGACAAAATTTTCCATTTCTCCAGACGGATGAAGTCGTCGATTCGGGACTATATGTCGGGGCTCGTATGCACTACATTGAAAGACTACCAGAGCAGGGCCCTTGCTTATGATATGTCTGTGACGGCGAGTGAGGCGGCCCGCGAGAGTAAGAAGCAGAAGTCCGCTGGAAACTTTTCGGGCCACAAGAGTGGGGGCCAGCAGAGATCCCAATCTGCTAACTTCCCCGCCGGTGGTGGTCCAAATTGCTCACTGGGTCCTCGTGGAACTACCAAGGCTCCTTTCGTGATGTGAAGTGTTTCAATTGTGGTCGCATGTGCCACATCGCCGTACTTGTTTGAGCCCTTTGTCGACGTGTAATCGGGCAGGGCACCGCCACAAGGTCGTCAGGCCGAGAGGGAGAAAATTCTTGGTGCCCGGGCTTCCATTCCAGCGCCTAGGGAACCAAGTGTGAATCAGGGATCGTTTGCTCCTCAATCCCCGCCGAGTGCTAGTCGGGGGAGAGGTCGTGGTCAGCCCTCTAAAGGGGGAGCTTCCAGTGTCGGCTCAGCCCACCCGCATGTCTATGAGATGCGGAAAGCCGATGATCCAGCGGCTACCGTGGCGACAGGTACCGTTTATATTCTTTCTCATCCTGTCAGTGTGCTTTTCGATTCCGGTGCTACGCACTCGTTCATATCTTTGGATTGTGTGCGCCGTTTGAGTCTCGACTGTTTGATACCTTGTGAACCCTTCATCGTTAAGCTTCCTAGCGGTGATAGGATCGTTGGTGATCAGGAGGTTCGAGACTGTTCTGTTCTTATTTGTGAGAGGACTTGGCCCTCTAATCTTATTGTTGTGGGTATCGAGGGTGAGGATTTGATTCTTGGTGATGATTGGCTCGAGCGGCATGGTGCGATCATGAACTACCGCACGAGAATCATCACTATGTTAGCCGAGGACGGCACCGAGCACTCTTTCGCGGGGCGAAAGAGGGGGAACCAGAAACTCGTTATTAACGCCTTGAAGGCGATAAGACTCCTGCGAAAGGGGTGTACCGGCTATTGGTGCTACGCCTTGAAGACGGAGAGTGGTGGAGTCGAGCTTTCGTCGATTCCAATCGTTAATGAATTTCCTGATGTTTTTCCTGACGAGTTACCGGATTGCCACCGGATCGTGAGGTCGAGTTCGCTATAGAGTTAGAGCCGGTGCGGTTTCCTATTTCGAAGGCACCCTATCGCATGGCACCTTCAGAGATGTCCGAGTTGAAGAAGCAGTTGAGTGAGCTTCTTGAGTCGGGGTATGTTCGACCGAGCGCCTCGCCTTGGGGCGCACCGGTCCTGTTTGTGCGGAAGAAGGATGGTTCACTACGTTTGTGTATCGACTATCGCGAACTAAACAAGGTGACCATCAAGAACAAGTATCCTTTGCCGAGAATTGACGACTTGTTCGACCAGTTGTAGGGAGCTGCGATATTCTCGAAGATTGATTTGAAATCGGGGTACTATCAGCTCCGGGTGAGAGAGTCCGATGTGCCGAAAACAGCCTTTCGGACGAGGTACGGACATTATGAGTTCGTAGTCATGCCTTTCGGGTTAACTAATGCGCCGGCGGTGTTCATGCAGTTGATGAACAAAGTTTTTATTGAGTATTTGGATAAGTGCGTCGTCGTCTTTATTGACGATATTCTTATTTATTCGAGGAATGAGGAAGAGCATGCCCATCATTTGCGGGTAGTATTAGACATTTTGAGGACCGAGCAACTCTATGCAAAGTTCTCGAAATGTGAGTTCGGGCCAAGGAAGTGATGTTTTTAGGTCACGTGATTTCACCCGAGGGGGTTCGTGGATCCGCGTAAGATTGAGGCCGTGGCTGATTGGGCACCGCCAAGAATGTGAAGGAGCTCCGTAGTTTCTGGGTTTAGCCGCTACTATCGTAGGTTCGCCGAGGGTTTCGAAATCGCTCGCCACTTACGCAGCTTGCTCCGTAATCCGAGAAGTTCGTCTGGAATGACGAGAGGCACGAGTTTTGAGGAATCAAGAAGCGTTTGACTTCAGCCTCGGTTTTGGCGTTGCCATGTGGCAACGAGGGTTTTGCCGCTTATAGCGATGCTTCGGTCGTGGTCTTGGGTGCGTATTGATGCGGCATGGCAAGACCATTGCCTATGCGTCGAGACAGCTTGAGGCCGTATGAGCTTAACTACCCTACCCATGATTTGGAGTTAGCGGCAATGTATTCGCGCTCAAGATTTGGCGTCACTATCTTTTCGGCTCTGCATGTCAGATTTTTACCGATCATAAAAGTCTGAAATACATATTTACTCAACGGGAGTTGAATATGAGGCAGAGGAGGTGGTTAGAGCTGATTAAGGATTATGACCTCGAAATCCTTTATCATCCGGGCAAGGCGAACGTCGTGGCCGACGCCTTGAGTCGGAAACCGATTGCATTGCGATCGCTTGAGATCCTTACGTCTCAGTCCGAGCTTCGGCGAGCTTTAATCGAGTTAGATGTTGAGGTTCTGTTGCCGGGAACTGTCGGACAACTTCGTGCTTTAGAGATTTCGTCGTCTCTGATCGATGAAATTAAGCTGAAGCAATCAGAGGATCCGATGATTACTCAAATCCGAGAGAACGTTCTTAAAGGAAAGTCTCCTGGATTTGTGATTCACGAGGATGGTGTTTTGAGATTCCAGAGTCGGCTTTGTGTGCCGAACAACTCAAAGTTGAGACAGAGTATTTTACGGGAGGCCCATGCTACACCTTATTCCGTTCATCCTGGTTCAAGTAAGATGTACAAGGACCTGAGAAGAAATTTCTGGTGGAATGATATGAAGGATGAGGTCGCACAGTTTGTAGCGAGATGTTTGACTTGTCAGCAGGTCAAAATCGAGCATCGACTCGGGTTATTGCAGTCACTTCGCTCTGAATGGAAATGGGAAGATATATCGATGGATTTCGTTACGAGTTTGCCGAGATCGAGGTCGGGCATGAATATGGTATGGGTGATTGTTGATCGCCTGACCAAGTCGGCACATTTTCTGGGCATCAAGAACACTTGGGGCCCGGAGAAGTTAGCTCGTGTGTTTATCGCGCAGATTGTGAGACTTCACGGTACTCCGAAGTCTATTGTTTCGGACCGTGATGGCCGTTTTGTATCGCACTGGCAAAGCGGTGCATAAGGCGTTGGGTACCCGATTACATTAGAGTACCTCTTTTCATCCCCATCGGATGGATGGTCGAACGCACTATCCAGACGTTCGAGGATTTGTTGCGTGCTTGTGCTCTCGATTGGAGTAGAGACTGGGAGGAGCATTTGCCATTGATCGAATTCACGTACAACAATAGTTGGCACGCGTCGATTCGGATGGCACCGTATGAGGCACTTTATGGGCGGCGATGTCGATCACCGATTTGTTGGAATGAGGCGTCCGATTTGGTCGGGACCGAGCCGGATGTCGTTTTAGAGACGAGGCGGAAGATAGAATTAATTCGGGAACGGATGTTGACTGCCCAGAGTCGACAGAAGTCGTATGCCGACGTCCGTCGTCGACCTTTGGAATTCGAGGTGGGAGACCACGTTTTGCTAAAGGTGTCGCCGACGAAGGGAGTTTTTCGTTTCGGGAAGAAAGGGAAGTTGAGTCCGAGATTTATCGGCCCCTTTGAGATCCTCGAGCGAGTAGGTGGGTTGGCATACCGTTTGGCGTTACCTCCGGCCTTGAGTCATGTTCATAGCGTTTTCCATGTTTCCCAGTTGAGGAAATATGTCCCGGATCCTAGTCACATCATCGATTATGGCGAGATTGATATCGCTGAAGATATTACTTTTGAGGAGCGTCCTTTGAAGATTTTGGAGCATCGTGAGAAACGACTGAGGCATAAAACCATCCCTTTGGTCAAAGTGCAGTGGTCGAGACACGGTGTCGAGGAGGTAACTTGGGAAACCGAGGATAGCATGCGTGCTAGGTACCCGGAGTTGTTTGTTTCTTAAGTTTCAGGACGAAACTTATTTTTAGAGGGGTAGAATGTAATATCCGTATTTTTCTTTCCCTTGTATTTTCGTTTTTGGTGTATTTCTCGATCGTAGTGACCCTCGTGTACTTTTCAGCGTGTCCTTCCTGTCAAACTGTAGAACTGTATTCTCGTTATTGTTGTGCGGAACCGCCGTTTCGGGGTTGCCGTGGATCCATTTCGTGTTGTTGGTCGTTTTATTCTCTTTCCGGATCATTTTTATCAGTTGGAACCCAAAAGGGGGTGTGGGCCGCGGCACAAGGTGTGTGCGCCGCGGCACACAAATTCCTTCAGTTGTTGGTCGAACAAATCAGACCGTGTGCCGCGGCACACCCATCCGTGCCGCGGCACAGCAGCCAGCTGCCGCGCACACTGTCCGTGCCGCGGCACACTCGTGTGTCTCCTGCGACCTAAACCCAACTGTACCGGGTGCCGCGGCACACTCAGGCTGTGCCGCGGCACAATGCCGAAACCTGGGAGTATTTTTTTGGCCTGTGCCGCAGCACACTTCGGCTGTGCCGCGGCACACAAAGCGGTCAGCAGTGCAAACTCGTCTTTATTAGACGAAATTGGCCATTTCCACCTTCATTTCACCTGCGCGAGAGAGAGAGGCCTAAGGGGGGAGAACTACTCAGATTTCTTAACTTGGGGGGCCGATTTTCATCATCTTTCTTCGGTTGTGAGGATCGGATAATCAATCTAACGCGTGTTCTACGGATCTTGGTACTTGAATCCCCAAAGGTAATATTTCTAAAACCCTATTCTCGATTAATTTGGGGTTTTTGGGATTTTCTTCCGATTAGTTCCGTTTTGTTGGTGGATTCATGATGTATACGATTAATATTGTTAGCATCTTTAGTTTTCCTACGGATTCATGGATATTTTGTGGATTTTTTTTACGGAATCGAGAGGGTTTGGTTGTGGTCCGCCCTCGTTGTTATTTTGGTATGAATATACATGAATCGTAGGCGGGTTTCCGGGTGTATTCCATTTCCGTAATCGTCTAGAGTTGGTTGTGATTGTGTTATTCGAATCGTTAGGTTCATTTCCGCCGGTTCCTTGCGGTCGTGTTCAACTCTTCCGTTCCGTTCGTGTCATCGTCTATTTAATCGAGGCAAGTATCCTTATGAACTTACAATCTTGACATAGTAGTATTGTATGAGAAATGGTGTGTGTGTGTGTATGCTCACTACGGGTTAGATCCAACGGGGTCTCGGTAGGGGTCCACGGAGGTGTGGATCGACGAGCTTTGCTTTTAACCACTACGGGTTAGATCCGACGGGGTCTCGGTAGGGGTCCACGGAGGTGTGGATCGACGGTTAATTGTGGTGAATTTTACAAATGTGATTTGATATTGGCATTTCCGGAAATGAGTGCTTTCGAACGGTTTTCTTTATTGCATGCATTTACTATATGTGTAAGATGTAAGTTGTTCATCTGGTTACTTGTACTAGCGTAATTGCTAACCCTCCTGGGACCCGTTTTGGGGAAATTCGTTTTATGAATTTCAGTCGTGTTCATCGAGACGAGCGGGCGCTGGACCAGTACACGGATGATGGCCGTGCGTGATGATTGTGCACGAGTGACGTTTTAGTGTCTTTTACCTTTTCATCTTTTGTGGTTTTTTTTGAACTAGTAGTTGTACTCGAGTACTTATGGGTTCTTGTTCGTTCGGATTGTATTGTTGTTTATTATGTCGTGTTGGATGATGATGTTATATTGACCGGTTGAACCGGGTGGATTATTCTGTTTTGCGTCTTTATGACATGGTATTGTTCTGTCGTTTATGTGAGTCGATGAGTATGATGCTGTTCAGCCTGCTGGGTCCCATATAGGGATCCACGGCACTGTAATATACCTCGAATATCTTGAGGGTGTTACACGACAGTGGTAATACGTTACACTACTGTCCGTGTAATAAATGTAGATGTCGCAGTGATATGTATCGTTTTCCATTTGATGAGGTCTGGGAACACCTAAAGAAGAATGGTTTTTGGAGTAAATATACATGTTGGATAAACCACGGTGAAGCACCGAATTTTGTTATTCCGTATGATCACGGACAATTTAGTGGTAACGGCAGGTTCACCGATCCGAAGAGGAGGTTGATTGATGATGTTTTTGGTTATTCCGAGACGTTTGTACCAACTGAGCCAATTCCACGACCCTGTAGATCGATGCCTTGCAATACTACTGGGCTTTACAGGTAAAGCTAATTCAACTCCAACAGACCCCTCTATACCCAGGGTGTAACATGACTGTTCTTGATTGTGTCATGGAAATGATGAGATTAAAGGTGGAAAACAGATCATCCATCAAGTCTGTGGATGATTACTTGGAGCTTACGAGTAATATGATTCCACAGGGTCATCATCTTCCTAACACATATATCAAAATGAGACGAATTTTGAAAGATCTTGGTCTTTCCTACATTAAGATCCACGTCTGCATGTATGATTGTGTTATATTCTGGGGGCATCCTAATGAAGACCTCACAAGATGTCCTGTATGTGATACAGAGAGATATAGGATCACTCCTTCTGGAAAAGAGAAACCGGTGAAGGTACTTTGGTATTTTCCACTGAAAGACAAGTTGGAACGGTTTTTTATGTCTCCTCACACGGCAAAAGCAATGAGATGGTACGCCGAGCCGCGCACTAATGACAGGGATACTATGATACACCCTTCAGATGGAGAGGCGTGGAAGCATATAGATAGGGAGTATCCGAATTTTTCTTCAGATATCCGAAATGTGAGGTTCGGGATTGCATCTGATGGTTTCAACCCTTTTGGTAACATGAGTCTTTCATATACCATATGGCCTGTTGTAGTGATTCCTTACAATCTTTCTCTATGGATGTGTATGCGGAATGAGTATAATATGTTGACCTTGTTAGTCCCGGGGCCAGGATATCCGGGAAAGTATATCGATGTGTATATGAGACCTTTGATAGAGGAGCTGAAATTGTTGTGGGAGCAAGGTCATCCCACGTACGACAGTTATTCGTCTGAGACGTTCTACTTGTATGAAAGTCGTCGGCTAAAGTTTTGGGAAAAAAATAATATAGTTTAACCGATGACAAGATCTAGGTCGGCGGCTAAAGTTTTTTAAAAAAAATAATATAGTTTAGGTCGTCGGCTAAAGTTTTTTAGAAAAATAATGAAGTTTAGCCGACGACTTCTAGGAAAGTCGTCGGCTAAAGCCCTTTAAAAAAATTGGTTAAACTAAGAAAATGCCTGCCCACTGGACCCGACCGTGTCAAACGACACGGCCCGTGTCGCACCTGCCCAGAAAGTGAAAAATGACTGTATGCCTGACCCGACCGTGTTAGACGATACGGCTCGTGTCATACTTGGGGTTTAGCCGACGACTTTCCTAGAAGTGGTCGGCTAAAATATATTATTTTTTTTTAAAAAAAACTTTAGTCGACAAACTAGATCTTGTCGTCGGCTAAACCCCAAAATATTTATACATTTTTTCTCCTTCTTTTCTTACTTTGTTCTTCTCCCAACCCCAGCCCCCCGTCCCCAGACCCCAGACCCCCGACCCCCGCCAACACACCGCCTCCCGCCCGACCGCCCGCCCGTCGTCCGACAGCTCCCGTCCCTCCGCCCGCCCACCGTCCGCCCGCCACCCCCCCGACCCCCGTCCCCATCCCCCAGCCCCCGTAACCCGACCACCAACACACCGCCGCCCGTCCGTTCGACAGCTCCCGTCCCGCCGTCCGCCCGCCGGCCCCCTCCCGTCGTCCGACAGCCAGGTAACCATTTTCATTTTTTTTGTTTGATGAATTTATAGTATTCGTTTGATGAATTTGTTTAGACTATTTGATAAATTTAGTATTTTCCATATTTTGTGTTTAATTTAGTTTTGATCAATTGTTAGTTTTTAGTTGGATGAAATATGATGAATTTTGTGATGAATTAGGTAAATTGTTTGATGAGTTGTGAATTGATGAAATATTTGATGAATTTGATTGAGGAAAGGATTGTATAGCCGGCGTTAATCGAAAGATTAACGCGGTATAGCATTGATAATTACTGTTGTGTGATTGTTAATTTACTGTGGAAACTATGTCGAATTTTTGTGTTAATATCTGTATGTTTCTTTATTTTTGAAGATGGATAGAATAAAGAAAGCGTTGGGGAAGAAGTCGACAAAGTCAACCACTCCCGGTTCGGGGGGGAGTTCGGCAGCCTCTAGTAGGGAGGATCACGTTACTCAGTATATATCTCAGAGTAGCACTCGTGCCCGCCAGATACTAGAAGAAACCGGCATTAACGCTGATGATTTTCTGAGGGCGACATATGAGCCTGCTATACTAACGCGGCGTTTATCCTTTCAGACACCACGGTCGACTCCCTCGCAGACGGAAACTCGCATGCCTCCCATCCACCGACCCACGTCTAGCCCTCATATATCAGGAGATGTACGGAGTTCCTCATCAGCGGTGCCCCACGGTCCGCCGCCGAGTCTATTCATGCCTTCGATGGTTCCGACTATTCCAGAGGTCGATGAGACGGGAGTCCAAGTTCCCGTTCGATTGATTAGCCCTGAGGAGGCGTATGTCTACGAGTCTTGGCCAGAGAGGGAGAAGGAGAACGGGAAAAATGTAGTCGATGAGGAGAAGAAAAAGAAGAAGACTCGTGGCCCGGCAAAGGGTCTGGCGCTCGACTCGTACGTCAGTAAGCATGGGCGTTACGAGATTCCTATAGAGAGACACGGACGGCCGGTGATGTCTTCTGACGCTACGGCGTCATATAGCCGTAATGTGTGCTTTGTCATTCGGGACAGAGTCCCCGTTTTGTGGCCCGATTGGGGGGACGTGCCACAGTGCGTGAAAGATGCTTTGAACAATGCTATGTCGGTAAGTTAATAAATATTTAATAAGTGTTTTTCAATCAACACGTAGTTCTTCAAAATGCAATATGTGATGTTTTTAAGTTATTGCGTATTTATGTTGTTCACAGGTGTGGTTTGTCATTCCCGACTCTCTACTACGTACTTGGTGTAACGAGGTGCAGTCTACTACGTATTTTGTATCTACATTGTTTGCGTAATTTATTTTCTTACGAATAATATATGTTGTGCAACGTGTGTTGTAGGTATAAATCTTGGAAAAATGAGATGCACATATTCTGGACAGCCTGGGGTGATACCCGAGAGGCTACCCCGGAAGAATTCAAGTTCCGGGAGTATGAGTGGAAGTGGCAACGCACCCATTTTCGCGACCCAGAGTTCATGGTATGACTAAAATACCCCCATTTCATTCTTTCCTTTTCTATTATTATTATTATTATTATTCATATTATTATTAAAGTTAAGTATTTTTTTTTAAAATCAGAAATAAATAATTAAAAAACTCTAGATCTTATTTTAAATTGTATTAATAAAAAATAAAAACTAGAATATTATTTTTCATAAAATAAATAAAAATCTGAATTATTTTATTTTATTTATTAAATAAACTGCTAGTATTTAATAAAAATTAATAGTATTTCAGTTTTTATTTTTTTTGAATTCTAAATATAAACTCGATTTTTTTAAATTAATATTTCAGAATTTAAAAAATACTAGAAGTTCTGATTTTTTTAAATTAGAGAAAATTGGAACTTCAGGTATTTTTTTTTAAATTCTGGAATATAATTAATATTAAAAAATTCAAATTTTTTATTTAAAATTGGAAATAAATAAATTTATAAACTCTGGATCTTATTTTAAATTGTTTTAATAAAAATAAAAACTAGAATATTATTTTCCAGAAAAAATATAAATCCGAATATTTTATTTTATTTATTAAAAAAACTGCTAGTATTTAATAAAAATTAATAATATTTCAGTTTTTTTTTTGAATTCTAAATTTAAACTCGATTTTTTTAAATTAATGTTTCAGAATTTAAAAAATACTTGAAGTTCCGATTTTTTTTAAATTCTGGAATATAACTAACGGCAAACCACAAGGACCAAAAATGTAGTTAACTCTTTTTTAATATATGTCATTTTTTAATTGTCTGTAAAATCTTGTAATTCTTGCAATATTTTTTTGAAGGCGACTAGCTTGACCAACACGACCAATCGTGCTGGTCTGACTGACCATCACAGTCTGGGTTCCCGGTCGTTAGCCAGAGTTGCGCCTGAGGCCGCTTTTTCTGATTCGTTGGATGCATTTGCCTACGTGACTCAGAAATCATATCCGAACCGGCCCGAGGAGCATGTAAGTCTTTTTTTATTTTATTTTGGTAATAAACTAAATGCCTTTGTATCATACTTTTATTGATATTGAAATATTTATTTTCATATTAACTTAGGAGCGTGTGCGGGAGGAGTCTCAGAGGATGCTTGCTGAGATTGCTCGGGAGCAGTATCCGGACTTAGCGAATACCGACCTCGATTCTGCTATTGGACAGATCGATCAGGCCGATCCTTATATTCGCGCTAGGGTGTGGGATACCGTCTACCCTCCTAGAGGTAGTCGGTACCGCACTAAGATGATGGGAGCCGAGGGTCACAGTCTATTGAAAGATACCCCCGGCTTCCAGCGTCCTCGCGGACGGGATGCACGGACTGCCTATCTCGAGGAGCAGTTGAGGGCGGAGAGGGAGCTCCGAGCTGAGAATGAAAGGAGGACTCAGACGCGGTTATAAGAGAGCGAGTAGAGGACTGATTTGCGGTTAGAGAGTTTCCAGAGACAGCAGCAGGCCATGATGGACTATATGATGACGCTGACTCAGACCATTACTCAGGCTGGACTACAGGCACCTGCTCCACCGCCTTCTATCTTCGGTCAGACCCCATCTTCACAGCCTCGTGACGAGGATCTAGGGGATGGTGGTAATCCTTCTACTTCTACATTTCGCCATTTAGATGATTTTGGTAGTGGATTGTAGTTGTTGTGTTGTAGTATTCTTGTATATTTATATTTGTGTTAGAATTGTGTAAGTGGTCTTGTTGACGCTACTAGTATGTTGATGAAATTTATGTTCTTGAATGTGTTGTGCGTTGTGTTGCATATAATGTTGGGCATATTATTGATGGTATTAGTTGAATGTGTTGTGCGTTGATGGTTGTTGATAATGGGAGCTGGTGTATAAAAATTGCAGGTGCAAAAAATACAGGTTTTGGGATCCCAAAATCAGAATAATTTTTTTTTTATATTAGGTTTTAGCCGATGACCTTGGTAAAGGTCGTCGGCTAAAGTTTATTATTTTTTTTTAAAAAAGTTTTAGCCGACGCCCATATTAAATGTCGTCGGCTAAAGTGTGTTATATATTTTTTTTTATAATGTTTTAGTCGACGATTTTTTAAAATGTCGTCGGCTAAAGTTCATTTTATTTTTTTAAAAACATGTTTTAGCCGACGATATTTCAAAAAGTCGTCGGCTAAAGTGTAAATATTTGCTTTTTTAAAAAGACTTTAGCCGACGACATTTTTTCGAAGTGGTCGGCTAAAACGTAGAGGTTTAGCCGATGGAACTTAAAAGTTGTCGGCTAAACTTTAGCCGACGGGATAAAGTTGTCGGCTAAACCTTAAGCTTTAGCCAACGACCATAAAAAAAGTCGTCGGCTAAACCTTGGCCGACGAATATTGGCCGACGGTTTTTTAGCCGATGACTAAGGGGTTTAGCCGACGACATTGACCTTTAGCCGATGACTTAAAGTCGTCGGCTAAACCCCCGATTTTGGTAGTGAGTGGAGGTTGTGTTACAATAGGTTTGGTTCCTGATCCCTGATCAGATGTCTCCTTAGGACTTTCATTATGCTCTTTCAAAGAGATATTTCTACCTGAGCCACCTTCCTGAATGAACTCAACCTCAAGGAAGTGCGCTTGTAATGCCACAACGACCCTATGGTGTTCTGGCATGTAGAATAGATAACCCATCGAGTCCTTTGGGTATCCAATGAAACTTCGTTTGATGGACCTCGCTTCCAATTTGTCCACCATGGCCTTCTTGACATAGACTGGACATCCCCAAATCCTTATGTGATTAAGGCTTGGTTTCTTACCCTTCCACATCTCATGCGGGGTGATAGGAACGGATTTGGAAGGACATCTATTAAGGATATAGGCAACGGTTAGTAAGGCATACCCCCACAGGTAAATAGGTAAATCAGTGTAATTTAACATGGAGCGAACCATGTCCAACAAAGTCCGATTTCTCCTTTCTGAAACACCATTTAACTGTGGGGTTCCTGGAGGCGTGAATTGTGAAACTATTCCACGTTCCTTAAGGAACTCATTAAACTCTGTGCTCATATATTCGCCACCTCGGTCCGACCGAAGTGCTTTGATATGACATCCAGTCTGTTTTTCAACTAGGGCCTTAAATTCTTTGAATTTAGTGAAGGCTTCGGATTTATGTTTCATTAAGTACACAATCCCATACCTAGTATGATCATCTGTGAACGTTATGAAATATTGATATCCATCTCGGGCCACTTATAAAGCACCACAAACGTCGGTATGTACCAATCCAAGTTTATCGGCAGCCCTTTCAAAAGTCCCTGTGAAGGGGGACTTAGTCATTTTGCCTCTAAGGCAAGATTCACAAGTTGGATAGGGTTCTACACCCAATGGACTTAAAAGCCCATCTTTCTACATTTTCTGAACCTTGGTCTGACAAACATGACCAAGTCTAAGGTGCCACTTAAAGAGCTTGATTAGTATCTTGCCTGCCACGTTTCCTAGTTATAGTGTTCACTACTGTTTTATTTTGCATGTTCAGATGATATTAACCATTCAACAATGTAGCTGCGCCAACCAATTTATTATGAAAATAAATTTTACATGTACCATTGCCAAAGAAAAACAAAATCCTTTTCGGTCCAAGATTGGAATGGATACAATATTTTTATGCCCCTTGGGCAAAACAAGTACTTCATCTAACGTCAAAATAAAACCGGATTCTAAACCCAGTGGGATTGATCCAATATCGGTTGCCTCGACACTTTGTCCACTTCCGACAGTGATCATAACTTCCCCAGCTTCAAGTTTCCTACTTTGTTCCAGTTCCTGATTCATAGTATAAATGTGAGAGTGGCCCCTGAATCCCGAATCCATGAAGCAGAATATATAGTAGCGGAACAATTAGTTTCAAAAACAAAAAAGTTCCGTACCTGATGCGCCATTAATCTTAGGACAAGTCCTTCACCAGTGGCCTAGCTCACTGTATTCAAGGCATTTGTCCGTAGGTTTTGGACCGCCTACCTTTGGAATCTTTCGGGCCTTGCCCTTTCCTTTATGCACCCCTTTCTTGGGTTTGTACTGCTCGTAGGTCATTTTCTTCTTGTTCTTGGACCTCCGAGGCCCAGAAGAAATCACAAGAGCAGCCTCTTTCGGTTTAGTCTTCATGTTAGATTGCGCCGTCGCCAGTTTATTCATTAACCCAGCTAATGTGCATGAAATTTCATTACAATTGAAATTCACTACAAACTGCGTGAAAGTGTCAGTGGGAGATTGAAGGATGAGATCAATTTGAAGGGATAAATCCATATTAAAGTTGAGCACCTCGAGCCTCTCAATCATAGAGATCATTTTGAGGACGTGGTCTTCAACTTTCTCCCCTTCTTTCATCCTAGCACTGAACAACTGCTTCGATATCTCATATCTAGCAGTCCTACTGTGCTCTTCATAAAGTTCGGTCAAGTGTGCGAGAATCTGCATAGCATAAGTCATTTTCTCGTGCGCTCTCTGTAGCTCATTTGTCATTGAGACCATCATAAAGCCACGGACTAGCATGTCATCCTTGACCCATTTTTCATGGACGTCAATATATTCCTGATTACAGCTGGTCCGGATTGGAGTCGGTGGAATGACTGCCTCCAAGACTATCCCAGAGACTCCATACTGAGTACAATCATCAGATTCCGCAACCTATCAATTTTACCATTGAATCTCACCCGACAACCTATCAGGTTTTTAGGGGCGAAATTTATCACCAACCGAAGGCATCTAATGCACTCAAGAATTTTTCAACCTCTACCAAATGTACTACCCCGATAACTCGGAAGCATAGCACACCAGCTCGGGTATCAATTTTCTACGAGTTTGATGGAGGGTAGGAAACCTCGTAACCTTTTTCAAACTTAGTCTGTTTGTTGTCGGGAGAATTTCGCGATTAATGTTACACTTTACACATTAATTTATTTATACGCGCGTTTGTACGTTTGTCAATCATTCAAAATTAAAAACAGAAAATAGTAACCTAGTTACTACCAAGATATAGCTCATGGACCTAATTCCTAAGTACTGGGCCAAGCGAATGACCCAATAAAAAAAATACAGTCTTCGATTCTTCGTCTTCTCGGTTGGTTGTCTTCGGTCTTTGTCATACCCAAAATAATAATTACATCATTGAAAAATTGTATCATATACAAATTTTTCTAGTAAATATAAATAGGCTAAAACGGCTTTTACAACCCAGTCGAATCGAACCAATTAAAAACTAAGTCCACGATCTATATCATCATCACATAAGGATTCCATACAACATGTAACGGCAACAAAATTAAACAATTAATTTTAATATAAATTAATCCAATTAATCTATAAAATTAATCTTTTCAATTTATACTATATTAATCCAATTAATATAAAGTGGTATTACAATTAAATAATCAATTAATATATTAATCCAATTAATACTAATAATCGTCATTTTATTTCGTTCGAAGTAATTCGGCCAATATAATATTCTCATTTAATTAATTTCCCTTAATATAAAAAATATACCAAATATTAATTTAGTCAAATTAAAATCTAATTTAAATTTGGAGAAATAATTACAACGAAATATAAACTTAAAACGGAGTTCCGGACAATCCGGTATTAGGCCCAGCCCGCGGCCTGGTTCAAAATCGGGCCAAAAACCCGAGGGGTGTCTGGCCGAGCCATGCTCGGCAGCCTGGCCGAGTCCTGATCGGCAGGCATGGCAGCCTCTCGGCAGTCTGGCCGAGTCATGCTTGGCAGCCTGGGCAGGCAGCCAGGCAGTGCTGCCGGCACCACTGACGACAGCCCCGTTTCTTCGTTTTTCGGCTCGTTTCCAAAAACGTGATGCTACAACGAACAATTTAAAAATCTACGATTATACCATACATGATTCTAAACCATAAACATTATCCAAAAGCACTCAAAATGCACAAATAATCGTATATACAGTATCACATTGACCTCGCTCCGATACCACTGTTGGGATTCCGAAAATAAAACGAAATACACAGCGGAAGAAAAAATGAATCCCAAACACGATTGATCAAGTAACGTATATACAAAAAATAAATACGAGGATAAAAATCATACCTTGAAGCCTTTGAAATAAATCTTCGTAAAAATAGATGATGATCACGAACCCCGTCACGAACACGAAATCCTTTCGTTCCAAGCACCGAAACTTCGAAGCCTCTACTTCACATACGTCGGAAGTTACCTGGAAAAATTCAACGTAACTCCGTTCTCCAAGAACAAGGCTAGGAAGTTATCGTAGGAATTTATATCTCTTTTTTCTTAAATTTCTTTCACCTCTAAGATGAAAAATGACTTGAGAAAATTTTCTCCCTCTCTCTCAAACTTGCCCTCGGCAGGGCTGCTCTCGAAAAGGGAATATGGAGAGTTGAAAATGTTATGAGAGTTCTCTTCATGAATTTGATATAAATATATATCACAAAACAACTCATCAACATGCATTATAATGTAAGAGGAATCTCGTCCGCATGGGCAGCTCAACTGGTTCCTGGGTGGCAGATTGCTACAAGGACGCAGGTTCGAGTCCTGGCAGCCGCAGTGTGGGAGTTTTATCCCTCCAATGTGGGGGATAGCTCCTTGTGGGCACCAAGAACTGTTCCTCCCACCTAGTGGGCCGTTGAGTCACCATGATTTAATTCCTCCACCAATCCCTGTCGGTCCGGGGGTGGGGGCCCTGGGGGCGAGGGATTTCGCCTTTTTCTACAATGTAAGAGGAATCTCATTATTATAATGACATCCCAACCAACATAACATGCAATTTATAACAATCCATGTGAGGGAGGGGGCCGGCCCATTGGAAGTTTCCTAGAAACGAGCCGAATTACTCGGCTCGTGTACCGGACGTTCGTCAAACGACTCCGTTAAATAAACTCCGTTTAATCACCAATGTATTTATATTAATTAATTAATCTAATTAATTATATCAAATACAAATATATTTCTCTAAGAAATATAATTTATGAATTAAATTAATTACCCGGTAACTTAATTTTAATTCATAAGACCACCATTTGATTTATCCAATAAATCATAATTAGATATCCAATATCTAATATAATTAGAGAGATAATAAATTCACATTTATCCATCAACGTTCCTGATGCGCGACTCCATAGGTCCGTCTCAGTCGGCATTGGGAGGAACCAATGAGTGCGGGCAGCAGTTAGCCAGCCTAGCGGGCCGCACTGTAAACCCCGACTGAGAACGAATGAAGGGATCATTCCAGAACTATTTTGTCGTGAATACCATATACGTATAGACCCTTCATCAGATGTCCCGGTCAAGTCTTTGGGTCACGATAAAGTCAAATCCTACTGTTGACTAGACTCTATACATGTGTTAATGCAAATCAAGACCGACTGATTAATAGTGTATCTAATACGACTATATCAGAATGCTTTGGCCAAAGACTTATGATCTTATTTGCCATTAACCGTATAGGACATTCGCCCGCTCGCTAACAGGAGATAGAATCCTTTCTTGGCATATAATAAAGACTGCTACCTGCCCGTATAGTCCGCACTTCGAGGTCGACTCAGCAATTAAGCAAATGAGTCTAACTACTCTAATGACAAACTAAACATCACAGGCACATCTTCTACTAAACCCTCAAGTCAAAGGTCCACGTATACTATCACAACCTTTCAATTCGTCATCGACTCTTCGAGAGTGAATACCGTGTGACTGAATCGAGTATGAGTCGTGTTCGAGTATACTAGTCCCACCAATATACTTATAACTATGCTATCAAGACGTGCACACGTCCTAGCATTAGTTATACAAGTCTTAAAAAAACTTAATGCCCATTCAAGTTTATTGACTTGCAAACGATTTACGTAAATAAACTTTTAAACACTTCCAGTGCATTTTCTCTTATCCAATAACGAGAATGGAATGTTCGATTTATTTACATGGAATTCACTTCAATGTTTACCAAGTCAAGAATGCAATTGAAATACAATAAACAGTGAATGAATTGTATTTCCTTTTTATTCATTTTTCCATAATTACAACTACAATGCCCCTACTCTCTCATCCCCTGAGTGGCATTCGAGGGCATATTCCTAACAGCGACAACATTCCTCTTTCCAAACTCTTGAAGAGGAAGTCACCTGAGAAAATTATTCATATCACATCCTCACCTGATCAGTCCCCCAAACGTCATAAAGGCCTGGTGGACTATTCAACAAAACAAGAAGAAGAGATGCAGACTATGATATCACCTGCGCCGGTTGAAGAACAACCATAAGAAGAGGAAGAGAGGCATCATCTCACCTACACCTGTAGTACCTGAAGTTGAACCATAACATTCACCTGAGATGATAGAAGATGTGATCCCCCTCTTGACTCTTACAAGCATAACTGAGGAAGAAGAGGCAGAAGAAACACTTGAAGTACCAGAAGCTGGATACTCTCTCAACCTCAGGGAGAACAATCCTCTGAACCTTACCAAGGAGCAACTAAAACTGGTAAAGCAGCAATCCCTCAAATTTTCCTTTGTCAATTTTTATGAGGAAGGAATTAAAAACACTTACCTTCCCTCAATTGAAAGAATTTGTTGAAAGTGTACCTCGGATTACCCCATTGCCATAGAACAACTCATCATGCACTTCTGTCAGGAGACAGATGTGATGTTGCTGATGCAGGAGAACTAGTTCATGTGTCATTTCAAACAAAACATGGACAAGTTCATTTCTGAAGTCATGATTGGTGTAGCATAGGGTCAAACCCTGAAGGAGGAAAATGGGGGAGAGAAAGAAAAGAAAGGGATTACAATTGTAGAAGTTGAAAAAGAAAGTGAAAAGGAAGAAGTTGGAAAGAAAGAAGATAAAGAGAAGGAGGATGAGAAGAAAGAAGAAGATGAGGGGAAGGAAGTGAAGGAAGAAGTAAGAAGAAAAGATGATGATGAGGACCATGATCAGAAGTCACCGATGAGGCCTTCAGCTCATCTAAGCCTTTTGAAGCTAAGAAATCAGAGGGTCAAAGGGATCAGGGGGAACAGGCTGGGAAAAGTCACTCTAAAAAGAAGTCATCAGCACCGAAGAAGTCAAAGTCCCCTGCAGATGACTCTGAAAAACCAGGTACCCCTGAAAAAACTCCATCTGATCAAGCGCCAGCAAACAGGCAAGTCTCATCTGAGAAATCTATTGCTCAGAAGCCAACTTCAGCTGCCTTCAAACCTCACTGAGCTGATAAGATGAATGGTGAAAGAGACAGTTGCGAGCTCCTGGCAACAGAAGTCAAACCTGAGCTGATATCCCTAATTGCAAAAATGGACACCCTTCTCAACTGGAAGGAACCCTCTCCACCACCTTCAAGTTCAAGAATTCCTCTTGGCATGTCTGATTTCATGTATAAGGTGGAGGAACAGCTAGCATTTATTATTGATGCTGGCAAAAAGGGGGAAGATAAGAATAAGGGGGAAGAGAAAGAAGCAAGAACAAAAAGGCTACGAGATCTTCCGCTGATTCAGGCAGGAACCTCAAGCCTGAAGAGAAAAGAAACAGCTGCACCATCTAAAGAACCTGCATCCAAAAGGAAGAGAACCAGGCAAGATCCTATTGTACGATTACAATGAGAAGGTAAAAAGCTCCAATATGTTGAGGAATTCTTACCTGTTGAAGCAGAACTAATGTGGGGAAATGCAAGAAAACAATTCATAGAGAAGTACTACCTTTGGGCAATACTTCAAAACAAGGACTATTCCCCACAAGAAATTTTCATAAACTTCGTGGAGATGAATTTCCCCAACCTTTGGGAGATTTTGAAGAAGTATGCAGAAAGGGAATTCAATGCATATCCCATGATTCCAAACTTCAGACCTGAGGAAATACCTACTCTCATGAATGGAGAACTAGATGAGATTGCTCTTCATGAAGAAATTAAAAAGATATGCATTGAAAACAACTTTTCATCTCCAGAACAACAGCAGTTTGCCTCGGATATTGTAGGGAAGAAGTATGGGTTATCTCCAGTCACAAAAAGACCCATAGGAGCAAAACCCTTGAAGGCACTCCATCCAGCAAGGACTAGAGGAGGAGGGAGATGAATCTTTTGTAATTTACTTGTAATTTACAGCTTACTTGTAATTTTCATTTTTTACTTGTATTTTTTCATTCAGGGACTGTAATGTAATATGTAACAATAAAAGTTTTATAACAGTCAACTTGAATGACAACCACCAGTTGTCTCAAAAAGACTGAGTTTGATTTTTGTCTTGAACCTTACTTTTGTGCAGACTTATTTACATTTGAATGCTTAAGTTTTGCCATCATCAAAATAGGGAGAAATTGTTAGGAATACTTGGCATTGTACTAAGTACAATGTTTGCACTAAGTACTTGGCACTGTAAAGAAGAACTAAATGAGTATCTTATATAAGCCATTGAATAGGCTAAGTTTGATCAGAAGTTAATTAGTAGAAAATCGGCTAAGTATAGAATAGACAGATTATCAGTCGAGTTTTGGTAAATTGTAATATCAGAGAGGTTTGACCAAAACACTATAGTAGCCAAGGTTCAGACAAGTAATCATCAGGCGAGATTACTTCAGTCGAGTTTTGGTCAACTCAACAGATCAGAGAAGGTTGACCACAAACGAGATATAATCAGGCGACATATCGTGCGAGTTTTGGTTAACAGAGTATATTAGAGAAGTTTGACATCACACGACTTATTATCAGAGAAGGTCTGGTCAACACAAAACATCAGCTGAGGTTGACCACAGATGGGATAGCATCAGACAAGTTATCAGGCAAGATTCGGTCAAAAAAACATCAGCTGTAGGTTGACTACAAACGAGTACTTCATCAGTCGAGGTTTTCAGTCAAATAGAACATCAGATGAGGTTGACCAAACTAATTCTGCAGCCAAGTTTGAGTATAAGATAGGAATCTCAGTACACGTCAGCAAAGCGTTGAAAATTCAACAATAACGGCAAGACATGCGGACGTAAATTCAAGTAGACAAAGTGAATTATTCCCGGAAGTTAAGGAATAATTTATTCCTAGAGATTGGCGCCTGGAAGACTTTCCAAATAAAGTAATCTAGAATAGCAGTGCAACGGGAATATTCTTCAAACGGACATATTTGAAGAAAGAAACAAGTCGTGCAAAGAGATGAACGAATAAATAAAGAAGTCTACTCTCCAATCGACAAATTTGTTACAAGAGATGCAACGGCTATGAAGAAGCTCAAGATTCGTACTATAAATATCTGAAGACAGATTTGAGCAAAGTACGATGCGAACAACATTTATAAGCGAACAAAGTAATCAAAGCAATCAAAGCTATCAAAGCGAATAATAGCATCGTGAAGAGCAAAGTTCAAAAGTTCATATACTGAGAAGCTCTTAAGTTGGAGAAGACAAAAACTCTTGTCTTAAAAGTTTGAGTACGGGGTTGCTTTCTTGAATGAGGTCCTTGAAAGTAAAGAGGTTGTAAACGCATCCACGGGTTCTTGATTGGAAGGTGATAGACAGCTTGCGAGTTGTTGAGGCATCCACGGGTTTTCGATCAAGAGGTGCAAGGCAGCCAAGGGAGTTGCAACGGCCACGAGTTTCCATTGGTTGGAAGTTGTTGTAACTAGAGAATTCTTTGTAACATTTATCATTGGTTGACAGTTATACTGAATTTATCTCCAACTAGTTTGGAGAGAAGTGGACTAGTAGAGGATTACCCACCTCTGAAACCACTATAAGTGCTTGTGTGTTTTACTGCATTCATCGTACTTATCTGCTGCATTCATTCTTACTGTTCCATTTAGCAGTCAACTGTCTTCCTCATAACTTAATCTTACAGTTGACATAAGTCACTATAGTGGGCATAAGTCACCTGCACCGTCATCAGCTGTGCTTCCGCATTAGTCATCTGCAACTAAGGTTTGTTAGCTGCACATTTAACAGCTGAGATACTCACCTGAGATTCAGGGAAAGAGTTGAATAAGTTTATTCACCCCTCCCCCCTAGACTTATTCCTGACAACTTGTGACCTACAATAATAAATAATATTTAAATTGCTTACTAATCTTATTAGTTAATTAAGTAGCATGCCTAAATAGATTTTGTGCTCGTGGATGTGTAAGACGCTTTAATTCAAACTTTTCCCACTTCACTTTCGCTATGTTTTATTTTCAACAATTGCTATTGGAGCCAGATTTTTAGGCTTTTGCTATTTAATTAATTTTGGTGATTAGTTGATAGCAATTTAAACATTCATGTAAGTTGATGTTGGAGTATTTTGCTACACTTGTTCTTGCACAAAATATGATCCAATTATCATGGTTATGTGAATGGTTTATTTATTTATTTATTTTTATTATTTATGCAATTGTTGGTTTGGCCTGGTTTTGAGGCATGTAATGGTTTTTCCCGTGAGAAAATCCGCGAGAAGATCTAGGATCTTATTTTTTCATGTAATCTTGCTGTTTTCGATGCATTTTATTTTGTGTACAATTGTAATCGAATCCGGGGAAGACAATATCACGAAGAAGTAGAGCAAAACCGGGACACCGGGACTGCTGGAGAGCCGCGACCGACAAAGAAGACGCTGTCGCTGCTGACACACATCGCTGTCGGCGAGCAAGACCATGCTGCCGCGAGGTCCTCGGGCAGGCTGTTCCAGGCCGGTTCACCGGTTCGGGAGGGTCGTCCAGTTTTTGGCCCGGTCCGTTTCACTGACGTTCGTTGTGTCCGCTGGAGAGTCGGGATTTAAAATTGATTTTTTTATGTAATTAATTTTGCATATAAGCGAAACTTTAATTTTGTAAATCCACACCCCGGCCGGTGAGGAGTGACGAGATGCTTTATCCAGTGGGAGATATCGAGTCGAAGATTTTCTTGGATTCAATTCTAGGAAGAAGACCATGATAATTGGATAATTAATTATCCATGCTTTTATTTTGGTTTCTACTGTTTTGGATGTTTGACATGTATGAATGTATGCGTGATATGTTTCCTGCATGTTAGGATGAGAAAATTAAAAACCTACAGGCTAAAATAACTAAGTGACTAAATTGAATAATTTTTTGAAAATAAAATCAAATTGGCCTCCATGATTAATTTAAATTGTGAAGTAATTAGCATGCGCGTTGACATTAGGGTATTCCTTCATATCGGATGTGCTAATTATAGGTTCACTAGTTTTAAATTTCTAAATGATAACAAAAGGTAAATATTGTTTTTTATGATAGGATCTCTCCATATGTAGGACTATTATTTAAAAGATAATATTTTAAGGTTGTTAAATTATGGTGTTCACTTAGGTGGATTAACTAATAAGATCCCTATCAGAATCTATGTTAATTAATACATGACCAAGAGGAACCAACTATTAATTTTACTTGTCATAACGTAAGTTGACTAGATATTAAAATCAAAGACGTAAAACACAACTTGAAAAATGTGTGTATAAACGTCCACACGATCGTGGCTTGCATATGCGGAGTTTTTGAGGTGTTGGTTGCTAGCATATATATTGTGTTTTTGATAGGGTTCTGAAGGATGAACCGGATATGGACAGTTCCAAATGGAGATTTCAACAAGAAATGGCAGATCTATTCACTCTATCAATAACCAAGCCGGATCTGGTGTATCATAAGGGATTTGCCTTTTCTATTGATTCCTATGGATTGGATCAAAAACAATTCTTGAATTAGACCAGTGATGAAGTGAAAAACAAATCTTTATTGGTTCTACCTCATATTTTTAATGATATAATGTAACACCCCCAAAACCGTATGAGAATATTACACGCCGTAAACCCTTTCCGCAAGGATCTACCAGGCTAAACGTCCATAAACAACCAAATGCTTGCCCGGCCAAGGTCAAACAATATAATAATACAGACCATTAAGGTCACTTACACATAAACACACAGACCGATGAGGTCACACAACTCTATTAACAGGACTGACTAACAACATTACCCACACAGGGTTCGAAATACAATACAACGGAAGACTGAATCAACTCTAACAATACAAATAAACTCTACCAACTCTCAACTCTTGATTAGTATCGCAGCTCGTCATCCCCTTGTGCCAATCCTGTGATCGCTCCCCGAACTCGCATGTACCGGACGCAAACAGACATCCACCCCGAATACTCGGGGTTAGTAAAACTCCACTGTTTTACTAGTGCAAGTATCAAACCATACGAAATGTAACAAGCAAATAGCAACTACGAATTTAATACGGAAATCAATTATCAAAATGTTCCTAGAAGTTTTAGAATTTCGAACTCAAGTAAGAGATATTTGAAAAGGAACACATCATCTCGGGATTTTTAAAGCGTAAATTCTTTTGGATCTCGAGTCCCAATTTACAAAACCCTTTTCGTAAACAATAGGGCCTTAGCCCGATTCTCGTTTCAAAGCATACTAAATAATATATCATTATGAGTCCGAGATCCATATTTAAAATGTTACCGAACAATCACTGCTACACGATCATTGTTCGTACACATCATGTACCTAACTGGAGGCCTCGACGGACCTTACCCGACCACACACATTGTTCGTACACATCATGTACCGAACTCCGAGGCCTCAACGGACCCTACCCGCCACACACACTGCTCATACACATCATGTACCGAACTCCGAGGCCTCAACGGACCCTACCCGGCCACAACATCGTTCGTACACATCATGTACCGAACTCCGCAGGCCTCGTCGACCCTACCGGATCACACACCTTGTCCGTACACGTCATGTACCGGACTCAGAGGCCTCGTCGGACCCTACCGGATCACACACTTTGTTCGTACACATCATGTACCGAACTCCGCAGGCCTCGTCGGACCCTACCTGGAACACACACACATCGACACGACATAATTCATAATCATTAAATGTCAAGCCATTCCACATTACACTGAAATGTTCAATCAAGTATGTAAACCAAAACAACACAAATATCATGATCATCACAACGACTCTTAACCAACATAACACACATTCGGTACACAATACATTGAACAACCACGTGTACAACCATCTCAAATGTACATCGCAATCCAGCACAAATGGCACGACGCCTAACACGGATACCAATATATCACTATTATCACAAAGCCTTCAAATTTCGGAAAACACAACCAACTCAAACGGAACATATTTACGGAGGCAAGCAAAATCGTCATACATATCATACGTAATTACTAGTCACAAGATACAAGTCGTATAATAAGATACTTGCCTTAATAACCGCTACCAAACGTTCCGAAGAACACCGTTCGACCGGGAAGCTCGGACCCCGAAGGAGACAACGAACGGAAGGGTTCCGACTCGAGTTCTTCACAACAATTCGACCCTAACAACATATAATCAATAAATCATCGATCATACGAGGAAGAATAATCGTAGAACGCTCGAATTCTCTTTGTGACATTTTATCGAACACCTTCAAGGCGTCGATAAAATACTCAATAAAACGACAAATCCGTGGAAATCCAACCGTGGAATAACAAGGAATTAGATATAATATAGCTTAACAATCATCAATCCATCAATATTATGAGTTAAAACGGATTAAACGGACGAAATCGAACAAAATACCCAAAATCCCCAAAATTAGATTTCTAGAAAATCTGACCTGATTCGCTCGATCAAAGGATGTTATAGGATGGATGATTGATGATATGAACTCCAAAACCTCATGGATTTGTTGACAAACAACATCTCTCCATGATAGGAACAACCCCAGCCGCGGAAGAGAAGTAGAAGCAGGAGAAAAAATGGCTAAAACACGACTGCTGGGCCTTAAATAGCCGCACAGGTGTGCCGCGGCCCGGCCGGGAGTGTGCCGCGCACAGGCCCAAAAATGGCTCCCGGTGGTCGGCGGTGTGCCGCTCACCCGGGCGTGTGCCGCGGCACTGCAGGTCGGTTTGGCCGAAAAATGCCACAGAGTGCCGCGGCCTCGCCAAAGATGTGCCGCGGCCCTACGCAGACGGGCCGCCGGCGGAAGTCGCTGAGCACTACCGGCCGTGACTCGGCCAGAAGCTGCCGAGCACCGCCGGCCGTGACTCGCCAAGACTGCCTGGCCTCATTGCCCGGCCATGTCGCCGGGCCAACTCCGACGGCCCGAACGACCCCGAAACCCGAACCTGAATACGAATCGATGATACGGTTACAACGTACTCGCAAAGACGAATCTAAGAGCTAAGAGAACACACAATTCCGACCAACTGAAGGCTCGGAATCCGACAACGGAAGTAATTACCCAAAACTTTGGGAAATTACGAAAATGGCCCAAAACATCCGAAAATCACGATACGCGATCGAAACACCAAACCAAAGCTTGCAACAAGAATAATAACATTAAATGAACTTACAAGAAACTCGAAACAACAGTTTCGGACGAGATTCGCAAGAATCGAACTCAAGTGCGGAAAAGCGTCTAAAAAGCTCGGAACTCAGCAAAACGATACCGAAACGAACTCGGATGACAAAAAGTGCAGAATTAATCATTCTCTAAATGACGAAACGGTCATGAGCGAGTCGACAAAATGGACTTTCTCCGAAAAAAAAAAATTACCGGAAATCGAAATTACGGGTATTACATTCTACCCTCCTTAAAAGAAGTTTCGTCCCGAAACTTAAAACAAGTAGGGAGAAGCAATATCCACTGTCAGGAAGACTCGACGAGATACACAAAAACCGAAAACTCGCGCCCAACGGCGAAACGCTGCAAGAAACGCCAAAAGACATACGGCGTGAAAACACGCTCCACGACGACCAACACAATGCCACCGACTAAGATTCAAAACAATAACGAGAAATTAACGTCACATCACATGCACACATTTAATCAAAGAAACGCACGCGACAACAAGCCGCACCTGACTAAAACGGCTATGCGAAAGAAACAAATAGAATAACACGATAGAAATCACTCCGATACTCATCAACAAGAAAATGTCCGACGTCAAAATACAAATAATTTCAAGATAACAGAAAATGAGAATACCGGATATTACATTCTATCACACAAAAAATAAGTTTCGCCCCGAAACTTAAACTAAGGTTATCACAGTGATACGAAACAAAATATAACGACACATAATAAAATACCATGCTCATGAACTCGTGGTCCACTGACACGCCTCCGTAGGTTCAACAACTAAACGGGAACTTACACAAAACAAAATATCATTCAACAAGTTCCAAATGTAAAAGCGTCACAAAAAAAAAACATCTCTACACGCGAAACAATCCGTGTAGCGAGTACCAAAAACACCATCACTAGACATCACTGGGCCCTCCGGAAGTAGGAATAGAATTCCGGTCCCTTATCATCTCGGCAACAATCTCGCGATCGAACTCGATGCCCCTCGTGTCCACAATTATAACAAGTCACTGGCGGTTTCTTACAATGCGCGCGTTCATGGCCTAGAACGTTACAGTGGAAACACCTAGGAGCATTACCAGAACTCAAAGACACCGACTTGGGTCTTTTGGGTTCTCTAACTGACTGAGAAGGTCCCATACTCGGCTGATACGAGGGTTGAGGTGTGGGAATCCCAATTCCCTTACTTCCCGATGCGTCATCGGAAATCTTCTGCTTTTTCGCTACCGGTACGAACTCGGTAGACATTATAGCCATCTCAAACGCCAAGGCTCGATCCTGATAGTCCCTCAAGGTTGTACACATAAAAGGGGCCATACACTGCCGAATCTGAGGTTTCATACGCATATTGAAATAACGAACCTTATCCGCCTCACTTTTCACCTGATCCCGAACATAACACAGTTGTCGATTATAATCGACTATCGCCTGGGACATCGACACGTCTCGGGGCGTAGCCGAGAAAAACTCGACAATCCTACGCTCTTTAACAGGCGGCGGACAATACTCGGCCTCCATGGCAGTTTTGAATTCAGTCCAAGTAGCGGTACGATCACTAGGCGCTACGGCCTCCCACCAGTCTGCAGCTTCCCTGTCGAGTAGGTATTGAGCAATAGGCACTCTTCTCTCATCGGGGCAAGCTACAAAGATCAAATGTTATGTCCAACTGGAAGAGCCAATTCTCCCAGCCTAACGAGTCCGAAGAACCTACAAAACGGGGCGGGTGCATTCTCATCACATCTCGTAACCACTTACCAGCTCCGTTATCTTCATCCGGAATCCCGTCTCGATGTACGGTCTGATTCATATGCGCCAACCGGTCGGTCACCTGACGAAGGGTGGTGGCGGCGCCAATATCAACATTACCTCTGGATGATTGCTGCTGATCACGACGACGACTACGACCACGTCCTCGGCCACGGCCTCTCGGCATACTGGACGGACGACCAATAAAAATAACACATCCAAACGAATATCACAACGTCAAGATAAGACAATAAATAGCAGCACGTTAAAACATCAACTCCAAGTCATCACACAAGTGCACGAACTAACACTGTAATTTTAGAACTTCATAAAAAAAATAATCCACACAGTCACATCAACAGAGATGTTTAGATTTTACCAAATCAAACGCGGTCAAAACCAAACACGTATCGCAGGGATCAAACACTAACAACAAAAATAAAATGTTTCCGAGGTATTATTCAAATGATAAAAATTTTAAAATTCTCAAGTTTGAAAAAAAATTGGTGAAATGAAATTTTTGAAAACACTTATAATACCTCGGTCGTTTAATTAAAACAATGTATCTCATTATCAAAACTGTTTTAATTGAAGCTATTTGCAAAACAACACATCGAGGCTTCAATCTTTTCGCTAGACGATATCGTCAAAATGACCTTATCAGTATATCATTATCTTTGCTAGCGTTATACGGGGTAACAACATGTTACCACGCCATCCATCACCGATATATCAACAGAGATTAAATAATCAAGGGGCACGGGTACAACTGTAATAACAAATTTCTACTGGTCACCAAAAGTTAACGGCCAGAATAACATGCGCTTTACGCCGTAACAACTCCGAGCTTACGGCCGTAATAGAAAACATCTTACGGCCGTAACATCTAGCCAGCAGGACTGCACTGTCACAAGAGCCCCCAACACACAAACACATAACATTTAAATTCCGAAAATTAGGGTCGTTTTGCAAAACAAGATTTTTCCAAAAATTTTGATTTCCACAAAAATGCTTAAATCAGTAGTCTTTAAGGAAAAACGTTTTCAAAGCTACCCGTAGCAGGTATAATTACAACAATCCAAAATAGTCGATATTAAAACCACATGCCCAAATGGCAAACAGGGTCGCCAATTCAATCACATACATCTCATGACATCAAGTTTAAACACACAGCAAAATCATTCATCGGAGTTTCCCACAAACTCTACCGTAAAACCCATCAAGGTTCACAACTTTCACACCATACCAACCACGTGGTGGCTCAAGGGCCAAACATCAATACATCCAGTTCTATACACGTACAGCGTATCCAAGTATCGAATACAACTTCATTACACAACACCGTGTAAATAAAATTATGCACCACAAATATCACACATAAATGAAATCATGAACACAATTATTATGCATAAAAGAGGAGACTTACATCAACAGGTTGCACGGAGGTGACGGTCGCCCACGATACTAATCTCGTCTGACAACATATCCGACACGTTGTGACTACGCACAACTCAACTTGTCACGTGACGACTCGAACAACAAGACCACACATTACTCGACAAACCACGACTCGACTCGACCCGACAGCCTAGGTTTCTGCAACCTAAGCTCTGATACCATAAATGTAACACCCCCAAAACCGTATGAGAATATTACACGCCGTAAACCCTTTCCGCAAGGATCTACCAGGCTAAACGTCCATAAACAACCAAATGCTTGCCCGGCCAGGGTCAAACAATATAATAATACAGACCGTTAAGGTCACTTACACATAAACACACAGACCGATGAGGTCACACAACTCTATCAACAGGACTGACTAACAACATTACCCACACAGGGTTCGAAATATAATACAACGGAAGACTGAATCAACTCTAACAATACAAATAAACTCTACCAACTCTCAACTCTTGATTAGTATCGTAGCTCGTCATCCCCTTGTGCCAATCCTGTGACTGCTCCCCTGAACCTGCATGTACCTGGACGCAAAGCAGACATCCACCCCGAATACTCGGGGGTTAGTAAAACTCCACTGTTTTACTAGTGCAAGTATCAAACCATACGAAATGTAACAAGCAAATAGCAACTAATTTAATACGAAATCAATTATCAAAATGTTCTAGAAGTTTTAGAATTTCGAACTCAAGTAAGAGATATTTGAAAAGGAACACATCATCTCGGGATTTTAAAGCGAAATTCTTTTGGATCTCGAGTCCCAATTTACAAAACCCTTTTCGTAAACAATAGGGCCTTAGCCCGATTCTCGTTTCAAAGCATACTAAATAATATATCATTATGAGTCCGAGATCCATATTTAAAATGTTACCCGAACAATCAATGCTACACGATCATTGTTCGTACACATCATGTACCGAACTCCGGAGGCCTCGACGGACCTTACCCGGACCACACACATTGTTCGTACACATCATGTACCGAACTCCGGAGGCCTCAACGGACCCTACCCGGCCACACACACTGTTCGTACACATCATGTACCGAACTCCGGAGGCCTCAACGGACCCTACCCGGCCACAACATCGTTCGTACACATCATGTACCGAACTCCAGAGGCCTCGTCAGACCCTACCTGGATCACACACCTTATCCGTACACGTCATGTACCGGACTCCAGAGGCCTCGTCAGACCCTACCTGGATCACACACTTTGTTCGTACACATCATGTACCGAACTCCAGAGGCCTCGTCAGACCCTACCTGGAACACACACACATCGACACGACATAATTCATAATCATTAAATGTCAAGCCATTCCACATTACACTGAAATGTTCAATCAAGTATGTAAACTAAAACAACACAAATATCATGATCATCACAACGACTCTTAACCAACATAACACACATTCGGTACACAATACATTGAACAACCACGTGTACAACCATCTCATATGTACATCGCAATCCTGCACAAATGGCACGACGCCTAACACGGATACCAATATATCACTATTATCACAAAGCCTTCAAATTTCGGAAAACACAACCAACTCAAACGGAACATATTTACGGAGGCAAGCAAAATCGTCATACATATCATACGTAATTACTAGTCACAAGATACAAGTCGTATAATAAGATACTTGCCTTAATAACCGCTACCAAACGTTCCGAAGAACACCGTTCGACCGGGAAGCTCGGACCCCGAAGGAGACAACGAATGGAAGGGTTCCGACTCGAGTTCTTCACAAGAATTCGACCCTAACAACATATAATCAATAAATCATCGATCATACGAGGAAGAATAATCGTAGAACGCTCGAATTCTCTTTGTGACATTTTATCGAACACCTTCAAGGCGTCGATAAAATACTCAATAAAACGACAAATCGGTGGCAATCCAACCATGGAATAACAAGGAATTAGATATAATATAGCTTAACAATCATCAATCCATCAATATTCTGAGTTAAAACGGATTAAACGGACGAAATTGAATAAAATACCCAAAATCCCCAAAATTAGATTTCTAGAAAATCTGACCTGATTCGCTCGATCAAAGGATGTTATAGGATGGATGATTGATGATATGAACTCCAAAACTTCATGGATTTGTTGACAAACAACATCTCTCCATGATAGGAACAACCCCAGCCACGGAAGAGAAGTAGAAGTAGGAGAAAAAATGGCGAAAAAACGACTGCTGGGCCTTAAATAGGCTGCACAGTGTGCCGCGGCCCAGCGGGAGTGTGCCGCGGCACAGGCCCAAAATGGCTCCCAGTGGTCGGCAGTGTGCCGCGGCTCAGCCGGCGTGTGCCGCGGCACCGGTCTGGTCGGTTTGGCGAAAAATGCCACGAGTGTGCCGCGGCCACTGCCCGGCATGTGCCGCGGCCCTACGGTACGGCTGCTCGGCCGGAAGTCGCCGAGCACTACCGGCCGTGACTCGGCCGAAGCTGCCGAGCACCGCCGGCCGTGACTCGGCAAGATGCGGCTGGGCCCAGATTGCCCGGCCATGTCGGCCGGGGCCAACTCCGACGGCCCGAACGACCCCGAAACCAGAACCTGAATACGAATCGATGATACGGTTACAACGTACTCGCAAAGACGAATCTAAGAGCTAAGAGAACACACAATTCCGACCAACTGAAGGCTTGGAATCCGACAACGGAAGTAATTACCCAAAACTTTGGGAAATTACGAAAATGGCCCAAAACGTCCGAAAATCACGATACGCGATCGAAACACCAAACCAAAGCTTGCAACAAGAATAATAACATTAAATGAACTTACGAGAAACTCGAAACAACAGTTTCGGACGAGATTCGCAAGAATCGAACTCAAGTGCGGAAAAACGTCTAAAAAGCTCGGAACTCAGCAAAACGATACCGAAACGAACTCGGATGACAAAAAGTGCAGAATTAATCATTCTCTAAATGACGAAACGGTCATGAGCGAGTCGTCAAAACGGACTTTCTCCGAAAAAAAGAAATTACCGGAAATCGAAATTACGGGTATTACATATAATTCAAGACGTTTCTGATCTATTCATCACGGGTAATATATTGGATATGAATCCATTTATTTTAATGAATTGATACGATTTAAACTTCTACAACGAATATGGAATTCAAAGGGATCAAATAGTAATGGATATTATGAATCATATAACTATCCCCACAATTAAATATACAATCAACCAACATTTATCGAAATTGAAAAAAAGTCAGAAGAAATGTGTTTTTCAATATATTTTGCTATACATTATGTGATGAATGTTTTTAATTTTATCTCAGATATCTTTCAATCCACTTGCTGTAATTCTCAATGAAAACAAACTAGATGACACTAACTTTGCTGATTGGAAATGTAATCTTAATATTGTCCTGACTGCTGAGGAACACAACTTTATTCTAACTGACGAATTCCCATTGGAACCAGATGCGAATTCGACACCTGATGAGGTGAAAGAATACTGCAAATAGAATAAATCTGATCAGATAGCTCGCTGTTACAGTTTGGCTTCTTTAGCAAATGTATTGCAGCATCAGAGTATGGTCACGGCCACATAAATGATGAAACATCTCGACGAGATACTTGGTCATCAGAACCGGGCGGCTAGGCAAAATGCTATGAGGGTCTTGATGACGACCCAAATGCCTGAAGGAACCCCGGTAAGGGATCATGTTCTAAAGATGATTTCTCATGTAAACGAACTTGATATCTTAGGACCTACTATCGATGCGGAAACGAAGGTCGATATCATCCTAGGCAGCTTACCTAAGAGCTTCGAGAACTTCCGCTGAAACTACAATATGAATCATAGGGAGTATAACTTGGCGGAATTGCTGACAGAGCTTCAAGCTATGGAAGGTCTCTTTAGGCAAGGGTATCAAGTTCTTGCGGCTACTGGTGTTTCGACTTCTAAATCCAAGTGGGGTAAGAAGAAGAAGAAGAAGAAACAAGTGGGCCAGAAGCAAGTGGCAACTCTAAAGGTTAAAAGCAAGACTCCTCATCCTGAGTCGAACAAAAATCCAAAGGGAAAGTGGTACAAGTGCAGTCAGAAAGGACATTTTTAAAATGGACTGCCCTGCTCTTAAGAAAGGTATGTCTCGTGCACTAGTAGTAAAAATATGTTTGGCAGCTTGTTCTGCCACTTCGTGGATAGTTGATTCAGGCTCCACTGATCATGTTTGCTTTGACTCGCATGGTATTCAGGTAACCAAGCAGCTTAGTGCGGGAGAGATAACCATCAACTGGGGCAATTATTCTAGGCTTATAGCTGTTGCAGTGGGAACCGTGCAGTGGAAGATTAATGATAAAATATTAGTCCTTAATAATGTATTATTAGTACCAGATTTCAGAATGAATTTTATTTGGGTTTCTAAATTAAAATGTGATGGTTATTCAGTTTTTTTTGATGATGATGCTATCATTAGAAGAAGAAATGGTGAATATATTTGGAAAGGTATTTATACTGATGGACTCTATGTCATTAATACTGCACAAACTCCTATGTATAAACATAAATCGCTTAACTCTTTGTCTAAACCTAAAAAGAGAAAAGAACCTTCGAGCATAAACCAAACATATCTGTGGCATTTACGATTAGTCCATGTAAACCTAAGGAGGATTCAAATATTGGTAGATGATGGACCATTGAATGACTTCCAAGTTGAGTCATTTCTATTTTGTGAATTCTGTCTGGAAGGTAAGATGACCAAAAAAGGGTTTTTAAGACTAAGGGAAACCGTGCTCAGAATGTGTTGGAATTAGTTCATACGGATGTATGTGGTCCAATGAACGTCCAGGCTAGGGGTGGTTTTGAATACTTAATCATGTTTATAGATGATTATTCAAGATATGGATACATATATTTGATGTGACGTAAGTCTGAAGCCTTTGACAAGTTCAGAGACGTCAAGGATGAAACGGAGAAGCGTCATGGGAAGAGTATCAAGTCACTACTATCTGATCGTGGTGGCGAATACCTTAGTGGAGAGTTTTTGGATTTCTTGACAAATGAGGGGATTTCATCCCAGCACACTGCGTCGGGAACTCCATAACAAAATGGTGTTGCTGAGAAAAGGAACAGGACTCTTTTAGAAATAGTTAGGTCAATGATGAGTTATTCGTATTTACCTATTTCATTCTGGGGGTATGCCTTGGAAACAACAGTGTATATTCTAAACCTGGGCCTTTGAAATCAGTTCCAAAAACACCCACAGAACTATGGAGTGGGCGAAAGCCCAGTCTAGGACATGTTCGGCTTTGGGGTACTCCAGCACATGTGCTGAATAAGGAAGATGATAAGTTGGCATCTCGTAAAGAAGTACGAGTGTTTGTAGGATGCCCTAAGGGAGTGAAAGGTGGCTTGTTCTATAGTCTATAGGATCAGAAGGTCATTATTAGCACCAATGCCCCATTCCTGGAAGAGGATTATATGATTAGTCACAAGCCCATGAGCGAAATAATTCTGGAAGAGTTGAGGGGCGAGACTCCATCTATACCAATCATATAAGCGCCAACTAACACTACACCATGTATCAATTTTGAGACTTTTACACCAACTCAGAATTTGTCTCGTCGTAGTGGGAGGGTTGTTCGTCAACCGAGAAGAGATAAATTCACCACTAGAAGGGGGGTTGAATAGTGGTAATGCGGAATATCGAACTTTCTCGCGAATAAAAGAAAATAGTGCAGAAAGTAAAAGACTCAAAGATTTATAGAGGTTCGGCAACTTGCCTACGTCCTCTCTCCGAATTCTTTTTCTATTGGCTCAAGAACAACCACACACTTGACTCGTCTTCAATCGGTCCGAGTATAACAACCGTTACAACTGCTTGTCTTCTATTGGTCCAAGCTCAACCACTCTCAAAATAAACTTTGTTTATCTAGTGTTCTATCGGAACTAGATAATCCTCACTTTACGAATATTGGAGTATAATCCTAACAATGCCGGATCAAAGATCCTAATAACACCGGATTAGTGACTCTAAATTCGTTTCTCTAAATCTCTCGTATGAGTGATGCAACACTCACAACCAAATGAAAGAATACAAAGTATAATAAATATTACAATGTGTTTCACTCTTTGTATCTTTCTTCTCACAACTTAGAATGTAGTAATAGATAGATATTTGAGCTCAAGAATGCTTTGATTGCTTGTATGCTTGAATGCTTGAAGTTGTGTAAGAGATTCCCAAGTCCTATGGGTATTTATAGGTGCCATGCCTTCTTCGTATTCTGATATTTGTATTATTAGCGTGTGCTAATAATACATCCATAGCATGCGCAATCGATCTCTGACTTGGCCTATCTGAACGGTCACAAAACTGTTCCAACGGTAAAATTATATGGCTAGCGTGCGCTAGTCATACCTTCTTAGCGTGCACTAACGGTTGGTCAGCAGGTCTTCAATATTGACTTTAGATAATGTCAGTTTGTCTCCCCAACGACTCTTTTCCAATGGCTAAAATTGTACTTAGCGTGCGCTAACAATTATGCATAGCGTGCGCTAGTAATTGTTTAATATCAGCTTTTCTAGATTTCACGGATCTTCTTTGACTTCTTCGTTCCAACGGGTAGATTGTCCAATGGTAGAATTTTGACTGATTTAGCATGCTCTAATATGTATAATGTAGCGTGCGCTAACCATCTCCCAGATAACGTACGTTAGCATGAGTAACGTACGTAAGAGCTTCTTTATTTTAAGTCCAGTGGCTACTGGACTACTAGACATGATTTCCGGTAGCGTGCACAAGACTTGAAATGTAACGTGCGCTAAGACCTCATAGTAGCGTACGTAAATTAACGACCGTAGCGTGCGCAAATCCTTTTCCTTTTTCTTTCCAGACCTTAATGTCCTCTGACTTGAGATGCAATAGCGTGCGTTAATAATGTGGTATAGCGTGCGCAAATATTAGTATTTTAGCGTACGCAAATAGTGAAGCTTTTGCGTGCGCTATCCATCAGGTAGGTTCCGACTAGACTGCAGCTGAGTTGACTTGTCTGTATATATGCCTCGAAAGTGTGCGCTACTCTGAAACATATAGCGTGCGCTAAGACCAGTTTTCTCCTTCAAAATAACAGCTTGCTGAGATACGTTTTGTTAAATGTTTTGAATACGATCATCATCAAAATACTTTGAGTCAACAATCTCCCCCTTTTTGATGATGCTAAAATATTTAATTTATACCTGCAAAAACGTTTAAAAAATTTCGAATCAAGGTAACTTGTTCGACATGTTAGTACGTTCCGGTTTTTGGAGTATTTCTCCCCCTTTTTGACATAAACAAAAAGGACTTCCCCTGTGTTGTTGCATATATAAAAAATTATACCAACCAAATGCCATGAACCAAAACAAAAGCACATAATTAACAAATGCCAAACTTCATAAAACCAAACGAAGAGAAATGGAAGTTTCACTAAAAGATAATTCAAGCATTACACTGACATTCAAAGCATGAGACATAAAAACCATTTGAAAGATAAGTTTCTACAACAAGTATCAAACACCTAGAATCTAAGAGGCTTGGTCGGACGAAGAGGATGGGAATGGGAATAACGGGTGAGTGAATCGGATGAAATCATAAATCAGCCCACGAACTTCTCGAACTTCCAAACGTAGAGACCGAACATCCTCACGTATTTCCATTTGAGAGGTCTCGATGCTCCGCATCCGAGCAATGAGGTCACTCTCTTCTTCTTCGGTGATGGAGTCTTTCATCGATCGCTTGCCTTTGCAAGTGGGCTTCCTCACGAATTCCCCGGTTTGCATTTCCCGAAAGGTGTGTGGTCCTCAACGAGTGATTCTCTTCTCCGGTGTAGGCAAACGTGTTTCTTTCTCCACTTGGTCATCTTCGCGAAGAAATGGGAAAAGAATCCAGCCTCGGTTGATTGTCCGGACATAATGCATGGCCTTTAGCGAGTAGTCCGAGATCTCATGGCCGAGAGAAATGGGGACAGCTTTGTCCTTTGACAAATCCACCTGATAAAATCTGAATATCGCTGTGAGGATGGAACCATACGGCATTCCAGCCTTGCGGGATCGAGACGCATAGTTCTTCGACAGAAAAAGGTCGCCCTTCACTTTCATCCAACTTGTGACGATAGCGGCAAAATCTACCTTATCATCATTAAGCACTCGGTATACAACGTGTTTGTCGACTCCGACTAACTTGTGTTGAATGTTTACCTTCGGCATAATACATTTTGTGAGAGCAACTAAAAGGCGTCGGATGTTAATCCCAAAATCATTGTTCTCGAAGAATTCGTCGTTATGTCTATGATAGCTTTTGAACTCATGAATTCTTTCACATCAATCTCCCTTACTCCAGTTTCCTCACCAATCGATTTTCCAATACATGAGAACCCATCGGATGGTAGACCAAAAATTTGAGTTAAAATTTTCTAGGAAACTCTCACTTTCGTTCCTCCAACCACACTCCCTAAAACTAGGGATGATGAGCCTTCACTTTCAGCAACATGAAGGTTTGCGTAAAATTCGCGGACAAGTTCAGGAAATATGGGATCCTTACATTCAACGAATCAGGCAATTCCAATGGAAGTAAAAAAAATCAGTGATTACAACATTTACCCGTTCTGGACTCGGAAAGTTGAAGAAGTAGCAGTCCGTAATATGTTCTTGTGTGAGAATATCAGAAAACACCTTCGATGCGGTGTATGACATGAATCGGGTCGCATCGTATTCTGCATTGCGAGGGCGTTTTACGTTTTTGTAAGATTTTTCCATGGCTTTGCGGCCCTTGCTTGACATGAATTAGGAAGTAATTGGAAGTTTTGAAGAGGAAATTGGAATTGAATGGATCGAATTTATCGGCTAGGGTTCTTGCTGAAAAGGGGATTGGTGCGTTTGCATATGTTATGAGAGGGTGAGAATTGTTTCTGAGCTGAGCAGAGTTTTATATAGTGGACTGAGTAGGTTTAATTAGCGTACGCTAGGATTGTAAGATTAGCGTACGTTAGGAGGATAAGGGTAGTTTACTGGACAGTCCAGTAGTAATTCGGAATATGAAGAGTTTTAATTAGCACACGCAAAATATAAACGGTTAGCGTACGCTATCGAAAACGAAAATTAACGCGCGTTAAATAAATGAAGCTAGCGCGCGCTAGCGAATGGAACGTTTCAAGGATATTGATTTCTCGAGTAGAAAACTAATTTCAAAAGTTGTCTAGATGTCCCATACCAAGTTGCAAACGAATATTATTAAAAGATTCCTCGGGAAGAGGTTTTGTAAAAATATCAGCAAGTTGGTCCTTCGTCCCGACAAAAATTACACAGATATCTTTCTTTTGCACATGATCGCGTAGAAAGTGATGTCTAATGTCTATATGCTTAGTTCTACTATGCAACACAGGATTTTTACTCAGATTAATAGCACTAGTATTATCACATAATATAAGGGTATTTTCAAAGTAAATGCCGTAGTCGCGGAGTTGATTTTTAATCCATAGTACCTGAGCACAGGCGCTCCCTGCAGCAACGTATTCGGCCTCAGCTGTAGACAATGCTACACTGGTTTGCTTTTTGCTTCCCCAAGATATTAAGCATGATCCAATAAAATGACACGTACCACTAGTACTCTTTTTATCAATTTTACATCCGCTGAAATCGGCGTCACTATATGCAATCAAATTAAAATCCAAGCAAGAGGGGTACCATAGACCTAGTCCGATGGTCCCTTTCAAGTAACGAAAAATGCGTTTACAAGCAATTAAATGTGATTCATTGGGATTAGCTTGGAATCGAGCACATAAACATGTAGCAAATATTATGTCTGGTCTAGAAGCAGTCAAATATAACAAATATCCGATCATACCTCGATATAATTTTTGATCTACGGATTTGCCATTTTCATCTTTTTCAAGCTTTAATGATGAAGACATTGGCGTTGAAATCACCTTGCTACTTTCCATTTTGAATTTCTTTAGGAGATCGTTTGAGTACTTTGTTTGATGGATAAAGATTCCATCTTCGCATTGCTTGATTTGAAGCCCGAGGAAGAATGTTAATTCTCCCATCATACTCATCTCGAATTCTCCTTTCATAAGATTATAGAAATATTGGCACAATGATTCGTTAGTAGCTCCAAATACAATGTCATCAACATAAATTTGGCAAACAAGTATATCATTATTCAATATTTTCACAAACAAGGTATTATCGACTTTACCTCTTTTATAATCATTTGCAATTAAAAATTGACTTAAACAATCATACCATGCTCGGGGTGCTTAAATCCGTAGAGTGCCTTGTTGAGCTTGTAGACGTGATCCGGAAATTGATGATCTTTAAAACCGGGAGGTTGCTTGACATAGACTTCTTCTTGAATGTAGCCATTCAAGAATGCACTTTTCACATCCATTTGAAATAGTTTGATCTTTTTGTGAGCGGCAAATGCACATAACAAACGGATGGCTTCGAGTCGAGCCACGGGAGCAAAACTTTCTTCATAATCAAGGCCTTCCTCTTGATTATACCCTTGAGCGACCAAACGAGATTTATTTCGAATTGGGTAACCGTCTTCGTCACACTTTATTTTGTGCACCCATTTAGTTCCGATAATTGATTTATCTTTAGGAGCGGGAACTAAATTCCATACATTATTGTGGACGAATTGTACAAGTTCCTCTTGCATTGCCATTACCCAACTTTCATCATCAAGAGCCTCGGATATATTCTTGGGAACTATTTGGGATACGAAAGCACAATGAGCCATATATTCGGTGGTTCTCCTTCGGGTTTGAACACTATCTTCAATGTTTCCAATGACAAGATCTTTTGGATGGTCTTTGATGTGCCTCCAATCTTTCGGTAGACTCTCGATTGTCTTCTTTTGAATTTCCAAAATTTTATCCATTTCGTTTGATGGATGAGAATCCGGAAAAATACTTGCATCATCAAAATATTCTACCTTTCTCGGGGGTGAGATTATATCGTTGAATTTAACATGAATGGATTCCTCAACTTTATTTGTTCTAATGTTATAAACACGATATGCTTTGCTATTTGTAGCATAACCAAGAAATATACCGGAATCAGATTTAGCATCAAATTTCTCCAAGTTATCCTTACCATTATTTAGGATAAACACATTGCAACCAAAAGGATGGAAATACGATATATTTGGCTTTTTGCCCTTCCATAATTCATACGGAGTTTTAAGGTTAGTTCTACGAACATGAACATGGTTAATCACATAACATGCCGTAAAAATTGCTTCGGCCCAAAAGTATTGTGGAAGAGAGTATTCATTAAGCATAGTCCTTGACATTTCCTCCAAAGATCGATTTTTCCTTTCAACAACCCCATTTTGTTGAGGTGTTCTAGGAGCCGAAAAATTGTGATTAATACCATATTTGTCACATAAAAGTTCAAACGGAGTGCAATCAAATTCACCTCCGTGATCGGTGCGGTTGAAATTATAGAAAGATTTTTCTCATTTTGCACCAAACGACACCATTTGGAAAACTCGGAAAATGTGTCATCTTTATGAGCGATAAACCTAACCCAAGTAAAATGGGAATAATCATCAACAATGACCAAAGTATAAAGCTTACCATTTAGACTAACATATCTAGATGGTCCAATTAAATCCATATGCACAAGTTCAAGAATACGGCTAGTGGAAACCTCGAATTTTGGTTTGAAAGATTCTCGAGTGTGTTTCCCTTTTATGCATGATTCACACAAATGCTTTCGATCAAATTTGAGTTTAGGTAAACCACGGACAAGATCGTGTCTTGATAAAATAGATATGATGGGAAGAGATGTGTGCCCCAATTTGCGATGCCATAAATATGCATTATCATCCAAAGTAATAAGACATTTTTCATTGAATGAACTTTTATCATTAAGATCGACAATATAAATGTTTCCACATCTTAAACCGATGAATGCAATTTTTTCATTTCTAAATGTCGTGCAATGAGTTTGCTCGAAGAGAATTTTAAAACCTTCAACAAATAATACTTTGTTGATGCAAACCAACTTTTCCGATGCCTTTGATTTTTCCATTTTGATTGTCCCCAAAGGTCACATGTCCTTGTTCTTGGTATTCGAGGTCTTCAAATAAATCCTCGGAGCCGCACATGTGCCTTGAGCATCCACTATCAATGTACCACTTGCTTTTCCTTGGTGCCGGTACCTACAAAAATAGTGTTTCTTGGTTGTTTCGGTACCCAAGCCGTTTTGGGTCCTCCAAAATTAACGATACTTATAGCATTAGGAACAATTGTCCCTTTTGGAACCCATATTTGTTTAACTTTGATGGTTCTTAACTTTGAACGAACATTATCATGAACTCGTTGTTTGAAAAGAGTTTTTGAGTTCTCGGCTTCGGTTTTCTTTATTTTGTCAAGGTTGATAAGGGATTGTTCCCTTTTAAATGGATTAAAACCAAGGCCGTGTTTTAACAATGGAGATTTTTGAATGGATAAGAGCTTTTCGAATTTCTCGTTTCCGATAGTAAATTTGTTCAAAATATATTTTAGCTTCTTTTGAGTTTTCGTCAACTCGATTTTCAAAACGTTTTCCTTTTCAAGGCATAATGTATGGTCGAGCTCAATAGTTTTGCCCTTGTTTTGAAGAGAGGATTTTTCGAGTTCTAAAGATTTTACTTTCCTCTTTAAGGACATATTTAATTTAACCATCTCGTCGTATTCTTTGTTTAGAGATTCAAACGCACTTAATAGCTCATCGTCATGATGGTTTTCTTGTGAATCGCAAAAATCAAAATTATCATATTCATCATCATTGAGTTTATAACTTACCTCGATATTGCTTTCGGAGTCGAGTGCCATAAATTCAAGCTTAGCATCGAGAGATCTTTCAATCTCCTCCTCGTCGTCACTCCAAGACGCGATTAGAACCTCCTTCTTTTTGAATCTTTCGATTTGAGGCTTTGAAGATGATCCTCGACAATCCTTGGCATAGTGACCGGCTTGACCGCATTTCCGACAATTATTGTCGAACTTCTTTACAGGAACATAGCTATTTTTCTTTTGTTCCGCCTTACCATCCCGACCAAGGAAATTTCGCCTTCTTTGGATAAGATTTTTATATCTTCTAAAGTTCTTGGCGTAGAGATCAAGTTCCTCGTCGTCTTCATCTTCGGGAACATCTTCCTCAACATCGCTATCAACATTGAATGCGACTACCTTTTCACGAGGCTTTGGTTTGGTGCCTCTAGACTTGAGAACGATCTCATAATTGATGAGTGACCCGATGAGGGCACTAAGCTCGAGCTTGTTGAGATCTTTGGACTCCATGATCGCGGTAAATGTGGCATCCCATTCATGTGGCAACGAGCGAAGAATTTTCTTAGCTTTGTTGCTACTAGATATAGGCTTTCTGAATGATGCAAGTCCATTGATTATAGCCGAGAATCGATCCAACATATTGGTGATCGTTTCTTCATCCTTCATGGAGAAGAGTCCGTAGTCATGAAGGAGCATGTTGATCTTAGTCTCCTTAACTTGGGTGGTTCCCTCAAGAGTTACTTCGAGGATTTCCCAAATTTCCTTTGCGCTTTCGTAGGAAGATATCCTATTGAGTTCTTAGGGATTAAGGGCGCAATAGAGAAGTTGAGTAGCACGTGAATTGATGTGCGTGTTCCTCCAGTCCTCGTCGTTAAACTCGTCGAACTTTTTCAACGATCCATCTTCTTTCTTGGCGAGTTTCGGACCAAGTGCAATGAATTTCCAAATTTCAATATCATAGGCTTGAACGAATATAGCCATTTTCTTTTTCCAAGTCATGAAATTGGAACCGTCGAAGAAGGGAGGACGGTTGAGAGCATTTCCTTCGATTTGGCCAAGAAGTGCTATTTGCGGATCTTTTTCCCTTAGGTGATTAAACCTTTAAAAACAGACCCACTCCGATACCAACTGAAGAGATAAATTCACCACTAGAAGGGGGGTTGAATAGTGGTAATGCGGAATATCAAACTTTCTCGCGAATAAAAGAAAATAGTGCAGAAAGTAAAAGACTCAAAGATTTATAGAGGTTCGGCAACTTGCCTACGTCCTCTCTCCGACATCTTTTTCTATTGGCTCAAGAACAACCACACACTTGACTCTTCTTCAATCGGTCCGAGTACAACAATCGTTACAACCGCTTGTCTTCTATTGGTCCAAGCTCAACCACTCTCAAAATAAACTTTGTTTATCTAGTGTTCTATCGGAACTAGATAATCCTCACTTTACGAATATTGGAGTATAATCCTAACAATGCCGGATCAAAGATCCTAATAACACCAGATTAGTGACTCTAAATTCGTTTCTGTAAAGCTCTCGTATGAGTGATGCAACACTTACAACCAAATGAAAGAATACAAAGTATAATAAATATTACAAGGTGTTTCACTCTTTGTATCTTTCTTCTCACAACTTAGAATGTAGTAATAGATAGAGATTTGAGCTCAAGAATGCCTTGATTGCTTGTATGCTTGAATGCTTGAAGTTGTGTAAGAGATACCCAAGTCCTATGGGTATTTATAGGTGCCATGCCTTCTTCGTATACTAATATTTGTATTATTAGCGTGCGCTAATAATACATCCATAGCGTGCGCAATCGATCTCTGACTTGGCCTATCTGAACGGTCACAAAACTGTTCCAACAGTAAAATTATATGGCTAGCATGCGCTAGTCATACCTTCTTAGTGTGCGCTAACGGTTGGTCAGCAGGTCTTGAATCTTAACTTTAGATAATGTCGGTTTGTCTCCCCAACGACTCTTTTCCAATGGCTAAAATTGTACTTAGCGTGCGCTAACAATTATGCATAGCGTGCGCTAGTAATTGTTTAATATCAGCTTTTCCAGATTTCATGGATATTCTTTGACTTCTTCGTTCCAATGGGTAGATTGTCCAACAGTAGAATTTTGACTGATTTAGCGTGCGCTAATATGTATAATGTAGCGTGCGCTAACCATCTCCCAGATAATGTACGTTAGCATGAGTAACGTACGTAAGAGCTTCTTTATTTTGAGTCCAGTGGCTACTGGACTACTAGACATGATTTCCGGTAGCGTGCCCAAGACTTGAAATGTAACGTGCGCTAAGACCTCATAGTAGCGTACGTAAATGAACGACCGTAGCGTGCGCAAATCCTTTTCCTTTTTCTTTCCAGACCTTACTGTCCTCTGACTTGAGATGCGATAACGTGCGTTAATAATGTGGTATAGCGTGCGCAAATATTAGTATTTTAGCGTATGTAAATAGTGAAGCTATTGCGTGCGCTATCCATCAGGTAGGTTACGACTAGACTGCAGCTGAGTTGACTTGTCTGTATATATGCCTCGATAGCGTGCGCTACTCTGAAACATGTAGCGTGCGCTAAGACCAATTTTCTTCTTCAAAATAACAGATTGTTGAGATACGTTTTGTTAAATATTTTGAATACGATCATCATCAAAATACTTTGAGTCAACAAACCGGAATGATTCATAGGCGTGGGACAGTCTGCAGACTCAATCCCAGGCGAAGATGAATCAGATCCCTAGACTTACAAGGAGGCAATCCAAGATAAAGATGTTGACTCCTAGCAAATAGCAATGGAATCAGAAATGGGATCTATGGATTCCAATCAAGTGTGGGAGCTAGTAGAACTACCTGATGGGGTACAAGCCATTGGGAGTAAGTGGGTCTACAAGCGAAAGAAAGGAGGTGACGGGAAGGTTGAAACCTTCAAAGCAAGGCTTGTTGTGAAAGGTTACACTCAGAAAAAGGGTATCGATTATGATGAAACCTTTTCACCGGTAGCCATGCTTAAGTCAATTCGGATTCTTTTAGCTTTAGCTGCGCATTTGGATCTGGAGATTTTGCAAATGGATGTCAAGACTGCATTCCTGAATGGAAGTCTAGACAAGGACATCTACATGCTGTTGTAGCAAGATTATCAGTATCTTCGCCTTTTTGAGATAGGCACGGAGTATATAAGAGTTATGAAACTCTTTGCGCTTTGCTGAAGCGAATTAAAGTGCAGAAAGATAAACGACACAAGATTTATAGAGTTCGGCCAAATGTGCATACGTCCTCTCTCGTATCTTTTTCTATAGGTAAAAGATCAACCTTTGCACCTCTCTTCTATCGGCCGAGGGATTACCGTTACAATCTCGCCTTCTATTGGTCCGAGATAAACCATAACACAGTTGTCTTTTTGTCGGTCCAAGTTAAAGTGTTTTCCTTTTCTATCGGACAAGGAATCAACCTATCTAGCTTTCTATGGGTACTAGACAAAGCTCACTTGGATATAGATTGCGATAATAATGCCGGATCCTTGATCCTAATAACACTGAATCCAATCTTATCCTTTCTTTCTGCTCGTGTATGTTTTCGTGTATAACACTCAAACACTCACCAAATAAGCTCGATTGCAACAACAAGAATGAATATGACAATATCAGATGTACGCATGATCTTCTCAGAGTTGTTGTAGATTCAATATCATAGGAAGTGGTATTTATAGGCATTTTCCTCCAACTAGCCATTAATGCGAGTCTCACTTAGCGTGCGCTAAGTCTTTCTGTTTAGCGTGTGCTATTGCTATGTTGTACATTAATATGCGTGTTACGTGTGTTACCTGCTCTTTCCTTTAGTCCAGTAGCTTCTTATACTTTCAGTTAGTGTGCGCTAGTATCTTCTTGTAGTGTGCGCTAATATCACGTCATTTCTTGAGTCATATATCCGTTTGTAACTTTTTACTTCTCCTCCGAATCTTTCAACGTTCATTTGTTTAAATTCAAATGTTCTTTATCAGGTGCTAAATATAGCGTGCGCTATGTCTATGTCAGTGCATACGTCATTCCGTGTTGAAAGTCTTCACAACGGTCACATTCTGCAATAGTGTGCGTTAGCCTTCACCTATAGCGTACGCTATCTTCATATTGTAGCATGCGCTAGCCTTGATCTCTAGCTTGTGATAGCTTTGCAGTCCAGATTGAATGACTTTTTGCGTCTACAACTTTTTCATTGTTTTGTTTTGCTTTGTTGTTGTTTTTCTTTGATTTAACAACTAATCATCAGAACTCAATTATACATGTATGGAATAAAATATTCCAACAATCTCCCCCTTTTTGATGATTACAAAACAACACTCGTTAATGGGATAAACCTGCAAAAATATAAAAGTATATATACAGATCAAAGTTTTCGGCTTTGTCTGTTACGTTAGTTTCCATCTCCCCATTTTCTTTTCTCCTTTTCAACTCATTCTTTACTTTTTCATCTTTTCGACTTTCTCCTTCGTCTTCTCTTGATTCAAATATATTTTTATTTTTCTCGCCATTCTTCCGTGATGCTTTCTCACATTCTTTTATTTTTCTCCCCTTATACCATTCTTCTCCCCCTTTTTGTTATCAGCAAAAAGTGTATATATATGATAATATGATAAATATGCAAAATTGGGTAAACTCCCCCTGACAAAAATCTCCCTTTTTAAAAAATATAAGAACTCCCCCTGAGTTAAAGACTAAATATGAGTAAAATCAATTTTGATTTTTTGGGAATCCAACCGATAGTTGGTTTTTCTTTTGAAACATAGACGATATTTGGAATAAAGGTTCCTTTTGGAATCTAAATCTTTTTATTTTTTATCGTCCACCGTGGGCTTTTGCAATTCGAAATGTGATGCCCAAGTTTTAAACATTTATCGCAATGGGGTATTTTCAAATTTAAGGATTCGGTTTTATTATGCGGTTTCAATTCTAGCCCGTGTTTATTTAGCGAATTGAACGGAAAGCATTTGTTCAAATTTTTCATTTCCGCAAGAAAATTTATTTGTTAAAACCTTGAGTTCGCCTTGAACTTTCAAAAAATCATCTTTCAATTTATTTTATTTATCTATACACAGAGAATGATCGATTTCGATGAATTTACCTTTTTCATTTATTTTGGAAATTTCAATTTCCAATAATTTATTTTTCGATTGGAGAGATTTAATTTCATTTAAAGCATTTTGAAAATTGATATGTAAAAGTTCGAATGCTTCAAAAAGTTCATCGTGAGAGGATGTACTAACCTGAATTTCGACGTCGCTTTCGTTGAATGAACTTCGTGTCATGAGAGCGAGATTATTTTGATTGAAATCGTCATCTTCATCTTCATCGCTCCATGTTGCAACGAGAAATTCCTTTTTAGGATTTGCGCTCCGGCAATTTTTAGCAAAGTGGCCTGGTTTACCACAGATTCGACAGTTGTTGTCGAATTTCTTTGATTCGCCCGATTTGATGTCCTTCCTTCTCCGGTTTAAGTTTTGAAACTTATTTATATTTTTGGCATAATATGCCGATTCTTCATCATCTTCGTCCACCGGGATTTCTTCGATCTTTAACACCTTTTTGGATTTTAAAGATATCGTTCTTTCCTTCGACTTCGGCTTTGCATTCCGAGATTTTAGAACAATCTCGTAATTTATTAGCGAACCAACGAGGGCGCTAAAATCAAGTTTATTTAAATCTTTTGATTCCATAATCGCCATCACCGTGCCATCCCATTCTCGAGGTAGTGATCGTAGGATCTTATTTACTTTTTCACTACTTAAGAGGGATTTCCCGTAACAAGCTAATCCATTCGTAATGACTGAAAATCGGTCGAGCATGATTGTAATGGATTCTTCGTCTTTCATTAGGGATAGTTCATAGTCGTGGAGAAGCATATTAATCTTCGTCTGCTTGACTTGATTTGTGCCTTCGTGTGTGACTTCTAGCATCTTCCATATTTCTTTGGCACTATCACACGATGATATCCGGTTGTGTTCTTCCGGATTTAGAGCACAATAAAGCAATTGAGTCGCTTTACAATTATAATGGTCATTTTTCCAATCCGTATCATCATACTCTTCAAAAGATTTGAGAGTACCGTTGGAGTTCGTTGGAATTTTTGGACCAAGACATATGACTTTCCACATCTCTATATAGTATGCTCGGATGAAGACAGACATCTTATTTTTCCATGTCATGAAGTTCGATCCATCAAAGATGGTGGTTGGTTTAAAGAAAGACCTTCGACCGGGGCAAATTGGAGCGCCATTGGATCTTCTTCTCCTCGGATGCTAAGCCGCTTCTAGGAGTACCGCTCCGATACTAATTGTTGTAGCAAGATCATCGGTATCTTCGCCGTTTTGAGATAGGCGTGGAGTATATAAGAGTTATGAAACTCTTTGCGCTTTGTGGAAGCGAATTAAAGTGCAGAAAGATAAACGACACAAGATTTGTAGAGGTTCGGCCAAACGTGCTTACGTCCTCTCTCGTATCTTTTTCTATAGGTAAAAGATGAACCTCTGCACCTCTCTTCTATCAGTCGAGGGATTACCGTTACAATCTCTCCTTCTATTGGTCCGAGATAAACCGTAACACACTTGTCTTTTTTTTCGGTCCAAGTTAAACCGTTTTCCTTTCTATCGGACAAGGAATCAACCTATCTAGCTTTCTATGGGTACTAGACAAACTTCACTTGGATATAGATTGCGATTCTAACAACGCCGGATCCTTGATCCTAATAATACCGAATCCAATCTTATCTTTTCTTTCTGCTCGTGTATGTTTTCATGTATAACACTCAAACACTTATCAAATAATCTCGATTACAACAACAAGAATGAATATAACAATATTAGATGTACGTATGATCTTCTTAGAGTTGTTGTAGGTTCAATACCATAGCAAGTGGTATTTATAGGCATTTTCCTCCAACTAGCCGTTACTGCCAGTCTCACTTAGCGTGCGCTAAGTCTTCCTGTTTAGCATGCGCTATTGCTATGTTGTACATTAATATGCCTGTTATGTATGTTACCTGCTATTTCCTTTAGTCTAGTAGCTTCTTATACTTTTAGTTAGCGTGCGCTAGTATCTTCTTGTAGCGTGCGCTAATATCACGTCATTGCTTGAGTCATATATCCGTTTGTAACTTTTGACTTCTCCTCCGAATATTCCAACATTCATTTTTTTGAATACAAATGTTCTTTAGCGCGCACTAAATATAGCGTGTGCTCTGTCTATGTCAGTGCATACGTCATTCCGTGTTGAAAGTCTTCACAACGGTCACATTCTGTGATAGCGTGCATTAGCCTTCACCTATAGCGTGCGCTATCTTCATACTGTAGCGTGCACTAGCCTTGATCTCTAGCGTGCGCTATCTTTGCAGTCCAGATTGAATGAATTTTTGCGTCTTCGACTTCTTCGTTGTTTTGTTTTGCTTCCTTGTTTTTTTCTTTGATTTAACAACTAATCATCAAAACTCAATTATACATGTACGGAATAAAATATTCCAACACATGCGGCAACCAGAGGGATTCATTGCTTAAGGAGAAGAACACTTAGTAAGCAAACTTAAGAGATAAATTTATGGACTCAAGCAAGCATCCAGATCTTGGAACAGTCGATTTGACGAGGTAGTCCAGTCATATGGATTCGTCCAATGTACGAGTGGGAGTTGTGTGTATAATAAATGCGATGGAAACGTGTTGGTGTTTCTTGCACTGTTTGTAGATGATATCCTTCTGATTGGAAACAACGTGAAGGAGTTGTCGGACATACGGGTATGTCTATCTGAGCAGTTCGATATGAAGGATTTGGGAGAAGCAGGACACACCCTTGGAATCAGGATCTTTCGTGATCGGAAGAAAAGGATGTTGTTCTTATCGCAGGCATCCTATGACGATATAGTGCTAAAGCGGTTAAGCATGGAGAATTCCAAGAAAGTTTTTCTACCTTACATATATGGAATTCGACTATCTAAGGATATGTGTCCCAATACACAAAAAGAGATAGATGACATAAAGTTGATCCCTTATGCATCAGCTATGGGAAGCCTCATGTATGCTATGCTTTGCACTAAACCAGATATCTGTTTTGTCGTAGGCATGGCAGATAGATATCAGTCAAACCCAAGACCAGGACACTGGATTGCTGTCAAGCACATACTCAAGTACATGAGCAGGACTAGGGAATATATGCAAGTATATCAATCATATGACCTGTGTCCAGTGGGTTATACTGACTCAAATTTTTCATCAGATAAATAAAAGTCCAAGTCACCTTCAGGTAATGTGTTTAGCCTGGGAGGTGGAGCCATTAGTTGGAGGAGTGTGAAGCATAAATGCATCTCGGACTCTACCATGGAAGCCGAGTATGTGGCAGTGTTTGAGTCAGCCAAGGAGGCAGTATGGCTCAAGTACTTAATGCAGGACTTAGATGTGATTCCAAATTTGCCAAAGGGTATCACACTTTATTGTGATAATACCGGTGCAGTCGCAAATTCGAAGGAACCACGAGCCCACAAGACAAGTAAACATATCAACCGCAAGTACCACATCATACAACATTTCGTAAAGGAAGGAGATGTAGTTGTAGCAAGGGTTGCATCGGAAGACAATCTTGCTGATCCTTTCACGAAAGGCCTACCCTCAAAGTTTTTGAAAGGCACGTGGAATGAATGGGATTACGGTGTATGGCAGCATTGCTTTGAGTATAAGTGGGAGATATGAGAGACTATGTAATAGAGTAGTATACTTAAAATCATGTTTTGAGTATAAGTGGGAGATTGTTAGGGTTGTATATTGCAAAGTATACTTTATGCTTGTATTACCTTATTTCCGTGTAACTACCTATGAGAATATTAATTACATTTAATCACATATTTTGTATATTTATTCATGTTATGATTATGCAAATGGAATGTCTAATTATTTTATATTGTAGATAATGAGGTGTGTTGGTGTCACACGAAAGATCACATTATCGGTGCCTTATAAAATAATATAATAGTTCACAAACTATATAATTATTAGACAAATTATATAAAAGGTTGTAGTGTATGCTTGAGATTAGTTGGTCTTGACTATTAGCATGCATTAGCGTATTTGCATACGTTGAACAGGATCGAAGTGAGATAGTGTCTTCTGTACTGACTGTAGGAAGAACGTAAATATCGGATATTTATTATTTCTTAACTCTTAGTATATAATATTTAATTGTGTATTTATAATATTTATTGCTTTGATTTCCCATGGGTTAGATTCAAAATGATTGACTCAATAAGCTTCGTATCTTGGGCAATAATATTAGAGAAATGATAGGAACACACCTCCCCAACCACACCCCATACACACCCGTGCTTTATGGGGTTGTACCGTATGCTTTTCCGATAAAATTTATTATAATATTATTATGATTATTTAATTTGTATAGCATACAGTACAACCCCATAAAGCACGGGTGTGTATGGAGTGTGATTGGGGAGGTGTGTCCCTATCATTCCTCATAATATTATTTATATGACAATTATTATTACTAGAAATCGTGTCTCAACTCGTGCGGGTTGATGAAGTCCCCTTGAGGAGCTCGATAATGATTATTATACTAAACCCTGCAGGTAAATTTAATTCCGATATAATAATAAGGTTCGAGTGGTACTACTCTTGGATAAGATATTAATTAATTAAAGCTGTCAGTACAGTAGCTTAAATTAATTAATGGACATTCGATATTTTAAATACGGGAAATAATATATTTAAATAAGGAACTTGATTTCTAAAATTGGGATTTGGGTAGGAAGTGCAATATTAACTCTTTAGTGAACTGAGTTGATATTAGTGAACTCAACCAATTAGGAAAGGGATTAATATCGAAAGTTGGTTTGCACTAGGAGTCCTAACCCTAATCCTCCTTAAGATCCTTAGAGTAGTCCAAAGCCTATTAATATGACACAAGGGGAGGATTCGGCCGTGAGCAATAATCCAACACAAGGATTTCGATTTTTTTCTTCTTAGTATTTAATTGTGGATCTTGACTTGTGTCTTTGATTCCATAATTGAGATAACACTTTAATTCTTGTGACAAATTGGGTCGAGAGTTGTGAGAGGAAGATTTCGAACGATCCACTTTTGTCCAAGAAAGATTCGGTAGCTCGTTTCCCACACAACATCTAAATTAAGGCGAATCATACTCTAGAAGATCTAAACGTAGAAATACAAGAAGATCGGGGAGCAAGCAACCACTACGCTTCAAAAGGTAATATCCTATGATCTTTGATCTAGATTAGGATATTTAAATTACCAACATATTTATTTAATAAATAATAAATAATATTTTAATTGCTTATTAATCTTAGTAGTTAATTAATTAGCATGCCTAAATAGATTTTGTGCTCGTGGATGCGTAAAATACTTTAATCAAAATTTTCCCAACTTCGCTTCCACTGTGTTTTATTTCCAACACTAATATCATGCAGGCACATGCATGATTTAGCAAACTCTGCACAATACGATCAAGAATATTAGAGTATGGATACGAAAAAATCATACTTCGATTAATTACACGACATAATTAAATACCACAAGGTTCAAATATAGATGAAAATACACAACAATTATCCGGGTATTACATACCCCCTCTCTAAAAATAAGTTTCATCCCGAAACTTAAGAGAGAAATAACTCCGGGTATCTTGTTTTCATATTGTCTTTAGTCCCCCAAGTTGCTTCTTCGACACCATGTCGTGACCATTGAACTTTAACCAAGGAGATTGGTTTATTCTTCGATTGTTTGATTCGACTCTCAAGCATCTTAATTGGTTTCTGTTCAAACGTGCCATCATTAGCTACTTCGATCTCTCCAAAGTCGATGACATTACTGGGATCTGATACGTACTTCTGTAACTGTGATACATGAAACACATTATGAACGTGACTCAATGACGGAGGTAAGGCCAATTTGTATGCCAATTCTCCAACTCTTTCGAGAACCTCGAATGGTCCGATATATCTTAGACTCAGCTTTCCCTTCCTTCCATAACAAAAAATTCCCCAAGTAGGAGAAACTTTTAGAAGTATATGTTCCCCAACTTCAAATTCTAACGGGCGGCGGTGCACATCTGCATAAGACTTGTGTCGACTCTGGGCGGTCAACAATCTTTCGCGGATTAGGGCTACCTTTTCCTAAGTTTGTATTATCAATTCTAGTTCTGTTCCAATTAAGTCATACGAATCATCCCAGCATAGGGGTGATCTACGTCTTCTCCCGCATAGTGCTTCGAAAGGTGCATACACCATAAATGGCCTTCAGCAACGTTTATTTCGATGTTACAAGCAAAAGTGTTAGCATAGATGCCTTAAAATTGATCTACGCTAACACTTTTTTTTTACCGTTATAGTTGATAGTAACAGTTGTTGCCATAGTATCTATGGTAACACCGAATTAGGTGTTACTGTTGATCTTTAAAAAAAGCGTTACAAGAGAAGAAAAAATAGGCGGAAAATAAGGAAAAACCTGTAAAAATTGTAACGACCCGATTTTTCTAATAGTATTTTATGAATATATTTTTAAAATAAGGAAAACCTGTAAAAATTTAAAGTCGTTACGAAACTAACATTTTATAAAATATTTGCGGAACTTAAAAGCTGAAATTGAGATGACTTGAATGAAATTTACTTGATACTTATGAATAGATCCTATCTAGCCCTTGGTTCTCGAATCCAAAAATTTAAATAGGAGTATATATTAATATTAAATCTCATAAGAAAACATAAATTTTATGAAACTAACATAAAAATTAAGTATAAAATGATAGAACTAGATTTAATTTAAAGGCTTATAGAACCAAATCTGAAAAAAAATATTAGAATTGATTGAGGTCAAATTGAAAGAATTAAAAATATAAGGACAAAAATGAAATTATGGTCAAAATGATAGGGATATAATATCCCTATCGCGGTTGCTAAGGCTGTCTAAATGGTTTTCGATTCCCGTTAGAACCGGAATCGAACCGAAACCGTGCGGTTCCGGTGAACCGAGAACCCTCGGCACGTAATTGCTCTAAAAAAAGGCAAGAAAATTTTTATTCCCCCTCCAAACAGAATTAGTCCGAAATTAACCAAAAAAGGAAAAAAAAAAAGGAAAAGTCGACCGAAACCCTACTTTCTGATCATTGTCTTCATCAAGCAAACTGCCCATAGAAACCTGCAAACCACCGTGTCTGAGCACAAACCCAAATCAGACCTGCTATTTTCGTGCCGCCTTCGTCGGATTCCAATCGGACTCACCGCCTCCGATCTAGTCCCCCGATCAGAAAACCCTACTTCCACATCCATCCTCGTCACCTATTGAAGATCGAATTACAAATGAGACGAACCACTGTGAGTTTCTTCGCATAGCTTGCACTAGCAGATTCTGCCCTTCTTCCATGTTTGGAAACACATTAACACCACCATACCCAATCGACCTCGGATTGAATTTCCTCTGCCGCACTGACCGAAATCAGATCTGGAAGAAAAGATCGCTGCATCGCCGCTATGTTTCAACCAGATTTTGGTCGTTCAGGTCGAAAATCATTGGCCCAAGACCCAAACCCATTTGCGCCCAGCCCGCTGCATACCGGCTCGACCCGCTGTCTGCCGACCTGGCTCAACAAAACAAATTTTTTAGCTCCAATAGTGAAGCCATTTTCTGCATTCTTAATGCTCCATCTTGTACTCATTTAATCAGCCTTACTAAATGTGCACAGGGAACTTATGTTGAGGGCATAAAGGAAGAAGTTGTTTCGAAAATCCGTTCTTCGTCGGCCGTCGGCGCGTCGCTGCTGAACAGGAAGTCTACCTCGCTGAAAATCCGTAAGTCGAACTCCCTTTCCCACACTCAGTCGCTTATTCTCAAAGTGTGTTTGTTTGTCAATTCTCCTGTGTTGTCCCGATTTGATTCTTCCCGGTTTGTTTTTCAATTCTCCTGTGTTGTAACTTACCGGAAAGATGATGTGGAGTCCGCCCGGGAGCCGCTGTACCTTAGATTTCTTGTGTTGTTTTCAATTCTCCTATGTTGCTACTGCTATTTCGTGTTCTGTTTCTTAGATTCATGATTCTGGAATTAGATTGTGTATCATAATGTTTATTGACTTTTCTAAATTAATTCGTATTACTCTTTCAAACGATGATTCAGTTTTGCAAATACGATGGAAGATGACTCCATCAAATACGCGTTTTTCTGCATCTGCGAGTTCAAAATTCGTGCAATTTAGTTTCAGAGCGATGGCTAAACGCTTGATCCCAACTATGAACAGAGTTCTCGTGGAGAAAATTGTCCCCACTTCGAAAACCAGTGCCGGCATTCTCCTCCCGAAAAAAACATCTAAGTTGAACTATGGGAAAGTGGTTGCAGTTGGATCAGGGTTGCTTGACAAAGCAGGGAATACTATACCGGTTGCTGTGAAAGAAGGGGACACTGTTCTCTTGCCTGAATATGGCGGAACTGAAATCAAATTGGGGGAAAAGGAGTACCATTTGTACAGGGATGAAGATATCTTGGGGACTCTGCACGATTGATAAGTTTCATTAATTTTGATTTTAGAATCATCAATGATGCTTGTTGGAGAGTAATGGAATTTGCCTTTTTTTTTTCCTTTCTCTGTGTCAGTTTCAAGCATTATGAACTGATTAATCATGTCATAAAACTTGTGCTATTTGTCTTTGTTCAATCCGAAAAATAATAGTTAAAAACTTGTGTTTTTTGCTACTTCCTTAGTTACTGGTTTCATAGATCGCAAAGCTGGAAATAGTTTGATATATATTGGTAGTTTATTATTCTTTGACAAAAAAAAATTACTCCAGCAAATCCCGTGAACGTTTCATGAATGATCCTCCATTCTCCGTGATCCAATGCCTTGTGAAGATATATACAAACTTAAGTCCGCTACTCAGCCAATCCCTCCTAGGTAAGGTTTTTTTTTTGTTATGACTAAAATATCTTAACTGCCAAAATGAACAACGACTCGGTTATTAAAACAACAATCTATATAACTGTTATCTGTATCTTCATTGAGCCTAAGTAAAACTGTCAACCCAACCCCATCAAAGACTGTATTATGCTCAGCTCTGATCTTTACATCGATACCAATAGACTGATGGTAGTCTTGATTTGTAATGTTAAAAGGCACATGGCGTAACAAAAAGCGTATTGAGTCAAAGCAGCTGCTAGCATAAATGTAAATGTCTGATCTTTTCCTTAAAGACTGCATTATATTCAACAAATCTCTCCTGTTCTTTTTTGCTATGACAAAACTGACTAACTAGCTACCAAAACTAACTAACTACCAAAACTAACTAACTACCAAAACAAACAACAACGACTCATTTATTCTTGCGCTTTATTGTTCTGTTTAGTGCTATTTCCTGTTATGTTTTTAAGATTCACGATTCTGGAATTAGGTTTTGTCTTACGATTACTATACATACTGTCGATTTGTATATTGTATATCACAATATAGAAACTATCTTCTGAATCCCTGTTTTATCTCGCTATTCAAATAATTCTATATTGTGTATCACAAAAAAAAAAGAATGAATGGAGTCTGATTCCTTTTTTTTTAATTCCTTTTTTCTTTTATTTCATGTTATCTTTTAATTTATTTTTCAGGTTTTCTTTTTCTTTTTTCTTTTTTCTTTTTTTTTTTCTTTTTTTTTTTTTTTACATTCATTCTCTTTTTTTATTTGCTTTTTTCTCTACTTTTTCCCTCTTTTTTCCTTTTATGTTATTTATGTAACGATTATTGACGGTTTCAAAGTTTGATTCATGTTAGCCGACCCCAAATCATTTTGGGACTAAGGCTTAGATGTTGTTGTTGTTGTATTGCTCTTTGAAATGATGATTCAGTTTTGCAAATACGAAGGAAGATGACTCCAGCAAAATCAATGAGCATTTCATGAATGCACTCAACTACGTGAGTCTCTCTCTCGTTGACATTGAAACCCTAATTTTTGTTTTTTGTGATCATTCTAATATTTTGATACTTGTATAGCATATTGTTTATTGGTTTTTCTAAATTAATTCGGAATAGTCCTTCAGATTGACGATTTCGTTTTGTAGTTTAAGGAAATTGAAAAGACAGAAAGCAAATTCCAACGGTGGTCGTTTTCAGAAAATATACACAATCGTCAGTATTCAATTGCTTCTCACTATCACCGTTGGTGCTCTTGTTGTTACCGTTCATCCGATATCGCATTTCTTCACTGCTACAAGAGCTGGTTTGGTGGTTTACATTATAATTATCACGCCTCTCATCGGTTAGGGTTCCCCCCTTCCTCTCTCTCTCTCTCTCTCTCTCTCTCTCTCTCTCTCTATCACTCTCTCCCCAATTTTGTTGAGTTGGTTATTTCATTTCTGGATTTTGATTTAATTATGTGGCTTGCAGTAGTTGATCTGTTTGTTTGTGTTATTGGATTGCAGTTCTGTGCCCGCTGTATTCATATTACCAGAAGCATCCTTTGAATTATATCCTGCTTGGGGTGTTCACTGTATCACTTCCGTTTGCTGTCGTGTTGACTTGTTCGTATACCAGTGGTGAGCAATGCTAATTATGTTTAGTCTTTTCTGTTCTTTTTTAAATTGAATAACGATTCAGTTGTAATGTTCATTATTAGAAATAATGGGTTCTTAGGGTGTACGATGGTACTTCCAAAACTTTATTTTGTCCTAGTGATTCCTGTAGTAGGGGCGAGCGAAAAGGGAGCAGCCTAAACTGTGTAAATGGAGCTGTGGGTGGAGTATACTTTCACAGGATGTTTTGATTGATTAGTTCCATTTCCTCCTTTTTTTGCACTGATTGTAAACATAGATTTATAACTTTGACGTTTTTAAAAAACAATACGTACAAGTTATATATAGCGACTTGTAAAAGAAAAGATGACCGTGAGTACAAGTTACCTGAGGAGGTGCTTAAAACGGTTAAGGATAAAATTGTAAGTATTAAATGAACATTTTCCTCTGCTGATGATATTGTTTATTGTATTTATTTTTGAATCAAATGTTCTGTTCTTTTTACAGGCTGATGTTGAGAAAGTTCTGCAAAATGAAGGTGCTGAAGCTGCTAATAAATTGGTTCATGGTGGCAAGGAACATGGCCCATCTTACCTAATTAGTAGATGTATTACAATGACTTGTGGATTTATGTAGTTATTTCTGATGGTTTATGTATTTGGATGGTTGTTTGATAACTTTTTATGTATTGGGATGTTTAAATTTATTTTTAATGGGTAACTCTATTTTTAAATATTATATGTTGATTTTTAGCATTTAGAGTGTTTGTAAAAGACCTGCGAAAATGTAGCCATAATGATAAATGGTGTTGCAAAAAATACCGAAGTGTTTCACAATTTTATGTTACAGTAGTACTAAACAGGTGTAGCCATAGGTCTACGGCTATACTTTTAATGGTGTCACCACATAGATAATGGTGTTGGCATAGGTCTACAACAACACCTTTTAAGGTGTAGGAACAGAACCATAAAGTGTGGGCATAGGGGTCTACAGCTACACCTTTCCGCAGTGTTGCGAGAAACTATAAAAGTGTTAGCGTAGACCCCTGTGGTAGCGCACCCTCAAATTTGGTCAAATTGTATCCGTAGCTTGTTTTTTTTCTTTTACCAACACTTTTTGGGCTGTGAACACACTTTTTTAGGTGTGATTGAAGCCCATATATGGCGTAGTGCATATTAATGGAAGCATGCCAACTATTATTATAGGTGAACTCAATTAATTGCAAATGAGTTTCCCAATCAGTCGACCCTAAGGCACAAGCTCTCAACATGTATTCTACTGTTTGAATAGTTCTCTCGGACTGTTCATCGGTTTGAGGATGGTAAGCCATGCTAAATCTCAACTCGGTTCCCAGAGCCTTATGAACTACTTTCCAAAAATGTGACACGAAGTGACCATCCTAATCTGAAATAATAGTTTTCGATGTTCCATGCAGTCAGACTATTTATGCAATAAATGCTCGTGTCAATCTCTTTGGTCTCCAAGTATCTTTAATGCCTAGAAAATGAGCTGACTTGATTAAACGATCAACTATCACCCGGATCATATTCATTCATGTCCTGGTATTCGGCATGTCGGTGATAAAGTCCATCGATATATCTTTCCACTTCTATTCTAGGATTGGAAGTGGCTTCAACATCCCGGCGGGTCGCTGATGTTCAATTTTAACTTGTTTACATGTCAAACACTTTGAGACATAGTCCGCCACCGCTTTCTTCATGTTCTCCCACCAAAAGTTTTGCTTCACTTTAGACATATTACGGGTGCTCGGGTGAATTGAATAAGGTGTACTATGAGCTTCTTTCATGATCATTTGCTTTAGGACATCATTATTCGGGACACAAAGTCGGCTTGAAATCTCAAAACTCCATCTTCATAGATTATAAAGCCTGGGGCCTTTCCTTTGCTCACTTCATCATGTAAATGAATCATTAGAGGGTCGTCTAATTGCTTATATTTGATTTCATCGGCCAATGATGAAGTTAATTCCATCACACATAGTTGCCCTTGAACCCCTTGTAACCACACTTCAATTCCCCCTTAAATAAACTCTTGTTGAATGCTGGACTGGGACGTGAGCCTCTCCATCATTCGAATACAAACTGGTTTGTGGCTCAATGCATCTTCTACCACGTTCGCTTTGCCTGGATGATACGGAATTTCCAAATCATAGTCTTTAATCAATTCCAACCATCTCCTCTATCGCATGTTTAATTATTTCTGACTGAAGATGTATTTAATACTCTTATGATCTGTTAAGATCTGAGAGTGAGTCCCTGATGAGTCGATTTTTGATCATCTCATTCTATTCTATTGAGTCATGCTTTTGTTTGTTTTAAGTGTTTTTGTTTTTTTACGTGTGGTATATTATGTTTTTGTTTTGTAGTTATCCGGACGAAGATTGTGGTGAAATAGGTGCTTTTATGGCCAATATTGGAGTTTATGACGATCAAGAGCAAGTCGGGAGCGAGAACATGGCATAGACGATGAAGATTGAAGCAATATCGGTTGTATTTTCAAATTTCCATATCTATTACTTCTAATTAGGAGATGTTCTATTCATGTATGGATTCCACGTTAAATCAGCTTCGCAACGGTATATTATACGCTAAATTCCGAGGTGTATTGAGGGAGATATGGCTTCTAGACCACGGCCTCACAGTTCGGACCGCGTCGGGATCACAATCCAAATTCAGAGCGCACCCGGACCGCGGTCCCAAATTCAGACCGCGCAGCAGCGCCCAGCCAAAACACCCAGACCGCAGTCCCAACCTCACAGACCGCGGTCCGCCCCTGTTTGTGCAGAAAACACGACTTTCTGCACTTTTTGCGATTTTTGACGGGTATATAAGAGAAAACCCTAGACGCAACTTGGGGAGGAGCTGAAAAACTCGAGTGAAACACTCTTGGAACTCAGTTTTCATCTTTGTTTTGGTACTTTCATCTTTGTTTTGGTATTCCAAACATCTATAGATACATTTGCGAGTGATATTCATGATTTGTAAGAAGATTTTGTGAGTTTTAGAAGGAAGAACATCAAACCTTTCTCGGGGATTCGATTTCGTTTTTGCAAGGGATGATTTCTACCATGTTTTATTCTATGATTTTTGCTATTATTGTTGAAATGATCATGAGTAGCTAATCTTATCATATGGGTATTTAGATTGAACCACACACATATTGTTAGTTGTTAGCTTTGATTGATTTTCTAGGTAAGAGTTTGGGATTGTTTTTCTTTCTTTGTTCTTCATAATTTATCAGTGTTCTTGATGATATTGTGCATGAATATTGTTTAGATGCAAAAGAAATTATGATTTAGATCATCAAACCTATTTCATAGTTGTTATTATTGTCAAAATCGAGGGTTTTTGTTGGTGTTCGCCATCAAACGACCCGATAGAAGTGATTGTGAATGTTCTAAACCTTTTTCCGCGATCTTTTAGCGAATTAATCCACCAAAGGCATTTAGCTAGTCGATTGTTAGTAGGGATTCATCCCCATCAAAGGAGTTTCTCTTGTTTTCGAAAAGAACTATCGCGATTTTTAGAATTTGCCGCCATCAAACGGATTTCTTTTAGTTGTGAGCAATCGGTGATTACAAACCTTAAATTCTTTGAGTATCGAAGCTAATGATTGATAACGTGTGTGTCGGTGATTCTAAACTCCCATACCATTCTCATAATAGTAATCTCTAGATAATCCTTACCATTAATTCGTTCATTTCGTATTTATTTAATTTTCTACACTCGTGTTCTTGATCATCCCTCAATCGAATTTTTCATTGTGTTTTAATTTATTTTGCTATCTTTGTTCTAATTTGACTATTTGCCAAACATAATTGAATTTCAAACCGTTTCCAACTCCGTGTGAGATCAACCTCGAAGTTACTTGCAGCTTCCTACAAAAGCGATTCGTACACTTGCGAGTATTAAATTTGTTCATCAAGTTTTTGGCGCCGTTGCCGGGGAGTTTGCGTTTAATTTTTTATCTTGTTTTAATAATAGTTGAATTGTTTTTCTTGATCATTTTTTTGTTTTCATTATTTTCGATAAAGTCTAAAAATTTACTCTAACTTCTCTTGTTTATGCTTGGTAGGAGATTGTTGGGAAACCCGATTCTTCCACCCATAGACGAGGTTCAAAGAATTAAAGCACCAAAAACAATAGCCACATCATCAATGGCAAACGATGAGGAGAATCCGGATCTTGAAGAACGACTTTTGCTCCAGGAAGAAAACATTGGTGAACCTAGACATGAGCATGTTGCGCAAAATTTAGATGATGAAAACATTCATCAACCGAGATTTCCGAGATATGAGAATGTTGGGCACAATCAAGAGATACCCGAAGCTCAACAAGGGAGGTACTTTTATCCGAGGCAACCACCCGTTGGAGTACAATATGGAGCTAACTATTATCTAGGAACTCAATATGGGATGGGAGCAAACTACAATATGCCGCAACAACCTCCGGTTTAGCATCTAATGCTGGACTATGCAAAGCCCGTGGTTAATACCGCCATCTCGTGCATCCAATTAGCACTGGCAGCAAGGAACTACCACATCAGCGGATTTCGCATCGAGTAATTGCCCTCATTCCATGGATTAGCACTTGTGGACCCATTGTCGTTCATCAGGGACTTCTATGTGGCGATTGACAACTTCCCATTAAATGGGTTGAGCGAGGATCAACTAAGTATGAAGTGCTTCCCGTATACACTCAAGGATGGAGCAAAACAGTGGTTGATGACTTAAGCACCGGGCTCACTAAGAACGTGGGATAATGTTTATGGCAAATTCATTACCAAGTATTTCTCTCATTCGATGACCACACAGTTGAGAACCCAAATCTCAACATTTGGACAACAAGATGGAGAGGCATTTTACGAAGCATGGGACCGATTCAAGATGCTCCTCATTCAATGCCCACACCATCACTATCCACTTCAACTACTTAATCAATTCTTCTACGATGGATTAACTCAATATTGCCAAGGTGCAGTGGATAACGCAGTTGGTGGTTCATTTCGGGGGTTAACGGTGTAACACCCCCAGATCCGAACAGGAATATTACAGCGCCGTGGGCCCCGAGATGGAACCCACAAGGCTGAAGGAAATTTTCGCAAACATTTACAAACGCCCAAGAGGCTAACGACGGTATTATCTATTAAAAACATTCGAAGATTTATAAAACTCGTTTATCAAACCGTCGTAAAAACTCATTTGAAACCACAAGGCCCAAAATGCCAAAACTCAACAGTTTAAAAACACATACGTTAATCTATCGCTTACACGTACCGACAGAATAGATTTAGAAAATGATTGCCAAAGTAACCTAAGTTACCAGATACCAAAAAGGTCATTTAAAAATACTCACGCAGCGGATAAAGACAAACAATTAAAATACTCTAGCAGCGGAATACAAAAACTGATCAGAAACTCAAAACACAAATACATGCCCTTGCCAGTATCCTCCGGGAAGTTCATCTCTCCACGACCGCTACAAGCTTGATAATCCAAGAACCTAAAAAGAAAGCCCACGACGGGGTCAGCCATAATATCCAACAATGATAACCATCACATCTCATCAATAATTACATATCAATGGAAATACTAAGTAAGAATACGACCAGTGTAATCTTACCGTCGTAACTTTACGAGAATCCACGATTCGTATCCTTAACAACATATAAAAATAATACCGAAATATCTGTACGGTATCTCAACAATACTCAAGGTTCTCAAAACATTATCATAACTCGCGATACGGAAATTATACCAACTCTGGCCAATTCAATCCATCGGATAACATCGACAATTCCAATACGATAATCGATTGTCCATCAAAGACAAGTACCAAGGAAATATGGAACATACCTCAAGATACGAAATACCGTTACAATCACGTCAGTCTAATCCGATATCAGATCAACACAACATACGGACATGGTCCTAACACAAGACCTACAAATGCATACTCATATGACAACATCAATATGATCACAATAATAACGACAATGTATACTTATGGCAAACCCATAATATACATATGCACAACAACAATACATATGGTAATCCAACGATCCAGCGCACACAGCTATAGATTCCCATGATGATCCTGTCGGACCAACGCATGGTGGCATTACCTGTCCAGCGGTCCAGCGCACACAGCTATAGATTCCCATGATGATCCCATCGGACCAACGCATGGTGGACATATGACAACAATGCACAACTGCACAAAACAACAGTGCACAATACACGACAACAACAATGCACAAATGCATGACAACAACGATACACGAATGTATCACAACATGATCGACTCAAATGATAAAAATGATTAGAGTACTTGCCCCGAGTCCTTCGAGAGCGATCTCAATGTCTAAACCATCACGAACCATTATCCTCAATACTCGATGGTCCAAAGTATCACGGATTGCAGATAATTCATATCTTCGTCTTTATCATAATATATCCTCGATATATAAGTATACCCAATAACAAAAGTAATCATATACATGATGATTTAGATTCCCAAAACTCGAATACGATTTATAATCCCAAATCTCCTGTTATTACGATTATAAACATTGCTATACGAATTATAAACGAATGAAACGGAAACCATTCATTAAATATTATAAACTGAGCAAGTAATAACTTGCCTCGATACCGATACGATGATGATGAAGCCGCTGCCAGTCACAATGCCTTCGTCTACGAGCTCCTCGGCCCTGACCGAAGCAATTCAAGAACATACTCGAACATGACCGCAGCATCCGGTTATAATCACCGATCAATAATCTCAACCTATCGAAGTAATCAATAACACATCTGATAACAATTAACAACCGACACGACCAACCAAATCATCTCAACTATTCAACGATATCTACAATACAAACTACAACTCGATGATCATAATCAATCAATACAACCGATCAATAAACCCAACGGTTCCACAACTATCCTGATTAACCACAAGTCCGAATAATCCAATTCAAACAATTACGAAATCACAACCACAATGCGATTACGGATACGAGCATAAAGGAAATCATATTCGACGAACAATCACAATCTTTCCGGATTCCAAATTGATATCATGATTCGTATTTAATTAAGAACATACGAATTCTACCACTACAACCAACGAATATTCGATCTTCATATATAAAAATACCGATAATTCAATATACGATCGTCTTGCTATGTTAAATTCATCAAAAGTTCCTCAAGAACACTAAGGGATTCGAACTCATGTTCATAACCATTAAAACAACATAATTCGATATCCTTTAACATGAAGATAATCTTCCAATTTGTAATCCAAGTCATGAATCATCGTATTCTTCAATATACACTCTACATAACCTCAAGGATTGTAACAACAACTCCCTAATCATCATCATACGGATCAAATACGGATAATAATACCAAGAACATCAGGAACTCTATGATTTCATAATCATAATCAACATATTCAAGGTATAAACCATAATATCACCATCTTCCTTCAACATATAATTCATATAACCTCAAGAATCGAAACAACATCTTAATCCTCTTCATACGAATCATTTATCAATAACAACATCAAGAATCCGAAATGAAAAGGAGGATTATCCAACATACCTCTTAGAAGATGAAAAACACTAGAAAACACTTCAAGAATCATCCATAGTTCCATATCCAAGCCTCAAATCCAAGTCCTCAAGCTCAAAATCGACTTAGGAAGGCCAACATCTCTCTCTCAAAGTTTGCAGACGAAAAACGAAAAGAAGCGTCAAAGGAAATAAAAGACGGGCATCCACTTATAAAACATTTCTGTTCGTTACGTACGTAACACACCAAGGTTAACGTACGTAACACGCATTACATACGTTAGCCATCCTTGATAGCGTACGTAATGCTAATCCCAAAACTAACTGTCCTATTTTGTTAACATGCTTACGTACGTAATGTTTCCTTCATAACGTACGTAACATGTACGTTGACTTGCTACAGTACCACCCACATTACGTACGTAATACGCCATGCATAACGTACGTAATGGCCGAGGTTGACTCGCTGTCCACATCCTCCGCCGAAAGCTGCCGACACGGGGTCCCACCTGCCGACCATGACTCAGTCGTCTGATTCCCATGTTACGGACGTAATGTCCCGGCCTTAACGTACGTAACTCTTGTGATTTAGCGTACGTAAGTCTTCAACATTAGCGTACGCTAAGGGCTCTATACTTAGCCAATTTCAACTGTTCCTGCCTGTCTCGACATACCGAAAACACATACACGCATACTGAATACATATACCGGATCCAATCACATTCTTATACGATATACTCTATATCGAAAGTACGATAACCTGATACACGATATCCTCAAATGCAACTATCGACCAGATACGACAATTATACCGATACTGACATCTCAGTTCTTTATTTATTTTACCCATACTGTACAGATTCCACGCTGTACAATATAACTCGGATAAAATAATATCAAACAGCAGTAGTAGAAATTCCGGATATTACATTCTACACCAGTTAAAATAAGTTTCGGCCTCGAAACTTGCAATCCGTCATAAAAACAAATAAACATACCGTTCAACCAAAATATCCCAAAGCCATCACGACAACGATCAATCATCATCATTACTGAATAACCAAAAGAGTACACTTACAAATACGCAGGTCGACGACCTCCTGAGATACTAGCAAGCGATCTCACTGTACAGTCCCAATACGCTTACAATCACAATTCCTTGAGTCTCAACAAAATTATCTCATCGTCAGATGAAATAATCTATCCGTGACAAATCCTGTTTGCCTGATCACATGATCAAGTTCCAATTCCGATAAAACGAAAAATATCCTATATATCTGTGAAACAACTGTCCAAAACAATAACAATCAATCCCGAAACATCGACACAGAATTCGAACGCTTATACGATCATTAACAATGATCAACCAACTAACTAACCGAGAAGATCATCGATAAGATATCTCCAATACGATTAATCCAATGGTCAAAACACAACTGAGAATATCATCAACATGATAAACTCCAATATGACTAACGAAGGAGCAACAATAATCGGGAATACCTTCACATGGTAAATTCCAATACGATAAACACAGAACCACAGAGACAGATATACGGAAGAGCAAAATTCTCGAAATGCTAAACAAATCACATACAGTGGATCTCAACGAAACACATCCGGTTGGTGAACATACCCCTCGGCATACGAACAACCAATCAGGCCGACGAAAATAACCAATCATACCTGGAGTGGAAACGACCGCTCAACATCTAAAACAACCAACATGGGGTCACCATCCCCAAATTTACAAAAGAAATCATTCAAAACTCACTATGGTAAAAATCGCGCTACTACCATACCAATGGAATTACATAGCACATATGCCCCAATTTCGCAAAATCCGAAGTTCCAAAATTACATTTCGTGCATGAATCTACAACACGCCGCATATTCCTCTTATCTGATCAATCAACCGATCATCCCTGGATAACCAAAATGCCATACCAAAGTTCGGATCTCTATTCATCGTACCATACCGATGAAATATCCAGTCGAGAGTCTCGCTCAGAACTTCACCACGATATGCATTATGCACTAAATGCGTATGGTTAACAATCATATTTTCTAAACCAGTTTGAAATCATATAGTCTTGTCAAAAGACAAATTTTCGAAAATTCTTTCAATAGTTTGAAAACTCAAAACATAAATTTTCGTAAGACCGTGAAATCAATTTTTAAAATTAAATTGGATCGCTGGTGCCAAGTTCTCGATAAAAATTCTTTTCGAATACACACGATTAAATAAAATGGAATTTATGCAAATGCTTGTCCATATCCATACTCTTGTATACCAATTCGGCTCGTCACCAAATTCACTGATATTCCATCGGAAAACCACACGATGAAATTCCAAAATCTCAATATATAAATTCCGACCAAAAAGTCCTTTTCCACATATGACTCGCAACGTCAATCATTAACCCATCCAGGATTACTTCAAATCTGTTATGGCAAAACATGGAATAATCAACAAATCAAACACAGCGAAAGACTTCCCGAGAGGTTCCATTTGAACAAGGAAACCAAAGCCTCGAAAGGCGGAAATAACATAGGTAAACAATTGGTAAAGTATTTTACAAATCTCGGGAGTTTTAGAAAACAGGAAAGTCTTTTGAAACATTAGGGTCTCAGTCCGTATCTCATTCCACATTACAAGAAGTTTAAAAAGTATAAAACTCTTTTCGGACCCCAAGTCCTGAGTTATAAAACCATTTCAAAATCGATTGGGTCTCGGCCCAAAATCATTTTCCGTAAAAACATCCGTAAGACATTCATTTTGAAAAGTATCATTTTCAAATGTTCAAAAGCGGTTTCATGTGTCACAAAATGAACTAACATGACTACATGTTTTTTTTTCTCAACCATCCACAACCTTCTCCCAAATGCACAATTCCGTTCCAAAATCTAACCAACATACTGATTTCCAAAATCATAGTTTCTCAAGATCATCAATCCTGTCCCACTCTGACATCTCATACTATAACGCATGATATCTGCTGAATCTCAAAACGTATCAACTTAGAACGGCAATAAATCTCAATGCAATTCAAAAATCCAAATACTTACAGATCGTGAAGCCGACGATTCCCCGCGATACTGGCACATGTCTCGACTCAAAGAAATACTCGACACAGATATTTTCAAAACACACATTTTGCAAACTCAGTTCAACACGAGAACACAACACAGCTCTATCTGAAGAAACACGTTAACACCATTTGAAAAAGTTTACAACAACCCCAGTACTACACTGGTAAATACAAGCCCGAGTGAACAACAAAAACTCACGGCTCTAATATTCGTCAATCGACAACTCGAATGACGCAACAAAAACATGACCCAACTCGACCCAAATGCCTAGGTTTTCTCAACCTAAGCTCCGATACCTTATTCTGTAACACCCCCAGATCCGAACGGGAATATTACAGCGCCGTGGGCCCCGAGATGGAACCCACAAGGCTGAAGGAAATTTTCGCAAACATTTACAAACGCCCAAGAGGCTAACGACGGTATTATCTATTAAAAACATTCGAAGATTTATAAAACTCGTTTATCAAACCGTCGTAAAAACTCATTTGAAACCACAAGGCCCAAAATGCCAAAACTCAACAGTTTAAAAACACATACGTTAAGCTATCGCTTACACGTACCGACAGAATAGATTTAGAAAATGATTGCCAAAGTAACCTAAGTTACCAGATACCAAAAAGGTCATTTAAAAATACTCACACAGCGGATAAAGACAAACAATTAAAATACTCTAGCAGCGGAATACAACAACTGATCAGAAACTCAAAACACAAATACATGCCCTTGCCAGTATCCTCCGGGAAGTTCATCTCTCCACGACCGCTACAAGCTTGATAATCCAATAACCTAAAAAGAAAGCTCACGACGGGGTCAGCCATAATATCCAACAATGATAACCATCACATCTCATCAATAATTACATATCAATGGAAATACTAAGTAAGAATACGACCAGTGTAATCTTACCGTCGTAACTTTACGAGAATCCACAATTCGTATCCTTAACAACATATTAAAATAATACCGAAATATCTGTACGGTATCTCAACAATACTCAAGGTTCTCAAAACATTATCATAACTCGCGATACGGAAATTATACCAACTCTGGCCAATTCAATCCATCGGATAACATCGACAATTCCAATACGATAATCGATTGTCCATCAAAGACAAGTACCAAGGAAATATGGAACATACCTCAAGATACGAAATACCGTTACAATCACGTCAGTCTAATCCGATATCAGATCAACACAACATACGGACATGGTCCTAACACAAGACCTACAAATGCATACTCATATGACAACATCAATATGATCACAATAATAACGACAATGTATACTTATGGCAAACCCATAATATACATATGCACAACAACAATACATATGGTAATCCAACGATCCAGCGCACACAGCTATAGATTCCCATGATGATCCCGTCGGACCAACGCATGGTGGCATTACCTGTCCAGCGATCCAGCGCACACAGCTATAGATTCCCATGATGATCCCATCGGACCAACGCATGGTGGACATATGACAACAATGCACAACTGCACAAAACAACAGTGCACAATACACGACAACAACAATGCACAAATGCATGACAACAACGATACATGAATGTATCACAACATGATCGACTCAAATGATAAAAATGATTAGAGTACTTGACCCGAGTCCTTCGAGAGCGATCTCAATGTCTAAACCATCACGAACCATTATCCTCAATACTCGATGGTCCAAAGTATCACGGATTGCAGATAATTCATATCTTCGTCTTTATCATAATATATCCTCGATATATAAGTATACCCAATAACAAAAGTAATCATATACATGATGATTTAGATTCCCAAAACTCGAATACGATTTATAATCCCAAATCTCCGGTGATTACGATTATAAACATTGCTATACGAATTATAAACGAATGAAACCGAAACCATTCATTAAATATTATAAACTGAGCAAGTAATAACTTGCCTCGATACCGATACGATGATGATGAAGCCACTACCAGTCACAATGCCTTCGTCTACGAGCTCCTCGGCCCTGACCGAAGCAATTCAAGAACATACTCGAACATGACCGCAGCATCCGGTTATAATCACCGATCAATAATCTCAACCTATCGAAGTAATCAATAACACATATCCGATAACAATTAACAACCGACACGACCAACCAAATCATCTCAACTATTCAACGATATCTACAATACAAACTACAACTCGATGATCATAATCAATCAATACAACCGATCAATAAACCCAACGGTTCCACAACTATCCTGATTAACCACAAGTCCGAATAATCCAATTCAAATTACGAATTCACAACCACAATGCGATTACGGATACGAGCGTAAAGGAAATCATATTCGACGAACAATCACAATCTTTCCGGATTCCAAATTGATATCATGATTCGTATTTAATTAAGAACATACGAATTCTACCACTACAACCAACGAATCTTCGATCTTCATATATAAAAATACCGATAATTCACTATACGATCGTCTTGCTATGTTAAATTCATCAAAAGTTCCTCAAGAACACTAAGGGATTCGAACTCATGTTCATAACCATTAAAACAACATAATTCGATATCCTTTATCATGAAGATAATATTCCAATTCGTAATCCAAGTCATGAATCATCGTATTCTTCAATATACACTCTACATAACCTCAAGGATTGTAACAACAACTCCCTAATCATCATCATACGGATCAAATACGGATAATAATACCAAGAACATCAGGAACTCTATGATTTCATAATCATAATCAACATATTCAAGGTATAAACTATAATATCACCATCTTCCTTCAACATATAATTTATATAACCTCAAGAATCGAAACAACATCTTAATCCTCTTCATACGAATCATTTATCAATAACAACATCTAGAATCCGAAATGAAAAGGAGGATTATCCAACATACCTCTTAGAAGATGAAAAACACTAGAAAACACTTCAAGAATCATCCATAGTTCCATATCCAAGCCTCAAATCCAAGTCCTCAAGCTCAAAATCGACTTAGGAAGGCCAACATCTCTCTCTCTCAAAGTTTGCAGACGAAAAACGAAAAGAAACGTCGAAGGAAATGAAAGACGGGCATCCACTTATAAAACATTTCTGTTCGTTACGTACGTAACACACCAAGGTTAACGTACGTAACACGCATTACGTACGTTAGCCATCCTTGATAGCGTATGTAATGCTAATCCCAAAACTAACTGTCCTATTTTGTTAACATGCTTACGTACGTAATGTTTCCTTCATAACGTACGTAACATGTACGTTGACTTGCTACAGTACCACCCACATTACGTACGTAATACGCCATGCATAACGTATGTAATGGCCGAGGTTGACTCGCTGTCCACATCCTCCGCCGAAAGCTGCCGACACGGGGTCCCACCTGCCGACCATGACTCAGTCGTCTGATTCCCATGTTACGGACGTAATGTCCCGGCCTTAACGTACGTAACTCTTGTGATTTAGCGTACGTAAGTCTTCAACATTAGCGTACGCTAAGGGCTCTATACTTAGCCAATTTCAACTGTTCCTGCCTGTCTCGACATACCGAAAACACATACACGCATACTGAATACATATACCGGATCCAATCACATTCTTATACGATATACTCTATATCGAAAGTACGATAACCTGATACACGATATCCTCAAATGCAACTATCGACCAGATACGACAATTATACCGATACTGACATCTCAGTTCTTTATTTATTTTACCCATACTGTACAGATTCCACGCTGTACAATATAACTCGGATAAAATAATATCAAACAACAGTAGTAGAAATTCCGGATATTACAAACGGAGAGACAAGCTTATGACGTATATGAAACATTGGGAGCCAATTCTCAACAAAAAAATGTGCGTGTTCGTAGGGGAGTTGTGAACCAAGTAAGCGAGAAGGACGAGATGTAATCTAAAATCGATGAGTTAATGAAGAAACTAAGACAACTCAAGACTCAAAATAAATCTTCGAGCTCACGAGTTTGTGAAATTTGTGGGGGACCCGAACATGATGCTAATTCTTGCCCACATACTTTTACAGAAGAACAAACCGAACAAGTGAATTAGGCTATTGGGCAAAGCACGGGAAGGCCCGAGTGGGAGGAGAGGAGAAATAATTATGGCGGAAACACAAGAAACGCACCTCTCCCGAATACTTATCATCCTGGGCTAAGAAACCATCCGAATTTCTCTTGGAGAAACAACAACCCGATGCCGTACGACACAAGTGCCCAAACTCAATACAAATGAGGAAATTGAGCCCAACAAACAACACAAAGTGAACCACCTCCATAGCAAAAGAACTCTCTTGAGGAGAGTATTGCGTCGTTCATTTTGGAAAGCAGGGAAAACCGAGCTGAGAACAATAAAAGGTTCGAATCTTTAGAAGCTTCGGTGAAGAAACTGGAGATTCAAATTGGGCAACTTGCTACCGAGGCACACAGACAAGGAAGGGGTAAACTACCAAGTCAGCCCGAGCAAGCTCAAGCTATTACCACCCTCCGAAGTGGTAAAGTGATAAATAAAGAGACAATTTCCTAAGAGAAAGTGAGGGGCGGTGAGAAAGAGGAATTTCCGAGTCAATCGGAGAAATCTATGGTGATTGAAGAGGATGAGTCGAAAGATGAAAAAATCCGAGCAACTTCTACTCAATCTTGCGAGACTCGAATTCCTTGGGAGAAATCTAAAGATCCAATCGAGAATCCAATTGAAGAGAATAAGAGCGAACTAGTCGAATCAATGCATCAAAAGGAGGACCTAGAAAGCCTTGACATGGAAGTTCTTTTCGTGGAGAAAGAAGTTCCCACTGTGAACTTAGGAGCGAGTATTAATTTAATGCAAAAACCAATATACTCGTAACTAGGTTTGGGGGAGGTGATAGCCCCGATGGATTTCGTGATATCAAACATAGAATAAACATCACCAACAAAAATCACGACACTTATTCTTCAAGGAAGACATTTCATGGTGAAAATCATAATGAAAATTGAAATGGTGACAAAAGCGCTCGCAATGGAAATCCATGGAACCACTATCCATATCCTGACGAAGGAAAACGAGCGAAAAATGACGAACTATGTGGATGGACCTGAAACATTTCCATTTAATCCAGGATAGAAGAAACTGAAGATTCGAGCTAAAGACTATAAAAAAGCGCTGCTTGGGAGGCAACCCAAGGGAGTTTTTAATTTTTTATCACTTTTATTATTATTATTATTATTATTGCTTTTATTTGTTTTTGTCCGTGGTGTCTGTAGGAAATCTAAAAGGAGGTATTTATGGGAGGAAGAAGCCTAACCTATTGAAAGTTGAGACCCGAGCATAAAAGCATGGTGCCCCGCAATCAAAAACCACACTTCTTAATCCGGTAGTTTTATTTATTTTCTTCTTAATTTGCATTTTAGAATCTTTCTCAACTTCTTTCTTTTTGCTTGAGGACAAGCAAAGGTTTAGGTGTGGGGGGGGGGGGGGGGGTGAACTTCATTTATTTTCACTTGCTTTTAGTTTGCGTGATTTTTTTGATTTTTTTGGTTTCTTTTCTTTATTTTATCTAGCGTGATGTAGTAGTTGGATTGTAATAACCTTGTTAACTGTTGGGTATATGGATGATTAATCATGTTTGTACTTGACTCGTGGAATTTTTTAAATCTAATTTATTGTTTGACCTTGCGTGTGAATGTATAGTTTTGGTTACTTGATTTGATGTGTAAGGAATGAGTGTGTTAGTTCAAAAGCCGTGAGTTCTTGTGCCTAATTGAACCGTTTACTTTTAGTGGTAAAATTCTTTCATGTGTGATTTCTCTTTTTATGATTTGTATTCTTTAGAACTTGCATGATTCTATCGGATGGTGTGTTGATATTTACATACACGAGAAATGATTAGGGCTGCCCATTCTTTGTCTTGAACCTACTTATCTAAAAATACCCACCATTTTATATCAATATCCTTTGCTAGCCTCGTTGAGCCTTTAGCCGTATTTTTGTTCGATAAACCCGCATCTTATATCTCCATATCCAAAAATCCATAAGTTACCCAAGTGTTGGTCCCCGTAAGAGCATGAGAGGGTATATCTGAAAAATGAGGGTATGCAAAGTTTGTGGTGTATAGAAGCAAAAATCTTCTCTCCCGTTCCCCTGAAAATAATGAGCCCCACTAATATATATATATATATATATATATATATATATACACACACTAGCCTAAGAAAAACAAAAGGGAAAGTCGTTGGGTTGTGAGGATTAGGCCGATCTCAAAAGAATTGTGCTTAACAAGGCCTTGAATTGAAAAGAAAAAAATATATATACGGGAGAATTGAAGTAGGGTGATCGATCTTGCTTTGAAAGTTTATTTCATATATGTGAGGATTGTAAATGCTCTACTTGGACTAAAACTTGTAACCACTAGCCAAATTTTCCCAACCTGAGCCACAGCCCGTTACAACCAAAAGTAAGACCCGATGACTCGTGTTTTGTGAATATTGATGCGTTTGGTGAAGAGAAGAAGTGCAAGCATATAGTAGAACTTTCCATTCGAATCAAGTTGAGCGTATTGATCTATCTAAACACTTGATAGATGAGTGAATTGATAAATTTCTGTGAGGGACTATTAAGAATTGTTTTCTTGCATGTTCGATTAAGTGCCATTGCTTTCCACTCATTTGTGAGTTCAGGATTCCATGACGAATTACGAGACTTTACGATACTTTTTCATTCCCGGTTGATTGTATGTATACCCAATTATTAACTTGATTATTCAATCCTCTTCGTTTTCTTTATCGTGTGTTTTATTTCTTTTTGCCTTGGGACAAGCAAAGTTTAGGTTTGGGGGGATCTGATGAGTCGATTTTGATCGTCTCATTCTATTCTATTGAGTCATGCTTTTGTTTTTTTAAGTGTTTTTGTTCTTTTTACGCGTGGTATGTTGTGTTTTTGTTTTGTAGGTAGCCGGATGAAGATTGTGGTGAAATAGGTGCTTTTATGGCCAATATTGGAGTTAATGACGATCAAGAGCAAGTCGGGAGCGAGAACATGGCTTAGATGATTAAGATTGAAGCAATATCGATCGTATTTTCTAATATCCAGATTCATTACTATGAAATAGGATGTCTTCTCTTTATGTATGGATTCCTCGTGAAATCAGCTTTGCAACAGTATATTATACACTAAATTTCGAGGTGCGTTGAGGGAGATATGGCTTCTAGACCACGCCCTCACAGTACGGACCGCGTCCGGATCGCGATCCAAATTCAGACCGCACCCGGACCGCGGTCCCAACCTCCCAGACCACGGTCCGCCCCTGTTTGTGCATAAAACACAATTTTCTACACTTTTTGCGATTTTTGACGGGTATATAGGGGAAAACCCTAGACACTACTTGGGGAGGAGCCGAAAAACTCGAGAGACACACTCTTGGAACTCAGTTTTCATCTTTGTTTTGGTATTCTAAACATGTATATATACATTTGTGAGTGATATTCATGATTTGTAAGAAGATTTTATGAGGTTTTGAAGGAAGAACATCAAACCTTCCTCGGGGATTCGATTTCATTTTTGCAAGGGAAGATTTCTACCATGTTTTATTCTATGATTTTTGCTATTATTATTGAAATGATCATGAGTAGCTAATCTTATCATATGGGTGTTTAGATTGAACCACACACATGTTGTTAGTTGTTAGCTTTGATTGATTTTCTAGTAAGAGTTTGGGATTATTCCTCTTTCTTTGTTCTTCATAATTTATTGGTGTTCTTGATGATATTGTGCACGAATATCGTTTAGATGCAAGAGAACTTATGATTTAGATCATTAAACCTATTTCATAGTTGTTATTATTGTCAAAACCGAGGGTTTTTCAGTGTTCGCAATCAAACGACCCGATAGAAGTGATTGTGAATGATCTAAACCTTTTTCCGCGATCTTTTAGCGAATTAACCCATCAAAGGTATTTAGCTAGTCGATTGTTAGTAGGGATTCATCCCCATTAAAGGAGTTTCTCTTATTTTCGAATAGAACTATCGCGATTTTTAGAATTTGCCGCCAGCAAACGGATTTCTTCTAGTTGTGAGCAATCGGTGATTCCAAACCTTAAATTCTTTGAGTATCGAAGCTAATGATTGATAACGTGTGTGTCGGTGATTCTAAACTCCCATACCATACTCATAATAGTAATCTCTAGATAATCCTTACCATTAATTCGTTCGTTTCGTATTTATTTAATTTTATACACTCGTGTTCTTGATCATCCCTCCATCGAATTTTTCATTAAGTTTAAATTTATTTTGCCATCTTTGTTCTAATTCGACTATTTGCCAAGCATAATTGAATTTCAAACCGTTTCCAACTCCTTGTGAGATCGACTTCGGAGTTACTTGCTGCTTCCTACAAAAGCGATTCGTACACTTGCGAGTTTTAAATTTGTTCATCAAGTTTTTGGCGCCGTTGCCGGAGAATTGGTGTTTAATTTTTGATCTTGTTTTAATAATAGTTGAATTGTTTTTCTTGATCATTTTTTTCGTTTTCATTATTTTCGATAAAGTCTAAAAATTCGCTCTAACTTCTCTTGATTATGCTTGGTAGGAGATCATTGGGAAACCCGATTCTTCCACCCATAGACGAGGTTCAAAAAATAAGAGCACCAAAACAATAGCCACTTCATCAATGGCAAACGATGAGGAGAATCCTGATTTTAAAGAACGACTTTTGCTCCAGGAAGAAAACATTCGTGAACCTAGACATGAGCATGTTGTGCAAAATTTAGATGAAGAAAACATTCATCAACCGAGATTTCCGAGATATGAGAATGTTGGGCACAATCAAGAGATACCCGAAGCTCAACAAGAGAGGTACTTTTATCTGAGGCAACCACCCGTTGGAGTACAATACGGAGCTAACTATTATCCAGGAACTCAATATGGGATGGGAGCAAAACTACAATATGCCGCAACAACTTCCGTTTGAGCATCTAATGCAGGACTATGCAAAGCCCGTGGTTATCACCGCCATCTCGTGCATCCAATTAGCACTGGTAGCAAGGAACTACCACATCAGCAGATTTCACATCGAGCAATTTCCTTCATTCCATGGATTAGCACGTGAGGACCCATTGTCGTTCATCGGGGACTTCTATGTGGCGATTGACAACTTCCCATTAAATGGGTTGAGCGAGGATCAACTAAGAATGAAATGCTTCCCATATACACTCAAGGATGGAGCAAAACAGTGGTTGATGACTTTAGCACCGGGCTCACTAAGAAGGTGGGATAATGTTTACGGAAAATTCATTACCAAGTATTTCTCTCATTCGAAGACCACACAGTTGAGAACCCAAATCTCAACATTTGGACAACAAGACGGAGAGGCATTTCACGAAGCATGAGACCGATTCAAAAAGCTCCTCATTTAATGCCCACACCATCACTATCCGCTTCAACTACTTAATCAATTCTTCTACGATGGATTGACTCAATATTGCCAAGGTTCAGTGGATAATGCAGTCGGTGGTTCATTTTGGTGGTTAATGGAGAGACAAGCTTACGTATATGAAACATTGGGAGCTAATTCTCAGCAAAAAAATGTGCGTGTTCATAGGGTAGTTGTGAACCAAGTAAGCGAGAAGGACGAGATGCAATCTAAAATCGATGAGTTAACGAAGAAACTAAGACAACTCAAGACTCAAAATAAATCTTCGAGCTCACGAGTTTGGGAAATTTATGGGGGACCCGGACATGATGCTAATTCTTGCCCACATACTTTTCCAGAAGAACAAACCGAACAAGTGAATTGGGCTATGGGGCAAAGCACGGGAAGGCCCGAGTGGGAGTAGAGGAGAAATAATTATGGTGGAAACGCAAGAAACGCACCTCTCCCGAATACTTATCATCCTGGGCTAAGAAACCATCCAAATTTCTCTTGGAGAAACAACCCGATGCCGTACGACACAAGCGCCCAAGCTCAATACAAATAAGGAAATCGAGCCCAACAAACAACGCAAAGTGAACCGCCTCCACAACTAAGGAACTCTCTTGAGGAGAGTATTGTGGCGTTCATTTTGGAAAGCAGGGAAAACCGATCTGAGAACATTAAAAGGTTCGAATCTTTAGAAGCTTTGGTGAAGAAAATAGAGATTCAAATTGGGCAACTTACTACCGCGGCACGCACACAAGGAAGGGATAAACTACCAAGTCATCCCGAGCAAACTCAAGCTATTACCACCCTCTGAAGTGGTAAAGTGATAAATAAAGAGAATTTCCAAAGAGAAAGAGAGGGGCGGTGAGAAAGAAGCATTGCCGAGTCAATCGGAGAAATCTATGGTGATTGAAGAGGATGAGTCAAAATATGAAAAAAATCGAGCAACTTCTACTCAATCTTGCGAGAGTCGAATTCCTTGGGAGAAATCTAAAGATCCAATCGAAAAGCCAATTGAAGAGAATAAGAGCGAACCAGTCGAATCAATGCATCAAAAGGAGGACCTAGAAAGCTTTGACATGGAAGTTCTTTTCATGGAGAAAGAAGTTCCCATTGTGAACTTAGGAGCGAGTATTAATTTAATGAAAAAACCAATATACTCGCAACTAGGTTTGGGGCAGGTGATAGCCCCGATGGATTGTAACACCCCCAAGTTATTCAGGGTATATTACAGCGCTGTGAGCCCCGCCGTGGGACCCACAAGGCTAAACATACGCGGAACTATAAACTTGACCGATAAGGTCTACATACAATAGAAAGAAAGACGATACAAATGGTATTCAAAACCATAAACAATAAAACCATATACATCACTGCACAAATCAATACCTCGGCAACAAAGGCCGGAACATCAAGGAAACTGAAATACAATACTCGAGTATTTAAAAATCCATTCCAGTACAACAACACTGAATGGAAGAAACCAAAAGAGATAACCGGAGACAAGACACAGTATCACACTTGCCCATCATCTTCATGCCGACCCGGTACCCGCCTGTCCGCTCTCCTGGAACCTGAAATACATGAAACGTATTTCCCCCATAAACGTATCTTCACAATGGCCTGAAAGCCGAACAGCCCAAAGCTGTAAATCATCACAATACAGATCTCAAAGGAGCAAACCTGACTGTCGGACATACCCCTCGGCGTATGAACAACCAGTCGCAAATCGTCGGACATATCCAATACAACATGGACTACGAACGATCAATCAATAAAGCTCAAGAGGGACATCACAGTACGCCCGATCCGGAAATGTGTCCGTGCACATGTCCACCCCGTATACGGAATCCAGAATATACGTGTGACAATGTACCTAATTAGCCTCAAGAACTACGTCTCGTGTGCACACTCTAATGCGGAAATATCCACGCATGACCATCGAGTGCCTGGCTAAAAATCCTACACATAACCAATCGGCACGCAGACATGATTCCGGATATGCCACGATACAACATGACAACGAAACTCAAGGGATAAAACATCCAATATGGATCATACGACTCACCAAGTGAACGATGACACATGAATAATGAAAGATCGACACGACCGACAATATTCGAAACAACCATCCTGGGATCAAAATTCCTAAGGACCAATTAACACGAGCAACGATCACAACACAACAGTTCGGGAAATCCTCAACTCTCAACGATCACAAAATTACTGAGTTCACAAGAATAATAGTGTGCTGCCTTGAATCGGTCAACACGACAATAATAATTCAACGGATGGGAATCATCGTTAATAATCCCAATTCAATACTTCGATTACCGTAGAATGGCCAATCGATAACAATTATACAACGGATGAGAGTATCTTCGACAACGGATGGGAATTATCTTCGATAATCCCAATTCAATACCTCGATTACCTTAGAACGGTCAATCGATAATCAATGATACGATAGAATAGATGTCCCGGTGTCTTAAACCGACCACCGAACGGAGATGATAAAAGGATATATCAAACGTCTCTAATCGGTGAATATAATATTTAATAGAAAAACAGCGATATCAATGACGACGATCACCACAATATCTCAATGGAGCATCCATCACAATCACAATCGATACGTCGATACCGCGAACCGGCAATCGACAGCGACTTAACCAACAAGTATCGCAATACCTCGAACTGGCCTTTTACAAACAACAGTAACATTTGGCATAATTTGCCGACGGCGTCGTGTCAACCAATCCCTTGATATCAATACAATCATAAAGAGGCCAAGTCCCAAAATGATACACACAATCGTACGCCTACACGATAACATTAGTCTCATTGATTAGTACGAGTATAAAACTTGTCTCGATATCAATACAACGTACTGTTACCAATTCAGTTGATTTCGTCTTACGAATTCCCTCAGTCTCGACCAAGTTAATCTACGAACCCTTCAACCTTAACCGCAACACAACAGTCATAATTCACGATCAAACATCATACCTTATTGTAAAACGAAGGATTGATAATCAACCGGTTCGATGACGACCAATATCAATACCACCAAACCACGAACTCAATCGTTTTACCATATCTCGACTAATCATAGTCTGAACAATCCAACTCAGACACTTACAAATCCTGTCCACAATACGAGTCGAAATATGATGATCATAACAGCAACCAATTCGGACCAATAATAAGGGTCTAAATGTTCCAAACTCAATTCTTAAATACGAATTGACAAGGTTCCCTTCTCGTAAATCCATCGTTAAAATTTACTTATGACCGTCATCAATTCGAATCATCCATTAGTTCAAAACAATAGATAATCATATTAAAAAGGTTATCAAACAATCCAATCACTCGATTTGAATATTTGCTCCATACGTATGGGCTTCCAAATTCAGAGATGAATAATAGTCTCATCAAACTCATAATCACATTCGTATTCCTATACGAATATTATTTCCAACACATAGTTTAGCTCTAGATATGAATATTCCATATTCATTTTCAAAACATCAACACTTCTAAAAAAAAATTTTTTCATCACCTCGTATAATTCAAGAGTTCTTCAAGAACATGAAATATCCGAAATCACGTTCAGAACAACATATCCGAGGTATATATCTCCATGTTACCATTTTCTTCATCATGTCATTCATACAATCTCAAGAATCGCAACAAAACCCTTATCACCATATGAGGAAGATCTCAATAATCATATCAACATCCGAAATCTCTTATTACAATTCCAATAAATCTCGTATAACATTATCACATGATACCATAATTGTAACACCCCAGATCCTCCTGGGAATATTACACGCCGTAAACCCTTCTCACAAGGATTTACCAGGCTAAGCACCATTTCCACGTCATTCCAAAAATGCCAAAAGACCGATGACGGTAATATTTTTCAAATACTAAAAAAAATCATTTTCCAAATACCGTCAAAACGATCAAGGTTAAAATGCCAAAAACTCAGTTTAGGGAATCGGTTTTACAAAATAAAATTTCAGTTGGCAAAATACCAAAATCCATTTCAAAAATACTCACGCAGCGGATAAAAGTACAGTCCAATTTATGCATTTTCATTGAAATAAGACGAACATCAAAATACACGATTCCCAACATACTCCCTCCCAAGTAGTAATCCAAAAAGAAAAAAATGAGCCACTATCAAAGGGATATGAGGATTACCTTGTATGGACGAACCACGAAGAAAGAATAATTGAACTCCATTCCAAGAATCATTAAATCATCATAGTCATCATATGGCCTCAAGAACATCAAGATCTCTATGATTCCATAATCATAATTAACATATTCAAAGCATATCATTATCTTCCTTCAACATAAACCTCATAGAATATGGATAACACAAGAAATCACTTCAAGAATCAACAATAGTTCCATAACCAAGCTCTAATTCCATGATTCCAAGCTCACAATCATGTTAAAAGTGTTTAGAACACTCTTAAAAGTGAAGAGGGACGAGTTTTGGAGAGAAATATCTCAAAGGATCGTGAGAGAAATGAAAGGCAACACTTCAATATATAAATTGCACTCTCATTACGTACGTAGGTGTCCTTTCTTAACGTACGTAACAACTTTAACGTACGTAATCCAAAATCCATAACGTACGTAACCAACTCACTGTCTCATTCCGTGCAGTCCATTACGTACGTAACCCATACCATATAACGTACGTAATATACCAGTTGACTTGCTTCAGTACAATGGTTGTGTTACGTACGTAACACGTCCTGTATAACGTACGTAACACGTACGTTGACTCACCTGTCAACATCCTCCGCCGAAAGTTGCCGAAACAGGGTCCCACCTGCCGACCAGGACTCGATTCTGTCCGATGCCTTCGTTACGTACGTAATACCTTAGTCATAACGTACGTAACCATGTCAATCTTACGTACGTAATCTCACCTTATTAACGTACGTAATAATTCTATACTTAGCCAATTTCAACAATTCCTGTCCAAAGTCATGACATATCAAATACGAGCATACGGCAAAATCAATACATATACTCAATTCAATAACATTGTCATACGTTCACAATGTCCTCGAGCATAATTAACCATCCACGATATCCAATATATAAATGAAAAAAAAAAAAAATATCCGAAAAATCGGGGTATTACACTCTACCCCCCTTAAAAAAAATAAGTTTCGTCCTCGAAACGTACAATCACTCGTACTAACAACATTTCAATGGGAATTCAATTTCACCAAGAATTATCGAATAATTCCAACAACATACTTACAAGTCTGCGAAGTCGAAGATCTCCCGTGATACTAGCATGCAACTCCTAAACAAAGTCTCAACATAATATCGATACACACCATTATCGCCATTAGCAACTTAACAAAATCTCAAGGAAGAGTTCACGTCCGTGACCACGGCCACGATTCTTCCTACTTTCAGCCAACATTCTGAAAGGCACACACGTGCGTAAGTATAATCCGAATCGCACATTCTCGAAGTGACCAATTCCTAAGAATACCAAGCTATAAACGAAACGATTAAGAAAAATACGAGAAGAGTGAGAGGACTTACAAGTACCGGTCGCACTGTGATGATGGCAGAGTAGTGATACTGTGGGCAAATGCCGACTCAATCGACCCAAAAGACCGACAGCCTAGGTATCCATAAACCTAAGCTCTGATACCATATTCTGTAACACCCCGAAGTTATTCAGGGTATATTACAGCGCCGTGAGCCCCGCCGTGGGACCCACAAGGCTAAACATACGCGGAACTATAAACTTGACCGATAAGGTCTACATACAATAGAAAGAAAGACGATACAAATGGTATTCAAAACCATAAACAATGAAACCATATACATCACTGCACAAATCAATACCTCGGCAACAAAGGCCGGAACATCAAGGAAACTGAAATACAATACTCGAGTATTTAAAAATCCATTCCAGTACAACAACACTGAATGGAAGAAACCAAAAGAGATAACCGGAGACAAGACACAGTATCACACTTGCCCATCATCTTCATGCCGACCCGGTACCCGCCTGTCCGCTCTCCTGGAACCTGAAATACATGAAACGTATTTTCCCCATAAAGGGGTTAGCCGTCGAATAGCTAGTGCAAGTATAACAATATGAAACATCATACTTCTCGACAATAAAGTAAATGTAATCCGTCAATTCATCAATATCCGTCAATTCATCAATATAAGACTAGTATTCCGGAATGACTAAAGTCTCAAGACGTATGTGAATGCCGTAGAAATGGTTCGTTCATATCATACGCCATTACATGTAGGAATGCCGTCAAAATGGTTCGTTCATTACATGCCAACATTATTTCATATGAATGCCGTAGAAACGGTTCGTTCATATCAACCATGGAATCGCACCAGAGGCTACGAAACCCTCAGAGGACCATAGGCCCGTCCCGGAGTGGCTAGAAATAATCATACCATCAATATTTCATACTTTCAAAGTCGAGAACGTACAATCATAAATGTATACTTGCCTTTGAGACATCGAGAAATCGAACGGAGGAAAAGTATGAGTTCGGTAGGTCCGAGAACGCGCTTCCAGCACCTAAACGATTCGCAAGGAATATGACAATTAATTATCCATACTCAAATTACACGAAGAGACTCCCGAAACTCGCCTACGATTCATGTATATTCGTATATAAACAACAACGAGGGCGGACCACAACCAAACCCTCTCGATTCCGTAAAAATCACGAAATATACCATGAGTCCGTAGGGAAACTAAGAATACCAACAAGATTAATCATATTCATCATGAATTAATCGACAAAACATAAAGACTCGTACTAAAAAGTGAAAACCCCAAATTTTACCATAAGTAGGGTTCTAAAGATCTAACCTTGATTATTTGGATCAAGGGATGATATCGGACGAACGATTGATGATATAACCCAAAGAACTCCATGGATATGTTGTTAAACAACATGGCTTCAAGCTTAGAACACGCCCGGTGCGGAAGAGGAGAAGAAGAAGGTGAAGAATGGCGATAAAAGCGTCTGCGGGGCCTTTTATAGGGGTTGGCGCCCCTAGGACACGGCCGTGCCGATCGGCACGGTCGTGTCGCCTGGTAACCGGCGAGGGACTCGGCCGTGTCTGCCCGACACGGTCGCGGCGCGAGGGCCTTCCGATAGTGACCCGTCAAGCGGCGACTTCGGCATGACTCGGCCGTGTCCCGAACACGGTCGGGCGTGTCGGCGATCGGTTCGCTTATCCGGAAGAAATGCAGCACGGGCCGTGTCGGACGACACGGCCGAGTTCGGTCGGCGAAACCGGCATTTCGGACGAGTACGGCACGGGCCGTGTCGGACGACACGACCGAGTCCGGTCGGCGGTGATCGCCAAAAAATGAGCGGGTGAGCTAAAGCGACCATAACTCTCTCGTCCGGACTCCGATTGACTCACCGTTTGAACCATTGGAAAGCTAACTCGATGCTATATAATATTGCAAAGATTTAGAATTTTTGGAGTTACCAAAAATTAATGGTGATCTAACAAAGTCGAACTCATACGTGGAAAAGTCGCTAAAGAACACGGAATTCAACAGAACGATACCGAAACGAACTCGGATGACAAAAAGTGTATAATTAATCATTCTCAGGATGACGAAACGGTCCCAAGCAAGTCGTCAAAATAGACTTCCGCCAAAAATAGAAAATTTCCGGGGATTAAAATTACGGGTATTACATGGATTTCGTGATACCAACCGTAGAAGAAACATCACCAACAAAAATAACAACACTTATTCTTCAAGGAAGACATTCCATGGTGACAATCATAATGAAAATTGAAATGGTGACAAAAGCGCTCACAATGGAAATCCATGGAACCACTATCCATATCCTGACGAAGGAAAACGAGCGAAAAATGATGAGCTATATGGATGGACCTGACACATTTCCATTTAATTCAGGATAGAAGAAGCTGAAGAGTCGAGCTAAAGACTATAAAAAAGCGCTGCTTGGGAGGCAACCCAAGGAAGTTTTTAAATTTTTATCGCTTTTATTATTATTATTATTATTATCATTATTATTATTGCTTTTATTTGTTTTTGTCCGTGGTGTGTGTAGGAAATCTAAAAAGGAGGTATTTATGGGAGGAAGAAGCCTAACCTATTGAAAGTTGATACCCGAGCATAAAAGCATGGTGCCCCGCAATAGAAAACTACACTTCTTAATCCAGTAGTTTTATTTCTTTTCTTCTTAATTTGCATTTTAGCATCTTTCTCAAATTCTTTTTTTTTTTGCTTGAGGACAAGCAAAGGTTTAGGTTTGAGGGGGTGAACTTCGTTGATTTTCACTTGTTTTTAGTTTGCGTGATTTTTTTGATTATTTTTGGTTTCTTTTCTTTATTTATCTAGCTTGATGTAGTAGTTGGATTGTAATAACCTTGTTAACTGTTGGGTATATGGATGATTAAACGTGTTTGTACTTGACACGTGGAGTTTTATAAATCTAATTGATTGTTTGACCTTGCGTGTGAATGTATAGTTTTGGTTACTTGATTTGATGTGTAAGGAATGAGTGTGGTAGTCCAAAAGACGTGAGTTCTTATGCCTAATTGAACTGTTTACTTTTAGCGGTAAAATTCTTTCATGTGTGATTTCTCTTCTTATGGTTTGTATTCTTTAGAACTTGCATGATTCTATCGGATGGTGTGTTGATATTTACATACACGAGAAATGATTAGGGCTGCCCATTCTTTGTCTTGAACCTACTTATCTAAAAATACCAACCATTTTATATCAATATCCTTTGCTAGCCCCGTTGAACCTTTAGCCGTACTTTTGTTCGATAAACCCCCATCTTATAGCTCTATATTCAAAAAGCCATAACTTACCCAAGTATTGGTCCCTGTAAGAGCATGAGAGGGTATATTTGAAAAACGAGGGTGTACAAAGTTTGTGGTGTATAGAGGCAAAAATCTTCTCTCCTGTTCCCCTGAAAATAATGAGCCCCACTATATATATATATATATATATTAATAGTGGGCTAGAAAATAAAGGGGAGGAGAGGAGTGAGCCTAAGAAAAACAAAAGGGAAAGTCGTTGGGTTGTGAGGATTAGGCCGATATCAAAAGAATTGCGCTTAACAAGGCCTTGAATTGAAAAGAAAAAATATATATACGGGAGAACTGAAGTAGGGTGATCGATATTGCTTTGAATGTTTATTTCATATATGTGAGGATTATATATGCTCTACTTGGACTAAAACTTGTAACCACTAGCCAAATTTTCCCAACCTGAGCCACAACCCCGTTACAACCAAAAGAAAGACCTTATGACTCGTGTTTTGTGAATATTGATGCGTTTGATGAAGAGAAGAAGTGCAAGCATATAGTAGAACTTTCCATTCGAATCGAATTGAGCGTATTGATCTATCTAAACACTTTAGAGATGAGTGAATTGATAAATTTCTGTGAGGGACTACTAAGACTTGTTTTCTTGCATGTTCGATTAAGTGCCATTGCTTTCCACTCATTTGTGAGTTTAGGCTTCCATGACGAATTACGAGACTTTACGATACTTTTACATTCCCGGTTGATTGTATGTATACCCGATGATTAACTTGATTATTCAATCCTCCTCATTTTCTTTGTCGTGTGTTTTATTTCTTTTTGCTTGGGGACAAGCAAAGTTTAGGTTTGGGGGGATTTGATGAGTCGATTTTTGATCGTCTCATTCTATTCTATTGAGTCGTGCTTTTGTTTGTTTTTAAGTGTTTTTGTTCTTTTTACGCGTGGTATGTTGTGTTTTTGTTTTGTAGGTAGCCAGACGAAGATTGTGGTGAAATATGTGCTTTTATGGCCAATATTGGAGTTAATGAAGATCAAGAGCAAGTTGGGAGCGAGAACATGGCTTAGACGGTGAAGATTGAAGCAATATCGGTCGTATTTTCTTATTTCCAGATTCATTCCTACGAAATAGGATGTTTTCTCCTCATTTATAGATTCCTCGTGAAATCAGATTCGCAACGGTATATTATACGCTAAATTCCGAGGTGAATTGAGGGAGATATGGCTTCTAAACCACGTCTTCACAGTGCGGATCGCGATCTAAATTCAGACCACACCCGGACCACGGTCCCAAATTCAGACCGCACAGAAGCGCCCAGCCAAAACACCCAGACCGCGGTCCCAACCTCCCAGACTGCGGTCCACCCCTGTTTGTGTAGAAAATGCGATTTTCTGCACTTTTTGCGATTTTTGACGGGTATATAAGGGAAACCCCTAGAAAACTTGGGGAGGAGCCGAAAAACTCGAGAGAAACACTCTTGGAACTCATTCTTCATCTTTGTTTTGGTATTCTAAACATGTATAGATACATTTGTGAGTGATATTCATTATTTGTAAGAAGATTTTATGAGTTTTGAAGGAAGAACATCAAACCTTCCTTGGGGATTCGATTTCATTTTTGCAATGGAAGATTTCTACCATGTTTTATTCTATGATTTTTGCTATTATTATTGAAATGATCATGAGTAGCTAATCTTATCATATGTGTGTTTTTATTGAACCACACACATGTTGTTAGTTGTTAGCTTTGATTGATTTTCAAGGTAAGAATTTAGGATTGTTCCTCTTTCTTTGTTCTTCATAATTTATCGGTGTTCTTGATGATATTGTGCACGATTATTGTTTAGATGCAACATAACTTATGATTTAGATCATCAAACCTATTTCATAGTTATTATTATTGTCAAAATCGAGGGTTTTTGGGGGTGTTCGCCATCAAACGACCCGATAGAAGTGATTGTGGATGTTCTAAACCTTTTTCCGCGATCTTTTAGCGAATTACCCAATCAAAGGTATTTAGATAGTCGATTGTTTGTAGGGATTCATCCCCATCAAAGGAGTTTCTCCTGTTTTCGAAAAGAACTATCGCGATTTTTAGAATTTACCGCCATAAAATGGATTTCTTTTAGTTGTGAGCAATCGGTGATTCCAAACCTTAAATTCTTTGAGTATCGAAGCTAATGATTGACAACGTGTGTGTCGGTGATACTAAACTCCCATACCATTCTCATAATAGTAATCTCTAGATAATCCTTACCATTAATTCGTTCGTTTCGTATTTATTTAATTTTCTACACTCGTGTTCTTGATCATACCTCCATCGAATTTTTCATTGTGTTTTAATTTATTTTGCTATCTTTGTTCTAATTCGACTATTTGCCAAACATAATTGAATTTCAAACTGTTTCCAACTCCTTGTGAGATCAACCTCGGAATTACTTGCCGCTTCCTACAAAAGCGAATCGTACGCTTGCGAATTTTTAATTTGTTCATCAGTCCCGTAAAAATAATGTCGCCATATTTTCAGTACAAAAACAACAGCTGCTAATTCCAAATCATGCATTGGGTAATTAACTTCATATGATTTTGACTGTCGTGAGGCATAAGCGATTACCCTTTCATTTTGCATTAGTACATAACCGAGATCCTGATTTGAAGCATCACTGTAAACCATGAACCCTCCAGTTCCCTATGGTAGTGATAAGATTGGGGCTGTCGTCAATCTCTTCTTGAGTTCGTCAAAACTAACTTGACACTTATCATTCCATTTGAACCTTTGGGCCTTATGCAATAATTGAGTAAGTGGGTGGGTGATTTTAGGAAACCCTTCCATGAACCGACGATAGTACCCCGCAAGTCCTAAGAAACTCCTAACCTCTTTCACATTCTTGGGGGACTCCCATTGTGTGATTGCCTCGACTTTCTGCGGATCTACTCGGACTCCTTCAGCTGATACTACATGACTAAGGAACATTATCTCCTTCAACCAGAATTCACATTTAGAAAGTTAGGCGTACAACTGTTTGCTCCTCAAGAGGTTCAGCACACTCCGTAGGTGTTCCGCATGCTCGTTCGGACTCTTTGAGTAAACTAAAATATCATCGATAAAGACAACTAGGAATTTATCCAAGTACTCTATGAATACTCGGTTAATCAATTGCATAAACATAGCAGGTGCATTGGTGAGATCGAACGGCATTACGACAAATTCATAGTGCCAGTAGCGGGTCCTAAGTGCTAACTTTGGAACATTGGATTCTTTAATCCTCAACTGATGGTATCCCGATCTCAGATCGATCTTCGAGAATACCGTCGCTCCTTGCAACTGGTCGAACAAATCATCAATTCGAGGCAACGGGTACTTAGTCTTGATCTTCACTTTGTTTAGCTCTCGATAGTCAGTGCACAATCGAAATGATCCATCTTTCTTCCGAACGAATAAGACGGGCGCACCCCAGAGAGAAACACTTGGCGAAATATAACATTTGTCCATCAGTTCTTCAAGTTGCTTCTTGAACTCATACATATCGGTGGGTGCCATCTGATACGGCGCCTTGGAAATAGGTGTGGCTCCCGGCTCTAGCTCGATGGTAAACTCTACGTCTCGTTGTGGAGGTAATACAGGCAATTCATCAGGGAATACATCCGGAAATTCATTTACAACAGGAATAGATGAAAGTTCTATTATTCCTTCTTCTTTCTTCATTGCATAACACTAATATCCTCCGCAGCCCTGTTGCAGCAGTTTGATAGCCTTCACTGCTTTAATCACTTTCCTGAGCTCCCTGGTCTCCATCCTTCAAATAAATATTCAGAGCCATCCTCAGCTATCATAGAGGTGTTTCTCTCCTGATAATTCATAATAGCTCTATAAAGGTTAAGCCAATTGTCTCCGAAATCGGATCATCTCCTTCAATTTCCACCATGATCAGATTTTAAGGCCAATCTTTGCCTCCGATTGATACATGAAAATTTCTAGCTTCTAAGTTACCCATGATTCTTTTCCCACTCGGTAACCCCACAATATAAGGTTCACATTCATGAAAATAAGAAAATTTTAATTAATTTACACAAGACAGTGATATAAACGAATGTGCAGCTCCGGTATCGAACAAAACACTAACTAGTTGCCAAAGGATCTGAATCGTACCAGATGCAACTGTTATATTATGATCGTCTGTCCTCCTCATTTCATAAAAGTGCGGAGGAATGTATCCAACACTTGACGCTTCCTTCTGGTCATGCTATCCCCTGTCTTTTCCCCAGCCAAAATTCTGATGTGGCTGAACACTCTGCTGAGTTGGATTGACACTTGCCTCTTTCTGGACCGGTTGTGGAGTGTGAACTCCAAAAGATATAGTAGCATCTCTGCAGAACATCTCACGATGTCCTTCTTATCCATATTCGTAACACGTTACCAAAGGAAATGAGCAGTCACGCCAAAGATGCCCCAATCGACCGCAATTAAAACATTTCCTTGTTGTATCTATAAATTTCGATGTTGATTTGGAATTCTTTCCACCCCTATATGGATGTGGGGGCCTCTTGAACGAGTGAAAAGACGATTGGGCTTTATGGGTCCCCTATTCTTTTGCTCTGCAAAACCACCAGAGACTTTCTGTTTCTTGGCTCGAAAAACTTTTCCACAGCTACTTTTTTCATCTCGTATGCCAGAGCTTTATCTTGATACTGGCGGAGAGTGGTGCATTCAAATCCTGACATGTATCTGTGTATCTCCGGATTCATCCTCATGTCAAAATGAAACATCATTTATGCATCAGTCCTGACAAGGTGTCGAACAAATGCTAGTTGCTAATTAAAGGTCTTAATCGCTTGAGCTAAAGGTACGTCTGAAGGTTGAGCGGAGAAGAACTCTCTAACTTTAGCTTCTCGGATCATACGAGGGCAGTACTGAGCTTCCATCATTAGCTTGAACTCTCCCTAGTCAGCATCATGGTCAATAGGTCGGATAGCTTCCCACCACTTGGACGCTTCTCCAGTCAGAAAATATTGGGTGATAGAGGTTCTTCGATCATCCAGACAGTTAGTTCCTGCAAATATTTTCTCTAACTCCCTTAGCCAATGATCCCATGTCGGCATTTCAGAAAAACCATAAAACTTTGGTGGATACATCTTTGCCACCTCTTGTATCCATCTGTCTCCTCAATACCCCAAGTTTGGGATGCCTTGTTGTCCCTCCCCCTGGTTGTATACCAATCGTCACATGCATCCTGTCCACCGCTTGAGCAAATTGAGTCATCTGGGTGACCACATGACGAAGTATGTCGGGAACAGCAGGATTGTCATTCGCCTCCACAGTTTGCTCTCGATTATTATTGATGGATTCCTGTTGCTCGTCAGAACTGAAGTTAGCCTGATTTGATAGCGAATCAGGGGCAGAGGGTGAAGCTTCCCTCTCAGGATTTCCTCGTCCGCATCCACGACCTCTTCTCAATATACTGTAGGCATAAATACTCAATAATATATGAGGAACAATATCGTTCTAATGTTTAATCATCGTGGGCATAACATTAAAAGACAATAATAGAGTTTTAGGAAACTTACAACCACAGCTCGCATGAAGACGTACGCGGTACAGTGATGTTATTCACGATCGGTCAACCAAAAGACACCTCTGGACCCTAAATTAACCCGACTGCCAAGATATCCATAAATTTTAGCTCCGATACCATATTTTGTAACACCCCTGAGATATTCAGTATTATTACAGCACCGTAAATAATTTATGTAAGGATTTACTAGGCTAAAAATAATAACAACATTAATAAATACCAACAGTGAAAATTATTATCACATATCAAGTTTCAAAAGTACGAAAAGACAAACACCAAACAATAAACATCAATACAATACCGTCCAAACAACATAAAGAAACGGCGTAGTAGAGTACTTATTGCAAACACAACACAACTGAAAGACTCTCCAGACCGTTAACATCACTCTGCACACATGTCGTCATGTAGCTCCTGTGGTTTTTTTCTAGTTCTCCTGGACCCTGGAGATAAAACAAATGTCCACCCCCAAAGGGGTTAGCAAAACGATGCTAGTACAAGTACGATAATTTTGTTGGAATATTCTATTCTATATCATTATAAATTGATTTTGATGATGAGATGATGATGAAATGATGATTTGATGATGTTATCGATCAAAGAAAACAACAATGGAACCAACCAAAACAACGAAAAAGTCGAAGACGCTCGAAACGGAGATAAAAGAAAACAAGTGATGTTTAGCAAAGCTAACGTACGTAATATACATAGTATAACGTACGTAATGGAAATTTATCTGAAGGCAGGCGAGTGCAGACAACATGAATTAACGTACGCAACTCATGGAGAATAACGTACGCTAATCATAGCAGCTAACATATGCAATGCAGATCAAAGTAACGTACGTAATGAAGGTGTTATGAATTCAAACAAATGATCCATTGGAAGAATTCAAACCATTGCGACATCACGGCATACGCAATCATATCAACAACTATCTGGGAAGTATTTAACATACGTAATACGTATAGTGATAACGTACGTAATGGGAGATACAAAAGCTACTGGACTATTTTACATGGAGCATAACGTACGTAACGAAGCAACGTTAACGTACGTAATACGGCTAAAGTATGTAATGGATTGTACTTAACGTACGTAATGCAGGATGCAGGAGCTAACGGCTAGTTGAGCCTTTGAGCCTATAAATACCAAACCATTTGGTATCAATCATAACAACAACTCTGAGAAAATCATATATACGTTTAATATCATTGTATACACTATCGTTGTTGTAATTATGCTTAATGGATAAGTGTTTGAGTGTTCATACACGAAAACATATACACGAGAGGAAAGATACAGATTGTAGATTGATTCAGTTTTATTAGGATCATTGATCCGGCATTGTTAGAATCATATCTAAATCCAAGTGGGGTTTGTCTAGTACTCATCGAAAGCTAAATAGGTTGCTTCCTTGTCCAATAGAAAAGGAAAATAGTTTATCTTGGACCGACATAAAAACAAGAGTGTAACGATTTATCTCGAACTGATAGAAGACGAGATTGTAATGGTATCCCTCGGACCGATATAAGACGAGGTGCAAAGGTTGATCTTGAGCCTATAGAAAAAGATACGGAGAGAGGATGTAGGCACATTTGGCCGAACCTCTATAAATCTTGTGTCGTTTATTTCTGCACTTTAATTCACTTCAGCAACATAAAAGAGTTTCATAACTCCTATTTACTCCGCACTATTTCCAAACAGCAAAGGTACCAAAATTTTCCAACAATTGGTATCGGAGCGGTTTCTCTTAAAAGCAGCTTAACATCCGAGGAAAAGAAGATCCTATGGCATTTCAATTTACCCCGATCGAAGGTCTTGCCTTAAATCGACCTCCATTTATTGATGGATCGAATTTTATGAAGCGGAAGAAGAAAATGTATATTTTCATCCGAGCCTACGACATCGAGCTTTGTAAAGTTATTTGCCTAAGTTCAAAAATTCCTACAAAACCGGACAGCTCTTTAAAAAGCATCGAAGATTATAACAATGAAAATTGGAAGAACGACCATTATAATTGCAAAGCAACGCGATTATTATATTGTGCTTTAAATCCAGAAGAACACGACCGGATATCCTCGTGCGAAAGTGCCAATGAAATTTGGAAAATGCTTGAGGTGACTCATGAAGGAACGAACCAAGTCAATGAGACGAAGATAAATATGCTCCTCCATGACTATGAGCTATTTATGATGAAAAGTGAAGAGTCCATTACCAATATGCTCGACCAATTTTCGGTCATTACTAATGGATTAGCTTGTTTCGGAAAACCGTTGACAAGAAGTGAAAAAGTTAAGAAAATTCTACAATCACTACCTGTTGAATGGGATGGGACAGTTACGACTATAATGGAATCGAAAGATTTAAATAATCTTGATTTTAGTGCCGTCATTGGTTCACTAATAAATTACGAGATAGTTCTTAAACCTCGGAACGCCAAGCCAAAACCGAAAAAAAGAACCATAGCAATGAAAGCTAAGCTGTCAAAGAAAGAAGAAATCCCAGTAGATGAAGACGATGAAGAATTGGCATATTATGCCAAGAACATAAATAAGTTTCAAAACTTATTAAGCTGGAGAAGAAAAGACATCAACTCGAGCGAGTCAAAGAAATTCGACAATAACTGTCGGAACTGTGGTAAACTAGGCCACTTTGCTAAAAACTGTCGAGCCTCAAATCATAAGAAAGAAGTGCTCATGGCTACATGGGGTGATGAAGAGGATGATGATGAATATAATCAAAATAACCTCGCACTCATGGCAAGGAGTTCATTCGACGAAAGCAACGTCGAAATCCAGGTTAGTACCTCGTCTCACGACGAATTTTTTGAAGCATTCGAACTTTTACATACCGATTTTCAAAATGCTTTAATTGACAATAAATCCTTGAAAGCGAAAAATAAATTATTGGAAATCGAAATTTCCAAAATAAATTAAAAAGAGAAATTTATTGAAACCGATCATTCTAAATGTCTTGAAAATAAAAATAAATTAAAGGATAATCTTTTGAAAGTTCAGAACGAACTTAAGATTTTAACAAATAAATTTCCTTGCGGAAATGACAAATTTGAACAAATGTTTTCCATTCAAAAAATTTCATTAAATAAACAGGGGTTAGGATTCAAACCGGATAATAAAACTGAATTCTTAAATTTTAAAATACCCCGATGTGAGAAACGTTTAAAACTTGGGCATCATATTTCGATTTTCAAAAGCCCAAGACGGACGATAAAATAAGAAAATATGGATTCCTAAAGGAAGCATTATACCGAATATCGTCTATGCTTCAAAATAAAATCCAACTCTCGGTTGGATCCCCACAAATCAAAATTAATATATTTCCATCAATTGGTATTTTGATCATTTATATTTTTAACAATTGATATTTAACTCAGGGGGAGTTATTTTTTTCAAAATGGGGAAATCTATATTTCAAGAGGAGTTTTACCCGTAATTTGTCATACTTAATCGATTTTTTTATTGCACTTTTTGATTATGACAAAAAGGGGGAGAGAGTATGAGAAAGGGAGAAAAAGTCGAGAAAAATGATGGGAGAAGGAGAATACGAGGTATGGAAGAATGACGAGAAAAATAAAAACAATATCCCGATCATAAAAGGGGGAGAAAAGACGAAAGAGAAGAAAGTCAAAATTAAATGAAGAAGTCGAAAAGGAAAAAATGAGAAGGAGTTGAAAAGGAAAAAAAGGGAGAAGAAAACTAATGAAACGGACAAAGCCTGAAACTTTGATCTGTAATTGTTTATATTTTTGCAGGTATAAAATCCCATCGAAAGTTGTTGTTTTGTCATCATAAAAAAGGGGGAGATCATTGGAATATTCTATTCCATATAATCATAAATTGGTTTTGATGATGAGTTGATGATGAACTAATGATGAGTTGATGATGTTATCGATCAAAGAAAACAACAATGGAACAAACCAAAACAACGAAAAAGTCGAAGACGCTAGAAATGGAGATAAAAGCAAACAAGTGATGTTTAACAAAGCTAACATACGTAATATACATAGTATAACGTACGTAATGGAAAGTTACCTGAAGGCAGGCGAGTGCAGACAACATGACTTAATGTACGCAACTCATGGAGAATAACGTACGCTAATCATAGCACCTAACGTACGTAATGCAGATCAAAATAACGTACGTAATGAAGGTGTTACGACTTCAAACAAATGATCAGTTGGAAGAATTCAAACCGTTGCGATGTCACGACATACGCAATCATATCAACGGCTATCTGAGAAGTATTTAACGTACGTAATACATATAGTGATAACGTACGTAATGGGAGAGACAGAAGCTACTGGACTATTTTACATGGAGTATAACGTAAGTAACCAAGCAACGTTAACGTACGTAATACAGCTAACGTACATAATGGATTGTACTTAACGTACGTAATGCAGGATGCAGGAGCTAACGGCTAGTTGAGCCTTTGAGCCTATAAATACCAAACCATTTGGTATCAATCATAAAAACAACTCTGAAAAAATCATATATACGTTTGATATCATTGTATACACTATCGTTGTTGTAATTGTGCTTAATTGATAAGTGTTTGAGTGTTCATACACGAAAACATATACACGAGAGGAAAGATATGGATTGTAGATTGATTCGATGTTATTAGGATCGTTGATCTGGCATTTTTAGAATCATATTTAAATCCAAGTGAGGTTTGTCTAGTACCCATCGAAATCTAGATAGGTTGCTTCCTTGTCCAATAGAAAAGGAAAACGGTTTATCTTGGACCGACATAAAGACAAGAGTGTAATGGTTTATCTCGGACCGATGGAAGACGATATTGTAATGGTATCCCTCAGACGATAGAAGACGAGGTGCAGAGATTGATCTTGAGCTTATAGAAAAATATACGGAGAGAGGATGTAGGCACGTTTGGCCGAACCTCTATAAATCTTGTGTCATTTATTTCTGCACTTTAATTCGCTTCCGCAACATAAAAGAGTTTCACAACTCCTATTTACTCCGCACTATTTCCAAACGGCGTAACCTTAATAAGTCATTGATGTAAGAATATTTTCAAAATCAACACCAAAATTATGGTATGATCTTAGAAAACTTCAGCCTAAGGTTCATCATAATCAAGGCTCAACTCATACATGTCTATATCAAGGTATACCTGATGTTTAATCACCTCAAACTTCCTAAAATCATGGTGTTCAATAACTATGTCGTCAATGGAGTCTAATAATCTCTGAAATACGTTCGTAATCATCCTATAAATATGAAATCAGAGCTAAAGCAACATTAACATACCTTACACGGAAGAAACAACTAACAGTCGGTATAACTCAACACCGGAAGCTTCAACACCAATCCAAGATGCCTATGATCTTCGAAAATCAAGTTGAGGGGATTATTTAGAGGTTATGTAAGGTTGGAAGGTCTGAGAGATGGGTTTTGTAATATCCGGATTTATTATTGTATATTTTATCTGTATTTGAACCCTGTATTATTCGGAATTGTGATCTCGATAATTGGAATATGATATTTCTCACATTTGTATCCTTGTACATAAGTATAACATGCAAATTACTCATGCAAACTCGTGATAGCGCACGCTAAGAATGTAGCTTAACGTGCATTATCGGGCTACAACTAGCGCATGCTGAAGAATTGCGTGCGCTAGGCAGTCAATTATTGAGCTAGACGGCTAGCACATGTGCCAGCCGGACGTGGGTCCGGATAAGATTCCCGCGGACGAACCTGAACAGTTTTGGAGTCAACGATTATTAGCGCGCGCTAAGGATTGTATGATAGCGTGCGCTAATCAACTGTTGTGCAGAAACATTATATAAGGGACAACACTCCATTTAATTCTCATTTCCTTCGAGTATCCTTCGTTTTTGAGAGACCAGAGAGCATAATATCTTCCTAAAACACTTAGACCACCTCCACTTAATCACTAGAGATTGTATGCCACTTGTGTTTGATCATTGGAGTGGAGAAACGTCTTGATTTGGCAAACAAGCAACCGGAGCCGGATTCTACTTGTTGTCTCGGTGTTTTTCCTCATCTTAAGGTATGTTATACTACTTTCTACCTTGAATTCGTGTTCTTAAGGATATGAGGATTATGCTATCAAGATATTAAGTTTCTTTGGTGATTTATCCAAACCACATCATGTTTAGGATATTGAGATGATTATGCTTTAAGTACCTTGGTTAAGAACATCATGGTTCGAATCTTATTATGATGAACAAGTAGAGGAAGTTTCTGACATTGGTAATCCGAATTTAGAAGATGTCTTCATAGTAATCACGGACTTGACTTTAACATCATTATTGTTAGACGAATCTAAGAGATTAATCATGGAAAGATTTATCTTGTAAAGATGGAGTGTTAAACAAACTACAAGATGATAGTTTTGATTGATATAAGGTATTGATATCGACCGTTAGGCCTTCGGAATTACGCATGAAGAATTGTAATCGAAATGGAATATGGTTTTATGATGGTATACATATTCTTGAATTCGAATTTGTTGTTATCCGTAAGATCATTCATAACCGTATGAGCATGATATTCATGGAGATAACATGTTTTACCACTGAAGATTTCGTAAGTTTTATCACGATTAGATCAGTCGACTGTCCAGGAGGAACTGTCATTCATGATTAGCGTGCGCTAAAGCTTCATGGTTAGCGTGCGCTATCGAGCATAAGTTAACGTACGCTACGATTAGAAACGTAACGTACGCTATGTCATCAGGCGAGTCAGTCGGCTGATTAGAGAGGACTGTCGATACATAGTTAACGTACGCTAGGCTTTATTGTTTACGTGCGCTAACGAGCAGGCTTAGCGCGCACTACGTAGAATACTTAGCGTACGCTAAGCAGTTCAGGCAGATTACATTTTATGAACTTTCGGCCGTAAATTGTATTGTTAGACATTCGTACGACATGAGATGAATTCTATATTATTTATTTTGTTAAGGTTCGAGCTTGCTACGTGATTGATTGAAGGGGCGACCTTCGAGTGTTTCTTTTTATGTGGAAGTATTGTTCTTGTCTTCAAATTGAGGCAAGTACCTTAATTGTTTTATATATTGATGTTATACATATTGTCGTGCATAAATGTCGTTGTTGTATGTCCACCACGTGTTGGTTCGACGGGATCATCTTGGGATCTATGCTAGCGTGCACTGGATCATTGGAAGGGTTTTTCCACCACGTGTTGGTCCGACGGGATCATCTTGGGGTCTAGGCAGTGAACGCTGGATAATTGGAATTACCATGTGTATGTTGTGATATCATGTTATGATTATCATATGTTTATGTTATCATTGAGATTCTCGCAGGGGAAGACTCGTTGGTTCTTTTGTCATTTATGTTATTACTATTCTTCATGAGATGTTGAATAATATGTTGTGGTACTTGTACTAGCATCGTTGTGCTAACCCCTTCGATGGTGAACATTTGTTTATGTTCAGGATCCAGGAGAGCGGGGAAACAACCACTGGAGTTGTATGACGGCAGTGCAGTGATGTTCGGCGGGTTTATTTGTCTGTTGTTTGTACAGTTTTAATAAGTACTCGAGTACGTAGTCGTTTATGATGATTTGGATTTGGTGATGTAATAATACTTTTTCCGTTGAACTTTCGTACTTTCAGTATTGGTCAGAACTGTTGTATCTTATTTCCGTTATTTTCATACGTTGGTATCTGTTAATGTCTTTTCAGTTCTTCAGCCTTGTAAATCCTTATGTAAAGAATTTACGGCGCTGTAATACTCCTGAATATATCGGGGGTGTTACAGGTTTCGGACAAGATGAGTGAAATAAATGAAATGGGTGATGTCCTATTTATAAAAAGTAACAATTAACGTATGTTATCCCTTATCCTTAGCATATGCTAATGGGTTACGAAGCTTCACTGCCTCAATCCGCCATCAGTCTTGCTTACGCTATCAGACAGTACGTACGCTACCTGCTGCCTTTAATGTATGTTGACTCATAATATAGCATACATTAATGATTTTACGAACCTTACTGCATGTTTCTGTCCTTGCATTAGCGTACGTTAACTACATTACATAGTGTATGCTAAACACCGTTGACTTCACTTTTCCAAGAAGTGTCCAGGTTCATGCAAGGGAAATCCGTCTGCATCTTCGGTCGGCCCCACACACCGACCATGTCTCAATCTGGTGTTGACTGCCTCTTGCGTACGCTAAGCATATAACATAACGTACGCTAGCTCTGGTTAGTAGCATACGCTATGTACATTAGATAGCGTTCATAACATGTAGGCACATGCATGAATTAGAAAACTCTACACAATACGATCATGAATACTGGAGTACGGATACGGGAAAATTATACTTCGATTAATTAGATGACATAATCAAATACCACAAGGCTCAAATATAGATGAAAATACACAACAATTATCCGGGTATTATAATACTGATGTATGCGGACCTCTTAGCACTCATGCCAGAGGCAGATACCAATACTTCATCACATTTACCGATGATTTTATCCGGAATGAATATGTTTATCTTATGAAGCATAACATAAATCTTTTGAATATTCAAAATATTCCAGAGTGAAGTACATAATCAACTTGGCAAGACAACTAAATCCCTTTGATAGGATCGAGGTGGAGAATACTTCAGCTAAGAATTCGATGATCATCTTAGGAGTTGTGGAATCGTTTCACAACTTACTCCTCCTGGAACACCTAAACATAACGGAGTGTCCGAGAAGAGGGATCGAACTTTATTAGATATGGTTCGATCCATGATGAGTCTAGCAGAGCTTTCATTGTCATTTTGGGGCCACGCCTTAGAAACAGCATTATTCACCCTTAACCGTGTTCCATCTAAAGCAGTTGAAAAGACACCATTTGAGAAATGGTAGTAAGAAACCAAACTTGTCTTTTCTAAAGAGCTGGGGTTGCGAAGCGTTCGTATAGCGCCAAGTGTTTGACAAGCTGGAAGCCAGATCTGAAAGATGTTTATTTGTGGATATCCTAAGAAAACTAAAGGATACTACTTTTATAAGCCCGCAGAGAACAAAGTGTTTGCTGCTCGAAATGTTGTCTTCTTAGAAAGGAAATTCATTTCCAAAAGAGATATTGGGAGAAGAGTAATTCTCGAGGAAACTCTAGAACCACAAGAAGATATTTCTTCACCATCGGAAACTGAACAGACTTAACAATCAGTGGAAAAGCCAGTTCAAAGTACATAGGTCTCTCGCAGATCTGATAGGGTGCGACATGAACCTGAGATATATGGGTATCTCGTAACAGAGGATGATGACGCATCGCTCATACATGATGAGACTGTAATACCCGGTTGTAATTCAGTCATTTTATTCAGTAATTATCAGTCAGTAATTGTCACTCAGTAATTTTCATTCATTATTAATCACTCATCATTCATACTCATTCTATTGTGTTCACCGTTCGTTGTAATATTTGTCATACTCGTACTATTGTCCCCGTACTTCTCGAATTCTGTGATTTTTGTACTCGGTGCATCGTTATGGGCAGAACTGCTTGTCGAGCACGGCCGCACGAGCAGGCCGCATGAGCATCTGGTCGTGCGCGGCGCTCATGCGTTGCGGTTGGACTGGGTAGGAGGCCCAGCGGCCGAGTCAGGGCCGCACGAGCATCTGGTCGTGCGCGGCACTCGTGCGTTGCGGCTGTATTGGGCAGGAAGCCCAGTCGTCGAGTTAGTGCCGCACGAGCAGGCCACACGAGCAACTGCTCGGGCGTGGTGCTCGTGTGTTGCGGATGTACTGGGGCGTTCGAGTCAGGGCCGCACGAGCAGGCCGCACGAGTTGCTGCTCGTGCGCGGCGCTCGTGCGCTATGAGAGTAGCCGGCAGAAGCCTCACGCACGACCGGACGCACGGACACTTGGTCGTGCGGGTTTGGTCGTGCGTCCCTGGGACTATATAAGGTGGACCGACGGGTTTTTTCTCATTTTCACCTTTCCTTCATCCTACTTCCGAGAGAGAGGGTTTGTGAGAGAGATTTTCATCATCAATCACTTGAGTACTCGGTTTTCATCATCTTCATTCGGTTGTGAAGCTTGGATAGTCGATCTAACGCGATTTCATCGGATCAAAGTACTTGGATCTTCAAAGGTAATATTCATCAAATCTCTTGGATTTCGATTTTATGTCGAGATATGATGTTTTGGACGTTATAATCATGTTGTATGAAGAGATATACATATGATTATGAGTATGTATGAATATTCATCGGATTATTGAAAGGTTATTCAAGAACACTTTGAATATTGAGTTGGATTTGGGAGTTTTCGATTAATTGTTGTTGAAATCACGAATTTGGATATTCATATTGGATTATTGATCGTATTGAAGATGTTTTGTTGGTTTGAAACACTTCTTGGGGATTTGATATTGGTATTATTGAGGTTTGGTTGTAAACAATCAAAGATTGGCCACAACGTGTTCGATATAATGCCCCAATGAACTTGTTTTAGCCGCATCGACGTTTTGAGTTCGTTATATTCGTGTTTGATTCGTTTGTTGAACGGATTCTTGGTATTTGTGTTATTCAAGGTTGTTCGATCGACTGACATCTCACTTAGGACGTTGTTCGTGGAAGGACATTCTTCATCGGTGTAGTGTAAGTTAATTCTTACTCGGTTAAAAGGATATTCATTCCTTTCGTTGTTGTTCATTCATAAGTATAGTTCATTCATAATGTATTAACCGTATTGAGACTTGTAATTGTCAATTAATCACTTCAGTCACGAGGAACGACGGTTCCAATCATTTCATTGATCTATCATTCATTTCACTATCCTTTCATCTCGGTGAGTCATTATTGATTTCGATGTCACTTTTGTTATCTCGTGACATTCCAGGTCATACTGGCGTGCCGGTTGGTATGTGTAGGATTTTCATGTCGGGCACATATTAAGTCGTGTGTTGGTTGTTGGCCTCACATTGGACTGTGCATACGAGAATATTACTTCGTGAGACTGATTAGGTACAAGACCACACGTGTATTCGATCGATACTCGTTGGTGGCTTGTGCACGGACACATTTCCATCCTGGGCGTAGTGTGGCGCCACCCTTTGAGCCGTACCGTTAGTTGATTCATATAGCATGTTTGATTGCGTATGTTTTCAATAGGATTGGGTTATAATCTGACCGATTCACTTTTGGTCGCATGTGTTCGACGGTTTGAGATTTTGATCGCACTTGTGGTTTATACAGCATATATGATTGTGTTTATTCAACTCTTGAGGATTGTTGTTCTGTGTAACTGACCCTGCTGGCTGATTTTGTTTTCAGGTCATGGAAAGGCTAAGGCACGGGAAGAGAACGTTGACGGCGAGGAGTCCCAGTGATACTAGTAGGGGGCCCCAGTCCTTTCATTCACCGTGTTTTCCTTATTTTATTTCCACTGCAGATTTCCGTTTGGATTTTGAGTTCATTCAGTGTTGTATATTTTATCTCCATATAAAATATACTTGTATTCGGTTATTTTCTTAGGCGTGTTGTAATGAAACTCCTCATCGGAGTAATCATTGATATATTGTGGTTAGGTACTACAACTATATCACTTAATTCATTAATTTTTATCCGCTTAGTGGGTCCCAGTCGGGGGTCCACGGTACTATAATATTCGCCTAGTTTGGGGTGTTACAGAGTTGGTATCGGAGCGTGGTTTTGAATACTACCTTCCGAGTCATGTCTCATTTAAAATCATCGTTCATCAGACTAGTATCATTGGACTTTCGCGTCACATGTGACCTGTGCAAGAGCCGAGCCCTTCAGACCAAAGAACAGTAACATTTCCTCATTTATCATTTTCATTTGTAATCAAGTCGATCATGTTAATTCATTAATCACTCAGTTCATTTCATTGTTCAGTTGTTGATCTTGAGGATCATATCATTGATCTTGTTAACTTGTTCAAGATAATCATTTCAAGAATTTCATCAGATAATCACGTCACTTCAGTTGATCATTCATGTAATCATTGTGTTTGAGCGCGTATGCTCATTTTCATCATTTCATAATATAATCATAATGTGATATTCATGCGAGATATATAATTATCATATGACTTTCCACTTCAGTATGGAAAGAGCTGGCAGAGGACGCGGGGGAAGAGGCCGTGGTGCGGGCCGAAACCCGAGAGCTCGTGTGAATACAAGCGCTAATGCTAGTAATATTGCTAATTCATCGAGCAATGATGTTGCCACTCATTCACCTGGACGTAATCATTCACTATCAGGGAGTCATACCCGGGACACAGCTCAGTCAGAAGGTGTTCGGGTTGATCCACTCACTTTTATGCAGGGCATGATGGCCCAAATGACTCAGATGGCACAACTAATGGAAACGATGCATGACCCAGCTACTCAGAATCAACAGGCTCTTCGGCGCCACCTCAGAGGCAAGAGAGGGGTGTGAGCAGTATCATTGGCGACATCTCTCGCCAAAGACCACCTATTTTTGAGGGTTCATCTGAACCGGCGGATATCATTCACTGGCTCGAGCATTTCGAGAAACCGTTTGCTATGGTGGACTGTCCTGAGGGACACAAAGTTTCAGTCGCGGCTTACTATCTGGGTAAGAGCGCTCATTCATGGTGGTTATCGTTGAAGCCCACCGACGGATTTTGTACTTGGGAACAATTCAAGACTTTCATGATGGAGAGGTATTATCCGGCCCCACTTAGAGAGGCCAAGTTATCAGAATTACTCACTCCCGACTCATCAACGGACGACGATGTTCTCACCATCGCCGAGAAATTTCAGGAGCTACTTCCTTTCGCCTCGTCCATTATTCATTCTGAGGTGGACAAGATCAAATATTTCAGCAAGAGGTTGAAACCTCGTATGCGACTACAGTTGCTTAATCATCATTGCACCACTCTGGCCGAATTCATCGAGAAAGCTCTTACGTATGAGCTTACCGCTAAGGAAATTGCTAAGAATCAAACTTCATCTACTGGCAAGAAGTCTAAAAATCGTAATAAGTCTGACGGCAGTCAGGCCACTTTCAAGAAACCACGTGCGGGCTCTACTTTTTCCGAGCGACCTCTTATGACGCCTAAACCCGCGGAATCTCAGTCTCGAGTGGCCAGTTCGGCCATCACCTGTTTCAACTGTGAAGAACAGGGTCATTTCAGTACTAAGTGTCTGAGGCATATTGTCACATGCCATAACTATGGAATTGCGGGGCATAAGACCCGTTTTTGCCGAAGGGACTCCAAACCCACTCCGGCGACATCTCAGACCCCAAAACAGTCAGCAGTTCCGAATCAGGCCACTCAGTCCACGTCGTTTAAAACGACAGGAGCTAACAAAGTCGAAGGCAAGAGCTATCAGACGGGAGCGTCCGGTTCGGGGGCCGGCAAGCCCCGAATTTACGAGATGAAGAAGACCGACGATCCAGAGGCCCGGATGATCTCAGGTACACTCGATATTCTATCTCAACCTGTGTGTACCCTTTTTGATACTGGTGCATCACATTCTTTTATTTCCGAATCATGTTTGAGTAGACTACGTCTGGGTAGTGCTACTAGTCGTGAGCCTTATGTCATCGGTCTACCTGATGGTAGAAGAATTATCGGGAATCGTGAGATTAAGGATTGTCCGATTCAGCTTCATGGCCGTGATTGGTTAGCAGACCTGATCGTGGTGGATTTTCCGAGAGACGACGTCATTCTGGGTATTGATTGGATGGATCATCACGATGCCGTCATTAGTGTCCGTAAGCATATGGTCACTATCATTTGAGACGATGGGGTCGAATGTGTGTTTCAAAGAGTCATTAATTTGATGAAAGCTGTGAGATTACTCAATCAGGGGTGTGTCGGTTATTGGTGCTATATGACCAAGACCGAGAAACCATCAGTAATGTTGATCGATATTCCTGTGGTGAGAGAATATGCTGATGTATTTCCAGACGAGTTACCTGGATTGCCTCCACAGGGAGATGTGGAATTCACGATTGAGTTGGAGCCCGGTACGTCCCCTATATCGAAGGCACCGTATCGGATGGCCCCGACCGAAATGCTGGAACTAAAGAATCAATTGGAGGATTTGACCGAGAAGGGTTATATCCGGCCGAGTGCGTCTCCGTGGGGAGCACCTGTATTATTTGTCAAGAAGAATGATGGTTCTTTTTGTTTGTGTATTGATTACCGAGAGCTGAACAGGGTGACGATCAAGAATAAATATACCCTACCCCGTATTGATGATCTTTTGGATCAACTTCAGGGAGCTTCAGTATTTTCCAATATCGATTTAAGATCTTGGTATCATCAGTTGCGAATCCGAGAGTCGGATATTGCTGGGACGGCGTTCCAAACACGCTATGGTCATTATGAGTTTGTGGTAATGCCGTTTGGGTTAACTAATGCACCTGTGGTGTTCATGGAGTTAATGAATCGGGTCTTCATCGACTTTTTGGATCAGTTTGTGGTTGTCTTCATTGATGACATTTTAATTTATTCTCGTGACCGGGAGGAGCACGAGTTTCACCTTCATCAGGTGCTCGACGTGTTGAGGCGAGAGCAACTTTATGGAAAGTTTTCCAAGTGTAAGTTCTGGATGTCCGAGGTGACATTTCTCGGACATGTAATTTCATTAGACGGGGTGCGTGTTGACCCTCAGAAGACGGAGGCTATCCAAGATTGGTTACCTCCGAAGAATGTTAAGGAAATCCGAAGCTTTCTCGGATTAGCCGGTTATTATCGGTGGTTTGTGGAAGGATTTTCTAAGATCGCTCAACCCATGACGAACCTTTTAAGGAAAGATAAGAAATACACGTGGTCCGACGCGTGTCAACAGAGTTTTGAGGAACTTAAGAGCCGGTTAATTTCAGCACCTGTCTTTTCTTTACCGCAAGGGATGGAAGGATTTGTGGTTTATAGCGATGCGTCCGGACAGGGTCTCGGATGTGTACTCATGCAGAATGGGAAGGTTATTGCCTATGCTTCACGGCAATTGAGACCTTACGAAGATAATTATGCGACCTACGACCTGGAGCTAGCAGCCGTGGTTTTCGCGTTGAAGATTTGGCGTCATTATCTTTATGGCATTACCTGTCAGATATTCACCGATCATAAGAGATTAAAGTATATATTTACTCAGAAGGAGTTAAATATGCGACAGAGGTGGTGGTTGGAACTAATCAAAGATTATGATATTGAAATACTATACCACCCGGGCAAGGCAAATGTTGTCGCCGACGCCTTGAGTCGTAAGTCCGTTCAGGAGCAGATGCTTGCTCGATTAACAGTTCAGAGGGAACTTCAACAGGAATTTATGAGATCCGAGATCGAAGTCTGGTTACAGCGTGTTCAGGGACAGCTTTGTATGCTGGAGGTTTCATCGCCACTTGAAGAGGCGATCAGAGTGAATCAGGGTTCGGACCCGTTTTTGTTGCGCATCTGCGAGGATGTGGCACAGGGGAAAGCCCCTGGCTTTGTGGTCCACGAGGATGGACTCTTGAGATTTAAGAATCGGTTATGTGAACCGGCGAATGACGAGTTGAAAAACTCGATTTTGAGAGAAGCTCATGCTACCCCTTATTCCGTTCATCCGGGGTCTAGCAAGATGTATAGAGACTTGAAACAAAATTACTGGTGGAGTAATATGAAGCGAGAAGTCGCAGAATTTGTTTCGAGATGTTTGACCTGTCAGCAAGTCAAGATAGAACATCAGCGACCGGCGGGTATGCTGAAACCTCTCCCTATTCCAGAATGGAAGTGGGAGGATAATATAATGGACTTCATCACGAATTTGCCGACGAGTAGTCGTGGCATAAATACAATCTGGGTAATTGTGGATCGCTTAACTAAATCAGCTCATTTCCTTGAGATTAAGAATATGTAGGGTCCCGAGAGACTTGCCCAGTTTTTTATCAAAGAGATAGTGAGACTGCACGGTACTCCTAAGAGTATCGTTTCCGATCGTGACGGACGATTCGTGTCAGATTTTTGGAAATCAGTTCATCATGCTATGGGAACTCAGCTTAATCTCAGTACCACTTTTCATCCTCAGTCCGACGGACAATCAGAGAGGACTATTCAAACATTGGAGGACATGCTGAGGGCATGCGTCCTCGATTGGAAAGACGATTGGGAAGCCCAACTACCGTTGATTGAGTTCACGTACAATAATAGTTGGAATGCTTCGATTAATATGGCACCTTACGAGGCCTTGTACGGTCGTGGTTGTCGATCTCTGTTGTGTTGGGATGACTTATCAGAATCAATCGGCACCGAGCCCGATATGCTTATAGCCGCCCGTGAGAAGGTAGCTTTGATGAGGAGTCGTTTGTTGACCGCTCAGAGTCGACAGAAATCTTATGCAGATAATCGTCGTCGACCATTAGAGTTCGAGACAGGTGACCATGTTTTGATCAAGGTATCCCCGAGTCGAGGTATCTTCCGTTTTGGGAAGAGGGTAAAGTTGAGTCCGAGATTCATTGGACCATTTGAAATTTTGGATCGAGTAGGCGAGCTAGCTTATCGATTATCCTTACCTCCGGCGTTGAGCCGAATTCATAATGTGTTTCTCGTATCTCAGTTACGGAAGTATGTTGCCGACCCGAGCCATATACTTCAGTTCGACAAAATCAAGATCGCCGATGATCATTCATATGAGGAGCGTCCTATACGAGTATTAGAGCGGCGAATCAAACAGTTAAGGAAAAAGACGATTCCTTTAGTAAAGATCCAGTGGTCTAGACACGGACTCGAAGAGGCTACTTGGGAAACCGAAGATAGTATGCGGGAGAGTTATCCCGAGTTGTTTGACCCTTAGTTTCGAGGACGAAACTCTTTTTAAGGGGGGGAGTATGTAATACCCGGTTGTAATTCAGTCATTTTATACAGTAATTATCAATCAGTAATTGTCACTCAGTAATTTTCATTCATTATTAATCACTCATCATTCATACTCATTCAATTGTGTTCACCGTTCGGCGTAATATTTGTCATACTCGTACTTTTGTCCCCGTACTTCTCGAATTCTGTGATTTTTGTACTCGGTGCATCGTTATGGCGTAATCGCACCGGCAGGCCACACGAGCATCCGTCGTGCGCGGCACTCGTGCGTTGCGGCCCAGGCGGGAGGCCCAGGCCGAAATCGAGGCCGCACGGCGAGCCGCACGAGCATCCGTCGTGCGCGGCGCTCGTGCGTTGCGGGCATCTTGGCGAGATGCCGGTGGTCGAGTTAGTGCCGCACGAGCAGGCCACACGAGCAACTGCTCGGGCGTGGTGCTCGTGTTATGCGGCTGTACTGGGGCGTTCGAGTCAGGGCCGCACGAGTTGCTGCTCGTGCAAGGCGCTAGTGCGCGGCACTCGTGCGCTATGAAAGTAGCCGGCAGAAGCCTCACGCACGACCGGACGCACGGACACTTGGTCGTGCGGGTTTGGTCGTGCGTCCCTGGGACTATATAAGGTGTACCGACGGGTTTTTTCTCATTTTCACCTTTCCTTCATCCTACTTCCAAGAGAGAGGGTTTGTGAGAGAGATTTTCATCATCAATCACTTGAGTACTCGGTTTTCATCATCTTCATTCGGTTGTGAAGCTTGGATAGTCGATCTAACGCGATTTTATCGGATCAAAGTACTTGGATCTTCAAAGGTAATATTCATCAAACCTCTTGGATTTCGATTTTGTGTCGAGATATGATGTTTTGGACGTTATAATCATGTTGTATGAAGAGATATACATATGATTATGAGTATGTATGAATATTCATCGGATTATTGAAAGGTTATTCAAGAACACTTTGAATATTGAGTTGGATTTGGGGGTTTTCGATTAATTGTTGTTGAAGTCACGAATTTGGATATTCATATTGGATTATTGATCGTATTGAAGATGTTTTGTTGGTTTGAAACACTTCTTGGGGATTTGATATTGGTATTATTGAGGTTTGGTTGTAAACAATCGAAAATTGGCCACAACGTGTTCGATATAATGCCCCAATGAACTTGTTTTAGTCGCATCGACGTTTTGAGTTCGTTATATTCGTGTTTGATTTGTTTGTTGAACGGATTCTTGGTATTTGTGTTATTCAAGGTTGTTCGATCGACCGACATCTCACTTAGGATGTTGTTCGTGGAAGGACATTCTTCATCGGTGTAGTGTAATTTAATTCTTACTCGGTTAAAAGGATATTCATTCCTTTCGTTGTTTTTCATTCATAATTATAGTTCATTCATAATGTATTAACCGTATTGAGACTTGTAATTGTCAATTAATCACTTCAGTCACGAGGAACGACGGTTCCAATCATTTCATTGAGCTATCATTCATTTCACTATCATTTCATCTCGGTGAGTCATTATTGATTTCGATGTCACTTTTGTTATCTCGTGACATTAAGGTCATCTTGGCGTGCCGGTTGGTATGTGTAGGATTTTCATGTCGGGCACATATTAAGTCGTGTGTTGGTTGTTGGCCTCACATTGGACTGTGCACACGAGAAGATTACTTCGTGAGACTGATTAGGTACAAGACCACACGTGTATTCGATCGATACTCGTTGGTGGCTTGTGCACGGACACATTTCCATCCCGGGCGTAGTGTGGCGCCACCCTTTGAGCCGTACCGTTAGTTGATTCATACAGCATGTTTGATTGCGTATGTTTTCAACAGGATTGTGTTATAATGTGACCGATTCACTTTTGGTCGCATGTGTTCGACGGTTTGAGATTTTGATCGAACTTGTGGTTTATACAGCATATATGATTGTGTTTATTCAACTCTTGAGGATTGTTGTTCCGTGTAACTGACCCCACTGGGGGATTTTGTTTTCAGGTCATGGCAAGGCTAAGGCACGGGAAGAGAACGTTGACGGCGAGGAGTCCCAGTGATACTAGTAGGGGCCCCAGTCCTTTCATTCACCGTGTTTTCCTTATTTTATTTCCGCTGCAGATTTCCGTTTGGATTTTGAGTTCATTCAGTGTTGTATATTTTATCTCCATATAAAATATACTTGTATTCGGTTATTTTCTTGGGTGTGTTGTAATAAAACTCCTCATCGGAGTAATCATTGATATACTGTGGTTAGGTACTACAATTATATCACTTAATTCATTAATTTTCATCCGCCTAGTGGGTCCCGATCGGGGGTCCACGGCACTGTAATATTCGCCTAGTTTGGGGTGTTACAGAGACTAGTACCTATACAGAAGCTGCTTCAGGACCAGAGTCCGAGAAATGGCTAGAGCCCATGAAGTCAGAGATGCAGTCCATGTATGACAATCAAGTTTGGAACTTGATAGATCTACCTGAGGGTGTTAAAACCATTGGGTGCAAATGGGTCTTCAAGAGAAGAAAGATATGGACGATATTCTGCAAGCCTATAAATCTAGGCTAGTGGCAAAAGGTTGTAGATAGATTCATGGTGTTGGCTACGATGAGACAATTTCGCCGGTAGTCATACTTAAATCAATTAGGATTTTATTTGTCATTGCCGCATACTATGATTATGAATTATCATGGATGTCAAAACAACATTTCTTAATGGGAACTTATTTGCGGATATGTACATGACACAACCTGAGGGTTTTGTTCATACAGAAAATTCTAAAAAGGTTTGCAAGCTTCAAAGATCCATTTATGGGTTGAAGCAGGCTTCTCGGAGCTGGATTCCCTATTTTGATGAAACTGTTAAAGAGTTTGGGTTTATTCATAATGAAGATGAACCATGTGTGTACAAGAAGGTTAATGGGAGCATATTTATTTTCTTGGTCTTATATGTAGATGACATATTACTCACTGGAAATGATATACCCACCTTGCAGACATCAAGACTTGGTTGGGAAGTTGTTTCTCAATGAAAGACTTAGGAGAAGATGCTTATATTCTTGGGCTAAAAATCTATAGAGATAGATCAAAGAGAATAATTGGTCCGAGTCAAAGTACCTACATTAACAAAATATTGAAGAAGTTCAATATACATGACTCCAAGAGAGGACTCTTGCCAATGTCACATGGCATCCGTCTGTGTATGACTCAGAGTCCTTCGACTCCTGATGAGCAAGCCCACATGAGCATATGCTTCGGCCATTGGATCGTTCATGTATGCCATGATTTGTACTCAACCAGATGTATCGTTTGCCCTTAGCATGAAAAGTCGATACCAATAAAATCCAGGTGAGAGTCACTGGATAGCAGTAAAAACCATCCTAAAGTACTTAAGAAGAACTAAGGATATGCTCTTAATTTATGGAGGTGTGGGAAACGAGCTGGCTGTAAATGGTTACGCAGATGCAAGTTTTGAAACCAACATAGATGATCTTAAATCGCAAACTAGTTATGGTTTGTATTGAATGGAGGTGTTGTGAGTTTGCAGAGTTCCAAACAAAGCACGGTTGCTGATTCTGTGACAGAAGCTGAGTACCTGGCAGCATCGGATGCAGCTAAGGAAGCTGTATGGATCAAGAAGTTCATTACCAAACTAGGAGTGGTACCGACCATCCAGGGTCCCATAAGCCTTTATTGTGACAATAATGGTGCTGTTGCACGAGCTAAAGATCCTAGGTCCCATCATAATTCCAAACATATACTCAGAAAATATCACCTCGTCAGACGAAGAAATATTACAATATGCAAACTAGCATAGAGAATGTTGCTGATCCACTTACCAAGCCTCTCTCACAAGGAAAGCATGTTGAGAATGTTAGATCGATAGGACTAAAAGTCATGAATAAATGGTCCTAGTGCAAGTGGAAGATTGTTGGGAATACTGCCCTAGGACATTCGATGTGCCTACATTTGTAATAGTCACATTTAAATAAAGTCATTTGATATCATTTATTTCTCGTTGATTATTATAATGTGTGCATATTTTAATATTATAATAATCAAATAATGGTTATTCACGAATAATAAGATTATTCAAATGTCCCTGGTCAAATCACGTAGAGTGGAGACTCGAGTGATTCATATGCTAGTATAAGTTTGATTGATAATCATCAGATCATTATGCGTATGGTACCGATCAAACTTACGGGTACTGGTTGGAGAACCAATACTGGACAGACCCGCACTGAGATCACTGCATGGAAATGTCATAAGTGAATCTCAATGTAATAGTATGTCAATAAATCCTTGAACCTGAAATTATCATAGAGTCCAAAATGATAACTACTATGCCTTGATGTAATCCAACATCATCTGGAACATGGTGATCATAAAAGTTAGCGATCCGGATTAGTGGGAGTCATGTAGAGGGCAATGAATAATCAAGATGGGGATTTGTTCCGCTCTTTAGGGAGAGGGATATCTGGGGCCCCTCGATAAGTAGGACTGAAGGAGATGCATGGTCATGCTCAAATGAAGAGTCATTTGATTCAATCAGTCTACTTAAGATCGAGAAAGTATTGAACATAATAAGTATGACAATTTCCATGACTTAGTTTAAATATGATATCACGCGACAAAGGGATTTGACACGTTAAATAGTTTAATGGACTATAAACTTATATTATTTGGGTAGTGATCGCTCATGACTTATTATTTAATAAGGTATTAAATAATTGCCACCATAATATACGCCTTATGGGTCATACATACGACAACTAAGGACAAGCAAGAATAATTAATAGATATAATACTGGATATTATATTTATTAAATAAATTAAATAATGAGTAATATATAATATAGGATATTATATATTATATTATTTAATTATATTATTTGGTAAAGATAAATATAATATTAGATATTATATTTATTAAAGTATTAAATAATTAGTAATATATAATATAAGATATTATATGTATTATATTATTTAAAAATTAAGGGGCAACTAAGCAAATACTAGAGTTTGACTCTAGGGTTTACTTAGTATAAATAAAGGGTCTTGGACAAGGAGTTATCATAATATAAAAGTTACACAACCCTAATTGTGTGAGACCAAAAATCGGCCCTCCCCTCTTCTGTTCGGCCGAACTATTTTCTGTCCAGGAAGTCCGTTTCGGCCATCTCCGTCTTCTTCCCTTAGTTGATTTTGATCAACAATACAAATCCTTCTGGTAAGGAATTATCAACATTATTTGTAAGGATCTACCAATCCGTCTTGTACCAGTTGTTCGTGTGTGGATCACCGAAAGAGAAAGAGAATTTTAATCAGCTTATTTTCCGGATTGAGATCTGTTCTTTGAATTAAGGTAATTTTATGAACTATTTAATAAATATATTAAATTACAGCATGAAGATCCTCGTCTTGGTTTTTTGTTAATTTATTCTGCTGCGTCTTGCTCATATTTATTGTATTAGATACACGTAAAACCCAACACATGGTACTCGGATATTGTTAATTTCTTGTGAGTGGTGTCTTCAAACCTAACATATCCTTCCAATGGAAGAAGATATTTCTTGCTAAGTGTAGGTGTTTCTTGTTAGTTGTATTTTTATGCGCTTAATCATCATTATTTTATACCCATTTTTAGTTTAAATCGGCGTAAATGAGCTTTTAATGCATTATCTGTATATGTTTTGAAGGAAATTGGAGTCCGGAAGCTTAAACGACGAAAAACGGACCAAAACGACATTTTTTGGTCAGGGGCCGCGGCATACCAAGGCCAAGCCGCGGCACACGCATGGCACAGCAGGCGCGGTACTCACTGTACCGGGGGCCGCGGCACACTAAAGCCGAGCCGCGGCCCGTGTGAAAAATACCATCCAGGCATATGGCGCTGAACACTTAGGGCCACGACACACTAATGCCGAGCCGCGGCCCGCAGGGCGGGATTTCTGAGTCACCTGCGTTTTTGGGCCGTTTTTGGAACCTGTTTTCGACCTAATTCCCGGACGCGTTTTGTAGACTAATGAAGGTTATAAATAGGTATTGAAGGTCTGAAGATAGAGGAGGGAGGAAAAGGAGAAAACACCGATCGAGCAGAGAGCAGAAGCTAGAGAACGGAGGAATTCAAGTTCTTCAACTTTGTTTGATTTCTATTATGCTTTCTTTAATTCTTTGTGTATTATTTTCTAGCATGTTGGGCTAGAACCATATTCTAAGATTGTGATGAAACCGAAGTTTTGACAAATTAACTTTCGATTTTGTATTATTAATATATATATATATATCCCTTTCTTATTGAGTTTTCCCAAATTGTTTTTAACGCATTCAATTATGTGGCCTATGATTGAATTGTTTTGATTACGCAACTCGAATCGGGAGAGGAGAGTGTTGTGTCAAGATTTATCCATCCCGACAGGCGATCGACTATAAGGCCGAGCGACCAAGTCAACACCAGTCAAACTATGGCTAGCTCGCCTAAATCGAAGAAACCAGACCACCATCAGGCACCAAACGATCGACTCCCAAGACGATCGCCCTTTGGTATCTGGCGATCGACTTTAATGTCAGGCTAAGGACAGTCGGCCTACGCCCCGAGCAGAGATGATCGCCCGTCAAAGTCTACGGAGACTGGATCTCAAAACAGCGCCCATGTGCAGATCCGAGACAAGATCCGCCTTTCACGGATCGTTGACCATCAACAGCTGTCTCTGACTAAGACAGCTTCACCTACCGACAAGACCTTTGACCCCAGTCTGTCACCTACCTCACCTACCGACAGGCGCGCCGAAAGTTGTCAGTGGGACCACCAGTGACAACAACCCAGGACGCGTGCAAGCTCCTCATTGGACCACGCGATTGACTGCCAGCAACTCCTGCTTACTTTAAGGAGACAAGCCCATGTGCTAAAAGACGATCGCCCGATTATTATAATACGGAAAAGGCGATCGCCCGGCATATCCAAGTCCTATAAATAGAGAACCTCCTCCTACTGAAAAAAGGTTCACGATTCGTTCACTTACGCTCCGAAAGGTTCAGAACTCATTTACTCACATTCAGAACATATTCCGAATTCATTCACGGAAATACTGAAGAACTCATATATCATCAAGCTCCCGGCTTTCTCACCGGAATCCATCTCAGGACTTCTCTCTCCGAATTTCTCGTCCAGAACACAATCGGCAGAGGCAGCAAGTCTACACTAGACAGATTCCAAGAGATTCATAAGCCCCGGAGCCCAAGCATCCAGCTAAATACTCGCCGTGAGAGACTGTCGATCTCTCACCGCCGCGACTGTTCATCTCTTTTGTTACAAGAACTCACAGAGCATCAAATCTGGTTCTTCCGGCAATCTACACGCTCACTAGCTAAGATAACAAGAATCTTTACACTCATTGTAATTGTATTCTTACATTAGTACTTGTATCCCCGAATATTAGTATTAATAATATCTCGCGAGAGCATTCAAGCCTGGGACTAACAACCCCGGCAAATCTTGTGTTATTTATCTTTCTCACGGAAGTGCTCTTGCATTTTTTTGCTATCCATCCATTCCAGCAATATCTATCTCCGGATAATATTTTGGGTAGCAACAATTGGCGCTAGAGGAAGGGTATCTAACCCTCAAATTTTCATTCCTACCGTCCCGAAGAACACTCACTGTTCTCGGGGCAGATACTTGAAGTGACACTCACTGCGCTTCAAAGAAAATCTTCAGAATCATGACATCCGCCGGTACATCGAAGAAAGCCGCTCTCCGAACCGCCGGACACCATATCCCGGTTCAGTCGGAACCCCAGCCGACGACAGGGGGAAGCCGCAGCAACGCGAGACTCTCGATCCCGCATCCGAGAGATGGCCCCAACCTCTCACTCGATCAGTTCCAAACCGAGGAACAGATCGAGGAGGCTATGGCCATCCTAGAGGAGCGACGGAGAGCATGCGCGTCGCCCGCGATAACTCCCTCGATCGTCCGCCGCATGGTAAAACGGAAATTCAACGAGATACTGAGCGAGCGATCGTCAGAAAGCCCCAATTCGCGAGGAAAGGCTCTCGCACGACCGGACGGATCCATATTCAATCGCTTGGGGCACGACCCATTCTGGCGACCGGGGCATTCTGTTTTCAACCACGAAAAGACGGAACCCGAATCCATCACCAGGAGTTCGGCCTATCCACTTCACAGCCGAACGCAGGTCAGCCATCTGACTCCCGTACCGATCGCCAGGGGATCAGTACTCAATCGCCTCAGCTCCCGCTCCGAGCGCCGAGCCGCTAGCAGTCAGGCCACGGCGATGGCCGCCATACAACGCCAGCTCGACGAGATGTAAGCACTCTTAGACACTGGGGCAAGCGCCAGCAAAAAGATCACCGGGCCGACCGAGCCACTCGCGGTCCACATCGAGCTTTCCCCCATACAACCAACGATCGCTCCTCCCAAAACACCTCTGTATGAGGGGAGATCGGACCCCGAAACCCACCTGAGTAAATTCCGAATCTACATGACTGGGTGTGGGGCATCTGATGCAACCAAGTGCCGGATCTTCCCGTTAACATTGGGCGAGCTGGCCCATAGGTGGTACGTCTCACTACCACCGCGATCAGTCACCTCCTTTAAGAAACTGGCGAATGACTTCACGTCATACTTCGCCAGCAAGGTCGCCAGACCAGAAGGCCCCCACCGCGTGATGAAAATCAGGCAGGGGAAAGACGAAACCGACACAGATTACATTGACCAAGTAGACGAAATCATCCTCACCGGCGAACCCGTCAGTGACGAGCTCGCTCTCTTTTCGGTCATGGGGGGATTCCACGGTCACTCTCCCATGTTTAGACATCTCTCCAATGATATTCCCCCAACTTACGCGATCTTCCGCGCTAAGGCTGCCAACTTTCTGGCCAGACAAAGGCTACTCACCCTCCGCCTAGGCGAGGAAACGCCACATCCTGTCCAGAAGATAGCGATCGCCAAAGTAAAAAAGGCGATCGCCAAGCCATCCGGAGATCTCAAGGCCTTCGAGGACATGGAAGCCCATCTCCTCCATATGTTCAACCGAACTCCGGCACATATTTTCTATGCCATCAAGGGGCACGAAGAGCTCAAAAAGCCAAAGGCGATAAGGGACCACGGTCACCTGGACGACTATCAATATTGTGCCTACCATAAGAGTCCCGGCCACAGCACCAACCAATGCCGCGACCTCCTCAAACAGCTCTGGAGATTGTTCGAGGAAGGCAAGTTGGAGAGCTTATTGGTTTAGCCAAAGCTCCTGCCGATCTCTATACACGATCGTCCGAGTCGAACACAAAACAGGCTGGAAAGCTCATACGAGCCGACCCCTGGATCAACCTCGGCGACCGTCTCTGCATGCTTCAATCTAGAGAAGGAGACCTCGGAAGTCTCCCCGATCTCCCTCCTTATTTAAGAAACTGGAGGACTCCCTCGCCATCTACAGTTCACTATCTAACATGATGGACTAAGGCACGAGATCGCCTCCCCCGCACAATGTACACCGTCGAAGGTCGGCATCTACATGACGATCCAAGGTGGAAGAGTGCATCCATGGTCCTGGTGGTCGATGGAACCGACTGCTTAGGCCATGCAAGGTCCCTTCGGGCCAAGATCGCCCGCCCTTCGTTTAAATACGAGGCCGGCGTAGTCTGAGGGCCCTCCAAAGTTGATCAGTGGACACGATCGCTCGCCCTCAAAGGTTCATCATTTAACGTGGTGAACCCGGACAATGCGACGTGCCACAACCCCGTCTCAACGTACACCATCGAGGTTCGCCATTTTCATGGTGGGCCGAGGTGGAAGCAGAGCTAAACAAGCCGCGGGCGTGGAGTTGAATCATCCGACGCTGCCCCGCGCAAGGACTCCTCTAGACCGAGACCGCACGCCCTTCGTTTAAATACGAGGCGAGGCGCAGCCTAACAGAGGACCCTCATAATAAAGTGAGTCACGAGACACTCAATGTCTTCGCGCATCAAGACATGATCAAGGAGTCGGTCCATCGAACTCCGCGATCATGCACGGTTCCTCAAGACGGACGACCGTCCCCGAGGATTCGACAAAGTTGAAGACCGCTCACTCAACGAATTATTTTCATCCCCTTACTTCCACTAAGTGAATAAAAACAAGGGGGAAGAGTGCGGACTACCTATACGACGATCGTCCCTATTCAACAACATACCGAGGTCGTCATTTTCAGCAAGTTGTGCAGCGATCGAATTTGTTGTAAAAGTTATCTTTATGAGTTTATCAATTCATTTGGAACTACCCTCGCAACGATCTCTCCTCACACATTTGTACAAAGTCAAACAAAGACTCAAAAATAACCATCATTCAAGTGATAAGTCAGAAATTCAAACGTTCATTTCATTACCTGAAAAGGTTAGAGTACATGGTTGCCCGAAGGCCTAAATACTACAAAAGAAAGCTACAAAACTACAAGGAAATAAGCTAAAACATCAAAAATGAAGTGCCTCAGGCCCCTGTCTGGCCTTCGCCATCAGCATCTGGTGCGGTCCCCTCATCTTCCGGAGCGTCGGGATGAGCAAGATTGGCCGGAGTCGGATACCAGCTCAAGTCCACGCCGATATCCGCAAGATCCAAGATCGGCAAGGAGAAAGCAGGATGGAGAGGACACTCCAACGCATACGCCTTGAAGTTCTCAGCAAGAGGCCCGACTTCCAAACCTCCCTTCTTAGTCGCTCGGATCGAGTCGGCGAACGCCAAATAATAGGCGAACTCGCTGATAAACTCCAAGTTTTGAAAGGGATCAGCCTTGGTCGCCTCTACCTCTCCCTTCAGCTCCGCCATCGCCTGTTGCGACCCCTGGAGCTCGGCCTCCCCCGCAGCAACCTTCTCTCTCGACTCCGCCAGCTCGCTAGTCAACCGAGCGATCGTCACCTTCTGGCGATCGGCCTCCTCCTCAGCAACTTTCTGCGCCCAGATGGCATTCAGCATCTGGTCCCGAAATCGGTCAACCGCCAACTTAGACAACTCGGTTTCCTTCTTCGCCAGCTCAAGCTCGTGGCTCGCCCGCCTGGATGCCTCCAACGAGTCCTTCTCCATCGCCACGATCTTATCGGCAAACTCGGCGTTCTCTTTCCGAGCCGCCTCGAGATCCGCCTGCAGGCGAATAGTGGAAGGTCGCCCCTCAAACTCCCGGCACAGGCTGACCATGGTCGCCGTCTGGAGAGAAAGGGCGAGAACAGCCTGCATCGTACTCCCCGATCGCTGACGAGTGATCGCATCCAGATCGGTCGTCCAGGCCTTCGGCAGAGCGGAAGCGGCCTTACTGACGTATTGAGGGATGTCGCAGGCCTGTCGAGGAGATCGGCTGGCTAAGAAATCCAACACCATCGGCGGGCAGGATGGATATGTGCGACGGATCCTACATCAAAACAACAAAGTTAACACAACTCCTACGCAATCGCAAGTATCACCCCAAAAATGCCATTTACCTCTCAGCCCTCTCGGGGTCCCGACCGAAATACGGTTTCCCTCGAGGAGTCTCAGCGTCAGCAATCGCCATCTCCCGCATGAAAGCCGCAGAGGGCGGCTCATTCTCCGGAGCGAGAACGGTGATCGGAGGCGCGGCGATCGGCACCTCATTGGCGGGGGCAGGAACCGGAGTTTCTTCCGGCCTCGGCCTCTTGCGAATCGTTCGAAGCCCCTCCTCCGGAACTTCCTCCTCGGCCACGATCGGCTCCATGCGAGGCTCCACCTCCGGAACAATTGGCAGCGCAACAGGTGGGGCCCGAGACGACCTCTTGTGGCGGAGACGGCCTAGAACTCCAGGATTCGACATGGCGATCTCCGGCGGGGGCTCCAAAAAGCGAGGAAAGTGAACCTCTACAATTAAGACGATCGATCAACAGTTAGATACTTTCCTCAAGTAAGGCGATCGCCTGGAAAGTGAAGGTCGCAGAAACTCATACCTGGTACCGAGAGATGTCTCGGGAAATGGAATAGCCGAGCCGACAACCAACGACTCTCCTTATTGATCCGATTAGCGTCAAGGTCGTCATCCGACAAGCTCCGTATCCGCTCCCAGACAACCAGGAAGTCAAAAGGCAGCTCCTCGACCGCCGGAATGTGAAAACCTGTAAAACCGAAATCAAATTAGATCAGTCCAAAACGCATCCGAACGAAGGGAAAGTCTAAACCCTTACCGGGATTCCTCCCCCGAAACTCAGAAGGGATCTCCAGCTCGCCCGAAGGATTGCCGCTCGCAGAAGCCCTCCACTTGCCGGCGACCCAGAACCACTTCGTCTGATCGCCCCGCATCTTATTCGGGACTCCGTGAATTACCCGGCCAGATCGGCCCTGAATATGGTAACCGCCGACCGACCCTTTCTGAGCCGTCAGCTTGAACAAATAGTTCATCTCCAACGGCGATGGGAGACGGTACAGGCGGTGACCGCCGAAAAGAGTGAGAGTGCAGATAATTTGGAGCCAAGTGTTCGGCGTCAGCTGAAGTGGCGCCACGTTCCAAGCGGCCAGCAGGTGGGAGACAGCAAAAGATAGAGGGAAGCGCAGCCCGGCCTCCATAATCGCCTCATTCACGGCGACCATACCAATCGGAGGCTGATCGGCTCGCTCATTCTCCGCCGGCGCAAATATGTCCACATCTGAAGGAACATGGAACCTCGTCCTCCAGACGGCCAGATCTTTCCTAGTCGTCGAACTCCGTATTTGGCCAAGCGACCACAAAGATCGCTGCGCGGCCCGGTACTGCGACCGTTTGGGAAGCTGATAAGGGTAGGCGACCGAGTATCCCCGGAAATCGAATTTCAGAGTCGGACCGGCCAACTTCTCCATTATCTCAGTAAAAGCCTTATAGGCCCGGCCGAAAGCGCTGTGCTACTCCCAGTAGGCCCTAATCGCCAGATCTCTCTCTATCTGCGATCGCCTATCTTCAGCAGCCGCCTCCTTAGCGACGTCGGCTTCATTGAATAAAGCCTCTATTTCAGCAGGGTCGATTCCGGCCCGAATAGCCTCAGCGGCCGTCTCCAGGTGGAAGTCGGAAGAAGGTCCTCCCCGGACAGTCGATGTCCCGGCGGCAGAACTGGTACCCACTCCATGCGATGATGACGTTCCGGCCATTCTCAAAGACAGAAAAGGAGAAAAGGATTTTTTCTTACCCGAAGGTTAAATCGAACGACGATCGGCACTAAGATCTTCAGAAAAATCTTCAGCAAGTCCTTCTTTCTCCAGTAAGTGCGCGTGAGGACGAAGACTGCAGCACTACGCCCTTTTATAGGAGAAGGCAGGGACTCATTTGCAATAAGGGAAAATCTCAGGGGTCGGATCTCAAACGACGCATTAAATGACTCCCTCGAGACCCGCGCACGCGTCTTTTCAAGGACGCGTCAGCCAAGGAGTCATTAATGACCGTTGGTATCCTCCAATAGAAGCCCGACAAGTGCGCGGAGACTTTTCCACGCCCATTGCCTTTTCCCGCGCAATTTAGCGGCCAACCAGGTCGTCCAAACTCAGAGCATATCGGCTCAAAGACGATCGCCGGTTCAGTTAAACACAGAGTCGCTCGTCAAAAGTTCAGCGATCGCCAATAGAACCACCTCACCCCACGTTTCCAACGTAGGAGAAAGCTGGGGGGCAATTGTTGTGTCAAGATTTATCCATCCCGACAGGCGATCGACTATAAGGCCGAGCGACCAAGTCAACACCAGTCAAACTATGGCTAGCTCGCCTAAATCGAAGAAACCAGACCACCATCAGGCACCTAGCGATCGACTCCCAAGACGATCGCCCTTTGGTATCTGGCGATCGACTCTAATGTCAGGCTAAGGACAGTCGGCCTACGCCCCGAGCAGAGATGATCGCCCGTCAAAGTCTACGGAGACTGGATCTCAAAACAGCGCCCATGTGCAGATCCGAGACAAGATCCGCCTTTCACGTATCGTTGACCATCAACAGCTGTCTCTGACTAAGACAGCTTCACCTACCGACAAGACCTTTGACCCCAGCCTGTCACCTACCTCACCTACCGACAGGCGCGCCGAAAGTTGTCAGTGGGACCACCCGTGACAGCAACCCAGGACGCGTGCAAGCTCCTCATGGGACCGCGCAATTGACTGCCAGCAACTCCTGCTTACTTTAAGGAGACAAGCCCATGTGCTAAAAGACGATCGCCCGATTATTATAATACGAAAAAGGCGATCGCCCGGCATATCCAAGTCCTATAAATAGAGAACCTCCTCCTACTGGAAAAAGGTTCACGATTCGTTCACTTACGCTCCGAAAGGTTCAGAACTCATTTACTCACATTCAGAACATATTCCGAATTCATTCAAGGAAATACTGAAGAACTCATATATCATCAAGCTCCCGGCTTTCTCACCGGAATCCATATCAGGACTTCTCTCTCCGAATTTCTCGTCCAGAACACAATCGGTAGAGGCAGCAAGTCTCCACTAGACAGATTGCAAGAGATTCATAAGCCCCGGAGCCCAAGCATCCAGCTAAATACTCGCCGTGAGAGACTGTCGATCTCTCACCGCCGTGACTGTTCATCTCTTTTGTTACAAGAACTCACAGAGCATCAAATCTGGTTCTTCTGGCAATCTACACGCTCACTAGCTAAGATAACAAGAATCTTTACACTCATTGTAATTGTATTCTTACATTAGTACTTGTATCCCCGAATATTAGTATTAATAATATCTCGCGAGAGCATTCAAGCCCGGGACTAACAACCCCGGCAAATCTTGTGTTATTTATCTTTCTCATGGAAGTGCTCTTGCATTTGTTTGCTATCCATCCATTCCAGCAATATCTATCTCCGGATAATATTTTGGGTAGCAACAGAGAGTTAGTAGGAAATTGGTGAGAAACATTTTATCTTGTGAGATAGGAATATACTCATAGGAATTACGTGGCCTGTTTGAAGATTTTGTACTATTTGCCTATTGTCGAATTAATTCACCTAGGAATAGAGTGTTTTATTCGCCTTATAAAATTCTACTGACCTCGGGAGAGGCATTAGAGTATCTTAGCAAATCTTCGCCTTCAATAAGTTCGTAAATCACTTAATTCATATAAATCAAGAGTAATTCGGATAAATCGAGGCGGATTCTCAATCCTAGATTATTCTCCTATTTGATCTTCTTTCTTCTAATAATCAATTTTATTAATTGTTCTTAGTTTATCATTATATTAATTTTCTTTAATATTCCTTGCACAACCATATTCGATCGTTCAGATAAAATTAGAATACACATAAATTCGTAGTTAGTAAGTCAGTCCTCGTGGGAACGATATCTTACTTATCACTTTATTAATTGCTTACGACAACGTGCACTTGCGTTCAACGAAAAACGTAACAAGTTTTTGGCGCCGTTGCCGGGACTGATTGTTTTACTAATATTGATTTCAGTATTTCTAGTTTTAATTTGAACACTATTTTATTTTTGTGTAATTTTTTATTATTTGTTTTCCTTTCAGGAGTTTCGTGTAGTGCATGAGAAAATTCGGTAACGAAGGCCTGTTACCTTTGGATACTGAACTCGAGCGCACTCTGCGGAAAAACAAGAAGGAAAGGCGTAAGCTGTCAACAAAAGATACCATGGCCGATAACACAGAAAATCACGAAGTAGACAATCCTATGGATCAAGCTCAACTGGCATTGGCACTCCGAGATTATGCATTGCCTCAAATCAATGCGAATTTTTCGGGGATTCGGCGCCCAACTGTCCAAGCAAACAATTTCGAGATAAAGCCGGCCATAATCCAGATGGTATAAGCAAACCAATTCTGCGGATTAGCGAATGACGACCCCAATGCTCATATTGCGTCCTTTCTCGAGATATGCGATACGTTCAAGAACAATGGAGTTTCTGATGACGCCATTCGTCTACAGCTTTTCCCTTTTTTTTGAGGGATATAGCCAAGTTTTGGTTGAATTCACTTCCGCAGGGCTCTATCATGACTTGGGCGGAGTTAGCACAAGCCTTTTTGGCTAAGTTCTTTCCGCCGGCAAAGACAGCGAGACTTTGGAACGAAATAATGACGTTCGGGCAATTTGAGATGGAATCGCTTCATGAAGCTTGGGAGCGATACAAGGATTTACTAAGAAGATGCCCACACCATGGTCTACCGGATTGGCTACAAATTCAGACCTTCTATAACGAACTAAGTGCTTCTACATGCACTCTTGTCGATGCAGCCGCTGGAGGAGCTCTAATGGGCAAGACGATGGCTGAAGCTCATTCTTTATTGGAAGATATGGTGGCAAATGCATATCAGTGGCCTTCAGAGCATCTGAATCTAAAACGAGTTATGGAAATTTCCGATAATGATCCAATATCTACGCTATCGGCCCAAGTTGTTGCCTTGACTTAACAACTTCAAGTTTTATCACGCGTGCCTTCTACCGTTACCACAGAATCATGTAATTGGTGCAACGGGTCTCACCATAGTGCGGAATTCCAAGTTGGAAATCCTTTCGAGCAATCTCCGATGGAACAAGCTCAGTTTGTGGGGAAAGGAAATCGGCAGAACAAACCATATTCCAACACATATAATCCAGGGTGGCGAAATCACCCCAACTTTTCGTGGAAAAACGGACAAAATTCAAACCAACCTCAGTTTTCTCAACACTAACAGCAACCTCCTCCTGCTCCAAAAATCTCTCTAGAGGAGGCAATGGCGAAATTAGCAGCAAATACGAGTCAGTTCATGACCCGTACGGAAGCAACCTTGCAAAACCATTCCACCTCTATTCGCAACTTGGAAGTCCAATTGGGTCAAATAGAAAATGTGTTAACAGTCCGACCTGAGGGTACCTTGCCAAGTACAACTGAGACGAACCCCAGAGAGAGTATTAATGCCATTGGTTTGAGAAGCGGGAGGGAAGTGTTTGAACAGCCTGGGAGGAACAAAAAGAGAGGTGATCATGAGGAGAAGAAAAATTCGGCATCTGAAGAATCACAAAATTCTAAAAGTTCGAAATTGTTTCCTGACAATCCGATAGCCTATGTGCCACCCGTTCCGTTTCCGCAGCGATTGCAAAAGCAAAAATTGGACAAGCAGTTCTCCAAGTTTCTTGACGTCTTCAAGAAACTACATATAAATATTCCATTTGTCGACGCCTTGGAACAAATGTCGAGCTATGTGAAGTTCATGAAGGAGATGTTATCGAACAAAAGGAAGCTCGAAGAGTATGAGACAGTGGCATTGACGGAAGAGTGCAACGGCATCTTGCAGAAAAAACTCCCGCCAAAATTGAAGGATCCAGGAAGCTTCAATATACCGTGCACTATAGGAAACCTGTCTTTTGATAGAGCGTTATGTGATCTCGGCACCAGTATTAATCTTATGCCCCTTTCCATTTTTAAGAAGCTAGGTATTGGGGAAGCCAAGCCGACAACAGTCTCATTGCAATTGGCTGACAGATCTATCAAGTATCCGAGGGGAGTAATAGAAGACGTGTTGGTCAAATTCGATAAATTCATCTTTCCGGCCAATTTTATTGTACTCGATATGGAGGAGGACCATGACATCCCAATTATCTTGGGAAGATCATTTTTAGCTACCGGCCGAACTCTCATTGATGTGGATAAAGGGAAACTCACTTTACGTGTTCAAGATGAGCAAGTCACATTCCAACTGTTTCGATCTCTCCCGTGTCCAAGCAATTTCGAGAAGGGTTCTCAATTCGAAAGCTTAGATATCTTTGAGAAAGACACACACCGGGAGAGTTGTCGGTCGAAGTGTTCAGAATCCGTCCTAGTTGCTCCGACGTCTAAGAAAAATGAAGAACGAATTGCATATCTTGAGCATTTCAATATGTCGTCTTCATCATCCGTTCATCCACCATCGAAAAATTCTCATGCTGTCATAAGTTCGTTCGTGGAAAAGAAAACTAATCCGGAAGTGAAACGGGTGCCAAGTCATGTGCAATATGGGTGTTTTGGAAAGTTACTTTTGTTCAAATCTTTTCGCAAAGAACATTGGGTGTCCAAACCGAAAATCGAATTGTTAAAGACCAATGGTCAAAAATAAAACACATATTAACGGTTCGATGGACGGAGCGGAGTTCAAATGGTGTTTGCGAAAAGCAAATTGATTTTCAAAAGGTCCGGCTAAAGACCATAAACTTAGCGCTTCTCGGGAGGCAACCCGAGTATTAGTTGTAGATTTTAATTTTTCAATGTTTTCATTCATTTTAGGAGTCTAATTTTTGGTCATATTTGATTTGATATGCTTATCTCTCAGGTTCTAGGTGTTTTCCTTTGAAATTTCTGTGCAGGAACCTTCCAGGGGCATTTGTCAAGTTTGGGCCACGGCACAATGATAGCGAGCCGCGTCACACACAAGTCAAGAAATTGAGCTAACCTTCCTGTACTTTGTGCCATGGCACGAACATACTGAGTCGCGGCACACTCGACCCCTGAGCCGCGGCACGTTGAAGCTGAGCCGCGGCACGCCAAACGCCCCAGAAATACCCAGGAGCCTGTACTCTGTGCCGCGGCATGATGATGTTGAGCCGCGGCACACTGACCCTTCGAGCCGCGGCACCCCCGACATAAGCCGCGGCACGCTTCGAAAAAAATTGATTGCATAAAACAGACTGTACTGCGGGCCGCGGCTCACTTGCAACGTGCTGCGGCCCCTGACGAGGAATTTAAAAGCCCAGCGCTGGAATTAGAATCTTTCGGCCGAAACAAGTTTTACTTCTCCAAATCCTTTCCTCCTCCTCGCGGCACAAGGTTACCCTCTCCGAAGTTCTTCTTCTTCTCATTTTTTTTTTCAATCCAAAACAAGGTAATTCTTATTCCTTAATCTTAATTGCAATATGGATTGAGAAGTGAGGTAATGTTCCTCATTCATTGTTGAATATGTTTTTAGTTTTCTTAAAGTTCTATCAAGGTTTAGTCGGAATATGGTGATTATCGATTGATTGTTGATGTTGTTTTGTTGTTTTGTCATGAATATATGTGATTATCGATTGATGTTATTGTTGTTGGGGATTGAATTAAGCCATTATTGTTTTTGTTCTTCATTTAAACCAACACATGCAAGGTGTTTGACAAAATGTACCAATGAAATTTTTTAAGCCGAACATCTTCAAATTGTCTGCAGCGAATTCGATTATCGGATTAAATTATGCCCCAACCCTTACATAATGTTTGAGCTTAAAATCTCGGCCTTATTTCCCTCATACGATAGTGCAAGTTCATTCGACTCTATATTCATTTTCCGCACGTTTTAAGTCGAGAGTGGTGTAGTTATCTTTAAAGTTGTTTAATTTCCGGCGTTTATTTTTCAGGAACTTCGTCATGGCTAGGAAAAGGAAGTTGAGCACGAGGGCTAGGACGCGATCGTCGCCCACAAGAGGGGAAACGTCACAAAACCGAACCGATATGGAATCCCACCAATTCTCTGATCCTGACATCCATAGAATATTCAACGAGAGAATCCGTCCTCGTCCAATAATTCCGGAGCGGGGATTCACTCCCGCACCCTAGGATGGTGAGCTATTGGCTATGATAAACGAGATGGGTTGGACTCGATTCACTGTGCCACCCGAGCCGGCGGTGATTTCTATTGTCTAGGAGTTCTACGCCAGTGCTCTATTGCGACATATCTAGGCGGGACAGATGATGGGGCGACCAGATACACGGACTGAGGTCATCGTCCGAGGCCAAACTGTGGACTTTTCGGTGGCCGCGATTCGGAGGCTGTACGAGCTACCGGAGGTGGACGAATCGGAGTACACACGGATTATGAGTAGCCTCACGAGGGAGGCTCTGCTGTAAGCACTTGCTCAGCCCGGTTCCGTCTGGGAGACGCGCGTCCCGGGTTCCACGGCTTTCTATTTCAAGAGTTCTCACCTCAGTCGGCTCGGGCGAGCCTGACTCTACTTCCTTTGTGCACGAGTTGACCCTACATCACAGATCCGCTCGGTCTTACTTCCTCATGCCCGATTACTATATGCTATCACGACAGGACTCCGGTTTGATGTGGCCCCACGTTTGTCCCGTTCTATATTTCAGTGTATCCAGGGAGGGGCAAAGACGGGATTAAAACATCCCTCGCTGATATGTGCTCTATGCCGCCAGTCGGGCGTGACGTGGTCCGACGGCGAGCCATCTATTGCACCCCAAGGTCCGATCGACCATCGTATTATCTCCCATTTCGACCTGTGGGGTGGCGCAAGGGCACACGAGCGGGCGCGAGGATTTTTGATCGATGAGCCACACGAGCACTCTCCCGAGCCACTACTCCTGACACATGAGCCGACAGCAGATGCTGATGATCGGACTGATTCCACTCCACCGCCAGCGAGAGAGCACCTTCAGGCGATGTTTGACAGCCTGAGGGAGGAGATGCGGAGAGAGAGATAGCCATCTAGTAGCTGTTCGAGAGGAGATGCGAGCTGAGAGAGACACCCTCCTCGCAGCTATTCGGGAGGAGATGCGCGAGCAGGCCCGCCGGGCAAATCGACGTGAGGAGAGGCGCTTGGCGGCGAGGGATGCTTATCATCAGGACTATCTTGCTGCATGGACGAGCCATATACTCCATCCGCACGGACTCTTCATTCCACCAGTCAGGCCATCTACACCACCCTCCTCGCCGGACGAGGCCGGCACCAGTTCCTAAGCTGATATTAGGGGAGTACTTGACCTTTTCTCATATTGTATATTACTATATGTGTCCATTGAGGTCAATGTGCGTCTTAAGTTTGGGGGGGTTACTTTCAGTTGTTATTTACTTATTCGTTGTTATTTTTCATTGTTATTGACTCTAGCCTTGCTTGTCTTGACTTTATTTGCATTCGTGGAATTTTCGTGCAGCCTTGTGTAAAACTGATGATATGATACTGATTTTTTTTGAAGAAACGGTTGAGTTTTGGTCGAGTTTGCAGTCTGTGATATTTGTTTCCTTTGAGTACTCATTTAGGTCTGAAATTTTTTGCGTTATTGTAGAAATCTTAGCATATAAGAAATGAGACATACGTGTTTACGAACCACCGTCTATACATTTGGTTACACTTTTCACGTAGCTAGTCATCCAGTAACATGAGTCTTCTTGGCATTTAATTTGAGTTTAGAGTCGGACAGTCTTTCCCAAAAATTCGAGAAATTATACATGTTCTATGATGGGAAGTCTAGTAACCGAGGGTATTCACGCGACCCGTTGTTTACTCTCGCGTAAAACGACAACCCTGAATAGACTAAGGGTTCAGAGAAATCGCATCACCGATGATGGGAAGCCTAGTAACCGGGGGTATTCACGTGACCCGTTGTTTACTCTCACGTAAAACAGCAACCTTGAATCGGACGTGCGGGAATTGCTATTCGAGTTTTTTCTCCGCTGTAGAGGGAAACTTAGTAACTAGAAGCATCCATGTGCCCCATGAGTGTCTTTTACGTCAAACGGTTCCCCAATATATGAGAATGGAAATCCACCCTAGGGTTATTCCGATAAAACATCCCGAGAGTCGGAACCTAGTGGTTAACTCGAATCATTATAATGATTATACATAAGGGAATGCTGTCCGAGGATTATTATTTACGATGAAACTCTTACATTTTTGCCACGAGACTGTGGGACTGGGCGAGTTAGCTCGTTTAATCTAACCCTTCATGCTGGCGGTCGGCTAAATTCACGCTTGTTAATCTTTGAGCTTTGATTTTCTTCATAACCGATAGATCAGCACTAAACATGATTGCTTTGTGGAATCCTTATCCGTGATGTGACTCACTAAAACGATACGTGTATTTTTCTTTGAGATTTTCAGGGTAGTATTAATCAGGTGAACACTATGGATATTGCACGTTTACCCATGATACTTGTCATCTCATTTGAAATTAATTTTTGCTTGAGGACAAGCAAAGGCTTAAGTTTGGGGGTATTTGTATTTTTATGCGCTTAATCATCATTATTTTATACCCATTTTTAGTTTAAATCGGCGTAAATGAGATTTTAATGCATTATATGTATATGTTTTGAAGGAAATTGGAGTCCGGAAGCTTAAATGATGAAAAACGGGCCAAAACGACAATTTTTGGTCAGGGGCCGCGGCATACCAGGGCCAGGCCGCGGCACACGCACGGCACAGCAGGCGCGGTACTCATTGTACCGGGGGCCGCAGCACACTTAAGCCGAGCCATGTCCCGTGTGAAAAATACCGCCCAGGCATATGGCGCTGAACACTTAGGCCCGCGGCACATTAATGCCGAGCCGCGGCCCGCGGGGCGGGATTTCTGAGTCAGCCGCGTTTTTGGGCCGTTTTTGGAGCCTGTTTTCGACCTAATTCCCGGACGCATTTTGGAGACTAATGAAGGTTATAAATAGGTATTGAAGGTCTGAAGATAGAGGAGGGAGGAAAAGGAGAAAACACCGATCGAGCAGAGAGCAGAAGCTAGAGAACGGAGGAATTCAAGTTGTTCAAGTGTGTTTGATTTCTATTATGCTTTCTTTAATTCTTTGTGTATTATATATATATATATATAATAATTTTGTATTATTAATATATATATATATATATTAATAATACAAAATCAAAAGTTAATTTGTCAAGACTTCAGTTTCATCACAATCCTAGAATAAGGTTATAGCCCGACATACTAGAATTATATATATATATATATATTATATATATATATATCCCTTTCTTATTGAGTTTTCCCCAATTGTTTTTAACGCATTCAATTATGTGGCCTATGATTGAATTGTTTTGATTACGCAACTCGAATCGGGAGAGGAGAGTTAGTAGGAAATTGGTGAGAAACATTTTATCTTGTGATATAGGAATATACTCATAGGAATTACGTGGCCTGTTTGAAGATTTTGTACTATTTGCCTATTGTTGAATTAATTCACCTAGGAATAGAGTGTTTTATTCGCCTTAGAAAATTCTACTGACCTCGGGAGAGGCATTAGAGTATCTTAGCAAATCTTCGCCTTCAATAAGTTGGTAAATCACTTAATTCATATAGATCAAGAGTAATTCGGATAAATCGAGGCGGATTCTCAGTCCTAGATTATTCTCCTATTTGATCTTCTTTCTTCTAATAATCGATTTTATTAATTGTTCTTAGTTTATCATTATATCAGTATGGATAAAATAAGTGAGGACTGAGACAGTTGTGTTGGTATAATTGTCGCACTTGGTTGACGAATGCATTTGAGGATATTGTGTATCAGGTGTATCGTATGGGAATGTTATTGGAACGAGTATATGTATTCAGTATGTCGTGTATACGTATTCGGTATATTGAGATGACAGGCAGGAGCAGTTGTAAATGGCTAAGTATAGAAGCCATAACGTACGTTAAGCATAGGGCATACGTACGTTAAGATACAAGCGTAATGTATGTTAGGTAGAGTACATAACGTATGTTATGAGGAGAATCGGACAGGGTTTGAGCTATGATCGATGAGTGGGCCCAGTGTCGGCAACTTTCGGTGCGGATATGGACAGGAGAGTTAATGGAGGAGTTAACGTACGCTATGGATAGCATATTACATACGTTAAACGAGTATGTTACTATAGCAAGTCAACGACCATATTACGTACGCTATGGCATGGGTGTTACGTACGTAAGCCATAGAACGAATTGAGGCAGTAGTTTCTGGACTATTGTTACGTACGTTATCGAGAATGGATAACGTACGTAAGGATGTTTACGTACGCTAGGGAGTTCATATAGCGTACATAAGGTATGAATTTTTATAAATCTGAGAGACTCCATCATTTCGTCATTTTGAGAGTTTCACTTTGTTTCTTTATCCTTCAACCCTCCGAGGTCGATTATGGCTCTTCTAACTTGATTATGAGCTTGATGGCATGGATTGTAATATCCGAAATTTCTACTACTATTGTTTGATATTATTTTATCCGAGTTATATTGTACAGCGTGGAATCTGTACAGTAGGGATAAAATAAATAAAGGACTGAGATGTCAGTATCGGTATAATTGTTGTATCTGGTCGACAGTTACATTTGAGGATATTGTGTATCAGGTTATTGTACTTTCGATATATAGTATATCGTAAAAGAATATTATTAGATTCAGTGTTTGTGTTCAGTGTATCTCATGTTCGTTTTTGGTATGTCAAGATGTTGGACAGAAATTGCGGAAAATGGCTAAGTGTTCATTAGCGCACGCTACTGGGTACAGGTAGTGCACGCTACGAAGTATTGATAGCGTACGCTAAGAGGTTCGGTTACGTACGCTAAGGAGGACCCCTAACGTACGTAACGACTTGCTGGGTTAGTTCCGGAAGGTGGCCGACAGGTAGGCCCAGGTTGATTTTTATATTCAGATAGCGCACGCTAACGTATGTTGGTTAGCGCACGCTAACATCAGATCGCCAATAATGGAATCTTAGCTTTCGGCGGGTGGACCTGGCCACTTGCAACGCATGTCCATATAAGGTCAGCGGGTGTTTGTCATGTAGGGCTAGCGCACGCTAAACCGTATGGTTAGCGCACGCTAATTCCAGATCGGTCAAAGGAATCCCGATAATCGTGGATGCTTTCGGCATGTGGGGGCACGAGTGGTTGGTGTTTACTGTAGCAAGTCAACTTCGGATAGCGCACGCTAAGGTAAATGACTTGCGTACGCTAAGCAGGATGTTTTACGTACGTTAATGCATGGGCATTACGTACGTAAGCTAGTTTACGAAGCGAGGCAGTAGCCTCTGGGCTTCGATAGCGCACGCTAACAAAGTCAGTTAGCGCACGCTAAACATGAGATGTTAGCGCACGCTAATAATGAATATTATAAAAGGGGACAGAAGGGTGCTGAGAAGCATTTCGTCATTTTTTCTTCTTTCCTCCGAGAGAGAGAGAGAGAGAGTTGGGATATATTTGAGGTTCCAAACACTGGATTAAGGTGGAGTTAATCATCCATAACAACATTTGAAACTTGAAATCATTGGTGATTCTTGGAAATGGATTCAACCTTGGAAATCAATCCATTCCTTCAAAAAGGTAATTACTCTTCATTTTGAGATTTCGTTTTGGATTGTATATGATGTTCTTAAGCTGATGATTATCATATAAACAAGTTGATAAGTATGATTATGAGTTGGATTACCAGATTATGATAATGTTATTGTTGATATGAATATATTGATATGAATTGGATGGTTTCGAATGCGTTGTTTATCTTCAAAGAGATATGTTGGCTAATGTCTTCCTTCAATTCGGATCTGTGATGTTATTGTTGTTGGTTCCTTCATATGATGGTGAACATGGCATAATTATGAGTTCTTGGTGTTTAGGTTGTAGATATTAAGGAAGATGAAATATGAATATATGACTTGAATTAAAAGTCGGATGATTACCTATATGTTAAAGGATATTGGATTTCGTTGTTTGATAGCTATGAACATGGTTCAGAATCACTTAGAGTTTTTGATAATCGCCATATGTTGATTGGTATCCGAAATGCATGTACTGCACGTCATTAGCGCACGCTAAGCCTACTGGCTAGCGCATGCTATCGGGAACAACTTAGCGCACGCTACGGTAAGAGATTAACATGCGCTAAGTCAACAGGCAGGGTAATATATTATGTTTCGGTTATGAATTCGTGATGGTTTGATTTGGTTTATTCTGACTGCGTTTATTCGAGGTTGTGTTGAACCGTTGAGTTCGATTGGTTAGTTTTGTCGGTTGTTGATTGTTATCGGATATGTGTTATTTGATTACTTTGATAGGTTGAGATTATTGATCGGTGATTAAAACCGAATGTTGCGGTCATGTTCGAGTATGTTCTTGAATTGCTTCGGTCGGGGACGAGGAGCTCGTAGACGAAGGCATTTTGACTGGTAGCGGCTTCATCATCGTCATGTCGGTATCGAGGCAAGTTATTACTTGCTCAGTTATAATATTTAATGAATGGTTTCAGTTTCATTTCGTTTATAATGCATATAGCGATGATTATTATTGTGAACTCTGGTATTCGGATCGCATATCGTTCTTTCGATTCTGGGAGGTAAATCATAATGTATATGCTTTACCTCGGTTATTGGTATGTTCGGGTATCGAGGTTATGTTGTGATAAAGGCGAGGATATGAGTATCTATAGTTCATTGTACGTTTGGATCGCCGAGCATTGAGGATAATTGCCGGTGATGATTTGACATCGAGTTTGCTCCTGACGAACTTGGGACAAGTATCTTACATCGATTCGGTTAGTATTAGTGATTTGATCATGCATATTGTCCTTCATGTTGTTGAACATGAGGTCGTCTTAGTTGATTTGTCATATTGTCGTTCATGTTGCGTTGTTCATGTTGATGAACATATTGTTTTGCATATGGGTATGCATATTGTGTTGTTTATGTTGTGTTGATCCGATGGGATCGCGCGATCTATGCTGAGGGCGCTGGATCGGATGTCCACCTCGTGTTGGTCCGACGGGATCATCTTGGGATCTATGCTGAGGGCGCTGGATCATTGGACGGGTTTTTCCACCTCGTGTTGGTCCGACGGGATTATCTTGGGATCTATGCTGAGGGCGCTGGATCGTTGGATTACCCACTATTGTGTTATTGTTGTGCATATGTATATTGTTGGTTATCCACCTCGTGTTGATCTTGTAGGATCATCTTGGGATCTATGCTGAGGGCGCTGGATCATGGAATTTCCATTGAGTATACATAGTTGTTATTGTTTTTGAGCATATTGACGTTGTCATATGAGTATGCATTTGTAGGTCTTGTGTTAGGACCTTGTCCGTATTGCATTGATCTGATCTCGGATTAGACTGATATTATTGTCGTGGCACTTCATATCTCGAGGTATGTTCCGTATTTCCTTTGGTATTCTTCTTGTGATGGACAATCAGTTATCGTTTTGGGATTTGATGATGCTATCCGATGGATTGTATTGGTCAGAAATGGTATATTTCCGTATCGTGAGTTGGTTATGATAGTTTGAGAACCTTGAGTATTGTGTGAGGTACAGTACATATATTATGTTCGAGTTTATTGGTTAATCGAGTACAGGATGTGAATTATGATAATGGTTATTCTGATGAGAATTACTTGAGTAAGCAAAGTTATGGCGGTAAGATTACGTTGGTCGTATTCTTATGTTGTATTCTCATTGGTATGTAATTATTAATGTGATGTGACAGTTATCATTGTTGGATATTATGGCTGACCCCGTCGTGGGATTTCTTTTTAGGTTCTTGGAGTATCAAGCTTGTAGCGGTCGTGAAGAGATGAGCTTCCCGGAGGATACTGGCTAGGACATGTTCTGTGCATTGAGTTTCTTGATTGGCTCTTGTATTCCGCTGCTAGAGTATCTTTTTGGTTGGTATTTTTCCGCTGTGTGAGTATTTTGAGACGCTCTTTTGGTATTTGGTAACTGAGGTTACTTTGGAAACCATTTTCTAAACTTTTGAGTTTCGGCCGTTTGGCCTTGTGATTTCAAATGAGTTTTTCCTACGGTTTCTGATAAATGGATTTTTATAAGTCTTTGTGAATTTTTACCGATAGTACCGTCGTTGGCCTCTTGGGCATTTGTAGATGTTTGCGAAAATTTCTTTTTGCCTTGTGGGTTCCATATCGGGGCCCACGACGCTGTAATATTTCCGGTTAAATCTGGGGGTGTTACAGAATATGGTATCGGAGCTTAGGTTGAGAAAACCTAGGCATTTGGGTCGAGTTGGGTCGTGTTTTTGTTGAGTCATTCGAGTTGTCGATTGAAAAATATTAGAGCCGTGAGTCTTTGTTGTTCACTCAGGCTTGTGCGTTATCGGATTTGCCAGTATCGTACTGGGCTTGTTATAACTTTTCCAAATGGTGTTAAACAGATTCTCTGGAATGAGATGTATTGTGTTCTTGAGTCGAACTGATTTGGCAAACGTGTGTTTTGATAATATCCATGTCGAGTATTTTCTAGAGTCGAGACATGTGCCAGTATCACGGGGAATCGTCGGCTTCACGATCTGTAAGTATTTGGATTTTTGAATTTCATTGAGATTTATTGCTGTTCTAAGTTGATATGTTTTGAGATTCAGCAGATATCATGCGTTACAGTATGAGATGTCAGAGTGAGACAGGATTGATGATCTTGAGAAACTATGATTTTGGAAATCAGTATGTTGGTTAGATTTTGGAACGAAATTGTGCATTTGGGGAGAAATATTGTGCATGGTTGAGAAGAACATGTAGCATGTTAATTCATTTTGAGATATATGAACTGCTTTTGATCATTTGAAAATGATACCTTTCAAAATGAATGTTTTACGGATGTTTTACGGAAAATGATTTTTGGGCCGAGACCCAATCGATTTTGAAATAGTTTTGTAACTCAGGACTTGGAGTCCGAAAAGAGTTTTCTACTTTTTAAAATTCTTGTAATGCGGAACAAGATACGGGCTGAGACCCTAATGTTTCAAAAGAAAGCTTTTCTGTTTTCTAAAACTCCCGAGATTTGTAAAACTCTTTATCAATCGTTTATTTATTTTGTTCCTACCTTTTGAGGTTTTTGGTTTACTTGTTCAAATGGAACTTCTCGGGAAGTCTTTCGCTGTGTTTGATTTGTTGATTTGTTTCAATATTTTGTCATATCATATTTTAGGTGATCCAGGATGGATTAAGGATTGACGTTGCGAGTAGTATGTGGAGAGGAGTTTTTATCAGAGTCTATATATTTGAGATTTTGGAACTCTATCGTGTGGTTTTCTGATGGAATATCAGTGGATATTGGTGACGAGCCGAAGTGGTATACAGGAGTATGGATATGCACAAGCATTTGCATAAATTCCATTTTATTTAATCGTGTCTATTCGAAAAGAATTTTTATCGAGAACTTGGCACCAGCGAGCCGATTTAATTTTAAAATTGATTTCGTGGTCTTATGAAAATTTATGTTTTGAGTTTTCAAACTCTTGAAAGAACTTTCTAAAATTGTCTTCGTGACAAGAATATATGATTTCAAACTGGTTTTGAAAATGTGATTGATGTACATACGCATTTAGTGCATTGGGCATATCATATCGATGGTACAAGGAACAGAGATTCGAAGTTTAGTATGGTAGATTGGTTATGCAAGGATGATCGGTTGTTTGATCAGATAAGAGAAATATACTGCGTGTTGTAGATTCATGTGCAGGATGTAAATTTGGAACTTTGGACTTTGTAAAAATCGGGACATACGTGCTATGTGAGTCCATGGGTGTGGTAGTAGCGCAATCTTACCATAGTGATCTTTGAATGATTTCTTTGTAAGTGTAAATTTGGGGATGGTGACCCCATGCTGGTTGTTTTGGATATTGAGTGGTCGTTCCCACTCCTTGTATGAATTGATATGTTAGTCGATTTGCGATTCGTTATTCGTATGCCGAGGGAAATGTTCGCCAGTTGGGTATGTTTATTGAGATCTACTGTACGTGATTGATTTGTCGTTTTGAGAATGTTATTCTTTCGTATATCCATTTCGTGGTTCTGTGTTGATCGTGTTGGAGTTTACCGTGTGAAGGTATTCTCGATTTTCGTTGATCGTTCGTTGGTAATATTGGAGTTTATCACGTTGATGATATTCTCGATTGTGTTTTGACCTCGGGTTGGTCATATTGGAATTTATCATGTCGATGATAAATTCGGTTGATTGTTGATCATTGTTGGTGATCATCTGAGCGTTCGGATTTTGTGTTGATGTTTCAGGATTCGTGTCCTTTTGGGTAGTTGTTTCACAGATATATCGGATATTATTCGTTTTACCGGAATTGGAATTTGATCATGTGATCAGGCAGACAGGATTTGATTCGGGCAGATTGTTTCATCCGAAGATGATATATTTTGTTGAGACTCAGGGAATTGTGATCGTAAGCGTATTGAGACTGTACAGTGAGATCGCTTGCTAGTATCTCAGGAGATCGTCGACCTGCGTATTTGTAAGTATGCTCGTTTGGTTATTCGGTGATGACGATAATTGATCGTTGTCGTGATGGTTTTGGGATATTTTGGGTTGAAAGGTATGTTTGTTTGTTTTATGACGGATTGCAAGTTTCGAGGACGAAACTTATTTTAAGTGGTGTAGAATGTAATATCCGGAATTTCTACTACTGTTGTTTGATATTATTTTATCCGAGTTATATTGTACAGCGTGGAATCTGTACAGTAGGGATAAAATAAATAAAGGACTGAGATGTCAGTATCGGTATAATTGTCGTATCTGGTCGACAGTTACATTTGAGGATATCGTGTATCAGGTTATTGTACTTTCGATATAGAGTATATCGTATAAGAATATTATTGGATTCAGTGTTTGTGTTCAGTGTGTCTCATGTTTGTTTTTGGTACGTCAAGATGTTGGACAGAAATTGCGGAAAATGGCTAAGTGTTCATTAGCGCACGCTACTGGGTACAGGTAGCGCATGCTACGAAGTATTGATAGCGTACGCTAAGAGGTTCGGTTACGTACGCTAAGGAGGACCTCTAACGTATGTAACGACTTGCTGGATTAGTTCCGGAAGGTGGTCGACAGGTAGGCCCAGGTTGATTTTTATATTCAGTTAGCGCACGCTAACGTATGTTGGTTAGCGCACGCTAACATCATATCGCCAATAATGGAATCTTAGCTTTCGGCGGGTGGACCCGGCCACTTGCGACGCGTGTCCAGATAAGGTCAGCGGGTGTTTGTCATGTAGGGCTAGCGCACGCTAAACCGTATGGTTAGCGCACGCTAATTCCAGATCGGTCAAAGGAATCCCGATAATCGCGGATGCTTTCGGCATGTGGGGGCACGAGTGGTAGGTGTGTACTGTAGCAAGTCAACTTCGGATAGCGCACGCTAAGGTAAATGACTTGCGTACGCTAAGCAGGATGTTTTACGTACGTTAATGCATGGGCATTACGTACGTAAGCTAGTTTACGAAGCGAGGCAGTAGCCTCTGGGCTTCGATAGCGCACGCTAACAAAGTCAGTTAGCGCACGCTAAGGCGGTAGCGCACGCTAAACATGAGATGTTAGAGCACGCTAATAATGAATATTATAAAAGGGGACAGAAGGGTGCTGAGAAGAATTTCGTCATTTTTTCTTCTTTCAGCCGAGAGAGAGAGAGAGAGTTGGGATATATTTGAGGTTCCAAACACTGGATTAAGGTGGAGTTAATCATCCATAACAACATTTGAAACTTGAAATCATTGGTGATTCTTGGAAATGGATTCAACCTTGGAAATCAATCCATTCCTTCAAAAAGGTAATTACTCTTCATTTTGAGATTTCGTTTTGGATTGTATATGATGTTCTTAAGCTGATGATTATCATATAAACAAGTTGATAAGTATGATTATGAGTTGGATTACCGGATTATGATAATGTTATTGTTGATATGAATATATTGATATGAATTGGATGGTTTCGAATGCGTTGTTTATCTTCAAAGAGATATGTTGGCTAATGTCTTCCTTCAATTCGGATCTGTGATGTTGTTGTTGTTGGTTCCTTCATATGATGGTGAACATGGCATGATTATGAGTTCTTGGTGTTTAGGTTGTTGATATTACGGAAGATGAAATATGAATATATGACTTGAATTAAAAGTCGGATGATTACCTATATGTTAAAGGATATTGGATTTCGTTGTTTGATAGCTATGAACATGGTTCAGAATCACTTAGAGTTTTTGATAATCGCCATATGTTGATTGGTATCCGAAATGCATGTACTGCACGTCATTAGCGCACGCTAAGCCTACTGGCTAGCGCACGCTATCGGGAACAATTTAGCGCACGCTACGGTAAGAGATTAACGTGCGCTAAGTCAACAGGTAGGGTAATATATTATGTTTCGGTTATGAATTCGTGATGGTTTGATTTGGTTTGTTCTGACTGCGTTTATTCGAGGTTGTGTTGAACCGTTGAGTTCGATTGGTTAGTTTTGTCGGTTGTTGATTGTTATCGGATATGTGTTATTTGATTACTTCGATAGGTTGAGATTATTGATCGGTGATTAAAACCGAATGTTGCGGTCGTGTTCGAGTATGTTCTTGAATTGCTTCAGTCGGGGCCGAGGAGCTCGTAGACGAAGGAATTTTGACTGGTAGAGGCTTCATCATCATCATGTCGGTATCGAGGCAAGTTATTACTTGTTTAGTTATAATATTTAATGAATGGTTTCAGTTTCATTTCGTTTATAATGCACATAGCGATGATTATTATTGTGAACTCTGGGTATTCGGATCGCATATCGTTCTTTCGATTCTGGGAGGTAAATCATAATGTATATGCTTTACCTCGGTTATTGGTATGATCGGGTATCGAGGTTATGTTGTGATAAAGGCGAGGATATGAGTATCTATAGTTCATTGTACGTTTGGATCATCGAGCATTGAGGATAATTGTCGGTGATGATTTGACATCGAGTTTGCTCCTGACGAACTTGGGACAAGTATCTTACATCGGTTCGGTTAGTATTAGTGATTTGATCATGCATATTGTCCTTCATGTTGTTGAACATGAGGTCACCTTAGTTTATTTGTCATATTGTCGTTCATGTTGCGTTGTTCATGTTGATGAACATATTGTTTTGCATATGGGTATGCATATTGTGTTGTTTATGTTGTGTTGATCCGATGGGATCACGCGATCTATGCTGAGGGCGCTGGATCGGATGTCCACCTCGTGTTGGTCCGACGGGATCATCTTGAGATCTATGCTGAGGGCGCTGTATCATTGGACGGGTTTTTCCACCTCGTGTTGGTCCGACGGGATCATCTTGGGATCTATGCTGATTGCGCTGGATCGTTGGATTACCCAGTATTGTGTTATTGTTGTGCATATGTATATTGTTGGTTATCCACCTCGTGTTGATCTTGTAGGATCATCTTGGGAACTATGCTGAGGGCGCTGGATCATGGGATTTCCATTGAGTATACATAGTTGTTATTGTTTTTGAGCATATTGACGTTGTCATATGAGTATGCATTTGTAGGTCTTGTGTTAGGACCTTGTCCGTATTGCATTGATCTGATCTCGGATTAGACTGATATGATTGTCGTGGCACTTCATATCTTGAGGTATGTTCCGTATTTCCTTTGGTATTCTTCTTGTGATGGACAATCAGTTATCGTTTTGGGATTTGATGATGCTATCCGATGGATTGTATTGGTCAGAAATGGTATATTTCCGTATCGTGAGTTGGTTATGATAGTTTGAGAATCTTGAGTATTGTGTGAGGTACAGTACATATATTATGTTCGAGTTTATTGGTTAATCGAGTACAGGATGTGAATTATGATAATTGTTATTCTGATGAGAATTACTTGAGTAAGCAAAGTTATGGCGGTAAGATTACGTTGGTCGTATTCTTATGTTGTATTCTCATTGGTATGTAATTATTAATGTGATGTGACGGTTATCATTGTTGGATATTATGGCTGACCCCGTCGTGGGATTTATTTTTAGGTTCTTGGAGTATCAAGCTTGTAGCGGTCGTGAAGAGATGAGCTTCCCGGAGGATACTGGCTAGGACATGTTCTGTGCATTGAGTTTCTTGATTGGCTCTTGTATTCCACTGCTAGAGTATCTTTTTGTTTGGTATTTTTCCGCTGTGTGAGTATTTTGAGACGCTCTTTTGGTATCTGGTAACTGAGGTTACTTTGGAAACCATTTTCTAAACTTTTGAGTTTCGGCCGTTTGGCCTTGTGATTTCCAATGAGTTTTTCCGACGGTTTCTGATAAATGGATTTTTATAAGTCTTTGTGAATTTTTACAGATAGTACCGTCGTTGGCCTCTTGGGCATTTGTAGATGTTTGCGAAAATTTCTTTTAGCCTTGTGGGTTCCATATCGGGGCCCACGGTGCTGTAATATTTCCGGTTAAATCTGGCGGTGTTACATGGATTGGAGCTTGAGATATGAAGATATTATTGATTCTCGAGGAGTTTGATTATGTTGTTCATCTTCAGAGGTATGTTGGATAATCCCTTTCTTTAACTTTGGATTTTGATGTTGTTGTTGATGATTAGTTCATATGATGATGGACATGGTGGTATTGTTGTGATTCTTGATGTTATGTGAAGCGTAGAAGAATATGATGATATATGTCTTGGATTATGTTGTTGTTTTGAACATAATTATGGGATCATAGTGTTCTTGGTGTATATCACATCAAAGAAGAATATGTGATAGGGTATAAATGGTTTTGAGTATAAACATGGATTTAATGATTAGGACTAATATTGTGTTGATTGTAGTGGTCGATTTCGTATATCCTTGATGAGTAATAAATCATGATATGAGGATTAATCCGGAGAGGTTATGGTTAATCTTGGATTACGATTATTCATGATATTGAGCTATGTGGATAGTTCGGATTGGTGATAATAATCGGTAATTATTTTTCTATGAATTTACGAATATGAACAAGAAGGAACCTTGTTAATCCGTATTTAAGATTGAAGTTGGAATCGAGAATGTTGAGACACTTGTTAGAATTGATTGATTATCGAATTGCGGCTTGTATTCGTAATTGTTTGAGTTGAATGGTTGGGTTTTGTATATGATCGAGATATCGTTGAACCGTTGAGTTTGATTGGTTGGTTATATCGGTTATTGATTACTATCGAACGTGTTGTTAATTGATTATTGCATTAGGTTGTGATAATTGATCGTTGGTTATAACGGTTGTGTTGCGGTCGAGACTGAAGGGTACGTAGATTGTTTTGATCGGGGCTAAGGAGCTCGTAGACGAAGGCAATGGAATTGGTAACGGCTTTGTCGTATCGGTATCGAGGCAAGTTTATACTTGCTCGGTTCATAATGTTTAAGAAATAGTTTGATTTCATTTCATTTATAATTCATACAGCAATGATATTATAAATATGAATTGTTGGGATGATGGTATGTATATTATACTTTGGTGTGGGTTAGACCATAACGTATATGATTTAAAGGGGTTTGGTGAAAACGGAGATATGGATTATCATTGGTCTATAATATGGGATGATTGGGTATCGAGGATAATTTATCGTGTCGACATTGATCTCGAGGTGGTGGTTTGTTGATAGTGATGGACTGTACTTCATTCGGGATTATTCAAATAATTGTGTATTCGTTCAGAGATGTTGTTCGTGGAAAGGTTAGTGTCTCCGGGTTGAGGTAATTTAGTATTGCTCAATTATGAGGATAATTATTCTGATGCATTGTTGTATATGTTGTATGTTGATGTTTCATGTAATTAGTGTGCATCGTTGTTTGGTGTATTTTTGTTTTGTTGCATTTCTTTAGAACTGTAATTTTAATGGGCCGATGTGTTGGGGGGTAAAACCTGAACGATGCCCCGTGGAATTGTGTTAGGGGGTAAAACGTGAATGGTACCCCGTGGAACTGTGTTGAGGGATAAAACCTGAATGGTATCCGCGTCCGAAGTATTCCTGTATAGATGCTTCTGTGACCCTTGGTTGCGACCTTGGGAGTTTATATGTTGATGGATAAGACAGCGTTGAGCATTCTGTGAACTATTGTCTAACAGAATACGATATTGTGGTCGTTGTTGGTCCGTTGTTGATCTTGTTTGGAGTTTACCATATCGATGGTATTCTCGATCGTTGTTGGTCCTTTGTTGATATTGTTTGGAGTTTACCATATCGATGGTATTCTCGGTCGTTGTTGGTCCTTTGTTGATCTTGTTGGAGTTTACCATATCGATGGTATTCTCGGTCGTTGTTGGTCCTTTGTTGATCTTGTTGGAGTTTACCATATCGATGGTATTCTCGGTCGTTGTTGGTCCTTTGTTGATCTTGTTGGAGTTTACCATATCGATGGTATTCTCGATCGTTGTTGGTCCTTTGTTTATCTTGTTGGAGTTTACCATATCGATGGTATTCTCGGTCGTTGTTGGTCCTTTTTTGATCTTGTTGGAGTTTACCATATCGATGGTATTCTCGGTTGTTGTTGGTCCTTTGTTGATCTTGTTGGAGTTTACCATATCGACGGTATTCTCGGTCGTTGTTGGTCCTTCGTTGATCTTGTGTGGAGTTTATCATGTAATGGTATTCTCGGACGTTGTTGGTCCTTTGTTGATCTTGTGTGGAGTTTATCATGTAATGGTATTCGCAGTTACCATTGATATATCGTTGGTAGTATTGGAGTTTATCGTGTCGATGATATGCTCGGTTGATGTTGGTTGTTTATTATTATTGATTGTATGAGCGTTCATACTTTGTATCGATATTCGGGACTTGTCATTGTTTTGGGGTAGTTGATCTACAGATGTATTGGGTATTATTGGTTTTATCAGAATTGGGATTTGACCAACTCGTGTATTTGACCAACTCGTGTATACTTTTGCAATGGCATTTTTGGTACTTTGCAACTTGGGTTTATTTTGTAAAACCTGTTTCCTTAAACTATTTTATCTGTACGTGTAAGCGGTAACTTAACGTACATTTTGAAACTGTCGAGCTTTGGCATTTTGGCCTTGAATATTAAATAAGATTTTTAGGACGGTATTTGAGATATATATATATATATATAGTGGCACGTTCTATGCTATACCAATATTAGATGCAGTACTTTATAGTACTAATTTATGCATGAGTTTTGTACTAACTATGCATGAAATATATACATTTCGTGCATCAAAATTTCAATGCATTACTTTACAGTACTAATTTATGCATGAGTTTTGTACTAATTATGCATGAAATATATGCATTTCGTGTATCAAAATTTCAATGCATTAAAATATGCAATATATGCATCAAAATATCGATGCATTAAAATATTAGATTATATGCATCAATTTTTTGTGAGAATTAATGCATTGAAATTTTAATGCACGAAATACATATATTTCATGCATAATATATATATATATATATTGGAAAGCATTTAAGTATTTGAAAAATATTAGCGTCTATGCCTCTTTGGCACATTGAAACGACTATGAAAATGATTTTATCCTTGTGGGTTCCGACGCGGGGCCCACGGCGCTGTAATATCCCCGAATGGTTTTGGGGGTGTTACATTAAGTATAAGTACATTTGAGATAAAACGAAGTGTACTTTACGGACTAAACACGCGAACATCCAGTACACGAACCGAGTGGCTCGGCTCGTTTTCTCACCAACCACAAGTAGGCCGCGCCCCTTTCTTGCTTGGAAGTTGTCATGTGGTGTGTGAGGTGTGTTAGACTTATATTATAAGATGAAGACAAATGGATGAGATTTTATATCTCATCATTTGATCTTATTCTTAATTAATATAATGTGCAAGTCCTGCACACCATAATGATTTGAAAACACACACACACACACAAATAGAGCTGCTAGCCGTAGCTAAGAAGAGAGGAAGGAGAAGAAATTTTTTCTTGATATTATTTCATCTTAGAGAGAAATAAAAAGAAAGAAGAGAAGAAAAAATACTATATCAATTCCTAGCCGTGTTCTTCGAAAATGAATTGATATATAATTTTTCCGATCAATATCTGACGCATGATAACATAGAGACACTCAGCATATTCGGTGTTTGATCATTCATCAAGCTAGAACGAATAGGATTCGTGTACGTGTTGGTGACCGAAAAAAGCTTGGCTCGGATTTTTCCTTCAAAAAGATATTATCAAAGGTCTACTGTAACACCCCCAAGTTATTCAGGGAATATTACAGCGTCGTGAGCCCCGCCGTGGGACCCACAAGGCTAAACATACGCGGAACTATAAATTTTGACCGAGAAGGTCTACATACAATGGAATGAAGAACAATACAAAGGGTATTCAAAAAATATCCAATGTGTCCAACGACATCACAACACATATCAATACCTCGGCAAACACAGGCCGGAACATCAAGGAAAATGGAAAACAATACTCAAGTATTCAATAACCATTCCAGTACAACAACACTGAATGGAGAAACACAAAACATAACCGGAGGAAGACACAGTATCACACTTTGTAATACCCAGATTTTCAGTATGAATTTTTCGCGTTATTTTATCTGAGGTATATTGTATAGTTTGGTGTCTATATAGTATGGATAAAATAAGTTGAGGACAGAGACAGTTATACTTGTGTAATTGACGTTTTGATTGACAGTTATATTGAGGATTTGTTGTATCAGGTTGAACTGATTCGGATATCAGGTATATCGTATGAGAATATTTTTGGGTTGAGTATATGTGTATTCAGTATGCCGTATGTTCGTATCCAGTATGTCGAGACGTCGGACACGAACAGTTGGATTTTAGCTAAGTATGGAGCCCTTAACGTACGCTAAGTTTAAGGACTTTCGTATGCTAAATTATACGCTTTACGTACGTTATGCATAAGGCATTACGTACGTAACAAGAGGAATCAGATTTGTGATCGGATAGTGGGGCCCGTTGTCGGCAGCTTTCGGCGTGGATGTGGACCGGTGAGTCAACGGATGGATTTACGTACGCTATACAGGGTGTATTACGTACGTAATACGAGTATAATATTGTAGCAAGTCAACGTACGTATTACGTACGCGACGGATTAAGTGTTACGTACGTTACGGGGCGGATGGCCGAGAGGACCTGTAGTGGCCGATCATGGTTGGCAGTGACTCGCAGGGATGGCCGATCACGATCGGCAGTGACTCGCTGGGGGCAAGGACTGGCCGATAACGTACGTAAGGCTATGGCCGGTTACGGCCGTAAGGTCCCGTTATGTACGTAAGCAGGTGCCGGTTATAGCCGTAAGGGTGTCGGCCAAAATGGACAGTAGGGTAGGCCACGGCCGGTTACGTACGTAAGCCACGGCCGATTACGGCCATAACGTGTCGACAGGACTCGGCCTATATAAGGCATGGACCGAGTCATCTGCTCATTATTTCGTTTTCCTTCGTTTCTTCACGATTCCTTCAGCAAGAATGGATGGATTTGAGTAAGAACATCTTATAGCAACATGTTTTGGAAGTTTGATTCATAGATTAACACCATCTTCCACCCGGATCGAAGGTAAGAACACCTAAACACTTGGTTTTGGAAATTTTTGGAGTTTCTTGATGTTTTGGCCGATTTCCTTCATTTCAATTCAGATTATTGATAGAACTTGGTTGTATTCTCGAAATCATTCATTATTCTTGAAGTTTTGTGGAACAAAATCGAGTATTTCTTCGAATAAACGATTGAATTGGACTATGCCTTCAAAGTGTTCGATAAAATGCCTCAATGAGTAGAACTTGGGAAATTCTACACGTTTTCGTATGAATGGTGATTGAATTGATATTGTTGTGATGATTCTTGGTAATTATGGGAAATTTGTTAAGGGAAGATAATGAATTGATGATCAAATGCCTTGATTATGTCGTTATGATTATAGAATCGTAGTATTCTCGATGTTCTTGGTAGTTTGTTGCGATTCATGATGTTATGAGAAGTATATATGTTGAAGAACATGATTATATACACCTTGAATTATGAATAAGGATTGTTTAGATATTAGAAAACATCGGATTATGTTGTTTTATGGATTATGAACGTGAATTCGGACAATTCGTGTTCTTGAAGAACCCTTGAGTTATACATATCATGATTTTTGGAAGGATTTCGGATAATTTTGGAATGTGATTATTCATGATAATAATTGGTAAATTGTTTCCTAAGAATTTACAAGTATGAACAAAAAGGAGTCTTGTTGATTCATATTTGGAATTGAAGTTGGAATCGAGTATGTTATGAAATCCTTAATGTCGAGATGAATTGACTGTAATATCCGGAATTTATATTACTGTTGTTTAATGTTATTTTATCCGACTTATGTTGTACAGCGTGGAATCTGTACAGTATGGATAAAATAATTGTAGAACTGAGACATTGTGGAATCGTTAATGCTTAGGCACTTGGTTAAATTGATTATTGATATGATTATCGGATTATGAATTGTGTTATGGTTTTGAATTCATGATCGATTGAGTTGGTTGTTCGGATTTGTGTTTAATCGGGATATTGTGGAACCGTTGGGTTTATTGATCGGTTATATTGATTATCGAGTTGCGACTTATATCGTGGATATGAGTTCGTATTTGTTTGAGTTGTATTGTTCGGTTTTGTATATGATCGAGGTTTCGTTGAACTGTTGAGTTCGTTGGTTGGGTATGTCGGTTATTGATTTTTATCGAATGTGTGTTAATCGGTTATTGCAATAGGTTGTGATGTTTTGATCATGGATTATGATCGTTGTGTTGCGGTTAAGGCCGAAGAGTTTGTAAATTGATTTTGGTCGGGGCTGAGGAGCTCGTAGACTAAGGCAATGGATTTTGGGTAACGGCTTCGTGGTATCGGTATCGAAGCAAGTTTATACTTGTTCAGTTTATAATATTTGATGAATGGTTACGTATTCATTTCATTTATAATTCGTGTAGCAATGTTGTTAGAAATGTAAGTTTTCGGGATAATGGTTTGTATATCGTGCTCTGGTTGTATTAAATCATAAGGTATATGATTTAATTGTGTTCAAGGAAGACGTGAGTTATCTTTGGTCAAGGATATAGAATATCGGATATCGAGGATAGTTATCGTGATGACATAAGTATCGGGATAAAGGTTTATTGGTATTGAATGGATGGTACCTTATTTGAGATTATTCGTATAACTGTGTATTCGTTTAGGGATGTTGTTCGTGGAAAGGATGTTGTCTTCGGCTTTGAGGTAATTTATGTATTGTTCAGTTATGAGATAATTATTATGTTGAGTTGTTGTATATGTTGTACGTTGAGGCTTCGTATATTGAGATTCGTATTGGTTGTTCGTTGAGGGATATTGATCCCAGGACTATTGTTGGTATTAATGGTTGTGTTGATCGTCTCATTGAGGGATGTTGATCCCAGAACTGTTGTCTGAGATTGTTGATCGTATGGATTATCCTTTGGGGTTTGTGATCCCAGGATTGTTGTTTCGAATATTGATTAGTCGTGTCGACTTTTCTTTGTCAGTTTGTCATTGTTCACTTCGGTGAGTCTTTTGATCCTTATTGGATATGTAATTCTTCGATATTCGTTGTCATGTTGTATCGTGACATATCTGGAGTTATATATGCGTGCTGATTGGTTATTGTGTAGGATTTTAGCCGGGCATATGATGGTTATGCGTGGATGTTTCCGCATTGAACCGTGCACACGAGACGTAGTTGATGCTAACTAGGTACATGTCCCACGTATATCCTGGATTCCGTATACGGGGGTGGACATGTGCACGGACACATTTTCGGATCGGGCGTACTGTGACGTCCATCTTTTAAGCCATATTGTTAGGTCGTTCATAGTCCACGTATGATTGAATATGTTCGACGGTTTGTGACTGGTTGTTCATATGCCCGAGGGGTATGTTCGTAGTCAGAGTTATTTCTTTGAGATCCATTATTGTTGATCATTTGGAGTCTACCTTGTTGAGGGCATTCTCGGTTATTGTCGGTCCTTTGTTGATCATTTGGAGTCTACCATGTTGAGGGTATTCTCCGTTATTGTTGATCGTGTTGGGAGTTTACCATGTTGAGGGTATTCTCGGTTATTGTTGATCCTTTGTTGATCGTGTTGGGAGTTTACCATGTTGAGGGTACTCTCGGTTGTCGTTGATCCTTTATTGGTCGTATTAGAGTTATCATGTCGATGATATTCTCAGTGATGTATTGGTTGATCATTGTTATTGATCGTATGAACATTCGGACTGTACGTCGATGTTTCAGGATTTGTTATCATTATCATGTGGTAGTTGATCTACAGTATGTTGTGTATTATTGGTTTATACATGTTGAGATTTGATTGTGTAATCCGACGGACAGGAGTTAGCACAGATTGGATTATTTCCACACTTGAGTTATGATGATGTTTTGAGAATTGTTGGTATTTTTGGAATACAGTACAGATAATTGTTGTTGAGTTCATTTCGTCATTTGAGAATGCGAAATGTGAATTATGGTAAGGATCGATTTGGTATGGATTGCCACGGATTGGTAAGGTTATGACGGTAAGTTTACATTGGTAGTATTCTTACAGTATTACTACATTGGTATGTAATTATTTATGATGATGTGATCGATATCATTGTTGAGTATTGTGGCTGACCCCGTCGTGGGCTTTATTTTTAGGTACTCGGAGATCGAGCTAGTAGAGGTCATGAAGGGGTGAGCTTCCCGGGTGATACTGGCTGTGGCATGTTTTTGAGTATTGAGTATTTATTTGTGGTTGTTTTATTTCCGCTGCAAATGTGTATTTTGAACTGTGTTTTTATCCGCTGCGTGTGTATTTTAAAATGGCTTTTCGGTATCTTTACCAACTCGTGTGTATTTTCAAAATGGCCTTTTGGCATTTTGCGAACTTGGGTTATTTCGTTAAACCCCTTTTCCTAAACTATTTTATCGGTATGTTTAAGGGGTGGCTTAACGTACACTTTGAATTATCGAGATTTGGCATTTCGCCTTGTATTTTCAAATGGTATTTTATGACGGTATTTGAGAACTATGTTTTTGAAAATATTTGAGTATTTAAAATATTACAGTCATCGACCTTTTGGCGTTTTTAAACGTTTTTGGAATAGTTTTTAGCCTGGTGGGTTCCGGCGCGGGACCCACGGTGCTGTAATATCCCGGATGGTTTTGGGGGTGTTACAGAAGATGGTATCGTAGCTTGGGTTTTGTGAAACCCAGGTGTGTGTTATGTGGCTCTACCGGTACGATAGCAGCGTGGTTTTTGAAAATGAGTTTTCTGACTTTTGAGTCAAATCGATTTTTGGAGTTTCCAAAATTTTTGAGATTCTTTTCAAATTGCTATTTGTGATATTGGTGTGTGTTGATTGTATTGAGACTTCGTGTGGGAGTCGTGTGCTAGTATCACGGGAGATCATCGGCTTCACGCACCTGTAAGTAAATTGGTTTAGTTATTCGCTTGTGGCGATGTTTGATTGCTTTCGTGACGAGTTTGGGAATTTTGGTTGATCTGTTGTTTGTGGTGTTGGGATTCGGTGCCTAAAACGAAGGCCCAGCGGAAGCGGTAAAACGAAAATTAATTTGATCCGAATCCCTACGAGGATCGATCGAGCTACGTATATACGAATATATAAACGAAAAGCAAGAGTCGTAAGAAACTAACCCTCGAAGTCCGTTGATTAAATGGTAACCTTCTCTTGAGCTATTCCCCAAGCTCTTGAACGATCCAACGCCAAAAGCACCGCGTCTCTACTTGCCACGCGCCGAAGAAACAACCGGAACGACGATCACCTTGCTATCCTCCAAGGATACGGCTAGAGCTAAGTGATGAAGCTATATATGTAAAGATTACTACACTCTAAGTGTTTTAATCTTACTCTCTCTATATGATTTTCTCTCAATTTTTCTCCAAGAAAAATGAAGAAGAAAATGAATGAAGAAGATGAAGATAATTGAGAAAATGGTTTTTCTCTCTCTCTCTCAATCTCACTCACGTAGGAAGGCTTGCACAAGGAATCAAAAGGTGCATGTGAAATGAGATATCTTCTTCCCTTTATTCAACTCTCACTTCAATAATACAAATAATGCCACATTATTTTAAACCCCACAATGTCATGTTCTTTCATATAAAATGAAAGCAACAAGACAAGAGGAAAGTGAGTGGAAACAAAGGGGGGGCGGCTATTATGCAAAAACGGACGAGTTCGGTTCGTTTCGGACTCCCGTGAGTCCAAACAGATAAACTACGATTCCGTTCCGATGTATTTGTATCGATTAATTAATCCAATTAATTAAACATATCAAATACAAAATAACATAATTAATTTCTCCAAGAAATAATTATATTCATGAATTAAATTAATCACCCAGTGATATATTTAATCCATTAAGCCGTAAATCAATTTATCCGATAAATCGATTTAAACATCCAATGTCCCAAATTAGATATCCAATATCTAATATTCATAATGAGAGAATTAGCTTAATTCATTCCGTCGTCAAACCTAATGCGCGACTCGGTAGGTCCGTCTCAGTCAGCAATGGGAGGAACCAAAGAGTAGTAGCACCACCTAGCCAGCCTGGTGGCCTACACTGTACTTCGATCGAGAACGAATGATTGGGATCATTCAAGAACCATTCTCGTGAATACCAGTATACGTATAAACCCTTCTTTCAAATATCCCGATCAAGTTATAGGGTCACGGTCAGTCAAACCCTATCTGTACTTGACGCTATGCATGCGTTAATGCAAATCGAGATCATCGAGCTGTCGTGTATCTAATACAGCTAGCTCCAATGCTTTGGCCAAAGACTTATGATCTCATCTGCCAATAACCGCATAGGACATATAACCCATTCACTAACAGGAGAAAGAATTCTATCTTGGTATTCAGTAGGACCTGCTACTTGCCCGTCAAGATGCACGTCGAGGTTGACCCCCGCCTTCCGGTTTACAGGGTCGAACTACTCTAATGAAAATCTTGACATCACAAGCATATCCCTACTAAATCCTCAAGTCGAAGGTTCACGAATACCTATCACAACCTTTCGATTCCGTCATTGACTGTACCGGAGTGAAATCCGTGTGACGAATCGAGGGTGAGTCGGTTCGAGTATACTAATCTAATTAGCATACCTATAACGTGTGCTCCCACTAACCATTAGTGTTCGACAGGCACTCTCCATGTCAAAGAACACGTCATACAAGTCTTCACATAAACTTAACGCCTACCAAGTTTCATCGACTTGCGAACGATTAAGTATTTGAGCTATAAACCTTTCCAAAGGCCGACCCCCTTATCCAATAAGGAGTGGAACGTTTTGCTCTCAAATACACGGACTAGTTTCTATATGTTTATTTACGAGTTAGGAATGCCAAGAACTACCAAGAAATAAAGAAACATTCATTTGCCTTATATAAATGGTTTACATAATTATAAGTACAATGCCCTCACTCAACAACCTCCGAGTGGCATTCGAGGCATACTACTAACAATCTCCCACTTGCACTCAATGCCACACACTATGGTATCTAATACCCATGTTCTCCGATGACGCTCCAAGCTAGTCCGAGATAGTGGCTTGTCAGTGGATCGGCGACGTTGTCGGCCGAGTCTACTCTATGCAGACAATGTATCCCTTGCGAACAAATTCTCTTACGAGATGATACTTCCTCTCAATATGTTTGGTGTCGTTGTGAAACCTCGGCTCCTTGGCTCGTGCACTGGCTCCGTCGTTGTCGCAAAGACAAATGAACAGCAAACAAAGACATGGTATCATTTGAAGTTCTCCTAGAAACTTCTTAATCCGTAACCCTTCCTTGAAGCCTCCGAGGTCGCTTGATACTCACTGACAGCGGAATCGCTAGCCGTGCTTTGCTTGGCACTACGCCAAGATACTGCTCCTCCATTAAGAGTAAATATGTAGCCAGAAGTGGACATCAAGTCGTCCTTCAGTCCTTGGAAGTCCGAATCAGTGAATCCAACCACATCCAAATATCCACCGCCATACATAAGAACCATATCTCTCGTTCTTCTCAAGTACTTGAGTACGTTCTTACAAAGCACCAATGTTCCCTACTGGGTTTGCTCGAAACCTATTCACCACGCTTACAAAGATGCGCAATGTCAGTCTTGTACACAACATAGCATACATAAGGCTACCCACGCCGAAGCATATGGTATATTACTCATTTCCTTGCGTTGTTCCTCACTTTGAGGACACATCTTCAAGGTGAGTTTTATTCCATGTTGCATCGGTAGGAACCCTCTTTTAGAATCATCCATCTTAAATCGCTTTAAGATCTTATCTATATAGAGGGCTTGGGAAAGGCCTATTATTCTCTTCGCTCTATCCCAGAGAGTCGAATACCAAGAATATAGGTTGCTTCTCCCAAGTCTTTCATGGAGAAATTACTCAAAGCCAAGCTTTCGTAACCGAGCATTCCCACATCATTTCCTATTAGTAGAATGTCATCTACATATAGTACTAAGAATGCGATCTTGCTCCCACTAACTTTCTTATATACACAAGGTTCCTCTTCATTTTGCACGAAGTCAAACTCTTTGACCGCCTCGTCAAAACGAAGGTTCCAACTACGCGACGCTTGCTTCAGTCCATAAATGGAACGCTGAAGCTTGCACACTTTCTGAATATCGACTTCGGACACAAAGCCTTTAGGCTGCTCCATATAGATTTCCTCCTCGAGGAATCCATTAAGGAAAGCCGTCTTTACGTCCATTTGCCATATCTCATAATCGTGGTAGGCAGCTATAGCAAGAATCATGCGAATAGAATTGATCATGGCTACGGGTGAGAAGGTATCGTGATAATCAATCCCTTCCTTTTGGGTATAACCCTTTGCCATAAGCCTGGCCTTATAGGCGTCAACCTTGCCATCACCATCAGTCTTTCTATTGTAGATCCACTTATTCCCAATGGGCACTATGCCCTTGGGGCGGTCTACTAGAGTCCAGACCTGATTTACATGCATCGAGTCTATCTCAGCTTCCATAGCTTCACGCCATTTCGCGGAGTCTACATCCACCATCGCTTGGTCATAGGTCGTCGGGTCGGTCTCTTGGCTATCACTTGGAACCTCATGGAGACCCAGCTCCTCCAAGTGCACAAGCCCATACCTATCAGGTAAATGAGACACCCTACTAGACCTACGAGTTGGTTGTACTTGTGTTTCAGAAAGTTCGGTTCCAGTTTCTTGCACAGGTGTCTCTCGAGGTGTTTCATTGTATTCTTCTAAAGAAATACTTCTACCTGCTCCGCCTTCCTGAATGAACTCATCTTCCAGGAAGTGTGCTTGTAAAGCAACAACGATCCTTCGATCTACGGGCATGTAGAATAGATATCCCATCGTCCCGCACGGAATCCAATGAAACGTCCCTTCGCAGACCTAGCTTCCAACTTTTCCACCTTAGTCTTCTTGACATAAGCGGGACATCCCCAAATCCTAATATGATTAAGACTTGGTTTTCTTCCTTCCCACATCTCATGTGGAGTTTTAGGAACGGATTTGGAAGGACATCTGTTCAAGATATACGCGGCAGTCAGGAGTGCATACCCCACAGGTAAATCGGCAAGTCAAGATAGCTCAAGATGGAACGGACCATGTTCAACAGTGGTCCGGTTCCTTCTTTCCGACACACCATTTAACCGAGGAGTACTGGAGGTGTTAGTTGTGAAACTATTCCATGTTCCTTAAGGAACTCACAAACTCCGTGCTCATATACTCGCCACCTCGGTCCGACCGAAGTGCTTTGATATGATTACCGCTTGTTTCGACTAGGGCCTTGAATTCTGGAATTTCTCAAAGGCCTCGATTTATGTTTCATTAAGTATACATAACCATACCTAGTATGATCATCTGTAAACGTAATGAAATATTGATATCCGTCACGTGCCGCTTCCAAAGCACCACATACATCGGTATGGATTAATCCCGGTTTATCGGCTCTTTGAAATGTCCTGTGAAGGGGACTTGGTCATTTTTCCTTTAAGGCAAGATTCACAAGTAGGAAAGGGATCCGATCCCAATGGACCCATAAGTCCATCTTTTTCCATCTTGTAAACCTTGGTCCGACCAACATGACCAAGTCTAAGATGCCATTTCAAAACTTGATTGGTTTCATCCCTACCGCTTTCTAGTTATAGTATTCACAACTACTTTGTTCTTGAGATTTAGATGATACAATCCATTCAACAATGTAGCAAGACTCACTAGTTTATTTCTAAAATAAATTTTGCAGAACCATCACCAATGAAAAATGAAAAGCCTTTTCGGTCCATGGGAATGGATACAATGTTTTTGTGCCCTTGGGCAAAACAAGTACATCTTATAAAGTCAAAATAAAGCCGGATTCTAAACCCAAAAGAAGTGATCCTATGTCGGTCGCCTCGACACTATGCCCGCTTCCGACCGTGATCATAACTTCTCCACCTCCAAGCTTCCTACTTTGTTCCGCATCCCGATTCACAAGACAAATATGAGAACTAGCACCGTAATCCAAGATTCAGAAGTAGAAAATACAAGAGCGTAACAATTTGTTTCCAAAACTAAAAGTTCTCAGACTGAAGTGCCATGAAGAATCGGGACAGTCTCTAGCCCGGTGGCCCACCACCGCACTTGAGACAAGCATCCTTCTTCTTCTTGTTCTTTGGAACCATCGGGGCCTTGCCCTTTCCCTTAAGGTCCTTAGCTTGTGGTCCACTCCGCTTCTTGGTCTTTTTCTTCTTATTCTTAGACTTCCAAGTCCGTAAGAAATCACAAGTGCACTCCTTCATCCGCGGGGTCTTCATCCGAGATCGAGCGGTCACCAGCTTGTTCATTAGCCCATCTAAGTTACATGCAATCTCATTGCGGTTGAAGCTCATAACAAAGCGTGAGAAGGAATCGAGGAGAGACTGTAGGATAAGGTCGGTTTGGAGAGAAGTATCCATTTTAAAATCAAGAGCCTCTAATCTCTCGATCATGGATATCATTTTGAGGACGTGTTCCCCAACCTTCTCACCTTCCTTCATCCTTGCACCGAACAGTTGCTTGGATATCTCATATGTAGCAGTTCTGCTGTGCTCACCATAAAGCTCGGTTAAGTGAGATAGAATCGCCAGCGAAGTCATTTTCTCATGAGCTCTCTGAAGCTCATTAGACATGGAAGCCATCATATAAGCACGGACTTTCACGTCATCCTTAACCCACTTTTCGTGGTTTTCATCTCTTCCTGATTGGCTCGAGTCCGCATAGGAGGCGCCAGAATGTCCGTCTCCAAGACGTATCCCTGTGCCTCTATACTGAGGACAATCATCAGATTGCGGAGCCAATCCACAAAGTTAGGTCCCATTAAGGTGTTCTTTTCGAGTAGAATTGCGAGTGGAATCATTGTCATATTGAGTTATGTCTGCATTAAGTATAACAGATTAATTAGTGACTTGTTAAATTATGTTCTGAGTATAGAATTAAGGTCTTTTCTATTCTTGTTACCCAGCTCCCACTATTTTTATCGGAATAACACACTCCCATGTGATATCCGGAAGTATCGTCGCTCTACTTCATAGTGGTGATCGAGTTCTTTATAAATCTTAATAGAGGGCAACCGAACAGGTTTCTAGTCTATTAATTTTCATAAAGTGGTGTCCAACACCAACCCATCTAATGGATTATTCGATCTTCTTTTTCCCCTTGTTCACTCCCCTCAACCTATACGGTTTCTATGGTTCGTGAACAAGTTAAGTTTATACCATCGACGCAAATCAGTTTCACAATTGAATCTTATCCGGCAACCTATCAGGTTTCTAGGGATAAAATTTGCTCCAACCGAAGGCATCCAATGCGCTCCCGGTAATTTATCCGTCCTCCCCGAACGACTACCCCGATAACTCGGAAGCATAGCACATCCGGTTTGGATTTCAATTTCCCGAAAAATCGATGGAGGGAAGGAAAACCTTGAAACTGTAACACCCCAAACTAGGCGGATATTACAGTGCCGTGGACCCCCGACTGGGACCCACCAGGCGGATGAAAATGAATGAATTACACAGTAAATGTAGTACCGAACCACATTACAACATCAATTACTCCGATGAGGAGTTTTATACAACACACCCAGGATAAAATAGAATACATGTGTATTTTATGTGACGATAAAATACACAACACTGAATGAAATGAGCATTCAAACGGAATGTCTCAATGGAATAAATAAAGGAAACATAAATGATCAATAAATGATCGAATGCATAGGGCCCCTACTAGTATCATCGGGACTCTCGCCGTCACCGTGCTCTCCCGTGCCTTAGCCTTGCCATGACTGAAAACAAAGATCCCCAACGGGCCGCCATACGTAACAACAATCCTCAAGGGTTGAAAATACACAATCATGATATATCTGAATTTATGAATTAACCTGTCGAAACATACGCAATCAAACATGCTATATGAATCGATTATCAGTACGGCTCAAAGGAATGGCGCCACACTACGTCCGGGATGGAAATGTGTCCGTACACAAGCCACCAACGATCAATACACGTGTGGTCTTATACCTAATCAGTCTCACGAAGCCATCAACTCGTGTGCACAGTCCAATGTGAGGCCACCAACCAACACACGACTATAATGTGCCCGACATGAAAATTCTACACATACCAACCGGCACGCCAGTATGACCCGGAATGTCACAATATGTCAAAAGTGACAATGAAAATGAATAATGACTCACCAAGATTAAATGAGGGTGAAATGGATGATAGCTCAATGAAATGATCGGAACCGTCGTTCCTTATGACTGAGGTGATTAATTGACAATGACAAGTGTTGATACGATTAATACAATGATGAATGAGTTATGATTATGAATGAACAACAACAAAAGGAATGAATATCCTTTTAACCGAGTAAGAATTAACTTACACAATACCGATGAAGAATGTCCTTCCACGAACAACGTCCTAAATGAAAAGTCGGTCGCTCGAACAACCTTGAACATCAATAGTTACCAACAACCGATCAATACACGACTCAAATACGATCATAACCGACTCAAACGTCGATACAACAATATCCGAACTCGAATATATCGAAACCAACTCCAAGATGAGTATTTCAAACCATCAAAACACTTTCAATGATATCAATAATCCGTTAGGAATCCATAATTCATGATTACAACAACATCAATCGGAAAATCCCCAATTAATCAAGTCAACCCCAAGGGTTCTTGAAATAATTCGAAAATAACCATTAAATCCGTAAGAATATACTTATCCAAGGTAGATAATCCATATCTAACATATTCCAATGATAATCCAAGCTTACACAAAGAAATCGGAAGGAAAACCCAAAAATCCAAATTCTAGATCCAAGAGATTAATACCTTTGATTCGATGTGATGAAGATGATGAAATGATGATCAATCCGGAAGATGAGCTTGAAGATGATGATTGATGATTACACCTCGAAGAATCCTCTCCGAAACGCTCGAAATCGCCCAAAATTACCGAAGGAATGAAATGAGATGAATAATGACGAACTCTGACTAAACTGTCCAATTTATAGTCACCCTGTTAGCGTGCGCTAGCCCTTGTGCGTAGCGTGCGCTAACGAGTAATTTGGGTAGTCCAGTACCCACTGTCCGAACACGGTAGCGCGCGCTACATACCTTCTTGTAGCGTGCGCTACGGCCATATTACTAGCGTGCGCTAAGATCCATTATTAGCGTGCGCTAACGAAATATTGATGCCCGATCGAGTCCGTAAACGCCGCCCTCGATTCGACTCGATAGCGTGCGCTACAACCATAGTTTAGCGTGCGCTAATATATCGGTCACGTACGCTAACAACAACACATAGCGTGCGCTATGAAATAATCCACTGCAGTCCAGTAGCCACTGGACTCAACCTGATCCGTCCTTAGCGCGCGCTGCACCTCATATTAGCGTGCGCTACTTCAACCCACTAGCGCGCGCTACTTACCAATCATAGCGTGCGCTACTTATAACTCACCTGCAGTCCAGTACCTTCTGGACTGCAGCCAGGGCAAAACTTAGCGTGCGCTAAAGCTGAGTGGTAGCGTGCGCTACCTATACCCAATTAGCGTACGCTAAAAGAAGTATGTAGCGTGCGCTACTCCTCACGCACAGCTCGCAACGAAAATGACAATGATGATAAACACGGCACGAAACTCCAATCAGATTAGTGATGAATGACGATTGATACACGATACAATTACTCTGAATGATGAATACCATGACTGAATATGAGTGACAAATGATCAATGATGAATGAAATTACTGAGTATCAATTCTCGAATGATAATTCTTGAGTGATAATTACCGAGTGATAATTCTCAATTACAACCGGGTATTACATACACCCCCTTAAAAGAGTTTCGTCCCAAACTAAGGGTCAAAACAACTCGGGATAACTCTCCCGCATACTATCCTCGGTTTCCCAAGTAGCCTCTTCGACTCCGTGTCTAGACCATCGAATTTTAACCAAAGGAATCGTCTTATTTCTCAACCGTTTGATTCGCCGCTCTAAAACTCGTATAGACGCTCCTCATATGAATGATCGTCGGCGATCTCGATTTCATCAAATCGAAGTATGTGACTGGTCGGCAACATACTTCCGCAATCGAGAGACGTGAAACACATTATGAATTCGGCTCATCGCCGGAGGTAAAGCCAATCGATAAGCTAACTCGCCTACTCGATCCAAAATCTCAAACGGTCCATTGAATCTCGGACTCTACTTTCGTCTCTTCCCAAATCGGTAGATACCACGACTCGGGGATACCTTGACCAACACATGGTCACCACCTCGAACTCTAATGGTCGACGACGGTTATCTCGCATATGATTTCGCCGACTCGAGCGGTCAACAAACGACTTCTGATCAAAGCTACCTTCTCACGGGCGGCTATAAGCATATCGGGCTCGGTGCCGATTGATTCTGATAAGTCGTCCCAACACAACGGAGATCGACAACGACGACCATACAAGGCCTCGTAAGGTGCCATCTTGATCGAAGCATGCCAACTATTATTATACGTGAACTCGATCAATGGTAGTTGGGCTTCCCAATCGTCTTTCCAATCGAGGATGCATGCCCTCAACATGTCCTCTAATGTCTGAATGGTCCTCTCTGATTGTCCGTCAGACTGAGGATGAAAAGCGGTACTGAGGTTAAGCTGAGTTCCCATAGCACGATGAACTGATTTCCAAAGATGCGACACAAACCGTCCGTCACGATCGGAAACGATACTTTTAGGAGTACCGTGAAGTCTGACTATCTCTTTGATGAACAGTTGAGCAAGTCTCTCGGGACCCCACGTCTCCTTGATCTCAAGAAAATGAGCTGATTTAGTTAAGCGGTCCACGATCACCCAGATCGTGTTCATTCCACGACGACTCGTCGGCAAACTCGTGATGAAATCCATAGAAATGTCTTCCCACTTCCACTCGGGAATAGGAAGGGGTTTCAAAGATACCCGCCTGGCCGATGTTCAATCTTAACTTGTTGACAGTTAAGCATGTCGAAACAAATTGCGACTTCTCGCTTCATATTACTCCACCGCAATTTTGTTTCAAGTCCTTGTACATCTTGCTAGACCGGATGCACGAGAATAAGGGGTAGCATGAGCTTCCTTCAAAATCGAGTTTTTCAACTCGTCATTCGCCGGTACGCACAACCGATTCTTAAACCTCAAAAGTCCATCCTCGTGGACCACAAATCCAGGGGCTTTCCCTGAGCCACATCCTCTCGGATGCGCAACAATGATGGGTCCGAACCCCGATTCTCTCGGATTTCCTCCTCGAGTGACGATGAAATCTCTAACATACAAAGCCGCCCGAACTCGCTGAAGCCGGACTCGATCTCGGATCTAAGGAATTCCTGCTGAAGCTCCTTCGAACTATTAAACGGGCAAGCATCGCTCTGACGGACTTACGACTCAAGGCGTCGGCGACAACGTTCGCCTTGCCCGGGTGGTAGAGGATCTCAATATCATAATCCTTGATTAATTCCAACCACCGTCTCTGACGCATATTTAACTCCTTCTGAGTAAATATATACTTTAAGCTCTTATGATCGGTGAATATCTGACAGGTAACGCCATAAAGATAATGACGCCAAATTTTCAAAGCGAACACCACGGCTGCTAGCTCCAGGTCGTGGGTCGGATAATTAACTTCGTAAGGTCTTAATTGCCGTGAAGCATAGGCAATAACCTTCCCGTTCTGCATGAGTACACATCCGAGACCCTGTCCGGACGCATCACTATAGACCACAAATCCTTCCGTCCCCTGCGGCAAGGAAAGTACAGGTGCTAACATTAACCGGCTCTTGAGTTCCTCAAAACTCCGTTGACACGCATCGGACCACGTGTATTTCTTATCCTTCCGCAAAAGGTTCGTTAAGGGTTGAGCGATTCTAGAAAATCCCTCTACAAATCGCCGATAATAACCCGCTAATCCGAGGAAACTTCGGATTTCCTTAACGTTCTTCGGAGGTAGCCAATCCCGAATAGCCTCCGTCTTCTGAGGATCAACACGAACTCCGTCTGATGAAATTACATGTCCGAGAAAAGTCACTTCGGACATCCAGAACTCACATTTGGAAAACTTCCCAAAAAGTTGTTCTCGTCTCAACACGTCGAGCACTTGATGAAGGTGAAACTCGTGTTCCTCCCGGTCATGAGAATAAATCAAAATGTCATCGATGAAGACAACAACAAACAGATCCAAAAAGTCGATGAAGACCCGATTCATTAACTCCATGAATACCGCAGGTGCATTAGTTAGTCCGAACGGCATAACTACGAACTCAAAATGACCATAGCGTGTTCGAAACGCCGTCCTCGCGATATCCGACTCTCGAATCCGCAGCTGATGATATCCAGATCTTAAGTCGATCTTGGAAAATACTGAAGCTCCCTGAAGTTGATCCAAAAGGTCATCGATACGGGGTAAAGGATACTTATTCTTGATTGTCACCCTATTCAACTCCCGATAATCGATACACAAGCGAAAAGAACCATCCTTCTTCTTGACAAATAATACTGGTGCTCCCCACGGGGACGCACTCGGTCGAATATAACCCTTCTCGAACAATTCTTCAAGTTGGCTCTTTAATTCCTGCATTTCGGTCGGGGCCATCCGGTACGGTGCCTTCGATATCGGGGACGTACCAGGCTCCAACTCAATCGTGAATTCCACATCCCTCTGCGGAGGCAAACCAGGTAACTCGTCTGGAAAAACATCGGCATATTCCCTCACCACCGGAATATCCGTTAACATTACTGATGATTTCTCGGTTTTGGCCATATAGCACCAATAACCGACACATCCCTGATTGAGTAATCTTACTGTTTTCATCAAATTAATGACTTTACGAGCAGTAGGGATTACCTCCTGAAACACACATTCGACTCCATCGTGCGAAATGATAGTGACCAAACGCTTTGGACACTAATGATGGCATCATGACGATCCATCCAATCAATACCCAAGATGACGTCGTCCCTCGGCAAATCTACTACGATTAGGTCCGCCGCCATACACGACCATTAAACCGAATCGGAAAATTCAATCTCACGGTTAGATAATTCGTCTACCATCGGGTAGGCCAATGACATAAGGCTCACAACTAGTAGCACTACCTGGCGTAGTCTACTCAAACATGACTCGGAAATGAATGAATGCGATGCACCGGTATCAAAAAGGGTACACACAGTTGAGATAGAATATCGAGTGTACCCGAGATCATCCGGCCTCGGGATCATCGGTCTTCTTCATCTCATAAATTCGGGGCTTGCTGCCCCGAACCGGACGCTCCGTCGATAGCTCTTAGCTCGCCTTTAGCTCCCGTCGCCTTGAACGCAGCCCGAGTGGCCTAATTGCACCGCCGAATGACTCAGGGCTTGAGATGACGCGGAGTGGGTTTAGAGTCCCTTCGGCAAAACGGGCCCTATGCCCAGCAATCCCACGATTGTGGCACGTGACGATCGCCGGACATTTGGTGCCGAAATGACCTGTTCCTCACAGTTGAAACAAGTGATGGCCAACCGGCCGCCGCGATCGAGATTCCGCGGTTTAGACGCCGGGAGGTCGCTCGAGAAAAGTAGAGCCCGCCCAGATTTCTTGAAAGTGGCACGACTCCGTCGACCGATTACGATTCTTGGACTTCTTGCTAGCAGACGAAGGTTGCTGCTTAGCAATTTCCTTAGCCGTAAGCTCGTAAGTGAGAGCTTTCTCAATGAACTCGGCCAGAGTGGTACAGTTATGATTAAGCAACTGAAGTCTCATACGGGGTTTCAGCCTCTTGCTGAAATACTTGATCTTGTCCGCTTCAGAGCGGATGATAGATGAGGCGAACGGAAGAAGTTCCTGAAATTTTTCGGCGATGGCGAGAACATCATCATCCGCCGAAAGGTCGGGAGTGAGTAATTCCGACAACTTGGCCTCCCTGAGTGGGGCCGGATAGTACCTCTCCATCATGAGAGTCTTGAACTGATCCCAAGTACATGTTCCGTCTGTGGGCTTCAATGATAACCACCATGAATGAGCGCTCTTACCGAGATAGTAAGCCGCAACTGAAACCTTATGCCCTTCAGGGCAATCCACCAAATAACTTCTCAAAATGCTCAAGCCAATGAACAATATCCGCCGGCTCAGATGAGCCCTCAAAAGTAGGTGGTCGCTGGCGAGAGATATCGCTAATGATATTGCTTACACCCCTCTCTTGCCTCTGAGGCGGCGGCGGAGGAGCCTGTTGATTTTGAGTAGTGGAGTTATGCATCGCCTCCATTAGTTGTGCCATCTGAGTCATTTGGGCCATCATGCCCTGCATAAATGCGAGTGGGTCCACCCGGACACCCTCTGACTGAGCCGTGTCCCGGGTACGACTCCCCGACAGTGAATGATCGCGTCCAGGTGAGTGAGTGGCAGCGTCGCTGCTCGATGAGTTAGCGTTATTCCTGGCATTTGCACGTGTATTCGCACGAGTTCTCGGGATTCGGCCCGCTCCACGGCCTCGTCCTCCACGTCCTCTGCCAGCCCCTTCCATACTGAAGTGGAAAGTCATATGATGATTATATATCTCGCATGAGTATCACATTATGATCATATTATGAAATGATGACAATGAGCATACGCGCTCAATTACAGCGATTGCATGAATGATTAGTTGACGTGACATGATTATCCGATGAAGTTACTGAAATGATTATCTTGAATGAGTTAACAAGATTAATGATTCGATCTTCCTGATCAACAACTGAACAATGAAATGAATTGACTGATTAATGAGTTAACCTGACCATCCCGGTCAAAATGACAATGATGATTGAGGATTGTTAACTAATGAATTATGAATGAATGATTAATGCCAGAAATTATACCATGGCATTAGAAATCTTACAGTTCTTGGTCTGATTGGCTCGGCATTTGCACAGGTCACACGTGACGCGAAAGTCCAATGATACTAGTCCGATGACGATGATTTCAAATGAGACATGACTTGGAGGGTAGTATTCAAAACCACGCTCCGATACCAACTCTGTAACACCCCAAACTAGGCGGATATTACAGTGCCGTGGACCCCCGACTGGGACCCACCAGGCGGATGAAAATGAATGAATTACACAGTAAATGTAGTACCGAACCACATTACAACATCAATTACTCCGATGAGGAGTTTTATACAACACACCCAGGATAAAATAGAATACATGTGTATTTTATGTGACGATAAAATACACAACACTGAATGAAATGAGCATTCAAACGGAATGTCTGCAGCGGAATAAATAAAGGAAACATAAATGATCGAATAAATGATCGAGCATCGGGCCCCTACTAGTATCACTGGACTCTCGCCATCACCGTGCTCTCCCGTGCCTTAGCCTTGCCATGACTCGAAACAGCAGATCCCAACAATCCGCCATACGTAACAACAATCCTCAATGGTTGAAAATACACAATCATGATATATCTGAATTTATGAATTAACCTGTCGAAACATACGCAATCAAACATGCTATATGAATCGATTATCAGTACGGCTCAAAGGAATGGCGCCACACTACGTCCGGGATGGAAATGTGTCCGTACACAAGCCACCAACGATCAATACACGTGTGGTCTTGTACCTAATCAGTCTCACGAAGCCATCAACTCGTGTGCACACTCCAATGTGAGGCCACCAACCAACACACGACTATAATGTGCCCGACATGAAAATTCTACACATACCAACCGGCACGCTAGTATGACCCGGAATGTCACAATATGTCAAAAGTGACAACGAAAATGAATAATGACTCACCAAGATTAAATGAGGGTGAAATGGATGATAGCTCAATGAAATGATCGGAACCGTCGTTCCTTATGACTGAGGTGATTAATTGACAATGACAAGTGTTGATACGATTAATACAATGATGAATGAGTTATGATTATGAATGAACAACAACAAAAGGAATGAATATCCTTTTAACCGAGTAAGAATTAACTTACACAATACCGATGAAGAATGTCCTTCCACGAACAACGTCCTAAATGAAAAGTCGGTCGCTCGAACAACCTTGAACATCAATAGTTACCAACAACCGATCAATACACGACTCAAATACGATCATAACCGACTCAAACGTCGATACAACAATATCCGAACTCGAATATATCGAAACCAACTCCAAGATGAGTATTTCAAACCATCAAAACACTTTCAATGATATCAATAATCCGTTAGGAATCCATAATTCATGATTACAACAACATCAATCGGAAAATCCCCAATTAACCGAAGTCAACCCCAAGGGTTCTTGAAATAATTCCGAAAATAACCATTAAATCCGTAAGAATATACTTATCCAAGGTAGATAATCCATATCTAACATATTCCAATGATAATCCAAGCTTACACAAAGAAATCGGAAGGAAAACCCAAAAATCCGAAATTCTAGATCCAAGAGATTAATACCTTTGATTCGATGTGATGAAGATGATGAAATGATGATCAATCCGGAAGATGAGCTTGAAGATGATGATTGATGATTACACCTCGAAGAATCCTCTCCGAAACGCTCGAAATCGCCCAAAATTACCGAAGGAATGAAATGAGATGAATAATGACGAACTCTGACTAAACTGTCCAATTTATAGTCAGTCCAGGTTAGCGTGCGCTAGCCCTTGTGCGTAGCGTGCGCTAACGAGTAATTTGGGTAGTCCAGTACCCACTGTCCGAACACGGTAGCACGCGCTACGTACCTTCTTGTAGCGTGCGCTACGGCCATATTACTAGCGTGCGCTAAGATCCATTATTAGCGTGCGCTAACGAAATATTGATGCCCGATCGAGTCCGTAAAGCGATCGCCCTCGATCGACTCGATAGCGTGCGCTACAACCATAGTTTAGCGTGCGCTAATATATCGGTCACGACGCTAACAACAACACATAGCGTGCGCTATGAAATAATCCGGTGCAGTCCGGAGCCACCGGACTCAACTCGATCCGTCCTTAGCGCGCGCCGCACCTCATATTAGCGTGCGCTACTTCAACCCACTAGCGCGCGCTACTTACCAATCGTAGCGTGCGCTGCCTTATAACTCACTGCGGTCAGTACCTTACGGACCTGCGGCAAAAAAAACTTAGCGTGCGCTAAAGCTGAGTGGTAGCGTGCGCTACCTATACCCAATTAGCGTACGCTAAAAGGAGTATGTAGCGTGCGCTACTCCTCACGCACAGCTCGCAACGAAAATGACAATGATGATAAACACGGCACAAAACTCCAATCAGATTAGTGATGAATGACGATTGATACACGATACAATTACTCTGAATGATGAATACCATGACTGAATATGAGTGACAAATGATCAATGATGAATGAAATTACTGAGTATCAATTACTGAATGATAATTACTGAGTGATAATTACTGAGTGATAATTACTAAATTACAACTGGGTATTACAGAAACCTTATAAACTTAATTATTTGTTGTGGGAGAATTATCGCGATTAACGTTACACTTTTCACATTAGTCGTTTAAGCGCGTTTGTGGCATTCATACAATATGAAACAACCATTCACAACCTAGTTGCTACCAACATGTGGTTCATGGACCGTTCCTAGAAAACAAAAACTCCGTAATCTAATTACAAGTCTTCGTCTTGAATCTTCGTCTTCTCGAAATGGATCTTCCTCCGGTCTTCGTCATTACATATAAATTTTACATCAAAAATTGCATCCTAGATACAAACATTTCTAGTAAAATAAATAGGATCAAAACGGCCTTTACAACCCAATCGAATAAAACGAACGATTCAAAAACTAAGTCCACGAACCACATCCCCATTCAAAAGCATTCATCCAATAAATACTAAATAAATGGAAAGCGTAGAGATACATTGATCCAATCAACAATACGAACCGATCCAATCGATTCACACAATCGGTAATATGATAACGTTCAAAATAATTCGGTCGACCATAAATATTCCAATTAATCAAATTTCCCTTATAAAATGAAATACCATAAATCATTTTAATCATATTAAATCCAATTTAACATGAGGGAGATTAATTTTCATGAAGACACGAAATAATCGAGCCGGGGCGAAAATGGCCTGCCCTGGCCGAGTCCCTGTCGGCATCTTTTCTACCGGCATCGCATGGCCGAGTCACGCTCGGCGGCTACCGGCCAGGCACGGCCCGTGTCTCCCGACACGGTCGGGTCTCGCCGGCGTGGCTCGGGATCGCCGACACGGCCCGTGTCACTGACACGGCCGAGTCACCTGGCAGCTTCTCGCCCTTTGTCCAAAAAGTCGTCCGATGAGTCGGAGCTCGTTTTCGACCGGATATCCAATATCAATATTTTTCAACATTCATATCTTCAATATAAATCATATTTCCAAGAAATTAAGATTTATATTTAGACATAAACTTACGAAAAATATAACTACAACGAACGTAAAAATATTTACCACGATTATGACTAAAATGATTCCAAATCATTCACCATCTAATCAAGCATTCCAAATGCCAATATCGTATATACGATCGCAAGACCTACGCTCCGATACCACTGTTGGGATTCGGTGCCTAAAACGAAGGCCCAGCGGAAGCGGTAAAACGAAAATTAATTCGATTTGAATCCCTACGAGGATCGATCGACCTACGTATATACGAATATATAAACGAAAAGCAAGAGTCGTAAGAAACTAACCCTCGAAGTCCGTTGATTAAATGGTAACCTTCTCTTGAGCTATTCCCCAAGCTCTTGAACGATCCAACGCCGAAAGCACCGCGTCTCTACTTGCCACGCGCCGAAGAAACAACCGGAACGACGATCACCTTGCTATCCTCCAAGGATACGGCTAGAGCTAAGTGATGAAGCTATATATGTAAAGATTACTACACTCTAAGTGTTTTAATCTTACTCTCTCTATATGATTTTCTCTCAATTTTTCTCCAAGAAAAATGAAGAAGAAAATGAATGAAGAAGATGAAGATAATTGAGAAAATGGTTTTTCTCTCTCTCTCTCAATCTCACTCACGTAGGAAGGCTTGCACAAGGAATCAAAAGGTGCATGTGAAATGAGATATCTTCTTCCCTTTATTCAACTCTCACATCAATAATACAAATAATGCCACATTATTTTAAACCCCACAATGTCATGTTCTTTCATATAAAATGAAAGCAACAAGACAAGAGGAAAGTGAGTGGAAACAAAGGGGGGGGCGTCCATTATGCAAAAACGGACGAGTTCGGTTCGTTTCGGACTCCCGTGAGTCCAAACAGATAAACTACGATTCCGTTCCGATGTATTTGTATCGATTAATTAATTCAATTAATTAAACATATCAAATACAAAATAACATAATTAATTTCTCCAAGAAATAATTATATTCATGAATTAAATTAATCACCCAGTGATATATTTAATCCATTAAGCCGTAAATCAATTTATCCGATAAATCGATTTAAACATCCAATGTCCCAAATTAGATATCCAATATCTAATATTCATAATGAGAGAATTAGCTTAATTCATTCCGTCGTCAATCCTAATGCGCGACTCGGTAGGTCCGTCTCGATCGGAATGGGAGGAACCAAAGAGTAGTAGCACCACCTAGCCACTGGTGGCCAACACTGTACTCGACCGAGAACGAATGATTGGGATCATTCAAGAACCATTCTGTCGTGAATACCAATATACGTATAAACCCTTCTTTCAAATATCCCGATCAAGTTATAGGGTCACGGTCAGTCAAACCCTATCTGTACTTGACGCTATGCATGCGTTAATGCAAATCGAGATCATCGAGCTCTCGTGTATCTAATACAGCTAGCTCCAATGCTTTGGCCAAAGACTTATGATCTCATCTGCCAATAACCGCATAGGACATATAACCCGTTCACTAACAGGAGAAAGAATTCTATCTTGGTATTCAGTAGGACCTGCTACTTGCCCGTCAAGATGCACGTCGAGGTTGACCCCGCCTTCCGGTTTACAGGGTCGAACTACTCTAATGAAAATCTTGACATCACAAGCACATCCCTACTAAATCCTCAAGTCGAAGGTTCACGAATACCTATCACAACCTTTCGATTCCGTCATTGACTGTCCCGGAGTGAAATCCGTGTGACGAATCGAGGGTTAGTCGGTTCGAGTATACTAATCTAATTAGCATACCTATAACGTGTGCTCCCACTAACCATTAGTGTTCGACAGGCACTCTCCATGTCAAAGAACACGTCATACAAGTCTTCACATAAACTTAACGCCCAGTCAAGTTTCATCGACTTGCGAACGATTAAGTATTTGAGCTATAAACCTTTCCAGTGCCGACCCCCTTATCCAATAAGGAGTGGAACGTTTTGCTCTCAAATACACGGACTAGTTTCTATATGTTTATTTACGAGTTAGGAATGCCAGTAACTACCAGTAAATAAAGAAATATTCATTTGCCTTATATAAATGGTTTACATAATTACAAGTACAATGCCCTCACTAAACAACCTCTGAGTGGCATTCGAGGGCATACTACTAACATGTGGCAAGGTCGCAAGTTTCGAGGACGAAACTTATTTTAAGGGGGGTAGTATGTAATACCCGGATTTTCAGTATAAATTTCTCGCGTTATTTTATCTGAGGTATATTGTATAGCTTGGTGTCTATACAGTACGGATAAAATAAATTTAGGATATAGATAGTTATACTTGTGTAATTGACGTTTTGATTGACAGTTATATTGAGGATTTGTTGTATCAGGTTGAACTGATTTGGATATCCGGTATATCGTATGAGAATATTTTTGGGCTGAGTATATGTGTATTCAGTATGTCGTATGTTCGTATCCAGTATGTCGAGACGTCGGACAGGAACAGTTGGATTTTGGCTAAGTATAGAGCCCTTAACGTACGCTAAGTTTAAGGACTTACGTACGCTAAATTATACGTTTTACATACGTTATACATAAGGCATTACGTACGTAACAAGAGGAATCAGATTTGTGATCAGATAGTGGGGCCGTGGTCGGCGGCTTTCGGCGCGGATGTGGACAGGTGAGTCAACGGAAGGATTTACGTACGCTATATAGGGTGTATTACGTACGTAATACGAGTATAATACTGTAGCAAGTCAACATATGTATTACGTACGCAACGGATTAAGTGTTACGTACGTTACGGGGCAGCTGGCCGAGTCATGGCCGAGAGGACCTGTAGTAGTCGATCATGGTCGGCAGTGACTCGCAGGGATGTCCGATCACGGTCGGCAGTGACTTGCAAGGATGGACGATCACGGTCGGCAGTGACTCGCTGGGGGCAAGGACTGGCCGATAACGTACGTAAGGTTGTGGCCGGTTACGGCCGTAAGGGCCTGTTACGTACGTAAGCAGGTGCCGGTTACGGCCATAAGGGTGTCGGCCAAAATGGACAGTAGGGTAGGCCACGGCCGGTTACGTACGTAAGCCACGGCCGATTACGGCCGTAACGTGCCGACAGTACTCGGCCTATATAAGGCCTGGACCGAGTCATCTGCTCATTTTTTCGTTTTCCTTCGTTTCTTCACGATTCCTTCAGCAAGAATGGATGGATTTGAGTAAGAACATCTTATAGAAACATGTTTTGGAAGTTTGATTCATGGATTAACATCATCTTCCACCCAGATCGAAGGTAAGAACACATAAACACTGGGTTTTTGATATTTTTGGAGTTTCTTGATGTTTTGGCCGATTTCCTTCGTTTCAATTCAGATTGTTGATAGAACTTGGTTGCATTCTCGAAATCATTCATTATTCTTGAAGTTTTGTGGAACAAATTCGAGTATTTCTTCGAATAAACGATTGAATTGGACTATGCCTTCAAAGTGTTCGATAAAATGCCTCAATGAGTAGAACTTGGGAAATTCTACACGTTTTCGTATGAATGGTGATTGAATTGATATTATTGTGATGATTCTTGGTAATTATGGGAAATTTGTTAAGGGAAGATAATGAATTGATGATCAAATGCCTTGTCGAATTATTATTCATTGATATTCATTGTGGTCATTCTCGTTTATATGACCTTCTGGGTTCATATTGCGTGGCCGGGTGTGGCTGTGTGGAATTTTTAGTCGGGCACACGATGGTCATGTATTGGGTTCACCGATACATTGGACCGTGCACACGGTAAAGCTTAACTCCGTGAGACTAATTAGGTACAAGGACGGGTGTGTCCGGTCACTCGTCTTGTACACTTGCACAGAACATTACGGGCGTGCTATGATACTCCTATTCAGCGTAATTCATAACTAAGGATATTTCATAACTTCAGTTAAATTATGATTGTGTATTTTCAACCCTTGAGGATTGTTGTTCTGTGTAACTGACCCCGTTTGGGGATTTTGTTTTCAGGTCACGGCAAGGCAAAGGCACGGGAAGCGCATGTTGACGGCGAGGAGTCCCAGTGATACTAGTAGGGGGCCCCAGTCATTCCGTTCATTTCAGTCATTTCAGTCATTTCCGTCATTTGTATTTTCCGCTGCAAATTCCGTTTGAGATGTTTATTTATTCAGGGTGGTGTATTTTATCTTCATATAAAATATACTAGTATTCGGTATTGTCCTGGTGTGCTGTACTCAAACTCCTCATTGGAGTACTTGGTAATATAATGTGGTTCGGTACTACAATTATATTATTTAATTCATCATTTTCATTTGCCTGGTGGGTCCCAGTCGGGGGTTCACGGCACTGTAATATCCGCCTAGTTTGGGGTGTTACAGAGTTGGTATCGGAGAGTGGTTTTGAATACTACCCTCCAAGTCATGTCTCATTTGAAATCATCGTCATCGGACTAGTATCATTGGACTTTCGCGTCACGTGTGACCTGTGCAAATGCCGAGCCAATCAGACCAAGAACTGTAAGATTTCTAATGCCATGGTATAATTTCTGGCAAGAATCATTCATTCATAATTCATCAGTTAGCAATCCTCAACCATCATTTTTATTTGACCAGGACGGTCATGTTAACTCGTTAATCACTCAATTCATTTCATTATTCAGTTGTTGATCAGGAAGATCAAATCATTAATCATGTTAACTTGTTCAAGATAATCATGTCACCTCATTTAATCATTCATGTAATCACTGTGTTAGAGAGTGTATGCTCATTTTCATCATCTCATGTCATAATCATAACGTGATATTCATGCGGGAAATATAATCATCATGTGACTTTCCTACTTCAATATGGAGAGGGCAAGAAGAGGACGTGGAGGACGAGGCCGTGGAGCGGGCCAAATCCCGAGAGCTCGTGTGAATACACGTGCAAACGCGAGAAATAATGCTAATTCATTGAGCAGCGACGCTGCCACTCATTCACCTGGACGTGATCATTCACTATCGGGGAGTCGTACCCGGGACACCGCTCAGTCAGAAGGTGTCCGGGTTGACCCACTCGCTTTTATGCAGGGCATGATGGCCCAAATGACCCAGATGGCACAGCTGATGGAGACGATGCATAACTTCGTCAATCAAAATCAACAGGCTCCTCCGCCGCCACCTCAGATGCAAGAGAGGAATGTGAGCAGTATCATCGACGACATTTCTCGCCAAAGGCCACCTACTTTTGAAGGCTCATCTGAGCCGGCGGATATTGTCCATTGGCTCGTAACACTTCGAGAAGCTATTTGCGATGGTAGAGTGTCCCGAAGGACACAAAGTTTCAGTTGCGGCTTACTATCTGGGTAAGAGCGCTCATTCTTGGTGGTTGTCGTTGAAGCCCACCGAAGGATCATGTACTTGGGATCAATTCAAAACTCTCATGATGGAGAGTTATTATCCGGCCCCGCTCAGAGAGGCCAAACTATCAGAATTACCCACCCCCGACCCCTCAGCAGACGAGGATGTTCTCGCCATTGCCGAGAAATTTCAGGAACTTCTTCCGTTCCCCTCATCTATCATTCATTACGAGGCAGATAAGATTAAGTATTTCAGCAAGAGGCTGAAACCCCGTATGAGACTACAGTTGCTTAATCATAATTGCATCACGTTGGCCGGATTCATTGAGAAAGCTCTTACCTATGAGCTTACCGCTAAGGAGATTGCTAAGCAGCAACCTTCATCTGCTAGCAAGAAGTCCAAGAATCGTAATTAGTCTGACGGCAGTCAGGCCACTTTCTAGAAACCTCGTGCGGGCTCTGCTTTTTCTGAGCGACCTCCTGTGACGTCTAAACCCGCGGAATCTCAGTCACGAGTGGCCAGTTCGGCCATCACCTGTTATAACTGTGGGGATCTTGGTCATGTCAGCACCAAGTGTCCGAGATAGTCTGTCACATGTCACATCTGTGGAATTGTTGGGCATAAGGCCCGTTTTTGCCGTAGGGACTCCAAACCTGCTCAGACGTTATCTCAGGCCCCTAAGCAGTCAGCCGTTCAGAATCAGGCCACTCAATCAGCGTCGTTCAAAATGACAGGAGCGACTAAAGGTGGAGCCTATAGCCAGCAGACGGGAGCGTCCGGTGCCGGGACTAGCAAGCCCCGGATTTATGAGATGAAGAAGACCGATGATCCAGAGGCCCGAATGATCTCAAGTACACTCGATATTCTATCTCAAACTGTGTGTACCCTTTTTGATACTGGTGCATTGCATTCATTCATTTCCGAGTCAGGTTTGAGTAGACTACGTCTGGGTAGTGCTACTAGTTGTGAGCCTTATGTCATTGGTCTACTCGATGGTAGACGAATTATCGGAAATCGTGAGATTCAGAACTGTCCGATTCAGCTTCATGGTCGTATATGGCCAGCGGACCTAATCGTGGTAGATTTGCCGAGAGACGACGTCATCTTGGGTATTGATTGGATGGATCGTCATGATGCCATCATTAGTGTCCGTAAGCGTATGATGACTATCATTTCAGACGATGGGGTTGAATGTGTGTTTGAGGGAGGAAATCCCGGCTGTTCTGGTAAGGTCATTAATTTGATGAAAGCAGTGGGATTACTCAATCAGGGGTGTGTTGGTTATTGGTGCTTTATGACCAAAACCGAGAAATCATCAGTAATGTTGACGGATATTCCGGTAGTGAAGGAATATGCCGATGTTTTTCCAGACGAGTTACCTGGGTTGCCTCCACGGAGAGATGTGGAATTCACAATTGAGTTGGAGCCCGGTACGTCCCCGATATCGAAGGCACCGTACCGGATGGCCCCGACCGAGATGCGGGAATTGAAGAATCAACTTGAGGAGTTATTCGAGAAAGGTTATATCCGACCGAGTGCGTCCCTGTGGGGAGCACCAGTGTTGTTTGTCAAGAAGAAGGATGGTTCATTTCGCTTATGTATTGATTATCGGGAGTTGAACAGGGTGACGATCAAGAATAAGTATCCCTTACCCCGTATTGATGATCTCTTAGATCAACTTCAGGGAGCTTCAGTATTTTCCAAGATCGACTTAAGATCTGGATATCATCAGTTGCGGATTCGAGAGTTGGATATCGCGAGGACAGCGTTTCGTACGCGCTATGGTCATTATGAGTTCGTAGTTATGCCGTTTGGATTGACTAATGCACCTGCGGTATTCATGGAGTTAATGAATCGGGTTTTCATCGACTTTCTGGATCAGTTTGTTGTTGTCTTCATCGATGACATTTTGATTTATCCTCGTGACCGAGAGGAACACGAGTTTCACCTTCATCAAGTGCTCGACGTGTTGAGACGAGAACAACTTTATGGGAAGTTTTCCAAATGTGAATTCTGGATGTCCGAAGTGACGTTTCTCGGACACATAATTTCATCAGACGGAGTTCGTGTCGATCCTCAGAAAACGGAGACTATTCGAGATTGGCTACCTCCGAAGAATGTTAAGGAAATCCGAAGTTTTCTTGGATTAATGGGTTATTATCGGCGATTTGTGGAGGGATTTTCTAAAATCGCTCAACCCATGACGAACCTTTTACGGAAGGATAAGAAATACACGTGGTCCGCCGCGTGTCAACAGAGTTTTGAAGAACTCAAGAGCCGGTTAATGTCAGCACTTGTACTTTCCTTGCCGCAGGGGACGAAAGGATTTGTGGTTTATAGTGATGCGTCCGGACAGGGTCTCGGATGTGTGCTCATGCAGAATGGAAAGGTTATTGCCTATGCTTCACAGCAATTGAGACCTTACGAGGTTAATTATCCGACACACGACCTGGAGCTAGCAGCCGTGGTGTTCACTTTGAAGATTTGGCGTCATTATCTTTATGGCGTTACCTGTCAGATATTCACCGATCATAAGAGTTTAAAGTATATATTTACTCAGAAGGAGTTAAATATGCGACAGAGACGGTAGTTGGAACTAATCAAAGATTATGATATTGAGATCCTTTACCACCCGGGCAAGGCGAACGTTGTCGCCGACGCCTTGAGTCGTAAGTCCGTTCAGGAGCAGATGCTTGCTCGTTTAACAGTCCAGAAGGAGCTTCAGCAGGAATTCCTTAGACCCGAGATCGAGGTCTGGCTTCAGCGAGTTCAGGGACAGCTTTGTATGTTGAAGATCTCATCATCACTTGAGGAGGCAATCAGAGAGAATCAGGGTTCAGACCCATTTTTGTTACGCATCCATGAGGATGTGGTTCAGGGGAAAGCCCCTGGATTCGTGGTCCACGAGGATGGACTTTTGAGATTTAAGAATCGGTTGTGCGTACCGGCGAATGACGAGTTGAAAAACTCAATTTTAAAAGAAGCTCATGCTACCCCTTATTCTGTTCATCCGGGGTCTAGCAAGATGTACAAGGACTTGAAACAAAACTACTGGTGGAGTAATATGAAGCGAGAATTCGCGGAATTTGTTTCGAGATGCTTAACCTGTCAACAAGTTAAGATTGAACATCAACGACCAGAGGGTATGTTGAAACCTCTTCCTATTCCAGAGTGGAAGTGGGAAGACATTTCTATAGATTTCATCACGAGTTTGCCGACGAGTCGTCGTGGCATGAATACGATCTGGGTGATTATGGACCGCTTAACTAAATCAGCTCATTTTCTTGACCTTTGGGTTAGTCGTGTTTTGTGCTTGATACGTGTATTGAACAGTTGTTGATAATTATTGTTATTCAAGGTTGTTCGAGCGACCGGTATCTCGATTAGGACGTTGTTCGTGGAAGGACATTGTCATCGGTATTGTGTAAGTTGATTCTTACTCGGTTAAAAGGATATTCATTCCTTTTGTTGTTGATCATTCATAATCATAACTCATTCATCATTGTATTAATCATTTTGAGACTTGTAATTGTCGATTAATCACTTCATTAGCGAGGAACGGCGGTTCCAATCATTTCATTGAAACTATCAATCACTTCATTATCACTTTCATATCGATGAGTCATTCTTGACTTTGTCAGATTATTATTATTCATTTATATTCATTATGGTCATTCTCGTTCATATAACCTTCTTGGTTCATATTGCGTGGTCGGGTGCGGATGTGTGGAATTTTTAGTCGGGCACATGATGGCCATGTATTGGGAGTGATACATTGGACTGTGCACACGGTAACGATTACCTCCGTGAGACTAATTAGGTACAAGGACGGGTGTGTCCGGTCATCCATCTTGTACACTTGCACAGAACACTACGGGCGTACTATGATACTCCTCTTCAGCGTAATTCATAACTAAGGATATTTCATAACTTCAGATATATCATGATTGTGTAATTTCAACCCTTGAGGATTGTTGTTCTGTGTAACTGACCCCGTTGGGGGATTTTGTTTTCAGGTCACGGCAAGGCAAAGGCACGGGAAGAGCATGTTGACGGCGAGGAGTCCCAGTGATACTAGTAGGGGGCCCCAGTCATTCCGTTCATTTCAGTCATTTCCGTCATTTGTATTTTCCGCTGAAAATTCCGTTTGAGATGTTTATTTATTCAGGGTGGTGTATTTTATCTTCATATAAAATATACTAGTATTCGGTATTGTCGTGGTGTGCTGTACTCAAACTCCTCATCGGAGTACTTGGTAATTTAATGTGGTTCGGTACTACAATTATATTATTTAATTCATCATTTTTATTTGCCTGGTGGGTCCCAGTCGGGGGTTCACGACACTGTAATATCTGCCTAGTTTGGGGTGTTACATAGACAGTGTAAGTTAAGTACGCTAATGCATGGGCATTACGTACGTAAGCTCATGTACGAAGCCAGACAGTAGTCTCTGGACTGCGATAGCGCACGCTAACAAAGGTCAGTTAGTGCACGCTAAGGCTGTTGCGCACACTAAACATGGGATGTTAGCGCACGCTAGTAATGTTTATTATATAAGGGGACAGACGGGTTTTGAGATGCATTTAGTCCATTCTTTCACCTTCAGTCGATAGAGAGAGCTTTGGGAGGTTCTTGAGGTTCCCAAACACTGTGAGGTGGTGATTTTTAACATGATTAAAGTAGAAAGCATGGATTCAAGCCTTGTTCTTCAAGTTACTCATGATTCTTGGAATGGAGTTCAAGTGTTCTTCCTCTTAGTTCATCAAATCCATATAATATTCGTATCCCTTGTTAGTTGTTCGTTTTTAAGGATGATTACATGTGAGGAACATGTTGAATAATCATGTGACGATATTATATAAGATTTTATGGGATTATGATAAGAGTTTTCGAACGTTATTTAAATGGTGATTCGTTTAAACTTGATGAGGTTGGATCATGGATTTCTGAATCATGATAATTTCAGTGGTCGATTTAGATGTGTTAAATCATGGTATGAGGTTGTATTCCAGATTTTGTATGAGATGATCCTTGTTATCGGGTTGGTTTGATTATGTGATTTGCATGATGAAAAAAATGATAGACATTATGATATATACCTCGGATTTCATTGTTTTGATAGCTTTGAACATGGTTCAGAATCACTAAGTGTTATTGAAATCGCCATATGTTGATCGATATCTGAAAAACATGCATCTGTACAGCATTAGCGCACGCTAAGCTTACTGCCTAGCGCGCGCTAACGGGAGCAACTTAGCGCACGCTACGTTAAGTGATTAACGTGCGCTAAGAAGGCAGAAAGTGCAGTATTTTCGTGTTGTGGTTCTAAATTCGTGATCGTTTAAGTTGGTTTGATCAGACTTGTGGTTAACCGAGATATTGTTGAGTCGTTCGGTTTGTGAATTGGTTTTATCGATTGTTGATTGTTGTCGAACTTGTTGTTTATCGATTATTGTAATAGGTTGAGATTATTGATCGGTGTTTATAACCGTATGTTGCGGTAGTGTTCGAGTATGTTCGTGAATGGCGTTGGTCAGGGCCGAGGAGCTAGTAGACGAAGACAATGAGATTAGTAACGGCTTCATCATCGTTGTATCAGTACCGCGGTAAGTTATTACTTGCTCAGTTATAGTATTTAATGAATGGTTTCCATTTCATTCGTGTATAATTCGTATAGCAATGTTTATAATCGTAGTCATAGAAGATTTGGGATTATAAATCGTATTCGAGTTTTGGGAATCTAAATCAAAATGTATATGATTTACTTTTGTTATTGGTATACTTGTATATCGAGGATATATTTTGATAAAGACGAAGATATGAGTTATCTGCAATCCGTGATACTTTGGACCATCGAGTATTGAGGATAATGGTTCGTGATGGTTTAGACATTGAGATCGTTCTCAAAGGACTCGAGGCAAGTAATCTAATCATTTTCATCATTTGTGTCGATCATGTCGTGATACATTCGTGTATCGTTGTTGTCATGCATTTGTGCATTGTTGTTGTCATGTATTGTGTACTGTTGTTTTGTGCAGTTGTGCATTGTTGTCATATGTCCATCTCGTGTTGGTCCGACGGGATCATCGGGGGATCTATGCTAGCGTGCGCTGGCTCATCGGACGGGTATTCCATCTCGGGGCCCACGGTGCTGTAATATTACCGGTCGGATCTGGGGGTGTTACAGAATATGGTATCAGAGCTTAGGTTGTGAAAACCTAGGCAGTCGGGTCGAGTTGGGTCATCTTTTTGTCGTGTCATTCGAGTTGTCGGTTGACAAGTGTTTGAGCTCTGAGTTTTGTTGTTCACTCGGGCTTGTGCGTTATGTGATTTACCAGTGTAGTACTGGGGTTGTTGTAAACTTTTTCAAATGGTGTTAACGTGTTTCTTCAGATAGAGCTGTGTTGTGTTCTCGAGTTGAACTGAGTTTGCAAAATGTGTGTTTTGAAAATATCTGTGTCGAGTATTTTCTAGAGTCGAGACATGTGCCAGTATCACGGGGAATCATCGGCTTCACGATCTGTAAGTATTTAGATTTTTGAATTTCATCGAGAATTATTGCCGTTCTAAGTCGATATGCTTTGAGATTCAGCAGAATATTATGCATTACAGTATAAGGTGACAGAGTTGGGACACGATTGATGATCTTGAGAAGTTATGATCTTGGAAATCAATATGTCAGTTAAATTTTGGAACGGAATTGTGCATTTGAGAGAATGTCGGGGATTGTTGAGAAGAACATGTAGTCATGTTAGTACATTTTGAGATACATGAACTGTTTTTGAGCATTTGAAAATGATACTTTTCAAAATGAATGTTCTACGGATGTTTTACGGAAAATTATTTTTGGGCCGAAACCCAATAGATTTTTGAAATAGTTTTAAACTCAGGACTTGGGGTCCGAAAAAGGGTTTTTATACTTTTAAAACTTTCTGTAATATGAAACGAGATATGGGTTGAGACCCTAATGTTTCAAAAGGCTTTTTCATGTTTTCTAAAACTCTCGAGAATTGTAAAACACTTTATCAATCGTTTATTTATTTCGTTCCTGCCTTTCGGGGTTTTGGCTTACTTGTTCAAATGAAACTTCTCGGGAAGTCTTTCGCTGTGATGCTTTGTTTCAATGTTTTGTCATAGCATATTTGAGGTGATCCACGATGGAAAATGGTCGATGTTGCGAGTCATATGTGTAATAGGAGTTTTTGGTCGGAATTTATATACTGGGATTTTGGAACTCTATCGTGCGGTTTTCCAATGGAATATCAGTGGATATTGGTGACGAACCGAATTGGTATACAGGAGTACGGATGTGGTCAATCATTTGCATAGTTTTCATTTTAAAACTTCGAAATCGTGTGGATTCAAAGGAAAACTATTATCGAATACTTGGCACCAGTGAGCCGATTTAATTTTTCGAAAGTTGATTTCGTGGTCTTATGAAAATTTATGTTTTGAGTTTTAAAATTTTTGAAAGAACTTTCGAAAATTTATCTTCGTGAGAAGACTATATGATTTCAAACTGGTTTTGAAAATGTGATTGATATACATACGCATTTAGTGCATAGTGCATATTATGGTGAAGTTCTGAGTAAGACTCACAAACTGGATAACACTCTAACGGTACGACGAAGAGAGAACCGAACTTTAGTATGGTAATTTGGTTATCCAGGGATGATCGATTAATTGATCAGATAAGAGGAATATGTTATACATTGTAGATTCGGGTACAGGATATGATTTTGGAACTTTGGATTTTATGAAACCGGGACATATGTACTATGTGATTCCATTGGTATGGTAGTAGCACGAATCTACCATAGTGACTTTTGAATGATTCCTTTGTAAGTGTAGATTTGGGGATGGTAACCCCATGCTGGTTGTTTTGGAAATTGAGTGGTCGTTCCCACTCCATGTATGATTGGATATGTTCATCGGGTTGTGATTGGTTGTTCGTATGCCGAGGAGTATGTTCGACAATCAGGTGTGTTTATTGAGATCCACTGTATGTGATTGGTGTGTCTTTTTGAGAACCTTATTCGTTCGTATATCGGTTTCTGTGGTTCTGTGTTGATCGTGTTGGAGTTTACCGTGTGAAGGTATTCTCGATTTTCGTTGATCGTTCGTTGGTAATATTGGAGTTTATCATGATGATGATGATATTCTCGGCCGTGTTTTGACCTTTGGATTGGTCGTATTAGAGTTTATCATGTCGATGATATTCTCAGTTAATTTATTGGTTGATTATTGCTGGTGATCATCTGAGCGTTCAGATTGTCTGTCGATGTTTCGGGATTCGTTGCCATTGTGTTGAGCAGTTGTTTCACAGATGTATCGTGCATTATTGGTTTTTAGCAGATTGGGACTTGATTGTGTAATCAGGTAGACGAGATTTGACACGGATAGGTTACTTCATCCGAAGATGATATATTTTCTTGAGGCTCATGGAATTGTGATTGCTAGTATCTCAGGAGATCGTCGAATTTGCGCATTTGGAAATGTACTGTTTGGTTATTCGGTAATAATGATGATTGATTATTATTTTGATGGTTTCGGAATATTTTGGTTGAATAGTATGTTTGTTTGTTTTTATAACGGAATGCAAGTTTCGAGGACAAAACTTATTTTAAGTGATGCAGTATGTAATATCCGGAATTTCTATTACTGTTGTTTAATGTTATTTTATCCGAGTTATGTTGTACAACGTGGAATCTGTACAGTATGGATAAAATAATTGTAGAACTGAGACATATGTACTAGTATAATTGTCGTACTTGGTGGACAAAGGATATAGTGCGTCATGTATACGTATCTAGTATGTTGAGACGACGAGCAAGATCAGTGTAAATGGCTAAGTGTAACATTATTAGCACATGCTAATAATCACGAGTAGTGCACGCTATCGTGCAGGTTTAGCGCAAGCTACGGACACAACTTAGCATACGCTAGTGAAGAACAGCTCAGAGGGAATCTACGTGTGGACCAGGCCACTTTCGGCGCACGTTCTGATAAGTCAACGGATGTTTGTAATGTAGTACTAGCGCACGCTAAACCCTAAAGGTTAGCGCACGCTAATGGTATATTGGACAAAAAGGAATCTTATCCTCGTCAGCACTTTCGGCGTGTGGACTAGTCTTCGGAGCATACAGACAAGCGAGTCAACTGATATTAGCGTACGCTAAATACACGGACTTGCGTACGCTAGACAGTGTAAGTTATGTACGCTAATGCATGGGCATTACGTACGTAAGCTCATGTACGAGGCCAGAGTAGTCTCTGGACTGCGATAGCGCACGCTAACAAAGGTCAGTTAGCGCACGCTAAGGCTGTTGCGCACGCTAAACATGGGATGTTAGCGCACGCTAGTAATGTTTATTATATAAGGGGACAGACGGGTTTTGAGATGCATTTAGTCCATTCTTTCACCTTCAATCGATAGAGAGAGCTTTGGGAGGTTCTTGAGGTTCCCAAACACGGTGAGGTGGTGATTTTTAACAAGATTAAAGTAGAAAGCATGGATTCAAGCCTTGTTCTTCAAGTTACTCATGATTCTTGGAATGGAGTTCAAGTGTTCTTCTTCTTAGTTCATCAAATCCAGATAATATTCGTATCCCTTGTTAGTTGTTCGTTTTTAAGGATGATTACATGTGAGGAACATGTTGAATAATCATGTGACGATATTATATAAGATTTTATGGGATTATGATAAGAGTTTTCGGACGTTATTTAAATGGTGATTCGTTTAAACTTGATGAGGTTGGATCATGGATTTCTGAATCATGATAATTTCAGTGGTCGATTTAGATGTGTTAAATCATGGTATGAGGTTGTATTCCAGATTTTGTATGAGATGATCCTTGGTATCGGGTTGGTTTGATTATGTGATTTGCATGATGAAGAAAATGATAGACATTATGATATATACCTCGGATTTTGTTGTTTTGATAGCTTTGAACATGGTTCAGAATCACTAAGTGTTCTTGAAATCGCCATATGTTGATCGGTATCTGAAAAACATTCATCTGTATAGCATTAGCGCACGCTAAGCTTACTTCCTAGCGCGCGCTAACGGGAGCAACTTAGCGCACGCTACGTTAAGTGATTAACGTGCGCTAAGAAGGCAGAAAGTGCAGTATTTTCGTGTTGTGGTTCTAAATTCGTGATCGTTTAAGTTGGTTTGATCATACTTGTGGTTAAACGAGATATTGTTGAGCCGTTGGGTTTGTGAATTGGTTTTATCGATTGTTGATTGTTGTCGAACTTGTTGTTTATCAATTATTGTAATAGGTTGAGATTATTGATCGGTGTTTATAACCGTATGTTGCGGTCGTGTTCGAGTATGTTCGTGAATGGCGTTGGTCAGGGCCGAGGAGCTAGTAGAAGAAGACAATGAGATTAGTGACGGCTTCATCATCGTTGTATCGGTACCGAGGTAAGATATTACTTGCTCAGTTATAGTATTTAATGAATGGTTTCCATTTCATTCGTGTATAATTCGTATAGCAATGTTTATAATCGTAATCACAGGAGATTTGGGATTATAAATCGTATTCGAGTTTTGGGAATCTAAATCATAATGTATATGATTTACTTTTGTTATTGGTATACTTGTATATCGAGGATATATTGAGATAAAGACGAAGATATGAATTATCTGCAATCCGTGATACTTTGGACCATCGAGTATTGAGGATAATGGTTCGTGATGGTTTAGACATTGAGATCATTCTCGAAGGACTCGAGGCAAGTAATCTAATCATTTTTATCATTTGTGTCGATCATGTCGTGATACATTCGTGTATCGTTGTTATCATGCATTTGTGCATTGTTGTTGTCGTGTATTGTATACTGTTGTTTTGTGCAGTTGTGCATTGTTGTCATATGTCCACCTCGTGTTGGTCCGAAGGGATCATCTGGGGATCTATGCTAGCGTGCGATGGATCATCGGACGGGTATTCCATCTCGGGGCCCAGGGCGCTGTAATATTCCCGGTCGGATCTGGGGGTGTTACAGAATATGGTATCAGAGTTTAGGTTGTGAAAACCTAGGCAGTCGGGTCGAGTTGGGTCGTGTTTTTGTCGTGTCATTCGAGTTGTCGGTTGACAAGTGTTTGAGCTCTGAGTTTTGTTGTTCACTCGGGCTTGTGCGTTATGTGATTTATGTAATATCCGGATAAATTGTTAGGTATTTTCGTCCGTATTTAAACCCTGTATTACCTGAATCGGTGCTATCAATAATCGAAGTACGATCGTTTCCGTATTCGTATCCTTATGCATGATAATATCAACTTTTAATCCTTCACATGCAACTACGTCGTAACGCACGCTAACAGGTAAGCGTAACGTACGTTACGAACTGGAGATAGCGTACGCTACGAGCTAGACGTAGCGTACGTAAGGAGGTCAATAATTGAACAGGCTGGCTAGCACATGGACGGCTGGTGGTGGGGCTCGGAAAGATTCCCGCGGATGAAACTGGACAGTTTTGGGGTCACCGGGTGTTAACGTACGCTAAGGTTTGTAACTAGCATACGCTAATATGTGTAGCTTACGTACGTAATGCATAGGGTGTAACGTACGTAAGCTAGTACAGAACGAGACAGTAAGCTATCAGTGAACGAGAGCGTACGCTAAGATCGGATGGTAGCGTGCGCTAAGTCGATTACGTACGTAAATGGCTAAGGCTAACGTACGTAAAACTCAAGATATTATATATATATATGGACAACACCCCATCTCATTTCACTTCATCCATTTCACTTGTACTTCGTTTTCCTTCATTTCTAGAGGGTCTCCAGCCCTCTAAAACACCTATAGATCACATAAACTCGATCATTAAGTTACAAAACATCTTGGATTGACATTCAAGCAATCGGAGTTGGATGCTACCTCTTGTCTCTGCGTTTCTTTCATATTAAGGTATGTTAATGCTACCTCAACCTTGAATTCGTGTTCTTAAGGATGTTATGAACATACCACCGGAATTATTAAGCTCCATAGATGATTTTTATCCGAACACCATGTTTTTGGAAGTTGGAATGTTCATGCTTTAGTTACCCGAGTTAAGAACGTTATAGTCCGACTCTTGTTATGATGATCAAGTATTGTAAATTTTATGAGATTAATAAACCGTATTGTATGGTGTTTCCATAATGATCATAGACTTAATGTTGATAACAACCTCAGATTTTCCGAACTACCTTTGAGGATCTATAATCAAGACTTGGAGTGAGTCTTATGATGGGAGGATTAACCTGTAATTCATAGACATCAACACCATAGGATCATTATGATTCACATGAGTATAATATGTGTGAATATAACGTACGTTAAGCTCTATGCTTACGTACGTTATACCCTCAAGCAAGGCAGTCGTCTAAACTGAGAAGAACTGTCCAATGCATGCTTAGCGTGCGCTAATCCTTGTAGCTTACGTGCGCTAACGTGCAGACATAACGTACGTTACGTATGTGTGTAACGTACGTTACGAAGAGAACAATTAGGGTTCGGCCATCTTTTTATGCTTTTCCTCGTGTGATTGATTATTTATTTAATGATAGGATATTAAGGACGAATTTCCTACGATAATCCAGTGTTGAGCCTTTCCGATCGTCGTTTCCGTTGGAGTTCCGGATTGTTCCAATCAACTGTATTTCCGGAGTATTCGCGAGAGATTACCAAGGCAAGTACCTTGATATACGAATTATAATTACGTGAAATCATTGTTGCTGAAGTGTATGAATCATGTTATGAATATCTGCATTTATATTATATATATAGATATAGATATGCATGGATATATGTATAGATATATGTATATGTATATAAATATACATATGGAGATAAATGTTGGGTGATTCATACCAATATTAGTCGACGTACTCAACTTAGACTAAAGTACGAATAATGTTTATAGAGGTAATATGGTAATGTTTGTATTTTCGGTTGAGTTACGATATAAGGATATTCATGTAGTATTGATTGATAGTGTTGAAGGCCTAATGTGCTAAGTCTTGATGAATGACGTGCGAGTTATTGTTTATTTTGTGTAGTTACGTACTGGCAAATAAATTATGTGAATTGATTAACTGATTTGATAATTGTTGCAACGGTTGACTGTGTGCTTGGTATTTGTAATAATGTGAATACTTGTTATGAGAGACGTCATATCCGGGTACCTCTGAGGGCGGGGCGTGCACTCCGGCTTGATGTACGCTGCAATGAGCGGCTCCATATGATTGGTGAACACCGGTGTTACTTAATGCGCGAGCAAGGGGCGGATCCTATGGGAGTGAACGCCGGCGTGGTGACATGTGCAATGGGCGGCCAATATAGTGGAGTGAACGCCGGTACACAGGTGTGCAAGGGAGGCGCCTGGCAGGCTTATTGGTAACGGATATTTGAGTGATAGCTAAGACCCCGTTACCAAATGATTTTCGAAATTTAAATCTTTGCAACTTGCTTTTAATGTTGGTCTTGATGTAGACCGCGAATTGTGTTTCTGGAGTTCGTTCCAACTTGTTTTAAATGTTGGTATCAGGGTTAATTAACCAAGGATATTTGACGAGATCTCCGAGGGTTAATTAATCAGGGGTCTTGAGCAGGATTTTGTCGAATGAGAGGCTGTGCCTTTGATTGTACTGTGTTGATTATTCTGTGTATTGAGTCGAGGACCCCGTGAGATGTTGAGATTTGATCTCGTGATGATATTATTTGGATTGGGCAGAGAACCCCGTGAGATGTTATAATGATTCGCTTGTGATAGTGTTTTATCATTTGGGTCGAGGACCCCGAATAACGTTGTGATGGTTTTCTTGCAAATTGTTTTCCACATGTTGTTTCAAGGACCCGAGAGCTTTTGAAGTATTTTCTAAAGTATTTCCATTTGATTTTCAAAACCCCAAGATGGCCTTAGTCAATAATAATGTTTTCGAACTTTCTTATCAAAATACTTTTTCTTTTAAAAGGGATTTTTCTGACTCCTTGGGCTCATTTAAAGTCTCATCTGAGAGTATGACAATGTGATTATCTTTCACCTTGTGTATGTGATGCTATTCTGTGTTGACCATTTAAATGTGTGGTTTGTATTAAGGTTTCACGACTGTTGAGCTTTGTGTTGTTATTATTCGTATATCCTGTATATTATGTACTCGCACTAGCAAAATTCCTGTTTGCTAACCCCCAAGTTTTCGGGGGGTGGGTGCCTATTATGCGCTCAGGTTTTGGCAGCTCGGGAGCAGTCACAGGATTGGCTGGGAAGGAGATGGAGGATAATGATACTAATCACACCAGAGTTAGAGTCTTTTCTTTTGTTTCATTTTGGTCGGTATTTCTCTGTCGTTCGAGTATTCACCCTTGCATGGGTGTAGATTTCATTTATTAAATTGAATTGTCGTTCTTTTATGTGTTCAAGTTTATTTTCGTCATTGAGATGTAAAGTTCATTTGTTTCTGAATTGTTTAATGACCTTGTCGGTCTGCGTTGTATTTAGATTGACCCCGGTCGGTCAATCATTTTGTAGTCTAGTAGAGTTTAGCCTTGTAGATCCTTGTAAGAAGGGTCTACGGCGTGTAACATTTCCGGATGTATTCTGGGGGCGTTACAAATATGGTATCAGAGCTTTAGGTTTGCGAAAAACCTAGGCCGTTGGGTCAAGTCCATGTCTTATGTAAGTCGCGCGCGTCAGAGTTGTGATTAGTATCGTGGTTCCAACATCATCTTCAAGCAATCCGTGATGGTAAGCCTCCCGAATCGTAAGTCCCCTTATATACGTATTTGACTATATTGTGCTTAACGTGAACCTAGGGTTTGAACTTGTTAGAGATTATATTGTTTTACGATATCACCTACGTATACGGTTCGAGTGAGATTGGTTATGTAGTATACTTCGGTAGTCGAGCATATTTATCAGTTTCTGCATTTCAGTAGGATAAATCTTTGAGTGTTAATTTTATCCGTTGCGTGAGTATTTTGAAATGACTCTTGACATTTTGGCATTTTAGTCTTGCACATTTTAACGGTATTTTTATGACGGTATTTAATATTTTACAAATGATTTTGTAAGTTTTGGAAAATGCTACCGTCATCGGCTTTTTGGCATATTTTGAAATGATTTTTAAAGGGTTTTTAGCCTGGTAGGTTCCGGCACAGAATCCCCGGCATGTAATATTTCCGGGCCGAATTACGAACATTTCAAAGTAGTGTTTTGAAATTTTCCTAGCATTGTAAACCTCATGGTTTAATGTAGTCGTGTCGAATGGTCACGTATTTTGGTGAAAAGTTCTTTCGAATAAACATTTTGGTAGAAGAGGAAGGATTTTCAAAATTGTAGTATTTGGGACTCGACACTTTTGAAATATTTCAAATTAGTTACAATTCGATTTTCAATTTTCTTGTAGGCATTACTCGAAAATAAATTTTTTAGAGTCATTGTATAAACTTCCTCTTCCAAAACAAAGGACAGTATTTACAAGTTTTGAGCACAACGTGACTTGGATTTTGTTTCAAATTTTTTTGTTCATTAAAAGCATACGCATAATGATCGTCCTAGACGAAGGACTGGAAGTTGATTTCAGAAAATTTTGTGCTTTACGATATTACCGTTATTCTAAGGATGCTAATTAAACCTCATGTTGATAATTGTGGTATACCGTACAACCGACTATGTGATAACAATAAACGGTACTATCTGCATTAGCATGACGAGCCTTGGCGGACGTAGACGTGATATAGGAAGCGGAAGCGGTGAGGTGGTTCGTACGACAACAATTCATGTTACGGTGAAGGAATATCAAGATCAGACAATAACCTATGAAACCTCCTCAGTGACCGAGCCAACGAGCGGAGAAAAGAGACCGAGAACATCTGGAAAATTTTTGGGCGGTGAAGAGACTAAGGTTCTCAAACCCCCACGTCGTTCGAATATGTCATCTTCGCGGTCGAGAATGAGCATTGGGAATCCCCAGCCAGCATAGGTAACTCCCAGTAAGAAGAGAGTGTGCTTCAACTGCAACCATACGGGACATATCCGTGTAAACTGTACCTCCCCACTCTTGACTTGCTATCGGTGCGGGTGTGAAGGCCATCGGGAGAAACATTGTGAGATAATTTCCGAATTGGCAAAGAATAATACTCTGTCGGTGAGCAGAACAAGTGGTCGGGGAATGCCCCGAAACCTTATGTCTTCTGCTGAAGAGCCTATCATAGGCGAATGAAGATTTTGTGCTGTGTTCTAGTCGTTGCTGTTTCCAACAAATCGTGACTTTGATCATTTTTCATTTTAATTGCTTTTCGTTTCCAACTCCTGCTGTTTTAAGTTTCGAGGCTGAAACGTCTTCTTAGTATGGGGGAACGTAATACCCATACTCTTCTTAGTATTTTCGGTGTTGGGAGACTTTCATTGTTGATGATTCATCTGTTAGGAGTATGCCCTCGAATGCCACTCAGAGGTTGTTGAGTGAGGGCATTATACTTGTAATTATGTAAACCATTTATATAAGGCAAATGAATGTTTCTTTATTTACTGGTAGTTACTGGCATTCCTAACTCGTAAATAAACATATAGAAACTAGTCCATGTATTTGAGAGCAAAACGTTCCACTCCTTATTGGATAAGGGGGTCGGCACTGGAAAGGTTATAGCTCAAATACTTAATCGTCATAAGTCGATGAAACTTGGTAGGCGTTAAGTTTATGTGAAGACTTGTATGACGTGTTCTTTGACATGGAGAGTGCCTCGAACACTAATGGTTAGTGGGAGCACACGTTATAGGTATGCTAATTGGATTAGTATACTCGAACCGACTCACCCTCGATTCGTCACATGGATTTCACTCCGGGACTATCAATGACGGAATCGAAAGGTTGTGATAGGTATTCGTGAACCTTCGACTTGAGGATTTAGTAGGGATGTGCTTGTGACGTCAAGATTTTCATTAGAGTAGTTCGACCCTGTAAACCGGAAGGCGGGGGTCAACCTCGACGTGCATCTTGACGGGCAAGTAGCAGGTCCTACTGAATACCAAGATAGAATTCTTTCTCCCGTTAGTGAGCGGGTTATATGTCCTATGCGGTTATTGGCAGATGAGATCATAAGTCTTTGGCCAAAGCATTGGAGCTAGTTGTATTAGATACACGACAACTCGATGATCTCGATTTGCATTAACGCATGCATAGCGTCAAGTACAGATATGGTTTGACTGACCGTGACCCTATAACTTGATCGGGACATTTGAAAGAAGGGTTTATACGTATACTGGTATTCACGACAGAATGGTTCTTGAATGATCCCAATCATTCGTTCTCAGTCGGGGTACAGTGTAGGCCACCAGGCTGGCTAGGTGGTGCTACTACTCTTTGGTTCCTCCCATTGCTGACTGAGACGGACCTACCGAGTCGCGCATTAGGATTGACAACGGAAAGAATCGAGCTAATTCTCTCATTATGAATATTATATATTGGATATCTAATTTTGGAACATTGGATGTTTAAATCGATTTATTGGATAAATTGATTTACGGCCTAATGAATTAAATAAATTACTCGGTGATTAATTTAATTCATGAATATAATTATTTCTTGGAGAAATTAATTATGTTATTTTGTATTTGATATGTTTAATTAATTGGATTAATTAAACGACATAAATGCATCGGAACGGAATAGGAGTTTATCTGTTTGGACTCACGGGAGTCCGAAACGAACCGAACTCGACCGTTTTCTAGCATGGGCCAACCCCCCACTTATTACCATGTGTGTGTATTGACTTGTCCCCATCATGGTTTTGGAATCTCATGTGATTGAGGGGACAAGTATCATATACATTATATGGGGAATCAAATCATGATATATGTATTTGTTTTCATGTGGGTTGAATAAGAATATATAGAAGACTTTGATCTCTCATCCTAACAACACTTCTTGGCATTTACGTATCATTGAGTTTGAGAGAGAGAGAAAATTGTTTTCTCTTTAGTCATCTTCTTCTTCAACCTTGTTCTTGTTTTTCTTAGAGAAAAATATCAAGACATAAAGAGAGATTAAGATTAAAACACTTAGAGTGTAGTAATCTTTACATATATAGCTTCATCACCTAGCTCTAGCCGTATCCTCGGAGGATAGCAAGGTGTTGTCATTCCGTTCGTTTCTCCGGCGCGTGGCAAGTAGAGACGCGGTGCTTTCGGCGTTGGATCGTTCAAGAGCTTGGGGAATAGCTCAAGAGAAGGTTACCATTTAATCAACGGACTTCGTGTAACACCCCCAAATCCTATTGGGTTATTACAGTGCCGTGGACCCCACACCAGGAGATCCACCAGACAAACATGACTATAATACATTAAATTAAACAACAAGGGAAAATCATAGTCCCAACCATGATATCCGACACAATATTCCGATAAGGAATTTCAACGACAAAAGTGGCCTACATGGCCAAAATGAAATACAACAGCATCCACGAACATCTGTTCGGGTAATACAACACGACAACAACTGACAAGACCGGAGTACACTCCAACTGACTGACCAACAATGAACAACTCGGACTAGTATCGCTCGAATGCCTCGTCGCCAACGTCATGCCCCTGTGTCTCAACTCTCTCCTCGCAAGCACCTAAAACATGAAAACATGTTCCGCCCCACTGGGTCGATCATCCAGATAATGAACATCAAATACATGTATAACATGATATGCATCCAAAGGCGTAATGAAACGGTACAATGATAATAATAGTACGAGATGCTCACAAACCAATGTAATAACCGAGCATTCGTGAAATACTATGCCCACGGCATACTATTAATACTGTTCGACAGGTTAGAACATAAATGCCCAACGGCGAATCAAAATCTCGAATATCGCAATGAATTACACAACATGAATCCATCAAGAACTGAATTAAACATGAATCACAATGCCCGAAGGCCCCAATGAAATTATCAAGACAATCACAAAGGCACGAAAGCCACTCACGAAGTGTCACAAATATCACATTCACATGAAACCGGAATAGCCGAAGCTATAATTAATGAGGGCTAATAAGGTCGTAACCACGACCGTGACCTCCGAGTTGTAGGTGTTGGGAAGCCAACCGCGGAGGTCCAAGCCCCAAACTTACCCATAAGGTCATAAACGCGACCGTGACCTACTAAGTTGTAGGTGTTGGGAAGCCAACCGAAGGTTCAAGCCCCAAGCTTACCCATAAGGTCATAAACGCGACCGTGACCTACTAAGTTGTAGGTGTTGGGAAACCAACCGCGAAGGTTCAAGCCCCAAGCTTACCCATAAGATCATAAACACGACCGTGACCTACCGAGTTGTAGGTGTTGGGAAGCCAACCGCGAAGGTTCAAGCCCCAAACTTACCCATGATAAGCATTAGCCGAGACTAGCCTCCAAAAATATAATAAATCACAAATGACAACGATTCGTAGATTACCGAATTCGTGAGAATGATAGTGTGCTACCTTGAGTCGGCCAACAAGATAACAATGATGCAATGGATGATTCCATGAATGATTGAGTGTTTCGATTACCTTAGAACGGCAAATCGATAAGAGTAATATGATGAATGATTGAATATCTCGATTTGCCTTAGAAAGGTCAATTGATAATAATGATATAATGAATGATTGAACATTTCGATTTGCCTGAGAACGCCAATCGATAACAATGATATGAAGGATACCTCGGCACCTTTAATCGGTTACCGACGTCGAAGATGAAAAATGAATACGCTAATGCCTTTAATCGCCAATACGCTTTTAATGACAATTCCAACAGAATAAAAATGATTTAAAAGATGTTTTAGATTGAAATATATATTTAAAAAAAAAGATACATAGATAACGCGAACCGGCTATCGACAATGACATTAATAATGAGTATTACAATGCCTTGAATCGGCGTTAACGAACAACAATGACGTTTGGCAAAATTTCCGGAAGGTATCGTATCGAACGATCTCTTGATATCAATGAATTCATGAAGAGACTAAGTCTCGGAATGATACAACACATCTATACACATACATGATGACATTAGCTCAATGACTAGTACAAGTATAAAACTTGCCTCAAACCGAAGGCGAGGAAGTCCTTCCACGAACAACGTCCTTAATAGGGAATACCGGCCACTCGAACAACCTTGAATTACACAAGCACCAACAATTCGCTTAATATATGAATCAAACACGAATATAACGAACTCAAACGTCGATACGATTAAACTAAGTCCATAGAGGCATTAAATCAAACACGTTGTATCCAAACTCCGATTGTTTACAATCAAACCTTAATATACCAATATCAAATCCCCAAGAAGTGTTTCAAACCAACAAAACATCTCCAAAACGATCAATAATCCGTTATGAATATCCAAAACGTGATTATAACAACAATTAGTCGAAAATCCCCAATTCCAACTCGATTTTCAAGGTGTTCTCGAATAATTCCTCAATAATCCAATGAATCCTTATACAAACTCATAATCATATACATATCCCTTCATATATCATGATTATAACGTCAAAACATCCTATTTCAACACAAAATCGAAGTCCAAAGTGTTGAAGGAATTACCTCTTGATGATCCAAGTGCTTTAACCCGAAGAATACGCGTTAGATTGATTATCCGGCTTCACGATCGAAAGGAGATGAAGAAAATCAAACACCCAAATGATTTGTGAAGGAAAAACCCTCCCTCAAGCCTTATCTCTCGGTTGAAGGTGAAGAAAATGCGAAAAATGGGCTGAAATGATGAAAAATGAATTTAAAGGGGTTGGTACTGTAGGACACGGCCCGTGCCGATCGGCACGGTCGTGTCGCATAACCCGGCGATTGGCAGCGGTGACTTCGACCGTGTCGGATTGACACGGTCGCGGCTGAGGGCCTTCCGATAGCGACGGCCGACGGCTGACTTCGGCATGACTCGGCCGTGTCACGGGACACGGTCGGGCGTGTCGGCGATCGTTCGAGCCTATCCGGAAGAGTGCGGCACGGGCGTGCGGGCGACACGGTCGAGCCTGGTCGGCGAAAACCGCATTTCGGGACGAGCACGGCACGGCCGTGTCGACGACGGCCCGAGTTCGGTCGGCGGGGATCGGCCAAAAACTGAAACGACCAAAACTCTCTCGTCCGGACTCCGATTGACTCACCGTTTGAACCATTGGAAAGCTAAATCGATGCTCTATAATATTGCAAAGATTTAGAATTTTTGGAGTTACCAAAAAATTAATGGTGATTTAACAAAGTCGAACTCATATGAGGAAAGTTGAAACTATGAACAATAACGATACACAACTCGAAGTTTTACGAACGGTGAACACGGTGAATGAACATGATTGATGAATGATTATAGTTGAGTGAAAATACACTGAGTGACAAATACAGACTGATAATTACTGAATGAAAATGAATGAATTACAACCGGGTATTACATACACCCCCCCTTAAAAGAGTTTCGTCCCCGAAACTAAGGGTCAAACAACTCGGGATAACTCTCTCGCATACTATCCTCGGTTCCCAAGTAGCCTTTTTGACTCCGAGTCTAGACCACTGAATCTTGACCAAAGGAATCGACTTATTTCTCCACTGTTTGATTCGCCGCTCCAACACTCGTACCGGACGCTTCTCGTACGAATGATCATCCGCGATTTCGATTTTGTCGAACTGAAGTATGTGACTCGGGTCGGCAACATACTTCCGCAACTGAGAGACGTGAAGCACATTATGAATTCGGCTCAATGCCGGAGGCAAAGCCAATCGATAAGCTAACTCGCCTACTCGATCCAAATTTTCAAACGGTCCAATGAATCTCAGACTCGACTTCCCCCGTCTTCCAAAACGGAAAATACCTCGACTTGGTACCTCAACGATTAGAGGTATATCCGACGATGAACTCGCCGCTAACTATGATCTCAGAAGGTCACGAGAATGAAAGTGACTAAAATGAATGATGAATGATAATTGACTATAAATCCGACCAGGATTAAGAATGGCTCACCACGGTGAATTAATAACGTCATGAGTGATAGCTCAAGTGAAATTATTGGAACCGTTGTTCCTCGTGAATTAAATGATTAATTTCATGATGACAAGTCTCAACATGATTGATATATGATGAATGACTTAAGTGAATGAATGAACGACAATGAAATGAATGATTATCCTATTCGAACAAGAATTAACTTGCTCGAAATCGGAGATGAATGTCCTTACCTCGGGCTCTCGAAGCTGATAGGACCCCTTGAATGAAGCACGAGCTGGAGTAACAAGGTCCTCGAGGCCCTTGAGCTCTCTCGAGATCTACCGGCACTAGAACTCCTGCGGTATTTCGAAGGTGTCCCCCGCCATACCGAAAACAAATAACGGCCTGCATTGAACACCGGGTGCCGCGATGTCCTATTACATCACAGTTAAAGCAAACAACGGTCGAACTCGTGGCCTTAGAAGAGGACGCTCCCTCCGCACGAAGACGACTAGAAAATGACTTCTTGGATGACGGGGTCCGATGTCCCTCCGAACGAGCCGGCATTCTAGTCCTCTCACCCGAAGAAACCGAAAGATGCTTCGAGTAAGCTCCTTGATCAAAAGCTCTGCTCCAAGAGCCTTCCCAATGAACTCACTAAGTGAATTACAATTGTGATTGAACAGTGCATCCTCAATGCGGATTTAGCCTCTTGCTAAAATATTTGATCTTATCCGCCTCAAGACGGATAATCGACGAAGCAAATCAAGTAGTCCTGAAACTTCTCGGCAATGGCAATAACACCTCGTCATCGACGGGTTCGGGGTTCAAAACCTCTGACAACTTGGCTTCACGAAGTGGAGCCGGATAATATCTCTCTAACATGAGGGTCTTGAACTCACTCCAACCACAATCGCGATCGGTGGGTTTCACAGAAAGCCACCAAGAATAAGCACCCTTACTCAAGTAGTAAGCCGCTACCGCCACTTTACTCTCCTCCTGACACCGAACCATGTCGAAGAGTTTATCAAAATGCTCGAGCCAATGAACAATATCACCGGTTCCGACGAACCCTCAAAAGTAGGCGGCATCGGCGAGAGATATCGTTAACAATCGATTCACTCCTCCGATCTCCATGAAATGGCACTGCATCCTGTTGCGGTGGACCACGAACCATCGAGGTGCATGGTCTCCACTATCCGCGTCATCCGAGTCATCCGGGCCATCATGCCCTGCATAAATATGAATGGATCAACCGGACACCTTCCGAGTGAGATGCCTCTCGGGTACGACTCACGACGGTGAATGGTTATCCGATGAATGGGTAGCCTCGCTATTTGATGAATTAATGATATCCCTCGTTCGTGTGGGCATGCATACGAGATCCCGGGTTCGGCCCGCACCGCGGCCTCTTCCCTGCGTCCTCGGCGACTCTATCCATACTGAAGTAGGAAAGTCACATGATGATTATAGATTCCGCATGAATATCGCATTATGATTACGTTACAGAGTGACAATAATGAGCATACACGCTCTAACACAATGAATGCATTAATGATTTAATGAAATGATCATCGACATTATGTCAGAGTATGATAAGACCGTATGAAACATTAAATGAGGTAACATGATTGCCTGATGAAATTCCTGAAATGATTACCTTGAACAAGTTAACAAGGTTGAAAATTCGATCCTCAAGATCAACAACTGAACCGTGAGATGGGCTGAATGATTAATGAAGTAACTGAACAATGAGATTGACTGAATGAGGAATGATTTAACTGAGCAATGAGATTGACTGAGCGACGAGTGAATTAGCTAAACGATGAGATTAATTGAGTGATGAATGAATTAGCTGAACGGTGAGGTTAATTGAGTGATGAACGAAGCAACTGAGTAATTGATATTGACTGAATGATGAATGAATTAAGCGAGTGATGAATTGGTGAGTAATGATATTGGTGAGTAATGAATGAATTATCCGAGTGATGAATTGACTGAGTAATGATATTGATTGAGTAATGAATGAATTAACATAATCGACAAGATCAGCATGACGATTGAGGATTATTAACCGATGAATGAGTTGATCCTTAATGCTTACATAAGCCACACGTGTCCCAAAACAATTAGTCATGAATCAATCATAACACTAATATCACATATAGGTTTCAACAAGGCACGAACAATTAATGACATGATGAATGTATGAACATAAAGAGAATCGAGTCCTTACACAGGTCATACGAAGCTTCGAGGTCTCGCGATACTAGTCTTCACTGACGACTCGACGAATGAATGACTCGTGCGGTCGCACTAATATTACGACTCACAAAACTCGGATCGACTAGATTGTCATAACACGACAATCCCACTACTACCGCGACGGTAGGAACACATAACTCACATCTCGGGTATTACACAACCCAAAGCTCGATACCATTTACGTAACACCCCAAATCCTATCAGGTTATTACGGTGCCGTGGACCCCACACCAGAGATCCACCGACAAACATGACTATAATACATTAAATTAAACAACAAGGGAAAATCATAGTCCCAACCATGATATCCGACACAATATTCCGATAAGGAATTTCAACGACAAAAGTGGCCTACATGGCCAAAATGAAATCTGGCATCCACGAACATCCGCTCGGGTAATACAACACGACAACAATCGACAAGACCGGAGTACACTCCAACCGATCGACCAACAATGAACAACTCGGACTAGTATCGCTCGAATGCCTCGTCGCCAACGTCATGCCCTGTGTCTCAACTCTCTCCTCGCAAGCACCTAAAACATGAAAACATGTTCCGCCCCACGGGTCGATCATCCAGATAATGAACATCAAATACATGTATAACATGATATGCATCCAAAGGCGTAATGAAACGGTACAATGATAATAATAGTACGAGATGCTCACAAACCAATGTAATAACCGAGCATTCGTGAAATACTATGCCCACGGCATACTATTAATACCTGCTCGACAGGTTAGAACATAAATGCCCAACGGCGAATCAAAATCTCGAATATCGCAATGAATTACACAACATGAATCCATCAAGAACTGAATTAAACATGAATCACAATGCCCGAAGGCCCCAATGAAATTATCAAGACAATCACAAAGGCACGAAAGCCACTCACCAAGCTGTCAAATATCACATTCACATGAAACCGGAATAGCCGAAGCTATAATTAATGAGGGCTAATAAGGTCGTAACCACGACCGTGACCTACCGAGTTGTAGGTGTTGGGAAGCCAACCGCGGAGGTCCAAGCCCCAAACTTACCCATAAGGTCATAAACGCGACCGTGACCTACTAAGTTGTAGGTGTTGGGAAGCCAACCGCGAAGGTTCAAGCCCCAAGCTTACCCATAAGGTCATAAACGCGACCGTGACCTACTAAGTTGTAGGTGTTGGGAAACCAACCGCGAAGGTTCAAGCCCCAAGCTTACCCATAAGTACTTAAACACGACCGTGACCTACGGAGTTGTAGGTGTTGGGAAGCCAACCGCGAAGGTTCAAGCCCCAAACTTACCCATGATAAGCATTAGCCGAGACTAGCCTCCAAAATATAATAAATCACAAATGACAACGATTCGTAGATTACCGAATTCGTGAGAATGATAGTGTGCTACCTTGAGTCGGCCAACAAGATAACAATGATGCAGTGGATGATTCCATGAATGATTGAGTGTTTCGATTACCTTAGAACGGCAAATCGATAAGAGTAATATGATGAATGATTGAATATCTCGATTTGCCTTAGAAAGGTCAATTGATAATAATGATATAATGAATGATTGAACATTTCGATTTTCATGAGAACTGCCAATAGATAAAAATGATATGAAGGATACATCGGCACCTTTAATAGGTTACCGACTTCGAATATGAAAAATGAATAAGCTAATGCCTTTAATCGCCAATACAGCTTTTAATGACAATTCCAACAGAATAACAATGATTTCAACGATGTTTTAGATTGACATCTATATGAACAACAATCGATACATCGATACCGCGAACCGGCTATCGACAATGACATTAATAATGAGTATTACAATGCCTTGAATCGGCCGTTAACGAACAACAATGACGTTTGGCAAAATTTCCGGAAGGTATCGTATCGAACGATCTCTTGATATCAATGAATTCATGAAGAGACTAAGTCTCGGAATGATACAACACATCTATACACATACATGATGACATTAGCTCAATGACTAGTACAAGTATAAAACTTGCCTCAAACCGAAGGCGAGGAAGTCCTTCCACGAACAACGTCCTTAATAGGGAATACCTGGCCACTCGAACAACCTTGAATTACACAAGCACCAACAATTCGCTTAATATATGAATCAAACACGAATATAACGAACTCGAAACGTCGATACGATTAAACTAAGTCCATAGAGGCATTAAATCAAACACGTTGTATCCAAACTCCGATTGTTTACAATCAAACCTTAATATACCAATATCAAATCCCCCAAGAAGTGTTTCAAACCAACAAAACATCTCCAAAACGATCAATAATCCGTTATGAATATCCAAAAACGTGATTATAACAACAATTAGTCGAAAATCCCCAATTCCAACTCGATTTTCAAGGTGTTCTCGAATAATTCCTCAATAATCCAATGAATCCTTATACAAACTCATAATCATATACATATCCCTTCATATATCATGATTATAACGTCCAAAACATCCTATTTCAACACAAAATCGAAGTCCAAAGTGTTGAAGGAATTACCTCTTGATGATCCAAGTGCTTTAACGAAGAATACGCGTTAGATTGATTTTCCGTTCTTCACGATAGAAAGGTGTTGAAGAAAATCAAACACCCAATTGATTTGTGATGTCTATACCCTCCCTCATGCCTTATCTCTCGGTTGTAGGTGAAGAAAATGCGAAAAATGGGCTGAAATGATGAAAAAATGAATTTAAAGGGGTTGACGCTGCGGACACGGCCGTGCCGATCGGCACGGTCGTGTCGCATACCGGCCGACATTGGCAGCGATGACTCGGCCGTGTCGGATTGACACGGTCGCGGCCGAGGGCCTTCCGATAGCGACCGGCGGCGACTTCGGCATGACTCGACCGTGTCCCGGGACACGGCCGGGCGTGTCAGCGATCGTTCGAGCCTATCCGGAAGAAATGCAGCGCAGGCGTGCCGGACGACACGGTCGAGCCTGGTCGGCAGAAACTTCTGCATTTCCGGACGAGCACGGCACGGGCCGTGTCGGACGACACGGCCGAGTTCGGTCGGCAGTGATCGGCCAAAAACTGAAACGACCAAAACTCTCTCGTCCGGACTCCGATTGACTCACCGTTTGAACCATTGGAAAGCTAAATCGATGCTCTATAATATTGCAAAGATTTAGAATTTTTGGAGTTACCAAAAAAATTAATGGTGATTTAACAAAGTCGAACTCATATGAGGAAAGTTGAAACTATGAACAATAACGATACACAACTCGAAGTTTTACGAACGGTGAACACGGTGAATGAACATGATTGATGAATGATTATAGTTGAGTGAAAATACACTGAGTGACAAATACAGACTGATAATTACTGAATGAAAATGAATGAATTACAACCGGGTATTACACTTCGAGGGTTAGTTTCTTACGACTCTTGCTTTTCGTTTATATATTCGTATATACGTAGCTCGATCGATCCTCGTAGGGATTCGGATCGCGTTTTACCGCTTCCGCTGGGCCTTCGTTTTAGGCACCGAATCCCAACAGTGGTATCGGAGCGTAGGTCTTGCGATCGTATATACGATATTAGCATTTGGAATGCTCGATTAGATGGTGAATGATTTGGAATCATTTTAGTCATAATCGTGGTATATGTTTTTTACGTTCGTTGTAATTATATTTTTCGTAAGTTTATGTCTAAATATAAATCTTAATTTCTTGGAAATATGATTTATATTGAAGATATGAATGTTGGAGAATATAGATATTGGATATCCGGTCAAAAAACTAGCCCCGAAATGCCGTTGGACGGTCCGGGAGGGGTCCGGAAGTCGGGGGCCGCGGCCCAGGGCTGTGCGGCCCGGCTGGCGGCCACGGAATGTGGGCCGCGGCACGATCGCTGGGGCCACGGCACGTGGCTGCTGGGCGGCCGGCGGCTGCGAGCATGATCGGCCATGCCAGCTTGTGCACGGCATCTGCCGTGATGACTTCGGCCATGGCAGGCCAATTTCGCCCGGCTCGATTTTTCGTGTATTCTTGAAAATTAATCTCCGCATGTTAAATTGGATTTAATTTGATTTCTATGATTTATGGTATTTCATTTTATAAGGGAAATTTGATTAATTGGAATATTTATGGTCGACCGAATTATTTTGAACGTTATCATATTACCGATTGTGTGAATCGATTGGATCGGTTCGAATTGTTGATTGGATCAATGTATCTCTACGTTTTCCATTTATTTAGTATTTATTGGATGAATGCTTTTGAATGGGGATGTGGTTCGTGGACTTAGTTTTGAATCGTTCGTTTTATTCGATTGGGTTGTAAAGGCCGTTTTGAGCCTATTTATTTTACTAGAAATATTTGTATCTAGGATGCAATTTTCAATGTAAAATTTATATGTAATGACGAAGACCGGAGGAAGATCGATTTCGAGAAGACGAAGATTCAAGACGAAGACTTGTAATTAGATTACGGAGTTTTTGTTTTCTAGGAACGGTCCATGAACCACATGTTGGTAGCAACTAGGTATTGAATGGTTGTTTCATATTGTATGAATGCCACAAACGCGCTAAACGATTAATGTGCAAAGTGTAATGCTAATCGCGAAAATTCTCCCACGATAAATTATTAAGCTTATAAGGTTTCAAGGTTTTCCTTCCCTCCATCGAGTTTTCGGGAAATTGAAATCCAAACCGGATGTGCTATGCTTCCGAGTTATCGGGGTAGTCGTTCGGGGAGGACGGATAAATTACCGAGAGCGCATTGGATGCCTTCGGTTGGAGCAAATTTTATCCTTAGAAACCTGATAGGTTGCCGGATAAGATTCAATTGTGAAACTGATTTGCGTCGATGGTATAAACTTAACTTGTTCACGAACCATAGAAACCGTATAGGTTGAGGGGAGTGAAAAAGGGGAAAAAGAAGATCGAATCATCCATTAGATGGGTTGGTGTTGGACACCACTTTATGAAAATTAATAGACTAGAAACCTGTTCGGTTGCCCTCTATTAAGATTTATAAAGAACTCGATCACCACTATGAAGTAGAGCGACGATACTTAGGTTTCACATGGGAGTGTGTTATTCCTATAAAAATAGTGGGAGCTGGGTAACAAGAATAGAAAAGACCTTAATTCTATACTCGAACATAATATAACAAGTCACTAATTAACTGTTATACTTAATGCATACAAATCTCAATATGACAATGAATCCACTCGCAATTCTACTCGAAAGAACACCTTAATGGGACCTAACTTTGTGGATTGGCTCCATGTCGATGATTGTCCTCGGTATAGAGGCACTGGATACGTCTTGGAGACGGACATTCCGCGCCTCTGTGCGGACCCGAGCCAATCAGGAAGAGATTGAAAACCACGAAAAGTGGGTTAAGGATGACGTGAAAGTCCGTGCGTATATGATGGCTTCCATGTCTAATGAGCTTGAGAGCTCATGAGAAAATGACTTGCTAGGCGATTCTATCTCACTTAACCGAGCTTTATGTTGAGCACGGCGAATCGCTAGATATGAGATATCCAAGCAAGCTGTTCGGTGCAAGGATGAAGGAAGGTGAGAAGGTTGGGGAACACGTCCTCAAAATGATATCCATGATCGAGAGATTGGAGGCTCTTGATTTTAAAATGGATACTTCTCTCCAAACCGACCTTATCCTACGGTCTCTCCCGATTCCTTCTCACGATTTGTTATGAACTTCAACCGCAATGAGATTGCATGTAACTTAGGCTAATGAACAAACTAGTGACCGCTCGGTCTCATATGAAGACCCGCGGATGAAGGAGTGCACTTGTGATTTCTTACGGACTTCGGAAGTCTAAGAATAAGAAGAAAAAGACCAAGAAGCGGTGGACCACAAGCTAAGGACCTTAAGGGTAAGGGCAAGGCCCCGATGGTTCCAAAGAACAAGAAGGAGAAGGATGCTTGTCTCAAGTGCGGTGGTGGGCCACCGGGCTAGAGACTGTCCGATTCTTCATGGCACTTGGTCTGAGAACTTTTAGTTTTGGAAACAAATTGTTCTCTTTGTATTTTCTACTTCTGGATCTTGGATTGGTGCTAGTTCTCATATTTGTACCGTGAATCGGGATGCGGAACAAAGTAGGAAGCTTGAGAGTGGAGAAGTTATGATCACGGTCGGAGCGGGCATAGTGTCGAGGCAACCGACATAGGATCACTTCTTTTGGGTTTAGAATCCGGCTTTGTTTTGACTTTAGAAGATGTACTTGTTTTGCCCAAGGGGCACAAAAACATTGTATCCATTCCGGTCATGGACCAAAAAGGCTTTTCATTTTTCATTGGTAATGGTTCCTGCAAAATTTATTTTAGAAATAAACTAGTGGGTACTGCTACATTGTTGAATGGATTGTATCATCTAAATCTCAAAGAACAAAGTAGTTGTGAATACTATGACTAGAAAACGTGGTAGGGATGAAACCAGTCAAGTTTTGAAATGGCATCTTAGACATGGTCATGTTGGTCAGACCAAGGTTTACAAGATGGAAAAAGATGGACTTATGGGTCCATTGGGATCGGATCCCTTTCCTACTTGTGAATCTTGCCTTAAAGGCAAAATGACTAAGTCCCCCTTCACATGGACTTTTGAAAGAGCCGATAAATCGGGATTAATCCATACCGACGTATGTGGTGCTTTGGAAGCAGCACGTGACGGATATCAATATTTCATTACGTTTACAGATGATCATACTAGGTATGGTTATGTATACTTAATGAAACATAAATCCGAGGCCTTTGAGAAATTCCAGCAATTCAAGGCCCTAGTCGAGAAACAAACTGGTAATCATATCAAAGCACTTCGGTCGGACCGAGGTGGCGAGTATATGAGTACGGAGTTTGATGAGTTTCTTAAGGAACATGGAATAGTTTCACAACTAACACCTCCAGGTACTCCTCAGTTAAATGGTGTGTCAGAAAGAAGGAACCGGACCCTGTTGAACATGGTCCGTTCCATGCTGGGCTATACTGACTTGCCGATTTACCTGTGGGGGTATGCACTTCTGACTGCCGCGTATATCTTGAACAGATGTCCTTCTAAATCCATTCCTAAAACTCCATATGAGATGTGGGAAGGAAGGAAACCAAGTCTTAATCATATTAGGATTTGGGGATGTCCCGCTTATGTCAAGAAGACTAAGGTGGAAAAGTTGGAAGCTAGGTCTGCGAAGGGACGTTTCATTGGATTCCCGTCTGGGACGATGGGATATCTATTCTACATGCCCGAAGATCGAAGGATCGTTGTTGCTTTACAAGTACACTTCCTGGAAGATGAGTTCATTCAGGAAGGCGGAGCAGGTAGAAGTACTTCTTTAGAAGAATACAATGAAACACCTCGAGAGACACCTGTGCAAGAAACTGGAACCGAACTTTCTGAAACACAAGTAGAACCACCTCGTAGGTCTAGTAGGGTGTCTCATTTACCTGATAGGTATGGGCTTGTGCACTTGGAGGAGCTGGGTCTCCATGAGGTTCCAAGTGATAGCCAAGAGACCGACCCGACGACCTATGACCAAGCGATGGTGGATGTAGACTCCGTGAAATGGCGTGAAGCTATGGAAGCTGAGATAGACTCGATGCATGTAAATCAGGTCTGGACTCTAGTAGACCGCCCCAAGGGCATAGTGCCCATTGGGAATAAGTGGATCTACAAGAGAAAAACTAATGGTGATGGCAAGGTTGACGCCTATAAGGCCAGACTTGTGGCAAAGGGTTATACCCAGAAGGAAGGGATCGATTACCACGATACCTTCTCGCCCGTAGCCATGATCAAGTCTATTCGCATGATGCTTGCTATAGCTGCCTACCATGATTATGAGATATGGCAAATGGACGTAAAGACGGCTTTCCTTAATGGATTCCTCGAGGAGGAAATCTATATGGAGCAGCCTAAAGGCTTTGTGTCTGAAGTCGATATTCAGAAAGTGTGCAAGCTTCAGCGTTCCATTTATGGACTGAAGCAAGCGTCGCGTAGTTGGAACCTTCGTTTTGACGAGGCGGTCAAAGAGTTTGACTTCGTGCAAAATGAAGAGGAACCTTGTGTATATAAGAAAGTTAGTGGGAGCAAGATCGCATTCTTAGTACTATATGTAGATGACATTCTACTAATAGGAAATGATGTGGGAATGCTCGGTTACGAAAGCTTGGCTTTGAGTAATTTCTCCATGAAAGACTTGGGAGAAGCAACCTATATTCTTGGTATTCGACTCTACCGGGATAGAGCGAAGAGAACAATAGGCCTTTCCCAACCCCTCTATATAGATAAGATCTTAAAGCGATTTAAGATGGATGATTCTAAAAGAGGGTTCCTATCAATGCAACATGGAATAAAACTCACCTTGAAGATGTGTCCTCAAAGTGAGGAACAACGCAAGGAAATGAGTAATATACCATATGCTTCGGCCGTGGGTAGCCTTATGTATGCTATGTTGTGTACAAGACTTGACATTGCGCATGCTGTAAGCGTGGTGAGTAGGTTTCAGGCAAACCCAGGTAGGGAACATTGACTCTTTGAAAGAACGTTCTCAAGTACTTGAGAAGAACGAGAGATATGGTTCTTATGTATGGCGGTGGAGATTTGGATGTGGTGGGATTCACCGATTCGGACTTCCAAGGCGAAGGACGACTCGATGTCCACTCGGCTACATATTTACTCTTAATGGAGGAGCGATATCTTGGCGTCGTGCCAAGCAAAGCGCGATCGCGATTCCACTGTCAGCCGAGTATCAAGCGGCCTCGGAGGCTTACAAGGAAGGGTTACGGATTAAGAAGTTTCTAGGAGAACTTCAAATGATACCATGTGTTGAGTCGCCTGTCTACTGCATCGCGACAACGACGGAGTCAGAAGCATGTGCCAAGGAGACGAGGTTTCACAATAGCACCAAACATATTGAGAGGAAGTATCATCTCGTAAGAGAATTTGTTCGCAAGGGATACATTGTTCTGCATAGAGTAGACTCGGCCGACAACGTCGCCGATCCACTGACCAAGCCACTATCTCAGACTAGCTTGGAGCGTCATCTGGAGAACATGGGTATTAGATACCATAGTGTGTGGCATTGAGTGCAAGTGGGAGATTGTTAGGAGTATGCCCTCGAATGCCACTCAGAGGTTGTTGAGTGAGGGCATTATACTTGTAATTATGTAAACCATTTATATAAGGCAAATGAATGTTTCTTTATTTACTGGTAGTTACTGGCATTCCTAACTCGTAAATAAACATATAGAAACTAGTCCATGTATTTGAGAGCAAAACGTTCCACTTCTTATTGGGTAAGGGGGTCGGCACTGTAAAGGTTATAGCTCAAATACTTAATCGTTCGCAAGTCGATGAAACTTGACTGGGCGTTAAGTTTATGTGAAGACTTGTATGACGTGTTCTTTGACATGGAGAGTGCTTGTCGAACACTAATGGTTAGTGGGAGCACACGTTATAGGTATGCTAATTGGATTAGTATACTCGAACCGACTCACCCTCGATTCGTCACATGGATTTCACTCAGGACGATCAATGACGGAATCGAAAGGTTGTGATAGGTATTCGTGAACCTTCGACTTGAGGATTTAGTAGGGATGTGCTTGTGACGTCAAGATTTTCATTAGAGTAGTTCGACCTCGTAAACCGGAAGGCGGGGTCAACCTCGACGTGCATCTTGACGGCAAGTAGCAGTCCTATGAATACCAAGATAGAATTCTTTCTCCCGTTAGTGAGCGGGTTATATGTCCTATGCGGTTATTGCGATGAGATCATAAGTCTTTGGCCAAAGCATTGGAGCTAGTTGTATTAGATACACGATACCGATGATCTCGATTTGCATTAACGCATGCATAGCGTCAAGTACGATATGGTTTGACCGACCGTGACCCTATAACTTGATCGGGACATTTGAAAGAAGGGTTTATACGTATACCGGTATTCACGATGAATGGTTCTTGAATGATCCCAATCATTCGTTCTCGCCGGGTACAGTGTAGGCCACCAGCCGGCTAGGTGGTGCTACTACTCTTTGGTTCCTCCCATTCTCGATCGAGACGGACCTACCGAGTCGCGCATTAGGATTGAAAACGGAATGAATCGAGCTAATTCTCTCATTATGAATATTAGATATTTGATATCTAATTTTGGAACATTGGATGTTTAAATCGATTTATTGGATAAATTGATTTACGGCCTAATGAATTAAATAAATTACTGGGTGATTAATTTAATTCATGAATATAATTATTTCTTGGAGAAATTAATTATGTTATTTTGTATTTGATATGTTTAATTAATTGGATTAATTAAACGACATAAATACATCGGAACGGAATAGGAGTTTATCTGTTTGGACTCACGGGAGTCCGAAACGAACCGAACTCGACCGTTTTCTAGCATGGGCCAACCCCCCACTTATTACCATGTGTGTGTATTGACTTGTCCCCATCATGGTTTTGGAATCTCATGTGATTAAGGGGACAAGTATCATATACATTATATGGGGAATCAAATCATGATATATGTATTTGTTTTCATGTGGGTTGAATAAGAATATATAGAAGACTTTGATCTCTCATCCTAACAACACTTCTTGGCATTTACGTATCATTGAGTTTGAGAGAGAGAGAGAAAATTGTTTTCTCTTTAGTCATCTTCTTCTTCAACCTTGTTCTTGTTTTTCTTAGAGAAAAATATCAAGACATAAAGAGAGAGTAAGATTAAAACACTTAGAGTGTAGTAATCTTTACATATATAGCTTCATCACCTAGCTCTAGCCGTATCCTCGGAGGATAGCAAGGTGTTGTCATTCCGTTCGTTTCTCCGGCGCGTGGCAAGTAGAGACGCGGTGCTTTCGGCGTTGGATCGTTCAAGAGCTTGGGGAATAGCTCAAGAGAAGGTTACCATTTAATCAACGGACTTCGAGGGTTAGTTTCTTACGACTCTTGCTTTTCGTTTATATATTCGTATATACGTAGCTCGATCGATCCTCGTAGGGATTCGGATCGAATTAATTTTCGTTTTACCACTTCCGCTGGGCCTTCGTTTTAGGCACCGAATCCCAACATCATCTGTGACCCTCTTGACAATTTTAAACTACCATGTTCTACTGAACCTACCGTCATTCGAACGAAGTTCAGAACCGATTTGTTAGACTCTGTGAATTATTGTGGTCTATTCACATCTGAACTTAATCTTTGCAAAATTTTGTTCGGAACTATTTGTTCCCACTCGTGCGGTTAATATTTCCAATGTGTTATGAACTTGAATACGGTGGGTCGAACTCGACACGCGATTTTAGTACGTATGAGCCGCTGGTAAATTTCCTTAATTCGATGAGCTTTTACTTCTCCACTCTAACTCTCATGTTCACGTGTAATTTATCGCCTCAATTGACGTGCCTGATACGTCCTAGGTCCAATCATTGTATTTTTAGAACCTTGCATTCGCGCATCGCTCGTGATGTTTTGGGGCTCAGCAAGTAGTTATTTTTCCTTGGTTGTTCCACCACTCTACTTTAAGTTTCGGGACGAAACTTCTTTTAAGAGGGATAGTATGTAATATCCCGATAAATTGTTAGGTATTTTCGTCCGTATTTAAACCCTGTATTACCTGAATTGGTGCTATCAATAATCGAAGTACGATCGTTTCCGTATTCGTATCCTTATGCATGATAATATCAACTTTTAATCCTTCACATGCAACTACGTCGTAACGCACGCTTGAGTAAGCGTAACGCACGTTCTTAATCGGAGATAGCGTACGCTACGAGCTAGACGTAGCGTACGTAAGGAGGTCAATAATTGAACAGGCTGGCTAGCACATGGACGGCTGGTGGTGGGGCTCGGAAAGATTCCCGCGGATGAACCTGGACAGTTTTGGGGTCAACGGGTGTTAACGTACGCTAAGGTTTGTAACTAGCATACGCTAATATGTGTAGATTACGTACGTAATGCATAGGGTGTAACGTACGTAAGCTAGTACAGAACGAGACAGTAAGCTATTAGTGAACGATAGCGTACGCTAAGATCGAATGGTAGCGTGCGCTAAGTCGATTACGTATGTAAATGGCTAAGGCTAACGTACGTAAAACTCAAGATATTATATATATATATGGACAACACCCCATTTCATTTCACTTCGTCCCTTTCACTTGTACTTCGTTTTCCTTCATTTCTAGAGGGTCTCCAGCCCTCTAAAACACCTATAGATCACATAAACTCGATCATTAAGTTACAAAACATCTTGGATTGACATTCAAGCAATCGGAGTTGGATGCTACCTCTTGTCTCTGCGTTTCTTTCATATTAAGGTATGTTAATGCTACCTCAACCTTGAATTCGTGTTCTTAAGGATGTTATGAACATACCACTGGGATTATTAAGCTCCATAGATGATTTTTATCCGAACACCATGTTTTTGGAAGTTGGAATGTTCATGCTTTAGTTACCCGAGTTAAGAACGTTATAGTCCGACTCTTGTTATGATGATCAAGTATGGTAAATTTTCTGAGATTAATAAACCGTATTGTATGGTGTTTCCATAATGATCATAGACTTAATGTTGATAACAACCTCAGATTTTCCGAACTACCTTTGAGGATCTATAATCAAGATTTGGAGTGAGTCTTATGATGGGAGGATTAACCTGGAATTCATAGACATCAACACCATAGGATCATTATGATTCACATGAGTATAATATGTGTGAATATAACGTACGTTAAGCTCTATGCATTACGTACGTTATACCCTCAGGCAAGGCATCGTCAATCCGAGAAGAACTGTCCAATGCATGCTTAGCGTGCGCTAATCCTTGTAGCTTACGTGCGCTAACGTGCAGACGTAACGTACGTTACGTATGTGTGTAACGTACGTTACGAAGAGAACAATTAGGGTTCGGCCATCTTTTTATGCTTTTCCTCGTGTGATTGATTATTTATTTAATGATAGGATATTAAGGACGAATTTCCTACGATAATCCAGTGTTGAGCCTTTCCGATCGTCGTTTCCGTTGGAGTTCCAGATTGTTCCAATCAACTGTATTTCCGGAGTATTCGCGAGAGATTACCAAGGCAAGTACCTTGATATACGAATTATAATTACGTGAAATCATTGTTGCTGAAGTGTATGAATCATGTTATGAATATCTGCATTTATATTATATATATAGATATAGATATGCGTGGATATATGTATAGATATATGTATATGTATATAAATATACATATGGAGATAAATGTTGGGTGATTCATACCAATATTAGTCGACGTACTCAACTTAGACTAAAGTACGAATAATGTTTATAGAGGTAATATGGTAATGTTTGTATTTTCGGTTGAGTTACGATATAAGGATATTCATGTAGTATTGATTGATAGTGTTGAAGGCCTAATGTGCTAAGTCTTGATGAATGACGTGCGAGTTATTGTTTATTTTGTGTAGTTACGTACTAGCAAATAAATTATGTGAATTGATGAACTGATTTGATAATTGTTGCAACGGTTGACTGTGTGCTTGGTATTTGTAATAATGTGAATACTTGTTATGAGAGACGTCATATCCGGGTACCTCTGAGGGCGGGGCGTGTACTCCGGCTTAATTAATCAGGGGTCTTGAGCAGGATTTTGTCGAATGAGAAGCTGTGCCTTTGATTGTATTGTGTTGATTATTCTGTGTATTGAGTCGAGGACCCCGTGAGATGTTGAGATTTGATCTCGTGATGATATTATTTGGATTGGGCCGAGAACCCCGTGAGATGTTATAATGATTCACTTGTGATAGTGTTTTATCATTTGGGTCGAGGACCCCGAATAACGTTGTGATGGTTTTCTTGCAAATTGTTTTCCACATGTTGGTTCAAGGACCCGAGAGCTTTTGAAGTATTTTCTAAAGTATTTCCATTTGATTTTCAAAACCCCAAGATGGACCGAGTCAATAATAATGTTTTCGAACTTTCTTATCAAAATACTTTTTCTTTTAAAAGGGACTTTTCTGACTCCTTGGGCTCATTTAAAGTTTCATCCGAGAGTATGACAATGTGATTATCTTTCACCTTGTGTATGTGATGTTATTCTGTGTTGATCATTTAAATGTGTGGTTTGTATTAAGGTTTCACGACTGTTGAGCTTTGTGTTGTTATTATTCGTATATCCTGTATATTATGTACTCGCACTAGCAAAATTCCAGTTTGCTAACCCCCGAGTTTTTGGGGGGTGGGTGCCTGTTATGCGCTCAGGTTTTGGCAGCTCGGGAGCAGTCACAGGATTGGCTGGGAAGGAGATGGAGGACAATGATACTAATCACACCAGAGTTAGAGTCTTTTCTTTTGTTTCATTTTGGTCGGTATTTCTCTGTCGTTCGAGTATTCACCCTTGCATGGGTGTAGATTTCATTTATTAAATTAAATTGTCGTTCTTTTCTGTGTTCAAGTTTATTTTCGTCATTGAGATGTAAAGTTCATTTGTTTCTGAATTGTTTAATGACCTTGTCGGTCTGCGTTGTATTTAGATTGACCCCGGTCGGTCAATCATTTTGTAGTCTAGTAGAGTTTAGCCTTCTGATCCTTGTAAGAAGGGCCTACGGCGTGTAACATTTCCGGATGTATTCTGGGGGCGTTACAATTTACCAGTGTAGTATTGGGGTTGTTGTAAACTTTTTCAAATGGTGTTAACGTGTTTCTTCAGATAGAGCTGTGTTGTGTTCTCGAGTTGAACTGAGTTTGCAAAATGTGTGTTTTGAAAATATCTGTGTCGAGTATTTTCTAGAGTCGAGACATGTGCCAGTATCACGGGGAATCATCGGCTTCACGATCTGTAAGTATTTGGATTTTTGAATTTCATCGAGAATTATTGTCGTTCTAAGTCGATATGCTTTGAGATTCAGCAGAATATTATGCATTACAGTATAAGGTGACAGAGTTGGGACACGATTGATGATCTTGAGAAGTTATGATTTTGGAAATCAATATGTCAGTTAAATTTTGGAACGGAATTGTGCATTTGAGAGAATGTCGGGGATTGTTGAGAAGAACATGTAGTCATGTTAGTACATTTTGAGATACATGAACTGTTTTTGAGCATTTGAAAATGATACTTTTCAAAATGAATGTTCTACGGATGTTTTACGGAAAATGATTTTTGGGCCGAAACCCAATAGATTTTTGAAATAGTTTTAAACTCAGGACTTGGGGTCCGAAAAAGAGTTTTTCTACTTTTTAAACTTTCTGTAATATGGAACGAGATATGGGTTGAGACCCTAATGTTTCAAAAGGCTTTTTCATGTTTTCTAAAACTCCCGAGAATTATAAAACACTTTATCAATCGTTTATTTATTTCGTTCCTGCCTTTCGGGGTTTTGACTTACTTGTTCAAATGAAACTTCTCCGGAAATCTTTCGCTGTGATGATTTGTTTAAATGTTTTGTCATGGCATATTTGAGGTGATCCAGGATGGAAAATGGTCAACGTTGCGAGTCATATGTGGAATAGGAGTTTTTGGTCGGAATTTATATACTGAGATTCTGGAACTCTATCGTGTGGTTTTCCAATGCAATATCAGTGGATATTGGTGACAAACCGAATTGGTATACAGGAGTACGGATGTGGTCAATCATTTGCATAGTTTTCATTTTAAAACTTCGAAATCGTGTGGATTCAAAGGAAAACTGTTATCGAATACTTGGTACCAGTGAGCCGATTTAATTTTTCAAAAATTGATTTCGTGGTCTTACGAAAATTTATGTTTCGAGTTTTAAAATTTTTGAAAGAACTTTCGAAAATTTATCTTCGTGAGAAGACTATATGATTTCAAACTGGTTTTGAAAATGTGATTGATATACATACGCATTTAGTGCATAGTGCATATCATGGTGAAGTTCTGAGTAAGACTCACAAACTGGATAACACTCTAACGGTACGACGAAGAGAGAACCGAACTTGAGTATGGTAATTTGGTTATCCAGGGATGATCGATTAATTGATCAGATAAGAGGAATACGCTGCATATTGTAGATTCGGGTACATGATATGATTTTGGAACTTTGGATTTTATGAAACCGGGACATATGTACTATGTGATTCCATTGGTATGGTAGTAGCACGACTCTACCATAGTGACTTTTGAATGATTCCTTGTAGTGTAGATTTGGGGATGGTAACCTCATGCTGGTTGTTTTGGAAATTGAGTGGTCGTTCCCACTCCATGTATGATTGGATATGTTCGTAGGGTTGTGATTGGTTGTTCGTATGCCGAGGAGTACGTTCGACAGTCAGGTGTGTTTATTGAGATCCATTGTATGTGATTGGTGTGTCGTTTTGAGAACCTTATTCGTTCGTATATCGGTTTCTGTGGTTCTGTGTTGATCGTGTTGGAGTTTATCGTGTGAAGGTATTCTCGATTTTCATTGATCGTTCGTTGGTAATATTGGAGTTTATCATGATGATGATATTCTCGGTCGTGTTTTGACCTTTGGATTGGTCGTATTAGAGTTTATCATGTCGATGATATTCTCAGTTAATTTATTGGTTGATTATTGCTGGTGATCATCTGAGCGTTCAGATTGTCTGTCGATGTTTCGGGATTCGTTGCCATTGTGTTGAGCAGTTGTTTCACAGATGTATCGTGCATTATTGGTTTTTAGAAGATTGGGACTTGATTGTGTAATCAGGTAGACGAGATTTGACACGGATAGGTTAATTCATCCGAAGATGATATATTTTCTTGAGACTCATGGAATTGTGATTGCTAGTATCTGAGGAGATCGTCGAACTTGCGCATTTGCAAATGTACTGTTTGGTTATTCGGTAATAATGATGATTGATTATTATTGTGATGGTTTCGGAATATTTTGGTTGAATAGTATGTTTGTTTGTTTTTATAACGGAATGAAAGTTTCGAGGACGAAACTTATTTTAAGTGGTGCAGTATGTAATATCCGGAATTTCTATTACTGTTGTTTAATGTTATTTTATCCGAGTTATGTTGTACAGCATGGAATCTGTACAGTATGGATAAAATAATTGTAGAACTGAGATATCTATACTGGTATAATTGTCGTACTTGGTGGACAAAGGATATAGTGTGTCATGTATACGTATCTAGTATGTTGAGACGACGAGCAAGATCAGTGTAAATGGCTAAGTGTAACATTATTAGCGCATGCTAATAATCACAAGTAGTGCACGCTATCGTGCAGGTTTAGCGCACGCTACGGACACAACTTAGCGTACGCTAGTGAAGAACAACTCAGAGGGAATCTGCATGTGGACCAGGCCACTTTCGGCGCACGTCTGATAAGTCAACGGATGTTTGTAATGTAGTACTAGCGCACGCTAAACCCTAAAGGTTAGCGCACGCTAATGGTATATTGGACAAAAAGGAATCTTATCCTCGTCAGCGCTTTCGGCGTGTGGACCAGTCTTCAGAGCATACAGACAAACGAGTCAACTGATATTAGCGTACGCTAAATACAAGGACTTGCGTACACTAGACAGTGTAAGTTACGTACGCTAATGCATGGGCATTACGTACGTAAGCTCATGTACGAAGCCAGACAGTAGTCTCTGCACTGCGATAGCGCACGCTAACAAAGGTCAGTTAGCGCACGCTAAGGCTGTTGCGCACGCTAAACATGGGATGTTAGCGCACGCTAGTAATGTTTATTATATAAGGGGACAGACGGGTTTTGAGATGCATTTAGTCCATTCTTTCACCTTCAGTCGATAGAGAGAGCTTTGGGAGGTTCTTGAGGTTCCCAAACACGGTGAGGTGGTGATTTTAACAAGATTAAAGTAGAAAGCATGGATTCAAGCCTTGTTCTTCAAGTTACTCATGATTCTTGGAATGGAGTTCAAGTGTTCTTCTTCTTAGTTCATCAAATCCAGATAATATTTGTATCCCTTGTTAGTTGTTCGTTTTTAAGGATGATTACATGTGAGGAACATGTTGGATAATCATGTGACGATATTATATAAGATTATATGGGATTATGATAAGAGTTTTCGGACGTTATTTAAATGGTGATTCGTTTAAACTTGATGAGGTTGGATCATGGATTTCTGAATCATGATAATTTCAGTGGTCGATTTAGATGAGTTAAATCATGGTATGAGGTTGTATTCCAGATTTTGTATGAGATGATCCTTGTTATCGGGTTGGTTTGATTATGTGATTTGTATGATGAAGAAAATGATAGACATTATGATATATACCTTGGATTTCGTTGTTTTGATAGCTTTGAACATGGTTCAGAATCACTAAGTGTTCTTGAAATCGCCATATGTTGATCGGTATCTGAAAAACATGCATCTGTACAGCATTAGCGCACGCTAAGCTTACTGCCTAGCGCACGCTACGTTAAGTGATTAACGTGCGCTAAGAAGGCAGAAAGTGCAGTATTTTCGTGTTGTGGTTCTAAATTCATGATCGTTTAAGTTGGTTTGGTCAGACTTGTGGTTAACCGAGATATTGTTGAGCCGTTGGGTTTGTGAATTGGTTTTATCGATTGTTGATTGTTGTCGAACTTGTTGTTTATCAATTATTGTAATAGGTTGAGATTATTGATCGGTGTTTATAACCGTATGTTGCGGTCGTGTTCGAGTATGTTCGTGAATGGCGTTGGTCAGGGCCGAGGAGCTAGTAGACGAAGACAATGAGATTAGTGACGGCTTCATCATCGTTGTATCGATACCGAGGTAAGATATTACTTGCTCAGTTATAGTATTTAATGAATGGTTTCCATTTCATTCGTGTACAATTCGTTTAGCAATGTTTATAATCATAATCACAGGAGATTTGGGATTATTAATCGTATTCGAGTTTTGGGAATCTAAATCATAATGTATATGATCTACTTTTGTTATTGGTATACTTGTATATCGAGGATATATTGTGATAAAGACGAAGATATGAATTATCTGCAATCCGTGAAACTTTGGACCGTCGAGTATTGAGGATAATGGTTCGTGATGGTTTAGACATTGAGATCGTTCTCGAAGGACTCGAGGCAAGTAATCTAATCATTTTTATCATTTGTGTCGATCATGTCGTGATACATTCGTGTATCGTTGTTGTCATGCATTTGTGCATTGTTGTTGTCGTGTATTGTGTACTGTTGTTTTGTGCAGTTGTTCATTGTTGTCATATGTCCACCTCGTGTTGGTCCGACGGGATCATCGGGGGATCTATGCTAGCGTGCGCTGGATCATCGGACGGGTATTCCATCTCGGGGCCCACAGCGCTGTAATATTCCCGGTCGGATCTGGGGGTGTTACAGAATATGGTATCAGAGCTTAGGTTGTGAAAACCTAGGCAGTCGGGTCGAGTTGGGTCGTGTTTTTGTCGTGTCATTCGAGTTGTCGGTTGACAAGTGTTTGAGCTCTGAGTTTGTTGTTCACTCGGGCTTGTGTGTTATGTGATTTACCAGTTTAGTACTGGGGTTGTTGTAAACTTTTTCAAATGATGTTAACGTGTTTCTTCAGATAGAGCTGTGTTGTGTTCTCGAGTTGAACTGAGTTTGCAAAATGTGTGTTTTGAAAATATCTGTGTCGAGTATTTTCTAGAGTCGAGACATGTGCTAGTATCACGGGGAATCATCGGCTTCACGATCTGTAAGTATTTGGATTTTTGAATTTCATCGAGAATTATTGTCGTTCTAAGTCGATATGTTTTGAGATTCAGCAGAATATTATGCATTACAGTATAAGGTGACAGAGTTGGGACAGGATTGATGATCTTGAGAAGTTATGATTTTGGAAATCAATATGTCAGTTAAATTTTGGAACGGAATTGTGCATTTGAGAGAATGTCTGGGATTGTTGAGAAGAACATGTAGACAGGTTAGTACATTTTGAGATACATGAACTGTTTTTGAGCATTTGAAAATGATACTTTTCAAAATGAATGTTCTATGGATGTTTTACGGAAAATGATTTTTGGGCCAAAACCCAATAGATTTTTGAAATAGTTTTAAACTCAGGACTTGGGGTCCGAAAAAGGGTTTTTCTACTTTTTAAACTTTCTGTAATATGGAACGAGATATGGGTTGAGACCCTAATGTTTCAAAAGGCTTTTTCATGTTTTCTAAAACTCCCGAGAATTGTAAAACACTTTATCAATCGTTTATTTATTTCGTTCCTGCCTTTCGGGGTTTTGGCTTACTTGTTCAAATGAAACTTCTCGGGAAGTCTTTCGCTGTGATGATTTGTTTCAATGTTTTGTCATAGCATATTTGAGGTGATCAGGATGGAAAATGGTCAACGTTGCGAGTCATATATGGAATAGGAGTTTTTGGTCGGAATTTATATACTGATATTTTGGAACTCTATCGTGTGGTTTTCCGATGGAATATCAGTGGATATTGGTGACGAACCGAATTGGTATACAGGAGTACGGATGTGGTCAATCATTTGCATAGTTTTCATTTTAAAACTTCGAAATCATGTGGATTAGAAGGAAAACTGTTATCTAATACTTGGCACCAGCGAGCCGATTTAATTTTTCGAAAATTGATTTCGTGGTCTAACGAAAATTCATGTTTTGAGTTTTAAAATTTTTGAAAGAACTTTCGAAAATTTGTCTTCGTGAGAAGACTATATGATTTCAAACTGGTTTTGAAAATGTGATTGATATACATACGCATTTAGTGCATAGTGCATATCCTGGTGAAGTTCTGAGTAAGACTCACAAACTGGATAACACTCTAACGGTACGACGAAGAGAGAACCGAACTTTAGTATGGTAATTTGGTTATACATGGATGATCGATTAATTGATCAGATAAGAGGAATATGCTGCATATTGTAGATTCGGGTACAGGATATGATTTTGGAACTTTGGATTTTATGAAACCGGGACATATGTACTATGTGATTCCATTGGTATGGTAGTAGCACGACTCTACCATAGTGACTTTTGAATGATTCCTTTGTAAGTGTAGATTTGGGGATGGTAACCCCATGCTGGTTGTTTTGGAAATTGAGTGGTCGTTCCCACTACATGTATGACTGGATATGTTCGTCGGGTTGTGATTGGTTGTTCGTATGCCGAGGAGTATGTTCGACAGTCAGGTGTGTTTATTGAGACCCACTGTATGTTATTGGTGTGTCGTTTTGAGAACCTTATTCGTTCGTATATCGGTTTCTGTGGTTCTGTGTTGATCGTGTTGGAGTTTACCGTGTGAAGGTATTCTCGATTTTCGTTGATCGTTCGTTGGTAATATTGGAGTTTATCATGATGATGATATTCTCGGCCGTGTTTTGACCTTTGGATTGGTCGTACTAGAGTTTATCATGTCGATGATATTCTCAGTTAATTTATTGGTTGATTATTGCTGGTGATCATCTGAGCGTTCAGATTGTCTATCGATGTTTTGGGATTCGTTGCCATTGTGTTGAGTAGTTGTTTCACAGATGTATCGTGCATTATTGGTTTTTAGCAGATTGGGACTTGATTGTGTAATCAGGTAGACGAGATTTGACACGGATTGGTTACTTTATCCGAAGATGATATATTTTCTTGAGACTCATGGAATTGTGATTGCTAGTATCTCAGGAGATCGTCGAATTTGCGCATTTGCAAATGTACTATTTGGTTATTCGGTAATAATGATGATTGATTATTGTTGTGATGGTTTCGGAATTTTTTGGTTGAATAGTATGTTTGTTTGTTTTTATAACGGAATGCAAGTTTCGAGGACGAAACTTATTTTAAGTGGTGCAGTATGTAATATCCGGAATTTCTATTACTGTTGTTTAAAGTTATTTTATCCGAGTTATGTTGTACAGTGTGGAATCTGTACAGTATGGATAAAATAAATGTAGAACTGAGACATCTGTACTGGTATAATTATCGTACTTGGTGGACAAAGGATATAGTGCGTCATGTATACGTATCTAGTATGTTGAGACGACGAGCAAGATCAGTGTAAATGGCTAAGTGTAACATTACTAGCACACGCTAATAATCACGAGTAGCGCACGCTATCGTGCAGGTTTAGCGCATGATACGGACACAACTTAGCGTACGCTAGTGAAGAACAGCTCAGAGGGAATCTGCGTGTGGACCAGGCCACTTTCGGCCCACGTTCTGATAAGTCAACGGATGTTTGTAATGTAGTACTAGCGTACGCTAAACCCTAAAGGTTAGCGCACGCTAATGGTATATTGGACAAAAAGGAATCTTATCCTCGTCAGCACTTTCGGCGTGTGGACCAGTCTTCGGAGCATACAGACAAACGAGTCAACTGATATTAGCATACGCTAAATACAAGGACTTGCGTACGCTAGACAGTGTAAGTTATGTACGCTAATGCATGGGCATTACGTACGTAAGCTCAGGTACGAAGCCAGACAGTAGTCTCTGGACTGCGATAGCGCACGCTAACAAAGGTCAGTTAGCGCACGCTAAGGCTGTTGCGCACGCTAAACATGAGATGTTAGCGCACGCTAGTAATGTTTATTATATAAGGTGACAGACGGGTTTTGAGATGCATTTAGTTCATTCTTTCACCTTCAGTCGATAGAGAGAGCTTTGGGAGGTTCTTGAGGTTCCCAAACACGGTGAGGTGGTGATTTTTAACAAGATTAAAGTAGAAAGCATGGATTCAATCCTTGTTCTTCAAGTTACTCATGATTCTTGGAATAGAGTTCAAGTGTTCTTCTTCTTAGTTCAACAAATCCAGGTAATATTCGTATCCCTTGTTAGTTGTTCGTTTTTAAGGATGATTACATGTGAGGAACATGTAGGATAATCATGTGACGATATTATATAAGATTTTATGGGATTATGATAAGAGTTTTCGGACGTTATTTAAATGGTGATTCGTTTAAACTTGATGAGGTTGGATCATGGATTTCTGAATCATGATAATTTCAGTGGTCGATTTAGATGAGTTAAATCATGGTATGAGGTTGTATTCCATAGTTTGTATGAGATGATCCTTGTTATCGGGTTGGTTTAATTATGTGATTTGCATGATGAAGAAAATGATAGACATTATGATATATACCTCGGATTTCGTTGTTTTGATAGCTTTGAACATGGTTCAGAATCACTAAGTGTTCTTGAAATCGCCATATGTTGATCGATATCTGAAAAAACATTCATCTGTACAGCATTAGCGCACGCTAAGCTTACTGCCTAGCGCGCGCTAACGGGAGCAACTTAGCGCACGCTACGTTAAGTGATTAACGTGCGCTAAGAAGGCAGAAAGTGCAGTATTTTCGTGTTGTGGTTCTAAATTCGTGATTGTTTAAGTTGGTTTGATCAGACTTGTGGTTAACCGAGATATTGTTGAGCCGTTGGGTTTGTGAATTGGTTTTATCGATTGTTGATTGTTGTCGAACTTGTTGTTTATCGATTATTGTAATAGGTTGAGATTATTGATCGGTGTTTATAACCGTATGTTGCGGTCGTGTTCGAGTATGTTCGTGAATGGCGTTGGTCAGGGCCGAGGAGCTAGTAGACGAAGACAATGAGATTAGTGACGGCTTCATCATCGTTGTATTGGTACCGAGGTAAGTTATTACTTGCTCAGTTATAGTATTTAATGAATGGTTTCCATTTCATTCGTGTATAATTCGTATAGCAATGTTTATAATCGTAATCACAGGAGATTTGGGATTATAAATCGTATTCGAGTTTTGGGAATCTAAATCATAATGTATATGATTTACTTTTGTTATTGGTATACTTGTATATCGAGGATATATTGTGATAAAGACGAAGATATGAATTATCTACAATCCGTGATACTTTAGACCGTCGAGTATTGAGGATAATGGTTCGTGATGGTTTAGACATTGAGATCGTTCTCGAAGGACTCGAGGCAAGTAATTTAATCATTTTTATCATTTGTGTCGATCATGTCGTGATACATTCATGTATCGTTGTTGTCATGCATTTGTGCATTGTTGTTGTCGTGTATTGTGTACTGTTGTTTTTTGCAGTTGTGCATTGTTGTCATATGTCCACCTCGTGTTGGTCCAACTAGATCATCGGGGGATCTATGCTAGCGTGCGCTGGATCATCGGACAGGTATTCCATCTCGGGTAATATTCCCGGTCGGATCTGAGGGTGTTACAGAATATGGTATCAGAGCTTAGGTTGTGAAAACCTAGGCAGTCGGGTCGAGTTGGGTCGTGTTTTTGTCGTGTCATTCGAGTTGTCGGTTGACAAGTGTTTGAGCTCTGAGTTTTGTTGTTCACTCGGGCTTGTGCGTTATGTGATTTACCAGTGTAGTACTGGGGTTGTTGTAAACTTTTTCAAATGGTGTTAACGTGTTTCTTCAGATAGAGCTGTGTTGTGTTCTCGAGTTGAACTGAGTTTGCAAAATGTGTGTTTTGAAAATATCTGTGTCGAGTATTTTCTAGAGTCGAGACATGTGCCAGTATCACGGGGAATCATCGGCTTCACGATCTGTAAGTATTTGGATTTTTGAATTTCATCGAGAATTATTGCCGTTCTAAGTCAATATGCTTTGAGATTCAGCAGAATATTATGCATTACAGTATAAGGTGACAGAGTTGGGACAGGATTGATGATCTTGAAAAGTTATGATTTTGGAAATCAATATGTCAGTTAAATTTTGGAACGGAATTGTGCATTTGAGAGAATGTCGGGAATTGTTGAGAAGAACATGTAGTCATGTTAGTACATTTTGAGATACATGAACTGTTTTTGAGCATTTGAAAATGATACTTTTCAAAATGAATTTTCTACGGATGTTTTACGGAAAATGATTTTTGGGCCGAAACCCAATAGATTTTTGAAATAGTTTTAAACTCAGGACTTGGGGTCCGAAAAAGGGTTTTTCTACTTTTTAAACTTTCTGTAATATGGAACGAGATATGGGTTGAGACCCTAATGTTTCAAAAGGCTTTTTCATGTTTTCTAAAACTCCCGAGAATTGTAAAACACTTTATCAATCGTTTATTTATTTTGTTACTGCCTTTCGGGGTTTTGGCTTACTTGTTCAAATGTAACTTCTCGGGAAGTCTTTCGCTGTGATGATTTGTTTCAATGTTTTGTCATAGCATATTTGAGGTGATCCAGGATGGAAAATGGTCGACGTTGCGAGTCATATGTGGAATAGGAGTTTTTGGTCGGAATTTATATACTGGGATTTTGGAACTCTATCGTGTGGTTTTCCGATGGAATATCAGTGGATATTGGTGACGAACCGAATTGGTATACAGGAGTACGGATGTGGTCAATCATTTGCATAGTTTTCATTTTAAAACTTCGAAATCGTGTGGATTCGAAGGAAACTGTTATCGAATACTTGGCACCAGCGAGCCGATTTAATTTTTCGAAAATTTATTTCGTGGTCTAACGAAAATTTATGTTTTGAGTTTTAAAATTTTTGAAAGAACTTTCGAAAATTTGTCTTCGTGAGAAGACTATATGATTTCAAACTGGTTTTGAAAATGTGATTGATATACATACGCATTTAGTGCATAGTGCATATCATGGTGAAGTTCTGAGTAAGACTCACAAACTGGATAACACTCTAACGGTACGACGAAGAGAGAACCGAACTTTAGTATGGTAATTTGGTTATCCATGGATGATCGATGATTTTGGAACTTTGGATTTTATGAAACCGGGACATATGTACTATGTGATTCCAATGGTATGGTAGTAGCACGACTCTACCATAGTGAATTTTGAATGATTTCTTTGTAAGTGTAGATTTGGGGATGGTAACCCCATGCTGGTTGTTTTGGAAATTGAGTGGTCGTTCCCACTCCATGTATGATTGGATATGTTCGTCAGGTTGTGATTGGTTGTTCGTATGCCGAGGAGTATGTTCGACAGTCAGGTGTGTTTATTGAGACCCATTGTATGTGATTGGTGTGTCGTTTTGAGAACCTTATTCGTTCGTATATCGGTTTTTGTGGTTCTGTGTTGATCGTGTTGGAGTTTACCGTGTGAAGGTATTCTCGATTTTCGTTGATCGTTCGTTGGTAATATTGTAGTTTATCATGATGATGATATTCTCGGCCGTGTTTTGACCTTTGGATTGGTCGTACTAGAGTTTATAATGTTGGTGATATTCTCAGTTAATTTATTGGGTGATTATTGCTGGTGATCATCTGAGCGTTCAGATTGTCTATCGATGTTTCGGGATTCGTTGCCATTGTGTTGAGCAGTTGTTTCACAGATGTATCGTGCATTATTGGTTTTTAGCAGATTGGGACTTGATTGTGTAATCAGGTAGACGAGATTTGACATGGATAGGTTACTTCATCCGAAGATGATATATTTTCTTGAGACTCATGGAATTGTGATTGCTAGTATCTCAGGAGATCGTCGAATTTGCGCATTTGCAAATGTACTATTTGGTTATTCGGTAATAATGATGATTGATTATTGTTGTGATGGTTTCGGAATTTTTTGGTTGAATAGTATGTTTGTTTGTTTTTATAACGGAATGCAAGTTTCGAGGACGAAACTTATTTTAAGTGGTGCAGTATGTAATATCCGGAATTTCTATTACTGTTGTTTAAAGTTATTTTATCCGAGTTATGTTGTACAGTGTGGAATCCGTACAGTATGGATAAAATAATTGTAGAATTGAGACATCTGTACTGGTATAATTGTCGTACTTGGTGGACAAAGGATATAGTGTGTCATGTATACGTATCTAGTATGTTGAGACGACGAGCAAGATCAGTGTAAATGGCTAAGTGTAACATTATTAGCACACGCTAATAATCACGAGTAGCGCACGCTATCGTGCAGGTTTAGTGCACGCTACGGACACAACTTAGCGTACGCTAGTGAAGAACAGCTCAGAGGGAATCTGCGTGTGGACCAGGCCACTTTCGGCGCACATTCTGATAAGTCAATGGATGTTTGTAATGTAGTACTAGCGCACGCTAAACCCTAAAGGTTAGCGCACGCTAATGGTATATTGGACAAAAAGGAATCTTATCCTCGTCAGCACTTTCGGCGTGTGGACCAGTCTTCGGAGCACACAGACAAACGAGTCAACTGATATTAGCGTACGCTAAATACAAGGACTTGCGTACGCCAGACAGTGTAAGTTACGTACGCTAATGCATGGGCATTACGTACGTAAGCTCATGTACGAAGCCAGACAGTAGTCTCTGGACTGCGATAGCGCACGCTAACAAAGGTCAGTTAGCGCACGCTAAACATGAGATGTTAGCGCACGCTAGTAATGTTTATTATATAAGGGGACAGACGGGTTTTGAGATGCATTTAGTCCATTCTTTCACCTCCAGTCGATAGAGAGAGCTTTGGGAGGTTCTTGAGGTTCCCAAATACGGTGAGGTGGTGATTTTTAACAAGATTAAAGTAGAAAGCATGGATTCAAGCCTTGTTCTTCAAGTTACTCATGATTCTTGGAATGGAGTTCAAGTGTTCTTCTTCTTAGTTCATCAAATCCAGGTAATATTCGTATCCCTTGTTAGTTGTTCGTTTTTAAGGATGATTACATGTGAGGAACATGTTGGATAATCATGTGACGATATTATATAAGATTTTATGGGATTATGATAAGAGTTTTCGGACGTTATTTAAATGGTGATTCGTTTAAACTTGATGAGGTTGGATCATGGATTTCTGAATCATGATAATTTCAGTGGTCGATTTAGATGAGTTAAATCATGGTATGAGGTTGTATTCCAGATTTTGCATGAGATGATCCTTGTTATCGGGTTGGTTTGATTATGTGATTTGCATGATGAAGAAAATGATAGACATTATGATATATACCTCGGATTTCGTTGTTTTGATAGCTTTGAACATGGTTCAGAATCACTAAGTGTTCTTGAAATCGCCATATGTTGATCGGTATCTGAAAAACATGCATCTGTACAGCATTAGCGCATGCTAAGCTTACTGTCTAGCGCGCGCTAACGGGAGCAACTTAGCGCACACTACGTTAAGTGATTAACGTGCGCTAAGAAGGCATAAAGTGCAGTATTTTCGTGTTGTGGTTCTAAATTAGTGATCGTTTAAGTTGGTTTGATCAGACTTGTGGTTAACCGAGATATTGTTGAGCCGTTGGGTTTGTGAATTGGTTTTATCGATTGTTGATTGTTGTCGAACTTGTTGTTTATCGATTATTGTAATAGGTTGAGATTATTGATCGGTGTTTATAACCGTATGTTGCGGTCGTGTTCGAGTATGTTCGTGAATGGCGTTGGTCAGGGCTGAGGAGCTAGTAGACGAAGACAATGAGATTAGTGACGGCTTCATCATCGTTGTATCGGTACCGAGGTAAGTTATTACTTGCTCAGTTATAGTATTTAATGAATGGTTTCCATTTCATTCGTGTATAATTAGTATAGCAATGTTTATAATCGTAATCACAGGAGATTTGGGATTATAAATCGTATTCGAGTTTTGGGAATCTAAATCATAATGTATATGATTTACTTTTGTTATTGGTATACTTGTATATCGAGGATATATTGTGATAAAGACGAAGATATGAATTATCTACAATCCGTGATACTTTGGACCGTCGAGTATTGATGATAATGGTTCGTGATGGTTTAGGCATTGAGATCATTCTCGAAGGACTCGAGGCAAGTAATTTAATCATTTTTATCATTTGTTTCGATCATGTCGTGATACATTCGTGTATCGTTGTTGTCATGCATTTGTGCATTGTTGTTGTCGTGTATTGTGTACTGTTGTTTTGTGCAGTTGTGCACTGTTGTGATATGTCCACCTCGTATTGGTCCGACGGGATCATCGGGGGATCAATGCTAGCGTGCGCTAGATCATCGGATGGGTATTCCATCTCGGGGCCCACGGCAGTAATATTCACGGTCGGATCTGGGGGTGTTACAGAATATGGTATCAGAGCTTAGGTTGTGAAAACCTAGGCAGTCGGGTCGAGTTGGGTCGTGTTTTTGTCGTGTCATTCGAGTTGTCGGTTGACAAGTGTTTGAGCTCTGAGTTTTGTTGTTCACTCGGGCTTGTGCGTTATGTGATTTACCAGTGTAGTACTGGGGTTTTTGTAAACTTTTTCAAATGGTGTTAACGTGTTTCTTCAGATAGAGCTGTGTTGTGTTCTCGAGTTGAACTGAGTTTGCAAAATGTGTGTTTTGAAAATATCTGTGTCAAGTATTTTCGAGAGTCGAGACATGTGCCAGTATCACGGGGAATCATCGGCTTCACGATCTGTAAGTTTTTGGATTTTTGAATTTCATCGAGAATTATTGCCGTTCTAAGTCGATATGCTTTGAGATTCAGCAGAATATTATGCATTACAGTATAAGGTGACAGAGTTGGGACAGGATTGATGATCTTGAGAAGTTATGATTTTGGAAATCAATATGTCAGTTAAATTTTGGAACGGAATTGTGCATTTGAGAGAATGTCGGGGATTGTTGAGAAGAACATGTAGTCATGTTAGTACATTTTGAGATACATGAACTGTTTTTGAGCATTTGAAAATGATACTTTTCAAAATGAATGTTCTACGGATGTTTTACGGAAAATGATTTTTGGGCCGAAACCCAATAGATTTTTGAAATAGTTTTAAACTCAAGACTTGGGGTCCGAAAAAGGGTTTTTCTACTTTTTAAACTTTCTGTAATATGGAACGAGATATGGGTTGAGACCCTAATGTTTCAAAAGGCTTTTTCATGTTTTCTAAAACTCCCGAGAATTGTAAAACACTTTATCAATCGTTTATTTATTCCGTTCCTGCCTTTCGGGTTTTTGGCTTACTTGTTCAAATGAAACTTCTCGGGAAGTCTTTCGCTGTGATGATTTGTTTCAATGTTTTGTCATAGCATATTTGAGGTGATCCAGGATGGAAAATGGTCGACGTTGCGAGTCATATGTGGAATAGGAGTTTTTGGTCGGAATTTATATACTGGGATTTTGGAACTCTATCGTGTGGTTTTCCGATGGAATATCAGTGGATATTGGTGACGAACCGAATTGGTATACAGGAGTACGGATGTGGTCAATAATTTGCATAGTTTTCATTTTAAAACTTCGAAATCCTGTGGATTCGAAGGAAAACTGTTATCGAATACTTGGCACCAGCGAGCCGATTTAATTTTTCGAAAATTGATTTCGTGGTCTAACGAAAATTTATGTTTTGAGTTTTAAAATTTTTGAAAGAACTTTCGAAAATTTGTCTTCTTGAGAAGACTATATGATTTCAAACTGGTTTTGAAAATGTGATTGATATACATACGCATTTAGTGCATAGTGCATATCATGGTGAAGTTCTGAGTAAGACTCACAAACTGGATAACACTCTAACGGTACGACGAAGAGAGAACCGAACTTTAGTATGGTAATTTGGTTATCCATGGATGATCGATTAATTGATCAGATAAGAGGAATATGTTGCATATTGTAGATTCAGGTACAGGATATGATTTTGGAACTTTGGATTTTATGAAACCGGGACATATGTACTATGTGATTCCATTGGTATGGTAGTAGCACGACTCTACCATAGTGACTTTTGAATGATTCCTTTGTAAGTGTAGATTTGGGGATGGTAACCCCATGCTGGTTGTTTTGGAAATTGAGTGGTCGTTCCCACTCCATGTATGATTGGATATGTTCGTCGGGTTGTGATTGGTTGTTCGTATGCCGAGGAGTATGTTCGACAGTCAGGTGTGTTTATTGAGACCCATTGTATGTGATTGGTGTGTCGTTTTGAGAACCTTATTCGTTCGTATATCGGTTTTTGTGGTTCTGTGTTGATCGTGTTGGAGTTTACCGTGTGAAGGTATTCTCGATTTTCGTTGATCGTTCGTTGGTAATATTGTAGTTTATCATGATGATGATATTCTCGGCCGTGTTTTGACCTTTGTATTGGTCGTACTAGAGTTTATAATGTTGGTGATATTCTCAGTTAATTTATTGGGTGATTATTGCTGGTGATCATCTGAGCGTTCAGATTGCCTGTCGATGTTTCGGGATTCGTTGCCATTGTGTTGAGCAGTTGTTTCACAGATGTATCGTGCATTATTGGTTTTTAGCAGATTGGGACTTGATTGTGTAATCAGGTAGATGAGATTTGACATGGATAGGTTACTTCATCCGAAGATGATATATTTTCTTGAGACTCATGGAATTGTGATTGCTAGTATCTCAGGAGATCGTCGAATTTGCGCATTTGCAAATGTACTATTTGGTTATTCGGTAATAATGATGATTGATTATTGTTGTGATGGTTTCGGAATTTTTTGGTTGAATAGTATGTTTGTTTGTTTTTATAACGGAATGCAAGTTTCAAGGACGAAACGTATTTTAAGTGGTGCAGTATGTAATATCCGGAATTTCTATTACTGTTGTTTAAAGTTATTTTATCCGAGTTATGTTGTACAGTGTGGAATCTGTACAGTATGGATAAAATAATTGTAGAACTGAGACATCTCTACTGGTATAAATGTCGTACTTGGTGGACAAAGGATATAGTGCGTCATGTATACGTATCTAGTATGTTGAGACGACGAGCAAGATCAGTGTAAATGGCTAAGTGTAACATTATTAGCACACGCTAATAATCACGAGTAGCGCACGCTATCGTGCAGGTTTAGCGCACGCTACGGACACAACTTAGCGTACGCTAGTGAAGAACAGCTCAGAGGGAATCTGCGTGTGGACCAGGCCACTTTCGGCGCACATTCTGATAAGTCAACGGATGTTTGTAATGTAGTACTAGCGCACGCTAAACCCTAAAGGTTAGCGCACACTAATGGTATATTGGACAAAAAGGAATCTTATCCTCGTCAGCACTTTTGGCGTGTGGACCAGTCTTCGGAGCACACAGACAAACGAGTCAACTGATATTAGCGTACACTAAATACAAGGACTTGCGTACGCCAGACAGTGTAAGTTACGTACGCTAATGCATGGGCATTACGTACGTAAGCTCATGTACGAAGCCAGACAGTAGTCTCTGGACTGCGATAGCGCACGCTAACAAAGGTCAGTTAGCGCACGCTAAACATGAGATGTTAGCGCACGCTAGTAATGTTTATTATATAAGGGGACAGACGGGTTTTGAGATGCATTTAGTCCATTCTTTCACCTCCAGTCGATAGAGAGAGCTTTGGGAGGTTCTTGAGGTTCCCAAATACGGTGAGGTGGTGATTTTTAACAAGATTAAAGTAGAAAGCATGGATTCAAGCCTTGTTCTTCAAGTTACTCATGATTCTTGGAATGGAGTTGAAGTGTTCTTCTTCTTAGTTCATCAAATCCAGGTAATATTCGTATCCCTTGTTAGTTGTTCGTTTTTAAGGATGATTACATGTGAGGAACATGTTGGATAATCATGTGACGATATTATATAAGATTTTTTGGGATTATGATAAGAGTTTTCGGACGTTATTTAAATGGTGATTCGTTTAAACTTGATGAGGTTGGATCATGGATTTCTGAATCATGATAATTTCAGTGGTCGATTTAGATGAGTTAAATCATGGTATGAGGTTGTATTCCAGATTTTGTATGAGATGATCCTTGTTATCGGGTTGGTTTGATTATGTGATTTGCATGATGAAGAAAATGATAGACATTATGATATATACCTCGGATTTCGTTGTTTTGATAGCTTTGAACATGGTTCAGAATCACTAAGTGTTCTTGAAATCGCCATATGTTGATCGGTATCTGAAAAACATGCATCTGTATAGCATTAGCGCATGCTAAGCTTACTGCCTAGCGCGCGCTAACGGGAGCAACTTAGCGCACACTACGTTAAGTGATTAACGTGCGCTAAGAAGGCATAAAGTGCAGTATTTTCGTGTTGTGGTTCTAAATTAGTGATCGTTTAAGTTGGTTTGATCAGACTTGTGGTTAACCGAGATATTGTTGAGCCGTTGGGTTTGTGAATTGGTTTTATCGATTGTTGATTGTTGTCGAACTTGTTGTTTATCGATTATTGTAATAGGTTGAGATTATTGATCGGTGTTTATAACCGTATGTTGCGGTCGTGTTCGAGTATGTTCGTGAATGGTGTTGGTCAGGGCTGAGGAGCTAGTAGACGAAGACAATGAGATTAGTGACGGCTTCATCATTGTTGTATCGAAGTTATTACTTGCTCAATTATAGTATTTAATGAATGGTTTCCATTTCATTCGTGTATAATTCGTATAGAAATATTTATAATCGTAATCACAGGAGATTTGGGATTATAAATCGTATTCGAGTTTTGGGAATCTAAATCATAATGTATATGATTTACTTTTGTTATTGGTATACTTGTATATCGAGGATATATTGTGATAAAGACGAAGATATGAATTATCTGCAATCCGTGATACTTTGGACCGTCGAGTATTGAGGATAATGGTTCGTGATGGTTTAGACATTGAGATCGTTCTCGAAGGACTCGAGGTAAGTACTCTAATCATTTTTATCATTTGTGTCGATCATGTCGTGATACATTCGTGTATCGTTGTTGTCATGCATTTGTGCATTGTTTTCGTGTATTGTGTACTGTTGTTTTGGGCAGTTGTGCATTCTTGTCATATGTCCACCTCGTGTTGGTCCGACGGGATCATCGGGGGATCTATGCTAGCGTGCGCTGGATCATCGGATGGGTTTTCCACCTCGGGTTGGTCTGACGGGATCATCGGGGGATCTAGGCGATGGCTGGATCATCGGATTGCCATGTATTGTTGTTGTGCATATGTATATTATGGGTTTGCCATAAGTATACATTGTCGTTATTGTTGTGATCATATTGACGTTGTCATATGAGTATGCATTTGTAGGTCTTGTGTTAGGACCATGTCTGTATGTTGTGTTGATCTGATCTCGGATTAGACTGACGTGATTGTCATGGTATTTCGTATCTTGAGGTATGTTCCGTATTTCCTTGGTACTTGTCTTTGAGGGACAATCTATTATCATATTGGAATTGTCGGCGTCATCCGATGGATTGAATTGGCCAGAGTTGGTATAATTTCCATATCGTGAGTTATGATCATGTTTTGAGAACCTTGGGTATTGTTGAGATACCGTACAGATATTTTGGTATTATCTTAATGTGTTGTTAAGGATACGAATCGTGGATTTTCGTAAAGTTACGACAGTAAGATTACATTGGTCGTATTCTTACTTAGTATTTCCATTGATATGTAATTATTGACGAGATGTGATGGTTATCATTGTTGGATATTATGGTTGACCCCGTCGTGGGCTTTCTTTTTAGGTTCTTGGATTATCAAGCTTGTAGCGGTCGTGAAGAGATGAGCTTCCCGGAGGATACTGGCTAGGACATGTATTTGTGTATTGAGTTTCTGATCAGTTGTTGTATTCCGCTGCTAGAGTATTTTAATTGTTTGTCTTTATCCGTTGCGTGAGTATTTTTAAATGGCCTTTTGGTATCTGGTAACTTAGGTTACTTTGGCAATCATTTTCTAAATCTATTCTCATGCACGTGTGTTTATAGCTTAACGTATGTTTTTAAACTATTGAGCTTTGGCATTTCGGTCCTTGTGGTTTCAAATGTGATTTTACGACGGTTTGATAAACGGGTTTTATTAAGTCTTCAAATGTTTTTAAAAGACAGTACCGTCGTTAGCCTCTTGGGCATTTGTAAATGTTTGCGAAAATTTCCTTCAGCCTTGTGGGTTCCATCTCGGGGCCCACGGCGCTGTAATATTCCCGGTCGGATCTGGGGGTGTTACATTGACATGATTTGATGAATATATTTAAGAGATGTTGGTGTTTTGGATATGAATATGGAATATTCATATCTCGAACAAAGTTATGTATTTTGGTACAATATTCGTATAAGAATACGAATATGATTTCGGGTTTGATAAGATTATCCTTCATGTTTGAGTTTGGAAGTTCACACGTATTGAACAAGTGTTCAAATCGAGTGATTGAGTTATTTGAAACCCTTGGAACATGATTACCTATAATGTTGAACTAACCGGATTGATGATGATAATCGGTAATTGGTTTAATTATGAATTTACAAGGAGGAAACTTGTATTCGTATGTAAGATTGAATGTGGAATCGGTAATGCTTAGGCACTTGGTTAAATTGATTATTGATATGATTATCGGATTATGAATTGTGTTATGGTTTTGAATTCATGATCGATTGAGTTGGTTGTTCGGATTTGTGTTTAATCGGGATATTGTGGAACCGTTGGGTTTATTGATCGGTTATATTGATTATCGAGTTGCGACTTGTATCGTGGATATGAGTTCGTATTTGTATGAGTTGTATTGTTCGGTTTTGTATATGATCGAGGTTTCGTTGAACTGTTGAGTTCGTTGGTTGGGTATGTCGGTTATTGATTTTTATCGAATGTGTGTTAATCAGTTATTGCAATAGGTTGTGATGTTTTGATCGTGGATTATGATCGTTGTGTTGCGGTTAAGGCCGAAGAGTTCGTAGATTGATTTTGGTCGGGGCTGAGGAGCTCGTAGACTAAGGCAATGGATTTTGGGTAACGGCTTCGTGGTATCGGTATCAAGGCAAGTTTATACTTGTTCAATTTATAATATTTGATGAATGGTTTCGTTTTCATTTCATTTATAATTCGTATAGCAATGTTGTTAGAAATGTAAGTTTTCGGGATAATGGTTTGTATATCGTGCTCTGGTTATATTAAATCATAAGGTATATGATTTAATTGTGTTCAAGGAAGACGTGAGTTATCTTTGGTCAAGGATATAGAATATCGGATATCGAGGATAGTTATCGTGATGACATAAGTATCAAAATAAAGGTTTATTGGTATTGAATGGATGGTACCTTATTTGAGATTATTCGTATAACTGTGTATTCGTATAGGGATGTTGTTCGTGGAAAGGATGTTGTCTTCGGCTTTGAGGTAATTTATGTATTGTTTAGTTATGAGATAATTATTATGTTGAGTTGTTGTATATGTTGCACGTTGAGGCTTCGTATATTGAGATTCGTATTGGTTGTTCGTTGAGGGATGTTGATCCCAGGACTATTGTTGGTATTAATGGTTGTGTTGATCCCAGAACTGTTGTCTGAGATTGTTGATCGTATGGATTTTCCTTTGGGGTTTGTGATCCCAGGATTGTTGTTTTGAATATTGATTAGTCGTGTCGACTTTTCTTTGTCAGTTTGTCATTGTTCACTTCGGTGAGTATTTTGATCCTTATTAGATATGTAGTTCTTTGAGTTTCGTTGTCATGTTGCATCGTGACATATCTGGAGTCATATCTGCGTGCCGATTGGTTATTGTGTAGGATTTTTAGCCGGGCACATGATGGTTATGCGTGGATGTTTCCGCATTGAACCGTGCACACGAGACGTAGTTCGTGAGGCTAATTAGGTACATGTCCCATGTATATCCTGGATTCCGTATACGGGGTGGACATGTGAGGGTATTCTCGGTTATTGTTGGTCCTTTGTTGATCATTTGGAGTCTACCATGTTGAGGGTATTCTCGGTTATTGTTGATCGTGTTGGGAGTTTACCATGTTGAGGGTATTCTCGGTTATTGTTGATCATTTGTTGATCGTGTTGAGAGTTTACCATGTTGAGGATACTCTCGGTTATCATTGATCCTTTATTGGTCGTATTGGAGTTATCATGTCGATGATATTCTCAGTGATGTATTGGTTGATCATTGTTATTGATCGTATGAACATTCGGACTGTACGTCGATGTTTCAGGATTTGTTATCATTATCATGTGGTAGTTGATCTACAGTATGTTGTGTATTATTGGTTTATACATGTTGAGATTTAATTGTGTAATCCGACGGACAGGAGTTGGCACAGATTGGATTATTTCCACACTTATGAGTTATGATGATGTTTTGAGAATTATTGGTATTTTTGGAATACAGTACAGATAATTGTTGTTGAGTTCATTTCGTCATTTGAGAATGCGAAATGTGAATTATGGTAAGGATCAATTTGGTATGGATTGCCATGGATTGGTAAGGTTATGACGGTAAGTTTACATTGGTAGTATTCTTACAGTATTATTACATTGGTATGTAATTATTTATGATGATGTGATCGATATCATTGTTGAGTATTGTGGCTGACCCCGTCGTGGGCTTTACTTTTAGGTACTCGGAGATCGAGCTAGTCCCGGTCGTGAAGGGGTGAGCTTCCCGAGTGATACTGGCTGTGGCATGTTTTTGAGTATTGAGTATTTATTTCTAGTTATTTTATTTTCGCTGCAAATGTGTATTTTGAACTGTATTTTTATCCGCTGCGTGTGTATTTTAAAATGGCTTTTTGGTATCTTTACCAACTCGTGTGTATTTTCAAAATGGCCTTTTGGAATTTTGCGAACTTGGTTTATTTCGTTAAACCCCTTTTCCTAAACTATTTTATCGGTACGTTTAATGGGTGGCTTAACGTACACTTTGAACTGTCGAGATTTGGCATTTCGCCTTGTATTTTCAAATGGTATTTTATGACGGTATTTGAGAACTATGTTTTTGAAAATATTTGAGTATTTAAAATATTACCGTCATCGGCCTTTTGGCATTTTAAAACGTTTTTGAAATGGTTTTTAGCCTGGTGGGTTACGGCGCGGGACCCGCGGCGCTGTAATATCCTGGATGGTTTTGGGGGTGTTACACACTTGCCCATCATCTTCATGCCGACCCGATACCTGCCTGTCCGCTCTCCTGGAACCTGAAATACATAAAAAGTATTTCCCCCATAAAGGGGTTAGCCGTTGAATAGCTAGTGCAAGTATATCAAGTATGAAACACAATACTCCTCGACAATAAAGTAAAGGTAACCGTCAATTCATCAATTCAATACTAGTATTCCGGAATAACTAAATCTCATAGCATCACAACAATGCATACATGATCAACCATGGAACCGCACCAAAGGCTACGGAACCATCAGGGGACTCGTCGGCCCGCCCCACAGTGGTTAACCCAAATTATTCTTGGAATCGCACCAAAGGCTACGAAACCCTCAGGGGACCTGTCGGCTCGCCCCATAGTGGATATAAATAAACATGCCATTCATATATCTTACTTTCAAAGTCAAGAACGTACAATCATAAATATATACTTGCCTTTGAGACATCGAGAAATTGAACGGAAAAGAGTATGAGTTCGGTAGGTCCAAGAACACGCTTCCGGCACCTAAACGATTCGTAAGGGATATGATAATCAATAATCTATACTCATAATTCACAAAGAAACTCCCGAAACCCGTCTACGATTTATGAAAATACAAGGGTTAACAACTAGAGTTTAGAAAATCACCCAAACCCTCACAAGTCCGAACACGGCACAAACCAATCCGTAAAATCGCAGGAAGAGCATGTATACGGGGTAGATACATCATAATCTCAAGGTTCTCAAGCTTCAAAACGGATAAATCGGACGAATCTAGGAAAAAACCCAAAATTACCAAAAAATAGGGTTCTAAGGATTTTTACCTTGATTTGGACGATAGAATGGATTAGATGTTGTGTAATCCTTGTTCTCCAACCAAAGATGTTGATGTTTGAAGATGGATCGCTTCCAATCGCCCAAAATCGCCTCTTCCGAGCTTCTCCCGTCGAAAATAAGTGAAATTGATGAAAAATGACGAAATGGAAGTCAACTGTCCAATATATACCCGCCCAGTCTAGCGCACGCTACGCCACGATTATTAGCATACGCTAGCGAGGTCACCGGGTAGTCCAGTAGCTTCTGCCGGCCCCGTTAGCGTGCGCTAATCGCCTTATCTTAGCGTGCGCTAGCCAAAGATGGTGTCCAGAAAACTGGAGTCCAGAACCTACTGTCCTCTGCCCTGCTCGAGTCTTAGCGTGCGCTACCGCTGTGGCTTAGCGTGCGCTATCTGAAGACTAGCGTACGTTACTAAATAGTCCAAAACCTGACAACCTCACTGCCTCTGCCAACCAGCCTGTTAGCGTGCTCTACGGACGGTTGTTAGCGCGCGCTACTGACCACGAATAGCGTGCGTTAATGAACTCCTAGCGCATTAACTGCCAGTCCATAAAGCAGTATGAGTTACTGGTTCTGACCTGACTGGTCCCTTAGCGCGCGCTATGACTCAAAGCTAGCGTGCGCTACTGAAGCATAATTAGCGTGCGTTAGCCTAGGCCTAGCGTGCGCTATTTCTCTGACCCAGAACACTTCTGAAAGGTCTAAACAGCACGATCGTGATCCAAACAAGATACGAAACTCTATAACAATATCAACAACATCACCAAGAGTTTACAGAGCGACAAAATAAAAAGAACGGCAAGGTCAAACGGTCAATAAAAAGTACGGGTATTACATTCTCCCCCTCTAAAAAAGAAGTTTCGTCCCAAAACATAAGAAATAAAAAGTTCGGGGTACTCTGACCGTATCTTCTCTTCCGTTTCCCAAGTCGCCTCCTCGACTCCATGTCTCGACCATTACACTTTAACTAGTGGAATGGTCTTATGCCGAAGTTGTTTCTCGCGACGCTCAAGGATCTTCACGGGTCTCTCCAGAAAGGTAATATCCTCGGCTATGTCAATCTCACTGTAGTCGATAACGTGGCTCGGATCCGGCACGTACTTTCTCAACTGAGACACATTAAAAACACTATTGACGTCACTCAAAGCTGGAGGCAACGCCAAGCGATAAGCTAAATCTCCAACTCTGTCCAAAATCTCGAAAGGTCCGATATACCTCGGACTAAGTTTCCCCTTTTTCCCGAAACGGAAAACCCCTCTGGTCGGCGACACCTTGAGTAAGACATGATCCCCCACTTCGAACTCCAAGGGTCGATGACGAGTATCAGCATAAGATTTCTGACGGCTCTGGGCAGTCAACAATCGGTCCCGGATAATAGAAATCTTTTCCTTAGTCTCCATCAAGATATCCGGTTCCGTTCCAATTAGCTCCGAAGCCTCGTCCCAACATAATGGCGACCTACATCGCCTACCATAAAGTGCCTCGAATGGCGCCATTTTGATCGACACATGCCAACTATTATTGTAGGCAAACTCGATCAATGGTAAGTGAAGCTCCCAATCATTACTCCAGTCTAAGGCACAAGCTCGCAACATATCTTACAATGTCTGAATTGTCCTTTCTGTCTGACCGTCCAACTAAGGATGAAAGGAAGTGCTCAATCTCAACTCAGTACCCAAAGCCTGATGAACGGCCTGCCAAAAATGCGATACGAAACGACCGTCTCGATCAGAAACAATGGTCTTAGGGGCACCGTGCAACCTTATGATCTCAGCTATAAAAGTTCGAGCCAATCTATCCGGTCCCCAAGTATCCTTAATACCCAAGAAGTGTGCAGACTTGGTCAATCGATCGACAATTACCCTAATCATATTCATTCTGGCCCGAGTTCTCGGCATGCCAGTGATGAAATCCATATAGATGTCTTCCCACTTCCACACGGGAATGGGAAGCGGCTTCAACAACCCCGCTGGCCGTTGATGTTCGTTCTTGACTTGTTGACACGTCAAGCACCGTAGTACAAATTCCGTGACATCCTTCTTCATGTTGTTCCACCAAAAATTTCGTTTCAAGTCCTTATACATCTTACTCGTCCCGGGGTGGATTGAGTAAGGCGTAGCATGGGCTTCTCGGAGAATTCTCCGCCTCAACTCTAGATCATTCAGAACACAAAGTCTGCCCTGAAATCTCAGAATACTATCCTCGTGAACCATAAAGCCAGGAGCTTTTCCTTTAATTACATCTTCCTTGAGTTGAGAAATCATCGGGTCACTCCACTGTTTCCCTTTGATGTCGTAAACCAAGGACGAATTAATTTCGAGAGTACACAACTGTCCCTATACTCGTTCAAGCCAAACTTCTATCCCTTGCTCGATTAAATCCTGACAAATCTTCGTCTGAGATGTAAGAACCTCTAGCATTTGAAGAGATGCCGATTTGCGGCTCAAAGCATCCGCGACGACATTGGCTTTTCCGGGGTGGTAAAGAATTTCCAAATCGAAATCCTTTATCAACTCTAACCAACGTCTCTGTCTCATATTCAGCTCCTTCTGACTGAAAATATACTTCAGGCTCTTGTGATCGATATAAATCCGACACGGAGAACCATACAAATAATGCCGCCAAATCTTGAGTGTGAAGACAATTGCGGCCAATTCCAAATCGTGAGTAGGATAATTCATCTCATACGGCTTTAGTTGTCGTGATGCAAAAGCTATCGTCTTATCATGATGCATAAGCACACCGCCAAGACCTTGACCTGAAGCATCACTATAAACTGCAAAGCCCTCACTACCATGTGGTAAAGTTAAAATCGGCGCTGAAGTCAAACGTCTCTTCAGCTCATCGAAGCTTTGTTGTCTCTCATCCGACCAAACAAAATTTTTGGTCTTCTGGAGTAATTTCGTAAGCGGCCGAGCGAGTTTCGAGAACCCCTCGACAAACCGACGGTAATACCCAGCAAGGCCCAAAAAGCTACGAACTTCCTTAACATTTTTAGGCGGTGCCCAATCTAGCACTGCCTCAATCTTCTGCGGGTCTACACAAACCCCTTCGGCCAAAATCACATGGCCGAGAAACATAACTTCTTCCAACCAGAACTCACATTTTGAGAATTTTGCATAGAGCTGCTTGGTTCTCAGAATATCTAGTACCAAACACAAGTGTCGGGCATGTTCCTCTTTATCTCGAGAATAGATCAAAATGTCGTCAATAAAGATGACTACACACCTGTCGAGATACTCGATGAAAATCTTATTCATTAAATGCATGAATACTGCCGGTGCATTAGTCAACCCAAAAGGCATAACTACAAATTCATAATGCCCATACCTCGTCCGAAATGCCGTCTTCGGAACGTCGGACTCTCTCACCCTGAGTTGATAATACCCTGATCTTAAATCAATTTTCGTGAAAACTGCATCTCCCTGCAACTGATCAAATAAATCGTTTATACGAGGCAAAGGGTACTTGTTCTTGATAGTTACTTTGTTCAGCTCACGGTAGTCGATGCACAAACGTAGTGAACCATCCTTCTTTCTCACAAAAAGAACAAGCGCGCCCCAAGGCGAAGCGCTCGGTCTGATGTACCCTCTTTCCAGAAGTTCTCCCAACTGATTCTTTAATTCTTGCATCTCGGAAGGTGCCATTCGATAAGGTGCCTTAGAAATCGGAGCCGCATCTGGCTCTAAGTCCACAGAAAATTCTATCTCCCGATCTGACGGTAATCCCGGGAGATCGTCCGGAAAAACATCGGATACTCATTAACAACCGTAATCGAAGAGAAATTGACTCCGTTCCTTTCCGTTTTCAAGGCATAACACCAATAGCCCGTACAACCTTTATTCAAAAGTTTTACGGCCTTCATGGCGCTGATAAGTAATTTGGATTGGCCCGACTTACGTCCCAAAAATGAGTACTCAGATCCATATTTAGTCATCATAGTGATAACCTTGGTACGATAATTCATAATCGCTTGGTGACTATCAAGCCAATCCTCACCGAGGATCACGTCCTCGCCTACCATATCAACTACAATCAGATTCGATAACCATTCCATACCGGATATAATTACCGGAAAACCTCTAATCTCCCGGTTCCCCACAATTCTATCCCCGCTAGGTAGTTTCACAATGAAGGGATCACAAGCAGTCATACAAGTTATATTCAAATGGCGTACACACTCCAAAGAAATAAAAGAATGTGTAGACCCGTGGTCGTAACGAAGCGACGCTATAGCCCCTCCCCCTCCAGCGTTCTGACCCCTTCCTCGGCCCCTGCCGCAATTCTGCTGAGATTGACCAACAGATTGCCGCTGTTTAACGCCTTGGTCAAGTGGTGCTGGGGCAGAAGCCCGAGTGTCCAAAGTCTGATTTGGTTCGAAACAATAAGCCGCTCTATGTCCCATCTGTCCGCAAGTGTGACACTTCAACGGCGGAAAATTGCATTCCAAATTAACGTGGCCTAGACGACCACAATTATAGCAAGTTACCATGCGATTTGTGGTGCCCGGAGCAGAACGGAAACCCCTCTTCCCTTTAGCAGAATGTGACGACTGTCCGGTAGAACGGTTAGTCGTCTGTGACCTCTGGAAGTTGCCACTCTTACAGCCAGAAAAATTCCCCGCAACCTTTTGCTTCTTCGATTCTTCAACGGTATCGTTGTCGGGGCTTAACATATCATGGGCTAAAGCTCTGTCCGGATACTCCTTTAGTGTGGTGCAAGCAAATCTGGCCATGTACCGCCGTAAGTCCAAATTCATCCGCATATCAAAATAATGGATCTTATCACGCTCGTTCCACACTTGATCCTTCACATGGATCAATTGTTGATTGTACTCTACAATTGCTTGCGACATGGGAATATTTTGTGGTTTAGCCTCAAAAAAGGCCCGAATTCGGCCCTCTCGCACCGGCCAAGGACAAAACTCGGCCTCCAAAAGCTCTTTAATTTCATCCCACGTGGCAACACGATCCTGTGGCTTGATGAATTTCCACCATGTAGAGGCCTCCTTGGTGAGGAAATACTGAGCAATCAGTACCTTCCTCACTTCGGGGCAATCAACCGCTTCAAAAATTTTCTCTAACTCCGCTAGCCAATCTTCCCAACCTAACGGGTCTGTGGCACCACCAAACTGTGGAGGGTGCATACGGATTACATTCTGAAGCAAGGCATCCGTGTTCGGCTTCGGATTATTCAGTTGAACAGTTTGGGCTAAAATGGTCATCTGGGTAGCCAATTGTTGAAGTACATTCGCAACTCCAACGTCCGCGCTGTTCCCTTGGCCAGTCGACTGGTCGTGCTGACTTTCGGTGTCAGGATGCACCGAGTTCGACAAACTGGGGTTGGTTGACCCATGCAGGCGAGGAAACGGCCGCGCCACGTCCTCGTCCACGTCCACGGCCACGGCCACGGCCCCTACCAGCAGACATACTGAAGAACACACAAGGCACGTAAGTACAATTCAATCGCACGTCATCGAAGGGACCGAATCTCAAGAATACCAAAAATAGAAGTAAAACGAATAAGGAAACACCAGAAGAGTAAGAGGTCTTACTAGTAACGGTCGCATTATGATGATGGAAGAATAAGGACAAATGACGACTCAATCGACCCAAAAGACCGACAGCCTAGGTATCCATAGACTAAAGCTCTGATACCATATTCTGTAACCCCCCCAAGTTATTCAGGGAATATTACAGCGTCGTCAGCCCCGCCGTGGGAGCCACAAGGCTAAACATACGCGGAACTATAAATTTTGACCGAGAAGGTCTATATACAATGGAATGAAGAACAATACAAAGGGTATACAAAACATATCCAATGTATCCAAAGACATTACGACACAAATCAATACCTCGGCAAACACAGACCGTAACATCAAGGAAAATGGAAAACAATACTCGAGTATTCAATAACCATTCCAGTACAACAACACTGAATGGAGAAACACAAAACATAACCGTAAGAAATACACAGTATCATACTTGCACATCATCTTCATGCCGACCCGATACCTGCCTGTCTGCTCTCCTGGAACCTGAAATACATAAAAAGTATTTCCCCCATAAAGGGGTTAGTCGTCGAATAGCTAGTGCAAGTATATCAAGTATGAAACACAATACTCCTCGACAATAAAGTAAAGGTAACCGTCAATTCATCAATTCAAGGCTAGTATTCCAGAATAACTAAATCTCATAGCATCACAACAATGCATACATGATCAACCATGGAACCGCACCAAAGGCTACGGAACCCTCAGGGGACTCGTCGGCCCGCCCCAGAGTGGTTAATGTAACACCCCCAGAATACATCCGGAAATGTTACACGCCGTAGGCCCTTGTTACAAGGATCTACAAGGCTAAACTCTACTAGACTACAAAATGATTGACCGACCGGGGTCAATCTAAATACAACGCAGACCGACAAGGTCATTAATCAATTCAGAAACAAATGAACCTTACATCTCAATGATGAAAATAAACTTGAACACAGAAAGGAACGACAATTCAATTTAATAAATGAAAACTTCACCCATGCAAGGGTGAATACTCGAACGACAGAGAAATACCGACCAAAATGAAACAAAAGAAAACACTCTAACTCTGATGTGATTAGTATCATTGTCCTCCATCTCCTTCCCAGCCAATCCTGTGACTGTTCCCGAGCTGCCAAAACCTGAGCGCATAACAGGCACCCACCCCCCGAAACTCGGGGGTCAGCAAACTGGAATTTTGCTAGTGCAAGTACATAACACACAAGATATACGAATAATAATAACACAAAACTCAACAGTCGTGAAACCTTAACACAAACCACACATTCAAATGGTCAGCACAGAATAGTATTACATAGACAAGGTGAAAGATAATCACATTGTCATATTCTCCGTACAGAACATAACACCAATGAAACTTTAAACGAACCCAAGGAATCGGAAAATTCCCTTTTTATAAAAGGAAAAGTATTTTGATAAGAAAGTTCGAAAGTATTAATATTGACTCGGGCCATCTTGGGGTTTTGAAAATCAGATGTAAATACTTTAGAAAATACTTCAAAAGCCCTCGGGTCCTTGAACCAACATGTGGAAAACAATTTGCAAGAAAACCATCACAACGTTATTCGGGGTCCTCGACCCAAATGATAAAACACTATCACAAGTGAATCCTTACAAAATCTCACGGGGTTCTCGGCCCAATCCAAATAATATCATCACGAGATCAAATCTCAACATCTCACGGGGTCCTCGACCCAATACACAGAACAATCAACACAGTACAATCAACACAGTGCAATCAAGGCACAACTTCTCATTCGACAAATCCTGCTCAACACCCCTGATTAATTAACCCTCGGAGATCTCGTCAAATATCCTTGGTTAATTAACCCTGATACCAACATTTAAAACAAATTGGAATGAACTCCAGAAACACAATTCGCGGTCTACATCAAGACCAACATTAAAAGCAAGTTGCAAAGATTTAAATTTCGAAAATCATTTGGTAACGGGGTCTTAGCTATCACTCAAATATCCGTTACCAATGAGCCTGCCAGGCGCCTCCCTTGCACACCTATGTACCGGCGTTCACTCCACTATATTGGCCGCCCATTGCACATGTCACCGCGCCGGCGTTCACTCCCATAGGAGCCGCCCCTTGCTCGCGCATTAAGTAACACCGGTGTTCACCAATCATATGGAGCCGCTCATTGCAGCGTACAACAGGCCGGAGTGCACGCCCCGCCCTCAGAGGTACCCGGATATGACATCTCTCATAACAAGTATTCACATTATTACAAATACCAAGCACACAGTCAACCGTTGCAACAATTATCGAATCAGTTCATCAATCCACATAATTTACTCGCCAGTACGCAACTACGCAAAATAAACAATAACTCGTATGTTATTCATCAAGACTTAGCACATTAGGCCTTCAACATTATCAATTAATACTACATAAATATCCACACATATCTATATATATATAATATAAATACAGATATTCGTAACATGATTCATACACTTCAGCAACAATGATTTCACGTAATTATAATTCGTATATCAAGGTACTTGCCTTGGTAATCTCTCGAGAATACTCCGGAAATACAGTTGATTGGAACAATCCAGAACTCCAACGAAAACGACGATCGGAGAGGCTCAACACTGGATTATCGTAGGAAATTCGTCCTTAATATCCTATCATTAAATAAACAATCAATCACACGAGGAAAAGCATAAAGAGATGGCTGAACCTTAACTGTTCTCTTCGTAACGTACGTTACACACATACGTAACGTACGTTACGTCTGCACGTTAGCGGACGTAAGCTACAAGGATTAGCGCACGCTAAGTATGCATTGGACAGTTCTACCCAGTTCAGACGACTGCCTTGCCTGAGGGTATAACATACGTAATGCATAGAGCTTAACGTACGTTATATTCACACATATCATACTCATGTGAATCAGAATAACCCTTTGGTGTTGATGTCTACGAATTCCCGGTTAATTCTCCCATCATAAGACTCACTCCAAATATTGATTATAGATCCTCAAAGGTAGTTCGGAAAATCTGAGGTTGTTATCAACATTAAGTCTATGATCATTATGGAAACACCATATAATACGGTTTATTAATCTCAGAATTTTACCTTACTTGATCATCATAATAAGAATCGGACTAAAACGTTCTTAACTCGGGTAACTAAAGCATGAACATTCCAACTTCCAAAAACATGGTGTTCGGATAAAAATCATCTATGGAGCTTAATAATCCCGATGGTATGTTCAAAACATCCTTAAGAACACGAAATCAAGGTTGAGGTAGCATTAACATACCTTAATATGAAAGAAACGCAGAGACACGAGGTAGCATCCAATTCCGATTGCTTGAATGTCAATGCAAGATGTTTTGTAACTTAAATGATCGAATCTACGTGTTCTATATGTGTTTTAGAGGGCTGGAAACCCTCTAGAAATGAAGGAAAATGAATTGTAAGTGAAAGGGACGAAGAGAAACGAAATGGGGTGTTGTCCATATATATAATATCTTGAGATTTACGTACGTTAGCCTCAGCCATTTACGTACGTAATCGACTTAGCGCACGCTACCATTCGATATTAGCGTACGCTATCGATCACTGATAGCTTACTGTCTCGTTTTGTACTAGCTTACGTACGTTACACCCTATGCATTACGTACGTAAGCTACACATATTAGCGTACGCTAGTTACAAGCCTTAGCGTACGTTAACACCCGTTGACCCCAAAACTGTCCAGGTTCATCCGCGGGAATCTTTCTGAGCCCCACCACCAGTCGTCCATGTGCTAGCCAGTCTGTTCAATTATTGACCTCCTTACGTACGCTACGTCTAGCTCGTAGCGTACGCTATCTCCAGATCGTAACGTACGTTACGCTTACCTGTTAGCGTGCGTTACGACGTAGTTGCATGTAAAGGATTAAAGGTTGATATTATCATGCATGAGGATACGAATACGGAAATGATCGTACTTCGATTATTGATAGCACCAATTCAGGTAATACAGGGTTCAAATACAGATGAAAATACCCAATAATTATCCGGATATTACATACTATCCCTCTTAAAAGAAGTTTCGTCCCGAAACTTAAAGTAGAGTGGTGGAACAACCAAGGAAAAGTATCTACTTGCTCAACCCCAAAACATCACGAGCGATGCGCGAATGCAAGGTTCTAAAAATACAATGATTGGACTTAGGAAGTATCAGGCACGTCAATTGAGGCAATAAGTTACACGTGCACACGAGAAGTTAGAGTGGAGAAGTAGAAGCTCACGGAATTAAGGAAATTCACAAACGGCTCAGATGTACTAAAATCGCGTGTCGAGCTCGACCCACCGTATTCAAGTTCATAACACATTGGAAATGTTAATCATACGAATGGGAACAAATAGTTTCGAACAAAATTCTGTAGAGATTAAGTTCAGATGTGAATAGACCACAATAATTCACGGAGTCTAACAAATCGGTTCTGAAATTCGTTCGAATGATGGTAGGTTCATAGAACATGGTAGTTTGAAATTGTCAAGAGAATCACAGATGAATCATCAACAATGAAAGTCTCCTAACATCGGAAATACTAAGAAGAGCACGGGTACTACGTGTCCCCGTACTAAGAAGACATGCCAGCCCCGAAACTTAAAACTGTAACACCCCCAATCCACTCAGGGATATTACACGCCGTAGACCCTCTCCTCGAAGATCTACCAGGCTGGTAACAACATTTAACATATCGACAATGCCTTCAAGGCTAAATGACTCAGTAGACCGATTTGGTCTTTCAATAAAAATATACAACTCAATTACAACATATACCCACACAGGGGTCAAAATACAATATACTCCCGTACAACGGGGAAAAGATACTGCAGCGGAAAAGAAAATACAACTAGACCAATACGACATCAACGGATCCTCGTGTGATTAGTATCGTTCATCTTTCATAATCCTTCGTGCCGACCACGTGTTATGCTCCAAAACACGAATGCAAAATAGACATCCACCCTCCGAATACTCTGGGGTTAGCAAAACTCCTTTGTTTTGCTAGTGCAAATACAAAGTGCAAATACGAGCCATACAATTCACATTCCACGAATAACAATAACCAGAATCTTCAAAGATCCAAGCGAAGCGAAAAGTACTTCTCGAGGCAAGGGTTTGAGAAAAACCTTTAAAAATCGAAATACCATAAATCAATGGAAATAATTTATAAGACGGTTTAGAATGCCATCAAGAGTTTTAATAGAAAACCATTTAGGATTATCAAATCCTACTTTTCAAAATCCACAAGACAAAAGGGGTCACCGCCCCAAATCTTTACTTTCCGAAAATGACATTTACCAACCCGTTGGGATTTTAGCCCCAAATCCATAAAATGACTTTTACAAAACCATTGGGATTTTAGCCCCAAATCTCATCAACTCACGGTACACAAGAACGACCACAAGGTTCGTCTCCCAACATCAAAATCCACAAATAAAGGATTTAAAACAAACAACAAAATACTCTTGTGCCATCCTAGCCAAGTAAGCCAAACGAACAACTTACCTCTTACACACTTAGTCGATGCATGCAATCATGAAAACCGTTCAAAAGCGCTCATTTCGGAAATGCCAATAATCGAAATCACGGTTGCAAAATGCACCACAATTAACCGTCGATCCACACCTCGTGGACCCCTACCGAGACCCCGTCGGATCTAACCCGTAGTGGTTAAAAGCAAAGCTCGTCGATCCACACCTCCGTGGACCCCTACCGAGACCCCGTCGGATCTAACCCGTAGTGAGCATACACACACACACGTTACTCATGCAATACTAATATGCTAAGAATGTAAGTTCATTAAGAATACTCACTAGAGATGGCCACTTACTCGACGCCGTTATCAAACTCTTCAAAAACACCATAACAAGATTAAATACGGAATACACGATCCCATAACTTTAAACACAGGAGTATCATCATCAAAGACTTCAACGTTCAACGTAATCAAATCATAATCAATTCCCAAAACACATTGTTCACAAAACACACGCGTTTTGAAAGCAAGCCTTTAACGAGGCCAAACCGAAATCTTTTGAAATTTCATTTCAAACAACCAAACAAACACAACAAGACGATCACCGATCATCATATCCATAAAATAAGAAAAGTATGGGAAAGGTACTTGCCTCGATATCACAATCGCAACGAGACGACGGATAGGACGCGGTCGAATATCCCCGAACCCCCGAACAATATCAAGAACGCGATAGCACCACGAGTATTACGAGAATAACACCACACGAATCATCAATCACCAAACGGAATTCAACATCGGAATCCTCGAACACCTATAAACCTCCGGAAGTAACAATAACACAAGGTTACGACGAGAATCAAGGCCAAAACAACGGAAATCCCAACAAACTATCGAAGGGAAACTCAATGGGACATTTAATCGAACACTAAATGTTCAATAATTCCCAAGAACACTCGAATCGTCGATCGAGTTAAACAAACTTGATATATGGATATACAACACATAGAACATGATTAATAACATCATACTACACCAATCGATGTATCAAAATCGGATTAGAAACGAAATCAAGAACAATTTCTCCAAAAAGTCAACTTGAAGGATAATCAAGAAATATACCTTGATTTGGATGAAGGATTCAAGTAGAGGTCGAAAATCTACAACAAGACTTGAGGTAGATGATCTCTACAAGTTTTGGAGCACTCAAAATCGCCCAAAATCGCCACAATCGCCTAAGATGAAGGAGGAAGAAGAGAGGAGAAAAAATGAAGTTTTCTCCTCGCAAATCTATAAAAAGCGAGAAAAAGCCCATGTGCGCGGCACGGGACAAGTGTGCCGCGGCCCAGACCACTAAAAATGCCCAGAATCAGCTTAGTGCCGCGGCACGGCTGAGTGTGCCGCGGCACACGCAGTACGACCCCTTCAACACCAAAAAGGCACACCGTGCGATCTTCGCTATTTCGACCATAACTCCTTAAATGCGGACTCCGATTGACTCACCGTTTGAACCATTGGAAAGCTAACTTGATTCTCTATAATGTTGCAAAGATTCAGAATTTTTGGAGTTTCCAAGAATTAATGGTGACTTTACAAAGTCGAACTCCCACGTGAAAAAGTCGATCAAGGACACGGAACTCAACAAAACGTCACCAAACGAACTCGGATGACAAAAGTGCAGAATTAATCATTCTCGGAATGACGAAACGGTCATGATAGAGTTGTCAAAACGAACTTCCTCCGAAAAAGAAAATTACCGAAATTAAAATTGCGGATATTACATTCTACCCTCCTTAAAAGAAGTTTCGTCCCGAAACTTAAAACAAGTAGGGAGAAGCAATATCCCCTCCAGGAAAACTCAACGAGATACACAAGAAATGCGTAACTTACGCCCATCGGCGAAACGTTACAAGCAACACAAAGGAATAAACGGCGTGAAAACACTCTCCAGGACGACCAACACAATGCCACCGGTAGAGACATAATAAAATCAACAAGTGACAAGTGTCATCAAACAGATAACACAATCAAGTCGATTATCCGAACAATCACAAAACATAACCAACGAAAATCAATACGATTGACCAACCCAACGGTATATCAATCAAAACATGAGCCACACGCTGAACAAATACGGAATTCCACCGCCCAAGGGTTGGAAGATCGAAAACGAGACTAATTTCCCGAACTTAAGGAATTTCGAAGGAGTCTGAATGTTCAACAATCACGAAACGAGATCAACAAAACCGAACAATCAAACGATCGAACCATAAAGAGCGAGACAACAAAAATCGAACGATCATGTTCGGATCACGATGAACAATAAGGTTCAACCGACAACTCCGAGGTTCACATCTCGACTCGAGACAAAACATGATCCGGTGGAAACAACAAGATGCACACTCGCATAAGATCCACAGGAAAGGGAATAACGATTGAAAGGTCACAACGACGAACGAGTAATTCCGAAATAATACCACCTCGTTCGATCAACAAAAGCAAGGGGCATGACAAGCTCGAAAATGTCAATGAACATGATGAGTCTACAAAGTCGAAACACAAGAGTTCCAAATCCGATCCACTTCGAATAAAAGAACTAATAGAACCAGATGATGTCACTCCCGAACAAGGTTCACAAGAGTCGAACCGAACCCGAAAAGTCACGGCGATAACCAGATCGACCCATAACAAGATCGCAGTTCGTTCGGACGATGAAACCGAAATCTGAGAACAAGTTCATAAAGTATCAACGAACATGAGCGAATCAATATACTGGAGAAAGAGAAGATACGGAAGTCAAAATAGCTCGGGTATTACCTCCGACCTCATCCACGAAATTCACAAAAACAGGAGCAAGGTAACAAGACATTAAACAACCGGCACATAACGGAACGATCACCGATGCACACGGCCATACCAACCCAAGCTCTAACAGCTCGCACTTGCGCGACAACGCAGAAATCACCACGAGGCGACAATATTCAACACCGACATCCCACCTCTCACAAGGGGCTAACACAACAAATGTGTGGAAAACGACTCAACGCTCACACCGCCAATTCGGTCATACTAGGGAGCAAACATCAAACCGAAAACGCGAACATCATACATATATACCCAACCCTCAAACGGGAATGGATAGGTTTTAAAACGAAAACCTCATTTTAATAATAATTTAGAAGAACACCGATTGATCTTGAGTATCGCCTTTCAAAAGTACAAACGTGAAACATCGTTATCGAGACTTTGGAGAACCATTTCGCATTTGATAAAAAATGAGGACACTTTCTCTTAGTGAAAACTTTCAGAATATTCGACCCTCGGGTCTAAATAAAGTGTTTCTAAAACATTGAAAGTATCTCAAAATATTTTGGTCCTCGAGGCAGAAAATTTTTGAAATATATTGTGGCACCTGGATGTACCACAAGAAAATAACTCATTTGAAAAAAATATGTCTCGAAATTTATTTCTAAGATACTCAAGTTTTCGAAAATAATTCAATGCCAAAAAGGACGATGCCAAAAAGGCTAGAATGCCCAAAAATTTCAGGTAATCACACGGAACATCATGGCGCTGTGGGTCCCGCGTCGGAACCCCAGGCTAAAACCATTTACAAAAATGCCAAAAAGGCTGATGACGGTAATATTTCAAAACTCACGAAATCCATTTACAAAATACTAAATACCGTCATAAGAATTTCGTCAAAGAGGTCAAGGCCATAATGCCAAAACTCGGTTAAGGGAAGCGGTTATCGAAATAAAACTCGGTCGGTAAAATCGAAAGTCATTACAAAAGAACTCACGCGGCGAATAAAAGAAATACGATTCAACACGCACAATCCAAAGAACACCACTCCTCATAAGAACAAAATATTAGAGTCAAATAACCACATTGAGAACAAAACCACTGGCCCCATTCGAGGCCTCTAAAGACCCTACCGCCGGCTAGTGAACAAGTCGAACGTGTATAAGCACAAAGCTTCCACAAGAGAACTCGTAAAACGTGCAAATCGATTCGAAAATCATCAAGAACGGACAAAAACAATAATAAAAGACATCACAAGCGGACGCTCCTCGTATAAATTAAATACGAGTCGACTAAATACATATCGTGACATCAAAATCCACATAAAGATTCCATCACTTAACAAATAATCATAAAAATAGCTCGTGTCACACGAGGCACAACACAAAGAAGGGAGACTTACTTCCACCGGTCACACGAAGATGATGATCGCCCCACGATACTAACCACGACCAACAACTCAAACGACGCGTCGCGACACGACTCAGTCAGACTAAATCCGACGAGACAAAACTCAATAGACACCACTGACCCGACAGCCTAGGTTTCCACAACCTAAGCTCTGATACCATTTATGTAACACCCCCAATCCACTCAGGGATATTACACGCCGTAGACCCTCTCCTCGAAGATCTACCAGGCTGGTAACAACATTTAACATATCGACAATGCCTTCAAGGCTAAATGACTCAGTAGACCGATTTGGTCTTTCAATAAAAATATACAACTCAATTACAACATATACCCACACAGGGGTCAAAATACAATATACTCCCGTACAACGGGGAAAAGATACTGCAGCGGAAAAGAAAATACAACTAGACCAATACGACATCAACGGATCCTCGTGTGATTAGTATCGTTCATCTTTCATCATCCTTCGTGCCGACCCTGTGTTATGCTCCAAAACCTGAATGCAAAAATAGACATCCACCCTCCGAATACTCGGGGGTTAGCAAAACTCCACTGTTTTGCTAGTGCAAATACAAAGTGCAAATACGAGCCATACAATTCACATTCCACGAATAACAATAACCAGGAATCTTCAAAGATCCAAACGAAACGAAAAGTACTTCTCGAGGCAAGGGTTTGAGAAAAACCTTTAAAAATCGAAATACCATAAATCAATGGAAATAATTTATAAGACGGTTTAGAATGCCATCAAGAGTTTTAATAGAAAACCATTTAGGATTATCAAATCCTACTTTTCAAAATCCACAAGACAAAAGGGGTCACCGCCCCAAATCTTTACTTTCCGAAAAATGACATTTACCAACCCGTTGGGATTTTAGCCCCAAATCCATAAAATGACTTTTACAAAACCATTGGGATTTTAGCCCCAAATCTCATCAACTCACAGTACACAAGAACGACCACAAGGTTCGTCTCCCAACATCAAAATCCACAAATAAAGGATTTAAAACAAACAACAAAATACTCTTGTGCCATCCTAGCCAAGTAAGCCAAACGAACAACTTACCTCTTACACACTTAGTCGATGCATGCAATCATGAAAACCGTTCAAAAGCGCTCATTTAGGAAATGCCAATAATCCAAATCACAGTTGCAAAATGCACCACAATTAACCGTCGATCCACACCTCCGTGGACCCCTACCGAGACCCCGTCGGATCTAACCCGTAGTGGTTAAAAGCAAAGCTCGTCGATCCACACCTCCGTGGACCCCTACCGAGACCCGTCGGATCTAACCCGTAGTGAGCATACACACACACACGTTACTCATGCAATACTAATATGCTAAGAATGTAAGTTCATTAAGAATACTCACTAGAGATGGCCACTTACTCGACGCCGTTATCAAACTCTTCAAAAACACCATAACAAGATTAAATACGAATACACGATCCCATAACTTTAAACACAGGAGTATCATCATCAAAGACTTCAACGTTCAACGTAATCAAATCATAATCAATTCCCAAAACACATTGTTCACAAAACACACGCGCTTTTGAAAGCAAGCCTTTAACGAGGCCAAATCGAAATCTTTTGAAATTTCATTTCAAACAACCAAACAAACACAACAAGACGATCACCGATCATCATATCCATAAAATAAGAAAAGTATGGGAAAGGTACTTGCCTCGATATCACAATCGCAACGAGACGACGGATAGGACGGTCGAATATCCGAACCCCGAACAATATCAAGAACGCGATAGCACCACGAGTATTACGAGAATAACACCACACGAATCATCAATCACCAAACGGAATTCAACATCGGAATCCTCGAACACCTATAAACCTCCGAAGTAACAATAACACAAGGTTACGACGAGAATCAAGGCCAAAACAACGGAAATCCCAACAAACTATCGAAGGGAAACTCAATGGGACATTTAATCGAACACTAAATGTTCAATAATTCCCAAGAACACTCGAATCGTCGATCGAGTTAAACAAACTTGATATATGGATATACAACACATAGAACATGATTAATAACATCATACTACACCAGTCGATGTATCAAAATCGGATTAGAAACGAAATCAAGAACAATTTCTCCAAAAAGTCAACTTGAAGGATAATCAAGAAATATACCTTGATTTGGATGAAGGATTCAAGTAGAGGTCGAAAATCTACAACAAGACTTGAGGTAGATGATCTCTACAAGTTTTGGAGCACTCAAAATCGCCCAAAAATCGCCCACAATCGCCTAAGATGAAGGAGGAAGAAGAGAGGAGAAAAAATGAAGTTTTTCTCCTCGCAAATCTGCTAAAAAACGCAGAAAAAGCCCATGTGCCGCGGCACAGGACAAGTGTGCCGCGGCCCAGGACCATTAAAAATGCCCAGGAATCAGCTTAGTGCCGCGGCACAGCCTGAGTGTGCCGCGGCACACGGTACAGCCCCCTTCAACACCAAAAAGGCACACCGTGCAGTCTTCGCTATTTCGACCATAACTCCTTCGTCTGGACTCCGATTGACTCACCGTTTGAACCATTGGAAAGCTAACTTGATTCTCTATAATGTTGCAAAGATTCAGAATTTTTGAAGTTTCCAAGAATTAATGGTGACTTTACAAAGTCGAACTCCCACGTGAAAAAGTCGATCAAGGACACGGAACTCAACAAAACGTCACCGAAACGAACTCGGATGACAAAAAGTGCAGAATTAATCATTCTCGGAATGACGAAACGGGCATGATAGAGTTGTCAAAACGAACTTCCTCCGAAAAAGAAAATTACGAAATTCAAAATTGCGGATATTACATTCTACCCTCCTTAAAAGAAGTTTCGTCCGAAACTTAAAACAAGTAGGGAGAAGCAATATCCTCCAGGAAAACTCAACGAGATACACAAGAAATGCGTAACTTACGCCCATCGGCGAAACGTTACAAGCAACACAAAGGAATAAACGGCGTGAAAACACTCTCCAGGACGACCAACACAATGCCACCGGTAGAGACATAATAAAATCAACAAGTGACAAGTGTCATCAAACAGATAACACAATCAAGTCGATTATCCGAACAATCACAAAACATAACCAACGAAAATCAATACGATTGACCAACCCAACGGTATATCAATCAAAACATGAGCCACACGCTGAACAAATACGGAATTCCACCGCCCAAGGGTTGGAAGATCGAAAACGAGACTAATTTCCCGAACTTAAGGAATTTCGAAGGAGTCTGAATGTTCAACAATCACGAAACGAGATCAACAAAACCGAACAATCAAACGATCGAACCATAAAGAGCGAGACAACAAAAATCGAACGATCATGTTCGGATCACGATGAACAATAAGGTTCAACCGACAACTCCGAGGTTCACATCTCGACTCGAGACAAAACATGATCCGGTGGAAACAACAAGATGCACACTCGCATAAGATCCACAGGAAAGGGAATAACGATTGAAAGGTCACAACGACGAACGAGTAATTAGAAATAATACCACCCTCGTTCGATCAACAAAAGCAAGGGGCATGACAAGCTCAGAAAATGTCAATGAACATGATGAGTCTACAAAGTCGAAAACACAAGAGTTCCAAATCCGATCCACTTCGAATAAAAGAACTAATAGAACCAGATGATGTCACTCCCGAACAAGGTTCACAAGAGTCGAACCGAACCCGAAAAGTCACGGCGATAACCAGATCGACCCATAACAAGATCGCAGTTCGTTCGGACGATGAAACCGAAATACAGAACAAGTTCATAAAGTATCAACGAACATGAGCGAATCAATATACTGGAGAAAGAGAAGATACGGAAGTCAAAATAGCTCGGGTATTACCTCCGACCTCATCCACGAAATTCACAAAAACAGGAGCAAGGTAACAAGACATTAAACAACCGGCACATAACGGAACGATCACCGATGCACATGGCCATACCAACCCAAGCTCTAACAGCTCGCACTTGCGCGACAACGCAGAAATCACCACGAGGCGACAATATTCAACACCGACATCCCACCTCTCACAAGGGGCTAACACAACAAATGTGTGGAAAACGACTCAACGCTCACACCGCCAATTCGGTCATACTCGGGAGCAAACATCAAACTGAAAACGCGAACATCATACATATATACCCAACCCTCAAACGGGAATGGATAGGTTTTAAAAACGAAAACCTCATTTTAATAATAATTTAGAAGAACACCGATTGATCTTGAGTATCGCCTTTCAAAAAGTACAAACGTGAAACATCGTTATCGAGACTTTGGAGAACCATTTCGCATTTGATAAAAAATGAGGACACTTTCTCTTAGTGAAAACTTTCAGAATATTCGACCCTCGGGTCTAAATAAAGTGTTTCTAAAACATTGAAAGTATCTCAAAATATTTTGGTCCTCGAGGCAGAAAATTTTTGAAATATATTGTGGCACCTGGATGTACCACAAGAAAATAACTCATTTGAAAAAAAATATGTCTCGAAATTTATTTCTAAGATACTCAAGTTTTCGAAAATAATTCAATGCCAAAAAGGACGATGCCAAAAAGGCTAGAATGCCCAAAAATTTCAGGTAATCACACGGAACATCATGGCGCTGTGGGTCCCGCGTCGGAACCCCAGGCTAAAAACCATTTACAAAAATGCCAAAAAGGCTGATGACGGTAATATTTCAAAAACTCACGAAATCCATTTACAAAATACTAAATACCGTCATAAGAATTTCGTCAAAGAGGTCAAGGCCATAATGCCAAAAACTCGGTTAAGGGAAGCGGTTATCGAAATAAAACTCGGTCGGTAAAATACCGAAAGTCATTACAAAAGAACTCACGCAATAATAAAAGAAATACGATCAACACGCACAATCCAAAGAACACCACTCCTCATAAGAACAAAATATTAGAGTCAAATAACCACATTCGTAACAAAACCATGGCCCCATTCGAGGCCTCTAAAGACCCTACCGCATGGCTAGTGAACAAGTCGAACGTGTATAAGCACAAAGCTTCCACAAGAGAACTCGTAAAACGTGCAAATCGATTCGAAAATCATCAGCAACGGACAAAAACAATAATAAAAAGACATCACAAGCGACGACGCTCCTCGTATAAATTAAATACGAGAGTCGACTAAATACATATCGTGACATCAAAATCCACATAAAGATTCCATCACTTAACAAATAATCATAAAAATAGCTCGTGTCACACGAGGCACAACACAAAGAAGGGAGACTTACTTCCACCGGTCACACGAAGATGATGATCGCCCCACGATACTAACCACGACCAACAACTCAAACGACGCGTCGCGACACGACTCAGTCAGACTAAATCCGACGAGACAAAACTCAATAGACACCACTGACCCGACAGCCTAGGTTTCCACAACCTAAGCTCTGATACCATTTATGTAACACCCCCAATCCACTCAGGGATATTACACGCCGTAGACCCTCTCCTCGAAGATCTACCAGGCTGGTAACAACATTTAACATATCGACAATGCCTTCAAGGCTAAATGACTCAGTAGACCGATTTGGTCTTTCAATAAAAATATACAACTCAATTACAACATATACCCACACAGGGGTCAAAATACAATATACTCCGCATAACGGGGAAAAGATCTTTGCGGAAAAGAAACTACAACTAGACCAATACGACATCAACGGATCCTCGTGTGATTAGTATCGTTCATCTTTCATCATCCTTCGTGCCGACCCTGTGTTATGCTCCAAAACCTGAATGCAAAAATAGACATCCACCCCCCGAATACTCGGGGGTTAGCAAAACTCCACTGTTTTGCTAGTGCAAATACAAAGTGCAAATACGAGCCATACAATTCACATTCCACGAATAACAATAACCAGGAATCTTCAAAGATCCAAACGAAACGAAAAGTACTTCTCGAGGCAAGGGTTTGAGAAAATCCTTTAAAATCGAAATACCATAAATCAATGGAAATAATTTATAAGACGGTTTAGAATGCCATCAAGAGTTTTAATAGAAAACCATTTAGGATTATCAAATCCTACTTTTCAAAATCCACAAGACAAAAGGGGTCACCGCCCCAAATCTTTACTTTCCGAAAAATGACATTTACCAACCCGTTGGGATTTTAGCCCCAAATCCATAAAATGACTTTTACAAAACCATTGGGATTTTAGCCCCAAATCTCATCAACTCACAGTACACAAGAACGACCACAAGGTTCGTCTCCCAACATCAAAATCCACAAATAAAGGATTTAAAACAAACAACAAAATACTCTTGTGCCATCCTAGCCAAGTAAGCCAAACGAACAACTTACCTCTTACACACTTAGTCGATGCATGCAATCATGAAAACCGTTCAAAAGCGCTCATTTCCGGAAATGCCAATAATCCAAATCACAGTTGCAAAATGCACCACAATTAACCGTCGATCCCAAGCTCCCCGGACCCCTACCGAGACCCCGTCGGATCTAACCCGTAGTGGTTAAAAGCAAAGCTCGTCGATCCACACCTCCGTGGACCCCTACCGAGACCCCGTCGGATCTAACCCGTAGTGAGCATACACACACACACGTTACTCATGCAATACTAATATGCTAAGAATGTAAGTTCATTAAGAATACTCACTAGAGATGGCCACTTACTCGACGCCGTTATCAAACTCTTCAAAAACACCATAACAAGATTAAATACGGAATACACGATCCCATAACTTTAAACACAGGAGTATCATCATCAAAGACTTCAACGTTCAACGTAATCAAATCATAATCAATTCCCAAAACACATTGTTCACAAAACACACGCGTTTTGAAAGCAAGCCTTTAACGAGGCCAAATCAAATCTTTTGAAATTTCATTTCAAACAACCAAACAAACACAACAAGGCGATCACCGATCATCATATCCATAAAATAAGAAAATTATGGGAAAGGTACTTGCCTCGATATCACAATCGCAACGAGACTACGGATAGGACGCGGTAGAATATCCCAGAAAACCCGAACAATATCAAGAACGCGATAGCACCACGAGTATTACGAGAATAACACCACACGAATCATCAATCACCAAACGGAATTCAACATCGGAATCCTCGAACACCTATAAACCTCCGGAAGTAACAATAACACAAGGTTACGACGAGAATCAAGGCCAAAACAACGGAAATCCCAACAAACTATCGAAGGGAAACTCAATGGGACATTTAATCGAACACTAAATGTTCAATAATTCCCAAGAACACTCGAATCGTCGATCGAGTTAAACAAACTTGATATATGGATATACAACACATAGAACATGATTAATAACATCATACTACACCAATCGATGTATCAAAATCGGATTAGAAACGAAATCAAGAACAATTTCTCCAAAAAGTCAACTTGAAGGATAATCAAGAAATATACCTTGATTTGGATGAAGGATTCAAGTAGAGGTCGAAAATCTACAACAAGACTTGAGGTAGATGATCTCTACAAGTTTTGGAGCACTCAAAATCGCCCAAAAATCGCCCACAATCGCCTAAGATGAAGGAGGAAGAAGAGAGGAGAAAAAATGAAGTTTTTCTCTCGCAACCGCTAAAAACGCAGAAAAAGCCCATGTGCCGCGGCACAGACAAGTGTGCCGCGCCCAGACCATTAAAAATGCCCAGAATCAGCTTAGTGCCGCGGCACAGCCTGAGTGTGCCGCGGCACACGGTACAGCCCCCTTCAACACCAAAAAGGCACACCGTGCAGTCTTCGCTATTTCGACCATAACTCCTTCGTCTGGACTCCGATTGACTCACCGTTTGAACCATTGGAAAGCTAACTTGATTCTCTATAATGTTGCAAAGATTCAGAATTTTTGAAGTTTCCAAGAATTAATGGTGACTTTACAAAGTCGAACTCCCACGTGAAAAAGTCGATCAAGGACACGGAACTCAACAAAACGTCACCGAAACGAACTCGGATGACAAAAAGTGCAGAATTAATCATTCTCGGAATGACGAAACGGTCATGATAGAGTTGTCAAAACGAACTTCCTCCGAAAAAAGAAAATTACCGAAATTCAAAATTGCGGATATTACAAAAACAGCAGGAGTTGGAAACGAAAAGCAATTAAAATGAAAAATAATCAAAGTCACGATTGTTGGAAACAGCAACGACTAGAACACAGCACAAAATCTTCATTCGCCTATGATAGGCTCTTCAGCAGAAGACATAAGGTTTCGGGACATTCTCCGACCACTTGCTCTGCTCACCGACAGAGTAGCATTCTTTGCCAATTCAGAAATTATCTCACAATGTTTCTCCCGATGGCCTTCACACCCGCACCGATGACAAGTCACGAGTGGGGAGGGACAGTTTACACGGATGTGTCCCGTACGGTTGCAGTTGAAGCACACTCTCTTCTTACCGGGAGTCACTGATGCTGGTTGGGGATTTCCAATGCTCATTCTCGACCGCGAAGACGACGCATTCGAACGACGCGGGGGTTTGAGAACCTTAGTCTCGTCACCGCCCAAAAATTTTCCGGATGTCCTCGGTCTCTTTTCTCCGCTCGTTGGCTCGGTTACTGAGGAGGTTTCAAAGGTTATCGTCTGATCTTGATATTCCTTCACCGTAACATGAATCGTTGTCGTACGAACCACCTCACCGCTTCCGCTTCCTATATTACGTCTACATCCGCCAGGGCTCGTCATGCTAATGCAGATAGTACCGTTTATTGTTATCACATAGTCGGTTGTACGGTATACCACAGTTATCAACATAAGGTTTAATAACGGTAATATCGTAAAGCACGAAATTTTCTGAAATCAACTTCCAGTCCTTCGTCTAGGACGATCACTATGCGTATGCTTTAAAAAAATTTTGAAACAAAAGCCGAACCACGTTGTGCTCAAAACTTGTAAATAATGTCCTTTGTTTTGGAAGAGGAAGTTTATACAATGATTCAAAAAAAAAAAAAATTATTTTCGAGTAATGCCTACAAGAAAATTGAAAATCGAATTGCAACTAATTTAAAATATTTCAAAAGTGTTGGGTCCCAAATACCACAATTTTGAAAATCCTTCCTCTTCTACCAAAATGTTTATTCGAAAGAACTTTTCACCAAAATACGTGACCATTCGACACGACTACATCAAATCATGAGGTTTACAATGCTAGGAAAATTTCAAAACACTACTTTTAAATGTTCGTAATTCGGCCCGGAAATATTACATGCCGGGGATTCTGTGCCCGAACCTACCAGGCTAAAAACCATTTAAAAATCATTTCAAAATATGCCAAAATCCGATGACGGTAGCATTTTCCAAAACTTACAAAATCATTTGCAAAATATTAAATACCGTCATAAAAATACCGTTAAAATGTGCAAGACTAAAATGCCAAAATGTCAAGAGTCATTTCAAAATACTCACGCAGCGGATAAAATTAACACTCAAAGATTTATCCTACTGAAATGCAGAAACCGATAAATATGTTCGACTACCGAAGTATACTACATAACCATTCTCACTCGAACCGTATACGCAGGTGATATCGTAAAACAATATAATCTCTAACAAGTTCAAACCCTAGGTTCACGTTAAGCACAATATAATCAAATACGTATATAAGGGGACTTACGGTTCGGGAGGCTTACCATCACGGATTGCTTGAAGATGATGTTGGAACCACGATACTAATCACAACTCTGACGCGCGCGACTTACACAAGACATGGACTTGACCCAACGGCCTAGGTTTTTCACAAACCTAAGCTCTGATACCATATTTGTAACACCCCCAGAATACATCCGGAAATGTTACACGCCGTAGGCCCTTCTTACAAGGATCTACAAAGCTAAACTCTACTAGACTACAAAATGATTGACCGACCGGGGTCAATCTAAATACAACGCAGACCGACAAGGTCATTAATCAATTCAGAAACAAATGAACCTTACATCTCAATGATGAAAATAAACTTAAACACAGAAAAGAACGACAATTCAATTTAATAAATGAAAACTTCACCCATGCAAGGGTGAATACTCGAACGACAGAGAAATACCGACCAAAATGAAACAAAAGAAAAGACTCTAACTCTGATGTGATTAGTATCATTGTCCTCCATCTCCTTCCCAGCCAATCCTGTGACTGCTCCCGAGCTGCCAAAACCTGAGCGCATAACAGGCACCCACCCCCCGAAACTCGGGGGTTAGCAAACTGGAATTTTGCTAGTGCAAGTACATAACACACAAGATATACGAATAATAATAACACAAAACTCAACAGTCGTGAAACCTTAACACAAACCACACATTCAAATGGTCAGCACATAATAGTAGTACATAGACAAGGTGAAAGATAATCACATTGTCATATTCTCCGTACAGAACATAACACCAATGAAACTTTAAACGAACCCAAGGAATCAGAAAATTCCCTTTTTATAAAAGGAAAAGTATTTTGATAAGAAAGTTCGAAAGTATTAATATTGACTCGGGCCATCTTGGGGTTTTGAAAATCATATGTAAATACTTTAGAAAATACTTCAAAAGCCCTTGGGTCCTTGAACCAACATGTGGAAAACAATTTGCAAGAAAACCATCACAACGTTATTCGGGGTCCTCGACCCAAATGATAAAACACTATCACAAGTGAATCCTTACAACATCTCACGGGGTTCTCGGCCCAATCCAAATAATATCATCACGAGATGAAATCTCAACATCTCACGGGGTCCTCGACCCAATACACAGAACAATCAACACAGTACAATCAACACAGTGCAATCAAGGCACAACTTCTCATTCGACAAATCCTGCTCAAGACCCCTGATTAATTAACCCTCGGAGATCTCGTCAAATATCCTTGGTTAATTAACCCTGATACCAACATTTAAAACAAATTGGAATGAACTCCGTAAACACACCATGCGGTCTACATCAAGACCAACATTAAAAGCAAGTTGCAAAGATTTAAATTTGAAAATCATTTGGTAACGGGGTCTTAGCTATCACTCAAATATCCGTTACCAATAAGCCCGCCAGCGCCTCCTTGCACACCTATGTACCGGCGTTCACTCTACTATATTGGCCGCCCATTGCACATGTCACCGCGTGGCGTTCACTCCCACAGAGCCGCCTGCTCGCGCATTAAGTAACACCGGTGTTCACCAATCATATGGAGCCGCTCATTGCAGCATAACAAAGCCGGAGTGCACGCGCCGCCCTCAGAGGTACCCGGATATGACGTCTCTCATAACAAGTATTCACATTATTACAAATACCAAGCACACAGTCAACCGTTGCAACAATTATCGAATCAGTTCATCAATCCACATAATTTACTCGCCAGTACGCAACTACGCAAAATAAACAATAACTCGTACGTTATTCATCAAGACTTAGCACATTAGGCCTTCAACATTATCAATTAATACTACATAAATATCCACACATATCTATATATATATAATATAAATACCGATATTCGTAACATGATTCATACACTTCAGCAACAATGATTTCACGTAATTATAATTCGTATATCAAGGTACTTGCCTTGGTAATCTCTCGCGAATACTCCGGAAATACAGTTGATTGGAACAATCCAGAACTCCAACGAAAACGACGATCGGAGAGGCTCAACACTGGATTATCGTAGGAAATTCGTCCTTAATATCCTATCATTAAATAAACAATCAATCACACGAGGAAAAGCATAAAGAGATGGCTGAACCCTAACTGTTCTCTTCGTAACGTACGTTACACACATACGTAACGTATGTTACGTCTGCACGTTAGCGCACGTAAGCTACAAGGATTAGCGCACGCTAAGTATGCATTGGACAGTTCTACCCAGTTCAGACGACTGCCTTGCCTGAGGTTATAACGTACGTAATGCATAGAGCTTAACGTACGTTATATTCACACATATCATACTCATGTGAATCAGAATAACCCTTTGGTGTTGATGTCTACGAATTCCCGGTTAATTCTCCCATCATAAGACTCACTCCAAATATTGATTATAGATCCTCAAAGGTAGTTCGGAAAATCTGAGGTTGTTATCAACATTAAGTCTATGATCATTATGGAAACACCATATAATACGGTTTATTAATCTCAGAATTTTACCTTACTTGATCATCATAATAAGAATCGGACTAAAACGTTCTTAACTCGGGTAACTAAAGCATGAACATTCCAACTTCCAAACACATGGTGTTCGGATAAAAATCATCTATGGAGCTTAATAATCCCGATGGTATGTTCAAAACATCCTTAGGAACACGAAATCAAGGTTGAGGTAGCATTAACATACCTTAATATGAAAGAAACGCAGAGACACGAGGTAGCATCCAATTCCGATTGCTTGAATGTCAATGCAAGATGTTTCGTAACTTAAATGATCGAATCTACGTGTTCTATATGTGTTTTAGAGGGCTGGAAACCCTCTAGAAATGAAGGAAAATGAATTGTAAGTGAAAGGGACGAAGAGAAACGAAATGGGGTGCTGTCCATATATATAATATCTTGAGATTTACGTACGTTAGCCTCAGCCATTTACGTACGTAATCGACTTAGCGCACGCTACCATTCGATATTAGCGTACGCTATCGATCACTGATAGCCATCGTCTCGCTTTTGTACTAGCTTACGTACGTTACACCCTATGCATTACGTACGTAAGCTACACATATTAGCGTACGCTAGTTACAAGCCTTAGCGTACGTTAACACCCGTTGACCCCAAAACTGTCCAGGTTCATCCGCGGGAATCTTTCTGAGCCCCACCACCAGCCGTCCATGTGCTAGCCAGTCTGTTCAATTATTGACCTCCTTACGTACGCTACGTCTAGCTCATAGCGTACGCTATCTCCAGATCGTAACGTACGTTACGCTTACCTGTTAGCGTGCGTTACGACGTAGTTGCATGTAAAGGATTAAAGGTTGATATTATCATGCATGAGGATACGAATACGGAAACGATCGTACTTCGATTATTGATAGCACCAATTCAGGTAATACAGGGTTCAAATACAGATGAAAATACCCAATAATTATCCGGATATTACAGTTAACCCAAATTATCCTTCGAATCGCACCAAAGGCTACGAAACCCTCAAGGGACCTGTCGGCCTGCCCCATAGTGGATATAAATAAACATGCCATTCATATATCTTACTTTCAAAGTCGAGAACGTACAATCATAAATATATACTTGCCTTTGAGACATCATAAATTGAACGGAAAAGAGTATGAGTTCGGTAGGTCCAAGAACGCGCTTCCGGCACCTAAACGATTCGTAAGGGATATGATAATCAATAATCTATACTCATAATTCACGAAGAAACTCCCGAAACCCGTCTACGATTCACGAAAATACAAGGGTTAACAACTAGAGTTTAGAAAATCACCCAAACCCTCACAAGTCCGAACACGGCACAAACCAATCCGTAAAATCGCAGGAAGAGCATGTATACGGGGTAGATACATTATAATATCAAGGTTCTCAAGCTTCAAAATGGATAAATCGGACGAATCTAGGAAAAACCCCAAAATTCCGAAAAAATTGGGTTCTAAGGATTTTTACCTTGATTTGGACGATATTAGATGTTGTGTAATCCTTGTTCTCCAACCAAAGATGTTGATGTTTGTAAATGGATCGCTTCCAATCGCCCAAAATCGCCTCTCCCGAGCTTCTCCCGCCGAAAATAAGTGAAAAGGATGAAAAATGACGAAATGGAAGTCAACTGTTCAATATATACCCGCCCAGTCTAGCGCACGCTACGCCACGATTATTAGCGTGCGCTAGCGAGGTCACCGGGTAGTCCAGTGGCTTCTGCCGGCCCCGTTAGTGTGCGCTAATCGCCTTATCTTAGCGTGCGCTAGCCAAAGACGGTGTCCATAAAACTGGAGTCCAGAACCTATTGTCCTCTGCCCTGCTCGAGTCTTAGTGTGCGCTACCGCTATGGCTTAGCGTGCGCTACGCAGCTCTGCTAGCGTGCACTATCCGAAGACTAGCGTACGTTACTAAATAGTCCAGAAAACCTGACAACCGCAAGCGTGCGCTACGGATGGTTGTTAGCATGCGGTACTGACCACGAATAGCGTGCGTTAACGAACTCCTAGCGCGTTAATCGCCACCCGTAAAGCGATGAGTTCTCGTTCTCGACTGATCGTCCCTTAGCGCTACGGCTCAAAGCTAGCGTGCTCTACTGAAACAGAATTAGCGTGCGTTAGCCTAGGCCTAGAGTGCGCTATTTCTCTGATCCAGAACACTTCTGCAACGTCTAAATAGCACGATCGTGATCCAAACAAGATACGAAACTCTATAACAATATCAACAACATCACCAAGAGTTTACAGAGCGACAAAATAAGAAGAATGGCAAGGTCAAACGGTCAATAAAAAGTATGGGTATTACATCTACGAGGGTATGACTTCTTAATTTTATCCATTTTAGGGGTTTGGTTTTTATCCGGTTAGACCGGTTATTTTCTGCTTCATAACTCAATTTAATCACTGAATCCCAATAGTGGTATCGGAGTGAGGTATGTGCAATCGTATGTTCGATATTTGCATTTGGAATGCTTGGAAATATTTTTTTTTTTGATTTAGAATCATAATTGTTTTGATAGTTAATGTTTTTAATTGTTCATCTAAAAATTATTTTTCATGATTTTATGTTATAAATCTTTTTTTTTTGGAAAAACTGATTTAAATGTGTAATATAAAAATTAAAAAAATATTATTTTTGGATTCGGGACGAAAATACGAGCCGAAAAAATAGCCGGACCAGTGGAGGTCACGGATCGCCGAAGCAAGCCGCTTCCGAAAGTAGTAAGCGTGCCAAGCTTCTTTGTTGCTCGCTGTGGCGGCCACAAGCCGCTGGCTTGCCTGTGCCTTGTGTTTTCCGACTCTATTTTTTTATATTTGGTTCGATAAATTAATTTTTCCCAAATTAAATTGGATTTAATTTGACTAAAATATAATTACGTAATTTTATTTTAAGGAATTAATTTAATGAAATATTTATTTTTATCCGGAACAAATTAATATTAACGGTTGTGTATATTAATTGAATTAATTCTAATAAATGAATTAATTTTATATTGATTATCAATATTTAGATTAATTAAATTTGTCATTTATTTTTATGTAATTGTTGCATTATTATTTGAATGATGATGTAGTTCATGGACTTAGTTTATTGAATCTTTATTAGATGGGTTGTAATGGCCGTTTTGAGCCAATTTATTTATTTTTTGGTAAATTTGTATGTGATGCAAATTTTAATATTGTAATAAATTAGCTATGACGAAGAGCGAGGACGAACCGCCATGAAGATGAAGATTCAAAACTTGTAATTTAGATTACTTGTATTTTTATCGAGTCGATGATCGGTACTTAGGAACGGTCGATGAACTGCACGTTGTTAGATTTAGCTTGTTTATGTTTTCGTATTATATGACAAACAAACAAACCGACAAACCGCACTTATAAACGGATTAATATGCAAATTGTAACATATAAACGCGTCAAACTCCCACTTACAAACACTAAGTTATAAAGGTTACGAGGTTTCCTACCCTCCATCAAACTCATGGAAAATTGAAATCTAAACTATAAAATTATAAAGGCCCATTTCGCTCAGCTCTTTTGGCCAACCCAAGTCGCTTATTTGGATTTTTCGCTTTTCGCTTCGCAATGCATGTTTATGACATATTATTTCATGTCAATGCACAATAATGCTGAGTATTCACAAATTCACTTTTCAGCTAATCACACATGTCAAAAACCACAGAAATTACCACTTTTCACAGCAACCATACTTTTCACATATTCATTATTTTCCGCATGTTTATGACATTATTTCATGTCAATGCGCAATGATACTGAATATCCGCAAATTCACATTTTCGCTGATTACACATGTCATACACCACATAAATCACCACTTTCTGTAATCACATTTTCTGATATTCCCACATTTCACAGAAAGCACATTTTTCACATATTCATTCACACGAAGTACATCAAACGTAATCAAAGTACTTGCCTGGCATTCCAGCTAATGGAAAAGTTTCGATTGACAAGGCAAATAGACTGAGCGATTATCCAGACCTTCAACCTAAAACGAATCATATTATATGATTAACGGATTAAGATTTATATAACTTTTAGAACTCTACATTCTAATTTAGCCGAGTCTAGGTGAGACGTAATTACGGACACACTCTGCGCGTTATTGGGGTGTAAGAATGTTGTGTTTCGAATTAGGAGCCATTTGGCAGTCGTTTGACCCATTTTGGATTGAAACCAAGAAGGTTATACAATTTTCCAAGAAAATATTAAAGTTCAGGGTCAAATTGAAGATTTAGAAAACTTTAATCAAGTCAACTTTATTTCTAATTCTCAAATGACATAGCCCTGGATTTTCAAAATTTATGTTTTCCACCCCAAAACTTGCTACGGCCATATAATCCTCGTTTAAACTTCTCCCATCTATCATAAACTCACCGGGAACTTCTTTAACATCGACTAACGCTATTTTTACACGTAAAAACACGCCGACATCCCTAGTCGTCAAGGCCCGAAATTTGAATACACCCTTACACAAACACACACACCCGCGTACAAACACACACCAGCATACAAACACACACACACACACCAGCACACACACACACATACACTCACACACAGTAACACATAAACACACACATACCTGCGCACACAGTAACACACACACTCGCGCACACACACCACACGCACGCCATAATACTCGACCGAACCCAGAAACTACAACTAGAACGATGAAGCTCATCAAGAGGACTTCCTAACGGTGTAAACGGTTTCAAGTTCCGACAGCCCAAACGGCCGTACGGGGACCCGACGTCAAGCGGCGGTTTCGGCTCCGTTCCAGCTATTCCGAACTCAGTTTGAAAAACTCGGTGGAAGCTTGTGACCTACTCACTGAGACGATCATAACGATATAAAGTTTGCAAAGTTCCGACAACCGGAGGGTCCGTACGGTCAAGTCGACGGCAATACCGTTTTTTGCCCCGTCCGGATAAATCCGACATCGGTTTGAAAATCTAAATATATATTCACGATCTACTCGTCAATACCAACAAATCGATATATAGGTTGTAAAATTTTACTGGAGAAACCTCCTTGGCGGCGGCACCCGAGAACTCCTGCTCCTTCTCTCTCTTTTTCTTCTTCTTCCTGTTTCTTCATTTCGTCTTTCTTTTTTTTTTTCTCTTTTTTTTTCTCATTCTCCCGCTTCTCTCTCTTCCTTCTTCTTCCTTCTTGCGGGTTCACCGCCCTCCCTTTCTTATCTCTTCTCTTTCTCTTCTTATCCCTTATATATATATATATATATATATCATTATAACTATTTGGATTATTATCTCTATCTCATCCCAATGAATATTCACACGGCGGTGACGTACAAAATATTATATATACAATATATTACCACTCCGCAATTATAAAATTCAAGTTTGTTATTTTAAACAACACGGGGTGATATAATTTTCAACTCCGACACGATAACCGAATTTATGCGACGGTTCACAAAATATAAAATCACCCGATTTATTTGCTACGGGGTATCACACCCTTCCCCCCTAACAAGAAGTTTCGTCCTCTAAACTTGAAACAAGGAGAAGATTGATGAAATACATCCGGGTTATAGATCACCTCCATGGGTAATTTTATCCTTAAATCGTAAACATTACATCAGTACATATTTATAAGAAAACACTGGTACACAGCATGCCCCATTAAGCATAGCTCATGGGTTAACGACGACAGAGTTGTCTTCGACCTCTTCTTCCGGGTCCTCTTCGGGATCTTCCTCGGGGTCCTCTTCGACTTCTGCAACCGAAATTGGGGCCGCTAAGAGGATAGCAAGGATCTCCTCAGCATTGGTCCGTATCATCGCCCTCTCTTGCTGGACTTGATCCTGGAGGGCCTCTCTCGCCTAAGTGTACCGTGCCTCCCTCTCTCGAAGAGTACGCCTGTAACGCCCAGTTTTTCCCGGTACGTTAATTATTTTCATGGTATTTAGTTATTTTAAATGATGGGTTTAACTAATTAGCCAAGTTAGATTAAAATACAAGTTTTGGGCTAAGTTAATTGAAAGATTTAATTATATTGGGCTAGTAAAAGAAATGAGTTTTGAGCCTAGCCCATTAGTGAAGTCATTAGGCTTTATCCTAAAATGATTTATAAAAATATCACAAAAACCCTAAACTTCCTCCTCCCTCCCTCCTTACGGCCGATCTCTCCCATCTCTCTCTCATTTTTTCTCTTCCAAAGCCACAATCATCTTTCTCTTTCACTTCCTTGTTGGTGTAACAAGCTTAGGTAAGATCTTTTAAGGTGTTTTAATCTTTTCTTTTGATTTATATTCAATTAATTGTTTTAAGTGTTGATTATCATCTAGAAATTTCATCACCATCTTCTATATGGTGTATGATGAGTCTAGATGATCCTATTATGTAAAAGATCTATATGATTCATAAAAATCATCAAGTTGTAACTTGTGTGATTTAAAGAAGATAGATCTTATGGTTTTAACCAATGTTGTTATTGTTATAAGTTGTATGTTATCATCATCTCTAGATTATATCTACACCCTATACATGGTGTATGATGGATCTAGATGATTATATAAAATACAAGGTCTAAATGAACCATGGAAATCACCAAGTTTTATTTAGGTGATAAAATGTGATAGATCTTGTGAATGGTTATAATTCTTGTTAATTATTATTTTGATTCTCAACATATCCATATCAATATGTTTAGATCTAAGTATACAACTTTATAGCATCTTCTAAGATGTGTATATAAATGTTTGTGTATTTGAAAGATCAAGGAACCCTTAAAAAAGGGGAAAATTATGAGTTTAAGTGGTTTGTCATATATTATGTTGATTTGATTCTTTTCCTTGTGACTAAATGAAATGCCAATGACCCCTAGCCCTTTTTAGTGCCACCATGTTCATAGGGGACTGAATTTGGGTGATAAACACATCTAGGAATGTGTTTCAAAAGGGAGAGGAATGGATTGGTTAAAAAGATTAAGGGTTGGCTACGATTCTGTTTCCATCAGATTTGTAGTCATCTTACAAAAATCATAACTTGAATTCTATAACTCAAACGGATCTCAAACCTGCGCCAAAAGTTTACAAATTGTGTTGGGTAACTTTCTTATGGAGGTCACTCTCACTAATTAGGACTTTATCCATGGGCAAGAACAGCATCTTTGCCGGTAGGTCTGATCCGGGTCTGATCTGATAGGTCAATTTGTTTTATTCGTTTCTAGGGCTTGGGAAATGATCTGATGGGATTCCAAGTTCCCATATGTGTGTTATGACCTAAAGTTGTGGTCTGGAGTTTATGGGATGTTATCTCCAAGTATTTCTTGGTCATATTGAGTTCACACTGCAGATCAGTTTTCTGTCATCAGCTTTTAAGGGTTTTGTAATTAGTCATGTTGTGAATTTCATATCTAGATTTTGGGAAACCCTTTTTGGTCGATTCCAACTCTGAGACTTTGGTATTTATGTCTATTATCTCTGGAATTTTTAGTTTGGACAATGTCTACCCACAAGTTGGGTAGAATTGGCCAACACTACTGATTCCTATAATTTGGGACTGCACTGCGATGTCTTTTTAAAAGCATCATAATAAATTCATATTTTGGAGTTAGAGTGAGTTCTTTACTGTTTTAAAAAGGGGAAAGACTCTAGTTTATTAGAAAAATTTAATATTGATATGTTAATACTTAGGAAAATTAAGTAAATCCATCTTTAACAGCGGGTCTGTTTTTAGACCTTGCTGTCCAGATTTTTGTTTAAGTCTTTAAGCTTCATCTTTGGGTATATCCTAACTCCTAGTTTATAATAGGTAAAGTTTTGGCATTTGCTCAAGTGTGGTAGCCAGTTTTGATTTAGCAATCTCCCTTAAGTATTCAAGGTGAGTTCTCTCACTCCATTGTCTCAATATTTATGATTGCTAGGTTAGCACGTGAGTGTTAAATTATTATTATGGTATGATAATGTGGATGCATGCTTAAATTGTTAATCATACATGTGCATTGTATGTTTATTGTTGAGGGGATCATAGCAATTATCCGGCTTTTGTCCGGTGCGCGTGGTTAGGTATAATTACTCCAATACCCTCCGGGATGTGAGGTGAGGGTAAGATTAACCCAATACTCTTCGGTTTGTGAGATGCGGGTAACCTACTAGCCCTCCTCATAAGCTTTGATTTGTTCTTGGCTTATGTTTAAATGTTATAACTATATATTTTAATCTAGGTCTAGTGATTGTGGATATTGGTATAATGTTGTGTTTGAATTCACTAAGCTTTGTGCTTACGGTTTTACTTAACAATTTCAGGTATTACGATTAAGGAGGCTAAGGGCGGGAGCATTCGTGACACCTTTGTGATTTATTTTAAGTCAATGAACATTTTTAGTACTTCCGCTTTTGTCATTTCTATATTAGAAAGTTTTACTTATGTTGTTTTCTTTAGAAGTTTGATAACTTGATTGCCATTATTGGCTTATTAAATTAAATAAATGAAGTCCCTTTATGAATTGGTGTCAAACTTTATATTATTTCCGCAAAAAAAAAAAATAAATAAATAAATAAATTTTGGGTGTTACAAGTTGGTATCAGAGCCTTTTCATTTGAGTGAACTAGGCCTTCTTAGGATGTCTAGACTCAAATTTAAAACATTTTATTTCTCTTGCACAAAGTTTATTAAAAACTAGCAGTGAAGATGTCACGGTGTGCTTGGCTGACCACCAAGTAAGTTTTATTTACTAATTGAGTTTAAATTTTATTACTTATCAAACACAATAGTATGCTCCATTTATGACATATCCCAAAGACTAGCCTAGGAGGATAATTATATGCCTTTAGTGCTACTATCTACCATGTGAGAATTTAGGCCTTTTAGATCTACCATGAGTGTGAATTAAATCATTACGGCTAGGAGCAAGTGAAATTTTGAAACTAGACACAAACCGAAATTGGAACTTCTATATTGAATAATAGAAGGGCCCTATTATTCAATATATTGGAGCCGGTTTTGGGGACGGGGCAAGGTTGAAAAGTTTTGACAAGTTTGAGTGTTTCGATTTCTTAGACATACATAGGTTGAATCGTTTTCTTTTCTTATCAATTTTAGATGGCTCACTTTGCTCGCCTCAATGCAATTCAAATAGCTCAAGTTAGGGAACTCGTTCTTTGAGGAGTTCAATAATGCTTTTAACGAGATCATTCCGAATGTCACGGCTAACATCATTGATCAAGTTCGTGCTCTGCTAGATGAGCGTATGGCGGATGCACCTCCGCCTTGGGGGGCTCTGATCCTCCTGTTCGTGATTTAATGTACTACTACGAGAAGTTCGTCAAGTGCAGCCCACCTCATTGGGATGGGGAGGACGATCGAGTGGCGGCTAAGCACTGGTTATCCGACGTGGAGGGCGCCTTTATGACTATAGGGTGCCCAGACCGGTTTAGAGTGTTGGTAGCAAAGAACCAGGTGAGGAAGCGGGGTAAGACATGGTGGAACACCACCACGGGAAGAATGATGAAGAAGCTGTAAGGGCGATTACTTGGGCCCGGTTTGTGGAATGGTTCGAGGCACGGTATGTGTCTAGGGTGGAGCAACAAAGAATGATGCAGGAATTCATGGCGTTACAACAGACCACCGAGTCATTAGTGATCTGAACGCCAAGTTCATGGAGATGCTTTCTTTACATCTACTTTTCTTTGGAGATGAAGCATGGCTTGTTAGTCGGTACATCTCGATTTTACGTCCGAGATCCGGGAATTTGTGAGCATGCAAGACTTTACGACCTTGGGTGCGATCATGGGGGCAGAAAGAGAGATTGGGTGCAAACTCAATCTAAGAGGAAGCGGAGCACTTTTTCTAAAACTTCTAATGAGGCTCATAAGAAGACAAAGTTTGGGGATAAACCAAGATATGAATACAAGCCATCTGCGAAGCGGTGATCGACCCCCATTGGTGTGTTATAAGCGCAAGGAAGGGCATCACGGAAGAATTGCAAGGCTCCAAAAGCCATTCTGACCCCAGGTTACTACCATGTTGCAGCGGTACCAGTTTGTTACAATTGCCAAGAGAAGGGGCACAAGAAGCCTGATTGCCCAAAGTGAAGAAGAATGGGAATGCAAATCCCAATCGCCCGACCTCTAATGGACCAACTATGTTGACACGAGGACGTGTCCACCGGCTTACGAGGGAGGAGCTGCGAAGCCTGCGGCTGTAGAGGTAAACATCTCTTCCTTATCTTTTATCTTATGCTATGCCATAGAGTAATTGTTTTATTGCTTAAATATTATGAATCGGGCACTTATTTGTTAGATTCTCACCTGCCCATTATGTTTGATTCGGCGCTACTCACTCCTTCGTGTCACGACGTTCATAAATCGTTTGGGCGTGGTGTCGGGAAACTAGCACGTCCCATGGTTATCGAAGTTGCCGACAATCGAACTATCTTCGTTCTTGATGTTTATCGGGGTTGTACCCTTGAATTTTCGGAGTTGAATTCCCCATTGATCTTATCCCTATTGCTATGAGGGAACTTTGCGTTATTGTGGGTATGGATTGGCTCGATGCATTCGATGCGAAATTCTTTGTCGCAAGAGACAAGTTCGTGTTCAAAACCCTAGGGGTGGAGAACTTATTATTCAAGGAGATATTCCCCATTTGGATATTGCTTCTTGTACCTCTGCTATTGCACTCGATAATGTTCCATTGTTTCCGACTTTGGTGACATCTTTCTGAGGAACTCCGGGTTTGCCACCTATTAGGCAAGTGGAGTTTCGCATTGATTTAGTACTGGCCATTCGATCGCCAAATCTCATATCGTTTGGCGCCACGAGATGAAAGAGCTTCAAGATCGATTCTGAGGAGCTTAGTGATAAGGGGTTTATACGGCCAAGTTTCTCGCCGTGGGGTGCTCCTATACTTTTCGCGAAAAGAAGGACGGTTCTCAAAGAATGTGCATAGATTATCGGGAGTTGAATAAACTCACGATAAAGAACCGTTATCCTTTACCTCGTATCGACGATCTTTTCGACCAACTCCAAGGAGCGTCTTGGTTTTCCAAGATTGATTTGCGTTCGGTTATCATCGGATGCGAGTTCGTGGCTGTGACATTGAGAAAACGGCGTTTGAACCCGATACGGACACTTTGAATTTGTGGTGATGCCTTTCGGACTCACTAATGCACCCACGCTTTTATGGATCTTATGAATCGGGTGTGTGGTCCGATGCTCGACCGTTCGGTCATTGTGTTTATTGACGATATTTTGGTCTATTCTAAGACCGGGGAGGAGCATGAAAAGCACATTCGGGAACTTCTAGAGACACTACGGAGAGAACGGCTTTATGCTAAATTTTCTAAGTGTGAATTTTGGTTAGAAGAGGTTCAATTCTTGGGCCACGTGGTGAACAAGGAAGGTATCAAGGTCGATCCGGCCAAGATTGATGCGGTTAAGAAATGGGAAGCTCCTAAATCGCCTTCGGAGATTCGTAGTTTCTTAGGTTTGGCCGGTTACTATCGTAGGTTTATTGAAAATTTCTCAAAGATTGCTCTACCTCTTACGCGATTGACCAAGAAGTCGGAGAAATTTGTTTGGGGTCGGAACAACAGTTTGCATTTGAAGATCTTAAGACGCGGTTGTGTAATGCCCGGTTTTGACTTTAGGAAGGAGTGGAGGACATGATAGTGTCTGCGACGCATCCCTCCCAGGTTTTGGTCTTTGTGTTGATGCAACGGGGTAAGGTGATAGCTTATGCGTCTCGCCGGCTAAAACCTCACGAAAGGAACTACCCCACTCATGACACGGAATTAGGAGTGTTGTTTTTGCTCTCAAGATATGGAGGCACTACCTTTACGGGGTTAAGTGTATCATTTACACTGATCATAAAAGTTTGAAGTACCTTTTCGATCAGCGGGATTTGAATATGAGGCAGGTTAGATGGTTAGATGTGGTGAAAGATTACGACTGTGAGATTCACTACCACCCCGGTAAAGCTAATGTGGTAGCTGACGCACTCAGTCGTAAGCAATCTGTCGAACCGATTCGAGCTAAATGCCTTCGGATGACAATGGAGACATCATTATTGGGTATGATTCGAGATGCTCAAGATGTGGCGACTCAAGAGGGAAACCTAAATCGTGAAAGGATTGTGAATGAGTTACCTAAGATGGAGCGAGATGGGCGTGGATTACTAACTCGTTATGGTAGGGTTTGGGTTCCATTTACTGGTGGGAACCGGAAAACTCTTATGGAAGAAGCTCACAGGTCCAAGTTTTCTATTCATCCGGGTGCTACAAAAATGTACCGAGATCTTCGTGAGGGTTATTGGTGGCACGGGATGAAGAATGATGTGGCTCGATGTGTAGAAGAATGCCTGACATGCCGGAAGGTCAAAGCCGAACACCAGAAACCTCATGGGAAATTGCAACCTTTGGAGATTCCTGAGTCAAATGGGAGCACTTAACCATGGACTTTATTACAAAACTTCCTAAGACTGCAAAGGGAGCGGATACGATATGGGTAGTTGTGGATCGATTGACGAAGAGTACTCATTTCCTGGCCATTAAGGAAAGTTCTTGGTGAAAAATTGGCGAGATTTTTGTTCGGGAGATAGTTTCATTGCACGGGTGCCCGTATCTATTGTCTCTGATCGAGATACTCGATTCACCTCTCGATTTTGGCGAAATTCCAAGAAGAATTGGGTACCGATTACATTTCGATCTTGTGTTCCATCCATGGCCCGATTGGCGAGTGAGCGGACGATCTGAGACTTTGGAGGACATGCTTCGGGCATGTGCAATTGATTTTGGAGCGATTGGGATGATCATCTTCATTTAGCCGAGTTTTCATATAACAACGATTATCATTCAAGCATCGAGGCCCCGTATGAAACCTTTGTATGGTAGGAAGTGTAGAACCCAGGTGTGTTGGGGTGAGGTTGGGCGGGTGCTCGGTAGCACCGATATTGTTTTGCGAGACCACGGAGAAAATCAAAATGATCGGGGATCATTTGGTCACCGCTAGGAGTCGTCAGAAGAGTTATGCGAGATAAGCGACGCTCCGATCTTGAGTTTCGGGTTGGGGATCATGTGTTATTAAAGGTCTCCCCTTGGAAGGGTGTGATTAGGTTCCGCAAGCGTGGGAAGCCGGGATCTCGGTTTATTGGACCTTATAAGATCATAGCTCGCGTTGGTAAGGTAGCGTGCACGGTTGGAGCTGCACGACGAGCTTAGTTTGATTCATAACACCTTCCACGTGTCTCGGTTGAGGAAGTGCATTGTTGACGATACCGCCGTGGTACCTCTGGAAGACATCCAAATTGAGACGGCTCAACTATGTTGAGAAACCTATCGCGATTGTTGATCGAAAGTCAAAGACCCTTCGGAGCGGCAAGACTGTTTATTACGTTAAGGTTCGGTGGCGGCATAGGAAGGGATCTGAGTGTACATGGGAACTGAAGACGAGATGAGGCGCATTATCCCGAGTTATTCGGAGGGTGACTTCGAGGCCGAAGTCCCTTCTTAGTAGGGGAGAGTTGTAACGCCAGCTTTTCCGATACGTTAATTATTTTCATGGTATTTAGTTATTTTAAATGATGGGTTTAACTAATTAGCCAAGTTAGATTAAAATACAAGTTTTGGGCTAAGTTAATTGAAAGATTTAATTATATTGGGCTAGTAAAAGAAATGAGTTTTGAGCCTAGCCCATTAGTGAAGTCATTAGGCTTTATCCTAAAATGATTTATAAAAATATCACAAAAACCCTAAACTTCCTCCTCCCTCCCTCCTTACGGCCGATCTCTCCCATCTCTCTCTCATTTTTCTCTTCCAAAGCCACAATCATCTTTCTCTTTCACTTCCTTGTTGGTGTAACAAGCTTAGGTAAGATCTTTTAAGGTGTTTTAATCTTTTCTTTTGATTTATATTCAATTAATTGTTTTAAGTGTTGATTATCATCTAGAAATTTCATCACCATCTTCTATATGGTGTATGATGAGTCTAGATGATCATATTATAAAAGATCTATATGATTCATAAAAATCATCAAGTTGTAACTTGTGTGATTTAAAGAAGATAGATCTTATGGTTTTAACCAATGTTGTTATTGTTATAAGTTGTATGTTATCATCATCTCTAGATTATATCTACACCCTATACATGGTGTATGATGGATCTAGATGATTATATAAAATACAAGGTCTAAATGAACCATGGAAATCACCAAGTTTTATTTAGGTGATAAAATGTGATAGATCTTGTGAATGGTTATAATTCTTGTTAATTATTATTTTGATTCTCAACATATCCATATCAATATGTTTAGATCTAAGTATACAACTTTATAGCATCTTCTAAGATGTGTATATAAATGTTTGTGTATTTGAAAGATCAAGGAACCCTTAAAAAAGGGGAAAATTATGAGTTTAAGTGGTTTGTCATATATTATGTTGATTTGATTCTTTTCCTTGTGAATAAATGAAATGCCAATGACCCCTAGCCCTTTTTAGTGCCACCATGTTCATAGGGGACTGAATTTGGGTGATAAACACATCTAGGAATGTGTTTCAAAAGGGAGAGGAATGGATTGGTTAAAAAGATTAAGGGTTGGCTACGATTCTGTTTCCATCAGATTTGTAGTCATCTTACAAAAATCATAACTTGAATTCTATAACTCAAACGGATCTCAAACCTGCGCCAAAAGTTTACAAATTGTGTTGGGTAACTTTCTTATGGAGGTCACTCTCACTAATTATGACTTTATCCATGGGCAAGAACAGCATCTTTGCCGGTAGGTCTGATCCGGGTCTGATCTGATAGGTCAATTTGTTTTATTCGTTTCTAGGGCCTGGGAAATGATCTGATGGGATTCCAAGTTCCCATATGTGTGTTATGACCTAAAGTTGTGGTCTGGAGTTTATGGGATGTTATCTCCAAGTATTTCTTGGTCATATTGAGTTCACACTCCAGATCAGTTTTCTGTCATCAGCTTTTAAGGGTTTTCTAATTAGTCATGTTGTGAATTTCATATCTAGAGTTTGGGAAATCCTTTTTGGTCGATTCCAACTCTGAGACTTTGGTATTTATGTCTATTATCTCTGTGATTTTTAGTTTGGACAATGTCTACCCACAAGTTGGGTAGAATTGGCCAATACTACTGATTCCTATGATTTGGGACTGCACTGCGATGTCTTTTTAAAAGCATCATAATAAATTCATATTTTGGAGTTAGAGTGAGTTCTTTACTGTTTTAAAAAGGGGAAAGACTCTAGTTTCTTAGAAAAATTTAATATTGATATGTTAATACTTAGGAAAATTAAGTAAATCCATCTTTAACAGCGGGTCTGTTTTTAGACCTTGCTGTCCAGATTTTTGTTTAAGTCTTTAAGCTTCATCTTTGGGTATATCCTAACTCCTAGTTTATAATAGGTGAAGTTTTGGCATTTGATCAAGTGTGGTAGCCAGTTTTGATTTAGCAATCTCCCTTAAGTATTCAAGGTGAGTTCTCTCACTCCATTGTCTCAATATTTATGATTGCTAGGTTAGCACGTGAGTGTTAAATTATTATTATGGTATGATAATGTGGATGCATGCTTAAATTGTTAATCATACATGTGCATTGTATGTTTATTGTTGAGGGGATCATAGCAATTATCCGGCTTTTGTCCGGTGCGCGTGGTTATGTATAATTACTCCAATACCCTCCGGGATGTGAGGTGAGGGTAAGATTAACCCAATACTCTTCGGTTTGTGAGATGCGGGTAACCTACTAGCCCTCCTCATAAGCTTTGATTTGTTCTTGGCTTATGTTTAAATGTTATAACTATATATTTTAATCTAGGTCTAGTGATTGTGGATATTGGTATAATGTTGTGTTTGAATTCACTAAGCTTTGTGCTTACGGTTTTACTTAACATTTTCAGGTATTACGATTAAGGAGGCTAAGGACTGACGGGAGCATTCGTGACACACTGTGATTTATTTTAAGTCAATGAACATTTTTAGTACTTCCGCTTTTGTCATTTCTATATTAGAAAGTTTTACTTATGTTGTTTTCTTTAGAAGTTTGATAACTTGATTGCCATTATTGGCTTATTAAATTAAATAAATGAAGTCCCTTTATGAATTGGTGTCAAACTTTATATTATTTCCGCAAAAAAAAAAAATAAATAAATAAATAAATTTTGGGTGTTACAACGCCGTACTGCAGCCAACTGAGCTTCTAATTGCACAGCATGCTCGCGTTCTCGTGTAGCTGCTTCCTGCGCAATCTGACTTGCGTCTCGATGAAATTGAGCTACGACCTCTAGATAGTTGATATGCTCTAAGCAACGGGTATGCTTAGTAGGATCCATTCTTAAAAGATCATTCAACTGCTTCTTCTCGGTTAGCATCTTAAGTTTACTATGGGAATAACCCTCAGGGCCTTATATACATATCAAACCGATCTTAAGTTGGCGGCACTAGCGGTGCTACAGTTGTTTCTAGTAGCCACTATTATGGCGGCGCCGTCATCCAGTGTTAATTATCTCTTGCCGCCATAACAATGATAATATAAAAAAATAATATCTTAGTGATAGACTCGCAAGGATACGTGATAAGGATCGAGTTAATCCATGGTACGAATACGACCAAAATATTGGTCAAGCCAAAAGATGCATTCACGGACTCTCGTTACTCCTACTTGATGTCAAGACATGATGACCATCTCTCGTATGTTGATCGTCGAGACTAGCGCACCGAAGAAATGAAAATAGATCAACAGAAAAGGAATTAACACGGAAAAAAATTACGTCTGCTCCTTTTGAAATAAGTTTCGTCCCAAAACTTAAGACATGAAACAATCAAGGCAAAGCAAACTTTAGATGCCACACTTATTTGCTGCCAACGGCGAACACAAAACTCCATGTCATCCAAATAATACAATAATCAAATGCGATCTTAACACTGAACAAGTATATAATTCTAACAACCTCGAAGGTTTGGAAGATGACTTACTGGGACGAGTACCCGATTCTTAAGGAAATCAACCGCTCGATAATCACGATGCGAGATAGAGTAACAACAGTCGACCCACAATGATTGAACAACATCGATCAAACAATAACGATTGGACAACGATAATCGACCAGCCCCGAAGTTCCCGCCTCAACTAAGGACATTAAATGGGTTGGTAAGAATTACAAGATATTCGCTTTGCATAGGACTCACAAGGGTTGTACCAGCCTTGGGAAAAGTCACAACTGTAAAGGGACTAGTCCGAAACAATGTCACAACTCGTTCGAACGGAAAAGACCGCAGAACAGAACACATTCAGCAGGTATCGAAGAGCATAAGTGAGTCGATAGGATGGAAACATATAGAAGTCCAAATGAGGTAATAATATGACAGGCAACTTCATAAGGTCGAATGACCAAATCTCTAAGCATTCTGACGAATGCGGAATGACCACTAACATCACGAGAATTTCTCGGTAGTGATGCGATTTAGTTAACGGCACAGGTTTAAATCAAAGCAATGCACAACACGATCAGATATAGTCCACTCGGGTGGGATCATATGTTGCCTAGGGAATATGGTTCAATATTCAATGAAAATGGGATTATACAACGAGATCTTGAAACCAATACATGATGGACACCACAATTACAATAGGCTCAGTCATCAAGCCAATCATCGCAGTACCACCGAACTCGCAAGTTCTGCAGTGCAACAACATATTCAAACATAAGGGTCGAAGGCCCTACATTGTACAAGTGCAAGAATCCCGATTATTATACTCTTCTCCCCCTCAAAGGGAGTTTTGTCCTCGAAACGTAGAACTACCAAGTTAGAGATGGAAAGCAAGAAGATAAAGAGAATCAAAGCCACAATTGTCGGAAGCATCAACAATTCCGATGTATTATGAAAGCATCACCTGCCATCATCTGGGATACGTGACACCCTTGATCGCTTGCTTTGTTCACCGATAGTTTACGGACATTTGATCGAACGTTAATTGTTCATGGTTCATCAACATCTTTAGAATCGTCAACCGAGTTGAACAAGTCAGAGTTGTGGATATACCATTTATATGACATGACCAACAACAACATTTAACATCAATTGATTCATCAGAATCGGGTTGAAAATGAGATCAAGAACAAAATCTTCAAAATGGTTAGCTCAAGAAAGATCAAGGAATTGCCTCGCTCCGACGAGGAGCAATATATTAGATAATGCTATACTCCAAAAAACCTTTAAACGGAACAAAATCGGCCAAGATCACGAACCCTAGTCGCCTTCGATTCACACCGTGGTGCCACCCGTGGAGAAAAGGAAAAGAGTGGAAATGATACATCATGATTGCTGTCCGGTTTATATGCCGGACAGATTAGCGTGCGCTATCCACAAGGTAGTGTGCGCCAATTCTGTACAATAGCGCGCGCCATACCTATACCAACCAAAATTCACCATCACAACCATACCCCCACTAAGACAACAACCCCGCAACGATCTGAATCGCCACCAAACGCGTGTCCACACATGACACACGATCCCACAACTTACGATTGTGGTACCAACACTTTATGAAAACAATTCTTTTGAAAATAAGAGGGCGAGCTATGTTTCGCCAAAACTTGTAGTTACTTTACTCTTATTGGAAGAGGAGGCTTTATTTTACATGTCGATTTTGAAATCATTTTTTTTTATGATGCACCCACAATCTATATTTTTAACATTTTCGAAGATGTCTATACTCCGAAATGTTTCCAAAAACTTCTTGGAACTTAAATAAAATGAAGATCCTTCTTCTTCTACTATTTGTTTAATCGAAAAGAAAAGATTATCCACCGAGTACATACTCGTTTGATATAACGATATCACACCGTAGTTTTTCTCCATTTGAAAGAGTTTCAAACCCTACTTTAAACATACTCCCTCAGCGGTTAAAATTGATATTTAAAAATCTCATTCTTAAAAGAATATAGGAATCGATAATATTCCTAATTTTCCAAAATACACTGTATAACTATTTTCACCCAGACCGCATACGCAATGTACATCTCAAAACCCTAACACCACCAACAAGTTCTAGCCCATCGGCCAAGGTTGATTGAATCAGCGCCACATAATCACCGCACAACTAAGAGAGACATATAATCGAGAGACTTACCATCTCCATATGCTCGTAGGCTCAAGTTACACAAATATATACACGAAGGAAAAATAATGGACACAGTTCGAAGAATTACAAATAGATTACTCTGGTTTCCCGCAGAGTTCTGATAAGATCAGAAGCAAATGAACACAGCCCCCATAAAAATACGGCTCACAAGGACTTAAAATCCATATACTCGGAACTAAAATAATTTTAAAAAAAATTGGGGATCAGAGGAACTTACAGCGCAGGTCGCACGAGGTAGCAGCAACCCAGTGATATCATAAACAGACGACCGACTCAACTTTGACCGACACAAAACACCAACAGCCTAGGTATCCATAAACCTACGCTCCGATACCACAATCTGTAACGCCCCCGTGATTTACAGAGATATTACAATGCCGTAGATTCTTTTTGGAGAACCTACCAGGCTGAAACCAATATAAATCCACACATGCATTGACAGTACTCAACTTCAAACCATATACATTTCAACATTCAACAATACACTGTCCTGTGGGACTCCAACTGACACAATAACACCATCAAAATGACTGAACCACAAACAACCACATTACCCGACAGTACTCGCGCGAGCACAAGGCAAAACACTGTTGGGTTTTCTATGTATCGAATACAAAATAATCGGAGTAAAAAACGCAGCGGAACAATAAATGTGAAAACCCAATTTAGGATCTCATGCAGTAATTTAATTGTTTAATAAAAGAGTTAATCGAATTACCTTAATCCGATTGAACAATTCTAGATCCGGACTAGAAGTAGATGAATATCTCCTTCCTCTTTTGGTGATCCACACACGAACAATTCCACAAGCCGGATTGCTAGATCCTTACGAATAATATTGATAAATAGTACAACACAAATTCCTTACTAGAAGGATTGTACTATTGATCAAGATCAACTAAGGGAAGAGAGACGACCGACTCCGTTCTCCTACAATATGATGTAGATGGCCGATTTTTCTTCTCCTTGAAGGGCCGATTTTTAGGTCTTGTATTCTCATTACAACTCCTTGTCCAAGACCTTATATATATATACTAAGTAAACCCTAGATTCAATAATCTAGTATTTGCTTAGTTGCCCCTCAACTTATTAAATAATACAATATATATAATATCGATATTATATATATTACTTATTATTTAATCTCCTTATAAATATAATATCCAATATTATATTTATTATTCCCGATTGATATTTATTCCTACTTGTCTATAATTGTCGTATGTGTGACCCAAAGGCTTATATTATGTTGGCAATTATTTAATACCTTATTAAATAATAAATCATAAGCGGCCTCTAGCAAGACATTATGATTACCCAAATAATATAAGTTAATAGTCCATTAAACCTTTTAACGTGTCAAATCCCTTTGTCACGCGATATCATATTTGAACTAAGTCATGGAGTCTGTCATACTTATTTATGTTCAAATGCTTTCTCGATCTTAAGTAGGTGATTGAATCAAATGACTCTTCATTTGAGCATGGCCATGCATTTCCTTGATCCTACTTATCGAGGAGCAATGAATATCTCTCTCACTTAAGAGAGGACAAATCCCCATCTTGATTATTCATTGCCCTCTACATGACTCCCACTAATCCCGATCGCTAACCTTTATGATCACCATGTTTGAGATGACGTTGGATTACGTCAAGGCATAGCGATTATCATGTTGGACTCTATGATAATCTCGGGTTCAAGGATTTATTGACATCTTGTATTGAGATTCACTTATGACATTTCCATGCGGTGATCTCAATGCGGGTCGGTCCATATTAGTTCTCCAACCAATACCCATAAGATTGATCCGTACCATACGCATAATCATCCGATGATTATCAATCAAACTTATACTAGTATATTAATCACTTGAGTCTCTACTCAACGCGATTTTACCAGGGGACATTTGAATAATCTTATTATTCGTGAATAACTATTATTCGATTATTATAATATTAAAACATGCACACATTATAATAATCAACGAGAAATAAATGATATCAAATAACTTTATTTAAATGTGACAATTACAAATCTAGGCACATCGAATGTCCTAGGGCACTATTCCCAACAATCTCCCACTTGCACTAGGACCATTCATACATGACTTTTAGTCCTATCGCTCTAGCATGCTCAACATGCTTTCCTTGTGAGAGAGGCTTGGTAAGTGGATCGCAACATTCTCTTGTTGCTACTTTGCATATTGTAATATCTCCTCGTCGACGATCTCTCGACTAGGTGATATTTTACGAGTATATGTTTGGAATTATGATGGGACCTAGGCTCATTAGCTTGTGCAATAGCACCATTATTGTCACAATAAAGGCTTATGGGACCACTGGATGGTTGGCACCACTCCTAGTTCGATAACGAACTTCTTGATCCATACGGCTTCCTTAGCCGCATCCGATCTTGCTGTGTACTCACTTGAGAATCGGCAACCGTGCTTTGCTTGGAACTCTTCCAACTCACAAGACCTCCATTCAATACAAACACATAACCGATTTGCGATTTGAAATCGTCTCTGTCATTTGAAACTTGCATCGGCGTAACCTCTTACTGACACTCGTTTCCCACCCCACCATAAACAAGAAAATCATCCATATTTCTTCTCAAGAACGTTAGGAGGGTTTTCACTTTGTCGATGACTTTCACTGGATTCGATTGGTATCGACTTGTCATACTAAGAGCAAGCGATACATCAGTCGAGTACAAATCATGGCATACCTGATCGATCCAATAGCCGAAGCGTATGGTATCTTGCTCATACGGGCTCGCTCATCAGGAGTCTTAGGACTCTGAGTCTCACTCGGATGAATGCCATGTGACATTGGCAAGAGTCCTCTCTTGGAGTCTTGCATATTGAACCTCTTCAATATTTTATTAATGTATGTACTTTGACTCAGACCAATCAATCTCTTTGATCTATCTCTATAGATCTTTATCCCAAGAATGTAAGCGACTTCTTCTAAGTCTTTCATTGAGAAACAACTTCCCAACCAAGTCTTGGTATGCAAGGTGGGAATGTCATTTCCAATGAGTAATATGTCATCTACATATAAGACTAAGAAAACAACTATTCTCCCACTAACCTTCTTGTACACACAAGGTTCATCTTCATTTTGAATGAACCCAAACTCTTTGTGATTTCATCAAAATGAAGATTCCAGCTCAGAAGCTGCTTCAACCCATAAATGGATCTTTGAAGCTTGCAAACCTTTTTAGAATTTTACGGATGAACAAAACCTTGAGGTTGTGTCATATACACATCCTCGAGTAAGTTTCCATTAAGGAATCTGTTTTGACATCCATTTGCCATATTTCATAATCATAGTATGCGGCAATGGCAAATAAAATTCTAATTGATTTAAGCATGATTCTTGGCGAAAAGGTCTCATCATAGTCAACACCATGAATCATGCATAACCTTTTGCCACTAGTCTAGCTTTATAGGCTTGCGATTATCATCCATGTCTTTCTTCTTTTTATAGACCCATTTGCACCCAATGGTTTTAACACCCTCGGTGGATCTATCAAGTTCCAAACTTGATTGTCATACATGGATTGCATCTCGGACTTCATGGCTTCTAGCCATTCCTCGGACTACGGTCACAGGCGGCTCAGTATAGGTACTAGGCTCATCATCTATGAGCGATGCATCATCATCCTCATTACGAGATAACCATATCTCTCGGGTTCATGTCGCATCCTATCGGATCTGCGTGGGACTTGTGTACTTTGAATGGGCTCTTCAAGCTGTTTGTTGAGCTTGTTCGGTTTCCATCGGTGAAGCGATGTCTTCTTGTGGTTCTCGAGTTTCCTCGAGAATTACTCTTCTCCCACTGTCTCTTTTGGAAATAAATTCCCTTTCTAAGAATACTGACATTTGAGCAACAAACACTTTGTTCTCTGCGGGTTTGTAAAAGTAATATCCTTTAGTTTCCTTAGGATATCCCACAAATAAACATCTTTCGAGATCATTGCCGGTTTGTCAAACACTTGGCGCCTTACGAGCTTCGCAACCCCAGATCTTTAGAAAAGACAAGTTTGGTCTTTTACAGTCCATTTCTCAAATGGTGTCTTTTCAATTGCTTTAGATGGAACACGGTTAAGGGTGAATCTGCTGTTTCTAAGGCGTGGCCCCCAAAATGATAATGGAAGCTCTGTCGACTCATCATGGATCGAACCATATCTAATAAAGTTCGATTCCTCCTCTCGGACACTCCGTTATCTTGAGGTGTCTGGGAGGAGTAAGTTGCGAAACAATTCCACAACTCCTAAGATGATCATCGAATTCTTGGCTCAAGTATTCCCCACCTCGATCTGATCGAAGGGCTTTAATTGTCTTGCCAAGTTGATTACGTACTTCATTACGGAATATTTTGAACATTTCAAAAGATTCATGTTTATACTTCATAAGATAAACATATCCATATCGGCTAAAATCATCGGTGAATGTAATGAAGTATTGGTATCCGCCTCGGCATGAGTGCTAAGAGGTCCGCATACATCGTATGTATTAGGCCTAATAGATCACTAGCCCTTTCTCCATGACCGGTGAAAGGATTCTTCGTCATCTTGCCCAATAAACAAGATTCGCATGTCCCATATGATTTATAGTCAAAAGAGTCTAAAAGTCCATCATTATGGAGTTTAGAAATGCGTTTCGTTTATGTGACCAAGTCGACAATGCCATAAGTAAGTCGGATTAGAATCATTGAGCTTAGGTTTCTTGGATGCAATGTTATAGACTTCCAAAGTGTCGGACTCATCTAGATCAATATTGTAAAGGCCAGTGTATAACTTTGCGGTACCATAAAGCAAGTCATCAAAGAAAATACGAATGATCTTATTCTTAATAAGAAAATGTAACCTTCACAATCTAATGTAGAAATCGAAATAATATTCCTATTCATAGCGGGAACATAATAGCAATTGTTCAAAACTAACAAAAGCCCATTGGGCAAAACTAGATCATAAGTTCCTACGGCTAGTGCGGCAACTCTTGCTCCATTGCCAACTCTTAGATCTACTTCCCCTTTCTTGATTCTCTCTCGCTTCTCAACCCCTGCACATTTGTACAAATGTGAGATCCACATCCGATATCTAATACCCGGAGTTAGAGGTAGATAAGTTAACTTCTATAACAAATATACTGTGGCGGTCTCACCGCCCTTGTACGCTTTAGCTCTTCCAAGTAAATCTTGCAATTTCTTTTCCGGTGTCTGGTTTATTGCAATGATGGCAATTTCCATCTTTGGGAGCTTTAGCCTTGAAACCCGGCCTAGTAGGGTCTTTAGATTTGGCAACTTTTGCCTTACCCTTGCCCTTGCCTTTGTTCTTAAAGGATTTCCCTTTCTTGACCATCAACACATGGTTTGGTTTCTTCTTAATATTACCTCGGCCGTTTTAAGCATCCCATGCGGCTCGGCAATGGACTTCTCCATCTCATTCATATTATAGTTCATAATGAAGCCGAAACTTTCGGGCAATGAGTTTAGGATCACATCCGTGGAGTGCTCCTTAGAAAGTGGAAAACCAAGCCTTTCAAGATGATCAATATATCCTTTCATCTTGAGCACGTGAGCACCGACAGATGTCCCTCAACCATCTTGCAAGCATACAAGGCTTGAAAGGTCTCATACCTCTCTTGCCTAGCATGCTTCGAGAAAGTTTCCTTGAGGTGAGCATTTAGCTCATAAGCTTCCATTTCCTCCAGTTCTTCCGAAGTTACGGACAAATGGTGGCCAACATAAGACAACCGACATCAATGGAATCATCACAATGTTTCTTCCATTTGTCTTTTGTTGCTTTATTTGCATTGTCGGTGGCTCATCGGGAATTTCTTCCTCAAGAACATACTGACTTTCTTTCTTGCTTGAGAACTATTCTCGGGCTCGGATCAATCCAGATAGTTCTTTGCCATTTTCTTTGACTTGTCCTTCTCAAGGACGGATCGCGATGAAATGGTGGATGTGTTGTTTGATGCCATTCTACAAAATTCAATATGCAAAATATTTAGTCACATTATTTTATTTCTCGAAAAATACTCCCACTAAAACAAAGTACCCTCAATTTACAACATTTGTAATTTTAGTGGGCTAAGATCCCATTTCGTACAATCCTAAACTCGGCTTTGGCATGACGCCTAGAATTGAACTACTTTAGGTGGATAACTCTTTATCGATTACATCATATGTAACTCTTAGATTATATCATGGGATTTGGCATCGTATGCCCAAGCATGTTATAATCCCATCTTATGCCTTAAGGTTCAAAACTATTTTGATTTCCAAATTCATTAAACGTATAGGTATCACCATTACCTATCCTACCTTACTAAGATAATCCGAGTGCCCAGCTTTGGCATGACCCACTCATGATGATCGAAGTCTTGATAGGTGTTTTACAAATGAACGGCATTAAAATTTTAACGAGGGATTTTTATCCTATGTTAATGTCTATGTTTGCTAACATACATCTAAACATACATAGCATCACATACATGCATAAATTTAAACATACATCGCATCACATGACAATAAAGCATAGGACCGTGTATAGCATGACCATAATCTAACGTGATTTTCATGAGCCAACATGAAAATCACAAAGGTCATCTAAAGGGTTAAATATGGTCTTCATTGATCTTCCAACTCCTTGGAACGTCATACGCGATCAATTTGCTCCTCGAGTCCATCTATCTCGTCCTTCTTGTCTTCATTACATTAATGAAATTTAATACTACACTAATAAATTAAATTACAAGAAGTACAAGCGACACGCAGCCGTAAAATAATAAACAATTTAAATAGGCGACTGTGAGCCGTAAAACCAATTATAATTAAGCGACACGCAGCCGTAAAACCAACCCATAAGAAATTAAATTATCCAATCACATTGGTCAATTTATGGTCATGCCATACACCACACACATACCATTAATAATTATCAAATAATTAATAAAGCATGTAATATACTAAATAATCAATTTATCGACAATCGACAATAATTAAAATTTGAGTCATTACATGAACAAAAGCTGGACTCGCCGAGATGGCGCCACCGCGATCTGGCGCAGGTTTGCCGGGTTCGAAACCGGCGGTTGCAGTTGCAACATTTTGCAACTATTATTTCCAAATTTACTTTTATATTAAAGGGCTTATAAGAAAAGGATTATTTGAAATTACCAAAACAGTTCCCAGCCGAGATGGTAAAGCGCCGGATTTCAAGGCAATGGACTCGGGTTCGAATCCCGTGTTTTGCGGAATTAATTTTTCAATATTAAAACAGATTTCCTGCCTTTAATAAAACATCCGTGAGAAAAATTCCAAAACAAAATTGCAGCGCACTTGGTAAGTAGCAAGGCCGCTGGCCTGGACCACCAGGGTTCGAACCACTGGTGATGCAAAATGAATTTTGCTAATTAATACAACCCGCGGGTCCAGGCCCGACCCGACCCGGACCGAATCTGCCCGACACGCCGAATCATTTATCTTGTTCGAGCGATTACGACGATTTATGCAAAGCTTGATCCAGAAAATTATTTTTGACGATCCGATTTAATCAAATTAAAAAAGAAAAATTAATTTATAAAATCAATATTTTATAAAAAAAATCAAGAAAATAAATAACAAATAAATATCTTCTACAAAAAAAATAAAATTACATGCAAGTTGGCTCGATACCCTTTGTGTTTTCTATGTATCGAATACAAAATAATCGGAGTAAAAACGCAGATGAACAATAAATGTGAAAACCAAATTTAGGATCTCATGAATTAATTTAATTGTTTAATAAAAGAGTTAATCGAATTACCTTAATCCGATTGAACAATTCTAGATCCGGACTAGAAGTAGATGAATATCTCCTTCCTCTTTTGGTGATCCACACACGAACAATTCCACAAGCCGGATTGCTAGATCCTTACGAATAATATTGATAAATAGTACAACACAAATTCCTTACTAGAAGGATTGTACTATTGATCAAGATCAACTAAGGAAGAGAGACGACCGACTCCGTTCTCCTACAATATGATGTAGATGGCCGATTTTTCTTCTCCTTGAAGGGCCGATTTTTAGGTCTTGTATTCTCATTACAACTCCTTGTCCAAGACCTTATATATATATACTAAGTAAACCCTAGATTCAATAATCTAGTATTTGCTTAGTTGCCCCTCAACTTATTAAATAATACAATATATATAATATCCAATATTATATATATTACTTATTATTTAATCTCCTTATAAATATAATATCCAATATTATATTTATTATTCCCCGTTGATATTTATTCCTACTTGTCTATAATTGTCGTATGTGTGACCCAAAAGGCTTATATTATGTTGGCAATTATTTAATACCTTATTAAATAATAAATCATAAGCGGCCTCTAGCAAGACATTATGATTACCCAAATAATATAAGTTAATAGTCCATTAAACCTTTTAACGTGTCAAATCCCTTTGTCACGCGATATCATATTTGAACTAAGTCATGGAGTCTGTCATACTTATTTATGTTCAAATGCTTTCTCGATCTTAAGTAGGTGATTGAATCAAATGACTCTTCATTTGAGCATGGCCATGCATTTCCTTGATCCTACTTATCGAGGCCCAATGAGATATCTCTCTCACTTAAGAGAGGGACAAATCCCCATCTTGATTATTCATTGCCCTCTACATGACTCCCACTAATCCCGATCGCTAACCTTTATGATCACCATGTTTGAGATGACGTTGGATTACGTCAAGGCATAGTGATTATCATGTTGGACTCTATGATAATCTCGGGTTCAAGGATTTATTGACATCCGTATTGAGATTCACTTATGACATTTCCATGCAGTGATCTCAATGCGGGTCGGTCCAGTATTAGTTCTCCAACCAATACCCATAAGATTGATCCGTACCATACGCATAATCATCCGATGATTATCAATCAAACTTATACTAGTATATTAATCACTTGAGTCTCTACTCAACGCGATTTTACCAGGGACATTTGAATAATCTTATTATTCGTGAATAACTATTATTCGATTATTATAATATTAAAACATGCACACATTATAATAATCAACGAGAAATAAATGATATCAAATAACTTTATTTAAATGTGACAATTACAAATCTAGGCACATCGAATGTCCTAGGGCACTATTCCCAACAAACACAACTCGGTTCTCAACAGTACGACCACATACTCAAATATTGCATGATATCAGTGTTGCTCACCATCCTCGTGTCCTTCCTGCGCTGGTTCGCCATTAAGACCTGCACCTGAATACACAACAAGTATATTCACCCCCGAAGGGGTCAGCAAAACAGCGGGTGCAAGTACAACGATTCATGAATATGTACCACAAGTGAATAAACAACCACATCACAGTGCCATCATATATATTCTGGAATACAATACCACAATCATCATTATTTTATGTGCAATGCGATGCAATTCCCATGCATGCCATGACTCACGCACACGGGCCCATTTCGCTCGGCTCTTTTGGCCAACCCAAGTCGCTTACTTGGATTTTTCGCTTTTCGCTTCGCAATGCATGTTTATGACAAATTATTTCATGTCAATGCACAATGATGCTGAGTATTCACAAATTCACTTTTCAGCTAATCACACATGTCAAAAACCACAGAAATTACCACTTTTCACAGCAACCATACTTTTCACATATTCATTATTTTCCGCTCCGCAATGCATGTTTATGACATTATTTCATGTCAATGCGCAATGATACTGAATATCCGCAAATTCACATTTCCGCTGATTACACATGTCACACACCACAGAAATCACCACTTTCTGTAATCACATTTTCTGATATTCCCACATTTCACAGAAAGCACATTTTTCACATATTCATTCACACGAAGTACATAAAACGTAATCAAAGTACTTGCCTGGCATTCCAGCTAATGGAAAAGTTTCGATTGACAAGGCAAATAGACTGAGCGATTATCCAGACCTTCAACCTAAAACGAATCATATTATATGATTAACGGATTAAGATTTATATAACTGTTAGAACTCTACATTCTAATTTAGCCGAGTCTAGGTGAGACGTAATTGCGGACACACTCTGCGTGTTATTGGGGTGTAAGAATGTTGTGTTTCGAATTAGGAGCCATTTGGCAGTCGTTTGACCCATTTTGGATTGAAACCAAGAAGGTTATACAATTTTCCAAGAAAATATTAAAGTTCAGGGTCAAATTGAAGATTTAGAAAACTTTAATCAAGTCCAACTTTATTTCTAATTCTCAAATGACATAGCCCTGGGTTTTCAAAATTTATGTTTTCCACCCCAAAACTTGCTACGGCCATATAATCCTCGTTTAAACTTCTCCCGTCTATCATAAACTCACCGGAAACTTCTTTAACATCGACTAACGCTATTTTTACACGTAAAAACACGCCGACATCCCTAGTCGTCAAGGCCCGAAATTTGAATACACCCTTACACAAACACACATCCGCGTACAAACACACACACCAGCATACAAACACACACACACACACACGCACACCAGCACACACACACACATGCACTCACACACAGTAACACATAAACACACACATACCTGCGCACACAGTAAGACACACACACACCCGCGCACACACACCACACGCACGCCATAATACTCGACCGAACCCAGAAACTACAACTATAACGATGAAGCTCATCAAGAGGGCTTCCTAACGGTGTAAACGGTTTCAAGTTCCGACAGCCCGAACGGCCGTACGGGGACCCGACGTCAAGCGGCGGTTTCGGCCCCGTTCCAGCTATTCCGAACTCAGTTTGAAAAACTCGGTGGATGCTTGTGACCTACTCGCTGAGACGATCATAACGATATAAAGTTTGCAAAGTTCCGACAACCGGAGGGTCCGTACGGGCAAGTCGACGGCAATACCGTTTTTTGCCCCGTCCGGATAAATCCGACATCGGTTTGAAAATCTAAATATATATTCACGATCTACTCGTCAATACGAACAAATCGATATATAGGTTGTGAAATTTTACCGGAGAAACCTCCTTGGCGGCGGCACCGAGAACTCCTGCTCCTTCTCTCTCTCTTTTTCTTCTTTCTTCCTGTTTCTTCATTTCGTCTTTCTTTTTTTTTTCGCTTCTTTTTTTTTCTCATTCTCCCGCTTTTCTCTCTCTTGAAATCCCTCGCCCCAGGGCCCCTACCCCCGGTCCGACAGGGATTGGTGGAGGAATTAAATCATGGTGACTCAACGGCCCACTAAGTGGGAGGAACAGTGTCTGGTGCCCACAAAGAGCTACCCCACATTGGAGGTATAAAACTCCCACACTGCGGCTGCCAGGACTCGAACCTGCGTCCTTGTAGCAATCTGCCACCCAAAAACCAGTTGAGCTGCCCATGCGGACTTCTCTCTCTCTTCCTTCTTCTTCCTTCTTGCGGGTTCACCGCCCTCCCTTTCTTATCTATTCTCTTTCTCTTCTTATCCCTTATATATATATATATATATATATATATATCATTATAACTATCTGGATTATTATCTCTATCTCATCCCAATGAATAATCACACGGCGGTGACGTACAGAATATTATATATACAATATATAGTACCACTCCGCAATTACAAAATTCAAGTTTGTTATTTTAAACAACACGGGGTGATATAATTTTCAACTCCGACACGATAACCGAATTTATGCGACGGTTCACAAAATATAAAATCACCCGATTTATTTGCTACGGGGTATCACACATCTCTCAAAATGACAATTAACCCACTCGTAATTCTACTTGAAAAGAACACTCTAACTGAACCCAACTTTGTGGACTGGCTCCGGAATCTGAGGATAGCCCTCAGTATGGAGACGTTGGGATGCGTCTTGAAGGCGGACATCCCACTGGCTCCTGCAAGGATCAGGGCAAGTCAGAAAAATTTTAATGTCCATGATAAATGGGTTAAAGATGATGTCAGGGTCAGTGGTTTCATGATGGCCTCTATGAACAATGAGCTTAAGAAGGCTCATGAGAAAATGCCCTCTTCAAGGGTGATTCTGGCACATCTAACTGAACTTTATGGGGAGCACAGTCTAATTGCTCGTATGAGATATCGAAACAGTTGTTTATTGATAGAATGAAGGAACGATAAAAAGTTGGAGATCACGTCCTCAAATGATATCTACGATCGAGAGATTGGAGGCTCTTGATTTTAGTAGGCTTGTTTCTCTCCAAACTGACCTCATTCTCCAATCACTTCCTGACTACTTTTCTCATTTTGTAATGAATTTCAACTGTAATGAAATTACATGCAACTTAGTTGGGCTAATGAACAAATTGAGTACGGCACAGTCTTAGATGAAGACTAGGCTGAAGGAGGCTATTCTTTTAATTTCTTCTAGGCCTTGGAGGTCCAAGAATAATAATAAGAAAGGCAAGAAGTGGTTCAAGTCAAAAGGTGGGGTACAGAAAGACAAGGGCAAGGCCCCAATATTTCCTAAGAGTAAGGTGGCTAAAAAGACAGATGCTTGCCTCAACTACGGTGAGCTAGGCCACTGAAGGAGGCACTGTCCAAAAGTTGACCGCAATGCGCCTTCAGGTACGGAACTACTAGTTTTGGAAACAAATTGTTATGTGACTGTTTATTCTACTTCTTGGATACTTGATTCTGGTGCAAGTTCTCACATGTGTATAATGAATCAGGATCTGGAACGAAGTAAAAACTTAGAGCTGGAGAAGTGATTGTGACATTGCAGCGGGCATAGTGTCGAGGCTACTGACATCGGATCACTTATGTTGGATTTAGAATACGATTTCAAAATTACTTTGGATGATGTACTTGTTTTGCCAAGGAACATAAAAGTATTGTATCAATTTCGGTTATGGACAGAAAGGGATTTCACTTCTTTATTGGACATGGGTCCTGTCGGATTTATTTACAAATAAATTGGTTGGTACTGCTACATTATTAAAAGATTTATACCATTTGAATCTTAAGAATAAAACAACTGTGAACACTATAACTAGGAAGCGTGGTAGGGATGATACCAACCAAGCACTTAAGTGGCATCTTAGACTTGGTCATGTTGGTCAGACCAAGGTTCATAAAATAGAGAAATATGGGCTTATAGGTCCATTGGGATCGGATCCCTGTCCAACTTGTGAATCTTGCCTTCAAGGAAAAATGACTAAGTTACCTTTCACAGGGACTTTTGAAATAGCTGCTGAAAAACTTGGATTGATCCATACTGATGTCTGTGGCCCTTTTGAAGTGGAACGGGATGGCTTTCAGTACTTCATTACATTCACTGATGACCATACTAGGTATGAGTTCATGTACTTAATGAAACAGAAATCTGAAGCTTTTGAAAATTCAAGGAATTTAAAGCCCTAGTTGAAAACCAAACACGTAACCGTGTAAAGACTCTTCGGTCAGACCGAAGTGGTGAATACATGAGTACCGAGTTTGACGAGTTCTTAAAAGAACTAGGAATAGTGTCATAATTTACTCCTTCATCTACTCCATAATTTAATGGTGTGTCATAAAGAAGGAATTGAACCTTGTTGGATATGGTTCGCTCCATACTTAACTATACTGATCTACCGATTTGTTTGTGGAGTCACGCACTCCTTATTGCTACATATCTTGAATAGATGTCCTTCCAAATCCGTTTCTAAGACTCCACATGCGAGTGGAGAGGTAGGAAACCAATTCTTAATCACATTAGGATTTGAGGATGTCCTTCTTATGTCAGGAAGACTAAAGTAGAGTGATGAATAAATTAAATACTCGCAAGTGTACGAATCGCTTTTGTAGGAAGCGGCAAGTAACTCCGAGGTCGATCTCACAAAGAATTGGAAATGGTTTGAAGTTCGATTATGTTTAACAAATAGTCGAATTAACAAAAGTAAAGTAAAATACACCAAAGATTTGATAGGATTAAAAGCACAAAATGCGGAAAATTAAAATAAACGAAACGTTAATAACATCGAATCAAAGGTTGGATAATTAAGAGATTAAAATTATGAGAATGATATGGGGATTTAGAATCACCGGCACACACGTAATCAATTATTAATTCCGATACTCAATGAAATAAGGCTTGGAATTATAGATTGCTCACGATTAAAAAAAATCCGTTTGATGGCGGTAATTCTAAAAATCACTATTGTTCTTTTCGAAAATAAAGGGAAACTCCTTTGATGGGGACGAATCTCTACTAACAATCGACTAGCTAATACCTTAGCTGGGGTAATCCGCTAAAAGATCGCGGAAAAAAGGTTTAGAACATTAACAATCGCTTCTATCGGGTCGTTTGATGGCGAACACCGACAAAAATCCTCGATTTTGAATAATAATAACAACTATGAAGTAGGTTTGATGATCTAAATCAAAAGTTCTTATGCAAAGAACAAACAAAGAGGAACAATCCCAAACTCTACCCGGAAAATCAATAGAAACTAACAATCGATAACATGTGTGTGGCTCAATCTAAAATCCCATATGAAAAGGTTAGCTACACATGATTATTTCAACAATAATAATGAAAATCGTAAAACAAAACATGATAGAAACTTCCATTGTAAAAGCCAAAATTGAATTCCCGATGAAGGTTTGATGATCTTCCTTCAAGAACTCACAACAAAATGATACAAGGAATTCTACTCACTCACAAATGTATTCTTCTTCAATATGAACATACAAAGAAGATGATGAAAAATCTCTCTTTCCTACCTATTTTTGTGTTTCTCTCACTAAATCATGTGCTTTTTTTCACACAATATCTCACACAAGATCAGAATATATATTCTAAATGTCTCCAACACCTTTTTATAAAGCCAAAAGTGCCAAAAAAATCCATCCAAATCGTGTATAATGTCAAAGAAATGGACTTGCACCGAAAAGTGACACGGCCCGTGTCATACTGTCCTGGAAATGGAAAAAAGTGCACTGTCCATCGGACCCGGCCATGTCATATGACACGGCCCGTGTTGTACTCCTTCAGAAAGTGAAATTCGAGTGGATCGTGACTCAGCCGTGTCCTGTGACACGGCCATGTTGTACTCTTACGGAATGTGAAAATCTCACTGGAACGAGACCCGGCCGTGTCCTGTGACACGGTCGAGTTGCCTGACGCGGCCCGGGTCGTTTCTTCTTGTTTTGATTCCGGTTTTTGGTCTTCTTCGGCTTGATCCTTCGTTCTTGTATCAATACACCTCGGAATTTAGCGTATGATATACCGTTTCGAAGCTAATTTCACGAGGAATCTATATCAATGGAGAACACATCCCAATTCAGAGTGATGGTTCTGGAATTTAGAAAATACGATCAATATTGCTTCAATCTTTATCGTTTTAGGCCCCGTTTTTGCTCTTGATCGTCATAAACTCCAATATTGGCTATGAAAGCGCATATTTCACCACAATCTTCGCTCGACTACCTATAAATTAAAAAAACAACATACCACGCATAAAATAGAACAAAAATACTAAAAACAAACAAAAACACGACTCAATATAATAGAATGAGTCGATCAAGAATCGACTCATCAAATCCCCCCAAACTTAAACTTTGATCGTCCCGAGCAATGCACATTAAAATAACCACTCACAAAGGGAACTCCTCTCTCAACAGACCTCAAAGGACCTCTTCGAAAATTTCTTCAATACGCTTCAAGTAAAATAAGTTGAGTTCTTTAAAGTTTTCAAATCTCCGGGGTGCTCCCTTAACATCATAGTCAATACTTGACAAATATAAACCTCACCGGTCAAGTGTATTCACTCACTCTCAAAGTGATATAGGGATAAGTATACGCTCGGAACTCATTCAATGAAATAAGGAACCCCATAGGCTTGCCAATCGTCTACATCTCTACCACTGTTTTGTGTATGCAAAATTGTGAATCAAAAAGGACTTTACTCGGTTGTAATGTAGGCTTGGGTCGGGGTGGGATAAATATGGCTAAAGTGACTTTACTTGAGAAATTCATAACTAAATCACCATAATTGCGTAGAAGCTCAAGATTTTTGAAGTTTTGCTTCTTTCAACCCCTTTACTTGCTCCAATTTTTTTTTTTGATTTATTTTTTTTCTGGCTTGGGCTGTTTTAGGATCTGTTTTACGCGAATGTAAACGATGGATCACATGAATACACCTGGTTACTATGATCAAAACATACACAACTACTTCCAAGCATACTCATATCTAAGGTAACTGTTTTACGCGAATTTAAACATGGGTCACATGAATACACCCGGTTACTAAGTTCCCAAAAATAGCGGAGTAATTATTTTCTCCATTTCAACACTATCAACAATATATATCACCCAATGTCACCACAATATTTGTATCCCCGTCAAAAATAATTTCCAATCGTTCAAGTATGGGTCAAAAGATTATAGCAAATGGAATCTAAATATGTGGTTGACAATGAAATAGACAATGAGCTCAATTGGATTTAATTAAGGAATAATCAATTGTTGGAAAAAACGAAGGGTTAAGGTCAAAGACACCTAAAATCATTTTCACTCAATTGCATACACATTAGTAGTTTCGAAATAGATACCAAGGCAAGTTCTAGAGTCTTAAATCACGAATGAAACACTCGACAATGAAACTTGCATATTTGAAAATGCACAGAGGCTCAAAAGCTCCCAAGTAGATTTGTTCATACCTCCAAGATTAGACTGTTTATTCAATTTCACACCCGTTTTGATTATCAATAATTTTTCCTCTTCAAATTATCCTCGATTTGTACATCAAAATAACGAAATAAATCTCTAGGCATCCAAGAAAAGAGTTCATTCTTTCAAGTATTTATCAAAAATGCAAGATACTCAATATACACCAAAAGTTAAAAAAATCCAATAAAAACAAGCAGAAATAAACAAACAAGCAAAATAATATCCAAAAACAAATAAAACAAAAGTAACGAAGTATTTCTTGACCAAACCCCCCCACCCAACGTGAATTAAAGAATATATGCACGAAGGGGGTATAGTATTTAAATAAAAGAATTTCATTGGTCAAGAAATACTTACAACCGGTTCTACTGGTGGGGTGGAGGGAAGTGGCCTTGCTGGATATGCCACTCGTGCATTTGTCTCAAAAGAGACAACATCTTGTTCTGCTCCTGTCTAGCCTCCTCTCGATTTTGTCTAGTCTGCTCTCAGAAGGCTACGAACTCCTCTCGGAAGGCTACGAACTCCTCCCTTAGTGTTGGACGCGATGGGGCATGTCTAGTTTCGACCTGCCTTGACATCTCGGGCCGATCTCTGGGGCTTTCTTGTTCTTCGTCGTCTTCTTCTTCTTCTTCTTCATCCGGGCCTCTTTCATATGCCTCTTCCTCTTCCATACTCTCGGCTCTGTCTTCATCTATCGTGCGCCGAGGTCGAACATTTCGATCAAGAGGGCTGTGACCCGGGGGAGCCAATCCACCTGCCATCCATGCACGTCGGTGCGCTTCCGTAGCCATCTGCAAATTTCCTATGTCCCGAATACTATTTATGGTTGCCAGAGGCATATTCAGGAGAAGGAAAAGGTCATTGTCGGTCTGGAGGAATATTGTGCGCGATTCGTAATCCGGGATGTTCATAACTTTCATCACATAGATAAAGAGCAGCTTGTTTCCTGGTAGGGGAGTCCTCTGAGCTAAGGAAATCTCATAGTAAAGTGCGATAGGGGTAATCAAACCCCCTATCCATATCTCCCTTTCGACTTCGTCGCACTATCCTCAAAATGTTCGGCTGTCATTGCCCCGGTGGCTGGATTTGTATTATCGAGCATGTGGGTCAGGATGTTTAATTCTCGCATTGTAATAGGCCCGGTCTCTTTTCGGCAATAAATAGTGTTTGAAATCACTTTGTGTAGGTATCGGAGTATTGTATTGCGGAGATTCGATCCTTTGGCCGATTTTGCAACGTAATACCGTGCCTCGCTCCCCGGGTATTCCACCATAGCTCGCCAATAGGTTTCACATGCGAAACGGTTTATTTGGTAATGTCCATCGTGTCTCGCATGATAAATGTCTTCCAGTTGGTCCATGGTTAGCCTCTTGTCATCATTGTTAAGCCGGAATATTATTGCATCCGGTTCACGAGTCACCGGATCTCTTCTGACTGTACGAGTGCTAAGAAACTCCATCGTGAGACACCTATAAGTTGGCCATTGTTGCGTCATCATCCAGGCCCACTTCACCCTTTCTAGGAACTTCATGACGTCATCTTTTATGCCCATTGCGGTCATACATTCATCATCGGGCCATCGCGTAGGAAGCATTTTTTCTGGCCTAGCTTGTCGCGCTTCGAGGAGATTAATTCCATAAGATTCGGGGGTTTCGACAGCCCCTTGGATCACCATTCGTGCCGGTTGCTCTTGTTCTCCGGCGTTCCTACCCCTTCCCCGTTAAGAGTTTCCACGTCCACGTCCTCTAGCCATTTTCTGCAAAAAAAATCAATTTATTATTTGTTCAAAGACTAATATCGCATTCATCCCCCAAACTTATAACAAACTACGGAATAAGCCCAATATAACCATTTATCGATCAAAACAACTCCCCAAGTAAAATTTATCATCTGAATCCTCTAGAATTCATCATCTTCATCATGTAAAACACCCCTTAACTACAACAATTTCCAATTAAGTAATTTAATCATCAAAAATCAAGAACAATCAAAAATCCCCAAATTATCATCTTCAATTTAATTCATGAACCCTAGATAATCAAATATTTGTGATTATAACATCATAGCATGCTCATAATCAAGAAGAATCATCAAAAACATGAAAAACATACCTTGGATTCAGAGAATTTGGAGAGAGCAAAATTAAAAACGAGTGCCCGATTTGTCCGATTTGACTGCCTGGACTAAGAAATCGGTTGAATAATGATGATTTCGTAAATGATTCTTGTATCTTTCCTTGATTTTGCACAAAATCCCTTTGAAAATGAAGAAAATTTGAGTGATAGGCGCTAGGGCTCGGAGGGAGAGAGAAGAAAAAATTTGGGGAAGATGAAGAATGAAGAAACACTGCCTGGTGTCCCTTCATATATGCCCGACTGACACGGCCCGTGTCCTGTGACACGGCCGTGTCGTACCTATTCAGAAATAAAAAAAAACGTTCTGTCTTCCCAACCCGGCCGTGTCCTATGACATGGCCCGTGTCGTAATCCTTTAGAAAGTGAAAACTCGTTGTCTTCCCAACCCGGCTGTGTCATGTGACATGGCCCGTGTCCATCTCTGCCAGAAATTGAAATTTCACTGTATTGCTAACCCGGTCGTGTCCTGTGACATGGCCCGTGTGCATCCCCGCCAGAAATTGCAAAAACTCGCTGCCTTGCCAACCCGGCCATGTCCTGTGACACGGCCCGTGTCCAACCTGCCCAAATTGTGAGTTTTTTATAACGTTGTCGTTTCTCTGCATTTTTAACACCTAAAGTCGAACCAGTCAGTCTCGAACCAAGCAAAAATGAATAAGGAAAATAAATTCGAAAAACAAAAAGATGAAAATCTAACTAAACTGTTGGGTTGCCTCCCAAGTAGCACTTTTTCATAGTCATTAGCTCGACTTCTTCCCGTCTTACTCAATTTTCGACATCATGCACCTCTATGCATTCAAACACATTGATTTCTTCACTTCGGCCGAAGTATGGCTTCACTCTATGTCCGTTCACCTTAAAATGCTCATTCTTCCGTAGATCAATGAGTTCTACTGCTCCGTGTGGCCATACTTGAACGACTTTGAAAGGTCCGCCCCATCGCGACACTAATTTTCCCGGCATGAGCTTAAGACGAGAGTTATGTAGTAGAATGTCCATCCCAGGCTCGAGAGATTGGCGAATGATATGCTTGTCATGATACCATTTCGTCTATTCCTTGTAGAGCTTAGCATTTTCATATGCCTCGTATCGCATCTCTACCAGCTCATTTAAATGTAGAAGTCTTTCTTCCCCAGCCTTTTCTTGATCTAAATTTAGCGCTTTGATAGCCCAATACGCCTTATGTTCTAACTCAACAGGTAGGTGGCATGCCTTCCCAAAAATGAGGCGATACGGGCTCATTCCAATCGGAGTTTTGTAAGCCGTGCGATATGCCCATAAGGCGTCGTTCAACTTCAACGCCCAATCTTTCCTTGTCGGCTTCACTATCTTCTTAAGTATTGCCTTTATCTGATGATTACTCACTTCAACTTGCCCGGAGGTTTGTGGATGGTAAGTCGTCGCGACCTTATGCATCACGCTATACTTCTTGAGCAACCCTGCAAGTTGTCTGTTGCAAAAATGCGTGCCTTTATCGCTAATCACAGCTCTAGGTGTCCCAAACCTGTAGAAAATTACATCCCTAAAAAAATTGCAAACCACGTTAGCATCGTTAGTTCGGGTTGGAATTGCTTCCACCCACTTAGAAACGTAATCCACAGCAACTAAAATATATTCAAAGCCAAGGGAAGGTGGTAAAGACCCATAAAATCGACTCCCCAAACATCGAAAAGTTCCACTACAAGATTGTTCGTCAACGGCATCTCATTTCTTTTGCTTATGTTCCCCGTTCGTTGACAACGATCGCAACTCTTGCAATATGAATAGGCATCCTTAAATAATGTCGGCCAATAGAATCCAGATTGAAGAACTTTGTGTGCCGTTTTCTTCACGCTAAAATGTCCCCCACAGTGCAAGTCATGACAAAATGACAAGATGCTCTCGTACTCTTCTTCCGGGATACAACGTCGGAATACTTGATCGGGCCCAAACTTGAATAAGTAGGGGTCATCCCAGTAGTAATGCCTGCACATGGAAATAAATCTCTTCTTCCCCTGAAAGTTCATGTCGGGCTGTAAAACACCACTAACAATATAATTAACAATATCGGCATACCAAGGTGTCTTAGTCACATCAAACAATTGTTCGTCAGGGAAAGTCTCAACAATCGGCAAAGAGCTATCGAGCTTAAAATTATCTCCCTCGGTTAATCTATATAAATGGTCGGCAACTATGTTTTCCGAACCCTTCTGTTGGCCACTTAAGTATACTGGATACAGTTTGGAAAATAGTTTAAACAACAAACTGTACGGATTCTAAATCTGAGTGCGTAGCGGAAGTCTTGGATACAGTAGGTTGCTGTGGATACAGCAACTAAGTGTATAGTGTATACTTAATATATCACAGTAATTTAAAACAGTAAAAGCTGAAGGTAAATAACACAGTAATTAAAGTGGTTCGAGGTAAACCCCTCTACGTCCACTGGTCCTCCACACAGGAGTAAAAATTTTATTTATAATTACTGCGTACACAACTACGTAATTATAATCAAACCTATCCTTGTATCGTTCACACAGATTGATACAAAGAATGTCGCTTTCAACCGTTCACACAGATTGGTTAAAGCTTACTTCTTGACTAGCTTCTTCACACACAGTTCCAAAGCTTCGTCCTTATTCGTCCCACACAGGTCAGAATAACTTGTTGAGTTCACACAGAGCTCAGTTTTTACACAGAGGTAAAAGGTAGGTAACCGGGTAAGAACAGCAGCTTTGAATATGAAGTTCTTGAGCTGATGATGGCTGTTCTTGATGTTGAGCACTGTATATCTCTTTCGTTCTTAATTGCAGTATGCTTTGGAGATATGTTTGCTCTGATGATAACTTTTGATAGCTTGAGTGTTAGGTTACTTGGTTAACTGATCTTCAATGTCTTCATAAGATATATATAGTGTCTGAAGAAAGTATCCGTTGAGATGTGTCCGTTTGAATGAGATTCCGTTTTCAACGGGATTATGACACGATCCGGATTTCGCGGGATTCTGAAGATCTGAAGTCTGGCAGTATTTAAATACTTTATCCTTGAGTATTTAAATACTTCTTTGTTCAACGGGATTTGACTTGTGTTCCTTCTTGTCTTGTTGTGAGCTGTATGGAAGATAACTGTATTTTGAGTTTCGCGACAGTTTCCATACTTGGTCTTTTTACAAGTCTTCTTGCTGTACTGAGGAGTTTCGCTTATATGCTGATTCGAGGCAGGTCTTCGATACAGGATAAAGCCTCAAAGCTTCGATACAGTTTCCTTCTGTATTCGGATTGGCATATATGTCAAAACCTCTTTATCCAATAACATTCGATACAGGGATCGGGTATCCCGGCTGTTTCGATACAGGGTCTTTGTTTTCCCAACAATTTCCCCCTTTTTGACAATTTGCCAAGACTAACTTTCTTAACTCTTTAAGTCTTCTTGATGATTCCAAAACCTTCTTCATGAAGCGTTCTTCTTTGATGACTTCTGGCAGATTTCTTGGTCTTTCGTCAAAAGGTCTGACTTAGTGACTTAGTCTAAAATAATGAACTGCTCGCAGGCAAGTTCGATACAGTTTACAACTTAAGTTTATGATTGGCGCGCAGGCACAATCTTACAATGTATTCTAAGTTTACAACTGAAATTATGAACTGTTCGTAGACTAGTTCGTACAGCTTATTTTTCAATCAAGTTTTATCTAACTTGAGATTCCTATCAAACAAATTAAATAATCATACATTAACACAGTAGATTACGAGTTGTAATCTTTCAAGACAAACAAACGTTTTTATTGATATTCAAAATGATTGAGTACAGAGTTTGCTGTTTCGAAAAGAAATTACAAAAAAAAATACATAGATTTCATCTCCTTTATCTATAATCCACATGCCTCCATGGTCTTTTTCCTGGTTCATTCTCGGTGCCACGCCACCAGTTTTGAAGAGAATCATTGCCTCGATCCAGGTAAATAGCTCTTCCTTCAGAGGATTTGTCAAAGGCAAGTATCCAATCTTCTGGATGTGTGACCCGATCTCCTCTTCTATGTTTGGATTTCATTTCGACTTGGAGAGGGAGTTTCCCTTCTTCTAGCATCCTCGTAAATTTATCTGCGGCCTCCGCTAACGTTTTATAGTTCTTGAAGATGGCGGATTCCCTGATGAGTTTGACAAAATATCTCATCAGTTCGTTCTTCCTCCAGTGCTTCACTTCGTCGGCAGTTGGGTTGCGGTTGGTCGGCAGACGAATTTCCGAAGGTCTTTGAATAAGAGTTTGCCAAGGGACATTGGGATCGTGAAATTCCGGTCTGGAGCCTGAAATTTTAAAACTTTGGGATGGAGGTGCTAGCTGGTTCAATTCGGCGGTAATCTGATTACAGCGACCTCAAATTCCCTTTCTTGTTGCAGCCTTATTCTCCTAGCAGCTTCTCGTGCCTCTTCCCCCTTTTTGGCTTCATCAAGACTTTGCAGGATTTCAAGAGCAGCGTCCTGTTTGGTCTCGATGTTGGTCATTCTTTCAACAAGGGAGGAAAGAGTCTGCGACATATCTTTAATGCATTTGTCGTGATCACGCAGCTGAGAGCTGTTCTCAATCATAGCACAAGCGGTCTTGGCTTCAGCTATCCTCGTCTTTGTAGCTTCCTCCTTCAGCAGTTGCTCCTGCTTATCTTCCATGATCTTCAAGGCTTGCTTGAAAACTTCTGGAAAAAGAATGAATGCGTCGACAACACGAGATACTTCATGTTGAAGAGTGGTCATTTCTTCGACGGCAGAAGTGTGCATCCAATTCAGTGCTTTTTCAACGGAAGATAGAGCATTTACTGCATCCTGGATGAATACAGTCTGAAGGCCAAGAGCACGCAGGCGCTCTTTTCGTGCGGCAGAGATCGGAGAATCTGGTTGGGCAAGGTCTGCAGCGCTGTTCAATCTTCTTACATTCACGGATGGACGTGAAGTAAGTTGGACATCCTCAGGTTCGATACCGTCCTCGGATTCCACGGTTGTAGGGGCGGGAGCAGCTTCCTGTTGTTCGGCGACAGTGGGTTGAGAAGCGTCCTGTGGCGAAGGTTCTTCAGCACTCATGGATGCAGGAGGGACTGAATCCTCCTGTTGGCTTTCAGGAACGGATTCTTCGGTCGCAACAGGCTCAGGTGCCTGTTTAAAAATTTCTTGTACTTCCTCGACTGAAGGGACTGATTCCTCTTGGTCGGGAATGTTCTCATGCTGTGTCGAAGGTTGGTTGGTCTAGGTAGAAGGGCCTTCATCATCTTTCGGTTGAGAGGCTTCTCGAGCTTCAGCCTCTTCACGACTCATTCTCAGACCTGCTTGTAAAGCATCGTCGTCGTCGTCTGAGTCATGATCTTCGTCATCTTTTGGATTGGTGGGAGAATCCTCTGACTTTTTCTTTCCTTTCCTCCTGGCGTCAGACTTGTGCAGAAGGTGGCTTTCAATTAGATCCTTGCAAGAGGCGTTGTCCCATTGAAGCAGGGCCTCAATTTCAGTTGAGTCTGTTACTTCGGAGACGAATCTCTCTTCGTGGCTCCAATCGCTCCAGTTGTACAGTGTATCGTACGGAGCTAGCCTGTAGCCTTTCCATTGCAGAAATCTTTCGTACGCGTGTTCAATTTGAACCGAAAGAAGGGTATGATTAATGATCGAGTCAGGGGAGGGACTTCGAATAACGTCTGAGACGCGCTGTTTGAGGATTCTGTGCAGTATGGGATCCTGTACGGAAGAGGGACTCCTTACAGGGGATGGTGCCCCGAAGGATGATGGATCCTGTACGGGTGTGGGATCCCACAGAGGAGAAGTAGCTTTTGGCTCCGAATGGGCAGCCGACTCGCTAAAGTCTTGAATGTTGGCAGATGTCTCTATATCCGTCGTAGCCGCTAAAGGCTCGGGATCTACTGTCGATACAGTAGGAGATACCTCTTCCACAGGGTTTGGGCCCTGGGGTTCTTCATAAGTGGGTTGCGCCACGGGGGAGAGTTCCTTGGAGTGCTTGGCAGATTTGATTTTTGAAAGCCTCCTGAGTCTCTTTTTCGGCTTCTCACCAGCAGAGTGTTTCTTGCTGTGAGATCGCTTTCGCTTCTTTGAAGATTCCATTTCTGGGACCTTCACGGATTCATCTCTTGGGTTGTCAGAAATAGGCATGTGCCTGGTTCTCGGGTGATTGCAGTGCATGGTGCTCTGGTTATACGCAGTGGGCTTGACGCCTCCTAAGTATATCCTCGAGCTATTCTTCTTTGCGTCGGCGGATTGCGTCACTCCGCACTTCGTCAGGATGTAATTCAGCATTAAACCAAAGGATTTCTTTTGTGTGGCAGGTTTGCACACCTTCTCTTGTAAGCGTTTCAGAATTATTTGGCACCAATTGACCTTTTCACAGGTCAAAATAGCTACCATCATCCTGAACCTTAAGTTCGTGCACATCTCGAACGCACCGGTTCGGTTTTCAATGATCCTGGAGCAAAAGTCATGAAGATACACAAAATGAAGAAGAAAATTTTTCTTGTGACAAGTAGTTGTCACCATATCAACCACTTTGGACCCTGTAAATAGTCCATAAAACTTAGTAATGAGCTCTTGAGACCCGAACGTCTCAAGTTGGTCCATGGTCAGGCCGTCAGCGGGCAGCCTGTAGATTCTCTGGAGCAGATCGCGATCAATACAGATCGTCACTCCCTGGACTGTTGCAGTGATGTCAGCAACATGACCTCCCTGGGCCAGTGACAGAAAACGAACGGCGGCGTTGAGGTAGAATTCCTCAACTAGATGGGCGTCGAATTTGTCGGCGGTCTTGCTCCCAAGGCGATAGAGGCCTTGTTGTTGAAGACGAGTAATGATATATTCCATAGGTTCTGTGTCGTTGGTTTCCGAGAGAATACGCTCCATGATGACAGGTTTGGAGAAGATCCGACCATCAATGATGTTGGAGGATTTCTTCAGAACAGGGGAAGAAGATTGACCAGCCATTGATGTTTTCTTAAGAAAAAGGGTGCAAGAAAACAATGGAAATACGCAGTGAATATGCAGAAAAATATGTAGGCTGTTTGCTTGAGAACTCTTGTAATTGCAGAAAGCGTAAAGAGTCTCTAATGGCAGATTCAGTCCTTTTATACTTGGGCGGCGAAATAGGGTTTTGCAGAGTACGAATGGTCAGATTTTAAGGGATGGGAACCGGTTTTGAAATCAACGGTCAAGATGGATTGAGTGTAACTGGTACGCTAATCCATTAAAAGGTTTAACAATAGAGCGGGTCCCACTTCTGACATAGGTTGATACCCTAAATGCCTAAAACGGCGGTTTAAAAATAATAAACAATTTAAAAACATTGCGGCTTTTGAGATTGATTGTCGGATGTCGTGTAAGGCATTTAATGAACATGACGTTTGACATAAAAAGCAGGCACGTGGACAAAAAATATTTTTAAAAGGGAATAATATTATATTATATCTTGAATCGAAATCTATAGCATGTCTTGTTCTCCGCGTCGATCTGACGTTCCCCCTTAAAAGGTACTAATAGGTTTTGAGTTCTATCTGACAATATTTGGATTAATCTTTGTATTCATGGGTCTACTGATATTCCCCCTTAATTATTGCACACACCACCGTGTAGGATTTATATGCCTTCGCTCGCTCTGATCTTGTATTGATGATTCCGAGTGTACGAGATAATTAATGTTGAATCGTATTCACGGGTCTTCTGACATTTCCCTCAATTGTTGAGTAAAAGCAAGAAATTACTTACGGAGTCGGGCCGTAGCATTCCCAATTCTTGTCGAGCATGTTGAATCTTCCGTGTCGAGCGGCTTGGTGAAGATGTCGGCGGTGAACGTCTGTATGAACTTTTTCCGGCGAACATCCTTGTTCTCGACATGATTCTGATAAAATGATGCTTCATGTTGATATGCTTAGTGCGCGAGTGCGAGCGAGTTGTGCGTGATTGCAATTGCACTCGTGCTATCACACATGATTGGAGTCTCTCTAGCATCGATTCCATAGTCGGCGGTTGTTCTTTGCATCTAAAGGATCTGCATACTGACTACCAGCTGACATAGTACTGATTCGGCCGTGGAAAGAGAGTTAGCCAATTGCTTCTTCTTGAACCAAGAAACGAGTCTAGGTCCAAGAAAGTGACAAGTTCCACTTGTACTCTTCCTATCTAGCTTGCGACCTCCGAGATCCGAGTCGGTTGTATCAACTAAATCGAATCCGCCTTCCTTAGGATACCATAGTCTGCATCATTGTTCCTTTAATGTACTTCACGATTCGTTTATGTATTGAAGTGTGATTCCTTAGGTGCAACTTGGTATCTCGCACACACTCCAATGACAATCGGATATCGGGCCTGCTAGCCGTTAGGTACAGGAGCGAACCAATGAGGTTCCTGTAGAGTGATTGGTCAAACGGCTTTCCGGCTTCATCAGCACTAATTTGCACGGAAGTGCTCATGGGGGTTGGCGAGGATTTGGAATTGTTCATTCCAAATTTGTTGAAAAGCTCCTTGTTGTATTTCTCCTGGTTGATGAATATACATGTAGGCAACTGCTTCACCTGCAAACCTAGGAAATAACTAAGTTCCCCCATCATACTCATTTCAAATTTACTTTGCATGAGATGAGAGAACCTTTGACATAGAGCAAGGTTAGTTGAACCAAAAATAATGTCATCCACATAGATTTGTACCATTAGAAGGTCATCACCTTCCTGTATCTTGAACAAGGTTTTGTCCACAGCACCTTTCTCAAATCCGTTGTTGGTTAGATACTGGGAAAGGGTTTCGTACCAGGCTCTAGGGGCTTGTTTAAGTCCGTACAGGGCTTTCCTTAGCCTGTAAACTAGATCGATACCGTCTGTGTTGGCAAACCCTGGTGGTTGTTCAACATAAACTTCTTATGCAAGATCTCCATTCAGGAAAGCACTCTTGACGTCCATTTGGTATACGATAAAACTCTTATGGGCGGAAAAAGCTAAAAATATCCTAATGGCTTCTAGTCTCGCTACAGGGGCGAAGGTTTCATCATAGTCGATTCCTTCTTCCTGACAATAGCCTTGTGCTACTAGTCTGGATTTGTTCCTTATGATAAGTCCATTTCAATCCTTTTTGTTTCGAAATACCCATTTGGTTCCTATAACCGATTGGTGTGTCGGTCTGGGTACAAGATACCATACATTGTTTCTTTCGAAACCGTTAAGCTCTTATTCCATAGATGTTATCCAATGAGAATTGTTAAGAGCGTTTATGGTCGAAACAGGTTCGGACTGGGCTAAGAATACGGCGATAGTGCACATATTGAGTCTCCTAAGTTCGGATTGAGATTTCCATTCAGGAAACTGTGAAACTTCAGCATTAGATTCTTCTTGTGCACAAAGTACATTTCCTTGTGTACTCTGTATTCTCCTACGAGTAGAAACACCGGCATTAATATTTCCAATGATCAGCTCTTGCGGGTGATCTCTCAACGATCTTCGGCCGGGTTCTAATTCAGGATCCCGTACTGTATCGAAAGTTTCTGTGGATACAGCTTCAGCTTGTACAGCGTCGGCTTCATCCACATCAATTCTTACAGCTGCGGGGTTGATTTCTAAATCAACGACAGGTTCTATGGGTGTAGGTGGATCCAAGATAGATAGATGGTGAATGTCCTGAGTGATATCATCTACTCCTGTAGGGTCATGGTGTGGTTCGTCGAACACTACATGAACTGATTCCTCGATCGTCAGCTTCCTTTTATTAAAGATTCTGAAAGCTTTGCTGACGGAGGAGTATCCTACGAATATTCCTTCATCTGATTTTTCATCAAAGGTTCTAAGTTGGTCCTTCCCATTGTTCAATACATAACACCTGCATCCAAAAATGTGAAAATACGAAACTAATGGAGTTTTGTTATTCCATACCTCATATGCTGTTTTGTTGTGGTGCTTGTTGATGATACAGCGGTTTTGAGTGTAGCATGCTGTATTGGTTGCTTCACCCCAGAAACGCTGTGGCAATTTGCTTGCGGCAATCATTGTCCTTGTTGCTTCTTTCAACGTTCTATTCTTTCGCTCGGCAACACCATTTTGTTGAGGTGTATGGGCAGCTGAGTATTCATGCTGTATTCCATTCTCCGAACAGTATTGCTCTATAAAGCGGTTAGTAAATTCAGTACCTCTGTCGGAACGAATGCACACGATACTCGACGCTTTTTCATTTTGCAACTTTCTCAGGAGCTCGGGCAGCCTTGATGTTGTTTCCTTCTTCTTGCTAAGAAAGATCGTCCAAGCATACCTGGAATAATCATCAACAACAACCATGCAGTATTTCTTACCTCCCAAACTTACTGGGTCTACAGGACCGTAGAGATCCATGTGTAGCATTTCCAACACTCTTTGGGTTGAAAGGTAGGATTTGCTTTTCAGAGTTGACTTGATTTGCTTGCCTTTCTGGCATGGTCCGCAGACGCTGTCCTTCTTGAATGACACATCTGGCAAACCTCTAACCATACCCTGTCTTGAAATCTTGTTGATCGTCTTGAAGTTGACGTGAGACATCCTCTTGTGCCATAGCCAGCTAAGATCTGCAGTGCCTTTGGCAACAAAACATGGAATTGAGGAGCTCATAGGCTTCCAGTCAGCAATGTACATATTACCTGATCTGCTTCCTGTAAGCACAACTTCCTTGGTTTGAGTGTTCTTGACTCTACAGTGATCTATATAGAACTTCACCGAGAACTGTTTATCATAGAACTGGCTAATACTAAGTAGATTATACTGTAAGCCTTCAACATATGCAACATCGGTGACCTTGAATTTCCCGACAAGTAGGTTTCCTTTCCCTCTTGTTCTTCCTTTAGACTTATCACCGAAGCGAACTTTTGGACCGCGACCTTCTACAAAATCAGATAGCTTGCTCCTATCTCCGGTCATGTGACGAGAGCATCCACTATCAAAGTACCAGGTATCCTCCTCTAGAATGTCCTGTAACAAAGAAATTAGGTAGATTTAGGTCCCCTTTGATTTTTGGGTCCATGTATGTTAGTTCCTTTAGGTACCCAAGCTTTCCTGGCAGCAATTGGTTTACTGTAGGATGTACTTGGTACAGTGTTGCGATATCTACGGGGGGCATATCCGTAGTTGTTATAATCATGATAATTACTATGCATGTAAAATTCAGGGTTATTATTATTATTCCAGTACAAGTGCCGTCTAGGAGGTGGAGCCATTTTCTTAGGCCTAACAGCTTGTCTTCTGGGTCTCCAGTTGGATTCCCAATGCTGTTGTTGATACTGAACTGGCATCTGCTGTCTTGAGGGATAATGGGGCTCCTGTATCCAATACCTAGGCGCGCTGTACTGAGAGTACTGCCGTGCGGGACTTTGGTGGTTGGATACCGCCTTCTTTCTAAATGACTGCCGGCGTTGATGATATGCTTGTGGAGCATGCTGTTGAGTACGCCTTCTGAGTGGCTGTTGGTTCCACTGTCTCGAATAGTAGAGTTGCGGGGGCGGAATTGCAGCCTTTGGTTTTCTCGGTACAGCAGGTTTCTTTATGGGACTAGGGGCATCTTCCGATTCTGGAATGTGTTCCACACTCTTGACGAACACAGTACTAGTTTTTCCTTTGTTCGAACATGAGCTGTATCCTAAGCCACTTTTATCATGAGCATGTTGCCCAGTGCTCAGAATTTCTTCCATTTTTTTGGACGATTTTTCAAAAGACTTTAGAATGGTCTCAAGTTCAGTTTCTCGCTTTTCGAGAGTTGTGATTTTGGTTTGTAGTAGAACCAAATCATTTGTCTTGCTCTCATTGTGGGTTTTCACCTCATTTAGTTCATGAGCAAGTTGATGATTGCTCTCCATGAGTTTTTCAAAATCGACCTTGCTGGTTTCACAATCAAGAGACATATTTTCATAATTTATTTTCAGCAAGTCATTTTCATCTTTCAGCTCTAGATTTGTTAATTGAAGCCGTATATTCTCAGTTTTTAGAGTCTCATGGGCCTTTTGAATGTTTTTGAATTCATTCATCATATTTTCGAAAGTATGAGATGCATTTGATGGAATAACTGAGGTTGAACTTACCTCATCGTCGATGTCTTCACCTTCTGGAACATCTTTGGCCATAAAGCACATGTATGCTTTATCATCGAACTCATCGTCAGATGAATCACTTTCAGTGACCACCTGAAGACATTCTGCTGATTTTGATGGTGTGGGGGAGGCTTCTGATTCTCCAATCAGGGCCTTGAGCTTGTCTTTCCAAGCACGTCTTCTTTCATCTCACTCTTGTTGCTCGGCCTCAGGCAATCTTTGGACTTTGGGATGAGGACATTTATTTGCATAATGGCTTGGTTTCCTGCAGTTATAGCACAGGTTAGCATCACCAGATGATGATTCGGTACTTACCTTATGGACAGGTTTGGGCCTGTAGGGAGTCTTTCCAGACTGTTTGATGAACTTTTTGAATTTATGCATTAGAAGTGCCATTTCATCTTGAGACAGGATGTCGTCGTCGCTGTCAGCATTCTTGTGACTTGGCTTCGACGAGATAGGCATGCTGTGTCGACGGTTCGATACAGCAGCGAGAGCTGTGACCTTTGAAGGAGATTCTTCAGCTTTCTCTCTTCTGTCGCTATCATACTCAAAAGCTTTGAGGTCAGAGAAGAGATCAAAAGTAGATATTTCATTAAGATTGCAAGATACACGCATAGATGTGGTCTTAATGTCCCATCGGGCTGGGAGAGATCTGAAAATTTTTAAGTTCTTCTACTTTTGGGTGTAAATTTTGCCCAACGCTTCAAGTTCACCAACAATACCAGTAAATCTGAGGTCAAGTTCCTCAAGTGTTTCCGTTGGTTTCATTTCAAAAGATTCAAATTGCTGAGTAAGTTTTGAAATCTTGTTTTCTTTTGAGAGCTCAGTTCCCTCACAAATTAACTTGAGTTTATCCCATATTTCTTTGGCTGTTTTGCAGCTCTTTACCTTTGAGAACGTGCCTTTGTCAAGAGTGACAAATAACGCGTTCTTAGCCACATTGTCGAGATTGGCTCGCTTCCTTTCATCTGTTGTCCATTGCTCGCGTTCCTTCTCGAGCATTTCAGCATGGGCTTGGCCCTCAATCCTTGCGGCCGGATTGACCTTCATGATCTCGATAGGACCATCCTGTATAACAAAAATCATCTCTTCGTGCATTGCTGCAAGATGAGCTTCCATTCTAATTCTCCAGTCGTCAAATTCGTTAATAGAGAACATAGGGACTTTGTTAATCATAGAAGTATCCATACTGATAATAAATGAATGAAAGAGACTGTTTTGAAAATAAGTGATTTGGATCTGATTCGGTTAAAAATACGACTGATTCTTTTTAGAATCAACCGCTCCGATACCACTTGTTGGCCACTTAAGTATACTGGATACAGTTTGGAAAATAGTTTAAACAACAAACTGTACGGATTCTAAATCTGAGTGCGTAGCGGAAGTCTTGGATACTGAGGTTGCCGTGGATACAAGAACTAAGTGTATAGTGTATACTTAATATATCACGAATTTAAAACAAGAAAAGGTAAGGTAAATAACACATTAATTAAAGTGGTTCGAGGTAAACCCTCTACGTCCACCGGTCCTCCACACAGAGTAAAGTTTATTTATAATTCTGCGTACACAACTACGTAATTATAATCAAACCTATCCTTGTATCGTTCACACGATTGATACAAAGAATGTCGCTTTCAACCGCTCACACAGATTGGTTAAAGCTTCCTTCTTGACTAGCTTCTTCACACACAGCCTAAAGCTTCGTCCTTATTCGTCCCACACAGTCGAATAACTTGTTGAGTTCACACAGAGCTCGGTTTTACACAGAGGTAAAAAGTAGGTAATCGGTAAGAACAGTGACTTTGAATATGAAGTTCTTGAGCCGATGATGGTCGTTTCTTGAAGTTGAGCACTGTATATCTCTTTCGTTCTTAATTGCAGTATGCTTTGGAGATATGTTTGCTCTGATGATAACTTTTGATAGCTTGAGTGTTAGGTTACTTGGTTAACTGATCTTCAATGTCTTCATAAGATATATATAGTCTCTGAAGAAAGTATCCGTTGAGATGTGTCCGTTTGAATGAGATTCCGTTTTCAACGGGATTATGAGACGATCCGGATTTCGCGGGATTCTGAAGATCTGAAGTCTGGCAGTATTTAAATACTTTATCCTTGAGTATTTAAATACTTCTTTGTTCAACGGGATTTGACTTGTGTTCCTTCTTGTCTTGTTGTGAGTTGTATGGAAGATAACTGTATTTTGAGTTTCGCGACAGTTTCCATACTTGGTCTTTTTACAAGTCTTCTTGCTGTACTGAGGAGTTTCGCTTATATGCTGATTCGAGGCAGGTCTTCGATACAGGATGAAGCCTCAAAGCTTCGATACAGTTTCCTTCTGTATTCGGATTGTCATATATGTCAAAACCTCTTTATCCAATAACATTCGATACAGGGATCGGGTATCCCGGCTATTTCGATATAGGGTCTTTGTTTTCCCAACACCTTCTTATCCTTAAATTCCAAATCAAATTCTTGCAACAAAAGAACCCACCGAATCAATCTTGGCTTGGTATCGGATTTTTTTAACAAATATTTCAATGCGGCGTGATCCGTATGCACAATTACTTTTGAACCAACCAAATAGGATCAAAACTTGTCTAAAGAAAACACAACGGCTAAAAATTCTTTTTCGGTGGTGGTATAATTTGCCTAGGCTTCATCGAGTGTTTTGCTAGCATAATAAATTACATGGAAAAATTTATTCACTCTCTGTCCCAAAACAGCACCAATAGCAAAGTCGGACGCGTCGCACATAATTTCAAATGGTAAAGACCAGGCGGGAGCAACAACAATTGGTGTGGAAGTTAACTTTTCTTTCAAAGCATTAAAACCAACCAAACATTCCTCGGTAAAATCAAATTTGGCATCTTTAGACAAAAGATTACTTAAAGGGCGGGCAATTTTTGAAAAATCTTTAATGAAACGCCGATAAAACCCGGTATGCCCTAAAAAGCTTCGAACCTATTTTACACATGAAGGCGGGGGTAATTTAACAATTAAATCAACTTTAGCCTTATCAACCTCCATTCCCTTATTGGAAACCACATGACCCAAAACAAGACCTTGTTTCACCATAAAATGACTCTTTTCTCAACTAAGTGTAAGATTACACTCAATACATCGTTCGAGCACAATAGTCAAATTATGTAAACAATCATCAAACGTGGTTCCAAACACAGAAAAATCGTCCATGAATACCTAGATGGACTTTTCCAACAAGTCAGAGAATATGGAAAGCATGCACCTTTAGAAAGTAGCGGGAGCATTGCAAAGATCAAACGGCATCCTCCTAAAGGCAAAAGTGCCAAAAGGACAAGTAAAAATGGTCTTCTCTTGATCCTCCTGAGCAATGGGAATATGATAGAAACCTGAAAGACCATCTAGAAAACAGTAATAATCATGCCCAGCTAAACGTTCCAACATTTGATCAATGAAAGGGAGGGGAAAATGATCATTTTTTTTGTTACGGCATTTAATTTCCGATAATCAATGCACATTCTCCAACCGATCACTATTCTAGTGGGCACCAATTCATTTTTATCATTACAAACCACCGTTATTCCAGATTTCTTAGGCACTACATGGACAAGACTAACCCACTTACTTCCGGATATCAGGTAGATGACTCCGACATCTAGCAATTTCAAAACTTCCTTTTTTACTACATCCTGCATGTTCGGATTCAAATGCCTTTGAGCTTGCCTAACAGGTTTAACATTATCCTCTAGAATTATTTTATGCATGCACCTAACAGGACTTATCCCCTTGATATCAGAAATACTCCACCCAATCACTTCCTTTAATCTAGTAGAACTTTTACTAATTTGTTTTCTTGCAAAAGAGTTAATTCGGAAGAGACAATTACAGGGTAAGTGTCACTTTTGCCTAAGAAAACATATTTAAGATGTGTCGAAAGTTCTTTCAATTCAAGTTGGGACGGGGTGATTTCAACGGGCTCCTCAAAATTTAATTCCAAAGGCATCTCAAGATCGTCACTTCATCAATGGGTTCGGATTTATCTAGTAATGCAACATATTCTTCAATTTCTAAATTATTCAGCCCCATATCATGCTCAACGGTTAGAGCATCATGCAGCGTATCCCCTACATCATCATGCAAATATGTATCATCAACCAAAGAATCAATGCAATCAATAAAATTACAATCATGGGCAGCATAAATATGAGAAGGGATAGGAGATGAACCGAATACGTCGATTTCCACAGCTTCGCCCAAGATGGTCATGGTGACCTTTCCTTCATCAACATCGATGATTGTTTTTGTTGTATGCATGAATGGTCGTCCTAGAAGTATTGTCCCTTCATTTTCGCTTGTTGCGAAATCACTCATCTCCAAGATAACAAAATCGGCCGGAATCACCAACTTGTCCACTTGCACTAATAGGTCTTCAATGACTCCCTTGGGGTATTTCACCGACTTATCCGCCATTTGAAGAGTCATTCTTGTTGGTTTGATTTCCCCGAGTCCAAGCCTCAAATAAGTAGAGTATGGCATGAGATTCACACTTGCTCCCAAATCGAGCATGCCACGAGCAACCTTCTTATCTCCCATAGTGATGTCAATCATAAAACTTCTAGGATCACCTTTCTTTTGACTCCTTGCTTCTACCTCATAGAGCACCACTTTTTTGTTCCCAAAATATCGTCTCTTGTTGGAGGTCAACTCTTTGGAAAATTTCGTGTAAGCGGGAATGTTCTTCACAACATCCAAGAGAGGTAAGTTTACATGAACCTTCGAAAGCATGTCGTAGATTTCAGAAAATTGCTCATCTTGCTTTGCTTTTCTAAGTCGGCTCGGAAAAGGACCGGTGGCTTATATGGTTGAGCAGATTTGTGAAGCTTGGAAGTCGAAGTTGCTTCGTCTATTCTCTCTTCTTGATTTCCCGACTCATCTTCTTTCTCACCGCCCCTTTCTTTTGCTTCGGAATTAGCCTCTTTATTAATCACTTTACCACTTCGGAGAGTGGTAATAGCTTGAGCTTGCTCGGGTTGACTTGGTAGTTTACCCCTTTTTTGTCTACGTGCCTCGGTAGCAAGTTGCCCAATTTGAATCTCCATTTTCTTCACCGAAGCTTCTAAAGATTCGAACCTTTTATTGTTCTCCGCTCGGTTTTCCCTGCTCTCCTTAATGAATGCCGCAATACTCTCCTCGAGGGAGTTCCTTTATTGTGGAGGTCGTTCACTTTGTGTTGGTTGTTGGGCTCGGTTTCCTCTATTGTATTGAGCTTGGGCGCTTGTGTCGTACGGAATCGGGTTGTTATTTCTCCATGAGAAATTCGGATGGTTTCTTATCCCAGGATGATAAGTGTTCGGTAGAGGTGCATCTCTTGCATTTCCGCCATAATTATTTCTCCTCTCCTCCCATTCGGGCCTTCCCGTCCTTTGTCCCATAGCCCAATTCACTTGTTCGGTTTGTTCTTCTGGAAAAGTATGTGGGCAAGAATTAGCATCATATCCGGGTGCTCCGCAAATCTCGCAAACTCGTGAGCTCGAAGATTTATTTTGAGTCTTGAGTTGTATTAGTTCTTTCGTTAACTCATCGATTTTAGATTGCATCTCGTCCTTCTAGCTTACTTGGTTCACGGCTCCCCTACGAACAAGTACACTTTTTTGTTGTGAATTAGCTCCCAACGTTTCATACACATCATACGCTTGTCTCTCCGTTAACCCCCAAAACAAACCACCGGCTGCATTATCCACCGCACCTTGGCAATATTGAGTCAATCCATCATAGAAGAATTGATTAAGTAGTTGAAAGTGATGGTGTGTGCATTGAATGAGGAGCATCTTGAATTGGTCCTATGCTTCGTGAAATGCCTCTCCCTCTTGTTGTCCAAATGTTGATATTTTAGTTCTCAATTGTGTAGTCTTCGAATGAGAGAAATACTTGGTAATGAATTTGTCGTAAACTTCATCCCATGTTCTTAGTGAGCCTAGTTCCAAAGTCATCAACCATTGTTTCGCCCCATCCTTGAGTGTATAAGGGAAGCACTTCATTCTTAGTTGATCCTTGCTCAACCCATTTAATGGAAAGTTGTCGATCGCCACATAGAAGTCTCGAATGAACGACAACGGATCCTCACGTGCTAATCCGTGAAATGAGGGCAATTGCTCGATGTGAAATCCGCTAATGTGGTAGTTCCTCGCTGCCGGTGCTAATTGGATGCACGAGATGGCGGTGTTCACCATGGGCTTTGCATAGTCCCGCATTAGATGCTCAACCGGAGGTTGTTGCGGCATATTGTAGTTTGCTTCCATCCCATATTGAGGCCCGAGATAATAGTTCGCTCCATATTGCACTCCAACGGGTGGTTGTCTCGGATAAAAGTATCTCCCTTGTTGAGCTTCGGGTAACCCTTGATTGCGCCCAACATTCTCATTTCTCGAAAACCTCGGTTGACGGATGTTTTCTTCATATAAATTTTGTGCAACATTCTCATGCCTCGGTTGACGAGGGTTTTCATCTTGGAGCAAAAGTCGCTCTTCAAGATCCGGATTATCTTCATCGTGTGCCATTGATGATGTGGCTATTGTTTTTGGTCCTCTAATTCTTTGGACCTCGTCTATGGGTGGAAGAATCGGGTTTCCCAACGATCTCCTACCAAGCATAAACAAGAGAAGTTAGAGCAAATTTTTATAGTTTGTAGAAAATAATGAAAACAAAAGAAATGATTAAGAAAAATGATTCAACTATTATTAAAACAAGATAAAAAATTAAACGCCAACTCCCCGGCAACGGCTCCAAAAACTTGATGAAGAAATTTAATACTCGCAAGTGTACGAATCGCTTTTGTAGGAAGCGGCAAGTAACTCCGAGGTCGATATCACAAGGAGTTGGAAATGGTTTGAAGTTCGATTATGTTTAGCAAATAGTCGAATTAACAAAAGTAAAGTAAAATACACCAAAGATTTGATAGGATTAAAATCACAAAACACGGAAAATTAAAATAAACAAAACGTTAATAACACTGAATCAAAGGTTGGATAATTAAGAGATTACAATTATGAGAATGATATGAGGATTTAGAATCACCGACACACACGTAATCAATTATTAGTTCCGATACTCAAAGAAATAATGTTTGGAATTATCGATTGCTCACGATTAAAAGAAATCCGTTTGATGGCGATAATTCTAAAAATCACGATTGTTCTTTTCGATAATTTGGGAAACTCCTTTGATGGGGATGAATCTCTACTAACAATCGACTAGCTAATACATTTGATAGGGTAATTCGCTAAAAGATCGCGGAAAAAGGTTTAGAACATTAACAATCGCTTCTATCGGGTCATTTGATGACGAACACCGACAAAAAACCTCGATTTTGAATAATAATAACAACTATGAAATAGGTTTGATGATCTAAATCAAAAGTTCTTATGCGAAGAACAAACAAAGAGGAACAATCCCAAACTCTACCCAGAAAATCAATAGAAACTAACAATCGATAACATGTGTGTGGCCCAATCTAAAAACCCATATGAAAAGGTTGGCTACACATGATTATTTCAACAATAATAATGAAAATCGTAAAACAAAACATGGTAGAAACTTTCCTTGTAAAAGCCAAAATCAAATTCCTGATGAAGGTTTGATGATCTTCCTTCACGAACTCACAACTAAATGATACAAGGAATTATATTCACTCACAAATGTATTCTTCTTCAAGATGAACATACAAAGAAGATGATGAAAAATCTCTCTTTCCTACCTATTTTGGTGTTTCTCTCACTAAATCATGTGTTTTTTTTCACACAATATCTCACACAAAATCAGAATATATATTTTAAAGGTCTCCAACACCTTTTTATAAAGCCAAAACTGCCAAAAAAATCCATCCAGATCGTGTAAAATGTCAAAGAAATGGACTTGCACCGAAAAGTGACATGGCCCGTGTCAGGTGACATGGCCCGTGTCATACTGTCCTGGAAATGGCAAAAAGTGCACTGTTCATCGGATCCGGCCGTGTCATATGACACGGCCCGTGTTGTACTCCTTCAGAAAGTGAAATTCGACTGGATCGTGACTCGGCCGTGTCCTGTGACACGGTCGTGTTGTACTCTTCTGGAATGTAAAAATATCACTGGAACGAGACCCGGCCGTGTCCTGTGACACGGTCGAGTTGCCTGACGCGGCCTGGGTCGTTTCTTCTTGTTTTGATTCCGGTTTTTGGTCTTCTTCGGCTTGATCCTTCGTTCTTATATCAACACATCGGAATTTAGCATATGTTCATGAGGAATCTATATCAATGGAGAATACATCCCAATTCGGAGTGATGATTCTGGAATTTAGAAAATACGGCCGATATTGCTTCAATCTTTATCGTTTTAGGCCCCGTTTTTGCTGTTGATCGTCATAAACTCCAATATTGGCTATGAAAGCGCATATTTCACCACAATCTTCGCTCGACTACCTATAAATTAAAATCACAACATACCATGCATAAAAGAGAACAAAAATACTAAAAAGCAAACAAAAACCGAATCAATAGAATAGAATGAGTCGATCAAGAATCGACTCATCATAGAGAAATTGGAAGCTAGGTCTATAAAAGGTCATTTCATAGGATATCTAGGGGATTCTATGGGATATCTATTCTACATGCACGAAGACCATAGGATCATTGTTGCTTTACAAGCACACTTCCTGGAAGATGAGTTCATTCAGGAAGGAGGCGATTTGGAAGAAATAAAAGAAATACCAATTGAGATATCTGTGCAAGATATTGGAACCAAACCTTCTGAAATACAAACACAACCTTGCAGGTCTAGTAGAACTTCTCAATTACCTGAGAGGTATGGCTATCTGTATCAAGAAGAACTGGGTGTCCATGAGATGATAGAAAGTAGTTAAGAGAATGATCCTTCTACATACGACCAAGCGATGGTAGATGTTGACTCCGTGAAGTGGTAAGAGGCTATGGAAGCTGACATAGACTCAATGCATGCTAATCAGTTCTATACTTTAGTGGATCGTCCTAAGGGCATAGTACCTATAGGAAATAAACGGATCTACAAAAGAAATAGTGATGGAGATGGCAAGGTTGATACCTATAAGGCCAGGCTTGTGGCAAAGGGTTACTCCCAAAGAAAGGGAATCGATTACTTTAAGACCTTTTCGCCTGTAGCCATGATTAAGTCTATCCGCATGATGTTTGCCATATCAGCCCACTTCGATTATGAAACATGGCAAATGAATGTGAAAACAGCATTCCTAAATGGATTCCTCGAGAAGAAGATTTACATGGAACAACCTTAGGGATTCATATCTGAAACCCATATTCATAAAGTATGTAAACTTCAGCGTGTCATTTATGGACTGAATCAAGCTTCACGAAGTTGGAATCTTTGTTTTAACGAGACGGTCAAAGAGTTTGATAGTGTCCAAAACAAAGAGGAGCCCTGTATTTACAAGAAGGTTAGTGGGAGCATAATAGCGTTCTTAATACTATATGTAGATGACATTCTACTTATAGAAAATGACGTAGGAATGCTCAGTTCTGTGAACGCTTGGCTTTATAAAGAGTTCTCAATGAAAGACTTGGGAGAAGCTACCTATATTCTGGGTATTCATCTCTACCGGGATAGAGCGAAAAGAATGTTAGGTCTTTCTCAAGCCCTCTAGATGGAAAATATCCTGAAGAGATTTAGGATGGAAGATTCTAAGAGAGGATGGATTCCTACCTATGCGACATGGCATAAAACTTTCCTTAAATATGTGTCCTCAAAGTGAGGAAGACAGAAAGGAAATGAGTAAGGTGCCCTATGCTTCGGCAGTGGGTAGCCTTATGTACGCTATGATTTGCACCAGACCGGATATTACCTATGCTGTGAGCGTAGTAAGTCAGTTTCAGTCAAATCCAGGGCAGGAACATTGGACTACTATGAAGAACATTCTTAAGTACCTGAATAGGATTAAAGACTTGGTTCTTATGTACGGTGGTGGAGAACTAAAAGCGAAGGGCTATACAGATTCATATTTTTAGAGAGACATGGATGCGAAGATGTCCACTTCAGGGTATATATTTACTCTGAATGGTGGAGCAGTATCTTGGAGAAGTGCCAAGCAAAGCGCGACTGTAATCTCAACATGTCAAGCCGAATATCAGGCAGCCACGGGGGCTGCTAAAGAAGCTTTTTGGATAAAGAAGTTCATTGAGGAACTTCAAATGGTTCCTGACGCAGAGAAGCCCGTGATGCTGTTTTATGACAACAATGGAGTTGTTGCACAGGCTAAGGAGCCTAGGGCTCACCACAACACCGAACATATTGAGAGAAAATATCATTTTGCAAGAGAAATGGTTGAGAAAGGGAATGATATACTGCAGACAGTAGACACAACAAATAACGTTGCTGATCTACTGACCAAGCAATTGTAATACCCGAGATTTCTGTTATGTAATTGGAACTTGTGATATTGTAATGATTGTACTTTTGTCTGAGTACTATTCTCCGTATTTCATAATCCAATGTTGTCGAGCGTATAATTTCGTGTATGTGATTTAAAGATTGTAATTCTGCGCATGTAGCGCACGCTATCGGCTATGTGTAGCGTGCGCTAACATGGATTCATAGCGCACGCTACAGAGGATCATTAGCGCACGCTATGCGTGGTCAAATTGATTGAGACGTGCGGTAGGTGAGATCTGGCCGGGGGACCCTTGTCGGATCATGTCGGGATGTACCTGGACGGCTTTCGGGAAAAGCCGAGTCAACGCCTTAGCGCACGCTACAGGTATGTGCATAGCGCGCGCTAAGTGCTGAGTACAGTTAAGTCAGTGAGCCGTTAGCGCACGCTACGAGCAGGGACTAGCGCGCGCTAATAGCCATTTCTTATAAATAGGACAGCATCCTATTCGTGATTTCAGTTCTTTCTTATCCCATACCCGAATTCTTACACTTAGAACGTAACTTCCTTCATCCTAAACACTTCATATCAACATCCTAGTTCGTGATTGAAGATCGTATATCATTGGAGATTGGTGTTCAAGCCTTCGGCGTTGGATTGCTTCAATTTCCTCCGTGTTCTTCACTACCTTGAGGTAGGTGATTCTTCACCAATACTAGTAGTGTTCTAAAGGATGTTGATCATGTTCATCTAGTCAGTTAGATTCGTTATTAGTCGTACATCATGTGTTAGAAGGATATTTTCGACGTTTCGACACTTATTCATCGTATGATCCATTGAACCTTTTAGTATGTGGATTCCTAAGCATGTTATGTATCTTCAAAACCAATCGACCAGTATATGAAGATTACCTAGTTCGTATGGAATCATATGTTTTGGGACTTGGAATATTTTCTTAAAGATCGAAGATGAATTATGATGTTGAGATGATTATCCGTATATTTGTACCTCATGTTCATGGAACTTCCACAAACCTTATTAGCATGACATGCTTGAGGATGACTTGTTGTATCACCATAAAATTCATGAGTTCATCACCTTTCAATCCAGTTTTCTGTTAGCAGTATTCTGCCATGCAAGGTTAGCGCACGCTAACACTTGTAAATTAAGGTGCGCTATCGGGGTTAAGTTAGCGCACGATACGTACGTAACGTACGTTACGATGTCAGCCGAGTCAACTGTCAGACCGTGGCTAGCGTACGCTAGGCTTATACGATAGCGTACGCTAACAGGCAGGCTTAGCGCACGTTACGTAGAGTACGTAGCGCGCCGCATGATCAGCGATTGTTTATTGTGAACTTTTGGGCCGTAGAACGAATTGTTAGGCCATCGTTCGACTTGAGATGATTTGTATATCATTCCTTTTGTTAAGGTTCGAGCTTGTTACGTTGATCAAAGGAGGCGGCCTTCGAGTGTGTTGAGATCATCGAAGTGTTTCGTTCTTGCCATTTTCAAGGCAAGTATCATATGTCGAGTTCGATTTATATTGAAACTTTGATCATGCTTGTGGTTTTGTTCATATTGTTGAATATGAGATGTATTTCTGAAAATTCTCGTGATATTCGTTGTTATTTGTTCGTATTGATGAACATATTGAAATGCATATGTGTATGCATAGTTGATTGATTTATGGTATAAATGATCCGAGGGGATCATGAGGATCTATGCTGAGGGCGCTGGATCGAATGTCCACCATGCGTTGGTCCGACGGGATCATCATGGGGATCTATGCTGAGGGCGCTGGATCATTGGACGGGTTTTCCACCATGCGTTGGTCCGACGGGATCATCATGGGGATCTATACCAAGGGCGCTGGATCGCTGGATTACCCTGTATTGTGTTGATGGAATCATGAGGATTCGCATCGTTGGATTCCGATGGCGGAAGTCCGTTTTGCATGTTTTATGATGCATTGATGATTTATTGTATTATGATACTTGTACTAGCATTGTTTTGCTAACCCCTTCGGGGGTGGACATTGTTTTGATGTTCAGGTAGCCGAGGAGCGGGGAGGCAACCACGATCTGACGGAGACGAGGAAATGGCTCAGTGATGTGGTTGATGTTATTGTTATTGTGATTTGTCTTCTTGGTTCGTTTAGTACTCGAGTACGTCTATTTTAATAAGGTCATTTCGATATGGTTGTATAAGTTAACTCATTTGATTGGTTGAATCAAATCTGTATTTGAACTTCAGTTGTTCGATTGGATTATTTTTACACTTCTTTTAAAATTAGCCTTGTAAATCCTTATCTAAAGGGTTTACGGCGCTGTAATTATTCCGAATATCTCGGGGTGTTACAGAATATGGTATCAGAGCCAAGATTCATGGATATCTTGGCAATCGGGTTAGTTGGGTGCATTTTACGTTATTTGATTATTGGTCGTCGTAACATCATCACTGCTGAGCCAGCATCGTCGTGTGGACCGTGGTTGTAAGTTCCTAAATCTCAAATACTACCGTTTTATTTAATTCATGTCTTGTAAACATTGATGGATGTACTTTGAGAAAGTTTGCCCTGGATATTGAGTATTTATGTTTACAGTATGTTGAGAGGAGGTCGTGGACGCGGACGCGGTCGTGGACGCGGACGTGGAAATGCGAGGCAAGAAGAGTCGGTATCTACCCCAGAGATAACCGCTAGTCGAACGGATTCCCATTCCGGGGGACAGCAGGGATCGGCAAATAATGATGCAGATCCTAACGTGCCAGGAGTGCTTCAGCAGGTGGTTGCTCAGATAAACCAATTTACTCAAGTTGTGGATCGCATGCACACGGCAATGGGACAACAGCATAACGTGGATAATCGGGGAGATAAATGGCTTACCGAGGTGCTCAAATTGCATCCTCCGAAATTTGATGGTTCGACTGAGACGCTTTCTTGGGATCACTGGCTGAAGGAATTAGAGAAGATTTTTGCAGGGATTAACTGTCCCAACGATAGGAAGGTTCCGGTAGCCCAGTATCTTCTGACAGGGGAGGCTTTCGACTGGTGGGAGGCCATTCGACCGGAGGAGCACAATGTTGACTGGACGGAATTCAAATTGATGATGGAAGCGCAGTATTGTCCTCGCCCAGTTAGAGAGGCCCGAGTTCGAGAGTTTTTCTCACCACAGAACTCAGAAGCATCTGTGACGGACGTGATTAAGATTTTTAATCACCAGCTGACTTATGTGCGCCACCTGGTCAGGACCGATGCGGAGAAGATTTTCCATTTTGACATGCGAATGAAGCCGGAAATTCAGCAGTATATGTCCGGATTTGAATGTACCACCTTGCGACAGTATCAGGACAAGGCATTGGCCTATGATATGAAGGAGGCAGCAGTAGAGAAATCGATGGAAGCAAAGAAACAGAAGGTGTCTGGCGACTTCACGGAGAATAAGAGTAGCGGGCCTCGCAGGGGTCAGTCCTCTTTTCATTTATCCAGGAGACCTCCGCATCCTTCTCGAGGTGGAAAGAAGTTCCGGGCAGCACCAACTGTTTCAGACGCAGGGAAAAAGTGTTATAACTGTGGCAAAGCGGGACATGTTCGACGTGATTGTTTCGCGCCTGCTGTGACCTGTTTCGAGTGTGGACAGGAAGGACATCGTGCAACATTTTGTGGGAATGCGACCCGATCTTTTGGTACTCGCGCTCCTGTACCGGTTCCGAAGGAGACGAGTGTGAACCAGACGCAGCAGAGTGGATTTCAGCAGCAGAACGTTGGAAAGAGAGAGACATCCAGTGCTGGGTCTGTTCCTCCGCGTATCTACGAGATGAAGAAGGATGATCAGAATACAGCTGTTGCATCAGGTACGATTCGGATCCTTTTGCAACCAGTTAGTGTCTTGTTCGATTCGGGAGCTACGCATTCTTTTATATCTTTGAACTGTATTAATCGTTTGAAAATCTCGTGCTTGTATAATTGTGAACCTTATGTTGTGGGATTACCGAGCGGAGAGAAAATTGTGGGAACCCTAGAAGCTAGGGATTTTCCAGTGTCTATAGAAGGAAGAGATTGGCCATCGAATCTTATTGTAGTTGACATCTACGGTGACGATTTAATTCTCGGAGATGATTGGCTCAACCGTTATGGAGCTGTTCTGAATTACCGAGAGAGAGTCATTTCTATCATTGCTGATGACGGATCTGAACACTTATTCCGAGGATGGAGACCGGGAAGCTCGGGAAAATTGATCAAAGCAATGAAAGACGTGAAATTACTGAAACAGGGATGTCAGGGACTTTGGTGCTATGCCATGAGGAAAGAGGAAGGAGTAGAGCTCTCGTCTATTTCAGTTGTGAATGAGTTCTCAGATGTATTTCCTGACGAACTACCTGGATTACCTCCGCAGAGAGAAGTGGAATTCACTATAGAATTAGAGCCTGGAGCAGCTCCTATTTCCAGAGCACCATACCGCATGGCGCCAACCGAGATGTATGAACTCAAGAAACAACTGGAGGAATTGTTACAGAAGGGTTATATTCAACCGAGCGTTTCTCCTTGGGGAGCGCCCGTTCTCTTTGTCCGGAAGAAAGACGGATCCCTCCGACTGTGTATTGATTACAGGGAGCTCAACAAGATGACAATCAAGAATAAGTATCCTATACCTCGGATAGACGACTTGTTTGATCAACTGCAAGGGGCAAGGGTATTCTCCAAGATTGACTTGCGATCAGGATACCACCAGTTGAGAATTAAGGAATCGGATATACCGAAATCTGCTTTCAGATCCCGGTACGGGCATTATGAATTTGTAGTAATGCCATTTGGACTTACCAATGCTCTTGCGGTATTCATGCAATTGATGAATCGGGTATTCTTGGAATACTTGGATAAATTTGTGGTCGTCTTCATTGACGACATCTTGATATATTCGAGGGACGCAGAGGAACATGCTGAACATTTACGTGTGGTTTTGAGCACTTTGAGGAAGGAACAGCTGTATGCAAAGCTTTCAAAATGCGAGTTCTGGCTTAAGGAAGTAACCTTCCTTGGGCATGTGATATCAGCCGACGGAGTTGGGTGGACAGAAGAAAGTCGAAGCAATCTTGGAATGGGAAGCTCCTAAAAACGTGAAAGAAGTCCGAAGCTTCTTAGGACTTGCTGGATATTATCGCCGCTTTGTAGAGGGATTTTCCAAAATTGCTCGTCCGCTCACTCAGCTGTTACAGAAAACTCAAAAGTTCACATGGAATGAGAAGTGCCAGGCTGGTTTTGACGAACTTAAGAGGAGACTGACGACAACACCTATATTAGCGCTGCCAGAGGGAACTGATGGATTCATAGTATACAGCGACGCTTCAAATCAGGGTTTGGGTTGTGTGTTGATGCAGAAGGATAAAGTGATTGCTTATGCTTCTCGGCAATTGAAACCGTACGAGGTTAATTACCCGACTCATGATCTGGAGCTAGCAGCTGTGGTCTTTGCCTTGAAAATTTGGCGACATTATTTGTACGGCACTCATTGTCAGATCTTTACAGATCATAAGAGCCTCAAGTACATTTTCAGTCAGAAAGAATTAAACATGAGGCAGAGAAGGTGGCTGGAATTGATCAAGGATTACGACTTGGAGATTCTCTATCATCCGGGGAAAGCAAACGTAGTAGCCGATGCATTGAGCCGAAAACCTGTTTCTCTTCGAGTGTTGGAAGCTCTTACGTCCCAAACCAGCATTCAACGAGAACTGATCCGCGAAGGGATTGAAGTATGGGCACCAGGAATCCAAGGGCAACTGTATGTGATGGAACTGACTTCATCACTAGTCGAGGAGATCAAATCTAAGCAGTTGAACGATTCTCTGACCCTTCGATTATGTGATGAAGTAAAGAAGGGAAAAGCCCCAGGATTCGTGATACAAGACGATGGAGTTCTGAGATTTCAGAATCGACTTTGCGTTCCCGAGGATGATGATTTGAGATGGACGATTTTGAAGGAAGCTCATAGCGCGCCCTATTCTATTCACCCAGGCAGCAGTAAGATGTATAAGGATTTAAAGCAAAACTTCTGGTGGGGGAATACGAAGAAGGACGTAACGGAGTACGTTTCGAAGTGTTTGACTTGTCAGCAGGTTAAGATTGAACATCAGCGACCTGCCGGTATGTTAAAGCCGCTTCCGATCCCTGAGTGGAAGTGGGAGGATATCTCGATGGATTTCATCACCAGTATGCCAAGGACTAGAACGGGAATGAACATGATTTGGGTTGTAGTTGATCGACTAACCAAGTCGGCTCATTTCCTAGGGATTAAAGATACATGGGGGCCCGAGAGATTGGCACGAGTATTTATTGTGGAGATATTCAGATTGCATGGGACGCCGAGGACCATTATTTCGGATCGAGATGGTCGCTTCGTGTCGCACTTCTGGAAAGCAGTTCACAGGGCTTTGGGGACTGAGCTCAACTTTAGCACAGCTTATCATCCCCAAACGGACGGTCAGTCCGAAAGGACTATTCAAACTGTAGAAGACATGCTTAGAGCCTGTGCTTTGGATTGGTCAACTGATTGGGAAGTTCATTTGCCATTAGTTGAATTCACCTACAATAATAGTTGGCATGCTTCAATTAAGATGGCACCATTTGAAGCTTTGTACGGGAGAAGATGCCGATCACCCCTATGTTGGGATGATTCTTCGGACTTGATCGGGACGGAACCGGAGTTAATAGTTCAGACTCAAGAGAAGATAACTTTGATTCGAGAGAGACTGTTGACTGCCCAGAGTCGACAGAAGTCTTATGCAGATATACGTCGTCGCCCTCTAGAGTTCGACGCTGGGGACCATGTACTATTGAAGGTGTCTCCTACACGAGGGATTTTCCGTTTTGGGAGGAGAGGCAAGCTTAGTCCGAGATATATCGGACCATTCGAGATCCTCGAGAGAGTTGGAGATTTAGCATACAGGTTGGCCTTACCACCATCGCTGAGTCACGTTCACAATGTGTTTCACGTATCCCAACTGCGGAAGTATATACCGGACCCCAGTCACATCATTGATTTCGACGAGATCGAGATAGCTAATGATGGCACCTTCGAAGAAAGACTAATCAAGATACTTGAGAGCCGGATCAAACAATTGAGGAATAAACCAATACACTTGGTTAAAATACAATGGTCACGACATGGAGTCGAAGAGGCCACTTGGGAAACGGAGGACAGTATGAAGACTAGATATCCGGAGTTGTTTTCATCTTAAGTTTCGGGACGAAACTTCTTTTTAGGGAGGAAGGATGTAATACCCGAGATTTATGTTATCTAATTGGAACTTGTGATATTGTAATGATTGTACTTTTGTCTGAGTACTATTCTCCGTATTTCATAATCCGATGTTGTCGAGCGTATAATTTCGTGTATGTGATTTAAAGATTGTAATTCTGCGCATGTAGCGCACGCTATCGGCTATGTGTATCGTGCGCTAACATGGATTCATAGCGCACGCTACAGAGGATCATTAGCGCACGCTATGGGTGGTCAAATTGATTGAGACGTGCGGTAGGTGAGATCTGGCCGGGGGACCCTTGTCGGATCGTGTCGGGATGTACCTGGACGGCTTTCGGGAAAAGCCGAGTCAACGCCTTAGCGCACGCTACAGGTATGTGCATAGCGCGCGCTAAGTGCTGAGTACAGTTAAGTCAGTGAGCCGTTAGCGCACGCTACGAAAGGTGGACTAGCGCGCGCTAATAGCCATTTCTTATAAATAAGACAAAGATCCTATTCGTGATTTCAGTTCTTTCTTCTCCCATACCCGAATTCTTACACTTAGAACGTAACTTCCTTCATCCTAAACACTTCATATCAACATCCTAGTTCGTGATTGAAGATCGTATATCATTGGAGATTGGTGTTCAAGCCTTCGGCGTTGGATTGCTTCAATTTCCTCCGTGTTCTTCACTACCTTGAGGTAGGTGATTCTTCACCAATACTAGTAGTGTTCTAAAGGATGTTGATCATGTTCATCTAGTCAGTTAGATTCGTTATTACTCGTACATCATGTGTTAGAAGGATATTTTCGACGTTTCGACACTTATTCATCGTATGATCCATTGAACCTTTTAGTATGTGGATTCCTAAGCATGTTATGAATCTTCAAAACCAATCGACCAGTATATGAAGATTACCTAGTTCGTATGGAATCATATGTTTTGGGACTTGGAATATTTTCTTGAAGATCGAAGATGAATTATGATGTTGAGATGATTATCCGTATATTTGTACCTCATGTTCATGGAACTTCCACAAACCTTATTAGCATGACATGCTTGAGGATGACTTATTGTATCACCATAAAATTCATGAGTTCATCACCTTTCAATCCAGTTTTCTGTTAGCAGTATTCTGCCATGCAAGGTTAGCGCACGCTAACACTTGTAAATTAACGTGCGCTATCGGGGTTAAGTTAGCGCACGATACGTACGTAACGTACGTTACGATGTCAGCCGAGTCAACTGTCAGACCGTGGCTAGCGTATGCTAGGCTTATACGATAGCGTACGCTAACAGGCAGGCTTAGCGCACGTTACGTAGAGTACGTAGCGCACGCTAAGCAGTCCAGGCAGATTGTTTGTTGTGAACTTTTGGGCCGTAGAACGAATTGTTAGGCCATCGTTCGACTTGAGATGATTTGTATATCATTCCTTTTGTTAAGGTTCGAGCTTGTTACGTTGATCAAAGGAGGCGGCCTTCGAGTGTGTTGAGATCATCGAAGTGTTTCGTTCTTGCCATTTTCGAGGCAAGTATCATATGTCGAGTTCGATTTATATTGAAACTTTGATCATGCTTGTGGTTTTGTTCATATTGTTGAATATGAGATGTATTTCTGAAAATTCTCGTGATATTCGTTGTTATTTGTTCGTATTGATGAACATATTGAAATGCATATGTGTATGCATAGTTGATTGATTTATGGTATAAATGATCCGAGGGGATCATGAGGATCTATCCGAGGGCGCTGGATCGAATGTCCACCATGCGTTGGTCCGACGGGATCATCATGGGGATCTATGCCGAGGGCGCTGGATCGTTGGACGGGTTTTCCACCATGCGTTGGTCCGACGGGATCATCATGGGGATCTATACCAAGGGCGCTGGATCGCTGGATTACCCTGTATTGTGTTGATGGAATCATGAGGATTCGCATCGTTGGATTCCGGTGGCGGAAGTCCGTTTTGCATGTTTTATGATGCATTGATGATTTATTGTATTATGATACTTGTACTAGCATTGTTTTGCTAACCCCTTCGGGGGTGGACATTGTTTTGATGTTCAGGTAGCCGAGGAGCGGGGAGGCAACCACAGTACCGACAGGACGATGAAATGGCTCAGTGATGTGGTTGATGTTATTGTTATTGTGATTTGTTTTCTTGGTTCGTTTAGTACTCGAGTACGTCTGTTTTAATAAGGTCATTTCGATATGGTTGTATAAGTTAACTCATTTGATCGGTTGAATCAAATCTGTATTTGAACTTCAGTTGTTCGATTGGATTATTTTTACACTTCTTTTAAAATTAGCCTTGTAAATCCTTATCTAAAGGGTTTACGGCGCTGTAATTATTCCGAATATCTCGGGGTGTTACAGCAACTATCTCATATGGTCTTAGAGCGACATCTGGAGAGTATGGGTATTAGATACCATAGTTTGTGTCATTGAGTGCAAGTGGAAGATTGTTAGGAATATGCTCTCGAATGTCACTCAGAGGATGAGAGAGTGAGAGCATTGTATTGTAATTATAAACATTTATTATATAAGGCATTTATTATTACTATATTATTGTATAACACTGGCATCGTGATTTGGTATATAGAATAACTATCCTTGCATTCGAGAGCAAACATTCCACTCCTTATAGAGATAAGGAAATTGACGCTGAAAGTGTTTAGGGCTCGAATGCTTAATTAGTTCGCAAGTCGATAAAACTTAACTGGACAGTAAGTTTAGACAAGGCTTGTATAACGTATACTATGACATGAAGAGTGTCTGTATTCACTGTGAATTAGTGGGAGCACACGTTATAGGTATGCTAATGGTATTAGTATACTCGAACACGATTCACCTCGATTCGGTCACATGGATATCACTCAGGGATTGTCAATGACTGAATCGAAAGGTTGTGATAGGTATACGTGGACCTTAGACTTGCGGTTTCAGTAGGAGATGTGCTTGTGACATTAAGTTAGTCATTAGGTCAACCTCAAAATACAACTTAGTAGGCAAGTAGCATTCTCTACTGAATACCAAGATATGATTCTTTCTCCTGTTAGTGAGCAGGTAAATGTCCTATGTCGTTAATGGCAAATGAGATCATAAGTTTTTGGCCAAAGTAGTTAGAGATAGTTGTATTTGATAAATGAGAGATCGGTGATCTCGGTTTGCATTAACAGATGCATAGAGTCGAGCTATAATAGGATTTGACTTTACCGTGATCTTAATACTTGACCGGGACATACAATTGAAGGGTTTATACGTATACAGTATTCACGACATAATGGTTTTGGAATGATCCGATCATTCTATCTTAGTTGGGTTACGGTACGGAGTACTAGACTGGCTAAGTGTTACCGTACTCCTTGGTTCCTTCCACAACCGACAAAGACGAACATATGGAGTCGCGCACAATGATATTTGATGGATAAAATATGTATTTATTATCTTTTCATTAGTATTGGATATTGGATATCTAATTTGATTGATTTGATAAATCATAGCGGCTTGTGAATTGAAATTAATTATCGGGTGATTAATTTAATTCATAAATAATTATTTCTTGAAAATACATTATTATAATTTTGTAGTTGGTAAAATTAATTAATTGGATCAATTAATTAAGTATAACTGCATTTGAGATAAAATGAAGTGTACTTTACGAACTAAACACGCGAACGTTCGGTTCACGAACCAAGTGGCTCGGCTCGTTTTCTCACCAACCACAAGTAGGCCGCCGCCCTCTCTTGCTTGGAAGTTGTCATGTTGTATGTGGGGTGTGTTAGACTTCTATTATAAGATGAAGACAAATGAATGAGATTTTATATCTCATCATTTGATCTTATTTTTTATTTTTATAATGTGCAAGTCTTACGCACCATAATGAGTTGAAAAACACACACATACACAAACAGAGCTACTGGCCGTCGGTAAGAAGAGAGGAAGGAGAAGTAATTTTTCTTGATATTATTTCATCTTAGAGAGAAATAAAAAGGAAGAAGAGAAGAAAAGAAAAATACTCTATCAATTCCTAGCCGTGTTCTTCCAGAACGAATTGATATATAATTTTTCCGATCAATTTCTGACGCATGATAACATATAGACACTCGGCATATTCCGTGTTTGATCATTCATCAATCTAGAACGAATAGGATTCGTATACGTGTTGGTGATCGGAAAAAGCTTGGCTCGGATTTTTCCTTCAAGAAGATATTATTAAAGGTCTACGAGGGTATGACTTCTTAGCTTTATCTTCGTCAATTTATATTCGTTTATACGATACTTGATCGATCCATTTTAGGAATTTGGTTTTTACCAGGATGGTTCAATTTTAGCCAAGTCAGGCATGCTTACCCTATTAAGTCCGGGGAGCTTGCCGTTGATCGAAGACTTGACTATGAAGGGGATCGTTAGGGGCAGGGCACAACTGGTCGAGTGTTGTTGCCGCCTCTCTGATGAGCCCTGGCAGGTAGGGGTGTTCAAAAATATCCGGTATCCGATATCCAATCCGAAAATCCGAAAATCCGTTCTGAAATTATCCGAATTTTTGGATATCCAATTTTTCGAAATATATAATGTTGGCCACTAAGTATACAGAATACAGCTTGGTAAAATGTTTAAGCGACAAGTTGTATGATTTCCAGATTAGAGTGCGTAGCGGAAGTCTTGAAATAGTAAGTTGCTGTAAATACAGCAACTGGGCTAATCTCCTGTTAGCTTGGTGCGTACAGGGTTTTGCAGTGTATACTTATAAAAATCACAGTTTATGAAAACAGTAACGGAAGAAGGTAAATAACATAATATTTAAAGTGGTTCGAGGTAAACCCCTCTACGTACACTGGTCCTCCACACAGGAGTGAAAATATTTATTATAATCACTACGTACACAACTACGTGACTATAATAAAACATATCCTTATATCGTTCACACAGATTGATACAAAGACTGTCGCTTTCAACCGTTCACACAGATTGGTCAAAGCTAACTTCTTGACTTGCTTCTTCACACACAGTTCCAAAGCTTCGTCTACAATGCAGATCCGTCACAGACAGTTCAGGAAAAGCAAGGCTTTCTTCAGTCCACACAGGGCTGATGGTTTTCTTCAAATGTAAGAACACGGGTTGAACAACAACTTGACTTTCTTGAGCTTTGAGCCGATGATGTGTTGTTCAAGATTGAGCACTTGTATATTTCTTCTCTTAGGATTGGCAGTATGCTTGAAGAAATATGATTGCTCTTGATATACCATTCTTGTGATGTTCACCAGTGTATCTCAATATATCTCAGTTTTTATATCTTGATCTTATGAATATTCGTATATGCTCGTGTATTCGTTCGTCTATCTCTGATCTTCAAACTGCGGGGTATAAATATCCTTTGGAAATAGATCCGTTGGGAATAGATCCGTTGAGATAATAGTCTATTCCAACGGGATGATTGACTTGTATAGAACAAGATCCGGATTTTGCTCCTTGATTGAATATCTCTGTCGGATGGTATTTAAATACTTTATCCCTTCAGTATTTAAATACTTCTTTTCAAACGGGGCTTGACTTTAGCGGGTAAAGTAGATTCCGTTCCAACGGTCTTAAGTCCTGTTTGGATAAGTATTGAAGATATCAATACTTACAGCTTGTATGATGTATCCAATATGTTGCGTTTGTGTTGCTGTAGCTGTAGGTTCCACACTGTATGCTATCTTAGGGCTGCTGTATGGAAAGATGCTGTACGAATGTTTCAGGACAGCTTCCGTACTTGGTGTCATCGGCTGATGAGTTTCATGCTGTATGATGGCACTTTTGCTGTATGATTTGGGCACTTGACATCTTGCTTTATGATTGTCTTCGGGACAGCTACTTGCTGTATGTTGTTTGTTGTTTGGCAATTATCAAAACAATATTGTTTTTCCCAACATATAATTTTCATTTTTTTTTATTATTATTTCAAAATATCAAAAATCAATTAGTTCCATAAGTTTAAGTTTAGTTCCATAAAAAAAATCTTAATTTTTTTTTATAATGTTGTTATCTAATCTCTAATAATATTTTTAAGTTATTAACAACTTGACATTTTTGAAGAAATATTTTGAAATTTTTTGAAACAACAATATTCCAGATATCCGAATTGATATCCGAATCCGTATCCAAAATTTCGGATATCCGATTTTGAACACCCCTACTGGCAGGGCGTAATCAGTTGGCATGCGTACGTGGGATGGGATGGTCTCGGGGCGTGAGAGGCCTCAGAGGAAGCTGTGTGGTCTTGAGAACTCACGTCCCATGACAAGAGGCTCCATCATCATGAAGCATCGAGTCCATATGCTTCAGAATCTGTTGAGGTAGCGGTAAGTAAATGTCGGCCCGAGAATAATCGATGAACGGATTGCAGTAGACATTGATTGGACCCCGTTTAAAGCAATAAAAACCAAGATTTAAGTGTAGACCAGTTACCACTTTGCAAGAGTTTCTACTTACTGTGCATGGAGGGAGAATTGAATGTGGAGGAGGAGGAACTAGTTAACTTTTTAAAAAAAAATAGGGTTTTTTTTTCAACTAATTAATTTTTAAAAAAAAATCCCATAACTATTTGTGGAATCAGCTTGCGATTTGTCACATTCACACTATTTTCACCAGTTGATTGATACCTGTAATCGAATTTGGCTTTGCTTCTTGGTTAAATTATCCATGAAGCCTCCTTAAGAGGATTAAAGCCAAACAATATGGATATACATAATTTTATCCATCAATATATCCATATTGTTTGGCTTAAACTGTGTATTTTCTGGTTTGGCCCTATGGGATTTGGAACGAAAGGATTGGATTCACTGATTCGGACGCGGGTAACGGTTTGGATCTGATGGTGGTGGTTCTGGGTGGTATGAGATGGTCGGTAAAATCTTTCCAATTCTTGCATAATTTAGGTGACATTTTTGAAAAGTGTTCCCATTGCAACGTGAACGTGGTGACATATATTAAGTTTTAATGTAGTCATGTGCAGTGTATTTGTTTCAACATTTGAACACATGAATGGTGATATTTTTGAGCAGGTGTTTTCCTACTTCCCTTTGAATTGGTGACATATTCCATCTTTAGATTTATTTAGTTGCATTATTTATTTCCACATATCATCCCATAGATGGTAACATTTAGAATTACTTGTCACCAGAGTGTTAATATGCAATGGTGACAATAGTTTTTCTCATTTTCATCATGTTAGTGTTTCCACACATATGCATTGTTCTAATGATATTTTGTTCAAAAGTTTCGATTATATTGGCATGTGGTAACATTTTGTGCAAATATTTTTATACTTTTGGGTGCATATGGCGACATTTATTATTTTCGAATTTATTCAGTTGCAGTATATTTGTTTCCAAATGTTATCCCTCAGATGGTAACAATTAGAATTGTTTCGTCATCAAATTGTTAGTATATAGTGGTGACAACATTAAGTCTCATTTGGATGTAAAAGTATTTCCACAAGTATGTATTAAGTTGATGATATTTTCTGCAATTCGATCTTTGTAGCAGAAATTATTGTCATAATTCGAATTGATATTGTTCAAATTTTTTACGGGAGTTTGAGAATAATTCGAATTTTATGACGAAAAAATGAATGAAGAAAAAAATTAATATTAGATGACGACCTATTTTTTTGTTTCTAATAATTATAGCAAACTTTTATACATTCAAATGATAGTACCATTTTACCGTTCTTAAGAAGACTCCTTAAAAATCATTCCAAGAAGATAAATCGTACTCGAATCGAATTTGCATTCTCATTCTTCTCTTCTCAATTCAATAAATTGAACTGATGAGTCGAACGAATTTTTCACTTCACCGTCTTCCGATTTGAGGATTGCCAACCATTGATGGTCGTTTTGGGGGGATTATATAGGAATTTATTTTGTCATCTTTCGGTCACGAGAAATTTAATATGAAACTCTCAACTATTATGACACCTGTCTCGTAGCCTTTCTCATTTTAGAACACGACAGTAGGGAACATCGGGAAGGAAAAAAAAACTCAGTTGTTGACTGGTCAAAAGAACAGTCAAAACAAAAAGGATTGTGGGCCGCCCTCCTGGCCCACACCGGCTCATCTCCGATCCGGGAAAGTGCACGATGACACGTGATCATTACATAACAGAAAACGTCACCGTTTAATTTCGAGTTCGCGCACACATGCTTCTTTCATTTTCTTAAAAAGTTAAAATAAAAATTATCCCGCTTCTTTCCATCTCCCATTCATAAATCGCTATTCCTATCCAACAACTCTAGTTATTGATAAATAGTAGCAATTCTTATTCATGGGATCTCTCTCTCTCTCTCTCTCTCTCTCTCTTGCTATCTCTGCTTTACTCGTTCAACATCTCATCCTTGTTCAAGAAAAACTTCTGCATAAACTTTGATCAGGGGTGTGAAAATAAAAAGTAATAATAGTTTCAGATTTTCTTGAAATTCAAGAATCACCAACTATAAATCCGTTTTCAGGTCCAATTTCCTCCTTTTCTTGTCCGGACTATTAGTCTTTGAAGAACTTACACATGAACCAACTTTTCTTTCATCACTTTTATAGCTCAAACAAGCGGCAGCATCTAACACCCCGTTTGGACTACAACAAGAAACCGACGACAATAAATTCGAACCATTGGCCACATTTGTAGTTCTAGTAGTAGTAGTAGAAGAAGAAGAACAATCTGACCCACTTTTTGATATCAAATCTTGAATCAATTCTATGCATTTCAAAACTCTTCCCTGCATACAAACAACAAAACCCACCAATAAAAAAATGCGCATTTCCGTTACCAAAAACATAAGAATCTGACGAAAATACCCATCAACAGCAACAACATCTAATACCCATGCTTAGAAGAAATTTAGGGTTTTTGGCAAGTGGCCCCTATGTTTTACAAAACGGACCATTTACTCCCTGTGTAAATTAAATGGACCGATTACCCCTGTATTTTTAAAATGGGCCGACTATCCCCCTATGTAAATTAAATAGGCACATCACCCTTGTGTTTCAAAAAGGTGCATCCTGCCCCCTCTATCGTCTTGTGCATAAGGGGGTGATTTGCGGATAAAAAACAGATGGTTAAATTCTTGAGAATGCATAGAGTAATGCGCCTCTTTGATTTAAACAGGGGATAATTGTCTACACCATAAGGGGATAATCGCCTATTTAATATACACAGGAGGGCAATGACCCATTTTATAAAATACCGGTGGAATCCACCATTCACCCAAGGAATTTATGAAATTTAGCAAAAAGGGCAAGAATTTGACTTGTTTTAGTATTAGATTTAGTGGGGCAAAAGAGGGGGGAAAGTTTAATACTACCTTCTCAACTATAGACAGTGCATTGTCAATGTCCATTGCTCGTTTTTTGCGTGAAACATAGACAGCCACAGCTGCTGCTATTTCAGAAGGCTTGAATTCCAAGAATTCGATACCTGCGTTCAATTTTTTTTCCCAAGTAAGGTACTAAATTACAATAATTCTTTCTTTTTTTTCCTAGGACCATATTGATTATGAATAAAATGCTATGTAATATAAAACCGAGACCTTTGATTGTGCTTAAGATGATTTGAATCGATATTGTGATCAACGGCCCTGATGGGATTTCAATATCATCGTTCATCTTTCTGAGGAAATATTCTACGAAGTTCAATGGAGTATAAGGTTTAATATTCCACTTCAAGTAGTTGAGCACCATAATCTCCATTCTTTGTATGGTTTTGGCTTCAAACAAGAATCTTGGTTCCCCTGCCTGTGCTCCACAATTTCAGAAAAGATGAGTCGAAATATATTCGAGGAGATAATTACATCGAACAGTCCTTCAGGTATGACTTAATTACCAAAAAAAAACTCGATAATCTTTAGAAACTACAAACACCCCCCTTGAGGTTTGCATATTTTCTTAACAAATTTCTTCAGGGTGCAGTTTGTAAAATAGAAACATATATCAAGGGAGTATTCGTACTTTTAAAAGACAAACCTTAGTTTTTTCCGTATTTGATGTGTTTTTGGTAACTAATCGCCAAAACGCCAATACATATTAACAAAATAATAAGTACTATATGTTTGGCAGAAATAAGGTAACTTAGTTTTCGAGCATATTTAAAAAGTCCGCTTGGTACGAAAACTAGCATATAAGTTAAGCTTATTGAACCGCTACTCATAATACCATCTCAATAAGCTAGCTTATCAGCCAACAACTAGCTTATCAACTAAACTACGAACACACCATAAGCGCGAAGTTTACCTGTAAATCCACAGTATTAGGCACATTAACCTCATCAAATTTCGCTGCTAGTGATAAGCAAGCTACTGCTACTAAATGAACTGCCCATGTTTTACCTCCCTATTAATTGCCAATAAAAAAAGAGTATTAGGCAAAAAGGTTGAAATGTACATAAACAAGAACTGGTGTTCGAAGAAAACACACACATTCTCCGCTTTTAGGGGGAGAAATATCATTTTAGTTTTTTGGTTTTTGCGAACAACAATACTATGGCGCTCGTGTGGCGTCATAGCAACTTGCCACGATTCAATGTGGCAAGGTCTGACTGGAGGCCGTAGAATTCGTGGCGGCCAAGACAGTATCAAAGTTAAAAATGGCGTTTAAGTGATCATACGGGCAGGTTATACACCGATAGAAACCGATCCATGTAATTCATAGCCAAATACAAAGATAATGCTCCAAAATTCAGGTGAGCACCAGCCTGCAGAAAGAACAAAATAAAACAAAGCAAGTCATGAATCAAAGTAGAATTCAGAATATATAAATTTAATTAAGGCAAAAAAAAAAAGAGAACAATAAAGAAAAAAGAATGGAATAAGAAACCATTAATGGATGAATATAAATAGTTAAGTAAAGAAAATCCCCTTCAATACTGAATCTACCACCCTTCTCTACATAGATGATAAGTCATTAATGATGGGGGGAAAGATAGTAATGATGAATCCCATTTCAGGAAACTAATACAGAAACAGGATTGACGAATCAGAATTTACCAAAAAAAAAAGGCATATAAAATGAGAATAAAAATCAACTAAAAAAATAATTCAAGAAAATAATAATTGATTAAATTAATTAATTAATTAATTAACCTTGATTATCCAATCAAGAGCGTCTCCTCTCAAACTCGCATCCAACTCCCCAATCCTCAATCTCATGAGGTAGTCATCTCTGGGCAAATGCTCACTTTCTCTCTCTACCATCCAACCAATACAATCTTCACTCAGGCACGGGAGAAGAATCGACGGTTCAGATCCCGATCCTCCACTGCCCTTCTCACCATTGGCTTGATGGCTTTGGTCATCGAAAGGCTCGAGTTGAACAAGATCACCATCATCGAAAAAGCACAAGCTTTTGGTTTCTTCAGTACAGAGCAAGTCTGTTGCTCCACACTCAAAGCCGTTTGTTTCAGCCATTTTTTCTGGGGAAACAAAAAAAAACTAAGTTGAAAATGAATGTGGTTTTACTGTGAATGAAAGTTATCAAAATCTCATAAAGAATGGCTTTTTCTGCATGTTAATAGATTGGCATTAAGTTTTCTGCCATATCTGTGAGGCTAAGAGAGAAAGAGAGAGAGAAATGGTAAGAGAGAGAGAGAGAGAGAGAGAGGTTGTTGAATAGAGTCATAAGACTGCTGCTGAGGAGGAGATTTTATGTACAATGAGCATTTGTCTTTAGGGTAAAGGTGAGGTTTTCAGGGAGAGGGGACTGAATATTTTTCGTGGGCACAAAGGGGGCTAAAAGAATTACATAAAAGGAAAATATAAATTTAATTAATTGCAATTCTGATCCCGTATGCATAAGGAGATGTCATATCGGTCCTCCAAATTTTATTTTTAGCAGTTTTGATCTCTCAAGTATAAAGGGTTCACATAATTGGTACTCCCAAATTTTCGTATTACCAATTTCGATCTCCGAATGTAAAGAGTTTCATATTTAGTCATCTAAAATATTATAGACGATTTGTTAGATTTAATGTAGTCTGAATAAATATGCAAGGAATAAGTGATGAATATATACCTGACTTGTGATGGAAATATAAGAATGATATTCATCACCGTCATTTGTGTATTTATCCTTTGCAATTGACGAGTATGCAATAATGAATATACAAGTTATTGATGATGAATATACAAGTGATGAGTAATCTATATCTAATAGAGTATAATTACCGACGCAGTATCTTGCACCACATTCACCGAAAACTTATTCTACTTTCTGATATTTCGTATGTCATATGTCATTTTGGTGCTTGAGATGCTTAAGCTATGAAAAATTAAAATAAAAAATAAAAAATTAAAATCATAGGAATAGAACCCCATCTTGTATAAAACATCTATTTAGGATGAACCAACATTAATTGCTCGACCAAAGCAAGGAAATAAAAATTAGTAGGTATAGTTTAATAATTGTAGTGGACAAATTTTGTTAATCCAGTCTAAACCCAACAAAGTCTTTCTAACCAGCCCAACAAACCCAACAGGCTAGACAGTTTATCTAAGATAAATTCGTTGGGGCCTTGGCTTGGAAAGATTCGCAAACCAAGCCGGATCCAGGGGTTCGCCACGTCAGCCACGCGTATTTGAATGGTCAGATAAAATGACTTTTGAACAAGTCAAAAGCCATATAGCAGGTTAAAGTAGCAGACGAATAAAGTTGAGGGCCAAGGAGGTCAACGTAACGGACATGTGACAGACAAGCGAATCAACGTGACGGATGAATAAGGGAAAAACACTAGGGACCCCAAGCTGTCCTATATAAAGACAAGACAACTGACCCAATCAATTCATTGAATCCTAATTCATTTTCTACTTAACTTACGCTCTGTAATAATTCTCTCTCATCCTCATGTGCTCTCAAACACCGCCTTACCTCCATCACTAGCCGAACGTACCTGACCGTCCAATATCACCATTCTCCGGCGCTCTCAACCACCGCCTTACCGCCATCACTAATCGGACGTACCTGACCGTCCAATACCACCAACATCACCAATTGCTCCATTATTTATTATATTTAATTCGTTTATTTCAACTTTATTTAATATAAAATTGCTTACTGACTTGAGCGTCGGAGGCTCTTCGGCTGACACCTCACCGGTGTTCCTTGAGGGCTCTTACGTATTTTGTGTTGATAGGTTACTAGTGCCCGGTTCAATCAACCTGACTGACGTACCTGACGTCATCATCAACAATTGTAGAAATTACCCCTTACAGTTTGGCGCCCACCGTGGGGCCCTAGCAATCGAGTTAATCAACAATCATACTATAGAGTCTTTTACTACCAGCCATGTCTGACGGATCCGCTTCAATTATTTTGTCCGACCCTGTTGTTGCCCAAAATATTTATCCGAAGATTAATACTGCTGGAAGACGGACAACAAACAACAATTGCGGGAGCACTTCCGAGAGTAGATAAATAATACAAGATTTGCCGGGTTTGTTAGGCCCGGGCTTGAATGCTCTCGCGAGATGTTATTAATACGAATATTCGTGGATACAAGTATTAATGAGAGAAATCTAAATACAATGAGTGTAAAAAGACTCTGTTAACCCGGCTCTTGAGCGAAGCTCGGTGTTCTTCGTCCCCGCCGATAATCTGCTGGATGAGATAGGCCGGGAGAAGTAAGACCAAAAGATAGCCGTTGCCAAGAGTTGGATGTTTGCCAAGTGTAAGTATTTGCTTCTGTATGGTGTGCTTGAATCGCGATATTGCTGAGAGGAAATCCAAGTGCAGGCTGCCCTCTTTATATAGGGGTTGAGGTGCCTTGTCCCCTAGTGGGCGATCGCCTTTCGGCCATTAATGCAATGGGGCGATCGTCCTAAAGGTCACGTGGGCTGCCTGCCAAAAGTCCATAGATCCAGCCGGCAGCTAGCTGAGTGGCCCAATGAGGAGCCGGCACGCGTCCGGAAGTACTGTCACAGGAGGTCCCACTTTGTTACTTTCGGCGGACTTTGTCAGTAGGTGCAGTAGGCCCAGGCTGTAGTCACATGTCTTGTCCGCCAACTCCTTTCGCAGGTCTGCGGCCCTGTTGGTAGGTGAGGTAGGTGGTGGTTTGTCGGCCTTTTGTGGATCTCGCACGTGGGTCTTGTCCCGTGGCTCGGCCTTGGCCGATGGATGGCCATCGGCCGGATCGTCGAGATGCGGTCGTCTTTAGGCCGACACCGAGGATCGTCCTCGGCGATCACAAAGGGTCGGCACAGTCGGTCACCAAGGGTCGGTCGGCAAGCGCCGAGAGATGATCGTCCATAAGTCGCCGAAGTCGATCGCGGCGCCGAGAGATGATCGTTTTGGATGTCGATCGCTCGGCTCAGGGACTTGTCCTGGGCCCTTCGGCCGGCCGATTCATGCTTGTCTGCCGGGCTAAGGCTAGGTCGCCCGGTCGCCGGTCGGCATTCTTCCTTGGACGCTCAGCGGTGACTCGGTCGCCCGACCTCCTAGCGATCGCGGTCGGAAGGTGTTAATTCTTGACACAACAATTGCCCCACTTGCTCTATCTTTGAAGACATGGGGCGAGGTGGTTCTTCTGGCGATCGTGTAAGGATGAGGACGGGCGATCTTGCTTGGTGACTTATGATTTCGGACTTGGGCTATCATGGTCGATTGGCTTAGCTATCTTTCGGTCTTGTACCTGCAAAAACAACATTGGCCGATCCCCCATGGAAACTTGGTGGTTTCGCTTTGTTCGAGGAATCGTGCACAGTCGCGGAGATCGATGGACCGACCCCATGACTGTGTCTTGGTGCGCGAAGACAATGAGTGTCTCGTGACTCACTTTATTATGAGGGTCCTCTGTTAGGCTGCGCCTCGCCTCGTATTTAAACGAAGGGCGTGCGGTCTCGGTCTAGAGGAGTCCTTGCGCGGGGCAGCGTCGGATGAATCAACTCCACGCCCGCGGCTTGTTAGCTCTGCTTCCACCTCGGCCAGCCATGGAGATGGCCGACCTCGACGGTGTACGTTGAGACGGGGGTGTGGCATGTGTCCACTGATTAATGTTGGAGAGCCCTCAGACTACGCCGGCCTCGTATTTAAACGAAGGGCGGGCGGTCTTGGCCGAAAGGGACCTTGCATGGCCGAAGCAGCCGGTTCCATCGACTGCCAGGACCATGGCTTTATGATGTGCGGTGGAGGCGATCTTATGCCTTAGTCCGTCATGTTATATCTTTGGGTGTAGATGGCGATCGTGTCCAGGGTTCTTGATGATGTAGCGTGATGATCGGCGATCGGCCTGGAAGGTGGCGATCGTCGCTCATTGCCGATCGCTTTATTCGTAGGTCGACGTTGACGATCGGGCGGGAGATCGTCGTCAGGGCGCCGATCGCGCTGCTCACAGGCTAAGAAGGAACCTTTGCCTGGCCAGAAAATCTGCGGCTCTAGCCCGGAAGGCTGCGTAGGTTGTCGGTTGGGTCTTCGTGAGATGCCTGAACATAGGCGAAAAACCCTGAAATCCTCCTAGGACCGCGTAGAGGCGGTCTCATCGCTTATGGGCTCGCCATTGAGGATGATTACGTCTACCCGGTCGATGTAGTCAGTCGGACTCTTCTTCTCCACGCTTGATTTGCATCATGCGAAGGGGACCTTGGCAGACGACCGGGTAGCGAAGTACTCCGTGAAGACGTCGCCCGGCTCGTTAAAGGCAAGCGGACCGAGGCGGCAATGAAGTGTACCCTTTGGTGGCGAGGTCGTCCGGCGTCGAGAGGAACATTCGGCATGCAGTCGCGTCGGATGCCGCACCCGGTCATGTAGATGTTGAACTTCCTCGGGTGCACTTGGGGTCGATCGCCCCTCGTACGGGTGTTTGCGGGGAGCGATCTTGTCTTCTGCACGGCGAGCTCGATGTCGATCGCGGCGGCTCGCTTGGCCGCGATCGTCTTCTTGGCGCGCCACAGATTCGAGGCGCCTTCATGTCGTTGAGTTGGCGTTGCATCGCGGCCAATGCCGTGGCTTGGTCGCTTGCAGATCGGCTTTGGGAGGCGAGGCCGAGGCGATCGTGTACCGATCTTCGGGCTCATTGCCGCCGGCCTCGGCAGTCGGCGAGGGGAGCAGACGGCTGGCCGCCTTCCGGGAGTCGGGTAGGCCGAGCTCACGGTGACGGACTCAAACTCCGTCGTCTCGTAGATGGGGCCGGTGCCCGGTAGCAGTGTCGGGTCACCGCCTGGCGATCGAAGACAGAGGTGCCCCGGTGGCGAGCGCCTCTTCTTGCGGACGGGAGCCTCACGCGATCGCTCGGCGTGATGCCTTGAGCTTCGCTTGGACTTCGGCGACGACCGAGGGCGATAAGCGGGAGGCGCGTCGAGAGCACTCCGTCGCTCTGTAGGGCGGCCGGGAGCCCCCGATCTGTTCCTTGGTTGAACCGATCGAGCGAGAGGCAGGCCGCCGTCCGAGGGCGGATCGGCGTCTCGGCATGGCGGCTACCTTCCACCATCGGGCGTGGCTCGGGCCGGGGCCAGAGCAGGGGTTTGGCCGGGTGGTCGGCGGCTTTCTTCGCGCGAGGCGGAAGACATGATTTACGAAGGATTTCTTTGAAGTGCGGTAAGTGTCACTTCAAGTATACGCCCAGAACAGTGAGTGTTCTTCGGGACGGTAGGTATAAAAATCGAGGTTGGATGCCCTCCTTCTAGCGCCAATTGTTGTTGCCCAAAATATTTATCAGAAGATTAATACTGCTGGAAGACGGACAACAAACAACAATTGCGGGAGCACTTCCGAGAGTAGATAAATAATACAAGATTTGCCGGGTTTGTTAGGCCCGGGCTTGAATGCTCTCGCGAGATGTTATTAATACGAATATTCGTGGATACAAGTATTAATGAGAGAAATCTAAATACAATGAGTGTAAAAAGACTCTGTTAACCCGGCTCTTGAGCGAAGCTCGGTGTTCTTCGTCCCCGCCGATAATCTGCTGGATGAGATAGGCCGGGAGAAGTAAGACCAAAAGATAGCCGTTGCCAAGAGTTGGATGTTTGCCAAGTGTAAGTATTTGCTTCTGTATGGTGTGCTTGAATCGCGATATTGCTGAGAGGAAATCCAAGTGCAGGCTGCCCTCTTTATATAGGGGTTGAGGTGCCTTGTCCCCTAGTGGGCGATCGCCTTTCGGCCATTAATGCAATGGGGCGATCGTCCTAAAGGTCACGTGGGCTGCTGCCAAAAGTCCATAGATCCAGTGGCACTAGCCGAGTGGCCCAATGAGGAGCCGGCACGCGTCCTAAGTCTTATCACAGGAGGTCCCACTTTGTTACTTTCGGCGGACTTTGTCAGTAGGTGCAGTAGGCGCCAGGCTGTAGTCACATGTCTTGTCCGCCAACTCCTTTCGCAGGTCTGCGGCCTGTTGGTAGGTGAGGTAGGTGACTGGTTTGTCAGCGCCTTTTGTGGATCTGCACGTGGGTGCTGTCCTGTGGCTCGGCCTTGGCCGACTGGATGGCCATCGGCCCAGATCGTCAGGATGCGGTCGTCTTTAGCTGGACACCGAGGATCGTCCTCGGCCAGTCACAAAGGGTCGGCACAGGTCGGTCACCAAGGGTCGGTCGGCAAAGCGCTGAGAGATGATCGTCCATAAGTCGGTCGCCAGAAGTCGATCGCCAGGCGCCGAGAGATGATCGTATTGGATGTCGATCGCTCGGCTCCGGGACTTGTCCTGGGACCTTCGGCCGGCCGATTCATGCTTGTCTGCCGGGCTAAGGCTAGGTCGCCAGTCGGCCCAGTGGCGATTCTTCCTTGGGCCTTCGCGGTGACTCGGTCGCCCGACCTCCTAGGCGATCGCCGGTCGGAAGGTGTTAATTCTTGACACAACAGACCCGATAGCCCAGTTGGATCTCAGTACCCAGATCGCCATTCTGACCGAGCACATAAACCAAGAGCGAGAGAATAGGCTAAAGCTGGAGAAGGAAAATGCCGATCTACTTGTTCGCCTCGAGGCAGCGACATCCAAAAGGCAGACCGACTCGACCTCTCGCTTCAGGGTTCTAGTCAACCCAATGATATGTCTTGATGATGACATCGTAACCCCTCCTGGCGGCGGATCTAAGCAACAAACGCCGAACCCGGCCTCATCGGTAAAGAATTCTAATATTTCTATCGCACAATATAACACAGGTCGTGTGACCTTCCTTGCAGGTGAACATATCATAACTCCCGAACAACCTATTATGACAAAATAGAAGGCCATTGGAGGACAGATGGGCGATGCGATCACCACTGCAACCAGCGCCAACGCCACAACTGGGTCTAGACAGACGGGTATCAATTCGAGTGGGGCACCAAGGATCGAACTCGGGGCTTCCCGCGCCCGAAGCGAGAATCTTGAAATCACCTACGAGCCAACTCATCCTCTTATGTCAACTTCCTACACAATCAAGAAAGCAGACCTGGCCCGTAAGTTGGCTAAGATGGAGGCCCTCATTCAGAGAATTCTGGGTGTTCCAGCACCGATACACAAGAGCTCAGAGAACTATTATGCCGACTCACCTTTTGTTGATGAGATAGCATTAGTGGAGATGCCCAACAAGTTCAACTTTCCAACCATGCAGATGTTTGACGGGACAACCGACCCGAGCGACCACATTGCGCAATACAAACAGAGGATGTTCACCACTGCCATTCCACGAGAATTGCAGCAGGCTTGCATGTGTAAGGGGTTCGGTTCTAGTCTGACAGGACCGCCCCTCCAATGGTACACAAATCTACCTAATTACTCCATCTCCAGCTTTCCCATCTAACAGATATTTTCATCCAACAATATGCTAGCAGCAGGAAGCTGGAGAAGATCTCAGAGGACCTGTACGCGATAGTACAGCGACGTGGAGAGTCCCTCAGGGACTATATCGGGCGTTTCAACAGGGAGAAAGTGCCCATAACTAACTGCAATACCCTAACAGCTGTCACTGCCTTCAGGAAAGGACTCCTCCCTGATTCGGACCTCTACAAGGACCTCACAAAGTATCCTTGTCGAACTATGGAGGACGTCCTTGTAACACCCCAAAACCATCTGGGAATATTACAGTGCCGTGGGCCCCGCGCCGGAACACACCAGGCTAAAACTCATTTTTGCAAACGTTTCAAACACACCAAAGAGGCAAAGACGGTAATATTTTACATACTCAAATATTTTCCAAAATATAGTTCTCAAATACCGTCATAAAATACTAGTTGAAAGTACAAGGCGAAGACGCCAAAACTCAATAATTTTAAAATGTACGTTAAGCCACCGCTTATACGTACCGATAAAATAGTTTAGGGAAAAGGGGTTTAACGAAATAACCCAAATTTATGAAATACCCAAAAAGGCCATTTTAAAGTTATACACGATTTGGTAAAAATACTGGAAAGTCATTTTGAAATACACACGCAGCGGATAAAAACACAGTTCAAAATATACATTTGCAGCGGAAATAAAACAACCAGAAAAGGATACTCGATTCTCAAAATACATGCCATAGCCAGTATCACCCAGGAAGCTCATCCCTCCACGACCGCTACTAGCTCGATCTCCGAGTACCTAAAAATAAAGCCCACGACGGGGTCAGCCACAATACTCAACAATGATATGGATCACATCATCATAAATAATTACATACCAATGTAATAACAAAGTAAGAATACTACCAATGTAATCTTACCGTCATAACCTTACCACCCCATATACAATCCATACCAAATCAATCCTTACCATAATTCACATTTCGCATTCTTAAATGACGAAATGAACTCAACTACAACTATCTGTACTGTATTCAAACAATACCAAGAATCATCAAAACATCATCATAACTCATAAATGTGGAATGAACCATTTGTGCCAAATCCTGTCCGTCGGATTGCACCATCAAATCTCAATATGGATAAAAACCAATAACACACAATATATTTGTAGATCAACTACCACAAAACAATAATAACAAGTCCCGAAACATCGGCACACAGTCCGTATGATCATACGATCAATAACAATGATCAACCAATACATCAACCGAGAATATCATCGACATGATAAACTCCAATAGGACCAACAAAAGGCCAACCACAACCACGAATATCATCAACATGATAAACTCCAACACGATCAACAAAGGATCAACAACGACCGAGAATACCATCAACATGATAAACTCCAAACAAGATCAAATATAATAGATCTCAAATAAATAACCCCGACTGTCGAACATACCCCTCGGGCGTATGAGCAACCAGTCGCAAACCGTCGAACATACCTAACCATAAATGGAGGATGAACGACCAATCAATATGGCTCAAGGATGGAGGTTACAGTACGCCCGATCCGGAAATATGTCCGTGCACATGTCCATCCCGTATACGGAATCTATGATATACGTGGGACATGTACCTAATTAGCCTCACGAACTACGCCTCGTGTGCACGGTCCAATGTGGAAATATCAACACATAACCATATGTGCCTAGCTAAAAATCCTACAAAATAACCAATCGGCATGCAGATATGACTCCAGATATGTCACGATGCAACATGACAACAAAACTCAAAGAATCACATATCTAATGAGGATCAAAAGACTCACCAAAGTGAACATTGATAACTGACAATGAAAAGTCGACACGACCAATCAATATCCAAAACAACAATCCTGAAATCATCATCCCTCGATGAATGATCAACACGATCAACGATCTCAATACAACAGTCCTGGGATCAACATCCCTCAACGAAACAATCAATATGAATCCTATTATACGAAACATTAATATACAACATATACAACAATTCACCAGAATAATTATCCTCATAACTGAACAATACTTACATACCTCAAAGTCGAAGACAATATCCTTTCCACGAATAAACAACCCTGAACGAATGCACAGTTATTCGAATAATCTCGAATGAGGTACATTCCATTAATATCACCAAACCACCATCCCAACATCAATGTCGACACGGTAAAACATCATCGATATCCGACATTCCATATCGCAGACCAAAGATAACTCACATCTCCGTCTTCAATCAAACACAACTAAATCATATACATTATGATTTAATCAAAACTAGAGCATAATATACAAACCATCATCCCGACAATTTACATTTATAATATCATTGCTATATGAATTATAAATGAAATGAAAGCGAAATCATTCATTAAATATTATAAACTGAACAAGTATAACTTGCCTCGATACCGATACAACGAAGCCGTTACCAAATCCATTGCCTTTGTCTACGAGTTCCTCAGCCCCGACCAAAAGCAATCTACGAACTCTTTAACCTCAACCGCAAACGGTCATAATCAACAATCAATTATCACAACCTATTGCAATAATCGATTAACACACATTCGATAATAATCAACAACCGATATAACTAACCAATCAAACTCAACGGCTTAACAATACCTCGATCAAATACAAAACCGAACCATATAACTCAAACAATTATGAACTCATATCCAAAATACAAACCACAAATCGATAAATCATAATTAATAATCAATATAACCGATCAACAAATCCAACAGTTCCACAATATCTCGATTAAACATAAACAATCAATTTAACCAAGTGTCGTAACATACCCGACTCCAATTTCAACTTTTAATACGAATTAACAAGGTTCCTTCTTGTTCATTTTCGTAAATTCATAGAAAACAATTTACCGGTTATTATCATGAATAATCGTATTCCAAAATTATCCGTAATCTTTTCAAATTCCATCCCTTATTCATAAAATCATGACATATATAACTCAAGAGTTCTTCAAGAACACGTATTATCCGAATTCACGTTCATACTCAACAAAACGGGATAACCCGATGTCTTCTAACATTTCAACAATCACCTAATTCATAAATCAAGGCATATATCATTATACTCTTCCACATACACTTCTCATAACATCAAAAATCGTAACAACACCATCATAATCAAGATTCGTATATCATTAGACCATACGAAAATCATATCACCACTCACATGACTTGTATATTGACTTCAACAATCATCATCACTTTTTCTAGATATCAACATTCCATGTTCATATCCAAAAAAAACATAAATACCTTAACAAAACTTGTCAAAATCACCCTATTTACTTCATGAAATTCTCAAAAATATGAATCAATCCAACCATGATTCCATAATCACGTTCATAATCATATAATCCGTAACTTTAACACATAAACCAATTAGTGAAATCTCATCATCGTCTTTTTCAACACATACCTCACAAAACACCAAGAACACTATGATTCCATAATCTTAAACAACACAATCAAAGACATACATCATCATATCATCATCTTCCTTAACAAAATTCCCGTGAAATACCAAGAATCATCACAACAACTCCATAAACTATCATCATACGAACTAATCATCAACAACAACATCAAAATCCGAAATTAAAGAGAGGATTATCCAATATACCTCTTTGAAGATGAATACACAAGCAAACACTTCAAGAATCAACAATAGCTCCATATCTCAAGCTCCAATTCCATGCCTCCAAGCTCATAATCAAGTTAGAAGGACCAAAATCCATCTCTGAGGGTTGAAGGGCGAAAAATGAAATGAATTTCTGAAAAAAAAGTGACGGGCATCTCACTTATATAAACTTCCAACCGTTACGTACGTAACATGCAACCATTAACGTATGTAAACACCCTTTACATACGCTATATGACCTTGATAGCGTACGTAACGACTACCTATAGGTTACTGTCTCATTTCGCTCAATGCCTTACGTACGCAAGGCCCATGCCTTAACATACGTAATACAGGTGTTGACTTTCTACAGTAACTCAGTTACGTACGTAATATCCAACTCCTTACGTACGCAACAATCCATTAGCGTACGTAATCACCTAAGAATAGCGTACGTTATCCTCAATCCAGAAACTTTTGCCCTTATCAACTGATACCATTACGTACGTAACACAATAGGTATAACATACGTAATCTTCATACTCTTAACGTACGTAACACCATTTACATAACGTACATTAAACTATCCGTTGACTCACCTGTCCACATCCGCGCCGAAAGCTGCCGACCACAGGCCCACTGTCGGCCACAACCTGAATCGTATCTGATTCCTCTCATAACGTACGTAATGCATGATACATAACGTACGTTATGCTTACCAGCTTAGCGTACGTAAGCCCCTAAGCTTAGCGTACGCAATGGCTTCTGCACTTAGCCAAATCCAACTGTTCCTGTCCGTCTCGTCACACTGGATACGTATACACACATACTGAATACATATACTCGTCCTAAAAATATTCTCATACGATACATCTGATACACGATATCCTCAAATGCAATTATCGACCAAGTATGACAATTATACAAATACAGTTGTCTCAGTCTTCAAATTATTTTATCCATACTGTATAGACACCAAGCTATGCAGTATATCTCAGATAAAATAATGTGAAAAATTTATAGTGAAAATCCGGATATTACATACTACCCCCCTTAAAATAAGTTTCGTCATCGAAACTTGCAATCCTGTCACACACAACAGATCAACCAAAATTTCCAAACTCATCACGAAAGCAATCAATCGTCGCCACAAGCGAATTACCAAAACAGTATACTTACAGGTGCGTGAAGCCGATGATCTCCCGTGATACTAGCACACGACTCCCATACGAATTTTCAACACAATACTAACACACACTAATATCACAAATAGAAATTTGAAAATATCTCAAAAAAAAATTGGAACCTCAAAAAAAATCGATTTGACTCAAAGGTCAGAAAATGATTTTCAAAAGTCACGCTACTACCGCTCCGGTAGAGCCACATAACACACATGCCCGAGTTTCACAAAACCCAAAGCTCTGATACCATCTTCTGTAACACCCCAAAAACCATCCGAGAATATTACAGTGTCGTGGGCCCAGCGCCGGAACCCACCAGGCTAAAACTCATTTTCGCAAATGTTTCAAACATGCCAAAGAGGCAAAGACGGTAATATTTTAAATACTCAAATATTTTTTCAAAATATAGTTCTCAAATACCGTCATAAAATACCAGTTGAAAGTACAAGGCGAAGACGCCAAAACTCAATAGTTTCAAAATATAAGTTAAGCCACCCCTTATATGTACTGATAAAATAGTTTAGGAAAAAAGGGTTAACGAAATAACCCAAATTTACGAAATACCCAAAAACACAGTTCAAAATATACATTTGCAACGGAAATAAAACAACAAGAAAAGAATACTCGATTCTCTAAATACATGCCACAGCCAGTATCACCCGGGAAGCTCATCCCTTCACGACCGCTACTAGCTCGATCTCCGAGTACCTAAAAATAAAGCTCACGACGGGTCAACCACAATACTCAACAATGATATCGATCACATCATCATAAATAATTACATACCAATGTAATAACAAAGTAAGAATACTACCAATGTAATCTTACCGTCATAACCTTACCACCCCATATACAATCCATACCAAATCAATCCTTACCATAATCCACATTTCGCATTCTCAAATGACGAAATGAACTCGACTACAACCATCTGTAATGTATTCAAACAATACCAAGAATCATCAAAACATCATCATAACTCATAAGTGTGGAATGAACCATCTGTGCCAAATCCTGTCCGTCGGATTGCACTGTCAAATCTCAATCTGGATAAAAACCAATAACACACAATATATTTGTAGATCAACTACCACAAAACAATAATAACAAGTCCCGAAACATCGGCGCACAGTCCGTATGCTCATACGATCAATAACAATGATCAACCAATACATCAACCGAGAATATCATCGACATGATAAACTCTAATACGACCAACCAAAGTCCAACCACAACCACGAATATCATCAACATGATAAACTCCAACACGATCAACAAAGGATCAACAACGACCGAGAATACCATCAACATCATAAACTCCAAACAAGATCAAATATAATGGATCTCAAAGAAATAACCCCGACTGTCGAACATACCCCTCGGGCGTATGAGCATCCAGTCGCAAACCGTCGAATATACCCAACCATAAATTGAGGATGAACGACCAATCAACATGGCTCAAGGATGGATGTCACAGTATGCCTGATGAGTCGATTCTTGATCGACTCATTATGTTCTATCTAGTTGTGTTTTTGTTTGCTTTTTAGTATTTTTGTTCTCTTTTATGCGTGGTATGTTGTGTTTTTAATTTATAAGTAACCAAGCGAAGATTGTGGTGAAATATGCGTTTTCATAGCTAATATTGGAGTTTATGATGATCAAGAGCTAAAACGGGGCCTAAAACGACAAAAGATTGAAGCAGTATCGGTCGAATCTTCTAAATTCCAGAATCACCACTCCGAATTGAGATATGTTCTCTTTTGATATAAATTCCCCGTGAAATTAGCTTCGAAACGGTATATCATATGCTAAAATCTGAGGTGTATTGATACAAGAACGAGGGATCAAGCCGAAGAAGACCAAAAACCAGAATCAAAACAGAAGAAAACAACTCGGGCCGCATCAGGCAACTCGGCCGTGTCATAGGACACGGCCAGGTCTCTTTACTGTTGAAAATCCATTTTCCGGAAGAGTACGACACGACCGTGTCATGGGACACGGCCGAGTCACGATCCTGCCTATTTCGCATTTCCTGCACAGTACAACACGGCCGTGTCATGGGACACGGCTGGGTCCGTGGACAATGGGATTTTCTTCTTTCCTGGGTAGTACGACACGGCCGTGTCCCAGGACACGGGCCGTGTCACTTTTCGGTGCAAGTCATTTACTTTGACATTTTTGCACAATTTTGAGCCATTTTCTTGATCCTTTGGCTATAAAATAAGGTGTGGAGACCCTTGGTGAGATATTCTTATCTTGTGGGAGATATTTTGGGGTGAAAAACACAAGATTGAGGAAGAAACACCAAAAAGTGAGGAAAAAGGGAGATTGTTTCATCATCTTCATTGTATGTTCTTGGAGTGAAAAATACATTTGTGAGATATTACATTTCCTTGTATCAATTGTCATGAACTCTTGAAGGAAGAACATCAAATCTTCATCGGGAATTCAATTTCGGCATTTACAAGGGAAGTTTCTACCATGTTTTGTTTTACAATTTTCATTATTGTTGTTGAAATAATCATGTGTAGCTAAACATTTCATATGGGTTTTTAGATTGAGCCACACACATGTTAACGATTGTTAGTTTCTATTGATTTTCCGGGTAAAAGTTTGGGATTGTTCCTCTTGTTCGTTCTTAGTTTAAGAACTTTTGATTTAGATCATCAAACCTATTTCTTAGTTGTTATATTATTCAAATCGAGGGTTTTTATCGGTGTTCGCCATCAAACGACCCGATAGAAGCGATTGTGAATGTTCTAACCCTTTTTCCGCGATCTTTTAGTGAATTACCCCATCAAAGGTTTTAGCTAGTCGATTGTTAGTAGAGATTCGTCCCCATCAAAAGAGTATCTCTTATTTTCGAAAAGAACAATCGTGATTTTTAGAATTACCTCCATCAAACGGATTTCTTTTAATCGTGAGCAATCGATAATTCCAAACCTTATTTATTTGAGTATCGGAACTAATAATTGATTATGTGTGTGTCGGTGACTCTAAATTCCCATATAAATCTCATTATTGTAATCTCTCAATTATCCGACAATTAATTTGTTGTTGTTATCGCTTTGTTTATTTTTATGCGTTATTAATTGTAAACCTATCAACCAATGATGTAGTTTAATTTATTTTACTTTTGTTCATTCGACTATTTGCCGAACATTATCGAACTTTAAACCGTTTCCAATTCCTCGAGAGATCGACCTCGGAGTTACTTGCCGCTTCCTATAAAAGTGATTCGTACACTTGCGAGTATATAATTTGTCCATCAAGTTTTTGGCGCCGTTGCCGGGGAATTGGCGTTTAATTTTTGATCTTGTTTTAATAATAGTTGAATTGTTTTTCTTGATCATTTCTCCGTTTTCATTATTTTCGATAAAATTTAAAAATTCGCTCTAAATTCTTTTGTTTATTCTTGGTAGGAGATCGTTGGGTAACCCAATTCTTCCGCCCATAGACGAAGTTCAAAGGATTAGAGCACCAAAAATAATGGCCACAACATCAATGGCAAACGACGAGGTGAATTCGGATCTTGAAGAGCGACTTTTGCTCCAAGAAGATAACCCTCGTCAACCGAGGGTTGAGAATGTTGCACAGAATATAGATGAGGAAGACATTCGTCAACCAAGGTTTCCGAGATATGAGAATGTTGGGCGCAATCAAGGGATAACCGAAGCTCAACAAGGGAGATACTTCTATCCGAGACAACCACCCGTTGGAGTGCAATATGGAGCGAATTATTATCCCGGACCTCAATATGGGATGGAAGCAAACTATAACATGCCGCAACAACCTCCGGTCGAATACCTAATGCGGGACTATGTAAAGCCTGTGGTGAGCACCGCCATTTCATGCATCCAATTAGCACCGGCCGCAAGGAACTACCGCATAAGCGGATTTCACATCGAGCAATTGCCCTCATTTCACGGATTAGCACATGAGGATCCGTTATCATTCATCCGAGACTTCTATGTGGCGATTGACAACTTCCCATTAAATGGGTTAAGCGAGGATCAACTAAGAATGAAGTGCTTCCCTTATACACTCAAGGATGGGGCGAAACAATGGTTGATGACTTTGGCGCCCGGCTCACTAAGGACATGGGATGAAGTTTACGATAAATTCATTACCAAGTACTCTCATTCAAAGACTACGCAATTGAGAACTCAAATCTCAACGTTTGGACAACAAGACAGAGAGGCATTTCACGAAGCATGGGACCGATTCAAAATGCTCCTCATTCAATGCCCACACCATCACTATCCGCTTCAACTACTTAATCAATTCTTCTATGACGGATTGACTCAATATTGCTAAGGAGCGGTAGATAATGCAGCCGGTGGTTCGTTTCGGGGTTTGACGGATAGACAAGCGTATGATGTGTATGAAACATTGGGAGCTAATTCTCAACAAAAAAGTGTACGTGTTCGTAGGGGAGCCGTGCACCAAGTAAGCGAGAAGGACAAGATGCAATCTAAAATCTATGAGTTGACAAATGAACTAAGACAACTAAAGACTCAAAATAAATCTTCTAGCTCACGAGTTTGCGAGATTTGCGGAGCACCCGGACATGATGCCAATTCATGCCCTCATACTTTTCCGGGAGAACAAACCGAACAAGTTAATTGGGCTATGGGACAAAGCACGGGAAGGCCCGAGTGGGAAGAGAGGAGAAATAATTATGGCGGAAACGCAAGAAATGCACCTCTCCCAAATACTTATCATCCTGGGCTAAGAAACCATCCGAATTTTTCATGGAGAAACAACAACCCGATGCCATACGACACAAACGCCCAAGCTCAATACAACGGAGGAAACCGAGCCCAACAACCAACGCAAAGTGAACCACCTCCACAACAAAGGAACTCTCTTGAGGAGAATATTGCGGCATTCATTAAGTAGAGCAAGGAAAACCGAGCGGAGAACAATAAAAGGTTCGAATCTTTAGAAGCTTTGATGAAGAAAATGGAGATTCAAATTGGGTAACTTACTACCGAGGCACATAGACAAGAAAGGGGTAAACTACCAAGTCAACCCGAGCAAGCTCAAGCTATTACCACTCTCCGAAGTGGTAAAGTGATTAATAAAGAAGCTAATTCCGAAGTAAAAGAAAGGGGCGGCGAGAAAGAAGACGAGTCGGAAAATCAAGAAGAGAAAATAGACGAAGCAACTTCGACTTCCAAGCTTCACAAATCTGCTCAACCATATAAGCCACCAATCCCTTTTCCGAGCCGACTTAGAAAAGCAAATCAAGATGAGCAATTTTCCGAAATCTATGACATGCTTTCAAAGGTTCATGTCAACTTACCTCTCTTGGATGTTGTGAAGAACATTCCCGCTTATACAAAATTTTTCAAAGAGTTGACATCCAACAAAAGAAGATACAATGGGAACGAGAAAGTGGTGACCTACGAGGTAGAAGCAAGGGGTCAAAAGAAAGGCGATCCCGGAAGTTTTATGATCGACATTACTATGGGAGATAAGAAAGTTGCTCGTGGGATGTTAGATTTGGGAGCAAGTGTAAATCTCATGCCATACTTGACCTATTTGAGGCTTGGACTCGGGGGAATTAAACCGACAATAATGACTCTTCAGATGGCAGATAGGTCAGTGAATACCCCTAGGGAGTCATTGAAGACCTATTAGTGCAAGTGGACAAGTTGGTGATTCCGGCCGATTTTGTTATCTTGAATATGAGCGATTTCGGGACAAGCGAAAATGAAGGGACAATACTTCTAGGACGGCCATTCATGCGTACAACAAAAACAATCGTCGATGTTGATGAAGTAAAGGTCACCATGACCGTCTTGGGTGAAACTGTGGAAATCAACGTGTTCGGTTCATCTCCTATCCCTTCTCATATTTATGCTGCCCATGATGTGAATTTTATTGATTGCATTGATTCTTTGGTTAATGATACATATTTGCATGATGATGTAGGGGACACATTGCATGATGCTCTAACCGTTGAGCATGATATGGGGCTGAATAATCTAGAAATTGAAGAATATGTTGCATTGTTAGATAATTCCGAAACAATTGATGAAGTTGACGGTTTTACCATTGGAATTAAAATTTGAGGAGCCCGTTGAAATCACCCCACCCAACTTGAATTGAAAGAACTTCCGGCACATCTTAAATATGTTTTCTTAGGCAAAAGTGACACTTACCCTGTAATTGTCTCTTCCGAATTAACTCCCTTGCAAGAAAGCAAATTAGTAGAAGTTCTGGCTAAGTTAAAGGAAGCAATTGGATGGAGTATTTCCGATATCAAGGGAATAAGTCCTGTTAGGTGCATGCATAAAATAATTCTTGAGGATAATGTTAAACCGGTTAGGCAACCTCAAAGGCGTTTGAATCCGAACATGCAGGAAGTTGTGAAAAAAGAAGTTTTGAAATTGCTAGATGTCGGAGTCATCTACCTGATATCCGACAGTAAGTGGGTGAGTCCTGTGCATGTAGTACCTAAGAAATCTGGAATAACGGTGGTTCGTAATGATAAAAATGAATTGGTGTCCACTAGAACAGTAACCGGTTGGAGAATGTGCATTGATTATCGGAAATTAAATGCCGTAACAAAAAGGATCATTTTCCCCTTCCCTTCATTGGTCAAATGTTGGAACGTTTAGCAGGGCATGATTATTACTGTTTTCTAGATGGTCTTTCAGGTTTCTATCAGATTCCCATTGCTCCGGAGGATCAAGAGAAGACCACTTTTACTTGCCCTTTTGGCACTTTTGCCTTTAGGAGGATGCCGTTTGCTCTTTACAATGCTCCCGCTACTTTTCAAAGGTGCATGCTTTCCATATTCTCCGACTTGTTAGAAAAATCTATCGAGGTATTCATGGATGACTTTTCTGTGTTTGGAACCACTTTTGATGATTGGTTAAATAATTTGACTATTGTGCTAGAACGATGTATTGAGTGTAATCTTACACTTAGTTGGGAAAAGAGTCATTTTATGGTAAAACGGGGTCTTGTTCTAGATCATGTGGTTTCCAATAAAGGAATGGAGGTTGATAAGGCTAAAATTGATTTAATTGTTAAATTACCTCCGCCTTCATGTGTCAAAGAGGTTAGAAGCTTTTTAGGGCATGCCGGGTTTTATAGGCGTTTCATTAAATAGTTTTTGAAAATTGCCTGCCCTTTGAGTAACCTTTTGTGCAAAGATGCCAAATTTGATTTTACCGAGGAATGTTTAGTCGGTTTTAATGCTTTGATAGAAAAGTTAACTTCCACACCTGTTGTTGTTGCTCCCGATTGGTCTCTCCCGTTTGAAATTATGTGCGATGCGTCCGACTTTGCTATTGGTGCCGTTTTGGGGCAAAGAGTGAATAAATTTTTCCACGTGATTTACTATGCTAGCAAAACGCTCGATGAAGCTCAGGCTAATTATACCACCACCGAAAAAGAATTTTTAGCCGTTGTGTATTCTTTAGACAAATTTCGATCCTACTTGGTTGGCTCAAAAGTAATTGTGCATACGGATCATGCCACATTGAAATATTTATTAAAAAAATCCGATGCAAAACCAAGATTAATTCGGTGGGTTCTTCTGCTGCAAGAATTTGATTTGGAGTTTAAAGATAAAAAGGGTTCGGAAAACGTAGTTGCCGACCATCTATCTAGGTTAACCGAGGAAGATAATTTTAAACTCGATAATTCTTTGCCGATTGTTGAAACTTTCCCTGACGAGCAATTATTCGATGTAACAAGGACACCTTGGTATGGTGATATTGTCAATTACATTGTTAGTGGTGTTTTGCAGCCCGACTTGACCTATCAAGGGAAGAAGAGGTTTGTTTCCATGTGCAGCCATTACTTTTGGGACGAGCCCTACTTATTCAGGTTGGGGCCTGATCAGATATTCCGACGTTGCATCCCGGAGGAAGAGCACGAAAGCATATTGTTATTTTGCCATGAGTTGTACTGTGGGGGACATTTTAGCACAAAGAAAACGGCGCACAAGGTCCTTCAATCGGGATTCTACTGGCCAACATTATTTAAGGATGCCTATTCCCATTGCAAGAGTTGCGATCGTTGTCAACGAACGGGGAATATAAGCAAAAGAAATGAGATGCCGTTGACAAACAATCTTGTTGTGGAACTTTTTGATGTTTGGGGAGTTGATTTTATGGGTCCTTTTCCACTTTCCCATGGATTTGAGTATATTTTAGTTGTTGTGGACTACGTCTCTAAGTGGGTGGAAGCAATTCCAACCCGAACTAACGATGCTAATGTGGTTTGCAATTTTTTAGGGATGTGATTTTCTGCAGGTTCGGGACGCCTAGAGCTGTAATCAGCAATAGAGGCACGCATTTTTGCAATAAACAACTTGCAGGCTTGCTTAAGAAGTACAATGTGATGCATAAGGTCGCAACGGCATACCATCCACAAACTTCCGGGCAAGTCGAAGTGAGCAATAGATAAATAAAGGCAGTACTTGAAAATACGGTGAAACCGACAAGAAAGGACTGGGCATTGAAGTTGAATGACGCTTTATGGGCATACCGCATGGCCTACAAAACTCCAATTGGAATGAGCCCGTATCGCCTAGTATTTGGGAAAGCATGTCACCTACCCGTTGAGTTGGAACACAAGGCGTATTGGGCAATCAAAGCGCTCAATTTAGATCAAGAAAAGGCGAGCGAGGAACGACTTTTACATTTAAATGAGCTTGATGAGATGCGATATGAGGCGTACGAAAATGCTAAACTCTACAAAGAACGGACGAAAGGGTATCATGATAAGCGTATCATTCGCAAATCTCTCGAACCCGGGATGAATGTTCTGTTACATAACTCCCGTCTTAAGCTCATGCCCGGAAAATTGGTATCGCGATGGGGCGGACCGTTTAAGGTTGTTAAAGTATGGCCACACGGAGCAGTAGAACTTCTTGATCCGCGGAAGAACGAGCACTTTAAGGTAAACGGGCATAGAGTGAAGCCGTATTTTGGACGAATCGAAGAAATCAATGCATTTGAGTGCATAGAGGTGCACGATGTTGAAGCTTGAGCAAAACGGGAAGAAGTCGAGCTAATGACTATAAAAAAGCGCTACTTGGGAGGCAACCCAACGGTTTAGTTAGATTTTTTTTGTCTTTTGTTTTTCGAATTTATTTTCCTTATTTGTTTTTACTCGATTCGAAACTGACCGGTTCAACTGCGGGTGTTAAAAATGCAGGAAATGAGTGCGTTATCAGAAACTAACAATCTGGGCAGGTTGGACACGGCCGAGTTGCATCTGACACGGCCGAGTCTCAAAACAGAGGGAATTTTATTTTCTAGAACAGCATGACTCGACCGTGTCACAGGACACGGCCGAGTGTCTAAACAGTTGGTTTGTGCTTATTTTGAACAGCATGACACGATCGTGTCACAGGACACGGCCGGGTGTCAAGACAGTGAAATTTTGATTTTCTGGGAGAGTATGACACGACCGTGTCATAGGACACGGCCGAGTCGATGAGGCAGTGAGTTTTGCTTACACGACCGTGTCAGTCGGTCCTTTATAAAGGGAAGCACGACCGAATCGCCATTTCCATCTTCTCCAGATTTTTATTTTTCTTCCCTCCGAACTCTAGCATCAATACTATCGATTTTCTCTTCGTTTTCAAAGAAATTTTGTGCAAAATCAAGGGGAGATACAAGAATCTACTACGTAATCATCATTTTTCAACCAATTTCACTCTTCAAGGGGGCAAATCGGATGAATTGGGACCGTTTTTTTTAATTTTTTTTCTCTCTTCAATATCTCCGAAATCAAGGTATGTTTCTCATGTTTTTTATGATTATTCTTGGTTATGAACATGCTATGATGATTTGAATCACTAGTCTTTAATTTTGTAGGGTTCTTGAATAAATTGAAGGTGATGAAATTTGGGGATTTTCGATAATTCTTCATACTTGATGATTAAATTTCTCGATTGGAAATTCTTGTAGTTAAAGGATGTTTTCAATGATAACGATGTGAATTCAAACGATAAATTTTGCTAGGGAGTTGTTTTGATCAATAATGTTTATATTAGGGGTATTTCATTGTTTGCTATAAGTTTGGGGGAGGAAGACGTTATCAAGTCCTTAGATAATTGATAAATTGAAATTTTTGCAGAAAATGGCACGAGGACGAGGACGAGGAAATTCTCAGCGCGGAAGGGGTAGGAACGGCGGAGAACAAGTGCAGCCGGCAAGAATGGCTATTCAAAGGGATGTGGAAACTCCGGATTCTTATGGAATCGATCTCCCTGAAACACAATATGCAAGGTGGGAAATACTGGGTCAGAAAAAGATGCTCCCTACGAGATGGCCCGATGACGAATGCATGAACGCAATGGGAATAAGAGAAGACGTGATGAAATTCCTTGAAAGAGTGAATTGAGCGTGGATGATGACGCAACAATGGCCGACTTATAGGTGTCTCACGATGGAGTTTCTCAGCACTCTTACTATCAGAAGAGATCCGGTGACTCGAGAACCAACCGAAATGACATTCCGGCTCAACAACAATGAAGAGAGACTAACCATCGTCCAGCTGGAAGAAATTTATCATGCAAGACACAACGGCCATTACCCGATAAACCGGTTCGCATGTGAAACCTATTGGAGAGCTATGGTGGAATACCCGAGGAGCGAGGCGCGATATTATCTTGCAAGATCGGCTAAAGGATCTAACATTCGCAATCCAATACTCCGATATCTACACAAGGTGATTGCGAATACTATATATGGCCGAAAGGAAACTGGGCCCATTTCACTGCGGGAGTTGTACATCCTGACTCACATGCTCGACAACTCAATTCCAGCAACCGGGGCTATGGTAGCGGAACATTTTGAGGATGTCGCGACAAAGCCAAATGGGGAGATATGGATAGGGGGTTTGATTACCCCTATCACACTTCACTTCGAGATTTCCTTAGCTCAGAGGACTCCCCTTCCTGGAAATAAGCTACTCTCGATCTCCGTGATGAAGGTAATGAACATCCTGGACTATGAACAGCGCACAGTTTTCCTCCAGACCGACAATGACCACTTCCTTCTCCCGAATCCGCCTTTAACAACCATAAATAATATTCAGGACATGGGAAATCTGCAAATGGCTACGGGGGCACATCGACGAGCACGGATATCAGCTGGATTGGCTCCCCCGGGTCACAGCCCTCTCGACCGAAATGTTCGACCTAGGCGCATTATGGATGAAGATAGAGCCGAGAGAATGGAAGAGGTGGAGGCTTATGAAAGAGGCCCGGATGAAGAGGAAGAAGAAGAGAGCGAAGAAGAAGAAGAAAGCACGAGAGATCGGCCCGAGACGTCAAGGCGGGCCGAAATTGGACGTGCCCCCTCGCGCCCAACATTAAGGGAGTAGTTCGTAGCCTTCCGAGAGGAAACTAGACAGAGGCAAGAGGAGACTAGACGGGAGCGACACGAGATATTGTCTCTTGTGAGACAAATGCACGGGTGGCATGTCCAACAAGGCCACTTCCCTCCGCCCCACCAGTAAACCGGTCGTAAGTATTTCTTGACCAATGAAATTCTTTCATTTAAATACTATACCCCCTTCGTTCGTATATTCTCTAATTCAAGTTTGGGGGGGGATTGGTCAAGAAATACTTCATTACTCTTGTTTTTATTTGTTTTCGGATACTATTATGCTTGTTTGTTTATTTTTGGTTGTTTTTGGTAGTAGACTTATTTGTGGTGTGTTTTTATTTACATTTGGTGTGTTTTGAGCATTTTGAAAATTTGATAAAAACATTGAAGTATGAACTCTTTTCTTGAAATGCCTCGGGATTTAATTCGTTGTTTTGATATACAAATCGAGGATAATTTGTAGAGGAAAAATTATTGATAATCGAAACGGGTGTGAAATTGAATAAGTAGTTTAAATATCTTGGAGGTATGAACAAACCTACTTGTGAGCTATCGAGCCTTCGTGCATTTTCTAAAATGCAAGTTTTATTGTCGAGTGTTTCATTCTCGATTTAAGACTCTAGAACTTTCCCTGGTATCTTGTTTAAAACCACTAGTGTGTGTGCAAATTGAGTGAAAATGATTTTTGGCGCCTTTGATCTTAACCCTTCGATTTTGGCCAACCCGACATTTGATCATTCCTTAAATAAACCCAATTGAGGTCATTGTCTATTTCATTGTTAAACCACATATCGAGCTTTCCATTACTATAATCCTTCGATCCATACTTGAGCGATTAGAAATTATTTTTGACGAGGATACAAAGATTGCGGTGATATTGGGTGATATACATATTGTTGGGAGTGTTGAATTGGTGAAAATAATTACTCCGCTATTTTTGGGAACTTAGTAACCGGGTGTATTCATGTGACCCATGTTTATATTCGCGTAAAACGGTTACCTTAGATATGAGTATGCTTGGAAGCAGTTGTGTATGTTTTGATCCTAGTAACCGGGTGTATTCATGTGACCCACCATTTACATTCGTGTAAAACGGATCCTAAAACAACCCAAGCCAAAAAAAAAAAAAAATCGGAGCAATAAGGAGGGTTTGATGCTGTGTTTTTCACTTTCGATAGTGCTTGTTGCAAGTAATTCATAATTAAGAGGATGAAAGTAGGAAACTTCAAAAATCTTGAGCTTCTAAAGCGAAAATGGTGATATAGTTCTAAAAATTGCTCAAGTCGAGTCACTTTAGCCATATTTATCCCACCTTGACCCAAGCCTACATTACAAGCCGAGTAAAGCCCTTTCTGATTCACGAAAATATTGCATGCACAAAACAATGGTAGAAATGAAGACGATTGGCAAGCCTATGGGGGTCCTTATTTCATTGAATGAGTTCCGAGCGTATACTTATCCCTATCACTTTTAGAGTGTGTGAATACACTTGACCGGCGAGGTTTATATTGCCGAGTATTGACTATGATGTTAAGAAAACACCCCGGAGGTTTGAAAACTTTGTAGAACTCGACTTATTTTACTTGTGCATATTGATGAAATTTTCGAAGAGGATCTTTCGAGGTATTTTGACAGTTAAGTTCCCCTTTGTGAGTGATTATTTTAAAATGCATTGCTCGGGATGATCAAAGTTCAAGTTGGGGGGGGGGGGGGTTTGATGAGTCGATTCTTGATCGACTCATTCTGTTCTATCTAGTCGTGTTTTTGTTTGCTTTTTAGTATTTTTGTTCTCTTTTGTGCATGGTATGTTTTGTTTTTAATTTATAGGTAACCAAGCGAAGATTGTGGTGAAATATGCGTTTTCATAGCTAATATTGGAGTTTATGACGATCAAGAGCTAAAACGGGGCCTAAAACGACAAAAGATTGAAGCAGTATCGGTCGAATCTTCTAAATTTCAGAATCACCACTCCGAATTGAGATATGTTCTCCTTTGATATAAATTCCTCGTGAAATTAGCTTCGAAACGGTATATCATATGCTAAAATCCGAGGTGTATTGATACAAGAACGAGGGATCAAGCCGAAGAAGACCAAAAACTGGAATCAAAACAGAAGAAAACAACTCGGGCCGCATCAGGCAACTCGGCCGTGTCATAGGACACGACCGGGTCTCTTTACAGTTGAAAATCCATTTTTCGGAAGAGTACGAAACGGCCGTGTCATGGGACACGGCCGAGTCACGATCATGCCTATTTCGCATTTCCTGCACAGTACAACACAGCTGTGTCATGGGACACGACCGGGTCCGTGGACAGTGGGATTTTCTTCTTTCCTGGGTAGTACGACACGGCCGTGTCCCAGGACACGGGCCGTGTCACTTTTCGGTGCAAGTCATTTTCTTTAACATTTTTGCACAATTTTGAGCCCTTTTCTTGATCCTTTGGCTATAAAATAAGGTGTGGAGACCCTTGGTGAGATATTCTTATCTTGTGGGAGATATTTTGGGGTGAAAAACACAAGATTGAGGGAAAAAACACCAAAAAGTGAGGAAAAAGGGAGATTGTTTCATCATCTTCATTGTATGTTCTTGGAGTGAAAAATATATTTGTGATATATTACATTTCCTTGTATCAATTGTCATGAACTCTTGAAGGAAGAACATCAAATCTTCATCGGGAATTCAATTTCGGCATTTACAAGGGAAGTTTCTACCATGTTTTGTTTTACAATTTTCATTATTGTTGTTGAAATAATCATGTGTAGCTAAACATTTCATATGAGTTTTTAGATTGAGCCACACACATGTTACCGATTGTTAGTTTCTATTGATTTTCCGGGTATAAGTTTGGGATTGTTCCTCTTGTTCGTTCTTAGTTTAAGAACTTTTGATTTAGATCATCAAACCTATTTCTTAATTGTTATTATTATTCAAATCGAGGGTTTTTATCGGTGTTCGCCATCAAACGACCCGATAGAAGCGATTGTGAATGTTCTAACCCTTTTTCCGCGATCTTTTAACGAATTACCCCATCAAAGGTTTTAGCTAGTCGATTGTTAGTAGAGATTCGTCCCCATCAAAAGAGTATCTCTTATTTTCGAAAAGAACAATCGTGATTTTTAGAATTACCGCCATCAAACGGATTTCTTTTAATCGTGAGCAATCGATAATTCCAAACCTTATTTATTTGAGTATCGGAACTAATAATTGATTACGTGTGTGTCGGTGACTCTAAATTCCCATATAACTCTCATTATTGTAATCTCTCAATTATCCGACAATTAATTTGGTGTTGTTATCGCTTTGTTTATTTTTATGCGTTATTAATTGTAAACCTATCAACCAATGATGTATTTTAATTTATTTTACTTTTGTTTATTCGACTATTTGCCGAACATTATCGAACTTTAAACCGTTTCCAATTCCTCGACAGATCGACCTCGGAGTTACTTGCCGCTTCCTATAAAAGCGATTCGTACACTTGCGAGTATATAATTTGTCCATCAACGCCCGATCCGGAAATGTGTCCGTGTAGATGTCTACCCCGTATACGGAATCCAGGATATACGTGGGACATGTACCTAATTAGCCTCACAAACTACGTCTCGTGTGCACGGTCCAATGTGGAAATATCAACATGTTGTTATCCAAAATGTTATCCGGAGATGATATTGCTGAAATGGTCGAGTAACAAACAAATGCGAGAGCACGTCCGTGGGGAAAGTAAATAACACAAGATTTGCCAGGGTTGTTAGTCCCGGGCTTGAATGCTCTCGTGAGATGTTATTAATATGAATACTGGTGAGTACAGATATTAATGTTAGAGTACAATTACAATGAGTGTAAAGACTCTAGTTATCTTAGCTATCGAGTGCTGAAGATTGCCGGAAGAACCAGAGTTGAAGCTCTGTGAGTTCTTGTTACAAAGATGGAGAGTTCTCTGTATTATTTGCTTTTATCGTTATGTATTCACATAATATACTGTGTGTGTGTTAACGTTCTTCACTCCCCTCTGTCAATGCTGGAGGCCTCCTATTTATAGGAGAAAGGGTTGCTGGGATGTCCCTGTCCGCCGTGGGCGACCGCCGTTTCCTGTATTTAAATAAGGCGGGCGATCGTCCTAGCACGTGGGACTGCCTCCTTAAAGTCCGCAGCTGTTGCCGGTTGCCAGATGCGCAAACCAATGAGGAGGCGGCAGGTGCCTCTTCTTGTTGTCCTGGACGGTCCCACCTTAGGTCCTTTCGGCGGGCCTGTCGGTTGGTGAGGCCGTCCATATCACTGACAGCTGGTGATGGGCTGGAGTAGGGCCTGTTCTCGCGGCGCCTTTTGCGGATCTGCACGTGGGTCTTCACCTGAGATTCGGTCTTCGCAGACTTTGATGGGTGTCAGATTCGCACGTGGCATGGGACGATCGTCTCCAGTCGGACATTAGAGGCGATCGCCAGATGCCAATAGATGATCGCCTTGGACGTCGATCGCTAGGTGCTTGCCCAGCATCTGTCTTTTTTAGATGGATCCTGACCATTATGCCGATCGCCATCGAGGTGTATAAATCGCTGCACAACAATTGCCCCCCAGCTCGCTCCGATGTTGAAGACGTGAGGTGAGGTGGTACTACTGGCGATCGCCTGTTTTAGACGAGTGACTCATCTGCTTATGAAGCAGACGGTCGTCGCCTGGACGAACTGGTTTTGAATTCGGACGATCTCCTTAGGCGCTGGAAATAGCGGGAAGTGGAGGCGGGTTTTCGAAACGTCACAGGGACATGCGTCACGCTCCCGTTGGGGGAGTCTGACGGTTTTTGTCAGACTTGTCGTCTGGCGTGCCCTCAAAACGATGCGTACGCGGGTTTCAAGGGCTGTATTAAATGTGTCTCTCCCGATGGTTGCACTTCAGCCCCCGGGATTCTGCCTATTTGCACAGAAGTCCCTGCTCTCGTCTATTAAAGGGCTAGGGCTACTGGAGTTTAGATCTTTATGCGCCCTTGCCTTTAGACGAAGACTCTACCGAAATTCCTTGAAGCTTCTTGCACCGATCGACGTTCCCTCTAGGTAAGAACAAAAAATTTTCTTCCCCCTTTTTTCTTCGAACATGTCTGGAGGAGGATCCCAAGTGTATGAGGCGGGTAGCACTTCCGCCGCCGCAACTTCGCCTGCCTGAGACGAAACCTCCACGGCTCTTCACATGGAGACGGTCGTCGAGGCGATTCGTGCGGGAATTGCACCCGCGGAGGTTGAAGACCTTTTCAACGAGGCTGACGCGGCGAGGTCGGCGGCGGCGGAGCAGAAGGGCTCGCCGGTAGACGAGGATAAGGCGGTGAGACTGTATGGGGAGCAGAACAGTGTGTTCGTCCGGGCTTTTCTGGAATTCACCGGACTTATGGAGAGGCTGGCCGTACCACGTCCTCAGTTTGATTTTGGCGCATACTCAGTCTCCCACCCCTATGAGCCCGTGAAGCGGACGTCATTTCGGGCCGCGGACCGCTCCCCGTGGACCCTCGGTCAGATCAGGAGTTCGGCGACTAAGAAGGACCTGAGTCGTTGGAGGGCAGAGTTCCATATCCCCTCTGACGTCTCATTGTATGTGCCTGCAGAGAACGAGCACGCCGACCAACCTCCCAAGGGTATGGTCGCCGTTAATGAATTGATCATGGGGGCCGGATTGCGGTTTCCATTGCCGTTCGCCGTGTCATACCTGTTGACCGCCTGGAATGTGGTGCCGCTCCAATTGATGCCGAACGCCTGACTGCAGATCGTCAGTACTTTGACTCTTTTTGGTGGTCACCGGCTGTTCCGTCTACCTTCTGCGCTGGAAATGAACTACCTCTTCAATCTGACGGCGCAGAAGGGTTCAGTTGGCGGCTACCACATTCAGGGTCGCATGGGCAGGGTGGTCCTCGGGGTGCCAAACAAGGTCCGAGGCGACCTGACAAAATGGTGTTGGGTCGGCGGAGCATGGAGGTCGGCGGCGAGCGATAAACCATAGGATGAGTTGGATATCCCCACCGGCTTTCGGGAGAGGAATCCGAGTAAGGGTTTTAACTCTCCCTTTGTTCGGATACACCTTGAACTGATCTAATTTGGTTTCCTTTTTGCAGGCTCCCTTGTTCCAGCAGTCGGCGACCTTCCATTTGACTTTTTGATCATCTGGGAGCGAATCCGCGGTCTACCGGACAACTACATCGACGCCCGCACGGTCAACAACGAAGCTCACTAGTTGGGCGCCTGGTTGTTTCGCTTCCTCCGCCACTTGAAGGTTCAGGTACAAATGTTTGCTATCTCCTTTATGCTTGACGATCGTCTTTGATTGAAAGAGATGTCTAACCTGGTCGAATGTCCTCTTTGACAGAGATCTACTTCCCCCGCTACTCCGAGCCGCCGAATGAGATTATTATGTCGAACCCCGGCCTTATGAACCGTCTCCACCAAGGGAAGAAGGCGGGCCTTGCCCCTGCAACGATGACCTATCCTATCCCGGAGGCGAGACCTCTCATAGCGCCAGTCGTCGAGCCGGAAGCCCGGGAGGAGGAGCAGCATCAGCACAACCGCAAGAGGCGGAGGCCGAGGAGCCCCTGCCGACTGTTGCTGTGGAGGCGTCCATTATGGTGCCGCCGGTTGCCGCGCCTCCTATCTCTACTGTTCCAATGGCGGAGGGGCCTACGCCCTCAGCGGCCTTCCTAAAGGCCACGACGATCGCTGACGCCCAGACTCCGGGGGGCAAGCCCTATTTCGGCCGCGACCCCGAGAAGGTCGAAAGGTAAGATTGATTTAATCTTGCTGAGTTGAGCCACTTGTGTAGGGTGCATACTAACTCCTTCATTTTTGTTGCAGGGTCCGCCTTGCTGACCCGAACACATCACCGATGGTGCTGGACTTCCTGGCGAGCAAGTCCCCCGGTGATCCTACCGACGTCCCTCACTATGTCTCCCGGGCTATCACCTCCCTTCCGAAGGCCTGGACGACCGACCTGGATGCGATCGCACACCAGAGGTCTGGAGATGCAATGCAGGCGACTCTTGCCTTGACCCTCCAAGCGACAACGATGGCCGTTCAAGCTGTAAAGGATTATGAGGGGCGGCCCTCTACTGCTCGCCTCCATTCAGACCTTGAGGCTGCTCAGAACCAGAACGCCGAGTTTGCCGATAGGATCATGGCCATGGAGAAGGAGTATGCTGAGACGGCAAAGCGAGCTAAACAAGATCTTGATCGGATGAGGCAGGAGCTCGATCGGTCTCGGGGAGCGGTCGATCAGATGTGCGACCAGATGACGGAGGGTCTTCGGTTGCATGCGGCCACGCAGGAGGAGGTGACCGGGCTGAAGGCGGTGGTGGACCGGCTAAATGGCGAGTTGGAGTCTTCGAAGGGGGAACTGGCCGCCAAGGTTTCCGAGCTCAAGTATGCGGATAAAATAGCCACGGGGCTGAAGGAGAAGTTGGAGGCGATTGAGACCGATCCCTACCTCAACGTGGAGTACGTCGGCGAGTTTGCTTATTACATGGCTTACGCCAACGCCATCCGCGCTGCCAAGAAGGGAGGGCTCGAGGTCGGTCCTCTGATCGAAAACTTCAAAGCCTACGTGCTTGAGCATCCCTTGTAGCCGGACTTCTCTCTGCCGATCCTTGACCTCACCGACCTCGGGATCGATCTGAGCTGGTATCTATTGCCGGAAAAACTTGTTTATCCGGAAGCCGGTGAGGAAGCGCGCGCCGATCTATCTGCTGGGGACGAAGGCCAGGCGGGGGCGGCCTGAGGGAGACCGTTGTCATTTTGATTTTTTCCTTGTAATTTTCAATTTCTTCTTGTTTTGCCTTCGGGCATGTATGTACAAATGACTTGAATGGAATAAAATTCGTATTTGCATCTGATTCTTTGTTTGTACGATCGCCTCTTTGAATGTTTCGCATACGAATTTACACAAATGTTTACACAATTTCACCTGATGCCTTGCTTGTATGATCGTCTTGTCTGAATGTTTCGCATCATTTCGACTTTGCACAATTTGTTTGGAGAACGGTCGTTGTATGAATAGCTCCGAATGTATTGGTATACGTGTGTTTGAACAAATCCGATCGTGTGTGGTTCCGTCCTCCTGATCGCATGTATGAATAGCTCCGCTTTGCCCATTGTTTTTGTTTACTTAGTGAAAGTAATGGAATGAAATTAATTCGTTTAGTGAGCTATCTTTAGTTTGTTTCTTGTGATCTTCAATTTTATTGATTTCTCGAGGGAGGCCGAGCGTCCCGGCCTGGAAAGATTTCGCACAGTCGTGGGGTTCGATGGAACCGACCTCTACGACTATGTCTTATGCGCGAGCGACATTCCGTCTGATGGTTAACTTCTCGCGACTCACTTAATTGTGAGGGTCCTTCGTAGGCTACATTTCGCCTCGCAATGTAGCGAAGGGGCGGTCGGTCTTTGCCTGGAGGAGTCCTTGCACGGGGCGCCGTCGGATAAATCGACTTTGCTACCGTGGCTTGTTAGCACTTTTCTGCCTAAGAGGGCATACGTTGTGATGGGGATAGGATGCGATCGCACGCCTCGTTCCATCAGATTAGATGATGGATCCGAGGGCGGGCGAGCACGTCCACTGATTTATTTTGGAGGGTCCTTCGGCTACGTCCGCCTCGTATTTAAACGAAAGGGTGGGTGATCTTTTCCCAAAAGGACCTTTCATGGACGGGCTATCGGTTCCATCGACTCCCAGAACCATGGCTGCGCTTTTCTACCTCGGACCGCCATGTTAGATGACGATCCGCGATGGTATATGTTGTGCTTGGAGGGGCGATCGCTTGCATAGGTCCGTCAGGTTAGATTATGACCTCTTGTAGGGCGAGCGAGTCGTCCTCTCTTTTATTTGTTTGTTTTGACGAGGCGAATAATATATAGGGGATCGAAGAATCTCATTAAACTCTTTGTACATTGGGTAACTGAATACAGAGTTTTTATTGGTAGTATTTCTTCAAATATATGGCGTTCCAAGGATATTGGTCTGGAGTGCCGTCTGGGTGTTGGACTTCGTAGGATCCTCTGGTCAGCTATTTAGATATCCTGAAGGGGCCTTCCCAATTCGGGCCCGTGTGAGTCTGGACCTTTTTGAGGACTAGGTCGCCCACTTGGAATCGCCTTTCCTTGACCTTCGAATTGAAGAATTTTTCGGATTTCCTTTTGTGGATCGTGTTCTTCATTTCCGAGGCCAGTCGTCGTTCTTCGAGCATATCCAAGTCGATCCATCGGGCTACATCATTTTCCGTCGTCATTTCCTGTTCAGTTCGGTGGCTGAGGACGGCGATCTCCGAAGGGATCACTGCTTCTGTTCCGTAGGCAAGGGCGAACGGGGTTTCACCGGTTGAGTTTTGGGTCGTCGTTCGGTAGGACCCCAAAACATCCGGGAGCTCCCTCGCCCATCGTCCTTGTTTGGACTCGAGTCTTGCTTTGATCGTGTGTTTGAGGATCTTGTTTACAGCCTCTACCTGCCCGTTCGTCTGAGGGTTGTAAGGGACCGAGAACAACTTTTTGATTCCCCATTTCTCGCAGAATTGCATGACTTCCAAACCGTCGAACTGCTTCCCATTGTCGGAGATGATAGCCTGGGGTAGACCGAACTGGCATATGATGTTCTTCCAAATGAACTTGATTACTTGTTCCTGGCCGATCTTGTTGAGTGGATCGGCCTCAGCCCATTTCGTGAAATAATCGACCCCCACAATGGCAAATTTACATCCCCCTGGCGCCGTCGGCAAGGGACCGATGAGGTCGATACCCCATTGGGCGAACGGCATGGACTGTACATATAAGTGTGTTGGCCACTTAAGTATACTGGATACAGTTTGGGAAATCGTTTAAACAACAAACTGTATGGAATTTAATCTGAGTGCGTAGCGGAAGTCTTGGATACAGTTAGTTGCCGTGGATACAGCAACGACGTATTAGGTGTATACTTAATATATCACAGTTATTTCAAACAGTAAAAGCAGAAGGTAAATAACACAGTAATTTAAGTGGTTCGAGGTAAACCCCTCTACGTCCACTGGTCCTCCACACAGGAGTAAAAAGTTTATTATATAATTACTGCGTACACAACTACGTAATTATAAACAAACCTATCCTTGTATCGTTCACATGATTGATACAAAGAATGTCGCTTTCAACCGTTCACACAGTTGGTTAAAGCTTCCTTCTTGACTAGCTTCTTCACACAGCCTAAAGCTTCGTCCTTATTCGTCCCACACAGTCGAATAACTTGTTGAGTTCACACAGAGCTCGGTTTTTACAGAGGTAAAAGGTAGGTAACTGGTAAGAACAACGGACTTTGAATATCACGTTCTTGAGCTGATGATAGCTGTTCTTGATGTTGAGCACTGTATATCTCTTTCGTTCTAACTTGCAGTATGCTCTGGAGATATGTTTGCTCAGATGATAACTTTGATAGCTTTGTGAGTTATGTTACTTGGGTTCGTTCAGTTGGTTGGTGACTAATCTTCAATGTCTTCAAGGATATATATAGCCTCTGAAGAAAGTATCCGTTGAGATGTCCGTTTGAATAAGATTTCCTTCAACGGGAATATGACATGATCCGGATTTTGCGATTCTCAAGATTCGAAGATCGATGTATTTAAATACTTTATCCTTGAGTATTTAAATACTTCTTTGTTCAACGGGACTTGACTTGTGTTCTTTCTTGTCCTTTTGTGAATCGTATGGAAGATGACTGTATTTAGGGCATCGAGACAGTTTCCATACTTGATCTTTTGCAAGTCTTCTTGCTGCATGACGAGCTTCACCGATGCCGATTCGAGGCGGGTTTTCGATATAGGATAAAGCCTTGAATCCTCGATACAGTTTCCTTCTTGTATATTTGGCATATATGTCAAAACCTTCTCAATAACAAATAACAATCGATACAGGGATCGGGTATCCCTGATTCGATACAGGTGTTTGTTTTTCCCAACAATTTCCCCCTTTTGACAATTTGCCAAGACTAACTTACTTCAACTCTTGAGTCTTCTTGATGATGCCAAAACCTTCTTTATGAAGCATTCTTCTTCGATGACTTCAGCATTTCTTGGTCTTTTGTCAATAGGTCGACTTAGTGACTTGGTCTACAATAATGAAGCGCTCGCGAGCATGTTCGATCTGATTTGAGATTTATTACAACTTAAGCTTTATGATTGGCGCGCAGCACAATCTTACAATGTATTCTAAGTTTACAATCAAACTATGAACTCGTAGACTAGTTCGTACAACTTATTTTTCAATCAAGTTTATCTAACTTGAGATTCCTATCAAACAATTTTAAGTAATCATACATAAACACAGTAGATTACGAGTTGTAATCTTTCAAGACAAACAAACTATTTTATTGATATTCAAAATGATTGAGTACAAAGTTTGCTGTTTCGAATAGAAATTACAAAGACAAAAGTAATATACATAAATTTCATCTCCTCATCTATAATCCGCATGCCTCCAAGGTATCTTTCCTGGCTCATTCTCGGTGCCGCGCCACCAGTTTTGAAGTGAATCATTGCCTCGTTCCTGGTAAATCGCTCTTCCTTCATATGAACGATCAAAGGCAAGTATCCAATCTTCTGGATGGGTGACCCGATCTCCTCTTCTATGTTTTGATTTCATCTCGACTTGGAGAGGGAGTTTACCTTCTTCTAGCATCTTTGAAAATTTGTCTGCTGCCTTCGCTAACGTCTTATAATTTTTGAAGATGGCGGATTCCCTGATGAGTCTGACAAAATATCTCATCAGTTCATTCTTCCTCCAGTGCTTCACTTCTTCGGCAGTTGGGTTGCGGTTGGTCGGCAGACGTATTTCCGAAGGTCTTTGGATAAGATTTTGCCAAGGGACATTTGGGTCATGGAATTCTGGTCTGGAGCCTGAAATTCTAAAGCTTTGGGATTGAGGTGCTAGCTTGTTCAATTCGGCAGCGATACTGCTCTGAGCAGCCTCAAATTCCCTTTCCTGTTGCAGTCTTATTCTCCTTGCAGCTTCTCGTGCCTCTTCCCCCTTTTTGGCTTCATGAAGACTTTGCAGGATTTCAAGAGCGGCGTCCTGTTTGGTCTCGATGCTGTTTATTCTTTCAACAAGGGAGGAAAGAGTCTGCGACATCTCTTGAATGCTTTTGTCGTGCGCACGCAGTTGAGAGCTGTTCTCAATCATTGCACAGGCGGTCTTGGCTTCAGCAATTCTTGTCTTTGAAGCTTCCTCCTTCAGCAGTTTCTCTTGTTTATCCTCCATGATCTTCAAGGCTTGCTTGAACACTTCTGGCAGAAGGATGAATGCGTCGACAACTCGAGATACTTCGTGTTGAAGAGTTGTCATTTCTTCTACGGCAGAGGTGTGCATCCAATTTAGTGCCTTTTCAACAGAAGATAAAGCGTTTACTGCGTCTTGGATAAATACAGTCTGAAGGCCAAGAGCTCGCAGGCGCTCTTTACGTGCAGCAGAGATAGGAGAGTCAGGCTGGGCGAAGTCTTCAGTGCAGTTCAACCTCCTTACGTTCACGGATGGACGTGAAGTAAGTTGGACATCCTCAGGTTCGTTACCGTCCTCGGATTCCAAGGTTGCAGGGGCGGGAGTAGCTTCTTGTGGTACGGCGACAGTTGGTTCAGAAGCATCCTGTGGCGAAGGTTCTTCGGCAGATGCGGATGCAGGAGGGACTGAATCCTCCTGTTGGCTGGCAGGAATGGCTTCTTCGGTCGCAACAGGCTCGGGTGCCTGTTCCAAAATTTCTTGATCTTCCTCGACTGGAGGGACTGATTCCTCCTGGTCGGGAATGTTCTCCGGCTGTGGCGAAGGTGGATTGGCTTGGTTAGAAGGTCCTTCGTCTTTTCTGGGTGGAGAGGCGGCTCGGGCTTCAGCCTCTTCACGGCTCAATCTCAGACCTGCTTGAAGAGCATCGTCGTCATCGTCTGAGTCGGCATCGTCGTCAGCTTTTGGATTTATGGGAGAGTCCTCTGACTTCTCCTTTCCTTTTCTTCTGGCGTCGGATTTGTGCAGCAGGTGGCTTTCAATGAGATCTTTGCAAGAGGCGTTGTCCCATCGTAGCAGGGCCTCAATTTCAGTTGAGTCTGTTACTTCGGAGACGAACCGCTCTTCGTGGCTCCATTCGCTCCGGTTATACAGTGTGTCGTGCGGAGCTAGCCTATAGCCTTTCCATTGCAGGAATCTTTCGTACGCTTGTTCAATTTGAACCGAAAGAAGTGTTTGATTTATGATTGAGTCGGGGAGGGACTTGAATCACGTCTGGAGACGCTGTTTCGAGGATTCCAGACAGGTATGGGATCCTGCACGGAAGATGGACTCCTTGCAGGGGATGGTGCCGAAGGAAATTGGATCCTACACGGGTGTGGAATCCCGTAGAGGAGAAGTAGCTTTTGGCTCCAATGGGCGTTGACGTGCTAACGTCTTGAATGTTGGCAGATGTCTCTATATCCGTCGTAGCCGCCAAAGGCTCGGGATCTGCTGTCGATGCAGTAGGAGACACCTCTTCCACAGGGGTTGGGCCCTGGGGTTCTTTAGTGGGTTGCGCCACGGGCGAGACATCCTCAGAGTGCTTGGTTTTGATTTTTGAGAGCCTCCGGAGTCTCTTTTTGGACTTCTCACCAGCAGAGTGCTTCTTGCTGTGAGAATGCTTGCGCTTCTTCTTTGAAGATTCCATTTCTGGGACCTTCACGGTTACATCTCTGGGGTTGTCAGAAATAGGCATGTGCCTGGTTTGCGGATGGTTGGCATGCATGGTGCTCTGGTTATAAGCAGTGGGCTTGACACCTCCTAAATATATCCGTGAGCTATTTTTCTTGGCATCGGCGGATTGCATCACTCCGCACTTCGTCAGGATGTAGTTCAGCATTAAACCAAATGATTTCTTTTGGGTGGCAGGCTTGCACACCTCTTCTTGAAGACGTTTCAAAATGATTTGGCACCAATTGACCTTTTCACAGGTCAAAATAGCTACCATCATTCTGAACCTTAGATTCGTGCACATCTCGAACGCACCGGTTCGATTTTCAATGATTACGGAGCGAAGTCATGCAGATAAACGAAATAAAGAAGAAAATTTTTCTTGTGACAAGTGGTTGTCACCATGTCAACCACTTTGGACCTGTAAAAAGTCCATAAAACTTGGTAATCGATTCTTGAGACCCGAATGTCTCAAGGTGGTCCATGGTCGCCGTCGGGCGACTGTAGATTTTCCGAGTAGGTCGCTATTGATGCATTTGCACTCCTTGGGTATTGCGGTGATGTCGGCAACATGTCCTCCCTGGCTAGTGATAGAAAACGAACGGCGGCGTTGAGGTAGAATTCCTCAACCGGATGGGCGTCGTATTTGTCGGCGGTTTTGCTCCCGGCGATAAAGACCTTGTTGCTCAAGACGAGTAATAATATACTCCATTGGTTCGGTGTCGTTGATTTGAGAGATGATACGCTCGATGATGACAGTTTCGAGAAGATCCGCCATCAATGATGTTGGAGGTTTTCTTGAGCAGGGGAAGAAGATTGACTAGCCATGGATGTTTTCTTAAAACGAAGGTGGAAGAAAACAGTAGAAATTTGCAGTGATTATGCAGAAATTATGTAGGCTGTTTGCTTGAGATCTTTTGTAATTGCAGAAAGCGTAAAGAGTCTCTAATGGCAGATACAGTCCTTTTATACTTGGGCGGCGAAATAGGGTTTTGCAGAGTACGAATGGTCAGATTTTAAGGGATGGGAACCGGTTTTGAAATCGACGGTCAGGATGGATTTAGTGTAACTGGTACGCTAATCCATTTAAAAGGTTTTAAAATACAGCGGGTCCCACTTCTGACATAGGTTGATTACCCTAAATGCCTAAAACGGCGGTTTAAAAAATAATAAACAATTTAAAAACATCGCGGCTTTTGAGATTCAGTTGTCCAGATGTCGTGTAAGGCATTTAATGAACATGACGTTTGACATAAAAACAGGGCACGTGGACAAAAATTATTTTAAAAGGAAATAATATTATATTACATACTGAATCGAAATCCTATAGTATGTGCTGTTCTCCGCGTCGATACAGCGTTCCCCCTTAAAAAGGTACTAATAGGTTTTAAATTCCATACAACAATATTTGGATTAATGCTGTATTCATGGGTCCTACAGTATTCCCCCTTAATTATTGCACACATCAGCTGTAGGATTCATATGCCTTCGTTTGCTACAAGATCGTATTGATGTTTCGAGTGTACGATAATTAATGTTGAATCAGTATTCACGGGTCTTACTGACATTCCCCTCAATTGTTGAGTAAAAGCAAGAAATTTACTTACAGGAGTCCGGGCCGTAGTATCCCCACCTCGTTCTTAGCATGTTGAATCTTGCCGTGTCGAGAGGCTTGGTGAAAATGTCGGCCACCGGATGTCTCGTATGAACCTTTTCGGCGAACATCCTTGTTCTCGACATGATTTCGATAAAATGATGCTTCATGTTGATATGCTTAGTGCGCGAGTGCAAACAGATTGTGCGTGATTGCAATTGCACTCGTGCTATCACACATGATTGGAGTCTCTCTAGCATCGATTCCATAACTGACAGCTTGTTGCCGCATCCAAAGGATTCGCATACAAGAGCCTACCAAAGAAGATAGTACTGATTCACCGTGGAAAGAGAATTTGCCAATTGCTTCTTCTTGAACCAAGATACGAGTCTAGGTCCGAGAAAGTGACAAGTTCCGCTTGTACTCTTCCTATCTAGCTTGCGACCTCCGAGATCCGAGTCAGATCCAACTAAATCGAATCCGCCTTCCTTAGATACCACACCCTGCATCGATTGTTCCTTTAACGTATTTCAGATTCGTTTAGCCGTATTGAAGTGTGATTCCTTAGGTGCAACTTGGTATCTCGCACACACTCCAACAAAGAATCGATATCGGGCTCGCTAGCCGTTAGGTACAGGAGCGAACCGAAGAGCTTCTGTAGAGTGATTGGTCAAACGGCTTCCGCTTCATCAAGACTAATTTGCACGGAAGTGCTCACGGGGTTAGCGAAGATTTGGAATTGTTCATTCCAAATTTGTTGAGAAGCTCCTTGCCGTATTTCTCTGGTTGATGAATATACCGTAGGCAAATCGCTTTACTCGCAAACCTAGGAAATAACTAAGTTCCCCCATCATACTCATTTCAAATTTGCTTTGCATGAGATGTGAGAACCTCTGACATAGAGCAAGGTTAGTTGAACCAAAAATAATATCATCGACATAGATTTGTACCATTAGAAGGTCATCACCTTCCTGTATCTTGAACAAGGTTTTGTCTACAGCACCTTTCTCAAATCCGTTGTTGGTTAGATATTGGGACAAGGTTTCGTACCAGGCTCTAGGGGCTTGTTTCAGTCCGTACAAGGCTTTCCTTAGCCTGTAAACTAGATCGATACCGTCTGTGTTGGCAAACCCTGGTGGTTGTTCAACATAAACTTCTTCTGTAAGCTCTCCATTCAGGAAAGCACTCTTGACGTCCATTTGGTATACGATAAAACTTTTATGGGAGGCAAAGGCTAAAAATATCCTAATGGCTTCTAGTCTCGCTACAGGGGCGAAGGTTTCATCATAGTCGATTCCTTCTTCCTGACAATAGCCTTGTGCTACTAGTCTGGATTTGTTTCTTATGATAAGTCCATTTCCATCCTTTTTGTTTCGAAATACCCATTTGGTTCCTATAACCGATTGGTGTGTCGGTCTGGGTACAAGATACCATATATTATTTCTTTCGAAACCGTTAAGCTCTTCTTCCATAGATGTTATCCAATGAGAGTTGTTAAGAGCGTCTATGGTCGAAACAGGTTCGGACTGGGCTAAGAATACAGCGATAGTGCACATATTGAGTCTCCTAAGTTCGGATTGAGATTTCCATTCAGGAAACTGTGAGACTTCAGCATTAGATTCTTCTTGTGCACAAAGTACATTTCCTTGTGTACTCTGTATTCTCCTACGAGTAGAAACACCGGCATTAATGTTTCCAATGATCAGCTCTTGCGGGTGATCTCTCAACCATCTTCGGTCGGGTTCTAGTTCAGGATCCCGTACTGTATCGAAAGTTTCTGTGGGTACAGCTTCAGCTTGAATAGCGTCAGCTTCATCCACATCGATTCTTACAGCTGCGGGGTTGATTTCTAAATCAACTACAGGTTCTATGGGTGTAGGTGGATCCAAGATAGATAGATGGTGAATGTCCTGAGTGATATCATCTACTCCTGTAGGGTCATGGTGTGGTTCGTCGAACACTACATGAACTGATTCCTCGATCGTCAGCCTCCTTTTATTAAAGATTCTGAAAGCTTTACTGACGGAGGAGTATCCTACGAATATTCCTTCATCTGATTTTTCATCAAAGGTTCTAAGTTGGTCCTTCCCATTGTTCAAAACATAACACCTGCATCCAAAAATGTGAAAATACGAAACTAATGGAGTTTTGTTATTCCATACCTCGTAAGCTGTTTTGTTGTGGTGCTTGTTGACAACACAGCGGTTTTGAGTGTAGCACGCTGTATTGGTTGCTTCACCCCAGAAACGCTGTGGCAATTTGCTTGCGGCAATCATTGTCCTTGTTGCTTCTTTCAACGTCCTATTCTTTTCGCTCGGCAACACCATTTTGTTGAGGTGTACGGGCAGCTGAGTATTCGTGCTGTATTCCATTCTCCGAACAGTATTGCTCTATAAAGCGGTTAGTAAATTCAAGACTCCTTTGGAACGAATGCACACGATACTCGATGCTTTTTCATTCCGCAACATCCTCGGGAGCTCGGGCACTTTAATGTCGTTTCCTTCTTCTTGCTAAGAAAGATCGTCCAAGCATACCGGAATAATCATCAACAACAACCATGCAATATTTCTTACCTCCCAAACTTATCGGGTCTACAGGACCGTAGAGATCCATGTGTAGCATTTCCAACACTCTTTGGGTTGAAAGGTAGGATTTGCTTTTCGTGGTTGACTTGATTTGCTTGCCTTTCGGCATGGTCCGCAGACGCCGTCCTTCTTGAATGACACATCCGGCAAACCTCTAACCATACCTTGTCTTGAAAGCTTGTTGATCGTCCCGAAGTTGACGTGAGACATCCTCTTGTGCCATAGCCACTAAGATCTGCAGTGCCTTTGGCAACAAAACATGGAATTGAGGAGCTCATAGGCTTCCAAAGGCAATGTACATATTACGATCTCGCTTCTGTAAGCACAACTTCCTTGGTTTGGGTGTTCTTGACTCTACAACGATCTATATAGAACTTCACCGAGAACTGTTTATCACGTAATCGGCTAATACTAAGTAGATTATACCGTAAGCCTTCAACATATGCAACATCGGTGACCTTGAATTTCCCGACAAGTAGGTTTCCTTTCCTCTTGTTCTTCCTTTAGACTTATCACCGGCGAACTTTTGACCGCGACCTTCTACAAAATCGAGATAGCTTGCTCCTATCTCCATCATGTGACGAGCATCCACTATCGAAGTACCGGTATCCTCCTCTAGAATGTCCCGTAACAAAGAAATTAGGTAGATTTAGGTCCCCTTTGATTTTGGGTCCATATATGTTAGTTCCTTTAGGTACCTGATTTTCCTGACAAAGAATTGGTTTATCGTAGGATGTACTGTGACAAGATTGCGGTATCTACGGGGCATATCCGTAGTTGTTATAATCACGATAATTATTATGCATGTAAAATTCGTGGTTATTATTATTATTCCAAGACGAGTGCCGTCTAGGAGGTGGAGCCATTTTCTTAGGCCTAACACTTGTCTTCCGGGTCTCCGGTTGGATTCCCAATGCCGTTGTTGATACCGAATCGCATCTCTGTCTTGAGGGATAACGGGGCTCCTGTATCCAATACCTAGGCGCACTGCATCGAGTGTACTTGTTGTGCGGGCCTTTGGTGGTTGGATACCGTCTTCTTCGAATGATCGCCGGCTTTGATGATATGCTTGTGGAGCATGCTTTAGATTACGCCTTCGAGTGGTTGTTGGTTCCACTGTCTCGAATAGTAGAGTTGTGGAGGCGGAATGGCGGCCTTCGGTTTTCTCGCACATGCAGGTTCCTTTATGGGACTAGGAGTATCTTCGATTCAGAATGTGTTCCACACTCTTGACGAACACAAGACTAGTTTTTCCTTTATTCGAACTCGAGCCGTATCCTAAGCCACTTTTATCATGAGCATGTTGCCCAGTTGCTCGAATTTCTTCCATTCTTTTGGACGATTTTTCAAAAGACTTTAATGGTCTCAAGTTCGGTTTCTCGCTTCTCGAGAGTTGTAATTTTGGTTTGTAGTAGAGCCAAATCATTTGTCTTGCTCTCATTATGGGTTTTAACCTCATTTAGTTCATGAGCAAGTTGATGATTGCTCTCCATGAGTTTTTCAAAATCGACCTTCTCGATTTCACACCAAGAGACATATTTTCATAGTTTATTTTCAAGAAGTCATTTTCATCTTTCACTCTAGATTTGTTAATTGAAGTCGTATATTCTCGCTTTTAGAGTCTCATGGGCCTTTTGAATGTTTTTGAATTCATTCATCATATTTTCGAAAGTATGAGATGCATTAGGTGGAATAACCGAGGTTGAGCTTACCTCATCGTCCGCCGTCTTCACCTTCCGGAACATCTTTGGCCATAAAGCACATGTATGCTTTATCATCGAACTCATCGTCGATGAATCACTTTCATGACCACCAAGACATTCTGCTGATTTGATGGTGTGGGGAGGCTTCGATTCTCCAATCGTGGCCTTAAGCTTGTCTTTCCAAGCACGTCTTCTTTCATCTCTCTCTTCTGCTCGGCCTCGTGCAATCTTTGGACTTTGGGATGAGGACATTTGTTTGCATAATGGCTCGGTTTCCTCAGCTTATAGCACGAGTTAGCATCACCAGATGATGTTTCGGTACTTACCTTGTTGACAGTTTGGGCTGTAGGGAGTCTTTCCAGATGTTTAATGAACTTTTGAATTTATGCATTAGAAGTGCCATTTCATCTTGTGACAGATGTCGTCAAGCCGCGCTCTTGTGGCCAAGCCGACGAGCTAGGCATGTCGTGTCGAGTTCGATACAAGAAATGAGAGTCGTGACTTTTGAAGGAGATTCTTCACTTTCTCTTCTCACAATGTCATACTCAAATGCTTTGAGGTCAGAGAAGAGATCAAAAGTGGATATTTCATTAAGATTACAGGATACACGCATAGCTGTGGTCTTAATGTCCCATCGGGCTGGGAGAGATCTGAAAATTTTTAAGTTCTTCTCCTTTGGGTGTAAATTTTGCCCAACGCTTCAAGTTCACCAACAATACCAGTAAATCTGAGGTCAAGTTCCTCAAGTGTTTCCGTTGGTTTCATTTCAAAATATTCAAATTCCGAGTAAGTTTTGAAATCTTGTTTTCTTTTGAGAGCCTGGCCTTCCCTCACAAATTAACTTGAGTTTATCCTGATTTCTTTGGGTTTTGCAGCTCTTTACCTTTGAGAACGTGCCTTTGTCAAGAGTGACAAATAACGCGTTCTTAGCCACGTTGTCGAGATTGGCTCGCTTCCTTTCATCGGCTGTCCATTGCTCGCGTTCTTTCTCGAGCATTTCAGCATGGGCTTGGCCCTCAATCCTTGCGGCTGGATTGACCTTCATGATCTTGATCGGACCATCCTGTATAACAAAAATCATCTCTTCGTGCATTGCTGCAAGATGAGCTTCCATTCTAATTCTCCAGTCGTCAAATTCGTTAATAGAGAACATAGGGACTTTGTTAATCATGGAAGTATCCATACTGATAATATAGGAATGAAAGAAACTGTTTCGAAGATATGTGATTTGAATCTGATTCGGTTAAAAAGGAATACGACTGATTCTTTTTAGAATCAACCGCTCCGATACCACTTGTTGGCCACTTAAGTATACTGGATACAGTTTGGGAAATCGTTTAAACAACAAACTGTATGGAATTTAATCTGAGTGCGTAGCGGAAGTCTTGGATACAGTTAGTTGCCGTGGATACAGCAACGACGTATTAGGTGTATACTTAATATATTACAGTTATTTCAAACAGTAAAAGTAGAAGGTAAATAACACAGTAATTTAAGTGGTTCGAGGTAAACCCCTCTACGTCCACTGGTCCTCCACACAGGAGTAAAAAGTTTATTATATAATTACTGCGTACACAACTACGTAATTATAAACAAACCTATCCTTGTATCGTTCACACAGATTGATACAAAGAATGTCGCTTTCAACCGTTCACACAGATTGGTTAAAGCTTCCTTCTTGACTAGCTTCTTCACACACAGTTCCAAAGCTTCGTCCTTATTCGTCCCACACAGGTCAGAATAACTTGTTGAGTTCACACAGAGCTCGGTTTTTACACAGAGGTAAAAGGTAGGTAACTGGTAAGAACAAAGCACTTTGAATATCACGTTCTTGAGTGATGATAGTTGTTCTTGATGTTGAGCACTGTATATCTCTTTCGTTCTAACTTGCAGTATGCTCTGGAGATATGTTTGCTCAGATGATAACTTTGATAGCTTTGTGAGTTATGTTACTTGGGTTCGTTCAGTTGGTTGGTGACTAATCTTCAATGTCTTCAAGGATATATATAGCCTCTGAAGAAAGTATCCGTTGAGATGTCCGTTTGAATAAGATTTCCTTCAACGGGAATATGACATGATCCGGATTTCGCGGGATTCTGAAGATTCGAAGACCGATATTTAAATACTTTATCCTTGAGTATTTAAATACTTCTTTGTTCAACGGGACTTGACTTGTGTTCTTTCTTGTCCTTTTGTGAACTGTATGGAAGATGACTGTATTTAGGGCATCAAGACAGTTTCCATACTTGATCTTTTGCAAGTCTTCTTGCTGTACAGACGAGCTTCACTGATGCTGATTCGAGGCAGGTTTTCGATATAGGATAAAGCCTTGAATCCTCGATACAGTTTCCTTACTGTATATTTGGCATATATGTCAAAACCTTCTCAATAACAAATAACAATCGATACAGGGATCGGGTATCCCGGCTGATTCGATACAGGGTGTTTGTTTTTCCCAACAAAGTGAGCTGCTCGGGGGAGAGCTTGATGTTCGGGCCCATCACTTGGCACCTGTGACATGATCGGGCGTAGGCGATCACGTCTTTTAGTAGTGTAGGCCAGAAAAAACCTTGCCTGGTCGTTTTGTGGATGAGAGCTCGCCCTCCAGCATGATTTCCACAGATCCCGTCATGGATTTTGGCTAAAACGAGTCGGCCTTCCTCCGGCGTAATGCACTTGAGGAGAGGAAGGCTGAAAGCTTGCTTGTAAAGCCGGTCGTCCAATAGGGTGTATCTAGTTGCGCGGAGCTGAAGCTGGCGAGCTTTGATACGATCGGTGGGGATCGTTCCGTCCTTCAAGTATTTAATGAACGGAGTCATCCAGTTCTCTTCGGCGATGGCAACTGCGGTAATCAGGCTTCTGTCGATCGCCAGCTTTGCTGATTTCGTGATTTGGATGTTAGAGAAATCCGTCGCTCCATCTGACGATGCTAGTTTGGATAGGGCGTCGGCCTGGGAGTTATGCTCTCTCGGGACTTGTTAGATCAGTACTTCTTCAAACTTTGTGCACATTTCGGCGACCAATTCTTGGTATTTTATCATTTGTTCGCCGCGCGCCTCATATTCCCCCTTGACTTGATTCACGACCAAGAGGGAGTCCATGAAGATGTGGAGGCGACGAACATCCAGGGCGAGTGCTAGATCGAGCCCGCCTACCAAGGCTTCATACTCGGCTTCATTGTTGGTCGCACAGAACCCGAAACGCACAGCATTTGTGAAACTTTGGCCGTCGGGGCTGATGAGAACAATCCCTGCCCCTGCTCGCGAGTTGGTCGCCGAGCCATCTACATACAGTTTCCTAGCAGGACGGCCGACCTGGGTCGGACTGGGTAGGAACGTTAATTCCACCACGAAGTCCGCCAGAGCTTGGCCTTTGATCGCCGTACGAGGAGTGTACGCAATACCGTATTGGGCGATCTCCAGTGACCACTTGAGGAGTCGCCCGTTGGTGTATTGCCGGTGCAGAACTTGCCCTAAGGGGAGAGTCGTCAGAACCTCCACTTGGTGTTCGAAGAAGTAGGCCCCCAGCTTGCGAACACTCATGACTAACGCATAGGCGATCTTCTCAGAGGCGTGTAACGCGTTTACGCATCATGGAGTTCTTGGCTAACGAAGTAGATCGGCAAGTGGGCTTGCCCCTCTGCTCGAACTAATACAGCGCTCAACGCGACCTCCGAGGCTACCAGGTAAAGGAATAGCTTTTCGCCGGGGATTGGTTTCGCCAAAATTTGGGGATTAGACAGATACTCCTTGATTTTGGCTAACGCCACTTGACTTTCCTTCGTCCATGCAAATTTCTTATTCTTTATGGTGGCGAAGAATGGCTTGCTTTTGTCTCCGAGCCGAGAAATGAAACAGTTAAGGGCAGCTAGACAACCTGTGAGGCGTTGCACCTATTTGACATTCCATGGCTCCTGTATGTAGAGGATCGCCTGGATCTTGGTTGGGTTCGCCTCGATCCCCCTTTGGCTCACGATGTGTCCCAGGAACTTTCCGGAGCTTACCCCAAAGTTGCATTTCTTGGGATTCAGTTTCATGTTGAACTTCTCAAGGATGGCGAACATCTCGGCAAGGTCGTTGAGGTGATCTTCCTTTTTGAGGCTCTTGACTACGATGTCGTCAATGTAAACCTCCATGGTCTTGCCGATCTGGTTGGCGAACATCCCGTTGACTAGCCGTTGGTAGGTCGCCCCCGGATTCTTCAGACCGAACGGCATTCGGACCCAAAAGTACACGTCTTTTTCCATGTGGAACGATGTGTGTTTTATGTCTTTCTCAGCCATTGGGATCTGATGGTACCCGGCGAAGGCGTCCATGAACGACATCATTTCGCAACCTGCCGTGCTATCGACCAAGTGGTCAATATGAGGCATCATAAAGTGGTCTTTTGGACATTCCGCATTGAGATCGGTGAAGTCGATGCATAACCTCCTGGAGTTTCTCGCCTTTTTGACGAGCACCGTGTTGGCTACCCACTGTGGCTCGTCTGTAGCTACTCCGATTAGTTTGCTGTCGAGTAGCTTTTTGACTTCTGTGTCGAGCGCTGCATACTTCTCAGGACCAAATTTCCTACGTTTCTGGTGAATAGGCTTCCTTGCCGGGTCGATCTTTAGATAGTGGCAAGCGTGTTCAGGACTAATGTCGTCCATATCTTGATGCGACCAGGCAAAGACTCCGATGTTTTTACATAATAAACTGATCAGATCATCCTTAAACTCGAGACCGATGCTTGTGCCGATCTGCACTTCCCGCTCCGGGCGAGCCGGATCTATCGTTATACTTTCAAACTCATCAATAGTGATGGTCACTTCTCGTTTGGAACGATTTCCGGACTCGATCATTGGATCGATGTCGAGGCTTGGCTCGAAACCGATCCTTGGCTCGATATCATCCGTCAATCGATCTGAGATGCCGTCCTCTGAGTCAGGCTGGTACGAGGTGCTTGGCTCGTCGATCTCCATCGGTTGATTTTCGATCGTCTCAATGTTATAAATAGCATGGAAAGTGTTTAAGGAATTTACGACATAGGAGTAATTCAAACATTTCTTTGCCATTAGCTGGTCTCCTTTTACAGTACCGACCGTCCCGTCGGCAGTGGGGAACTTGATACAGTAAAAGAAAAAAGAGGCGACCGCCTCAAAGGTTTCTAGAAATGGGCGACCTAGGAACCCATTATAGAATCTGGGCTTATCTATGATTACAAAATTGAGGTTCCTAGTGATCCTAACCTTGGGATCGTAATAGCATATTAGCTCGACAGAGAGCCTGATCCTTCCATAGGCTTGGACCGTGTTGTCGCCGAACCCTTGAAGCACGGTATCAAATGGCTTGATGAACTTGGTCAGGTTGCCGAGATGGTCAAGAGCAGATTTGAATATGATATTGCAAAAGCTCCCATAATCAACCAGCATGCGATCGACCATTTTCCCAAGGATACATGCAGAGATTACCAATGCATCCTCTTTGGGGCAGTGCACTCCCTCCCTATCCTTGTTGAAGAAGGTGATGAGCGCATCTATGGAGATGGTTGTCTCTGGGTGCACCATGATATGGACCCCTGCGAACGCCCTCAGCTCGGCCTTCCGCTTTCTATTCGACATGGTGGAAACCAGGGAAAGGCCTCCGAGGTTTCCACCTCCCGACTGAAGCATATTGATCCGACCGCCGGTCTTGATCGGAGGGATTGATTCATCTGAGTACTCCAGACTGTTCTGCTCGATCCTGGCGACCGGATTGGGAGGGATTCCATCGCTCCGTCGGCGATCACGCCCCCCGGTCCTTTCTGCCCGGGGTTCTGGCTTGGTAACCAAGTTATCCAACTTGCCTTCCTCAAACAGTCTCTAGAGTTGTCTGAGGAGGTCGCGGCACTGGCTGGTGTTGTGGCCGGGACTCTTTTGGTAGGCACAAAATTTGCTGTGGTCTATATGACCGTTGTCTCTCATCGGCTTTGGCTTGCTAAGCCACTCGCGCCCCTTGATGGCGTTGAAAATGTGGGCCGGAGACAGATTGAGGTTGCGGAGGAGGTGAACTTCCACATCCTCGAAGGCCTTGAACTCACCGGGCAGCTTTGAGACCGCCATTCTAGGCTTGGCGACCGCTTTTCTAGGCTTGGCGACCGCCTTCTTCGGGACGTGGGATGGCGCCTTCCCTTCTCCGGTAGATCCCTCGCCTAAGCGGAGGGTGAGCATCCTCTGCCTAGCCAGAAAGTCGGCGTACCTGGCGCGGAAGATCGCGTAGGTCGGGGGGATGTCCTTCGTGAGGTGCCTGAACATGGGTGAATGGCCATAGAATCCCCCTAGGACCGAGTAGAGAGCGAGCTCGTCGCTAATGGGCTCGCCGGTGAGGACTATTTCATCCACCCGGTTGATATAGTCTTCGTCAGGCTCGTCCTTCCCCTGCCTGATCTTCATCATGCGGTGGGGGCCTTCTGGCCGAGCGACTTTGGCGTCGAAATACGACATGAAGTCGTTCGCCAGCTTCTCAAAATAGCTGATTGAGCGTGGTGGCAGTGAGATGTACCACCTATGGCAAGGTCGCCCAATGTCAATGGGAACATTCGGCACTTCGTCGCGTCTGATGCCCCACATCCGGTCATGTAAATCCGGAACTTGCTCAAGTGGGTCTCAGGATCTGACCTCCCCTCATATAGAGGTGTTTGAGGAGGAGCGATCTTTGGTTGTATGGGGGCGAGCTCGATCTGGACCGCGAGCGGCTCACTTGGTCCGGCGATCGATCTCTTGGCGCCTGCCCCAGTTTCTATGAGCGCCTTCATTTCATCGAGCTGGCGCTGCATTGCGGCCATCGCCGTAGCCTGACTGCTCGCGGATTGGCTCTTGGAGCGGGAGCCGAGGCGATCATGTACCGATCTCCTGGCCCCATGGTAGGTGACGAGTTCTCCACCACCGAGCTCAATTCTGGGGCGAGTGGGAGCCCGTTGGCCGGCCTGTCTTCTGGGAGTCGGGTATGCCGAACTCCTGGTGACGGATTCGGACTCTGATGTCTCCCGGCTGGGGCTCGAATGCCCGGGTCGCCATGAGGGATCACTCCCTAGGCGGCTGAAGATGGAATAGTCCTGCCTTACGAGTGCCTTTTCCTGCGGCTCGGGGCTTTATGACGATTTCTCGACATATAGCCCCTTAAGCGTCCGCTTGCCCGCACGGCGGATGGCTGATGGAGTAATGGTGGGCGATTCGCATGCTCTCTGTCTCTCCCTGAGGATGGCCATGGCCTCCTCGATCTGTTCCGAGGTTTGGAACTGATCGAGTGAGAGGCTGGGGCCGTCCCTCGGGGGCGGGAGTGAGAGTCTGGCGTCGCTGCGGTCGCCTTCCGCCGTAGGTTGGGACTTGGCCTGGGCCGGAATAAGGTGCCCGACAGATCATAGAGTGGCCCTTTTCGAGGTCGTGGCAGACGTCATGATTCTGAAGGTTTTTCTTTGAAGAACAGTGAGTGTTTCTTCAAATATATGCCCCGGAGAACAGTGAGTGTTCTTCGAGACGGTCGGAATAAAAAACGAAGGTTAAGATGCCCCCCCTTCTTCTAGCGCCAATTGTGGTTACCCAAAATGTTATCCGGAGATGATATTGCTGGAATGGCCGAGTAACAAACAAATGCGAGAGCACGTCCGTGGGGAAAGTAAATAACACAAGATTTGCTGAGGTTGTTAGTCCTGGGCTTGAATCCTCTCGTGAGATGTTATTAATATGAATATTGGTGAGTACAGATATTAATGTTAGAGTAAAATTACAATGAGTGTAAACACTCTAGTTATCTTAGCTATCGAGTGCGGAAGATTGCCGGAAGAACCAGAGTTGAAGCTTTGTGAGTTCTTGTTACAAAGATGGAGAGTTCTCTGTATTATTTGCTTTTATCGTTATGTATTCACGTAATATACTGTGTGTGTGTGTGTGTTAACGTTCTTTACCCCCCTCTGTCAATGCTAGAGGCCTCCTATTTATAGGAGAAAGGGTTGCTGGGATGTCCCTGTCCGCCGTGAGCGACCGCCGTTTCCTGTTTTTAAATAAGGCGGGCGATCGTCCCAGCACGTGGGACTGTCTCCTTAAAGTCCGCAGCTGCTGCCGGTTGCCAGATGCGCGAAGCAATGAGGAGGCGGCAGGTGCCTCTTCTCGCTGTCCTGGACGGTCCCACCTTAGGTCCTTTCGGCGGGCCTGTCGGTTAGTGAGGCCGTCCTTATCATTGACAGCTGCTGATGGGCTGGAGTAGGGCCTGTTCTCGCGGCGCCTTTTGCGGATCTGCACGTGGGTCTTCACCCGAAATTCGGTCTTCACAGACTTTGACAGGTGTCGGATTCGCACGTGGCATGGGACGATCGTCTCCAGTCGGACATTAGAGGCGATCGCCAGATGCGAATAGACGATCGCCTTGGACTTCGACCACTAGGTGCTTGCCTAGCATCTTTCTTCTTTAGCTGGATCCTGACCATTATGCCGATCGCCATCGAGGTGTATAAATCGCCGCACAACACAACACATGACCATATGTGCCTGGCTAAAAATCCTACACAATAAGCAATCGACACGCAGATATGACTCCAGATATGTCACGATGTACATGACAACGAAACTCAAAGAATCCCATATCCAATGAGGATCAAAAGACTCACCAAAGTGAACAATGATAACTGACAATGAAAAGTCGACACGACCAATCAATATCCAAAACAACAATCCTGGAATCATCATCCCCCGATGAATGATCAACACGATCAACGATCTCAATACAATAGTCCTGGGATCAACATCCCTCAACGAAACAATCAATATGAATCCCATTATACGAAACATCAACATACAACATATACAACAATTCACCAGAATAATTATCCTCATAACTGAACAATACTTACATTACCTCAAAACCGAAGACAATATCATTTCCACGAACAAACAACCCTGAACGAATGCACAGTTATTCGAATAATCTCGAATGAGGTACAATCCATTAATATCAATAAACCAACGTCCCAACATCAGTGTTGACACGGTAAAACATCATCGATATCCGACATTCCATATCGCAGACCAAAGATAACTCACATCTCCATCTTCAATCAAACACAATTAAATCTTATACATTATGATTTAATCCAAACTAGAGTACAATATACAAACCATCATCCCGACAATTTATATTTATAATATCATTGCTATATGAATTATAAATGAAATGAAAGCGAAACCATTCATTAAATATTATAAACGGAACAAGTATAACTTGTCTCAACACCGATACAACGAAGCCGTTACCAAATCTATTGCCTTTGTCTACGAGATACTCAGCCCCGACCAAAAGCAATCTATGAACTCTTCAACCTCAACAGCAACACAACGGTCATAATCAACGATCAATTATCACAACCTATTGCAATAATCGATTAACACAGATTCGATAATAATCAACAACCGATCTAACCAACCAATCAAACTCAACGGATCAACAATACCTCGATCAAATACAAAACCGAACCATATAACTCAAACAATTACAAACTCATATCCACAATACAAACCGCAAATCGACAAATCATAATTAATAATCAATATAACCGATCAACAAACCCAACGGTTCCACAATATCTTGATTAAACACAAATCCAATAACCCAAATCAATCAATCATGAACTCACAACCATAATACGATTCCGCAATCCTAAAATCATATCAACAGTCAATTTAACCAAGTGTCTTAACATACTCAACTCCAATTTCAACTTTAAATACGAATTAACAAGGTTCCTTCTTGTTCATTTTCGTAAATTCATAGAAAATAATTTACCGGCTATTATCATGAATAATCATATTCCAAAATTATCCGTAATCTTTCCAAATTCCATCCCTTATTCATAAAATCATGACATATATAACTCAAGAGTTCTTCAAGAACACGAATTATCCGAATCACATTCATACTCAACAAAACGGCATAACCCGAGGTCTTCTAACATCTCAACAATCACCTAATTCATAATCCAAGGCATATATCATTATACTCTTCCACATACACTTTCCATAACATCAAAAATCGTAAAAACACCATCATAATCAAAATTCGTATATCATTAAGACCATACGAAAATCATATCACCACTCACATGACTTGTATATCGACTTCAAAAATCATCAATCTTTTTCTAGATATCAACATTCCATATTCATATCCAAAAAAAACATAAACACCTTAACAAAACTTGTCAAAATCACCCTATTTACTTCATGAAATTCTCAAAAATATGAATCAATCCAACCATGATTCCATAATCACGTTCATAATCATATAATCCGTAACTTTAACACATAAACCAATTAGTGGAATCTCATCATCGTCTTCTTCAACACATACCTCACAAAACACCAAGAACACTATGATTCCATAATCTTAAACAACACAATCAAAGACATACATCATCATATCATCATATTCCTTAACAAAATTCTCGTGAAATACTAAGAATCATCACAACAACTCCATAAACTATCATCATACGAACTAATCATCAACAACAACATCAAAATCCAAAATTAAAGAGAGGATTATCCAATATACCTCTTTGAAGATGAAATAAACAAGCAAACACTTCAAGAATCAACAATAGCTCCATATCTCAAGCTCCAATTCCATGCCCTCAAGCTCATAATCAAGTTAGAAGGACCAAAATCCATATTTGAGGGTTGAAGGGCAAAAAATAAAATGAAGTTCTGAAAAAAAAAACGAAGTGACGGGCATCTCACTTATATAAACTTCCAACTGTTACGTACGTAACATGCAACCATTAACGTACGTACACACCATTTACATACACTATATGACCTTGATAGCGTACGTAACGACTACCCAGAGGTTACTGTCTCATTTCGCTCAATGCCTTACGTACATAAGGCCCATGCCTTAACGTACGTAATATAAGTTTTGACTTTCTTCAGTAACTCAGTTACGTACGTAATATTTAACTCCTTACGTACGCAACAATCCATTAGCGTACGTAATCACTTGAGAATAGCGTACGTTATCCTCAATCCAGAAACTACTGCCTGATACCATTACGTACGTAACACAATAGGTATAACGTACGCAATCTTCATACTCTTAACGTACATAACACATCTACATAACATACATTAAACCATTGGTTGACTCGCTGTCCACATCCATGCCGAAAGCTGCCGACCACGGGCTCACTGTCGGCCACAGCCTGGATCATGTCTGACTCCTCTCATAACGTACGTAATACATGATACATAACGTACGTTATGCTTACAAGCTTAGCGTACGTAAGCCCCTAAGCTTAGTGTGCGTAACGGCTTCTGCACTTAGCCAAATTCAACTGTTCATGTCCGTCTCGTCATACTGGATACGTATACATACATACTGAATACATATACTCGTCCCAAAAGTATTCTCACATGATACATCTGATACACAATATCCTCAAATGCAATTGTTGACCAAGTACGAAAATTATACAATTACAGTTATCTCAGTCTTCAAATTATTTTATCCATACTGTATAGACACCAAGCTACGCAGTATATCTCAGATAAAATAACGCGATAAATTTATACTGAAAATTCGGATATTACAGTCCTCACTAAGGCATGGGTGCAGATTAAATGGGAGGAAGACCACTACAATCATCATCGATCATCTCCCCAAAGGAACTCAAGAAGAGACACTCGAGTGGAACGAAGGACAAATGACAGGAGGGTTGAAACTTACCCACCCCCTCGGCAACAAGAATATCGGAGAAGGGAATACGGACAAAGGCCAGAAACACGACCGCGTGAAAAAGATAAGGTTCCATAATATAACCTGTCAATCTCACCAGCCAAAGCTGTGGCAGCTCTCAAAGGACTCGGCGACAAAGTGAAATGGCCAGAAAAAATGAGATCGGCAGCCAACCAAAGAGACATCTCGAAGTGGTGCGAGTTTCATGTCGACCATGGGCACCGAACGGACGACTGCATTGCTCTGAAGTTGGAAGTATCCAACCTACTGAAGCAGGGCTACCTGACAGACCTCTTGACTGACAAAGGCAAGAATACTTACCAGCAAAATTAGGACAGACACGATACTCACAGAGAGATCAGTCCACCTAGACCACCGACCCATGAGCGGACAGTAAATGTAATCACAGGTGGCTTCGAAGTTAGTGGAGTCACTCACTCAGCAGCCAAGAGACATACTAGAGAGGCCGGATGAACTAGAACATAATCAAGCAAGACTGGAAGAAACACAGCCATCCAGTCGGCCCAAACCATCCGCTTCACCACATCTGAATCAACGAGACTTCTAAATCCTCATCATGATGCTTTAGTTATTTACTTATTTATTGCAAATTGTCTAACCAAATGTGTGTTGATTGACAACGACAGTTCTTCCAATATCTTGTTTTTGTCTGCTCTCAGGGAAATGGCGATTGATGAATCCAAGATCATCAAAAAGGCCACTGTCCTCATCGGCTTAAGTGGAGAACAAAAAATCACGATCGGTGAAATCGGGTTGCCTGTCAATGCTGAAGTTGTCAATCTGTGCACTCGATTCCTGGTGGTGGATTCTCCGTCTGCCTATAACGTCATCTTGGGCCGACCATGGATACACGAAATGGAGGCAGTCTCGTCTACCTACCACCAAGTACTCAAATTTCCGACCAAGTGGGGGGTGAAAGAGATAAGGGGAGACCAGAAGGATTCGAGGGCCTGCTACAAGACGATGATGAAATCCAAGCAAGCTTCTTTATAGCAATTACAGGAGGAGGGATCGTCTAACCATCCACCAAGCTCCCCGGTCCACGTGGACGAACCCGACATGGTGGAGCTAGATGAAGTCCCTATTAATACGGAGTTTCTAGACCACAAAGTCCGGATCAGGGCGCAATTAGACCCCAACATCAGAGAGAAGATTATTCAATTTCTCACTGACCATTACGATTGCTTCGCTTCGTATCATGCAGATATGACTGAAATTAATCCAAATATTATTGTTCACAGGTTGCAGGTCGACCCGGATTACCCTCCCAGAAGACAAAAAAGGAGGAAGTTCGCTCCCGAAAGAAATAAAGTGATCAATGAATAAGTACAAAAACTTCTTGATAGCGGTCTGATCTGTGAGGTCCATTACCTAGAATGGCTAGCAAACGTGGTGGGGGTAAAAAAGAAGAATGGGAAATGGCGGGCCTGCATAGACTTCACCGACGTAAACAAGGCGTGCCCCAAGGACTCATTCCCATTGCCTCACATAGATATGCTAGTAGACGCAACTGCCGGACATGAACTTCTTAGCTTTATGGACGCCTACTCTAGCTACAACCAGATCTTGATGCATCCATACGATCAAGAGAAGACCGCCTTCATGAACAACCTGGGCATTTTCTGTTACAAAGCGATGCCCTGTGGGCTTAAGAATGCAGGGGCAACTTACCAATGCCTAGTCAACAGAATGTTCAACAACTTTATTGGAAAAATAATGGAAGTCTACATTGACGACATGCTCGTTAAGTCACTGCATGCTGAAGACCATATCCACCACCTCAGATAATCTTTTGAGGTACTTAAAGAATATAACATGAAGTTAAACCTCTCTAAATGCTCTTTTGGTGTAACTGCAGGAAAATTCCTTGGATACCTGGTGACACAACGAGGAATCGAAGTCAACCCATCTCAAATTGAATCAATCCATAGGATCACATCTCCAACTTGTGTCAAAGACGTACAAAAGCTGACCGGTCGGATAGCCGCCCTCAGTCGGTTCATCTCAAAGTCCTCAGAACGGTACCAACCCTTCTTCAACACACCAAAGAGGTCAAAAACATTTGAATGGACAAATGAGCGCGAGGAAGCTCTGCAACAACTCAAACAGTACCTGACTAGCCCCCCGCTGTTGGCCAAGCCAAAGGACAGCGAAGTATTATTTGTCTACTTAACCGTATCCGAGACAGCCGTCAGTGTAGTCCTAGTCTGAGAGGACCAAGGTAAACAAAATCCTATTTGTTATGTAAGTAAGTCTCTTTTAGATGTAGAAACCAGGTACGGTCAGCTGGAAAAACTAGCATTGGCACTCGTTCACACCACAATAAAGTTAAGGCCATACTTCCAGTGCCACCCAATAGCAGTGCTTACCACCTTTCCGCTGAAAACCATACTGCACAAACCAGAGCTATCTGGAAGACTATCCAAATGGTCAGTGGAGTTGAGCAAATATGACGTCACTTACAGGCCACGAACCTCGCTAAAATCTCAGGTATTGGCCGACTTCCTTATAGATTATACGCCTAACCTCCAAGTGCAGGCCGAAAAGGAATTGTGCTGCATGACTGAAGGAGAGGCATCTAGAACCTGGAAGCTAAGTGTGGACGGGTGAAGCAACTCGAAAGGAAGTGGACTCAAACTTGTCCTGATTTCACCACATGGAGACATGATTGAACAGGTAGTCAGATGTGTCTTCAAATCAACCAACAACGAGGCAGAATATGAGGCCATGATAGCCGGACTTACCTTAGATAAAGAGATGGGGGTGAAATGGATCAATGTCTACAGTAACTCCCAGTTAGTAGTCAACCAGATGAAAGGTAACTGCCAAGCTCGGGACAACAAGATGATCACCTACCTCCAGAAAACCAAAGAGCTACATGCATATTTTGAGGAGTTCTCTATCAGCTAAATACCGAGAGGAGAGAACAGCCATGCGGACGCATATCTAACTTGGGGTCTTCAAACCAGACGACGGATCAAAAAACAACCCCTATCGTCTACCTGCAATGGTCGGCAGTTTGGAAAGACGCAGAAGAACAAGTTTCAGACATATCAAGTAATCAAACCTGGATGACCCCACTGATGGAATATCTAGAGCAAGATATACTCCCTGATGATAGGAATGAAGCATGCCGAGTCAAAGCACAATTAGCCATCATCCGAGGTAAACTTTACGAATGTTCTTATTCTGGTCCATGTTGGGATTTAGTGCCTAAAACGAAGGCCCAGTGGAAGCGGTAAAACGAAAATTATCTAGATCCGAATCCCTACGAGGATCGATCGAGCTACGTATGTACGAATATTATACAAAACACAAGAGATACGAGGAAACATACCCTTGTAGTCCGTTGATTAAATGGTATCCTTCTCTTGAGCCATTCCCCAAGATTTTAGTTGATTTCCCTATGATCCAATCCTCTCCAAGCTTTTAGATGATCCAACGCCGAAAATACCGCGTCTCTACTTGCTACGCGCCGGAGAAACGAACAGAACGACGATCACCTTGCAATCCTCCAAGGATACGGCTAGAGCTAGGATGATGAAGCTTTCTATTGTGATTATAACACTCTAAGTGTATAACTCACACTCTCAATGAATCTCTTGATTTTCTCCAAGAACAACCAAGAAGTGATATGAAGAAGAAGATGAACTCTATGAGAAAAATGGGTTTTCTCTTTTTCTCTCTCCTTGCAAGAACCGTGAATGTGCTCAAAAGGTGAAGGATGAGAGATAAAAGTCTTCTTCTTATTCTTATTTAACCCACATGAAATCAATTCATATCACATGATTGATACCCTACCATGTCTTTGTCATCCATTATAAAATGGACACAAAAAACTAAGAGGGGAGTAGGTGAAAAGGGGGGCGGCTATCAAGAAGAAATCGGATGAGTTCGGTTCGTTCTGGACTCCCGTGAGTCCAAACAGATAAATTCTGATTCTGTTCTGATGTATTTATATCGATTAATTAATCCAATTAATTAATCATATCAAATACATAATAACATAATTAATTTCTCCAAGAAATAATTATATCCATGAATTAAATTAAAAATCACCCAGTAATTTATTTAATTCATTAGGCCGTAAATTAATTTATCCAATAAATCAATTTAAACATCCAATGTCCCAAATTTATATATCCAATATCTAATATTCATAATGAGAGAATAAGCTCGATTCATTCCATCGTCAATCCTATTGCGCGATTCGGTAGGTCCGTCTCAATCAGCAATGGGAGGAACCAAAGAGTAGTAGCACCATCTAGCCAGCCTGCGGCCTACACTGTACCCCAACTGAGAATGAATGATGAGATCATTCAAGAACCATTCTGTCCAGTAAACATATAAACCCTTCTTTCAAATGTCCCAATCAAGTTATAGGGTCACGGTCAGTCAAACCCTATCTGTACTTGACTCTATGCATGTGTTAATGCAAATCGAGATCATCGAGATCTCGTGTATCCAATACAACTAGCTCCAATGATTTGGCCAAAGACTTATGATCTCATCTGCCAGTAACCGCATAGGACATATAACCCGCTCACTAATGGGAGAAAGAATTCTATCTTGGTATTCAGTAGGACCTGCTACTTGCCCATTAAGATGCATGTCGAGGTTGACCCTCGCCTTCCGGTTTACAGGGTCGAACTACTCCAATGAAAATCTTGATGTCACAAGGACATCCCTACTAAATCCTCAAGTCAAAGGTTCACGAATACCTATCACAACCTTTCGATTCCGTCAATGACTGTCCCGGAGTGAAATCCGTGTGACGAATTGAGGGTGAGTCGGTTCGAGTATACTAATTCAATTAGCATACCTATAACATGTGCTCCCACTAACCATTAGTGTTCGACAGGCACTCTCCATGTCAAAGAACACGTCATACAAGTCTTCACATAAACTTAACGCCCAGTCAAGTTTCATCGACTTGCGAACGATTAAGTATTTGAGCTATAAACCTTTCCAGTGCCGACCCCCTTATCCAATAAGAAGTGGAACATTTTGCTCTCAAATAAATGGACTAATTTCTATATGTATATTTACGAGTTAGGAATGCCAGTAACTACCAGTAAATAAAGAAACATCCATTTGCTTTATGATAATGAATTTACATAATAACAAGTAGAATGCCCTCACTCAACATCCTCTGAGTGGCATTCGAGGGCATACTCCTAACAGTCCATACTTGAGATGTATTAACCCCGCAGAAGCAAAATACGTCCTGGCGGAGCTACACGAGGGGGAATGTGGAAACAACTCAGGCGGAAGAAGTTTGAATCACAAAGCTCTGACAAGTGGGTACTACTGGCCTACAATGAGGACTGATTCGACAGACTACGTGAGAAAATGTGACAAGTGCCAACACTTTGCTCAGGTGTCTCATCTTCATCCAGAGCAAATGACCACGATCACGTCACCATGTCCATTCATGAAATGGGGAATGGATATAGTAGGCAAGTTACCTACCGCACCTGGACAAAAGGTGTACATGCTTGCGGTAGCTGACTACTTCAGCAAATAGATTGAAGCAGAATCATTCAACCAAGTCCGAGACAGGGAAGTGAAAGGCTTCATTTGGAAGAACGTAATATGTCGATACGGAGTACCTAAAGAAATCGTGATAGACAATGGCTCGCAATTTATAAGCACTGCATTCCAGGACTTTTGCCAATTCTGGAACATCAAATTAAGCTTCTCAGCTCCAAGGTACCCGCAAGCCAATGGACAGGCAGAGTAATCTAACAAGACGATCATCAACACTTTAAAGAAGAGACTAGAAAAAGCCAAGGGGAAATGAGCAGATGAACTTTCCGGAGTCCTTTGGTCATATCGAACTACAGCTAGGACATCGACGGGAGAAACCCCATTCTCCCTGGCTTACAGGATGGAAGACGTCATTCCGATAGAAAGTGAAGTACCTACTGCAAGGCACGAACTCATAACAGGCGATCAAAATTGGAGGGATATTTGTCACGAACTCGACATACTTGACGAAAAGAGAAATAATGTAAGAATCAGAATGGCAGCCTACCAACAAAGTGTCGTCAAATATTACAACAAAAATGTGCGCACTCGTACGTTTAAACCAGGAGACTGGGTGCTCAGACGAGTTTTTCAAAATACGAAGGAAGTTGAGTCCGGCAAGTTGGCCCCAACCTGGGAAGGACCGTACTTGGTCACCAAGGTGGTCGGAGGAGGAGCTTACAAGCTACAAACACCAGACAGACGAGACATAAGCAATAACTAGAATGCCAACCATCTGAAACAGTATCCTGCTTAAAACATTTTCATGATTTCAATATATTTTCGGTCTTACGAGACTAGCCCTGCAGCCATATTATGCCTAACACTTCTACGCAGGTCCTTCTCAGAACTACATCTGGGCTTGATCCCCGAAATAGGGTATGTAGGCAGCTCTACGGAGCACAGCCCATCAAAGCAATGCCCCTCAAAATAGGCGGAAGATGTTTATACAAGTTGAAAACCCAACAAATATGCGGCCTAACCCGCCGATAACTTATCATACATGAAGTATAAGATAACCAAGAAGAAGATAAAAAGCTTCAATCATAGATATCAGTCAAAGTCTAAAGCCTTACAAACGGACTTAGACTTGAGCTATGAGAAGATACAAACTACATGGAAAATAAAACCACAATCAGAAATAAAAACAACAAACAACAAATAACAACAATAATGGCACAAAGATCAATCCTCAGGAGGAGGGACGGAGTCTCCATCCTGACCCGCCTGCTCAGCATCCTTAGCCTGCATTTGCTTGAACTCTTCATATTCAGCTTTGTATCTCGAGACATCCCATGTTCCCACGAGGCAACTCTCATACTCCTCAACTAACATGACTCGGATTCTGACTTCTGCTTCAAGGCACATGTCAGTCATCCGATCTTCTAACATTTTTACCTTCTTTTCATGAGCGGCATAGTCGGTTGCAGCACGCCGAATGTCCTGATCCCGAGCAAACAACTTGGCCTTCAAATTGGCAATGTCCCGTCCGGCTTGTTCATGAAGGGACTTGACTTCCCTTACTTCATTCCGCAGTTGGATTTTCTTGGATCGGAGCCCAACAACCTGCTCACCCAACCCTTTTATCCTCTTTTTTGCGAAAATAGTCTTCTGAAGAACCTACAATATACGAAGACCAAGTCAAGACATTAGTTGCACGATAGTTTTTTGGTAAAGTTGTGGTAACTAATAAACACACTTACCGTGAAGACACCCTTTAAACTAGCAGAACCAAAGGAATCGTCCCCCATGGCCTCGAGCTAATCGTTGTCTTCGTCAAATAACAACTTTTCAACCTCCCCGAAATGAGGAGCAAATTCAGAATGAGCAGCTGCAGAAGACTGAAATGACAGTGATAGAATCGGAAAAGTCCGTCAGATCAAACGCACCATCATGCTTCTTCTTCTTCAGCACGCGAGCCGGGGGAGTAGGAAGAGAAATAACCTCTTCAATCTCTTTGGGGCCTCATCACTTGTGCCAGCAGCCATCTTTTTCTTGCGACGCTGACGATATAGTTCCATGGCATTCTTGCCGGGTATTGGAGGGACAAAAACGTCAGACATGTTTTCGCCTATCAATAAGACAATCAGAACACGTTAGCCAAGATATATCCAAATCAACTAAAATAACTACACAAACCTGTAGACCGACAATACCTGTAAGAAAATAACTAGTCGAAACACTTTGCACAGATAGAATGTTGCGATAATCGCGATCCTCTTCAGAGAATATAAAGAACCACGCAATCTTCTCATGAGTAGCCTTGGAAAGTATATGATTCCTTCTCTTTAGGCACTCTACACAAGGAATAGAGGGATGAATCAATCAGACAAATTAGAAGCATATAAGGAAACTAAATATTCTAACTCGTCAAATCGGGCACTCACGGGCAACAGACCATGCTTGCGGAATGCTATGATCAGTCAGCACTCCCAACACATCAAAAGGAACAATAAAGTAACGTTCCTTCCACCTCTTATCACAATCCTTAAGGCCAAGAATCAAAGGCGTCTTTGAACAACTTAAAAACTGGTATCGACCGTAGTCGCTCTTATGCGCCTTAAGGCTGTAGGCAACCAGGATGTCCTCATAAGAAAAACTAACTTCACTCGCCTCAGTGAATGCTTGGATGGCCATCAAAACACGCCCAGACATTCGGCATCAACTGACTTGGCACAATAACGTGGAACTTGCAAGCTTCTAACACCAGTCGGGGAAGCGGAAACCGAGCACCTAGCACAAACGGAAGCTCGTACATCACCAACCAACCTGGATAAATCCAATCAGCCCTCTCTAGTTAAGACGGAGCAACGAGATAGACATGTCTTGGGATGTTTTAGCTATGGCGAAACCTCTTGAGATGCTCTAAGGTGATCTCAGACTTTGGGTTCCTCCCTAAGAGCAATTTTTTAGGTTGACTATCTCTAACCGGCTCAACGCAGTCTACACCAATACCGGAGGTATAGGTATAACTACCCTGACTATCCTTCTAGCCTTTCAAATCATAACACGGTACGCCGGTTAACACCTCACCTCGAATGTCTCTATCATCGGACTCCCCGACCCTCTCACTAGTCGACTCGCTAAACTGAGTTCGGTCGAAGAAACACATTATGACTAGATGTTCTACTGACAAGTTACCTAATGGTAAAATAAGAGGAAGGGGCAGATGATGCAGTCGAAAGAAGTTGATAAAACTATCTGGATGACCATCCAGACATATCATTAGTTAAAATCATCATAATTAAACAAAATCAACAAACCAATCATACAAAATAAGTCAACAAGAAGACAACAGAAACACATCTTATGGGTCAACCGGACATAACAAGGCTATACTACCTATATGGAAGAAGCCATACCAGACCATCGGCCTCTTACACTATAAAGCCTCTACGGGGTTAAACAAGGGAAACTGACCTCCTATTTGATTAAGAGCAATCAAACACAAACACATAATTTGGAAAATCATAAAACTTCAAAATGATCAAACAATATGAAGAACAATCAATAAAGTGAAGAACACTTGAAGAAAATGCGAAGAACATTCAAACAATATGCAGAACATTCAAGAAAATGAATAAGCACACGAAGAAAATATGAAGAACATTCAAACAATACGAAGAACATTCAAACAATATGAAGAAAACTCAAAGAACTGACCTAACAAAGACCTTGCACCTTGCCCTTTTCCTTCTAACTCCTCATTGCTTCCAAGCTCGCAACTCTCAAAGTATAGAATGAGGTATCAAGTGAGAAATGGACACATGCTTCATTAAACTCTTATAGGAGAGTCATTCTCGAAGTACATACAGGTTATTATAAAATGTGTGCCGGATCTATCTTATCTCTTCAAACCACGTGCCAAGATACTTATCTTGAGTTGCGCGCCGTCTGGGTAGATAGTCTAATTGAAAGAGAACTCAAAGTCGGAAACCACTTATCCAAGAAGAGTAACAACCAATCAATAGGATTAAATTAATCATATGTATCCGAGTAGACGGACTAACTTCAATCGAACGGAGCGGATCAAGCGCATTCTCTCATCAAAGCCATCACTTGGATTCATTGTCCAGTTGGATCAATCGGACAACATGAGTCGTGGCTGGCTCCAATCAGACGGACACGGCTCCAATCAGACATGGTTCAAGGCTGGATGCAATAGGACTACTGGGTTGTAGAGCGGGTCAATCGGACATCTGGATGGCAGGATGCTTCCGGATCAATTGACTGGATATATGTCCAATCAGACAGCCGGATCACCTGTGGACGCATGGTCCAATCGGACATCACGGGTCAATTGGACGTGGGTCACAAGCTGGATCCAATCGGACATAGCGGCTTAATCAGACATGGGCCACGACTACCTTCAATCGGACGCGGGTCGCGACTGGTTGCAATCGGACTGTTGGGAATGGGTCAATCGGACAACTCATTGGTCAATCGGGTGGCTGGACCACAAGGCGGGTCAGTCGAACACCCGTGGATATATTGGACAGCCCGACCACTTAAACCAGCAAAAATAATTTCGCTAAAAAAGGGGATCGAACCTGGGTGGCCCGTCCTTACGGCCGGCGTCCGCGCCACTCTGCCAGATCACTGATTATGCTAATGCAACACGTTGTTTTATATATATCTATCTAGCTTCTTTTCAAATTCAAGAGATGTTCCGGACGATCCGAACATCTTTATTCGAGTAACCTGATGACAAAGCCTACTTATTAAAATGCCTTAGAAGCTGGCCGCTCGTCAAGAACAACTTTTCCACTTTTTCTTTCTTTTTTCGATTCATTGTCTAAATAAACGAAAATTGGCCATGGACGATGCCACATATGTTTGAACAAACGGAATCCAACGAACGGGCATATTAGACCCAAATGTTTACTCGAACGCAACACTAATAATCTCGATTACCTGACCTCATTACCTCTCCAATTAGAAAATTCTAATTAGAGAGCGGGGGACAAACTATAGTGGACAAATTTTGTCAATCCAGCCCAAGCCCAACAAAGTCTTTCCAACCAGCCCAACAAACCCAACAGACTAGACAGTTTATCTAAGATAAATTCGTTGGGACCTTGGCTTGGAAAAATCTGCAAACCAAGCTGGATCCAGGGGTTCGCCACTTCAGCCACGCATATTTGAATGGTCAGATAAAATGACTTTTGAACAAGTCAAAAGCCATAAAAGCAGGTCAAAGTAGCGGACGAATAAAGTTGAGGGCCAAGGAGGTCAACGTAACGGACATGTGACAGTCAAGCGAATCAACGTAACAGACATGTGACAGACAAGCGAATCAACATGGCGGATGAATAAGGGAAAAACCCTAGGGACCCCAAGCTGTCTTATATAAAGACAAGACAGCTGACCCAATCAATTCATTGAATCCTAAGTCATTTTCTACTTAACTTATGCTCTCCAATAATTCTCTCTCATCCTCATGCGCTCTCAACCACTGCCTTACCTCCATCACTAGCCGGACGTACCTGACCATCCAATACCACCAACATCATCAATTGCTCCATTATTTATTATATTTAATTCGTTTATTTAAACTTTATTCAATATAAATTTTTTACTGACTTGAGCGTCGGAGGCTCTTCGGCTGACATCCCACCGGTGCTCCCTGAGGGCTCTTACGTGTTTTGTGTTGACAGGTAACTAGTGCCTGATTCAATCAACCTGACTGACGTACCTGACGTCATCATCAACAATTGTAAAAATTACCCCCTACAATAATATACTACATAAATTCTAGATAAATTAAAATACCTACTAAAATCCTAATTACATTAAGTTACAAACTTACACATAAATCAATTTTTAAACTATGAAAAAATCACATAGAAACAATAAAAATATGCCCACCTACATATATATATATATATATATATAGAGAGAGAGAGAGAGAGAGAGAGAGAGAGAGTAGAGAGCATGTGTGAACCATGTACTACTGTGAGAACTAAGAACCACTCTTATCCATTAGATCAATCAATGAAGATTCAGATTTGGCCACATCATCACTTATAAATGGCGTTTAGATGACATTAATTAAGGAGAAGAGTAATTTTGTCCCTTCATAAATAAATTATCTCCATTTAAAATTCAATAACTTATTTATTTATTATCCATTTAAAATGAAAAATATCTCTAATTAATCGTCTTTTTCGTGATCTATAATTTAAGATGTATGTTACATACATACAAATATAAAAACAAAAAAACCAGTGCATTTGTACATTATGAAGAATTGTATTTGTATATACTTATAAAACAAGTATCTTGACAGTGTGCATTCAAAGTATCATAACTCTCTCGATACTTAATATTTCTAGTGTATTTTTTGTTGGAAACTAGACTCCCATGGCTTTCCAATGGTATATGGCATGACTCATAATTCACATGCAATGAAAGCAATTTATTTGTTGAAGTTGAAGGTTTGAGAAGGAATTTTCGTGCAAATTTTGAAGCAGAAGTAGTACTTTGTATGCTATGAAGCACTACATTTGTACACTATGAAACAATGCATTTGTACATTGAAGTAGTGTAGTTATAAGCTAAGAACTCATATGTCGTAAGTCATATTTTGAAACAGAAGCAGTACTTTATACACTATGAAGCAGTGCATTTGTACACTATGAAGCAGCGCATTTGTATATTCTTATAAAATAAGCACTCTGGCAGTATCCACTCAATGCATCATAACTCTCTTTATAGTTAATATTTTTAGTGCTGTTTTTTGTTGGAAACTAGGCTCCTTTGGCTTTTCAATGGCATATAGGACGACCCCTAATTTATATCGAATTATAGCAGCTTATTCATTGAAGTTGACGGTTTTATCAGGAACTTTTGTGTTAATTTTGAAGCAAAAGCAGTACTTTGTATGCTATGAAAGTACTGCATTTATACACTATGAAGCGGTGCATTTATACACTATAAAATAGTGTATTTGTATATTCTATGAAGCAGTGCATTTCTCTCTACAATTCACACTGCTTTTATTATTACAATACACTACCTTTTTTCTCTTTTTATATTTTAAGATATGTAATATGTATCTTAAATTGAAGATCATGAAAAGACGATTAATTTGATATATTTTTTATTTATATGGATAGTAAATGAATAAATTATTATATTTAAATGAGAACAATTTATTTATGAAGCGGCAGAATTACCTTTCTCCTTAATTAATGTCATTTACACACCCATCTACTATGATGATGTGGCAAAATCTGGACCCTCCTTATTTTATCATTCAATAGCTCAGATTGGTTCCTAGTTCTCACAATAGGGAAGGTTCTCACATGAACCAATCCTCACACACACACACACACACACACACACACACACACACACACATATATATATATATATATGTATATATCATGTACGAATAATGTCATGGTATGAGAATTAGGAACCACTCTTGTCTATTAGATAAATCAATATGGAGGGCTAAATTAGTCGGGGCTCAATGTTAATTTCATGCATGAGATGTCTTGTAAGTTATATAAGGATAATCTTGTCACCACATAATTGAATTGTCTTCATTTAAAATACAATAACTTAATCATGTTTTACTAGTCTTTTATAAAAGTATATCAAATTAATCGTTTTCCATGATCAATGATTTAAGATGCATATACCTACAAATATTGAATAAGGAAATATTATTTTTAGTTCAAAAAAATACTTGGAGTGTGTATTAGCACCACACTTGTAATATAATAGCATTGTACTAAGTGTATATTAGAAGTAAAATCAAAGCATAGTCAGAAAACTAAGATTTTGATTGTCAAACTAATTCAAAACAACGTAAAAATATTAAAAAAATTAAACTTAGTGTATAATAGCACTGTACATGTAGAATGTTAGCATTAATGCTAGATTGTTGTTTCTAATGTCTACTTCTACTGTGAACTATTAGACTGCTATTATGCGCCGAGTATAATGCTTAAGTATATTCATTGTAGTGTTAATACAGACTTCAGCCCTGTTTTTTCGAAAAGTATGTGCAATGCTAATATTTCAGTACTACTATTATACAAATGTACTGCTAGATAAATTACACTGTTATTGTACAAATATATTGCTTTCATTTTCTACTTCTACAACCGAACACTACTATTTTGTTCTTTCAAATATTCCAAGGCAGCATAAAAATACATCCTGAGCGAATAGCAGTATAAGATAATTCAAAAGGCAGCACAACGAGCAGAAGATAAGCAGTTTATTGCAAACTAATTTTACACTGCTTTTGTTATTATAATACATTCTTATTTTTGTTTTTTCTATATTTTTAGGTATGTAATATGCTTCGAGATAATATGATATTTTTTCCTAAAATGGATAACAAACGAGTAAGTTATTATATTTAAAAAAAATTGATATAAAATAACAAAAAATACCCTTGTAGCTTAAAACGATATGTTCCTAACAAATGAGCAGTTTGCTCACGCATGGAAATTAACAATGTGGCACAATCTAATGTTGGATCGCTATTCGGTATACGCGCTATTGTGCGGAAGCGTATTTAAAGGTGCGAAAAATATGGACACATGATTTATAGAGGTTCGGCCAAACGTGCCTACGTTCTCTCTTTGGTATCTTTTTCAATAGGATGAAGATCAACCTCTGCACCTCTCTTCTATCGGTCGAGGGATAACCGTTACAAACTCGTCTTCTATCGGTCCGAGTAAACCGTTCACAATCTCTCTTCTATCGGTCGAGATAAACCGTTCACTCACTTGTCTTTATGTCGGTCCAAGTTAAACCGTTTTCCTTTTCTATCGGATAAGGAATCAACCTATCTAGATTTCTATGGATACTATACAAACCTCACTCGGATATAGATTGCGATTCTAACAATACCGGATCCTTGATCCTAATAACACCGAATCCAATCTAATCCTTTCTTTCCTCTCGTGTATGAGTTATCGTGTATAACGCTCAAACTCTATCAATTAAGCACAATTACAACAACAAGAATATGTATATCAATATCTGATCAATGAGTCGATTGCTTTGCGTTGTTGTGTGTTCAATACCATAGGAAGTGGTATTTATGGGCTCCAAAGCATCAACTAGCCGTTAGCCTCTTTAGCCTTCATTACGTACGTTATCTGTTGTCCTTTACGTACGTTAGTCATTTACGTATGTTATCTCAGAACCATTACGTATGTTATACTCCATGCAAGACAGTCCAATAGCTTTCATCTTCTTCATTACGTACATTATCAAAATTGTCCATTACGACGTTAACTTTGGTCTTCATATCCGTTGCATGCTGACCCATGACGTCATCTCCAACGTTCATCTTGTTTGAATTCAGAAATACTTAATTACGTATGTTAAGCACCATATCTTACGTACGTTATCTTCAGAACATTACGTACGTTAATCCATCGATATAGCGTACGTTAATAACCTTCTATCCAGCTTTTTGCGTCTTAGACTTCTTCGTTGTTTTGTTTTGCTTGCTTGTTGTTTTTCTTTGTTTAACAACTAATCATCAAAACTCGATTAATGAATATTTGGAATAAAATATTCCAACAATCTCCCCATTTTTGATGATTACAAAACAACACATTGAATGAGATAAACCTGCAATATATATATATATATATATATATATTCGCACGAATCAAAGTTTTCGGCTTTGATCGTTTTGTTAGTTCTCCCATCTTCTCTTTTTTTCTTTTCGACTTCTTCTTTTCATTTTTCGACTTCTTCGATTTTTTAGGATTTCACCTTTTCGACTTTTCTTCGCCTTTTCTTTTCTTTCTACTATTCTCTCCCCTTTTTGTTTTTCGTAGAATATATATGTATTTTTCTCTCCCATTCATTTTTCCCATTCAACTATTTTCTCCCCCTTTTTGTTATCAGCAAAAAGTATAAATAAATGATAATTCAATCGATAATATGATACCAATGTATGATAAATGCATAAAAGGGTAAACTCCACCTGACAGAATTCTCCCCTTTAAAAATATAATACTCCCCCTGAGTAAAATTCCAATTGATGAAAATTAATTTTTATTTTTGGGGATCCAACCGAAAGTCGGTCGTTTTTCATTCATATAGACGATATTTGAAATTGTGGTTCCTTTAGGATTCAAACTTTCTTAATTTTTATTGTCCGCCATGGGCTTTTACAGTTCGAAATATGATGCCCAATATTTAAACATTTATCACATCGGGGTATTTTGAAATTCAAGGATTCGTTTTTGAAGTTTGGTTTGAATCTTATCCCTTGTTTATTTAAAGTAAATTTTTGAACTGACAGCATTTCTTCAAATTTTTTGTTTCCACACGAAAATTCTTCGTTAAATTTTTAATTTCGGTTCGAACTATCAAGAGATCATTCTTTAAAATATTTTCATTTTCAATGCATTTTGAATGATGGATTTCTATAAATTTCCCCTTTTCAAGAGTTTTAGAAATTTCGGTTTCCAATGATTTATTTTTAGATTGGAGGGATTTAATTTCGGATAAAGCATTTTGAAAATCGGTATGCAATAACTCGAATGCTTCAAATAATTCATCTTGATACGATGTACTAACCTGACTTTCGACGTCGCTTTCGTCGAATGAACTCCGTGCCATGAGAGCGAGGTTATTTTGATTATAATCATCGTCTTCCTCTTCGTCACTCCACGTGGCTTGATTTGTTCCTTCGTGAGTTACCTCTAATATTTTCTAATTGGTACTATCACACGAGGAAATTCGGTCGAGTTCTTCTAGATTTAAAGCACAATAAAGCATTTGCGTTGCTTTACAATATGGTGGTCGTTCTCCCAATCCATATCATCATAATCTTCAAAACTCTTTAGAATACCGTTCGAATTTGTGGGAATTTTAGGACCTAGACATATGATCTTCCAAAGCTCAATATCATAAGCTCGGATGAATATTGACATCTTCTTTTTCCACTTCATAATGTTTGATCCGTCAAAGAATGGTGTTTGGTTTGACACAAGACCTTCGTTCGGGGCAAATTGGAACGCCATTCAGATCGTCTTCTCCTCGGATGATAAGCCGCTTCTAGGAGGTACCGCTCCGATACCAATTGTTGGATCGATATTCGGTATACGCGCTATTGTGCGGAAGCGTATTTAAAGGTCCGGAAAATATGGACACAGGATTTATAGAGTTTCGGCCAAACGTGCCTACGGCCTCTCTTCGGTATCTTTTTCAATAGGATGAAGATCAACCTCTGCACCTCTCTTCTATCGGTCGAGGGATAACAGTTACAAACTCGTCTTCTATCGGTTCGAGTAAACCGTTCACAATCTCTCTTCTATCGGTCGAGATAAACCATTCACTCACTTGTCTTTATGTCGGTCCAAGTTAAACCGTTTTCCTTTTCTATCGGATAAGGAATCAATGCTCGAGAAAGAGCACGAGCAGTGGACAACTGATGACCGAAAGCGCACCAACCTCGACAATGTAGCTAAGAATGCGCTATTTGTCACTCTTGACAAAGGCACATTCTCGAAGGTAAAGAGTTGTAAGACAGTCAAGGAAATCTGGGAAAAACTCAAGATGATTTGTGAGGGAACTGAGGTCTCAAAAGAAAACAAGATTTCAAAACTTATTCAGCAATTTGAATCATTTGAAATGAAATCTACTTAAACTATTGAGGAACTTGACCTCATATTCACTGGCATTGTTGGTGAACTTGAAGCGTTGGGCAAAGTTTATACCCAAAAGGAGAAAAACTTATAAAATTTTAGATCTCTACCTGCCCGATGGGACATTAAGACCACAGCCATGCGTGTGTCATGTAATCTTAATGACATTTCTACTATTGACCTCTTCTCGGACCTCAAGGCATTTGAGTATGATATTGACAGTAGAGAGAGGGCTGAAGAGTCACCTGTTAAGACTACAACTTTAGATGCTTTATCTAACAGGAGACACAGCATGCCTAGCACATCCAAGTTTGCCCACAAGACTGCTGACAGTGACGATGATATCCTGTCACAAGATGAAATGGCTCTTCTCATCCACAAATTCAAAAAGTTCATCAAACAGTCTGGAAAGACTCCCTACAGGCCCAAGCCTGACAAGGTAAGCTCCGAATCTTCTTCTGGTGATGCTAACCTGTGTTACAACTATAGGAAACCAGGACACTATGCGAATAAATGTCCTCACCCTAAAGTCCAAAAGTTGTCGGAAGCCGAGCAATAGGAAAAAGACGAATGAAGGCGTGCGTGGAAAAACAAGCTCAAGGCCCTGATCGGCGAATCAAAAGCCTTACCCGCACCAACCCAGATTGAGGAATGTCTTCAGGCAGTCACTAACAGTGACTCGTCTGATGATGAATTTGAAGATAAAGCCTATATGTGCTTTATGGCCAAAGACATACCGAACGACGAAGATAGCGATGATGAGGTAAGCTCAACATTAAATACACATGTAAATGCATCTCATACATTTGAAAATATGATGAATGAATTTAAAAACATTCAAAAGGACCATGAGACGTTGAAAATAGAAAACATCCAGCTCCAAATTTCTAACTTAGAGCTGAAAGAAGAAAATGACTTGCTGAAGAATAATTACGAAAATATGTCTGTCGATTGTGAAAACAGCAAAGTCAATCTTGGAAAACTCATGGAGAGCAATCATTAACTTGCCCAAGATCTAAATGAGACCAAGTCTCGTAATGAGGGCAAGACAAATGATTTCGCTCTACTCGAAGCCTAAGTGAAAACTCTCAAGAATTGAGAAGGAGAATTAGAGACAATCTTGAAATCTTTCGAGAAATCATCTAAAACGATGGAAGAAATTCTAAGCACTGGGAAACATGCTCATGATAAAAGTGGCTTCGGATATAACTCATTCTCCAATAAGGTAAAATCTAGTACGGTATTTGTCAGGAGTGTGGAACCCATTTCTGTACCTAAGGAGACCCCAAGTCCTGTAAAGGTACCTGTTGCACCGCGTACAACAAAGGTTGCGATTCCACCACCCTGTTCATATCATCGATAGCAGAAACCTCAGTCATCCAGACTTGTAAGGCGTAACCTGCAGCATGCTCTCTGACCATATCAAACGCGCCAACAGCCGTTCAGAAAGAAGGTTGTACCCAAATATTAAAGGCATGCACAACAGTACTTCCAACAGTACAGTGCACCTAGATATTGGATACAGGAGCCCCGCTATCCATCCAGAAAGCAGGTCGCAGCGCAGTATCAACAACAGCTTTGGGAATCCAACTGGAGACCCAGAAGACAAGCCATAGGATCTAAGAAAATGGCTCCACCTGCAAGACGACAATCGTATGGAATAATAATAATAACCCTCGATTTTACATGCATGATTACCAAGATTACAGTGACTAAGTGCCTGCCCCACGTATACTTCGCAAAAATGGACCAAGAGTAATCTACAACAAGCCAATTGCTATCAGGCAAATTTGGGTACCAAAAGGCACTAACGTAGCAGGACCCAACAATCAAAGGGGACCTAAATCTACTTAATTTCCTTGCTTACAGGACATCATGGAAAATGACATCTGGTACTTCGACAACAGATGTTCTCGGCACATGACAGGAGACAGAAGCAAGCTGTCAGATTTCGTAGAAGGTCACAGTCCGAAAGTACGCTTCGGTGATAAGTCCAAAGGAAGAACAAGAGGGAAAGGAACCCTACTTGTAGGAAAATTCAAAGTCTCTGATGTAGCTTATGTTGAAGGCTTACAGTATAATCTACTTAGTATTAGCCAATTCTATGACAAACGGTTCTCGGTAAAATTCTATATAGATCACTATAGAGTCAAGAACATTCGGACCAAAGAAGTTGTACTCATAGGAAGCAGGTCAGGTAATATGTATATTGCTGACTGGAAGCCTACGAGCTCCACAATTCCTTGTTTTGTTGACAAAGGCACTACAGATGAAAGCTGGCTATGACACAAGAGGATGTCACACATCAACTTCAAGACAATCAACAAGCTTGACAGACAGGGAATGGTTAGAGGATTGTCCGATGTGTCATTCCAAAAATACAGCGTGTGCGGACCCTATCAGAAAGGTATACTTGGACAATCTTCCTGAGCAAGAAGAAGGAAACAACAACAAAGCTACCCGAGCACCTGAAAAAGCTTCAGAATGAGAAAGGGTTGAGTATCGTGTCCATTCATTCTGACAGGGGTACTGAATTCACTAACCGCTTTATAGAGCAATAGTTTTCGGGCAATGGAATACAACACGAATACTCAGAAGCCCAAACTCCTCAACAAAATAGTGTTGCCGAGCGAAAGAACAGAACACCGAAAGAAGCCACAAGAACTATGATTGTCGCAAGCAAGTTGCCGCAGCGGTTCTGGGGCGAAGCAATAAATACAGCGTGCTACACACAAAATCAATGTATCATCAACAAACATCACAACAAAACAACATACGGGGTATGGAACAACAAAACTCCATTGGTTTCATATTTTCACATATTTGGATGCAGGTGTTATGTTCTGAACAACGGAAAGGATCAACTTAGAACCTTCGATGAGAAGTCGGATGAAGGGATATTCGTAGGATATTCCTCTGTCAGCACACCTTTTAGAATTTTGAATAAAAGAAGTCTGACAATCGAAGAATCTGTCCATGTAGTGTTCGATGAACCTCACCATGACCCTACAAGAGTAGAAGACTTCACTCAGAATATCTAAACTCTCTCCATTAGTGACCCTAAAACTCCAACAAAACCTGTCATTGACTTAGAAACAAACCCCGCAGCTGTAAGAACAGAGGTAGTTGAAGCTGATGCTGTACAAGTTGACGATGATACTACAACACCACAAGATACAGTACGAGATGCCGAATTAGAACCCGATAGGAGATGATTGAAAGATCACCCACAGGAGTTGATCATAGGAAACATTGATGCTGGAGTATCTACCTGCAGGAGAATACAGAGTACACGAGAAACTGTACTGTTTTCGCAAGAAGAACCTGAATCTGAGAAATCTCCATTTCCTATATGGAAATCTCAAGCTGAACTTAGAAGACTTGCTACATGCACCCTCGCTATATTCTTAGCTCAATCCGAACCTATTTCTACCAATGAAGCTCTGAATAACTCTCACTATTACTACGATGGAAGATGAGCTTAACGATTTCGAAAGAAACAATGCATAGTATCTTGTACCCAGACCTGATCATCAAGCAGTTATTGGAACTAAATGGGTATTTAGAAACAAGAAGGATGAGAACGGACTTGTTATCAGGAACAAATCCCGTCTAGTCGCACGAGGCTACAAACAGGAAGAAGGCATAGACTATAATGAGACATTAGCCCCTGTAGCCAGACTAGAAGTCATTAGGATATTTCTAGCTTTTTCCGCCCATAAGATCTTTATTGTATATCAAATGGACGTTAAGAGCGCATTCCTAAATGGAGACCTTGCCGAAGAAGTCTATGTTGAACAACCACCAGGGTTTGTCAACATAGAAGGCGGAGACCTTGTATATAGACTACGGAAAGTTCTGTATGGATTTAAGCAAGCACCTAGAGCATGGTACGAAACCCTGTCCCTGTACCTTACTAATAATGGATTTGAGAAAGGTGTTATGGACAAGACTCCATTCAAGATATAGGAAGGTAACGACCTATTGATGGTTCAAATATATGTAGATGATATTATATTTGGATCCACTAACCTTGCTTTATGTCAAAGGTTCTCTCATCTCATGCAAAGTCAATTTGAAATGAGTATGATGAGGGAACTTAGTTATTTCCTAGGATTGCAGGTAAAACAGTTGCCTACAAGAATCTTCATCAACCAGGAGAAGTACAGCAAGGAGCTACTCAACAAGTTTGGAATGCATAACTCCAAATCATCGCCAACCCCCATGAGCACTTCCATGCAAATTAGTGCTGACGAAGCCGGAAAGCCGGTTGATCAATCACTCTACATGAAGCTTATTGGCTCACTCCTGTAACTATACAATTATAGGAATGTGTGCTCGGTATCAAGTAGCACCTAAAGAATCACACTTCACGAAAGCTAAATGAACCCTTAAGTATGTCAAAGGAACAGTTGATGCAGGACTATGGTATCCTAAGGAAGGCGGAATCGATCTAATTGGCTACCGCGACTCGGATCTCGGAGGCTGCAAGCAAGATAGGAAGAGTACAAGCGGTACTTGTCACTTTCTTGGACCTAGACTTGTGTCATGGTTCACTAAGAAGCAATTGGCAAACTCGCTTTCTACAGCTGAATCGGATAACTATGCCGCTAGAAGTTGTTGTATGCAGATTCTCTGGATGGAACAATAGCTGTCAGATTATAGAATCATTGCCAAGGAAACACCGATCATGTGCGATAGCATGAGTGCAATTGCAATAATGCACAATCCTGTATTGCACTCGCGAACTAAGCATATCGATATGAAGCATCATTTCATAAGGAATCATGTTGAGAATAAGGATGTTCAGATCGATAAAGTTCATACAGATATCCAGTTAGCCGACATATTTACAAAGCCTCTCAGCACAACCAGATTCTGTATGCTTCGACAAGGATTGGGAATGCTACAGCCTGACTCCTTGTAAGTTTTTATGCTTTTACTCATCAACTGATGGGGAATGCTGTAAGACCCAAGAACACAGTATCCACCATTAATTAACTGTACACTCAGACAGTCAGACAGTACTGTAGTCTGTAGGACAAAGAAGGCACGAAGTCTTCTGACAGCTGATGTGTGCATTAACTAAGGGGGAATACTGTACGACCCATGAATACAGTATTAATCCAAACATTGGTGTAAGAATTGAATCCTGTATGTACCTTTTAAGGGGGAACGCTGTATTTTCGCGGATACAGTACATACTATGGGACATCAATTAATATTATATTAATATTCTATTCGCATTTTAAAATAGTTTTAAGTCCACGTGCCCTGTTTTAAAATTCAAACGTCTTATTATTTAATGCCTTACACGACATATGGACTTCACTATCTCAAACGATGCAATTTTAATAATTTCAAAACTTCCATTTAGTGCAATGATGGAAGTCGAATTGTCAGAAGTGGGACCGGTTGTCATTTTCAAAATCGGAAGGATACGATGTACAAGTTACGCTTAATTCATCCTGTTCGTTCATTTAAAAGATGGTTCACATCCCTTAAATATGACCATTCCATGTTTGTAACCCTAATCTTCCCTGCACACTATAAAAGGACTGTAGTTTGCTCCTTTCGACTCTTTACGCTTTCTGCAGATTAAACGAGTCCAAGAGCATACAGCCTACACAGCTTTCTGCACTTTTCTGCAATTTGTTCTCTTTGTTTCTTCAACACTTTTTTGCAGATTCAATGGCTATTCTCAGACTTTAAGTCAATCGATGAAGAAGAGGGAAAACATAATCGACAGACGTCTGTTCGTTAGATCTATCATCATGGAGGGGATTCAGACGAAGGCTGAAGATCTTGACGGCATGGAACATGTCGTGTCCATAATCAAGCAACAAGGTCTGTATCGCCTTTGTAGCCAACACTCGGACCTCTATGATGAACGTATCGTCGAGGAGTTCTACCTTGATGCTTCCATCACGTTATCATCTCAGAAAAGAGGAGGAGACGTATCCGTCATCACTGCTACTGTCCGCAGAATTCAAATCTGCATTAACCGTGAATTATTGGAAACCATGTTCCGGCTGCCGTCCGATGGCCTAAAAATGGAGGAACTTGAGACCTTCGGGTCGCAGGAACTTCTCACTGCCTACTGGGGACTTTTTACCGGCAACAGCTCTGACAAGAATGTTCACCCATCTTGTCACAAGAAAAGTTTTTGTCTGTCGTATATGTACTTACACGATTTCTACTACCGTGTAATTGAAAACAGAACTGGTGCATTCGAGATGTGCACAAATTTATGCTTCAGAATGATGGTCGCCATCATGTCTGGCGAACGCGTAAATTGGTGTCAGATCGTGCTCAAGCGCTTACAGGGAGAGGCCGCCAAGCCCAGCACTCAGAAGAAATCTTTCGGCCTAATCCTTAACAACATTCTCACCCGGAGTGGCATGCCACAATCTTGTAATGCCAAGAAAATAGGACCCGGAAAATTCATCGGTGGAAGCAAACCCACCGCTTTCAACAAAGATGGTCTAATGGCAAACAGACCCCATGTCAACAGCATGCCTACCTCTGAAAACCCAAGGGATGCACTGGCAGGATTGCTAGTGAAGAGAAATCGCAGAAAAAAAGAGAAAGAGAAGCGTGTCTGATAGGACGTCATCGCTTACCGAGAGAAAGAAGCTGAAAAGGGCTTCAAAATCTAAAGCACGAGCTACAGTGACTACAACGGTTGCTGTAGATGAATCAATTTTGGTTCAAGCAGCTGATCAACACCCACAGGGCGCAACCCCTGCGGAAGAAGTAACTGCTGCACGCACTGCAGATCCCGAGCCATTGGCGGCTATGACGGATGATCAGTTATTTACCAAATTTGAAGGAACAGGCGAATCGGCTGCCCTTTCGGAGCCGAAAGTCGCATCTCCTATACGGGAACCCACACCCGTACAGGATCCATCTCCCATCAGGGTACCAACCCCTGTTTGGGATCCATATACAAAATAAGCTCCCATACCTGTCGAGGAACCTATGCCTATAGTAATCCCACGTACTGTACGCATTCCCTCCCCTACCGTTCTCATTAATGAAACCTTGCTTCAATTGCACATCGAGCAAGCTTTTGAACGCTTTGTCCAATGGAAGTCGTATAGGGTCGCACCTTATGACATCCTGTACAACTGGAATGACTGGAAGGATGAAGAGACCTTTATTATGGAGGTCATGAACACTCAAGACATCTAACTGTTAGGCGTATTTTTATACGCTTATTTATTATTATTTGGTGGTATTTTGGAGTGTGAAATCATCTAAATGAGCTTTTAATGCCTTAATTTTGCATGATTGACAGGAAATTGAAGTCCGGAAGCTTAAACGAGGCAAAATGGGCGAAAACGGCTAAACTGGACTATGAGCCGCGGCACAAGGAAGCTGAGCCGCGGCAAAGGAAGACACCACCCGGCGGGCGTAGTCATACTGTGTCGCGGCATGACCTGTGAGCCGCGGCACGTAAGGATTTAATTACGCCTGTGTTTTCGATTTTGGCTTTGTGCCGCGGCACAAATGAGCCGCGCACACTTAGCGGGTTTGGTACGTCTGCTGGATTTTGGGCCGCTTTCAAGCCGCCAACCGATTAACACGGACGCGATTTGTGAAGATTGCCGAGCTATAAATAGGGCTTAAGACCCTAATTTAATAATCTTTGGGAATCATTGAAGCAAAACCTAGGAGCTTAAGCTTGGAGATAGAGAAGAGGAGGAAAGCGAAGAATTCAAGGGCAGAAGGCGGGAGCCGAAGAACGGAGGAATCCGAACTTCATCTGCGTTTGAATTTTATGCTTTCGTTTATTTATTCTGTATTTTCGCTTTTAGTATGTCGCTAAAGGCCTAATCTAGGGTTTTGATGAAACCTTTATTTTGACGAATTGATTGAGATTATCCACTTTATTACCTTTTTATTGAGTTTTCCCAATTACGTTTAATGCTTGCAATTATCCGGCCAATAGTTGTATTGATTTAATCATTCACTTGAATCGGGAGAGGAGATTTGGTGAGGAACTATTGGTGAGGACCGCTTTATTCTGTGAGATAGGAATATACTCATAGGAACTACGTGGCCTTTAGGAGATTTCATGCTTTTGCCTAGCGACGAGATAATTCACCTAGGGATAGAGTGCGTTAGTCGCCGTTAGAAAAATCTATTGACCTCGGGAGAGGCGGTAGAATATTTTAGCAATCTCCGCCTTCAATAAATTGGGAAAATTAATTATTAGGGATAATCAAGATTAAATTCGGATAAATTAAGGTGGATTCAGAACTCTAGACTTATTTATCATTTGATTCCTTTCATTCAAACTATCGTTTTCTGTTTAGTCTTTTATTAATTCTTTTAGATATTAATCCAAAAATCCAATTTCGATTGTTCAAATAAAATTGGAGTACGAAAACGTCGGTAGTTAGAAATTCAATCCTCGTGGGAACGATACTCTACTTATCACTTTATTACTTGTATACGATGACGTGCACTTGCGTGTAGGAAATATCGCAACAAGTTTTTGGCGCCGTTGCCGGGGACTGAATTTTTTCTAATATCGACTTAAGTATTTCCAGTCTTAATTTGAACGTTTTATTTTTACTTTTGCGTATTTAATTTTGTTTACTTGTTCTCCTTTTCAGGACCTTTTGTGTAGTGCATGAGAAGACTCGTAACGAAGGCTTACTACCTTTGGACACCGAGCTCGAGCGCACTCTACGAAAGAATAAAAAGGAGAAAAGAGAGTCGCAGATTTACGGTCAAGATGGCCGAGAATGTTGAAATCCAAGGAGGAGACAACCAAGTGCGGCAAGTTCAACCGGAACTCGCTCTTCGTGATTATGCCATGCCGCAAGTTAACGCAAATTTTTCGGGAATTCGGCGTCCCACCATCCAAGCAAATAACTTTGAGATCAAGCCCGCCATTATTCAGATGGTGCAGGCGAGCACATTATGTGGATTGCAGAAGGAAGACCCGAATGCAAACATTGCTTCGTTTCTTGAGATATGCGACACCTTTAAAACAAATGTCGTCACCTAAGATGCCATCCGATTGAGGCTTTTCCCTTTTTCTTTGAGGGACAAAGCAAAGTTTTGGTGAATTCTTTACCACGGGTCGATTACAACTTGGGAGAGGTTAGTGCAAGCCTTCCTTGCAAAATTTTTCCCACCAGCTAAGACGGCGCGTTTGAGAAACGAGATAACTACTTTTGCTCAGTTCGATATGGAATCGCTCCACGAGGCGTGGGAGCGATATAAAGAATTACTTCGAAGATGCCCTCATCACGGCATTCCTGATTGGCTTCAGCTGCATACGTTTTATGGTGGTTTGAGTGCTTCTACACGCACTTTAGTGGATGCAGCCTCCGGAGGAACATTCATGGGAAAATCTATGGCCGAGGCTCACGTACTTTTAGAAGATATGGCTGAAAACGCTTACCAATGGCCAGCAGAAAGATTGACACCGAAGAGGGTAATGGAAGTTTCGAGCAATGATCCGATTTCCACCTTGTCAGCTCAAGTCGCCGCTTTGACACAACAACTCCAGAATTTTTCGCACGCACCAGCCCCCGTTACCATTGAGACGTGTAATTGGTGTAACGGATCACACCCGAGTGCGGAGTGTCAATTTGGAAATCCGTTCGAGCAAAATCAGATGGAGCAGGCTCAATTCGTAGGTAATGGGAATCGATCGAATAACCCGTACTCCAATACTTACAATCCGGGGTGGCGCAATCATCCCAACTTTTCATGGAGAAACGGACAGAACGCACACCAGCCCCCTTTTGCCCAGAATCAACAGCAGCCCCCTTCCGCTCCAAAAGTGTCTCTCGAGGAAGCGCTTGCAAAATTTATGCAAATACGAGTCAATTTATGACTCGGACGGAAGCTACGTTACAAAATCATTCCGCTTCCATTCGAATTTAGAGGTTCAGCTGGGCCAAATCGCTAATGTATTGACAGCTCGTCCGGAGGGAGCATTGCCGAGTACCACAGAGACAAATCCGAGAGAGAGCCTAAACGCAATTAGCTTGAGAAGCGGGAGAGAGTTGCTAGATCAGCCCGAGCGGGATAAAGAGAAGAAGGTGATTGAGGAAGAGATGGAATTAAAGCTGAAGGAGTCGAAGGAAGTTCAGCCGGATGACTCAAAGACATGTATCCCCCCCGTTCCGTTTCCGCAGAGACTACAGCACAAAAGGGCGGACAAACAATTCTCTAAGTTCCTTGAGGTGTTCAAAAAGCTCCACATAAATATTCCGTTCGCCGAAGCATTGGAGCAGATGCCGAGTTATGTAAAATTCATGAAAGAGATATTATCTAAGAAGAGAAAACTTGAAGAGTTTGAAACGGTTGCCTTGACAGAGGAGTGCAGTGCAATTCTTCAAAAGAAGCTCCCACCTAAATTGAAAGATCCGGGAAGCTTCAACATACCGTGCACTATGGGGAATCTTTCGTTTGATAAGGCTCTATGCGATCTTGGTGCAAGCATCAACCTCATGCCTCTATCGATTTTCCAAAAGCTGAATATTGGGGAAGCTAAGCCAACCACAGTCTCATTACAATTGGCGGACCGATCGATAAAGTATCCGAGGGGAGTGATCGAGGATGTATTAGTTAAGATTGACAAGTTCATCTTTCCAGCCGACTTCATCGTACTAGACATGGAGGAAGATGACAATATTCCGATCATCTTGGGACGACCATTTCTAGCGACGGGCCGAACCCTTATAGACGTGGAAAAGGGAGAGCTAACTCTGAGGGTCCAAGACGAGCAAGTTACGTTTCAAGTGTTCAAATCGCTCCCATGTCCCGGAAGTGCCGATAAAGGATCACTAATTGAGGGTGTGGATGTTTGTGAAAGAGGAAGGCATCGGGAAAATCGACGTTGGGAAAATTCCGATTTTGTGTTAAATGGCTCAAGTGTGAAGAAGGATGTAGAGCTAGTGGCGGTTCTCGACCATGAAGAAAAATCTGCTGCAGTTGTGAGTTCGCGTGTGAAGGAGGAGAGTGAGCCGAAAGCCAAGAGAAAAATTAGTCAGGGAGAATCCGGTTGTTTCGGAAAGTTTTTCAAGTCGAAACCTTTTCGCAAACACCAATTGATGACCGAACCGAGAATCGAACCGCTGATGACCAAAGGTCATAATTTTAACCAAAATACAAACGGTTCGATGAACGGGGCGGAAGCCAAATGGAGTTTGCGAAAAGCGAACTAACGTCGTTCAATAGGTCCGGCTGAAGACTATAAACTTAGCGCTTCTCGGGAGGCAACCCGAGCTCGTAGTTGTAGAATTTTGCATTTCTTTATTTTTCTTGTTTTCGTGTTTCTTATTTTTCATCATTTTTTGTGCTTCTATCTGCTTCCTCCTCTCGTTTTTAATGTCTTCTTTTCAAAATTCTGTGCAGGAAAGTCCCAGGGGAGAAACTGCAGTATGAGCCGCGGCACAGTTATTGTGAGCCGCGGCACACATCAATCGCCAGGGAAGGCAAAACCGACTGTACTTTGCGCCGCGGCACGGCATAAATGAGCCGCGGCACACTCGAGCAATGAGCCGCGGCACACGGAATTTGAGCCGCGGCACACGAAAAAACGAGAACACAGGTCACAGGGACTGTACCTTGTGCCGCGGCTCACTTTAGTTGTGCCGCGGCACACTATGCGGAATCCGAAAGGGTAGGTAGCTTATAACGAGCACTCGGCCGGCATTTCCAGGTAAGTTTTCCTATTTCATTGCCTTCCCTCCCCAGCGCGAACCGGCCGAAGCGATTCTTCAATTTGTTTCCTGCGATTTTTCTTGTAATCTTCAAAAAGGTACGCTTGAATCTTGAATTCTTATGTGCGTATGGTTGATATATGGAAATGTCTATGTTTTAAATGATTGGAACATGTTTATTTTTCTTCATATAGTTTTGCGATTGATCGAGAATAACAGGGGAGTTTCATCGATTTTTCTTGATTAAATTGGAACATAAATGAGTTGAATGTGTTAAGTTGTTGCTAATTGAATTGTATTTCTGTTTTTGGGGCCTGAATCGAGCTAGAACTATGTTTATTCTTCGAGTAAACATGCGCCCTCAAGGTGTCTGATAAATTGCCCAAATGAAAATTTTCTTTGAAAAAGCAATTGTTTTGTAGTTTCGTGCAACGTATACGTTTTCAATTTACAGCAAGCCCAACCCTTACAATCCAGTTGAGATGTTTGAGTCCAAATTCATGCTTCTCTCTCGTATGCGCTAGTGTCTTAAATTCGGAATTTCTGGCTATATTTTTGCGTAAATAAAATCTCGTGTTTTCAATGTTCAGGTGATTATGGCACGCACGAAGAAGTTGACCAAGCGTGCTAGGACCGAGTCATCCCCTACGCGAGGGGAGACCTCTCGGGGTCGGGCTGAGGCAGAGGGGCACCAATTTTCGGACCCCGAGATTCATAAAATATTCAACGAGAAGATCCGTCCGCGTCCTCTTATTCCCGAGAGAGGTTTTACTCCAGCTCCTCAGGATGGGGAGTTGCTCATGATGATAGACGAGATGGGATGGGCTAGATTTACTGCACCTCCTGAGCCAGCAGTCATTTCGGTCGTCCAGGAGTTTTATGCCAGCGCTCTGCTGAAGCATATCCGGGCAGGGCATTCGTTGCCATCTTTAGAGTCCCGGACTCAGGTCGACGTCCGAGGGGTCACAGTTGATTTCTCTCCGACTGCTATTCGGAGGCTCTTTGGGTTTCCGGTGGTTGATGAGACAGTTTATGACCGCGTGATGACCGGCCTCACTAAGGAGGCCCTGCTTGAGACGATTGCGCAGCCCGGTACCGACTGGGAGCAGCGAGCTCAGAGCTCATCTACTTTTCACTTCAGGAGCTCGCGCCTCAGCCGGCTCGGGCGAGCCTGGCTTTACTTTATTTGTGCCCGCATTGATCCCACCTCCCAGATCCGCACAGTTTTTCTCTCCCGAGCCCGGATACTTTTTGCTATCACCTCCGGGCTGCGCTTTGATGTGGCCCCCATTCTGGTCCGATCCATCTTCCAGAGTATCCAGGGGGGGGCCAAGACGGGGTTGAAGCACCCCTCCCTCATCTGCGCCTTATGCCGGCAGTCGGGGCTGACGTGGTCAGTCGACGAGCCGATGCTTGCCCCACAGGCCCCGATCGACCACCGCATCATATCGCACTTTGAGCAGTGGGGCGGAGCGCCGGCACACGCTCGGGGGCGAGGATTTTTGCTCGAGGAGGCTCATGAGGGATCCCCCGAGCCGCTTTTGTTGACGCACGGAGAGGCCGGCCCGCAGCCTGACAGAGCGAGGTTGGAGGAGCTGTTTGACGGGCTGCGGGAGGATTTGAGGAGACAGAGAGAAGAGCATAGGGAGGAGCTGAGGAGAGAGAGAGAGGAGCTGAGAGAGGAGTTGAGGAGAGAGAGAGACGAAATGAAGAGAGAGAGAGAGAGCTGGATGGCTGCCATGCGGGAGGAGCAGCGGGCGGCGCGGGAGAGTGTTGTTGCTGCCGCCAGAGCCGAGATGAGAGAGCAGGCCCGACGGATCAGCCGACGAGAGGCGAGGCGTCTTGCTGCGAGGGAGGCTTATCATCAGGAGCACCTCGCCGCATGGACGGCCCACATCATGCATCCCGACGGGCCATTTACTGCGCCCGCCCGGCCAGCCACACCACCTTCCTCACCGGACGATGCCGGCACCAGCTCCTGAGCTGACTGGAGGGGAGTACTTGACCTTTTACTTTTCTTGCATTTCATTTTTGTCCATTGAGGTCAATGTACGTCCTAAGTTTGGGGGAGGGATTTACATTCAGTACATTCATTGCGGTACTCTATTTTCTTGCTGTACATTATATTTTGTTGCACTTTTCTTTTCTTTGCGAAATTTTTTTAGATAGCCTTGCTTGCCGTAGTTTTCTTTATTCGTGAATTTTCGTGCTTCTATTTTGTGTGATACTGATGTTACGATACTGTCTTTCTCTTTGAAGAAGCGGGCGAGTTCTAGTCGAGTTGTAGTCAGTTAATTCTGTTCTGCTTAGTATTCAATTAGGTCCGAAATTTTTCGTAATTGTAGAGGTCTTGGCAGATAAGAGACGATACATACTTGTTTTTGAATCCCCTTCAATACGTTTGGCTACATTTTCCGGATAGTGAGTCGTACTGTTTCTTCAGTCGTGTTGGCACTTAGTTTGAGTTTTGAGTCGGTCAGTTTTTCCCTATAAGTCGAGATAATGTGTTCTATGAAGGGAAGTCTAGTAACCGGGGGTATTCGCGTGACCCGTTGTTTACTCTCGCGTAAAACGACGACCCCGATTAGACTAGTGATGTAGATATTTCACATGTGCCAACGATAGGGAGCCTAGTAACCGGGGGTATTCGCGTGTCCCGCTGTTTACTCTCGCGTAAAACGGCAACCTTGAGTCGGTCATGCAGAAATTATGTATTCGAGTTGTTTCTCCGCTGTAGACGGGAACTTAGTAACTAGAAGCATCCATGTGCCCCATGAGTGTCTTTTACGTCAAACGGTTTCCGAATACATGAGATTGGAAGTTCCACCCTAGGATTATCCCGATGAATAATCCCGAGATCCTAACCTAGTGGTCGACTCGAATCAAATTCTTGAGCATATTTATATAAGGGGATACTGCCCGAGGTTTATTTGTTATGAGACTCGTGAAAATTTGTGCCTTTAGACTGTGGAACAGGATAAACTAGTTTGGTTGTGTTAGCCTTTCATATTGACGGACGATTTGACTCATGTTTTTGTTAATCTTTGAGCTGAAATTTTCTTCATGAACGAATGATTAGGACTGAACTTGATTTCTTTGCGGAATCATTATTCTGAGTGCAGCTCGCTTGTTACGACACTCGTATTATTTAGAGAGAATGGCAGGATGGTATTGATTAGGTTGAACACTATGAGTTGCACGATTGTTCACGACATTCTTTTATTGACTTTAATTCTTTTTGCTTGAGGACAAGCAAAGGCTTAAGTTTGGGGGTATTTGTTAGGCGTATTTTTATACGCTTATTTATTATTATTTGGTGGTATTTTGGAGTGTGAAATTATCTAAATGAGCTTTTAATGCCTTAATTTTGCATGATTGATGTGAAATTGAAGTCCGAAGCTTAAACGAGGCAAAATGGGCGAAACGGCTAAATCTGGACTATGAGCCGCGGCACAAGGAAGCCGAGCCGCGCAAAGGAAGACACCACCCGAAGGGCGAGTAGGCTGTACTCGTGCCGCTGCACGCCAGGTGAGCCGCGTACGTAAGGATTTAATTACGCCTGTGTTTTCTGATTTTGGCTTTGTGCCGCGGCACAGGTTCAGTGAGCCGCGGCACACTTAGCGGGTTTGGTACGTCTGCGCGGATTTTGGGCCGTTTCGAAGCCAGTTTTCAACCGATTAACACGGACGCGATTTGTGAAGATTGCTGAGCTATAAATAGGGCTTAAGACCCTAATTTAATAATCTTTTTGGGAATCATTGAAGCAAAACCTAGGAGCTTAAGCTTGGAGATAGAGAAGAGGAGGAAAGCAGAAGAATTCAAGGGCAGAAGGCGGGAGCTGAAGAACGGAGGAATCCGAACTTCATCTGCGTTTGAATTTTATGCTTTCGTTTATTTATTCTGTATTTTCAGTTTTTAGTATGTCAGGCTAAAGGCCTAATCTAGGGTTTTGATGAAACCTTTATTTTGACGAATTGATTGAGATTATCCACTTTATTACCTTTTTATTGAGTTTTCCCAATTACGTTTAATGCTTGCAATTATCTGGCCAATAGTTGTATTGATTTAATCATTCACTTCGAATCGGGAGAGGAGATTTGGTGAGGAACTATTGGTGAGGACCGTTTTATTCTGTGAGATAGGAATATACTCATAGGAACTACGTGGCCTTTAGGAGATTTCATGCTTTTTGCCTAGCGACGAGATAATTCACCTAGGGATAGAGTGCGTTAGTCGCCGTTAGAAAAATCTATTGACCTCGGGAGAGGCGGTAGAATATTTTAGCAATCTCCGCCTTCAATAAATTGGGAAAATTAATTATTAGGGATAATCAAGATTAAATTCGGATAAATTAAGGTGGATTCAGAACTCTAGACTTATTTATCATTTGATTCCTTTCATTCAAACTATCGTTTTCTGTTTAGTCTTTTATTAATTCTTTTAGATATTAATCCAAAAATCCAATTTCGATTGTTCAAATAAAATTGGAGTACGAAAACGTCGGTAGTTAGAAATTCAATCCTCGTGGGAACGATACTCTACTTATCACTTTATTACTTGTATACGATGACGTGCACTTGCGTGTAGGAAATATCGCAACACTAACTCCTCATTCAATGGGAAAATCGCTTTTGCCACGAGATCATATCAAATTTTTATCTGACAAAGGAAAAACCCCGATTGAAGGGTAAATCTAAGTCCCGTGACACTGCTCCCAACAGACCTAAATCAGATCACGACTCAGATGACGATGACAATGCCCTACAGGCTGGTCTGAGAATGAGTCGCGAAGATGCACGCGAAGGAGAGTTCGCGCGGATGCAAAACCAACATGGTCAGGGGACCTCAGACAGACATCAGTCCCCTCCCCAACAGGAAGCTGCTCAATACTAGGAAGAATCAGTCCCTCCTGTCATTGAAGAACAACCGACAGCTCCTGACCGGGCATCCGAGCCTTTCGCAATCGGAGAAGAAGCCCGCACCATCCCGCACGAGGAATCAGTCCCTCTGCCGGAGCAGGCGGAAGCTAAGAGACAGCAGGAGGAATCAGTCCCTCCTGTACGCATGTCTACTAAAAACTAACAAGAAGAGGAGGAATCAGTCCCCCCTGTGCCTGAGACTGATATTGATGCCCATCCAACTGCCGAGCCCGCGCCTGATGCCCCCGCATCACCTGTCTCTAGTGCTCCCGATGATGAATTCTTACCTGATAACAGACCAAGTCCTCATGTGGTCTTGCGTCAACTTAATGGAGCAGAGGAAAAGCTAGCGCACCCTGGCACACCGCGTACAGAGGCCCGGATTGAGCAATTACAAGCAATCGGCCGCCAAACTGTGTTCATGCAGAATGCCGTAAAGGCACTGTATGATCTTGGCAAGGAGTTCGATTGGATGCGATAGACTGCCATCAATGAGATGACTGGCTTAAAGAGAGAAGTCTCAAGAGTTGAAAAAGCATTCCGCATCGTGCCTAGTGTATTACGGCAGGCACTTGCTCAACTTCAACAACACCATGAGCAAATTCTCAAAAAAAAAAAAAACTGGCAAAGCTCTGAATATCCGAAGCCAAAACTGTTGCCGCCCTACAGGAGACTAACTCCAGACTAATAGGATATGACCGAAAGATCGACGACATGTCTCTGGTGCTCAGTTCTCTGGTTAACAAAATCTCAAGTATAGAGACCAAACAGGACAATTTGATGAAGCTCCTGGAAAGCATTAATGCTAAGGTCACCTATCTTGATGATGCTAAAAAATGGGAATAGGCCAGATAGGCTAGAAGGCAATGGAGGATAGAAAGAGAAAGGGGATTCGACGCTGCATTAGAGAAAAGCATCGCTGCTGCCATAAACTGATTGAGTTCGCCTGTACATGGATACATGGTAACCAGTTCTGGTCCAGAGTTCTGCGACCCCAAGTATCCCTGGAACAATAATGTGCAGAAGCCATCGGAGATTTGTTTGCCTGCCAGCGGTCAACCTACAACTGACGAAGTGAAGAAATAGAGGAAGAACAAACTGATGAGATACTTTGTCAAGATCATCAGGGAGTCCGCCATCTTCAATAAATGCAAGACACTGGCGGAGGCTGGAGATGAATATGCAAGAATGTTGGAAAAAGGACTGCTCCGATTGAAAATTTTCATGAAATCAAGGCACGAGAAGGGAGATCGGCTTACTCACCCCGATGAATGGATTCTTACCTTCGACCAATCAGCTGAAGGAAGATCGGTCTATCAAGATAGAGGCAAAGATTCACTGGAGAACTGGTGGAGAGGAACCGATAACGATCCCGACACAAGACCTTGGAGGCATGCGCATTACAGGAAGTAGCTTGGATGCTCCTTTTTCTTATACTTGTTCTATCCCTACAGCATGCAGTCCCTGTATTTCTCTTTATATGAATTGTAATTTTCTGATTCTACATCAATAAAATTCAATTTTTTTATGAAAGATTACAGCTCGTAATCTACGTTTACTGTTTTTAATATTTGACTACAAATTCAATTTATTTGCTGTAAACAAACAAGTAAAAAACTTGTTAAGTATAAAGCTGTAAGAACTTGTCTGCGAACAGTTCATATGTTAAGTTGTATTCAACCTAGATCACACTGTAAGATTGTGCTTGCGCGCCAATCATAAGTTTGAAGTTGTAATACACTTCCCTGTTAGATACTTTCAAATTCTTACAACATGCCTGCGAGCAGTTTTCATAAATAGACTAAGTGCTGAAGATCAGATCATTCGACAGAAGACCATGAAGTCAGCCTCTCTGGATCAAGAAGTTATCTTCAAGAGGTTTTAGCATTATCAAAAGGGGGAAATTGTTGGGATAAACAATCATGTTTTGTGATTTTGATAAGTGTCAGCTTACAGCAAGTAGTCTCGAAGATGATCTTAAATTGTTGGGATAAACAAACTAAGGTTTTGTTAAGTATCTGCATACAACAAAGAAGTCAAAATGCCGATAAGTATGAAAGCTGTCTTGGAAATCCATACAGCCTCTTCCATACAGCATTGAAGTCATCGCTACCTTTCCTACAGCAACAGCAGAAGACAATAGGTCGGATACAGCAGAAGAATGCCCTGAAGACCGTTGTGAATGAATCTACCTTACTCATAAGTCAAGACACAGATCTACAAGAAGTATTTAAATACTAACTGGATAATAGTATTTAAATACCAACCGACAAGGATCTTCATACAAGGAGCAAAATCCGGATCGAGTATATTGAAAGTCAATCAACCAATCAGAACGGACTTTTTGCTCACTAACCAGCCAACAGACATATTTATAATAGATCTATTCCAAAGTTATAAATAGTCCATGCAAGAGGACATTGCAGGCAACAAACGAACAAAATGAACGACATACATATATACAAGATTGAGATACTGAACTTCATACGTGAACAAGCATAGAAAGCTTTATCTTAAGATTACAAGAGCAAACATATTTCTTCGAGCATACTGCAATACTTGAGAGAAGAAATATACAAGTGCTCAACGTGAACAACACATCATCAACCTAAGCTCATCAAGCATTCAAGTTGTTGTTCGAACCTGTGATTTTACCTTTGAAGAAAATCAGCAGCCCTGTGTGGACTGAAGAAGCCTTGCTCATTCAGAACTGCGTATGAAGAATAAGCATTGTAGATGAAGCATCCAACTGTATGTGAAGAAGCAAGTCAAAGAACAAGCTCTAGCCAATCTATGTGAACGGAGAACAGCTTAGCCCTTGTATCAATCTGTGTGCACGATACTTTGGGAGGTTTAGTTATAGTCACGTAGTTGTGTACGTAGTGATTATAATAAACATTTTACTCCTGTTTGGAGGACCAGTGGACGTAGAGGGGTTTACCTCGAACCACTTTAAACTCTGTGTTACTTACCTTCTGCCTTTATTGTTTTCATAAACTATGATTTATTTAAGTATACACTATAAAACCCTATACGCACCAAGCTAACAGGAGATAAGCCTAGTTTCTATATTTACAGCAACTCACTTAAACAAACTTTTGCTACGCACTCAAAAATCGTACAGCTTGTTGTACTAACACTTTCCAAGCTGTATTCTATATACTTAGTGGCCAACAAAGGACAATCTTAATCATTATGGGGACCAATAATTAGTATCAGAGTAGGTAACAAGTGCAGATTGTCTTGGAGTACGCTACAATGGAGGCTGCTAAAGTGTTAGAACTGAGAGGCGAGCATGTAGCATAAGTTGCCAATTGGCCATAATTGAGATGATGGCATAATGGAGGTTTTCAGGTGTTAGAGGGATGTGTGATAAGATCTAGTATGCTGGAGCTGAGATACTAGTGCAGTGCATGTAAATCGAGCTGGAGAAAATGTTGATGTCAAATATTAGAGGGTTGTTGAACAAATCCAACTGCTAGAGGGATGTGAGATCAAATCTAGTACATCGATGTTTCTAAGCTATAGAGCTAAGATGCTGCAAGGTACCGGGAGATGGATTGTTGGGATTCGGTCCAACATCTTGCCTGCATGACTTCAAAAATATGCGAGGTGCGACTTACGATTCAGCACATGACATCTGCACACGAGGTGGTTAAATGAATTGATTAGGACTACTCATACCAACTTGATGCATCTTATTTTCTGGTAGGTATCTCATAGAAACTTTAAAGTTAAGCGTGATTGCCTTGGAGTAGTTATGGGATGGGTGGTCCCCTAGGAAATTTCTCAGGGTACGTGTGAGTGAGGATAAAACGCGCTAGAAAAGACTCGTGTTGGTACACAGAGGACAATCTTCATCATTCTAGGGACCAATACTAAGAGCGAGTCTGAGAAGGTTTCTAAGCTCGAAGTCAAGGTTGAGGAGGATAAGGCTGAGAAGGTGTTGGCTTACGAGCAAGGGCTTTCTCGACGTTGCTTCGTGGCCAGCGCAGATGGTTTGACCTTCTTGGAGGCTTATCGTATAGACTTGTCAGTCTGCTACCACAATTCAACTGCCTTTCTAGTCTGAATTGATCTACTGCTACCCAGTACTTTGATTGTGCCTTATCCAGAATTCGGGAATAGCTGGTCGCTTATGGTTCAGTCAGCGAGTTAGATAGGATGTGGCTGTGGAGAGAGCCCCATTCCAGCAGGCTGGGCTGGCGACATAAACGAGCCCCCGAGTTTGCTTGGTGGGAGGGCCGCCTAGATTTGGAGCTTCGATCTGTCGCTCCACCCAGGGAGGGAAATCTCTATTCACTCATTGGAGGTGGTGCTTTCGGGACTCACTACAGGAGGAGCTGAGCTTGGGGATTCCAATCCACTCTTGATTTGCACGAGTCGATAGCTAGGCTTTAATTTGTAATTTTAATTTGTACTTTGTAATATCATAAGATCAATGCTTAATGAAAAATCTTGTTGTATCTCGTTTTGTCTTTTAACTTATTTAACTGATGTCTTTGTAATGCCTAATTATTTTTAGTATAGCTCCGGCCAACTACCAGGTTTAATTAACCACAATTTTTTTCAAGTCAGTGTAGCTCAGGACTACCATGGACATTTACCCCACCCCGCCCGACCTCAATCCGATCCCTGCCCCCATTCGGGTCGGGGATTCGGAGATTTTTTTCGGGCACGGGGCGGAGATCGGGGACAAATATATAAAAAAATTCGGGAATCGGGGTGGGAATGGGGATTAGTGTCTCCCCGCCCCGATTCTCGAACCCCGCCCCCCGAACCCTATTTTTAGTAAAAATAATATCTTTTTTATATGTATATCAAATAAATTATCAAAAATATATATGTAATGTAATAATTTTAAATTTTTTATTCACTCATTAATTTAAAGTTTACATATTATGATATAATATAATTATAATAATATTAGTGCCTATTATTAGTAGACAAATAAATATAAATTCAAACTAAGGTTTAAAATATTATATTAAATTATAATAAATATTAAATATTATAATATATCATATTAATTTATATTAGAAAATATTATTCATAATTTACATTTTATTAGAAAAAATTAGAATTCCCCGATTCCCTGCGGGGATCCCCGTTCCCCGTTCGGGGCGAGGATCGGGGAGAAAAATAATCCCCATTCAGGGATCGGGTGGGTTCGGGATTAGTTTGGGGTTCGGGGATCGGGTAGCACTCCCTGGATTCGAAGTGACCTGATGACCATCCCTAATTGTCGACTTTAATTAACCATAATTGTTCTCAAGTTGGTGTAGCTCGGAGCTCCCTATTACCAACTTTAATTAACCATCATTTTTCTCAATCGAGTTTATTTAATCTTGTCTTCGAATTTTAGGGCGTTTCACCCAATTGAATTTTAAGACAGTTCACTGATCATCAAATTTGAGGGCGGTTCACCCTGTCAAATTTTTGGGCCGTTCACCCAATCTTTAAAACCCTATCAAATTTTAGGGCAGTTCACCCGAGTTTTAAATTTTAGGGCGGTTCACCGTATAAAATTTTAGGACAATTCACCCGATCTTCAAATTTGAAAGCGTTTCACTTAATCTAGAAATCTGAGGGCGATTCACCCTAGCAAATTTTAAGGCAGTTCACCCTATATTTAAATTTTGCACAGTTCACCCGGTTTTCAAATTTGAGGATGGTCCACCATGTCAAAAGTTAGGGTAGTTCACCCAATCTTCAAATTTGAGGACGGTCCACCATGTCAAAAGTTAGGGTAGTTCACCCGATCTTCAAATTTGGGGGATACTCAATGGGCTATATATAAAAAAATAGATAAGGAATTTCCATTCATATATAATAATTTCACTAATTCAATGATAGTTCAAACAAAAAAGGATTTTAACCGATGACACAAGGCAAAATGGCTGACCACCTTGTGAAGTCGTCGGCTAAAGTGGGGAGGAATGGCCGACGACGTGGTTATGGTCGGCTAAAGTACTTTAGCCGACGATTTTTTCTGTTGTCGTCGGCCAAAGTTAGATATGTACTTTAGCCGACGACTTTTTTCTTACTTACCGATGACCTCTACGTACTTTGTCGACGACTAATCATGGATCGTCGGGTAAACCTAAAAAAATATATAAGCTCGATTTCTGCCAAAACTAATCATTTTGAAGCCATTTTTTCGCAACTCCATAAGAAAAACTATAAAAGATAAGGAGAAAGCTCGAAATCTATGTGGAATGCATTTGTGAAGCTATTTTTCACAATATTTAGGTATGTTAATCATGTTAGTTAAATTTTATTTCATTTGTCGAATTATTAAATTTGTTTTAGTGTGATTGATGAATGCTGAAAAAATATGATGAATCCTGATTAAATATTTGAAAATTGGTTGGAATGTGTTGAATATTGTGGATATACATGTTGAATTTTGATGAAATTCATGAATTTGATTTGTGATGAAACTGTGAAGAAAGTATAGATGAAAATGTATTGATTAATTTAGTATATTCATATTTTCAGGATAATGGACAAACGTTGGATGAGATGAAAGAAATTGGATGCTAGAGTAATGGTTGGAATGAAAAAGTTCATCCAATGTGTGAAGGACCATGACAAGTAGTACATTGCACTAGTTTTCGTGCAATTGTCGCAGTAATATGTATCGTTTTGTATTTTATATTTTATGAGAGCACCTAAAGAAAAGAGTTTTAGGAGAAATATACATGTTGGATTTACCACGTTGAAGAATCTGTGTCGCTTATTCAGCATGATCATGGACAGTACAGCATAAACACGTTCACATATCCCATTAAAAGGTTGATTGACGACATGTTTTTTTATTCTCAGATGGGTGTACCTGTTGAAGATCATGAGTACCATGATGTTGAGCCAAGTTACTATGCTCCTAGAATAATGCCTCTCAACACTACTGTCGTTGACAGGTACAACAATCTCATACACCTTCAACAAATCTTTCCATATCCTGGGTGTAATATGACTGTTGTTGATAGTGTCATGCAAACAATGAGGTTAAAGGTGGAGATTAGATTAACCATCAAGGTTGTGGATGATTATTTGGAGCTCATTGGTAATATGCGACCACAAGGTCGTCCTCCTCCTAATACGCATGTGAAAATGATACGGATCCTGAAAGATCTTGGGCTTTCCTACACAAAGATACATGTTTGCAGATACCATTATGCTCTATGTGTAGGTCACAAGTCGTCCAGAAACAAGTCTAGAGGGGGGGTGAATAGACTTGTAGAAACTCTTGAACTCTTTTTCTCGAAGAGTGAGTTTCTTCAGCTGATGATCAAACAAATGACTAGGAGTCGTTTGTTCTTGGATATGTGCGGAAGTCAGCTGATGACGAATATAAATTAACTTAATGAAACACTTAACAATGGATGCAGCAGTTAGAGTATGATGCAGTAAAATAGTAAATAACACAGGCAGTTATAGTGGTCTCAGAGGTGGGGTAATCCTCTACTAATCCACTTTTCTCCAAACCAGTTGGAGATGAATTCACTATAATTGTCAACCAGTGATAAAGATTACAGTGATTCACAACACACTACAACAGCTTCCAACCAGTGGAATTCCGTGCCGTTGTACACACTTGACTGCCTTGCACCTCTTGATCCTCGATCCTCGGATGCCTTCTGATCTGCTACTTCAACCAGTGAAGTACCCCGTACTCAAGATTTAAAGACAAGAGTGTTTGTCTTCTCCAACTAAAGAGCTTCCTTGAATATGAACTTTTTGGATCTGCTCTTTTTCACGATGCTATTTGATTGCTTGAGATTGCTTTGTTTGCTTTGATCGCTAGAGTATATGTTCGCACAGGTGATTGCTCAGTTTCAAATCTTCGGGTATATATAGATCACGATCTCTGAGCTTCTTCCTTGTAGCTGTTGCAAAATCTTTGAACAAATCCGTCCGTTGGAGAGAGACTTCATTGTTTAATCTTTTCTGAACGTTTGCAAGGCTGGATTCCCATTATTTAATTTTATCTTCCGACTGTTGTGATGACTTCTGCATGTGAGCGCCGAATCTTTTGAATATAAAAGGTTTAAAGTCTTCACGGTGGGTCAGGATGATTTAATTAAATCATATCTCTTGCGGGAATCACTCCAATTTGTCTCTTCACGTTGCATGTGAGCTTTCCGTAATATTTGACTTTTCAAAGCATGCTGACGTGGACTTGGAGTACTAGGCTGTAGTTGAGTAGACTGATGTGCAGCTTACTTCTCTGTAGGTAGGTCGTCTCGGCTGTATAATCGTTTGAGACTTGTCCGATCAGGTGACTTCCCGAGGTTCCTCATGCCGCAATGGTCAAACTTCTCGACAATTTTTAGTTGACCAGGGCTACTCGATTGGAGTCGGTGTACTTCTCTGATAGACTAGACTGTACTTTAGTACTTAGCCGATTTTCAGCCTAACTAACTTTGGCCTATAGAAGACACTCATTTGGTTCTTCTTTACATTTTGCCAATTTTATACTTAACACATTTTGGCCTATGGAAGATACTCATTTGGTTCTTCCTTACATTTTGCCAATTAATAAACATTTGATTTTAAATTAATGACATCATCAAAATCTAACAAGTATTCCTAACAAATTCCCCCTATTTTGATGATGGCAAAACTAAGTAAGAAATCAAATGACCAAGTCTGCACTTAAGTGCAAGACAAAACTGAAATCAGTCTAATATTGAGACAACTGGAAAATTGTCATTCAACAGACTGTTCATAAAATTTTCTGACTTATCATTGAATTTATACAAGATTGTTTTAAGTACAGAAAAAATGAAATTACAAGTAAGAAAATAATTTAAGGTCATCTGCCTCTTCCTCTGCCTCTTCGAATAGGCTGCTTGGCAGGTCTGAATGGTTTGGCTCCGATAGGTCTTACCTTGACTGGAGCAAGGCCATACTTTCTCTTCACAACCAGTGCTGCGAAGTCCTGCTCCTGCTGAGATCTGAATTTGTTTTCAAGGCAGACTCGCTTGATTTCCTCCTGGAGTTGTAGTTCATCAAGTTCACCATCCATGCGGATTGGTGCTTCTTCAGCTCTGAATTTAGGGATCATGGGAAAAGCTTTTTGATCTTTTGCGTACTTCTTTAGAATGACCCAAAGCTTAGGATGAACCTCTTCCATCCGGTTTATGAAAATCTCCTGGGAGAGTTTGTCATCTTGAAGTAGTTCCCAGACATAAAAGTCTCGATGAACTTCTTCCTAGCAGCCTCCCACATTTCAAGAGCTTCAAGTGGGCGAAATCTTCAACATACCATAGCTCCAGGACCTTCCCATTCAAGAGTAGGTTCAAAGCCGCCTCGGTCCTTCGCGCTTCCCTTCAGCCGGGTCACCTTGTCTTCTTGATCTACTGACTTCCTTCCTTTTTAGGCTAGAGGGTCCTTCTGCCGGGACATCCCGCTTTTTCTTACTTCGATTTCTCTCTCTCCCCGAATCCTCTCTTCCCTTTTGCCAAAGATCAATGAGTGTTGTCAATTGTTGCTCTATGCGGCTCATCCAATCGACATGCCAAAAGGCATTCTCGTTGTTTGTAGGAGGAGGAGGCCGAGGGATCTCTCTCAAGCAGTGGTGTCAATCTTGGCATTAATGGTCGAAGATCGGGGTGACTGAGTTGATAGCGACTCCCCAATGGTGTCTCTCGACAATTTGCTTGATCACCTCGGTCATGGTAGGGGATAACCGAGGCGATGGGGAGTGTTCTCCCGATCCTTCAAGAATGGAGCCACTAGGCTGCAGGCTCTGGCCGCAGCCGGTAGGTCGATTGAGTCTTCTCCGGGTCCCCGACTGAGTCCTCTGCCCATTGCCTAGGCCGGTGTACCGGGAGGTACAACAACCCTTTCTGCAGCCTTCGTTGGTAGGCTCGCTCCTTCTCCGGCTCCTTTTCTCTTTCTTCCTCTTTCCCTTCTTCTTCTTGATTTCTCTTTTCTTTCTCCTCATCTTTTTCTCTCTCTTCTCCAGATTTCTCTTTTTCTTTCTCCTCATCTTCTTCTTTTTCTTCTCCAGCCGCCACACCAGCTCCTCCTTCACCTCCATCATCATTATCATCATCATCATTTTTCTCAGCATCATCCTTCTCCTTTTCTCTTTCATCATCTTCATCCTTCTCCTTATCTTCCTTTTCTTTTTCCTGCTCCACTTCTTCTCCTTCTTCTTCATCTTCTTCATCATCTACTTCTTCTGTTTTCTTAATCTCCTCTGTCTCCTTTTCAACTGGTATGTTTTCTTCAGGTTCTTTTGCTTCTTCATCCTCCTCAACCAAATTGATAATTTCATTCTCTTCATCAACTTCTTCTATCCTAATCTCCTTTTCTACTTTCTCCTCTTCCTCCTCCTCTCCAAAACTACCATCAAAAATACTGAGCATTATAGTGTGGATAAAATGGTCCATGTTTGTCTCAAAGTGTGACATAAACCAGTTGTCCTGGAGGAGTAAAGTTAAATCTGACTCTTTGCAAAAATCAGTCAGAACATCCTCCGTGGCTTGGGGGTATTCCCAACCACTAGTTTCAACAAAAATTTGAAAATTTGTAAAGGACATGGTTTTAAGAGTTTTCCACTCTTTAAAAATATTTACGAAAGAGTGTTTTTCTGCTTGTGGCTTGACAAGCTGAAGTTGTTCTATGGAGAGATTAAAAGTATTATTTTCTAAAAGGTTGAATGAGTAATCTGCTTCAGGGATAGATATAACAAGACCTGCTTCCTCTTCTTCGGTCATGTACACTGGAGGAGTAATGACAGGTACAATTCGGGTTTCGGTATCTGGTGCAGTCCGGATGAATCGGTGATCGAATCGATGGATCGGGTATGCCGCTCAGCCGCTCTCCTTCGCTCAACTGCAGCTTCCTTGGCCTCTTTGGAGAGGGTTCAGGTGATGACTGCAGGTTGGAAGGTCCTTCTGGGGCTGGTCCCCTTCTCTTGAAACGGATGGCGATAGGTGTATCGTCAGACTCATTCTCGGACTCGACTGCAGTTCCGATCTCAGCTGCAGGTTGGTCCGAGTCTGATAGATCGTATCTTGGGCAAAAGCTTGAGTCTGGCAAATCCTTCAATAACTGGGCTGCCCTCCCAGTGACTCCAACCTTCTTCTTATCATGGTCCATGTGACCAAGCCTCTTGTTTGGGTGGAAAGGGTCAATGTTTCCTCGCCACGCCTGCCCGCTTCCAAGAACCAACTAAGATGCGTTCCGAACGCCAACTTAGTCTTGAACTTCTTCTCTCCCTCGAGCCATTCGACCTTGTTCACCTCGCGAACAAGTTGCCTAAAAATATAATCGGCCCAATCAACTTCCTCTCGTTGAATTAACGCACCCAACACCATGAATTTTGAGGATGATAGTTGGTCATAGCTTCCTGCCATTCCCATGACTATCTTGTTTGTGATGTCCAGAGCGACTCGATAGACACTCTTCAACACATTTCTCTTCGCTGTAAACTTCAATTTCTCAGGGACATTTTCGAGCTTAATCGTCTTCCACGTTTCGGCGGGTGATTGTTTGAGCGCTTCGACCGCCAGACCGCGATGTTTCATCCCGAATACAGAGCGAATCTTTTCTGTATCTATGGTGACTGGTACTCCACCGACTTTGCTCTGAATTCCGTGCTGAATCAGGTAAGCGTTGCGATAAAATTCAACCACATCTTCCTTGAACAAGTGTTGAGGGTTGATTTCGAGAAACGGGTAGATTCCGTTTAGTTTCATTGCCCGGATTAAGTCGAGCATATCAAAGTCCTCTAGATTTGCTTCCAGTAATCCTTCGAAATCGACGACCATGGAGAAGATGACCTGGTCCTTCATCGCCTTCAAGTTTGCTCCGTCAAAAGATGCCATTTCTGCAAAAAGATTTTAGGATTTAGTGTGTATTTTGCTCTGTAAATATTAGGGTTTCTGAAAGCGTAAAGAGGAAAGTCAAAGGGTTTTCTTCCTTATAAAGAAGATGAAAGGACGTTTGGATTAGTTTATTATAAGTTTAAACGGTGGTACGCCTTTTCATATTCTTTTGAATTTCAAATTTGAATCGGTGGCCCCATTTAAAATTGACGGTTGATTCTGATTGGCCACCGTAGAGGTTAATTAAATGGGCGTGTGACGCGTGTATTTAAAATTGCCACTTGGCTTATAAAATGTATTTTTAAATGCTATTTCTTAAGCCAAAATAATATTATAAATATGACAGATAATAATTAAAAATTAGAGATCAGTTTAGAGAACTTAGTGGTCCGATTCGTTGACCGTTGACCACTCGCTACGAGTGAGTTTGACTTCTACCGGTACTGCATGACTAAGTTGCTTGCCTCGGCCTTCGTCTTCTCGCCGCATCGCCTTAGCCGATTCTCGGGGTTCGTCCTTCCTTCAACTTGCTTCGTAACTAGATTCCCAATCTAGTAATCCAAGGTCTCTGCTCGGCTCTAGGAATCTTTCTTCCGGCGGGGTTTGGTGAAGATGTCGGCTATTTGGTAGTCTGTGCCGACTCTTTCAACTCTAACCCTTTTGTTAAGCACATGGTCTCGAATGAAATGGTGCTTAACGTCAATGTGCTTTGTCCTTGAGTGCAAAACCGGATTGTTGGTTATTGCAATAGCACTATTGTTGTCACACCATATAGGAACTTCGTTGGCAATAATATTGTAGTCCCTTAATTGTTGTCTGATCCATAGGATCTCAGGCACAACTACCTGCAGCTAGGTATTCTGACTCTGTAGTGGAGATAGAGTTAGAAACCTGCTTCTTGCTAAACCAGGATATCAGTCTGGTTCCTAGGAATTGACACGTTCCACTAGTGCTCTTCTTATTGATTTTGCATCCGGCGAAATCCGCATCTGAGTATACTGATAGCTCGAAGTTGTCATCTTTGGGGTACCATAGTCCAACATTAATGGTAGACTTTAGGTACTTGATTATTCTCTTGGCTGCATCTAGGTGTGATTGCTTCGGCTTGGACTGGAATCTTGCACAAACTCCAACTGCATATGAGATGTCAGGCCTGCTTGCCGTTAGGTACAGAAGAGATCCGATGAGTCCTCTGTAGTGGGTTGAGTCCACTGATATTCCTGCCTCGTCTGCATCTAGGTAAGTGCTTGTGCTCATTGGAATTCTTGCGGGTTTGGCTGATTCCATTCCATATCTCTTGATGAGATCTCGGGTATACTTTGCCTGGTTGATGAAAATTCCTTTTTCCATCTGCTTAACTTGTAATCCGAGAAAGAAGTTAAGCTTTCCCATCATACTCATCTCGAATTCTCCTTGCATGAGGTTGGAGAATTTCTCACATAGTTCTGGATTAGTTGACCCGAATATGATGTCATCCACATAAATCTGAACTATTAGAATGTGGCCTTCGTGCTCCACTCTGAATAGGGTCTTGTCCACTTTTCCTTTGCAAAATCCATTTTTCTCAAGAAACACAGACAGTGTTTCATACCATGCTCTCGGTGCTTGCTTGAGTCCATACAGAGCCTTCAATGCCTTATAGACTTTGTCTCCTTTGACAAAACACGGGGTTGCTCTACATAGACTTCTTCTTCTAGGATTCCATTCAGAAACGCACTTTTTACATCCATTTGGTAGACTTCAAAATCCTTGAATGCAGCATATGCGAGGAATAGTCTGATGGCTTCTAGTCTTGCAACAGGTGCATAAGTTTCATCAAAATCTATTCCCTCACATTGTGCATATCCTTTTGCTACGAGTATGGCTTTATTCCTAACAACAGCTCCGTCTTCATCACTCTTGTTTTTATACACCCATTTGGTGCCAATAACTTTCTTGTGATTAGGTCTGTCTGTTAGTTCCCAAACTTTGTTTCTCTCCATCTGCTCAAATTCCTCTTGCATGGCATTAATCCATGAATAATCTTCCAAGGCTTGTTCTGTCGTCTTGGGTTCAATTTGCGACATGAAACAAGAGAACATCGCCATTCCTGCTGGTAGAGTTGACTGTCTTGTCTTGACTCCATCAGTCAACTTTCCGATAATTTGCTGAATTGGATGATCCTTGAGCCATTTGGGGATCTCGTCCTCTTCTGGGTTTGTTCCCCCTGTTGGATTGCTCTGGTTGTCTCGCATCTGCTGGATTCTGCCAGAATCGGATCGGCTACCGCTTGTCATCTGCAGCTTGGTTCTCGAATCGCAGATGAGTCTTTATCGCCTCCATTGGGTCTTCTAAGAAGAATCGGATCGAGATAGGTTTGGTGATCTGTATGATCTGCAGTTGGGTCTTCATCACTGCAGTTGGGTCATCAGCTGATCTGCAGTGAGTCCACCATTCCGGTGTCATGTACAATGACTTCTTCAAGGGTTGCCGATTTGAGCTTGTTCTCAATTTGCTCAAGTTGTTTCTGTACTCAACGGTAGATTCATCAAAAACAACATGGGGTGTTTCCTCCACAACTAAGGTTCTTTTGTTGAAAACTCTATATGCCTTGCTTCTTTGGGAATATCCCATAAATAGACCATCATCGCTTTTAGCATCAAAGGCATTTAGTTGTGTTTTACCGTTGTTGTGGATGAAACACTTACAACCAAAAACATGAAAGTAAGCAACAAGAGGAGTTCTATTATTCCAAACCTCATAGGAGTTTTGCCATGTCTCCCTACTATCATACTCCTGCTCGGTGTGGCAGTGTGGTTGACAGCCTTCGAACCTTTGGGTAGGTCCGCTTCGCAATCATGGACCTTGCCGCTTCTTCCTTGGTTCTGTTCCTTCTTTCAAGAACACCATTCTCACTGGGCGTCCTGGCCGCAGAGAGCTCATCCGGATCCCATTCGATCGGCCAAGTCGATTATCGCCTTGTTGAGAAACTCTCCTCCTCTATCCGATCCGATCTTGATTATGGAGAGGGATTTCTCATTCGATCCTTCTCAGCACTCGTAACTTGGTCAAGGTTTCACTTTTCTTGAATAGAAAAATGATCCAAGTGTACCTTGAATAATCATCTACAATCACAAGAGCATGCTTTCGCCGCTCAAAGTCCTTGGCTTGATAGGACCAAATAGATCCATGTGAAGTAGATCTAAGATCCTTGTTGTGAGCGTTGTAGTCAGACCGGCTTGAACGACGCCTTGGTCTCGCTTTCCCTTCGACATGCATCACAGAGTGCTTCCTTCTTGAATGCTTCATTTGGAAGTCCTCGACCAGCCTTCCGAGAGCTAATCTTGTTGATGGCTTTGAAGTTCAGTGACATAGTCTTTTGTGCCACACCATCCATTCTCGGCTAGTCTTGGATAGAAAACAGGAGTTAGGTGTTCTGTGTTCCAATCAATCATGTATACATCTCTTCTTCGAAACCTTGTAGCTTTATTTCTCCAGATAAGATGTCTATCACCATACACTTCAAGATGGTGAAGACTACTAGATTCTTCTCGTCGCAGAATCGGCTTATGCTCGGGAGGTTGTATTTGAGACCTTTGACATAATGAACTTTGGATATTACAATGTTTCCTCGGTGCGGCTCTCTCCAAAGCCTTTTGTTTGTCCTCTAGAGCTATCTCCAAAGGTTACATCGGGACCTCTTTCCTTGATATATTTGGTCGCATCCTCTTGTTCCGGTCATGTGCCTTGAGCATCCAGTCTACAAACCACTCTTCACCTCCAAAATTTGAGCTTGAGGAGATGTGGTTGTAGTCCTTCCACCTCTTACGCAATTAAACAAGCAGAGATTTAGGTACCCAAATTTGTGTGGGTCCTTTGGGGTTAGTTGATTTCTGGAGAATTGATTTCTCCTTGGATTATAGGAATTGTTATTATTATTATAACCCTTATAAGGTGCCTGTGGTCGAGGTCTAAATATCATGGTTGGATTGTATACAGGATATTCCACAATATAGTGTGGGCCATATCTAAATCAAGGCTGATACAATTTTTTAAACCATTGTGGTCTCCACACTAGTTCGTTTTGGAAATTTGGATAACCTTGAGGTTTCCATCCGCCCCTCCCATTATGAAATCTATTTTTGGGGAGTTGTTGGTAATAGTGGGCATGTTGTGCTGGCTTTGCTCGGGCCATTGCCTAGTCGCTGTCTAGGTGGTCATGCAGTGTAACATTGCCGCAGCCTAGACGTTTGACTTTGTTGCTGTTTTTGAAAGTCGGTTTATACAGGCTCAAGATCGAGACCATTGTTTCTCCTTGATAAACTTGGTTTCGAACTAGAGGAGTGTGAGAATCATATCCAAGGCCCGATTTGGTATATAATGACCTTTTATAAGTACACAATTCGCCCGAGTTGAAGACGCCTTCAGGGAGGTTATTTCCTGCGCTGAGTTTTATTTAATCGTGCCCGCTTAGTAAACTCGGCTTTGGCATGAGCAAGTGCGGTGACTTTTCTTTAAGTAAAATATTTAGCCGGTCTATCTCAGCTGTATTGGCACTAGCCAGGTTTACAAAATCAGCTGTAGTTGTCTCAACCTTATTTAAATCTAGGCTGAGTTTTTCGAAATCATTTTTCAGCTGCCTATTCTCATCTTGCAGCTTAGTCTTCTCTGCTGATACAGCTTGGTGTGCAGATTTAAGTGTTTCAAAATCTTTGAATAATTGATTTACCGATTCATGTAAATCCATATCTTGTGACATGGCTGAGCTATTATTTGAACCGGTAGGTTTAGAGGTTACCTCTTCATCAGCCAAGTTTGCCATCAGGCAATCATACTCCTCGTCGTCATCAGAAAAGAAACCGCCGCTTGATTCGACATGCTCCTGGTCTTCTCCGATGAGAGCTTTTCTTCTGTCTTCCTTTCTGGCCACCTCCTTCTTGGTTTCATCCTTCTTAAGCTCGGGACAATCCATTTGGATGTGTCCTATTTTATGACAGTTGTAGCATTCAACTTTCCAGCTTCCAAATTTTCCGGTTCCTTCTTGGGTTCTCCTTGTAGTTTTTCTTATACTTGGAGTAGTTCTTTCTGAAGTTACTGAACCTTTGCATAATGAAAGCCATTTCCTCCTCAAAATCTAGCGGATTTGGAGGTTTCACATCAGACAGGCTCTTAGCAGGGGACTCGGCTGCAAATGCGATTCCCTTCTCTGCAGGCTCAGTTGAGGATGAGCTTGGAAGCTCGAACTCATAAGCCTTTAGATCAGAGAACAGCTCCTGAATCTTTATCTTATTCAGGTCTTTGGACTCTCTCATAGCTACAGCCTTCATGCTCCATTCGGGATTGAGTGATCTGAGGACCTTGAGTGCCATTTCCCTGTTGCCATAAGTTTTGCCCAGGGAGTTGATCTCGTTGATAATTTCAGTGAACCTTGTGTCCACTTGGTCTATTGATTCACCATTCTTCATTTTAAAGTTGTCAAACTTTTGGATAGCTATTGACAACTTGTTCTCCTTGATCAGCTCCGTTCCTTCACACATTAGAGCTAATGTGTCCCATATCTCTTTGGCATTCTTACAATTTTTGATCTTGACCATTGTGGATTTGTCAAGAGTTTGGTATAGCACATCAAAGGACATGTTGTCAAGAATGGCCAACTATCTCTCTTCGGGTGTCAGCTACGATCTCTACTTAGCAATCTTTTCGGGCCTCCCAGCTGCGATTTCCTCGGGCGTGTTGTCCTTCTCGAAAATGAATGGACCGTCTTCAATGATGCACCACATGTCGTCATGGATTGAAGATAAATGTGCTTGCATTCTTATCTTCCAGAGATCATACTCGTCAACTGAAAAGACAGGTAGTCTAGAGTGCATGTGTTCCATTATAACGTGAGAGATAAGATATATATCTTAATATAGATCCGGTTCGTGAAAAAATGAACCAACCTCTCTCGATACCACTTGTAGGTCACAAGTCGTCCAGAAACAAGTCTAGAGGGGGTGAATAGACTTGTAGAAACTCTTGAACTCTTTTTCTCGAAGAGTGAGTTTCTTCAATGATGATCAAACAAATGACTAGGAGTCGTTTGTTCTTGGATATGTGCGGAAGTCGGTGATGACGAATATAAATTAACTTAATGAAACACTTAACAATAGATGCGTAGCTTAGAGTATGATGCAAAATAGTAAATAACACAGTGCGATTATAGTGGTCTCGGAGGTGGGGTAATCCTCTACTAATCCACTTTTCTCCAAACCACTTGGAGATGAATTCACTATAATTGTCAACGTGATAAAGATTACGGTGATTCACAACACACTACAACGACTTCCAACCGGTGGAATTCCGTGCCGTTGTACACACACTTGATCGCTTGCACCTCTTGATCCTCGATCCTCGGATGCCTTTCTGATCTGCTACTTCAACCTGAAGTACCCGTACTCAAGATTTAAAGACAAGAGTGTTTGTCTTCTCCAACTAAAGAGCTTCCTTGAATATGAACTTTTTGGATCTGCTCTTTTTCACGATGCTATTTGATTGCTTGAGATTGCTTTGTTTGCTTTGATCGCTAGAGTATATGTTCGCACCGGTGATTGCTCAGTTTCAAATCTTCGGGTATATATAGATCACGATCTCTGAGCTTCTTCCTTGTAGCCGTTGCAAAATCTTTGAACAAATCCGTCCGTTGGAGAGAGACTTCATTGTTTAATCTTTTCTGAACGTTTGCAAGGCTGGATTCCCATTATTTAATTTTATCTTCCGACCGTTGTGATGACTTCTGCATGTGAGCGCCGAATCTTTTGAATATAAAAGGTTTAAAGTCTTCACGGTGGGTCAGGATGATTTAATTAAATCATATCTCTTGCGGGAATAACTCCAATTTGTCTCTTCACGTTGCATGTGAGCTTTCCGTAATATTTGACTTTTCAAAGCATGCTGACGTGGACTTGGAGTACTAGGCTGTAGTTGAGTAGACTGATGTGCAGCTTACTTCTCTGTAGGTAGGTCGTCTCGGCTGTATACTGTTTGAGACTTGTCTGATCAGGTGACTTCCCTGAGGTTCCTCGGCTGCAGTCTGGTCAAACTTCTCTGACAATTTTTAGTTGACCAGGGCTACTCTGATTGGAGTCGGCTGTACTTCTCTGATAGACTAGACTGTACTTTAGTACTTAGCCGATTTTCAGCCTAACTAACTTTGGCCTATAGAAGACACTCATTTGGTTCTTCTTTACATTTTGCCAATTTTATACTTAACACATTTTGGCCTATGGAAGATACTCATTTGGTTCTTCCTTACATTTTGCCAATTAATAAACATTTGATTTTAAATTAATGACATCATCAAAATCTAACAAGTATTCCTAACACTATGCTGGGGGCATCTCAATAAATATATCATGAGATGTCCAGTATGTGATACAGAGAGGCGTAAGATTACTCTTTCTAGAAAAGAGAAAGCAGTTAAGGTGCTTTGGTATTGTAACACCCCCAAACTAAGCGGCTATTACAGTGTCGTGGACCCCCAACTGGGACTCACCAGGCGAATGAAATATAATAAAATAAATAATACAACTGTAGTACCGTACCACATCATATTATCAATTACTACGATGAGGAGTCTCAAGTACAATACACCCAGGAATACAGAATACTTATATATTTCATATGAAGATGAAATATAAAACACCAAATGAAGTGAAAATCCAAACGGAACTGCAACGGAAAATACATATGAAGAAAACATGAATAACTGGGAAGACTGGGGCCCCCTACTAGTATCACTAGAACTTCTCACTGTCAACGTTCTCTTCCCATGCCTTTGCCTTGCCATGACCTGAAAACAACATCCCCAACGGGGTCAGTTACACAGAACAACAATCCTTAAGAGTTGAACAAATACAATAATCACATGACTAGTTATGAAATTAGGTTTGGAAGAGGGGCATCATAGTACGCCCGAAATGGGACGTGCAAGTGCACAAGTAGTCGAGTGTCCGGTGACCCGCATATACACATGCCACTTGGCCTAGTTAGTCTCACGGAGGCACGTTACCGTGTGCACAGTCCAATGTGTCCGGATACCCGCATATACACATGATAATACTGTGCCCGACTAAAAATTCCACACGTATACCATCCGGCACGCAATACGATCCTGGAAGGTCACAAGAACAAAAGTAACCATGATGAATAAGAATGAATAGAAATCCGAAAAGGACCAAGAATGACTCACCGAGGTGAAATAATGGCGCAATGAGTGATAGCTCAAATAAAATGATTGGAACCGTCGCTCCTCGTGAATTGAATGATTAGTTTGATAATTACAAGTCTCAACATGATTGATATATTATGCATGAACTATACGTATGAATGAACAACAACGAAAGGAATGATTATTCTTTTAACTGAGCAAGAATTAACTTACCTCGATTACCGGTGAAGAAAAGTCCTTCTTCGAATGAACGTCCTTAAGGTGATTATAGGTCGCTCGAATAACCTTGAATAACATAATCACCAACAATTCGCTTAATATACGAATCAAGCATGACCACAACCAACTCAAAAGGTCGATACAACAACCCAAACTCATTGGGCCAATCTAACAAACACGTTGTAAGCAACCTTCAATTGTTTACAACCAATCTCAATTATATTAATACCACGGCTCCAATGAGTGATTCAATCTAACAAAATTTCATCAATACAATCAATAATCCAATAGGAATACGCCATTCGAGATTACGACAACATCCAATCGAAACCCCAAAATTCCGAAGTCAACATTCAAGGTGTTCTTGAACAATTCCCCAAATGCTCAACAATTCCGAAAAATACACCAATAAATCCTTAAGAACACATGTATCCAAGGTATATAATCCATATCCAACACATTCCAACACAATAGCAAGCTAAATCGAAGAGATCGGGAAGAAAACCCCCAAATCCCGAAATTCTAGGTTCATGAAAAGTTTACCTTAATTTGGAGCGGTGGAGAGGATTAAATATTGATTAGTCTGAACTACAAGCTTAGAGGTGTTGCTAGATGATTTCAGCTCGAATAACTCTTCACGAATCGCCCAAAATCACCCGGAATCGCCCATGAGAGGAGGAGAAATGAAGAAATAATGAAATGGGGTTGAACTGTCCTATTTATACTCAGGACAGGTTAGCGTGCGCTAGCAACTGAAAATAGCGCACGGTAACGGGTTCACCGGGTAGTCCAGTGAACTCTGCCTGCGTCGTTAGCATGCGCTACCAAAGTTGTAGCGTGCACTAACGCCTTACCATTAGCGTACGTTAACCGGATGTTAGCGTGCGCTACCTGATAGTTGGTGCCCAGTAACTGGAGTCCAGAACCTACTGTCCTCTGCCCTGCTTGCCTTAGCGCGCGTTACACCGATCACTTATCATGCGCTACTAATACAGTTAGCGTGCGCTACCATCACACATAGCATGGGCTATGAATTCTCCAATTCAGTCCAGTACCTACTGGACTGTCTGCCACAATTACACTAGCAGCGTGCACTAATGAAGGCTGATATCGTGCGCTACCAGTACCCAAATAGCGTGCACTATAAAGAGTATGTAGCGTGCGCTACTCCCCACACATAGGCCACCAATTCGATGGTAATGATAGTATTCTCATCTCGAATCTCGGACAGAGTTGAATGACGAATGCTAACTGATACAAGATTCAAAATTATGCCGAACGGTGAACACAATTGAATGAATGTGAATGATGAATGAATATTAATGAGTGAAAATTACTGAGTGACAATTACTGAATGATAGTAAATGAATTTACAACCGGGTATTACATACTCCCCCCCTTAAAAAGAGTTTCATCCTCGAAACTAAGGGTCAAACAATTCGGGATAACTCTCCCGCATACTATCCTCGGTTTCCCAAGTAGCCTATTCAACTCCGTGTCTAGACCACTGAATTTTAACCAAAGGAATCGCCTTGTTACTCAATTGTTTGATTCACCGCTCTAAGACTCTTACAGGACGCTCCTTGTACGTATGATCATCCGCGATCTCAATTTCATCAAACTGAAGTATATGACTCGGGTCGGCGACATACTTCCTCAACTGAGAGACGTGAAACACATTATGAACTCGGCTCAAAGCCGGAGGTAAAGCTAATCGATAAGCCAGACTGCCTACTCGATCCAAAATTTCAAATGGTCCAATAAATCTTGGACTCAACTTTCCCCTCTTCCCGAAATGGAAAGTACCTCGACTCGGGGATACCTTGACCAAAACATGGTCACCTGCCTCGAACTCTAATGGTCGACGACGATTATCTGCATAAGATTTTTGTCGACTCTGAGTGGTCAACAAACGACTCTTGATCAAAGTTACCTTGTCGCGGGCGGTTATAAGCATATCGGGCTCAATGCCAATTGATTCTGATAAGTCATCCCAACACAAGGGAGATCGACAATGACGACCGTATAAGGCCTCATAAGGTGCCATATTAATCGAAGCATGCCAACTATTATTGTATGTAAACTCAATCAACAGTAGTTGGGCTTCCCAATCATCTTTCCAATCGAGGACACATGCCCTCAACATGTCCTCCAACGTCTGAATAGTTCGCTCTGATTGTCCGTTAGATTGAGGGTGAAAAGCTGTGCTGAAATTTAGCTGAGTTCCCATGGCACGATAAATGGATTTCCAAAAATGTGACACGAATCGCCCATCACGATCACAAATGATACTCTTAGGAGTACCGTGCAATCTCACGATATCTTTAATAAACAACTAGGCAAGTCTCTCAGGACCCCAAGTATCCTTGATCTCAAGGAAATGAGCTGAATTAGTTAAACGGTCTACGATTACCCAAATTGTATTCATGCCACGACGACTCATTGGCAAACTCGTGATGAAGTCCATTGAAATATCCTTTCACTTCCATTCTGGGATAGGAAGCAGTTTTAGCATACCCGCCGGTCGCTGATGTTCTAACTTGACTTGCTGACAGGTCAAACATCTCGAAACAAATTCTGCGACTTCTCGCTTCATATTACTCCACCAATAATTTTGTTTCAAGTCTTTGTACATTTTGCTAGACCCCGGATGGATGGAATAAGGGGTAGCATGAGCCTCCCGCAAAATAGAGCTTTTCAACTTGTCATCCGTCGCAACGCATAACCGGTTCTTAAATCGCAAAAGTCCATCCTCGTGGACCAAAAATCTAGGGGCTTTCCCCTGAGCCACATCCTCTCGAATGCGCAACAAAAACAAGTCTGGACCCTGTTTCGTTCTGACCGCCTCCTCCAGTGGCGATGAAATCTGTAACATGCAAAGTTTCCCTTGTACTCACTGTAACTAGACCTCAATCTCAGGCCTTAGGAATTCTTGTTGAAGTCCCTTCTGAGCAGTCAAACGAGCAAGCATTTTCTCCTGAACGAACTTACGACTCAAGGCGTCGGCGACAATGTTCGCCTTACCTGGGTGGTATTGTATCTCAATATCATAATCTTTAATCAGTTCCAACCACCGTCTCTGTCGCATGTTTAACTCCTTCTGAGTAAATATATACTTCAAACTCTTATGATTGGTGAAAATCTGACAAGTGACGCCATAAAGATAATGTCGCCAAATCTTCAATGCGAATACCACGACCGCTAGCTCCAGGTCGTGGGTCGGATAATTGACCTCATAAGGCCTCAGTTGCCACGAAGCATAAGCAACCACTTTCCCGTTCTGCATTAATACATATCCGAGACCGTGTCTGGATGCGTCGCTATAAACCACAAATCCTTTCGTCCCTTGAGGTAAAGAAAGGATAGGCGCTGAAGTAAAATGGCTCTTGAGTTCCTCAAAACTCCGTTGACACGCGTTAGACCACGTGTATTTATTATCCTTCCGCAAAAGGCTCGTCATCGGTTGAGCGATTTTAGAAAACCCTTCCACAAATTGCCGGTAATAGCCTGCTAATCCGAGGAAGCTTTGGATTTCCTTAACATTCTTCGGAGGTTGCCCATCTCGGATAGCCTCCATTTTCTTAGGGTCGACACGTACCCCATCTGATGAAATCACATGTCCGAGAAACATCACCTCGGACATCCAGAACTCACACTTGGAAAATTTTCCATAGAGTTGCTCTCATCTCAATACGTCGAGGACCTGATGAAGGTGAAGTTCGTGCTCCTCTCGGTCACGAGAATAAATTAAAATGTCATCAATGAAAACCAACACAAACTGATCTAAATAGTCGATGAAAACTCGGTTCATTAATTCCATGAATACCGCAGGTGCATTAGTTAATCCAAATGGCATCACTACCAAATCGTAGTGCCCATAGTGTGTTCGAAACGCCGTTCTTGCGATATCCGAGTCTCGAATCCATGACTGATGATACCCAGATCTTAAATCGATCTTGGAAAATACTGAAGCTCCATGGAGCTGATCTAAGAGATCATCGATGCGGGGTAGGGGATACTTATTCTTGATCGTTACCCTGTTCAGCTCCCGATAATCAATACATAAGCGAAGTGAACCATCTTTCTTCTTGACAAATAACACTGGTGCTCCCCACGGGGACGCACTCGGTCGGATATAACCCTTCTCGATTAATTCCTCCAGTTGATTCTTCAGTTCTTGCATTTCGGTCGGGGCCATACGATATGGTGCTTTCGATATTGGGGACGTACCAGGCTCCAACTCTATCGTGAATTCAACATCTCTCTATGGAGGTAAACTAGGTAACTCATCTGGAAATACATCAGCATAGTCTCTCACTATAGGGATATCCGCCAACATCACTGGTGATTTCTCGGTCTTAGTCATATAGCACCAATAACCGACAAACCCCTAATTGAGTAACTTCACTGCTTTCATCATATTAATAACTCTTCCGTAATGGCTGGGGTTAGCCCCCTGAATACATACTCGACTCCATCGTCTGAAACGATAGTGACCATATGCTTACGGACACTAAGGATGGAATCATGATGATCTATCCAATCAATACCCAAGATAACGTCGTCTTTAGGTAAGTCTACCACGATTAGGTCCGCTAACCATTCATGGTCCTTAAGCTGAATCGAACAGTTCTTAACTTCACGGTTTCTAATAATTCTTCTACCGTCTGGTAGATCAATGACATAAGGTTCGCAACTAGTAGCACTATCCAGGTGTAGTCTACTCAAACATGACTCGGAAATGAATGAATATGATGTGCCAGTATAAAAAAGGGTACGCACAGGTTGAGATAGAATTTCCAGTGTACCTGAGATCATTCGGGCCTCCGGATCGTCGGTCCTCTTCATCTCGTAAATTCAGGGCTTGCCAATCCCTGCACCGGATGCTCCTGTCTGATAGTTATGGGCTCCGCCTTTATTCGCTCCCGTCATCTTATACGACGCGGACTAAGTAGCCTGATTCTGAACAGCCGACTGCTTCGGGGTCTGAGATGCCGCCGGAGCAGGTCTGGAATCTCTTCGGCAGAAACGGGCCTTATGCCTGGCAATTCCACAGTTGTTACACGTGATAGTCTGGCTCGGACACTTAGTGCTGTAATGACCATGTTCTCCACAGTTGAAACAGGTGATGGCCGAACTGGATGCTCGGGACTAAGATTCTGCAGGTTTAGGCGCCGTAGGAGTCGCTCAGAAAAAGTAGAACCCGTGCGAGGCTTCTTGTAGGTTTCCCGACTACCCTCGGGATGATTACGATTCTTCGATTTCTTGCTAGCAGATGAAGGTTGTTGCTTAGCAATTTCCTTAGCAGTAAGCTCATAAGTAAGAGCTTTATCGATGAATTCGGCCATGGTGGCGCAATGATGATTAAGCAATTGCATCCGCATACGAGGTTTCAACCTCTTACTGAAGTACTTGATTTTATCCGCGTCGGAGTGGATAACTGATGAGGCAAAGGGACGTAGCTCCTGAAACTTCTGGGCGATGGCGAGAACATCTTCCTCCGCTGAGGGGTCGGGACTGAGTAGTTCCGATAACTTGGCCTCCCTAAGAGGGGCCAGATAATATCTTTCCAACATGAGGGTCTTAAACTGGTCCCAACTGAAAGATCCGTTGGTGGGCTTCAGAGATAGCCACCAAGAGTGAGCGCTCTTACCCAGATAGTAAGCCGCAACTGAAACTTTGTGACCTTCGGGACACTCCACCATAGCAAATAGTTTCTCAAAATGTTCGAGCTAGTGAATAATATCCGCCGATTATACAGCTCTCAAAAGTAGGTGGACTCTGGCAAGAGATGTCGCCGATTATACTGCTCACACTCCTCTCTTGCCTCTGAGGTGGCGGTGGACGAGCCTGCTGAGTCTGAGTGGTTGAATTCTGCATCGTCTCCATCAGACGTGCTATCTGTGTTATCTGGACCATCATGCCCTGCATAAATATGAATGGGTCAACCCGAACACTTTCCGATTAAGTTGTATCCCGGGTACAACTTCCTGACAGTGAGTGATTATCTCCCGGTGAATGAGTGGCCTCGTCAGCTGAGTTGGCAGCATCGCTACCTGTTGAATTAGCATTATTCCTCGCGTTCACGTGGGTATTCACACGAGCTCCCGGGTTTCGGCTCGCACCGCGACCTCTTCCCCTGCGTCCTCTGACAGCTCTATCCATACTGAAGTAGGAAAGTCACATGATAATTATAGATATCGCATGAATATCTCATTATGATTAGTTATGGAATGATAATAATGAGCATACATGCTCTAATACAATGAACGCATTAATAATGCAGTAAAATGATCGTCGACATTATGCCGGAATATGATAAGATCGCATGAAGTATCAACTGAGGTGACATGATTATCTGATGAAATTCCCAGAATGATTATATTGAACAAGTTAACAAGATTGATAATACGATCCACGAGATCAATAACTGAGCAATGAGATTAACTGAGTGATTAAGGAGTTGACATGATCGACACGATCCAAACGAAAATTATGATTGAGTATTGTTGACTGGTGAATGATGAATGAGTGATTCTTATAGCCAGAAATTATACCATGGCGTCAGAAATCTTACTGTTCTTTGGTCTGTGGGGCTTGGCGCTTGCATAGGTCACACGTGACGCGAAAGTCCAATGATACTAGTCTGATGAATGATGTCTCATTGAGACATGACTCGGATAAGTAGTATTCAAAACCACACTCCGATACCAACTCTGTAACACCCCCAAACTAAGCGGCTATTACAGTGCTGTGGACCCCCCACTGGGACCCACCAGGCGAATGAAATACAATGAAATAAATAATACAACTGTAGTACCGCACCACATCATATTATCAATTACTCCGATAAGGAGTCTGAGGTACAATACACCTAGGAATACAGAATACTTATATATTTCATATGAAGATGAAATATACAATACCAAATGAAAGTGAAAATCCAAACGGAACTGCAGCGGAAAATACATATGAAGGAAACATGAATAACTGGGAAGACTGGGGCCCCCTACTAGTATCACTAGAACTCTTCGCCGTCAAAGTTCCCTTCCCGTGACTTTGCCTTGCCATGACCTAAATACAACATCCCCAATGGGGTCAGTTACACAGAACAACAATCATCGAGAGTTGAACAAATACAATAATCACATGACTAGTTATGAAATTAAGTCTGGAAGAGGGGCATCATAGTACGCCTGAAATGGGACGTGCAAGTGCACAAGTAGTTGAGTGTCTGGTGTCCCGCATGTACACATGCCACTTGGCCTAATTAGTCTCACGGAGGCACATTACCGTGTGCACAGTCCAATGTGTCCGGATACCCGCATATACACATGACCATAGTGTGCCCGACTAAAAATTACAGATGTATACCATCCGGCACGCAATACGATCCTGGAAGGTCACAAGAACAAAAGTAACCATGATGAATAAGAATGAATACAAATCCGACAAGGACCAAGAATGAATCACCGATTTGAAATTATGGCGCAATGAGTGATAGCTCAAATGAAATGATTGGAAACGTCGTTCCTCGTGAATTGAATGATTAGTTTCATAATTACAAGTCTCAACATGATTGATATATATGCATGAACTATACATATGAATGAACAACAATGAAAGGAATGATTATTCTTTTAATTGAGCAAGAATTCACTTGCCTCGATTACTGGTGAAGAAAAGTCCTTCCTCGAATGAACGTCCTTAAGGTGATTATAGGTCGCTCGAACAACCTTGAATAACATAATCACCAACAATTCGCTTAATATACGAATCAAGCATGATCACAACCAACTCAGAAAGTCGATACAACAACCCAAACTCATTGGGGCAATCTAACAAACACGTTGTAAACAACCTTCAATTGTTTACAACCAATCTCAATTATATTGATACCACGCCTCCAATGAGTGATTCAATCCAACAAAACATTATCAATACAATCAATAATCCAATATGAATACTCCATTCGAGATTACGACAGCATCTCATCGAAACCCCAAAATTCCAAAGTCAACATTCAAGCTGTTCTTGAACAATTCCCCAAATGCTCAATAAAACCGAAAAATACACCAATAAATCCATAAGAACACATGTATCCAAGTTAGATAATCCATATCTAACATATTCCAACACAATAGCAAGCTAACTCGAAGAGATCGGGAAGAAAACCCCCAAATCCCGAAATTCTAGGTTCATGAAAAGTTTACCTTGATTTTGAGCGGTGGAGAGGATTAAATGTTGATTAATCTGAATTAAAAGCTTAGAGGTGTTGATAGATGATTGCAGCTCGAATAACTCTTCACGAATTGCCCGGAATCGCCCAAGGGAGGAGGAGAAATTAAGAACTAACGAAATGGGGCTAAACTGTCCTATTTATACTCAGGACAGCTTAGTGTGCAATAGAAACTGAAAATAGCACGCGCTAACGGGTTCACCGGGTAGTCCAGTGAACTCTGACTGCATCATTAGCATGCGCTACCAAAGTTGTAGCGTGCGCTAATGCCTTACCATTAGCATACGTTAATCAGATGTTAGCGTGCGCTATCTGATAGTTGGTGCCCAGTAACTGGAGTCCAGAACCTATTGTCCTCTGCCCTGCTCGCCTTAGCGCGCCTTACACCGATCACTTAGTGTGCGCTACTAATACAGTTAGCGTGCGCTACCATCACGCATAGCGTGCGCTATGAATTCTCTAATTCAGTCCAGTACCTACTGGACTGTCTTCCATAATTACACTAGTAGCGTTCGCTAATGAAGGCCGATAGCGTGCGCTACCAGTACCCAAATAGCATGCGCTATAAAGAGTATATAGCGTGTGCTACTCCACACAAATAGGCCACCAATACGATGATATGATAGTATTCTCATCACAAATCTTGGACAAAGTTGAATGACGAATGCTAACTGATACCAGATTCAAAATTACGCCGAAAGGTGAACACAATTGAATGAATGTGAATGATGAATGATTATTAATGAGTGAAAATTACTGAGTGACAATTACTGAATGATAATAAATGAATTTACAACTGGGTACTACAGGTATTTCAAAACTGAAAGACAGGTTAGAGCGGCTTTTTATGTTGCCTCACACGGCCAAGGCCATGGCACGATGAGGCTTGTGCACATGATGACGATACTATGATACACCCTTTGGGTGGAGAGGCATGCGGGCATATAGATAGGGAATATCCGGAGTTTTCATCCGATGTTCGGAAAGTTAGACTTGGGCCTACATATGACAGATTCAACCCTTTTGGTAACATGAGTCTTTCATATACTATATCGCCGTTGGTGGTGATTCCTTACAACCTTCCTCTGTGGATATGCATGAAGAAGGATTATACTATGTAGACTCTATTAGTGCTTGGACCGGGATATCCAGGAAAGTGTATCGATATATATCTTAGACCCCTGATAGATGAATTGAAGTCATTGTGGGAACAAAGGTTATCCCACTTATAATCGTTATTCGCAGGAGATGTTTTATTTGCACGCTATCTGTACCTACACCATTAGTGATTTTTATAGCATATTGTATGTTGTTCAGATATGTTATTAGTAGATATAGAGGTTGTATGGTGTGCTTGAATACAGATTGTGCAAGGTACCATTGTAGAAAAATAATCTTAATGCTGCATTGGGGTTGGCTTGAGAGGGAACATGTATGGCGTATGGATGGTGCATCATTTTATGGGATATAGAGATAGATGCACCACCACAAGAGTGGAAAGGGAATTAAATATTGTCCGTGCTGAACGAGCATAATTTTGTTCAGTTAAGAAACCATTCTGATTTACATGCAGCAACTCCTAAAAGGCCCGACAGGTATAAGTATTGGTTGTTGGAAGTAAAAACGCAGCGGAAGCGAAGTTTGGTAAAGTTTGATAATCGCGTTTTACGCATCCACGAGCATAAGATCTATTTAGGCATGCTAATTAATTAATTACTAAGACTAATAAGCAATTTAAATATTATTTATTATTTATTAATTAAATATGTCGCTTATATAAATATCCTAATCTAGATCTAAAAGATCATAGGATATTACCATTGAAGCGAATTGGTTGCTTTCGTCTTGATCACCTTGTATTTCTACCTTTAGACCTTCTAGAGTATGATCTGCCTTAACCCAGACGTTGTGTGGGCAATGAGCTACCGGATCTTGTTTGAACAACTTTGGATCGGCCGAACCCTTTGTTTGTGATCACTCTATTTTTCTTTGCTTTCTAGTATTTTATGAACACTCTTAGAAAATTAGTTGTGTTATCTAAATTGTAGGATCCAAGACACATGTCTAGATCTACAATTAAACATAAGAGGAAAAATTTGATCTCACAACCTTATAAGAGAGTACAAAATCGGCCAACCCCCCATAAGTCCTATATATAGGCTCTTGGACTACTACTAGGGATCTTAAGGAGGATTATGGAAGGACTCCCAATAAATTCAACTTACCTTATTAGGACTCTTCCTAATATAATGAATCTATTAATATCAACTTAGTCCACTAAAAAGTTGATATTGCACTTCCTACCAAAATCCCAAATTACGAAATTGGGCGTATAAATAATATTATTGCCCAAGATATGAGGCTTATTGAGTCGTTCATTTTGACTCTCACCCATGGTAAATCAAAGTAATAAGTATTATAAATACACAATTAAATATTATATACTTAAAATTAAGAAATAATAATTATCTGAGATTTGCGTTCTTCTTACAGTCAGTACAGAAGACACTATCTCACCTCGATCCAGTTCAACGTATGCAAATACACTAACGTATGATAATAGTCAAGACCAACTAATCTCATGCATGCACTACAACCTTTTATATAATTTGTCTAATAATTGTATAGGTTGTGAAGGCACCAATATGTGATCTTCCGTGTGACACCAACACACCACATTATCTATAATATAAAATAATTAGCCATTTTATTTTCATAACCATAACGTGAATAAATATGCAAAATATATGATTAAATGTAATTATTATTCTCATAGGTAGTTATAGGAAAATTAGGAAATACAAGCATAAAGTATGCTTTGCAGTATACAATCCTAACAATCTCCCACTTATACTCAAAGCATGCTTTTTAAGTATACTACTCTATTACATAGTCTCTCATTTCTCCCACTTATACTCAAAGCAATGCTGTCATATACCGTAATCCCATTCCTTCCACATGCCTTTCAAAAAATTTTGAAGGTAGGCCTTTCGTGAAAGGATCAGCAAGATTATCTTCCGATGTAACCCTGGCTACAACTACGTCTACTTTCTTTACGAAGTGTCGTATGATATGGTACTTGCGGTTGATATGTTTACTTTCCTTGTGGGTTCGTGGTTCCATCGAATTTGCGACTGCACCAATATTGTCACAATAAAGTGTAATACCCTTTGGCAAATCAGGAATCACATCTAAGTCCCAGGCTAAACACATTACCCAAAGTAGACTTGGACTTTTCTTTATCCGATGAAAAATCTGAGTTAGTGTAACCCAACGGACACAGGTCGTCTGACTGATATACAAGCATGTACTCCCTAGTACTTCTAAGGTACTTGAGTATGTGCTTGACAGTAATCCAGTGTCCTGGTCCTGGGTTTGACTAATATCTAGCAGCCATGCCTACGACATGACAGATATCTGGTCTAGTGCAAAGCATAACATACATGAGGCTTCCCACAACAGATGCATAATGGAACATCTTCATGTCATCTATCTCCTTTTGTATCTTGGGACACATATCCTTAGATAGTTGAATTCCATGTCTGTAAGGTAGAAAACCTTTCTTGGAATTCTCCATGCTAAAAAGCTTTAGCACTGTATCGATATAGGATGCCTGGGATAAGCACAACATCATTTTCTTCCGATCACGAAAGATCCTGATTCCAAAGATGTGTCCTGCTTCTCCTAGATCCTTCATATCGAACTGCTCATATAGCCATACCCGTACATCTGACAATTCCTTCACGTTGTTTCCAATCCGAAGGATATCGTCTACATACAGTACAAGAAACACCAACACGTTTCCATTGCATTTCTTATACACACAACTCTCACTCAGACATTGGACGAATCCATATGACTGGACAACTTCGTCAAAACGAGTGTTCCAAGATCTAGATGCTTGCTTAAGTCCATAAATGAATCTTTTAAGCTTGCACACCAAGTGCTCTTCTCCTTCAGCAATGAATCCCTCTGGTTGGCGCATATAAATTTCCTTGTCTAGACTCCCATTCAAGAATGCAGTCTTAACATCTATTTGCCAAATCTCCAGATCCAGATGCGCAGCTATAGCTAAAAGAAACCGGATTGACTTAAGCATGGCTACCGGCAAAAAGGTTTCATCATAATCAATACCCTCTTTCTGAGTGTAACCTTTCGCAACAAGCCTCGCTTTTAAGGTTTCAACCTTCCCTTCACCTCCTTTGTTTCACTTGTAGACCCATTTACTCCCAATGGCTTGTATACCATCAGGCAGCTCTACTAGCTCCCACACTTGATTGGAATCCATAGATCCCATTTCTGATTCCATTGCTACTTGCCAGGAGTCAGCATCTTTATCTTGGATTGCCTCCTTGTAGGTCCAGGGATCTAATTCTTCTTCACCTGGGATTGAGTCCGAAGACTTTCCCATGCCTATGAATCGTTCCAGCTGGCGAACAACCCTCTCACTACGACGAGGTAAATCCTGAGTTGGTGTAAAAGTCTCAGAATCGATACGTGGTGCAGTGTTAGTTGGCGCTTGTACGGTTGGTATAGAAGGAGTCTTGCCCCTTAGATCTTCTAGAATTATCTCGCTCATGGGCTTGTGATTAATCATACAATCCTCTTCCAGGAGTCGGGCATTGGTGCTAACAATGACCTTCTGATCCTAGGGACTATAGAACAAGCCACCCTTCATTCCCGTAGGATATCCTACAAACACTCGCACTTCTGTACGAGATGCCAACTTGTCAGCATCCTTATTAAGCACATGTGTTGGAGTACCCCAAATCCGAACATGTCCTAGACTGGGCTTTCGCCCACTCCACAGTTATGTGGGTGTTTTTGGAACTGATTTCCAAGGCACCAGGTTTAGAATGTACGCCACTGTTTCTAAGGCGTATCCCCAAAACGAAATAGGTAAATACGAATAACTCATCATTAATCTAACCATTTCTAAAAGAGTTCCATTCCTTCATTCAGCCACACCATTTTGTTGTGGAGTTCCCGGCGCGGTGAGCTGGGATGAAATCCCCTCATTCGCCAAGAAATCCAAAAACTCTCCACTAAGGTATTCGCCACCGCGATCAGATCATAGTGACTTGATACTCTTCTCATGACGCTTCTCCATTTCCGCCTTGAAGTCTCTGAACTTTTCAAAGGCTTTAGACTTACGTCGCATCAAATAGATATATCTATATCTCGTATAATCATCTATAAACGTGATGAAGTATTCGAAACCACCCCTAGCCTGGATATTCATTGGACCACATACATTCGTATGAACCAATTCTAACACATTCTGAGCACGGTTTCCCTTGATTTTAAAAACCTTTTTGGTCATCTTACCTTCCAGACAGGATTCACAAATTGGAAATGACTCAACTTGGAATCCTCCCAAGGTTTACATGCCCTAACCGTAAATGCCACATATATGTTTGGTTTATGCTTGAAGGTTCTTTTCTCTTTTTAGGTTTAGACAAAGAGTTAAGTGATTTATGCATAGGAGTTTGTGCAGTATTAACGATATATAGTCCATCATTAAAAATATCTTTGCAAATATATTCACCGTTTCTTTTCCTAATAATGGCATCATCATCAAAAGAAACGGAATAACCATCACATTTTAATTTAGAAACCAAAATTAAATTCATTCTAAAGTCCGGTACTAATAATTCATTATTGAGGACTAATAATTTATCATTAATCTTCAACTGCACGGCTCCCACTGCAACAGCCATAAGCTTGGAATAATCGCCCCAGCTGATGGTAATATCGCCCGCACTAAGCTGCTTGGTTACCTGAAAACCATGCGAGTCAAAGCAAACATGATCAGTGGAGCCTGAATCAACTATCCACAAAGTGGAAGAACAAGCTGCCAAACATGTTTTGACTACTAGTGCGCGAGACATACTTTTCTTAATAGCAGGGCAGTCCGCTTTAAAATGTCCTTTCTGACCGCACTTGTAGCACTTTCCCTTTGGATTTTTGTTCGCCTCGGGGTGAGGAGCCTTGCTTTTCACCTTGAGGGTTGCCACTTGCTTCTGGCCAACCTGCTTTTTCTTCTTTCCCCATTAGGTTTTGGAAGAAGTAGCACTGGTTGCCGCAAGAACCTGATGATAACCTTGTTTGAAGAGACCTTCATCAGATTGAAGCTCTGTCAGAAGTTTCACCAAATTATATGTCCTACGGTTCATATTGTAGTTAAGGCGGAACTGCTCAAAGCTTCTTGGAAAGCTGCCCAAGATAATATCAACCTGCATTTCCGCATCGATAGTAGCCCCCAGTATGCTCAGTTCATTAAAATCAAACATTATTTTCAGAACATGATCCATTACTGGGGTCCCTTCATACATTTGGGTTGTCATCAACACCCTCATTTCATTTTGTATAGCCACCCGGTTCTGATCACCAAACATCTCGGTGAGACTTTTCATCATTTCCGCGGCCGAGCCCATCATCTGATGCTGATGTTGTAATACATTTGTAACTGAAGCCAAAATGTAACAGTGAGCCATCTCATCAGACTTTTTCCATTTTCGGAGTTCAGCCAACTCTTCAGGAGTGGCATCCGATTCTGGTTCCAGAGGGCTCTCCTTAGTTAAGACAAATTTATGCCCCTCAGCAGTCAGGACAATGTCAAGATTTCTTTTCCAATCGGCAAAGTTAGTGCCATCAAGTTTATTTTCTTTGAGAATAACAGCTAGTGGATTGAAAGACATCTGAGATAAAAATTAAAACATCCATCACATAATGCATAGCAAAATATATCGAAAAACCTCAAAACATAATATATATATGCTAGCAACCAACCCCTCGAAAAATCCGCATATGCAAGCCATGATCGTGTGGACGTTTACACACATATTTTTCAAGTAGAGTTTTACGTCTTTAATTTTATTATATAGTCAACTTAAGTTATGACAAGTAAAATGAATAGTTGGTTCCTCTTGGCCATGTATTAATTAACATAGATTCCGATTGGGAGCTTATTAATTAATACACCTAAGTGAACACCATAATTTAACATCCTTAAAATATTATCTTTTAAATAATAGTCCTACAGATGAAGATGTCCTATCATAAAAACTAATATTTACCTTATGTTATCATTTTGAAATTTAAAACTAGTGAACCTACAATTAGCACATCCGATATGTAGGAAGACCCTAATGTCAACGTGCATGCTAATTACTTCACAATTTAAATTAATTATGGAGGCCAATTTGATTTTATTTTAAAAAAATAAATCAATTTAATCACTTAGTTATTTTAGCCTTAAGGTTTTTAATTTTCTCGTCCTAACATGCAGAAAACATATCACGCATACATTCATACATGCCATACATCAAAACAATAAAAAACAAAAATAAAGCATGGATAATTAAATTATCCAATTATCATGGTCTTCTTCCTTGAGTTGAACCCGAGAAAATCTTCGACTCGATCTCTCCCCCACTGAATCAAGCATCTCGTCGCTCCTCCCCAGCTGGGCCGTGGATTTCCAAAATTAAAATTTCACTTTTATGCAAAACTAATTACAAACAACAACAACAACAACAACAACAACAACATCTAAGCCTTAGTCCAAAATGATTTGGGGTCGGCTAACATAAATCAAACTTTGAAACCGTCAATGATCGTTACATAAATAATATAAAAGTAGAAAAAGAGGGAAAAAAGTAGAGAAAAAAGTAGAGAAAAAAGCAAATAAAAAAAGAGAATGAATGAAAAAAAGAAAAAAAAAGAAAAAAAAAATGAAAAATCCTGAAAAATAAATTAACAGATAACATGGAATAAAAGAAAATAGGAATAAAAATATAGAAAAAAAAGGAATCAGATTCCATCCACCATCCGTATTCTTTCCCGCCACATTTGCCTCTCTGTCGCCATACTTTCTCCAATTCCAAGAAACCGCATATCATTTTCAATCATCTTTATCCAAGTTTTCTTGGGTCTTCCTCTACTTTTCACAACATTTCTTACTTCCCAACTTTCTAGCCTCCTCACTGGGGCATCAACAGGTCTTCTTCTCACATGACCAAACCATCGTAATCGATTCTACATCATCTTGTCTTCTATAGCCGCAACTCTTACCTTCTCTCTAATCACCTCATTTCTGAGCCGATCCTTTTTTGTATGACCACACATCCATCGTAGTATACGCATCTCCGCCACATTCATCTTTTGAACGCAACACTATTTTACAGCCCAACACTCGGTGCCATATAACAGCGCAGGCCTAATTGTCGTGCGGTAAAATTTACCCTTTAATCTATGAGGCATGTCAGGATCACATAAAACTCCTGTGGCACTCTTCCACTTCAACCACCCGGCCTTTATTATGTGAGCCATATCGCCATCTAGCTCTCTATTCTTTTGGATAATAGATCCAAGATACCGAAAGAAAGTGGATCCATGAACAACTTTCCCATCAAATGTGATCATCCCCGCCTCTCTATCACTGTTTTCGCTAAACCTACACTCCATATATGCAGTTTTAGTTCTGCTCAGACTAAAGCCTCGAGCTTCCAAAGTATCCCTCCAAAGTTTCAATTTCTGTTGCACTCCAACCTTTGTTTCATCAATCAACACAATATCATCTATGAACATCATACACCACGGAACGTCATTTTGAAGTTCTCTTGTCAATTCGTCCATGACTATGGCAAAGAAAAAAGGACTAAGAGCAGATCCTTGATGCACCCCAATCGTAATAGATAATTCTTCTGTCCTCCCAACATTAGTACGTACACTTGTACTAGCTCCCTCATACATGTCCTTTATAATGTCAATATATTTTCGCGATACACCCTTCTTTGTTAAGGCCCACCAAAGTACTTCTCTTGGTACTTTATCATATGCCTTCTCTAAATCAATAAAAACCATATGTTGATCTTTCTTATTATCTCGATAATGTTCCACCAACTGTCGGATAAGATAAATTACAAAAAAATTTAATTTTAAATCCCGACTCTCCACGCAAATAACGACGAGCAGCGGCAAAACGGACCGACAAAATCGGACGACCCGACCCGCATCAAAGAAACCGGCTCGGACAGCCGCCGCTGATCTCGGTACTGCGCCGCTTCGGCAGTGCACTTCTTGCCGCTGCAGCCGCTGGCCATTGCCGGCCACATGGCCGCCAGCGATCCGGTTCTGCTCGCTCTATTTCTTTGTGATCCCGTATTTTCCGAATTCGATTACAATTTTATACAAAATTAAATACATCAAAATTACAGCAAGATTACACGAAAAATAAAACACCTAGAACTACCCGCGGATTTTCTCACGGGGAAAACCATTACATGCCTCAAAAAAGGGCCAAACCAACAATTGCATAAAAATAAATAAATAAATAAACCATTCACATAAACCATGATAATTGGATCATATCACCTGCAAGAACACATCTAGCAAAATATTCCAACATCAAAATACATGAATATTTAATTCAATCAATTAATGACCAAAATTAATTAAAATAGCAAAAAGCCTAAAAATCCGGCTCTGATACTAATTGTTGGAAGTAAAAACGCAGTTGAAGTGAAGTTTGGTAAAGTTTGATAATCACGTTTTACGCATCCACGAGCATAAGATCTATTTAGGCATGCTAATTAATTAATTACTAAGACTAATAAGTAATTTAAATATTATTTATTATTTATTATTTAAATATGTCGGTTATATAAATATCCTAATCTAGATCTAAAAGATCATAGGATATTACCTTTGAAGCAAATTGGTTGCTTTCGTCTTGATCACCTTGTATTTCTATCTTTAGACCTTCTAGAGTATGATCCGCCTTAACCCGGACGTTGTGTGGGCAATGAGCTATCGGATCTTGTTTGGACAACTTTGGATCGGCCAAACCCTTTGTTTATGATCACTCTAATTTTCTTTGCTTTCTAGTATTTTATGAACACTCATAGCAACCTTACAAGAGAGTACAAAATCGGCCAACCCCCCATAAGTCCTATATATAGGCTCTTGGACTACTACTAGGGATCTTAAGGAGGATTATGGAAGGACTCCCAATAAATTCAACTTACCTTATTAGGACTCTTCCTATTATAACGAATCTATTAATATCAACTTAGTCCACTAAAAAGTTGATATTGCACTTCCTACCAAAATCCCAAATTACGAAATTGGGCTTCTTATTAAATATATTTATTTCCCGTGTTTAAGATATTGAATGCCCATTAATTAATTGTAAGCTACTGACAACTTTAATTAATTAATATCTTATCCAAGAGTAGTACCACTCGAACCTTATTATTATATCGGACTTAAATCCACCTACAGGGTTTAATATAATAATCATTATCGAGCTCCTCAAGGGGACATCATCAACCCACACGAGTTGGGACACGATTTCTAGTAATAATAATAACTGTCATATAAATAATATTATTGCCCAAGATACGAGGCTTATTGAGTCGATCATTTTTGTAATACCCGAATTTTCAGTATAAATTTTTCGCGTTATTTTATCTGAGATATAATGTATAGCTTGGTGTCTATACAGTATGGATAAAATAAATTGAGGACCGAGACAGTTATACTTGTGTAATTGACGTGTTTGATTGACAGTTATATTGAGGATTTGTTGTACCAGGTTGAACTGATTCGGATATCAGGTATATCGTATGAGAATATTTTTGGGTTGAGTATATGTGTATTCAGTATGCCGTATGTTCGTATCCAGTATGTCGAGACGTCGGACAGGAACAGTTGGATTTTGGCTAAGTACAGAAGGCCATTACGTACGTTAAGTTTATGGGCTAACGTACGCTAAGTTGGTATGTTTTACGTACGTTATGCGTAAGGTATTGCATACGTAACAAAAGGAATCGGACAGTTGGGCCCGGGGTCGACAACTTTCGGTGCAGATGTGGACAGGTGAGTCAACGGAAGGAGTTACGTACGTTATACAAGGTATATTACGTACGTAATACGAGTATAATACTGTACCAAGTCAACGTACGTATTACGTACGCAACGGAATAAGTGTTACGTACATTACGGGGTGGCTGGCCGAGTCGTGGCCGAGAGGACCTGTAGTAGCCGAGCATGGTCGGCAGTGACTCGCGGGGATGGCCGATCGCGGTCGGCAGTGACTCACTGGGGGCAAGGACTGGCCGATAACGTACGTAAGGCTGTAGCCGATTACTACCGTAAGGGCCTGTTACGTACGTAAGCAGGTGCCGGTTACAGCCGTAAGGATGTCGACCAAAATGGACAGGAGGGTAGGCCATGGCCGGTTACGTACGTAAGATATGGCCGGTTATGGCCGTAAGGTACCGACAGGACTCGGCCTATATAAGGCCTGGACCGAGTCATCCTTGCCATTTTTTCGTTTTCCTTCATTTCTTCATGATTCCTTCAGCAAGAATTGATGTATTTGAGTAAGAACATCATGTAGCAACATATTTTGGAAGTTGGATTCGTGTTTAACATCTTCTTCCGCCCGGATCGAAGATAAGAACACCTAAACTCTTGGTTTTGGAAGTTTTTGAGGTTTCTTGATGTTTTGGCCGATTCGATTCGTTTTAACTCAGATTATTGATGGAACCTTGTTGTATTCTTGAGATTATTCATTACTCTTGAAGTTTTATGGAACAAATTCGAGAATTTCTCCGTTAAATTGATTAATTTAGATTATGCCCTCGAAGTGTCCGATAAATGCTTCAATGAGGTAGAACTTGGGAAGTTCTATATGTTTTCATAGAATGGTTATTGAATTGATATTGTTGTGATGATTCTTGGTAATTACGGGAATTTTGTTAAGGGAAGATAATGAATTGATGATCAAATGCCTTGATTATGTTGTTATGATTATGGAATCGTAGTATTCTCGATGTTCTTGGTGGTTTGTTGCGATTCATGATGTTATGAGAAGTATATGTTGAATAACATGATTATATACACCTTGAATTGTGAATAAGGATTGTTTAGATGTTAGAACACATCGTATTATGTCGTTTGAGGATTTTGAATGTGATGTCGGAATAAGTTGTGTTCTTAAGGAATTCTTGGATTATATGAATTGATGAATATGTTTAAATGATGTTGGTGTTTTGGATATGAATATGGAATATTCATATCTAAAACTAAGTCATGTGTTTTGGTACAATATTCGTATAGGAATACGAATGTGGTTCCGGGTTTGATAAGAATATGATTCACTTTTGAGTTTGAGAATTCATACGTATTGAACAAGTGTTCAATTCGGATAATGGAAATATTTGAAACTCTTGGAATATGATTATCTATAATGTTGAATTAATCGGATCGTCCGGATTGGTGATGATAATCGGTAATTGATTTATATTATGAATTTACAAGGAGGAAACTTGTATCCGTATTTAAGATTGAATTTGGAATCGGTAATGTTAGACCCTTGTTGGTTTAAATTGATTATTGATATGATATTTGGATTGTGGAATCGTATTGTGGTTTTGAATTCGTGATCGATTGATTTGGTTGTTTGGATTTGTATTTAATCGGGATATTGTAGAACCGTTGTGTTTGTTGATCGGTTATTGATTGTTATTTGTGATCATCGAGTTACGGCTTGTATTGTGGATATGAGTTCGTATTTGTTGAGTTGGATTATTTGGTTTTATGTATATGATCGAGGTTTCATTGAACCGTTGAGTTTGTTGGTTGGGTATGTCGGTTATTAGTTTTTATCGAATGTGTGTTAATCGGTTGTTGCAATAGGTTGATATGTTTGATCGTGGTTTATGACCGTTCTGTTGCGGTTGAGGTCGAAGAGTTCGTAGATTGCGTTTGGTTGGTGCTGAGGAGCTCGTAGACAAAGGCAATGGATATTGGTAACGGCTTCGTGGTATCGGTACCGAGGCAAGTTTATAATTGTTCAGTTTATAATATTTGATGAATGGATTCGTTTTAATTTTATTTATAATTCGTATAGCAATGTTGTTAGAAATGTAAGTTGTCGGGATAATGGTTTGTATATCGTGCTCTGGTTGTATTAAATCATAAGGTATATGATTTAATTGTGTTCAAGGAAGACGTGAGTTTTCTTTGGTCAAGGATATAGAATATCGAATATCGAGGATAGTTATCGTGATGACATAAATATCTGGATAAAGGTTTATTGGTATTGAATGGATGGTACCTTATTTGAGATTATTTGTATAACTGTGTATTCGTTCAGGGATGTTGTTCGCAGAAAGGATGTTGTCTTCGGCTTTGAGGTAATTTATGTATTGTTCAGTTATGAGATAATTATTATGTTGAGTTGTTGTATATGTTGTACGTTGAGGCTTCGTATATTGAGATTATTGGTTGTTCGTTGAGGGATGTTGATCCCAGGACTATTGTTGGTATTAATGGTTGTGTTGATCGTCTCATTGGGGGATGTTGATCCTAGAACTTTTGTCTGAGATTGTTGATCGTATGGATTATCCTTTGGGGCTTGTGATCCCAGGATTGTTGTTTTGAATATTGATTGGTTGTGTCGACTTTTCATTGTCACTCTGTTGTTGTTCACTTCGGTGAGTCTTTGATCCTTATTGGATATGTGATTCTTTGAGTTTCGTTGTCATGTTGCATCGTGACATATCTGGAGTCATATCTGCATGCCAATTTGTTATTGTGTAGGATTTTTAGCCGGGCACATGATGGTTATGCGTGGATGTTTCCGCATTGAACCGTGCACACGAGACGTAGTTCGTGAGGCTAATTAGGTACATGTCCCACATATATCCTGGATTCCGTATACGGGGTGGACATGTGCATGGACACATTTCCGGATCGGGCGTACTGTGACGTCCATCTTTTGAGCCATATTGTTTAGTCGTTCATAGTCCATGTGTGATTATATATGTTCGACGGTTTGTGACTGATTGTTCATACGCCCGAGGGGTATGTTCGACAGTCAGAGTTATTTCTTTGAGATCCATTATTGTTGATCATTTGGAGTCTACCTTGTTGAGGGTACTCTCGGTTATTGTTGGTCCTTTGTTGATCATTTGGAGTTTACCTTGTTGAGGGTATTCTCGGTTATAGTTGATCATTTGTTGATCGTGTTTGGAGTTTACCTTGTTGAGGGTATTCTCAGTTATAGTTGATCCTTTGTTGATCGTGTTCGGAGTTTACCACGTTGAGGGTATTCTCGGTTATTGTTGATCTTTTGTTGATCGTGTTGGGAGTTTACCATGTTGAGGGTACTCTCAGTTATCGTTGATCCTTTGTTGGTCATATTGGAGTTATCATGTCGATGATATTCTCAATGATGTATTGGTTGATCATTGTTATTGATCGTATGAGCATTCGGACTGTACGTCGATGTTCGGGATTTGTTATCATTATCATGTGGTAGTTGATATACAGATATGTTGTGTATTATTGGTTTATACATGTTGAGATTTGATTGTGTAATCCGACGGACAGGATTTGGCACATAGGATTATTTCTGCACTTATGAGTTATGATGATGTTTTGAGGATTATCGGTATTTTTGGAATATAGTAGAGATGATTGTTGTTGAATTCATTTCATCATTTGAGAATACGAAATGTAGAATATGTCAAGGATTGATTTAGTATAGATTGCTATGAATTGGTAAGGTTATAACGGTAAGATTACATTGGTAGTATTCTTTCTTCGTTATTACATTGGTATGTAATTATTTATGATGATGTGATCGATATCATTGTTGAGTACTGTGGCTGACCCCGCCGTGGGCTTTATTTTTAGGTACTCATAGATCGAGCTAGTAGCGGTCGTGAAGGGGTGAGCTTTCCAGGTGATACTGGTTGTGGCATTTATTTGAGTATTGAGTATTCTCTTCTGGTTGTTTTATTCCACTGCAAATGTGTATTTTGAACTGTGTTTTTATCCTCGGCGTGTGTATTTTAAAATGGCTTTCCGGTATTTTTACCAGCTTGTGTATTTTAAATGGCCTTTTGGCATTTTGCGAACTTAGGTTATTTCGTCAAACCCTTTTTCCTAACTATTTTATCGGTACGTTTTGTAACACCCCCAAATCCTATTGGGTTATCACAGTGCCGTAGACCCCTCGCCAAGAGATCCACCAGGCGAACATGACTAAAATACATTAAATTAAACAACAAGGGAAAATCATAGTCCCTACCATGATATCCGACACAATATTCCGAGAAGGAATTTCAACGACAACGATGGGCCTACATGGGCAAGAGTAAAAATACAACATCCACGAGCATCTGCTCGGGTAATACAAAATGACAAAGACTGACAACTGAAGAACACTCCAACTGACTGACCAACATGAACGACTCGGACTAGTATCGCTCGAATGCCTCGTCGCCATCATCATGCCCCTGTGTCTCAACTCTCTCCTCGCAAGCACCTAAAACATGAAAACATGTTCCGCCCCCACGGGGTCAGTCATCCAGATAATGAACATCAAATACATGTATAACATGATATGCATCTAAAGGCAGAATGAAACGGTATAATGATGATAATAATACGAGATGCTCACAAACCAAGGTAAGAACCGAGCATTCGTGAAATACTATACCCACAGCATACTATTAATACCTGTTCGACAGGTTAGAACATAAGTGCCCAACGGCGAATCATAATCACAGAACACCACAATGAATTACACGACATGAACCAAACCAGAACAGGATTAAATATGAATCACAATGCCCGGAGGCTCCAATGAAATTAACAAGACAATCACAAGGCCTAAAAATCACTCAGCCGAAACTGTCAAATATCACAATCACATGAAGCCGAAACAGCTTGAGTCGTATCGATTAGGGCGGGCCACGCATGAAAGCCGTATCACAATTAGGGCCGGCCACGCATGAAAGCCGTATCACAATTAGGGTCGGCCACGACATGAAAGTCGTATCACAATTAGGGCGAAGCCACGGCATGAAAGCCGTATCACAATTAGGGCGAAGCCACGGCATGAAAGCCGTATCACAATTAGGGCGGCCACGGCATGAAAGCCGTATCACAATTAGGGCGAAGCCACGGCATGAAAGTCGTATCACAATTAGGGCGAAGCCACGGCATGAAAGCCGTATCACAATTAGGGCCGGGCCACGGCATGAAAGCCGTATCACAATTAGGGGTCAAGCCACGGCATGAAAGCCGTATTACAATTAGGGCCACGGCATGAAAGCCGTATCATAATTAGGGATGGTATGTCTTGAGTCGGCCAAAGACCATCTTCGATGCCCCAACTCAACACCTCGATTGCCTTAGAACGGCTAACCGATGACAATGATGCAAATGGATGATTCCATGAATGCTTGAGCGCTTCGATTTCCTTATAATGGCTAATCGATATGAACGATATGATGAATGATTGAATACCTCGATTGCCTTAGAACGGTCAATCGATATAATAATATAGTGAATGATTGAACATTTCGATTTGCCTGCGAACGGCAATTCGATAACAATGATATGAAGGATGCCTCGGTACCTTTAATCGGTTACCGACGAAGGTGAGAAATGAATAAGCCAATGCCTTTAATCGGCGTATGCTTTTAATGACAATCCAAAAAGGAATAACAATAAATATTTGGCAAAATTGCCGAAAGGTATCGTATCGAACGATCTCTTAATATCAATGAATTCATGAAGAGACTAAGTCTCGGAATGATACAACATATTTATACACATATATGATGACATTAATCTCATTGACTAGTACAAGTATAAAACTTGCCTCAAACCGAAGGCGAGAAGGTACTTCCACGATCAACGTCCTTAATGAAATTATCGGCCGCTCGAACAACCTTGAATAACATAAATACCAACAATTCTCTTAATACACGAATCAAGCATGATCACAACCAACTCAAAAGTCGATACAACAATACCCGAAACTCATTGGGGCATTAAAACAAACGCGTTGTAAACAATCTCCAATTGTTTACAACCAAAACTCAATTACATCCGAAACCAACTTCCAATGAATGATTCAAACCCACAAAACCCCATGAATACTATCATTAATCCAAAATGAATATCCGAAAACGTGATTATAACGACAATTAATCGAAAACCCCCAATTTCAACTCGATATTCAAAGTGTTCTTGAATAATCCCACAATAATCCAATGAATCCTTATATAAACTCATAATCATATACATGTCCCTTCATATAACATGATTATAACGTCCAAAACATCATATCTCAACATAGAATCGAAATCCAAGGTGTTGAAGAATATTACCTTTGAAGATCCAAGTACTTTAATCCGAAGAACACGCGTTAAATTGATTATCCGGGCTTCACGATTGAAAGGAGATGAAGAAAATCAAACACCCAAATGATTTGTGAAAGAAAAACCTTCCCTCAAGCTTTCTCTCTCGGTTGAAGGTGATGAAAAGGGATACAAATGGCTGAAATGCTGGAAAAAAACGAATTTAAGGGAGTTGACTTCTTGCCGGACACGGCCCGTGCCGATCGGCACGGTCGTGTCGCACAGTTGGCCGACAGCTGGCCGACAGGGACTCGACCGTGTCCTGCTTGACACGGTCGCGGCGCGGTGGGCCATCCGACAGTGACCCGTCCGACAGTGACTCGGCATGACTCGACCGTGCTGCACGACACGGCCGCGGGCGTGGGCGACGGCATTTACCGGCTTATCCGGAAGGGCTCGACTCGGCCGCGCTGCAGCGACACGGGTCCTCGAGGCGCATACTCGGCATTTTCCGACGAGTACGGCACGGGCCGTGTCGGACGACACGGCCGAGTTCGCTCGGCGATGATCGCCAATAACTGAAAAGTGAGCGGTTGAGCTAAAACGACCATAACTCTCTCGTCCGGACTCCGATTGACTCCCCGTTTGAACCATTGGAAAGCTAACTCGATGATCTATAATATTGCAAAGATTTAGAATTTTTGTAGTTACCAAAAATTAATGGTGATCTAACAAAGTCGAGCTCATATGAGGAAAGTTGAAACAATGAACAATAACGATACACAACTCGAAGTTTTTCCGAACGGTGAACACGGTGAATGAACATGATTGATGAATGATTATAATCGAGTGAAAATACACTGAGTGACAATCACTGAATGAAATTACTGAATGATAATGACTGAATTACAACCGGGTATTACATACACCCCCCCTTAAAAGGAGTTTCGTCCTCGAAACTCAGGGTAAACAACTCGGGATATGAACGATCCATCAAGATCTGAAAACAATAATGCACATCTAGTCCTCGGGACCAAATCAATCGCACGCTCAAGTCCCCAAGACTTGACGTCTCGAATCTCAGTGAATGATTTCCCAATTTATCAAAAAATCTTGAGCACAACGCCGAAGGGGTGAACTCCCAACAGTTGACCCAAATCTCAAGATTCTCAAATATGATCATAATAAAATAGATCAAGAATAAATGATCCACAGTCACGATACATTACTATGGATTGAGTTACGCAGTCATCCAAAAACAAGGTTACATCTCAAATGTAGTCAACATCGTTATCCTTCCATGTCATCGATCTCCTCTATCTCAACGATTTAAGGTATATCCGCAGATGAACGCGCCGCTAAATATGATCTCGGAAGGTCACGAGAATGAAAGTGACTAAAATGAATGATGAATGATAAATGGCTACAAATCCGACAAGGATTTGGAATGACTCACCAAGGTGAATTAATAACGTCATGAGTGATAGCTATCTGAAGTGATTGGAACCGCTGCCTCGTGAATTGAATGATTAATAGATAATTATGAGTCCCACCATGATTGATATATATGATGAATGAATTAGATGAATGAGTGAACGACAATGAAATGAATGATTGTCCTACTACCGAGCAAGAATTAACTTGTTCAAAATCGGTGATGAATGTCTTTACCTCGGGTTCTCGAAGCCTGATAGTACCCCTTGGATAAAGTACGGACTGGAGTAACAAAATTCCTCGAGGCTTGTGAGCCCTCTCGAGATTTAGCGGCACCATAACTCCTGCAGTATTTCTGAAGGTGTCCCGGGTTCCCACACAGAAAACAAACAATAGCTGGCACCGTACACCGAGTATTAACGTGTCCCGTGAATTACGATTAAAGCAAACAACAATCGAACTCGCTGCCCGAGAGGAAGAAGCCTTCTCAGCACGAAGACGATCGAAAACGACCTCTTGGACGTCGGAGCCCGATGTCCCTCTGGACGAATCAGCATCCTAGTCCTCTCACCCGAAGGAACTGAAGGATGTTTCCAAGTAAGCTCCTTGATCAAAAGCTCTGCTCCAAGAGCCTTCCCAATGAACTCACTAAGTGAACTACAATTGTGGTTGAACAACTGCATCCTCAACTGCGGATTTAGCCTCTTGCTAAAATACTTGATCTTATCCGCTTCAGTACGGATAACTGATGAAGCAAACTGAAGTAGTCCCTGAAACTTCTCAGCAATGACAATAACACCCTCGTCCTCGACGGATTCAGGGTTCAAAACCTCTGATAACTTGTCTTCCCGAAGTGGGGCCGGATAATACCTCTCTATCATGAGAGTCTTGAATTCGCCCCAAACACAATCTCGATCGGTGGGTTTCACAGAAAGCCACCAAGAATAAGCACCCTTACTCAAGTAGTAAGTCGCTACCGCCACTTTACTCTCCTTCGGACACTGAACCATGTCGAAGAGTTTATCAAAGTGCTCAAGCCAATGAACAATATCAGCTGGTTCCGACGAACCCTCAAAAGTAGGCGGCCTCTGACGAGAGATATCGCCAACAATCTGATTCACTCTCCCAGTCTGTCCATTAAACGGCTCCTGGAATTCATGTTGCGGTGGACCACGAACCATCGAGGTCTGCATGGTCTCCATCATCTGCGTCATCTGAGTCATCTGGGCCATCATGCCCTGCATAAATATGAATGGGTCAACCCGAGCACCTTCCGAGTGAGATGCCTCTCGGGTACGACTCCCTGACGGCGACTGATTATCTGCTGATGAATGAGTAGCCTCGCTATTTGATGAATTAATGATACCACTCGCATTCGCACGGGCATGCACACGAGATCCCGGGTTTCGGCCCGCACCGCGGCCTCCTCCTCGCGTCCTCCGATGCTCTATCCATACCAAGCAGGAAAGCCACATGATGATTACAGATCTCGCATGAAGGTCACATGATGATTATATTATGAATGATAATGATGAACATACACGCTATACAACAATGAACGCATTAATTATGCAATAAAATGATCGTCGACATGACGCCGGAATACGATATGATCGCATGAAAGATCGAGTGAGGCAACATGATTATATGATGAAATTCCTGAAATAATTACCTTGGACAAGTTTGCAAGGTTGAAAATTCGATCCACAAGGTCAACAATCGAACCGTGAGGTGGACAGTATGATTAATGAATTAATCGAACAATGAGATTAACTGAGTGATAATGAATTAACCGAGCGATGGGATTAACTAAGTGGTGAATGAATCGATCGAGCAATGAGATTGATCGAGTGATGAAGGAATCGGTGAGTGATGAATGAATTAATCGAGAAATGGTATTGACTGGGTGATGAATAAATTAACCGAGTGATGAATGAATTATCCGGGTAATGATATTGATCGAGTGATGAACGAATTAATCGAGTGATGAATGAATTATCCGAGTAATGATATCGATCGAGTGATGAGCTAATTAATCGAGTGATGAGATCAAAATGATGATTGAGGATTATTAACTGATGAATGAGTTGATCCTTAATGCTTACACAAGTCATGCGTGCTCCAAAACAATTAGTCATGAATCAATCATAACACTAATATCACATATATGTTTCAACAAGCATGAAAAATTAATAACATGATGAATGTATGAACACAAAGAGAATCGAGTCCTTACACAGGTCATACGAAGCTTCGAGGTCTCGCGATACTAGTCTTCACTGACGACGACTCGATGAATGAATGACTCGTGCAGTCGCACTAATATTACGACTCACAAAACTTGACTGACTAGATTGTCATAACCTGACAATCCCACTACTACTGCGTCGGTAGGACCACATAACTCACATCTCAGGGTATTTCACAACCCAAATCTCTGATACCATTTTCTGTAACACCCCCAAATCCTATCAAGGGTTATCACAAAGGTCAGAGACCCTCGCCAGAGATCCACCAAAGTAACATGACTAAAATACATTAAATTAAACAACTAGGGTATATCTTAGTCCCTACCATGATATCCGACACAATAGTCCGAGAAGGAATTTCAACGACAACGATGGGCCTACTTGGCCTAGAGTAAAAATACAACTTCCACGAGCATCCGCCGTAATACAAAATGACAAAGATCGACAAATCAAGAACACTCCAACCGATCGACCAACATGAACGACTCGGACTAGTATCGCTCGAATGCCTCGCCGCCATCATCATGCCCCGTGTCTCAACTCTCTCCTCGCAAGCACCTAAAACATGAAAACATGTTCCGCCACTCGGGCCATCCAGATAATGAACATCAAATACATGTATAACATGATATGCATCTAAAGGCGTAATGAAACGGTATAATGATGATAATAATACGAGATGCTCACAAACCAAGGTAAGAACCGAGCATTCGTGAAATACTATACCCACAAAGATACTATTAATACCTGCTCGACGTGTTAGAACATAAGTGCCCAACGGCGAATCATAATCACGTAACACCACAATGAATTACACGACATGAACCAAACCGTAATGGATTAAATATGAATCACAATGCCCGGAGGCTCCAATGAAATTAACAAGACAATCACAAGGCCTAAAATCACTCAAATTAAATCACAAATATCACAATCACATGAAGCCAAACAGCCAGTTTATCGATTAGGGCGAAGCCACTAATGAAAGCCGTATCACAATTAGGGCGAAGCCACGGCATGAAAGCCGTATCACAATTAGGGTCGAAGCCACGCATGAAAGCCGATCACAATTAGTCGGGCCACGGCAAGAAAGCCGTATCACAATTAGGGAAGCCACGGCATGAAAGCCGATCACAATTAGGGCCGGCCACGGCATGAAAGCCGTATCACAATTAGGGCCGGGCCACGGCATGAAAGCCGTATCACAATTAGGGGCCGGCCACGGCATGAAAGTCGATCACAATTAGGGCCGGGCCACGGCATGAAAGCCGATCACAATTAGGGCGGCCACGGCATGAAAGCCGTATCACAATTAGGGCGAAGCCACGACATGAAAGCCGTATCACAATTAGGGCCGGGCCACGGCATGAAAGCCGTATCACAATTAGGTGGCCACGGCATGAAAGCCGTATCACAATTAGTGGATGGTATGCCGCCTTGAGTCGGCCAAAGACCATCTTCGACAGTCCCAACTCAACACCTCGATTGCCTTAGAACGGCTAACCGATGACAATGATGCAGCGGATGATTCCATGAATGCTTGAGCGCTTCGATTTCCTTATAATGGCTAATCGATATGAACGATATGATGAATGATTGAATACCTCGATTGCCTTAGAACGGTCAATCGATACAATAATATAGTGAATGATTGAACATTTCGATTTGCTTGCGAACGGCAATTCGATAACAATGATATGAAGGATGCCTCGGTACCTTTAATCGGTTACCGACGACGAAGGTGAGAAATAAATAAGCCAATGCCTTTAATCGGCGTGTACAGTTTCAATGACAATCCAAAAAGGAATAACAATAAATATTTGGCAAAATTGCCGAAAGGTATCGTATCGAACGATCTCTTAATATCAATGAATTCATGAAGAGACTAAGTCTCGGAATGATACAACACATTTATACACATATATGATGACATTAATCTCATTGACTAGTACAAGTATAAAACTTGCCTCAAACCGAAGGCGAGAAGGTACTTCCACGATCAACGTCCTTAATGAAATTATCGGCCGCTCGAACAACCTTGAATAACATAAATACCAACAATTCTCTTAATACACGAATCAAGCATGATCACAACCAACTCAAAAGTCGATACAACAATACCCGAAACTCATTGGGGCATTAAAACAAACGCGTTGTAAACAATCTCCAATTGTTTACAACCAAAACTCAATTACATCCGAAACCAACTTCCAATGAATGATTCAAACCCACAAAACCCCATGAATACTATCATTAATCCAAAATGAATATCCGAAAACGTGATTATAACGACAATTAATCGAAAACCCCCAATTTCAACTCGATATTCAAAGTGTTCTTGAATAATCCCACAATAATCCAATGAATCCTTATATAAACTCATAATCATATACATGTCCCTTCATATAACATGATTATAACGTCCAAAACATCATATCTCAACATAGAATCGAAATCCAAGGTGTTGAAGAATATTACCTTTGAAGATCCAAGTACTTTAATCCGAAGAACACGCGTTAAATTGATTATCCGGGCTTCACGATCGAAAGGAGATGAAGAAAATTAAACACCCAAATGATTTGTGAAAGAAAAACCTTCCCTCAAGCTTTCTCTTTCGGTTTAAGGTGATGAAAAGGGAGAAAAATGGCTGAAATGCTGAAAAAAAACGAATTTAAGGGAGTTGACTGCCTGCCGGACACGGCCCGTGCCGATCGGCACGGTCGTGTCGCACAGTTGGCCGACAGCTGGCCGACAGGGACTCGACCGTGTCCTGCTTGACACGGTCGCGGCGCGGAGGGCCATTCGATAGTGACCCGTCCGACAGTGACTCGGCATGACTCGACCGTGCCAGACGACACGGTCGGGCGCTTTGGCGCATTTATACCGCTTATCCGGAAGGGCTCGACTCGGCCGTGCCAAACGACACGGTCGGGTTTTGAGGCAGACACTTCGGCATTTTCCGGACGAGTACGGCACGGGCCGTGTCGGACGACACGGCCGAGTTCGTTCGGTAGTGATCGGCCAATAACTGAAAAGTGAGCGGTTGAGCTAAAACGACCATAACTCTCTCGTCCGGACTCCGATTGACTCACCGTTTGAACCATTGGAAAGATAACTCGATGCTCTATAATATTGCAAAGATTTAGAATTTTTGTAGTTACCAAAAATTAATGGTGATCTAACAAAGTCGAGCTCATATGAGGAAAGTTGAAACAATGAACAATAACGATACACAACTCGAAGTTTTTCCGAACGGTGAACACGGTGAATGAACATGATTGATGAATGATTATAATCGAGTGAAAATACACTGAGTGACAATCACTGAATGAAATTACTGAATGATAATGACTGAATTACAACCGGGTATTACACGTTTAAGGGGTGGCTTAATGTACACTTTGAACTGTCGATATTTGGCATTTCGCCTTGTATTTTCAAATGGTATTTTATGACGGTATTTGAGAACTATGTTTTTGAAAATATTTGAGTATTTAAAATATTACCGTCATTGGCCTTTTGGCATTTTTAAACGTTTTTGAAATGGTTTTTAGCCTAGTGGGTTCCGGCGCGGGACCCACGGCGCTGTAATATCCTGGATGGTTTTGGGAGTGTTACAGAAGATGGTATCAGAGCTTGGGTTTTGTGAACCCAGGCGTGTGTGTTATGTGGCTCTACCGGTACAGTAGTAGCGTGATTTTTGAAAATGAATTTTTCTGACTTTTGAGTCGAATCGATTTTTGGAGTTTCCAAAATTTTTGAGATTCTTTTTAAGTTGCTATTTGTGATATTGGTGTGTGTTGGTATTGTATTGAGACTTTGTACGGAAGTCGTGTGCTAGTATCACGAGAGATCATCGGCTTCACGCACCTGTAAGTATATTGGTTTGGTTATTTCGCTTGTGGCGACACTTGATTGTTTTGTGATGAGTTGGAAAATTTTGTATTTATCTATTGTTGGTGACAGGTCGCAAGTTTCGAGGACGAAACTTATTTTAAGGGGGGTAGTATGTAATACCCGGATTTTCAGTATAAATTTTTCGCATTATTTTATCTGAGATATATTGTATAGCTTGGTGTCTATATAGTATGGATAAAATAAATTGAGAACCGAGACAGTTATACTTGTGTAATTGACGTGTTTGATTGACAGTTATATTGAGGATTTGTTGTATCAGGTTGAACTGATTTGGATATCACGTATATCATATGAGAATATTTTTGGGTTGAGTATATGTGTATTCAGTATGCCGTATGTTCGTATCCAGTATGCCGAGACGTCGGATAGGAACAGTTGGATTTTGGCTAAGTACAGAAGGCCATTACATACGTTAAGTTTATGGGCTAACGTACGCTAAATTGGTACGTTTTACGTACGTTATGCGTAAGGTATTACGTACTTAACAAGAGGAATCAGACAGTTTGGCCCGGTGTCGGCAGCTTTCGGCGCAGATGTGGACAGGTGAGTCAACGGATGGAGTTACATACGTTATATATGGTGTATTACATACGTAATACGAGTATAATACTGTATCAAGTCAACATACGTATTACGTACGCAATGGAATAAGTGTTATGTACATTAAGGGGTGGCTGGACGAGTCGTGGCTGAGAGGACCTATAATGGCCGAGCATGGTCAGCAGTGACTCGCAGGGATGGCCGATCGCGGTCGGCAGTGACTTGCTGGGGGCAAGGACTGGCCGATAACGTACGTAAGGCTGTGGCCGGTTACGACCGTAAGGGCCCGTTACGTACGTAATGTAATAATCGTACCTTTTGTCGCTTATAATTAGGAATTCAGGAACTTTGTAGTTTGGTTCGTAAATTTTTTTCGAACATTGGTATCATGTGTTTGATTCGAATTTGAGCCTGTATGTTGTGTTTCTTGTTAGTATTTCGTTAATATCCGTCATCGTGGAGTCGAACCGCTTGCATCGCTTCTGTAACCCAGGATTAGCGTGCGCTACTTTATATGGGTAGCGTACGCAACGGTAGTTGTAGGCTAACGTGCGCTACTACAAGAGGTTACGCACGCTAACCGGCAGCATGGGGCAGTCCAGAGAGCACTGGACTGGGACTAAAAATTGAGCTAGCGCACGCTAAGGCATAATAGTAGCGCACGCTAGGGGAACAGGTAGCGCACGCCACTGTTGGGTGTTAGCGCGCGCTAAGTGACCCGGACAGTAAGGACAGTGAGGTCTGGACTTTAGCCAGACCAACAGGTAACGTGCGCTAAGACGGTCGTTGCGTGCGCTAACTCGTCGGTCGTAGCGCACACTATTCGGTCGTAACGCACGCTACCGGTGTGGACATAAGGGTTTCGAACAGGCGAAGTTTCGGACTTAGATCGACACCAGATAGCGCGCGCTAAGGCGGAAGCTGCGCGCGCTAACTCGGCGATACGGCGCACGCTAACTTGATTGAGTAGCGCACGCTATCGGATGTGGTGCACACCACACTACCGGCCGCGTATGGTCCGGGGTGTAGACCTAGGCCGATAGCGCGCTATTCGTAAGCGTTAGCGCGCTAAGGCGCACTTATATAAATACATGTGTTGCGGTCAACACTTGTCATTTTTCATTTTCTCCTCTTCTTCGAGCTTCTAGACGACTCCAGGCGGTGTAGGCGAGGTTTTCGTGAGCACGGTTGAAACTCAAATCTTTCCAACTTCAAGTAAGGATCTATCAATCTTACGTCGTCTTCACCAAGGAATTGAGGTAATCCTTCCGTAGAACCCTAACTTTGGGGAAATTTGGGGATTTTGGGGATCTCGTTTCTCCAGCTGTTTTAACTCCAAATCATGATGGATTGTAGTTGAAAATGGTTGTATAGGTATGATTTCATGATTTTACTCAAGGTTTTGTGGATTGATTCCAAATCCTCCTTTGTAAATCGAGCAAAACCCATTACGCCCTCGTAGTACTCGATTAAATGGTCCTAAGGGTAGAACTTAGGATGGATTTTCGTGTCTCCAACAAATTGTAACGATTAAAGCCTCAATGTTTGTTAGGAGCGGGATTCGGAAGATAGTTCGGACCGTAACCTTGTTCGTCGTCTATTTCTTTGAGAGTAAGAAAGTTCAGGCAAGTACTTTATTGCATTAGTTTATGGCATGAATTTCTATGATGGTTTAGAGAATGATGAGAGTTGAAAGGTTATTCTCGGGTACTCTCACTCGGGGATTGACTCGACGGGGTCACACGGGGACCTGGTGGCTTAGCGGCTGGACCGGGTCACGAGAGATGCTTTGAGTGGACATCCTCACCTGGGGATTGCTCGACGGGGCACACAGGGACTTGGTGGCTTGAGGGCCGGACCGGGTCGCGAGGGTTGTCGGAGTGTTTTTACTGGTGATTGATATTGATATTCCGGAATATCGTAAATTGAACTGTTTTGGGATTTTGAAATGATTTGGAAATGCCTGTGGATTAAAGTAATTGTAATACTGTACTTGCACTAGTGGTTGTGGCTAACCCCATTGTTGGGGTGGAATGTTTTGTACATTTCAGGTATTCTTGAGGGACAGGAGCCCCCATGTGGCACACACGGAGTTGACAAGCACACTGGATGTTAGAGAGCTCGCATCAGTCGTTGTACTTGTGATGTTGAGTCAGTTTTATGTACTGTATTATGGTTGGTTTTGAGTTGTACCTTGTCGTGTATTGTTTGCGTTCAGTGATGATTTGAAATATACTCTTTTGGCCGCGGCCGAGGCCTAACTTGTGTTTTGTAACCTTTGTTGGACTATTATGTCATGGTTGTTATGCATTGGATTGTGATTAAATCTTGTGTGTCGTCAGCCTGGCGGGACCCTTGTGTGTCCTGTGGCGTGTAATATTCCCGGTTGGATCTGGGGGTGTTACATTTATGGTATCAGAGCCTAGGTTTCGGAAATACCTAGGCCTTTGGACATTCGATTGTCAAGTCATAAGAGTCGTATAAACTGATCGAGCTCAACACCGTGTGATGCTGTCGAGCCGTGTGACCCATGGTGGTAAGACTCCTTAACTCTCTTTGTGCCTTGTCGCTTTCATAGTAAGGTAGATTTAAGTTCCTTGATTTATGAACTGTTCTGATAATTTTAATCCTTCTATATCTCAGTATGCTGAGAGGCCGTGGTGGACGTGGCGGACGTGGACGCGGCAGAGGCCGTGGTCGTGGTACCGCTAACGAATCTGGCACACATTCTAATGATGCATCTGATTCGGCATCCCATACGGAGCCGAACACCGCTTCTTGGAACCCGAGCGGTCAGCCAGATCCTACTGTAAGTCAAGAACCGTCGGCTGACACTAATGTGAATGCCGGCATAGCTGCTATACTGTAGCAGGTAGCGGCACAATTAGTCAAGTTGAATGAATCCGGACATCATGATCAACCCACAGATGAGAGTAAATGGCTTCAGGGGGTGATGAAGATGCAACCTCCTCGTTTTACTGGTGCGTCTGATACATTGGGATGGGAAGGATGGTTGTTTCAGTTTGGCAGAATTTTTGACGCCGTTGCGTGCCCCGAAGAAAGACGGGTCCCTATTGTACAGTACTTCCTAGACAAGGAGGCAGCGGATTGGTGGGAAGCTGCGAAACCTACGGATCGTGTGGCCACTTGGGCCGAGTTTAAAGCTGCGATAGAGGAAGAGTATTGCCCTTGGCCTATTAGAGAAAAACGAATTGCAGATTTCTTTACGGCAACACCTCAGGATGCACCTGTCACCGAGGCCATTGTTACGTATAATCAGCAACTCAACCATGTTCGTGAGCAAGTAAGGACCGAAGCGGATAAAATCCGTTACTTTGATTTGAGAATGAAGCCCAGGATTCGTGAGGCTATGGCGGGTTTCAGATGCGTTACGTTGAAGGAATATCAGGATCGTGCTTTGGCTATCGAGATGGTCATTTCCGCGTCAAGGTCGGGTACCGAGATGAAGAAGCCAAAGACGACCGGTGGTTTTTCAGGAAGTAAAAGTGGTGGGTTTCACAAATCTCAAGCTTCTCACTCCGCTATCGGGAAATCTGTTCAGCAAGCCAGTAGTGCTCCGAGTTTACGACTGGGCCAGTCTTCTGCCTTTGGTAGAGGACAATGTTTCAATTGTAATCAAACAGGCCATCAGTGTCGGGAATGTCCACTTCCTCCCGTTATTTGTTTCACATGCGGTCAAGCCGGTCATCGGGCGGCTCATTGCGAGGCTGCCACCAAAATTGCTAAACAGCAGAGTTCGGCACCAACTCCGAGTGTGAACCCGGGGACTACATCTAATCAGCCGCAACAGACTCTGGGACGTGGAAGAGGTCGAGGTCGGTGGGATCGTCAAGCTGCATCGAGTGTGGGTTCGGTGTAGCCAAGAGTGTACGGATGAGGCGTGCGAGGCGAAGCAGAGGCTCTTAGTGCTGCAGTATCACGCAAATACTTTCTCAACCTGTATCGGTATTATTTGATTCGGGAGCTACCCATTCGTTCATTGCTCTCGATTGTGTGAAACGTTTGGGTCTTGGGTGTTTGATTGAGTGCGAACCATTCGTAGTAAGCACTCCTAGTGGAGAGCGTTTGATTGGGAACCAAGAGATTAAAAATTGTCTCGTGTATATCGGGAGTCGAGATTGGCCTTCAGACCTCATAGTGCTAGATCTGAAAGGAGAGGATGTAATTCTGGGAGATGATTGGTTAAATCGCCATGGTGCTATCATGAACTACAGGACGCGAACTATTTCTATAATAGCGGAAGATGGTGTCGAGCACACTTTCTTGGGTCGTAAACCGGGTAGTTCAGGTGGAGTGATTTCCGCCGTTAAGGTGATAAGATTGTTAAAACAAGATTGTATTGGTTATTGGTGTTACGCCATGAGCACAAATGGCTGTGAAACCGATTTATTATCCATTCCAGTTGTGAATGAATACCCAGATGTATTTCCGGATGACCTACCGGGACTACCTCCATCTAGAGAAGTAGAGTTTCCTATTGACCTTGTGCCAAGCGCAGCACCTGTTTCCCGAGCGCCTTATCGTATGGCACCCTCCGAGATGTTAGAACTGAAGAAACAATTGGGCGAGCTTCTGGATAAAGGGTACATCCGACCTAGTGCATCACCTTGGGGTGCGCCGGTCCTTTTCGTTAAGAAGAAGGACGGATCGTTCCGTCTATGCATTGATTATCGGGAATTGAATAAGTTAACTATTAAGAACAAATATCCTTTACCTCGGATAGACGATTTGTTCGACCAACTTCAGGGTGCCACAGTATTCTCTAAAATTGATTTGCGATCGGGATATTACCAGCTGAGGATTCGGGATTTTGACATTCCGAAGACTGCCTTCCGTACTCGGTACGGCCATTACGAATTTGTGGTTATGCCATTTGGCCTGACCAACGCTCCTGCCATGTTTATGCAGTTGATGAACAAAGTTTTCATTGACTATCTTGATAAATTTGTGGTCGTTTTCATTGATGATATTCTTGTCTACTCCCGTAATGAGGAAGATCATGCTAAACATCTCCGAATGGTGTTGAACACTTTGAGAATGGAGAAACTTTACGCTAAATTCTCAAAGTGCGAGTTCTGGCTTAAAGAGGTGACATTTCTTGGTCACGTAATTTCGGCTGATGGAGTTCGAGTGGATCCCCAAAAGATAGCGGCCATTGTTGAGTGGGAACCACCTAGGAATGTGAAGGAGACCAGAGCTTTCTAGGGCTTGCCGGTTACTATCGCGAGTTCGTCGAAGGATTTTCAAAAATCGCTCGACCACTTACTCGATTGCTCCAAAATCTCAGAAATTGAGTGGACAGACGAGAGGCAAAACAGCTTTTGATGAGCTTAAACGACGATTAACTTCGGCGCCCGTGTTATCGTTACCTCGGGCACCGACGATTACGAGGTGTACGGTGATGCTTAGGACTTGGATTGGGTTGTGTTTTGATGCAAAGAGGTAGAGTGATTTCATATGCATCCCGACAATTGAAACCATATGAAATGAATTACCCTACCCATGATTTAGAGTTATTGGCGGTTGTATTCGCTAAAAATTTGGAGGCATTATCTTTATGGTTCCCGTGTAAAATCTACACGGATCATAAAAGTCTAAAATATATATTTAGCCAAAAGGAGCTAAATATGAGACAACGTCGATGGTTGAGCTGATTAAGGATTACGACACGGAAATATTATATCATCCAGAAAAGCTAATGTGGTAGCGGACGCATTAAGTCGGAAACCCGTAGCCCTCCAAATGCGAGTATGCTTACATCTCAACACGAGATCCGTCGAGACATAATTAGGCAAGATATAGAGATTTGGCTCCCGAGAAAGTTCAAGGCCAATTATGTACTTTGGAGATCACGTCGTCCTGATCAACGAAGTCAAGTCGAAGCAATTTGAGGATCCATTACTAGTCCGGCTAAGGAAGGATGTAATGAGAGGAAAAGCTCGGGATTTATGATTCAGGATGACGGTGTTTTAAAGTTTAGAGGTAGACTTTGTATACTGCAGACGTCGAACTTAAGCGAGACCATATTGAGGAAGCGCACACTACACCGTATTCTCTTCACCCGATGCGAGCAAAATGTATAAGGACGTGAAGAATAACTATTGGTGGAGCAATATGAAGAATGATGTTGAAGAGTTCGTTTGAAATGCTTGACGTGTCAACAAGTCAAGGTTGAACATCAACGGCCCGGGGTTGCTTAAATCACTACCAATCCCGAATGGAAATGGGAGGATATAACGATGGATTTTGTCACCAACATGCCGAGCACGCGCACAGGATGAACATGATTTGGGTTATTGTCGATCGACTAACCAAGTCAGCTCACTTTATGGGAATTAAGGATAATTGGGGGCCCAAAAACTAGCTCGTGTATTCATCGCGGAAATTGTAAGGTTACGGGACTCCTAAGAGCATTATTTCCGATCGAGACGGTAGATTTGTGTCGCACTTTTGGCAATCCGTTCATCGAGCTTTAGGGGAGGCGAGGCTCGGTACATCGTACCATCCTCGATCGATGGGCACCGAACGGACAATTCGAGACTCTTGAGGACATGCTACGAGCATGTGCCCCGAATTGGAAGCATGATAGAATCGCATTTGCCACTAATCGAATTTGCCTACAATAATAGTTGGCATGCGTCGATTAAGATGGCACCGTTTGAGGCTTTATATGGACGGAAATGTAAGTCACCATTGTGTTGGGATGATTCCTCCGAATCGATTGGGACGGAGCCGGATATGTTAGTGGAGACCCGGGAAAAGATCTCTTTGATTCGCGAGAGGCTTTTGGCCGCCCAAAGCCGACAGAAGTCCTATGCCGATAATCGACGTTGACCGCTAGAGTTTGAAGTCGGCGATCATGTGTTGATAAAAGTATCGCCAACCCGGGAATTTATCGCTTTGGGAAGAAAGGTAAACTCGGTCCGAGATATGTTGGGCCATTCGAGATTATAGAACGGATTGGCGAACTTGCTTACCGTGTGGGCCTTCCGCCTTCACTGGTCATGTGCATAATGTATTTCATGTTTTGCAATTGAGGAAATACGACGGACCCTAAGCATATCATTGATTTTGGGGAGATTGAATTAAATTCGATGTCACCTTTGAGGAAAAACCAATCCAGTTTTGGGCGTCGGGTAAAACAACTTAAACGTAAAGTTATTCCCTTGGTCAAAGTACAATGGTCGAGACATGGATCGGAAGAAGCCACGTGGGAGATGGAAGAGCATATGAAGTCTAGATACCCCGAATTATTCACTTCGTAAGTTTCCAGACGAAACTTATTCTTAGGGGAGAGAATGTAATAATCGTACCTTTTGTCGCTTATAATTAGGAATTCAGAACTTTGTAGTTTGGTTCGTAATTTTTTGAACATTGGTATCATGTGTTTGATTCGAATTTGAGCCCGTATGTTGTGTTTCTTGTTAGTATTTCGTTAATATCCGTCATCGTGGAGTCGAACCGCTTGCATCGCTTCGCAACCCAGGATTAGCGTGCGCTACTTTATATGGGTAGCGACGCAACGGTAGTTGTAGGCTAACGTGCGCTACTACAAGAGGTTACGCACGCTAACCGGAAGATGGGGCGCCCAGAGCACCGGATCGACTAAAATTGAGCTAGCGCACGCTAAGGCATAATAGTAGCGCACGCTAGAAGGCAGTAGCGCACGCCATCGTTGGGTGTTAGCGCGCTAAGTGACCGGACGGTAGGACAGTGAGGTCTGGACTTTAGCCAGACCAACAGGTAACATGCGCTAAGACGGTCGTTGCGTGCGCTAACTCGTTGGTCGTAGCGCACGCTATTCGGTCGTAACGCACGCTACCGGTGTGGACAGAAGGGTTTCAACAGGCGAAGGTTACGGACTTAGATGGACACCATATAGCGCGCGCTAAGGCGGAAGTGCGCGCGCTAACTCAGCGATACAGCGCACGCTAACTCGATTGAGTAGCGCACGCTATCGGATGTGGTTCACACCACTCGGCCGGGCGAAGGGTCCGGGTCAGAGACCTAGGCCGATAGCGTGCGCTATTCGGTAAGCGTTAGCGCGCGCTAAGGCGCACTTATATAAATACATGTGTTGCGGTCAACACTTGTCATTTTTCATTTTCTCTCCTCTTCTTCGAGCTTCTAGACGACTCCAGGGCAGTGTAGGCGAGGTTTTCGGCGGAGCACGGTTGAAACTCAAATCTTTCCAACTTCAAGTAAGGATCTATCAATCTTACGTCGTCTTCACCAAGGAATTGAGGTAATCCTTCCATAGAACCCTAACTTTGGGGAAATTTGGGGATTTTGGGGATCTCGTTTCTCCAGCTGTTTTAACTCCAAATCATGATGGATTGTAGTTGAAAATGGTTGTATAGGTATGATTTCATGATTTTCCTCAAGGTTTTGTGGATTGATTCCAAATCCTCATTTGTAAATCGAGCAAAACCCATTACGCCCTCGTAGTACTCGATTAAATGGTCCTAAGGGTAGAACTTAGGATGGATTTTCGTGTCTCCAACAAATTGTAATGATTAAAGCCTCAATGTTTGTTAGGAGCGGGATTCGGAAGATAGTTCGGACCGTAACCTTGTTCGTCGTCTATTCCTTTGAGAGTAAGAAAGTTCAGGCAAGTACTTTATTGCATTAGTTTATGGCATGAATTTCTGTGATGGTTTAGAGAATGATGAGAGTTGAAAGGTTATTCTCGGGTACTCTCACTCGGGGATTGACTCGACGGGGTCACACGGGGACCTGGTGGCTTAGCGGCTGGACCGGGTCACGAGAGATACTTTGAGTGGACATCCTCACCTGGGGATTGCTCGACGGGGCACACAGGGACTTGGTGGCTTGAGGGCCGGACCGGGTCTCGAGGGTTGTCGGAGTGTTTTTACTGGTGATTGATATTGATATTCCGGAATATCGTAAATTGAATTGTTTTGGGATTTTGAAATGATTTGGAAATGCCTGTGGATTAAAGTAATTGTAATACTGTACTTGCACTAGCGGTTGTGGCTAACCCCATTGTTGGGGTGGAATGTTTTGTACATTTCAGGTATTCTTGAGGGACAGGAGCCCCCATGTGGCACACACGGAGTTGACAAGCACACTGGATGTTAGAGAGCTCGCATCAGTCGTTGTACTTGTGATGTTGAGTCAGTTTTATGTACTGTATTATGGTTGGTTTTGAGTTGTACCTTGTCGTGTATTGTTTGCGTTCAGTGATGATTTGAAATATACTCTTTTGGCCGCGGCCGAGGCCTAACTTGTGTTTTGTAACCTTTGTTGGACTATTATGTCATGGTTGTTATGCATTGGATTGTGATTAAATCTTGTGTGTCGTCAGCCTGGCGGGACCCTTGTGTGTCCTGTGGCGTGTAATATTCCCGGTTGGATCTGGGGGTGTTACACGTAAGCAGGTGCCGGTTACGGCCGTAAGGATGTCGGCCAAAATGGACAGGAGGGTAGGCCAAGGCTGGTTACGTACGCAAGCCACGGTCGGTTACAGCCGTAAGGTACCGACCGAACTCGGCCTATATAAGGCCTGGACCGAGTCATCCTTGCCATTTTTCGTTTTCCTTCGTTTCTTCACGATTCCTTCAGCAAGAATTGATGGATTTGAGTAAGAACATCATGTAGCAACATATTTTGGAAGTTGGATTCGTGTTTAACATCTACTTCCGCCCGGATCGAAGGTAAGAACACCTAAACTCTTGGTTTTGGAAGTTTTTGAGGTTTCTTGATGTTTTGGCCGATTTGATTCGTTTTAACTCAGATTATTGATGGAACCTTGTTGTATTCTTGAGATTATTCATTACTCTTGAAGTTTTGTGGAACAAATTCGAGAATTTCTCCGTTAAATCGATTAATTTGGATTATGCCCTCAAAGTTTCCGATAAAATGCTTCAATGAGGTAGAACTTGGGAAGTTCTATATGTTTTCATAGAATGGTGATTGAATTGATATTGTTGTGATGATTCTTGGTAATTACGGGAATTTTGTTAAGGGAAGATAATGAATTAATGATCAAATGCCTTGATTATGTTGTTATGATTATGGAATCGTAGTATTCTCGATGTTCTTGGTGGTTTGTTGCGATTCATGATGTTATGAGAAGTATATGTTGAAGAACATGATTATATACACCTTGAATTGTGAATAAGGATTGTTTAGATGTTAGAACACATCGTATTATGTCGTTTTAGGATTTTGAATGTGATGTCGGAATAAGTTGTGTTCTTAAGGAATTCTTGGTTTATATGAATTGATGAATATGTTTAAGTGATGTTGGTGTTTTGGATATGAATATGGAATATTCATATCTAAAACTAAGTTATGTGTTTTGGTACAATAGTCGTATAGGAATACGAATGTGGTTCTGGGTTTGATAAGATTATGATTCACTTTTGAGTTTGAGAATTCATACGTATTGAACAAGTGTTCAATTCGGATAATGGAAATATTTGAAACTCTTGGAATATGATTATCTATAATGTTGAATTAATCAGATCGTCCGGATTGGTGATGATAATCGGTAATTGGTTTATATTATGAATTTACAAGGAGGAAACTTGTATCCGTATTTAAGATTGAATTTGGAATCGGTAATGTTAGACCCTTGTTGGTTTAAATTGATTATTGATATGATCTTCGGATTGTGGAATCGTATTGTGGTTTTGAATTCGTGATCGATTGATTTGGTTGTTTGGATTTGTATTTAATCAGGATATTGTAGAACCGTTGTGTTTGTTGATCGGTTATTGATTGTTATTTGTGATCATTGAGTTACGGCTTGTATTGTGGATATGAGTTCGTATTTGTTGAGTTGGATTATTTAGTTTTATGTATATGATCGAGGTTTCGTTGAACCGTTGAGTTTGTTGGTTGGGTATGTCGGTTATTGATTTTTATCGAATGTATGTTAATCGGTTATTGCAATAGGTTGATATGTTTGATCGTGGTTTATGACCGTTGTGTTGCGGTTGAGGTCGAAGAGTTCGTAGATTGCGTTTGGTTGGGGCTGAGGAGCTCGTAGACAAAGGCAATGGATATTGGTAACGGCTTCGTGGTATCGGTACCGAGGCAAGTTTATACTTGTTCAGTTTATAATATTTGATGAATGGATTCGTTTTCATTTTATTTATAATTCTTATAACAATGTTGTTAGAAATGTAAGTTGTCGGGATAATGGTTTGTATATCGTGCTCTGGTTGTATTAAATCATAAGGTATATGATTTAATTGTGTTAAAGGAAGACGTGAGTTTTCTTTGGTCAAGGATATAGAATATCGAATATCGAGGATAGTTATCGTGATGACATAAATATCTGGATAAAGGTTTATTGGTATTGAATGGATGGTACCTTATTTGAGATTATTTGTATAACTGTGTATTCGTTCAGGGATGTTGTTCGCAGAAAGGATGTTGTCTTCGGCTTTGAGGTAATTTATGTATTGTTCAGTTATGAGATAATTATTATGTTGAGTTGTTGTATATGTTGTACGTTGAGGCTTCGTATATTGAGATTCGTATTGGTTGTTCGTTGAGGGATGTTGATCCCAGGACTATTGTTGGTATTAATGGTTGCGTTGTTCGTCTCATTGGGGGATGTTGATCCTAGAACTTTTGTCTGAGATTGGTGATCGTATGGATTATCCTTTGGGGCTTGTGATCCCAGGATTGTTGTTTTGAATATTGATTGGTTGTGTCGACTTTTCATTGTCAGTCTGTTGTTGTTCACTTCGGTGAGTCTTTGATCCTTATTGGATATGTGATTCTTTGAGTTTCGTTGTCATGTTGCATTGTGACATATCTGGAGTCATATCTGCATGCCAATTTGTTATTGTGTAGGATTTTTAGCCGGGCACATGATGGTTATGCGTGGATGTTTCCGCATTGAACCGTGCACACGAGACGTAGTTCGTGAGGCTAATTAGGTACATGTCCCACATATATCCTGGATTCCGTATACGGGGTGGACATGTGCATGGACATATTTCCGTATCGGGCGTACTGTGACGTCCATCTTTTGAGCCATATTGTTTAGTCGTTCATAGTCCATGTGTGATTAGATATGTTCGACGGTTTGTGACTGATTGTTCATACGTCCGAGGGGTATGTTCGACAGTCAGAGTTATTTCTTTGAGATCCATTATTGTTGATCATTTGGAGTCTACCTTGTTGAGGGTACTCTCGGTTGTTGTTGGTCCTTTGTTGATCATTTGGAGTTTACCTTGTTGAGGGTATTCTCGGTTATAGTTGATCATTTGTTGATCGTGTTTGGAGTTTAACTTGTTGAGGGTATTCTCAGTTATAGTTGATCCTTTGTTGATCGTGTTCGGAGTTTACCACGTTGAGGGTATTCTCGGTTATTGTTGATCCTTTGTTGATCGTGTTGGGAGTTTACCATGTTGAGGGTACTCTCAGTTATCGTTGATCCTTTGTTGGTCATATTGGAGTTATCATGTCGATGATATTCTCAATGATGTATTGGTTGATCATTGTTATTGATCGTATGAGCATTCGGACTGTACGTCGATGTTCGGGATTTGTTATCATTATCATGTGGTAGTTGATCTACAGATATGTTGTGTATTATTGGTTTATACATGTTGAGATTTGATTGTGTAGTCCGACGGACAGGATTTGGCACATATTGGATTATTTCTGCACTTATGAGTTATGATGATGTTTTGAGAATTATCGGTATTTTTGGAATATAGTAGAGATGATTGTTGTTGAATTCATTTCATCATTTGAGAATACGAAATGTAGAATATGTCAAGGATTGATTTAGTATAGATTGCTATGAATTGGTAAGGTTATAACGGTAAGATTACATTGGTAGTATTCTTTCTTCGTTATTACATTGGTATGTAATTATTTATGATGATGTGATCGATATCATCGTTGAGTACTGTGGCTGACCCCGCCGTGGGCTTTATTTTTAGGTACTCAGAGATCGAGCTAGTAGCGGTCGTGAAGGGGTGAGCTTTCCAGGTGATACTGGTTGTGGCATTTATTTGAGTATTGAGTATTCTCTTCTGGTTGTTTTATTCCACTGCAAATGTGTATTTTGAACTGTGTTTTTATCCTCGGCATGTGTATTTTAAAATGGCTTTCGGGTATTTTTACCAGCTTGTGTATTTTAAATGGCCTTTTGGCATTTTGCGAACTTAGGTTATTTCGTCAAACCCTTTTTCCTAACTATTTTATCGGTACGTTTAAGGGGTGGCTTAACGTACACTTTGAACTGTCGATATTTGGCATTTCGCCTTGTATTTTCAAATGGTATTTTATGACGGTATTTGAGAACTATGTTTTTGAAAATATTTGAGTATTTAAAATATTACCGTCATTGGCCTTTTGGCATTTTTAAACGTTTTTGAAATGGTTTTTAGCCTGGTGGGTTCCGGCGCGGGACCCACGGCGCTGTAATATCCTGGATGGTTTTGGGAGTGTTACAGAAGATGGTATCAGAGCTTGGGTTTTGTGAACCCAGGCGTGTGTGTTATGTGGCTCTACCGGTACAGTAGTAGCGTGATTTTTGAAAATGAATGTTTCTGACTTTTGAGTCGAATCGATTTTTGGAGTTTCCAAAATTTTTGAGATTCTTTTTAAATTGCTATTTGTGATATTGGTGTGTGTTGGTATTGTATTGAGACTTCGTACGGAAGTCGTGTGCTAGTATCATGATAAGTGTCATTTTTGTACACTTATCCATGGTTTGTATCGATAAAATTTACCCATAATTGAGCTAGTCTACTCGTTTTTTGCTTTTAATTTATTAGTTTTAATAATTTTATTTTTATTGGATGATGATCGGATTAAATAACTGAATTACTCAAGAAACAACATGTTTAATAAATATTCTCTTTATTGAATTTTGATATATTCATGTTGTAGGGCTTTTCGAGACGAATTAAATCAGTCTTTCGGATTCAAAATCGAGTTATATATCAAAAGTTATCATCCGAAGAAGATCCGGGGCAAAAACGCAAAGTCGAGGAATTGCGGGCTGAAAACGTAACTATCAAAGCTTCAAATGAGCAAATTTACGAAGCCACGTTACGGCCGTAACATTCAGAAGTTACGGCCGTAAGTCACCTCTACGGCCGTAACTCCAATGTTACGGCCGTAACTCTTGACAGATTGCTATGATTTGTCTAATTTTTATACTTTTTGTGTATTATTGAGGGGATGGTGGCATTGATCCGATATAATGTAATAATCTGTAATTTAGGAGCTATTAGATGACTTTAGGTGTATAAATAGACACCTTAGAACCTTAATCATTTACCATTCAACATATAATATTCCATTTTCTTTTAAACTTTACTTTTTTGTGTGAAGAACACACTTGTGTTCTTGAGTGATCTTTGTAAGTGTGGTGTAGTATATGTTGTTCGAGAGTTTATTGCTTCTATCTCCTATATCTACTAAGAAAGTTAGGATCAATTCTTTCTCTTGATTCAACTAAGAATGACCAACAAAGCTTGTAATATGTGTAATAAACCCTTTATGGGCTAAGTTTCTTAAGTTGGGATTATAAACAATGTTAGTCATGTTATTTATGTTTGTATAAAGATATATTATGAATTACTTATTATTGTGTGTGATTTTCATTGTTTTAACAATCTTTATTTATTTGGCCAATTAATGAAGATATTTATGATCTTCATATGTTTGAAAAGAAAATATGTTTGATTAGATCAAATGATCTTCACTCTAAGTTGTTCTAGGGGATAGAAATATACCCTAGTCCTTAGATGATTCATTGAGTTATTTTCACAAATCCTAATGCTATGTATTGAAGCCAATCAACATAGAAATATAGTGGATTGATTCAATATGTAAGGGCGTTTATAGTTCGAAAGAGAAACCGTCTTTTTAAGGAAAATCGAATCTACACAACATAATAAGTAAATTCATCTTATGATCTCCAATACATCTTTTATAACTAATGACGAACTAAGTTTGTAATCCCAACTATTTCATTTTATCGATAATCAATCTATTATTATTACTATCTTTTTATTTCCTTATAATATTAGAACTATTATTGCAATTTCTTTGCAATTATTAAACCACACTTTTTAATTGTGTGTTTCACTCATCCTTAGTATCTATAAAAATAGACTAATAGTGTATAATTCAAATTATAACATAACTTCCTTGTGGGATCGATAAAGGACTCAAAAGTCCACTTTACTACTTGATACGATATCGTGCACTTGCGATAGTTACACAAAAAGCGTGTCAAGTTTTTGGCGCCGTTAGGGAAGTATAAGTTATGTTTGAAATTTTACATTATAAACTATTTTTGTAGGTACAAATTTCTCGACGTTGTAACTTAGTACTAAATTGTGTTTGTCGGTCAAGTGGCGGATAACGGTACTCCGTGACTATTAAAGTCGGATTTTGATTTCCCACAACAACTGATATTTGTATATATTTTTTTTTAATTATTTTCATTGTCTTTTTATTTTTGTTTTTTTTATCATGGATGAAACATTGTTTAAAATTGAAAAAAGATTTCCCTTTCTAAGCAAAAATGCAATTTTAAAAATTTATAAGACAAGGCTTGAAAGGATGAGGTTGCTTACGAATAAAAGCATACCTTTTGACATAAGATTCATTATCGAAGCCAAAGTAAGAATAGAAGGTGAATTCACAGAAACACCAACTAGATTTTTACCAGGGCTTGGAAAAAGTTCATATGCCAAGAAACGACGAGCATATCACGGGAGATCATCGGCTTCACGCACCTGTAAGTATATTGGTTTGGTTATTTCGCTTGTGGCGACACTTGATTGTTTTGTGATGAGTTGGAAAATTTTGGATTTATCTATTGTTGGTGACAGGTCGCAAGTTTCGAGGACGAAACTTATTTTAAGGGGGGTAGTATGTAATACCCGGATTTTTAGTATAAATTTTTCGCATTATTTTATCTGATATATATTGTATAGCTTGGTGTCTATATAGTATGGATAAAATAAATTGAGAACAGAGATAGTTATACTTGTGTAATTGACGTGTTTGATTGACAGTTATATTGAGGATTTGTTGTATCAGGTTGAACTGATTTGGATATCACGTATATCATATGAGAATATTTTTGGGTTGAGTATATGTGTATTCAGTATGCCGTATGTTCGTATCCAGTATGCCGAGACGTCGGATAGGAACAGTTGGATTTTGGCTAAGTACAGAAGGCCATTACATACGTTAAGTTTATGGGCTAACGTACGCTAAATTGGTACGTTTTACGTACGTTATGCGTAAGGTATTACGTACTTAACAAGAGGAATCGGACAGTTTGGCCCGGTGTCGGCAGCTTTCGGCGCAGATATGGACAGGTGAGTCAACGGATGGAGTTACATACGTTATATATGGTGTATTACATACGTAATACGAGTATAATACTGTATCAAGTCAACGTACGTATTACGTACGCAATGGAATAAGTGTTATGTACATTACGGGGTGGCTGGACGAGTCGTGGCCGAGAGGACCTATAATGGCCGAGCATGGTCAGCAGTGACTCGCAGGGATGGCCGATCGCGGTCGGCAGTGACTTGCTGGGGGCAAGGACTGGCCGATAACGTACGTAAGGCTGTGGCCGGTTACGGCCGTAAGGGCCCGTTACGTACGTAACCAAGTGCCGGTTACGGCCGTAAGGATGTCGGCCAAAATGGACAGGAGGGTAGGCCAAGGCTGGTTACGTACGCAAGCCACGGTCGGTTACAGCCGTAAGGTACCGACCGAACTCGGCCTATATAAGGCCTGGACCGAGTCATCCTTGCCATTTTTTGTTTTCCTTCGTTTCTTCACGATTCCTTCAGCAAGAATTGATGGATTTGAGTAAGAACATCATGTAGCAACATATTTTGGAAGTTGGATTCGTGTTTAACATCTTCTTCCGCCCGGATCGAAGGTAAGAACACCTAAACTCTTGGTTTTGGAAGTTTTTGAGGTTTCTTGATGTTTTGGCCGATTTGATTCGTTTTAACTTAGATTATTGATGCCACCTTGTTGTATTCTTGAGATTATTCATTACTCTTGAAGTTTTGTGGAACAAATTCGAGAATTTCTCTGTTAAATCGATTAATTTGGATTATGCCCTCAAAGTTTCCGATAAAATGCTTCAATGAGGTAGAACTTGGGAAGTTCTATATGTTTTCATAGAATGGTGATTGAATTGATATTGTTGTGATGATTCTTGGTAATTACGGGAATTTTGTTAAGGGAAGATAATGAATTAATGATCAAATGCCTTGATTATGTTGTTATGATTATGGAATCGTAGTATTCTCGATGTTCTTGGTGGTTTGTTGCGATTCATGATGTTATGAGAAGTATATGTTGAAGAACATGATTATATACACCTTGAATTGTGAATAAGGATTGTCTAGATGTTAGAACACATCGTATTATGTCGTTTTAGGATTTTGAATGTGATGTCGGAATAAGTTGTGTTCTTAAGGAATTCTTGGTTTATATGAATTGATGAATATGTTTAAGTGATGTTGGTGTTTTGGATATGAATATGGAATATTCATATCTAAAACTAAGTTATGTGTTTTGGTACAATATTCGTATAGGAATACGAATGTGGTTCCGGGTTTGATAAGATTATGATTCACTTTTGAGTTTGAGAATTCATACGTATTGAACAAGTGTTCAATTCGGATAATGGAAATATTTGAAACTCTTGGAATATGATTATCTATAATGTTGAATTAATCAGATCGTCCGGATTGGTGATGATAATCGGTAATTGGTTTATATTATGAATTTACAAGGAGGAAACTTGTATCCGTATTTAAGATTGAATTTGGAATCGGTAATGTTAGACCCTTGTTGGTTTAAATTGATTATTGATATGATCTTCGGATTGTGGAATCGTATTGTGGTTTTGAATTCGTGATCGATTGATTTGGTTGTTTGGATTTGTATTTAATCGGGATATTGTAGAACCGTTGTGTTTGTTGATCGGTTATTGATTGTTATTTGTGATCATTGAGTTACGGCTTGTATTGTGGATATGAGTTCGTATTTGTTGAGTTGGATTATTTGGTTTTATGTATATGATCGAGGTTTCGTTGAACCGTTGAGTTTGTTGGTTGGGTATGTCGGTTATTGATTTTTATCGAATGTATGTTAATCGGTTATTGCAATAAGTTGATATGTTTGATCGTGGTTTATGACCGTTGTGTTGCGGTTGAGGTCGAAGAGTTCGTAGATTGCGTTTGGTTGGGGCTGAGGAGCTCGTAGACAAAGGCAATGGATATTGGTAACGGCTTCGTGGTATCGGTACCGAGGCAAGTTTATACTTGTTCAGTTTATAATATTTGATGAATGGTTTCGTTTTCATTTTATTTATAATTCGTATAGCAATGTTGTTAGAAATGTAAGTTGTCGGGATAATGGTTTGTATATCGTGCTCTGGTTGTATTAAATCATAAGGTATATGATTTAATTGTGTTTAAGAAAGACGTGAGTTATCTTTGGTCAAGGATATAGAATATCGGATATCGAGGATAGTTATCGTGATGACATAAATATCGGGATAAAGGTTTATTGGTATTGAATGGATGGTACCTTATTTGAGATTATTTGTATAACTGTGTATTCGTTCAGGGATGTTGTTCGCGGAAAGGATGTTGTCTTCGGCTTTGAGGTAATTTATATATTGTTCAGTTATGAGATAATTATTATGTTGAGTTGTTGTATATGATGTACGTTGAGGCTTCGTATATTGAGATTCGTATTGGTTGTTCGTTGAGGGATGTTGATCCCAGGACTATTGTTGGTATTAATGGTTGTGTTGATCGTCTCATTGGGGGATGTTGATCCCAGAACTTTTGTCTGAGATTGTTGATCGTATGGATTATCCTTTGGGGTTTGTGATCCCAGGATTGTTGTTTTGAATATTGATTAGTTGTGTCGACTTTTCATTGTCCGTCTGTTGTTGTTCACTTCAGTGAGTCTTTGATCCTTATTGGATATGTGATTCTTTGAGTTTCGTTGTCATGTTGCAGCGTGACATATCTGGAGTCATATCTGCGTGCCGATTGGTTATTGTGTAGGATTTTTAGTCGGGCACATGATGGTTATGCGTGGATGTTTCCGCATTGAACCGTGCACACGAGACATAGTTCGTGAGGCTAATTAGGTACATGTCCCACGTATATCCTGGATTCCGTATACGGGGTGGACATGTGCACGGACATATTTCCGGATCGGGCGTACTGTGACGTCCATCTTTTGAGCCATACTGTTTAGTCATTCATAGTCCAAGTATGATTGGATATGTTCGACGGTTTGTGACTGGTTGTTCATACGCCCGAGGGGTATCTTCGACCGTCAGAGTTATTTCTTTGAGATCTATTATTGTTGATCATTTGTGTTGGAATATTTATTCCACACACTATTTAATTTGTGTTTTGATAATTAAAGTTGCTAAACAACAAAACAACATCGAGGCGAAGCAAAACGACGAAGCAGACGAAGACGCAAAAAGCTGAGCAAAATGCATGTCTAGCACACGCTAAGACATATATGTTAGCGCACGCTAATGGGAAGTAATCTGCATATCAGCCTAGTTCGAATACCTGAAGGGAAGTCATCTGATGAGATAGCGCACGCTACGCTTGATCATAAACGCACGCTATCGAGGGCTAGTTACCGTTGTAAAGATATTCAAACTCAAAATGATGTATGCAGTGAAGTAAGCATAGCGCACGCTACAAAGAAGGAATAGCGCACGCTAAAGAAGTTTGAACTCCAGTCAATCAGAACGTTGGGAAAAGCAGGTCAAAGTCAGCATATCAAACGGATACTTTGACAAGTCATGCATTGGATATATTGGATTAGCGCACGTTACAAAGGAAGTGGTAGCGCATGCTAACTATCAAGGACAGTAGCCACTGGACTGAAACATAAAATGATTAACGTACGCTACATGAAAGACATTACGTACGCTAAAGCAAAAATGTGCGATAGCGCATGCTAAGAAGGAAGAGCTAGCGCACGCTAGCTAGTCAACTGGCAGCAATGGCTAGTAAGGAGGAAGAAGGCTATAAATACCAAGGAGTTGGTATTATTCCATACAACAACTCCAAGCATTCAAGACATTGATCTTATATTCATATACTTACATTGTTGTTGTAATATTGAGCTTATAGTGCTAGTTTGAGTGTTTATACATTCAATATTATACACGAGAGGTAAAAGAAAAGATACGATTGGATTCGGTGTTATTAAGATCAAGTATCCGGCGTTGTTAGAATCGCAATCGATATCTAAGTGAGGTTTATCTAGTACCCATAGAAAGCTAGAGTGGTTGATTCCTTATCCAATAGAAGAGGAAAAACAGTTTTACTCGGACCGATAGGACGAGTTTGTAACGGTAATCCCTCGACCAATAGAAGAGAGGTGTAGAGGTTTTGATCTTAATCCTAAAGAAAAAGATACATCGAGAGATGACGTAGGCTTCGTTAATAGCCGAACCTCTATAAATCCTTGTGTGATTTATTTTCCGTAATTTATTTATGCTTCCGCACAAACGGCGATCCGATTTCATACCAACAATTGGTATTGGAGCGGTACTCCAATACGCGGCTTAACATCCGAGGAGAAGATCCAAAATGGCGTTTCAGATGTCTCCAGTCGAAGTCCTTGCTCTCAACCGACCACCATTTTTTAATGGATCGAATTTCATGACTTGGAAGAAGAAAATGTCGATTTTCATCCGAGCTTACGATATCGAACTAAGGAAAGTGATATGCCTTGGTCCCAAAATTCCGACAAACTCAAACGGAACTCTCAAAACCTTTTGAAGAGTATGATGACACGGATTGGAAAAACGACCATTATAATTGCAAAGCCACGTAATTATTATACTGTGCTTTAAATCCGGAAGAACACAACCGGATATCATCATGTGATAGTGCCAAAGAAATCTGGAAAATGCTTGAGGTAACACACGAAGGTACGTCTCAAGTCAAAGAGATGAAGATAAACATGCTCCTTCACGATTATAAATTATTCCAAATGACGGACGACGAATCCATCCCGATTATGCTCGACCGATTCTCGGTCATCACCAATGGATTAGCATGTTTAGGAGAACCACTTTCGAGTAGTGAGAATGTAAAGAAAATTCTTCGATCACTACCTCGAGAATGGGACGGTACGGTTACGGAAATAATGGAATCTAAAGATTTAAATACTCTCGATTTTAGTACTCTCGTTGGTTCTATTATCAACTACGAGATTGTTCTAAAATCTCGGAAGGCCAAACCGAAACCGAAGGAGAGGTCGATAGCCTTCAAGGCTAAAATGTCTAAAAAGAAAGAAGAAATCCCGGTGGACGAAAGCAACGAAGAATCGGCATATTATGCCAAGAATATTAATAAGTTCCAACACTTATTAAACCGGAGAAAGAAGGACATTCAAGCGGGTGAATCTAAGAAATTCGACAATACCTATCGATTATGTGGTAAACCAGGCCACTTTGCTAAGAACTATCGAGTAAAGCAAAAGGAAGTTTTAATCGCAACATGGAGCGACGAAGATCCCGATGAAGATTTTCTTGACCAAAATAATCTCGCGCTCATGGCCCGGAGTTCATTCGACGATAGCGACGTCGAAAGCCAAGTAAGTAACTCCTACGACGAACTCTTTGAAGCATTCGAGTTATTACATACGGACTATCAAAATACTTTAAATGAAATTAAATCCCTCAAGTCTAAATATAAAACTTTGGAAATTGAAAATTCCAAAATACTTGAAAAAGGGAAATTTGTTGAAATCGATCATTCGAAATGCATTGAAAATGAGAATATTTTAAAAAATGATCTTTTAAAAGTTCAAGATGAACTAAAAATTTTGACAAAGAAATTCTCGTGCGGCAACGATAAATTTGAACAAATGTTATGTGTTAAAAAATATACTCTAAATAAAGAGGGGTTAGGATTCAAACCACGTTCGAAAAACGAATCCGTCAATTTCAAAATACGCCGGACGATAAAAATGAAAAAGATTTGGGTTCCTAAAGGAACAATTATTCCAAACATCGTCTACGTTTCAAAAGAAAAACCAACTATAGGTTGGATCCTCAAAAATAAATTTTAATTTATACTTTACTAAGGGGGAGATAATATTTTCAGGGGGGGTTTTATATTTATTGCATATTATTTATTGCATATTCAAGAATTAGTATCCTCTCTACTTTTATTACACTTTTTGCTAAATACAAAAAGGGGGAGAAGGAGTTGAATTGATAAAAAGGTCATGAAAGAAATGACAAGAAAAATAAATAGTAAAAAGGAGGAGAAAAGAATAAGTCGAAAATAAAGAAAGCATACAAAAATGGGGAGTTAAAACGAAGGAGTTGAAAAACTGAAAATTGAAAAACGAAGAAGTTGAAAAAGAAGAAAAAGAAAAGGATTGGAGAAACTAACGAAACGATCAAAGCCGAAAACTTTGATTCGTATATATATACATATATTTTTTTCTTACAGATTTTATCCAATTCAAGAGTTGTTTTGTAATCATCAAAAAGGGGGATATTGTTGGAATATTTATTCCACACATTATTTAATTTGTGTTTTGATGATTAAAGTTGCTAAACAACAAAACAACATCGAGGCGAAGCAAAACGACGAAGCAAACGAAGACAAAAAAAGCTGAGCAAAATGCATGTCTAGCGCACGCTAAGACATATATGTTAGCGTACGCTAACGGGGAGTAATCTGTATATCAGCCTAGTTCGAAGTTACCTGAAGGGAAGTCATCTGACGAGATAGCGCACGCTACGCTTGATCATTAACACACGCTATCGAGGGCTAGTTACCGTTGTAAAGATATTCAAACTCAGAATGACGTATGCAGTGAAGTAAGCATAGCGCACGCTACAAAGAAGGAATAGCGCACGCTAAAGAAGTTTGAACTTCAGTCAATCAGAACGTTGGGAAAAGCAGGTCAAAGTCAGCTTATCAAACGGATACTTTGACAAGTCATGCAACGGATATATTGGATTAGCGTACGCTACAAAGGAAGTGGTAGCGCACGCTAACTGTCAAGGACAGTAGCCACTGGACTGAAACATAAAATGATTAACGTACGCTACATGAAAGACATTACGTACGCTAAAGCAAAAATGTGCGATAGCGAAAGCTAAGAATGAAGAGCTAGCGCACGCTAGGTAGTCAACTGGCAGCAACGGCTAGTAAGGAGGAAGAAGGCTATAAATACCAAGGAGTTGGTATTATTCCATACAACAACTCCAAGCATTCAATACATTGATCTTATATTCATATACTTACATTGTTGTTGTAATATTGAGCTTATATTGTTAGTTTGAATGTTTATACATTCCACATTATACACGAGAAGTAATAGAAAAGATACGATTGGATTCAGTGTTATTAAGATCAAGTATCCGGCATTGTTAGAATCACAATCGATATCTAAGTGAGGTTTATCTAGTACCCATAGAAAGTTAGAGTGGTTGATTCCTTATCCAATAGAAAAGGAAAAATGGTTTTACTCGGATCGATAGAAGACGAGCTTGTAACGGTAATCCCTCGACCGATAGAAGAGAGGCGTAGAGGTTTTGATCTTAATCCTAAAGAAAAAGATACATCGAGAGAGGACGTAGGTTTCGTTAATAGCCGAACCTCTATAAATCCTTGTGTGATTTATTTTCCGCAATTTATTTACGGTTCCGCACAAACGGCGTAAATATCCGATTTCATACCAACAATTTGGAGTCTACCTTGTTGAGGGTACTCTCGGTTATTGTTGGTCCTTTGTTGATCATTTGGAGTCTACCTTGTTGAGGGTATTCTCGGTTATAGTTGATCCTTTGTTGATCGTGTTTGGAGTTTACCTTGTTGAGGGTATTCTCGGTTATAGTTGATCCTTTGTTGATCGTGTTTGGAGTTTACCACGTTGAGGGTATTATCGGTTATTGTTGATCCTTTGTTGATCGTGTTGGGAGTTTACCATGTTGAGGGTACTCTCGGTTATCGTTGATCCTTTGTTGGTCATATTGGAGTTATCATATCGATGATATTCTCAGTGATGTATTGGTTGATCATTGTTATTGATCGTATGAGCATTAGGACTGTACGTCGATGTTTGGGATTTGTTATCATTATCACGTGGTAGTTGATCTACAGATATGTTGTGTATTATTGGTTTATACATATTGAGATTTGATTGTGTAATCCGACGGACAGGATTTGGCACAGATTGATTATTTCCGCACTTATGAGTTATGATGATGTTCTGAGGATTATCGGTATTTTTGGAATACAGTGGAGATGATTTTTGTTGAATTCATTTCGTCATTTGAGAATACGAAATGTAGAATATGTCAAGGATTGATTTAGTATGGATTGCTATGAATTGGTACGGTTATAACGGTAAGATTACATTGGTAGTATTCTTACTTCGTTATTACATTGGTATGTAATTATTTATGATGATGTGATCGATATCATTGTTGAGTATTGTGGCTGACCCCGTCGTGGGCTTTATTTTTAGGTACTCAGAGATCGAGCTAGTAGCGGTCGTGAAGGGGTGAGCTTCCCGGGTGATACTGGCTGTGGCATTTATTTGAGTATTGAGTATTCTCTTCTGGTTGTTTTATTCTGCTGCCAATGTGTATTTTGAACTGTGTTTTTGTCCGCTGCGTGTGTATTTTAAAATGGATTTCTCGGTATTTTTACCAGTGTGTGTATTTTAAATGGCCTTTTGGCATTTTGCGAACTTGGGTTATTTCGTCAAACCCTTTTTCCTAACTATTTTATCGGTACATTTAAGGGGTGGCTTAACGTACACTTTGAACTGTCGAGATTTGGCATTTCGCCTTGTATTTTCAAATGGTATTTAATGACGGTATTTGAGAACTATGTTTTTGAAAATATTTGAGTATTTAAAATATTACCGTCATTGGCCTTTTGGCATTTTTAAACGTTTTTTAAATGGTTTTTAGCCTGGTGGGTTCCGGCGCGGGACCCACAACGCTGTAATATTCTGGATGGTTTTGGGGGTGTTACAATTTTGACTCTCACCCATGGTAAATCAAAGCAATAAGTATTATAAATACACAATTAAATATTATATACTTAGAATTAAGAAATAATAATTATCCGAGATTTACGTTCTTCTTACAATCGGTACAGAAGTCACTATCTCACCTCGATTCAGTTCAACGTATGCAAATACGCTAATGTATGCTAATAGTCAAGACCAACTAATCTCAAGCATGCACTACAACCTTTTATATAATTTGTCTAATAATTGTATAGGTTGTGAACTATTATATTATTTATAAGGTACCGATAATGTGATCTTCTGTGTGACACCAACACACCACATTATCTACAATATAAAATAATTAGACATTTTATTTGCATAACCATAACATGAATAAATATGCAAAACATATGATTAAATGTAATTAATATTCTCATAGGTAGTTACAGGAAAATTAGGTAATACAAGCATAAAGTATGCTTTGCAGTATACAATCCTAATAATCTCCTACTTATACTCAAAGCATGCTATTAAGTATACTACTCTATTACATGGTCTCTCATTTCTCCCACTTATACTCAAAGCAATGCTGCCATACACCGTAATCCCATTCCTTCCACATGCCTTTCAAAAACTTTTGAAGGTAGGCCTTTCGTGAAAGGATCAGCAAGATTATCTTCCGATGTAACCCTGGCTACAACTACGTCTACTTCCTTTACGAAGTTTCGTATGATGTGGTACTTGCTGTTGATATGTTTACTTGCCTTGTGGGCTCGTGGTTCCCTCGAATTTGCGACTGCACCAGTATTGTCACAATAAAGTGTAATACCCTTTGGCAAATCGGGAATCACATCTAAGTCCCAGGCTAAACACATAACCCAAAGTAGACTTGGACTTTTCTTTGTCCGATAAAAAATCTGAGTTAGTGTAACCCACCGGACACAGGCTGTCTGACTGATATACAAGCATGTACTCCCTAGTACTTCTCAGGTACTTGAGTATGTGCTTGACAGCAATCCAGTGTCCTGGTCCTGGGTTTGACTGATATCTAGCAGCCATGCCTACGGCATGACAGATATCTGGTCCAAGAGTAGTACCACTCAAACCTTATTAATTAATTGTAAGCTACTGAAAGCTTTAATTAATTAATATCTTATCCAAGAGTAGTACCACACGAACCTTATTATTATAACGGAATTAAATCCACCTGCAGGGTTTAATATAATAATTATTATCGGGCTCCTCAAGGGGACATCATCAACTCGCACGAGTTGGGACACGATTTCTAGTAATAATAATAACTGTCGTATAAATAATATTATTGCCCAAGATACGAGGCTTATTGAGTTGATCATTTTGACTCTCACCCATGGTAAATCAAAGCAATAAGTATTATCAATACACAATTAAATATTACATACTTAGAATTAAGAAATAATAATTATCCGAGATTTATGTTCTTCTTACAATCAGTACAGAAGATACTATCTCACCTCGATCCAGTTCAACGTATGCAAATACGCTAATGTATGCTAATAGTCAAGACCAACTAATCTCAAGCATGCACTACAACCTTTTATATAATTTGTCTAATAATTATATAGGTTGTGAACTATTATATTATTTTGTAAGGCACCGATAATGTGATCTTCCGTGTGACACCTGTCACGCCCCCAACATCGGGAAGGACTAGGGCGCGACGCACCGGTCGATCAATCAAATAAAGAGTATCAATAAATAGCAGAAGCTAAATAACGATTGGATAAAATTTTCAATCAACGATCTTAACCCGATGTTATAAGATTCATTGTAACAAAAGTTGGTAATCAAATTACAGTGATCATATGTTTGCAGCGGAAAAATAACACACGATTCAAAGTACGAAACATAGTACATTATTACAAGTTGGAATAAAGACGGAAATTTTAAGTCCATGCGGCGGTCTTCTTGTAATACCCGTAATTTCGATTTCCGATAATTTTCTTTTTTTTGCGGAAGTCCGTTTTGTCGACTCGGTTGTGACCGTTTTGTCATTCTGAGAATATTTAATTCTGCACTTTTTGACGTCCGAGTTCTTTTTGGTGTCGTTTTGTTGAGTTCCGTGCTTTTTAGCGACTTTTCCGCACTTGAGCTCGATTCTTGCGAATCTCGTCTGAAACTGTTGTTTCGAGTTTCTCGTAAGTTCATTTAATGTTATTATTCATGTTTCGAGCTTTGGTTCGGTGTTTCGATCATGTATCGTGTATTTCGGACGTTTTGAGCCATTTTTGTAATTTCCCAAAGTTTGGGATAATTACTTCCGTTGTCGAATTCCGACACTTCGGGTGGTCGGAATCGTGTGTTCTCTTAGTGCTTGGATTCTTCTTTGCGAGTACTTCGTAAGCGTATCTCCCATTTTTACTCAGGTTTGGGTTTCGGGGTCGTCCGGGCCGTCGGAGTGGCCACGACCGAGTCACGGCCGGAGCAGGGCCTGGCCTGGCCGAGTTACGGCCGTAAGGTGCCGGTTACGACCGTAATGTGTGCCAGTTACGGCCGTAAGGCGTGATCGGGTACGGCCGTACGGGCGCTGGGCAAATTCCGGACGAAGGCCGGTTACGGCCGTAATGTGTGCCAGTTACGGCCGTAAGTGTCCGACGATTCTTGCCGCGATTTTTGACGAATGCGATTACGGGCTGTAGGGCTGCCGAAACGGGCCGTATGCCGAGTTACGGCCGTAAGGCACCTGTCGATTCGGCCGTAAGTGTCCGTGAGTTGTCCGGCTATATAAGGCCCGCGGCCGCTTTTGTTCATTTCTTCACTTTTCTTGCGGCTATCGGACGGGTGCGACGGGAAATAGGGTTCTTGGTCGATTCTAATCGATTCCAAGGCGTTTTGGAAGATTCTTGTTGATTATATCAACATCTAATCCGTGTGTTTCGCCGAATCAAGGTATATTTCTTGATTTTCCTTCAAGTTGACTTTTTGGAGAATTTGTTCTTGATTTCGATTCTAATCCGATTCTGATACATCGGTTGGTGTAGTATGATGTTATTAATCGTGTTCTATGGGTTGTATATCCATATTTCGAGTTTGTTCAACTCGATTAGTGATTCGAGTGTTCTTGGGAGTTATCGAACATTGAGTGTTCGATTAAATGTTCGAATGAGTTCCCTTCGTTAGTTTGTTGGGATTTCCGTTGTTTTGGCCTTGATTCTCATCGTAACCATGTGTTATTGTTCCTTCCGGAGGTTTATAGGTGTTTGAGGATTCCGATGTTGAATCTCGTTGGTGATTGGCGATTCGTGTGGTGTTATTCACGTAGTAATTGCGGTGCTATCGCGTTCTTGATAGTGTTCGGGAGTTCGGGGACGTTCGACCGTATTTCATCCGTTGTCTTGTTGCAATTGTGGTTTCGAGGCAAGTACCTTGTCCATACAATTCTTGTTTTGTGAATATGATAATTGGTGATCGTCTTTATATGTTTGTTTGATTGTTTGAAATGAGTTTTCAAAAGATTTGGTTAGCCTTGTTAAAGGCCCTCTTTCAAAACCGTGTGTGTTTTGTGATTGGTGTGTTTCGTGAACGAGTATGTGAATCTTATGGATATGTTTGGTGTTGATGTTGTGCTTGATAATGCGTGTGTACACATATTATCTCTTTTCGGTGCGTTATGGTTTGACGTGGTGTTTTGCTAAATGTTTGATGCCTCTTGACGAATTGTTTGGATATTCTTGGTGTGATATGTTACTTGTGCTTGATTATTTGCGGCCAGCCCGGGAGGGTCCGACGGGGCCTCGGGTGGGATTCGTGGCTTCGTCCCGGTCCTAGGTGACGTGTGGTGCTTGATTATTTCGCGGCCAGCCCGGGAGGGTCCGACGGGGCCTCGGGTGGGATTCGTGGCTTCGTCCCGGTCCTAGGTGACGTGTGGTGGTTGAGTATTTCGCTAGCCAGCTCGGGAGGGTCCGACGGGGCCTCGAGTGGGATTTGTGGCTTCGTCCCGGTCCTAGGCGATGTGAGTACGTGTTTTGTGAATATGTTTGCTCACCACGGGAGGGTCCGACGGGATCACGGAGGGAGTCCAATGGTATAGCCCTGGATTCACGAGTGAAACTTCACCGCTACGTGTGTATATTTTGTGTTATGTTTTGTGAATGTGTTTTCTCACCTCGGGAGGGTTCGACGGTGCCACGGAGGAAATTCCAATGGCTTCGACCTGGATTCACGAGTGAAACTTCACGGGTGCGTGTGTATTTTATGTCCGTCGAGGACGCATGACGTGAGTTTTAACCTTGTGTATTATGGTTGGTTTTATTTGTGAAAACAAAACCTTTGGGCTGTGACCCTTGTTGATTTTGGAAAGAGAAGGATTCGGTAATCCTAAATTGTTTTCTATTAAAACTCTCGATGGCATTTTAAACGGTTTTATAAATTGTTTCCCTTGATTTATGATCTTTCGATTTTGGAATGTTTTACCCAAACTCTTGCATCGGGAAGTACTTTTCGTTACATTTGGATCTTTGAGGATTCCTGGTTATAATTTATTCTTGGAACTTGTATTGTATGGCTCGTATTTGCACTTTGTTCTTGCACCAGCAAAACAGTTGAGTTTTGCTAACCCCGAGTATTCGGGGGGTGGATGTCTGTTTTTGCATTCAGGTTTGGGAGCATAACACAGGGTCAGCACGAAGGATGATGAAAGATGAACGATACTAATCACACGAGGATCCGTATGATGTCATTGGTTTAGTTGTATTTTATTTCTGCTGCAGTATTCTTTCCCGTTGTACGGGAGTGTGTTGTATTCGACCCCTGCGTGGGCATGTAATGTATTTGAGTTGTATGTATTTATTGAAAGACCAAATCGGTCTACGGAGTCATTTTAGCCATAAAGGCATTGTTGAGATGTTCTATGTTGTTACCAGCCTGGTAGATCCTTGAGGAAAGGTTCTACGGCATATAATATCCCTGAGCGGATTGGGGGTGTTACATAAATGGTATCGGAGCTTTAGGTTGTGGAAACCTAGGCTGTCGGGTCAGTGGTGTCTGTTGAGTTTTGTCTCGTCGGATTTTGTCTGACTGAGTCGTGTCACAATGCGTCGTCTGAGTTGGTTGGTCGTGATTAGTATCGTGGGGCGATCATCATCTTCGTGCGACCTGTAGAAGTAAGTCTCCCTTCTTTGTATTGTGCCTCGTGTGACACGAGCTATTTGTTTGATTTTGTATTAAGTGATGGAATCTTTATGTAGATTCTCGGTTTCGTGATGCGGTTATGTGACTCATGTTTCATTTATATGAGGAGTATTGTCATTATTTACGTCCTTTTGACTGTGACATTTGGTATCGTTTAGGTAAAAGAGTGTTGTCTTGATTTTGAGCGAGTTGATGCGTGTATTATGATTGTATGTAAGTGAATATTGTTACATGTGAGTTTTTAGGCATTATAACCTAATAGATTTTCTAAAACCTTGAGTATCTTAGAAAATAAAATTCGAGACGTACTTTTAAATGGATTGTATTTTCAAGGCGCCTACTAGCGCAACTATCTGTTTCAAAATTCTTCTACCTTGAGGACCAAAATATATTTTTTTTTCTTTTCAGTAATTTTGGAAATGCTTTGCTTAGACTTGAGGGTCGAATATTTTTGAAAGTTTTCACTAAAAGAAAAGTGTCCTCATTTTTTTTCAAACACAAGATGATTTTCAAAGTCTCGACAATGATGTTTATTCAACTTTTTGTAAAATGATACTCAAGATCAACTGGTGTTTCCAAACTATTTTCAAAAGGTTGTTTTTGTTTTTAAAATCCATCATTTCCTGCTTGTGGTCGGAGAATGTGTGTATGAAGTTGGTATTGTTGTTAGGGTGTTAGCCCTCCGAATTGGGATTGAATTGGTGGTGTGAACGTTGAGTCGTTCGCCACGCATATGTTTTGTTAGCCCTTTGTGGGAGGTGTGATGACGATCTTTAATGTTGTCATTTCGTGGTGGCTTGCGTGTTATCGCACCTGTGTGAGCTGTTACAGCTTGGGTTTGTACGTTTGTGTTCATGTGTGATTATTTCATGATGGTTGTAATTATGTGCTGGTTATCATTCGGGCCGTTGAGGTCGCCGAACGATACCGTCGTTACTGTAGTATTTGTGTGTGTATTACTTTACGATGTAAATCGTTGTATATGATATGTGTTATGATTCCTTGTTGTGCTGAGTTGGCATCTCCGCTATGTTGTTTTGCGATGTTATGTTCCATTGTATCTAGCATCTGTATTTTCGGTATGTCGAGCCGAGGCATTTCGAACGTATTGTGCTGGGGGCACGTACGTGCAAATTGTCCCTCTCGTCAGTAACACTTTTCAAGTGTGGACCCGAGAGACACAAGATCCAGTTTTGCGAGTTGGGTTCCGAGTCTTTCGGGGCGCGAACTTCAGTGCAGATATGAGGATCGGCTCTGAGAGGCCCATGGGAGATGTTTCTATCGTTTGCTTTTTGTGTTGTCACCTTACTCCTGTTGTTGTGAGTTACGGGAACGATATTTCTTTTATAAGAGGTCGAATGTAATGCCCGTATCATTTTTTACTTCCGCATTTTCTCTCTCTCAAGTCTATCAATTCTCTCGTGTTCGTGGATACTATGTGAACTTGTTCCGTATTTCGGTTTCATCGTTCGAACGAGCTGCGATCTTGTTTTGGGTCGATCTGGTTATCGTTGTGACTTTTCTGAGTTCGATTCTTGTGAACCTTGTTCAGAAGTAACACCTCTTGGTTCTACTAGTTCTTTTATTCGAAGTGGATCGGATTTTGAACTTCTGTATTTTCGAATCTGTCGACTCGTTTATGTTCGTTGACATTTTCTGAGCTTGTCCTGCCCCTTGCTTTTGTTGATCGAACGAGTGCGGTATTGTTTCGGAATAACTCGTTTGTCGTTGCGATTTTTCAATTGCTATTCCCTTTCCTGGGGATCTTATGTGAATACACATCTTGTTGTTTTCACCGGATCATATATTGTCTCGAGTCGAGATGTGAACCTTGGAGTTGTTGTTTGAATTTTATTGTTCTTCGTGATTCGAACATGATTGTTCGATTTTTGTTGTCTCGATCGTTGTGGTTCGATCGTTTGATTGTTTGGTTTTTGTTGATCTCGGTTTCGTGATTGTTGAACGTTCAGACTCCTTCGTAATTCCCTTAAGTTCGGGAAATTAGTCTCGTTTTCGATCTTCCAACCCTTGGGCGGTGGAATTCTGTAATTGGTCAGCGATTGGCTTGCGTTTTGATTGATGTACCGTTGGGTTGGTCAATCATATTGATTTCCGTTCGTTGTGTTTTGTGATTGTTCGGATAATCGACTTGGTTGTATTATCTGTTTGATGACACTTGTCACTTATTGGATTTATTATGTCTCTACCGGTGGCGTTGTGTTGGTCATCGTGGAGCGTGTTTTCGCACTGTATATCCCTTTGCGTTGCTTGTAACATTTCACCGATGGGCGTAAGTTACGCGTTTCTTGTGTATCTCGTTGAGTTTTCCTGGCAGGATATTGCTTCTCCCTACTTGTTTTAAGTTTCGGGACGAAACTTCTTTTAAGGAGGGTAGTGTGTAATACCCGTAATTTTGATTTTCGGAAATTTTCTTTTTTTGGCGGAAGTCCGTTTTGTCGACTTGCTTGTGACCATTTCGTCATTCTGAGAATATTTAATTCTGCACTTTTCGACGTCCGAGTTCTTTTCGGTGTCGTTTTGTTGAGTTCCGTGCTTTTTAGCGACTTTTCCGCACTTGAGCTCGATTCTTGCGAATCTCGTCCGAAACTGTTGTTTCGAGTTTCTCGTAAGTTCATTTAATGTTATTATTCATGTTGCGAGCTTTGGTTTGGTGTTTCGATCATGTATCGTGTATTTCGGACATTTTGGGCTATTTTTGTAATTTCCCAAAGTTTGGGGTAATTACTTCCGTTGTCGAATTCCGACACTTCGGGTGGTCGGAATCGTGTGTTCTCTTAGCGCTTGGATTCGTCTTTGCGAGTACTTCGTAATTGTATCTCCCATTTTTACTCAGGTTCGGGTTTCGGGGTCGTCCGGGCCGTCGGAGTGGCCACGGCCGAGTCACGACCGGAGCAGGGCCTGGCCTGGCCGAGTTACGGCCGTAAGGTGCCAGTTACGGCCGTAATGTGTGCCGGTTATGGCCGTAAGGCGTGATCGGGTACGGCCGTACGGGCGGTGGGTAAATTCCGGACGAAGGCCGGTTACGGCCGTAATGTGTGCCAGTTACGGTCATAAGTGTCCGACAGTTGCTGGGCAGATTTTTTGACGAATGCCGGTTACGGCCGTAAGGGCCTGCCAAGTACGGCCATATGGGCCGAGTTACAGCCGTAAGGCACTGTCGGTTACGACCGTAAGTGTCCGGCAGTGTCCGGCTATATAAGGCCTGGCAGCCCGTTTTTGTTCATTTCTTCACTTTTCTTGCAGCTATCGGACGGGTGCGACGGGAAATAGGGTTCTTGGTCGATTCTAATCGATTCCAAGGCGTTTTGGAAGATTCTTCTTGATTATATCAACATCTAATCCGTGTGTTTCGCCGAATCAAGGTATATTTCTTGATTTTCCTTCAAGTTGACTTTTTGGAGAATTTGTTCTTGATTTCGATTCTAATCCGATTTTGATACATTGGTTGGTGTAGTATGATGTTATTAATCGTGTTCTATGGGTTTTATATCCATATTTCTAGTTTGTTCAACTCTATTAGTGATTCGAGTGTTCTTGGGAGTTATCGAACATTGAGTGTTCGATTAAATGTTCGAATGAGTTCCCTTCGTTAGTTTGTTGGGATTTCCGTTGTTTTGGCCTTGATTCTCGTCGTAACCATGTGTTATTGTTCCTTCCGGAGGTTTATAGGTGTTCGAGGATTCTGATGTTGAATCTCGTTGGTGATTGACGATTCGTGTGGTGTTATTCACGTAGTAATTGCGGTGCTATCGCGTTCTTGATAGTGTTCGGGAGTTCGGGGCCGTTCGACCGTATTTCATCCGTCGTCTTGTTGCGATTGTGGTTTCGAGGCAAGTACCTTGTCCATACAATTCTTGTTTTGTGAATATGATAATTGGTGATCGTCTTTATATGTTTGTTTGATTGTTTGAAATGAGTTTTCAAAAGATTTGGTTAGCCTTGTTAAAGGCCCTCTTTCAAAACCATGTGTGTTTTGTGATTGGTGTGTTTCGTGAACGAGTATGTGAATCTTATGGATATGTTTGGTGTTGATGTTGTGCTTGATAATGCGTGTGTACACATATTATCTATTTTCGGTGCGTTATGGTTTGACGTGGTGTTTTGCTAAATGTTTGATGCCTCTTGACGAATTGTTTGGATATTATTGGTGTGATATGTTACTTGTGCTTGATTATTTCGCGGCCAGCCCGGGAGGGTCCGACGGGGCCTCGGGTGGGATTCATGGCTTCATCCCGGTCCTAGGTGACGTGTGGTGCTTGATTATTTCGCGGCCAGCCCGGGAGGGTCCGATGGGGCCTCGGGTGGGATTCGTGGCTTCGTCCCGGTCCTAGGTGACGTGTGGTGCTTGAGTATTTCGCTAGCCAGCTCGGGAGGGTCCGACGGGGCCTCGAGTGGGATTTGTGGCTTCGTCCCGGTCCTAGGCGATGTGAGTACATGTTTTGTGAATGTGTTTGCTCACCTCGACAGGGTCCGACGGGATCACGGAGGGAGTCCAATGGTATAGCCCTAGATTCACGAGTGAAACTTCACCGCTACGTGTGTATCTTTTGTGTTATGTTTTGTGAATGTGTTTGCTCACCTCGGGAGGGTTCTACGGGGCCACGGAGGGAATTCCAATGGCTTCGACCTGGATTCACGAGTGAAACTTCACGGGTGCGTGTGTATTTTATGTCCGTCGAGGACGCATGGCGTGAGTTTTAACCTTGTGTATTATGGTTGGTTTTATTTGTGAAAACAAAACCTTTGGGCTGTGACCCTTGTTGATTTTGGAAAGAGAAGGATTCGGTAATCCTAAATTGTTTTCTATTAAAACTCTCGATGGCATTTTAAACGGTTTTATAAATTGTTTCCCTTGATTTATGATCTTTCGGTTTTGGAATGTTTTACCCAAACTCTTGCCTCGGGAAGTACTTTTCATTACATTTGGATCTTTGAGGATTCCTGGTTATTATTATTCTTGGAACTTGTATTGTATGGCTCGTATTTGCACTTTGTTCTTGCACCAGCAAAACAGTGGAGTTTTGCTAACCCCCGAGTATTCGGGGGGTGGATGCCTGTTTTTGCATTCAGGTTTGGGAGCATAACACAGGGTCGGCACGAAGGATGATGAAAGATGAACGATACTAATCACACGAGGATCCGTATGATGTCATTGGTTTAGTTGTATTTTATTTCCGCTGCAGTATTCTTTCCCATTGTACGGGAGTGTGTTGTATTCGACCCCTGCGTAGGCATGTAATGTATTTGAGTTGTATGTATTTATTGAAATACCAAATCAGTCTACGGAGTCATTTTTGTCTTAAAGGCATTGTTTAGATGTTCTATGTTGTTACCAGCCTGGTAGATCCTTGAGGAAAGGTTCTACGGCGTGTAATATCCCTGAGCGGATTGGGGGTGTTACACTTCTAATCAGTCTCTTCCACAAAGCCTTCTCCGTCTTCTGCTGGTTGCTCATTCTCTAGTTTAAAAGGGAAAACGGTGGGGTGAGACTAAAGGTCTCAGTGAGTGGGTGAACGTGTGCGAGTGTGGCTTTCTTTTCTTTGAAAATTTTAAGTGATGCATGACTTTTTCAAGTTATAAGAAAAGTGAAAAAGGTTTCAAAGATTTTCTGTGATTTATCGAAAGATAATAGTTTAGTAGTGAAATAATATAATCCTGTCCCCGTGGACAGATGTCATGTCAATCAATCAGTCAATCAGTCAATCTAGCTTTGAATCCTGCCGATGTGGACTTTAGATTCTAGGCTCTCCTTATTACTCCTAGCAGTATAGGCCGTCGCCCCAAGATTTGGACCGTCGCCCCAGTAGCTGAGCCTTCGCTCTCACACTTAGCGTGTGCTTCCTTATCTCTTATCTGGGCTCGGTATATCCTTACCTGTGGGTCAATACCCGGATTACACATTATACCCCAAGTTCTACGATCGAGGTCCCTCGAAACACTCCGTTCGTCGGTTATGGGAATAGGCAAAAACAGTAGCCTTGTTCATGAACCGCAGCCACGATGCTCGATCCAAGACTCGGTCTAACCGGCCCGACTCGATTTAGGACTTTAGAGGTGGCTCCTACAGTTCAAGAGGTGGCCCCCGGATTTTAGATCGGCGCTCTATTTCGTATGGGTTCAAGAGGTGGTCCCCATCCATCGACGTGGCATTTTATCCCGATAGAGTTAGAGGGCGGACCTGTCCGTGGCACTTTTTTTGTATAGCACTTAGTGTTGTGCAGCGATTAATACGCCTCAACGGCGATCGGCACAAGGGCCGAGCGACCAAAGTCAGCGTCAAATGAACCAAGGCAGACTTACCAAACGAAGATGTCAGATCAAGTTCAAGTACCTAGCGATCGTCTTACAAGACGATCGTCTCTAGTGCCCGACCAAGGACGACCGTCTTATGCCACGTGTAAAGCCGACATCCGTCAAGTCTACGAAGACTGAATCTCGGGAAGAAGGCCACGTGCAGACCCGCAAACGGCGCCACAGGAAAAGGCTTTTTGACTCCAGCCCATCACCAGCTGTTAGTGACAAGGACAACCTCTCACCCACCGACAGACCCGCAAAATGCGCCCTAGGTGGGACCTCCCAAGACTGAGTCACGGGGCACGTGTTGTTTTCCCATTGGTTCGCACGTCTGGCTGCCTATAGCAGCTGCGGACTTTAAGGAAACTGACCCACGTGCTGAGACGATCGCCCGTTTAATGAGCATTTAATACAGGAAAGGCGATCGCCCGTTTGGGATTAAGACATCCCAACTACCTCCTCTTCTATAAATATGAGACTTACAACATTTGGAAAAAGGACAGTTGAATTCCCCTGAAGAGAAATCCCAGAGATACGAAAGATGTTCGGCAGAAACGAACGCTCACTATATTTAATCTTTGTAACAAGAACTCACAGAGCATTAACTCTAGTTCTTCCGGCAATCATCAGCACTCAAGAGCTAGACAACTAGAGTCATTACACTCATTGCAATTGTACTCGAACATTAATAGTTGTACTCCAAAGTAGTATTATTATTAATATCTCGCGAGAGCATTCAAGCCCGGGATTAACAACCCCGGCAAATCTTGTGTTATTTTCATTCCATCGCTCGTGCTCTTGTATTTTGTTACTCACCCATAGCCATATCCAGCAAATCATTCCGAATAATATTTTGGGTAACAACACTTAGTTTCCGCACATTCACAATTTTCAGTTAGTTGCATAGCACGAGTAACACTTAAACATTCGATCCGTGAGATTAATTGTATCTTTCGATTAAGTATGGAATATGGTTACTTATATTTTTGGCACGATAGTACGGGATAGGACTTGTATATTAATTTGAAAATATTCTCAATATTTCATCAACGGTTTTAAAGGGTTCAAGTCAGATGTATTGAATTGGTAGGTTCGATGAAAAGAATCCGAGAATTTTTATGCGGTTGGTTGAAAAGACGATTCTACACTTAGGTTTGAGCCTAAGTATTCGGGAGTATGAAATGAATTTGGATGGTCGTGAAAATTTATAAGGGTGTCAAAATTATTTGCTTGACTTCAGATTTAAGAAGAGATTCGGAAATTGGCCCCAAAATTTAACAAATTCGCTCCGAGGCGTATAGGGCTTTGAATTTAGCTCGGAATTTAATGAAATTTTACGAGATGGCTCGTGATGAACCTAGAATCTCATATTTGTGAAGAAGTCCAAAAAATTCGGACTTGGTTCAGAATTCTTGATTTCTTTCATTTTGACCCCGGAATTGTTTGAAAATTACATTATTGACTAATGAGTTTAGATAACGAACTCCGATTTGTTCGAAACTTTACGGACAGCTTATATAAGTTAAAATACATGTTATTCATGGTCCAGAACAGTTTATTCTCGGAATTTTCAGATTAGTCCATAATTTTTCATTATTTACAATTTATGCCCTTAAATTCTATTTACTTGTTTTCAAGTCCCGTTTGCCACAAATAAGTTATCCAAAGACGATAACATAATAATATAAGACAAAATTCCAGATTTTGGTAGAGTTTCACTAAAATTTCGAAGAAAGCATGAATTCCACAAATTTCACATAATCGAACTTTATCTACCAAATCGGCGGTATCTTGAACCCGTAAAAATATAATGCATGTTAACATAGCCATATGCATACATCTCAAAGACATGCATTTACATAAAATTTCAGATTCATGCATGCTTTGCAAAAATCATAATCCACTAGTACAAAAATGACTTATGGTCACACTTTTGCCAAAATATCCCAGTCATATTTTTTATTAAAACTGTGGCTAAAGGTTATTGATAAAATTCTGTCATTGTTGTAGCCACATTTTAAGTTGAATTTCGTGACCATTGGATAGATAATCGAAAACTCTAGACACACTTAAATATAACAAATGTGACAATTACGAGCCACGATCAACAAAGGTGGCCAAATGTCACCATCTGCCACGTGTTTTGTTTGACAAATGGAAAAAATTTGTGATGGTTTGTATAAGAGACGATAAATAAATATATGGTCACATGAAGCAATTATTTATGTGTCTGTATCACAGAGATGATTTAGACACATTAATCTAATGTAGATAAAAGCTAATATATATATATATGGCCACAATAATTATTTGTGTGTCTATATGGTAGCGCTATTAGCCACTTAGTAAAAGCAACAAAACAAGTTTCTATATCTATTTTTTGGTCATGTTTTATTTTATTATGTGTGTCTAGAAATGAATACTTGTCATGATAAAAGAAAAAAATAGTGTGTAGGAATATTATAGTCACGGTTTGATGTCTGGTGTGTGTCTATGTAATACCCGTGATTTTCTTTTTCGGTAATTTTTCGTTTTTGGCATTTTTCTCGTTTCCAGAACTCGCTTGCGACCGTTTTGACATTTTGACAATGTTTTGTTCTTCGTGTTTGGTCATCCGAGTTAGTTTCGGTATCGTTTTGTCGAGTTCCGTGCTTTTTGGCGACTTTTCCGCACTTGAGTTCGATTCTTGCGAATCTCGTCCGAAACTATTGTTTCGACTTTCTCGTAAGTTCATTTAATGTTATTATTCATGTTGCGAGCTTTGTCTTGGTGTTTCGATCACGTATCGTGATTTTCGGGCGTTTTGGGCCATTTTCGTAATTTCCCAAAGTTTGGGGTAATTACTTTCCGTTGTCAAATTTTGAGCCTTCGGGTGGTCGGAATCGTGTGTTCTCTTAGTTATCGGATTCGTCTTTGCGAGTGCGATGTCATGATAACTTATGGGCGTACTTGAATGATGTTATCCGGGTAGGGTCCGTCGAGGCCTCCGGAGGCGCGTGCTTGCGAGTACGGCCAGATGTTACGATTTGACCATAAGGTTATCTAATCGGGTAGGTCTGTAGAGGGCTCCGAGAATCGTCACTTGCGTGTGCGATGTCAAGATAACTTATGGGTGTGTTCGAATTTATTCTTGATGAGCTAATCCGGGTGGGACCCTTCGGGGCCACGGAGACGTTTTGACTGTTGATTTGATATCTCTGAATTGTTTATGTTTGAATCTTGAATCCCGATTATATTGGTGAATATGGTTTTGGTCTTGAGGTTTGAGTTGAGAATAAAATCATTTGTATGATTTTGAAAGAAAACCTTTTGAAAAGGAAAAACATTCATATTTCAGGATTTTACACTGAGACCCCCGAAGTCTCTAAATAATCTCTTACAGTGATTTCTGGAGTAATCCCCATGGTTTGTTTTAAAGGAATAAATTTTCAAAAGACTTTAGACTCGGGGATCGTGTTACTACCTTGTCGAAATGTTATTTTCATAACGGTTGTATTCTTGATGTATAATTGTATAGCTTGGTTACTTGCTAGCGATTCCATCGCTAACCCCTCGTTGGGGATTTTGTTATTTATTCCAGGTGTTCTGACTGGAGAGTGAGCAACCACAGGATTGGCTCGGAGGATGATGCAATGCAGCGATACTAGTCACAGTTGTAGTCTGTCGTCTGTCAGTGATATGTCGGTTTGAGTTCTTGTCATCCTGGATGGGATGGACATTTTATGTACTATGTGATCGAGTTGTATTTTAGTTTCATCAGATGTACAGTTATGCTGTGTTTTGAGAGACCTAATCGGTCTACGGTATTATGTTTTGGTCAAGTTGACCGCATGTGGGTTTTGATTTGTAGTCTCCCGCCTGTTAGCTCCTTGTGGAAAGGGGTCTACGGCGTGTAATATCCCTGAGTGGATTGGGGGTGTTACATAAATGGTATCGGAGCTTAGGTTTGCGAAAACCTAGGCAGTTGGGTCTAGTTGGGTCTTGTCGAGTCGTGTCTTGTCGGAGTCGTGTCTTGTCGTGTCAGCCGGGTGAGCAGTTGTGAACAAGCGAGATCATTGCGATCCGTTGTGATCAATTGTGGTTCATTGTGATTAGTATCGTGTTGCAGCCATTATCTCCGTGTGGCCTGTGGACGTAAGTCTCCTCCTTCATGTGAGGTACCTGTATTTCATGTTTTTACGCGTGCGAATTAAATGTGATGTGTGTCCTTATTTACACGGTGTTGTGTAAGGGAGTTGTATTCGATGCTTGTGACGCACGGTATACGGATATGACTGAACGTATTGATGTTTTGACTTTGAACCGCCGTGTGGGGTGGTATGTTGTGAAATTTGTGAACCTTGATGGGTTTCGAAAGTGTGCCGACAGTTGATTCGGTGAAAAGCTCAAATGATAGTCTTGATATATGTTTTAACTTGATGCGCCCGAAATGTGTTTGGTTGAATTTGTGATTTTGTTTGTCGTTTGAGCAGGTGGTTTTTAGTTCGATCAGTTTGTTTGGACTATCGTAATTATTCCGCTGCGGGTAGATTTGAGAAAATATTTTTGAGGGGCCATAAGGGTCGGAACATTTTTGTGAAAGTTGATTTTGAAAATATTTTTATGGTTCGATTAAACCAGCAGCCCATATGAATTTTGAAATCGGTCGAGTTTTGACAGAGTTAATCCTGTATTTTCAAATGACACCATCAAGCGGTATGAGGAAAAATGTATATTAATGTATTTCGGGCACTGCAAAATATTACCGTCACCTTCGGTTGAGACCAAAAGAATTTTGAAAAATTTCTGTTATATGTTTGTTATGTTGTTTTGCCCGTCGGAAAATTTTTACAGTACCTTTGCTGTTACAATTCTATAGGTGATCATTTTCTGTTGCTCAATCTCTATCGACCTAATCATATGGTCCGTCTGTGACGATCGTGAACCCTAAATGCGATATCAGTATTGCACTTAGTTGCTTCACCTGTGTGGATATTATTGACATATTATATATTGTCACAATTCTTGTTATCAAGTTATGGGTGTATGCCCAGATACGATGATTTCATAGTTCGGTTTAATTGTGTTGTTTCTTTGACGTTATCCGGATGTGGTAAATCAGAATGTCTTGTACATTGTTTTCAAAACGAGACAGATATGATAATAGATTCATAGTTTTGATCAAACTTTTCTTTTCTAAAATTCGCTTCAGCAAATTTTTCAAATTCAGGAATTTTAAAATGCTATCATTTGGACAAGCACCTTGAAAAAGAAAAAAAAAATGTTTTTAAAATATTACCCATATTCGACCCTGATGATATGTTTGTGGTTTTAACCGTGATAAACTTGGTAAAGGTCGTACGTTATGTTAACATGGCTAAGTGAATGATTTATGAATTTGAATTCTGTCATTGCAGTGATAGTTCATGTATTCGTGTTACAACTCGGAATGAGTATTTTATTGTGTTATTGTTGGTTGCTCTATATTGATTATGTGGTGGTTGTTTTGTTGTTCTGAGAGGTTGTCCATTTAGTATGCCGAGAGGTCGAGGTCGTGGTAACCCTCCGCGCGACCAGGATCGTACTACCGGTAATGGAATTAGTACTGGTGTTGCTACTGTGCTCCAACAGGTGGCAGACCAGATGATACATTTAGCTCAGGTGGTTCAGCGTAACCATACTGCGAATGAGGATGTCGGATCGACTCGGTGGCTTAGAGAAGTGGTTCGTATGCGTCCCCCTCGCTTTGCAGGAGCGGGTGATACTTTGGGCTGGGACGGCTGGCTTATCCAATTGGAGAAGATTTTCAAGGCGATTGGTTGTCCCGAGGAGCGGAGGATTCCTATCGCTCAGTTCCTTCTCGTTGATGACGCCGCTAACTGGTGGGAGGCCGTTGAGCCTCAAGATCATGCTGTTACTTGGGAAGAGTTCAAGAAGTTGATGGAAGCGGAGTTTTGCCCGAGGCCGATTCGAGAGCAGAGGATCCGAGATTTTTACCTAGCCGAGCCACAGGATGTACCCGTGTCACAGACTATTGTCGATTATAGTCGACAGCTCGCCTTTGTGAAGAATCAGGTGAGGACCGAGGAGGACAAGATCCGTCATTTTGATATGCGGATGAGACCAGAGATTCGACGACATGTCGGGTTTCACTTGTGCTACTTTGAGAGAGTATCGAATCGAGCCATGGCGTACGAGATGGCATCGTTATCACCGGGCCTTCGCATGAGTCGAAGAGACAGAGGATGTCCGGAGATTTTCGGACGGTGCAAGAGACGGAAATTCTTCTCATCGAGTTTCGCGTAGTCGTACGGCGAAACCTTCAATTTCTTCGTTCGGTGGAACCAAGAGTTCCAAGTTGTCTTCTTTGACTCCTAGTCAGACTGGGAGGTGCTTTAACTGCAATGTTGTCGGTCATGTGCAAGCTAATTGTCCTTCGCAATGGATTACTTGTTATAATTGTGGACTCGAGGGCCACAGAGTTCAGTATTGTGAATTATTCCATGAGGTTTCCCAGAATCGTGTTTCGGCATCGGTATCGGGATCGGTTCGTCGGGACCATTGAGATTTTGTCGGCCGTGCTTTGTTGTTTGTGACTTCACTTTTTTTTTTAGTTTAAGTTTCGGGACGAAACTTTTTTTAGAGGGGTAGAATGTAATACCCGTGATTTCTTTTTCGGTAATTTTTCGTTTTTGGCATTTTTCTCGTTTCCAGAACTCGCTTGCGACGGTTTTGACATTTTGACAATGTTTTGTTCTTCGTGTTTGGTCATCCGAGTTCGTTTCGGTATCGTTTTATCGAGTTCCGTGCTTTTTGGCGACTTTTCCGCACTTGAGTTCGATTCTTGCGAATCTCGTCCGAAACTGTTGTTTCGACTTTCTCGTAAGTTCATTTAATGTTATTATTCATGTTGCGAGCTTTGTCTTGGTGTTTCGATCACGTATCGTGATTTTCGGGCGTTTTGGGCCATTTTCGTAATTTCCCAAAGTTTGGGGTAATTACTTTCCGTTGTCAAATTTTGAGCCTTCGGGTGGTCGGAATCGTGTGTTCTCTTAGTGCTCGGATTCGTCTTTGCGAGTGCTTCGTAACCGTATCTTCGATTCATACTCAGGTTCGGGTTTCGGGGTCGTTCGGGCCGTCGGAGTTGGTCCCGGCCGAGTCATGGCCGGCATCTTGAGGCCAGGCCCGGCCGAGTTACGGCCAGAGTGCTCGGCCGTTACGCACGTAAGGCCGCCACGCACGTAAGCCTTGGCCGGTTACGCACGTAACGCCGCCGGCATTTCTAGGCGGTGAGTCGGCCATGGCGATTACGTACGCAAGCCATGGCGATTACGTACGTAAGGCGGCCGTGACGGCTATTTAAGGCCCCGCAGACGGGTTTTTCATCATTTTTCTCACTCGTTTCATCCTCTTCCGCGGCTGGAGATTTGATAATCATGGAGAGATGTTGTCAGGTGTTAAATCCATGAAGTCTTGGAGTTCATATCATCAATCATACATCCTATAACATCCTCCGATCTACCGAATCAGGTCAGATTTCCTAGAAATCTAGTTTTGGGGAATTTGGGTATTTTGGTTGTTTTCGTCTGATTAATCCGATTTAACTTAGGATTATGATGGATTGATGATTATTTAGATGTATTATATCATTTCTCTTGTTATTCCATGGTTGGATCGTATCGATTCGTTGTTTTGGTCGAGTTCTTAGTCGACGCCTTGAAGGTGTCCGGTAAAATGTCATAGAGGGGTTTTCGGGCGTTCTTCGATTATTCTTCCTCGTATGATCGATGATTTATTGATTATATGTTGTTAGGGTCGAATTCTTGTGAAGAACTCGAGTCGGAACCCTCCCGTTCGTTGTCTTCTTCGGGGTCCGAGCTTCCCGGTTGAATCGTGTTCTTCGGAGTGTTCGGTAGCGGTCATTAAGTCGAGCCTTCCCGTTGCTCCGCGTGCGTTGGACTTGAGGCGAGTATCTCGTTTATATTCTTTATACTTTGAGAATGTGATGTGTCGTGAATTTAACGTGGACTCGTTAGTGACGGTATATTTAACCGTAACTTACTTTAAATGAAAATGTGAATTTATGAAAGTAATTACAAACGTAACTTGAGTTTCATGAAGAATGATAATAACTATTTCATGTTATTTTGTGCTTACGGTGGATACTAGAAATGAGTAGTTAACCGAGGAATTGTGGAATCGCGTAATACTTGTATTATTAGCTCGTTAGCCTTTTTCCTGAATGATGGTGTGCTGTGAATATTGTGCCCTTGTGGAAGTTATGTTACATTAACTTATATGTTACGTGTTTCCGGTAGTAGTGAATATTGTGCCTTTGTTGTTGTTGTGTATCTTAGCGAATTGAGATGTTGTCCGGGTAGGGTCCCGTCGAGGCCTCCGGAGGCGCGTGCTTGCGAGTACGGCCAGACGTACGTTGTGACCATAAGGTTATCAATTCGGGTAGGTCTGGGGAGGGCTCCGAGAATCGGCACTTGCGAGTGCGATGTCATGATAACTTATGGGCGTACTTGAATGATGTTATCCGGGTAGGGTCCGTCGAGGCCTCCGGAGGCGCGTGCTTGCGAGTACGGCCAGATGTTACGATTTGACCATAAGGTTATCTAATCGGGTAGGTCTGTAGAGGGCTCCGAGAATCGTCACTTGCGTGTGCGATGTCAAGATAACTTATGGGTGTGTTCGAATTTATTCTTGATGAGCTAATCCGGGTGGGACCCTTCGGGGCCACGGAGACGTTTTGACTGTTGATTTGATATCTCTGAATTGTTTATGTTTGAATCTTGAATCCCGATTATATTGGTGAATATGGTTTTGGTCTTGAGGTTTGAGTTGAGAATAAAATCATTTGTATGATTTTGAAAGAAAACCTTTTGAAAAGAAAAAACATTCATATTTCAGGATTTTACACCGAGACCCCGAAGTCTCTAAATAATCTCTTACGGTGATTTACGGAGTAATCCCCATGGTTTGTTTTAAAGGAATAAATTTTCAAAAGACTTTAGACTCGGGTCGTGTTACTACCTTGTCGAAATGTTATTTTCATAACGGTTGTATTCTTGATGTATAATTGTATAGCTTGGTTACTTGCTAGCGATTCCATCGCTAACCCCTCGTTGGGGATTTTGTTATTTATTCCGTGTTCGATGGAGAGTGAGCAACCACAGGATTGGCTCGGAGGATGATGCAATGCGGCGATACTAGTCACGCTTGTAGTCCGTCAGTTCGGTGATATGTCGGTTTGAGTTCTTGTCATCCTGGATGGGATGGACATTTTATGTACTATGTGATCGAGTTGTATTTTAGTTTCATCAGATGTACAGTTATGCTATGTTTTGAGAGACCTAATCGGTCTACGGTATTATGTTTTGGTCAAGTTGACCGCATGTGGGTTTTGATTTGTAGTCTCCCACCTGTTAGCTCCTTGTGGAAAGGGGTCTACGGCGTGTAATATCCCTGAGTGGATTGGGGGTGTTACAGTCTAAAGGCAAATTATGTTCCTGATAAATGGAAAAACGTGTGACTATAATTATATTATGGTCTCTCTTTACTGATGTATGTTTAAATTTAAACAATAGTCACAGTAAGAAGAAAAATATGTAACTGTTAGTATTTAGTGGTGACTTATTAATTAATTATGGGTGCCTAAAATTCAAAAATATTTATGATTAAATAAATAGAAATGTGACTATATGTATTATATTGCCATATTTGAGAAAACATGTGAATATAACTGTTTTATGGTCACGATGTAATTTTTTATGTGTGTATAATAGTAAATAATAGTCATGAAAAAATAAACAACATATGACTTTTATTGTTTTATGGTCACGGTACTAAAATTAAAAAATATTAATGATAAAAGAAAAAATGTGTGAATTTAAGTCTTCTATAGTCACGGTTCAGGAAAAAACTAGGACTATAAGCATTCTATGGTCACGATATAATGAAAAAAATCCTCTGGACTACAAGTGATTTATGGTAATAATTTAACTATTATGTGTGACTAAACGTGCACAATGGTCATAATAAAAGAATAAACTTATGCCTATTGGTATTTGATGGACACAGTTAAATTCTTATGTCTGTCTAAAAGTAAAGAATTATCATGATAAAATATATTAAAATATTTGTACATAAGTATTTATAGTCTTGTTGTAGTTTATTGTGTGTCTACATGTAAATAATCGTTATGATAAAAGAAAAAAACATGTTATTATTTTTCGTTTCCCGGCTTAAAAAAAACATAGGTCTATAAGCTTTCTATGGTCACAGTTTAATGAAAAAACGTTGGACTAAGTGGTTTATGATAACAGCTTTACTATTATGTGTGACTAAAAGTACACAATGGGCATGACAAAATAACAAAAGTATTACTATTAGTATTTAATTATCTACAGTTTGATTCTTATGTGTATCTAAAGTTGAAGAATTTTCATGATAAAATAAATTAAAACTCGTGTATATAAGTATTTTATAGTAACATTGTAGTTTATAGTGTGTGTCTAAACGTAAATAATCGTTATGAGAACAGAAAAAACCTGTTACTATAATATATTCTGGTCAGTGATGTTAGGAATACTTGTTAGATTTTGATGATGTCATCAGTATAAATTCAAATGTTTATTACTTGGCAAAAATGTAAGGAAGAATCAAATGAGTGTCTTCCATAGGCCAAATAATGTTAAGTATAAAACTTGGCAAAATGTAAAGAAGAACCAAATGAGTATCTTCTATAGGCCAAAATTAAGTTAGGCTAAAAATCGGCTAAGTACTAAAGTACAGCTAAGTCCATCAGAGAGGATCAGCCGAGTCAAGTTAGAGTAGTTCTGGTCAACAAAAATTTATCAGAGATGTTTGACCAGACTGCAGCCAAGGTACCTCAGACAAGTCACCTGATCAGAGAAGTTCCAAACTAAGAACATCAGAGAAGTCCAGACTGCAGAGAAGTTAACTGCTCATCAGGCTAGTCGAGATCAGCCAAGTACTCCAAATCCACGTCAGCATGCGTTGAAAAGTCAAGCATTACGGAAAGTCACATCCAACGTGAAGAGACAAATTGGAGAGATTCCCGCAAGAGATATGATTTAAATAAATCATCCAGACCCACCTTGAAGACTTTAATCATTTTATATTCAAAAGATTCGGCGCATCACATGCAGAGTCTTCACAACGGTCGGAAGATAGATTAAAATATGGGAATCCAGCCTTGCAACGTTCAGAAAGAAAACAATGAAGTCTACCTCTCCAACGGACGGATTTGTTCAAAAGATTTGCAACGGCTATAAGGAAAAACTCATAGATCGTGACCTATATATATCCGAAGATTTGAAGCTGAGAAAACCTTACGATAACAACTACTGGTGCTAACATACTTTCAAGCGATCAAAGCATTCAAGCTATCAAAAAGCGAAATACAGCATCGAGAAAAGAGCGGTTCTAAAAGTTCATACTTAAAGAAGCTCTTAGTTGGAGAAGACAAACACTCTTGTCTATAATCCTGAGTTCGGGGTACTTCACTGGTTGAATTTAAGAGACTGTAAAGGCATCCAAGGATCGAGGATCAAGAGGTTCAAGGCAGTCAAGTGTGGTACAACGGCACGGATTTCCACTGGTAGGAAGCTGTTGTAGTTTTGTTTGAATCACTGTAATATTTATCACTGGTTGAGAATTATAGTGAATTCAACTCCAACTGGTTTGGACAAAAGTGGATTAGTAGAGGATTACCCCACCTCTGAGACCACTATAATTGCCAGCGTTCTTTACTGTTTTATTGCATCATACTTTAACTGCTGCATTCATTGTTAAGTGTTTCATTAGTTGCTTTCTATTCGTCATCAGCTGACTTCCGCATATATTAAAGAACAAACGACTCCAAGTCATTTGTTTACCTATCAGCTGAAGAAACTCACTCTTCGTGAAAAAAAGTTAAAGAGTTTCAACAAGTCTATCCACCCCCCCTAGACTTGTTCCTGGACGACTTGTGACCTACAAGTGGTATCGGAGAGGTTGGTTCATTTATTCCACAAACCAGATCTATATCAGAGATATATCTTTACTCTAAGTTTATAATGGAACACATGCATTCTATACTCCCTGTGTTTTCAGTTGACGAGTATGATCTTTGGAAGATAAGGGTGCAGGCACACTTATCTTCAATCCATGATGACATGTGGTGCATCATCGAGGACGGTCCATTCATCTTCGAGAAGGACAACACAGCAGAGGAGATTGCAGCAAGGAAGCCAGAAAAGATCCCTAAGAAGAGGACAGAGCTGACTCCCAAAGAAATAAAGCTGGTCAATCTTGATAACCGGGCCAGAGATGTGTTATATCAAACTCTTGACAAATTCACCATGGTCAAGATAAAGAACTGCAAGAATGCCAAGGAAATCTGGGACACATTAGCTTTAATGTGTGAGGGAACGGAGCTAATCAAAGAAAACAAATTCTCAATCTCTATTCAAAAGTTTGACAATTTTAAAATGAAGAACGGCGAATCCCTAGATCAAGTGGACACAACTATGGACACAAGGTTCACTGAGATTATCAATGAAATCAACTTCCTCGGCAAAACCTATGGCAACAGGGAAATGGCACTGAAGGTTCTCAGATCTCTCAACCCTGAATGGAGCATAAAGGCAGTGGCCATGAGAGAGTCCAAGGACCTGAATAAAATAAAAATTCAAGAGCTGTTCTCTGATCTGAAGGCTTATGAGTTCGAGCTTCCAAGTTCATCCTCAACTGAGCCTGCAGAGAAGGGAATGGCCTTTGCAGCCGAGTCCCCCGCCAAGAGCCTATCTGATGTAAAGCCTCCAAATCCATTAGATTTTGAGGAAGAAATGGCGTTTATAATGTAAAGGTTCAGCAACTTTAGAAAGAACTACTCCAAATACAAGAAAAATTATAAGGAGAATCCAAGAAGGAACCAGAAAGATGGAAGCTCGAAAGTAGAGTGCTACAATTGTCACAAGACAGGACACATCCAAATAGACTATCCTGAGCTCAAGAAGGACGAGACCAAGAATGAGGTGGGCAGAAAAGAAGATAGAAGGAAGGCCCTCATCGGAGAAGACAAGGAGCATGTAGAATCAAGCAGCGGACTCTTTTCTGATGATGATGAAGAGTATGACTGCCTGATGGCCAACCTAGCTGATGAAGAGGTAACTTCTTAACCCTATGGTTCAAATAATAGTTCAGCCATGTCATAAGATATGGATCTGCACGAATCGGTAAATCAATTATTTAAAGATTTTGAAACACTCAAATCTGCACACCAAACTGTATCAGCAGAGAAGACTCAGCTGCAAGATGAGAATAGGCAGCTGAAAAACGATTTTGAAAAACTCAGCCTAGAATTAAATAAGGTTGAGATAACTGCAGCTGACTTTAAAAACCAGGCTGATGTTAATACAGCTGAGATAAACCGACTAACTGTCTTACTTAAAGAAAAATCAGCTGCACTTGCTCATGCCAAAGCCGAGTTTACTAAGCTGACTCAGATAAATAAGACTCAGGCGCAGGAAATAACCTCCCTGAAGGCGTCTTCAACTCTGGAAGAATTGTGTACCAATAAAAGGTCATTATATTCCAAATCAGGCCTTGGATATGATCCTCACACTCCCTCTAGTTCTAAAAGAATGTTTATCAAGGGAGAAACAATTATCTCGACTGCTGAGCCCACATATAAACCGATATTTAAAAGCAGACAACAGCCAAGTCACATGTCTAGGCTGCAGTCAGGTTACACAAGGCAGCCACCTAGACAGGCGACTAGGCAATGGCCCAGGCAGAAGCAGCAGCCCAGACAACATGCCCACTATTACCAACAACTCCCTAAAAACAGATTTCAAAATGGGAGGGGCAGATGGAAACCTCAAGGTTATCCCAATTTCCAAAATAAACAAGTGTGGAGACCTCAAAGATTTAATAAATGGTCTCAGCCAAGATTTAGAAATGCCCCACAGTATCAAAATTTTGAGGAATATCCAGTACACAATCCCAATAGGAGATTCAGACCTCGACCTTACACACCTTATGAGGGTTATAATAATAATAACAATTTTTACAATCCAAGGAGAAATCAATTCTCCAGGAAATCAGCTAACCCCAAAGGACCCACACAGATTTGGGTACCTAAATCTCTGCTTGTCTGATTACAGAAAAGGTGGAAGGACTACAACCACATCTCCACAAGCTCAAATTTTGGAGGTGAAGAATGGTTTGTAGATTCTGGATGCTCGAAGCACATGACCGGGAACAATAAGATGCTATCAAGATACACCAAAGAAAGAGGTCCCGATGTAACCTTTAAAGATAGCTCTAGAGGACAAACAAAGGGCTTTGGAGAGCTGCACCGAGGAAATATTGTGATATCCAAAGTTCATTATGTCAAAGGGCTCAAGTACAACCTCTTGAGCATAAGACCGTTTTGCGACGAAAAGAATCTAGTAGTCTTCACCATTTGGAAATGTATGGTGATAGATATCTTATCTGGAGAAGTGAAGATACAAGGTTTTAGAAGGAGAGATGTCTATATGATTGATTGGAACACAGGAACACCTAACTCCTGTTTTCTATCCAAGACAGTAGCTGAGAATGGATGGTTGTGGCACAAAAGACTATGTCACCTGAACTTCAAAGCCATCAATAAGATCAGTTCTCAGAAGATGGTCAGGGGACTTCCAGATGAAGCATTCAAGAAGGAAGCACTTTGTGATGCCTGTCAGAAAGGAAAGCAGACCAGAGCATCATTCAAGCCAGTCCAGCCTACAACTCTCACAACAAGGATCTTAGATCTACTCCACATGGATCTATTTGGTCCTATCAAGCCAAGGACTCTGAGCGGCCGAAAGCATGCACTTGTTGTAGTAGATGATTATTCAAGGTACACTTGGATTATCTTCCTATATAAGAAGAGTGAAACCTTGACCAAGCTACCTGAGCTGCTGAGAAGGATCCAGAATGAGAAATCCCTATCCATCATCAAGATCAGATCAGATAGAGGAGGAGAGTTTCTCAACAAGGCGATAATTGATTACAGCAATCAGAATGGGATCCAGCATGAGCTCTCTACAGCTAGGACTCCCCAGCAGAATGGTGTTGCTGAAAGAAGAAACAGAACCCTGAAGGAAGCAACAAGGTCCATGATTGCAGAAGCGGACCTGCCCAAGAGGTTCTGGGCTGAAGCTGTCAACACAGCTTGCCATACACATAACAGGAGTATGATAGTAGGGAGACATGGCAAAACTCCCTATGAGGTTTGGAATAATAGAACTCCTACTGTTGCTTACTTTCACGTTTTTGGTTGTAAGTGTTTCATCCACAACAACGGTAAAACACAACTAAATGCCTTTGATGCTAAAACTGATGACGGTATCTTCATGGGATACTTACAAAGAAGTAAGGCATATAGAGTATTTAACAAAAGAACCTTAGTTGTGGAGGAAACACCCCATGTTGTTTTTGATGAATCTACTGTTGAGTACAGGAAGCAAGTTAAGCTAATTGAGAACAAGCTCAAATCAGCGACCCTTGAAGAAGTCATTATACGTGACACTGGAATGGTGGACTCACCTGCAGACCAGCCTGATGATCCAACTGCAGCTGCTGAAGACCCAACTGCAGATCAGACAGGATTACCGAACCTATCTGATCCAGTTGCCGCTGATGAAGACCTAGCTGTAGCTGACAAAGACTCATCTGCAGATGACAAGACAATGGATGATCCAGTTGCAGACCAAGGAGACCAGAACCCAGCTGATGCAGAAATCCACCCGAGCAATTCAACAGGGGGAACAAACCCAGAAGAAGACAACATCCCCAAGTGGCTCAAAGACCATCCAATCCAGCAAATCAAAGGGAAGATGACTGATGGAGTTAAGACAAGACAGTCAACCCTACCAGTAGGAATGGCTATGTTCTCATCCTTTATGTCACAAATAAAACCTAAAACAACAGAACAAGCCTTAGAAGATTGCTCTTGGATAAATGCCATGCAAGAAGAACTGGAGCAGATGGAAAGAAACAAAGTTTGGGAACTAACAGACAGACCTGATCACAAGAAGGTTATTGGCACCAAGTGGGTGTACAAAAACAAGAGTGATGAAGACGGAGCTGTTGTTAGGAATAAAGCCAGACTTGTAGCAAAAGGTTATGCACAGTGTGAGGGAATAGATTTTGATGAAACCTATGCACCTGTTGCAAGATTAGAGGCCATCAGACTATTCCTCGCATATGATGCATTCAAAGATTTTGAAGTATATCAGATGGATGTAAAGAGTGCTTTTCTAAATGGAATCCTAGAAGAAGAAGTCTATGTAGAGCAACCCCCAGGTTTTGTCAAAGGAGACAAAGTCTATAAGGTGTTGAAGGCTCTCTACTTAAGCAAGCACCTAGAGCGTGGTATGAAACATTGTCTGTGTTTCTTGAGAAGAATGGTTTTTGCAAAGGGAAGGTGGACAAGACCCTATTCAGAGTGCAGCACGAAGGCCACATATTAATAGTCCAGATATATGTGGATGACATCATATTCGGCTCAACCAATCCAGAGTTATGCGAGAAATTCTCCAATCTCATGCAAGGAGAATTTGGGATGAGTATGATGGGAAAGCTTAACTTCTTTCTCGGACTACAAGTTAAGCAGATGGAAAAAGGAATTTTCATCAACCAAGCTAAGTATACCAAAGATCTGATCAAGAGATATGGAACGAATCAGCCAAGCCAGCAAGAATTCCTATGAGCACAAGTACTCACCTGGATGCAGACGAGGCAGGCATATCAGTGGACTCAACTCACTACAGAGGACTTATTGGATCACTTATGTACCTCACTGCAAGCAGACCAGACACATCCTATGCTGTTGGAGTTTGTGCGCGATTCCAATCCAAGCCGAAGCAATCACACCTAGATGCAGCCAAGAGGATAATAAAATACCTTAAGTATACAGTCAATGTTGGACTATGGTATCCCAAGGATGATAATTTCGAGCTGTCAGGATACTCAGATGCAGATTTCGCAGGATGCAAAATCAACAGGAAGAGAACTAGTGGAACGTGCCAATTCCTAGGAACCAGACTGATATCTTGGTTTAGCAAAAAGCATGTTTCTAACTCTATCTTCACCACAGAGTCAGAATACCTAGCTGCAGGTAGCTGTTGTGCACAGATCTTATGGATCAGACAGCAGCTAAGGGATTATAATATCATTGCCAATGAAGTTCCTATCTGGTGTGACAACAATAGTACTATTGCAATAACCAACAATCCGGTTTTGCATTCAAGGACGAAGCACATTGATGTTAAGCACCACTTCATCAGAGACCATGTGCTTAACAAAAGAGTTAGAGTTGAAAGAGTCAGTACAGACTATCAGGTAGCTGACATCTTTACCAAACCATTACCAGAGGAAAGATTTTTGGAGCTGAGCAGAAATCTTGGGTTACTAGATTGGGAATCTAGTACTGAAGCAAGTTGAAGCATTTCAGATGAAGGACGGACCCAGCTGATTAAAGAAATCAGATCCTAGCTGATGCAGACAAGAGGACGAAGGATGGACAAAGGAACCTAGCTGATCAGAATCCCAGGCGAGAAGTCCATGGAGTCAACTTACCTAATGCAGAGCGGTCAACAGTCAACAGTCAAACCAGCTAAGTTTTCTAAACCTAACCGACCTCTAAATATTTAATTATTATCTGCTTTATGTATAATAATTTTATATTAATTTTGGTTCACAAATGGTTCACAAGTGGCAATTTAAATACACGTGGCAATCGCTTGTTAAATCAACCTCCACGGTGGCCAATCAAAACCAACCGTCAAATTTTAAAATGGACCACCGATTCAAATTCGAAATTCAAACGAATCTCAAAAGACGTACCACCGTTTCAAATATATAATAATTTAATCCATACGTCTCTTCATCTTCTTTATAAGGAAAGAAACCCCTTCACTTTACCTTTTACGCTTACCCTAGATCTACAGAGCAAAAATTTACAGAGCAAAAAATTCTTGAACTCCAAACACATTAAAAACTCTTTATTTGCAGAATTGGAATCGTACTTCGAAGGCGTCAACATGAAATCGGTCAAGGACCAGATTATTTTCTCACTGGTCGTTGATTTCGAAGGATTATTGGAAGTAAATCTGGAGGATTACGACGTGCTTAACCTAATCCGCGCGATGAAGCTCAATGGGATCTACCCATTCCTGGACATCAACCCTCAACATTTGTACAAGGAGGATGTTATCGCGTTCTATCGCGAAGCCTGTTTGATTCAAGATGGAATTCGGAGCACAGTTGGCGGAAGACAAGTCGACATATCGCGTGAGTCGATTCGCACAGTTTTCGGTATGAAGCACCGCGGCATAGCCGTAGAGGCACTCAAACACTCTGCTGCCGAAACCTGGAAGAAGATCAAGATGGAGATTCAGCCGGAAAAGCTGAAACTCACTGCTAAAAGGAGTGAGATTAAGAAGGTTTATCGTTTTGCGTTGGATATAACCAACAAGATCATCATGGGGATGGCCGGAAGTTATGATCAACTGTCGTCGGCGAAGTTCATGGGGCTGGGAGCACTAATTCAAGATGAAGAAATTGATTGGGCAGATTACATTTTTAGGCAACTTGTTCGAGAAGTCAACAAAGCCGAATGGCTTGTTGATGAGAAGAGATTTAAAACAAAGCTGGCGTTTGGAACGCAGCTGAGTTGGATGCTGGAAAAGACAGGTATGGCGAAGGGAAGCACTGACCCCTTCCACCCAAACAAAAGACTTGGTCATCTGGACCAAGAAACGTTGAGAAAATTGGGAGGCAGAAGGAGAGCAGCCCAGATGTTGAAGGAGCTGCCTGACACAAGGACCTACCCGAGATATTATTCGTCAGGCGAGTCGGACCGACCTGCAGCTGACAACCCAACTGCAGTCGAGTCAGACTCCGAGACCGACAACACTCCCATAGCTGTCCGATTCAAGAGGAGGGGACCAGCCCCTGGAGAACCATCGATCATGCAATCATCCCCAGAACCCTCTCCCAAGAGGCCCAGGAGACTGCAGTTTAGTGAGGAGGAGCAGTCAGATCACTATGCCAGTCCCACAGCCAGGTCACCAACTCACTGAAGACCGGCTGCCCAGCACTGAGACTCAGATTGTGGCTGTCCTCACTCTAGCTTACATTCCTGAGGAAGAAGAAGCAGGTCTAATAATCTCAATTCCTGAAGCCGATTATACATTTAACATGCTAGAAAACAATATTTTCAACCTATCGATTGAACAATTACAGCTTGTTAAGCCACAAGCATTAAAACACTCTTTTGTCAATATTTTTCAAGATTGGAAGTTTTTCAAAACCCTGTCATTTACTGATCTTCAAGCTTATATTGCAACTAGTGGATGGGAATATCCCCAAGCCACAGAGGAGGTACTGATTCATTTTTGTAAAGAATCAGACTTAGTGTTGATCCTCCAGGATAATTGGTTCATGTCTCATTTTAAAACCAACATGGACCAATTCATCCATTCCATTATGCTTAATATTTTTGATGGTTCCTTTGGAGAAGAGGAGGAGGAGGAAGAAGAGAAAGAAATTAGGATTGAAGAGGTAGATGGAGAAGAAAATGAGGAAGTCGTTGTCATAAATGACGAAGAAGAGGAAGAGAAAGAGAGAAATGAAGAAGAAAAGATTTTAGTTGAAAAACAATCTGAAGAAATTGAGAAAACAGAAGAGTTGATTGAAGAAGAAGAAGAAGGAGAAGGAGAAGAAGTAGAACAGGAAGATGAGGAAGGAAACAAAGATGATGAGGATAAAGGAGAAAAAGATGAGAAAAAGGATGATGACAATAATGATGATGATGATGATGAGGATGATGATGAAGGAGGAGATAAAGGAGCTGAAAAAGAAAAAGAAAAAGAAAATATTGAAGAAGAAAAGGAGGAATAGCAGGAGAAAGAGCAAGAGAAGGAAGAAGGATAAAGGGAGCCGGAGCCAGAGCCGATACAAGAGGCTGCAGATAGGACTGGGGCACCTGCCCGGTACACCAGCCTAGACGCGGAGTTAGATGAAGACTCCAGATCAGGGACCCCAGAGAAGACCCCATCTGGAGTACCAGCTGCAGGTAGGAGCCTGCAGTCTGGTGGTTCAATCGCAGAAGGCTCAGGCGAGCACTCTCCAATAGCTCAGATCTCACCAGCCGTGACTGAGATGATCAGGCAGATAGTGAAGGATACGATTGGAGAACTGCTGACATCTCAGGTCACTCCTGACCTCCAAACCATCAATGCAAAGATTGACACTTTGCTGCAGAGAGAAGTTCCTCAGCCTCCTCCATCTACCAACAACAGAATGCCATTTGGCATGTCTGATTGGATGAGCAGAATAGAGCAGCAATTGACTACTTTAGTTGATGCTGGCCAAAAGGGGGAAGATGGAATTCAGGGGGAAGGAAGTATTCAAGGAGAGATAAGGGCAGAGCTAAGAACAAAGAAGAGGCAAGATATTCTTCAAATTGAAGAAGGACCATCAAGCCTGAAAAGAAAGGAGATATCTGCCCCCAGCCAACCTGAGAAGCAGTCTGTGGAGAAGAAGAGAAGAACAAGAGAGAAAGATGATCAAAGATTCGAATGGGAAGGCAAACAGTTGTGGTTTGTTGAAGAATTCTTGCCAACAGAATTCATGACCTGTTGGGCGGATGCCAAGAAACAATTCATAGAGCAGTTCTACCTCTGGGAGATACTCGATGATAAAGAATGCTCGCCCCAACAGTCATTCATCAACTACATGGATGCCAGATGGCCTACTCTGTGGAAGATAATGCTTAAATATGCAGCCAAATGGCAGGCTTATCCTATGATTCCTACTTTCAGAGCAGAGGAAGCGCCGAATCGTTTGGATAATGAGCCTAACGAGCTAGAGCTTCAAAGAGGAATTAGAAAGCTATGTGAAGAGCACAAGTTCTCTTCAAAAGAAGACCAAGACTTTGCTTCCCTAGTCATAAGGAGAAAATATGGTCTTGCACCCATCAATAATAGACCAATCGGTGCAAAACTATTTAGACCTCCTAAGCAAACAGTTCGCAGAGGAAGGGGCAGATAGTTTTTGGATATAATTGTAATTTTTTGTAATTGATTAAATTTTTTGTATTACTCTATTCAAGCCATGTACCTGTAATCAACAGAAAAATAATATATAAACAGTCATTTGAATGACAACTCCCAGTTGTCTCAAAACAAGACTGATTTTGATTTTGTGTCTTGCACCTAAGTGCAGACTTGTGCATTTGATTACTTGTTTAAAGTTTTGCCATCATCAAAATAGGGGGAATTTGTTAGGAATACTTGTTAGATTTTGATGATGTTATCAGTATAAATTCAAATGTTTATTACTTGGCAAAAATGTAAGGAAGAACCAAATGAGTGTCTTCCATAGGCCAAATAATGTTAAGTATAAAACTTGGCAAAATGTAAAGAAGAACCAAATGAGTATCTTCTATAGGCCAAAAATAAGTTAGGCTAAAAATCGGCTAAGTACTAAAGTACAGCTAAGTCCATCAGAGAGGATCAGCCGAGTCAAGTCAGAGTAGTTCTGGTAAACAAAAATTTATCAGAGATGTTTGACCAGACTGCAGCCAAGGTACCTCAGACAAGTCACCTGATCAGAGAAGTTCCAAACTAAGAACATCAGAGAGGTCCAGACTGCAGAGAAGTTAACTGCTCATCAGCCTAGTCGAGATCAGCCAAGTACTCCAAATCCACGTCAGCATGCGTTAAAAAGTCAAGCATTACGGAAAGTCACATGCAACGTGAAGAGACAAATTGGAGAGATTCCCGCAAGAGAGATGATTTAAATAAATCATCCAGACCCACCTTGAAGACTTTAATCATTTTATATTCAAAAGATTCGGTGCATCATATGCAGAGTCTTCACAACGGTCGGAAGATAGATTAAAATATGGGAATCCAGCCTTGCAACGTTCAGAAAGAAAACAATGAAGTCTACCTCTCCAATGGATGGATTTGTTCAAAAGATTTGCAACGGCTATAAGGAAAAACTCAGAGATCGTGACCTATATATATATCCGAAGATTTGAAGCTGAGAAAACCTTACGATAACAACTACCGGTGCTAACATACTTTCAAGCAATCAAAGCATTCAAGCTATCCAAAAGCGAAATACAGCATCGAGAAAAGAGCGGTTCTAAAAGTTCATACTTGAAGAAGCTCTTAGTTGGAGAAGACAAACACTCTTGTCTATAATCCTGAGTTCGGGGTACTTCACTGGTTGAAGTTAAGAGACTGTAAAGGCATCCAAGGATCGAGGATCAAGAGGTGCAAGGCAGTCAAGTGTGGTACAACATCACGGATTTCCACTGGTTGGAAGTTGTTGTAGTTTTGTTTGAATCACTGTAATATTTATCACTGGTTGAGAATTATAGTGAATTAATCTCCAACTGATTTGGAGAATAGTGGATTAGTAGAGGATTACCCCACCTCTGAGACCACTATAATTGCCTGCGTTCTTTACTGTTTTATTGCATCATACTTTAACTGTTGCATTCATTGTTAAGTGTTTCATTAGTTGCTTTCTATTCGTCATCAGCTGACTTCCGCATATATTAAAGAACAAACGACTCCAAGTCATTTGTTTACCTATCAGCGGAAGAAACTCACTCTTCGTGAAAAAGAGTTTAAGAGTTTCAGCAAGTCTATTCACCCCCCCTAGACTTGTTCCTGGACGACTTGTGACCTACAAGTGATACTTATTTGGTAATAGTTGAACGCTATATTTTGTAAAATAGCAAAAGTAGTTATAGCAATGGTTTAATTGATTACATGTGTCAACAAGATAATAATTACTCACATTGAAGGTAAGAGTATGTTATTAGTAGGGGTGTTCAAAAATATCCGATATCTGATCCGAAATATTCGAAAATCCTAAGTTCGGATATCCGGAACTTCGGATTCGGATATCGGATAGTACTTTTCAGAAAAATCGGATATTCGGATATCCGAAATATCCGAAAAATCCTAAATTTTTTATTTTTTTATATTTTAAATAATAGACGGCATTCGGATATCCGATATCCATATCCGAAGTTTTTTTCGGATATTCGGATATCCGATATCCAAATCCTAATATTTTTTTTCGAATATAAGGATATCCGAATAAAATTCATATTTTTCCCGGATATCAAAATCTACTATCCGAACTTACGGATATCCGAAAGTCCGGATATCCGGTTTTGAACACCCCTAGTTATTAGTGTATGACCATGTGTGTAAATTTAAATTTACATAAAATGCCCATGCGTTAGCATGAAAGAAAATAATACAAATTCATACTATTTAAATGGCAAACCAATTTTATTAAATACGAATGGCAGCTTGGAGTAGTACGATTACAAGGAGAGAAACTTTGACCATTATCGTATAATTATAGTTCCACACAATTTTGTTAAAAAAAATTAGCAATAAGGGTAATATTGTCAATTTGGGGCCAAACCACCAATGAGACAAAGTAGTTTCAATTTATTCAGGGGAGAAACGTTGGCTACTAGCCTGCACTTCCAATCAAACTTCCAAGAAACAATTTTTTCTCTTTAAACATACAAGCAATGTTTTAAAAGGCGTGAGACGTGTTTGAGGCGTTCCAAAAAATGAGGCGAGGCATAAGTCTCGAGGCGTACCAAGGCGTAAGCCTCAGTTTTTATAAAAATATATATTTATATATAATAGAAGCTTCATCATTAACAAAAGAACATAGCCAAAATCGTAATGTTTTTGAATTACTCAGCAATTACACCAATGTAACGAATATAAAAACGCATAAAATAGAGTATATCATCTCAAACAAAAAAAATAAAATTATAATGTCACAGTGCATTTGAGACCAAAACTAGTGAGATTCCTTTCCTTTTTCATTTTTTGGGTTGAGCTCAATAGTGTAGTAGAGGAGACGATGGTGAGCCCATGAGAACTTGGTGAGCAACTGCTAAGGAAAAGAAACAAGCAACAATTGAGAATATATAGAGAGAGCTTGTTTCACTTAGGAACTATGTCCATATGTATTAACTAGTGTTCTTGTATGTGTAGTAAAGTATATTGGTATGCTTATGATTTATTGGATTCGATTACGCTTGGATGATTCTAATTAGTTGTATTTTTAAGTATTTGTAGGATCATTAACCAGCATGGACGAACATCTGGTGGACGAGGTAATGGTGCACACCCTTCATCTGGACAGTCCTCGTCTTGGCAGCAACCATGGGGCGGAAATGCTTCACCAGAATGGAACCTTAACCCACAGTAGAATCCAAGTTGGAACTGGCCATGGGCCATTCCTCCCTATCCGTTGTAACACCCCCAAGTTATTCAGGGAATATTACAGCGCCGTAAGCCCCGTCGTGGGACCCACAAGGCTAAACATATGCGGAACTGTAAATTTTGACCGAGAAGGTCTACACACAATGGAGTGAAAAAATAATACAAAGGGTATTCAAAACATAACCAATGTATTCAAAGACGTCACAACACGAATCAATACCTCGGCAAACACAGGCCGTAACATCAAGTAAAATAGAAAACAATACTCGAGTATCCAATAACCAACCCAGTAAAACCATACTGAATGGAGGACTCAAAACATAACTGGAAGAAAGACACAGTATCACACTTGCCCACCATCTTCATGCCGACCCAGTACCTACCTGTCCGCTCTCCTGGAACCTGAAATACATAAAACGTATTTCCCCCACAAAGGGGTTAGCCGTCGAATATCTAGTGCAAGTATATCAATTATGAAACACAATACTCCTCGACAATAAAGTAAAAGTAACCGTCAATTCATCAATTCAAGACTAGTATTCCGGAATAACTAAATCTCATAGTATCACATCAAGACGTATATGAATGCCGTGGAAACGGTTCGTTCATATCATCCGTCAATACATATATGAATGCCGTAGAAACGGTTCGTTCATATCATGCCATCAATACATATATGAATGCCGTGGAAACGGTTCGTTCCTATCATGGCAACAATACATATATGAATGCCGTGGAAACGGTTCGTTCATATCATGCCATCAATATTTCTTACTTTCAAAGTCGAGAACGTATAATCATAAATATATACTTGCCTTTGAGACATCGAGAAATCGAACGGAGGAAGGGTATGAGTTCGGTAGGTCCAAGAACGCGCTTCCGGAACCTAAAAGATTCGCAAGGAATATGATAATTAATTATCCCATACTCAAATTACACGAAGAAACTCCCGAAACTCGTCTACGATTCATGAAAATACACGGGTAAACAACTAAAGGTTGTAAAATCGCCCAAACTCCCACAAGGCCGAAAATGGCACAATCAAGTCCGTAAAATCGTAGGAAAAGCATGCATACGGTATAGATACATCATAATCTCAATGTTCTCAAGCTTCAAATCGGATGAATCGGACGAATCTACGAAAAACCCCAAAATCCAACACAATATTCAAAGTGTTCTTGAATAATCTTTCAATAATCCGATGAATAATCAAACATGCCCATAATCATGTGTATATCACTTCATACACCATGATTTTAACATCCAATACATCATTACCCAATACAAAATCGAAAACCAAGATATTGAAGAAATTACCTCTTGAATATCCAAGCTCTATGATCCGCGGAATACGCGTTAGATCGACTATCCGGGCTTCCCAACCGAATGAAAATGTTAAAAATCCAACACACAAGTGATAGATGGTGAGAAGCTCCTCCCCTCAAGCTCTCTCTCTCTCTCGCAGGTAGAAGAAGAAATTGAGAAATGAGCTGCATCTCGATCAAAAAGCATAATTATGCAGTTGACCGCATTGTGTGCCGCGGCTCAGCCGAAGTGTGCCGCGGCAAAGGCCCAAAAACAGCTCCCAGGGCTCGGCAGTGTGTCGCGGCCCGGCTGGCATGCGCCGCGGCACCGGGTGCAGACAGTTTTTGGTCGAAGATGCAACACGAGTGTGCCGCGACCAGGACAGGTGTGCCGCGGCAGTGACTCGGGAGTGTGCCGCGACCCGGACAGGGGTGCCGCGACAGTGACTCGGCAGTGTGCCGCGGCCCTGCCGGCATGTGCCGCGGCACAAGGTACAGTCTGCTCGGCCAGGTCTAGAAAATGTGTGTGCCGCGGCGCACACTCCTTGTGCCGCGGCCCACACCCCCCTCGGGTCCTAAAATGATGAAAAACGACCCGGGAAGAGAATAAAAGCAATAGGACTCAATATCTGGGAAACATTAACACGAAATGGAAGTACGGATACCCCAAAACGGTGGTTCCAAGCAATGATTACAAGGGTTCGCCCAACAAAACACAACTCGCACAATGAAGAGATTTGAAATGACATGAATTTCAACCGGGTATTACATTCTCCCCCTCTAAAAAGAAGTTTCGTCCCGAAACTTAAGAGATAAATAGTTCGGGGTATTCCACCCGCATCTTCTCTTCCGTCTCCCAAGTCACCTCCTCGAATCCATGTCTCGACCATTGCACTTTAACCAGTGGAATGGCCTTATGCCGAAGTTGTTTCTCGCGACGCTCAAGAATCTTCACGGGTTTCTCCGGAAAGGTTATATCCTCGGCTACGTCAATCTCACTATAGCCGATAATGTGGCTCGGATCCAGTACGTACTTTCTCAACTGAGACACATGAAAAACACTGTGGACGTGACTCAAAGCTGGAGGCAATGCCAAGCGATAAGCTAAATCCAACTCTGTCCAAAATCTCGAAGGGTCCGATATACCTCGGGCTAACTTTCCCCTTTTTCCCGAAGCGGAAAACTCCTCTGGTCGGCGACACCTTGAGCAAGACATGATCTCCCACCTCAAATTCCAAGGGTCGACGACGAGTATCAACATAAGATTTCTGACGACTCTGGGCAACCAGCAATCGGTCCCGGATAATAAAAATCTTTTCCTTAGTCTCCATCAACATATCCGGCTCCATCCCAACTAGCTCAGAAGCCTCGTCCCAACATAATGGCGACCTACATCGCCTACCATAGAGTGGCTCGAAGGGTTCCATTTTGATCGACGCATGCCAACTATTATTGTAAGCAAACTCGATCAACGGTAAGTGAAGCTCCCAATCATTACTCCAATCCAAGGCACAAGCCCGTAACATATCTTCCAACGTCTGAATCGTCCTCTCTGTCTGACCGTCCGACTGAGGATGAAAGGAAGTGCTCAATCTCAACTCCGTACCCAGAGCACGATGAGCGGCTGCCAAAAATGCGATACGAAACGACCGTCTCGATCAGAAACAATGGTCTTGGGGGCACCGTGTAACCTCACGATCTCAGCAATAAAAGTTCGAGCTAGTCTATCCGGTCCCCAAGTATCCTTAATACCCAAGAAGTGTGCAGACTTGGTCAACCGATCGACAATTACCCAAATCATATTCATTCCGGCCTGAGTTCTCGGCATGCCAGTGATGAAATCCATCGAGATGTCTTCCCACTTCCACTCGGGAATGGGAAGTGGTTTCAACAACCCCGCTGGTCGTTGATGTTCGATCTTGACTTGTTGACACGTCAAACACCGTAGTACAAACTCCGTAACATCCTTCTTCATGTTATTCCACCAAAAATTGCACTTCAAATCTTTGTACATCTTACTCGTCCCGGGGTGGATTGAGTAAGGCGTAGCATGAGCTTCTCGGAGAATTCTTTGCCTCAACTCTAAATCGTTCGGAACACAAAGCCTGCCCTAAAATCTCAGAATACTATCCTCATGAACCATAAAGCCAAGAGCTTTTCCTTTAATTACATCTTCCTTCAGTTGAGAAATCATCGGGTCACTCCACTGCTTCCCTTTGATGTCATCAACTAAGGACGAAGTAATTTCGAGAGTACACAACTGTCCATGTACTCGCTGAAGCCAAACTTCTATCCCTTGCTCAATTAAATCCTCACGAATTTTTGTCTGCGATGTAAGAACCTCGAGCATTTGAAGAGATGCCGATTTGCGGCTCAAAGCATCCGCACCGACGTTGGCTTTTCCGGGGTGGTAAATAATTTCCAAATCATAATCCTTTATCAACTCTAACCAACGTCTCTGTCTCATATTCAGCTCCTTCTGACTGAAAATGTACTTTAGGCTCTTATGATCGGTATAAATCCGGCACGGTGAACCATACAAATAATGCCGCCAAATCTTGAGTGCGAAGACAATTGCGGCCAACTCTAAATCGTGAGTGGGATAATTCATCTCATAAGGCTTTAATTGTCGTGACGCAAAAGCTATTGTCTTATCATGCTGCATAAGTACACAGCCCAGGCCTTTACCCGAAGCGTCACTATAGACTGCAAAGCCCTCGCTACCATGTGGTAAAGTTAAAATCGGCACTGAAGTCAGACGTCTCTTCAGTTCATCGAAGCTCTGTTGTCTCTCATCCGTCCAAATAAACTTTTCGGTCTTCTGGAGTAGTTTCATAAGCGGCCGAGCGAGTTTCGAGAACCCCTCGACAAACCGACGGTAATACCCAGCAAGGCCCAAAAAGCTACGAACTTCCTTAACATTTTTAGGTGGTGCCCAATCTAGCACCGCCTCAATCTTCTACGGGTCTACACGAACCCCTTCGGCCGAAATCACATGGCCGAGAAACATAACTTCTTCCAACCAAAATTCACATTTCGAGAATTTTGCATAGAGGTGCTCGGTTCTCAAAATGTCTAAAACCAAACACAAGTGTCGGGCATGTTCCTCCTTATCTCGAGAATAGATCAAGATGTCGTCAATGAAAACGACTACACACCTGTCGAGGTGCTTGATGAATATTTTATTCATTAACTGCATGAATACTGCCGGCACATTAGTCAACCCAAAAGGCATAACTACAAATTCATAATGTCCATATCTCGTCCGAAACGCCGTCTTCGGAACGTCGGACTCCCTCAGCCTGAGTTGATAATACCCGGATCTTAAATCAATCTTCGAGAAAACTGCAGCCCCTTGCAATTGATCAAATAAATCGTCTATACGAGGCAATGGATATTTGTTCTTGATGGTTACTTTGTTCAGCTCACGGTAGTCGATGCATAAACGTAGTGAACCATCCTTCTTCCTTACGAAAAGAACAGGCGCGCCCCAAGGCGAAGCGCTCGGTCTGATGTATCCTTTTTCCAGAAGTTCTCCCAACTGAGTCTTCAATTCATGCATCTCGGAAGGTGCCATCCGATAAGGTGCTTTAGAAATCGGAGCCGCATCTGGCTCTAAGTCCACGGTAAAATCTATCTCTCGATCTGGCGGTAATCCCGGGAGGTCATCCGGAAAAACATCGGGATACTCATTAACAACCGGAATCGAAGAGAAATCGACTTAATTTCCTTCCGTTTTCAAAGCATAACACCAATAGCCCGTACAACCTTTATTCAAAAGTTTTACGGCCTTCATGGCACTGATAAGTAACTTGGATTGGCCCGACTTACGTCCCAAAAATGAGTACTCAGATCCGTCTTTAGTCATCATGGTGATGACCTTGGTACGGTAATTCAAAATTGCTTGGTGACTACTAAGCCAATCCTCGCCGAGGATCACGTCCTCGCCTTCTATATCAACTACGATCAGATTCGATAACCATTCCATACCGGATATAATCACCGGAAAATCTCTAATCTCCCGGTTCCCCAAAATCCTATCCCCGCTAGGTAGTTTCACGATGAAAGGATCGCAAGCAGTCAAACAAGTTATATTCAAACGGCGTACACACTCTAAAGAAATAAAAGAATGTGTAGTACCCGTATCGAAAAGTACACAGACTGGATAAGATAAAATATGGATGGTACCTGAAGCCACCGCCGCGTCGGGTTCGTCTGTTAGACGCATCTCATAAACCCAAGGTTGTACCGAACCGACACTAGAATTCCCCCCTCCAGCATTCTGACCCCATCCCCGGCCCCTGCCAAAATTCTGCTGAGGTTGACCAAAAGATTGTCGTTGATTCATACTTTGATCAAGTGGTGCTGGGGCAGAAGCCCGAGTGTCCAAGGTCTAGTTCGGCTCGGAACAATAAGCCGCTCTATGCCCCATCTGTCCGCACGTGTGACACTTAAATGGTGGGAAGTTGCATTCCGAATTAAAGTGGCCTGGACGGCCACAATTATAGCAAGTCACCATGCGATTTGTGGTCCTTGGAGTGGGACGGTAGCCCCTCTTTCCTTTATTAGAACGTGACGACTGTCCGCAAAGCGGTTAGTCGTCTGTGACTTCTGAAAGTTGCCACCCTTAGAGCCAGAAAAATTTCCTGCGACTTTCTGCTTCTTCGGTTCTTCAACGATATCGTTTTCGGGGCTCAACATATCATGGGCTAAAGCTCTGTCCTGATACTCTTTCAGTGTGGTACAAGCAAATCCAGCCATGTACCGCCGTAAGTCCAAATTCATCCGCATATCAAAATAACGGATCTTATCACGCTCGTTACGCACTTGATCCCTCACATGGATCAATTGTTGGTTGTACTCCACGATCGCCTGCGAAATGGGAATATCTTGTGGTTTAGCCTCGAAAAAGGCTCGGATTCGGCCCTCTCACACCGGCCAAGGACAAAACTCGGCCTCCAAGAGCTCCTTAAATTCATCCCATGTGGCAATACGATCCTGTGGCTTGATGACCTTCCACCAGGTGGCGGCCTCCTTAGTGAGGAAATACTGGGCAATCGGTACTTTCCTCACTTCGGGGCAATCAACCGCCTCGAAAATCTTCTCCAATTCCGCTAGCCAATCTTCCCAGCCTAACGGGTCTGTGGCACCGCCAAACTGTGGAGGGTGCATACGGATTACATTCTGAAGCAAGGCATCCGCGTTTAGGTTCGGGTTATTCAGCTGAACAGTTTGGGCTAAAATAGTCATCTGAGTAGCCAATTGTTGAAGTGCATTCGCCACTCCAACGTCCGCGTTGTTCCCCTGACCGTTTGATTGGTCGTGCTGACTCTCGGTGTCAGGATGCACCGAGTTCGACAAACAGGGGTTGGTCGACCCCGCAACTGCACTGATGGAAACGGCCGCGCCACGACCTCTTCCTAGTCCACGGCCACAACCACAGTCACGGCCCCTACCAGCTGACATACTGAAGAACACACAAGGTACGTAAGCACAATTCAATCGCACGTCATTAAGGTGATCGATTCTCAAGAATACCAATAAAAGAAGCATAATGAATAAGGAAACATCAGAAGAGTAAGAGGTCTTACAAATACCGGTCGCACTGTGATGATGCCAGAGTAGTGATACTGTGGACAAATAACGACTCATTCGACCCAAAAGACCGACATCCTAGGTATCCATAAACCTAGGCTCTGATACCATATTCTGTAACACCCCCAAGTTATTCAGGGAATATTACAGCGCCGTAGCCCCACCGTGGGACCCACAAGGATAAACATACGCGGAACTGTAAATTTTGACCGAGAAGGTCTACACACAATGGAGTGAAAAAATAATACAAAGGGTATTCAAAACATAACCAATGTATTCAAAGACGTCACAACACGAATCAATACCTCGGCAAACACATGCCGGAACATCAAGGAAAATAGAAAACAATACTCGAGTATTCAATAACCAACCCAGTATAACCACACTGAATGGAAGACTCAAAACATAACCGGAAGAAAGACACAGTATCACACTTGCCCACCATCTTCATGTCGACCCGGTACCTGCCTGTCCGCTCTCCTGGAACCTGAAATACATAAAACGTATTTCCCCCACAAAGGGGTTAGCCGTCGAATAGCTAGTGCAAGTATATCAAGTATGAAACACAATACTCCTCGACAATAAAGTAAAAGTAACCGTCAATTCATCAATTCAAGACTAGTATTCCGGAATAACTAAATCTCATAGTATCACATCAAGACGTATATGAATGCCGTGGAAACGGTTCGTTCATATCATCCGTCAATACATATATGAATGCCGTGGAAACGGTTCGTTCATATCATGCCATCAATACATATATGAATGTCGTGGAAACGTTTCATTCATATCATGCCAACAATACATATATGAATGCCATGGAAACGGTTCGATCATATCATGCCATCAATATTTCTTACTTTCAAAGTCGAGAACGTATAATCATAAATATATACTTGCCTTTGAGACATCGAGAAATCGAACGGAGGAATGGTATGAGTTCGGTAGGTCCAAGAACGCGCTTCCGGCACCTAAACGATTCGCAAGGAATATGATAATTAATTATCAATACTCAAATTACACGAAGAAACTCCCGAAACTCGTCTACGATTCATGAAAATACACGGGTAAAAAACTAAAGGTTGGAAAATCGCCCAAACTCCCACAAGTCCGAAAACGGCACAATCAAGTCCGTAAAATCGTAGGAAAAGCATGCATACGGTATAGATACATCATAATCTCAAGGTTCTCAAGCTTCAAATCGGATGAATCGGACGAATCTACGAAAAACCCCAAAATCCAACACAATATTCAAAGTGTTCTTGAATAATCTTTCAATAATCCGATGAATAATCAAACATGCCCATAATCATGTGTATATCACTTCATACACCATGATTTTAACATCCAATACATCATTACCCAATATAAAATCGAAAACCAAGATGTTGAAGAAATTACCTCTTGAATATCCAAGCTCTATGATCCGCGGAATACGCGTTAGATCGACTATCCGGGATTCCCAACCGAATGAAAATGGTAAAAATCCAACACACAAGTGATAGATGGTGAGAAGCTCCTCCCCTCAAGCTCTCTCTCTCGCAGGTAGAAGAAGAAATGGAGAAATGAGCTGCATCTCGCTCAAAAAGCATAATTATGCAGTTGACCGCATTGTGTGCCGCGGCTCAGCCGAAGTGTGCCGCGGCACAGGCCCAAAAACTGCTCCCAGGGCTCGGCAATGTGCCACGTCCCAGCTGGCGTGCGTCGCGGCACCGGGTATAGGCGGTTTTTGGTCGAAGATGCAACACGAGTGTGCCGCGGCCCGGACAGGTGTGCCGCGGCAGTGACTCGGGAGTGTGCCGCGGCCCGGACAGGTGTGCCGCGGCAGTGTGCCGCGGCCCTGTCGGCATGTGCCGCGGCACAAGGTACAGTCTGCTCGGCCAGGTCTAGAAAATGTGTGTGCCGCGGCGCACACTCCTTGTGCCGCGGCCCACACCCCCCTCGGGTCCTAAAATGATGAAAAACGACCCGATAAGAGAATAAAAGCAATAAGACTCAATATCTGGGAAACATTAACACGAAATGGAAGTACGGAAACCCCAAAACGGTGGTTCCAAGCAATGATTACAAGGGTTCTCCCAACAAAACACAATTCGCACAATGAAGAGATTTGAAATGACATGAATTTCAACCGGGTATTACATCCGTATCCTTCCACTCCACCCAATTGGGCTCGGCGCAACTACCCACAGCCTCGACAACTAAAGATATTACACTTTGAATTACATAGGCAGTCAATAACATAATATCAGTGAAAAGTTGTCAATCTCTAATGTGGATCATTTTCTGGCCGAAAAGGATGAGTAACTTAAGCTAGTCAGACAAATCGCCGACCGCTGGTTTAGAAAGGTTAAACAATGTTTCATCCTCTTTTGTTCAAGGATGAATATTTTTAAATTTCTATATAAGTGTGTGTAGTCTTGTTTCTAATGCAACCAAGATAGCATAGTTCATAAAACAGAATTAAAGACACATGTGCACACAGATGGACACAAATACAGACACACACAAATTCAAAAAAAATGAGAGAGAGAGAGAGAAGAACTATTTTCTTTTATTGTCACATAGAAAATGGATTCTCAATAAAAAAATCGCATGCTATTCAATTGTAATACATTACAGACTAACCTTACAAGTAGAGAACCTTACAAATATTCCCCCATGGCAGAAGGAAACCTGTGCCCAAATAAGGATGCCTGTGCAAAAGCAATCAAAGGCACTACGGTGGTCATACAGATAACAAAGCAGAAATTTATTGCATTTAGCAACACCTACATATATACACATTGATAGATCAGTTCAAAAGGCGATGACGACTACACCTGTTGAGGCCACTATTAAAATTTCGACTACAGAAGCATGAAGACAGCGATAAAAGGAGCCTTGTCGAAGCTTAAGGCAGTGTTTAATTATGATTCATTCTATACTCATTCTATGTAGGCTGGCTGCAATAAGACGTATTTAGCTAAGAACTGTAGGAATATAAAGCAATGTGCTTACAAAAGTATTTAGTTAATCAGTTTATTATGATCACAAAGTAACGTAGAACTGTATGATGGATTAAAATGTGATCAAGTTTCCAAAATAAACTCAATTTTGTGAACTTCCAGTTGGGTATTATTCTTTTAACCATAGTAGGAAGCCCATTACCTATACTGCCAGTACGATTCATGCTATCAAAGACAACTAATCGATATTGATCGTCATTGAAAACAGGTACATGATTTTTAGCAAGCCATTCTTTAACTGGTACATTATCAATATGAGTAATACTCCTCAACATCATATTAGGATTCGCAGCTATCCAAGCTTAATATATAATGTCAATGGGTGAATCTTTAAATGTGAATAATACACCATTTGTAAAAGCAAATCAACCCCAAAGCTTTTTCGCTTTGACTGTGAAGGAGGAACCCCACAAGGGTGTCGCCTTATTTCTACCTATCAAACCGGACCAATAAGGTTCGGAATCGGAGAAAGGAAAAAAAACGGTTGCGTCAGATTTCACCAAAAAAAACTGCTGCCTATGAATCAAATAAAGCAAATACGGGAAAAGCAAAATAAACAAAATAAAGCAAAAAAAAAAAAAGACCTGCTCCTAAACCAAAAACAGAATGGTCATTTTGAGTGAAAACTTGAAATGCGTAGTTTCAAATAAGCAAAATACTAATTATATTTTTCTGATTTAGGTGGTGAAAATGAGCAAAATGACCAGAATGGTCATTTTGAGCAACATGCCAAGTATGGACCTAAATGGTAAAAATGACGAAAACGGTCAAAATGCTTAATTTTGAATCTGTAATGCCAAGGTTCAGATCAGAAAAATAATTTTTTTCTCCTGTTATACCGGATGAAATCACCAAAATGACCCAAATGATCATTCTAACAAAAAATACAAGATAAGGTTTAAATTATCAAAAGTACCCAAACGGTCCTAATGCGTTCCTTTGTACCTGTTTAAATAGAACAAACTGCCCAATTCAAAATGACCAGAAGGGTCTAGGGGGTGTTTTAAAATTACCTTAAAATTAGATACTGCTGATAATCCCCTCTTGAAATAATGCTGGGATCAAGGGTTCCCATGTGTCTGATACAAACAAATATAATCATTAGACTATTGTAAATAAAGCAAAAAGATTATTTGTCCAAATTTAAATCATGGCATGTTCACTATTGAAATAAAATAAACAAATGTATGAATAATAAAGTCATACCTTATGTATAACTATACCCCGACAGTCGGTCCGAAAATAATCATTTCGGGATTCTCTACCAAAGTCAAGTGGGTCCACACGTGGCAACTTATTATCATTGTTAGGAAGAACTACAGTACTAAATTCCTCATCGACATCGTCATATGCATCTCTATAATTTTTGGGAGGTGTCATGAAGACAATAGATATTTTTTTATCCAGTTGGTCTGTCACGTAAAAGACTTGTCGTGCTTGTGAGGCCAATATGAAGGGATCATCCTTATGGCCTAATCTATTAAGCTCAACCAATGTGTAACTAAGACTATCCTTCTTGACCCCATATTTATTGTCTACCCAGTCACACATGAAAAGAGGAATATTTCTAAAATGATAATCTAATACCCATATCTCTTGCAAAACCCCATAATAAGCTTTTTGGCCATACGTTACAACTTCCTTAGAAATGTGCATGTCAGTTGCCACTACACTAACCCCACTGTTCTGGTGAACTTTACCTTCACGGCATTTTGTACGAAATGTATATCCATTGATGTCATACACATCGTATTTCAGTACGTTGCTGTTTGGTCCATGTGATGTAATATCCGCAATTTTCGATTTTCGGTAAATTTCTTTTTTCGGCGGGAGTCCGTTTTGACGACTCGATCATGACTGTTTCGTCATTCTGAGAATGATTAATTCTACACTTGTTGACATCCGAGTTCGTTTCGGTGTTGTTTTGTTGAGTTCCGTGCTTTTTAGCGACTTTTCCGCACTTGAGTTCGATTCTTGCGAATCTCGATCAGCTATTGTTTGAGTTTCCCGTAAGTTCGTTTAACTTTGTTATACGTGTTGTGAACTTCGGTTTGGTTATTCGATCACGTATCGTGATTTTCGGGCGTTTTGGGCCATTTTGTAATTTACCCAAAGTTGTGGGTATCCGCATACGTATTTGTTATCTCGACCCTTTTTATGGTCGCGTGTGAGTTTGATTGTAACTCAAACTCTTGGTATGATCTTATTCTTGAGTTTTTCCGTGCGTATCTTGATCTTGGTATTTCGATCGGAGTGGTCCATTGTTGTAACCAACTTTGAGGGTACTACTGCTCTAGTTCTGGGTGCGTTAGCGCACGCTAAGGGATATCCTTAGTGCGCGCTCTCGAGCAGCAGGGTGTGAAGTCAGTAGCTGGAATCAGGCCGTTAGCGCACGCTAAGGGCAGGTCATTAGCGTGCGCTACAGTGTTGTGGTTAGCGCACGATAGGGTTTGGTAGCGCACGCTAACTAGTAGTTCGAGGGAGTCCAGTGGCTACTGGACTGAGTCTGGAGGATTCATTAGCGCACGCTAACTCTTGATGGTTAGCGCACGCTAACTGTGCTTTTTGGCAGAATGATTGTTCTGATGCCTCGATAGCGCACGCTAATCAGGTATGATTAGCGCCGCTAAGTTGTCCAGTATAAAAACTGGACAGCAGTCTTTAATCCTCATTTTCTTCATTTCTTCTTCTTTCTCCGCGGGTTTGAGACGTGGCGACTAGGGTTCGCGACCTGGGCTAATTTTTGTCCATTCCAAGGCGTTTTAGAGCATCCTAGGTGATTATAACATCATCTAATCCATTGTTCTTCGCCGAATCAAGGTATTTTTCTTGAATCCCTAGAGTTGACTTTTTGGCAGTTTTGTTCTTGATTTCGTTTTATATCCATTTTTGATAAACCGATTGTTGTTTAATGATGTTGTTAAACATATCCTATGGATTATATATCCATATTTCGGTTTGGAATTCTGTTTTCGTGTTTTGATGGGACGAGTCGTGTTCTTGGCCTTCGTTCTTTGAATTCAACGGCTTTGAGTCGTATTATGGAATTCATTTCATTGTTGTTATTGTTCTTCGTAGTTTATGAACGCGGGTTGGCGATTGGTGGAGTCGGCGGGTTCGTAGTCGGTTCGTGTCAACCTACTTCGGTCGATCCTCCGCGTTGTTCTTATTCGAGGCAAGTACCTTACCCATACTTTTCTTATTTTATGGATATGATGATCGGTGATCGTCTTGGTGTGTTTGTTTGGTTGTTTGAAATAAATTTTCAAAAGAATTGTTTTGGCCTCGTTAAAAGCTCTCTTTCAAAACGCGTGTGTGTTTTTGCGAATGGTGTGTTTTGGGAATTGATTATGATTTGATCATTTTGAACATTGAAGGCTTTGATGATATCCCTGTTGTTTAAAGTTATGGAATCGTGTATTCCGTATTTGATCTTGTTATTTTGTTTTGAAGAGTTTGATAACGGTGTCGAGTAAGTGGCCATCTCTAGTGAGTATTCTTGATGAACTTATATTCTTAGCATATTAGTATTGCATGAGTAACGTGTGTGTGTGTGTATGCTCACTATGGGTTAGATCCGACGGGGTCTCGGTAGGGGTCCACAGAGACGTGGATCGACGAACTTGCTTTTAACCACTACGGGTTAGATCTGACGGGGTCTCGGTAGGGGTCCACAGAGACGTGGATCGACGGTTAATTGTGGTGCATTTTACAAATGTGATTTGATTATGGCATTTCCGGAAATGAGTGCTTTCGAATGGTTTTCATGATTGCATGCATCGACTAAGTGTGTAAGAGGTAAGTTGTTCGTTTGGCTTACTTGGCTAGGATGGCACTAGAGTATTTTGTTGTTTATTTTAAATCCTTTATTTGTGGATTTTGATGTTGGGAGACGAACCTTGTGGTCGTTCTTGTGTACTGTGAGTTGATGAGATTTGGGGCTAAAATCCCAACGGTTTGGTAAATGTCATTTTACAGAAAGTAAACCTTTGGGGCGCTGACCCCTTTTGTCTTTTGGATTTTGAAAAGTAGGATTTGATAATCCTAAATTGTTTTCTATTAAAACTCTCGATGGGATTCTAAACTGTTTTATAAATTTTTCCATTGATTTGTGATCTTTCGATTTTGGAATGTTTCCTCAAATTCTTGCCTCGGGAAGTGCTTTTCGTTTCGTTTGGATCTTTGAGGATTCCTGGTTATTGTTATTCGTGGAATGCGAATTGTATGGCTCGTATTTTCACTTTGTTCTTGCACTAGCAAAACAGTGGAGTTTTGCTAACCCCCGAGTATTCGGGGGGTGGATGTCTATTTTTGCATTCAGGTTTGGGAGCATAAAACAGGGTCGGCCCGAAGGATGATGAAAGATGAACGATACTAATCACACGAGGACCCGTTTGATGTCATATTGGTTTAGTTCTATTTTATTTCCGCTGTAGTATTCTTTCCCCGTTGTACGGGAGTGTGTTGTATTCGACCCCTGCGTGGGCATGTATCGTAATTGAGTTGTATGTATTTATTGAAAGACCAAATCGGTCTACAGAGTCATTTTAGCCTTAAAGGCGTTGTTGAGTTGTTCGGTTTTGTTACCAGCCTGGTAGAACCTTGAGGAAAGGTTCTACGACGTGTAATATCCCTGAGCGGATTGGGGGTGTTACATAAATGGTATCGGAGCTTAGGTTGAGGAAACCTAGGCTGTCGGGTCAAGTCGTGTTGTTTGAGTCTTGTTTCGTCGGATTTTATCTAACTGAGTCGTGTCGCAACGCGTCGTCTGAGTTTGTTGGTCGTGATTAGTATCGTGGGGCGATCATCATCTTCGTGCGACCTGTGGATGTAAGTCTCCCTTCTTTGTGTTGTGCCTCGTGTGACACGAGCTATTTTTATGATTATTTGTTAAGTGACGGAATCCTCTTATGGATTTTGATTTCTTGATATGCGGTTATTTGACCCTCATATTTCGTTCATATGAGGAGTAGTGTTGCTGGATTGTGCATGTTTGACTTTATTTCTTTTATTCGCTGCGTGAGTTCTTTTGTAATGGCTTTCGGTATTTTACCAACTCAGTTTTGTTTCGAAAACCGATTCCTTTAAACGAGTTTTTGGCATTATGGCCTTGATCGCTTTGGCGAAATTCTTATGACGGTATTTAGTATTTTGTAAATGGCTTTTGTGAGTTTTTGAAATATTACCGTCATCGGCCTTTTTGACGTTGTGAATGATTTTTAGCCTGGTGAGTTCCGGCACGGGACCCACGGCGCTATAAAGTTTTGTGTAATTACCTGAAATTTTTGGGCATTCTAGCCCATTGAATTATCTTTGAAAACCTTGAGTATCTTAGAAAATAAATTTCGAGACGTACTTTTAAAATGAATTACTTTCTCGTGGTACATCCAAGGTGCCACAACATGTTTCAAAATTCTTCTACCTCGAGGACCAAAATGTTTTGAGATATTTTCGATGTTTAGAAACACTTATACTTACACCCGAGGGTCGAATATTTCTGAAAGTCTTTCGCTAAAAGGAAATGTCCTCATTTTTACCAAACGCATGATGGTTTTCAAAGTCTCGATAACGATGTTTCACGTTCGTACTTTTTTTGAAAGGTGATACTCAAGACCAACCAGTGTTCTTCTAAATTATTTTCAAAATGAGGTTTTCATTTTTAAAACCTATCCATTCCCGTTTGAGGGCTGGGTATGTATGTATGATGTTCGCATTGTCATTTTGATATTTGCTCCCGACTATGATCGAATTGGCGGTGTGAGCGTTGAGTCGTTTTCCACACATTTGTTGTGTTAGCCCACTGTGAGAGGCGGGATGCTGGTGTTGAATGTTGTCACCTCGTGGTGATTTCTGCGTTGTCGCGCATGTGCAAGCTGTTAGAGCTTGGTTTGGTATGACCGTGTGCATCGGTGATGGTTCCGTTATGTGTCGGTTGTTTAATGTCTTGTTACTTTGCTCCCGTTTTTGTGAATTTCGTGGACGAGGTCAGAGGTAATTCCCGTACTATTTTGACTTCTGTATTTTCTCTTTCTCCAATCTATCGATTCGCTCATGTTCGTTGATACTTTATGAACTTGTTCTGTATTTCGGTTTCATCATCCGAACGAGCTGTGATCTTGTTGTGGGTCGATCTGGTTATCGCTGTGACTTTTTCGGGTTCGGTTCGATTCTTGTGAACCTTGTTCGGGAGTGACATCATCTGGTTCTATTAGTTCTTTTATTCGAAGTGGATCGGATTGGGAACTCTTGTGTTTTCGACTTTGTCGACTCATTATGTTCGTTGACATTTCTAAGCTTGTCCTGCCCCTTGCTTTTGTTGATCGAACGAGTGTGGTATTGTTTCGGAATAACTCGTTTGTCGTTGTGACTTTTCAATCGCTATTCCCTTTCCTGTGGATCTTCTGGGAATGCATGTCTTGTAGTTCTCACCAGATCATCCTGGGAGTTGTTGTTTGAATTTTTTTTTATCCTTCGTGTTTCGGACATGATTGTTCGATTTTTGTTGTCTCGATCGTTTGTTTGTTCGGTTTTTGTTTCCATTTCGTGATTGTTGAGCGTTCAGGCTCCTTCCTAATTCCCTTAAGTTCAGGAAATTAGTCTCGTTTTCGATCTTCAAACCCTTGGGCGGTGGAATTCCGTATTTGTTCAGCGATTGGCTCGCGTTTTGATTGATGTACCGTTGGGTTGGTCAATCGTATTGATTTTCGTTCGTTGTGTTTTGTGATTGTTCGGATAATTGACTTGAATGTATTATCCATTTGATGACGCTTGTCACTTGTTGGTTTTATTATATCCCTAACGGTGACGTTGTGTTGGTCGTCGTGGAGCGTGTTTTCACACCGTATATTCCGTTGCGTTGTTTGTAACGTTTCGCCGTTGGGCGTTAGTTACGCATTTCTTGCGTATCTCATTGAGTTTTCCTGGCGGGATATTTCTTCTCCCTACTTGTTTTAAGTTTAGAGACGAAACTTCTTTTAAGGAGGGTAGAATGTAATATCCGCAATTTTCGATTTTCGATAAATTTCTTTTTTCGGCCGGAGTCCGTTTTGACGACTCGCTCATGACTGTTTCATCATTCTGAGAATGATTAATTCTACACTTTTTGACATCCGAGTTCGTTTCGGTGTTGTTTTGTTGAGTTCCATGCTTTTTAGCGACTTTTCCGCACTTGAGTTCGATTCTTGCGAATCTCGATCGAAACTGCTGTTTCGAGTTTCCCGTAAGTTCGTTTAACTTTGTTATACGTGTTGTGAACTTCAGATTGGTTACTCGATCACGTATCGTGATTTTCGGGCGTTTTGGGCCATTTTGTAATTTACCCAAAGTTGTGGGTATCCGCAAACGTATTTGTTATCTCGACCCTTTTTATGGTGGCGTGTGAGTTTGATTGTAACTCAAACTCTTGGTATGATCTTATTCTTGAGTTTCTCCGTGCGTATCTTGATCTTGGTATTTCGATCGGAGGGGTCCGTTGTTGTAACCAACTTTGAGGGTACTAGTGCTCTAGTTCTGGGTGCGTTGGCGCACGCTAAGGGATATCCTTAGCGCGCACTATCGAGCAGCAGGGTGTGAAGTCAGTAGCTGGAATCAGGCCATTAGCGCACGCTAAGGGCAGGTCATTAGCGCGCGCTACAGTGTTGTGGTTAGCGCATGCTACGGTTTGGTAGCGCACGCTAACTAGTAGTTCGAGGGAGTCCATTGGCTACTGGACTGAGTCTGGAGGATTCATTAGCGCACGCTAACTCTTGATGGTTAGTGCACGCTAACTGTGCTTTTTGGCAGAACGATTGTTCTGACGCCTCGATAGCGTACGCTAATCAGGTATGATTAGCGCACGCTAAGCTGTCCAGTATAAAAACTGGACAGCAGTCTTCAATCCTCATTTTCTTCATTTCATCTTCTTTCTCCGTGGGTTTGAGACGTGGCGACTAGGGTTCGCGACCTGGGCTAATTTTCGTCCATTCCAAGGCGTTTTAGAGCATCTTAGGTGATTATAACATCATCTAATCCATTGTTCTTCGCCGAATCAAGGTATTTTTCTTGAATCCCTAGAGTTGACTTTTTGAGAGTTTTGGTCTTGATTTCGTTTTCTATCCATTTTTGATAAACTGATTGTTGTTTAATGATGTTGTTAAACATATCCTATGGATTATATATCCATATTTCGGTTTGGAATTCCGTTTTCGGGTTTTGACGGGACGAGTCGTGTTCTTGGCCGTTTTAAGGGAAACCCTTGAACCTTCGTCATTCCTTCTTTGAATTCAGCGGCTTTGAGTCGTATTATGGAATTCATTTCATTGTTGTTATTGTCCTTTGTAGTTTATGAACGCGAGTTGGTGATCGGTGGAGTCGGCGGGTTCGTAGTCGGTTTGTGTCAACCTACTTCGGTCGATCCTCCGCGTTGTTCTTATTCGAGGCAAGTACCTTCCCATACTTTTCTTATTTTATAGATATGATGATCGGTGATCGTCTTGGTGTGTTTGTTTGGTTGTTTGAAATGAATTTTCAAAAGGATTGTTTTGGCCTCGTTAAAGGCTCTCTTTCAAAACGCGTGTATTTTTGCGAACGGTGTGTTTTGGGAATTGATTATGATTTGATCATTTTGAACGTTGAAGGCTTTGATGATATCCCTGTTGTTTAAAGTTATGGAATCGTGTATTCCGTATTTGATATTGTTATTGTGTTTTGAAGAGTTTGATAATGGTGTCGAGTAAGTGGCCATCTCTAGTGAGTATTCATGATAAACTTACATTCTTAGCATATTAGTATTGCATGAGTAACGTGTGTGTGTGTATGCTCACTATGGGTTAGATCCGACGGGGTCTCGGTAGGGGTCCACAGAGACGTGGATCGACGAGCTTGCTTTTAACCACTACGGGTTAGATCCGACGGGTCTCGGTAGGGGTCCACAGAGACGTGGATCGACGGTTAATTGTGGTGCATTTTACAAATGTGATTTGATTATGGCATTTCCAGAAATGAGTGCTTTCGAATGGTTTTCATGATTGCATGCATCGACTAAGTGTGTAAGAGGTAAGTTGTTCGTTTGGCTTACTTGGCTAGGATGGCACTAGAGTATTTTGTTGTTTGTTTTAAATCCTTTATTTGTGGATTTTGATGTTGGGAGACGAACCTTGTGGTCGTTCTTGTGTACTGTGAGTTGATGAGATTTGGGGCTAAAATCCCAATGGTTTTGTAAAAGTCATTGTACGGATTTGGGGCTAAAATCCCAACGGTTTGGTAAATGTCATTTTACGGAAAGTAAATCTTTGGGGCGCCGACACCTTTTGTCTTTTGGATTTTGAAAAGTAGGATTTGATAATCCTAAATTGTTTTCTATTAAAACTCTCCATGGCATTCTAAACTGTTTTATAAATTTTTCCATTGATTTGTGATCTTTCGATTTTGGAACGTTTCCTCAAATTCTTGCCTCGGGAAGTGCTTTTCGTTTCGTTTGGATCTTTGAGGATTCTTGGTTATTGTTATTCGTGGAATGCGACCTGTATGGCTCGTATTTGCACTTTGTTCTTGCACTAGCAAAACAGTGGAGTTTTGCTAACCCCTGAGTATTCGGGAGGTGGATGTCTGTTTTTGCATTCAGGTTTGCGAGCATAACACAGGGTCGGCACGAAGGATGATGAAAGATGAACAATACTAATCACACGAGAACCCGTTGGATATCATATTGGTTTAGTTGTATTTTATTTCCGCTGCAGTATTCTTTCCCCGTTGTACGGGAGTGTGTTGTATTCGACCCCTACGTGGGCATGTATCGTAATTGAGTTGTATGTATTTATTAAAAGACCATATCGGTATACTGAATCATTTTAGCCTTAAAGGCGTTGTTGAGTTGTTCGGTTTTGTTACCAGCCTGGTAGAATCTTGAGGAAAGGTTCTACGGCGTGTAATATCCCTGAGCGGATTGGGGGTGTTACATGTGAAATCCACCTAACAGTCTCTGAAATACTTTCTCTGGAGAATGCTAACTCTCTCTCAACCTAGCATTTATTACAAGGATGAGCTTCAACTCAAGATAAATACAACAAAGAGTACTTAACGCCAATATGAAAATAGTGTACCTCCTCTCGTAACCACTGACCAAATGTTTTACTGTGCTCTTTCTCTAGCCATGCTATTCCTTTAGAAGGATGTTGGTTTTTCAAAAACACCATGTGACGACTGTAAAAACAACTACATACATGTAAATATAATACTTGATACAATGTCAACTGGACATGAATATATTGAAATAAAGAGTAGGAACCAACATGGACATGAATATATGGATTATATAATACTTGATATAATGTCAACTGGACATGAATTAGTGACTTTATCATATAAGGACCTTTATGTATATCCTTTGCTACAACATATGCTGTGATTCTTAGGCAAAACAGACACGAGATAACTACCAGCACATTAATGAAGATTTGTATAACCTAAACTACCAGCACATTAATGAAGATTTGTATAACCTAAAAATTTAATTTGTCGTTCCAAATTGTGGGGTGCTATTAAATGTGTAGCTGATGTAATACATTATAGAGAGTAGTTTACACTAGAAACTAATGCACGATGGTAAGTATACATTCAAGGGAAACATGCTTGATCAATTATTCCGCACCACACCGAGCATATGAAGTACAGTAACCAATGGTGCAGCTTAAAGTAGCAAAATGCTAGACGGTCTTGAAGGCAACACACTAGAATAAACAGCTGCTGAATCTGTTAATGTTCTCACTAGGAAAAATGGGTGCTTTGAGTCATCACTCGAAAAGGAGTGGCAGCAAAGCTGCTGAATCTGTTAATGTAGTACAAAGAAAAAAAATGCAGCTCCCAATTGAAAGAAAAGGTCCATGAAAATGATAACTCCAGTCAAACAAAATCATAGGGAGCAAGAGTACCATAACATTTCTGCCATATTTACCAATAGTGAAGCTGCAGCTCAATAAAGCTAAGCATATAATTGGTTCCTAGTCCTTATTTCAATATATTCATGTCCAGTTGATATTGATTACCTGCCTTTTAAATATTCATGTGCGACTAGTATTATACTTGATACACCATATTGTAAAATATAAAACAACAACATGCATGTAAATAATACTTACTCGATATAGGGTACAACTTCATGTGTATTTTGCAATACATAGAAATGTGCTTTAATGAAGAGCTCTGGAGAAACGTGAACCGATTTACCCGCTGATAGTGGAGTTCCATCCCTAAGAGAAATATTATCTTCAGTATTCTCTCTTCCAAATCTATTTTGCTTGTCAGGTGGAATACCAACAGTCTTCAAGCTTTTTAGGAATTCGCTGAAGAACTCAATCGTCTCTTCTGCAACATTCTCTTCAAAGAATACATCCTTCGGTTTATTTTTATTTCGCACGTGCCCCTTAATAATCTTCATACACCTTTCGAATGGATACATCCACCGAAAGCATACTGGACCACATAATTTTACTTCCTAGTAAGGTGAGCAGTTAAATGCACCATAACATCAAAAAGGATGGAGGAAAGTATTTCTCGGCAGCACAATGTCACACAGAGTTCTTCTTGTAACTTATCGATCTCCTCCACTTTGATTTCTTTGCTACATATTGATTTCAAAAAGAAACAAAACCTAATAATTGCATTTCTAGTGGGTTTCGGCATAATAGATCGTATGGCAATGGGCAAAAAATGTTGCATGAACATGTGATAGTCATGTGATTTTAGTCTGATAAGCTTCCTATCCTTTAGACTCACCAAATTAGAAAAATTAGAACAATACCCTTGTGGAACCCTTAAATTGTATAATGATTCACGAAACTTGTCTTTTTCCTCTGTTGTTAATGTGTAACTTGCTGCCGGAAGTGTGGTTATGTTCCCTTCTATCTTAGCTTGTAACTCTGGTCTCAACCCAAAATGTGCCAAATCTGATCGAGCCTCTAATCCATCTTTCGTCTTTCTGGTGACGTTTAGCAATGTTCCGACTATACTCTTAGCCACATTCTTCTCGATATGCATAAAATCTATACAATGTTGGACACAATTATATCGCCAATACCTAAGACGCCGATACCATACATTATATTTCTTCCAATATGTGGTTTTTTTGTTGCCAACGTCTGAACAGCCCACTTCTTTTGATGTTCTCCTCTTTCTTTTCATCTTCCCATCTCTTCCAGTTGAAGGTTGTTGGATGTATGCTTCCTTATTCTCATCCCCCTTTCCCCATTTATTTATAATATACTTGACCTCGTTATATATTTCTTCCCCATTCATAGGTTCAGGAGCATGTCCGAACTCTTGTTCTCCATTGAAACCCTTCTTTTAACTTCTAAATGGATGGTTATAGGGTAGATATCGTCTGTGGCCAGCATAACTCTGTTTCTTCGATTTAGGAAGTCTAATACAGTGTGTCTGTTTACCACACACTACACAACCTTTGTATCCGCTGTAAGGACATCCACATAGTGTACCAAGTGCCGGGTAATCATTTATCGTCCATAACACAACTGCACGTAGAGTAAACTTCTCTTGTGCAAATGCATCGTATGTTTCTACTCCAACTTCGAATAAGAGCTGCAGGTCATTAATCAAAGGTGCTAAGAAAACATCAATATCATTTCCTGGCGTTCCCGATATCAATAATGAAAGCATGATAAACTTTCTTTTCATACACAACCATGTTGGCAGGTTGTAAATGACAGTTAAAAGTGGCCATACACTGTGATGCCTATTTCCACTATTCACGTCGACTCCGTCAACCGAAATGCCTAGCCGTAGATTTCTTGGATCGTTAGCAATTTCTGGATATCTGTCATCTATGGCAGCCCATGCGGGTGAATCTGCTGGGTGACGTAAAACACCGTCATTTATTCTACCGGTCGCATGCCATTTTAAATCTTGTGCTATGGTCTTTGATTGAAACAGTCGTTTCATATGCGGAATAATGGTAAAATACCACAATACTTTTGCAGGAATATTTTCGTAAATTTTCTTTTTTGCCTCATCCATCTTCCATCTTGATTTTCTGCAAGTGGGACATTGTTTCGCGTCTTTATACTCATTTCTGTAAAGAATGCAGTTGTTGATACATGCATGTATCTTTGTATACCCTGAACCCATTGCTTTCATTGCTTTCTTGGCCTCATATGTACTACTTAACATTTCGTTACCTTTAGGCAGCATCTTCTTTAACAAAACTAGTGTTTCAGTAAAACACTTATCTGAAACTCCAAACTTACTCTTCAAATTGAGGAGTTGTACAATTGCAGACAACTTTGTGAAGTCAGGACACCCTTCATAAAGTGTCTTCTCAGCATCCTCAATTAGTTTTTGAAATTTGTCAAGGTCCTCAGTGAAATTTTCTTCTGTAGCTTCAACCATCTCTACCGTTTCAGCAGCATCTGTTGGAATTCCTATTGTGAAATTCGTAGATGCTGTAATACCCGAGATTTCTGATATGTATTTGAACCTTGTGATATTGTAATTGTTGCATTTTGATCTGAGTATTATTCTCCGTATTTCATGATCCGGTATTTTTGAGCGCATGATTTCATGAATGTGTTCTAAATTGTGATTTTGCATATGTAGCGCACGCTATCGACTAAGTGTAGCGTACGCTAATCTGGACACGTAGCGCACGCTGTGCATGAACCTTAGCGCACGCTATACGTAGTCAACATGATTAAGACAGGGTCGTAGGTGAGATCAGCCGCGGATCTTGGTCGGATTATGTCGGGATGAACCTGGACGGCTTTCGGGAAAAACCGAGTCAACGCGGTAGCGCACGCTAATGATATGAGGATAGCACACGCTAAACGCTGAGTACAGTTAAGTCAGTGTAACACCCCAAACTAGGCAAATATTACAGTGCCGTGGACCCCCGACTGGGACCCACCAGGCTAATTAAAATGAGTGAATTACGCGGGGTAAATGTAGTACCGAACCACATTACACAATTAATTACTCCGATGAGGAGTTTCATACAACACACCCAGGATGATACTGAATACAAGTATATTTTATATGGATATAAAATATACAACACTGAGTGAAATGAATATTCAAACGGACTGTCTGCAGCGGAATAAATGAAGGAAACATAAATGACTGAAAAGACTGGGGCCCCCTTCTAGTATCACTGGGACTCCTCGCCGTCACCGTGCTCTCCCCGTGCTTTAGCCTTGCCATGACACGAAAAACAATATCCCCAACGGGCCGCCATACGTAACAACAATCCTCAAGGGTTGAAAATACACAATCATGATATATTTGAAGTTATGAATTATCCTGTCGAAACATAAGCAATCAAACATGCTATATGAATCAACTATCAGTACGGCTCAAAGGAATGGCGCCACACTACGTCCGGGATGGAAATGTGTCCGTGTACAAGCCACCAACGAGTATCGATCGAATACACGTGTGGTCTTGTACCTAATCAGTCTCACGAAGCCATGAACTCGTGTGCACAGTCCAATGTGAGGCCACCAACCAACACACGACTATAATGTGACCGACATGAAAATCCTACACATACCAACCGGCATGCCAGTATGACCCGGAATGCCACAATATGACAAAAGTGACAACGAAAATGAATAATGACTCACCAAGATTAAATGATGGTGAACTGAATGACAGCTTAATGAAACGATTGGAACCGTCGTTCCTTATGACTGAGGTGATAAATTGACAATGACAAGTTTTGATACGGTTAATACAATGATGAATGAGTTACGATTATGAATGAACAACATCAAAAGGAATGAATATCCCTTTAACCGAGTAAGAATTAACTTACTCAATACCGATGAAGAATGTCCGTCCACGAACAACGTCCTAAATGAAATGTCGGTCGCTCGAACAACCTTGAATAACACAATTACCAATAATCCGATCATTACGCAAATCAAAAACGATCATAATCGACTCAAACGTCGATACAACAATATTCAAACTCGAATATATCGAAACCAACTCCAAGATGAGTATTTCAAACCATCAAAACACTTTCAATGATATCAATAATCCCATAGAAATCCACAATTCGAGATTACAACAACGACAATCGGAAATCCCCAAATTAACCGAAGTCAACCCCAAGGGTTCTTGAAATAAATCCCCAAAATAGCCGTTAAATCCGTAGGAATATATTTATCCAAGGTAGATAATCCATATCTAACATATTCCAATAACAATCCAAGCTTACACGAAGAAATCGAAAGGAAAAACCCAAAAATCTGAAATTCTAGATCCAAGAGATTAATACCTTTGATTCGATGATAAGGAGATGAGGAAGTGATGATAATCAAACTCAAAGACTTGAAGATGATGATGGATGATAAAAGCTCGAAGAGAACTCTCCAAAATCGCCCAAATCGCCTAAAACCGACGAGAGAATGAGAATAGATGACAAATGACGAAATCTGGGCTAGACTGTCCAATTTATAGCCACTCCAGGTTAGCGTGCGCTACCCCTTGTGCGTAGCGTGCGCTAACGAGTAATTTGGGTAGTCCAGTACCCACTGTCCGAACACGGTAGCGCGCGCTACGTACCTTTTTGTAGCGTGCGCTACGGCCATACCACTAGCGTGCGCTAAAACCCATTGTTAGCGTGCGCTAACGAATTATCTGATGCCCAGTACTGGAGTCCAGAAACCTTCTGTCCTCTGATCTGATCTCGATAGCGTGCGCTACAACCAACGATTAGCGTGCGCTACTACATCGCTTGCGTACGCTGAAAACCACTCCTAGCGTGCGCTAGGAATAAATTCAATTCAGTCCAGTAGCCACTGGACTCAACCTGATCTGACCTTAGCGCGCGCTACACTGACTGCATAGCGTGCGCTACTCCGGATCACTAGCGCGCGCTACTTACCATTCGTAGCGTGCGCTACCTACAATCCCAGCTGATCCGGTGCCTTCGGATCGCTGCCGACTACTCTAGCGTGCGCTAGTGTTGAGAGGTGGCGTGCGCTACCAATACTCAATTAGCGCACGCTAAAAAGAGTACGTAGCGTGCGCTACTCCTCACACACAGCACACTAAGAAATGACAATAATGGTAAACACCGCACGATTCTCCAATTAGATTGATGATGAATGACGATTGATACACGATACAATTACTCTGAATGGTGTACACAAAGATTGAATATGAGTGACAAATGATCATTAATGAGTGAAATTATTGAGTGACAATTACTGAATGATAAATACTGAATGATAATAACTGAATTACAACCGGGTATTACATACACCCCTTCTTAAAAGAGTTTCGTCCCCGAAACTAAGGGTCAAACAACTCGGGATAACTCTCCCGCATACTATCCTCGGTTTCCCAAGTAGCCTCTTCGACTCCGTGTCTAGACCATTGAATTTTTACCAAAGGAATCATCTTGTTCCTCAACTGTTTGATTCGCCGCTCTAAAACTCGCATAGGACGTTCCTCATATGAATGATCATCGGCGATCTCAATTTCATCGAACTGAAGTACGTGACTCGGGTCGGCAACATATTTCCGCAACTGAGATACGTGAAACACATTATGAATTCGGCTCAACGCCGGAGGTAAAGCCAATCGGTAAGCTAACTCGCCTACTCGATCCAGAATCTCAAACGGTCCAATGAATCTCGGACTCAACTTACCCCTCTTCCCAAAACGGAAGATACCACGACTTGGGGAGACCTTGACCAAAACATGGTCACCCGCCTAGAACTCTAACGGTCGACGACGATTATCAGCATATGATTTCTGTCGACTCTGAGCGGTCAACAAACGACTCCTGATCAGAGCTACTTTCTCACGGGCGGCTATAAGCATATCGGGCTCGGTGCCGATTGATTCTGATAGGTCATCCCAACACAAGGGAGATCGACAACGACGACCGTACAAGGCCTCGTAAGGTGCCATCTTAATTGAAGCATGCCAACTATTATTATACGTGAACTCGATCAATGGTAGTTGGGCTTCCCAATCGTCTTTCCAATCAAGGACGCATGCCCTCAACATGTCCTCTAAGGTCTGAATAGTCCTCTCTGATTGTCCGTCGGACTGAGGATGAAAAGCGGTACTGAGATTAAGCTGAGTTCCCATAGCACGATGAACTGATTTCCAAAAATGAGACACAAATCGTCCGTCACGATCGGAAACGATACTTTTAGGAGTACCGTGCAATCTCACTATCTCCTTGATGAACAACTGGGCCAGTCTCTCGGGACCCCACGTATCCTTGATTTCAATGAAATGAGCCGATTTAGTTAAGCGGTCCACAATTACCCAGAACGTATTCATGCCACGACGACTCGTCGGCAAACTCGTGATGAAATCCATAGAAATGTCTTCCCACTTCCATTCTGGAATAGGGAGAGGTTTCAGCATACCCGTCGGTCGCTGATGTTCAATCTTAACTTGTTGACAAGTTAAGCATCTCGAAACAAATTCCGCGACTTCTCGCTTCATTTTACTCCACCAGTAGTTTTGTTTCAAGTCCTTGTACATTTTGCTAGACCCCGGATGAACAGAATAAGGGGTAGCATGAGCTTCTTTCAAAATCGAGTTTTTCAACTCGTCATTCGCCGGTATGCATAACCGATTCTTAAAACGCAGAAGTCCATCCTCGTGAACCACAAATCCGGGGGCTTTCCCCTGAGTCACATCCTCACGGATGCGCAATAATGAAGGGTCTGAACTCTGATTCTCTCGTATTGCCTCCTCGAGTGACGATGAAATCTCTAACATACAAAGCTGTCCCTGAACTCGCTGAAGCCAGACCTCGATCTCGGGTCTAAGGAATTCTGTTGAAGCTCCTTCGGGTCGTTAAACGAGCAAGCATCTGCTCCTGAACGGACTTACGACTCAAGGCATCGGCGACAACATTCGCTTTGCCCGGGTGGTAAAGGATCTCAATATCATAATCTTTGATTAATTCCAACCACCGTCTCTGCCGCATATTTAACTCCTTCTGAGTAAATATATACTTTAAACTCTTATGATCGGTGAATATCTGACAGGTAACGCCATAAAGATAATGACGCCAAATCTTCAAAGCGAACACCACGGCTGCTAGCTCCAGGTCGTGTGTCGGATAGTTAACCTCGTAAGGTCTCAATTGCCACGAAGCATAAGCAATAACCTTCCCATTCCGCATGAGTACACATCCGAGACCCTGCCCGGACGCATCACTATAGACCACAAATCCTTCCGTCCCCTGCGGCAAGGAAAGAACAGGTGCTGAAGTTAACCGGCTCTTGAGTTCCTCAAAACTCTGTTGACACGCGTCGGACCACGTGTATTTCTTATCATTCCGTAAAAGATTCGTCATGGGTTGAGCGATTTTAGAAAATCCTTCCACAAATCGCCGATAATAACCCGCTAATCCGAGGAAGCTTCGGATTTCCTTAACATTCTTCGGAGGTAGCCAATCTCGAATAGCCTCCGTCTTCTGAGGATCGACACGAACTCCGTCTGATGAAATTACGTGTCCGAGAAACGTCACCTCGGACATCCAGAACTCACATTTGAAAAACTTCCCAAAAAGTTGTTCTTGTCTCAACACGTCGAGAACTAGATGAAGGTGAGACTCGTGTTCCTACCGGTCACGAGAATAAATCAAAATGTCATCAATGAAGACAACCACAAATTGATCCAAAAAGTCGATGAAAACCCGATTCATTAACTCCATGAATACCGCAGGTGCATTAGTCAACCCAAACGGCATAACCACAAACTCATAATGACCATAGCGTGTTCGAAACGCCGTCCTTGCGATATCCGACTCTCGAATCCGCAACTGATGATATCCAGATCTTAAGTCGATCTTGGAAAATACTGAAGCTCCCTGAAGTTGATCTAAAAGATCATCAATACGGGGTAAAGGATACTTATTCTTGATCGTCACCTGTTCATTCCATTAATCAATACACAGTAGAACGAACCGTCCTTCTTCTTGACAAATAACACCGGTGCTCCCCACGGGGGCCTCGGTCGAATATAACCCTTCTCGAACAATTCCTCAAGTTGGTTCTTTAGTTCTGCATTTCGGTCGGGGCCATCGTGCACGGTGCCTTTGATATCGGGGGCGTACGAGGCTCCAACTCAATCGTGAATTCCACATCCCTGCGGGAGGCAAACCAGGTAACTCAAATGCGGAAAAACATCGGCATATTCCTTCACTACCGGAATGTCCGTCAACATTACTGATGATTTCTCGGTTTTGGTCATATAGCACCAATAAACGACACATCCCTGATTGAGTAATCTTACTGCTTTCATCGAATTAATGACATTACCAGAACAGCCGGGATTACCTCCCTGAAACACATATTCGACCCCATCGTCTGAAATGATAGTGATCATACGCTTACGGACACTAATGATGGCATCATGACGATCCATGCAATCAATACCCAAGATGACGTCGTCCCTCGGCAAATTTACTACGATTAGGTCCGCTGTCCATACACGACCATGAAGCTGAATCGGACAATTCTGAATCTCACGATTTCCGATAATTCGTCTACCATCAGGTAGACCAATGACATAAGGCTCACAACCAGTAGCACTACCCAGACGTAGTCTACTCAAACATGACTCGGAATTTAATGTATGCGATGCACGGTATCAAAAGGGTACACACGAGGTTGAGATAGAATATCGAGTGTACACGAGATCATCCGGCCTCTGGATCGTCGGTCTTCTTCATCTCATAAATTCGGGCTTGCCGGCCCCGAACGGGACGCTCCGTCGATAGCTCTGCTCGCCTTTAGCTCTGTCGTCTTGAGCAGCCCGAGTGGCCTTTGATTACGCACTGAATGACCTGGGGCCTGAGATGACGCCGGAGTAGGTTTAGAGTCCCTTCGGCAAAAACGGGCCCTATGCCCAGCAATCCCACAGTTGTGGCACGTGATAGACTGCTTCGGGCATTTGGTGCTGAAATGACCCTGTTCCTCATAGTTGAAACAGGTAATGGCCGAACTGGCCGCTCGTGACTGAGATTCCGCGGGTTTAGACACCGTGGGAGGTCGCTCAGAAAAAGTAGAGCCCGCACGTGGTTTCTTGAAAGTGGCCTGACTCCCGTCAGACTGATTACGGTTCTTGGACTTCTTGCTAGCAGATGAAGGCTGCTGCTTAGCAATGTTCTTAGCAGTAAGCTCATAGGTAAGAGCTTTCTCAATGAACTCGGCCAGAGTGGTACAATTATGATTAAGCAACTGTAGCCGCATACGAGGTTTCAGCCTCTTGCTGAAATACTTGATCTTGTCCGCCTCAGAGTGAATGATAGATGAGGCGAACGGAAGAAGTTCCTGAAATTTTTCGGCGATGGCGAGAACATCATCATCCGCCGAAAGGTCGGGAGTGAGTAATTCCGACAACTTGGCCTCCCTGAGTGGGGCCGGATAGTACCTCTCCATCATGAGAGTCTTGAACTGAACCCAAGTACATGATCCGTCTGTGGGCTTCAACGATAACCACCATGAATGAGCGCTGTTACCAAGATAGTAAGCCGCAACTAAAACTTTATGCCCTTCAGGGCAATCCACCATAGCAAATAACTTCTCGAAATGCTCAAGCCAATGGACAATATCCGCCGGCTCAGATGAGCCCTCAAAGGTAGGTGGTCGCTGGCGAGAGATATCGCTAATGATATTGCTTACACCCCTCTCTTGCCTCTGAGGTGGCGGTGGAGGAGCCTGTTGATTTTCAGTAGTGGAGTTATGCATCGCCTCCATTAATTGTGCCATCTGAGTCATTTGGGTCATCATGCCCTGCATAAAGGCCAGTGGGTCAACTCGAACACCCTCTGACTGAGCTGTGTCCCGGGTTCGACTCCCTGATAGCGAATGATCACGTCCAGGTGAATGAGTGGCAGCGTCACTGCTCGATGAGTTAACATTATTCCTGGCATTCGCACGTGTATTCACACGAGTTCTCGGGATTCGGCCCGCTCCACGGCCTCGTCCTCCACGTCCTCTGCCAGCCCTTTCCATACTGAAGTGGAAAGTCATATGATGATTATATATCTCGCATGAGTATCACATTATGATTATATTATGAAATGATGAAAATGAGCATACGCGCTCAAATACAGCGATTACATGAATGATTAATTGACGTGACATGATTATCTGATGAAATTACTGAAATGATTATCTTGAATGAGTTAACAAGATTAATGATTTGATCTTCCTGATCGACAACTGAATAACGAAATGAATTGAGTGATTAATGAGTTAATCTGACCGTCCTGGTCAAAATGACAATGATGATTGAGGATTTTTAACTGATGAATTATGAATGAATGATTATTGCCAGAAATTATACCATGGCATTAGGAATCTTACAGTTCTTGGTCTGCTTGGCTCGGCATTTGCACAGGTCACACGTGACGCGAAAGTCCAATGATACTAGTCCGATGACGATGATTTCAAACGAGACATGACTTGGAGGGTAGTATTCAAAAGCACGCTCCGATACCAACTCTGTAACACCCCAAACTAGGCAAATATTACAGTGCCGTGGACCCCCGACTGGGACCCACCAGGCTAATTAAAATGAGTGAATTACGTGGGGTAAATGTAGTACCAAACCACATTACACAATTAATTACTCCGATGAGGAGTTTCATACAACACACCCAGGATGATACTGAATACAAGTATATTTTATATGGAGATAAAATATACAACACTGAGTGAAATGAATATTCAAACGGACTGTCTGCAGCGGAATAAATGAAGGAAACATAAATGACTGAAAAGACTGGGGCCCCCTTCTAGTATCACTGGGACTCCTCGCCGTCACCGTGCTCTCCCCGTGCTTTAGCCTTGCCATGACCTGAAAAACAATATCCACCAACGGGGTCAGTTACACAGAACAACAATCCTCAAGGGTTGAAAATACACAATCATGATATATTTGAAGTTATGAATTATCCTGTCGAAACATACGCAATCAAACATGCTATATAAATCAACTATCAGTACGGCTCAAAGTAATGGCGCCACACTACGTCCGGGATGGAAATGTGTCCGTGTACAAGCCACCAACGAGTATCGATCGAATACACGTGTGGTCTTGTACCTAATCAGTCTCACGAAGCCATCAACTCGTGTGCACGATCGATGTGAGGCCACCAAACAACACACGACTATAATGTGCCCGACATGAAAATCCTACACATACCAACCGCACGCCAAGATGACCCTAATGCCACAATATGACAAAAGTGACAACGAAAATGAATAATGACTCACCAAGATTAAATGATGGTGAATGAATGATGACTTAATGAAATGATTGGAACCGTCGTTCCTTATGACTGAGGTGATAAATTGACAATGACAAGTTTTGATACGGTTAATACAATGATGAATGAGTTACGATTATGAATGAACAACATCAAAAGGAATGAATATCCCTTTAACCGAGTAAGAATTAACTTACTCAATACCGATGAAGAATGTCCGTCCACGAACAACGTCCTAAATGAAATGTCGGTCGCTCGAACAACCTTGAATAACACAATTACCAATAATCCGATCATTACGCAAATCAAAAACGATCATAATCGACTCAAACGTCGATACAACAATATTCGAACTCGAATATATCGAAACCAACTCCAAGATGAGTATTTCAAACCATCAAAACACTTTCAATGATATCAATAATCCCATAGAAATCCACAATTCGAGATTACAACAACGACAATCGGAAATCCCCAAATTAACCGAAGTCAACCCTAAGGGTTCTTGAAATAAATCCCCAAAATAGCCGTTAAATCCGTAGGAATATATTTATCCAAGGTAGATAATCCATATCTAACATATTCCAATAACAATCCAAGCTTACACGAAGAAATCGAAAGGAAAAACCCAAAAATCCGAAATTCTAGATCCAAGAGATTAATACCTTTGATTCGATGATAAGGAGATGAGGAAGTGATGATAATCCAACTCAAAGACTTGAAGATGATGATGGATGATAAAAGCTCGAAGAGAACTCTCCAAAATCGCCCAAATCGCCTAAAACCGACGAGAGAATGAGAATAGATGACAAATGACGAAATCTGGCTAGACATCCCAATTTATAGCCACTCCGGGTTAGCGTGCGCTACCCTTGTGCGTAGCGTGCGCTAACGAGTAATTTGGGTAGTCCGGTACCTTTGTCCGAACACGGTAGCGCGCGCTACGTACCTTTTTGTAGCGTGCGCTACGGCCATACCACTAGCGTGCGCTAAAACCCATTGTTAGCGTGCGCTAACGAATTATCTGATGCCCAGTACTGGAGTCCAGAAACCTTCTGTCCTCTGATCTGATCTTGATAGCGTGCACTACTACATCGCTTGCGTACGCTGAAAACCACTCCTAGCATGCACTAGGAATAAATTCAATTCAGTCCAGTAGCCACTGGACTCAACCTGATCCGACCTTAGCGCGCGCTACACTGACTGCATAGCGTGCGCTACTCCGGATCACTAGCGCGCGCTACTTACCATTCGTAGCGTGCGCTACCTACAATCCCAACTGCAGTCCAGTGCCTTCTGGACTGCCTGCTCGACTACTCTAGCGTGCGCTAGTGTTGAGAGGTGGCGTGCGCTACCAATACTCAATTAGCGCACGCTAAAAAGAGTACGTAGCGTGCGCTACTCCTCACACACAACACACTAAGAAATGACAATAATGGTAAACACCGCACGATTCTCCAATTAGATTAATGATGAATGACGATTGATACACGATACAATTACTCTGAATGGTGTACACAAAGATTGAATATGAGTGACAAATGATCATTAATGAGTGTAATTATTGAGTGACAATTACTGAATGATAAATACTGAATGATAATAACTGAATTACAACCGGGTATTACAGTCAGTAAGCTTCGTATGACCGTTAGCGCACGCTATGTATATGGACTAGCGCGCGCTAATAAACCTTTTCTATATATAGGACAGCACACTTTTCATTTTTCAGATCTTTTCACTTCCCAAAACCGAATTCTTAGACTTAGAGAGTTACTTCTTCAATCCTCCACCTCTCATATCATCCTCCTAGCACGAGTTTGAAGGTTGTAGATCATTGGAGATTGGTGTTCAAGCCTTCGGTGTTGGATTTCTTCAAAGTTCCTTCGTGTTCTTCGCTACTTTGAGGTAGGTGATTCTTCACCAATATTAGTAGTATTCCGAAGGATGTTTTGATCATTATTTGGGATTATCTAGTTAGTTAAATTCGTAAGTAGTCGATCATCAGGTGTTAGAAGGATACTTTCGATGTTTCGGTACTTCTTCATCGTTTAAACCATTGAACCTTTTAGTGTTTGAACTCCTAGCATATTCATGAAGCTTGAAACCAATTATGACCAGTTTATGGAGATTATCAAGTTCTTATGTTTTTACATAATGGAATCATACGTTTTGGGACATGAAATGGATTGAACTAAGGATATTTTCTTGAAGATCAAGATGAAATGGTGTTGTGATGATTATAAAGTATCCTTGTATCTCGTAGTCGATTAATCCATAAAGATCTTTCACAAACCGTATAAGCATGATATACACGAAGATGACATGTATTAGCACTGAAGATTTCATGAGTTTCTTCACCATTAGATTCAGTTTTCTACCCAGTAGTAAACTGCCATGCACACGTAGCGCACGCTAAGATGTATATATTAATGTGCGCTATCGGGAATGATTAACGTACGCTATGTTTGGTACGTAACATACGTTATGGCTCCAGGCGAGTCAGTCGGTTGTTCAGAGAAGACTGCCGGTACATAAGTTAGCATACGCTAGACTTCGTCGTTTACGTATGCTAACGGGCAGGCTTAGCGCACGTTACGTAGAGTATGTAGCGTACGCTAAGTAGTTCAGGCAGACTGCATTTTTAGAACTTTCGGCCGTAGACCGGGTTGTTCGACATTCGTACGACATAAGATGAATTCTATATTATTTCTTTTGTTAAGGTTTGAGCTTGCTACATTGATTGAGGGAGACGGTCTTCGAGTGTGTTGAGATTCGTTGGAGTGATTTGTTCTTGCCATCTTTGAGGCAATTATCGTATTTTAAGTTTATTGATATTGCATTATTGATCATGTGTACGATTTATTCGTGTTGTTGAACATGTGACTATATTCTTTGAGTTGTCATGATATTTACGTTGATGAACGTGTTGATTTGCATATGTGTATGCATAATTATAATGGTTGTGTTGAAAATGATCCGAGGGGATCATGAGGATCTATGCTGAGGGCGCTGGATCGAATGTCCACCATGCGTTGGTCTGACGGGATCATCATGGGGATCTGTGCTGAGGGCGCTGGATCGTTGGATGGGTTTTCCACCATGTGTTGGTCCGACGGGATCATCATGGGGATCTATACTGAGGGCGCTGGATCGTTGGATTACCCTGTATTGTGTTGATGGAATCGTGAGGATTCGCATCGTTGGATTCCGGTGACGGAAGTCCATTTTGTATGTTTATATAATGTATTGATGAAATTTGTATTGTGATACTTGTACTAGCATCGTTTTGCTAACCCCTTCGGGGGTGGACATTTGTTTTGATGTTCAGGTAGCAGAGGAGCGGGGAGGCAGCCACAGTACCGGCATGACGATGAAATAGCTCAGTGATGTGGTTGATGTTTGTTGTTTTTGTGATTTGTCTTCTTGGTTCATTTTCAGTACTCGAGTACGCGTGTCTTATTAATATCATTTCGATATGGTTGTATTACTAAACTCATTGGACCTGTTGGAACCAGTTTGTAACTTGAATTTCTGTAGTATTGTTGGTTTATATTCACATTCCTTTTAATTAGCCTTGTAAATCCTTACTTAAAGGGTTTACGGCGCTGTAATTATTCCGAATATCTCGGGGTGTTACAGAATATGGTATCAGAGCTAAGATTCAGGATATCTTGGCAGTCGGGTTAGTTGGGTCTGTTTACGTTATTTGATTACGGGTCGTTTGTAACATCACTGCTAAGCCAGCATCGTCGTGTGGACCGTGGTTGTAAGTCTCCTAATCTCAATTACTACCATTTTATTTAATTCCTTTTTGTGAATATTGACAGACTTTCTTTTAGAAAAGTTGCCCTGGATATTGAGTATTTGTGTTTACAGTATGTTGAGGGGAGGTCGTGGACGCGGACGTGGAAATGAGAGACAGGAAGATTCGGTGTCTACCCCAGAATTAACCGCTAGTCGAACCGATTCCCATTCCGGAGGACAGCAGGGATCAGCAAATAATAATGCAGATCCTAACATGCCGGGAGTGCTTCAACAGGTGGGTGCTCAGATAAACCAGTTTGCTCAGGTTGTTGATCGCATGCAGACGGCGAGGGGACAGCATCATAACGAGGATAATCGGTGGGACAAATGGCTTACTGAGGCGGTCAAATTGCACCCTCCAAAATTTGACGGTTCTTCTGAGACAATTACTTGGGACCACTGACTGAAGGAGTTAGAAAAGATCTTTGCAGGGATTAACTGCCCTGACGACAGAAAGGTTCCGATAGCCCAGTATCTCCTGACTGGGGAGGCTTCCGACTGGTGGGAGGCCATTCGACCTGAGAATCATAACACTGACTGGACGGAGTTCAAATTAATGATGGAAGCGCAATATTGTCCTCGCCCAGTTAGAGAGGCCCGAGTCCGAGAGTTTTTCTCACCACAAAATTTAGAGGCATCTGTGACAGACGTGATTAAGACTTTTAATCACCAGCTGACTTATGTGCGCCACTTGTTCAGGACCGAGGCGGAGAAGATTTTTCATTTCGATATGCGGATGAAGCCGGAGATTCAGCAGTACATGTCCGGATTCGAGTGTACTATGTTGCGACAATATCAAGACAAAGCGCTGGCCTACGACATGAAAGAGGCGGTGGCGGAGAAGTCAACGGAAGCAAAGAAGCAGAAAGTGTCTGGAAACTTCACGGAGAATAAGAGTAGTGGACCCCGCAAGGGCCAGTCCTCATTTCATTCGTCCAGGAGGCCTCCGCATCCTTCTCGAGGTGGAAAGAAGTTCCGGGCAGCACCGACCGTTTCAGATGCAGGGAAAAAATGTTATAAATGTGGCAAAGCGGGGCATGTTCGACGTGACTGTTTCGCACCTGTTGTGACCTGTTTCGAGTGTGGACAGGAAGGACATTGCGCAACATTTTGTGGAAATGCAACTCGATCTTTTGGTACTCGCACTCCAGCGCCAGTTCCGAAGGAGATTAGTGTGAACCAGACGCAGCAGAGTGGATTTCAGCAGCAGAATGTTGGGAAGAGACAGACATCCAGTGCTGGGTCCGTTCCTCCGCACCTGTACGAGATGAGGAAATCTGACGATCAGAACACTGCTGTTGCATCAGGTACGATTCAGATCCTTTTGCAACCAGTTAGTGTCTTATTCGATTCCGGAGCTACACATTCTTTCATATCATTGAACTGTGTTAATCGTTTGAAAATCTCGTGTTTATTTGATTGTGAACCATATATTGTGGGTTTGCCGAATGGAGAGAATTGTGGGAACCCTAGAAACTAGAGATTTTCCAGTGTCTATAGGAGGGAGAGATTGGCCATCGAATCTTATTGTAGTTGACATCCATGTTGACGATTTAATTCTTGGAGACGATTGGCTCAACCGTTATGGAGCTATTCTGAATTACCGAAAGAGAGTCATTTCTATCATTGATGATGACGGTTCTGAACACTTATTCAGAGGATGGAGACCGGGAAGCTCGGGAAAATTGATCAAAGCGATGAAAGCTGTGAAATTTCTGAAGCAGGGTTGTCACGGATTTTGGTGCTACGCCATGAAGAAAGAAGGAAGAGTAGAGCTCTCGTCTATTCCAGTTGTGAATGAATTCTCAGATGTATTCCCTAACGAACTACCTGGGTTACCTCCGCAGAGAGAAGTGGAGTTCAATATCGAATTAAAACCTGGAGCCGCTCCTATTTCCAGAGCACCATACCGTATGGCGCCAACCGATATGTATGAACTAAAGAAGCAACTGGAGGAATTATTGCAGAAGGGTTACATTCAACCTAGCGTTTCTCCTTGGGGAGCACCCGTCCTCTTTGTCCGGAAGAAAGATGGATCCCTCCGATTATGTATCGATTACAGGGAGCTAAACAAGGTGACGATCAAGAACAAATATCCTATACCTCGGATCGACGACTTGTTTGATCAACTTCAAGGGGCAAGGGTATTCTCGAAAATTGACTTGCGATCAGGATATCATCAGTTGAGAATTAAGGAATCGGATATACCGAAATCTGCTTTCAGATCCCGGTACGGGCACTATGAATTCGTGGTAATGCCATTCGGACTTACCAATGCTCCTGCGGTATTTATGCAATTGATGAATCGGGTATTCTTAGAATACCTAGATAAGTTTGTGGTCGTTTTCATTGACGACATCTTGATCTATTCGAAAGACACAGAGGAGCATGCCGAGCATTTGCTAGTGGTTTTGAGCACCTTGAGGAATGAACAGCTTTATGCGAAGCTTTCCAAATGCGCGTTCTGGCTTAGGGAAGTAACTTTCCTTGGGCATGTGATATCAGCGGACGGAGTTCAGGTGGACCCAAATAAAGTCGAAGCAATCTTGGAATGGGAAGCTCCTAAAAACGTGAAGGAAGTCCGAAGCTTCTTAGGACTTGCTGGATATTATCGCCGTTTTGTAGAGGGATTTTCCAAAATTGGTCGTCCACTCACTCACCTATTAAATAAAACTCAAAAGTTCACGTGGGATGAGAAATGTCAGGCTGGTTTTTATGAACTTAAGAAGAGACTGACGACAGCGCCTATATTAGCATTACCAGATGGAACTGATGGATTCATGGTATACAGCGATGCTTCAAATCAGGGTCTGGGATGTGTGTTGATGCAAAAGGATAAGGTGATTGCCTATGCTTCTCGACAATTGAAACCGTACGAAGTCAATTACCCGACTCATGATCTGGAGTTAGCAGCTGTGGTCTTTGCCTTGAAAATTTGGCGACATTATTTATACGGCACTCATTGTCAGATCTTTACAGATCATAAAAGCCTCAAGTACATTTTCAGTCAGAAAGAATTAAACATGAGGCAGAGAAGGTGGCTAGAATTGATTAAGGATTACGACTTGGAAATTCTCTATCATCCGGGTAAAGCAAACGTAGTAGCTGATGCATTGAGCCGTAAACCTATTTCTCTTCGAGTGTTGGAAGCACTTACGTCCCAAACCAGCATTCAACGAGAACTGATCCACGAAGGGATTGAAGTATGGTCACCAGGAATCCAAGGCCAACTATATGTGATGGAACTTACTTCGTCACTGGTCGAGGAAATCAAATCTAAGCAGTTGAACGATTCTCTGATTCTTCGGTTATGTGACGAAGTAAAGAAAGGAAAGGCCCCAGGATTCGTGATATAAGATGATGGAGTTCTGAGATTTCAGAGTCGACTTTGCGTTCCCAATGATGATGATTTGAGACGGACAATTCTGAAGGAAGCTCACAGTGCGCCCTATTCTATTCACCCGGGCAGCAGTAAAATGTATAAGGATATAAAACAAAACTTCTGGTGGGGAAATATGAAGAAGGACATAGCAGAGTACGTTTCGAAGTGTTCGACTTGTCAGTAGGTTAAGATTGAACATCAGCGACCTGCCGGGATGTGAAAGCCACTTCCGATCCCTGAGTGGAAGTGGGAGGATATCTCGATGGATTTCATCAATGGTATGCCAAGGACCAAGACGGGAATGAACATGATTTGGGTTGTAGTTGATCGAATAACCAAGTCGGCTCATTTCCTAGGAATTAAAGATACTTGGGGACCCGAGAGATTGGCGCGAGTATTTATTACAGAGATAGTCAGATTACATGGGACACCGAAGACCATTATTTCAGATCGGGATGGTCGCTTCGTGTCGCACTTCTGGAAGGCAGTTCACAGGGCTTTGGGGACCGAGCTGAACTTTAGCACGGCTTATCATCCTCAGACGGACGGTCAGTCCGAAAGGACTATTCAGACAGTAGAAGACATGCTTAGAGCGTGTGCCTTGGATTGGTCAACTGACTGGGAAGTTCACTTGCCGTTGATTGAATTCACATATAACAATACTTGGCATGCTTCTATTAAGATGGCACCATTTGAAGCTTTATACGGGAGAAGATGCCGATCACCCCTGTGCTGGGATGATTCTTCGGACTTGATCGGAACCGAACCGGAATTGATAGTTTAGACTAAAGAGAAGATAGCTTTGATTCGGGAAAGACTGTTGACTGCCCAGAGTCGACAGAAGTCTTATGCAGACGTGCGTCGTCGCCCGCTAGAGTTCGACATTGGGGACCACGTACTATTGAAGGTGTCTCCTACACGAGGAATTTTCCGTTTTGGGAGGAAAGGTAAGCTAAGTCCGAGATATATCGGACCATTTGAGATCCTCGAGAGAGTTGGGGATTTAGCATACAGGTTGGCCTTACCGCCATCACTGAGTCACATTCACAATGTGTTTCACGTATCCCAATTGCGGAAGTATGTACCAGATCCCAGTCACATCATTGAGTTCGATGAGATCAAGGTAGCTAATGATGGCACCTTCGAAGAGAGACCAATCAAGATACTTGAGAGTCGGATCAAACAATTGAGGAATAAACCAATACCCTTGGTTAAAGTACAATGGTCATGACATGGAGTTGAAGAGGCCACTTGGGAAATGGAGGATAGTATGAAGACTAGGTATCCGGAGTTGTTTTCATCTTAAGTTTTGGGACGAAACTTCTTTTTAGGGAGAGAGGATGTAATACCCGAGATTTCTGATATGTATTTGAACCTTGTGATATTGTAATTGTTGCATTTTTATCTGAGTATTATTCTCCGTATTTCATGATCCGGTGTTGTTGAGCGCATGATTTCATGAATGTGTTCTAAATTGTGATTTTGCATATGTAGCGCACGCTATCGACTAAGTGTAGCGTACGCTAATCTGGACACGTAGCGCACGCTGTGCATGAACCTTAGCGCACGCTATACGTAGTCAACATGATTAAGATAGGCTGGTAGGTGAGATCAGCCGCGGATCTTGGTCGGATTATGTCGGGATGAACCTGGACGGCTTTCGGGAAAAGCCGAGTCAACGCGGTAGCGCACGCTAATGATATGAGGATAGCGCACGCTAAACGCTGAGTACAGTTAAGTCAATAAGCTTCGTCTGACCGTTAGCGCATGCTATGTATATGGACTAGCGCGCGCTAATAACCCTTTTCTATATATAGGACAGCACACTTTTCATTTTTTCAGACCTTTTCACTTCCCAAAACCGAATTCTTAGACTTAGAGAGTTACTTCCTCAATCCTCCACCTCTCATATCATCCTCCTAGCACGAGTTTGAAGGTTGTAGATCATTAGAGATTGGTGTTCAAGCCTTCGGTGTTGGATTTCTTCAAAGTTCCTTCGTGTTCTTTGCTACTTTGAGGTAAGTGATTCTTCACCAATATTAGTAGTATTCTGAAGGATGTTTTGATCATGATTTGGGATTATCTAGTCAGTTAAATTCGTAAGTAGTCGATCACCAGGTGTTAGAAGGATACTTTCGATGATTCGGTACTTCTTCATCGTTTAAACCATTGAACCTTTTAGTGTTTGAACTCCTAGCATATTCATGAAGCTTGAAACCGATTATGACCAGTTTATGGAGATTATCAAGTTCTTATGTTTTTACATAATGGAATCATACGTTTTGGGACATGAAATGGAGTGAACTAAGGATATTTTCTTGAAGATCAAGATGAATTATGGTGTTGTTATGATTATAAAGTATCCTTGTATCTCGTAGTCGAATAATCCATAAAGATCTTTCACAAACCGTATAAGCATGATATACACGAAGATGACATGTATTAGCACTGAAGATTTCATAAGTTTCTTCACCATTAGATTAAGTTTTCTGCCCAGTAGTAAACTGCCATGCACAGGTAGCGCACGCTAAGATGTATATATTAATGTGCGCTATCGGGAATGATTAACGTATGTTACGTTTGGTACGTAATGTACGTTATGGCTCCAGGCGAGTCAGTCGGCTGTTCAGAGAGGACTGCCGGTACATAAGTTAGCGTACGCTAGACTTCGTCGTTTACGTACGCTAACGGGCAGACTTAGCGCACGTTACGTAGAGTATGTAGCGTACGCTAAGTAGTTCAGGCAAACTGCATTTTTAGAGCTTTCGGCCGTAGACCGGGTTGTTCGACATTCGTACGACATAAGATGAATTCTATATTATTTCTTTTGTTAAGGTTCGAGCTTGCTACATTGATCGAGGGAGACGGTCTTCGAGTGTGTTGAGATTCGTTGGAGTGATTTGTTCTTGCCATCTTTGAGGCAAGTATCGTATTTTAGGTTTATTGATATTGCATTATTGATCATGTGTACGATTTATTCGTGTTGTTGAACATGTGACTATATTCTTTGAGTTGTCATGATATTTACATTGATGAACGTGTTGATTTGCATATGTGTATGCATAATTATAATGGTTGTGTTGAAAATGATCCGAGGGGATCATGAGGATATATGCTGAGGGCGCTGGATCAAATGTCCACCATGCGTTGGTCTGACGGGATCATCATGGGGATCTGTGCTGAGGGCGCTGGATCGTTGGACGGGTTTTCCACCATGTGTTGGTCCGACGGGATCATCATGGGGATCTATACTGAGGGCGCTGGATCGTTGGATTACCCTGTATTGTGTTGATGGAATCGTGAGGATTCGCATCGTTGGATTCCGGTGACGGAAGTCCATTTTGTATGTTTATATAATGTATTGATGAAATTTGTATTGTGATACTTGTACTAGCATCGTTTTGCTAACCCCTTCGGGGGTGTACATTTGTTTTGATGTTCAGGTAGCAGAGGAGCGGGGAGGCAGCCACAGTACCGGCATGACGATGAAATGGATCAGTGATGTGGTTGATGTTTGTTGTTTTTGTGATTTGTCTTCTTGGTTCATTTTCAGTACTCGAGTATGCGTGTCTTATTAATATCATTTCGATATGGTTGTATTACTAAACTCATTGGACCAGTTGGAACCAGTTTGTAACTTGAATTTATGTAGTATTGTTGGTTTATATTCACATTCCTTTTAATTAGCCTTGTAAATCCTTACTTAAAGGGTTTACGGCGCTATAATTATTCCGAATATCTCGGGGTGTTACAGATGCAAAAAAGTCTGTTGTGTGCATTGCATAGTTGTCTTCAAAAAAAAACACGTTTCGGTGGGTCCTCTTTTTCTCCATGCTTAATCCAATTGGTATAGTTTTGATCTATTCCATATCTGAATAAGTGATGATCTACCTCCTCCACATGAAGAGAAATGTGGTTTAGACATCTGGTACACGGACATGGAATTTTTATTTTTTCTCTAGTTTTTAGAAGGTCCATATTCCTTAAGATTTTCAAATTAAGGACCGCATAATCTATAAATGCTGCAACTCCATCTACATAAGGCTTTTTGTGTCTATCAGTTACCATCCAAGACTTGTCCATCTGTTTGTCACAATAGTGAAAATTCAGACATGTATCTATAAGTACTTTTAGAGATAAAAATAACTTGTCACATCGTTCTATACAAGTGGGACACATATACATATGTATAACTAATGTTTATAGATAAAACTATGCTATTGTTTGGTTATCAGAATGCTTTACATAATTGTTTATTGAAGCTTCAAATGTGTTATTTCCATAGTGTTTATCAATTACTATTCAGGTTATTTATGAACAGAATAAATGTGTCTCCTACCTTCTCGTGAAGACACATTGCTTATGTATGTACAAAATATGATCCCAAAACAATAAAACCTAAACTGATCAGCATTTGAAATGGCAATGCCACACAATAGTCTGCAAAACCAAGCCGCATATTACACAGTAAAAAAGAACGGCACAAGAATGTCTATCCACTCTTATGTTATGTATGTATATATAACATATACATGTATATGAACACGAATACAAATTTGCAGAAGTTGAAGATAACTTATTCACTCGCTCAGCTCAAAAACACTATACAGATAAAACACAAACACAATATAAACGATTAAATCATAGACACAAGGAAAGCTATAAGAGAAAATTACCCCATCACATAATGATTTTAACAAAATATAATCAAAAACCAGGCATTAAGCATTGTAATGTATTCCAACTAAAAAGTTAATTTATTCAACACAAAATATATGAAGTAGAAATAGTCAGTAACTTAATCTATCATATTAATAGCAATATAATAGGATGCAACCAGTACTACAACATTACCAAAGGCAGTCCGTGACATCAAACATAATGGATTTTTTAAATACAATATAAATTCAACAACACACCTCTAACATAATTAAATTCAAATTAAACCATATTCAACAAATAAAAATTGAAACTTTAAGTTACATACCTGACTCAGTCTCTAATCCAATTGTTAGAGTTAGACTATACTGCGAGAGCTGGGGAAAGGCGAGGTTGGACGGCGGTAGGCAGCGACCGAGTCAAAGAATGGTTGCGTGAGCACCGGAGAAGAAATTTTGATTCTTACAGCCGATTATTTTTTTATGCCGGTGGTGGTGGATGGTTGTTCGAAAAAGGGGGAAGATAAAAAAAAGTTGCCTGGTGAGAAAAATAGAGAAAAACGAAATAGTTCTAAATGATAATAAAAAAAGTTGCTTGGTGAGAAAAATAGAGAAAAACGAAAAAACAAATATTGCAACGCGCCTGGTGAGAATCGAACCAGGGACCTAGGGGAAATGTGATAGTGCCCCTGCCACATTGTCCGGTAGTGGCATCCGCGATAAATTATGCACAAGAAATTGTTTTATATGTACCAATAGAGAAAAACGAAAAAAAAAATATTGCAACGCACTGGTGAGAATCGAACCAGGCACCTAGGGGAAATGTGGTAGTGCCCCTGCCACCTTGTCCGGTAGTGGCATCCGCGACAAATCATGCACAAGAAATTGTTTTATATGTACCAATAGAGAAAAACGAAAAAAAAATATTGCAACGCACCTGGTGAGAATCGAACCAGGGACCTAGGGGAAATGTGATAGTGCCCCTGCCACCTTGTCCGGTAGTGGCATCCGCGTTAAATCATGCACAAGAAATTCTTTTATATGTACCAATAGAGAAAAACAAAAAAAATATTGCAACGCGCCTGGTGAGAATCGAACCAGGCACCTAGGGGAAATGTGATAGAGCCCCTGCCACCTTGTCCGGTAGTGGCATCCGCGGTAAACCATGCACAAGAAATTCTTTTATATGTAACAATAGTTTATTTTCACGCTAGCTTTATTTCATATTGGAAACAAGACTGTATACAACTTCAGTGTAAACTTACATAATAACAAATAAACTACTAATATAATTTGAAGGTCTCGGGTTCGAGTCCGCCGCGACGCAACCTTTAAATTTATGTGATAATTTAATATAATAATAATTTGCTTTTAACAAAAATTAAAGAAAAAGGAAACTACTAATAATTTGTCATATGTATAGCATAATCTTATATTAATGTTATTCGACAATAAAAAATAATGATTATATCAGTTAATCGGATCAACCTAGTCGATTTTCACGCTAACTTTACTTCGTATTGGAATCAAGAATGAATATAATTTCAATGTAAACTTACAAAATAACAAATAAACTACTAATATAATTTGAAGGTCTCGGGTTCGAGTCCTCCGCGACGCAACCTTTACATTTATGTGATAATTTAATATAATAATAATTTGCTTTTAAACAAAATTAAAGAAAAAAGGAAACTACTAATAATTTGTCATATGTATAGCATAATCTTATATAAATGTTCTTCGACAACAAAAAATAATGATTATATTAGTTAATCGGGTCAACCTAGTCGATTTTCACGCTAGCTTTACTTCGTATTGGAATCAAGAATGAATATAACTTCAGTGTAAACTTACATAATAATAAATAAACTACTAATATAATTTGAAGGTCTCGGGTTCGAGTCCTCCGCGACGCAACCTTTAAATTTATGTGATAATTTAATATAATAATAATTTTCTTTTAAAAAAAATTAAAGAAAAAGGAAACTACTAATAATTTGTCATATGTATAGCATAATCTTATATAAATGTTCTTCGACAACAAAAAATAATGATTATATCAGTTAATCGGGTCAACCTAGTCGATTTTCACGCTAGCTTTACTTCGTATTGGAATCAAGAATGAATATAATTTCAGTGTAAACTTACAAAATAACAAACAGAAACACAATATAAACGATTTGACCACCATTTTAAAACGATCAATCAATGATGATCAATCAATTATTAACTTCTCAATTTCAATTTACATAACTTCTACATTGAATAGTTGATCATCAATCATGTCTATCTATTTGACCACCATTTTAAAATACGTTTGAATTAGTGTTGCCACATTGTAAGGCAAGCGGTTCCGCGACAAACCACAGTCAACGATTCCGATCCGGACCGTTGACCGTGGGCCGAATCCGTAACCGGAATTGGTATTAAGCACGGTCCGGTTACGGGCCGAACTTTCTGGGCCCGTTAATCTGTGGTTCGAACCGGTGGTTCGACCCGGAACCGGCCCTTATGCAGTCATTACATAAAAAAAAAAAAAACACTCGTAATTTCATTCAAATCCTCACAAATCCATACTACAATTCTGATTATCAATTCCAGTACTTGGTTCGATTATTTTAACACATTCCAACCGAGTTCTAGATTAGTTCATCTCTACGATTATCACCAAACTAATCACTTCGTTCTAACTGTAATACCCGCAATTTCGGATTTTGGTGATTTCTTTTTTTTTTGGCGAAAGTCCGTTTTGACGACTCGCTCATGACCGTTTCGCCATTCCTAGAATGATTAATTCTGCACTTTTTGTCATCCGAGTTCGTTTCGGTGTCGTTTTGTTGAGTTCCGTGCTTTTTGGCGACTTTTCCGCACTTGAGTTCGATTCTTGCGAATCTCGTCCGAAACTGTTGTTTCGAGTTTCTCGTAAGTTCATTTAATGTTATTATTCATGTTGCGAGCTTTGTCTTGGTGTTTCGATTGTGTATCGTGTATTTCGGACGTTTTGGGCCGTTTTCGTAATTTCCCAAAGTTTGGGGTAATTACCTTCCATTGTCGAATTTCGAGCCTTCGGGTGGTCGAAATCGTGTGTTCTCTTAGTGCTCGACTTTTTCTTTGCGAGTACTACGTAACCGTATCTTCAATTCGTATTCAGGTTCGGGTTTCGGGGTCGTTCGGGCCGTCGGAGTTGGCGCCGACCGAGTCATGGCCGGGCAGTCTGGGCCCAGGCCGGCACTGGCCGAGTTACGACCGGTATTGATCGGCAGTTATGTACGTAAGGCCGGTTACGTACGTAATCCTTGGCCGGTTACGTACGTAACGCTGCCGGCATTTCTAGGCAGTGAATCGGCCATGGCCTGTTACGTACGTAAGCCATGGCGATTCACGTCGTAAGGCGCCCATTGCGCCTATTTAAGGCCCTGCAGACGGGTTTTTCATCATTTTCCTCACCCGTTTTCTTCCCTTCCACGGCTGCAGGTGCGTGTATCATGGAGCCATGTTGTTGGACAATCAATCCATGAAGTCTTGGAGTTCATATAGTCAATCATCCATCCTATAACATCCTATAGAAATCTAGTTTTGGGGAATTTGGGTGTTTTGGTTGTTTTCATCCGTTTAATCCGATTTCACTTAGGATTGTGATGGATTGATGATTATTTAGATGTATTATATCATTTCCCTTCTTATTCCATGGTTGTGTCGTATCGATTTGTTGTTTGGGTCGAGTTCTTGACCGACGCCTTAAAGGTGTCCGGTAGAATGTCTTAGAGGGGTTTTCGGGCGTTCTACGATTATTCTTCCTCGTATGATCGATGATTTATTGATTATGTGATGTTAGGGTCTATTTTCTCGCGAAGAAACCGTGTTGAACCCGTCCGTTCGTTGTCGTCTTCCTTTTCGATAGCATCGGGCGTTCCGAAGCTTCCCGGTTGAGCCATGTTCGTCGGAATACTTGCGTGCTGATTTCGAGGCAAGTACCTTGTCCATATAATTCTTGTTTTATGGATATGATAATTAGTGATCGTCTAAATGTGGTTGTTTGGTCGTTTGAATTGAACTTTCAAAAGATTCGGTTTAGCCTTGTTAAAGGCTTGCTTTCAAAACGCGTGTGTTTTGTGAATGTTGTGGTTTGTGAATAACTATGTGAATTCTATGGATATGTTTGGTGTTGATGTTGCACTTGGTATTGCGTGTGGACGTATATTATTTCATTTCGGTGCGTTGTGGTTTGACGTGGTGTTTTGCTAAGTGTTTGATGCCTCTGGGTGAATTGTTTAAATATATGTGTTGTATTGTGCTGTGTGTGAATGTATGGATGTGGGCGGGGCCTACGGTGGCACATGGCATGCGATCCTTTGGCTAGGATGCAACAAGTGATTGGTCCAACCGTGAGAGCCTAATAAAAACTACAGTGGCACATGGCATGCGATCATGTGGCCAGGATGCAATAAGTGATTGATCCAACCGTGAGCGCCAAAGATAATCTACGGTGGCACATGGCATGCGATCATGTGGCCAGGATGCAACAAGCTATTGATCCAACCGTGAGATGTGTGTGATTTGTTTCGCTAGCCAGCTCGAGAGGGTCCTTCGAGGCCTCGAGTGGGATTTGTGGCTTCGTCCCGGTCCTAGGCGATGCGCGTGCGTGATTACGTTGTGTTGATTTTTATGTCCATCGAGGACACGTGATGTTGGGCTCTGGCCCTGTGAATTGTTGTCGGTTCTCTATTTGCGAAAACAAAACCTTTGGGTTGTGACCCCTGTTGATTTTTGGAAAGAGAAGGATTCGGAAATCCTAAATTGTTTTCTATTAAAACTCTCGATGGCATTTTAAACTGTTTTATAAATTGTTTCCCTTGATTTGTGATCTTTCGGTTTTGGAATGTTTTACCAAACTCATGCCTCGGGAAGTGCTTTTCGTTACGTTTGGAACTTTGTGGATTCCTGGTTATTGTTATTCTTGGAATTTGACTTATATGGCTCGTATTTGCACTTTGTACTTGCACTAGCAAAATAGTGGAGTTTTGCTAACCCCCGAGTAATCGGGGGGTGGATGTCTGTATTGCATTCAGGTTTCAGGGAGCGTGGCACAGGGTCGGCATGAAGGATGATGAAAGACGATCGATACTAATCACATGTGGAACCGTACGTTGTGTATTGGTTCAGTTGTACTTTATTTTCGCTGCAGTATTTTTCCCCATTATACGGGAGTTTGTTGTATTTTGACCCCCTGCGTGGGCAAGTATTGTAATCGAGTTGTATGTTTTTATTGAAAGGCCAAATCGGTCTACTGAGTCTTTTTAGCCTTAAAGGCATTGTCGAGTTGTTCGTTTGTTGTTACCAGCCTGGTAGATCCTCGAGGAAAGGTTCTACGGTGTGTAATATCCCTGAGCGGATTGGGGGTGTTACATAAATGGTATAGGAGATTAGGTTGTGGAAACCTAGGTTGTCAGGTCAGTGGTGTCTGTTGAGATTTGTCTCGTCGGATTTTGTCTAACTAAGTCGTGTCGCGACGCGTCGTCTGAGTTGGTTTGTCGTGATTAGTATCGTTGGGCGATCATCATATTCGTGCGACCTGTGGATGTAAGTCTCCCTTATTTGTGTTTGTGCCTCGTCTGATGCGAGTTACAGGTATTATGAGTTAATTGACGGAATCCTCTTATGGATTTTGATTTCGTGATATGTGGATATTTGACTATCATATTTCGTTCATATGAGGAGTAGTGTTGCTGGATTGTGCATGTTGGACTGTATTTCTTTTATCTGCTGCGTGAGTTCTTTTGTAATGGCTTTCGGTATTTTACCGACTGAGTTTTATTTCGAAAACCGATTCCCTTAACCGAGTTTTTGGCATTATGGCCTTGATCGTTTTGGCGAAATTCTTATGACGGTATTTAGTATTTTGTAAATGGATTTTGTGAGTTTTTTTTGAAATATTACCGTCATCGGCCTTTTTGGCATTTTTATAAATGGTTTTTAGCACAGTGGGTTCCGTAGCAGGACCCACGGCGCTATATTGTTCCGTGTAATTACCTAAAATTTTTGGGCATTCTAGCCCATTGAATTATTTTCGAAAACCTTGAGTATCTTAGAAAATAAATTTCGAGACGTACTTTTAAAATGAATTATTTTCTCGTGGTACATCCAAGGTGCCACAATATGTTTCAAAATTCTTCTACCTCGAGGACCCAAAATGTTTTGAGATATTTTCAATATTTTATAAACACTTTTACTTAGACCCGAGGGTCGAATATTCTGAAAGTTTTTCACTAAGAGAAAGTGTCCTCATTTTTATCAAATGCGAAATGATTCTCCAAAGTCTCGATAACGATGTTTCACGTTTGTACTTTTTTTTGAAAGGTGATACTCAATATCAACCGGTGTTTTTCTAAATTATTTTCAAAAGTAGGTTTTCGTTTTTAAAACCTATCCATTCCCGTTTGAGGGCTGGGTATGTACGTATGATGTTCACATTGTCGTTATGATGTTTGCTCCCGAGTATGATCGAATTGGTGGCATGAACGTCGAGACGTTGCCACGCATTTGTTGTACTAGCCCTCTGTGAGAGGTGTGAACTGGTGTTTACTATTTATCGTCTCGTGATGATTTGCGTGTTGTCGCACGAGTGAGCTGTTGAAGCTTGGGCTTGTACGATTGTGTACATGTGTGATTATTTCATGATGGTTGTAATTATGTGCTGGTTATCGTTCGGGCCGTTGAGGTCGCCGAACTATACCGTCGTTGCTGTAGTGTTTGTGTGTGTATTACTTTATGATGGTAATCGTTGTATATGATATGTGTTATGATTCCTTGTTGTACTGAGTTGGCATCCCCGCTATGTTGTTTTGCGACGTTATGCCCCATTGTATCTAGCATTTATATATTCGGTATGCCGAGCCGAGGTGTTTCAAATGTGATGTGCCGGGGCATGCACGTGCAAATTGTCCTTCTCGTCAATAACGCTTTTCAAGTGTGGACCCGAGAGACACAGGATCCAGTTTTGCGAGTTGGGTTCCGAGTCTTTTGGGGTGCGAACTTCAGTACAGATATGAGGATCGGCTCTGAGAGGCCCATGGGAGATGTTTCTGTCGTTTGCTTTTTGTGTTGTCACCTTACTCCCATTGTTATGAGTTGCGGGAACGACATTTCTTTTATAAGAGGTCGAATGTAATGCCCGTATCATTTTTGACTTCCGCATTTTCTCTCCCTCAAGTCTATCGACTCGCTCGTGTTCGTTGATACTTTCTGAACTTGTTCTGTATTTCGGTTTCGTCATTCGAACGAGCTGTGATCTTGTTTTGGGTCGATCTGGTTATCGCTGTGACTTTTCCGAGTCCGGTTCGATTCTTGTGAACCTTGTTCGGAAGTAACATCTTTTGGTTCTACTAGTTCTTTTATTCGAAGTGGATCGGATTTTGAACTTCTGTATTTTCGACTCTGTCGACTCGTTTATGTTCGTTGATATTTTCTGAGCTTGTCCTGCCCCTTGCTTTTGTTGATCGAATGAGTGTGGTATTGTTTCGGAATAGCTCGTTTATCGTTGTGACTTTTCAATTGCTATTCCATTTCCTGTGGATCTTATGTGAATGCACATCCTGTTGTTTTCACCGGATCATATATTGTCTCGAGTCGAGATGTGAACCTTGGAGTTGTTGTTTGAATTTTATTGTTCTTCGTGATTCGAACATGATTGTTTGATTTTTGTTGTCTCGATCGTTGTGGTTCGATCATTGATTGTTCAGTTTTTGTTGACCCCATTTTGTGATTGTTGAGCATTCAGACTCCTTCCTAATTTCCTTAAGTTTGGGAAATTAGTCTCGTTTTCGATCTTCCAACCTTTGGGTGGTGGAATTCCGTATTTGTTCAACGATTGGCTCGCGTTTTGATTGATGTACCGTTGAGTTGGTCAATCGTATTGATTTTCGTTCGTTGTGTTTTGTGATTGTTCGAATTGTAATATCCGGGGGTAATTTTTTTTTTTTCGTGTTACTGTTGAGTTGTACGTATTCATTTGGAATTGTACAAGTGTTGTTGTTTGGACCAATACAATGTATATCGTATTAAAATATTTCGGGATCGAAATATTTATACTGGTCGACGGTTTGATTTCGTCGTTTGGTTGTTGCTTGGCGTGTTTAGAATTTTGGCTAAGTTTATAGCCATAGCGTACGCTACCTGTGTAGCATTACGTACGCTAATTTGTTACGATTGCGTACGTTGCGCCCTGAGGTTACGTACGTAATGCGTGGTAGGTGGTGGGAACCTTCCTCGTGGTCAACTTTCGGGACCAGGGTATCTTTGGGGTATCATATATATATATATATATATATATATATATATATATATATGTTGGAACAAATATTTTTTAGATCATTTTGATGATGTGTTATTAAAACCAAAATTTACTTAAAACATATTTTCTCTTCAGTTAACGTACGTAACACACATCACATTAACGTACGTCACATTCTACAGTTAACGTACGTAACGCATCTTTTATAACGTACGTAACATTCACTATTTTCGTAAGTTTTTCTGTACAGGTAACGTACGTAACCGGAGACATATAACGTACGTAAGGCTTGAATTATTCTGACCGTTGGAAAAGCCACTAGCCGTTGCAACAAGTCGTCTCAATCAACGGATCTTTGACCAGGATATTACGTACGTAACCATGAGGTTCATAAATAACGTAACGCATTTCATCATGTTTCACTGGACAGTTTCGGCACTTTCATTACGGCCGTTAATCGGATCATATAACGTACGTAACATACGTAACGTACGTAATCAACAGCATATAACGTACGTAACCAGTTAAACTGTTCCAACGGGAAATTGAGCTCAAGAAGGCTATAAATAGCCACCTTCATGGAGATTGAAGACACACAAGAATTCTGAGCTTACTAGCATACTCAAGCAATATCAAGCAAATATTTTGAGAGATATTCTTATTCTATATTGTGATACGAGAAGATTTGTTCTATAATTTCCAATCTTCATTCTTGTATCTAAGAGCGATATATCGTGAAAGCCGAGTTTCTACTCGCACTTATTTTGTGTATTGGTTATCTTGTACCTAGAAAAACAAGAGTGTTTTTGTGAGGTTGTTCTTGAGCCCGGAAATCAAGAAGTTGTAAGAAGTTGGCACTAAACTAGAAAGTGCAAATTCCAAGTTCTAAGAAAAGTCCTAGTCGATAAAACTAGGTAGGGGACGTAGGCTTCGTTAATAGCCGAACCTCTCGAACAATTCCTTGTGTTCTTTTTTTTCCGCACTTTTATTACTCCGATATTTTTGCTTCCGCACGAAAAGAGTACAATACTCTTAACCGCACTATTCAACCCCCCTTCTAGTGGCGGTACCAATCTAACAATTAGTATCGGAGCTGTCTCTTTATCACCGGATTAACACCCGCTAGAGAAAAGATCCAAATGGCCTTTATCCACTCCTCCGTTGAAGGCAACGCTCTCAATCGCCCTCCCTTCTTCGATGGTTCAAACTTTATGACATGGAAGAAGAAGATGTCCATCTTCATCCGAGCTCACGATATTGAAATATGGAAGGTCATTGCCCTTGGACCTACCATTCCTAAGAAGACGGATGGCTCTCTCAAAAGTTTCGAAGAGTACGACGATGCCGACTGGAAGAACGATCACTTCAACAGTAAAGCCACTCAATTGCTTTATTGTGCTCTCAATCCAGAAGATCACAATAGAATCTCTTCCTGCGAGACGGCAAAAGAAATCTGGAAAATGTTAGAGATCACCCATGAAGGTACAAGTCAAGTAAAGGAAACCAAAATCAATATGCTTCTTCACGATTATGAACTCTTCACCATGAAAGAAGAAGAAAGCATTACCACTATGCTTGACCGTTTCTCGGCAATCACAAATGGGCTAGCTTCATTCGGAAAACCGATATAAAGTAGTGATAAAGCCAAGAAAATCCTTCGGTCTCTACCAAGAGAATGGGACGCTACCGTTACGGCTATCATGGAGTCGAAAGACCTCAATACAATAGAATTCAGCGCTCTCATCGGATCTCTCATCAATTATAAGATCGTCATCAAATCTCGTAGCTCGAAACCAAAACCTAAGGAGAGAGAAAGGACTATCGCTTTCAAAGCCAAAGAAGAAAGCGACCTAGAGGATGAACCTATCGAAGAAGAGGACGAAGAAACCGCCTTTTATGCCAAAAACATAAAGAAATTTAAAAATCTTCTTCAAAGGCGCCGGAGAGATATCAAGCAAGAATCAAGGTATGAATCCAAAAAGACTCACTTCCCTCAAAACAAAAAGTTCGACAACACTTGTCGAAGGTGCGGCGTTCCAGGCCATTTTGCAAAAGATTGTCGTGCTGCTACTCCAATAAGTTCATCAAAACCACCTCATGAAATGTTCAAAAAGAAGGAGGTTTATGTCGCCACATGGAGTGACGATGATGAGGATGATGAACCACAAGTCCAAACCAATCTTGCTCTAATGGCACGCGCATCCGAAGATAGTGACGAAGAAGTTGAGGTTAGTGATTCTCATGAAGAACTACTTGATGCTTTTGAATCTCTAAATAATGAATACGAAAAGGCTTGCAATAGCAATAAGGAATTGAAAAACAAAATAAAACTCCTTGAAATTGAAAATGCTAAATTATTGAAAAACAAGGAAGTTTCTATTGATCATACAAATTGCTTGGAAACTGAGAAAATTCTGAAAGATGAATTGCATAAAACTCAGAAAGAATTTAAACTTTACGTCAGAAAATTTTCATGTGGTAATGACAAATTCGAGCAATTATTATTTGGTCAAAAATTTTCTCTTTCAAAACAAGGACTTGGATATAATTCATTTCCAATGAAAAAGTCCTTAGAAATTACCACAAAAGATTCGGACACTTTAAAAACGGGTATCCCATCATGTCCAAAATGTTTAAAACCTGGACATACCGAAACCTACTGTCGAAACTCTAGACGTACTATAAGGGTTAAGCAAATTTGGGTACCAAAAGGGACCGTTATTAAAAACCAAGTTTTTGTATCTAACTCCTCAGGACCCAAATTAGCCTGGGTACCTATAAAACGGAAGAAAATGGTTTTTGTAGGTACAAGCAAGGAAGACAACATTATCAAATAAATGGTATGTTGATAGTGGATGTTCAAACCACATGAGTGGAAATGAACATCTCTTCACGGAGCTGAAAAAGGAAGATCGTGGCTGTGTTACCTTTGGCGATAATAAAAAGGGCCAAATAAAAGGGACAGGTAAAATTGGTAAGAAACCTTTACCCACTATTGAAAATATTCTATTTGTTGATGGACTTTGCCATAATCTCCTAAGTGTTTCTCAACTATGTGACACCGGTCTTAAACTAATTTTTGAAATTACGCATTGCACGGTAATGAGAAAAGACCAAATAGTTTTTATTGGATTGCGCTATGGAAATATTTACATTGTTGATCTCCAAGATGAATCTTCTTTTAACGAAAAATGTCTACTTTCGTACGATGAAAATGCCGTTGTTTGGCACCGAAAATTGGGACATGCCTCTTTACCACTTCTTTCAAAATTGGCCAAAAATGATATTGTTCGTGGTCTACCAAAATTGAATTTTAGAAAAGACCACATTTGTGAGGCCTGTATTAAAGGTAAACATGCAAGAGGCTCGTTTAAACCAAAAATGGAAATTTCCACTAGTCGCATTCTTGAATTAATTCATATGGATTTAATTGGTCCGTCTCGACATGCCAACTAATGTAAACTTAATACTTTAGTTATTGTCGATGATTTTTCTAGATTTACTTGGGTAAAATGCTTAGCCAATAAAGATGATGCTTTTAACGAGTTTGTTAAGTGGTGTAAGGTTACCCAGAAGGAAAAAGAATTACCAGTTATCGCCATTCGAACCGATCATGGTGGAGAATTTGATTCTAATCTCTTTGAAGATTGGTGCGATAAATATGGTATTGGGCACAACTTTTCGGCACCTCGGACACCTCAACAAAATGGAGTTGTCGAGAGGAAGAATCGCTCTCTAGAAGAAATGAGCCGAACAATGCTCAACGAGTATGGTCTTCCTAAATACTTTTGGGCCGAAGCCGTTAACACTGCTTGTTATGTTATAAATCGTGTCCATCTCAGGAGGAACAAAATGATGACTCCTTATGAGATTTTTAAAGGTAAAAAGCCCAATTTATCTTATTTTCATCCATTTGGTTGTAAAGTGTTCATTCATAATAATGGAAAAGACAATTTGGGTAAATTCGATTCTAAATCAGATATTGGAATATTTCTTGGTTATTCTACTAATAGTAAAGCTTATCGTGTATTTAATTGTAGAAGAGGCTCGGTAGAAGAGTCCATTCATGTAAAATTCGATGATACAGTTTTACTCCCGAGAAAGGTTGTTTTTGATGATGATGCAGGTATGGTTCCAGCTAAAGAAGTATCCGAAGTATCAAAGGAGTTGGAGAAGCTCGACGTAAGCTCGGACAAACGGGAGGAAAATACTTACAACCTTCCTGAAGATTGGGCAAATGTGAAAGACCATCCGATGGAACAAATTCTCGGAAAAATCGATGAAGGAGTACGAACTAGGAGAAATATAAATGATTGTATTAACAATATTGCATTTATTTCTCTTACAGAACCAAAGAATATCAATGAGGCCATAAATGATGAGAATTGGGCTACTGCTATGCAAGAAGAGCTAAACCAATTCGAAAGAAATAAAGTTTGGGAATTAGTTCTGGCACCGGTAGACAAATCAATCATTGGTACCAAATGGGTTCATAAAATCAAAACCGATGATGATGGTCTCCCTATTAAAAATAAATCGAGGTTGGTCGCCCAAGGTTATAATCAAGAAGAAGGCTTGGACTATGAAGAGACGTTCGCTCCTGTTGCTCGTCTTGAAGCTATTCGTCTTCTCTGTGCCTTTGCCGCATACAAGAAGATCAAACTCCACCAAATGGATGTAAAAAGTGCGTTCCTAAATGGAATCATCCAGGAGGAAGTTTATGTCAAGCAACCTCCGGGTTTTGAAGACTATGATCATCCGGATCATGTGTACAAGCTCCATAAAGCTCTCTATGGATTAAAGCAAGCTCCGAGAGCATGGTATGATCGTCTAAGCTCTTTTCTTATCTCAAATGGTTATAAAAGAGGTAATGTTGATAATACTCTATTCATTAAGGTCTTAAATGATGATATGTTAATTTGTCAAATCTATGTGGACGATATTGTTTTTGGTGCAACTAACGAAACTCTGTCCAAAGAATTTTCAAATCTTATGAAGGGAGAGTTCGAAATGAGTATGATGGGAGAGTTGAAAAACTTTCTCGGACTCCAAATTAAGCAACTCAATGACGGAATATTTATTCACCAATCCAAGTACGTCAATGAGCTTCTAAAGAAATTTAAGATGGAAGATTGCAAAGAAATATCCACTCCTATGTCTTCCACTCTTAAACTTGATAAAGATGAAAAAGGTAAATCTGTTGACCAAAAACAGTATCGAGGTATGATCGGATCCTTACTTTACTTAACTGCATCTAGACCTGATATAATGTTTGCTACCTGTCTATGTACTCGTTTTCAAGCTAACTCTAAAGAATCTCATCTCATAGCATGTAAACGAATTTTTCGATATTTAAAATATACTGCTGGTTTAGGCCTATGGTATCCTTCCAGCATTGATTTTCAACTTTTTGCATATAGTGATGCCGATTTCGGTGGATGTAAAATTGGTAGAAAAAGCACCACCGGAACGTGTCATTTTATGAGTTCATGTTTAATTTCATGGGGAAGTAAGAAACAGACTAGTGTCGCTACTTCCACAGCTGAAGCAGAATATGTGGCTGCGGGAAGTGCATGTGCACAAGTTCTTTGGATCAAAAATCAATTACTTGATTATGGCATCGAACTTAAAAATACTCCTATTTTTTGTGACAATACAAGTGCCATTAATTTAAGTAAAAACCCCATTTTGCATAGTAGGACAAAACACATCGAAATTCGTCACCATTTTATTCGTGACCATGTCCAAAACGGGAATGTTCGTCTCCAATTTGTTGGTACTAATGAACAATTGGCGGATATTTTTACAAAACTATTACCCGAAGAAGCTTTCAACTTTATTCGCATAAATTTAGGAATGGGACATGCTGATCATTTTTAAATATTGCATACTCATCATAGTCACATTAAATGGTCATTTAAATCGGGACATCATCGAAAGGAAAAGACTATTCATTTGGTCTAGCTTACGTACGGTATACGCGGTCTATTACATACGTAATAGGACCTTACGTACGTTAGAGGTTGGTTCGTTACGTACATAACGAAACGCAGGTTTCACTCCAGAAAGTTTAGGTTTTTACGTTACGTACGTTACATAAGGGATATAACGTACGTAAGTGACTGTTGACCCTAACATATATAAACCCACATCGTCAGTTCCCTTTTTCATTTCCTACAAATCCCTAGCGCAGCGACGAACTGTTCCGGCAAATCCTATCAAAACTTCAAGATTATCCATCAAAACCTTCACTTTTCGACCGATTCAATCCTCATGGCATCCAGAACCGGAAAAAAGAGAAGAGGAGAAACCTCCCAAACATCCTCCACGGCTTTCGGCGATCTATCATTTCGGAATGCTCAAGCCATGAAAGTTTTCAACGAAATCCTTATTGACGAAGAGGTAACTCCGAGTCACCACTTTGATTTTGAATCTCTGAACAGTGCTGGTGTTGCTATCGAAGAATTCTTCGATATGCTTGGGATTAATCGATTCGTTAGTCTTGCTCGACCAATTTATGAGGAATGTGTAAAAGAGTTTTATGCGAATTTTTCTGTCACTTATGATGCCGACGGACTTGCTGTTGTTAATTCTCTTGTGCGTGGTAAATCAATATCCTTTGATGAGGCGAAGCTTTCGGAGATTTTTGGTCTCCCTAATGAGGGTTTTCGATGCAAGGGAGAGTTTGCTCCTCCGGACGAAGTCATTAACGACTGGTCCGATGATGAAAGCTATGGTGTTCACGAGTCCAAAGTCCGTGATTTTTTGTCGGACAAAGCTGTTTTAAATGTTCATTCCGGGCGGTTCGAAAACAATGACTTTGGGATAAACATTCGTTTGCTTCATGATGCTATCACTCGTTGTCTTATGCCTAAAGTAAATGCTCAGCTTCGACTTGTGAATATCGATATGGAGATTATTTATCATGTGTGGAAGGATCACCAAGTCAACTTCGCGTCTATTGTGCTAAAATGGTTCGTGGAAAAGGGTCAAATTTTCCACAAAAAGAGCTACGCGAAAGTTGATCGACAGAGAAAATCAGGAATGCCGTTTGGTTCTATCTTAACTGAAATTTTTGAGAAAGCTGGAGTTGATCTGTCTGGGGTCCACGGGGTTCCGATTCCTAGGGGGAGCCTCGTCACCGAAGGTACGTTACGGACGATGAGGTATCTCCGCACGAGAAATCGTGGATGGATATACTTTGCTTATATCAAGGATGATGATCGGCTCATAGATGGGGGCACTCTTCCGAGACCGGAGGAGAGGATCACATCGAGGGGGATCGAACATACTAGACCTCGTCCGTCATCTCAGCTTGGTTCCTCCCGTCCTCGTCCGGAATCCTCTTCTTCCCAGATGGCTTCTCGAATGGATAGGCTTGAGAAGGACATGAGCGAAATCAAGATCATGGTGAAGAACATTTGCACACATTTTGGGTACCGCCGACACCGCCGGATGCGGACCTTGACTAGTCGGGCTATCCTTTCTAATGATGATGTTTCCTGTTTTATTAAAAGACCAAACATTTCATGTTATTCATGTTTATGCTTTGACTGTAATGACTATCTTTTTATGCATCATTTTGGTTATCATTTTGTTTAATCATTGACTTGGTTTATGTTGATTATTATGCGTATCATTGATGTCTCTTGCTGGTTTTCTCAACTTTTTGTTAATGACAAAAAGGGGGAGAATAATATGTCTTCGTTTTTGAAATAACCCGTGCGCGTTTTCAGGGGGTGCATATTAATTTTTTTCAGTGCTCGTGTTCAGGGGGAGATTTTAATTAAAATCATGTTTTCAAAAACTCACATACGTAAATTTTGTCATCATCAAAAAGGGGGAGATTGTTGGAACAAATATTTTTTAGATCATTTTGATGATGTGTTATTAAAACCAAAATTTACTTAAAACATATTTTCTCTTCAGTTAATGTACGTAACACACATCACATTAACGTACGTAACATTCTACAGTTAACGTACATAACGCATCTTTTATAATGTACGTAACATTCACTATTTTCGTAAGTTTTTCTGTACAGGTAACGTACGTAACCGGAGACATATAACGTACGTAAGGCTTGAATTATTCTGACCGTTGGAAAAGCCACTAGCCGTTGCAACAAGTCGTCTCAATCAACGGATCTTTGACCAGGATATTACGTACGTAACCATGAGGTTCATAACGTACGTAACGCATTTCATCATGTTTCACTGGACAGTTTCGGCACTTTCATTACGGTCGTTAATCGGATCATATAACGTACGTAACGTACGTAACGTATGTAATCAACAGCATATAACGTACGTAACCAGTTAAACTGTTCCAACGGGAAATTGAGCTCAAGAAGGCTATAAATAGCCACCTTCATGGAGATTGAAGACACACAAGAATTCTGAGCTTACTAGCATACTCAAGCAATATCAAGCAAATATTTTGAGAGATATTCTTATTCTAGATTGTGATACGAGAATATTTGTGCTATAATTTCCAATCTTCATTCTTGTATCTAAGAGCGATATATCGTGAAAGCCGAGTTTCTACTCGCACTTATTTTGTGTATTGGTTATCTTGTACCTAGAAAAACAAGAGTGTTTTTGTGAGGTTGTTCTTGAGCCCGGAAATCAAGAAGTTGTAAGAAGTTGGCATTAAACTAGAAAGTGCAAATTCCAAGTTCTAAGAAAAGTCCTAGTCGATAAAACTAGGTAGGGGACGTAGGCTTCGTTAATAGTCGAACCTCTCGAACAATTCCTTGTGTTCTTTTTTTTTCCGCACTTTTATTACTCTGATATTTTTGCTTCCGCACGAAAAGAGTACAATACTCTTAACCGCACTATTCAACCCCCGTTCTAGTGGCGGTACCAATCTAACAATATATATATATATATATATATATTATCATCATGTTACCTACCTACCTTGTGATTCTCTTCTCACGTGATTTATTCCCCTCCCAATCCCTCATGCTATATATATATATATATATATATATATATATCATTTCTCTCTCTCTTGTCCTCTCTCTCTCGTTCCCTCTCTCACTTTTTTTTTCTTCTTCTTCCTGCATCATCTCTCTCTCTCTCCATCATCTCGGCTCTCGTCCCCTCTCTCTTCTCTTCATCTCTCCCATTTTTTCCGGTGAGGTAGAGCTTGAGGACGGGCAGCGGCTTCTTCATTTCCGGCGATGGACTGGAGTTGATGACCGGAGTAGAGGACTGACACCTCCGGCGACGACCGGAGCTCGGCGGCGGCCTGGTCGGAATTTCCGAATCGGAAGGCTGCAAATCCGGTCGAGCTGTTCCAATTTCCGGCGAGACGGAGCTCAGGCACCGGCGTTCTTCATGGTCTCCGGCCATGGATGCGGTTCCATTGATTCCGGCGACCGGAGGTGGTTTTTGTCCGGAACGGATGGCGGAACGGAGGTTTGACATACTTCCGGCGAGGAGTTGCAGGCGGAGATGGTGAAAACCGGCCATAGACGGAAATGGGCTGGAGTTGGACGAAGTCCGGCGGGTCAGTTTTTCCGGCGGCCGAGTTCCAGCAGGAGAGTTGTTTTCTGACCGGATTCCGGCGAAGGTCGCCCGGCCGATCGACTTTTCCGGGTAAGTCCTTGTGTGGTGTGTTGTGTGTTGTGTGTTGTGTGTGTTCAGGTATGTATATATATATATATATATATATATATATATATATATATATATGCGTGAATGGTGTGTACTGTTATATATATATGTATGTGTTTGGTGTGTGTTCTGTGTATATATATATAATGTATAAAGATGTGTTATATATATATGTAATGTGCAGTGGTGTGTGTGTGTGTTGTAATGTGCAGTGGTGTGTGTGTGTTGTATAAGAATATATATATATATGTGTTGTGTATATATATATAAATTGTGAGTGCATGTGCAGTGTATATATATATATATATATATATATATATTATGTAGTGAGTGTGTGTTAGTAATGTGTGTACCGTATGTATATTATACATATATATATGTATATTATATATATGTGTGTGTATACGGATAAATACGAGTATAGTATGTGTTCGTGTTGGAATCGGAATTATCTATTATGTCGTTTTCGGTCGATATCGTGTTATCGAATGAATTGTATTTCATTCAAGGTTGTTCGAGTGCTTGTGATTGTCGGAGGACGTCGTTGATCGATTCGTGGTAGGACGTTGATCGTGGAAGGACTTTCTCGCCTTCGGTTTGAGGCAAGTTTTATACTTGTACTGGTCAATGAGATTAATGTTATCATGTATGTGTATGAATGTGTGTATCATTTCGAGACCAAACTTGGTCTCTTTATGATTTTGTTGATATCAGGGGATTGTTTGATACGATACCCTTTGGCAAATTATGCCAAATATTATTGTTGTTCGTAAATGGCCGATCCAAGGCATTGCGGTACTTGTTGGTAATATTGTTGTCGATAGCCGGTTCGCGGTATCGACATATCGATTGTTATTGTTGATTAATGTTCCTTTGAGATATTGTTTTGATAGCCGGTTCGCGGCATCGACGTATCGATTGTTATTATTGATTGATGTCCCATCAAGATATTTTTTTTTTGTGAATTGTCGTTATTGATATCAGTGTTTTTCTATTGATGTCGTTTTGGCCGATTGAAGGCATTGACGTATTCGATTATCATCTTCGTTATCGGTAACCGATTAAAGGTGCCGAGACATCCGTTGTACAATTGTTATCGGTTAACCGTTCTGAAGGTAATCGATATATTGAATTGGGATTATCAAAGATAATTCCCATCCGTTGTATAATTATTATCGATTGTCCGCTCTAACGGTAATCGATATATTTAATTGGGATTATCAAAGATAATTCCCATCCGTTGTCAAAAAGATAATTCTCATCCGTTGTATAATTGTTATCGATTGGCCATTCTACAGTAATCGAAGTATTGAATTGGGATTATCAACGATAATTCCCATCCATTGAATTATTATTGTCGTGTTGACCGATTCAAGGCAGCACACTATTATTCTTGTGAACTTGGTAATTTTGTGATCTTTGAAGGTTGAGGATTTTCCCGAACTGTTGTGTTGTGATCGTTGCTCGTGTTAATCGGTCCTTAGGGATTTTGATCCCAGGATGGTTGTTTCGAATATTGTTGGTCGTGTCGATCTTTCATTATTCGTGTGTCATCGTTCACTTGGCGAGTCGTATGATTTGTATTGGATGTGTTATCCTTTGAGTTTAGTTGTCATGTTGTATCGTGACATATCCGGAATCATATCTGCGTTCCGATTGGTTATTGTGTAGGATTTTTAGCCAGGCACTTATATAGTCATTGGTGGATATTATTCTGCATTGGACTGTGCACACGAGACGTAGTTTCGTGAGGCTAATTAGGTACATTGTCCCACGTATATTCTGGATTCCATATACGGGGCGGACATGTGCATGGACACATTTCCGGATCGGGCATACTGTGATGTCCATCTTTGAGCCGTACAACTATGATCGTCCATAGTATTGGATGAGTTTGACGTTTTGTGACTGAGCATTCATACGCCTGAGGGGTATGTTCGAAAGTCATGTTTGTTTCTTTGAGATCTGTATTGTGATGATTTACAGCTTCGGGCTGTTCGGCTTTCAGGCCACCGTGATATTTTGGCAGCTTCGGGCTGTTCGGCTTTCAGGCCATCGTGATATTTTGGCAGCTTCGGCTGAGGGCTTTCAGGCCATTGTGATGTAATGGTATTTCCGTTGGAGCCTTCGGGCATTGTGATCCTTATTTATTTCAGCGTTGGTTTGATTTACCTTCAGGTAATGTATTGTTGTGTTCTATATTGATGATTCGCCGTTGGGCACTTATGTTCTAACCTATTGAGCAGGTATTGATCGCATGCCAGGGGCATAGTGTTCCACGAATGCTCGATTCTTACTTTGGTTTGTGAGCATCTCGTACTACCATTGTTGTACTGTTTATTCTGCCTTTGGATGCATATCATGTTGTGCATGTATTTGGTATTCATTATTCTGGATGGTGACCAGTGGGGCGGAACATGTTTTCATGTTTTAGGTACTTGCGAGGAGAGAGTTGAGACACAGGGGCATGACGATGGCGACGAGGCATTCGAGCGATACTAGTCCGAGATATTTTGGTGTTCACGTCGGTCAGACAGTTTGGAGTACTCCAATTTTGTTCAGTCGTTGTCATTTTGTATTATCCGAGCAAGGCTCGTGTATGTTGTTGTATTTTATTTTGGCCATGTAGGCCCATCCTTGTCGTTGAAATTCCATATCGGAATAGTATGTAGGACATCATAGTAGGGTCTGTGATTTCCTATTTTGGTCAGTTTGTTGTATTTTAGTCGTGTTCGCCTGGTGGATCACCTGGTGTGGGGTCCACGGCACTGTAATGACCCAATGGGATTTGGGGGTGTTACAGAAGATGGTATCAGAGAGTTGGGTTGTGAGATACCCTGGCTTGTGTGTTATGTGGCTCTACCAAGGCGGTAGTAGCGGGGCTGTCAGGTTATGACAACCTGGGCAGTCGGGTTTTGTGAGTCGTGATAGTTGGACGACTGTATGAGTCATTCTTTCATCGAGTCGTCGTCAGTGAAGACTAGTATCGCAAGACCTCGAAGCTTCGTATGACCTGTGTAAGGACTCTATTCTCTATTATGTGCATACATTCATTATGTCATTGATTAAACCTGTTTTGTTGACACTTGTATGTGACGATCGGGTGCGATTGATTTATGATTATTTGCTTTGGAGCGTGTGGGCTCTGTATCGGCTATGATTAGCGCGATCGATGTGATCCGTTATCTGTTGAGTATGTATACTCGTGTTTTGCGTTGACCTAGCATTCTGGCCGTTGAGGCGTATTTGAGCTGTGGTCATGATTGAACGTTATTCTTTCAGTCTGGAAAGAGGACGTGGCAGAGGGGGTAGAGGCCGCAGAGTGGGCCGACACCCGAAACCTCGTACCAATACTTTGGTGGCTGGCGAATCATTTTCGGAGTCGTGCTCGATAACCCACCGATCGTGATTGTGTTTGGATCGAGTTCAAGACTCTCATGTTAGAGAGGTATTATCCGGCTCCACTTCGTGAAGCCAAGTTGTCGGAGGTTTTGAACCCCGACTCCGTCGAGGACGAGGGTGTTATTGTTATTGTTGAGAAGTTTCAAGGACTTCTTCAATTTATTTCATCTGTTATCCGTACTGAGGCGGATAAGATCAAGTATTTTAACAAGATGTTGAACCCGCGGTTGAGAATACAGTTGTTCAATCACAATTGTAGTTCACTTGGCGAATTCATCGAGAAGGCTCTTGGAGCAGAGCTTACGATCGAGGAGCTTACTCAGAAGGATCCTTCAGTTTCTTTTGGTGAGAGGACTAGGATGCCGATTCGTTCATAGGGACATCGAGCTCCGACGTCCAAGAGGTCATTTCCTAGTCGGCTTCGTACTGGGAAAGCATTTTCTTCTCAGGTGACGAGTTCGACTGTTATTTGTTTTAATTGTGATTCAGCGGGGCATGTTAGTACTCTATGTACAGTGCCAGCTATTATTTATTTTTCTGTGTCGGAGGTAGGGACACCTTCAGAATACTGCAGGAGTTCTAGTGCCAGTAGGTCTCGAGAGAGCTCATGGGCCTCGAGAGATTTTGTCACTTCAGTCCGTACTTCATCCAAGGGGTCATATCGGGCTTCGGGAGCCAGAGGTATGGACACCCGAGGGGAAGTAGCGAGTTCAGATTAGGGTCTTCCTCGAGTCGATGAGATCGAGGAGCTCGATGATCTGGAGGATGTGGATTTCGGGTACATTTGAGATGTAACCTTGATTTGTATTTTCCTTGTCTTTCGGATTGATGTTTGACTTGGTCTGTATTTTAGCATTGTGGTTGCGAACCATTTATGGTTGATCTATCTTGTTATCATTGTATCTGAGAATCTTGACACTTGAGTCATTTGATGTGATTTTCTTTCCTTTTGGTCCTGTACCCTAGATTTTTGTGATGATCTGGGTAATCGTTCATTGTGATTCGAGACGTCAAGTCATGGGGACTTAGGCGTGCGTTCGATATGGTCTCAAGGACTATTCGTGCGTTGTTATTTTCTTTTGTGGTACGAGTCCGTGACTGCATGGGCGTCCGATGCTGATGAGAACGGGGGGGAGTGTACACCGATGATCGTAGACATGTACAATGAGCGGCTCCCTCGGGATGTGTACGCCGGTGTTACGAGTCATGCGGTTAGTACGACTTCCTGGCTGGTCTCTAGCAGGAGAGTCATGATTCGGCTAATCTCGCATTTGATTGAGTGTCTTTATCACTTGATTTTTTTCGCCTTGTTCAGGCAGAGGAGACGTGGGGACCCGTAGGGTCGGCCCAGTTGCTTAGGCGGAATTGCTCGTATTGAGGAGTATTCCTGGAGATGTTGTTTTCTTATCCTGATGAATATTAGGGGGGAGTATGTAATATCCGGGGGTAATTTTTTTTTTTTTTCGTGTTACTGTTGAGTTGTACGTATTCATTTGGAATTGTACAAGTGTTGTTGTTTGGACCAATACAATGTATATCGTATTAAAATATTCCGGGATCGAAATATTTATACTGGTCGACGGTTTGATTTCGTCGTTTGGTTGTTGCTTGGCGAGTTTAGAATTTTGGCTAAGTTTATAGCCATAGCGTACGCTACCTGTGTAGCATTACGTACGCTAATTTGTTACGATTGCGTACGTTGCGCCCTGAGGTTACGTACGTAATGCGTGGTAGGTGGTGGGAACCTTCCTCGTGGTCAACTTTCGGGACCAGGGTATCTTTGGGGTATCATTTATATATATATATATATATATATATATATATATTATCATCATGTTACCTACCTACCTTGTGATTCTCTTCTCACGTGATTTATTCCCCTCCCAATCCCTCATGCTATATATATATACATACATATATATATCATCATTTCTCTCTCTCTTGTCCTCTCTCTCTCGTTCCCTCTCATTTTTTTTCTTCTTCTTCCTGCATCATCTCTCTCTCTCCGTCATCTCGGCTCTTGTCCCCTCTCTCTTCTCTTCATCTCTCCCATTTTTTCCGGCGAGGTAGAGCTTGAGGACGGGCAGCGGCTTCTTCATTTCCGGCGACGGACTGGAGTTGATGACCAGAGTAGAGGACTGACACCTCCGGCGACGACCGGAGCTCGGCGGCGGCCTGGTCGGAATTTCCGAATCGGAAGGCTGCAAATCCGGTCGAGCTGTTCCGATTTCCGGCGAGACGGAGCTCAGGCACAGGCGTTCTTCATGGTCTCCGGCCATGGATGCGGTTCCATTGATTCCGGCGACCGGAGGTGGTTTTTGTCCGGAACGGACGGCGGAACGGAGGTTTGACATACTTCCGGCGAGGAGTTGCAGGCGGAGATGGTGAAAACCGGCCATAGACGGAAATGGGCTGGAGTTGGACGAAGTCCGGCGGGTCAGTTTTTCCGGCGGCCGAGTTCCAGCAGGAGAGTTGTTTTCTGACCGGATTCCGGCGAAGGTCGCCCGGCCGATCGACTTTTCCGGGTAAGTCCTTGTGTGGTGTGTTGTGTGTGTTCAGGTATGTATATATATATATATGCGTGAATGGTGTGTACTGTTATATATATATGTATGTGTTTGGTGTGTGTTCTGTGTATATATATATAATGTATAAAGATGTGTTATATATATATATATATGTAATGTGCAGTGGTGTGTGTGTGTGTTGTAATGTGCAGTGGTGTGTGTGTTGTATAAGAATATATATATATATGTGTTGTGTATATATATATAAATTGTGAGTGCATGTGCAGTATATATATATATATATATATATATATTATGTAGTGAGTGTGTGTTAGTAATGTGTGTACCGTATGTATATTATACATATATATATGTATATTATATATATGTGTGTGTATACGGATAAATACGAGTATAGTATGTGTTCGTGTTGGAATCGGAATTATCTATTATGTCGTTTTCGGTCGATATCGTGTTATCGAATGAATTGTATTTCATTCAAGGTTGTTCGAGTGCTTGTGATTGTCGGAGGACGTCGTTGATCGATTCGTGGTAGGACGTTGATCGTGGAAGGACTTTCTCGCCTTCGGTTTGAGGCAAGTTTTATACTTGTACTGGTCAATGAGATTAATGTTATCATGTATGTGTATGAATGTGTGTATCATTTCGAGACCAAACTTGGTCTCTTTATGATTTTGTTGATATCAGGGGATTGTTTGATACGATACCCTTTGGCAAATTATGCCAAATATTATTGTTGTTCGTAAATGGCCGATCCAAGGCATTGCGGTACTTGTTGGTAATATTGTTGTCGATAGCCGGTTCGCGGTATCGACATATCGATTGTTATTGTTGATTGATGTTCCTTTGAGATATTGTTGTTGATAGCCGGTTCGCGGCATCGACGTATCGATTGTTATTATTGATTGATGTCCCATCAAGATATTTTTTTTTGTGAATTGTCGTTATTGATATCAGTGTTTTTCTATTGATGTCGTTTTGGCCGATTGAAGGCATTGACGTATTCGATTATCATCTTCGTTATCGGTAACCGATTAAAGATGCCGAGACATCCGTTGTACAATTGTTATCGGTTAACCGTTCTGAAGGTAATCGATATATTGAATTGGGATTATCAAAGATAATTCCCATCCGTTGTATAATTATTATCGATTGTCCGCTCTAACGGTAATCGATATATTTAATTGGGATTATCAAAGATAATTCCCATCCGTTGTCAAAAAGATAATTCTCATCCGTTGTATAATTGTTATCGATTGGCCATTCTACGATGTCGAAGTATTGAATTGGGATTATCAACGATAATTCCCATCCATTGAATTATTATTGTCGTGTTGACCGATTCAAGGCAGCACACTATTATTCTTGTGAACTTGGTAATTTTGTGATCTTTGAAGGTTGAGGATTTTCCCGAACTGTTGTGTTGTGATCGTTGCTCGTGTTAATCGGTCCTTAGGGATTTTGATCCCAGGATGGTTGTTTCGAATATTGTTGGTCGTGTCGATCTTTCATTATTCGTGTGTCATCGTTCACTTGGCGAGTCGTATGATTTGTATTGGATGTGTTATCCTTTGAGTTTAGTTGTCATGTTGTATCGTGACATATCCGGAATCATATCTGCGTTCCGATTGGTTATTGTGTAGGATTTTTAGCCAGGCACTTATATAGTCATTGGTGGATATTATTCTGCATTGGACTGTGCACACGAGACGTAGTTTCGTGAGGCTAATTAGGTACATTGTCCCACGTATATTCTGGATTCCATATACGGGGCGGACATGTGCACGGACACATTTCCGGATCGGGCATACTGTGATGTCCATCTTTGAGCCGTACAACTATGATCGTCCATAGTATTGGATGAGTTTGACGTTTTGTGACTGAGCGTTCATACGCCTGAGAGGTATGTTCGACAGTCATGTTTGTTTCTTTGAGATCTGTATTGTGATGATTTACAGCTTGTACATTCGGCTTTCGAGCCACCGTGATATTTTGGCGGCCAGGTTCGGCTTTCAGGCCATCGTGATATTTTGGCAGCTTCGGCTGAGGGCTTTCAGGCCATTGTGATGTAATGGTATTTCCGTTGGAGCCTTCGGGCATTGTGATCCTTATTTATTTCAGCGTTGGTTTGATTTACCTTCGGGTAATGTATTGTTGTGTTCTATATTGATGATTCGCCGTTGGGCACTTATGTTCTAACCTATTGAGCAGGTATTGATCGCATGCCAGGGGCATAGTGTTCCACGAATGCTCGATTCTTACTTTGGTTTGTGAGCATCTCGTACTACCATTGTTGTACTGTTTATTCTGCCTTTGGATGCATATCATGTTGTGCATGTATTTGGTATTCATTATTCTGGATGACTGACCCCGTGGGGGCGGAACATGTTTTCATGTTTTAGGTACTTGCGAGGAGAGAGTTGAGACACAGGGGCATGACGATGGCGACGAGGCATTCGAGCGATACTAGTCCGAGATATTTTGGTGTTCACGTCGGTCAGACAGTTTGGAGTACTCCAATTTTGTTCAGTCGTTGACGTTTTGTATTATCCGAGCAAGGCTCGTGTATGTTGTTGTATTTTATTTTGGCCATGTAGGCCCATCCTTGTCGTTGAAATTCCATATCGGAATAGTATGTAGGACATCATAGTAGGGTCTGTGATTTCCTATTTTGGTCAGTTTGTTGTATTTTAGTCGTGTTCGCCTGGTGGATCACCTGGTGTGGGGTCCACGGCACTGTAATGACCCAATGGGATTTGGGGGTGTTCTGAGAAGATGGTATCGAGAGTTGGGTTGTGAAATACCACGGCTTGTGTGTTATGTGGCTCTACAAGGCGGTAGTAGCGGGCATCGAGTTATGACAACACAGGCGATCGGGTTTTGTGAGTCGTGATAGTTGGACGACTGTATGAGTCATTCTTTCATCGAGTCGTCGTCAGTGAAGACTAGTATCGCAAGACCTCGAAGCTTCGTATGACCTGTGTAAGGACTCTATTCTCTATTATGTGCATACATTCATTATGTCATTGATTAAACCTGTTTTGTTGACACTTGTATGTGACGATCGGGTGCGATTGATTTATGATTATTTGCTTTGGAGCGTGTGGGCTCTGTATCGGCTATGATTAGCGCGATCAATGTGATCCTTTATCTGTTGAGTATGTATACTCGTGTTTTGCGTTGACCTAGCATTCTGGCCGTTGAGGCGTATTTGAGCTGTGGTCATGATTGAACGTTATTCTTAGATGCGGAAAGAGGACGTGGCGAGAGGGTAGAGGCCGCGAGTGGGCCGACACCGAAACCTCGTACCAATACTTTGGTGGCTGGCGAATCATTTTCGGAGTCGTGCTCGATAACCCACCGATCGTGATTGTGTTTGGATCGAGTTCAAGACTCTCATGTTAGAGAGGTATTATCCGGCTCCACTTCGTGAAGCCAAGTTGTCGGAGGTTTTGAACCCCGACTCCGTCGAGGACGAGGGTGTTATTGTTATTGTTGAGAAGTTTCAAGGACTTCTTCAATTTATTTCATCTGTTATCCGTACTGAGGCGGATAAGATCAAGTATTTTAACAAGATGTTGAACCCGCGGTTGAGAATACAGTTGTTCAATCACAATTGTAGTTCACTTGGCGAATTCATCGAGAAGGCTCTTGGAGCAGAGCTTACGATCGAGGAGCTTACTCAGAAGGATCCTTCAGTTTCTTTTGGTGAGAGGACTAGGATGCCGATTCGTTCAGAGGGACATCGAGCTCCGACGTCCAAGAGGTCATTTCCTAGTCGGCTTCGTACTGGGAAAGCATTTTCTTCTCAGGTGACGAGTTCGACTGTTATTTGTTTTAATTGTGATTCAGCGGGGCATGTTAGTACTCTATGTACAGTGCCAGCTATTATTTATTTTTCTATGTCGGAGGTAGGGACACCTTCAGAATACTGCAGGAGTTCTAGTGCCAGTAGGTCTCGAGAGAGCTCATGGGCCTCGAGAGATTTTGTCACTTCAGTCCGTACTTCATCCAAGGGGTCATATCGGGCTTCGGGAGCCAGAGGTATGGACACCCGAGGGGAAGTAGCGAGTTCAGATTAGGGTCTTTCTCGAGTCGATGAGATCGAGGAGCTCGATGATCTGGAGGATGTGGATTTCGGGTACATTTGAGATGTAACCTTGATTTGTATTTTCCTTGTCTTTCGGATTGATGTTTGACTTGGTCTGTATTTTAGCATTGTGGTTGCGAACCATTTATGGTTGATCTATCTTGTTATCATTGTATCTGAGAATCTTGACACTTGAGTCATTTGATGTGATTTTCTTTCCTTTTGGTCCTTGCAGAGATTTTTGTGATGATCTGGGTAATCGTTCATTGTGATTCGAGACGTCAAGTCATGGGGACTTAGGCGTGCGTTCGATATGGTCTCGAGGACTATTCGTGCGTTGTTATTTTCTTTTGTGGTACGAGTCCGTGACTGCATGGGCGTCCGATGCTGATGAGAACGGGGGGGAGTGTACACCGATGATCGTAGACATGTACAATGAGCGGCTCCCTCGGGATGTGTACGCCGGTGTTACGAGTCATGCGGTTAGTACGACTTCCTGGCTGGTCTCTAGCAGGAGAGTCATGATTCGGCTAATCTCGAATTTGATTGAGTGTCTTTATCACTTGATTTTTTTCGCCTTGTTCAGGCAGAGGAGACGTGGGGACCCGTAGGGTCGGCCCAGTTGCTTAGGCGGAATTGCTCGTATTGAGGAGTATTCCTGGAGATGTTGTTTTCTTATCCTGATGAATATTAGGGGGGGAGTATGTAATATCCGGGGGTAATTTTTTTTTTTCGTGTTACTGTTGAGTTGTACGTATTCATTTGGAATTGTACAAGTGTTGTTGTTTGGACCAATACAATGTATATCGTATTAAAATATTCCGGGATCGAAATATTTATCTTCGACTGACAGTTGATTTCGTCGTTTGGTTGTTGCTTGGCGAGTTTAGAATTTTGGCTAAGTTTATAGCCATAGCGTACGCTACCTGTGTAGCATTACGTACGCTAATTTGTTACGATTGCGTACGTTGCGCCCTGAGGTTACGTACGTAATGCGTGGTAGGTGGTGGGAACCTTCCTCGTGGTCAACTTTCGGGACCAGGGTATCTTTGGGGTATCATTTATATATATATATATATATATATATATATATATATATATATATATATATATATATGTATATATATATTATCATCATGTTACCTACCTACCTTGTGATTCTCTTCTCACGTGATTTATTCCCCTCCCAATCCCTCATGCTATATATATATACATACATATATATATATCATCATTTCTCTCTCTCTTGTCCTCTCTCTCTCTCGTTCCCTCTCACTTTTTTTTTCTTCTTCTTCCTGCATCATCTCTCTCTCTCTCCGTCATCTCGGCTCTTGTCCCCTCTCTTTTCTCTTCATCTCTCCCATTTTTTCCGGCGAGGTAGAGCTTGAGGACGGGCAGCGGCTTCTTCATTTCCGGCGACGGACTGGAGTTGAGGACCAGAGTAGAGGACTGACACCTCCGGCGACGACCGGAGCTCGGCGGCGGCCTGGTCGGAATTTCCGAATCGGAAGGCTGCAAATCCGGTCGAGCTGTTCCGATTTCCGGCGAGACGGAGCTCAGGCACAGGCGTTCTTCATGGTCTCCGGCCATGGATGCGTTTCTATTGATTCCGGCGACCGGAGGTGGTTTTTGTCCGGAACGGACGGCGGAACGGAGGTTTGACATACTTCCGGCGAGGAGTTGCAGGCGGAGATGGTGAAAACCGGCCATAGACGGAAATGGGCTGGAGTTGGACGACGTCCGGCGGGTCAGTTTTTCCGGCGGCCGAGTTCCAGCAGGACAGTTGTTTTCTGACCGGATTCCGGCGAAGGTCGCCCGGCCGATCGAATTTTCCGGGTAAGTCCTTGTGTGGTGTGTTGTGTGTTGTGTGTTGTGTGTGTACAGGTATGTATATATATATATATATATATGTGTTTGGTGTGTGTTCTGTGTATATATATATAATGTATAAAGATGTGTTATATATATATATATATATATATATATATGTTGTGTATATATATATAAATTGTGAGTGCATGTGCAGTATATATATATATACATATATATATATATATATGTATATATATATATATTATGTAGTGAGTGTGTGTTAGTAATGTGTGTACCGTATGTATATTATATATATATATATATATATGTATATTATATATATGTGTGTGTATACGGATAAATACGAGTATAGTATGTGTTCGTGTTGGAATCGGAATTATCTATTATGTCGTTTTCGGTCGATATCGTGTTATCGAATGAATTGTATTTCATTCAAGGTTGTTCGAGTGCTTGTGATTGTCGGAGGACGCCGTTGATCGATTCGTGGTAAGACGTTGATCGTGGAAGGACTTTCTCGCCTTCGGTTTGAGGCAAGTTTTATACTTGTACTGGTCAATGAGATTAATGTTATCATGTATGTGTATGAATGTGTGTATCATTTCGAGACTTGGTCTCTTTATGATTCTGTTGATATCAGGGGATTGTTTGATACGATACCCTTCGGCAAATTATGCCAAATATTATTGTTGTTCGTAAATGGCCGATCCAAGGCATTGCGGTACTTGTTGGTAATATTGTTGTCGATAGCCGGTTCGCGGTATCGACATATCGATTGTTATTGTTGATTGATGTTCCTTTGAGATATTGTTGTTGATAGCCGGTTCGCGGCATCGACGTATCGATTGTTATTATTGATTGATGTCCCATCAAGATATTTTTTTTTTGTGAATCGTCGTTATTGATATCAGTGTTTTTCTATTGATGTCGTTTTGGCCGATTGAAGGCATTGACGTATTCGATTATCATCTTCGTTATCGGTAACCGATTAAAGGTGCCGAGACATCCGTTGTACAATTGTTATCGGTTAACCGTTCTGAAGGTTATCGATATATTGAATTGGGATTATCAAAGATAATTCCCATCCGTTGTATAATTATTATCGATTGTCCGCTCTAACGGTAATCGATATATTTAATTGGGATTATCAAAGATAATTCCCATCCGTTGTCAAAAAGATATTTCCCATCCGTTGTATAATTGTTATCGATTGGCCATTCTACGGTAATCGAAGTATTGAATTGGGATTATCAACGATAATTCCCATCCGTTGAATTATTATTGTCGTGTTGACCGATTCAAGGCAGCACACTATTATTCTTGTGAACTCGGTAATTTTGTGATCTTTGAAGGTTGAGGATTTTCCCGAACTGTTGTGTTGTGATCGTTGCTCGTGTTAATCGGTCCTTAGGGATTTTGATCCCAGGATGGTTGTTTCGAATATTGTTGGTCGTGTCGATCTTTCATTATTCGTGTGTCATCGTTCACTTGGCGAGTCGTATGATTTGTATTGGATGTGTTATCCTTTGAGTTTCGTTGTCATGTTGTATCGTGACATATCCGGAATCATATCTGCGTTCCGATTGGTTATTGTGTAGGATTTTTAGCCAGGCACTTATATAGTCATTGGTGGATATTATTCTGCATTGGACTGTGCACACGAGGCGTAGTTTCGTGAGGCTACTAAGTTACATTTACCCACGTATATACTGTATTCAATAAACGGTGCGGACATGTGCACGGACACATTTCCGGATCGGGCGTACTGTGATGTCCATCTTTGAGCCGTACAACTATGATCGTCCATAGTATTGGATGAGTTTGACGTTTTGTGACTGAGCGTTCATACGCCTGAGGGGTATGTTCGACAGTCATGTTTGTTTCTTTGAGATCTGTATTGTGATGATTTACAGCTTCGGGCTGTTCGGCTTTCAGGCCACCGTGATATTTTGGCAGCTTCGGGCTGTTCGGCTTTCAGGCCATCGTGATATTTTGGCAGCTTCGGCTGAGGGCTTTCAGGCCATTGTGATGTAATGGTATTTCCGTTGGAGCCTTCGGGCATTGTGATCCTTATTTATTTCAGCGTTGGTTTGATTTACCTTCGGGTAATGTATTGTTGTATTCTATATTGATGATTCGCCGTTGGGCACTTATGTTCTAACCTATTGAGCAGGTATTGATCGCATGCCATGGGCATAGTGTTCCAAGAATGCTCGATTCTTACTTTGGTTTGTGAGCATCTCGTACTACCATTGTTGTACTGTTTATTCTGCCTTTGGATGCATATCATGTTGTGCATGTATTTGATATTCATTATTCTGGATGACTGACCCCGTTGGGGCGGAACATGTTTTCATGTTTTAGGTACTTGCGAGGAGAGAGTTGAGACACAGGGGCATGACGATGGCGACGAGGCATTCGAGCGATACTAGTCCGAGATATTTTGGTGTTCACGTTGGTCAGACAGTTTGGAGTACTCCAATTTTGTTCAGTCGTTGTCGTTTGTATTATCCGAGCAAGGCTCGTGTATGTTGTTGTATTTTATTTTGGCCATATAGGCCCATCCTTGTCGTTGAAATTCCATATCGGAATAGTATGTCGGACATCATAGTAGGGTCTGTGATTTCCTATTTTGGTCAGTTTGTTGTATTTTAGTCGTGTTCGCCTGTTGGATCACCTGGTGTGGGGTCCACGGCACTGTAATGACCCAATGGGATTTGGGGGTGTTACACGGATAATCGACTTTATTGTATTATCTGTTTGATGACGCTTGTCACTTGTTGGTTTTATTATGTTTCTACCGGTGGCGTTGTGTTGGTCGTCGTGTAGCGTGTTTTCACACCGTATATTCCTTTGCGTTGTTTGTAACGTTTCGCCGTTGGGCGTTAGTTACGCATTCTTGTGTATCTCATTGAAATATTCCTGGTGGTATATTTCTTCTCCCTACTTGTTTTAAGTTTCGGGACGAAACTTCTTTTAAGGAGGGTAGAATGTAATACCCGCAATTTCGGATTTCAGTGATTTCCTTTTTTCGGCAAAAGTCCATTTTGACAACTCGCTCATGACCGTTTCGTCATTCCGAGAATGATTAATTCTGCACTTTTTGTCATCCGAGTTCGTTTCGGTGTCGTTTTGTTGAGTTCCGTGCTTTTTGGCGACTTTTCCGCACTTGAGTTCGATTCTTGCGAATCTCGTCCGAAACTGTTGTTTCGAGTTTCTCGTAAGTTCATTTAATGTTATTATTCATGTTGCGAGCTTTGTCTTGGTGTTTCGATCGTGTATCGTGTATTTCGGACGTTTTGGGCCGTTTTCGTAATTTCTCAAAGTTTGGGGTAATTACCTTCCATTGTCGAATTTCGAGCCTTCGGGTGGTCGAAATCATGTGTTCTCTTAGTTCTCGACTTTGTCTTTGCGAGTACTACGTAACCGTATCTTCGATTCGTATTCAGGTTCGGGTTTCGGGGTCGTTCGGGCCGTCGGAGTTGGCGCCGGCCGAGTCATGGTCGGGCAGTCTGGGCCCAGGCCGGCACTGGCCGAGTTACGACCGGTAGTGATCGGAAGTTACGTACATAAGGCCGGTTACGTATGTAATCCTTTTCCGGTTACGTACGTAACGCTGCCGGCATTTCTAGGCAGTGAGTCGGCCATGGCCTGTTACGTACGTAAGCCATGGCCGGTTACGTACGTAAGGCGGCCGACAGGCAGTCTATTTAAGGCCCTGCAGACGGGTTTTTCATCATTTTCCTCACCCGTTTTCTTCCCTTCCGCGGCTGCAGGTGCGTGTATCATGGAGCCATGTTGTTGGACAATCAATCCATGAAGTCTTGGATTTCATATAGTCAATCATCCATCCTATAACATCGTATAGAAATCTAGTTTTGGGGAATTTGGGTGTTTTGGTTGTTTTCATCCGTTTAATCCGATTTAACTTAGGATTGTGATGGATTGATGATTATTTAGATGTATTATATCATTTTCCTTGTTATTCCATGGTTGGATCGTATCGATTTGTTGTTTGGGTCGAGTTCTTGACCGACGCCTTGAAGGTGTCCGGTAGAATGTCTTAGAGGGGTTTTCGGGCGTTCTACGATTATTCTTTCTCGTATGATCGATGATTTATTGATTATGTGATGTTAGGGTCGAGTTTCTTGCAAAGAAACCGTGTTGAACCCTTCTGTTCATTGTCGTCTTCCTTTTCGATAGCATCGGGCGTTCCGAAGCTTCCCGGTTGAGCCGTGTTCGTCGGAATACTTGCATGCTGATTTCGAGGCAAGTACCTTGTCCATATAATTATTGTTTTATGGATATGATAATTAGTGATCGTCTAAATGTGGTTGTTTGGTCGTTTGAATTGAACTTTCAAAAGATTCGGTTTAGCCTTGTTAAAGGCTTGCTTTCAAAACGCGTGTTTTGTGAATGGTGTGGTTTGTGAATAACTATGTGAATTCTATGGATATGTTTGGTGTTGATGTTGCACTTGGTATTGCGTGTGGACGTATATTATTTCATTTCGGTGCGTTGTGGTTTGACGTGGTGTTTTGCTAAGTGTTTGATGCCTCTAGGTGAATTGTTTGAATATATGTGTTGTATTGTGCTGTGTGCGAATGTATGGATGTGGGTGGGGCCTACGGTGGCACATGGCATGCGATCATGTGGCCAGGATGCAACAAGCGATTGGTCCAACCGTGAGAGCCTAATAAAAACTACGGTGGCACATGGCATGCGATCATGTGGCCAGGATGCAATAAGTGATTGATCCAACCGTGATCGCCAATGATAATCTACGGTGGCACATGGCATGCGATCATGTGGCCAGGATGCAACAAGCGATTGATCCAACCGTGAGATGTGTGTGATTTGTTTCGCTAGCCAGCTCGAGAGGGTCCTTCGAGGCCTCGAGTGGGATTTGTGGCTTCGTCCCGGTCCTAGGCGATGCGCGTGCGTGATTACGTTGTGTTGATTTTTATGTCCGTCGAGGACACGTGATGTTGGGCTCTGGCCCTGTGAATTGTTGTCGGTTCTCTATTTGCGAAAACAAAACCTTTGGGCTGTGACCCCTGTTGATTTTTGGAAAGAGAAGGATTCGGAAATCCTAATTTGTTTTCTATTAAAACTCTCGATGGCATTTTAAACTGTTTTATAAATTGTTTCCCTTGATTTGTGATCTTTCGGTTTTGGAATGTTTTACCAAACTCATGCCTCGGGAAGTGCTTTTCGTTACGTTTGGAACTTTGTGGATTCCTGGTTATTGTTATTCTTGGAATTTGAATTATATGGCTCGTATTTGCACTTTGTACTTGCACTAGCAAAATAGTGGAATTTTGCTAACCCCCGAGTAATCGGGGGGTGGATGTCTGTATTGCATTCAGGTTTCAGGGAGCGTGGCACAGGGTCGGCATGAAGGATGATGAAAGACGATCGATACTAATCACATGTGGAACCGTACGTTGTGTATTGGTTCAGTTGTACTTTATTTTCGCTGCAGTATTTTTCCCCATTATACGGGAGTTTGTTGTATTTTGACCCCCTGCGTGGGCAAGTATTGTAATCGAGTTGTATGTTTTTATTGAACGGCCAAATCGATCTACTGAGTCTTTTTAGCCTTAAAGGCATTGTCGAGTTGTTCGTTTGTTGTTACCAGTCTGGTAGATCCTCGAGGAAAGGTTCTACGGTGTGTAATATCCCTGAGCGGATTGGGGGTGTTACACTAACCATCAATATGAAGATTATCACATCAAGAAACCTCTACAAATCATGAACTATACTCGAAGAACACCCTCTACATTTATCTTCTTGAATTCATCCAACACATGTGATAACCTTAACAAATCATTCCTCAAAAGAGTGTTTCAAATTCATCGTCAAAGGCATGTTATTAAATTAACTTAAGTAATTTTAAAATTTCAACACTTGTAAATTATAAAATTTAGAAATTTTAACACTAAAATCACTAATCATTTAATTTCAAAAAAAAAGATATGAAAAATATTACAATTAATTATAAATTACATAAAAACACAACATAAATAGTTTCAACATTCGAAATTTCAACACAACTACACAATTCATATAATTTCATTCAAACATAAAAAATAATAAAAAAATGATGAACTGCCGGTTCGGCCCGGGAACCATCGATTTTCGGCCCGGCCCTGAACTTCCGGTTTCGGACCTAGAAACCGGCCCTTCTGCAGAATACCAGGGTCGGTTACGGTTCACCTTTTCTGGTGAACAGGAACCACCGGTTCGGGCCCGGAACCGGCGGTTCATAACAGTTTGAATCACTTGTATGGTAATTTTTCTCGTATATGCATGTAGGAGTCATGATGGATGGCACGGAACAACCAAATCATCCATTTTAATCCATAACGAAAAACAACTCGCGCTCCATACAAGGACACGATATGTATCTCTTTATAAGTAAAAATTATACTGAAACGATATTAATCTTGTAAAATATACATTAAATATACATGTTATTGATCTTTGGTCAATATTTTTAAGGTTATTGAGGAAGCGCTATACCGAGGTCGAGTGTAAGTAAATATATTAAGCTTTACAAATTATCGGTTAGGTATTTATTTTTCGGAAAACTCTATTTTGTACTTTCTAGAGTAATTTCTATGACTTTATATTATAAAAGGTGTTCGATTGATTTTACATATTTGTGAATGTGAGGCAAATTATACACCAAATTATTATGTTTGATATTTAACTTAGAGATTTTTCCTTATACCTCAAACTACGATTTGTTGTTGTGTTACAAAAATATTCATTTATCTCTTTTATCGAAGAGTAATTTGATTTCTAATTAGACTCCAAAATTAGTTTTATTTACTAACCGATATTTCATATAGAATCTAAAGATAGATGTGACTGATCATTTCTTTTTAATTTTAAAAATTATAAATAAGGATGTCACTAGGTCAGATATGGTACGGGTATGCCTCCTCCATACCCTACCCTATTTGATTCAGATCGGTTTGGATATTTCTCATCCGGTAATCGGGTACCCAATGGGTATTCGGGTACCCGTATAACCTATATTTAAAAATATAAATATTTTTTAATATATATCATATATATATTTAATATAATTAATAAATTCAATTTAGTATAATAAATATTTAAAATATTATATTTTATATAATAATATACATAATATATAATATAATATAATCTTTATGTATAATATACTATAATAATATATCTATATAATTCGGGTGTTTGGGTTTTTTAACTTGCTAGGTTTCTGGACTCGTCCATGGAGACATTCCTTTTCTCATCCTCACCGAATCACACCACAACTGGATGCGATCTCAAAAAAAAATGGATAGTAATTTCATCTATTTCCATAAGTTTTTTCGGCTGCAAAATAAGGCGGGAATACATCATCCTTCACCACCGCCAAAAATTTTACCAAATCCATTCCAGAAAGGTAATACAAGATATTAGGTAAGTGCCATGAAATTAGGAACGGATTCTTATCATCCCTATAAACCAGGTGAAAATATCCCACCAGTTGTATCGTTATCTCCATTGTCACACCAAGTCGGCTGCTATAGGTGCTCCACAACAATCTGACATTAATATGTAAGTATATCAATGAATGTTAACATTAGTATTATCTTTCATTATGATTGATCATGTTACTGATTGTATAACGAGGTGAATTATGCCTTAGAAAATTGATATTTTTGTTAAAAGTTGGGGGTGTGCTTGTTGCACACCAACTGTTCGATGAGATGCTTACATGAAAAAGTTTATGTCAAATATTATTTGCTGGTTATTTATTCTTTATTGTACTACATATCAAACTTGTATGTTAATGTTCATCGTGAATGGAGAAATGACATTCACTGAGGATATACCTGAATATGAAATGGATGATGACGTTGAACCCAACGAAGGAGATCAAGGCCACGAAGATTTACAAATAACACCCTGTTGTGTCATTTTAGGGGAAATTTTGAGAATATTAGAAATTCAGAATACCCTCTTAAGAATGAAATAAGCTGTACATAATCACCCAGTCCTTGTAGTTTTATTAATCACTGGACCTGTAGAATTGTAGACAGAAAAATAAATTGCAGATTAGACATAAATTCAAGAATAACATTTATCTTGTACAAGTACAAAAAATTGCAGATTAACTTGTACTCCTGCTGCCAAGTACAGATCAGAACTGTTACCTTGTGGATTAGGAGGAACATCCTCACTAAGAGCAATGTTCATAATACCTTCTCTTAGATCTTCCCAAGTTAAATCTGGAACAACTGTAATAAAAATTGCATAAGTCAGTCTAATTTATTTAGTCATAACAGCATGCTCTAATAAGTAAATGTAACTACCTTTTTCATTAAATTTCCAATCGCGGGTGCACATTATACTTTAGACAACAATATGTACTGATCTAATATCCTTTTTCATCAAATATTATTTTCTGGTTCCTTATTCTTTATTGTAACACATATCAAACTTGTATGTTAATGTTTCATGTGAAATTAAGCATCATTTGAGAAATGACGTTCATTGAGGATTTGTCCGAATATGAAATGGAAGATGATGTTGAACCCAACGAAGGAGATTCAGACCACGAAGATGAATCTGATAACAGTTCAAATGAGTCCGATAGCATGACAGCTGCAGAACAAGAAATGGAAAATACGGGTACTAGAAAGAAAAAGACTAAGAGGGGCTTGACTGTAATATCCGTAACTTTCCATTTTTAGCAGTTTTGGTGTATGTCTATTTTTTTCGACTCTCTTGTAACCGTTTCGACATTTTGAATCTACTTTGTTCTTGGAGTTTTTCCATTTGGATGAGTTTTGGTGATGTTTTCACGTAATTTCATTTTTCGTCATGTTTTGCCGTATGAACGTTCGATTCTCGTAAAACTCGTTCGTTTATATTGTTTCTTGGTTTGTACAAGTTCTTATGGTTGAGTTGTTCATGTTGAGACTTTCGGTTTGTAATTCCGACGTCATTTCGTGACTTTCGGTCACTTGGGCTATTTTCGTAATTTCCTATAAGTTTAGGGAATTTCATATTCGTTGTCGTATTTCGGACCTCCGGGTAGTCGGATTGATGTTTTCTTGTTATGGTTAGACTCGTCATCGAATATTCTTCGTAGTCGTATTTTTGGTTCGATAGCAGGTCTGGGTTTCGGTCGTTTGATCGCTGACAAGTGCGAAGCTGGGCCCAAGAGGTGTTACGGCCGTAACACCCAGAAGTTACGGCCGTAAGTCGGCCATGTTACGGCCGTAAGTATCCCCTGTTACGTCCGTAACAGCCCGCTGTTTTAAAACAGCGGGCAGAGGTCAACACCTCATTTTCTATCTCTTTTCTTTCGTTTTCTTCACGGGGCGACTACAGAGGCGATTTCCTTCGGTTTTGATCAGACAATTCTTCGTGTTCCATCACCGTAGAATCGTATTAGCATATCACCATCAGCGTAATCATCCTCCATCATCCGAATCCGAGGTATTTTCTTCAGGAACCCTACTTGTCTAAATTGGGGGTTTTTCTGGTTTTTCGTGATTGATTCCGAATTATTCACGTATGTTGCGAAATTTCTTACCGATTGTTGTTATTGGGTGATTCCAAATCCATTTTCCTTGATTTTAATTCGTGAATTATCAATACGGGGAGATTTTGCGTAAACCCTCGCCCGTATCGATTGAACGTCTATTGTCGTGAATTGTAATCGGGGTTATGGGAGCATTCCTTTCGATTTTTGTTGTCCGTTGGGACTGAGTTATGTTAATTCTTCGTTAGGAACCGTCGTCTTCCACTCGGATCATCCGTAGTCATTTTTCGCTTCCGACTCTTCGAAGATGTCACAAAGGCAAGTACTTTACATTTGTTTACGTGTTCTAGTATTTGAATTATGGCTGTATCATGGTGGTTGTGGATGGATATGTGTATGTTCTCCTAGGGACGGTCCGACGGGGCCTCTAGGGATACGTGTTGTCGTGTGTGTGCGTATCATGAACTGTGGTTAACCACCCAGGGATGTCCGACGGGGCTCTGCGGAGTACGGTGGCCGTGAGTCTCATACCAAGGTTAACTTTGAATTATGATTGTTGGAGATAATGTGTTTTGTGATTGTACATCGTAAATATTCCGGAATATAAAATGATTTTTGGCGCATATATTTATCTGATTAGAATGTAGTTCAAATGGATTGTACTTGCACTAGCAGTTGTCGCTAACCCCTTAAATTGGGGAAATACTTTTTGTATTTCAGGTATCGATCGTGGGGACAAACGAGCACTTGAGCTGTATGAGGATGATGGGCAAGCATGATACTGTTCGGTAGTCAATTGTTGGTGTTCAGTTCTGTCAATTATTTTTGATGTCTTGTTTTGGGGTTTCTGTATTATGAAACTGGTTTAAGTACTCGAGTACTTCCTTTTCAAAATTGTTAATGTCGTGTCCCCGTTTTGGGAAATGGATTGATGTTGGACTCTATTTGTCGGGTTGTAATCTTTTATTTGAATTGTCGTTTTATTGATGATTGTTTGTCGTTGACGAATGTCTTGTTGGTACGTTAGCCTGGTGGATTCCATGGTGTGGGGTCCACGGCGCTGTAATATGCCCTGAATGTCTTAGGAGTGTTACAGAATATGGTATCGGAGCTTAGGTTTATGGATACCTAGGTTGTCGGTTATTTGGGTCTAGTTAAGTGTCGTTTTTGGGACAGTATCACTGCTATGCCATCATCTCAGTACGCCGGTGCTCGTAAGTTTTTCCTAACTTGACTCGTTTCACCATTCTGTTCTATTCCTGTCTTAGTATCTTGTTGTGTTTTGCGTTTGAATTGTTCTTACCCGTTACTTCTTCAGAATTCCTGCTGGTAGAGGACACGGTAGAGGACGTGGCGCAGCCGGTGGGGCAGCCATGTCCGATCACTCGGGAACTGATTCGGCGATATCTTCTTTGTCGAACAGTGTTCCCCCTAGTTCCGGAGGTCAGCAGGACCAATCTGCTAGCTCCGGTAATGCTAATGAGAATGTTGGAGTGGCTAATATTTTGCAACAAGTAGCAAACCAGATGACGCTACTAACTCAGGCCATTCTGGTCGGCCAAGCCAATGCCAACCCGGTTCCGCCTACTGGATCCGGCAATGACAAGTTACTTCAGGACGTGATTCGTATGCGTCCTCCGCAGTTTGATGGTGCTTCCGACCCTTCCGGATGGGAGAGTTGGCTATTTGAAATGGAAAAAGTATTTGAGGCTGCTAATTATTCTGAGAAGAGGAAAGTACCCATTGCTCAGTACTTCCTCGCCAAGGAGGCAGCAACGTGGTGGCAAGCGGTGAAACCGCGTGACCGGGCAGCTACGTGGGCAGAGTTTCAGGATCTGATGGAAGACGAATTTTGTCCATGGCCAGTGAAAGAGGGGAGGATCCGAGCCTTCTTTGAGGATAAGCCCCAAGATGTTCCTATTTCTCAAGCTATCAAAGACTACAATCAACAGTTGCATTATGTGAGAAACCAAGTCTGAGATGAGCTTGATAAGATCTGCCACTTTGATATGCGGATGAAACCGAGGGTGCGCCACTACATGTCTGGTCTGGGGTGCACGACTTTGAAAGAGTATCAGAATAAAGCGATGGCTTATGAGATGTCGTTTTCTGCGACAGAGACGGAAACCGAAGGAAAGAAGCAGAAGACCTCCGGTCAGTTTTCGGGGGGCAAGTCAGGAGGGTATCCGAAGGCTCAGTCTGGTTCTCGAGTCTTCGGGAGTCAGTCGCCATCAGTTGGGCGAGGAAACGGTTCTAGGTCTGCTCCCACTGGTTCCGTTCGTGGTCCTACGTGCTTCAACTGTAGTCGTTCGGGCCACATGATGAGTGAGTGTGATAGGCCTCCGATTCAGTGTCTTGCTTGTGGTCGGATGGGTCATCGTGCTAAGTTTTGTACGGATGCAGCTCGGGCTCCATTTACTCAGATATCAGTCCCAGCTGCGGGAGAGCTGAGTGTGAATCAGGCACCGACAGTTCCTCAGCCGCAGCAGAGTTTTGGTAGAGGTCGAGGGCGTGGACAGCCTTCTAGAGGGGGAGCTTCCAGTGCGAGGTCTGTTCCGCCCCGTATGTATGAGATGAGGCGAGCTGGAGATCCTGACGCGACGGTGGCTACAGGTACCGTCCACATCCTTGATCATCCTGTTTCTGTATTATTTGATTCTGGTGCTACGCATTCTTTCATATCTATGGATTGTGTGCATCGTCTGCATATTGATTGCTTGGTTGCGTGTGAACCATTTGTTGTTAAACTGCCTAGTGGGGATAGCATCGTGGGGGATCGTGAGGTTAGAGGTTTTCTAGTTAGTATCGCGGGGAGGGTTTGGCCTTCTAATTTGATTGCGGTAGACATTAGAGATGAAGATTTGATTCTGGGTGAGGATTGGCTGGACCGTCATGGGGCGATCATGAATTATAGAACGAGGACTGTTTCGATGTTAGCCTCTGACGGTACCGAGCATTCTTTCGTGGGGCGTAAGCGGAGTAACCAGAGACTCTTGATCAGCGCCTTGAGGGCGGTGAGGCTTCTTCGGGGAGGTTGCACGGGCTATTGGTGTTACGCTTTGAGATCGGAAGAAGGGAGAGTCGAGCTCTCGTCTATTCCGGTAGTGTGTGAGTATCCTGATGTTTTCCAGACGAGTTGCCGGGTTTACCGCCGGACCGAGAAGTTGAGTTTACCGTCGATTTAGAGCCTGGTGCAACACCGATTTCTAAGACGCCATATCGTATGGCGCCTGCCGAGATGCTTGAGTTGAAGAGGCAATTGGGGGAGTTTCTAGACATGGGGTATATTCGACCGAGCGCTTCACCTTGGGGCGCACCGGTCCTGTTTGTGAAGAAGAAGGATGGGTCACTTCGTTTGTGTATCGACTACCGAGAATTGAACAAAGTGACCATCAAAAACAAGTATCCGCTCCCGAGGATTGATGATTTGTTTGATTAGTTGAAAGGGGAAACTGTGTTTTCGAAGATTGATTTGAGATCGGGGTATTATCAGCTCCGAGTGAGGGATACCGACATTCCGAAGACGGCCTTTCGGACGAGATACGGTCACTACGAGTTTGTGGTTATGCCTTTTGGGCTAACCAACGCACCAGCCGTGTTCATGTAGCTTATGAACAAAGTCTTTATCGAGTACCTCGATAAGTGTGTAGTCGTTTTCATCGATGACATCCTGATTTACTCGAGGAGCGAGGAGGAGCACGCCCGTCATTTGCATATCGTGTTAGGTATTTTGAGAACTCAGCATCTTTTTGCGAAGTTCTCAAAGTGTGAGTTTTGGTTACGGGAGGTTATGTTTCTCGATCATGTGATCTCGGCCGAGGGTGTTCGTGTGGACCCACATAAGGTAGAGGCAGTGTTGGATTGGGCGCCACCCAAGAACGTGAAGGAGGTCCGCAGTTTTCTGGGATTAGCCGGGTATTACTGTAGATTCGTCGAGGGGTTCTCTAAGCTCGCTCGACCGCTAACTCAGTTGTTACAGAAGTCAGAGAAGTTTGTGTGGACCGATGAGAGGCAGAATAGTTTTGAGGAGTTGAAGAAGCGGTTGACGACCGATCCTATTTTGGCTTTACCGAGTGGTAATGAGGGTTTCTCGGTTTTCAGTGATGCTTCAGGCCAAGGGCTCGGATGTGTACTTATGCATCACGGGAGGACGATTGCCTATGCTTCCCGTCAGTTGAAATCGTACGAGTTGAATTACCCTACGCACGATCTTGAGTTGGCCGCAGTTGTATTTGCGTTGAAGATCTGGCGTCATTACTTGTATGGCTCGTCGTGTCAGATTTTCACCGATCACAAGAGCCTGAAGTACATTTTTACGCAGAAAGAGCTTAATATGAGACAGAGGAGATGGTTAGAGTTGATTAAGGACTACGATCTCGAGATCCTTTATCATCCGGGCAAGGTTAACGTGGTAGCAGATGCCTTGAGCCGAAAATCGGTATCGCTTCGGGCGCTTGAGCTACTTATGGTTCAGTCGGGACTTCAGCGAGAGTTTATGAGGTTGAGCATTGAGGTTGTACTACCAGAGAGTTCCGGGTAGTTGCGTACACTTGAGATTTCGTCGTCTTTAGTCGACGACATTAAGCCGGGACAGTTAGAGGACCCGATGTTTATTCAGCTTTGAGAGAGTGTAGGGAAGGGGAAAGCCCCGGGATTCATTATTCATGAGGACGGTGTGTTGAGATTCTGAGGTCGGTTGTGTGTTCCGAACGACTCGGGATTGAGACAGAGTATTATGCGAGAAGCTCATGCGTCACCTTACTCAGTCTATTCGGGCTCGAGTAAAATGTATAAAGATTTGAGGAAAAATTTCTATTGGAACGACATGAAGAATGAGGTAGTTCAGTTTGTGGCTAAATGTTTGACTTGTCAGCAAGTCAAGATTGAGCATCAATGCCACTGTCATTGAAACCACTTCCCGTCCCGGAGTGGAAGTGGGAGGATATCTCTATGGATTTTGTCACGGGTTTGCCGAGGACGAAGACTGGTATGAATATGGTGTGGGTGATTGTAGACCGACTGACTAAGTTGGCACATTTTATGGGCATCAAGGATACTTGGGGTCCAGAAAAGTTGGCTCGTATTTCTATCGCGCAGATAGTGAGGCTTCATGGTATGCCGAGGACCATTATTTCAGACAGAGATGGCCGATTTGTATCGCATTTTTGGCAGGCGGTACATAAGGCATTGGGGACACGGTTACGTTTGAGCACTTCGTTCCATCCCCAGACCAATGGGCAGTCCGAACGTAGCATTCAGACGTTCGAGGATTTGTTGTGCGCGTGTGCGTTAGACTGGAGTAGTGACTGGGAGGAACATTTGGCCTTAATTGAGTTTACTTATAATAATAGCTGGCACGCGTCGATTAAGATGGCACCATATGAAGCACTTTATGGCCGCCGTTGCCGATCGCCGATCTGTTAGGATGAGCCGTCCGATCTAGTGGGCACCGAGCCAGACCTTGTGTTAGAGACGAAGAAGAAAGTTGAATTGATTAGAAAGAGAATGTTGGCTGCTCAGAGTCGACAAAAGTCTTATGCGGATGTTAGGCGCCGACCTTTGGAGTTTGAGGTGGGAGATCATGTTCTGTTGAGAGTGTCTTCGACGAAGGGAGTTTTCCGTTTTGGGAAAAAGGGGAAGCTCAGCCCGAGGTATATTGGGCCTTTCGAGATATTGGAGAGAGTGAGTGAGTTGGCATACCATTTGGCTTTACCTCCGTCGTTGAGTCATGTGCATAGCGTATTTCACATTTCCCAGTTGAGGAAGTACGTTCCAGACCCGTCCCACATTATTGATTTTGGAGACGTGGAAATCGAGAAAGATGTTACGTTTGAGGAGAGGCCCGTCAGAATTTTGGAGCGTCGAGACAAGCAGTTAAGACACAAAACCATTCCTTTGGTTAAGGTGCAATGGTCGAGGCACGGAGTAGAAGAAGCGACATGGGAGTTAGAGGAGGATATGCGTTCGAGGTATCCCGAACTTTTTGATTCTAAAGTTTCGGGACGAGTTATTTTAGAGGGGGAGAATGTAATATCCGTAACTTTCCATTTTTAGCAGTTTCTATTTTTGGTGTATGTTTATTTTTATCGACTCGCTTGTAACCGTTTCGACATTTTGAATCTACTTTGTTCTTGGTGTTTTTCCATTTGGATGAGTTTTGGTGATGTTATCACGTAATTTCATTTTTCGTCATGTTTTGCCGTATGAACGTTCGATTCTCGTAAAACTCGTTTGTTTCCATTATTTCTTGGTTTGTACAAGTTCGTATGGTTGAGTTGGTCATGTTGAGACTTTCGGTTTGTAAATCCGACGTCGTTTCGTGACTTTCGGTCACTTGGGCCATTTTCATAATTTCCTATAAGTTTAGGGAATTTCATATTCGTTGTCGTATTTCGGACTCCCGGTTAGTCGGATTGATATTTTCTTGTGATGGTTAGACTCGTCATCGAATATTCTTCGTAGTCGTATTTTTGGTTCGATAGCAGGTCTGGGTTTCGGGGTCGTCCGAAATCGTTTGGACAGCAGCTGCCAGAACTGCTGTCCAGTAGGGTGTTACGGCCGTAACACCAAGAAGTTACGGACGTAAGTCGGCCATGTTATGGCCGTAAGTATCCCCTGTTATTGGCCAGAATAAATTTCAACCGCTTTAAAACAATGCGCGAGGTCAACACCTCATTTTCTATCTCTTTTCTTTCGTTTTCTTCATGGGGCGACTACAGAGGCAATTTCCTTCGGTTTTGATCAGAGAATTCTTCGTGTTCCATCACCGTAGAATCGTATTAGCATATCACCATCAGCGTAATCATCCTCCATAATCCGAATCCGAGGTATTTTCTTCAGGAACCCTAACTTGTCTAAATTGGGGGTTTTTCGGGTTTTTCGTGATTGATTCCGAATTGTTCACGTATGTTGCGAAATTTCTTACCGATTGTTGTTATTGGGTGATTCCAAATCCATTTTCCTTGATTTTAATTCGTGAATTATCAATACGGGGAGATTTTGCGTAAACCCTCGCCCGTATCGATTGAACGTCTATTGTCGTGAATTGTAATCGGGGTTATGGGAGCATTCCTTTCGATTTTTGTTGTCCGTTGGGACTGAGTTAAGTTAATTCTTCGTTAGGAACCGTCGTCTTCCACTCGGATCATCCGTAGTCGTTTTTCACTTCCGACTCTTCGAAGATGTCACAAAGGCAAGTACTTTACATTTGTTTACGTGTTCTAGTATTTGAATTATGGCTGTATCATGGTGGTTGTGGATGGATATGTGTATGTTCACCTAGGGACGGTCCGACGGGGCCTCTAGGGATACGTATTGTCGTGTGTGTGCGTATCATGAACTGTGGTTAACCACCCAGGGATGTCCGACGGGGCTCTGCGGGGTACGGTGGCCGTGAGTCTCGTACCAAGGTTAACTTTGAATTATGATTGTTGGAGATAATGTGTTTTGTGATTGTAGATTGTAAATATTCCGGAATATAAAATGTTTTCTAAAATGATTTTTGGCGCATATATTCATCTGATTAGAATGTAGTTCAAATGGATTGTACTTACACTAGCAGTTGTCGCTAACCCCTTAAATGGGGGAAATACTTTTTGTATTTCAGGTCTCGATCGTGGGGACAAACGAGCACTTGAGCCGTATGAGGATGATGGGCAAGCATGATACTGTTCGGTAGTCAATTGTTGGTGTTCAGTTATGTCAATTATTTCTGATGTCTTGTTTTGGGGTTTCTGTATTATGAAACTGGTTTAAGTACTCGAGTACTTCCTTTTCAAAATTGTTAATGTTGTGTCCCCGTTTTGAGAAATGGATTGATGTTGGACTCTATTTGTCGGGTTGTAGTCTTTTATTTAAATTGTCGTTTTATTGATGATTGTTTGTCGTTAACGAATGTCTTGTTGGTACGTTAGCCTGGTGGATTCCACGGTGAGGGGTCCACGGCGCTGTAATATGCCCTGAATGTCCTGGGGGTGTTATATTGACTCGGTTGCCAAAGTTGCGGACTGCATATACTTCTTCTGGTGGAAAAAAACGCAAAGTAACCTTTGATGAATTGGGTCGGTTTTCGGGTAAGTATAGGTCAGAGTTTCCTAGTTTTTGGGAGATCTAGTACGGGAGAAAGTAGGAGTTAGTGAACTTTCCTGGAAGAAGGTGACAAATGAAGTTAAGGAAAAACTTTGGGAAGAGATAACGATAAACATCTTTTTTTTTTAAGTACTTGCATTGATGCTACATTACAATTTCATTCCATTCATAACATATAAGTAATTATTATTGCAGCATTATTATGATATTGAGGAATGTAGAAGAAAGATTGTAATGAACCGGATAGGTAATCTTATACGGAACTTTAGAAGAAAACTGTATGCAAATCACATAGTTCCGGACATAGGCAAATCCACCAAGCTTGCAAAAATTCCCAGACAGTATCGTACAATTATACTTAATCAAGAACACTGAGACAAGTTTGTACAACATACACAATCGGACAAATTCAAGGTTTTATTCATTTTTGTTATCTTCATCATCATTTTGTTTTCATGGTTTTACGTTAAAAAATACTTATCACATCCTTATATTTTCTTTTGGAAGGATATGTCAAATAATACGAAAATAGCGCGTTCGAATTCCCATTATCAGCATCGGATGGGACGAGGTGGATATGCAGGGCTAATAGAGAAATTGGTAAGGAGTATCCTCTTCTTGAAACCTGTAATATGCTTCTTGATTCTGTAGTATAATCAAATCCTATTTTACAATTATTGACATTATATCCGCTTCTTGATTATGTTGCCACACAATACAACAAACTAAATCAAAGGTTGCTTAATCTTGATTATGTGTTATTTAACTTATGTCTGACATTTACTTTTTCTTACATTTATTTCAATATAAGCAAAAAAAAATATGTTACAATTCTGAGCTTTTTATTCTCTACTGATAAATATCAACATTGATATACTTTAATGTAAAATCTGAAATTTTTATGTATATTTTACACCAAAAATTAGCATGTTGTTGCCCTTTATAGAAAAAGAAAAGATATATTATAAAGGGTATAATAGTCTTTTTCATGTAGAACAACGACCAAAACTGTAACTTTTTCAAGACATCTAGATACGCTATATGAATTTTTCAAAGGTTAGTGACAATGTAAAGGACAGTAGTAAACAAGCTCATATAATGTACCGTTCTTTTTAATTTACACATTATCCGTCTTTGATTCATGTTCACTATTCAAGAGTCAAATAATAATTTAATAGTTCCCAAGGTTACATCAATCCCTTACGTTTGTGCAAATTAAATTATTGTATGCTACTTTTTTTGTCCCGTGCTAAATATGGCGTATGTATGTATGTACAGTACAACATCCATGGTTTTCTCCATTTTTAATTGTGAACTAATATGTATATTTAATGATTACAAGATTAAAGATAAAGTGATTGAGAAAGGTAAACTTCCCGACCGGTCATTCATGTGGAGGAAAGGACGTGAAAACAAAAATGGCGAATTGGTAGATGATGCTGTTGAGGTCATTGCAGATAAAATAGTAGTTTAAAGAAACTTTGTTGTATGTTATTATACTATAATAATTGTGAAACTTGTTAAATAACTATTGAGTACATCTATTTGACATCTTATGTATACAGATCGATCATGAAAAACAAATCAATGATGCAAGCCTGAAGCTTGATCCGGGCACGGATGCCCTCACACTAGTCTTTGGAAAGGAACATGGCGGATTTTTAAAAGGGGTTGGCACGGGAGTCACTTCCACAAGATATTGGCATCTTCCTCGAACAAAAGGATCATCAAAAGAAGTAATTGCAGACCTTAACTTTCAACTACAGAATGAGAGACATGAGCATGCGAAGAAAGATGAACAACTTAAGGAGTTGTCCACCCAGGTGACGAAACAAAATAACACACTAAATATGGTATTAGCTCGTCTTGCTTCTCAAGGAATGGCGTTACCAGAGCTCACATCCCCTACAAATGAAATGCCTCCAAAACAAGTAAGTTATTTTGTAGTTGTTTTATTTTAATATTTATTTATAATAGGAAAATAAAAGATAATATGTTATTTAAAATGATAAACAAGTAAGATATTATGTTAATAAAGAAACAACTCCTCACAGCACAACATAAACTGATGTACACTCGATATTATGTGCCATAGATTGATGAGTGTGAACAACACAACAAAATATTTGGAAAATTATAGAAATTGTCCCAATTTCAGCAAAATGCAATTATTACATCAATTACCCTTTTTTCCTTACATTTTGCAGGTGATTTTAGTGGACAGTAATGTTGGATCTAAGGACTCTCCTAATGTTAACACATCTAAAGTACTGCAAAAGGAAGACATAACGCCGGTAAGTCATGTAGTTGATAATATATTTGCTTTTAATATTTTATGGGTTTGGAGGGGCCCGACCTCTCCAAAATGGGAGCAATACCACAAAATACCATGTTGGAAGGGGTCCCCCTGACACATATAGCTGGCTTGAAAATGTGTAGCATTATACATCCTGCTGAAACAAATTCAGCCAGCGTGCATTTTAAACTATGGAAATTTTCATGCTTGTTTGTTAACCGGTAGCAGTACAGAGTAGTTAGAGTTGCTCCTCTTACAAAGGGTGAACTTACAAAAATACATCCACTAATTTTTAATTACCTACAATTTGCATCCATACTTTTAATTTAGTATCAATTTATATATATAATTTGCGCTGAAGTATCCGTGGTTGTGCCTTGTGTAATATTTGTACTTTTTTCGTACTTTTTCGCTTTTGACGACTCACTTGTATCTGTTATCATGTTTTGAACTTATTTTATTTTTCACTTTTTTGTCATTCGAGCTAGTTTTAAGACTGTTTGGGGTGGTACATGGATTAATACGATTTTTCTCTTTTGTGCTTGATTCTCGTTAATAATGTCTATATTAATTGGATCATAGTTTCTGCAAAATCGCTTGATGTTTCCAGTCATATTGTGGACTTGTATGTTGGCGCTTGGCCGCGATTGTGATTTTCGAATATTTGGGACTATTTCGTAATTTTGATATTCTGGACTTTTAGTTTAGTATTCGTTTTTTCGCACCTTCAGCTTGTCATACTCGCGTTTCTGATTATCCCTTAGACTCATTTATGGATTGTCATCGTAAGTGCTTCATCTCCTTTCTAGTTGCATTTTTCTCGTCGTTTTGGGCTGAACAGCAGTACTGCTGTTAGCAAACTCTGATTTTGGTAAATTTTACAGAACCTGATTTTGGTACTTTGGTTTTTTTTGATAAATCGTCTGTTTAACTGCTTTGTCTGCATAATCATGTTGCATATGATTATTCTATTCGTGTAGATGTTATTCCCTACAAATTGATGATTAAATTCTTGAATTATGAGAAATCGAGAGGATTTAGGTTGAAATCCACACTCTACATGTTTCATTGCATATCGTCTGCAGTAGCCGAGCTTGGTGTTCTTTTCGGTTTAGTTTTGCATTAATCATAGTCTTACGGCGCATAATGTAAAGCATATGGCTTTTATTTTTATTTTTAGGAATTTGTGAAAACTAAAGAAAAAGCCGTTGGACTTAAGAATTGATCGCAAATCTGCGATGCCATTGAAGAATGATTCACAACCAAAGGTACACAACACACAGTCAACAAATGTCGCAATTATGATTTTCGAGTATTTGGGACTATTTCGTAATTTTGATATTCTGGACTTTTAGTTTAGTATTCGTTTTTCTGCACCTTCAGCTTGTCATACTCGCGTTTCTGATTAGCCCTTAGACTCGTTTATGGATTGTCATCGTAAGTGCTTTATCTCCTTTCTAGTTGCATTTTTCTCGTCATTTTGGGCTGAACAGCAGTATTGCTGTTAGCAAACAGAACCTGATTTTGGTAAATTCTACAGAACCTGATTTTGGTACTTTGGTTTTTTTTGATAAATCATCTGTTTCAATCCGTTTTGTCTGTACAATCATGTTGCATATGATTATTCTATTCTGTGTAGATGTTATTCCCCTACAAATTGATGAGTAAATTCTTGAATTATGAGAAATCAAGAGGATTTAGGTTAAAATACATACTCTACATGTTTCATTGCATATCGTTTGGTAGCTGGAGCTTCAGATGTTCTTTTCAGTTTAGTTTTGCATTAATCATAGTCTTACGAGCGCATAACAGAAAGCATATGTCTTTTATTTTTATTTTTAGGAATTTGTGAAAACCAGCGAAAAAACCGTTGGACTTGAGAATTCGACTGCAAATCCTGCGATGCCATTGAATAATGATTCACAACCAAAGGTACACAACACACAGTCAACAAATGTCGCGATTATGATTTTCGAATATTTGGGACTATTTCGTAATTTTGATATTCTGGACTTTTAGTTTAGTATTCGTTTTTCCGCACCTTCAACTTGTCATACTCGCATTTCTGATTAGCGCTTAGACTCGTTTATGGATTGTCATCGTAAGTGCTTCATCTCCTTTCTAGTTGCATTTTTCTCGTCGTTTTGGGCTTAACAACAGTACTGCTGTTAGCAAACAGAACCTGATTTTGGTACTTTGGGTTTTTTTGATAAATTGTCTGTTTCAATCCGTTTTGTCTGTACAATCATGTTGCATATGATTATTCTATTATGTGTAGATGTTATTCTCCTACAAATTAATGATTAAATTCTTGAATTATGAGAAATCGAGAGGATTTAGGTTGAAATCCACACTCTACATGTTTCATTGCTTATCGTCTGGTAGCCAGAGTTTCAGTTGTTCTTTTCAGTTTAGTTTTGCATTAATCATAGTCTTACAGGTGCATAACAGAAAGCATATGGCTTTTATTTTTCTTTTTAGGAATTTGGAAAACCAGCAAAAAAGCCATTGGACTTAAGAATTCGACAACAAATCCTGCGATGCCATTGAATAATGATTCACAACCAAAGATACACAACACACAATCAACAAATGTCGCACATGTATTTATTTTGCCATGCTCATATATATATGTATATTTTCATTTAGCTTTTATGATGCTAATATGCCATAAGTCATTACAGTCAATGAAGTGTACTTTGTCGTATCCGGATATCAGAAATATCGTAGCTCGTGGTACCATTTACTTGTCATTAGAAAAACAGAGCATTCATGGAGTTCCACTTCAAGATGACTGCTATAAAGTGTCCGTTGATGAAGTGATAAAGGCAGCATCATTTTTACCAATAGAAACTAGTGTGCACAAGACAGTTGGGGATGCACATAAAAGTTTTGTTGGTTGGCCAAAATTCCTTGTCAAATGTGACTTAAAGGTTTGTTCCTTGAATTAATTTCATAATGCATTACATTTTTTTTCATAAACTATTCTATAAATTACCTAGTTTTTCATATTTGGTTCAATGTTTCTTACCAACGTGTTTTTCATATTTGATTCAATGTTCCTACAGGAACCACATACAAAATCAAATCAAAAGAATGAAGTTCAAAATCCCAAGAAGCGGAAACAGTTTACAACATCATTGTCAAGACAAGGAGCAATATGAACAAGATCAAGAGTAAAAACATCTAGTTCTTTGTTTATGTTTTTTTTTTTTGCAATTCCCTTTGGATATTTCGTAGATTGTTTGGATTAGAAGTTTTTGCTTTGCTATTTATCTTTAGAACTTATGTATGGATTCTCTTTTATTGTTAATATTGGTATTCATTCATTATTTCACATTGTCGGCTTTGTTTACAATCACTTCACATTGATTTTTAACGTGTCTAAAACATAGCAAATGTAATAGTAAACATTAATTAATGTGGCTAAAGGGTAGACAAAAGCTACGCTCAAAATAATCTGTGTATCTACAATAAACAACTGATGCCACGTTTAAATTTGTTATTTGTGACTAAAACATACACAGTGGTCACTTTACAAAATTTTTTTGTCTTAAAATGAAAAATAACGTCATCTTATTAATATTTTCATGTGGCTATTGTATATAAATTATTTACAGTAAATTAAATTGTGTGTCCACAAAATACGTATGGTCACAATATATTTCGTTTTTAGTGTGTCAAAATGATGGCATATGTCATTTTATTACAATTTCATGTGACTAAAGTGTACTAAATAGTTACACCTAATAAAACAATTGTGTCAAAATCTAAACAGAGGACCTGATATAATATAAACCAAATGTGGCTAAAATATATATATATATGGTCATATTTTATTAAATTGTTAGTGTGTCAAAATGATAGCAAATGTCACTTTATTACATAATCATGTGACTAAAATGTACCCTATTGTCACAGTTTAAAAAGAATTGTGTGTCATAATCTAAAAAAAGGACATGATAATATAAATTAATGTGGCAATATGGTAAATGATAGTCATGGTGAATAAAATTATGTGTCGAAAGAACCATTACGGCTACAATTTATTTTCTTTCTGACGTAGAAATTATAATCAATAGGCACGTTGACAAATATTGATGTGTCTGAAGGATAACAAATGTGATGGTTAACATAAGTTCATGTGGCTAAATTGTGAACAATAGCCATGTTAAAAAAGTATTTATGTGTTTACAATAAATTTATTTTCATGTTTTTTTTAATATACATGACTAAAAACTAAATAATAGTATTGATAATGGATAATAGTGTGTCAAATTGATAACAATCGTCATGGATTCAAACATGCATGTGACAATAAGTTCTACAACAGTCACATGTATAAATACATTATGTGACCATAACACATTTACAACTATGGTTTAAGTAATTATCAGTGTCTATAATACAAACAATAGTCACACACAACAATTTTTAAGTGTCTAAATGATAAAATAGGTCATAATGAAAACAAATTATTGTAGTCTTAAAGTTAATATTGGCCACAGTTAAAAACACTTTTGTGTCTATAAATCAAATATAGTCATTGTTTATTAGATTTTCTATTTCGAAAAAAATATAAAATAGTCACACTTACAAGTATTTGTATGTCTGAAAGATAGCAACGGTCATGGTAAATAACATGTATGTGGCTGTAAGTTATATGATAACCATAGTTAAAAAAAATTGTGTGTCTTTAAAATACTTTTGGCCATTGTTTGATTAATTCTATGTCTTTAAAAGATAGGCAATATAGTATAATAAATACATATTATTGTGACTAAATAATAGCAAGCGCCACTTTGAAAATAAATTCATGTGGCTATTGGGTGAACAATGATCACTAAAAAAATAAAATTGTGTGTCTAGAAAGGGTTTACGGCCACAAAATAAGATAAAATGCACGATTGCAACAACAAAATTTCTTACCCAATAGCCACGATTTTATGCTACGGCTACAGTTTTTCAGTTGATACAACCACTTAATTTTAATGTAGCCGTATGTTGCCTAAAATGACACGACCTTTGGTCACACTTTCAATGAAAAAAAAATATGTGACTAAAGGCATATGGTGACATTTTTTTTTTGTGTGACCATTGCTCATTTTTGTACTAGTGATCCTTGAAACTTAAAATTCAACAAAGACAAGAGATATAATCCCAAAATACAAAAATCATGGTATATATATAAACATGCATGTCTCAACATGTTCCTCAACAACATATTTGTGAAATTTTCAGAATTAAACATGCATCACAAAACCATAAAATTCATTTTCTTTTTAGGATTTTTGAAAAGAATTTTTACCCACCTCGATTTCTCGTTGAAAATGGTCGGTTCTAAGTCTCGTAAGTTGGAAGATGATCTCCCCTTCACTTCTAGTTCTTGCTTGAACTCTTTCTTCCTCCTTCCTTTCCTAATGTTCGGCCAAATCTCTTCTTAAATCTGAAGTCAAGTAAATAATTTTGACTCCCTTATAAATTTTCACGACCATCCGAAATTCATTTTATACTCCCGAAAACTTAGGCTCAAAACTAAGGGTAGAACCGTCTTTTCAACCAACCGCATAAAAATTCTCGGCTTCTTTTCATCGAACCTACCAATTCAATACATCTGACTTGAACCCTTTAAAACCGTTGATGAAATATTGAGAATATTTTCAAATTAATATACAAGTCCTATCCCGTACTACCGTGCCACCAATATAAGTAACCATATTCCATACTTAATCAAAAGACGCAATTAATCTCACTGATCGAATGTTTAAGTGTTATTCGTGCTATGAAACTAACTGACAATTGTGACTGTGCGGGAACTAAGTGCTACACAAACACCATAACATAATCATATAACACAAAATTCCAGATTTTGGTAGAGTTGCACTAAAATTTTGAAGAAAGCATGAATTCCACAAATTTCACATAATCGAACTCTATCTACCAAATCGGCGGTAACTTGAACCCGTAAAATATAATGCATATTAACATAGCCATATACACACATCTCAAAGACATGCATTTATATAAAATTTCAGATTCATGCATGTTTTGCAAAAATCATAATCCTTGAAGATTAAAATTCAAGAAAGACAAGAGATATAATCCCAAATACAAAAATCATGGTATATATATAAACATACATGTCTCAACATGTTCCTCAACAACATATTTGTGAAATTTTCAGAATTAAACATGCATCACAAAACCATAAAATTCATTTGCTTTTTAGAATTTTTGAAAAGAATTTTTACCCACCTCGATTTCTCGTTGAAAATGGTGGTTCTAAGTCTCGTAAGTTGGAAGATGATCTCCCATTCACTTCTAGTTCTTGCTTGAACTCTTTCTTCCTCCTTCCTTTCCTAATGTTCGGCCCTCTCACTAAATCTCTCTCTAATGCAGATTTTTTTCTTGTGTTGAAAATGTAAAGGGTGGCTAGTGTTAAGTGTAGGTATTTAAGGTGTGTTATTAGGGCTTGGGAAGTGTGGTTGCATGGAAAATAAGAGACATGTGTCTTGGTTGAGGATGAAGGCTCTAAACACCACATTACTCTTCCTCTTTTTCTTCCCTTGGCCGCCCATCACCTTTAATTTCAGATTTTTTGTTTGTTATTTTAAGTGTATAGGTTATTATTATTGTAGTGGGTTGGGTTAGTTAGTTAGTTGGGCTTTAAATTATAAATTCAAGTCTTAGGAATTTATTGAGTTGGGTTAGAGTCCATTAGTGAGTATATATATATATATATATATATAATTAGGTATTAACACATAGTCCATTAGGCGAATCAATATTCTACTTTAATTTTATTATTTGGTTTATAAATATAATTTACGGAATTAATGAGTGGAATAACATAAAATTAGACGTAGATTATATCGTGTCAGAAAACAAATGTTATTAAAGTACAACATGATTTAGTACATTGAACATGTGATAAGCTATCAAATTTAGGGGTTTTACAACACCAACACACCATATTATCTACAATATAAAATAATTAGACATTTCATTTGCATAACCATAACGTGAATAAACATGCAAAACATGTGATTAAATGTAATTAATATTCTCATAGGTAGTTACAGGGAGTTTGGTAATACAAGCATAAAGTATGTTTTGCAGTATATAATCATAACATTGGTCACACAAAAATATATTTGGGAACTACCTTATTAGAGTAAGTTGTTGGTAAGGAACTACCTAAATGTCATTCATACTGAAAAAATATTTTTGAAAGTATGGAGGGAAATGTTTTGGCTTGGGAGGGTAAGACGAAATACGATACTAAGGCACGCACTGGTCTTGAAGAAAATGAACTTAAGGAAACATTTGTGGTTGAAAAACATGGAGGGGAAGCGTAATATGCCAAAAGCAGCTTACATTATTACTCCTGAACAGAAGACTGGGATAGTTTGGTGGATGAAGGTTGTTGGTATCCTACAGGATATGCTGGAAATATCGGGAGGTGTGTTAATTTCAAGGAGAACAAGTTAACTCATTAGAGAGTCACGACTGTCATATCCTACTATAATGCCTATTTCTGGTGTTTATTCGACCATACTTGTTGAAACACATACTGGAGCCTTGTTTGTTGTTTTCCAAATTATTTCAGCACTTATGCACAAGATAATTTAAGAAGTCTGACTTGAGGCTAATGCAAATAGAGATCATCCAGACTTTGCACAAGTTTGAAAGAATATTTTCTCCATTTTTTGTTTGACCTCATGCCCAACCACATTATTCATCTTCCTCGCCAGCTGTTGCTCATAGGTCTAGTCCAATACATATAGATATTTCCAATAGAAAGATATATTAAATACGATTTTGACATTAGTGTTCTATTATATGATGTAATTTCCAATAAATTTTTCTACTAAGTATCAACGCATGGTGACAAAAAATTATGTGAATATGAAGCACGTGTGACCAATAAATCTGCACCTGAAGGATGTATAGCTGAAGTATACCTTGCATCAGAGTGTGTAACTTATAGCAAAATGTAGTTGGTCTATATAGAGTCCTCTACCCAGTATATGTCAGTCGACCCGCATTTCAATCTTTCTATAATCTCCATGGAAGTTGAAGTTCATCGGAGGTTGCCTAGTGAATTAGATCCATACGAGCTTGGAGTTACACATTAGTAGATATTGATCAATTGTCCAGAAGTCCAATACTGGAAAAAATACATCTTCACTCTGACAGTGTGCAGGGCGACATTAGATTCCACAATGACACTTTTGCGGAATACTTTGGAGATAATCAACCATGTGACTGCAAAGAACACATACAGTGCTGCTACACTGGGATAAATAAGAGATAAGGATGAATATAAGGCACCGACCACTCCAACTAAACTAGAGATTTCCTAGAGTAGCCTTGCCCTACAAAGAGCGGATACCCTTATTCTAAGAGGTGTTGGTGCAGGGAAGGAATCACTGGCTCCTCAAGAGCCAGATGCAACCAATATTACACAATCTTCCGCAATTATTTTGAATAATGTTTCTGAAGGTTGAGTGGTTCGACTACAAGGTGATGTACGTGGTCTCATTTATGTGGATGCAGATGAATTATTGCAAATTCTAATGAAGATGATGAAGAAGAGTTGAGACACGTGTTGCCAATTATCAATTCTGACACTAGGACCGGCTCTAGCGATGATTCTGATTATGAGCCTTAATGAAAAAAAGATGTAACATGACAATTACAAAAGATGGACTCGGTGTGTTCCTCAATGATGGACTCACTTCTCAACAAAAAGGAACCCTCTCCACCACAAACATCTGTAAGGATTCCTTTAGGCATGAAAGATTTCATGACTAAAGTGAAGGAGCAGCTAGCCCTGATTCTTGATGCTGGCAAAAGGGGGGAAGAAGAGATGAGAACCAAGAGAAGGTAGGAGGCACTATCTATGGTACCCATTCAATTTCCTGAGGCTGGAACTTCGAGTATCTTGAAAAGGAAAAATACAGATGCACCACCAGAAGTATCAGCAACTAAGAAAAGGAGAACTGGGCAAGAACCAGTTATGCCACTTCGATGGGAAGGAAAAGAATTGTATTATGTTGAGGAGTTCATTCCTGAGGAATCTGGAAATAAATGGGGGATTGCCAAGAAGCAATTTATTGAGAAATATTATCTCTGGGAAATCCTACAGGACCCGGACTCCACTCCTCAACAAATATCTATTGACTACATGGAGATCAACTACCCAAATCTGTGGGAAATTCTGAAAGGGTTGCTGAAGAAATATTCAATGCCTATCCAAAAATTCCTGATTTCAGACCACAGGACCCTCTATAAAGGGGAAGTTGGATGATGAAGCACTTCATAGGGAGATAAAAGCTCTATGCATTAAGAACCAATACACCTCCCCTGAAACTCAAAGATTTGCATCTCAAATAGTCGAGAAGAAGTATGGGCTGATTCCAGTAGTTCAAAGGCCCATTGGAGCAAAGCAATTGAAGTCCCTTTCTCCAGCAAGGATCAGAGGAAGAGGAAAAGGAAGATAATAATTGTGTTACTATCAATCACTTGTAAATTTACTTGTAATATTTCATTTCACCTGTAAATGACAGTAATCATGAATGTCATAAGTTTATAACAGTCGAATTGAATGACAACATCTAGTTATCTTAAAACAGACTGAGTCTTTACATTTCATTTATTTTATCTGTCTATGTGTGATGATTTTACTATATTTAAACACTAAGTTTTGCCGTCATCAAAATAGGGGGAATTTATTAGGAATATTATTTTAGATGTTGATGATGTCATCCTTGCATTCATGATTACTTTAAATGTATGTATTTGGCATTGTAAAGAAGAACCAAATGAGTATCTTCTATAGGCCTTTTAAAGATTAGGCTAAGTCTTGATTAAGTAATGATCACTTAGAATTTCGGCTAAGTATAGAATAAGCAAAATATCAGCCGAGGTTTTGGTCAATGGAAATATCAGTCGAGGTTTGACCAAAACACTGTAGCAGCTGAGTTCTGAAAGAAAATAGAATATCAGATGAACTTTCGGTCAAACAGTAATACCAGCTGGGGCTTGACCACAGGCGAGTTTATTATCAGCCGTGCTTTCAGACAAAGGAAATATCAGACAAGTTTTACCCCAACTGAAAGCAGACGAGTTTCGATCAGAGGAAATATCAGCTGAGTTTGACCAGACATAATATCAGGCGAGATTTTATCAGGCGAGGTTTGGTCAAAGCATGATATCAGCTGAGGTTGACCAAGGGAATATCACCCAACTTTCTAAAGACTGATATCAGACAGCCTTTATCCAGGCAAAACATCAGAGAGGTTTGACCAACTCATCAGAAAGGTTTTACCAACATAACAGAGAGGTTTGACCAAAGGAAATATCAGATAAGTTTACCTCAGACAAGATATCAGCTAAATTTTAGATATCAACTGTCCACGTCAGCAAGTGTTGAAAAGTCAACAATAACGGCTCGACTCATGCAGACATAAAAGCCAAGGGACAAAGTGATTGATTCCCGAAGGTTAAGGAATATATTATTCGTAGAGATTCGTGCCCTGAAGACTTTCTAAATTATAGTAATCAAGAAAAGCGGCGCAACGGGAGAATACATCTTCAAACGGTCATATTTGAAGAAAGAGACAAAGCCTTGCAATGAGTTAAATAGATAAACAATGAAGTCCACTCTCCAATGGATGGAATTGTTACAAGATGCAACGGCTATGAAGAAGCTCAAGATCGTACTATAAATATCTGAAGAAAGATTGAGCAGAAGTACGATGCGAGCAATACTTACAAGCAAACAAACCAAATAGAGCAAACAAAGTAATCTATAGCATCGTGAAGAGCTAGTTTCTAAAGTATTATACTGAGAAGCTCTTGAAAGTTGGAGAAGACAAAAACTCTTGTCATAAAGTCTGAGTACGGGGTACTTCTTTGAACGAGGTTCTTAGAAGTTCAAGGTTCTAAACGCATCCACGGGTTCTTGATTGGAAGGTGATAGACATCTTGCGAATTGTTGAGGCATCTACGGGTTTCCGATCAAGGGGTGCTAGGCATCCAAAGGGAGATGCGTTCTAGGCAGCCAAAGGGAGTTGCAACAGCCATGTGTTTCCACTGGTTGGAAGTTGTTGTAAAGAAGTTCTTTAAAACATAATTTCACTGGTTGAAAGTTATATTATCTCCAACTGGTTTGGAGAGAAGTGGATTAGTAGAGGATTACCCCACATCTAAAACCACTATAAAAGTATTGTGTGGTTTATTGCTTTATCATCATATTTAACTTCTGCATAAATATTTACTATTCCATTATAGAGTCAGATATCTTTCTCGAAAACAAGTTTTACAGGTGACATAAGTCATCTGCATTTTTATCAGCTGTGTCTTCCGCATTACTTATCTGCAGCCGAGGTTTGTTAGTTGCACACAATCACAGCTGAGGTTACTCAATTGATATATTCAAGAAAAGATTTTAGACAGTCTATTCACCCCCCCTCTAGAGTATCCTCTGAGTATCTGTGACCTGCACAACAATCTACTAATGAGCTTCCCATTTTAGTCAAATAATCAGCTCTCATGTTTTCTACTTTGAGAATATGGGCCAGTTCTCATTCCCCAAATTTTTTTAGAGGCTTCTTGTTACGTGGTTTTCGGGAACGCAAAGTACATATTATCGTATCCAATTAATAAATAGTGAGTAAAATATCATTCCCACGAGAATTGATGTATTAATAACCAATTTAATAGTATTTCTAATTTTATTTAAATGATCGATTTTGGAGTTTATTATAAACGAACTAAAATGATCAAATTACGCAAATAGAATGCTAAAAGAAATAAAAATAGTAGTGTATAGAGAAGGTTCTGGAATTATGATTTCTACCCCAATTAATTCCACCAGTTTATAATTTATATTTAGATAATAATTACCTAATCGATTGAAAACAAGAATTACAAATATATTTCTATCTTATCTTCCGACCTCAATAGAAAATACTACAAATAAATCAATCTTACTATATTCCTATGTAAATTATTTCAATTTGCAGTTATGAATTCTTCGATAAGGGTTACACAATTTAGAAAAGAGTATATTCCTATATCAAATATAATTGTGATTCTGTTCATTCAGTTCACCAATCGAATATCCAAATCAATAAGTTAGTAATAACAAATCAACTATTGCCAAATAATTGGAAACCTTAAGAATAATGAATAAAAATCAATTGCATAAGGCAAATATTACATAAAACTAAATTAAAATCAAATATTCATGATTACTCATAACTCCATAATGATACAAACTAGCCAGACATGCTGTATAATTTAACAACAGTTAAGATCGTGAAATAAATAGAATCTGATATTGGTGAAGAAATCGTGTTCGATTGCTCCAGTTTCAAAATATTCTCATGCGTATCGGCTCCTCTCCTGTAGATGGAATTGCTGTTCCTAGCTCTCTATCCCCGGATGACCTATTTTACAGTTGAGTTTCTCCTGTTTTTATAAGGAGTTTTTGCCCGTAGAGTTTTTCTCCATTTGCACAAGTCCATACACGCCAAAGAAAATTGCCTCATAATATTTCGCTGGTCTTCTGCGAGAGAGTCTATTTTTCACGCTTCACCATTTGTCTTCACTCCTCCGTTATCTCCAACGAAAAGCAGAGAAGAAGTTGTCAACTTTGCATCGTGTGCCACGGTACACTGAAGAAGGTTCTATTGTGTGTCATGACATATATCAACTTATTTTGTGCATGTGCCTAGGCCTGTGTGTGCTTTCTTCTCGTGCCGCTGTTTGTGCCGTGTCCCATACTTTTTTTCCAAAATGCGGTCTATGCTGTGGCACATGCTCTGTTTCTCTTGGGCCACGGTCTCTGTCGCGGCACACTTGTGTAGTACTGTACATCTTACTTATTTTGATCATAACTTGCTCGTTCGGACTCCATTGACTCGTCGCTTGAACCATTAGAATGCTAATTTAATTGTAATACTTTGTTGTGAATTCATTTATTATCATTCAGTAATTGGCACTCGGTAATTTTTTTTCTTTCTTTTCACTCTTTAATAATCATTCATCATTCATGTTCATTCATTTGTGGTCATCGTTCGGCGTATCTTTGAGCCATGTATCATTTATCATTCGTTGTCCAACCCTATTTAGGAATCGAGACGAGAGTATTATCATAATCATTGTGATTGGTAGCCTTGTGGTGGAAGTATCATTGTTGCGTATGATTGGACTTAATCATACTCATGCAAGTTATGTGCGGCGGATCATTCATTATTCGTATCGAGGAGGCGGAGTTTTCGCATTTCTTTTCCAGCTGAGAGTTACGGTCGTAACCTTTCATACATTACGGCCGTAACATGCATTCGCTGGTTTCATGGTTTCTGGACGAGGACGTCTTACGGCCGTAAGTCTCGCTTAATATGACCGTAAGAAGAGGAAGGTACGGCTGTAAGAAGAGGCAGGCTACAGTCATACAATCGAGTACTGGGTTCGGGGGGTCTCGACGAAGGATGCTTACGGCCGTAAGGGAGTTCTTGTTACGGCCGTAAGTTGAGGATTTCGGTCGGCAGGATTGTTCGACGAAGTGAAGTTACGTCCGTAGAGGTCGAAGTGTTACGGCCGTAAAGCCGTTGACTTGGAAAGTTACGGCCGTAAGGTGGCAGAGTTACGGCCGTAACTCTGCGCAGTATATAATGACCGGGACGGATCTTTCAGCCTCATTTCTTCATTTCTCCACTTTTGGCCGAGAGGGAGAGTCTTGGGAGAGATTTTTCATCATCATAACACTTATGTATTCATGTTATAATCACCTACCTTCAGTTGTGGAGCTTGGATAGTCGATTAACTCCAGTTTCGACGGATTGAAGGGTTTGGTTCTTCAAAGGTAATTTCTTCAAAATCTTAGATTTCGATTTTGAGATGGAGTATGATGTTTTGGACATTATAATCATGATATGTGAAGGGATATACATATGATTATGAATTTCTATGATTTATCATTGGATTGTTGGAGGATTATTCAAGAACACTTCGAATGTTGATTTTGGAATTAGGTGATTCCAATTAGATGTTGTCATAATCTTAAATTGTGTATTCCTATGAGAATATTGATTATATATAAGAGGTTTTGTTGGATTGAATCATTCATTGGAGGTTTGGTATCGATATAATTGAGATTAGTTGTAACCAGTTGAAGATTGTTTAAAACGTATTTTTTTAATTACCCCAATGAGTTGGGTGGTGTTGTATCGACCTTTTGAGTTGATTTTGATTATATGTGGATATGTATATTAAGCGAATCGTTGGTAATTGTGTTATTCAAGGTTGTTCGAGCGACCAATAATTCCATTAAGGACGTTGATCATGGAAGGACTTACTCGCCGTCGGTTTAAGGCAAGTTTTATACTTGTACTAGTCAATGAGATTAATGTTATCATATATGTATATAAATGTGTTGTATCATTCCGAGACTTAGTATCTTCATGAGTTCATTAATATTAAGGGATCGTTCGATACGATACTCTTCAGCAATTATGCTAAATGTTTATTATTGTTCATTAGTGGCCGGTTCAAGGCATTGGGATACTTGTTGTTAATGTCATTATCGATAGCCGGTTTGCGGTATCGATGTATCGATTGTTGTTGTTGATATGGATGTCAATCTAAGACTTCATTGTAATCATTGTTATTGATGTTTGTGTTTTGTCATTGACGTTGTATTGGCCGATTGAAGACATTGGCGTATTCGTTTCTCATCTTCGTCGTCGGTAACCGATTAAAGGTATTGAGTCATTCATTTTATCACTGTTATCGATTAGCTGCTCTAAGGCAATTGAGGTGTTCCATCATTCATTGTATCATTTTTATCGATTGTCCGTTCTAAGGCAATCAAGGTGTTCAATCATTCATTGTATCATTATTACCGATTGGCCGTTCTAAGGCAATTGAGATGTTCAATTATTCATTGTATCATTGTTATCGATTGGCCGTTATAAGGCAATCGAGATATTGAGTCATTAATTGTATCATTGTTATCGATTAGCCGTTCTAAGGCAATCGAGGTATTGAATCATCCGCTGCATCATTGTTATCGGTTGGCCATTCTAAGGCAATCGAGGTATTAAATTGTGATTTTAGAGGACGGTGCCCATCCGTGAGTTACTTTCATCGTGTTGGCCGACTCAAGGCAGCACACTATCATTCTTGTGAATCCGGTAATCTTTGAATCATTGCCGTTTGTTGTTAATTGTGTTTTGGAGGCTAGTCTCGGCTAGTGCTCATTATGGGCAAGTCTGGGGCTTGAACCTTCGCGGTTGGTTTCCCAGAACCTGCAATTCAGCAGGTCACAGTCACTGGGTGATCTCATTATGGGTAAGCTTGGGGCTTGAACCTTCGCGGTTGTTCTACAGCTCGGTAGGTCACGGTCATGTTTATGATCTCATTATGGGTAAGTCTGGGGCTTGAACCTTCACGGTTGGTTTCCCAGAACCTGCAATTCAGCAGGTCACGGTCACTGGGTGATCTCATTATGGGTAAGTTTGGGGCTTGAACCTTCGCGGTTGGTTTCCCAACACCTACAGTTCAGTAGGTCACAGCCATTGGACGGTCTCATTGTGATACGGCTTCGTGTCGTGGTTTCGGCCCTCATTGATACATCTTCCGGCTGTTTTGGATTCAGGTGATTGTGATATTTGACAGCTTCGACTGAGTGACTTTCAGGCCGGTTTGATGTCTTGGTATTTTCATGGAGCCTTCGGGCATTGTGATTCATATTTAATTCAGTTCTGGTTTGGTTTATATTCGTATAATTCTTTGTGGTGCTCTATAATTATGATTCGCCGTTGGGCACTTATGTTCTAACCTGTTGAACAAGTATTAATAGTATGACGTGGGCATAGTGTTTCATGAATGCTCGGTTTTTACCTTGATTTGTGAGCATCTCGTATAATTATTATTATTGTACCGTTACGTTTTGCCTTTGGATGCATATCATGTTATACATGTATTTGATGTTCATTATCTGGATGACTGACCCCGTGGGGGCGGAACATGTTTTTATGTTTTAGGTGCTTGCGAGGAGAGAGTTGAGACACAGGGGCATGATGATGGCGACGAGGCATTCGAGCGATACTAGTCTGAGTTGTTCATGTTGGTGGTCGGTACTGGAGTGTTCTCCGGTTGTATCGATCATTGTCATTATGTATTACCCGAGCAGATGCTCGTGAATGTTGTTGTATTTTTATTTTGGCCATGTAGGCCCATCGTTGTCATTGAAATTCCTCATCGGAATGTTGTGTCGGATATCATTGTAAGGACTGTGATTTCCCTTGTTGATTAATTTGATGTATTTTAGTCGTGTTCGCCTGGTGGATCTCCTGGTGTGGGGTCCACGGCACTGTAATAACCCAATGGGATTTGGGGGTGTTACATTAATAATCTACATTTATCTGCATTTTCATGATTTTCGTTGGAGTTCAAGGGATGGTGGAGACCGTTCAAAGTTGATTCTTGTGCATCTTGTGAGGTGGAACACACTATTTTCAGCACTTTTCACCTATTTTACATCGTTTAGACGACATGAATCCTATTTTCATCAGAACAATATAATATTAGTACAGTTGGGAGTTTATCTGGACGAACTTGATTAATATTGAAGCTAACATGATGATTTATAATGCACAAAATACGGCATATCACTTCTATTATTTCGTCGACATACCTCTTCATGCGGTCTTCATTTATCTCGAATTTTCCCCGTACTTGTTTTGTAATAAGTTGAGAATCAGAATAAGCGATCATTTATCGACCGCCCAGTCCTAGTCCCAATTGCATTCCCTTGACAAGGGTTTCGTACTCAGCTTCATTGTTAAAGGCTTTAAATCCAAATTTTACAGCATACTCTTAGGTTATACTATTCCGAGGTGGTGAGGATTATACCTGTATTACCAGTGGGTTTTTTCAATTATCTTGATCGTGGACGTTGTTTTGCGCCGTCTATTTTTGGTGTTGCCATTAGTTTGGAAATTTGTATTGCCACATGTTATATGCCTTGGCCTTATTGTGGTATTTATCGAGTGTGAATTTTCCGTTCCGTGGCATGACTTATTTTTGTTGCTTGATTTTTATTAGTTTTGATACGATATCGGGGTATGTTCGTGTGATTTTGACGTCGTAGGACGATGATCCAGGATGAGGAAGCTGTTGCAGGCTGCTGCTATTAACAGTAGTGTAATTACGGTCGTATGACTTTAATATTACGACTGTAAATAGCTTCAGTTACGAACGTATGTCTTGGACCATACAATGATTGACTTAAGGATGATTCGAGAAAGTTGGATATATGTTCGAGAAGTCCGGACGCGACCGTAATGAGATACTTGATACGGACATAAGGTATGTTACGGTCGCATTTTTTCTTGTACAACCATAAATCTATAGTATCGGTTCCAGTCCGAGAACAGATGCGTTTTTATAGCCATAAAATGACCGGGTTACGGCCATAAATGTAGAGTGTTACAGTTGTAATATGTATGAGTTACAGTCGTAACTCGTGTCAAAATTTAATAAGCGAGGCTCAGCGTCTATCATCATTTTTTCACTCTTTTTACCAAATCCACTCGACTTCTCTCTCGTTTTTGGTCTAAAAGTTGACTTTCGGAAGGATTCCCCATAAACTATCATCTGGATAGAGGAAAATCAAGAGAAGAAGAAGAGGGGATTTTGTGATTGCAGAAAATTACATATGTAGCTATTTTCAAAATGCAATATAAGGAAATCAAACTGTCGGAATTACATGTAATTTTTACGTGATGTTTGCAAAATCTTGAATTTAGTCCTCAGTGGTGGATACTAGATATGGACCTCCAATTTGTGTGTTCCGATCGAAGAATCGTGAAGTTCCTGAATTCCAGATCCATATTATGCAGTCTCGATATTTAACAGATCTATGAAGATTTGACCGTCGGAATAGGCTCAATTTTGGATGATGTTCAGGACATCATGTGGTCTATTTTCACTGGAATAATTCGTGTTTCAATATCTGTGGTGATAGATATGACCCCCATACAGACTTCTGTGTTTTCCACTGGAAATGAGGTTTCATGGTCAACCAACAATGAGGACGTCCGCCTCTGACCTAGATTGACGAGACGTGACTTTTTCCAGTAGTTGATTGAGAGCTGCAGATGGTGAGGGTAGTAGAATGCTGCTGAACAGTTGGACCTTGATTTGGAGCTCAGAATTGTGAGATATTGATGCTGGAAGTTTCTACGCGGATTCAAATCCGTAGAAAATTTGAGGTTTGGAGCCACAAGGATGGACAGAGAGCTATCTTGTCGACTTGGGCATACCCCGGTGAACAAGTATCCTGTCCATACCTTTCATGTGTAACACCCACAATCCGCTCAGGGATATTACACGCTGTAGAACCTTTCCTCAAGGATCTACCAGGCTGGTAACAACATCGAACATTACAACAATGCCTTTAAGGCTAAAATGACTCAGTAGATCGATTTGGTCTTTCCATAAATACATGCAACTCAAACACATTACATGCCCATGCTGGGGTCGAATACAACACACTCTCGTATAACGGGAAAGAAATACTACAGCGGAAATAAAATACAATTAAACCAATACGACATCAACAGGTCCTCGTGTGATTAGTATCGTTCATCTTTCATCATCCTTCATGCCGACCCTGTGCTATGCTCCAAAACCTAAATGCAATACAGACATCCACCCCCCGAATACTCGGGGGTTAGCAAAACTCCGCTGTTTTGCTAGTACAAGTATGAAATCATACGAAATGTAACAAACAAATAGAAATCACGAATCGTGTATGACAAATAATTACAAAAGACTTCCCGAGAAGTTTTATTAATTAGAAACCATCAAAGAAGTGTTTGAAAATAAATTCCTCATCTCGGGGATTTTAAAAATAGAAATCTTGTTGGACTTCATGTCCTTAATTGAAAAATAACCATTTCAAAATGAATGGGTCTCGGCCCAAAATCACTTTCCATAAAACGATCTTTACAAACCGTTGGAATCTCATCCCAAATCTCATCAAATCACAGTACACGAGAATAATATCAAGGTTCGTTTTCCAACATCAAAATCCACAACCCAAGGTTTAAACACATACGACAAATACTCTAGTGCCATCCTAGCCAAGTAAGCCAAACGAACAACTTATCTCTTATACACTTAGTCGATGCATGCAATCATGAAAACCGTTCAAAAGCACTCATTTCCGGAAATGCCAATATCAAAACACATTTGTGAAATACACCACAATTAACCGTGGATCCACCCCTCCGTGGACCCCTACCGAGACCCCGTCGGATCTAACCCATAGTTGTTAAAAGCAGGTGTTGTGTCAAGATTTAACACCTTCCGACCGGCGATCGACTAGGAGGACGGGCGACCGAGTCACTGCCGAGCGGCCAAGTCAGTTCTGCCGATCAGCAACCTGGCGACCGAGCCTCAACCCAGCGGACGACCCACATCGACCATCCGAAGGCCCCAGGTCCAGTCCCGATGCCGAGCGATCGACCTCAAGACGATCGCCTCTCGGTACTCGGCGATCGACCCCTGGCGACCTACGAACGGACGATCTCCTCTCGGCATCTCGGCGACCTACCCTTGGTGACCGACCATTGGCGATCTCCATCCACTGGCCGATGACGACCTCCGAATACCATCCAGGGACGACCGCCTCGTGTCGATCACCACCGACGGCCATCCAGTCGGCGAAGGCCAAGCCTCAAGGCTGGCACCATGTGCAAAGACCGGGACAAGATCCGCGAATCCTGGGCCATTGACCACAATCTGGCAGATTCTCTCCACCAGCCGACAGGCCGCCGAAAGCTTGTCAGTAGGGCCACTTGTTGACTGACTCCGGACACGTGATGGCTCCTTATTGGACCGCCCAGCTGGCGCCAGCCACTGCATTGGACTTTATTCGGACAGCCAGCATCTTCCTTGGACTTTAGCCTGACAGCCCAGGGGATCGCCCCGTTAAAGTATTGGCCAGCAGGCGATCGGCAGAATATTAAAATGGCCGGCAGGCGATCGGCAGCTAAAGGACAGGACCCGGCTGTCCCTATATAAGCATGGCTCCCAGCACTTGTAAAAAGGATCGAACCTTTACCACAAAAAAGGCTTCAGCTTCTCTCAGCAATATCGCGATTCAAGCACTCCTTACAGCAAACACAAAGCACTTGGCTAACATCCAACTCTTGGCAACAGCTTTCTTTCGGTCTTACTTCTCCCGGCCTTTTCTCCTCGAGCATATTACCGGCGGGACGAAGAACACCGAGCTTCGCTCAAGAGCCGGATCAACAGAGTCTTTTTACACTCATTGTATTTAGATTTCTCTCATTAATACTTGTATCCACGAATATTTGTATTAATAACATCTCGCGAGAGCATTCAAGCCCGGGCCTAACAAACCCGGCAAATCTTGTTTTATTTATCTTCTCTCGGAAGTGCTCCCGCATTTGTTTGTTGTCCGTCTTCCAGCAGTATTAATCTTCGGATAAATATTTTGGGCAACAACAATTGGCGCTAGGGGAAGGGCATCCAACCCTCGATTTTTTACACCTACCGTCCCGAAGAACACTCACTGTTCTCGGGGTAGATATTTGAAGTGACACTCACTGCACTTCAAAAGAAATCCTTCAGAAAACATGTCTTCCGCCTCCGCGTCGAAGAAAGCCGGCGGCCGGCAGACCCCTGTTCGTCGGCCCGAGCCGCAGCCGATGGTGGAAGGTAGCCGCCGCAGCCGGAGGCGCTCGACCACGTCCCGGGAAGGCGGCCCGAGCCTCTCGCTCGATCGGTTCCGAACCAAGGAACAGATCGAAGGGGCCCTGGCCGTCCTTCAGGAGCGACAGAGTGCACTCGACGCGTCTCCAGCTATCACCCCCTCGGTCTCCCGCCGGAAGTTCAAACGGAAGCTCAAGGCACTACTGGCCGAGCGAGCGCCAGGAGGCTCTCGCCCGCAAGAAGAGGCGCTCGGCAGCCGGGGCACGTCTGTCTTCGATCGCCTGGGCAGCGACCCGACACAGCGGCCGGCGTCCGGCCCCGGCTACGAGGCAGCGGAGTTGGTGTCCGTCACCAGGAGCTCGGCCTACCGGCTCCCACAAGACGATCCAGCCGCTGGCTCCGCCGCGATTCCCGAGGTCGGCAGCAGTGGGGTCCGGAGGTCGGTACACGATCGCCTCGGCCCCCGCTCCCATAGCCGATCCGCAAGCAGCCGAGCCGCGGCGATCGCCACAATGCAACGTCAGATCGACGACATGAAGGCGCTCCTGCAATCCGGGGCAGGCGCCGTGAGGACGATCGCCCCGCCGAGCGAGCCGCTCGCGATCGACATCGAGCTCGCCCCGGTGCAGCACACGATCGCCCCTCCTAAGACACCTGTGTACCAGGGGCGATCGGACGCCCAAGCACACCTGCACAAGTTCAACATCTACATGACCGGGTGTGGGGCATCGGACGCGACCCGTTGCCGAATGTTCCCTCTGACACTAGACGACCTCGCCCACCGGTGGTACACCTCATTGCCACCTCGGTCCATAGGCTCCTTTAACGAGCTGGCGCACGTCTTCACGGAATACTTCGCCACCAGGGCCGCTCGGCCAGAAGGTCCCCATCGCATGTGGCGGATCAGGCAAGGAGAACAGGAGTCCGACTCGGACTACATCGACCGGGTTGACATGATCATCCTCAACGGCGAGCCCGTAAGCGATGAGACCGCCCTCTACGCGGTCCTAAGAGGTTTTCAGGGCTTCTCGCCTATGTTCAGGCATCTCACGAAGACCCTACCGACGACCTACGCAGCCTTCCGGGCCAGAGCCGCAGATTTCCTGTCCAGGCAAAGGCTTCTTCTTGGCCTAGGAGTAGAACGACCGGCACCCGCGCGACGACCTCCAGTCTCCCAGCCCGATCGCTACTACCCAGCAGAGCCGGAGGACTCGATCACCGCCTACAGTCCATTCTAGCATGAGTGACTAGCCGCCACCCGATCGCCAATTTCGACCTACGAATAAAGCGATCGGCCGCCGAGCGACGATCGCCAGTCTTCCGGCCAGATCGCAACATCATCAGCAACCCGGTGGACACGATCGCCATCTGATCCAAAGATATAACATGACGGACTAAGGCATAAGATCGCCTCCACCGCACATCATAAAGCCATGGCCCTGGCAGTCGATGGAACCGGCTGCTTCGGCCATGCAAGGTCCCTTTCGGCCGAGATCGCCCGCCTTCGTTTAAATACGAGGCCGGCGTAGTCGGAGGGCTCTCCAACATTAATTAGTGGACTCATTCCACAACCCCGTCTCAACGTACACCGTCGAGGTCGGCCATCTCCATGGCTGGCCGAGGTGGAAGCAGAGCTAACAAGCCGCGGGCGTGGAGTTGATTCATCCGACGCTGCCCCGCGCAAGGACTCCTCTAGACCGAGACCGCACGCCTTTCGTTTAAAAACAAGGCGGCGCAGCTAACAGAGAGGACCCTCATAATAAAGTGAGTCACGAGGCACTCATTGTCTTTGTGCACCAAGACACGGTCATGGGGTCGGTCCATCGATCTCCGCGACTGTGCACGATTCCTCAAACAAAGCGAAACCACCAAGTTTCCATGGGGGATCGGCCAATGTTTTTTTTTTTTTTTGCAGGTACAAGACCGAAAGATAGCTAAGCCAATCGACTATGATAGCCCAAGTCCGAGTCCTAAGTCAGCTCAGATCACCCGTCCTCATCCATACACGATCACCAGCAAGAACCACCTCGCCCCATGTCTTCAACATAGGAGCAAGCTGGGGGGCAATTGTTGTGTCAAGATTTAACACCTTCCGACCGGCGATCGACTAGGAGGACGGGCGACCGAGTCACTGCCGAGCGGCCAAGTCGATTCGCGATCGGCAACTTTGGCGACCGAGCCTCAACCCAGCGGACGACCCACATCGACCATCCGAAGGCCCCAGGTCCAGTCCCGATGCCGAGCGATCGACCTCAAGACGATCGCCTCTCGGTACTCGGCGATCGACCCCTGGCGACCTACGAACGGACGATCTCCTCTCGGCATCTCGGCGACCTACCCTTGGTGACCGACCATTGGCGATCTCCATCCACTGGCCGATGGCGACCTCCGAATACCATCCAGGGACGACCGCCTCGTGTCGATCACCACCGACGGCCATCCAGTCGGTGAAGGCCAAGCCTCAAGGCTGGCACCATGTGCAAAGACCGGGACAAGATCCGCGAATCCCGGGCCATTGACCACAATCTGGCATATTCTCTCCACCAGCCGACAGGCCGCCGAAAGCTTGTCAGTAGGGCCACTTGTTGACTGACTCCGGACACGTGATGGCTCCTTATTGGACCGCCCAGCTGGCGCCAGCCACTGCATTGGACTTTATTCGGACAGCCAGCATCTTCCTTGGACTTTAGCCTGACAGCCCAGGGGATCGCCCCGTTAAAGTATTGGCCAGCAGGCGATCGGCAGAATATTAAAATGGCCGGCAGGCGATCGGCAGCTAAAGGACAGGACCCGGCTGTCCCTATATAAGCATGGCTCCCAGCACTTGTAAAAAGGATCGAACCTTTACCACAAAAAAGGCTTCAGCTTCTCTCAGCAATATCGCGATTCAAGCACTCCTTACAGCAAACACAAAGCACTTGGCTAACATCCAACTCTTGGCAACAGCTTTCTTTCGGTCTTACTTCTCCCGGCCTTTTCTCCTCGAGCAGATTACCGGCGGGACGAAGAACACCGAGCTTCACTCAAGAGCCGGATCAACAGAGTCTTTTTACACTCATTGTATTTAGATTTCTCTCATTAATACTTGTATCCACGAATATTTGTATTAATAACATCTCGCGAGAGCATTCAAGCCCGGGCCTAACAAACCCGGCAAATCTTGTTTTATTTATCTTCTCTCGGAAGTGCTCCCGCATTTGTTTGTTGTCCGTCTTCCAGCAGTATTAATCTTCGGATAAATATTTTGGGCAACAACAGCAGGCTCGTGGATCCACCCCTCCGTGGACCCCTACCGAGACCCCGTCGGATCTAACCCATAGTGAGCATACACACACATGTTACTTATGCAATACTAATATGCTAAGAATGTAAGCTCATCAAGAATACTTACTAGGGATGGCCACTTATTCGACACCATTATCAAACTCTTCAAACACAACAACACAATTAACACGGAATACACGATTCCACAACATTAAACCTTCAACGTTCAAAATAATCAAATCAAAATCAACTCACACGAATCACAGTCACGAGGGTAAACCAACCATCGTAAATCCAACATGTAAACTCTATTTGCAGGACACAACTCGTATAAGAAAATACTTGCCTCGAAACTACGATTGAAGCGAGACGATGAATGAGATATGGTTGGGCAGCCCCGAACTCCTGAACGTAATCAAGCACGCGATAGCACCGCGAAAACTACAAGGATAACAAAGCACGAATTACCAACACAAAATGATGATCGACTCGGAATCCTAGAGCACCTATAATCCTCCGGAAGAAACAACAAAAACAAGATCACAACGAGGACCGAGACCAACAACACTAGGAATTACATCAAGACATTGAAAGAAACTCATTGAAACATTTAATCGAACATTAAATGTTCAATGATTCCCAAGAACACTCAAATTGTCAATCGAGTTAAACCAACTCGAAGTATGGATATACAATCCATAGAATACGATTAAAAACATCATTAGACAACAATCAATTTATCAAAACCGAATGGAAAATGAAATCAAGAACAAAACTCCCAAAAAGTCAACTTGAAGGAAAATCAAGAAATATACCTTGATTCGACGAAGAACAATGGATTAGATGATGTTAAACACAAGAATACTACTATGATTAATCATACCCATCATGGATTAATCAACAATATGAAACGAATTGGACAAAACCCCAAAATTTCTCAAAGATAGGGTTCTAGGAAATCTAACCTTGATTGGCTGGATCAAAGGATGTTATAGGATGATTAATCGATGATATAAACTCCCAAACTTCGTAGATTAATTTCTTGACAACATATCTCCTTAATAACCAAGCCTCCAGCCGCGGAGAGGAAAAGATGGAAATGAAAAACGGGTGAAAATATGACTACTCTGTCATATTTATACTGGCGCGGCCTAGCGCGCGCTAGCCTTCCGGCAGTAGCGTGCGCTATCGGCCAGTATCGCCCAGAACCCTCGGCCGGGGCCCGCATGACCCGGCACTATCGACCCTGCCGACCGGGACTCGACTGCCCGACCCCGATAGCGTGCGTTGCGCGGACGCTAGCGCACGCTAGCCGACCTATCCAAAACCCTTTGGACTAAACTGCTCGGCCAGGTAACGTGCGCTAGTCGGCCGACAGCGTGCGCTACACATGCCGATTAGCGCGCGCCACGACCGACAGTAGCGTGCGTTACCTGCCGATCCTCCCCGAGTCCAGAACTCCAGGAACCTCTCTGCCCAGCCCGATAGCGTGCGTCGGCCGGCCTAATAACGTGCGCTACTCCTACCGAGCTAGCGTGCGCAGTCTTCCGGCAGTAGCGCGCGCTACGCCGGTTCCTGCCGCGTCTGCTCGGCCAGTGCCCAGCCGCCATGACTCAACGATTCGATTTCCGAAAACGCACGGAACGAACACGACGAAATGCTCGCGGACAACATCATTGATTCGAAACGAAATACCATGCAACAAATAATCGTACGCAACCAAGAAAAAGGGTCAAGACAACAATTATGAATGCGGATACCCACGACTTTGGGTAAATTACAAAATGGCCCAAAATGCCCAAAAATCACGATATGTGATCGAATAACCAAACCGAAGTTCACAACATGTCTAACAAAGTTAAACGGACTTACGGGAAACTCGAAACAGTAGTTTCTAACGTGATTCGCAAGAATCGAACTCGAGTGCGGAAAAGTCGCTACGAAGCACGGAACTCAACAAAATGGCACAGAAACAATCTCGGATGGGCAAAACTTCAGAATTAATCATTCTCAGAATGACGAAACGGTCCGAAGCGAGTCGTCAAAACATACTCTTGCCAAAAAACGAAAATTACCGAAAATCGAAAATTGCGGATATTACATACTACCCTACTTAAAAGAAGTTTCGTCTCGAAACTTAAAACAAGTAGGGAGAAGCAATATCCCACCAGGAACATCTCAACGAGATACACAAGAACTGTGCAACTTACGTCCACCGGCGAAACGTTACAAGAACGGAAGGAGGCATACAGCGCGAAAGTATGCTCAACGACAATCATCACCACGTCACAAGCAAGGACAAAACATGATCACCAAGCGCCAAGCACCACCAACTGGATAACGCAATCAAGTCAATTATCCGAACAGTCAAGTGACAAAAGGCGCCTATTACAGGAAAACACGTACAGTATAATGAAGCGCACAACAATCCGCAAAGGCAACCATGGAATCTCCGACCGCGTCGAAGTTCTCCAAAACCACACTAGGCATCTCCGTGTCCCTTCGGAGCAGAGATGCAAACTCGATTCCCGAACCTCCCAGTTACTGTCTCGCAATGCACGACTCGGTGTCCTAATTGACCATAAACGAAACAGCTGACTAACGGTGAACGGTCACTCTCCGTGGTACGAGATCAGGCAACAATAGTCAGACAATCACGATGATCAAACAGAATGATCGAAAAACAAAGATCGAACAACAATGATCAAACGACAATGATAGAACAACAGCGATCGAACAACGATGATCGAACAACACTGATCGAATTATAATGATCGAACAACAACGATCGAAAACAATGATCGAAAACAACGATCGAACAACAACGATCGAAAACAACGATCGAACAACACCCCAAAGTTCGCACTTAACTCAAGACATTAAAAGAGCCGGTAGAAACTAAAAGATGTTACTTTTGAACAAGATTCACAAGAATCGAACCGAACTCAAAAAAGCCACAGCGATAACCAGATCGATCCAACACAAGGTCAAGGCTCTTTCGAACGATAAAAAAACAAAATACAGAATAAGTTCAGAAAGTATACGAACACGAGCGAGTTGAAAGAATGGAGAAAGAGAAAATACATAAGTCAAAATAGTACGGGTATTACCTTCGACCTCGTCCACGAAATTCACAAAAACGGAAGCAAGGTAACAATACATTAAACAACCGACACATAACGGAACAATCACCGATGCACACGGTCATACCAATCCAAGCTCTAACAGCTCGCACATGTGCGATAACGCAGAAATCACCACGAGGCGACAACATTCAATACCAACATCTCATCTCTCACAGAGGGCTAACACAACAAATGTGTGGAAAACGACTCAATGCTCACACCGCCAATTCGACTACAACTCACAGGGCCAACATCCTAACAACAACGCTAACGTCACATATACATTCCTGGACCACTATAGGAACGATAGGTTTTAAAAACGAAAACCACGTTTGAAAATAATTTGAAAACACTAGTTGATCTCGAGTGTCATATATAAAAAGAAGTAGTACAAACATCGTCATCGAGACTTTGAAAAACCACCTTGCGTTTGAAAAAAAAAATGAGGACACCTTTCTTTAAATTAAACTTTTTAGAAATATTCGACCTTCGGGTCTAAACAATTGCATTTCTAAATCATTAAAAATATCTCAAAGTATTTATGGTCCTCAGAGTGGAATAAATTTGAAACACACAGTGGCACTAGTAGGCACCTTGAAGGTACCGCGAGAAAACAATCCATTTTAAAAGTACATCTCGAGATTTATTTTCTAAGATACTCAAGGTTTTCAAAAATCCAATAGGCCAGAATGCCCAACACTCACACATATCGACGTACGCTAAAACACATCCTAGTACACGCATCAAAACGTTTAAAATCAAGACAATACATATCTTTTAACGGAAGACAAATGGTAAAATACCACAGTCGAAGACCGACTAGGATTCAGAACAAAACCACTGACCCCATTTGAAGCCTCTAAGGACCCTCCCTCACTGGCTAGTTGTAACACCCCAAACTAGGCGGATATTACAGTGCCGTAGATCCCCAACTGGGACCCACTAGGCAAATGAAAATGAATGAATTACACAAGATAAATGTAGTACCGAACTACATTACAGCAATAATTACTCCGATGTGGAGTTTAGTTACAACACACCAGGACAATACCGAATACTAGTGTATTTTATATGAAGATAAAATACACAACACTGAATGAAACGGAGTATTCAAATGAAAGTCTGCAGCGGAAAATAAAGAACAATAACATGAATAACTGAAAGATCGGGGGCAACTACTCGTTTCAGTAGGACTCCTCGAGGTCAACTTTCTATTCGAGTGAGTTTGCATTGCCATGACCAGAAAAACAAAATCCCCAACCGGGGTCAGTTACAAAGAAAAACAATCCTCAAGAGTTGAAAATACACAATCATGATTATATCTGAAGTTATGAAACATCCTGTCGAAACATACGCAATCAAACATGCTATATGAATCAACTAACAGTACGGCTCAAAGGAAATGGCGCCACACTACGCCCGGGATGGAAATGTGTCCGTGCACAAGCCACCAACGAGTATCGATCGAATACACGTGTGGTCTTGTACCTAATCGATCTCACGAAACATTCAGTCTCGTGTGCACACCCAATGTGAGGCCACCAACCAACACACGACTATAATGTGCCCGACATGAAAACCCTACACATACCAACTGCACGCCAAGATGACCGGAATGCCACGATATAACAAAAGTGACATCGAAAATGAATAATGACTCACCGAGGTGGAATGGTAACGAAATAAATGACACCAATGAAAAGATTGGAACCGCTGTTCCTTATGGTAAACGATTAATTGATAACAACAAGTTTTGATATGATTAATATAATGATGAATGAGTTATGATTATGAATGAACAACAACAAAAGGGATGAATATCCTTTTAACCGAGTAAGAATTAACTTACAAAATACCGATGAAGAAAGTCCTTCCACGAACAAATGTCCTAAATGAAGTGTCGGTCGCACGAACAACCTTAATTCAATACAATTACCGACAATCCGATCAATATACGAATTAAACACGAATATAACGAACTCAAAACGTCGATACGATTAAACTAAGTTCATTGGGGCATTATATCGAATACGTTGTGGCCAAACTCCGATAGTTTACAATCAAACCTCAATATACCAATATCAAATCCCCAAGAAGTGTTTCAAACCAACAAAACATCTCCAATACGATCAATAATCCGTTATGAATATCCAAAAACGTGATTATAACAACAATTAGTCGAAAATCCCCAATTCCAACTCGATATTCAAGGTGTTCTTGAATAATCCCTCAATAATCCAATGAATCCTTACACAAACTCATAATCATATACATATCCCTTCATATAACATGATTATAACGTCCAAAACATCATATCTCAACATAAAATCGAAGTCCAAAGTGTTGAAGGAATTACCTCTTGAAGATCCAAGTACTTAAATCCGAAGAACACGCGTTAGATTGATTTTCCGGGCATCACGATCGAAAGGAAATGAAGAAAATCAAACACTCCAATGATAATTGATGAAGAAAACTCTCCCTCAAGCTTCTCTCTCTCGTAAAAGGTGGAAAAAACTGGAAAGAATGAGCTGAAATGCTCAAAAAATGAATTTATAGGGGTTGACTACCCTGCCGGGCACGGCCCGTGCCGATCGGCACGGTCGTGTCGCCTGATTGGCCGTGGCACCGGCGACAGGACTCGACCGTGTCCCCGGACACGGTCGCGGCGCGAGGGCCTACACCGATGACCGTCCGACGGCGACTTCGGCATGACTCGGCCGTGCAGGCGACACGGCCGGGCGTGTCAGCCGCTTCGCTTATCCGGAAGCGTTCGACTCGGCCGTGCTGGCGACACGGTCGGGTCTCGAGGCGAACACCGGCACTTTCCGGACGAGTGCACGGGCCGTGTCGGACGACACGGCCGAGTTCGTTCGGCGATGATCGCCAAAATCGAAAAATGAGCGGTTGAGCTAAAACGACCATAACTCTCTTGTCCGGACTCCGATTGACTCACCGTTTGAACCATTGGAAAGCTAACTCGATGCTCTATAATATTGCAAAGATTTAGAATTTTTGGAGTTACCAAAAATTAATGGTGATCTAACAAAGTCGAACTCATATGAGGAAAGTTGAAACAATGAACAATAACGATACACCACTCAAGTTTTTCCGAACGGTGAACACGGTGAATGAATATGATTGGTGAATGATTATAATCGAGTGAATATACACTGGGTGACAATCATCGAATGAAATTCTTGAATGATAATGATGAATTACAACCGGGTATTACATACACCCCCCCTTAAAAGAGTTTCGTCCCCGAAACTAAGGGTCAAACAACTCGGGATAACTCTCCCGCATATTCTCCTCGGTTTCCCAAGTAGCCTCTTCGACTCCGTGTCTAGATCACTGAATCTTGACCAAAGCGATCGTCTTGTTCCTCAACTGTTTGACTCGCCGCTCTAACACTCGTACAGGACGCTCCTCGTACGAATGATCATCCGCGATCTCGATTTCGTCGAACTGAAGTATGTGACTCAGGTCGGCAACATACTTCCGCAACTGAGAGACGTGAAACACATTATGAATCCTGCTCAAAGCCGGAGGTAAAGCCAACCGATAAGTTAACTCGCCTACTCGATCCAAAATTTCAAACGGTCCAATGAATCTCGGACTCAACTTCCCCCGTTTTCCAAAACGGAAAATACCTCGACTCTGGGATACCTTGACCAAAACATGGTCACCCGTCTCGAACTCTAGTGGTCGACGACGATTTACTGCATATGATTTCTGTCGACTCTGAGCTATCAACATACGACTCTTGATCAAAGCTACCTTCTCTCGGGCGGCTATAAGCATATCGGCTCGGTGCCGATTGATTCTGACAAGTCATCCCAACACAAAGGAGATCGACAAAGACGACCGTACAAGGCCTCGTAAGGTGCCATCTTAATGGAGGCATGCCAACTATACTGTACGTGGACTTAAACAACAGTAATTGGGCTTCCCAATCGTCTACTAATCGAGGACGCATGCCCTCAATATGTCCTCTAATGTCTGAATAGTTCTCTCTGATTGTCCGTCGGACTGAGGATGAAAGGCAATACTGAGATTAAGCTGATTTCCCATAGCACGATGAACTGATTTCCAAAAATGGGAAACAAATCGTTCGTCACGATCGGAAACGATACTCTTAGGAGTACCGTGCAGTCTCACTATCTCCTTGATGAACAACTGATCCAGTCTCTCGGGACCCCACGTATCCTTGATCTCAAGGAAATGAGCTGATTTAGTTGAGCGGTCCACAATCACCCAGATCGCATTCATGCCACGATGACTCGTCGGCAAACTCGTGATGAAATCCATAGAAATGTCTTCCCACTTCCATTCCGGAATAGGGAGAGGTTTTCAGCATAACCTCCGGTCGCTGATGTTCAATCTTGACTTGTTGGCAAGTTAAGCATCTCGAAACAAATTCCGCGACTTCTCGCTTCATATTACTCCACCAGTAATTTTGTTTCAAGTCCTTGTACATCTTGCTGGACCCCGGATGAACAGAATAAGGGGTAGCATGAGCTTCTCTCAAAATAGAGTTTTTCAACTCGTCATTCGCCGGTACACACATCCGATTCTTAAATCTCAAAAGTCCATCCTCGCGGATCACGAATCCAAGGGCTTTCCCTGAGCCACATCTTCACGGATGCGCAACAATGAAGGGTCCGAACTCGATTCTCTCTGATTACCTCCTCAAGAGATGATGAAATCTCTAACATACAAAGTCAAGCCGAATTATTGAAGCCGGACCTCGATCTCGGGTCTAAGGAATTCCCGCTGAAGCTTCTTCGAATTGTTAAACGAGCAAGCATCTGCTCCCGCACGGACTTACGACTCAAGGCGTCGGCGACAACGTTCGCCTTGCCTGTGGTAAAGGATCTCGCTATCAAAATCTTTGATTAGTTCTAAACACCGCCTCTGTCGCATATTTAACTCCTTGTGAGTAAATATATCCTACAACTCTTGTGATTGGTGAAGATATGACAGGTGATGCCATAAAGGCAACGACGCCAAATCCCCAACGCGAAAACCACTACCGCTAGCTCCAGGTCGTGGGTTGGATAATTGACCAACTAATCAGAGGAAACATCGGATTTACTTAATATCTTTCGGAGGTTGCCAATCTCGGATAGTCTCCGTCTTCTGAGGGTCGACACGAACTCTGTCAGATGAAATTACATGTCCGAGAAAGTCACTTCGGACCTCCAGGACTCACATTTGGAAAACTTTCCATAAAGTTGCTCTCGTCTCAACACGTCGAGAACCCGAAGAAGATGAACCTCGTGTTCCTCTCGGCTAAGAGAATAAATCAAAATGTCTTCGATGAAGACAACAACAAACCGATCCAAAAGTCGATGAAAACCCGATTCATTATCTCCCGAATACCGCAGTGCAATAGTTAGCCCGAACGGCATAACTACGAACTCATAATGACCATAGCGTGTACGACACGCTGTCCTCGCGATATCCGACTCTCGAATCCGCAATGGTGATATCCAGATCTTAAGTCGATCTGGAAAATACCGAGGCTCCTGAAGTTGATCTAAAAGATCATCAATACGAGGTAAAGGATACTACTCTTGATCATCACCTGTTCAACTCACGGTAATTAATACACACACGAGACGAGCCATCCTTCTCCTTGACAGATCACACTGGTGCTCCTCACGGGGACGCAATCGGTCGGAGATAACCTTTCTCGAACTATTTCTCAAGTTGAATCTTCAACTCCTGCATTCAGTCGGGGTCATCCGATACGGTGCCTTCGATAAAGGGACGACGGCTCCAACTCACTCCCGAATTCCCTTACTCTATGTGAAGGCAACCAGATAACTCGTGCGGAAATACATCGTCAATCGATGACAATGATACCACGAATGATTGAACATTTCGATTGCCTAGAATGGTCAATCGATAAAAAGAGATACCAATAATGATTGAACAACTCGATTGCCTTAGAAAGGTCAATCGATGAAGATGATACAATGAATGTTTGAATAACTCGATTGTCTTAGAAAGGCCAATCGATGGAAATGATACAATGAATGATTGAATAACTCGATTGCCCTAGAAAGGCCAATCGATGAAAATGATACAATGAATGATTGAATGACTCGATTGTCTTAGAAAAGCCAATCGATGGAAATAATACAAGGAATGATTGAATAACTCGATTGCCCTAGAAAGGCCAATCGATGAGAATGATACAATGAATGATTGAATAGTTCGATTGCGGAATTTCTCTGCTTTCGTCATAATAATACTTCTTCGAACAACGGGATTACTTCCTGAAGCACACATTCAACAACAAACGACGGAAAATAGCGACCAAACGCTAACAAACACTAAGGATAGTATTAAGACGGTTAAACCAACTAATACCGAAATTACATCGTCCTAAGATAAATTCACCACGATTAGGTCCACCAACCAATCGCGGTTACTAAGCTTACTTAGGTATGATTCCGAAAATTCTTCCATCGTCAGGTAGACCGATGGTATGAGATCCACAAGCAATAGGACTATCCCGAAATACGTCTATTCAAGCATGAATCGAAAATGAATGAATGCGGTGTACCAGCATCAAAAGGTACACACAAGTTGAAATAAAATTACGAGTATACCTGAAATCATTCGGGCCACCGGATCGTCGATCCTCCTCATCATATAAATCTGGGACTTGCCGGCCCCCAAACCGAAAGCTCCCGTCTGATAAATACGAGCTCCAACTCTATTTGCTTCCAGTGTCTTAAACGACGTTGACAAAGCAGTCTGATTCTGAAAGGCTGATTGCTTCGGGGCCTAAGATGCCGCCGGAGCCGACTTGGAGTACTTTCGGCAAAAACGGGCCTTATGCCCAAAATTCCCACAATTATAGCACGTGATAGACGGTTTCAGACACTCAGTGCTGAAATGACCCGGCGTTCCACAATTGAAACAGGTGATGGCCGAATCGCCGCCGGGAATGAGATCCCGCGATTATGCGCCGTAGAAGGTCGCCAGAACGATAGGGCTCACACGAGGCTTCTTGAAGGTTGGTGACCGCCTTTGGGTTGATTACGCTTCCGTTGATTTCTTCTTGAAAGATGAAGGTTGTTATTCACACTTTCCTTAGCGGCCGTCTCATACGGGAGAGTTCTCTCGATTAATCCGGTCGAGTGGCGCAATGATGATTGAGCAACCGCACATGGGTCATCATGGCTGCATAAAAGTGAGTGGATCAACCCGAACATCTTCCGATCGAGCCGAGTCACAGGCACGATTTCCGGCGGCCAGTGATTATTTCTCGGGTTTCGGTCCGCCGCGCCTCTCCCCGTGCATCCTGACAGCTTCTCTCCATCTTGAAGTAGGAAGGTCGCATAATGATTATATTTCCCGCATGATTAGCACGTTATGATTATGTCATGAGATGATGAAAATGAGTATACATGCTCTAACTTAGTGATTATATGAATGATTTCTTGAAGTTACATGATTATCGATGAAATTCTTGAAATGATTATCTTGAATAACTTAACAAGATTGATAATATGATCATCCGTTGACAACCGAGTAATGAAATGAATTGAGTAATTAACGAGTTAACATGATCGTCCCGATTATTAATCGAGTAATGAAATGAATTGAGTGATTGATGAGTTAATATGATCGTCCCGATTATTAATCGAGTAATGAAATGAATTGAGTGATTGATGAGTTAATATGATCGTGCCGATCATAATGAATGATGATGTTTGAGGATTGTTAAATGATGAATGATGAATGAATGACTATTGCGTAAATTATACCATGGCGTTAGAAGTCTTACGGTTCTTTCGATGCGATTGGCTCGGCATGCACAGTCACACGTGACGCGAAAGTCCAATGATACTAGTCCGATGACGATGATTTCAAATGAGACATGACTTGGAGGGTAGTATTCAAAACCACGCTCCGATACCAACTCGTAACACCCCAAACTAGGCGGATATTACAAAGGCCGTAGATCCCCATGGGACCCACTAGGCAAATGAAAATGAATGAATTACACAAGATAAATGTAGTACCGAACTACATTACGGCAATAATTACTCCGATGTGGAGTTTAGTTACAACACACCAGACAATACCGAATACTAGTGTATTTTATATGAAGATAAAATACACAACACCGAATGAAACGAGTATTCAAATGAAAGTCTCAATGGAAAATAAAGAACAATAACATGAATAATCGAAAGATCGGGGCCCCTACTAGTATCACTAGGACTCCTCGACGTCAACATGCTATTCCGTGCGTTTGCCTTGCCATGACACGAAAAACAAAATCCCCAAACGGGTCGATTACAAAGAAAAACAATCCTCAAGAGTTGAAAATACACAATCATGATTATATCCGAAGTTATGAAACATCCTCGAAACATACGCAATCAAACATGCTATATGAATCAACTAACAAGATGCGGCTCAAAGGAAATGGCGCCACACTACGCCCGGGATGGAAATGTGTCCGTGCACAAGCCACCAACGAGTATCGATCGAATACACGTGTGGTCTTGTACCTAATCGATCTCACGAAACAATCAATCTCGTGTGCACACCCAATGTGAGGCCACCAACCAACACACGACTATAATGTGCCCGACATGAAAACCCTACACATACCAACCGGCACGCCAAGATGACCCGGAATGCCACGATATAACAAAAGTGACATCGAAAATGAATAATGACTCACCGAGGTGGAATGGTAACGAAATAAATGACACTCAATGAAAAGATTGGAACCGCTGTTCCTTATGATCAAACGATTAATTGATAACAACAAGTTTTGATATGATTAATATAATGATGAATGAGTTATGATTATGAATGAACAACAACAAAAGGGATGAATATCCTTTTAACCGAGTAAGAATTAACTTACAAAATACCGATGAAGAAAGTCCTTCCACGAACAAATGTCCTAAATGAAGTGTCGGTCGCACGAACAACCTTAATTCAATACAATTACCGACAATCCGATCAATATACGAATTAAACACGAATATAATGAACTCAAAACGTCGATACGATTAAACTAAGTTCATTGGGGCATTATATCGAATACGTTGTGGCCAAACTCCGATAGTTTACAATCAAACCTCAATATACCAATATCAAATCCCCAAGAAGTGTTTCAAACCAACAAAACATCTCCAATACGATCAATAATCCGTTATGAATATCCAAAAACGTGATTATAACAACAATTAGACGAAAATCCCCAATTCCAACTCGATATTCAAGGTGTTCTTGAATAATCCCTCAATAATCCAATGAATCCTTATACAAACTCATAATCATATACATATCCCTTCATATAACATGATTATAACGTCCAAAACATCATATCTCAACATAAAATCGAAGTCCAAAGTGTTGAAGGAATTACCTCTTGAAGATCCAAGTACTTAAATCCGAAGAACACGCGTTAGATTGATTTTCCGGGCTTTACGATCGAAAGGAAATGAAGAAAATCAAACACTCCAATGATAATTGATGAAGAAAACTCTCCCTCAAGCTTCTCTCTCTCGTAAAAGGTGGAAAAAACTGGAAAGAATGAGCTGAAATGCTCAAAAAATGAATTTATAGGGGTTGACTACCCTGCCGGACACGGCCCGTGCCGATCGGCACGGTCGTGTCGCACAGTTGGCCGACAGCTGGCCGACAGGGACTCGACCGTGTCCTGCTTGACACGGTCGCGGCGCGGAGGGCCTCCCGACAGTGACCCGTCCGACAGCGACTTCGGCATGACTCGGCCGTGCAGGCGACACGGTCGGGTGTGTCGGCACGCTTCCGGCTTATCCGGAAGGGTTCGACTCGGCATGCTGAGCGACACGGTCGGGTCCCGAGGCGCACTCGGCACTTTCCGGACGAGTGCACGGGCCGTGTCGGACGACACGGCCGAGTTCGTTCGGCAGTGATCGCCAAAATCGAAAAATGAGCGGTTGAGCTAAAACGACCATAACTCTCTCGTCCGGACTCCGATTGACTCACCGTTTGAACCATTGGAAAGCTAACTCGATGCTCTATAATATTGCAAAGATTTAGAATTTTTGGAGTTACCAAAAATTAATGGTGATCTAACAAAGTCGAACTCATATGAGGAAAGTTGAAACAATGAACAATAACGATACACCACTCGAAGTTTTTCCGAACGGTGAACACGGTGAATGAATATGATTGGTGAATGATTATAATCGAGTGAATATACACTGGGTGACAATCATCGAATGAAATTACTGAATGATAATGACTGAATTACAACTGGGTATTACACTAGTGAACAAGTCGAACACGTATAAGCACAAAGCTTCCACAAGAGAACTTGTAAAACGAGCAAATCAATTCGAAAATCATCAGCAACGGACAAAAACAACAGTAAAAAGACATCAACAGCGACGACACTCCTCGTATAAACCAAATACGAGAGTCGACTAAATACATATCGTGAAATCAAAATCCACAGAAGGATTCCATCACTTAACAAATAATCATAAAAATAGCTCGTGTCACACGAGGCACAACACAAAGAAAGGAGACTTATATCCACAGGTCGCACGAAGATGATGATCGCCCCACGATACTAATCACGACCAACAAACTCAGACGACGCATCGCGACACGACTCAGTCAGAAAAAATCCGACGAGACAAAACTCAACAGGCACCACTAAACCCGACAGCCTAGGTTTCCACAACCAAAGCTCCGATACCATTTATGTAACACCCTCAATCCTCTCAGGGATATTACACGCCGTAGAACCTTTCCTCAAGGATCTACCAGGCTGGTAACAACATCGAAGATCACAACAGTGCCTTTAAGGCTAAAATGACTCAGTAGACCGATTTGGTCTTTCCATAAATACATGCAACTCAAACACATTACATGCCCACACAGGGGTCGAATACAACACACTCCCGTATAACGGGAAAGAAATACTACAGCAGAAATAAAATATAATTAAACCAATACGACATCAACAGGTCCTCGTGTGATTAGTATCGTTCATCTTTCATCATCCTTCATGCCGACCCTGTGCTATGCTCCAAGACCCGAATGCAATATAGACATCCACCCCCCGAATACTCGGGGGTTAGCAAAACTCTACTGTTTTGCTAGTACAAGTATGAAATCATACGAAATATAACAAACAAATAGAAATCACGAATCGGGTACGACAAATAATTACAAAAGACTTCCTGAGAAGTTTTAGTAATTAGAAACCATCAAAGAAGTGTTTGAAAATAAATTCCTTATCTCGGAGATTTTAAAAGTAGAAATCTTGTTGGACTTCAAGTCCTTAATTGAAAAATAACCTTTTCAAAATGAATGGGTCTCGGCCCAAAATCACTTTCCATAAAACGACCTTTACAAACCGTTGGGATCTCATCCCAAATCTCATCAAATCACAGAACACGAGAATAATATCAAGGTTCGTTTTCCAACATCAAAATCCACAACCCAAGGTTTAAACACAGACGACAAATACTCTAGTGCCATCCTAGTCAAGTAAGCCAAACGAACAACTTACCTCTTACACACTTAGTCGATGCATGCAATCATGAAAACCATTCAAAAGCACTCATTTCCGGAAATGTCAATATCAAAACACATTTGTGAAATACACCACAATTAACCGTGGAGCCATCCCTCTGTGGACCCCTACCGAGACCCCATCAGATCTAACCCATAATGGTTAAAAGCAAGCTTGCGGATCCACCCCTCCGTGGACCCCTACCGATACCCCGTCGGATCTAACCCATGGTGAGCATACACACACACGTTACTCATGCAATACTAATATGCTAAGAATGTAAGCTCATCAAGAATACTTACTAGGGATGGCCACTTATCCGACACCATTATCAAACTCTTCAAAACACAACAACACAAATAACACGGAATACACGATTCCACAACATTAAACCTTCAACGTTCAAAATAATCAAATCAAAATCAACTCACACGAATCACAGTCACGAGGGTAAACCAACCATCGTAAATCCAACATGTAAACTCTATTTGCAGGACACAACTCGTATAAGAAACTACTTGCCTCGAAATTACGATTGAAGCGAGACGATGAATGAGATATGGTCGGGCAGCCCCGAACTCCTGAATGTAATCAAGCACGCGACAACACTGTGAAAACTACGAGGATAACAATGCACGAATTACCAACACAAAATGATGATCGACTCGGAATCCTCGAGCACCTATAATCTGTAATACCCGAGATTTCTGATATGTAATTGAACCTTGTGATATTGTATTTGTTGCATTTTGATATGAGTATTATTCTCCGTATTTCATGATCCGGCGTTGTTGAGCGCATGATTGCATGATTTTGTTCAATATGGTGATTTTGCACTTGTAGCGCACGCTATCGGCTATATGTAGCGTACGCTAATTTGGATCAGTAGTGCACGCTATGTATGAACCTTAGCGCGCGCTACACGTAGTCAGCATGATTACGACAGGGTGGTAGGTAAGATCGGCTGAGGATTTCGGTTGGATCATGTCGGGATGAACCTGGACAGCTTTCGGGAAAAGCCAAGTCAACGCGGTAGCGCACGCTAATGATATGTTGATAGCGCACGCTAAACGCTGAGTACAGTGAAGTCAGTAAGCTTCGTATGACCGTTAGCGCACGCTGTGAGTATGGGCTAGCGCGCGCTAATAACCATATCCTATATATAGGACAGCTTACTTTTTCATTATTCAGATATTTTCACTTCCCTAATCCGAATTTTTGAGCTTAGAGAGTTACTTCCTCCCTCCTCAACCTCTCATATCATCCTCCTAGCACGAGTTTGAAGATTGTAGATCATTGTAGATTGGTGTTCAAGCCTTCGGCGTTGGATTGCTTCGAGTTCCTCCTTGTTCTTCACTACTTTGAGGTAGGTGATTCTTCACCAATATTAAGTACTAGTATGAAGGACGTTTTGATCATGATTATCTAGTCAGTTAAATTCGTTAGTAGTCGAACATCATGTGTTAGAAGGATATTTTTGACGTTTCGGCACTTATTCATCGTATAATCCATTGAACCTTTTTAGTATGTGGACTCCTAAGCATATTCATGTATCTTCAAAACCAATTATGACCAGTATATGGAGATTTCCAAGTTTTTATGTCTTTACCTAAAGGAATCATATGTTTTGGGACATGAAATGGATTGGACTTAGGATATTTCTTGAAGATCAAAGATGAATTATGGTGTTGTGATGATTATACGTATCCTTGTATCTCATAGTCATTTAATACGTAAAGAGCTTTCACAAACCGTATGAGCATGATATGCACGGAGATGGCATGCATTAACACTGAAGATTTCATGAGTTTCATCACATTTAGCTCAAGTTTTCTGCCCAGTAGTAAACTGCCATGCACAGTTAGCGCACGCTAAGATAGGCGTATTAACGTGCGCTATCGGGAATGAGTTAACGTACGCTACGTTTGGTACGTAACGTACGTTATGTTATCAGAGAGAACTATCAGTACATGTCTAGCGTACGCTAGACTTGGTCATTTGCGTACGTTAACAGACAGACTTAGCGCACGTTACGTAGAGTACGTAGCGTACGCTAAGTAGTTCAGGCAGATTACATATTTAGAGCTTTTGGCCGTTGACCGGATTGTTAGACGTTCGTAAGACGTGTGAGGAATTCTTTATTATTTCTTAGGTCCGAGCCTTGCATAGGGGACGATCGAGGGGCGGTGACTTACGGACGCGTGTCATTTGTTGGAGTATTTCCATTCTTGCCATTTTCGAGGCAAGTATCATATGTTGAGTTTAATTTATATTGGAACTTTGATCATGCTTATGGTTTTGTTCATGTTGTCGAATATGAGATGTATTTCTTTAATTTCTCGTGGTATTCGTTGTTAATTGTTCGTATTGATGAACATATTGAAATGCATATATGTATGCATAATTGATTGGTTTATGATATAAATGATTCGAGGGGGTCATGAGGATCTATGCTGAGGGCGCTGGATCGAATGTCCACCATGCGTTGGTCTGACGGGATCATCATGGGGATCTATGCTGAGGGCGCTGGATCGCTGGACGGGTTTTCCACCATGCGTTGGTCCGACGGGATCATCATGGGGATCTATACCAAGGGCGCTGGATCGTTGGGTTACCCTGTATTGTGTTGATGGAATCGTGAGGATTCACATCGTTGGATTCCGATGACGGAAGTCCGTTTTGCATGATTTGTGATGCACTGATGATTTATGTATTATGATACTTGTACTAGCATTGTTTTGCTAACCCCTTCGGGGGTGGACATTGTTTTGATGTTCAGGTAGCCGAGGATCGGGGAAGCAACCACGATGCATCGGAGACGATGAAATGGCTCAGTGATGTGGTTGATATTTATTGTTATTATGATTTGTCTTCTTGGTTCACTTTAGTACTCGAGTACGTGTGTTTTAATAATGTCATTTTCGATATGGTTGTATAAGTTAACTCTTTGGATCAGTTGAACCAGTTTTGTATTTTGAACTTCAGTTGCAAGGTTGAATTATATTTGCATTTCTTTTATTTAGCCTTGTAAATCCTTACTTAAAGGGTTTACGGCGCTGTAATTATTCTGAATATCTCGGGGTGTTACAAAATATGGTATCGGAGCTAAGATTCATGGATATCTTGGCAGTCGGGTTAGTTGGGTCTGTTTACGTTATTTGATTATTGGTCGTTTGTAACATCACTGCTGAGCCAGCATCGTCGTGTGGACCGTGGTTGTAAGTTTCCTAATCTCAAATACTACCGTTTTATTTGATTCGTGTTTTGCGAACATTGATGGACTTCCTTTTAGAAAGTTTGCCCTGGATATTGAGTATTTGTGTTTACAGTATGTTGAGAGGAGGTCATGGACGCGGACGTGGTCGTGGACGAGGACGTGGAAATATGAGACAGGAGGATTCGGCGTCTACCCCGGAGATATCTGCTAGTCGAACCGATTCCCATTCTGGAGGACAGCAGTGATCAGCAAATAATAATGCAGATCCTAATGTGTCGGGAGTGCTTCAACAAGTGGTTGCTCAGATAAACCAGTTTGCTCAAGTTGTTGATCGCATGCAGACGGCGATGGGACATCAGCATAACGTGGATAATCGGGGAGACAAATGGCTTACTGAGGTGGTCAAATTGCACCCTCCAAAATTTGACGGTTCTGCTGAGACGCTTTCTTGGGATCACTGGCTGAAGGAGTTAGAGAAGATTTTTGCGGGGATTAACTGTCCCAACGACAGAAAGGTTCCGGTCGCCCAGTATCTTCTGACGGGGGAGGCTTTCGATTGGTGGGAGGCCATTCGACCTGAGAAGCATAATGTTGACTGGACGGAGTTCAAATTAATGATGGAAGCGCAATATTGTCCCCGCCCAGATAGAGAGGCCCGAGTCCGGGAGTTTTTCTCACCACAAAATTAAGAAGCATCTGTGACAAACGTGATTAAGACTTTTAATCACCAACTGACTTATGTGCGCCACTTGGTCAGAACCGAGGTGGAGAGGATTTTTCATTTCGACATGCGAATGAAGCCGGAAATTCAGCAGTATATGTCCGGATTTGAATGTACCACCTTGCGACAGTACCAGGACAAAGCACTGGCCTATGATATGAAAGAGGCGGCAGTAAAGAAATCAACGGAAGCAAAGAAACAGAAGGTATCTGGCAACTTCACGAAGAATAAGAGTAGTGGGCCTCGTAGGGGCCAGTCCTATTTTCATTCATCTAGGAGGCCTCCACATCCTTCTCGAGGCGGAAAGAAGTTCCGGGCAGCACCAACCGTTTGAGATGCAGGGAAGAAATGTTATGTAATACCCGGTTGTAATTCATTCATTTTCATTCAGTAATTATCAGTCTGTAATTGTCACTCAGTGTATTTTCACTCAATTATAATCATTCATCAATCATGTTATTTCACCGTGTTCACCGTTCGAAAAAACTTCGAGTTGTGTATCGTTATTGTTCATTGTTTCAACTTTCCTCATATGAGTTCGACTTTGTTAGATCACCATTAATTTTTGGTAACTCTAAAAATTCTAAATCTTTGCAATATTGTAGAGCATCGAGTTAGCTTTCCAATGGTTCAAACGGTGAGTCAATCGGAGTCCGTACGAGAGAGTTATGGTCGTTTTAGCTCACCCGCTCATTTTTCAGCTTTTGGCCGATCACTGCCGACCGGACTCGGTCGTGTCGTCCGACACGGCCCGTGCCGTACTCGTCCGGAAAGTGCCGAAGTATCTGCCCACAGGACTCGACCGTGTCGTTTGGCACGGCCGAGTCGAACCCTTCCGGATAGGCGATAAATGCCCGAAGACGCCCGACCGTGTCGTCTGGCACGGTCGAGTCATGCCGAGTCGCTGTCGGACGGGTCACTGTCGGTAGGCCATCCGCGCCGCGACCGTGTCAATCCGGACACGGTCGAGTCCCTGTCGGCCAGCTGTGCGACACGACCGTGCCGATCGGCACGGGCCGTGTCCGGCAGGGTAGTCAACCCCTATAAATTCATTTTTTGAGCATTTCAGCTCATTCCTTCCAGTTTTTTCCACCTTTTACGAGAGAGAGAGAGAGGCTTGAGGGAGAGTTTTCTTCATTAATTATCATTTGAGTGTGTATTTTTCATCACCTTCAATCATTTGGGAAGCTTGGATACTCGATTAAACTCGTGTTCTTCGGATCGAAGTGATTGGATATTCAAGAGGTAATTTCTTCGACACTTTGGACTTCGATTTTGTGTTGAAATATGATGTTTTGGACGTTTTAATCATGTTATATGAAGGGATATGTATATGATTATGAGTTTGTATAAGGATTCATTGGATTATCGAATGATTATTCAAGAACACTTTGATTATCGAGTTGAAATTGGGGGTTTTCGATTAATTGTCGTTATAATCACGTTTTCGGATATTCATTTCGGATTATTGATCATTTGGAAGGTTTTTATTGGTTTGAAACACCTCTTGGGGGATTTGATAGTGGTTCATTGAGATTTGATTGTAAACAATCGGAATTTGGCCACAACGTATTCGATATAATGCCCCAATGAACTTAGTTTAATCGTATCGACGTTTTGAGTTCGTTATATTCGTGTTTGATTCGTATATTGAACGAGTTGTTGGATATTGTATAATTCAAGGTTGTTCGAGCGGCCGATATCTCAATTAGGACGTTGTTCGTGGAAGGATAATTGTCACCGGTATTGTGTAAGTTAATTCTTACTCGGTTAAAAGGATATTCATTCCTTTTGTTGTTGTTCATTCATAATCGTAACTCATTCATCATTGTCTTAATCGTATCAAAACTTGTCATTGTCAATTAATCACCTCAGTCATAAGGAACGACGGTTCCAATCATTTCATTGAGCTATCATTCATTTCACCATCATTTAATCTTGGTGAGTCATTATTCATTTTCGTTGTCACTTTTGTCATATTGTGGCATTAGGGTCATCTTGGCGTGCGGTTGGTATGTAGGATTTTCATGTCGGGCACATTATAGTCGTGTGTTGGTTGGTGGCCTCACATTGGACTGTGCACACGAGTTGATGGCTTCGTGAGACTGATTAGGTACAAGACCACACGTGTATTCGATCGATACTCATTGGTGGCTTGTGCACGGACACATTTCCATACCGGACGTAGTGTGGCGCCATTCCTTTGATCCGTACTGATAGTCGATTCATATAGCATGTTTGATTGCGTATGTTTCGACAGGATAATTCATAATTTCATATATATCATGATTGTGTATTTTCAACCCTTGAGGATTGTTGTTCTGTGTAACTGACCCCGTTGGGGGATGCTGTTTTTCAGGTCATGGTAAGGCTAAGGCACGGGGAGAGCATGGTGACGGCGAGGAGTCCCAGTGATACTAGTAGGGGGCCCCAGTCTTATTCAGTCATTTATGTTTCCTTTATTTATTCCGCTGCAGACTTTCCGTTTGAATACTCGTTTCATTCAGTGTTGTGTATTTTATCGTCACATAAGATACACATGTATTCTATTTTATCCTGGGTGTGTTGTATGAAACTCCTAATCGGAGTAATTGATGTTGTAATGTGGTTCGGTACTACATTTACCCTGTGTAATTCATCCTTTTTCATTCGCCTGGTGGGTCCCAGTCGGGGGTCCACGGCACTGTAATATCCGTCTAGTTTGGGGTGTTACAGAGTTGGTATCGGAGCATGGTTTTGAATACTACCTTCCGAGTCATGTCTCATTTGAAATCATCATCATCAGACTAGTATCATTGGACTTTCGCGTCACGTGTGACCTGTGCAGATGCCGAGCCAATCAGACCGAAAGAACTGTAAGATTTCTAACGCCATGGTATAATTTCTGGCAATTATCATTCATTCATAATTTATCAGTTAACAATCCTCAAACATCATTTTCATTTTGACCAGGACGGTCATTTTAACTCATTAATCACTCAACTCATTTCATTACTCGGTTGTTGATCTGGAAGATCATATAATTAATCTTGTTAACTTGTTCAAGATAATCATTTCAATAATTTCATCAGACATCATGTCACCTCGATTAATCGTTCATGTAAACACTGTGTTAGAGCGTATGCTCATTTTCATCATTTAATGACGTAATCATAATGTGATACTCATGCGAGATATATAATCATCATATGACTTTCCACTTCAGTATGGAAAGGGCTGGCAGAGGACTTGGAGGACGAGGCCGTGGAGTGGGCCGAATCCCGAGAACTCGTGCAAATACTCGTGCAAATGCCAGGAATGATGCTAATTCATCAAGCAGCGACGCTGCCACTCATTCACCTGGACGCGATCATTCACTGTCGGGGAGTCGTACCCGGGACACGGCTCAGTCAGAGGGTGTCCGGGTTGACCCACTCGCATTTATGCAGGGCATGATGGCCCAAATGACCCAGATGGCTCAGTTGATGGAGAAGATGCATAACTCCGTCAATCAAAATCAGCAGGCTCCTCCGCCGCCACCTCAGAGGCAAGAGAGGGGTGTAAGCAATATCATTAGCGATATCTCTCGCCAGCGACCACCTACTTTTGAGGGCTCATCTGAGCCGGCGGATATTGTTCATTGGCTTGAGCATTTTGAGAAGTTATTTGCTATGGTGGATTGCCCTGAAGGGCATAAAGTTTCAGTTGCGGCTTACTATCTCGGTAAAAGCGCTCATTCATGGTGGTTATCGTTGAAGCCCACAGACGGAACATGTACTTGGGATCAGTTCAAGACTCTCATGATGGAGAGGTACTATCCGGCCCCACTCAGGGAGGCCAAGTTGTCGGAATTACTCACTCCCGACCTTTCGGCGGATGATGATGTTCTCGCCATCGCCGAAAAATTTCAGGAACTTCTTCCGTTCGCCTCATCTATCATTCACTCAGAAGCGGACAAGATCAAGTATTTCAGCAAGAGGCTGAAACCCCGTATGAGACTTCAGTTACTTAATCATAACTGTGCCACTCTGGCCGAGTTCATTGAGAAGGCTCTTACTTACGAGCTTACGGCTAAGGAAATTGCTAAGCAGCAACCTTCGTCTGCTAGCAAGAAGTCCAAGAACCGTAATCAGTCTGACGGGAGTCAGGCCACTTTCAAGAAACCACGTGCGGGCTCTACTTTTTCTGAGCGACCTCCCACGACGTCTAAACCCGCGGAATCTCAGTCACGAGCGGCCAGTTCGGCCATCACCTGTTTCAACTGTGAGGAACAGGGTCATTTCAGCACCAAGTGTCCGAAACAGTCTGTCACGTGCCACAACTGTGGGAATGCTGGGCATAGGGCCCGTTTTTGCCGTAGGGACTCTAAACCCACTCCGGCGTCATCTCAAGCTCCTGTGTCATTCGGCGGTGCGTAATCAGGCCACTCAGTCAGCGTCGTTCAAGACGACAGGAGCTAAAGGCGGAGCCAAGAGCTATCAGACGGGAGCATCCGGTTCGGGGGCCGGCAAGCCCCGAATTTATGAGATGAAGAAGACCGATGATCCCGAGGCCCGAATGATCTCAGGTACACTCGATATTCTATCTCAACCTGTGTGTACCCTTTTTGATACTGGTGCATCTCATTCATTCATTTCCGAGTCATGTTTGAGTAAACTACGTCTGGGTAGTGCTACTAGTTGTGAGCCTTATGTCATTGGCCTACCTGATGGTAGACGAATTATCGGTAATCGTGAGATTCAGAATTGTCCGATTCAGTTTCATGGTCGTGTATGGCCAGCGGACCTAATCGTAGTAGATTTGCCGAGGGACGACGTCATCTTGGGTATTGACTGGATGGATCGTCATGATTCCATCATTAGTGTCCGTAAGCGTATGGTCACTATCATTTCAGACGATGGGGTCAAATGTGTTTTTCAGGGAGGTAATCCCGGCTGTTCTGGTAAAGTCATTAATTTGATGAAAGCAGTACGGTTACTCAGTCAGGGATGTGTTGGTTATTGGTGCTATATGACCAAAACCGAAAAATCATCAGTATTGTTGTCGGATATTCCGGTTGTGAGAGAATATGCCGATGTATTTCCAGACGAGTTACCTGGTTTACCTCCACAGAGAGATGTGGAATTCACGATCGAGTTGGAGCCTGGTACGTCTCCGATATCGAAGGCACCGTACCGGATGGCCCCGACCGAAATGCAGGAGTTGAAGAATCAACTTGAAGAATTGTTCGAGAAAGGTTATATCCGACCGAGTGCGTCTCCGTGGGGAGCACCAGTGCTGTTTGTCAAAAAGAAGGATGGTTCTTTTCGCTTGTGTATCGATTATCGGGAGTTGAATAGGGTGACAATCAAGAATAAGTATCCTTTACCCCGTATCGATGACCTTTTGGATCAACTTCAGGGAGCTTCAGTATTTTCCAAGATCGACTTAAGATCTGGATATCATCAGCTGCGGATTCGAGAGTCGGATATCGCGAGGACGGCGTTTCGAACACGCTATGGTCATTTTTAGTTCGTAGTTATGCCGTTCGGACTAACTAATGCACCTGCGGTATTCATGGAACTAATGAATCGGGTCTTCATCGACTTTTTGGATCGATTTGTTGTTGTCTTCATCGATGACATTTTGATTTATTCTCGTAACCGAGAGGAACACGAGATTCATCTTCATCAGGTTCTCGACGTGTTGAGACGAGAGCAACTCTATGGAAAGTTTTCCAAATGCGAGTTCTGGATGTCTGAAGTGACTTTTCTCGGACATGTAATTTCATCGGACGGAGTTCGTGTCGACCCTCAGAAGACGGAGGCTATCCGAGACTGGTTACCTCAGAAGAATGTTAAGGAGATCCGAAGTTTTCTAGGATTAGCGGGCTATTATCGGCGATTTGTGGAGGGATTTTCTAAAATCGCTCAACCCTTGACGAACCTTTTGCGGAAGGATAAGAAATACACGTGGTCCGACGCGTGTCAACGGAGTTTTGAGGAACTCAAGAGCCGATTAATGTCAGCACCTGTACTTTCCTTGCCACAGGGGACGGAGGGATTTGTGGTTTATAGTGATGCGTCCAGACAGGGTCTCGGATGTGTACTCATGCAGAATGGGAAGGTTATTGCTTATGCTTCACGACAATTGAGACCTTACGAGATTAATTATCCGACCCACGACCTTGAGCTAGCAGCCGTGGTGTTTGCTTTGAAAATTTGGCGTCATTATCTTTATGGCGTTACTTGTCAGATATTCACCGATCATAAAAGTTTAAAGTATATATTTACTCAGAAGGAGTTAAATATGCGACAGAGGCGGTGGTTAGAACTAATCAAGGATTATGATATTGAGATCCTTTACCACTCGGGCAAGGCGAACGTTGTCGCCGACGCCTTGAGTCGTAAGTCCGTTCAGGAGCAGATGCTTGCTCGTTTAACAGTTCGAAGGAGCTTCGGAGAATTCCTTAGACCCGAGATCGAGGTCGGCTTCAGCCAATCGGGGACAACTTTGTATGTTAGAGATTTCATCGTCACTTGAGGAGGTAATCGAGAGAGAATCGAGTTCAGACCCTTCATTGTTGCGCATCCGTGAGGATGTGACTCGGGAAAGCCCACGGATTCGTAGTCCACGAGGACGGACTTTTGAGGTTTAAGAACCGGTTGTGCGTACCGGCGAATGAAGAGTTGAAAAACTCGATTTTGAGAGAAGCTCATGCTACCCCTTATTCTGTTCACCCGGGGTCTAGCAAGATGTATAAAGACTTGAAACAAAATTACTGGTGGAGTAATATGAAGCGAGAAGTCGCGGAATTTGTTTCGAGATGCTTAACTTGCCAGCAAGTCAAGATTGAACATCAGCAACCGGCGGGTATGCTGAAACCTCTACCTATTCCAGAGTGGAAATGGGAAGACATTTCTATGGATTTCATCACGAGTTTGCCGACGATTCGTCGTGGCATGAATACGATCTGGGTGATTGTGGACCGCTTAACTAAATCAGCTCATTTTCTTGAGATTAAGGATACTTGGGGTCCCGAGAGACTTGCCCAGCTATTCATCAAAGAGATTGTGAGACTGCACGGTACTCCTAAAAGTATCGTTTCCGATCGTGACGGACGGTTTGTGTCACATTTTTGGAAATCAGTTCATCGTGCTACGGGAACTCAGCTTAATCTCGATCGCCTTTCATCCTCGGTCAGACGGACAATCGGAGAGGACTATTCGGACATTAGAGGACATGTTGAGAGCTTGCGTCCTCGATTGGAAGGATGATTGGGAAGCCCAACTACCATTGATCGAGTTCACGTAATAATAGTTGGCATGCTTCCATTAAGATGGCACCTTACGAGGCCTTGTACGGTCGCCGTTGTCGCTCTCCTTTGTGTTGGGATGACTTGTCGAAATCAATCGGCACCGAGCCCGATATGCTTATAGCCGCCAGAAAAGGTAGCTTTGATTAAGAGTCGTTTGTTGACCGCTCGTAGTCGGTAAATCATATGCGAGATAACCGTCGCCGACCATTAGAGTTCGAGGCCGGTGACCATGTGTTGGTCAAGGTATCCCAGTCGTGGTATCTTCCGTTTTGGGAAGAGGGAAAGTTGAGTCCGAGATTCATTGGACCGTTTGAGATTTTGGATCGAGTAGGCGAGTTAGCTTATCGATTGGCTTTACCTCCGCGTTGAGCCGAATTCATAATATGTTTCATGTCTCTCGGTTGCGTAAGTATGTTGCCGACCGAGTCACATCTGCAGTTCGAAATCGAAATCGCCGACCACTCATATGAGGAGCGTCCTATACGAGTCTTAGAGCGGCGAATCAAACAGTTGAGAAATAAGACGATTCCTTTGGTTAAGATTCAGTGGTCTAGACACGGAGTCGAAGAGGCCACTTGGGAAACCGAGAAGAATATGCGGGAGAGTTATCCCGAGTTGTTTGACCCTTAGTTTGGGGACGAAACTCTTTTAAGGGGGTGTATGTAATACCGGTTGTAATTCATTCATTTTCATTCGGTAATTATCAGTCTGTAATTGTCACTCAGTGTATTTTCACTCAATTATAATCATTCATCAATCATGTTATTTCACCGTGTTCACCGTTCGGAAAAACTTCGAGTTGTGTATCGTTATTGTTCATTGTTTCAACTTTCCTCATATGAGTTCGACTTTGTTAGATCACCATTAATTTTTGGTAACTCTAAAAATTCTAAATCTTTGCAATATTGTAGAGCATCGAGTTAGCTTTCCAATGGTTCAAACGGTGAGTCAATCGGAGTCCGGACGAGAGAGTTATGGTCGTTTTAGCTCACCCGCTCATTTTTCGCTTTTGGCCGATCATCGCCGACCGGACTCGGTCGTGTCGTCCGACACTGCCCGAGCCGAACTAGTCCGGAAAGTGCAGAATTATATGACCACAGGACTAGAACATGTCGTTTGGCACTGCCGAGACGAACCCTTCAGGATAGGCGAGAATCGTCGCCCGGACGCCCGACCGTGTCGCCCGCACGGCCGAGTCATGCCGAAGTCATTGTCGGACGGGTCAGCTTCGGTGAGGCCCTCGTGCCGCTACCGTGTCAAGCCGGTCAAGGTCGAGTCCCCTGTCGGCCGGTGTGCGACACGACCGTGCCGATCGGCACGGCCGTGTCGGCAGGTAGTCAACCCCTATAAATTCATTTTTGAGCATTTCACTCATTCCTTCCAGATTTTTCCACCTTTACGAGAGAGAGAGGCTTGAGGGAGAGTTTTCTTCATCAATTATCATTTGAGTGTGTATTTTTCATCACCTTCAATCATTTGGGAAGCTTGGATACTCGATTAAACTCGTGTTCTTCGGATCGAAGTGATTGGATATTCAAGAGGTAATTTCTTCGACACTTTGGACTTCGATTTTGTGTTGAGATATGATGTTTTGGACGTTTAAATCATGTTATATGAAGGGATATGTATATGATTATGAGTTTGTATAAGGATTCATTGGATTATCGGATGATTATTCAAGAACACTTTGATTATCGAGTTGAAATTGGGGGTTTTCGATTAATTGTCGTTATAATCACGTTTTCGGATATTCATTTCGGATTATTGATCATTTGGAAGGTGTTTATTGGTTTGAAACACCTCTTGGGGGATTTGATAGTGGTTCATTGAGATTTGATTGTAAACAATCGGAATTTGGCCACAACGTATTCGATATAATGCCCCAATGAACTTAGTTTAATCGTATCGACGTTTTGAGTTCGTGATATTCGTGTTTGATTCGTATATTGAACGAGTTGTTGGATATTGTATAATTCAAGGTTGTTCGAGCGACCGATATCTCAATTAGGACGTTGTTCGTGGAAGGATAATTGTCACCGGTATTGTGTAAGTTAATTCTTACTCGGTTAAAAGGATATTCATTCCTTTTGTTGTTGTTCATTCATAATCGTAACTCATTCATCATTGTCTTAATCGTATCAAAACTTGTCATTGTCAATTAATCACCTCAGTCATAAGGAACGACGGTTCCAATCATTTCATTGAGCTATCATTCATTTCACCATCATTTAATCTTGGTGAGTCATTATTCATTTTCGTTGTCACTTTTGTCATATTGTGGCATTCGGGGTCATACTGGCGTGCCGGTTGGTATGTGTAGGATTTTCATGTCGGGCACATTATAGTCGTGTGTTGGTTGGTGGCCTCACATTGACTGCACACGAGTTGATGGCTTCGTGAGATCGATTAGGTACAAGACCACACGTGTATTCGATCGATACTCGTTGGTGGCTTGTGCACGGACACATTTCCATCCCGGACGTAGTGTGGCGCCATTCCTTTGAGCCGTACTGATAGTCGATTCATATAGCATGTTTGATTGCGTATGTTTCGACAGGATAATTCATAATTTCATATACATCATGATTGTGTATTTTCAACCCTTGAGGATTGTTGTTACGTAACCGACCCGTTGGGGATGCTGTTTTCGTGTCATGGTAAGGCTAAGGCACGGGAGAGCACGGTGACGGCGAGGAGTCCTGTGATACTAGTAGGGGCCCGCTTTATTGATCATTTATGTTTCCTTTATTTATTCCGCTGCAGACTTTCCGTTTGAATACTCGTTTCATTCAGTGTTGTGTATTTTATCGTCACATAAGATACACATGTATTCTATTTTATCCTGGGTGTGTTGTACGAAACTCCTAATCGGAGTAATTGATGTTGTAATGTGGTTCGGTACTACATTTACCCTGTGTAACTCATCCTTTTTCATTCGCCTGGTGGGTCCCAGTCGGGGGTCCACGGCACTGTAATATCCGCCTAGTTTGGGGTGTTACATGTTATAACTGTGGCAAAGCGGGGCATGTTCGACGTGAATGTTTCGCGCCTGCTGTGACCTGTTTCGAGTGTGGACAGGAAGGGTATCGCGCAACATTTTGTGGGAATGCGACTCGATCTTTTGGCACTCGCACTCCTGCACCAATCCTGAAGGACACTAGTGTAAACCAGACACAGCAAAGTGGTTTCCAGCAGCAGAATGTTGGGAAAAGAGAAGCATCTAGCGCTGGGTCCGTTCCTCCGTGTATTTACGAGATGAAGAAGTCAGACGATCAGAACACATCTGTTGCATCAGGTACGATTCAGATCCTTTTGCAACCAGTTAGTGTCTTATTCGATTCAGGAGCTACGCATTCTTTTATATCTTTGAACTGTGTTAATCGTTTGAAAATCTCGTGCTTGTATGATTGTGAACCTTATGTTGTGGGATTACCGAGCGGAGAGAAAATTGTGGGAACCCTAGAAGCTAGAGATTTTCCAGTATCTATAGGGGGGAGAGATTGGCCATCAAATCTTATTGTAATTGACATACATGGTGATGACTTAATTCTCAGAGATGATTGGCTCAACCGTTATGGAGCTATTCTGAATTACCGAAAGAGAGTCATTTCTATCATTGCTGATGACGAATCTGAACACTTATTCCGAGGATGGAGACCGGGAAGCTCGGGAAAATTGATCAAAGCAATGAAAGCCGTGAAATTACTGAAGCAGGGATGTCATGGACTTTGGTGCTATGCCATGAGGAAAGAGGAAGGAGTAGAGCTCTCATCTATTCCAGTTGTGAATGAATTTTCAGATGTATTTCCTGACGAACTACCTGGGTTACCTCCGCAGAGAGAAGTGGAGTTCACTATCAAATTAGAGCCTGGAGCCGCTGCTATTTCCAGAGCACCATACCGCATGGCGCCAACCGAGATGTATGAACTAAAGAAGCAACTGGAGGAATTATTACAGAAGGGTTATATTCAACCTAGCGTTTCTCCTTGGGGAGCGCCCGTTCTCTTTGTCCGGAAGAAATATGGATCCCTCCGATTATGTATTGATTACAGGGAGCTCAACAAAGTGACAATCAAGAATAAGCATCCTATACCTCGGATCGACGACTTGTTTGATCAACTGCAAGGGGCAAGGGTATTCTCGAAGATTGACTTGCGATCGGGATACCATCAGTTGAGAATTAAGGAATCGGATATACCAAAGTCTGATTTCAGATCCCGGTACGGGCATTATGAATTTGTAGTGATGCCATTTGGACTTACCAATGCTCCTGCGGTATTCATGCAATTGATGAATCGGGTATTCTTAGAATACTTGGATAAATTTGTGGTCGTCTTCATTGATGACATCTTGATATATTCGAAGGACACAGAGGAGCATGTCGAGCATTTGCGTGTGGTTTTGAGCACCTTGAGGAAGGAATAGCTGTATGCAAAGCTTTCCAAATGCGAGTTCTAGCTTAGGGAAGTAACTTTCCTTGGGCATGTGATATCAGCTGACGGAGTTCAGGTGGACCCGAAGAAAGTCGAAGCAATCTTGGAATGGGAAGCTCCTAATAACGTGAAAGAAGTCCGGAGTTTCTTAGGACTTGCTGGATATTATCGCCGTTTTGTAGAGGGATTTTCCAAAATTGCTCGACCGCTCACTCATCTATTACAGAAAACTCAAAAGTTCACGTGGGATGAGAAATGCCAGGCTGGTTTTGATGAACTTAAGAAGAGACTGACGACAGCACCTATATTAGCGTTACCAGATGGGACTGATGGATTCATGGTATACAGCGACGCTTCAAATCAGGGTCTGAGATGTGTGTTAATGCAAAAGAATAAGGTGATTGCCTATGCTTCTCGGCAGTTGAAACCGTACGAAGTTAATTACCTGACTCACGGTCTGGAGCTAGCAGCTGTGGTCTTTGCCTTGAAAATTTGGCGACATTATTTGTACGGCACTCATTGTCAGATCTTTACAGATCATAAGAGCCTCAAGTACATTTTCAGTCAGAAAGAACTAAACATGAGGCAGAGAAGGTGGCTGGAATTGATCAAGGATTACGACTTGGAAATTCTCTATCACCCGGGTAAAGCAAACGTAGTAGCTGATGCATTGAGCCATAAACCTGTTTCTCTTCGAGTGTTGGAAGCACTTACATCCCAAACCAGCATTCAACGGGAACTGATCCGCGAAGGGATTGATGTATGGGCACCAGGAATCCAAGGGCAACTATATGTGATGGAACTGACTTCATCACTAGTCGAGGAGATCAAATCTAAGCAGTTGAATGATTCTCTGATCCTTCGGTTATGTGACGAAGTAAAGAAAGGAAAGGCCCAGGATTCGTGATACAAGATGATGGAGTTTTGAGATTTCAGAGTCGACTTTGCGTTCCCGATGCTGATGATTTGAGACGGACAATTCTGAAGGAAGCTCATAGCGCGCCTTATTCTATTCACCTAGGCAGCAGTAAGATGTATAAGGATCTTAATCAAAACTTTTGGAGGGGGAATATGAAGAAGGACGTAGCAGAATACGTTTCAAAGTGTTTGACTTGTCAGCAGGTTAAGATTGAACATCAGCGACCTGCCGGAATGTTAAAACCGCTCCCGATTCCTGAGTGGAAGTGGGAGGATATCTCGATGGATTTCATCACCAGTATGCCAAGGACCAAGACGGGAATGAACATGATTTGGGTTGTAGTTGATCAACTAACCAAGTCGGCTCATTTCCTAGGAATTAAAAATACTTGGGGACCCGAGAGATTGGCGCGAGTGTTTATTGCAGAGATAGTCAGATTACATGGGACACCGAAGACCATTATTTCAGATCGGGATGGTCGCTTCATGTCGCACTTTTGGAAGGCAGTTCATAGGGCTTTGGGGACCGAACTGAACTTTAGCACGGCTTATCATCCTCAGACGGACGGTCAGTCCGAAAGGACTATACAAACAGTAGAAGACATGCTTAGAGCTTGTGCTTTGGATTGGTCAACTGATTGGGAAGTTCATTTGCCGTTGATTGAATTCACCTACAATAATAGTTGGCATGCTTCTATTAAGATGGCACCATTTGAAGCTTTGTACGGGAGAAGATGCCGATCACCCCTGTGCTGGGATGATTCTTCGGATTTGATCGGGACAGAACCGGAATTGATAGTTCAAACTCACGAGAAGATAGCTTTGATTCGAGAAAGACTGTTGACTGCCCAGAGTCGACAGAAGTCTTATGCAGACATACGTCGTCGCCCTCTAGAGTTCGATATTGGGGACCACGTACTATTGAAGGTGTCTCCTACACGAGGAATTTTCCGTTTTGGGAGGAAAGTCAAGCTAAGTCCGAGATATATCGGACCATTCGAGATTCTCGAGAGAGTTGGAGATTTAGCATACAGGTTGGCCTTACCGCCATCGCTGAGTCACGTTCACAATGTGTTTCACGTATCCCAACTACGGAAGTATGTACCAGACCCCAGTCACGTCATTGATTTCGATGAGATCGAGATAGCTAATGACGGTACCTTCGAAGAGAGACCGATCAAGATACTTGAGAGTCGGATCAAACAATTGAGGAATAAACCAATACACTTGGTTAAAGTACAATGGTCACGGCATGGATCTGAAGAGGCCACTTGGGAAACAGAGGATAGTATGAAGGCTAGATATCCAGAGTTGTTTTCATCTTAAGTTTCGGGACGAAACTTCTTTTTAGGGGGGAAGGATGTAATACCCGAGATTTCTGATATGTAATTGAACCTTGTAATATTGTATTTGTTGTATTTTGATCTGAGTATTATTCTCTGTATTTCATGATCCGGCGTTGTTGAGCGCATGATAGCATGATTGTGTTCAATATGGTGATTTTGCACTTGTAGCGCACGCTATCGGCTATATGTAGCATACGCTAATTTGGATCCGTAGCGCACGCTATGTATGAACCTTAGCGCGCGATACACATAGTCAGCATGATTACGACAGGGTGGTAGGTAAGATCGGCTGAGGATTTCGGTCGGATCATGTCGGGATGAACCTGGACGGCTTTCGGGAAAAGCCAAGTCAACGCGGTAGCGCACACTAATGATATGTTGATAGCGCACGCTAAACGCTGAGTACAGTGAAGTCAGTAAGCTTCGTATGACCGTTAGCGCATGCTGTGAGTATGGGCTAGCGCGCGCTAATAACCATATCCTATATATAGGACAGCTTACTTTTTCATTATTCAGATATTTTCACTTCCCTAATCCGAATTTTTGAGCTTAGAGAGTTACTTCCTCCCTCCTCAACCTCTCATATCATCCTCCTAGCACGAGTTTGAAGATTGTAGATCATTGGAGATTGGTGTTCAAGCCTTCGGCGTTGGATTGCTTCGAGTTCCTCCTTGTTCTTCACTACTTTGAGGTAGATGATTCTTCACCAATATTAAGTACTAGTATGAAGGACGTTTTGATCATGATTATCTAGTCAGTTAAATTTGTTAGTAGTCAAACATCATGTGTTAGAAGGATATTTTTGACGTTTCGGCACTTATTCATCGTATAATCCAGTGAACCTTTTTAGTATGTGGACTCCTAAGCATATTCATGTATCTTCAAAACCGATTATGACCAGTATATGGAGATTTCCAAGTTTTTATGTCTTTACCTAAAGGAATCATACGTTTTGGGACATGAAATGGATTGGACTTAGGATATTTCTTGAAGATCAAATATGAATTATGGTGTTGTGATGATTATACGTATCCTTGTATCTCATAGTCATTTAATACGTAAAGATCTTTCACAAACCGTACGAGCATGATATGCACGGAGATGGCATGCATTAACACTGAAGATTTCATGAGTTTCATCACATTTAGCTCAAGTTTTCTGCCCAGTACTAAACTTCCATGCACAGTTAGCGCACGCTAAGATAGGCGTATTAACGTGCGCTATCGGGAACGAGTTAACGTATGCTACGTTTGGTACGTAACGTACGTTATGTTATCAGTCGTGTGAGTTGGCTGATCAGAGAGAACTGTCAGTACATGGCTAGCGTATGCTAGACTTGGTCATTTGCGTACGTTAACAGACAGCCTTAGCGCACGTTACGTAGAGTACGTAGCGTACGCTAAGTAGTTCAGGCAGATTACATATTTAGAGATTTTGGTCGTTGACCGGATTGTTAGACGATCGTACGACGTGTGAGGAATGCTTTATTATTTCTTAGGTCCGAGCCTTGCATAGGGGACGATCGAGGGGCGGTGACTTACGGACGCGTGTCATTTGTTGGAGTATTTCCATTCTTGCCATTTTCGAGGCAAGTATCATATGTTGAGTTTGATTTATATTGGAACTTTGATCATGCTTATGGTTTTGTTCATGTTGTCGAATATGAGATGTATTTCTTTAATTTCTCGTGGTATTCGTTGTTAATTGTTCGTATTGATGAACATATTGAAATGCATATATGTATGCATAATTGATTGGTTTATGGTATAAATGATCCGAGGGGGTCATGAGGATCTATGATGAGGGTGCTGGATCGAATGTCCACCATGCGTTGGTCCGACGGGATCATCATGGGGATCTATGCTGAGGGCGCTGGATCGCTGGACGGGTTTTCCACCATGCGTTGGTCCGACGGGATCATCATGGGGATCTATACCAAGGGCGCTGGATCGTTGGATTACCCTGTATTGTGTTGATGGAATCGTGAGCATTCACATCGTTGGATTCCGATGACGGAAGTCCGTTTTGCATGATTTATGATACACTGATGATTTATGTATTATGATACTTGTACTAGCATTGTTTTGCTAACCCCTTCGGGGGTGGACATTGTTTTGATGTTCAAGTAGCCGAGGAGCGGGGAAGCAACCACAGTACCGACAAGACGATGAAATGGCTCAGTGATGTGGTTGATATTTATTGTTATTATGATTTGTCTTCTTGGTTCACTTTAATACTCGAGTACGTGTGTTTTAATAATGTCATTTTCGATATGGTTGTATAAGTTAACTCTTTGGATCAGTTGAACCAGTTTTGTATTTTGAACTTCAGTTGTAAGGTTGAATTATATTTGCATTTCTTTTATTTAGCCTTGTAAATCCTTACTTAAAGGGTTTACGGCGCTGTAATTATTCCGAATATCTCGGGGTGTTACATAATCCTCCGGAAAAAACAACAAAAACAAGATCACAACGAGGACCGAGACCAACAACACTAGGAATCACATCAAGACATTGAAAGAAACTCATTGAAACATTTAATCGAACATTAAATGTTCAATGATTCCCAAGAACACTCAAATTGTCAATCGAGTTAAACCAACTCGAAGTATGGATATACAATCCATAGAATACGATTAATAACATCATTAGACAACAATCGGTTTACCAAAACCGAATGGAAAACGAAATCAAGAACAAAACTCCCAAAAAGTCAACTTGAAGGAAAATCAAGAAATATACCTTGATTCGACGAAGAACAATGGATTAGGTGATGTTAAACACAAGAATACTACTAAGATTAATCATACCCATCATGGATTAATCAACAATACGGAACGAATCGGACAAAAACCCAAAAACCCCAAAATTTCCCAAAGATAGGGTTCTAGGAAATCTAACCTTGATTCGCTGGATCAACGGATGTTATAGGATGATTAATCGATGATATGAACTCCCAAACTTCGTGGATTAATTTCTTGACAACATATCTCCTTGATAACCAAGCCTTCAGCAGCGGAGAGGAAAAGATGGAAATGAAAAACGGGTGAAAATATGACTACTCTGTCATATTTATACTGGCACCGCCTAGCGCGCGCTAGCCTTCCGGCAGTAGCGTGCGCTATCGGCCAGTATCGCCCAGAACCCTCAGTCGGGGCCCGCATGACCCGGCACTATCGACCCGACCTGCCGACCGGGACTCGACTGCCCGACCCCGATAGCGTGCGTTGCGCGGACGCTAGCGCACGCTAGCCGACCTGTCCAGAACCCTCTAGACTAAACTGCTCGGCCAGGTAACGTGCGCTAGTCGGCCGACAGCGTGCGCTACACATGCCGATTAGCGCGCGCCACGACCGACAGTAGTGTGCGCTACCTGCCGATCCTCCCCGAGTCCAGAACTCCAGGAACCTCTCTGCCCATCCCGATAGCGTGCGTCGGCCGGCCTAATAACGTGCGCGACTCCTGCCGAGCTAGCGTGCGCAGTCTTCCGGCAATACCGCGCGCTACGCCGGTTCCTGTCGCGTCTGCCCGACGAGTGCCCAGCACTCCCGACAGTGGCTGCCGCACCCGTCTGGCCAGTGCCCAGCCGCCATGACTCGATGATTCGGTTTCCAAAAATGCACGGAACGAACACGACGAAATGCTCGCGGACAACATCATCGATCCGAAACGAAATACCATGCAACAAATAATCGTACGCAACCAATAAAAAGGGTCAAGACAACAATTACGAATGCGGATACCCACGACTTTGGGTAAATTACAAAATGGCCAAAGACGGTAATATATTTCAAATACTCATAGTCCTCAAAAATTTATCTTCCAAATACCGTCATAGAAATTCCATTTAAAACTTCAAGGCCAAAATGACAAAACTCGACAGTTTCAAAATGTTCGTTAAGCCATATACCAAGAAAATAGTTTATGGAATCGGTTTTACAAAATAACTCAAGTTTGCAAAATACCAAAATGCCATTTTAAAATATACAGGCGGTTGGTATAAATACAGTAGAAATACATTTGCAGCGGAATACAATACACAGTCAAAGTACACCAAATACACACCATAGCCGGTATCATCCGGAAAGCTCATCTTTTTCACGACCACTACAAGCTCGATCTCCGAGTACCTAAAATTAAAGTCCGTGACGGGGTCAGCAATAATACTCAATAATGATAACCCTCACATCATCATAAATCTATTACATACCAATGTAATTACAAAGTAAGAATGCTACCGCTGTAATCTCACCATCATAACCTTACCAACTCATGGTAATCCATATCAAATCAATCCTTACCATAATTCGAATCTCGCATTCTCAAATGACAAAATGAAACTAAATCCAAACCTCTATATTGTATCCAAGCAATACCAAAAATTTCCATTACATCATCATATCTCATAAGTACGGAACAATCCATTCGTGACAAATCTTATCCGTCGGATGACACAATCAAATCTCAATCATGATAAATGATTTTCAATCATGATAAAACTAGTAATACATAATGCATCTGTGAAACAACGGCCCAAAAAACAATGGCAACAAGTCCCGAAATATCAACGCAAAGTCTGAACGCTCATACGATCAATAACGATGATCAACCAAGAAATAAACCGAGAATATCATCGGCATGATAATCTCAAATACGACCAACTGAAGGTCAACCACAACCGAGAATATCATCACCATGATAAACGATCAACGAAAGATCAAGCAACCGAAAAGATCATCAACATGATAAACTCCAATATGATCAACGAAGGATTAAACAACTGAGAATACCAAAAACATGATAAACTCCCACAAACAATCAATGAGGGATCAAACAACTGAGAATATTATCAACATAATAATCGAAAAAGATCAGTTAAGTCATGAAAGAATCATAACCTCAAACCATTGATCACACACAATCAAATACACTGTATGACTCAACTGTTGTAATATTTTATTCCAAATATTCATTAATCGAGTTTTGATGATTAGTTGTAACATAAAGGAAACAACAAAGAAGCAAAACAAAACAATGAATAAGTCGAAGACGCAAAAAGCTAGACAGAACACTATTAACGTATGCTATATCATGTTCTTAACGTACATAATATTTGGAAGTTAACGTACGTAACACTGCAAGTTTAACATACGTAATGACAATTCAAACAAGACACTTGTTGGAAGATTCTGGGTCAAAGTCAAGTGCACAACGGACATTTTGAATAAAGCAAGCAACGGATATATGAATTAATGTACGCTATCGAGTACAATTAACGTACGCTAAAGAGGGTACTTAACATACGTAATGGAGGATGACAACGTACGTAATGAAAGAAACGAAGGCTACTGGACTAAGATGCATTAAGCTTAACGTACGTAACATGTTGATGTTAACGTACATAATGCATCTAACATACGTAAGTGTTGGCTTATAACGTACGTAAAGGAGTCAAAAAGGGCTAACGGCTAGTTGAAGCTTTAGAGCCTATAAATACCACTTCCTATGGTATTGAACATACAACAACTTCAAGCAATCGATATATTGATCAGATATTGTTATACATTCTATCGTTGTTGTATTTGAGCTTATATTGATAAGAGTTTGTGTGTTATACACGATAACTCATACACGAAAGGAAAGAAATGATTAGATTGGATTCGGTGTTATTAGGATCAAGGATCCGGCATTGTTAGAATCGCAATCTATATCCGAGTGAGGTTTGTCTAGTACCCATAAAAAGATAGATAGGTTGATTTCTTATCCGATAGAAAAGGAAAACGGTTTAACTTGGACCGACATAAAGACAAGTGAGTGAACGGTTTATCTCGACCGATAGAAGAGAGATTGTGAACGGTTTACTCGGACAGAAGACGAGTTTGTAATGGTTATCGCTCTACCGATAGAAGAGAGGTGCAGAGGTTGATCGTTAGCCTATTGAAAAAGATACCGAAGAGAGGACATAGGCACGTTTGGCCGAACCTCTATAAATCATGTGTCGATTTATTTTCCACACCTTTATATATGCTTCCGCACAATAGCATGTATACTGATTATTGATCCAACATCAACCATATCATAATCTCAAATTCCGGGAATATACACAATCGCACTTGTTGTATAAACCCCCAACAACATCATAATCTCAAATCATTGATCACACGCAATCTGATATGCTGTATGAATCAACCAGATTATAACCATAATCCTGGAATATACGCTATCACACATGCTGTATAAACCCAACACTATCATAATCTCAACCCACTAATCACACACAATCAAACATGTTGTATTACTCAGCGAGATTATGATTTCAGACCATAATGCTCAAAGTATGGCGCCACACTTCGCACGGGATGGAAATGTGTCCGTGCACAAGCCTCCAATGGGTATCTATCGAATACACATGTGGTCTTGTACCTAATTAGTCTCACGAAGTAAGCATCTCGTGTGCACAGTCCAATGCGGAAACATCAACACGCGACCTTATGTGTCTGACTAAAAATCCTATACATAACCAATCGGCGCGCCAGTGTGACCCGTGTCATGATATCAACATGACAACGAAACTCAAAGAATCTCAAATCGAATAAGGATAAAAAGACTCATTGAAGTGAAACAACAACAGACCGATAATGAAAGGTCGACACGACCAACAATATCCAAAACAACTCCTGGGATCATCATCCCTCAATGAACGATCAACACGGTAAACAATCTCAACAAAATAGTACTAGGATCATCAACTCTCAACGATCAATCAACACGATCAACAACACCAAACAATGGTCATGGGATCAACATCCCTCAACAAACCATCCATATGATCATCAAAAATCTCAATTCACAATACACAAATAATGTACATCACTATGTACTACATCATCAAAAATCATTATCTTCATCACCGGGTAATAATTACTTACCTCAAAGCCCCTGATGGATGCCCTTTCCACGAACAAATGTCCTTGAACGAATAAGCAATTATTCGAAGAACTTCAAATGAAATACAATCAATTCAATATCAATAAACCATTATCCCGATGTCAATATCGTCATGATAAACTACAATCGATATCCAACATTCCATTCACAAACCGAAGATAACTCACATCTCCGTCTTCGCAAAACTGTATATGGATCCTCAAGTATACTAATAACACATTTAAATCATATACATTATGATTTAATCCAATCAGAGTTCAATATACAAACTATTATCTCCATAATTCATATTTATAATATCATTGCTACATGAATTATAAATGAAATGAAATCAAAATCATTCATTAAACATTATAAACTGGACAAGTATAAATTGCCTCAAGTAGCCGGGTCGATAAAGCAAATCCGTTAAGGTCTCCAAGCTCTGGTTTCCACGCCTAAACAAGTTATTACTATTCTGATATCAATAACTTTCACCGCGATATAACTACGACGTACACTTATTCAATTCCTCATTACTTATGATAATATCATCCTATATCATCTTAATTAATTCGGGAACATCGTAGATATCTCAAACATGATGTCCAATACTCAAATTACAATAATCAATATATAAATAAAATTTAAAAATAATCACTTGAACCAATACTAACTCAATGTTGATTACTATCACTTAGTAATCAAATAAATATTTATCCAAGTCGAAAATATCATTATCCACAAGTTCAAATATTATAATCAAATCTTATATATCAAATATAAGAACATATTAATTATTGATGTCAAGATAATTATGCTTAATCTCATGTCTTGATTATTTAAATACTTTCGGTAAAATAATCATAATAAAAATACTTAAAAACTCAATTATTCATTACCTTAATTTAGGAATAATTTCCAAAATTTTATTCAAGTCTAAAAATAATTTTTGTTTTCTACATCAAAATATTGATTATTTCAATAATCAATCAACTTATAATATCAAGTTGATTCAAATATACAAATAATCATTTACATCAAACCTCATCATTAATACTTAACAGATCTTAATAAATATTATTTTATAAATATTCCACTAGAATATTATTACTAAGGAAATATCAAAAGGTCAAAATTATAAACTTAAAATTTTTCGAAATATTTACTGAATATTCAACCATTGAATAACTCAATTATTTTATATAATAGTAAGCCAATAAAATCGAAGTTACTTGGTGTTTAAGAGTTTATAACATTTTTAATAATATCAATATTCTACAACAAATAAAAATTACCAAAGTATAATAAATCTGAAGATTAAGCACCTACCCCGAGTTAATATTTCAGAACGGGGAATCGCACATCTTCCCGTTGAAAAATTAACGAAAATCTCTCTCAGACAAAATTCGTCAGACAACTGGCGGACTTGGCCTGGATAGGCTGCCCTGACTCGCCAGAAAAAGACCATGTTTCGTCGGTAAAATGGACTCCGACCAGAAATATAAAGAATTATATACATAGAGAATGAGTTTCTATATAATCATACGTACATTTGGTGTAGAAATGAAGTTGGTAAAGGCTTTATTTGTTGGCTAAAAAACAGGTGTTCAGTCAACTAAGCGGCATGACATAAGGCCATATGTCAAAAGACCTGACGTCAGGCTGTGCGTCGCGCTCGGTGACTTTCGATTGAAAGTTGCGCGTCACGCTCGACGACTCCGTGGGGAAGCTTCCAGCCACCTGCCGACAGCTGACGCACGCAGTGACGCACGGTGCTCGATAATTGGCAGTCTCCACTTATTCGACCATAACTTCTCCGTCCGGACTCTGATTGTCTCGCCATTTGAACCGTTGGAAATACAACTCAATTCTCTATAATAATGTTATTTTTAAGAATTTTTAGACTTATCAAAAATCCGTAGTGATTTTCAACGTCGATCCTTGTCCACGATACCTCCCAGAAAATCTTCAGTCATATATCCTTAAACGGTCCAAGCCCACAAATGCATCTTCGATATATCCAGGTAAATTCACAAGTCCCATAGTTAGTCCGAATAATTTTTTATTTTCGTTGAATAATTTATCGGATAATACAACGTTGGCCACCGCCACATTCTCACCAATAATTATTCGACGATATTAGAAAATACCATCCGACATATTACTCTCATTTATTCAATATCACGTCCATTACTAGAAAAAAATCACATTACCAATTTTCCAACAAGGTCAATGATAAAATATTATTTTAAAATTCAGGACATTACATACTACCATCCTTAAAATAAGTTTCGTCCTCGAAACTTGCCATCCTGTCACAAACAAGAGCTCAAACCAGCAAATACAAAATCATCAAAGGTAAGCAATCATTGTCACAATCGAATAACCAAAACAATTTACTTACAGGTTCGTGAAGTCAATGATCTCCCATGATACTGACATATATCTCCACTTTCAAAGTCTCAACATAATAAAATACCAATACCCAAAAATTGGTAATTTTCTCAATTAGTCACAAATTGAAAATTTTTTTGATCTCCACCAAGATCGAGTTTCAGTTAAGAGCATTGTCTAGTTTCATGTGGAATTTATGATGTCGTGTCTTCATAATCTAGAGCGCATGAGCCGCTCCTTGGCACATGCCCGTATCACAAGCGTTCCACGCTACATTGAAAGCCGCTCATTGACACGTGCCTCGTACCGGCGTCCACTTCCCGATTGGAGCCGTCCATTACTCATGACTACGGCACCAGCGACACTCTTTGCCTCATCAGTGTCGGAAACACCAAACAATCCTTAAATACATACATAACTAAGAGAGTACTCAAAAATATTATAATTTCAAAATATCACGATTTCAAAATAGTCAGAAATCTATCTTCACAAACATCACGCTATTACTACGTCGATAGAACCACATAACACACATACCCGAGTTTTCACAAAATCTAGTCTCCGATACCATCTTCTGTAACACTCTCAAACCCATCCGGAGATATTACAGCGTTGTGGGTCCCACGCTGGAACCCACAAGGCTAAAAATCATTTTCACAATCATTTCAAACACGAGAAGAGGGCAAAGACGGTAATATATTTCAAATACTCGAATACTCTCCAAAAATCTCTTTTCCAAATACCATCATAAAAATTCCATTTAAAACTTCAATGTCAAAATGCCAAAACTCGACAGTTTCAAAATGTTCGTTAAGCCACCGCCTTCATATACCAACAAAATAGTTCAGGGAATCGGTTATATGAAACAAACCTAAGTTTGCAAAATACCAAAAGGCCATTTTAATTTACACACGCGGTTGATATAAACACAGTAGAAATACATTTGCATCGGAATATAATACACATTCAAAGTACACGATTCCCAAATACACGCCATAGCCAGTATCATCCGGGAAGCTCATCTTTTTCACTACTGCTATAAGCTCGATCTCCGAGTACCTCAAAATAAAGTCCTCGACGGGGTTAGCCATAATACTCAACAATGATAACGATCACATCTTCATAAATAATTACATACCAATGTAATTACAAAATAAAAATACTACCGCTGTAATTTCACCATCACAACCTTACAAACTCATGGTAATCCATATCAAATCAATCATTACCATAATCACATCTCGCATTCTCAAATGACGAAATGAAACTAAATCCAAACCTATGTACTGTATCCAAACAATACCAAAAATTTCCATAACATCATCATAACTCATAAGTGTGGAATATTCGTGCCAAATCTTGTCCGTCGGATGACACAATCAAATCTCAATCATGATAAATGATTATCAATCATGATAAAAACCAGTAATACACAATACATCTTTGAAACAACTGCCCAAAACAATGGCAACAAGTCCCGAAACATCAACGCAAAGTCCGAATGTTCATACGATCAATAACGATGATCAACCAAGAAATCAACCAACAATATCATCGACATGATAATCTCAAATATGACCAACCAAAGGTCAACCACAACCGAGAATACCATCAACATGATAAACTCCAAAACGATCAACGAAGGATCAAGCAACCGAAAAGATCATCAACATGATAAATTCCAATATGATCAACGAAGGATCAAACAACTGAGAATACCATAAACATGATAAATGTAACACCCCCGATATATTCAGGAATATTACAGCGCCGTAAATCCTTTACATAAGAATTTACAAGGTTGAAGAAATGAAAACACAATAACAGATACCAACTTATGAAATCACTGAAATAAAATACAACATTTCTAGTTCAATACCGAGAATACAAATACCCAAATGAAGAGTTATTAATACATCACCAAAATCCAAACATCACAAACTGACGACGTACTCGAGTACTTATTAAAAATAACCAAACACAGACAATTAAACCCGGCCGGAACATCACTCTGCACCCTCGTTGTCATGCAACTTCAGTGGTTGTTTCCCCGCTCTCCTGGATCCTGAACATAAACAAATGTTCACCCCCGAAGGGGTTAGCACAACGATGCTAGTACAAGTACAATAATCATACAACAGTGGTATAATCAACAATTATATCATAACAAGTTTCTCCAACGAGAAATAACAACACATATCACATCATAACAGTCTCAACATACTGATGGCATTCCAACGATCCAGCGCACACAACTGTAGATTCCCATGATGATCCCGTCGGACCAACGCATGGTGGAATTACCTGTCCAACGATCCAGCACACACAGCTGTAGATTTGCATGATGATTCTCGTCGGATCAACGCATGGTGGACATTTAATCACAACACATAATACACAATACAATCACAATATAGCTGTCATAATATAAACAATTCTAATTAGAGTACTTGCCTCGATTCGAAGACAAGAACGATACTTCTACGAAAAACGAAATACTCGAAGGTCACCCCTTCGATAAATCACGTAGCAAGCTCGAACCTTAACAAAAGAAATAATATAGAATTCATCTCACGTCGAACGAACATCTAACAATCCAAAATACGATCGGAAGTTCTTAAAAGAAATCTGTCTGGTTTGCTTAACGCACGCTATGCATCCTATGTAGCGTACGTTAAGGCTACTCGTTAGCACACGCAATTACACACAGCCTAGCGTACGCTAACCATGCACGGTCAGTACCTCACTGATCAGCCGACTGACTCGCCTGATGACTTAACGTACGCTAAGTTTCAATCGTAGCATATGCTAAATAAGCCCGTTAGCGTACGTTAATTCACATAGCTTAGCGCACGCTAAGCGTGCATGGCAGTTCACTTTTGGGCAGCAGACTAGTTCTAACTGTGATGAAATTTACAAACTCCTCAGAGATTAACGTGTGATATCCGTCTACATGTCATATTCATAAACTTATGAATGATCTTATGAATTCAATCATCTTTGAGGTTTCAAGGAAAAGAATATCATCACAACTCTTATATTCGAACTTCATTATCATTCTCATGCGAATTTCGGTGATCTCCGGTTTGGTGCACTAGATTCTATTATCATAATTCACATTCAGACTTCATCTTGAAGGTGAACTAACAATTCCAACTTATACGAAAGGATACTTCCTAAGATGATTTCTTTCCTTAAGTCCTTATAACCAAAAGTGATATCACCTCCAATTTTATGATCAATATAACAACATAAATCATACGGATAATCAACTTCAGAATGTTCCTCTCATCATTTGACGTACTAGGATTCCAACCACGAAATTCTAACGACAATATCATAAGTATAATTATTCCAATCTTCTAAACATGATATTTGTTGAATAATTCACCAATGGAACTCAATATTTTGCTAGCATGATCATCTTATTGTTCATAACACGAATCTAGAGTTGGAGATAGAATTAACATACCTTTAATGAAGAAATCACTGATCTAAAAAGGTAGAATCCAGCTCCGGTTGCTTGAGTGTCACTTCAAGGTGAATTCTTCCTCAATGATCAAGTATAAGCACTCTATAATATTTAATGATCAAGTAAGGCGGATTTGTATGTGTTTAAGGAGTAAGAAAAGCTCTCTGGACTTCTAAGGAACGAAGAACAATGGAGGAAAATAAGTAGAAATGGAGTATTGTCCTTTAAATAAAGTTTCTGCAAAATAGGTGATTAGCGCACGCTACCATACATTTCTTAGCGCACGCTAATAAGCGTTAACTCCAAATTTGTCCAGGTTCATCAGCGGGAATCTTATCCGGACCCATGTCCCGGCTGGCGTATGTGCTAGCCGCCTAGCTCAATAATTGACTGCCTAGCGCATGCAAATCCTACATTCGTAGTGTGCGCTAGTTGTAGTCGATAGCGCGCGTTAAGCTACATTCTTAGCGTGCGCTATCACGAGTTCGCATGAGAAATTTTGCATGACGATATACTTATGTACAAAGATACCAATGTGAGAAATATCATACTCCAATTATTGAGATCACAAATCCGAATAATACAGGGTTCGAATACAGATGAAAATACACAATAATAAATCCGGATATTACATACTCTCCTACTAAAAAGGAGTTTCGTCCCGAAATTCAAGACGAAAATAACTCTGGATATCTGTACTTCTTCAAGATGAAATTACAAAGAAGATGATGAAAATCTCTCTTTTCTCCCTATTTTGGTGTTTCTCTCTCTAAATCATGTGTTTTTCCACCAAATATCTCACACAAGATCTGAATAATACATCTTAAGGTCTCCAACACCTTTTTATAAAGCCAAAAAAACAAGAAAAATGCTCCAAATCGTGTAAAAATGTCAAATAAATAGACTTGCACCGAAAAGTGACACGGCCCGTGTCCAACTACTCTAGAAAATGCAAAAATTTTCTGGACAGCAGACTCGGCCGTGTCCAACTGCTCTAGAAAATGCAAAAACTCTATGGACAACAGACTCGGTCGTGTCCTGTGATAGAGCTCGTGGTCTAGAAGCCATATGTCCCTCAATACACCTCGGAATTTAGCGTATGATATACCGTTGCGAAGCTGATTTCATGAGAAATCCATACATATATAGAACACATCATGATTCGAAGTAATAAATCTGGAAATTAGAAAATACGACAGGTAGTGCTTCAATCTTCATCGTTTTAGGCCTCGTTCTCGCTCTTGATCGTCATAAACTCCAATATTGGCCATAAAAGCGCATATTTAACCACAATTTTCGTCCGGATACCTACAAAACAAAAACACAACATACCATGCATAAAAAGGGAAAAAACACTCGAAAACAAATGAAAGTGCGACTCGATAGAACATAATGAGACGATCAAAAATCAACTCATCAAATCCCCCCAAACCTAAACTTTGCTTGTCCCCAAGCAAAAAATAAATAAAACACACGACAAAGAAAACGAGAAGTATTGAATAATCAAATTAATCATCGGGTATACATACAATCAATCGGGAATGTAAAAGTATCGTGAAGTCTCGTAACTCGTCATGAAAGCATAAACTCACAAATGAATAGATAGCAATGACACTTAATCTAACATGCAAGAAATCAAGTCTTAGTATTCCCTCACGGAATTTTATCGATTCACTCATCTCTCAAGTGTTAAGATAGGTCAATACGCTCAACTCGATTCGAATGGAAAGTTCTACTATATGCTTGCACTTCTTCTTTTCATCAATCGTATCAATATTCATGAAACACGAGTCATAGGGTCTTAGTTTTGGTTGTAATGGGGCTGTGGCTCAGGTTGGGAAAATTTGGCTAGTAGTTATAAGTTCAGTCCAAGTAGAGCATATACGATCCTCACATATATGAAATAAACACTCAAAGCGATCATTCTACTTCAATTCTCCCGTATATATATATTTTTTTTCTAGGCCTTGTTAAGCGCAATTCTTTTGATATTGGCCTATTTCTCACAACCCAATGAATTTCCTTTTGTTTTTCTTAGGCTCACTCCTCTCCTCCCTTATATTTTCTATCCCATTATTAGGATCACATTTTTTTTTGTGGGGCTTATTATTTTCAGGGGAACGGGAGAGAAGATTCTTGCCTCTATACACCACAAACTTTGCACACCTTCATTTTTCAAATATACCCTCTCATGCTCTTACAAGGACCAATACTTGGGTAAGTTATGGCTTTTGGATATGGAGCTATAAGATGCGGGTTTTTCGAACAAAATTACGGCTAAAGGATCAACGGGGCTAGCAAAGGATATTGATATGAAATGGTGGGTATTTTAAGATAAGTAGGTTCAAGACAAAAATATGGGCAGCCCTAATCATTTCTCGTATATGTAAATATCAACACATCATCCGACAGAATCATGCAAGTTCTAAATAATACAATCCATAAGAAGAGAAATTACACATGAAAGAATTTTACCGCTAAAAGTGAACGGTTCAATTAGGCACAAGAACTCACGGCTTTTGGACTACCATACTCATTCCTTACACGTCAAATCAAGTAACCAAAACTATACATTCGCACGCAAGGCCAAATAATCAATTAGATTTATAAAACTCCACGAGTCAAGTACAAACACGATTAATCATCCATATACCCAAAAGTTAACAAGGTTATTATAATCCAACTACGACATCACGCAAGAAAAAAAATAAAGAAAGGAAACAAACATCACGCAAACTAAAAGCAAATAAAAATCGAAGAAGTTGCACCTCCCCAAACCTAAACCTTTGCTTGTCCCCAAGCAAAAAGATTAAGTCAGGAAAAATGTAAAAATGCAAATTAAAAAGAAAGAAAATAAATCTACCGGATTAAGAAGTGTGGTTTTTGATCGCGGGCCACCATGCTTTTGTGCTCAGGTCTCAACTTTCAATAGGTTAGGCTTCTTCCTCCCATAAATACCCTCCTTATTAGATTACCTACACACGCCACAGACAAAAACAAAATCAATGCAATAATAATAATAATAATAAAAGCGATAAAAATTAAAAAAAAAACTCCCTTGGGTTGCCTCCCAAGCAGCGCTTTTTTATAGTCTTTAGCTCGACTTCTTCGGATTCTTCTATCCGGGATTAAATGGAAATGCGCCAGGTCCATCCACATAGCTCGTCATTTTTCGCTCGTTTTCCTTTGTCAGGATATGGATAGTGGTTCCATGGATTTCCATTGTGACCGCTTTTGTCACCATTTCAATTTTCATTATGATTGTCACCATGAATTTTTTTTCTTGAAGAATAAGTGACGTGAAGAATAAGTGACGTGATTTCCCCGGCAACGGCGCCAAAAACTTGATGGACAAATTATATACTCACAAGTGTACGAATCGCTTTTGTAGGAAGCGGCAAGTAACTCCGAGGTCGATCTCTCGAGGAATTGGAAACGATTTAAATTTCGATATTGTTTGGAAAATAGTTGAATGAACAAACGTATAATAAATTAAAATACATCATTGGTTCGATTGGATTACAATACTAACGCATAAAATTAAAATAAACTAAGCGTTAAAAATACCAAATTAATGGTCGGATAATTGAGAGATTACAATAATGAGAATGATATGGGAATTTAGAATCACCGACACACACGTAATCAATTATTAGTTCCGATACTCAAATAAATAAGGTTTGGAATTATCGATTGCTCACGATTAAAAGAAATCCGTTTGATGGCGGTAATTCTAAAAATCACGATTGTCCTTAACGAAAATAAGAGACACTCCTTTGATGGGGATGAATCCCTAACTAACAATCAATTAACCGACTACTTTTGATGAGGTAAATCGTTAAAAGATTGCGTGAAAAAGTACGAGAACATTTACAATCACTTCTACCGGACCGTTTGATGGCGAAGACCGATAAAAACCCTCATTTTGAATAATAATAACAACTGTGAAATATGTTTGATGATCTAAATCAAAAGTTCTTATGCGAAGAACGAACAAGAAAAACAATCCCAAACTTTACCCGGCAAATCAATAGAAACTAACAATCGATAACATGTGTATGGCTCAATCTAAAAACCCATATGAAATGATTAGCTACTCATGATTATTTCAACAATAATAATAGAAATTGTAAAACAAACCATGGTAGAAACTTCCCTTGTAAATGCCGAAATCGAATTCCCGATGAAGGTTTGATGATCTTCCTTAAAGAACTCACAAAAAAATGGTACAAGGAATAATATTCACTCACAAAATGTATTTTTCTTCAAGATGAAATTACAAAGAAGATGATGAAAATCTCTCTTTTCTCCCTATTTTGGTGTTTCTCTCTCTAAATCATGTGTTTTTCCACCAAATATCTCACACAAGATCTGAATAATACATCTTAAGGTCTCCAACACCTTTTTATAAAGCCAAAAAACCAAGAAAAATGCTCCAAATCGTGTAAAAATGTCAAATAAATGGACTTGCACCGAAAAGTGACACGGCCCGTGTCCAACTGCTCTAGAAAATGCAAAAACTCTCTGGACAGCAGACTCGGTCGTGTCCAACTGCTCTAGAAAATGCAAAAACTCTCTGGACAGCAGACTCGGCCGTGTCCAAGTGTCCCAGAAAATGCAAAAACTCTCTGGACAGCAGACTCGGCCGTGTCCTGTGATACAGCCCGTGGTCTAGAAGCTATATGTCCCTAAATATACCTCGGAATTTAGCGTATGATATACCGTTGCGAAGCTGATTTCATGAGAAATCCATACATATATAGAACACATCCTGATTCGAAGTAATAAATCTGGAAATTAGAAAATACGACAGGTAGTGCTTCAATCTTCATCGTTTTAGGCCTCGTTCTCGCTCTTGATCGTCATAAACTCCAATATTGGCCATAAAAGCGCAAATTTAACCACAATCTTCGTCCGGATACCTACAAAACAAAAACACAACATACCATGCATAAAAAGGGCAAAAACACTCGAAAACAAACGAAAGTGCGACTCGATAGAACAGAATGAGACGATTAAAAATCGACTCATCATTACTTCATGCCATCTTCCGTTTCCCATGTGGCTTCTTCCACTCCATGGCATGACCATTGAATTTTGACCAAAATGATTGGTTTGTTCCTCAACTACTTAACTCGACTCTCGAGTATCTTGACTGGTCTTTCTTCAAACGTTCCATCCTGAGCGACTTCGATCTCGCCGAATTCAATGACATGACTAGGATACGGTATATATCTCCATAACTGGGATACGTGGAACACATTATGAACATGGCTCAATGACAGCGGTAATGCCAATCTGTATGCCAACTCTCCAATTCTGTCAAGGATCTCGAATGGTCCGATATATCTCGGACTCAGCTTTCCTTTCCTTCCAAAACGAAAGGTTCCCCGAGTAGGAGAAACCTTTAAAAGTACGTCGTCTCCAGTACTGAACTCCAATGGGCGACGGCGTACGTCTGCATAAGATTTCTGTCGACTCTGGGCGGTCAACATCCTTTCACGAATCAAGGCTATCTTCTATCGAGTCTGTTCGATCAACTCTGGTTCTTTCCCGATCAAGTTTGATGAATCGTCCCAACATAGGGGCGATCTGCATCTCCTCCCGTATAATGCCTCAAACGGTGCCATCTTAATGGAAGCATGCCAACTATTGTTGTACGTAAATTCAATCAACGGTAGATGAACTTCCCAATCGTTTGACCAATCTAAGGCACTGGCCCTTAGCATGTCTTCCACCGTTTGAATGGTCCTCTCGGATTGTCCGTCAGTCTGCGGGTGATAAGCTGTGCTGAAGTTCAATTCATTCCCCAAGGCCTTATAAACTGCTTTCCAAAAATGAGATACAAAACGGCCATCTCGATCAGAAATAATGGTCTTCGGCGTACCATGCAGTCGGACTATCTCTGAAATAAATACTCGTGCCAACCTCTCTGGTCCCCACGTGTCCTTAATGCCTAGAAAATGAGCTGATTTGGTTAAACGATCAACTATCACCCAAATCATGTTCATTCCTGTCTTGGTTCTCGGCATACTAGTGATAAAGTCCATTGATATGTCCTCCCACTTCCATTCAGGAATCGGGAGCGGCTTCAACATTCCGGCAGATCGTTGATGCTCGATCTTAACTTGGTGACAAGTCAAGCATTTCGAAACATAGTCAGTTACATCTTTCTTCATGTTGCCCCACCAGAAATTCTGCTTCAAGTCCTTATACATCTTACTGGTGCCTGGGTGGATAGAATAGGGCGAGCTGTGAGCTTCCTTCATAATCGTCTGTTTCAGAATATTGACATCGGGAATGCAGAGTCGGTTCTGAAATCTCAAAACTCCATCGTCATGAATTACGAATCCGGGGGCCTTCCCTTTGACCACTTCATCACGTAACCGAATCATCAGGGGATCATCTATCTGCATAGATTTGATTTCTTCGATTAATGATGAAGTTATTTCCATCACGCACAGTTGTCCTTGGACTCTTTATAACCATACTTCAATTCCTTCTCGAATCATCTCTCGTTGAAGGTTAAGTTGGGAGGTCAGAGTCTCCAGCATCTGAATAAAAACAGGCTTGCAGCTAAGTGCATCTGCCACTATATTCGCTTTGCCTGGATGATACAAAATCTCCAAGTCGTAGTCCTTAATCAGCTCTAACCATCTTCTTTCTGACTGAAGATGTATTTGAGACTCTTGTGATCCGTAAAGATCTGACAGTGAGTCCTGTACAGGTAATGCCTCCAGATTTTCAAAGCAAAAACTACTGCCGCTAGCTCCAAATCATGCGTTGGGTAATTCACTTCATAAGGTTTCAGCTGTCGTGACGCATAAGCGATCACCTTATCATTCTGCATCAATACGCATCTGAGTCCTTGGTTCGAAGCATCACTGTAAACTATGAATCCTCCAGTCCCCTGTGGAAGTGTTAAAATTGGTGCTGTCGTCAATCTCTTCTTCAATTCATCAAAGCTATTATGGCACAATTCGTTCCACTCAAACTTTTGAGTTTTCTGCAGGAGTCGAGTAAGTGGGCGGGAAATTTTAGAAAACCCTTCCACGAATCGACGATAATATCCAGCAAGTCCTAAGAAACTCCGGACTTCTTTCACGTTCTTTGGAGGCTTCCAATCCATAACCGCTTCGATCTTCTGAGGATCTACTCGGACTCCTTCAGCTGATACCACATGGCCGAGGAACATTACTTCCTTTAGCCAGAATTCACACTTAGAAAGTTTGGCGTACAATTGTTCATTTCTTAACAAGTCTAACACAATCCGTAAATGTTGTGTATGCTCTTCCGTGCTCTTAGAATACACTAGAATGTTATCAATGAACACGACCACAAATTTATCCAAATATTCGATGAACACTCGGTTCATCAATTGCATGAATACAGCAGGTGCATTAGTGAGACCAAACGGCATCACTACAAACTCATAATGTCCGTAGCGAGTTCTGAATGCTGACTTCGGAACATCAGATTCCTTAATCCTCAGCTGATGATATCCTGATCTCAGATCGTTTTTATAAAATACTGTTGCTCCTTGCAACTGGTCAAACAGATCATCAATCCGTGGTAACGGATGCTTGTTCTTAATCGTCATCTTGTTCAGCTCTCGATAGTCAATACACAGTCGAAGCGATCCATCATTCTTCCGGTCAAAAAGAACTGGCGCTCCCCAAGGCGAAACGCTTGGCTGGATATAGCCTTTGTCCAATAACTCCTCAAGCTGCTTCTTCAGTTCGTACATCTCAGTAGGTGCCATACGATACGGCGCCTTAGAAATTGGTGTAGCTTCGGGTTCCAGCTCAATGGTGAATTCTACATCCCGTCGTGGAGGTAGTCCAGGTAACTTGTCAGGAAATACATCCGGAAACTCGTTCACAACAGGAATGGATGAAAGTTCCACAATTTCGTCTTCTCTCTTCATTGCATAGCACCAGTATCCGGTACAGCCTGTTTCAACAACTTGACAGCTTTCATCGCCTTGATCAACTTTCCTGAACTTCCTGGTTTCCATCCTTCAAACAGTATTTCGGAACCATCGTCATCGATCAACGAGATATTCCTCCTTCGGTAGTTTACAATCGCTCCATATCGATTAAGCCAATCGTCTCCTTTGAGAGCCACTCTCTGCCTACAAATGATACAGGGAAATCTCTAGTTTCTAAGTTCCCAACAATCCTCTCTCCACTCGGTAAACCAACAACATAAGCTTCATAATTATGAAAACCAGAAATATTCAAACGATTTACACAAGATGAGGATATAAATGAATGCGTAGCTCCTGTATCGAATAAAACGCTAACTGGCTGGGATAGGATCTGAACGGTACCTGATGCGACAGCAGAATCTTGATCGTATGTCCTCCTCATCTCGTACAGACGTGGGGGAATAGTTCCGGCACTCGATGTCCTCTTTCAGTCCCATTTTCCTCTGCCTCGTCCGCGGCCAAAATTCTGATGCATCTGAACACTTTGTTGCGTCTGTTGGATACTAGCTTCCTTCTAAACTGGATGCGATGTACGGGCTCCATTAAACTTGGTGGCATCCTTGCAAAACGTCGTATGGTGCCCTTCCTGTCCGCAATCAAAACATGTAACTGGAGTGCGCAAACAATCACGCCAAAGGTGTCCTGGGCGACCACCGTTAAAGCACCTCCTAGCTGTATCTGTCGTGACTGACATTGTTCCGAAATTCTTTCCGCTCTTAGATGGGTGCGGAGGTTTCTTGAAAGAATGAAAAGATGACTGGGCCTTGCGGGGGCCGCTGCTCTTGTGCTCTGTAAAAGTACTAGAGACTTTCTGCTTCTTGGAATCCGTAAACTTCTCCATTGCTGCTTCCTTGATTTCGTATGCCAACGCCTTATCCTAGTATTGACGGAGAGTGGTACATTCAAAACCGGACATGTACCTATGGATTTCTGGTTTCATCCTCATATCAAAATGGATCATCATTTCTGCATCAGTTCTGACCAGATGTCGAATAAATGCCAGTTGCTGGTTAAATGTCTTAATTGTCTGGGATACGTGTTCGTCTGACGGCTGAGCGGAGAAAAACTCTCGAACTTTGGCTTCCCTCACAGGACGAGGGCAGTACTGAGCTTCCATCATCAATTTAAATTATGTCCAATCAGCATCATGATCTGCAGGCCGGATGGCTTCCCACCACTCGGATGCTTCCCCTATCAGAAAGTATTGAGCTATAGAGGCTCTCCGGTCGTCTGGGCAATTAATTCTGGCAAAAATTTTCTCCAATTATTTCAACCAATGGTCCAATGTGGGAGTCTCAGAAAAGCCGTCGAATTTGGGTGGTTGCATCTTTGCCACCTCTTGCAGCCATCGGTCACCTCGATTTCCCATGTGTGGGATCCCTTGCTGTCTCTCTCCCTGCTGTAATCCCACCGCCACCTACATTCGGTCCACGACCTGGGCGAACTGAGTCATCTGGTTCACCACTTGATGAAGGATTTCGGGCACAGCAGGTTCCGGTTCATTATTGATAGATCTCTGTGGTTTGCCTGAACTGTGGCTGGCCTGATTAGAAGGCGAAGCTTCTCTTACGGCATTCATTCGTCCGCGTCCGCGACCGCGACCACATCCACGTCCGCCTCTCAACATACTGTAAGCATAAATACTCAACATACAAGAAACAATATTGTTCTAATGTTCAAGTCTAAAGAAATACAACATGTAAAGAACAAGATAGAGTTTAGGAACTTACAACCACCGTTCGCATGAAGACGTAGGCAGTACAGTGATGTCATTCACGACCGGTTACCTCAAAAGACGTATATGACCCCTATTTTAACCCAATGGCCAAGATATCCATAATCTTAGCTCCGATACCATATTCTGTAACACCCCCGATATATTCAGGAATATTACAGCGCCGTAAATCCTTTACATAAGAATTTACAAGGTTGAAGAAATGAAAAGACAATAACAGATACCAACTTATGAAATCACTGAAATAAAATACAACAGTTCTAGTTCAATACCGAGAATACAAATACCCAAATGAAGAGTTATTAATAAATCACCAAAATCCAAACATCACAAACTGACGACGTACTCGAGTACTTATTAAAAATAACCAAACACGGACAATTAAACCCGGCCGAAACATCACTCTGCACCCTCGTCGTCATGCAACTCCAGTGGTTGTTTCCCCGCTCTCCTGGATCCTGAACATAAACAAATGTTCACCCCCGAAGGGGTTAGCACAACGATGCTAGTACAAGTACAATAATCATACAACAGTGATATAATCAACAATTATATCATAACAAGTTTCTCCAACGAGAAATAACAACAACACATATCACATCATAACAGTCTCAACATACTGATGGCCTTCCAACGATCCAGCGCACACAGCTATAGATTCCCATGATGATCCTGTCGGACCAACGCATGGTGGAATTACCTATCCAACGATCCAGCGCACACAGCTGTAGATTCCCATGATGATTCCCATCGGATCAACGCATGGTGGACATTTAATCACAACACATAATACGCAATACAATCACAATATAGCTGTCATAATATAAACAATTCTAATTAGAGTACTTGCCTCGATTCGAAGACAAGAACAATACTTCCACGAAAAACGAAATACTCGAAGGTCGCCCCTTCGATCAATCACGTAGCAAGCTCGAACCTTAACAAAAGAAATAATATATAATTCATCTCATGTCGAACGAACATCTAACAATCCAAAATACGGTCGGAAGTTCTTAAAAGAAATCTGTCTGGTTTGCTTAACGCACGTTACGCATCCTATGTAGCGTACGTTAAGGCTATTCGTTAGCGCATGCAATTACACACAGCCTAGCGTACGCTAACCATGCACGGTCAGTACCTCACTGATCAGCCGACTGACTCGCCTGATGACTTAATGTACGCTAAGTTTCAATCGTAGCGTACGCTAAATAAGCCCGTCAGCGTACATTAATTCACATAGCTTAGCGCACGCTAAGCGTGCATGGCAGTTCACTGTTGGGCAACAGACCAGTTCTAACTGTGATGAAATTTACGAACTCCTCAGAGATTAACGTGTGATATCCGTCTACATGTCATATTCATAAACTTATGAATGATCTTATGAATTCAATCATCTTTGAGGTTTCAAGGAAAAGAATATCATCACAACTCTTATATTCGAACTTGATTATCATTCTCATGCGAATTTCGGTGATCTCCTGTTTGGTGCACTAGATTCTATTATCATAATTCACATTCAGACTTCATCTTGAAGGTGAACTAACAATTCCAACTTATACGAAAGGATACTTCCTAAGATGATTTCTTTCACTACACCATAGATTGGCTATAGCAACCAGATTTCAAAAATTTCATCAGAAAACGTTGCTATTGATAGACCAGCTCGGATATATTGCAATGCATTTATAAAGTGTTACAATTGAAGCGAAAAAGTTGGAAATAGTGTAAAATTTACATTCTATTGCAACAATTTAAGAATTCGTTGCTGTACATAGCAATTTGGGGCCCAAAATTTAGGCGGGTACTAAAGAAATGGAGCGGGCTTTTGAAACATTAAAACACTAACCACGTTATTTCAAACCCTCGCCGCTCCCTCAGCCCAAACCCGCCACCTAACAATCACCTCGAAAGCAACTCACCACATATCCCGCGACTACATTAGGGTTTATCCACACTACTCTATTCACGCGACATTTCTCTTCAAGGCACACCGATAGTGAAAATGATGACGGCGACGACGAAGATAATGACAGTGACGGAGAAGAGGAAGAGAATGACAGTGGAGGAGAAGAGGAATCTGTGAGTAAAAACGAAAGCGTCGTTTTATCAGCTGAGGATAAGGAAAAAGATGCTGCTGAAATCGGCCCACCTCTCTTTCTCGCTTCCTCTCTCTACTCTTTTGCTATCAGCCTCCGCCACCAGCTCTACCGCTTCAACATCCTCCGCAAACACAGGCAATTCTCTTCAAATTCCATATATCCTCTAATTATTCATGCTTTACATTCTTTGGGTTTCTCTTTTGATTTTGGGATTAATGTGGTTGGAAGTTGAAATTATGTTACCGGTGATGGTATAAGGCTGCCGGTGCCGGTGATTAGTGTTGGGAATTTGACGTGGGGAGGCAATGGCAAAACTCCGATGGTGGAATTTCTGGCATCCTCATTCGCTGGTGATGGAATTTCACCTCTCATTCTTACTAGGGTATTTTACTCTACCGTTTGGTGATAAAGTTAATTACAAAATTACCCCGAGGTTTAGCTTAATTACGAAATAGAATTCCAGTTATCTTATACAACAATAATTGTTTGCACCCTCAGTAGGAGTATTTATTTATAAGTTAATATCAAAATTTAATGTGATAATATTTGTAATTTTAATAGATAAGTGTTTTTTTGGTATTTTCTTTTGTAATTAGATTAACCTCATGGGTGATTCTTGTAATTACCCCTTATTTTTATTTTACAGCAAACAGATTGAAGCATAGTTGATGTCGGTTAAGTTGATGACATCTACATACATTCTGCAAAATATTGTTATCTGTTTCAGGGTTATGGTGGTTCAGGGTTAACGAACAGTTCAAAAGTCGCTGATATTACCTGTTTTTTTTTTTTAAAACGAGTCCAGTTAGTTGATAAAATAAAACACATGGGATCACTAAAGTTTAAAAACTTACCTTTACCTAACTTAAAAACACATGGTGATGTCTTCCATTTACTATTTGTTCATTAGTATGGTTGTTTAAAATTGTGCCTATGCAATTTGGGAAGTACATTTAATGGGAAATAGTCAACAACAGCAAAAAACAGGAATCTCTATGTCCAGATTTCTCTTATGGCTAGTTGGTTCTTCTGTAGGAATAACATCGACACTGTCTGTTTTCCTGTCTACATTTTGGGTCTGTATATAATTGATGAGATGCTAGTTGTAATTTATTCTGCTACTTTTGATTTAACTTTTGAAGAAATATTACGAGCAATATTTCCATGGTGTTGATTTATCTATATTTCTTTTATGCTCTATTTTTTTTCTTTCTATTGGAAGGTGATGGCTCGTTCTTCACCAATGGATAAGCATACACTTGTGAAACATTTGCGAACCACTTTTTTCGTGAGATCGCATCGGAATTTGTCTAACACCGCCATAATCACTTGCCGGTTGTTTATGTTCTTTATATTCTTGGTGGTCGGCATTAGGCAAACATCATGCCTTAACATCATCAAGTGCACTTCAATGCAGTATTTTTCTCTAGTTATTAAAGTTCTGCTTGTTACAATATCGACTAGATGGCCAATTATTCTTGGATAATTTGCTTTAGTCTTTGTCTTGTCTTTTTGAAGTGTATGAAGCGAATGCTGGTGATTCTGACCGATTATATAGGTAAACTTTTTTCATCTAGTTCATATATGTAAAATGTTACAGTTTTTTTCCTTTTCCATAGTTTCATGTGGGGAGAAGCAGGAGTCTTAACTCCGTTATGTTTTTCTGTCGTGTATGGCCGCAAACGGATTAGTACATTATTCACTTGATTCTGATGTTTTCTGTTGCAGTCATCCGCCACTGGCCTCCCGTGTTTTAGGCTTAACCTTGCAAGTTTTTCTTCACCGCCTAGAGTACAAATTAATACTAATAAAAAGATTCATGAAGTCACTATTTTTGGATGTGTGGTGTCACGCAACTTGTAACCTTTTCTTTTTCCTTTTTCCATTTGCAAGTTTACCAAGTTCAATACTTTGATGTAAAATGACAAGCGATTCGTAACTTTTTTCCCGAACTCGTAGTCAATTTCTTCTTCATGCAAGTATGAAAAGAGAAAAAGTAGGAGTATATCACTTGTCTAATAATCGTATATTTCTTGTTCTCAAAGCTCTCTTCCTAAATATTAAACCAAATTAAGCTTCATACGTTTTTACGCCGTGTATGGCCGCAACTTTGATTAGTACATTATTCACTTGATTCTCTGTTTTTCGTCATGAGTCATCCACCACTGGCCTCCCTTGTTTTAGGCTTAACCTTGCAAGTTTTTCTTCCACCACTGACCTCCCTTGTTTTAGGCTTAACCTTGCAAGTTTTTCTTCACCGCCTAGAGTAAAAATTAATAATAAAAGATTCATGAAGTTACTGTTTTTGGATGTGTGATGTCACGCAACTCGTAACCTTTTCTTTTTCCTTTTTCCATTTGCAAGCTTACCAAGTTCAATACTTTGATGTAAAATGACAAGTGATTCGTAACTTTGAGTCATGTTCCATGATGTATGTGTTGTGTTGATTTTACAATATCAATCACGTATTGTGACATGACAATAGCAATTATCTCAAACTCATCGCCGTCTCATGATATTTTCCATATAAATAGAAAAACCTATGATGTTGACGGTTTTGGAATTTCGTTCTATTTCTCCTTCATATGAAGGTTGCGACAGGAAGGGCATCCGGCGTAAAACTTTGCCACTTTGTTATTTGCATGAGTTATGGTGTTAACTAATTTTAGACAATTAAACGACATAATCCAATTTTATGATCAATATGATAAATCAAAAGTGATATCACCTCCAATGGTTGTCGTTGGAATTTCGTGGTTGGAATCCTAGTACGTCAAATGATGAGAGAAACATTCTGAAGTTGATTATCCGTATGATTTATGTTGTTATATTGATCATAAAATTGGAGGTGATATCACTTTTCATTTATCATATTGATCATAAAATTGGATTATTTCATTTAATTGTCTAAAATTAGTTAACACCATAACTCATGCAAATAACAAAGTGGCAAAGTTTTACGCCGGATGCCCTTCCTGTCGCAACCTTCATATTAAGGAGAAATAGAACGAAATTCCAAAACCGTCAACATCATAGGTTTTTCTATTTATATGGAAAATATCATGAGACGGCGATGAGTTTGAGATAATTGCTATTGTCATGTCACAATACGTGATTGATATTGTAAAATCAACACAACACATACATCATGGAACATGACTCAAAGTTACGAATCGCTTGTCATTTTACATCAAAGTATTGAACTTGGTAAGCTTGCAAATGGAAAAAGGAAAAAGAAAAGGTTACGAGTTGCGTGACATCACACATCCAAAAACAGTAACTTCATGAATCTTTTATTATTAATTTTTACTCTAGGCGGTGAAGAAAAACTTGCAAGGTTAAGCCTAAAACAAGGGAGGTCAGTGGTGGAAGAAAACTTGCAAGGTTAAGCCTAAAACAAGGGAGGCCATGGTGGATGACTGGCGAAAACGGCAGAATCAAGTGAATAATGTACTAATCAAAGGTGCCATACACGGCGTAAAAACGTATGAAGCTTAATTTGGTTTAATATTTAGGAAGAGAGCTTTGAGAACAGCAAATATACGCTTATTAGACAAGTGATATACTCCTACTTTTTTTCTTTTTTCATACTTGCATGAAGAAGAAATTGACTACAGAGTTCGGGGAAAAAAGTTACGAATCGCTTGTCATTTTACATCAAAGTATTGAACTTGGTAAACTTGCAAATGGAAAAAGGAAAAAGAAAAGGTTACAAGTTGCGTGACACCACACATCCAAAAATAGTGACTTCATGAATCTTTTTATTAGTATTAATTTGTACTCTAGGCGGTGAAGAAAACTTGCAAGGTTAAGCCTAAACACGGAGGCCATGGATGACCGCAATGTAAAAACAAGAATCAAGTGAATAATGTACTAATCCGCTTTGCGGCCATACACGAGAAAAACATAACGGAGTTAAGACTCCGCTTCTCCCCACATGAAACTATGGAAAAGGAAAAAACTGTAACATTTTACATATATGAACTAGATGAAAAAGTTTACCTATATAATCGGTCGAATCACCAACATTCGCTTCATACACTTCAAAAGACAAGACAAAGACTGTAAAGCAAATTATCCAAGAATAATTGGCCATCTAGTCGATATTGTAACAAGCAAGAATTAATAACTAGAGAAAAATACTTGCATTGAAGTGCACTTGATGATGTTAAGGCATGATGTTTGCTAATGCCGACCACCAAGAATATAAAGAACATAAACAACCGCAAGTGATTATGGCGGTGTTAGACAAATTCGATGCGATCTCACGAAAAAGTGGTTCGCAAATGTTTCACAAGTGTATGCTTATCCATTGGTGAAGAACGAGCCATCACCTTCCAATGAAAGAAAAAAATAGAGCATAAAAGAAATATAGATAAATCAACACCATGGAAATATTGCTCGTAATATTTCTTCAAAAGTTAAATCAAAAGTAGCGTAATAAATTACAACTAGCATCTCATCAATTATATACGTACTCCAAAATGTAGACAGAAAAGCATAAAGGTCGATGTTATTCCTACGAAGAACCAACTAGCCATAAGAAAACTGACATAGAGATTCCTGTTTTTTGCTGTTGTTGACTATTTCCCATTAAATGTACTTCCCAAATTGCATAGGCACAATTTTAAACAACCATACTAATGAACAAATAGTAAATGGAAGACATCACCATGTGTTTTTAAGTTAGGTAAAGGTAAGTTTTTAAGCTTTAGTGATCCCATGTGTTTTATTTTATCAACTAACTGGACTCGTTTTAAGAAAAGCAGGTAATATCGGCGACTTTTGAACTGCTCGTTAACCCCGAACCACCATAACCCCGAAGCAGATAACAATATTTTGCAGAATGTATGTAGATGTCATCAACTTAACCGACATCAACTATGCTTCAACTGCTTGTCGTAAAATAAAAATAAGGGGTAATTACAAGAATCACCCATGAGGTTAATCTAATTACAAAAGAAAATACCAAAAACACTTATCTATTAAAATTACAAATATTATCACATTAAATTTTGATATTAACTTATAAATAAATACTCCTACTGAGGGTGCAAACAATTATTGTTGTATAAGATAACTGGAATTCTATTTCGTAATTAAGCTAAACCTCGGGGTAATTTTGTAATTAACTTTATCACCAAACGGTAGAGTAAAATACCCTAGTAAGAATGAGAGGTGAAATTCCATCACCAGCGAATGAGGATGCCGTAAATTCCACCATCGGAGTTTTGCCATTGCCTCCCACGTCAAATTCCCAACACTAATCACCGGCACCGGCACTTATACCATCACCTAACATAATTTCAACTTCCAACCACATTAATCCCAAAATCAAAAGAGAAACCCAAAGAATGTAAAGCATGAAAAATAGAGGATATATGGAATTTGAAGAGAATTACTGTGTTTGAGGAGGATGTTGAAGCGGTAGAGCTGGTGGCGGAGGCTGATAGCAAAAGAGTAGAGAGAGGAAGCGAGAAAGAGAGGTGGGCCGATTTCAGCAGCATCTTTTTCCTTATCCTCAGCTGATAAAACGACGCTTTCGTTTTTACTCACAGATTCCTCTTCTCCTCCACTGTCATTCTCTTCCTCTTCTCCGTCACTGTCATTATCTTCGTCGTCGCCGTCATCATTTTCACTATCGGTGTGCCTTGAAGAGAAATGTCGCGTGAATAGAGCAGTGTGGATAAACCCTAATGTAGTCGCGGGATATGTGGTGAGTTGCTTTCGAGGTGATTGTTAGGTGGCGGGTTTGGGCTGAGGGAGCGGCGAGGGTTTGAAATAACGTGGTTAGTGTTTTAATGTTTCAAAAGCCCGCTCAATTTCTTTAGTACCCGCCTAAATTTTGGGCCCCAAATTGCTATGTACAGCAACGAATTCTTAAATTGTTGCAATAGAATGTAAATTTTACACTATTTCCAACTTTTTCGCTTCAATTGTAACACTTTATAAATGCATTGCAATATATCCGAGCTGGTCTATCAATAGTGTAACACCCCCAAGATATTCGAGGTGTATTACAGCGCCGTGGACCCCTACATGGGACCCACCAGGCTAACACAAGAAAACACCACTCGACTAACCATCTCGGTTAGCAAGGAAACAATTATTAACAACCAGAACATAAAACAACACGTCCGGTACAACCGACATAATAAACATCAACCGACAAATACAGTAACTCCAACGTAGTCCAAACACAATTTGAAAGGAAAAGCCTAAGGTACTCGCGAGTACAATCTATAAGTTTACAATTTGGAAAACACCCACATCAAAAGAGACAGTAGGAAATAACAAGACTCAATTGCACATGTCAACAACCTTGGCCGACATCCTCGTACCATCCCAGCGCCCGCTCGTCTGACTGAACATAGCCTGAAATCCATAACAAGAATTTCCCCGACAACGGGTCCCCAGAGGGGTTAGCAATTACGCTAGTACAAGTAACCAAATGAACAATTTACATCTTACACATATAGTGAATGCATGCAATAAAGAAAATAGTTCGAAAGCACTCATTTCCGGAAATGCCAATATCAAAACACATTTGTAAAATTCACCACAATTAACCGTCGATCCACACCTCCGTGGACCCCTACCGAGACCCCGTCGGATCTAACCCGTAGTGGTTAAAAGCAAAGCTCGTCGATCCACGTCTCTGTGGACCCCTACCGAGACCCCGTCGGATCTAACCCGTAGTGAGCATACACACACACACACCATTTCTCATACAATACTACTATGTCAAGATTGTAAGTTCATAAGGATACTTGCCTCGATTAAATAGACGATGACACGAACGGAACGGAAGAGTTGAACACGACCGCAAGGAACCGGCGGAAATGAACCTAACGATTCGAATAACACAATCACAACCAACTCTAGACGATTACGGAAATGGAATACACCCGGAAACCCGCCTACGATTCATGTATATTTGTACCAAAAGTAACAACGAGGGCGGACCACAACCAAACCCTCTCGATTCCGTAAAAAATCCACAAAATATCCATGAATCCGTAGGAAAACTAAAGATACTAACAATATTAATCGTATACATCATGAATCCACCAACGAAACGGAACTAATCGGAAGAAAATCCCAAAACCCCCAAATTAATCGAAATAGGGTTTTAGAACATTACCTTTGGAGATTCAAGAACTAAGATCCGTAGAACACGCGTTAGATTGATTATCCGAGCCTCACAACCGAAAAGAAATGATGAAAATCGACCCCCGGATGAAGAACTCTCCCCCTCTATATCCTCTCTCTCGCGACGCAGGTGGAAATGGGGGAGAAATCGGCCGATTTTGTCTAATAAAGGCGAGCTGCACAGTTGACCGCTTCGTGTGCCGCGGCACAGCCGAAGTGTGCCGCGGCACAGGCCGAAAATCTACTCCCAGGTTTTGGCATTGTGCCGCGGCACAGCCTGCGTGTGCCGCGGCACGGTCTGATTGGGTTTGGTCGCGGAAGACACACGAGTGTGCCGCGGCACCGGATAGGTGTGCGCGGCCTTCGCTTGTGCCGCGGCACGGATGGGTGTGCCGCGGCACACAGTACAGTTTGTCCGACATATTACACTGGGCCTGCTCGGCGGTGCCGGCCTCCGACGATGCCGCACCGGTCCGGCGATTGCTCGGCCGCCACGACCCGATGCCTCGATTTCCAAAAGCGTCACGGAGCGAACACGGCGAAAAGTTCGCGGACGACATCAACGACTCGAGATGAAAACGTAATGCAATAATTAATCATACGCGACCAAGAAAAGGGTCAAGATGACAAATACAGATATGGATACCCGTAACTTTCAAGAAATTACAAAATGGCCCAAAACGCCCAGAAATCACGATACGTGATCGATTAACCAAACCGAAGTTCACAACACGTCTAACAAAGTTAAACGGACTTGCGGGAAATTCGAAACAGCAGTTTCGGACGAGATTTGCAAGAATCGAACTCAAGTGCGAAAAAGTCGCTAAAAGCAGAACTCAACAAAACAACACCCAAACGAACTCGGATGACAAAAAGTGTAGAATTAATCATTCTCAGAATGACGAAACGGTCATGAGCGAGCCGTCAAAACGGACTCCGGCCGAAAAAAGAAATTTACCAAAAATCGAAAATTGCGGATATTACATTCTACCCTCCTTAAAAGAAGTTTCGTCCCGAAACTTAAAATAAGTAGGGAGAAGCAATATCCCTTGCCAAGAAAACTCGACGAGATACTAAAAACCGAAGACTCGCGCCCGACGGTGTAACGCTGCAAGGAACGCAAAGTGACATACGGCGAGAAAATACGCTCGAGGCGACTAACACGACGTCACGGTAGAGATAATAAAATCAACGAGTGACAAGCGTCATTAAGCGGATAATACAATCAAGTCAATTATCCGAACAATCACAAAACACGACGACGAAAATCAATATGATTGACCAACCCAACGGTTCATCCATCAAAATGCGAGCCAAACGAACAAATACGAATTCCACCGCCTAAAGATTGGAAGATCGAAAACGAGACTAATTTCCCGAGCTTGAGGGAATTACGAAGGAGCCTAAACGCTCAACAATCACGAACGAGAACAAAAGCGAACAAACAAACGATTGAGACAACAAAAATCGAACGATCATGTCCGAAACACGTAGGTAATAAAATTCAAACAACAACTCCCGTGGATAATCTGGTGAGAACAGCAAGACATGCATTCCCATAAGATCCACAGGAAAGGGAATAGCGATTGAAAAGTCACAACGACAAACGAGTCATTCCGAAACAATACCACCCTCGTTCGATCAACAAAAGCAAGGGATAGGGAAAGTTCAGAAATGTTAACGAGCATAAACGAGTTGATAGAGCCGAAAATACAGAAGTTCAAAATCCGATCCACTTTGAATAAAAGAACTATTAGAACCAAAAGATGTTACTTCCGAACAAGATTCACAATAGTCGAACCGGATTCGGAAAAGTCACAGCGATAACCAAATCGACTCAAAACCAGATTACAGCTCGTTCGAATGGTGAAACCAAGGTATAGATCGAGTTCAGAAGGTATCAATGAACACGAGCGAATCGATAGACTGGAGAAAGAGAAGATATAGAAGTCAAAATAGTACGGGTATTACCTTTGACCTCGCTCCCGAAACTCACAACAACGGAACCAAGGTAACAATATAACAAGCAATCGACACGACGCGGAACAATCACCGATGCACATAATCATACCAACCCGAGCTCTAACAGCTCGCATATGTGCGATAACGCATAAACCGCTACGAGGCGACAACATCCAATACCAGTATCACACCCCTCACAGAGGCTACCACGACGACTGTGTGGCGAACTACTCAACACTCACACCGCCAATTCAACAACAACTCGGGGTTAACACCCTAACGATAGCACGAACATTACGCATATATTCCCGGACCACAAATAGGAATGATAGGTTTTAAAAACGAAAACCATCTTTTGAAAATAACTTGCAAGCATCAGTTGATCTTGAGTATCATATATCAAAAAGTAGTACAAACATCGTCATCGAGACTTTTAAAAGAAGTTATCTTGCGTTTAATAAAAAAAAATGAAGACACCTTTCGTTAAATTAAAACTTTTCAGCTATTTCGACCTTCGGGTCTAAACGAATGCGTTTCTAAATCATTAGAAATATCTCAAAATATTTTGATCCTCAAAGTAGAATAATTTTGAAACATAGCGTAGCACTAGTAGGCATCTTGAGAGCACTGTGAGAAAATAATTCATTTTAAAAGTATGTCTCGAGTTTTATTTTCTAAGATACTCAAGGTTTTTCAGAAGTACAATAGGTCAAAATTCCCAAAATTCGCACGTATCAACATTCACTTAAACACATCATATCACACGCATCAAATCGCTCAAAATCACGACAGTAATATACGATCCTCAGGATATATTTAACAACATCGTTAAAACAACAATCGGTTTATCAAAACTGGATGGAAAACGATATCAAGAACAAAACTCCAAAGAGTCAACTCTAGGGATTCAAGAAAATACCTAGATTCGGCGAAGAACAATGGATTAGATGATGTTAAAATCATCTAGGATACTCCAAAACACCTTTGGATGGAAGAAAAATCAGCCCAGATGCGAAACCGAGTCGCTACGTCTCAAACTCATGGAGGAAGAAGAAGGAATGAAGAAAAATGCAACTTCTAGACTGGTGTCCAGTATTTATACTGGACACAATTAGCGTGCGCTAATCATTAAGGTTAGCGTGCGCTATCACGGCACCAAACAAAACTCCTGACCAAAAAAAAAATACACCGTTAGCGTGCGCTAACGAGAACTTCAGGCCCAGTCCAGTAGCTCCTGGACTGCCCTGAACTACCAGGTAGCATGCGCTATCCTCCCCTTAGCGTGCTACCAACGCACTCTTGCGCGCGCTAGCTGCAAAGCGTAGCGTGCGCTAACGACCCACAGAGACAACAACAGAACATATCAGAAAAATTACAGGCCGTAAACCTTTCTCACAAGGATTTACCAGGCTAAGTACAATTTCCCATGTCATTTCGAAAATGCTAAAAAGACCAATGACGGTAATATTTTCCCAAAGCTCACAAAATCATTTGTCAAACCATCATGAAATATTCAAGGCCAAAATGCCAAATCTTGATTCAAGGAATCGGTTTTACGAAATAAAACTCAGTTTGCAAAATACCGAAAGCCGTTTGAAAGAACTCACGCAGCGGATAAAATACGGTACGAAAATACATCAGTAGTGACGACACTCCTCGTATAAACCAAATACGAGAGTCTAATAAACACATATCGTGAAATCAAAATCCACAGAAGGATTCCATCATTCAACGACTAATCATACAATTAACTCGTGTCACGCGAGGCACAACACAAGGAAGGGAGTTCAACACCCATAGGTCGCACGTAAGTGACGACCACCACTCGATACTAATCACGACCAATGATCTCAAACGACGTCGCGATGTGACTAAGTCGACAAAATCCGACAAGACAAAACTCAACAAACACAACTTGACTCGACAACCTAGGTTTCCCAGGCTAATCGATTTTAAAATCGTATACTCTAGTTATTCGAAAATAAAACCAATAAGTTAAAAATCGTTTTCAAGACCCTTTCAAACACGACAAGGGCTTAACAGCGGTAGCATTTTATAAAATGTCCTAAAACACTTTTAAACACAACCTTTAAATACCGACACAAGGTTTTATTTGAAAATACAAGGCTGGCTCGCCCAAATTCATGACACTTTTCAAAAACCCACAATACGATCAAGTCTATGAAATTTTCAAGCATGCACGCCGCATGTATTATTATTAATAGAAACACATTGGTTGTAAATAACAATAATTAGCCAAGTACCAACAATTCCCGGACACACTCATATACGACATTCAAAAATTACCAGTTCAAAAAGCGCAACTCGGAAATACTAATTCCAAGCATATGTCAAACTATCTCTTCAAGTTTAACAACGTAACCAAAGATCACCGATTTGGACGTATGTTGAAACCAGCTATGTGAGTTTCTCAACAACTCTGCCATCAATACCTATACCGGAACATATCAATGTTCAAAACTTCTACATCATACTGCACCCTTCGGTGTCCAACTCATCGGTACATTCGGCTCAACATACATTTAGTATATCGCAATTACCAAACACAGATTCCATCATACGACAAAAGACTAGAGAGTCAAGCCCTCTCACAATATACCACGGAGCAAAACTCGGATCTTTCGATCACCCACGATCCCACCAATGCTAGGGAGTTTGGCGATGGATGGCTCGCAAAACGACAAACGGTCAAGCCCAGAACGGCGCACATATTCCAGAGAGATAAAGGACGGCGCAATACAAAAATCAAAAGTACACAAACCGGATGGGTCGAGAAACAACTCGACGATAAGTACGAGAGAGGCAATCACAGTTCAAGAAGTGGAATTTCAATACGAGAAAACAAGAGAATCGAGTAAGGAGAACTTACGAGCACTGGATGTACTGAGATGCCGGCAGCGGTGTGACAATGTGCAAAACAAAACACAACTAGACCCAAATAACCAACAAGCCTAGGTATCCATAAACCTAGAGCTCTGATACCATTTTCTGTAACACCCCCAAGATATTCGAGGTGTATTACAGCGCCGTGGACCCCTACATGGGACCCACCAGGCTAACACAAGAAAACACCACTCGACTAACCATCTCGGTTAGCAAGGAAACAATTATTAACAACCAGAACATAAAACAACACGTCCGGTACAACCGACATAATAAACATCAACCGACAAATACAGTAACTCCAACGTAGTCCAAACACAATTTGAAAGGAAAAGCCTAAGGTACTCGCGAGTACAATCTATAAGTTTACAATTTGGAAAACACCCACATCAAAAGAGACATTAGGAAATAACAAGACTCAATTGCACATGTCAACAACCTTGGCCGACATCCTCGTACCATCCCAGCGCCCGCTCGTCTGACTGAACATAGCCTGAAATCCATAACAAGAATTTCCCCGACAACGGGTTCCCAGAGGGGTTAGCAATTACGCTAGTACAAGTAACCAAATGAACAATTTACATCTTACACATATAGTGAATGCATGCAATAAAGAAAATAGTTCGAAAGCACTCATTTCCGGAAATGCCAATATCAAAACACATTTGTAAAATTCACCACAATTAACCGTCGATCCACACCTCCGTGGACCCCTACCGAGACCCCGTCGGATCTAACCCGTAGTGGTTAAAAGCAAAGCTCGTCGATCCACGTCTCTGTGGACCCCTACCGAGACCCCGTCGGATCTAAGCCGTAGTGAGCATACACACACACACCATTTCTCATACAATACTACTATGTCAAGATTGTAAGTTCATAAGGATACTTGCCTCGATTAAATAGACGATGACACGAACGGAACGGAAGAGTTGAACACGACCGCAAGGAACCGGCGGAAATGAACCTAACGATTCGAATAACACAATCACAACCAACTCTAGACGATTACGGAAATGGAATACACCCGGAAACCCGCCTACGATTCATGTATATTTGTACCAAAAGTAACAACGAGGGCGGACCACAACCAAACCCTCTCGATTCCGTAAAAAATCCACAAAATATCCATGAATCCGTAGGAAAACTAAAGATACTAACAATATTAATCGTATACATCATGAATCCACCAACGAAACGGAACTAATCGGAAGAAAATCCCAAAACCCCCAAATTAATCGAAATAGGGTTTTAGAACATTACCTTTGGAGATTCAAGAACTAAGATCCGTAGAACACGCGTTAGATTGATTATCCGAGCCTCACAACCGAAAAGAAATGATGAAAATCGACCCCCGGATGAAGAACTCTCCCCCTCTATATCCTCTCTCTCGCGACGCAGGTGGAAATGGGGGAGAAATCGGCCGATTTCGTCTAATAAAGGCGAGCTGCACAGTTGACCGCTTCGTGTGCCGCGGCACAGGCCGAAAATCTACTCCCAGGTTTTGGCATTGTGCCGCGGCACAGCCTGCGTGTGCCGCGGCACACGGTACAGTTGGGTTTGGTCGCGGAAGACACACGAGTGTGCCGCGGCACCGGATAGGTGTCTGCGGCGCTGGCAGCTGCGTGCCGCGGCACGGATGGGTGTGCCGCGGCACACGGTCTGATTTGTCCGACATATTACATGGGCTGCTTTCGGCCGATGCCCGGCTCAAGCGATGCCGCCGGTCCGGCGATTGCTCGGCCGCCACGACCGATGCCTCGATTTCCAAAACGCACGAACGAATACGACGAAAAGTTCGCGGACGACATCAACGACTCGAGATGAAAACGTAATGCAATAATTAATCATACGCGACCAAGAAAAGGGTCAAGATGACAAATACAGATATGGATACCCGTAACTTTCAAGAAATTACAAAATGGCCCAAAACGCCCAGAAATCACGATACGTGATCGATTAACCAAACCGAAGTTCACAACACGTCTAACAAAGTTAAACGGACTTGCGGGAAATTCGAAACAGCAGTTTCGGACGAGATTTGCAAGAATCGAACTCAAGTGCGAAAAAGTCGCTAAAAAGCACAGAACTCAACAAAACAACACCCAAACGAACTCGGATGACAAAAAGTGTAGAATTAATCATTCTCAGAATGACGAGACGGTCATGAGCGAGCCGTCAAAACAGACTCCGGCCGAAAAAAGAAATTTACCAAAAATCGAAAATTGCGGATATTACAAATAGCAACGTTTTCTGATGAAATTTTTGAAATCTGGTTGCTATAGCCAATCTATGGTGTAGTGCGAGATGCTTACTTCGTGAGACAAGTGATGTTGTACTGGATTTATACAACGTATATTATATTGGGATATTACGGAATCGAACTGTTTGTGTTTGTCGACTGGATGTTGCTTGGAGAGTTGCGTTTTTGGCTAAGTATAGCCATGATTAACGTACGCTAGTTGAAGGACATAGGGCACGCTAGTATTAAGCTTAGCGAACGCTAAAGGCGAAGATTACCGCACGCAAGACATGTGGGTCCGGTGGTCGGCAACTTTCGGCGTGCATGTGCATACTTGAGTCAATGGCATTTAGCGCACGCTAAAGCCTAAGGTTAGCGCACGCTAATGCATATCAGTCCATAGGGAATCTACGTGTGGATCCAGCTACTTTCGATGTATGTTCCGATGAGGTCAACGTATATTTGCTTTGGAAGATTAGCGCACGCTAAGCATAGGGCTTAACGCACGCTAATTGTAGATCGGTCAAAGGGAATCCAAACAAGATAGCTATCTTGTGAAGACCCGAATTCGATTTATATAAATTGGCAGAGCCAATGCCGATAGGAAACAGTTGCACATTTTTCGTTATTGTCTACTGCTTTCAACTAGACCTGGCAATTCGTGTCGTGTCGTGTTGTGTACTTTTCGTGTCGTGTACTTTCATGTCGTGTACTTGAAACTCAAACACAAACACGACACGAAATGAATTTGTGTATCTGAAACCCAGACACGAACACGACACGAAAAAAAACGACACAACACGAAACGACACGAAAGTACACGAAATTTTTGTGTACACAAAAGTACACGACACGAATGTATACGAAAAGTACACGAAACGAAAAAATAAAAAATTAATTTATATTTTTATTATTTTTAAATATTGATAATTAATTAATTTATACATATTAGTTGATATTTTATAAATTTTATTTATAAAATTCCATGATTAGCATCACATTGTATACTTTAAATTATATTATTACAATATATTAATATCTATTATATTATTATTATTTTATTTAATTAAATATGTCGTGTACGTGTCGTGTCGTGTACTCGAGGGATAAACCCAAATACGACACTAAATCAGAGTCGTGTACTTTCGTGTTCGTGTACTCAAAACTTAAACACAAACACTAAATTTTCGTATTGTTTTCGTGTCGCGTTTTTGTGTCGTGTATGAAATTGCCGGGTCTACTTTCAATACTCAATTATTTTGTTGATTTTCTGAAATCATTTTAGATCTCGATATTTGCCGAGAGAATTAAGATTGGAGTTGATGAATCGTCGCCGGAACCGCGAGTCCTCGTGACAATTGGTATCTAGAGCCGTCGTTCCACTACACACGGTTGCGTATGACGAGAACCAACACTCGAAATTCTGCAAAAATGGAGGGCAGAATTGAAAACCTTGAGAATCAATTGAATTTGATGAGACAACAGCAGACAGAGATGAACAAGGCGGTGATGGACATCTTCAAGCAGCAATTTCACGAGTTAAGGAGGGAGATGAGAGCGGAAGGAAGGAAGCCGGAGGGAGGCAATAGAAATGAAGAAGGATCAACATCAATACACTGGAAAGGAGACAACTCAGGTAACTTCTTTGCAAATAGAAATAGGTTGCCTAAAATTGATTTTCCACGATTTGATTGGGAGGGGGGGGGGGGGGGGGGAATCCCAGGCAATGAATAAGAAAAATGTAATAAATACTTTCTGTTTAATCCAGCGTCGGATCGTGAAAAGATTCTGACAGCAGCCATGTACATGGATGGGCAAGCTGATTTGTGGTACTTGGAGTATGTGGAGGATACAATAGCATTGAGTTGGGGAGAATTTAGTGAGTTGGTTATGGAGAGATTCTTGAATGTAGAAAGTAAAAATCTAGTGGCACAGTTTAATAACTGGATTACTAAATACTGCCCTAAATTACTAGTCATCGCCCTTAAAATTTATATTTTTGCCCTTCCTTACTATTGAAACTCTCTCTCTCTTCCCTCTCACTACTTTTCTTTGTATCTCACTTCTCTCTACCCATCATCGCCGCACTGCCGCCGCCGTGTCGTCGCACCACCGCCGCCGTGCCGTCGCACCGCCACAATACTCTCACTTCGGTGAAATTGACGCAGGCGTCTGGAATTTCCGCCTGCATGCACTACATCAATTTGGGTTTGTCAATATATGAGGAGTTTTTGGCTATTAACCATGCTACAGAAAAAATGGAGAGCTTATTTGTTGCACAATCAGTTTATCATCAAAACTGATCATCAAAGCTTAAAGTATCTGCTAGAGCATAAAATATCAACTCATGTGCAGCACAAGTACTTAACCAAGTTATTGGGTTTTGGCTATAGAATTGAATACAAGAAAGGTGCTGAGAATCGAGTAGCAGATGCATTGTCCAAAAAAGTACAAGATTTCGGTTGTTGTGGTGCTCTTACTTTGGTGAAGCCTACTTGGATGGCAGAGATACAAACGAGTTACACCACAGATGATCCAATGGCCCAAGAAGCAACTGTGGAGTGTACTGCAACTCATTATAACATGTCCTTGTTTTCTTATTATGATGGATTGCTAAGATGCAAAGGCGAGTTATTTTTGAGAAGTTTATTCAGTTTATGCACAACTCAGCATATAGTGGTCATTCTGGAATCAATACCACTTATCAACGCATAAAATCCATCTTTTGGTGGGCCTAATATGAGGGAGAATATACAACAATATATTTTAGCTTGTCATCAATGTCAGTTATGCAAGCATGAAAATACCAGGTCACCTGGTTTATTGCAGTCATTACCAGCACCTACTCTAGCTTGGCAACATGTAACCATGGACTTCGTCGAAGGTCTGCCCTTGTCCCAAGGTCAGAATTCTATTTTGGTTGTAGTGGATAGATTTACGAAGTATGTTCATTTTGTGGCTTTACATCATCCTTATACAGCTTCACCAAGTGGCACAAAAAATTCTAGATACAGTTTATAAATCGCATGGCTTGCTTACGAGTATTGTATCGGACCGGGATAGATTTTTCAGTAGTAATTTTTGGAATGAGTTGTTCAGTTTGTTGGGAGTTAAACATCATTTTGAGCACCATCCACAAATAGATGGCTCCAAAGAAGTGGCATCAATGGCTTGCTCTCTTTAGCTAAATTATGGTATAATACCTCGTTTCATAGTACCATCGATCGTTCGCTCACCTTTTGAAGCCTTATATGGCTATAAACCAACCCCATTATCTTTGTCCACATATATGCAGCCTCAAGTGATTGGAGTGGAAGTCACTTTGCATATGAAAAACAAGAGATTCGGACTCAGTTGAAGAGATTGTTGCAGAAAGCCCAAGATCGGATGAAAGCTTTACAATATTAATTTAATTAATTGGATAGGCCGAGTATTTTTATTTGATTATAAACTGTATTTTTAACATTATTCCATATATATTTTTCTAATTTTATTGTTATAGAATTAAAACTTGAAACTCCAAATGAGGCGTCAAAGTGGCAACTGTTGGGAAAAAAACGACAATATAACGTCACAACGGAATGCGGAAACTCGTTTGACAACTTTCCCAATCTTCAATTGTAACTTCGAGGTTACCGACGAGTAGAGTAAATCAATTACAACTCGATAAACAATACAAATCATACCTAAAACGATAAACAACGAGACACAATTTTTATTGTGGAAAACCCCTCAAGACGAGAGTAAAAATCACGGGACCGAAGTCGCTTAAATCTACTATCACCAATCCACAATACACAAATCGTCCCTAGTACAAACTAGATGTATACAACAATAATCTTCAAATACTTGGTAATAAACAATCTTCAAGTATTTGGAATACACAACAACAACAACAAGATCGAAAAAGAAAAAAAAACACCGAAAATAGCTTACACAAAAAGCTAACAAAATACTCGAACTTCCGGACTCAACCCTCGATCTATTCCGGTGAAAAGATTTGCCCAATCGCTACCAAGATCTTGTCAAAAATCACGACGATCCGATCGATACACCTCCGTGAAATCAAATAAGTATTTCTCTCTTTTCTCTTCTCTCTTGTATATATCTCTCTCTCTATTGTGCTCTCAAGGTGGGTGATAGGAATATAGAAAACACTGCACACTGGCTGCTAAAAGGAACCCCAAAAACACATGTTGACTTCGGGTGCCGCGGCACACTCAACAAAAACTGTCCAGTGAAGCCCCAGGGGGCCGCGGCCCGGGAGGCAGAGTGCCGCGGCTCGGAGTACAGTGCTCGACAGATTTTCGCAGCACAACAGCAGGGGGCCGCGGCCCGACAGTAATGGTCCGCGGCCCGGAGTACAGCAGGCGCAGGTTCTCGGCCAAAAAAGGTGTGCCGCAGCCCGGATGGTTTGTGCCGCGGCTCGGAGTCCAGTCGACTCCGAGAAGGCCTATATTTTGGAAATAACTCCTACAAATCTCCCCCTTTCCGGAATATAGGAAGAGCTCGTCATCCCGGCGATCGAACAACATATCTTTACCTTCTCTCTACTCAGCGCCTTAGTTAACATAGTGGAACTATTATCATCGGTGTGAACTTTATCAAGTTCAAACAAACCATCCTACAATGCATCTCGAATCCAATGATATCTCACATCGATATGTTTTGTTCTCTTGTGAAAATTCACATTCTTCGCCAAATGAATCGCACTCTGACTATAACATAGAACCACGTAACGTCGTTGTTGGAAGCCCAGCTCTCGTAAAAATATTTTCAACCATAAGAGCTCTTTACACGCTTCTACCGCCGAAATATACTCGGCCTCCGTTGTTGACAAGGCAACACACTTTTGCAATCTCGATTGCCATGACACAGCTCCCCCTGCAAACGTCATCAAATAACCGGATGTAGATTTTCGGTTATCTTCGTTATCTTCCATATCCGAATCGGAATAACCAACAAGCATTGCTTTCCCATTTCCAAATGTGATCCCCAATTGGAAGTACCCCGTAAATATCTAAATATCCACTTTACGGCTTCTCAATGCTTCTTTCCCGGATTCGATAGAAACCGGCTCACCACTCCCACGGTATGAGAAATGTCGGGCCTCGTACATACCATGGAATACATCAAACTCCCGACCGCAGAGGCATAAGGAACTTTATCCATTTCCTCAATTTCTTCCTTCGTCGTAGGGCAATCCTTACTCGTCAATTTAAAATTGTTAGTAAGAGGCAAACTAACAACTTTAGCTTTATCCATGTTAAACCGCTTAAGCACCTTCTCGATATATTGCTCTTGTGACATGTGTAATTTCTGGGTTGCTTTATCCCGAGTGATTCTTATCCCAAGAATCTGTTTAGCGGCCCCCAAGTCTTTCATGGCAAAAGACTTATTCAACTCTTTCTTCAAATTGGCAATCCTTTCGGCATTCTTGCCAACGATCAGCATGTCATCCACATAAAGCAATAGGATGACAAAATCATCATATCCAAATTTCTTGAAAAATACGCAATGGTCCAGGGTCGTCTTCCGGTAGCCTTGCTCCCCCATAACCGACTCGAACTTTTTATACCATTGCCGGTGCTTGCTTCAAACCATATAGACTCTTTCGGAGTCTACAAACATAATCCTCTTTTCCCTTAACCTGAAACCCTTCAGGTTGCTTCATATATATTTCTTTGTCGAGGTCTCCATAAAGAAATGCCGTCTTGACATCCATTTGCTCAATCTCAAGGTCAAGACTAGCCGTTATACAAAGACCAATCGAATCGATCCTATCTTCACAACTGGAGAAAAAATCTCGTCAAAATCAATGCCTTTCTTTTGACTAAAGCCCTTGACTGCGAGTCTAGCTTTGTATCGGGGTAATGAAGTATGCTCCTCTGACTTCACCTTATACACCCATTTATTTCTCAAAGCTCTTTTGCCCTTCGGCAACTTCACCAACTCGTACGTATTGTTCTCATGCAAAGAACTCATCTCGTCTTGCATGGCATCCATCCATTCCTTCTTATTCTCATCCTCCATAGCCTCCTCAAAATAATCGGGCTCTCCCTCGTCGGTGAGTAAAACGTACTCATCGGCCGAATAACGAGTGGAGGGATGACGGTCTCTCGTCGACCGGCTATGTGGAACAAATGAGGGCATGTTCGTCACGGGTAGCTCGGGATGAACTCCATCGGTATCATCTTGAACTAACTCATCATTGTCACCGGCATCATGTTGTTCATCATTTTGGACGTCATCTCCACCGGGTGTCTCAACATGTCGTGGAGGAACGGGGTCCAAATCAATAAGATCATAATCATGTTGTGGAGCCGACTCTCCATTCTCAACATCCTTCATCGTTTGATCTCCAACAAAAACAACATCTCTCGAACGAACAAGCTTCTTAGTCACCGGGTCATACAATCTATACCCAAACTCATCAAGCCCGTAACCAATAAAAATGCATGGCTTCGTCTTGGAATCAAGCTTCGACCTCTCATCTTTCAGAATGTGTACAAATGCTTTACATCCGAAAACTCGTAAGTTGCGATATGAAATATCTTTATCGCTCCACACTTTATCCGGGACATCAAATTTCAAAGGAACACACGGCGTCAAATTAATCACGTGAGCCGTCGTGTTCAAAGCTTCTCCCCAAAATGACTTTGGTAATCCGGCATGTGAGAGCAAACATCGAGCTCTCTCAACCAAAGTCCGATTCATCCTCTCCGCCAAGCCATTAAGTTGTGGAGTCTTCGGTGGCGTCTTTTGATGTCGGATCCTTTGCTCTCGACAATACTCATCAAAAGGCCCAGTGTATTCTCCACCATTATCCGTCCAAATACACTTCAACTTCTTCCCAGTCTCTCTCTCCACCGAGGCATGAAACTGTTTAAAAACATCCAACACTTGATCTTTGGTCTTTAAGGTGTATGCCCACACCTTCCTCGAATGAGCGTCGATGAATGTGACAAAAGATAGGCAACCACCAAGCGTCCTAGTCTTCATAGGATCACAAACATCGGAATGTATAAGATCAAGAACATTTTCCTTCCGTGAGGGGGTATGGCTCTTAAAAGTGACTCTCCTTTGCTTCCCGGCTAGACAGTGAGAGCGTCTTTTAAGATGTACATCATGAATGTAATATCCGAATTTATTACTGTGTATTTCATCTGTATTCAGACCCTATATTCTTCGGATTTGTGGTTTTGATTATTGGAGTATGATATTTCTTGCATTGGCATCCTTGTACTTAAGTATAACATCATGCAAATTTTCTCATGCAAACTTGTGATAGCGCACGCTAAGAATGTAGCTTAACGCGCGCTATCGGCTATTACTAGCGCACGCTACGTATAGGAGTTGCGTGCGCTAGACACTGAATTATTGAGGTAGGTGGCTAGCACATGCGCCAGCCGGGACATGGGTCCGGATAAGATTCCCATGACGAACACAGACAGATTTGGAGTCAACGCTCATTAGCGCGCGCTAAGTATGTATTGTAGCGTGCGCTAATTAGCTAAAATACAGAATATTATAAATGGGACAACAACCCGTTTTGGCTTTCATTTCTTTCGCCCATTCTTCATTCTTGAGAGGCCAGAGAGCTTTAATCATCCCTCTAACACACTTAGAACATATATTAGTGATCCTTGAATATTGGTTATCACTTGTGAGTGATCATTGAAGAGAAGTAACACCTTGGAGTGGCACATAACCAACCGGAGTCGGATTCTACCTTGTGGTTCAGTGATTTCGGCATATTAAGGTATGTTCAACCTATCACCAGTCTTAGATTTGGATTCCAAGGGATAAGATGATCATGTTAACGAGATATTGAATTTCATTAGTGAATTATTCAACAACATCATGTTTAGAAGATTGGAATGTCTACAATTACGATATTATTGTTGGAACCTTGAAGTCGAAATCCTAGTACTTCAAATGATGAGAGAAACATTCTGAAGTTAACAATCCGTATGATTTATGTTATCTTTGTGATCATGAATTGGAGGTGATATTATAAGAACTTAAAGGAAGAATCATCTTAGGAAATATTCTTTCGTATAAGTTGGAATTGTTAGTTCACCTCAAGATGAAGTCTGAATATGTATAATAATAGTAGAATCTAATACATCAACCGGAGATCACCAACTTCGCATGAGAATTGTAATCAAGATGGATTATGGTGTTATGATGATTATACGTATACTTGCATCTCGAAGTTGTTATTATCCTTGAGATCATTCATAAGGGTTATGAACATAACATGAAGTCGGATAACAAACATCAATCACTGAGGAATTCGCTTACTTCGTCACCATTTATATAATCTGCTGCCCTCCAGTGAACTGCCATGCACTCTTAGCGTGCGCTAAGCTACGAGAATTAACGCGCGCTATCGAGTACGTTTAGCGTACGCAACGATTGGGACTTAGCGTGCGTTAAGTCATCACCGAGTCGGTCGATCGGTGAGGCACCGACCACGCTGGTTAGCGACGCTAGCCGTGTGTGCGCTGCGCGTGCGCTAACGAGTAGCATTAACGTACGCTACATAGGATTCGTAGCGTGCGTTAAGCTATCCAGACAGATTGCATATTAAGGACTTTCTACCGTAATTGTTGAATTGTTAGACGTTCATTCGACATGAAATGAATTCTATGCTGTTTCTTTTAAGGTTCGAGCTTAACACATGATTGATCGAAGGGGGCGACCTTCGAGTATTTTGATATTCGTGGAAGTTTATTCTTGTCAACGAACCGAGGCAAGTACTCTAATTAGAATTGTTTATATTATGACAATGTGATTGTATCGTGTAAATATGTTGTGATTATATGTCCACCATGCGTTGATCCGACGGGAATCATCATGGGAATCTATAGGTGTGTGCGCTGGATCGTTGGACAGGTAGTTCCACCATGTGTTGGTCCGACGGGATCATCATGGGAATCTATAGCTGTGTGCGCTGGATCGTTGGAATACCAACAGTATGTTGAAATTGTTATGATATGATATGTGTTGTGAATATTTCTCGTTGGAGAAACTTGTTACGATATAATTGTTGATTATATCACTGTTGTATGATTATTGTACTTGTACTAGCATCGTTGTGCTAACCCCTTCGGGGGTGAACATTTGTGTATGTTCAGGATCCAGGAGAGCGGGGAAACTACCACTGGAGATGCATGACGACGAGGGTGCAGAGTGATGTTCCGGCCGGGTTTACTGTCTGTTGTTTGTTGGTTATTTCAATAAGTACTCGAGTACGTCGTCGATTTATAATGTTTGGATTTTAGTGATGTAATAATAACTCTTCATAGGATATTTGTAATTTCGGTTTTGAACCAGTCGGTTGAATTTTATTTCAGAGATTTCATAAACTGGTATCTGTTATTGTCATTTCCTTTATTCAGCCTTGTAAATTCTTATGTAAAGGATTTACGGCGCTGTAATATTCCTGAATATATCGGGGGTGTTACAGAATATGGTATCAGAGCTAAGATTATGGATATCTTGGCCGTTGGGTTAAAATAGGGGTCATTTATGTCTTTTGAGGTAACCGGCCGTGAATGACATCACTGCGCTGCCTACGTCTTCATGCGAACGGTGGTTGTAAGTTCCTAAACTCTATCTCGTTCTTTACATGTTGTACTTTTTATACTTGAACATTAGAACGATGTTGTTTCCTGTATATTAAGTATTTGTGCTTACAGTATGTTGAGAGGCGGACGTGGACGTGGTCGCGGTCGTGGGCCGCGAGACGAAGGAATCTTTGAAAGGAGGCGTCGCCTTCTAATCGGGCTAGTCATAGCTCGGGCGAGCCGCAACAATCCATCAATAACGAACCGGAACCTCGTGTACAGAAATCCTTCGTCAAGTCGTGAACCAGATGACTCGGTTCGCTCAGTCGTGGACCGAATGCAAGTGGCGGCAGGAATTCAGCAGGGAGATGGACAACAAAGGATTCGAGAAATGGGAAATCGAGGTGACCGATGGTTACAAGAGGTGGCAAAGATGCAACCACCCAAATTTGACGGCTTTTCCGAGACTCCCACTTGGGACCATTGGTTGAAGGAACTGGAGAAAATTTTCTTTGGAATTAATTGCCGGACGTCGGGAGAGCTCCTATTGCCCAAGACTTTACGATAGGGAAGCATTCGAGTGGTGGAAAGCTATCCGACTGCAGATCATGATGCCGATTGGGCGGAATTTAAAATGATGATGGAAGCTCGAGATTTCCCTCGTCTGTGAGGAAGCCAAAATTCGGGAGTTTTCTCCGCTCGGCCATCGGATGAACCCGTATCCTGCACGATTAAGACGTTTAACCAGGTTAGCATTTGTTCGACATCCGTGAGCAGATGCGGAGATGATGATTTATTTTGAAATGAGGATGAAACCAGAAATCCAGAGGTACATGTCCGGTTTTGAATGTACCACTCTCCGCCAATATCAGGATAAGGCATTGGCGTACGAAATAAAAGAAGCAGCAATGGAGAAGTTTATGGAGTCGAAGAAACAGAAAGTCTCTGGTACTTTTACAAAGCACAAGAGCAGTGGGCCCCGCAAGGCCCAGTCTTCTTTTTCTTTCAAGAAACCTACGCACACATCTAAGAGCGGAAAGAATTACGGAACAGTGTCAGCCACGACGGATACAGTTAGGAAGTGCTTTAATTGTGGTCGCCCAGGCCACCTTTGGCGTGATTGTTTGCGCACTCCAGTTACATGTTTTGAGTGCGGACAGGAAGGGCACCGTGCGACGTTTTGTAAGGACGCCACTAAGTACAATGGAACCCGTTCATCACAGCCAGTTCAGAAGGAAGCTAGTATCCAACAGACGCAGCAAAGTGTTCAGATGCCTCAAAATTTTGGCCGCGGACGAGGCAGAGGACAATGGGACCGAAAGGGGACATCGAGTGTCGGATCTGTTCCCCCACGTCTGTATGAGATGAGGAGGACAGACGATCAGGATGCTGCTGTCGCATCAGGTACTGTCTAGATCCTTTCCCAGCCAGTTTGCGTTTTATTCGATACAGGAGCTACGTATGCTTTTATATCTTTGTCCTGTGTAAATCGTTTGAATATTTCTGGTTTTCATACTTGTGAACCTTATGTTGTTGGTTTACCGAGTGGAGAGAGGATTGTTGGGAACTAAGAGACTAGAGATTTTCCTGTATTATTTGGGGGTAGGGAGTGGCTCTCAAATCTAATTGTGATAGAAATGCAAGGAGACGACCTAATACTCGGAGACGATTGGCTTAATCGATATGGAGCAATTGTAAATTACCGAAGGAGGAATATTTCGCTGATCGCTGATGATGGCTCCGAAGTACTATTTGAAGGATGGAAACCAGGAAGCTCAGGGAAGTTGATCAAAACAATGAAAGCTGTCAAATTGTTGAAACAGGGCTGTACAGGGTATTGGTGCTATGCAATGAAGAAAGAAAATGAAATTATGAAACTTTCATCCATTCCTGTTGTGAATGAATTTCCAGATGTATTTCCTGACAAATTACCTGGACTACCTCCACGACGGGATGTGGAATTCACTATTGAGCTGGAACCCGGAGCTACACCAATTTCTAAGGCGCCGTATCGTATGGCACCTACTGAGATGTACGAACTGAAGAAGCAACTGGAGGAGTTACTGGCCAAAGGCTATATTCAGCCAAGCGTTTCACCCTGGGGAGCGCCAGTTCTTTTTGTCCGAAAGAAGGATGGATCGCTTCGACTGTGTATTGACTATCGAGAGTTGAACAAGATGACGATTAAGAACAAGTATCCGTTGCCATGGATTGATGATCTGTTTGACCAATTGCAAGGGGCAACAGTATTTTCTAAAATCGATCTGAGATCAGGATACCATCAGCTGAGGATCAAGGAATCTGATGTTCCAAAGTCAGAATTCAGAACTCGCTACGGACACTATGAATTTGTAGTGATGTCATTTGGTCTCACTAATGCACCTGCTGTATTCATGCAGTTGATGAACCGAGTGTTCATCGAATATTTGGATAAATTTGTGGTCGTGTTCATTGATGATATTCTGGTGTATTCTAAGAACCCAGAAGAGCATGCACAGCATTTGCGGATTGTATTAGAACTTTTGAGAAACGAGCAACTGTACGCCAAACTCTCTAAGTGTGAATTCTGGCTAAAGGAAGTAATGTTCCTCGGTCATGTGGTATCAGCGGAAGGAGTCCGAGTAGATCCGCAGAAAATCGAAGCAATTATGGATTGGAAACCTCCAAAGAACGTGAAAGAAGTCCGAAGTTTCTTAGGACTCGCTGGGTATTATCGTCGGTTCGTGGAAGGGTTTTCCAAAATCTCCCGCCCACTTACTCGACTCCTGCAGAAAACTCAAAAGTTTAAGTGGAACGAGTCGTGTCAGACTAGTTTTGACGAATTGAAGAAGAGATTGACGACGGCACCGATTCTATCACTTCCACAGGGGACTGGAGGATTCATAGTTTACAGTGATGCTTCGAACCAAGGACTCAGATGCGTATTAATGCAGAATGACAAGGTGATCGCTTATGCTTCACGACAGCTGAAACCTTATGAAGTGAATTACCCAACACATGATTTGGAGCTAGCAGCAGTAGTTTTTACTTTGAAGATCTGGAGGCATTACCTGTACGGGACTCACTGTCAGATCTTTACGGATTACAAGAGTTTCAAATACATCTTCAGTCAGAAGGAATTGAACATGCGGCAAAGAAGATGGTTAGAGCTGATCAAGGAGTATGACTTGGAGATTTTGTATCACCCAGGCAAAGCGAATGTAGTGGCCGATGCACTCAGCCGCAAGCCTGTTTCTATTCAGATGCTAGAGACGCTGACCTCCCAACTTAGCCTTCAACGAGAGATGATTCGAGAAGGAATTGAAGTGTGGTTACAAAGAATCCAAGGACAACTGTGCGTAATGGAATTAACTTCGTCATTAACCGAAGAAATCAAATCTAGACAGGCGGATGATCCTCTGATGATTCGGTTACGTGATGAAGTGATCAAGGGGAAGGCCCCCGGATTCGTAATCCATGATGATGGAGTTTTGAGATTTCAGAACCGACTCTGCATTCCCGATATCAATGTTCTGAAACAGACGATTATGAAGGAAGCTCACAGTTCGCCCTATTCTATCCACCCGGGCACCAGTAAAATGTATAAGGACATGAAGCAGAATTTCTGGTGGGGCAACATGAAGAAAGATGTAGCGGACTATGTTTCGAAATGCTTGACTTGTCAGCAGGTTAAGATCGAGCATCAACGGCCTGCCGGAATGTTGAAGCCGCTTCCAATCCCTGAATAGAAGTAGGAAGAGATATCGATGGACTTTATCACCAGTATGCCGAGAACCAAGACAGGAATGAACATGATTTGGGTGATAGTTGATCGTTTAACCAAATCGGCTCATTTTCTAGGCATTAAGGACACGTGGGGACCAGAGAGGTTGGCACGAGTATTTATATCGGAGATAGTTCGATTGCATGGTACGCCGAAGACCATCATTTCTGATCGAGATGGCCGTTTTGTGTCTCACTTTTGGAAAGCAGTTCATAAGGCCTTGGGGACCGAATTGAACTTCAGTACAGCTTATCACCCGCAGACTGACGGACAATCCGAGAGGACCATTCAAACGGTGGAAGATATGGTGAGGGCTTGTGCCTTAGATTGGTCAAACGATTGGGAAATTCATCTACCATTGATTGAATTTACCTACAATAATAGTTGGCATGCTTCCATTAAGATGGCACCGTTTGAGGCATTATACGGGAGGAGATGTAGATCGCCCCTATGTTGGGATGATTCATCAGACTTGATCGGGACAGAACCAGAGTTGATCGTACAGACTCGAGAGAAGATAGCCTTGATTCGTGAAAGGCTGTTAACTGCCCAAAGTCGCCAGAAATCTTACGCAGACGTACGCCGTCGCCCTTTGGAGTTCAGTACGGGAGACCACGTACTTTTAAAGGTTTCTCCTACTCGGGGAATCTTTCGTTTTGGAAGGAAAGGAAAGCTGAGTCCGGGATATATCGGACCATTTGAGATCCTTGAGAGAGTTGGAGAATTGGCATACAGATTAGCATTGCCGCCGTCATTGAGCCATGTTCATAACGTGTTCCACGTATCCCAGTTACGGAGGTATATACCAGATCCTAGTCATGTCATTGATTTCGGCGAGATCGAAGTTGCTCAAGATGGGACGTTTGAAGAAAGACCGGTCAAGATACTCGAGAGTCGAGTTAAGCAGTTGAGGAACAAACCAATCGTTTTGGTCAAAGTTCAATGGTCACGCCATGGAGTGGAAGAAGCCACATGGAAACGGAAGATGGCATGAAGTCCAGATATCCCGAGTTATTTTCGTCTTGAGTTTCGGGACGAAACTCCTTTTTAGTAGGAGAGTATGTAATATCCGAATTTATTACTGTGTATTTCATCTGTATTCAGACCCTGTATTATTCGGATTTGTGGTTTTGATTATTAGAGTATGATATTTCTTGCATTGGCATCCTTGTACTTAAGTATAACATCATGCAAATTTTCTCATGCAAACTTGTGATAGCGCACGCTAAGAATGTAGCTTAACGCGCGCTATCGGCTATTACTAGCGCACGCTACGTATAGGAGTTGCGTGCGCTAGACACTGAATTATTGAGGTAGGTGGCTAGCACATGCGCGGTGACATGGGTCGGATAAGATTCCATGGACGAACCTGGACAGATTTGGAGTCAACGCTCATTAGCGCGCGCTAAGTATGTATTGTAGCGTGCGCTAATTAGCTAAAATGCAGAATATTATAAATGGGACAACAACCCGTTTTGGCTTTCATTTCTTTCGCCCATTCTTCATTCTTGAGAGGCCAGAGAGCTTTAATCATCCCTCTAACACACTTAGAACATATATTAGTGATCCTTGAATATTGGTTATCACTTGTGAGTGATCATTGAAGAGAAGTAACACCTTGGAGTGGCACATAACCAACCGGAGTCGGATTCTACCTTGTGGTTCAGTGATTTCGGCATATTAAGGTATGTTCAACCTATCACCAGTCTTAGATTTGGATTCCAAGGGATAAAATGATCATGTTAACGAGATATTGAATTTCATTAGTGAATTATTCAACAACATCATGTTTAGAAGATTGGAATGTCTACAATTACGATATTATTGTTGGAACCTTGAAGTCGAAATCCTAGTACTTCAAATGATGAGAGAAACATTCTGAAGTTAACAATCCGTATGATTTATGTTATCTTTGTGATCATGAATTGGAGGTGATATTATAAGAACTTAAAGGAAGAATCATCTTAGGAAATATTCTTTCGTATAAGTTGGAATTGTTAGTTCACCTCAAGATGAAGTCTGAATATGTATAATAATAGTAGAATCTAATACATCAACCGGAGATCACCAACTTCGCATGAGAATTGTAATCAAGATGGATTATGGTGTTATGATGATTATACATATACTTGCATCTCGAAGTTGTTATTATCCTTGAGATCATTCATAAGGGTTATGAACATAACATGAAGTCGGATAACAAACATCAATCACTGAGGAATTCGCTTACTTCGTCACCATTTATATAATCTGCTGCCCTCCAGTGAACTGCCATGCACTCTTAGCGTGCGCTAAGCTACGAGAATTAACGCGCGCTATCGAGTACGTTTAGCGTACGCAACGATTGGGACTTAGCGTGCGTTAAGTCATCAGTTGAGTCAGTCGGCTGATCAGTGAGGCACTGACCACGCCTGGTTAGCGTACGCTAGGCTGTGTGTACTGCGTGCGCTAACGAGTAGCATTAACATACGCTACATAGGATTCGTAGCGTGCGTTAAGCTATCCAGACAGATTGCATATTAAGGACTTTCTACCGTAATTGTTGAATTGTTAGACGTTCATTCGACATGAAATGAATTCTATGCTATTTCTTTTAAGGTTCGAGCTTAACACGTGATTGATCGAAGGGGGCGACCTTCGAGTATTTTGATATTCGTGGAAGTTTATTCTTGTCAACGAACCGAGGCAAGTACTCTAATTAGAATTGTTTATATTATGACAATGTGATTGTATTGTGTAAATATGTTGTGATTATATGTCCACCATGCGTTGATCCGACGGGAATCATCATGGGAATCTATAGTGTGTCTTGGATCGTTGGACAGTAGTTCCACCATGTGTTGGTCCGACGGGATCATCATGGGAATCTATAGTTTGTGTCTGTTGGATCGTTGGAATACCAACAGTATGTTGAAACTGTTATGATATGATATGTGTTGTGAATATTTCTCGTTGGAGAAACTTGTTACGATATAATTGTTGATTATATCACTGTTGTATGATTATTGTACTTGTACTAGCATCGTTGTGCTAACCCCTTCGGGGGTGAACATTTGTGTATGTTCAGGATCCAGGAGAGCGGGGAAACAACCACTGGAGATGCATGACGACGAGGGTGCATTGATGTTCCGGGTTTCTTATCATTGTTTGTAGGTTATTTCAATAAGTACTCGAGTACGTCGTCGATTTATAATGTTTGGATTTTAGTGATGTAATAATAACTCTTCATAGGATATTTGTAATTTCGGTTTTGAACCAGTCGGTTGAATTTTATTTCAGAGATTTCATAAACTGGTATCTGTTATTGTCATTTCCTTTATTCAGCCTTGTAAATTCTTATGTAAAGGATTTACGGCGCTGTAATATTCCTGAATAAATCGGGGGTGTTACAATGAACCCCGGATAGCACCTCCTTCTTTGACAATAGCGCCATCCCTTTCTCGCTCATGTGACCGAGCCTCTTATGCCATAGCTCGGTTACGTCATTATTGTCAATTGTGTTAACGGCATTAATCGTGACCTTTGGAAGTGTCACGTACAGTTTCCCTATCTTCTCTCCTCTATCGACAATCAAGGAACCTCAAGTGAGTTTCCACAATCCCTTGCCAAAACCGCTACAATAGCCATCATCATCGAGTAAACCAACGGAAATCACATTTAGCCTCATATCCGGAACATGTTTCACATTACGTAAAACAAGTTCCACACTGGTGTCGAACCTCAAGTGCACGTCTCCTACTCCAACAATTTTGGATAACCCATCGTTACCCATCTTGACTATCCCATAGTCACCCGGAGTACAAGAGGAATAGAAATCCCTGCGTGATGTAACATGACACGTAGCTCCACTATCGACCACCCAACTCGAATAATCTCTGGCAAGGTTCACCATATCATAATCGCAACATACAAAGAACTCTTCGGTAGTAGTATTTACTTCGGCTTTTTCATTACTCCCGCTCTCTTTCTTTTAAGTGTTATCTCGGCCTTAGCGATTTTCCTTCTTGAGTTGTCGGCAAAATTTCTTCGTATGCCCTTTCTTACCACAATGGTAGCATTCAATATTGACATACTTCCCCCTAGAGTTACTTCTTTGTGGCCCTATATTACTCGGACATCTGCTTTAACCTCTCCCCCGTCTTTCAGTAACAAGAACATCCGACTGTGACGAAGATCCCTGTGACTTTCATCGGACCTCCTCGTTCAGCATGTTTCCCTTAGAAAGTTCCATCGAAATGACACCATCAGTGGCAAAGTTAGACAACGACATACGAAACGTCTCCCAAGTATCCGGCAATGTGCCCAACAACCACAAAGCTTGAACCTCCTCTTCGAATTTAATGCCGATTCCCGCAAGTTGATTAATAATGCCTTGGAATGTATTCAAATGATCCGACAAAGGAGTCCCATCTCGATATTTTAAATTCATCATTTGTTTAATGAGGAATAGCTTATTATTCCCCGTCTTCCGAGCATACAATTGCTCGGGCTTGTGCCATAATTCTCCAGCGTCCATTTCTCCACTAATATGATTCAACACATTATCATCAACCCATTGTCGAATATAGCCACACACTTGGCGATGCAAAATTGCCCAATCCGGGTCGGACTTGCCTTCCGGTTTGTCTTTGCTAAAGACCGGTAGATAATAATCCTTCACATATAGAAGGTCTTCCATCTTGCCTTTCCATACATGGTAGTTCGAACCATTCAAATTCACCATTCTACTTGTATTGGCTTCCATCTTACAATTGCCCAACCTAGCACTGCCTCAATCTTCTGCGGGTCTACACGAACCCCTTCAGCCGAAATCACATGTCCGAGAAACATAACTTCTTCCAACCAAAATTCACATTTCGAGAATTTCGCATAGAGGTACTCGGTTCTCAAAATATCTAGTACCAAACGCAAGTGTCGGGCATGTTCCTCTTTATCTCGAGAATAGATCAAAATGTCGTCAATAAAGACGACTAAACACCTGTCGAGGTACTCAATGAAAATCTTATTCATTAACTGCATGTATACTGTCGGTGCATTAGTCAAACCAAAAGGCATAACTACAAATTCATAATGCCCGTATCTCGTCCGAAATGCAGTCTTCGGAACGTCGGACTCTCTCACCCTGAGTTGATAATACCCTGATCTTAAATCAATTTTTTAGAAAACTGCAGCCCCTTGCAATTGATCAAATAAATCATCTATACGAGGCAGAGGATACTTGTTCTTGATGGTCACTTTGTTCAGCTCACGATAGTCGATGCACAAACGTAGTGAACCATCTTTCTTTTTCACAAAAGGACAGGCGCGCCCCAAGGCGAAGCGCTCGGTCTGATGTACCCTTTCTCCAGAAGTTCTCCCAACTGATTCTTTAATTCCTGCATCTCGGAAGGTGCCATCCGATAAGGTGCCTTAGAAATCGGGGCCGCGTCAGGCTCTGAATCCACAGAAAAGTCTATTTCTCGATCTAGTGGTAATCCCGGGAGGTCGTCTGGAAAAATATCGGGATACTCATTAACAACCGGAATCGAAGCGAATTCGACTACGTTCCCCTCCGTTTTCAAAGCATAACACCAATAGCCCGTTCAACCTTTATTCAAAAGTTTTATGGCCTTCATGGCGCTGATAATCAACTTGGATTGGCACGACTTACGTCCCAAAAATGAGTACTCGGATCCGTCTTTAGCCATCATGGTGATAACCTTAGTACAGTAATTCATAATCACTTGTCACTTGATGACTATCAAGCCAATCCTCGCCGAGGATCACGCCTCGCCTTCCATATCAACTACAATCAGATTCGATAACCAATCTATACCGGCTATAACCACCGGAAAATCTCTAATCTCCCGGTTTCCCACAATTCTATCCCCGCTAGGTAGTTTCACAATGAAAGGATCGCAAGCAGTCATACAAGTTATATTCAAACGGCGCACACACTCCAAGGAAACGAAAGAATGTGTAGCACCCGTATCAAAAAGTGCACGGACTGGATGAGATAAAATATGAATGGTACCTGAAGCCACCACCGCGCCAGGTTCATCTGTTCGACGCATCTCATAAACTCGTGGTTGTACCGAACCGACGCTAGAGTTCCCCCCTCCAGTATTTGGACCCCGTCCCCGGCCTCTGCAGTAATTCTGCTGAGTCTGACCAAAAGATTGTCGCTGATTCACGCCTTGATCAAGTGGCACAGGGGCAGATGCCCGGGTATCCAGAGTCTGATTTGGTTCGGAACAGTAAGCCGCTCTATGTTCCATCTGTCCGCATGTGTGATACTTCAAAGGTGGAAAATTGCATTCCAAATTAACGTGGCCTGGACGACCACAATTATAGCAAGTCACCGTGCGAGCTGAGGTGCCCGGAGCAGAACGGAAACCTCTTTTTCCTTTAGTAGAACGTGATGACTGTCCGGCGGAACGGTTAGTCGTCTGTGACCTCTGGAAGTTGCCACTCTTAGAGCCATAAAAATTTCCCACGATCTTCTGCTTCTTCGGTTCTTCATTGGTGTCATTGTCGGGGCTTGACAAGTCATGGGCCAAAGCTCTGTCCTGATATTCTAATACAACCACGAAACAAAAATCTCGTGGCTCCGATACCACTTTGTTGGGAAAAAACCGACAATATAACGTCACAACTAAATGCGGAAACTCGTTTGACAACTTTCTCAATCTTCAATTGTAACTTCGAGCTTACCGACGAGTAGAGTAAATCAATTACAACTCGATAAACAATACAAATGATATCTAAAATGATAAACAACGAGACACAATTTTTAGCGTGGAAAACCCCTCAAGACGAGAGAAAAAAACACGGGACCGAAGCCGCTTAAATCCACTATCACCAATCCACAATACACAAATCGTCCCTAGTACAAGCTAGAGGTATACAACAATAATCTTCAAATACTTGGTAATAAACAATCTTCAAGTATTTGGAATACACAACAACAAGATCGAGAAAGAAAAAAAAACATCGAAAATAGCTTACACAAAAAGCTAACAAAATACCCGAACTTCCGGACTCAAACCCTCTATCTATTCCGGTGAAAAGATTTGCCCAATCGCTACCAAGCTCTTGTAAATCACGACGATCCGATCGATACACCTCCGAAAAATCAAACAAGTATTTCTCTCTTTTCACTTCTCTCTTGTATCTCTCTCTCTATTGTGCTCTCAAGATGGGTGATAGGAATATGGAAAACACAGCACACGGGATGCTAAAAGGAACCCCAAAAACGCATGTTGACTTCGGGTGCCGCGGCCCGAGCAGGGTGTGCCGCGGCACACTCAACAAAAACTGCCCAGTGAAGCCCCAGGGGGCCGCAGCCCGGGAGGCAGAGCGCCGCGGCCCGGAGTACAGGGCTCGGCAGATTCGCAGCAAAACAGCAGGGGGGCCGCGGCCCGGCAGGAATGGGCCGCGGCCCGGAGTACAGCAGGCGCGGGTTCTTGGCCAAAAATGGTGTGCCGCGGCCCGGATGGTTTGTGCCGCGGCCCGGAGTCCAGTCGACTCCGAGAAGGCCTATATTTCGGAAATAACTCCTACAGCAACCAAATTATTTTATGTGAAATCAAAGAGGGTATTTGGTTTAGTAAATATGATGAATGATGAATCAATTTATCACTCTAACATCTCCACGTAATATGATGAATGATGAATCGATATATCACTGCAAGTATCTCCACATATTTGATTAAAATATAATATACGTTAAGAATTTGTTTAACACGAAACACAATAGCATCACGATTTTTACAGACACAATGCATTATTCACTTTCATTTATCATCACCATCTTTGATAAATAGCTATTCCCCAAGAATAATAATAATAATAATAAATAGTTATATTTCTATATTAATTTATATAAACAAAGAATCTATAGCTAATCGTGATTGCATTTAGTTGTATTTTTTTTTTTTTGGTGAAGTTACAAAGTAACGCAAGAGAAAACAAAACAAACAAACCAAAAAGAGCTAAGCAAAAAACGAAGCTCCCAACTTGTCTACCAACAACAAAGGGGCCAAGCCTGTAGGGGGAGATTCTCACACTGAAGAAGACGAAGCAAGAGCGCCTTTCTTAGCCATGAAATCCGCACAGTGGTTCTGTTCACGAAACACATGCCTGATTGTGATGCCGGTTTCAACCCTAAGGATCTCTTTAATATCCAACAGAATAGATGCCAAGGAATGAAGTTGCACACTCTCAGAAGATTGAAGTAGCTCCACAGCATCAAGGCAGTCACTCTCACAATCAACACTATGATAACCCAGGTGTAAACAATGTAGGAGACCAAGGTAAATGCCACGGAGCTCAGCTAAGAGAGCAGAGGCACCATCTTCACCAAAGGAGAAACCAGAAACATAGTTTGCCAGGCTGTCGCGAAGCACTCCACCTGCACCCAACTTGTTATCTGATTCTAAAAAGCTCCCATCGGAATTCAACTTAATGGCACCATTGCTGAGTGGCTGCCAGTAAGCTAAACGACGCACTATAGTAGCGACTCTACCTGGGCTCGGACAGTACATGATGAACTCGTCATGAGCAGCTAAGGCTTTGCGGTGGACGACATGGAACGGCCAAGGATGATCTTCAAAAATCATGTTATTCCTCCAGCAGCAAGCATTCCAAATTCCAGCAAGGAAAAGAACAGCACTAGGGCCACGACCTAACTCAATTAACCACTTCTTGACATCAGAACTAGCAAAAAAGGAAGGTATGTAACTTCTTATCCCTAACTGGAGCCAAAGCTCCTTTGAGCGAGGGCTATAAATAATACTCATAATTACTGGATCGGTCCATTCAAATGGATTTTTTCACAATTGGGCTTCAGTTGACCTATATTATTTTTTAATAAATAAATAAATATAAGTTTTGTTGAGAACGTGTGGAGAGATAAAAAAAAAAAAAAAAAAAAAAACAAACGTGTGGAGAGAGACTCAAAAGGACCAATGATTCCAATTTCGAAATATTAATTTCGACTTGAAATCAATTACATATATACTGAAGATGATTTCGAATTCTATTGTAGCAATGAAATGACTTGAGTTGTACAAATATTGGATGTATATAAAATGGACTATAATGATTATAACAACATAATTAGTATCAATGAAAAATACAAAAAAAGAATGACATGAACACACACATCTCTAAATATGTAGAAATGAATTAAGCAGAATCAAAATATTGTCTCACTATATAAACAAACAAATAAATTATAGTTGTTGAAGTAACTTTTCGATCTTGCCTCACTAATATTGTACAATCATATACCTTGTGAAAACATACCATCATTTTTTTGTTGAAATCGGTCATAGTCAAGGGACTCTGACCAATCTTTTGAGTGACGTGGAATTTATTTTTTGTAAAGATTATAGCAACATACACTACAACAAAAAGAGGCATTGACAACGTTTTTTTTAACAACGTTTTTAAAAAAACGTTGTCATTTAGGCTTTCAACAACATTTATTTTAAAAACGTTGTAGTATTTCTCTTTTGACAACGTTTATAAAAGAAACGTTGTGGTAACGAAAATAGACAACGTTTAGCGAAGAAACGTTGCACTATATTACAACGTTTAATTTTTAAACGTTGTGAAAACAGAAATACTACAACGTTTTTTTATAAACGTTGTGTTATTGTTTCACTAAAACAATAGCAGTAAAAGGAGAAGCCGTTCTCCTTTGCTCCTTTCACTAAAACAATAGCAGAAAAAGGAAAAAAAAAAACAAAAACACGGCTTCTCCCCACAGAGGCATCGCAGCGATAGGAGGCGGGAGGCGGCGCTGCTCTTAACACCAACAACACTGTATCATCTCTCTTCCTTCCCCGTTTGTTTCCCCTATACCCTAGCCCTCGTGATTTTGAGATTTTGAGCGGGCATTGATTCAGAGTCTGATTCTGAGGTAAATTTAGGGTTTGTAAATAATGACGATGATAATTCAGAGAGCACTTTTGAGTTTGAGTATACTGATGTGACTTTGGGTTTTTCATCTATAGAAATAGAACGAATTTCCGCATTAGGACAAAAAAGCTTTTCCAGACACGTTAAATCGGTTCTTTGTTCCTTTCCTTGTGAACCAGTAATGTCATCATGGTTATTTCTAAGCCACATAACCTAGTGCAACTCTTCGGTTTAGTTCAACATGAATTTTAACAAGTTACCCTTCATAGTATCACATTAAGACACATGTTGAGAGTCACATTGAAGTAGTCAAGTAGACATACTTGAGTGGTTTCCAATTAACTTCAACTATTTGAAAAGTTGAAAGCAGTGATTAGTTCGAGTCATTCCTCAGGACGTGTACCACGCTTCACACGAGCATCTAACAAAGTGGTCGTGTTATACAAATTGTTAAAATGGTCGGGCTGAGCCCGCCTGGTCACATGGAAAACCGACCAGACTCAAAAAAAGTCGGGTTGCAATTTTGACGGCCCAGTCCGACCATACAGTGTAGAATTTCATCAGGTCTGTCGCGGCATAGACTTGTCCGGTCCGTCGGGCTGCTGGGTCGAACCAAAAAGGTCTGGTGGTTTTCCGGCTTGGAAAATTAAAGCTCAATCCAAGCCAAATACCGAACTGGTGGGGCCGGACCATGGGTCGAGCTGTATTTTGACAGGTGCTATAAAACTTCTCATACACTCGTCACAATGTCATACCATAGAGAGAATATCTCCTATTTATACACACTTGCATAAACTTGTCATACTTGTCTTAAACTTAAAATCTCTCGTACTTTCCGTACACTTATTTATATCATAGAGAAATATATAAGGTATATTGAGATGCGAGATAAAATTTATCGCAAGTCATGTCTATTAATCTATAGATGAAAAACCCAAAGTCGGAAATTCGTTCTATTTCTTTTCCGACTTAACATTGTGTGGATCCATCATATGCGCATGTATGTTTGATGTTTATGTTTTTTCAGTCTTATCTGGGTCGATTACCTGGTTTTCAATTTACTTTAGGTCGATTTAACAAAAAAATCGAATTTGAAGGTCATAGAAATAATAATCACAACAAACACCGTATGAACCATCAAACATACGGAGTTTAAATATTATTATCTCTGGTTTTCACATTTTTTTGTTAGCTTTGGGCTAGCAGTTAAGGTACAATGAGATGTACTAAATTATTAATTCTTCAAACTGTGCTAATATTATTATCTCTTGTAGTGTTCTCGGTGTACTCATAATTCATATCGATGGATAAATCGTGGGTGAATCTACCCAGGTTTTCACTCTAAGCTTAAATAGTAGTTTCATAGCTTCTTGTTGTCTTATGCCAGCTATGTAATATGTATAATTTTGTTTGTAGGCCAACTGCTGCTTACAGGGAAGGAGTAAGAAATTTTGTAGCAGTAAGTTTGGAAAGTCTAGGAAATCCCTCTAAAATTAGATGTCCTTGTACTCGATGCAGAAATTTGGATTACCAGTCTAGTGATGATGTAGTCTCGCACTTGGTTATATATGGTATGGATAAGACATACGATGTTTGGATTTTTCACGGGGAAGAACGTCCTAGCACTTCCTCCAAAAGGACATTTGATCTTGATGATATATCAGATACATATAGGATGTTCATAGATGCACGTGTTAACGAGGAAACGATTCCAAATTATACTGAAGCAATGGGAGATGAGGGGTTTTCAAAATTATTAGAAGATGCAGAAACTCCCTTATATATGGGTTGTAGTGACTATACAAAGTTGACAGCGACAGTTGTGCTTTTCAAACATAAAGCCGTTAACGGCATTTCTGACAAAGCATTTACTGATCTTCTCAAAATTTTAGGTCACATGTTGCCACAGAAGAATGTACTTCCTAGTTCCACATATACTGCAAAAAAATTACTTAAGAGCTTTGACTTGGGTTATGAAAAAATACATGCATGTGCTAATGATTGTTGTTTATTTAGAAAAGACTTGGCAGATCTAGACAATTGTCCAAGGTGTGGGAAATCCAGGTGGAAAGTGGTAGGAAAAGGAGATGAGCGTAAAATTAAAAAGGGGGTACCAGCCAAGGTGTTGAGATACTTTCCTATTATTCCCAGATTTAGAAGGATGTTCAGATCATTAGATAATTCTGAACAATTATTGTGGCATAGCAGTCATCATAGTAACGATAACAAAATGCGACATCCTGTTGACTCGCCACAGTGGAAGTCTATTGATAGTAGGTGGCCTTGTTTTTCATCTGATCCTAGGAATTTAAGACTTGGACTTGCCACAGATGGATTTAATCCTTATAGTAATCTTAGTTCTACACATAGTTGTTGGCCCGTGATGCTTGTTAATTACAACCTCCCCTTGGTGTGCATGAAAAGGGAAAATATGATGTTAACTTTGCTAATCCTGGTCCAAGGCAACCAGGAAATGATATTGATGTATATTTAAGGCCATTGATTGAAGATTTGAAAGAGTTATGGATAAGTGGGGTTGAGGTGTACGATGCATTTACGAAGAGCATTTTCAATCTGAAGGTTATTCTCATGTGGACGATTAATGATTTTCCGGCTTTTGTAATTCTAGGTGGGTGTACGACTAAGGGTAAGATGGCATGTCCTATTTGTGGTGCTAATACTTGTTCAATTTATCTACCTCACAGTCACAAGTGTGCGTATATGGGTCATCGACGGTTTCTTATACCCAATCATCCTTACCGAAAGAAGAAGAGTTGGTTTGATGGAACCCATGAGAAGAGGGGGAAACCTCATATATTGTGCAGTTCTCAAATTTTAGCGATTGTTAATGGGATTGAAAATGATTTTGGAAAATGGGATGAAATGAGCGGTGATGAAGAACCGAGACAAGGAAGGGCAAAAGGTAAGAGAAAGAAGAAAAGGAGGAGGAAGATTATAAAGAAAGTTAAGGTCCTGAATTGGAAGAAAAATCAATTTTTTTAGTTGCCATATTACGAGGTATAACAAATTTTGTGCTTTAATGTTAATTCAATATAATGACATAGTTAATAGCTAGTGATAACTAATAAAATATCTTTTTTAGCATTTGTTGGTACGTCCTGTTTGGATTTAATGCACATCGAAAAAAATTGTGGTGAGAGTTTACTGTGCACTTTGCTTGATATAAAAGGAAGATCAAAAGATGGCCATAGTGCTCGTAAAGACTTGGAAAGTATGGGAATTCGGCGAGTTGCACCCAAGGCTTGATGAGAATAGTAAGTTAGCCCTTCCACCAGGCCAACATACGTTAACAAGTTACGAGATAGAGACATTTTATTGGCGACTAAGAAATTTGAAAGTTCCCGACGGGTATAGCTCTAATATTGCAAACAGTTTTGCAGAATGACAAGATACTTGGACTCAAGTCCCATGATTACCATGTATTGATGAAACTTGATTATTGCCGGTCGCATTGAGAGGACTTCTACCAAAAGGGCCAAGAAATGCATTACTTCGTTTGTTCATTTTTCTATGATATAAGCGAAAGAGTGGTTGATGTCGAAAAAATTGAAGGCTGCGAAAAGGAGATAATTGATACATTGTGCATTCTTGAAAGATATTTTCCTCCTTCATTCTTTGATATTATGATTCACTTGACAATACATTTAGGCCGAGAAACTCGTCTTTGTGGATCAAATCAATTTCATTGGATGTACCGTTTGAAAGGTATTTGATATCCCTTTATTATCAGTAATAGGCTTGAATGATATTTTCCTTCCTAATTTATATCCAATATTTTTAGATTTATGAAGCCGTGCAAGGAATATGTTAGAAATCCTGCACGACCCGAAGGATGCATATGTGAAGGCTATCTTGCCGAAGAATCCATACGATTTTGTTGTGAGTACATTAAGGAAAGTTGTGCACTATTTGAAACACATAAACGCAATGAGGAATACCAAAATGAAAACACATTTGAAGGACGACCAATTTCTAAAGGAGAGCATACTACATTGTCTAATGAAGACATGCAAAATGGTCATCGATATGTGTTGTTTAATACGGCAGAAGTGGAACCATATGAAGTGTAAGTTTAAGTTATATGCAATTTTGTCTAGTTTGTTTCTTAGGAATATTTTCACATTATTTGTTTTTAGGATGCATATGGAAGAGTTGAAGATGTTACATACTGATCTATCCGATGATCAACTTTCAAAGATGCATTCAGACACTTTCTCTAGTTGGTTTACAAAAAAGGTTTTTTTACATATTATTTGGACTTTATTAGTTTATACATTGTGAATAAGTATGTTATTTATTTAAAATAAATATACAAAGTTAAAGACCAAATAGCCTCAGCGAAGTAGAAGTTCTGAAACAATAAAGTGGTTATCATATGGGCACAGAAGGCAAGCGCTCTCATATTACGGCTATATAATAAATGGTCGTCGATTTCGTACCAAGGACACCGAAAAGGCCACACGAATAGTGGTGTTTCACTTGAAGCAACTACAATACGTCAACGGTCCAAATGACAATTGCCAATCTAGTAGCAACACAATAGGTCATTACGGGATCTTGCGTAACATTATAGTGTTGGACTATCTTATGTTTCAGATTTCCTTGTTTAAGTGTGATTGGGCAAATATCTATCGTGGAGTGAAGGTTGAAGATGGATTTACATTAGTCAACTTTGCTCAATTTCAAGATCAATTTAAAGGAGATCCTTTTATACTAGCAACGCAAGCCTCACAAGTATTCTATTGGAGAGAAAGCAAAACATCTAATTGGCAAGTTGTTGTCAGACCACCACCAAGGGGCTATCATGATATGGAGATCTATGATAAGAGTGATGATGAGAATAATGAATTGTCGTGTAATCCACTTGATGTATCTTTGCTTGATAAAACCGATGATTGCCAAGATAGTACTTGCGCAAGAGTGGGATGTGATGACAAATTGGTATATTTGATAAGTATTTATGTTATTATGACTATTTTTCTTAATTATAGTGTCATTATGTTTGTTTATTACATTACTTGTACTACCATATTTACAAAATTATTTGATTGCTTTTCTTCCATATAACAGGTAGAGGCTGAGTAGGAGGATCTTTAGATAACTCTATCAAAGTTTGTCGACGTGATCACAATGGGTAATGATGGGATAGAGGTAAGAGTTAGTGTTACCATAATGATTTTACATGTGTATGTCATTGTTTTTAGTTATAAAATATATACTCCCTCGTCCCAAATGCTAACAATAGTGTCATTATGTTTGTTTATTGCATTTTTCAAAGCAGATTTTAAAATTAGTTCCATGTCCAAGATAGAAAGGGGAGTAGGCGCTTGAAGAAAATCTGATTTTTCAAGCAGATTTTTCATGTCAGATTTTTCAAAGCAGATTTTAAAATTAGATTTTAAAGCGATTTTTCAAAGCGATTTTAAAATTAGTTCCATGTCCAGATTTTTCAAAGCAGATTTTTCATGTCCAGATTTTTCAAAGCGATTTTAAAATTAGATTTTAAAGCGATTTTTCAAAGCGATTTTAAAATTAGTTCCATGTCCAGATTTTTCAAAGCGATTTTAAAATTACTAACTTTACAATGATCTATGCGAGTTCAAGAAAGGGAGTAGGCGCTTGAAGAAAATACATTTAGCATCGGTTGCAATTTCGCAACAACAAGGGAATGAATGCATTCGAATTTGTGAAAGAGGGTCGAATCCCTCTCCCGAACGTGTTTATACCGAAGTTCCTAATGAATATACCGTGAAGAGCGGTTGGTTGAAGAACAAGAGGCATTGGGAAAGAAAAAGAGGCCCAACAAGGTTGAGAGAATTATGCTCAAATCCTACGGAACTAATAGAGGTGGATTTCAATGAAAGAGGACAATTTATCGGTGAGCATTCCGAGTGGTTATCTTCATTCTTGGGTGCTTTAGCACGACAATTTGTACCGGTCAATATTGATGATTGGAGGAAAGTTCCTAATGAAACAAAGAAAGATTTGTGGACATGTGTTAAGGTAATGATAATATATTTAATTGGGTTTGAACATAAAAATTAAAGTGTACATGTTCCCGTATTTGTGATATGATGTTTATGTACAGGGGAGATTCAAGATTGATGACATGCACGAGAAGCTTATTATTCAACAAATGGGCACTCGTTGGAGGCAGTCTAAATCGAAGCTGATAGAATCTCTTAGAGATGCATCAAAAATGCGAGATAAAGAGTCAAAATTTGCAGCCCTTAAACCAGATAACATATCTCTTGAAGAGTGGAGCACTTTTATCGCAGAAAAGTTATCAAATGAATTTGAGGTAAATTCAGTTTTTTATGGTTCAACTTATGTTGTATATTTTTTGTTTGTAACATAAGAAATGGCGTAGGTGAAGAGCAAAATGTATAAGGAGATTAGGGCGAACAATCATGCCCCACATACAATGAGTCGGAAGGGGTATGCTCGACTAGAGGATGAAATGGTAACTTTCTATAAATTGATCAATACTCCTTCCATCCCACCTCACGTGATTATTACATATTTTCAGTTTTGTATTTTAACTTAAATAGTACTTATTCTTTTTAGAGAAAGGAGAATCCAGAAAAGCCTCTAAGGAGAGAAGATATTTGGTGTAAAGCACACACTAAAAAGAATGGTGAAGTACCAACTCCATTTATTGCCGATTGAATGGTAAGTGACATTTCAACTAAATCATACTTTATTTTTTTACTCCCTCCGCCCAAAATGCCAATCTTTTATGTCATTATTACGAATGAACTTTGAGTAATTATTTTAGGATGATTTAACTATCCTATTAAAAATACAAAAACTTGTTATTGATATTATAGTCAAATCAATCCATGTTTATTTCTCAAAGTTCAATTGTAGTAACAATAAAGAAAAAATAGAAGATTATTTTGGGATGGAGGGAGTATTTTGCCTAATCTATCATTTAATACTTGTTTGTTTACTAATTTTCAAGAGTAAAATACAAGAGATCACATCCTCTCAAACCTCCCATTTGACATCAATTAATGAGGACGCACTCTCTCAAATACTCGGGCGAGAGAAATGGAAGAGTTAGAGGGATGGGATTTGGTATTACCCCATCAAAAATGGGTATCCACATGAATAGTTCAAAGAAAGTCCAAGCACTTGAGAATCAAGTTTGAATCGAATAAAAAATGGAGAAGTTTGAACATTTAGAAAATGAAATGGCGGAGATGAGACACTTTATGCGTATGCAGGCAAGTATTTTGTAGTCAAGCACATTGTTTTTAGAGTTATTTATAGTTTTCACTTACATGTTAACTCGTGATTGTTCCTAGGGTTTCGCGTCAAAGGAGAAAGCAAATTCAAAGATGGCCTCTCCGCATTTGCATAATATTGGTTCAAGGGAAAATTTGAATGGGAAGTCACCCACTCCGTCGTCACATAATGGTAGCTCTAATGCTCGTGATTGTTATGGTTCAACTTCAAGAGATGCCCGTACAAGTGTCACTGTTGATCGCAAATGCAAATTATTGGATTGGCGAAAGAAGGTTCTTGCTGAAGCTACAATTGCATCCATGGATCCTAATGCTATGGTGCACGGTGTTCCCGTTGGAAATGATGCTTGGAAGGTTTGGGTTCAAGTAGCTTTGGTTCCTAATGCTGATTTGTGGAGGCCTAACTCAGATATGTCAGTCATCGCGGATGCAGTTGGGAGTACGACCGCATGGCCTAAGGAATTCGTTTCTTTTAATTAGTTAAGAACCTTATGTCTGGACTTCTATTTTGGATTTCTATTTTGATGCACAATATGTGTCCTATGTTGGTTTATTGCTAAACATTTAGAACTTGGTATTACTTGTTTTTTTAAGATGTTTGCCCGACTTATTAACTAACCCCTTTTTAACTCCGCCAATGCAATTGTTGTATATTGCATTGCATTGCGATCCCAAGCCGGATAAAGGAGGAGGAAAGGTATGGCTTTGGTCTTCATATTCGTTTTTGCTCGTGATGTGTTTATGAAACATCATCCAAGTTCGCACATAATAGGAGATCTTTGGCATATGATTTACGATGTACACTTAATATTTAAGGAATACTTAATTGTGTCATTTGGATGATGTTTCTATTCGGTAGTTTTAAATTATTTTCTTGTATATGACATAGTTATTGCATCTACATATTCAGCAATATCTCGAGGTGTTTCGAACACATAGATTACATTCTCCAATGGATTCATTTTTCTTGCTTATTTCAGAGGAAGCCGAATCGGCCGGAAAATTGGTCGGTCGATAATGTTCCATCGGTTGTGGTGACCCAAAATGATTTGCCTCCATCAATTGGCTTGTCTAGCCAGGGGAACTACTGATGTCATCTTCTAAACCTAAGTTCAGTCAATACAGCATTTTTCGTGTGAATGAGTTGCTCACCAAGTATGTTATCATTGGATTTTTCCCAGTTCGGTAACATTAGCGACAATTGTCTGTGGTAGAATAATTGGTCATTATTATTTTATGAATTCAAGCCTTTGTACTCTTTCCTCTCAATCTTTCTCGTTTACAATTTATCACTTGATCTGCAGCATGAATTTTATCGAAACCGGAAGAAGTGGTGGTAACGATATTTGCAAAGGGCATACCGAAACAATGTCGTAGTTGATTTCGGTGAACAAATTGTAAGTAGTTCACCTTCTACTAAATTTTCCTCCCACTCTATTACGAATGGCTCTTTGATCAACTTGGTGACTTTCCAACTCCCTTTGGTTTGGTATTCGGTGAGTGTTCTTGTTGAGGTGCACAGTGAAGAAGCATATCATTTGCAACCTAGGTTATTTGGAAAGGTGATGTACAAATTCCACGGTTATTTATTATTTTATTACCTTTGAATTTGTTCGATTCATGTTTTTTTGTTTTTTCCTCACCATACAACTCTTATCCATACAAAAACAGGTGGTTCAGACCTTCTACTGTATTTCACATTTGTGTTTGGTGTTTGCTATGATATTAGAAGAATGTGCACTTTATGCTTGTTTTTGTTACTTAATTCTTTGTCTTTATATTATCTTCTGGTTGAACAGATAGTTCCTTCAAAATGTAGATATGAAGTCATGTCTACAAAAATTGAGATTCGACTTGCTAAGGCGGATACTGTACAGTGGACATCACTGGAGTTTAAGAGGGATGTTGTTGTTGTACAGAAAGCGAATGTAACATCAGGTAGTTGGTTGTTTTGGAAATGCTGAGTTCCACATCCATTTCCGCATATGGTTTACATCTCAGGTATTACATCTAATTCCTGTACATTTTCAGATATCCTTTCTCTTGTATCACAGTTCACAACCGTCTCTCATTTTTAGTCTTGTCTAGTTAGATGTGGATAGGCGACCTCGATATTGTATATATTCAGTAGTTTTATGATCTCCTCTCTCTCTATTTGCTCCGATTCGTCTTCATGAGATTGCCAAACTAATTCATAACATTCATCCATCTGATCCCTTTCATAAAATTTAAGTAAATGTTTGATATGATTCGTTTTCCTGAGACATTTTCATGTTTTAATGGCAGTTTGTTTCAATCTCGATTTTAATGTTTCATCTGAAACATTTTAATACTTGGAAGAAGTTACCATGGGGACTAATGTTGGATGGAAATGTAATGCTTGTTAACAACTGGTTGCTTAAAAATGATTTTTGACTTCTAAGAGACTTGGTGGTATAGTTTAGATTGTAAAATAAAAAACAGTGTGCAAATTGGTTTTAAAGTGTAGTTGCGGGTTGACTTTGACTTCATAGTTGGTAGTATGGTGATTTTAAGATGCATCCCTGATCATCCTTTTGCAGCTTAGACAGTTAGGCATGCAACCCTCAGGACATAATGGAACTTGTATAAATGCATGCATGAATAGGCATATATCCTTCATGCCTTTCCTGTAAAGTACTTAATTATTTATTTAATAAATTTTCTGTGTTGATTTTGCTTTCAAGGACAAGTTCTCAGTTTTCTTACACTTTGTAGTGTCTACTTCTTATGCTTATTTGTATGAAGCTGTATATGAATAACGGTAGAATGCCTCGAATAGCATGTGATAGTCTTGAACCGGATGCTTGTTTCCTGTTACTTATTCTTATCTTGCATTGGCATAATTGTTGGTTATTTGTCTTTTGGTTCTTTCCTTGCTGTTTTGAGAATGTATACCTGCTTATGTATACCTCTGTGCTGGATGGTGTATGGCTTTAAATATTTAATTTTTCTCCAAGTATGTCATACACTGTGTTCTTACCTTCTTGTTTGTTGGCTTATTTATTAGGCTACACTTTATGTATACCTCCGCCGTCTCACATACGTTGCACTGAATCTTCATTTTTTATTATTTTTTTTAAGTAGATCTTATCTTGTTTAAGTTTCTAGAAGTGTGTGTGTGAGACAGCGAAGGAGTTTGTTGGGATATTATTTTAGGTGTAAATGATGATGGAGAAAGAGGGTGGGAATATAGCAAGTGGGATGTTTTAAATGAGTGTGTAATGCTGCGTAGTGAGACGGCGGAGGCCACGGTGTTATGCTGCGCTGATGAAGCGGCGCTTTGCCGGAGCTGTGATGTTAAGATACACGCTGCTAATAAGCTTGCTAGTAAACATCAGCGCGTTGTTCTTACCAACTCTGATGTCACGTACTTGGCCGAGCTGTGGGGAGCCAGGGAAGGTCTGACACTCGCCATCAGCAAAGGAGTAACATCTCTTGAGCTGCAAATGGATTCAGTCGTTATTGTTAATTGCTTGAACAGGAACAGGCACGGAAGCACGGCGGGGAGGCAGCAGCTTGTGCGAAGAATAAGACGGCTTATTGCGTCCCTCTCCAATGTTCGTATCATCCACATCTACCGAGAGGCCAACAAAGTTGCTGACAAGCTTGCAAATATGGGGTGCCCTCGTAGTCGTTATTTCTTTGTTTATTTTGCGTGTGCCCTGTATTGATTTATGTTCATGAGGACTTGAAGTGAGTAAGAAGTCCATTGACACACTTTATTGTAGTAGGTGCAATAGGTGAATTTGGGGGTGGATATTTTTTTTAGAAAAATAACTTTATACAACGTTTATGTAAAACATTGTGAATAATCAAAGACAACGTTTTTACAAACGTTGTGGAAGTGGATATTTTTTTAGAAAAATAACTTTCTACAACGTTTTACATAAACGTTGTTAATACTAAAAGACAACGTTTTTTCATAAACGTTGTTAATACTAAAAGACAACGTTTTTTCAAACGTTGCGGAACTTATTAACAACCTTTTCAGAACGTTGTCAATAAGAAAGGACAACGTTTACGTAAACGTTGTTGAAGTTAGTAACAACGTTTTGTAAACGTTGTTAAAGGTTTTTAACAAAAAACGGGATCGCTATTACAACAACGTATCCGCAACGTTTAAAAAACGTTGTCATAAAGATGGACCTAAGACAACGTCGGATAATACAACATTTTACGAAACGTTGTCAAACACTAATTACAACGTTTAAAAAACGTTGTTAAAGACCTTTTTTGTTGTAGTGATAATGAAATTAAATTTTGAGTGATGTGGAATTTAATTTTTGTGAAATTAAATTATATAGGATCGATCTACGTTTTGTGTAGATGATCATGGTATATTCAATTTTTCTAAATCGATTTCCAGTGAGTGAGAAACAATGGATTAAAATTTGTCATTTAAAGATGGAATTATGGAGATTAAAGAGATAAAGCATTAAAGATTAAGGGTCTGTTTACTTTTTTTCCATTAATATATGAATGTGTTAAGCTGTCTGAGTGGATTAATCTGTCTGATTTGGAAAAATATGTTGTTGTTTCTTTCTTGTCTGGATGAACTATCTGAATGACAGAAATGACCATTTTATCCCTCAGTATGAAATAAGTGCTGTTTGATAAACTGTTCCTTATTTTTTAAGTTGAATAGTATTTTTGAATGATATAAACTCATTAAATATCAAAACATAATGTCAAACTTTATTGATATCATCAAAAACAACATTAATAAGTACTTATAAATTTCATTCAAAAATAAGTACTTATAAATAAAATACTTCAACATCTTATTTTGAACACAATTCTTACATTTAAGCATTAGAAACCAAACTATTTGCAATTTCATCACGCAAATTAGCCTTATATTGTGTGCTATTAGCACCCCATTGTGTTACGGAGCCCTTCCAGTCCCAGCGTCTGGAAGGGCGGTATTATACCAGCGCCTACGTGGCGCTGATGTGGCACCTACATGGCGCTGATTTGGTATATTTTAATATAAAAAAATAGTAAGGGTGATATAAAAACACCCCTACTATCAAAACCTTACTATATATACAGCATCCGGTACAACCCCTACAAAGCATGGTGTAGATAGTAGGGGTGTTTTTGTATCACCCCTACTATTTTTTTATATTAAAATATACCATATCAGCGCCACGTAGGCACCACATCAGCGCCACGTAGGCGCTGGTATAATACCACCCTTCCCGACGCTGGGACTGGAAGGGTGCTGCATTGTGTTATGTCCAGTCCTTCTTCTCCACTTCCTTCACCTTCTTCTTCATTGTTAAATATAGTATCCTCATTGCACTCCAGAAACAACTGGCCCTGAATATTGCATTTCCTGATAAAATTATGTATCGCAAAGCAAGCAATGACCACATTTCTTTGTATTGTAAATGGAAAAGGAGCCATCTGTTTCAGAATTGGAAATCTTAATTTCAAGACACCATAAGCACGTTCAATAACATTCCTAAGCTGGGCATGTGGATGATTGAACAATTCTTCTTTAGTCAAAGCACGTCGGCGTCGAAAATCTGCTAACCAATACCTCGTGTTACGATATGGAGCCAAAAATCCACGGGAATTGGCATATGCAGCATCACAAGGATAATATTTGTCTGAAATTTAAAAAAAAAATCAAATGTATAATATACAAATAAAAAAGCAAAAGTATAATTTGAGAATGATGTATACCTTGCGGTGGAAAGGGAAAGCCAGAATTTGGGTTAAAAGCAACTTCCCTAAGTACTCTGGAATCATGTGCTATACCTTCCCATCCAGCCCAAACAAAAGTGAATATCATATTGAAATCACAAATTCCCAGAACGTTTTGAAAGCATCGACTACCACCTCTTCCCCTATAAGCAGTCTGATGACTAGTCGGCACAACTGCATGTATAAGAGTACCGTCTAGTGCGCCTATTGCCCCCTTAATGAATAAAAAATAAATACATAAAGTACCTCACTAATGTCAAGAATTTTTACCAAATCACAACTGTAAAACATACCGAAAATTTTTCTCTCAAGCGTCTATGATGAGTTGACATGTTCGAAGTTGCCTCTGAATTTGTTGGGACTATAATTTCTCTTGCGAATTCCATCATTCCTTGCAGAACTTCATGAAAATAAACATGAACAGTTCTTATAGAATGTTGAAATCTACGTTTAATTACTCTAAAATGTTCATTATGTCCAAGAATTGTTAAAAATATTGCCATCTTCTCCTCGACGCTAACATGTTTACTATCTTTCACCCAATTGTTTTGTCTAAAATGTTGGCATAATAGTATATATGCTTCACGAGATAGTCGCATCAAATCTTGACATTGCGTACTGGATCCGTTTAGTAGCTCTTGGGTGTATGCATATCCACTCATTGCCGAAGTATTATCGCGTATCCTTTCTCGTCTTGTTGAAGCAACTCTTCTTCGTCTTAAGTATATATATATATATTAGAATTACAAAAAGAATTTCTTCCTCGAGAGTCGGCATATCTATTCGTAAAAACATCACAAATTATCACAAAAACAATACAAACAGTTTAAAAATAGTCATAACAGCATAAAAAATTGTCATCATCAATTTCTTTCGACCAAACAGCAAACAGAACAAAATAGTCATAACAATGGAAAAAAAAAAGAAAACAAAAAAAAAGACAAGAACTGGGTAGATAACATCAAATACAACAAACAGCAAACAGAAAAAAATAGTCATAACAATGGGAAAGAAAAAGAAAAGAAAAAAAGGACAAGAACTGGGTGCATAACATCAAATACACAAATAGTTTTTACTGTTTTGCACATATAATATGTCAGACATAAAACAGAAACAGTCCCAATAAAAACAAGTCCCAAATATCATTCAAAAACAGCAAAACTAGTAAAAAAGACCAAATAGTGAACTAGTGGTATCCTTGTTTGGCTCCAACCGTTTTTACCCAATTCTTAGCAAACTCTGACGGTATTCCAATCCATGCTTCTCTATTCCGGCTATCCGTAAGAAGAGAAAAAATAATGCGAAACAATGGATCTTCTTTTCCCCATGCAAGGTCGTTCAATTTTTTCATGCATGCTTCATACGAGAAAGGATCGGGTTTCTCGTGTTTTAATGCCATATTGTCTAGAAAAATCATAAGTTTCTCATCTAAATCCGAGGTTACTTGTCTAGCCTTCCTTTTTTTCTTGTCAACCTGAGTACGAGATGAACAAGGTGTTGACGACATGGGAGCTTGTTCACTTGTTGATATAGGGTCTTCGAAAGCTGTGAACGCGAAAGGCTCAACGGTTGGCATAATGTCTTTTGATGTCGGTCCATAGCCTCCAATACTCGTGCACACACCACCCTCAAATAGTTGTGCACACAACTTAGGGTATAGTAGACTTGACGTCCTCAAATATTCAACATGTTTATTGGATTGTGTTAAAAAATAAAGTTATCAATATACAAATTAAATAAAAAAATGAAAATAAATTGCCAATTATGAATATACCTCACTCTCCAATTAAATTGAACGTGTTGGCTGAAGGATCATACAAATTGCCAGTTTTGTTTTTTAATTTCAACCATGCTCCATATTTCCCCTTTAGATAATCAAATTTATTACGCATCTGCTTCTTGTCAACGATAAAATTATGAGTTGCTTTGAGGGTTTCAGCAACTTTGATCCATTAATTGGGCTTTAATGCACTACCTTCTTTCCCGTTCAATGAAACCTCAGGAATACAACTTTCCAAAAAGATCTTCATAACATTGGGGTCCCTCCAACTTATCCTAGTTCGTTTATTTGGTTGTGTTTCCCCAATTTGTTCCATACCTAAAACAAGATGAAATCATCAAAATAACTACCAACAAGCAGGCACGGAATCCCTCGAAGAAATGAAAAAAAATTAAATATACATCATAACAAGCACTCCCATCGTAACTGATATTTATCTCTACGAGAAATCAAAACAAGATGAAATCATCAACCGATATTTACCTCTACCAAAAAACAAAAAATAGCAACAAAAATCTGGAATCAGAAAAATAGCAACAAACGAAATCTGGAATCATGTCAAATTGAAAATCCGAAAAATAGCAACAAACGGAATATAGCAATAAAAAGGGCAAACTGAAAATCGAAAAACCTGGATAAATATGGAATAAAAAATAATCAGAAAACACAGGCCCTAAATCTGGAATCATGAATTTGTAGAAAGCTGGAATCAAAAAACGAACCTGCTGCGACGGTGAGGCGGGCGACGGCGATGGCACGGGTGAGGCGGGCGATGGCGCTGCGGACGGTGAGGCGGGCGACGGCGCTGCGGATGCGAGGCGGGCGACGGCGATGCGGACGCGAGGAGGGCAACGGCGACGATTTTCAGGCCACTGCAAATGAAAAGAGAAGGAACAGGAGGGAAAGCGGAGAGCGAAGGAAGAGAAAAGGGACGGGAGAGAGAAGGGGAAAAAAGTGGAGAGGAGAAAATACCGTGCGGTAGGTAAAGGGTAGGAGATGTAATTTTTTGGGCTGAATGAGAACCACCTCATTTTTCTGACTGAATCAAAATGATAAGTTTCAGCCCATTCAGCAAAAAGTAAACACTTAAAAAATCTGAGCGATTAAGTTCATTTAGTATTCAGCCCATTAAGTAAAGAGTAAACAGGGCCTAATACTTATCCCACATTTATTAATGAACTATCATTAATCAAGTTTATAAGTGGGTTCATAATAATCTTATAATTATGTGCACAAGTGATAGGCTGTAAAGCCCACACGCGCGCACACGCGCGCCGCCCGCCCGCCCGCCTCGCCTCGATCGAGCGCCCGACCTTGGCAATTGGTCTTTGGATGATCTTTGAGTTGTTCTTTGAGCTTGGTCGTGGACCTGGTCTAGGTTCGGGCCCAGCATAAGGATCTTTTTGCACCACCAATTATTCTGGACCCAATAAGATTCATCCCAAATTCTGCATGCCCAATTGGACATGGCCCAACGATCCGTTGGGCTCATACGTGCACAGAAGGCTGTCTAGGTACGTCTCTCGAGCGGCTGCTGCGTGAGCACCTGTTCAGGTGCGTCTCGGTCAAGCTTCAGTTGCAACTCCCGACTGTTACATCAGCCATGATGAGAGACATGAATGGGCCGGCTGTTACACCAGCCATTCAAATCTTGTAACCTCCCCTGCAGCCATGATGAGGATGAATGGCTACTTTGACTCCTGCAGTAACCCCTGCAGGTGGAAGAACCTACAAATAGGTTGCATCTCATTTGCATCAACGCACTTTGCAAACACGCTCAAGCATTCGAAAATTCTCTGCATCTACATCCATAAGTTGTCGAAGCTCTGTCCTCGCCTATTCAGTTCGCTGTAGCTCATTGTGTCTGCGGTACTGCTACCAATGAGACGAAGCCGTTTTATCTTTGGAGACGATACGCGTGAACCGAGATCACTACTGGGGCGTATCTCGTCTTGCGGAAAGAGGCACTTTATCTCTTCGTATTTCTTTGAGTTGTATTATGCCCGTTTTGTGTATCTAGTTTCTTACATTTTTCATAATTTATGACTCGGATCAGAATTAAAGAAAATATAAAAATAACATTTCACAAAGATGAAAATACAAATCGAGAAACGATTACTTGACTAAGGGGTCGTTTGTTTGGCTCTGAATGTAACCATTAAGAGCCTACTTCTGAATCGCTCAGAGGCCACGGCTGTTTGGCAAAAATTTTTTTTACCTCTTAATGGTTACAAAGAGCTCTGAACCATTAAGCATCCATACCATCTCTCAACCATTCAGAGGCAAACAATATCCAGATTTACCCCTCCTCTTAAATTAAGAATTATTATTCATAATTATTATTATTATTTTTTAAATGAATTTAAATAAAAAATATTATACATAATTATTATTATAATTTTCTAAATGAATTAAATTAAAAAATATTATACATAACTATTATTATTATTATTTTAAATGAATTAAATTAAAAAATATTATACATAATTATTATTATTATTATTATTTTAAATGAATTAAATTAAAAAATATTATACATAATAATAATTATTATTATTATTATTATTATTATTTTAAATGAATTAAATTTAAAAATATTATACACAATAATAATAATTATTATTATTATTATTTTAAATAAATTAAATTTAAAAATATTATAGACAATTATTTATAAAAATTAGGGTTTTATTTATAAAAAGGAGAGATTTTGGTACGCAAGGGGAGGAAAAAATGGGATTTTAATCGCTATTTTTATACAGAAGTGTAAAATGGTAATTTGTGACCATTCAGAGTTACTATTTAGAACAAATACCAAACAACCAAATTTCATTCTGCACTCAACCATACAGAGTCTCTCAATCATTCTGACCTCTCAATCATTCTACACTAAGGGGGTGTTTGGAATTGCTTATTGAAAATAGATTATTCGTTTTGAAAATGGATAATCAGATAATTAGCTGTTGCAAAACGTGGTTTTGAAATATAGTGTTTGAATTTGATTATGCCACAATAATCATATAATCGGTTTTTTGAGTGTTTGGCAAATTAAATTATTTATAAATTTGATAGGTAAAATGTCATAAATAGAAAAAGATAACATATTTTTGTGGGGTTACTATTGAGGGTGTTATGGTAATTTGATAAAAATAATGTAGGTCCCAAGAATCACGTTTCCAAGTTGCACCTCCTTACCCACTTTTTCAAAACATGGTGTTCGTCCACTTGAAACGCAAAAAAGCAATTGTTTGCTTTCTTTTGCCAAACATTCCAAAGTGATTATCTACGGTTTTGAAACGTGATAAGCAAATAATTCATATCTAAACGCATTCCCAAACACCCTCTAAATCATTCAGCAACCGTCATACAGCCCCTAAAATTAACGTCTCGTACGAGCGCCATCTATCATCACGAGAAAGATCCAATCCTCAACCTATCTAGACCATGCGCCCGCTTCAACATATATATATATATATATATCCAGAAAAAGTCTCTGCCAAAGACACCAGAAACCGAAAAAATATCTCCAAAAATCAATCGAATCTATTCAACGGCGGAGAAGTCATTCAAGTACGTGATCCTCGGTGGGGGTGTTGCTGATGTGAGTACTCATTTTGGGGTTTTTTCAGCGCAATTTTTCAAATTTGTTGGTTGATGATTCATTTCGTCATGTTCTATGATTTACTGATCTCGATGACGACCGTGCATTCCGCTGTTAATTAATTAAAAACTTTCTTAATGAAATGGAAAATTATTAGAAGAAGAAATGCTTATCGATTTGTTCTTCCGTATATTTTGCTTTGATTTTAGCTTTTATCCTGAAATGCAGTGCTGTGCTGATCTTCAGTTCTGTGTTGGAAAAAAAAGGAAAATAGGTTGTTTTGAGCAGCACTTCAGAGGCATATAGGTCTTCTCGAAGTCGACTGAACCCTACGCCGCGGTACAAGCTCTCCGGGCCGCTATTGAGCAAGAGCTTGGTAGGTATTGGGCAAATCTTTTCACCGGAGTAGATCGAGGTTTTGAGTCCGGAAGTTCGGATATTTTGTTAGCGTTTTGTATAAGCTATTTACGGTGTTTTTTTCTTTCTCGATCTTGTTATTATTGTGTATTCCAAACTTCAAGATTGTTTATTACCAAGTATTTGATGATTATTGTTGTATACCTCTAGTTTGTACTAGGGACGATTTGTGTATTGTTAATTGGTGATAGTGGATTTAAGCGGTTTCGGTCCCGTATTTTTTACTCTCGTCTTGAGGGGTTTTCCACGCTAAAAACTGTGTCTCATTGTTTATTGCTTTTGGTATCATTTGTATTGTTTATCGAGTTGTAATTGATTTACTCTACTTGTCGGTAACCTCGAAGTTACAAATAAGAGTGGGAAAGTTGTCAAACGAATTTTCGCATTTTCGTTGTGACGTCTTTGTGTCGTTTTTCCCCAACAAAGTGGTATCAGAGCCACGGATTTTTGTTTCGTGGTTGTATTCAATACAAGTAGAATGGTGAATTTGAATGGTTCGAACTACCATGTATGGAAAGGCAAGATGGAAGATCTTCTATATGTGAATGATTATTATCTATCGGTCTTTAGCAAAGACAAATTGGAAGGCAAGTCCGACCGGATTGGGCTATTTTGCATCGCCAAGTGTGTGGCTATATTCGACAATGGGTTGATGATAATGTGTTGAATCATATTAGTGGAGAAAAGGACGCTCAAAAATTGTGGCACAAGCTCGAGCAATTATATGCTCGGAAGACGGGGAATAATAAGCTATTCCTCATTGAACAAATGATGAACCTAAAATATCGAGATGGGACCCCTATGTCGGATCATTTGAATGCATTCCAAGGCATCATTAATCAACTTGCAGGAATGGGCATTAAATTCGAAGAGGAGGTTCAAGCTTTGTGGTGGTTGGGCACATTGCCGGATACTTGGGAGACGTTTCGTACGTCGTTGTCTAACTATGCCCCTGATAGTGTCATTTCGATGGAACTTGCTAAGGGGAACATGCTGAACGAGGACGTCCGAAGAAAGTCACAGGGATCTTCGCCACAGTCGGATGTTCTTCTTACCGAAAGACGGGGGAAAGGTCAAAGCAGAGGTCCGAGTAATAGAGGGCCACAAAGAAGTAATTCTAGGGGGAAGTATGCCAATATTGAATGCTATCATTGTGGTAAGAAAGAGCAGACGAAGAAATTTTGCCGACAACTAAAGAAGGAAAATCGTTAAGGCAAAGAAAATTCTCAAAAGAAGGAGAGCGGGAGTAATGAAAAAGTCGAAGTAAACACTACTACCGAGGAGTTCTTTGTATGTTGCGATTATGACATGGTGAACCTTGCCAGAGATGATTCGAGTTGGGTGGTCGACAGTGGAGCTATGTGTCATGTTACATCACGTAGGGATTTCTATTCCCCTTATACTCTGGGTGACTATGGGATAGTCAAGATGGGTAATGATGGGTTATCTAAGATTGTTGGAGTAGGAGACGTACACTTGAGGTTCGACACCGGTGTGGAACTTGTTTTACGTAATGTGAAATATGTTCCGGATATGAGGCTAAATGTGATTTCCGTTGGCGTACTCGATGATGATGGCTATTGTAGCGGTTTTGGCAAGGGAGTGTGGAAACTCACCCGAGGTTCCTTGATTGTCGGAAGAGGAGAGAAGATAGGGAAACTGTACGTGACACTTCCAAAGGTCACGATTAATGTCGTGAACATAGTTGACAATAATGACATGACCGAGCTATGGCATAAGAGGCTCGGTCACATGAGCGAGAAAGGGATGGCGCTATTGTCAAAGAAGGAGGTGCTATCCGGGGTTCACAAGGTACATCTTAAAAGGTGCTCTCACTGTCTAGCTGGGAAGCAAATGAGAGTCACTTTTATGATCCATACTCCTTCACGGAAGAAAAATATTCTTGATCTTATAAATTCCGATATTTGTGGTCCAATGAAGACTAGGAGGCTTGGTGGTTGCCGATACTTTGTCACATTCATCGACGATCATTCGAGGAAGGTGTGGGCATACACCTTAAAGACCAAAGATCAAGTTTGGATGTTTTTAAACAATTTCATGCCTCGGTGGAGAGAGAGACAGGGAAGAAGTTGAAGTGTATTCGGGCGGATAATAGTGAAAATACACTGGGCCTTTTGATGAGTATTGCCGAGAGCAAGGGCGACATCGAAATACGCCACCGAAGACTCCGAAACTTAATGGCTTGGCGGAGAGGATGAATCGGACTTTGGTTGAGAGAGCTCGATGTTTGCTCTCACATGCTGGATTACCAAAGTCATTTTGGGGAGAAGCTTTGAACACGGCGGTTCACGTGATTAATTTGACGCCGTGTGTTCCTTTGAAATTTGACGTCCCGGACAAAGTGTGGAGCGGTAAAGACATTTCATATCGCCACTTACGGGTTTTTGGATGTAAAGCATTTGTACACATTCCGAAAGATGAGAGGTCGAAGCTTGATTCCAAGACGAAGCCATGTATCTTTATTAGCTATGGTCTTGATGAGTTCGGGTATAGATTGTATGACCTAGTGACTAAGAAGCTTGTTCGTTCGAGAGATGTTGTTTTTGTTGAAGATCAAACAATGAAGGATGTTGAGAATGGAGAGTTGTCTCCACAACATGATTATGATCTTATTGATTTGGACCCCGTTCCTCCACAACATGTTGAGACACCCGGTGGAGATGACGTCCAAAATGATGAACACATGATACTGGTAATGGTGATGAGTTGAGATAATATGATACCGATGGAGTTCATCCCGAGCTACCTGTAACGAACATGCCCTCATTTGTTCCACTTAGACGGTCGACGAGGGACCGTCATCCCTCCACTCGTTATTCAGCCGATGAGTATGTTTTACTCACCAATGAGGGAGAGCTCGAATATTTCGAAGAGGCTATGGAGGATGATAACAAGAAGGAGTGGATATATGCCATGCAAGCCAAGATGAGTTCGTTGTATGAGAACAATACGTACGAGTTGGTGAAGTTGCCGAAGGGCAAGAGAGCTTTGATAAATAAATAGGTGTATAAGGTGAAGTCGGAGGAGCATACCTCATTGCCCCGATAGAAAGCTAGAATCATAGTCAAGGGCTTTAGTCAAAATAAAGGCATTGGTTTTGATGAGATTTTTTCTCCAGTTGTGAAGGTAAGATCGATTCGATTGGTCCTTGGTATAGCGGCTAGTCTTGACCTTGATATTGAGCAAATGGATGTCAAGACGACATTTCTTCATAGAGACCTCAATAAAGAGATATATATGAAGCAACCTGAAGGGTTTCAGGTTAAGGTAAAAGAAGAGTATGTTTGTAGACTCCGAAAGAGTCTATACGGTTTGAAGCAAGCACCACGGCAATGGTATAAAAAGTTCAAGTCAGTTATGGTGGAGCAAGGCTACCCTGGACCATTGTGTGTTTTTCAAGAAATTTGGAGATGATGATTTTACCATCCTATTGCTTTATGTGGATGGCATGTTGATCGTTGGCAAGAATGCTGAAAGGATTGCCAATTTGAAGAAAGAGTTGAATAAGTCTTTTGCCATGAAAGACTTGGGGGCCGTTAAACAGATTATTGGGATAAGAATCACTCGGGATAGAGCAGCCCGGAAATTACACATGTCACAAGAGCAATATATCGAGAAAGTGCTTAAACGGTTTAACATGGACAAAGCTAAGGTTGTTAGTTCGCCTCTTACTAATAATTTTAAATTGATGAGCAAGGATTACCCTACGACGAAGGAAGAGATTGAGGAAATGGATAAAGTTCCTTATGCCTCTGCGGTCAGGAATTTGATTTATGCCATGGTATGTACGAGTACCGACATTGCTCATGCTGTGGGAGTGGTGAGCCATTTTCTACCGAATTCGGGAAAGAAACATTGGGAAGCCGTAAAGTGGATATTTAGATATTTACTGGGTACTTCCAAATCAGGAATCGCATTTGGAAATGGGAAAGCGATGCTTGTTGGTTATACCGATTCGGATATGGCAGGTAATGAATATAACTGAAAATCCACATCCGGTTATTTAATGACGTTTGCAGGGGGAGCCGTGTCATGGCAATCGAGATTGTAAAAGTGTGTTTCCTTGTCAACAACGGAGGCCGAGTATATTGCCGCGGTTGAAGCGTGTAAAGAGTTCTTATGGTTGAAAATGTTTTTACGAGAGCTGGCTTCCGATAAAGACGTTACGTGGTTCTTTGTGATAGTCAGAGTGCGATTCATTTGGCGAAGAATGCGACTTTTTACAAGAGAACAAAACGTATCGATGTGAGATATCATTGGATTTGAGATGCATTGGAGGATGGTTTGTTTGAACTTGATAAAGTTCACACCGATGATAATGGTTCCGATATATTAACTAAGGCGTTGAGTAGAGAGAAGGTTAAGATATGTTGCTCGATCACCGGGATGGCGAATTCTTCCTATATTCTGGAAAGGGGGAAATATGTAGGAGTTATTTCCGAAATATAGGACTTCTCGGAGTCGACTGGACTTTTCGCCGCGGCATAAGGCCTCCGGGCCGCGGCACACCATTTTTCTACGGAACTCTCTCTCCTCACTGTACTCCGTGCCGCGTCACAGCTCCTCTTTGCCGCGGCCCCATGCTAGTTCTCTACAAGTTCGCCCGATCCTGCTGTACTACGGGCCGCAGCGCAAGCCATCCGGGCCGCGGCCCCCTGGGCGCCTCCTCTCGGCCAATTTCTGAGTGTGCCGCGGCACACCTTGCTCGGGCTGCGGCACCCGAAGTCAACCCAGCCCTTGGGGCTTCTTTTTAGCAGATTTTTTCCTGTGTTTTTCTTCATTCCAACCTACACCTAGAGAGCACAATAGAGAGAGAAGAGAAAAGAGAGTTATACTTGTTCGATTTCCCAGAGTTGTATCGATCGGATCGTCGTGATACTTTGACAAGAGCTTGGTAGCTATTAGGCAAATATTTTTGCCGGAGTAGATCGAGGTTTTGAGTTCGAAAGTTTGGGCATTTTTTTAGCTTTTTGTATAAGCTATTTACGGTGTTTTTTTTTCTTTCTCGATCTTGTTGTTATTGTGTATTCCAAATACTTGAAAATTGTTTATTACCAAGTATTTGAAGATTATTGTTGTAAACCTCTAGTTTGTACTAGGGACGATTCGTGTATTGTGAATTGGTGATAGTGGATTTAAGCGGCATTGGTCCCGTGGTTTTTACTCTCGTCTTGAGGGATTTTCCATGCTAAAAATTATGTCTCGTTGTTTATCATTTTATATATCATTTGTCTTGTTTATCAAGTTGTAATTGATTTACTCTACTTGTCGGTAACCTCGAAGTTACAATTGAGAGTGGGAAAGTTGTCAAACGAGTTTCCGCATTTTTGTTGTGACGTCTTTGTGTCGTTTTCCCCCAACACGTAGTACTCCGTACGAGGTTTCCAAAATATGTAAGAACATTCAAAATGATTGAGGTATGAATGAGATATAATGTTCCAAAGTGAGCTCTTTCGAACTGGGTTTGAGATTCTATTCGACATTGGAAAAAAGTAAGAAGAATTGTGTATATATAAGGTGATGTGCACAAACTCTTGTTCACAACAACAAGTGAGACATGAGTGGATGTCTGACTGGGTGCCCCTCTCGCGCGCGCGGGGGTCGGGTCGGGTCGGGTTGGAGGGTGATTTGGGTGAAATGTCTCGGCGTCTCGAAGTTATCTTTTTACTGAACATACGGTTTTTTCAAGCTTTTGCAGTCCAATTCTCTTCTTCATTTTTTTCCTTCTCGGTCGTGTCGGTGATAGTATACAGATTTTATTCTAGTACGCTAAGGTGCAGTGATCATCGATTCCGTGCATCGAGGTAGCAGACGTTATACACCATTGTGAGGGCGAATCTGCTTTAAGGAGACAGATCTTCTGGACTCAACATCGGTTTCCTTTCGATTTCGGCATCAGCAAATATTTGATTTTGCTAACACTTTCTTTGCAGGGTTTTAATAAAATAAATTGTCTTTTCAATTTTGTACTGTTTATTCACGTATTCGATTTATTTTGCCGACATTCTTAAAACAGATTTTGTTTCTTTACTTGATTAAACAGATATTTTTAAAAGCTTAAGACATAATGGATGCTTCAATCCTGCACAAAACCCACTTCTATCTACGAACGTTTCTGTAGGTGCGCCTCAGAAAACTGGATTGGCTTCCGTGAACCACTCTGCTTCGGTTCCGATAAATAACTCGATTTCGATTCCGGTTCCGGTCAACCATACGGACAAACCAGAGAAATTCAACAACCAGAATTTCAAGAGATGGCAGCAGAAGATGATGTTCTATCTGACCACTCCAGACTTGTCTCGATTTCCCAAGGAGGATGAGCCGAAATATGATGAAGACAGTGACCAACGGACTTTGATGGCCATTGATACTTGAAAAACTATGACTATTTATGTCGGAATTATGTAATGAATGGCATTGTTGATTCGTTATGCAATGTGTATAGCACTGCTAAATCAGTCAAGGCGTTACGGGACTCACTAGATCATTAGTACAAGAAACCAAAGAAAAAAGATAGTAATGCAGCACATGTGATTACTGAAGAAGTGGGAAATCTTGACCTATGTGCTGTGATCTCCAAAGTGAACTTAGTTGGCTCAAATACCAAGGAGTGGTGGATTGACAATGGAGCAACTAGGCATATATGTTCCAACAAGATAATGTTCTCCTCCTTGGAAGAAACAGATGCCGGTGAAAAGCTGTTCATGTGAAATTCTGCAACTTCAACTATCTTGGGTGAAGGCATGGTGACCTTGAAGATGACATCTGGAAAGAAAATGACTCTTAAACGTGTGTTGTATTTGTCTGATATTTGCAAAAACCTTATTTCTGGTTCCTTATTGATTAAGATGGCTTTATATTAGTTTTTGAGTTTGATAAAGTTATTTTGTTAAAAGTAATGAAATGAAGAATTCTTCTGCTTACTTGCTTGGGTCTCCTAATTTATGGCATGATAGATTAGGGCACTTTAATTTTAATGCAATGCGTAGGCTAATTGCATTAGATCACATACCAAAGTTTAAAATTGATTTAAACCACAAGTGTGAAACTTGTGTAGAGGCAAAATTAACTCGATCTGCATTCCAACAAGTGGAACGAAACACCAAACCTTTAGAACTAATACATAGTGACCTATGTGATTTGAAGTTTGTTCAAACTAGAGGTAGAAATAAATATTTATTACTTTTTTGGATGATAATACTAAATATTGCTACGTATATTTGCTTAAAAGCAAAGACGAATCTATAGGGAAATTCATTCTTTATAAAACGGAAGTTGAGAATCAATAGAATGCAAAGATAAAAGTATTAAGGAGTGACTGTGGAGATGAATATGTGCAACCATTCGATGAATATTGTTCGCAACATGGGATTATTCCTAAGGTCACTGCCCCATATGCACCACAGTCAAATGGTGTGGCGAAATGAAAGAATCGCACTATAAAAGAGATGATGAATGCGATATTTCTATATTCATGTCTGCCACAAAATATGTGGGGAGAAGCCTCTTAACGGCGAACTATCTCTTAAACAAGATATGTCGTAAGAACGTGGATAAAACTCCTTATGAATTGTGGAGGGGAGTCAAGCCTTACTATAATTATATGAAAGTGTGGGGTGTCTAGCAAAGGTGCTAATACCTACATCTAAGAAAGTCAAAATAGGTCCAAAAATAGTTGACTGCATTTTCATTGGATATGCACATAACAACAATGCCTATAGATTTCTTATGCATGAATCTAAAGTGCGTTAGATTCACAAAAATACAATTATGGAATCAAAGAATGCGTCATTCTTTGAGAATATATTTCCTTGTAAGACTGCAAGTGAACGCCTTATCTCATCCGAACAAACTTATGAGCAAATGGATCACTACACCAAAAACAGGATTTTGTGACATTGAAACTTGCTGGATTTATGACTGTCAGTGACAGTCACAACTTTATGACTGCCAATAACAGTCAGAAAGACCAAATAGTGATAAATCCAAATATTTGTGAATGTTAGTGACTGTCACAAGTGTTCTGACTGTCTTGAGCAGTCATAAACTTTTCAAGTTAAACGATAATAAACCAACGTTTGAGCAGTAGCCCAGAATCCAAGATTTCGTGACATTGGGACTCACTGGATTTGTGATTGTCAATGACAGTCATTACTTTGTGACTCCCAATAACAGTCACAAAAGTAAAACAGTGATCGATCAAAATATTTGTGACTGCTCATAGTGGTCATAAGACTTGTGACGGACTTCGACAGTAATATAATTTTTGAGTTATCACAATAACTTTCTCACCACTGTTAACTGCATAATTGATAATTCTTAAACAAAATGTTTTATGTATAAATACATTTTGGCAAACTCTATCTTCTCTTCTTTTTTCTTGCCTTATGTTCATATTCTCCTCTAGGCTCTCTCTCCCCTTCTCGATAATCTCCCTCAAACACATATATACACAACCTGCCTTACAATTTCTCATGACAATGAAAAGTATAAATAAAGATGAGGATGAAGGAGAGCACCACGAAATATGAATCTAAGGCGATGTCATGGAAACAGCGAACCAGCAACGGTGATATAAAATTAAACGGCGACGGGCTTTAATTTTTCTCGACCTAGAGTGCCATTTTTTGGGATTGGCGTCTTTCGATTCGTCTTGCTAGTGATCGGGCTGCGATTCAGTCTGAGTTCAGGTTGGATCTGTTTTTCTTGCTTTTGATTTTGAGGTTTCTCGATTATGCAATTTCGAGAGTTTTCCATATCTAGATTGTGAGATCTTGATTCTGCGATATCGATTTTGTCTGATTTTTTCTTGCTTGATTCGATTTTAAGGGTTTGCTTGATCTGATTTTAAGAGTATGATTTTTTAGTTTCGTATAACTAGATAATCCTCATAGAAGTATATGCATGTTGCTAATATTCTCTCCGTGTTTCTTGGTCCCCATAGAAAAATGAGCCTCTGAAAGCTAACTGGGATGACGAAGATTTGGATGATATTATGGAATCTTGGGAAGATGATGATGATGATGATGAGACTTCTACGGTATGTAACATTTTTTAACTTTGTGAATTTAATTTGAAGATTTCTAGGTAATAGATGAAATTGACTCAGTTTAGAATCCTGTATGATATTAAGTCTCGCCGATATTCTCTGTTCAAACTAAATAAATCTTGAAATTTCAAGGTAGTGATGCTGCTTTCAGAAAATACCCATTGTTGCCGATAGTCTCTGTTCAAATTTTAACTGTCCCTACCCTTGCACGACGACTTGTAGGGGAAATGAATCTGCTGGGTGTGCTGTTGCATTGCTTGGGAAATATTTTTATTTATTGTGCCGGAGAAGATGGAAGGCTGCAGGTAGAAATTATATAGTAACTGTGGTTTCTTGAGCTGCATTGATAATATCTGAAATGATTTGTGTTTTTGTTGAATAATGTGGTTTACACTTTTTGAAAATGTAGTATCTCTCAGACTTGTTATTTGCTTGGTGGAAATTCACTTTATATTATTGGTAGATTGACCATGTGATGTCTCTTAAATATGGATTATGATCAGACCTCAGACCTGTTGGAACAATATCTTTTAGATCATTTTGATGATGTGTTAATAAAACCAAAATTTACTTAAAACATATTTTCTCTTCAGTTAACGTACGTAACGCAAACCATATTAACGTACGTAACATTCACAGTTGTCTGCAAGATTTTCAGTACAGTTAACGTACGTAACTCGTCTACTATAACGTACGTAACACTCATTGTTTTCGTAAGTTTTTCTGTGCAGGTAACGTACGTAACCAGAGTCATCTAACGTACGTAATGCTTGAATTATTCTGACCGTTGGAAAAGCCACTAGCCATTGCAACAAGTCGTCTCACTCAATGGATCTTTGACCAGAATATTACGTATGTAACCATAACGTTCATAACGTACGTAACGTATTTTATCATATCTCACTGGACCGTTTCTTCACTTTCGTTACGGCCGCTATTCGGAACATATAACGTACGTAATGTTCCTAACGTACGTAACCTTCAGCATATAACGTACGTAATCAGTTAAACTGTTCCAACGGGAATATGAGCTCAAGAAGGCTATAAATAGCCAACTTCATGGAGATTGAATATACACAAGCATTCAGAGCCTACTAGCATACTCAAGCAATATCAAGCAAACATTTTGAGAGATATACTTATTCTAGAGTGTGATACGAGAAGATTTGTTCTATAATTTTCAATCTTCATTCTTGTATCAAAGAGCGATATATTGTGAAAGTCGAGTTTCTACTCGCATTTGTTTTGTGTATAGGTTATCTTGTACCCAGAAAAACAAGAGTGTTTTTGTGAGGTTGTTCTTGAGCCCGGAAATCAAGAAATTGTAAGAAGTTGGCACTAAACTAGAAAGTGCAATTCTAAGTTCTAAGAAAAGTCCTAGTCGATAAAACTAGGTAGGGGACGTAGGCTTCGTTAATAGCCGAACCTCTCGAACAAATTCTTGTGTTCTTTATTTTCGCATTCTAATTACTCTGATATTTTGCTTCCGCACAAAAAGAGTTCAATACTCTTATCCGCACTATTCAACCCCCCCTTCTAGTGGCGGTACCAATCTAACAATTGGTATCGGAGCGGTCTCTTTATCACCGGATTAACACCCGCTAGAGAAAAGATCCAGAAATGGCCTTTATTCACTCCTCCCTTGAAGGCAATGCTCTCAATCGCCCACCCTTCTTCGATGGTTCGAACTTTATGACATGGAAGAAGAAGATGTCCATTTTCATCCGAGCTCACGATATTGAAATATGGAAGGTCATTGCCCTTAGACCTACCATTCCTAAGAAGACGGATGACTCTCTCAAAAGTTTCGAAGAGTACGACGATGCCGACTGGAAGAACGATCACTTCAATAGTAAAGCCACTCAATTGCTTTACTGTGCTCTCAATCCAGAAGATCACAACAGAATTTCTTCCTGCGAGACGGCAAAAGAAATCTAGAAAATGTTAGAGGTCACCCATTAAGGTACGAGTCAAGTCAAGGAAACCAAAATCAATATGCTTCTTCACGATTATGAACTCTTCACCATGAAAGAAGAAGAAAGCATTACCACTATGCTTGACCGTTTCTCGGCAATCACTAATGAGCTAGCTTCATTCGGGAAACCGATATCAAGTAGTGATAAAGCCAAGAAAATCCTTCGGTCTCTACCTAGAGAATGGGACGCTACTGTTACGGCTATCATGGAGTAGAAAGACCTCAATACCATAGAATTCAGCGCTCTCATCGGATCTCTCATCAATTATGAGATTGTCATTAAATCTCGTAGTTCGAAACCAAAACCTAAGGAGAGAGAAAGGACAATCGCTTTCAAAGCCAAAGAAGAAAGCGATATAGAAGATGAACCTATCGAAGAAGAGGACGAAGAAACCGCCTTTTATGCCAAAAACATAAAGAAATTCAAAAATCTTCTACAAAGGCGCCGGAGAGATATCAAGCAAGAATCAAGGGATGAATCCAAAAAGACTCACTTCCCTCAAAACAAAAAGTTCGACAACACTTGTCGAAGGTGCGGCATACCAGGCCATTTTGCAAAAGATTGTCGTGCTGCTGCTCCAATAAGTTCATCAAAACCACCTCATGAAAAGTTCAAAAAGAAGGAAGTTTATGTCGCCACATGGAGCGATGATGATGAGGATGATGAACCACAAGTCCAAACCAATCTTGCTCTAATGGCCCGCGCATCCGAAGATAGTGAAGAAGAAGTCGAGGTACAAGCAAGGAAGACAACATTATCAAATAAATGGTATGTTGATAGTGGATGTTCAAATCACATGAGTGGAAAAGAACATCTCTTCACGGAGCTGAAAAAGGAAGATCGTGGCTGTGTTACCTTTGGCGATAATAAAAAGGGCCAAATAAAAGGGACAGGTAAAATTGGTAAGAAACCTTTACCTACTATTGAAAATGTTCTATTTGTTGATGGACTTTGCCATAATCTTCTGAGTGTTTCCCAACTTTGTGACACCGGTCTTAAATTGATTTTTGAAATTACCCATTGCACGGCAATGAGAAAAGACCAAATCGTTTTTATTGGATTGCGTTATGGGAATATTTACATTGTCGATCTCCAAGATGAATCTTCCTTCAACGAAAAATGTCTACTTTCGTACGATGAAAATGCCGTTGTTTGGCACCGAAAATTGGGACATGCCTCTTTACCACTTCTTTCAAAATTGGCCAAAAATGATATTGTTCGTGGTCTACCAAAATTGAATTTTAGAAAAGACCACATTTGTGAGGCCTGTATTAAAGGTAAACATGCAAGAGGCTCGTTTAAACCAAAAATAGAAATTTCCACTAGTCGCATTCTTGAATTAATTCATATGGATTTAATTGGTCCGTCTCGACATGCCAGTCTAACAGGTAAACTTTATACTTTAGTTATTGTCGATGATTTTTCAAGATTTACTTGGGTAAAATTCTTAGCCAATAAAGATGATGCTTTTAACGAGTTTGTTAAGTGGTGTAAGGTTACCTGTAAGGAAAAAGAATTACCAGTTATCGCCATTCGAACCGATCATGGTGGAGAATTTGATTCTAATCTCTTTGAAGATTGGTGCGATAAATATGGTATTGGGCACAACTTTTCGGCACCTCGGACACCTCAACAAAATGGAGTTGTCGAGAGGAAGAATCGCTCTCTAGAAGAAATGAGCCGAACAATGCTCAATGAGTATGGTCTTCCTAAATATTTTTGGGCCGAAGCCGTTAACACCGCTTGTTATGTTATTAATCGTGTCCATCTCAGGAGGAACAAAATGATGACTCCTTATGAGATTTTTAAAGGTAAAAAGCCCAATTTATCTTATTTTCATCCATTTGGTTGTAAAGTGTTTATTCATAATAATGGTAAGGATAATTTGGGTAAATTCGATTCAAAATCAGATATTGGCATATTTCTTGGTTATTCGACTAATAGTAAAGCGTATCGTGTATTTAATTGTAGAAGAGGTTCGGTAGAAGAATCTATTCATGTAAAATTCGATGATACAGTTTTACCCCCGAGAAAGGTTGTTTTTGATGATGATGCAGGTATGATTCCAGCTAACGAAGTATCCGATGTATCAAAGGAGTTGGAGAAGATCGACGTAAGCTCGGACAAACAGGAGGAAAATACTTACAACCTTCCTAAAGATTGGGCAAATGTGAAAGACCATCCGATGGAACAAATTCTCGGAAAAATCGATGAAGGTGTACGAACTAGGAGAAATATAAATGATTGTATTAACAATATTGCATTTATTTCTCTTACAGAACCAAAGAATATCGATGAGGCCATAAATGATGAGAATTGGGCTATTGCTATGCAAGAAGAGCTAAACCAATTCGAAAGAAATAATGTTTGGGAATTAGTTCCGGCACTGGTAGACAAATCAATCATTGGTACCAAATGGGTTCATAAAATCAAAACCTATGATGATGGTCTCCCTATTAAAAATAAATCGAGGTTGGTCGCCCAAGGCTATAATCAAGAAGAAGGCTTGGATTATGAAGAAACATTCGCTCCTGTTGCTCGTCTTGAAGCTATTCGTCTTCTCTGTGCCTTTGCCGCATGCAAGAAGATCAAACTCCATCAAATGGATGTAAAAAGTGCGTTCCTAAATGGAATCATCCAGGAGGAAGTGTATGTCAGGCAACCGCCGGGTTTTGAAGACTATGATCATCCGGATCATGTGTACAAGCTCCATAAAGCTCTCTATGGATTAAAACAAGCTCCGAGAGCATGGTATGATCGTCTAAGCTCTTTTCTTATCTCAAATGGTTATAAAAGAGGTAATGTTGATAATACCCTATTCATTAAGGTTTTAAGTGATGATATGTTAATTTGTCAAATTTATGTGGACGATATTGTTTTTGGTGCAACTAACGAAACTCTGTCCAAAGAATTTTCAAATCTTATGAAGGGAGAGTTCGAAATGAGCATGATGGGAGAGTTGAAAACTTTCTGACTCCAAATTAGGCAACTCAATGACGGAATATTCATTCACCAATCCAAGTACGTCAATGAGCTTCTAAAGAAATTTAAGATGGAAGATTGCAAAGAAATATCCACTCCTATGTCTTCCACTCTTAAACTCGATAAAGATGAAAAAGGTAAATCATTGACCAAAACAAGATCGAGGTATGATCGGATCTTTACTTTACTTAACGCATCTAGACCTGATATAATGTTTGCTACTTGTCTATGTGCTCGTTTTCAAGCAAACCCTAAAGAATCTCATCTCATTGCATGTAAACGGATTTTTCGATATTTAAAATATACTGCTGGTTTAGGCCTATGGTATCCTTCTAGCATTGATTTTCAACTTTTTGCATATAGTGATGCCGATTTCGGTGGATGTAAAATTGATAGAAAAAGCACCACCGGAACTTGTCATTTTATGAGTTCATGTTTAATTTCATGGGGAAGTAAGAAACAGACTAGTGTCGCTACTTCCACAGCTGAAGCAGAATATGTGGCTGCGGGAAGTGCATGTGCACAAGTCCTTTGGATCAAAAATCAATTACTTGATTATGGCATTGAACTTAAGAATACTCCTATTTTTTGTGACAATACAAGTGCCATTAATTTAAGTAAAAACCCCATTTTGCATAGTAGGACAAAACACATCGAAATTCGTCACCATTTTATTCGTGACCATGTCCAAAACGGGAATGTTCGTCTCCAATTTGTTGGTACTAATGAACAATTGGCGGATATTTTTACAAAACCATTACCCGAAGAGGCTTTCAACTTTATTCGCATAAATTTAGGAATGGGACATGCTGATCATTTTTAAATATTGCATACTCATCATAGTCATATTAAATGGTAATTTAAATCGGGACATCATCGAAAGGAAAAGACTATTCATTTGGTCCTGCTTACGTACGGTAGGAGCGGTCCATTACGTACGTAATAGGACCTTACGTACGTTACATGGTGTTACGTTACGTACGTAACGAATCGCAGGATTCAGTCCAGAGAGTTCAGGTTTTTACGCTACGTACGTTACATAAGGGATATACCGTACGTAATCCGTCGTTGACCCTAACATATATAAACCCATTTCGACCGTCCCCTTTCATTCCTTTCAATCCCTAGCGACGTCGACAAAGAACTTCCTGCAAAATCTACCTAAACTTCAAGTTCATCCATCAAACCTTCACTTTTCGACCGATTCAATCTTCATGGCATCCAGAACCGGAAAGAAGAGAAGAGGAGAAACCTCCCAATCATCCTCCACGGCTTCCGGCAAACCATCATTTCGGAATGCTCAAGCCACGAAAGTTTTCAATGAAATCCTTATTGAGGAAGAGGTAACTCCGAGTCACCACTTTGATTTCGAATCTCTGAACTGTGCTGGTGTTGCTATCGAAGAATTCTTCGATATGCTTGGGATAAATCGTTTCGTTAGTCTTGCTCGACCAATATATGTGGACTGTGTAAAAGAGTTTTATGCAAATTTTTTTGTCACGTATGATGCCGATGGACTTGCTATAGTTAACTCTCTTGCGTGGTAAACCAATATCTTTTGATGCCGCGAAACTTTCGGAGATTTTTGGTCTCCCTAATGAGGGTTTTCGATGTAAAAGAGAGTTTGCTCCTCCATATGAAGTCATTGAACTTCTCCGATGATGAAAGCTATGGTGCTCATGAGTCCAAAGTCCGTGATTTTTTGTCGGACAAAGCCGTTCTAAATGTTCATTCCGGGCGTTTTGAAAACAATGACTTTGGGATAAACATCCGCTTGCTTCACGATGCTATCACTCGTTGTCTTATGCCTAAAGTTAATGCTCAGCTTCGACTTGTGAATATCGATATGGAGATCATTTATCATGTGTGGAAGGATCACCAAGTCAACTTCGCGTCTATTGTGCTAAAATGGTTCGTGGAAAAGGGTCAAATTTTCCACAAAAAGAGCTACGCGAAAGTTGATCGACAGAGAAAATCGGGAATGCCGTTTGGATCAATCTTAACTGAAATTTTTGAGAAAGCAGTAGTTGATTTATCTGGGGTCCATGGGGTTCCGATTCCTAGGGGGAGCCTCGTCATCGAGGGGACGTTACGGACGATGAGGTATCTACGCACGAGAAATCGTGGATGGATATACTTTGCGTATATCAAGGATGATGATCGGCTCATAGATGGGGGTACTCTTCCGAGACCGGAGGAGAGGATCACATCTAGGGGGATCGAGCATACTAGACCTCGTCCTTCATCTCAGCTTGGTTCCTCCCGTCCTCGTCCGGAATCCTCTTCATCCCAGATGGCTTCTCGGATGGATAGGCTCGAGAAAGATATGAGCGAAATAAAGATCATGGTCAAGAGCATCTGCACGCATTTTGAGATACCGCCGACACCTCCGGATGCGGACCTTGACTAGTCGGGCTATCTTTCTTATGATGATGCTTCCTGTTTTATTAAAAGACCAAACATTTCATTCTCATGTTTATGTTTCGACTGTAATGACTATCTCTGTTTTTATGCATCATTTTGGTTAATCGTTGACTTGGATTCTATTGATTATTATGCGTATCATTGATTTCTCTTGCAGGATCTCTCAACTTTTTGTTAATGACAAAAAGGGGGAGAATAATATGTATTCGTTTTTGCAAACACCTGTTGAAATAACCCGTACGCGTTTTCAGGGGGAGCATATTAATTTTTACGGTGCTCGTGTTCAGGGGGAGCCTTTTAATTTTTACAGTGCTCATGTTTTCAAAAACTCACATACGTAAATTTTGTCATCATAAAAAAGGGGGAGATTGTTGGAACAATATCTTTTAGATCATTTTGATGATGTGTTAATAAAACCAAAATTTACTTAAAACATATTTTCTCTTCAGTTAACGTACGTAACGCAAACCATATTAACGTACGTAACATTCACAGTTGTCTGCAAGATTTTCAGTACAATTAACGTACGTAACTCGTCTACTATAACGTACGTAAAACTCATTGTTTTCGTAAGTTTTTCTGTGCAGGTAACGTACGTAACCAGAGTCATCTAACGTACGTAATGCTTGAATTATTCTGACCATTGGAAAAGCCACTAGCCGTTGCAACAAGTCGTCTCACTCAATGGATCTTTGACCAGAATATTACGTACGTAACCATAACGTTCATAACGTATGTAACGTATTTTATCATATCTCACTGGACCGTTTCTTCACTTTCGTTACGGCCGCTATTCGGAACATATAACGTACGTAATGTTCCTAACGTACGTAACCTTCAGCATATAACGTACGTAATCAGTTAAACTGTTCCAACGGGAATATGAGCTCAAGAAGGCTATAAATAGCCAAATTCATGGAGATTGAATATACACAAGCATTCAGAGCCTACTAGCATACTCAAGCAATATCAAGCAAACATTTTGAGAGATATACTTATTCTAGAGTGTGATACGAGAAGATTTGTTCTATAATTTTCAATCTTCATTCTTGTATCAAAGAGCGATATATTGTGAAAGTCGAGTTTCTACTCGCATTTGTTTTGTGTATAGGTTATCTTGTACCTTAAAAACAAGAGTGTTTTTGTGAGGTTGTTCTTGAGCCCGGAAATCAAGAAATTGTAAGAAGTTGGCACTAAACTAGAAAGTGCAATTCTAAGTTCTAAGAAAAGTCCTAGTCGATAAAACTAGGTAGGGGACGTAGGCTTCGTTAATAGCCGAACCTCTCGAACAAATTCTTGTGTTCTTTCTTTTCGCATTCTAATTACTCCGATATTTTGCTTCCGCTCAAAAAGAGTTCAATACTCTTATCCGCACTATTCAACCCCCCCTTCTAGTGGCGGTACCAATCTAACAAGACCAGGCCGGTTTTTATTCTTTACTGACCCTTGATTTATATGAATTATTCGGATATCTTTGTATATGTGTTCTAATGAATCTTGGACCTCTTGTATGAGAAGAAAAATTATTTTGGAATTTACATTAAAAAAATGCATATATATTTCAGATTTTCTTCTACATAAAGTAATAAAAATTCGCCAGAGTTCGAGATAGTAAAAGTAATGGTAGCATAAGTGTTCATATTTCTAGCCACTAGCATTTCGAGTGAAAATTAATTTGCAAGGTTGGACATACCAAGATCTAATAATGCATCATTAACTGAATTGGAATTTGTTGATGAGACAGACGCACATCACGAATGTCTGGAGCAAAATTGTAAGTACTGTTATTTACCCAGATTTAGAAGTTTATGATGATCATGATGATTACTAATGAGATATTGTATTACTCCTATGAAGTGACTGATGTATTGATATGATTAAACTCGTATATGTGGATGTTGTAAGCATATTATAAGATATCAATATGATTATTGATAATAAATGGACTTGGATAAACTAGAGGAATTAGTTCAACCGGTTTATGATCAAATTGCTATTTTGTGCGAGTCTTAGCATATTCTTATGATAAACTCATAAACTTGAATAGTTCAGTACAGAATATTTATACGTCCGCAAATTATGTACTTTATTGCTAAAAGTCCGTTATGATGTGAGGATTGAAGGTCGGAAGTTGCATAAAAGTTTTACCTTTCGAAAATTACAATTCTGCCCTTTCGTCTTTTAAGTACTATCATTATTATTTTTACTACAATTGTATAAATTTGGATAATTCGGTACGGATTGGTTATACGTCCGAAAATTACAAACTTTACTGCGAAAAGTCCATTATGATATAGGGATTAAAGGTCAGAAGCTTCATGAAATTTTTGCCTTTCAAAAATTATAATTCTGCCCTTCCAAGTTTTAAGTATTATCATTATTTTTACTAAAATATTATAAATTTGATTAAGTTGGAACTGTTTGATTGTACGTCCGAAAATTATGAACTTTATGGCGAAAAGTCCGTCATAATGATTACTAGTGAGATATTGTATTATAGATGATTTATTTTTTTTGGTTCTTTTTCTCTCTCACTCTAGATGATCAGTTATTTTTTAATCTCTCTCCATCTCTCCCTCTTCCCTCCTCTCCCCCGACCCTCTCTCTTTTGTCCTCTTGTTATAACTTCATTATGATCTCTCTGAGTTCATTCAGACGAAAAATGTCTGACCTCAGCTGCCTTTGCAGGTTGCTAAATGGGCAAAATTATATGAAACTACGCAACGTGTGGTTGAAGATATTGGATTTGTACTGAGCCATTCTGCTGTACTCAAATATTTATGCCACCGTAGACGAGACTTGATTAGTTGTTGATCCCATTAGTGTAACTTGTTAGTTGTTGATATTTTTCAGTATATAACTAATACTCCGTACTTTTTTATTCCCAACGGGTTGGTTCGGAGTGTTATTTTTACATGTGTTAATTTTCAGCATTAGATTGTGATTTGTATGTCTTGTGTGAATACAAGTGAGAAATATGATTGTATTATAAATTCATTGTGAAAAATAATTAGATTGCATTCAGAGAAAAATAGGGTTTTAATACTTTTTTGTATTTTTTTCAACATTTGTGACTTCTAAAAACAGTCACAAGTTATTGAAATGGTGACCAATTTGTGACTGTCAATGGTAGTCAAGATAAGTGATATTTGTGACTGTCCATGATAGGCACGAAAGTTGAAATTTGTGACTGCTAGTAACTGTCATAAATGGTATTTGTGACTGCCATGGAAAGTGGTATTGTAAAGTCATATGAATGAGGTTTTGTCACTGTTTTGTGACTATTTTTGACAGTCACAAGATAAATTGTGACTGCTGATTCTATGACAGTCATTTGTGACTTTTTTTGCCCTCTCTGACTGTTTTTGATAGTCATAAAATCTTGAATCTGGTGTAGTGGATGAATATAATGAAAACCAAATAGTAGATAATGAGGATGAACCTAGAAGGAGCAAACAACAAATGACGGAGAAATCTTATGGACCAGATTTCTTCACCTATTTGCTCGAAAATGAACCTCAGACTTACAAAGAAGCTGTAAGCTCAACGGATGGACCTCTATGGAAGGAGGCTATCAATGATAAAATTGATTCTACATTACAGAATGATACTTAGGAACTAGTGGAATTACTTCCAAAGTATAAGCCACTAGGAAATAAGTGGATTTTCAAGAAGAAATTGAAGGATGGCGAATTGATAAGTATAAGACTAGGCTCGTAGTGAAGGTCTATAACCAACATGAAGGTCTAGTCTATTTCGATACTCATTCTACTGTGACGAGCATCAGGATGATACTTGCTATTGCTGCATTATGGGGTTTAGAAGTTCATCAAATGGATGTTAAGACTGTCTTTCTTAATGGGGACTTAGATGAGGAAATCTATATAGAGAAACCCGAGGGTTCTTTGCCCCTATAAAAGAAAGGAAAGTATGCAAGTTGGTAAAATCATTGTACGGATTGAAGCATATACCAAAACAGTGGCATGAAAAATTTGATCATATTATGTTGAGTGGTGGCTTCAAAATCAATGAATGTGATAAGTGTGTATATGTGAAGGACACAGAAGATGGCTATGTCATTTTGTGTCTATATGTAGATGACTTGCTCATTAGTGGTAGTAATGAAAGAATAATCAAATCTACCAAGGATGTGATGAGGTCGAGATTTGAAATGAAAGATATGGGACTCGCAGATGTATTTTTGGAGATTAAGATCACAAGAATATAGAAAGGTCTCATGCTGAGTCAAGCCCACTATGTGAATAAAATCCTTGAAAGATTTAACAAAGATGACTCTGGCACAACCAAAAGCTCGGTGGATATGACGTTAAGACTGTCCAAGAATAAGAGTGAAGGAGTATCTCAACTTGAGTACTCACGCATAATAGGAAGTATGATGTACTTGATGAGCTGTACAAGACCAGATATAGCTTACTCAGCTAGTAGACTAAGTGGATACACGAGCGACCTCGGAAAAGATCAATGGAAGGCGATCACAAGGATACTAAGATATTCAAGGGGTACTCGCGAGTATGGGCTGCACTATACCAAACATCCAGTAGCACTTGAAGGATATAATGATGCAAATTGGATATCTGATATATGTAACACCCCTCGAGATATTCAAAATACATTACAGCGTCGTGGATCCCTACGTGGGACCCACCAGGCTAAAATAAGAAAACACCACTCGACTAACAGTCTCGGTTAGCGAGGAAACAAACATTAACAATACAACATATAACAACACGCTCGGGACAACCGGCGTAATAAACATCAACCGACAAATATAGTAGCTTCAACGAATAACAATCACAATTCGAAAAGAAAAAGCCTAAGTACTCGCGAGTACAATCTATAAATTTGAAAGTAAATAACAACCATGATGAATGAAACAACGGAAGTAAAAGAACTCAAATGCACATGTCAACAACCCTGACCAACATCCTCGTACTATCCCAGTGGCCGCTCGTCTGGCTGAACATATCCTGAAATCCATTACAAGAATTTCCCCAAAACGGGTCCCCAAAGGGGTTAGCAATTAAGCTAGTACAAATAATCAAGTCAAACCATTCGCTTACACATTTCATAGTACAATGCACCTAATACATTTCAAAACAAAAACCAGACATGTCTTTTCCGGAAACAAACAGTCAATCAATTTGCCTAGGGAACAGGGCTATGCCATTGATCCCGCTCGAGGCCTCTAAGGACCCTCCCGAGCTGGCCATATCATAAAATAAAATCACGCACGCGCATCGCATTGGGAACAGGGCTATACCATTGATCCCGCTCGAGGCCTCTAAAGACCCTCCCGAGCTGGCTAGCGAAACAAACTCATGAATCCAGGGCTATACCATTGGATTCCCTCGAGGCCCAGTCGGACCCTCCCGAGGTGAACAAAGTACACACAATATACATTATCATTTCATGTTAAGCATAAATGTTACCAAAAATACTTGCCTTGAGTAATTGACGACGCAACGAACGGAAAGGAAAAATCACCGACGAACGCTAGGAACCGACAACCACGAACCTAACGATTCGAAGAACACAATCACAACCAACTCTAAATGAGTATGAAACGGAATACACCCGAAAACCCTCATACGATTCATGTTTATTCGTATAAAAACAACAACGAGGGCGGACCACAACCAAACCCTCTCGAATACGCAACAACTACGAAATATACCATGAATCCGTAGGGAAACCAAGAATACTAACAAGATTAATCATATTCGTCTACGGAACAAATCGGACAAAAACTCAAAAACCCCCAAATTACCGAAAAGTAGGGTTGTAAGAGATTTACCTTGGGTTAAGGACGAAGAGCACAAGTAGGTGTTGTTAATCTACACCAAGAGCTCAAGGTAAATGATATCTGAAGTGGCCGAAGCAGAAAATCGCCCGAAAATCACCTGAGGAATTGCTAAGCCGCGAGGGAGGAGAAGAAATGAGAAAAGTGAGAATCTGGGTCAACTCCCTGGTTTTTATAGCCCGGGAGCATTAGCGTGCGCTAACCTTAAAAGTTAGCATGCGCTATCGGGTGAAACTCCAGTCCAGAAAGTTAACACCCCAGTCCAGGACCTAAAGCTCTGGACCGCTAGCGTGCGCTATTAATAATTAACCCTGCGCTAATAGCCTCTCGGTAGCGCGTGCTATCGGGCCATAGCTTGCGCTACCTGGACATCAGCCGAGTCCAGAAGTAACCTGCCCAGTACTCACCTGACCGCGTTAGCATGCGCTACCGGCCACACTGCATACGCTAACAGCGTCTTGGTAGCGCGCGCTATCGGTCTATAGCATGCGCTACCTAGGCACCTGACCTAATCCAAGAGTAAACTATCCAGTACTGGGTTGTCGCGTTAGCGCGCGCTACCGGACACCTAGCGTGCGTTAGTCCTTGACAATAACGTGCGCTAGACAAACGTAGCGTGCGCTAAACCGTTACTCCAGAGGGCTGAGATCAGAAACAGGCTCACTGCCACTGCCAGGGCTCAACTCGCTAGCGCACGCTACCAACAAGCGTAGCGTGCGCTACTGAAGGATGCTTAGCATGCGCTATACAATAATATTAATGTGCGTTAGGCACAGGATAACAAGGGTCCTAAACACCGAAACACGACCGAAGCACGGAACAACACAATACGCATGATGACATACACTGGATCTACGGCGGTTCCGAACAACAATTACGAGAATCAGATCAATAAGCGACGGAAGAACCAATAAATGCAGAACCGGATGACAAAAGTCTCGAAACGAATATTCTTGAAAATCAATACGGTTACACGAGGGTTGCTAAGAAAATGAGAAATACACCAAAAATGAGGATACCGGGAAAAGAAAAATACGGATATTACAATATAAAATACTCCTAGTCAACAAGTGGATATGTATTCATAGTAGCTGGTGCAGTAGTGGCATGGAAATCCTCAAAGCAGACATTTATATCTCGATCAATGATGAAATCCAAGTTTATAGCCTTAGATAAATATGTCGAAAAGGATGGCTACACCATTTTCTAGAAGATATTCCAAGATGGGCAAAGCATGTGACCGCAATATGTATTTATTGCGATAGTCAATCTGCGATTGGCAGGGCACAAAGCGCAATGTGTAATGGTAAGTGTCGTCATATAAGGAGGAGACATAATATCATTAGACGGTTGCTATCAACAGGAGTTATCACTAATGACCACGTGTCGTCAAAGGATAACATTGCGAATCCACTAACCAAAGGGTTAACAAAAGACCTTGTTGATAAATCATCAAGAGGAATGGGTCTATTGCCATGAGAATGGTTTTATAGAGGATACCCAACCTAATGTGGCTGGAGATCCCAATATCTTAGTTCAATGGGACAATCAATTCATAAAACTGGGCACTATCACTGTGGGGTTACCCCGAACCGACCTATTCCTATGATGAAAACATTGATACCCGTATGAAGAGGTTAAGCTTATTCTTTTAATGATTCTTAAGTCGACAACGTATAGTCAGGTGGAGTAAAATACGGATTTACTCAAAACACTTAAAGGAATCACCTATGTTAGAGTGAAGAGGGGCCGCTTCAAAGGAGAATTACAAGGCACAATTCTTTAGAAGCTATCGCAGAACCAGGACGGTGTCCATAGCCAAAACAGGCATAATAATGAGAACAAAATAAATCAGGGAGGAAATTTGTGAAGGATATACGATCACTTACACAAGCGGTCGGACAGTTCAAAAGCACCAAGTCATACTTTCCAGCCAGTAAGGAGAATATATCTTTTCGAGAAAAGGTTCAAGGAGCATACTCTACCTATTCTGTGCAATGCTGAATCACGGTAACTATCACCAAGTCGAACTTCGTGTGCGACGTGTGCTGTTGGACCATCAATCTCATTCATGTGAGGGATTGATGGAAAAAAAAAGAGGAAAATGGGTTGTTTTGAGCAACCACTTGAGAGGCAATTTTGAGTGCACTCGACTAAGAATTAAAGTCGAGACTTAAATGGAATACGTAGTACTCTGTACGAGGTTTCCCAAACATGTAAGAACACTCAAAATTATTTCGGTATGAATGAGATATAATGTTCCAAAGTGAGCTCTTTGGAAATGAGTTTGGGATTCTATCTCACATTGGAAAAAAGTAAGAAGAATTGTGTGTATATGAGGTGATGCATAAACTCTTGTTCACAACAAGTGAGACATGAGTGGACGTGTGGCTGGGCGCCCCTTGCGCACATACACACACGTGCGCGCGCGCCGCCGCCATCCGTCCGCCTGTCCGACTCAGCTCGGCTCGGCTCAGTTCGGTTCGGGTCGAAGGACGATTTCGGCACTACAACTTTATTCGTCAAAAATTCATATTTGCTAAACCGCCTCAATCATAAAATTCGAATTTTTCGGATCAGGATAAATATTAAATTAATTGATAATTATCGAATTAATATTACTATCAAGTTAATTAGTAATTATCAGACTAATTAACAGATTAGGATAAGTATCAAAGAGATCAATCCTAATCGATCTAGAGTTCCACCACCAGATGTCTCTCTCTATCGCCTTCACCTATAAATACCTAATTAGAGGGGTCCGATTTTTTACACTGAACATACGGTTTTTCCAAGCTTTTGCAGTCCAATTCTCTTCATTTTTTCCTTCTCGGTTGTGTCGGTGATAGTACATAGATTTTATTCTAGTTCGCTGAGTGTGAAAAGATCATCGCTTCAGTGCATCGATGTGTTGTTTTATCCTGGGAGATAGACACTATGCACCGTGGTGAGGGTGAATCTGCTTTAAGGAGACAGATCTTCTGCACTCAACATCGACTTTCTTTCGATTTCGGCATCAGCAAATATTTGATTTTGCCAACACTTTCTTTGTAGGGTTTTAATAAAATAAATTGTCTTTTCAATTTTGTACTGTTCATTCAAGTATTCGATTTATTTTGCCAACACTTTGTTGCGATTATATGTATTGAATTAAGAGGTCGATCCTAATTAACAATATGGCGTGGAATTATGTGATATTAATTTGATATGGAAATAGTTAGAACTGATTAATTAGTGTGACTAAATTGAAACTGATTTGTGATTTCAGGGATATGCTGCTAGGGAGTTCGCTATGCATGGAGCGTAACTTGGCGAGGTTGCTCTCATTTCCAATGAAGTGGTATGCACGCATCGCTCTTTGTTGAGAATTCTTTTGTTTCTTCAGCAAGTTTTGAGTTATTAATCTCTCTCTCTCTCTCTCTCTCTCTCTCTCTCTCTCTCTCTCTCTCTCTCTCTCTCTCTCTCTCTCTCTCTCTCTCTCTCTCTCTCTCTCTCTCTCTCTCTCTCTCTCTCTCTCCTGTCTGTGTGCCACCGTGTGTTGTCAAGCATTCAAAGACCCTAGGCTGTGCAGCTGGGGAAACATACAAGTACCAGACACTTATAGGACTGTTCTCGGAACTTTTAAATGATAGTATAAATTACAAGATGGTTAAATTTTAGTTATGAAATTTTAGATACAATCGGTGCATCGCACGGGTTGAATAAACCAAAAACAACCCCGGAGAAACATACGGGTTAGTAAAGTCACATTTCATATAACTAATTAAATAGACTAAAATAAAACGACAATAACAATAAAAAAAACATATAAACTTCTCTAAAAGGCATTTAAATTCTGCCATCTGCTCATTCAACTGTCTGTCCCAACATTACGTACAAAACACGTAGATATTCAACCAAAGACCGTGCATCGCATGAGTTGGATAATGCCTCGTAAGAGTGATGTTTGTGTAGATTTACTTTGAGTTATTTAACAAACTAGATGTTCTCCAATGTGATGCACCAGACAAAATATTCGCTTATTAAAAAATAATTTCTCGATCTCTAAATTTGTTTTTGGGGATCTTCAACATGAGTATCACATTATCTTAATGTTAATAAAAAACTTATTTAGTGTATTATGAAGTGTAATATAATTGAAGAAAGAGTAACACATTAGCATAGTGTTAAGTCAATTAGTGTCCATTACATGAACAAATTTTCTGAACATACCGAAAAAAGGTAGGAACAAATTTTGTGACGAAAGTAATATGTGATTAAGTCCTAATATATGAGTGTGTGCACAATGCGTTTTATTACTTTTAGTTATTATAGTTAAATAAATATCATAATTTATTTTTTATGTAAGCAATGTGAGTTAAATCAAATTTCATAAAAATGAGGTAATTTATTTTTATTTTGCATCTATTAATTTTACTCAAAATTAATATTCATATTTTTTCTAATAAAAGTTTTTTGTGCAATCGGCTGATAATATAAATCCATCAAATGTATTATATTCAATACAGATGTCTAATTGAAGATCGTAAAATAAGAATTAATTTGATATATTTTTTATTAAAACTAAATTTGATATAAAAACTATAAATATTTAGAATTTTAAGCTAAAAAAATAAAGAAATTTTTTTTATTCGTAGATGAGTGTATGTTGTGGAATAAAACTCCAACAACACATATCCAAAAAAAATTCTTGAAATTTAAAAATACATCCCTGTATTTATAAGCTATATTTTAGAAAAAAATTCAAATAACTTACAAAGTGACATGTGTCACGACTTTCTTTTAATAGAAGTATAGATAGATGAGTGTAGTTTTAAAACATATTTACCATATAGGCGTATTTTCAAACATATTTAACAAATAGGTGTAGTTTTCTATTTAAGTGGATTTTTATTGTTTTTTTTACCTTTTTTAAAATTATTATTTTTTTTGTTTTTTAACTGCTTTTTTAACTGTTTTTTTACTGTATTTTTTAAACTGTTTTTACTGTTTTTTCTGCTTTTTTTACTGCCTCTTTCAAACTATTTTTTACTGTTTTTTATTTTTTTACTGCTTTTTTTAAATGTTTTTTTACTGTTTTTTTTACTATCTTTACTGCTATTTTTTACTATTTTTTATTATGTCTTATATGACAATCATAACAATTGTTCAACAATGCTAACAATAAAAAATTAAAACCAACACTATCACAAAGTTTTAAGGTACTAAACCAACGACTTCTTACAAAAACGAAAAGACAAAATAACATTCGCAATTTCTTCCGAATATCTTGAGCTGATGACCAATCTTTATCTGCAAAAAGAAACAAAGAAATGAGAGATATAGTCAAAAGTCTGATGCAAATCGTCGCCGGTGAGATGAGCGATGAGCGGTTTAGGGTTTACAGAGGGCAGAGGTAAATATCTCCGTTTAATTCACGAAGGTAAAACCTAAAAGGCATTAAATTGGAAAAAAAATAATAAAAACCCACTTAAATAAAAAACTACACATATTTGATAAATATGTTTGAAAGTACACCCATATGATAAATAGGTTTTAAAACTACGCCCTTGGTAAGAGAAAAAACTTGCGGTGCCCTTTTACATATAGCATTATTCTTTTTTGCCCCAAGTTTAACACCAACTCTTTTGATGGCCAAATTGCCGGAATTGACCTTTACTCAAATGCATTCGTGTTATATATTGTACTTTCGAGTAACAAAATTTCGAGTCAACTTACAAAAATATACAATATTGAGGAAGATTATCATCCGAGTAACACGAATACAAAAACGAGTAACACGAATGCTCCATTCGAGTAACATGATTGCCGCATTCGAGTAACTCGCTTCTATGCGAGTAACCCGTATGAGTAATTCGGGTAACTCGAATAGAAGCGGGTTACTCGAATGCGGCAATCGTGTTACTCGATGGGCAATCGTGTTACTCGACTGGGGCATTCATGTTACTCGAATAGGCAATACGTGTTACTCGATTTTGTATTCGTGTTACCCAGATGATAATCTTCCTCAATCTTATATATTTTTGTAAGTTGACTTGAAATTTTGTTACTCGAAAGTATAATATATAACTCGAATTCATTCGGGTAAAGGTCAATTCCGACAATTTGGATATTAAAAGACTCGGTGTTAAACTTGGGGCAAAAAAGAATAATGGTATATGTAAAAGGGCAAAGTTAGCTATTCCCACCTTTGGTAAATAACTCGATTTACTCTTCTATTCGCCGAAGCTGAGCGCTTTTTAAATTAGAGAGAAAACTTGAAGTGCCCTTTTACGTATAATATTATTCTTTTTTTGCCCCAAGTTTAACACCAACTCTTTTGATACCCAAATTGTCGGAATTGACCTTTACTCGAATGCATTTGTGTCATATATTGTACTTCCGAGTAACAAAATTTCGAGTCAACTTACAAAAATATACAATATTGAGGAAAGATTATCATCCGGGTAACACGAATACAAAATCGAGTAACATGAATGCGTCGGTCGAGTAACACGAATGCGCCGTCGAGTAACACGAACGCTGAATTTGAGTAACTCTTTTATTCGAGTAACCCGAATGACTTCTTCGGGTGACTTCTTAGTATATTTTTGCAAATTCACTCGAAATTTTGTTATTCGAAAGTACATTATATGACTCGAATTCATTCGAGTAAAGGTTAATTCCGACAATTTAGGTATCAAAAGAATTGATGCTAAACTTGGGACAAAAAAAAATAATGTTATATGTAAAAGAGTAAGATAAGCTATTCCCATTTTAAGTTATTATTGTTAATAGAATAATGAAATAATAATAATAAAAAAACTCGGCCAACACGTTTTATGGTATTGGAAGGAAATTGAGAACTAAGGGAGGAGGGAGTGGGCACGGGTAGTGCCATCGAGTAGGTGAAGCCGAGCGGGTACACCGCCCCGTCAACTTCGGGTACTTTGATCGAGTAACAAATTCGGCTTGTGAGCCCGAGAGTGGGAGGTGAGAAACTTTGAAAAAAACGACCGTTTGGGATATACCCCAACGACTAGTATGCATTAAATAAAAAAAAATTCCCTTTAAAACCAAACCTTTTCAACTCATTTTTTTCAAAATAAAAACACACAAAATACAAATAAAAACACACACTAATGTAATGTTTCAACTTGTTTTAATTTCAACTTATGTAATGTTTTTTTTTTTTTTAAGTTTTAGTTTCAATTTTTAAGTTGTAGTTTTTTTATAAGTATTATGTAATGTTTTTTTTTAATGAAATGGTATGTTTTTATTTTAAATATTGTATGTGATTTTATGTATGAAAAAAGAAAAATTGGGTACTACGTGATCACTTCCTCCATTTAGGTAGTGTTAGAATAAAATTGGATAGTGGCACCTGCTGCTACCACTCACTCCTCCCTAATAGTGTTCTTGATTTCATTTCACCTCTCTCTCTCTCTCCACCTCTCTCCACCTAAAAGAATGGAGGCCGTGTGGTCTCCCTCATCACTCTTCTGTGAGATTAACTGTACATTTCCAATTTCAGCGCCTGCTGGGATGGTGAGTGCCGCTGTGCCAAGGGTTTTCTGCTCAACTTGTGTAGCTGTGGAGAAGCATAACCAGCGGAGTACTTCCAGAGACAACTCTTCAACTACTAGAACTAAAACTAAAACTGGTCCTTGCATTTCCCGGCCTTGCTTTGCTTTCAATTTCAAGCTTTTTCTTCAAGAATGATGTTTGTGTTATTGTGTTGCAGGTCGTCTACAAACTACAACTACTGGGGGTAGAGGAGGAGGTGTACAATCTCTCTCTCTCTCCAATCTTTTTCTAGGATAAGATGAGATTGATGGTAAATTCGTGCTTCAAGTCATTTTAATGGTGCAGGCGATGCTCGGAAGCGGAATTTGGAAATATCGCCCCATAGAGCTGGTATGCTACATTATACGTATTATATGTATATCTAATTCATTGGACTATACAAGTAATTTATCTAGGTGTAAAAAAGAAATGAATTTGCTTTAGAGGTTGATTGTTCTAGTATATTTAAGCCCAAGTGGCAAATCACATATGCACCATTTAGTGGTGAAGAGGTTTGTCTTTAATTATGGATTCCCCAGTTTCTGTAAGTCTGCAATCCGATAATTTTATTTGGAAATTATGCTAAATTAGTGAAAAAAGTTCTACTTATTCTTGTTTTATATCCGTAAATAGTATCTGCTGTGAGATTGATGCGGATTGAGCTTGGTGGTGCATTTGCTGACCTGTTGAATGAGCAAGGCAAGGGTTCAGGGGATAACGAGATGGGATACGTTGAGAGAACTCTTGGTTTCCGGACCCGTGATGTTGATGATAGAGATCTTCGGCTGGTTTTTCCTCTCACTTATCTCTTGCATTTGTCATTCAAATCAAATCTGGTAACAGAAAGGTTGCGTGGGTTTGTAGGTTACACAAACTGTTGGGGGCACCACGCGTTGGAAAAGATACCTCGATCATTTGATTCTTTCACTTTGTCATGATGAAAACACCATTAGAAGTATGGAACCTCTTCTACTACAGGTAGATAGTATTTATAATTTGGATGATGTGATGCCATAGTTGACCTCTGCAAGGACTGGTACAGTAATTCTGAATGATGCACGCTTACACGCATTCTTGTCAGATTCTCCGAATTGGTTTCTATGAGATTGTAAAGCTTGAAATGCCTCCATATGCGGTTGTTGATGAGGTATGTGGATGCATAAGATCTCAATTAGAGTTTTCTTGTTTGTGACCATTATATTCCCCACCAATTAGAGTTTTCTTGTTTGTGACTGCATATAAGAAATGTAAATGAGTAGATATGTGGGTTCTAGACCTCAATAAAGTGGCATTTCAAAATTTCATTTTGTTATAATCGAATGAGGTTTCCTACAATCTCTTTTCTCAATTATTTTTCCACCTTTCCAGATGAAAGATGATATTCCTAATATAATTTCCTATGCTAACTTTGTCTTATTATAGGTAAAATATTTAAATATTTGAGTTTATACACATGATAGTTGTGGTTGGTTGACACTCCTTTCATCTTTCTTATTTATGTTTCTCTTATTCGGATCTGATAGAATGTGAAGCTTGCAAAAGCTGCACTAAGAGTTGGTGCTGGGAATATGGTTAATGCGCTTTTGAGGAAGCTAGTGTCGCTTAAGGTCAGCCTTCTGCTATTCAAATATATCTTAGGGTATCTATGATATTTTAGTGACTTTCCTTCATTGTGAATGTCTACAGGAGAGAAACTTGCTCCCTGAGCCAAAAGTGGATGGTGATGACAGGCAGCGAGCACGTGCTTTGGCCACAATTCATTCTCATCCTGTTGTGAGTTTGTCTTTCAGCTTTTAGTTCTACAGTGGTTTTAATAAACATAATTCTTGCTCGATTGAGCTTTCTCTCCTGCAGCTGTAAAGACCACATCTTTCTGTCTGTGTGCATTGCTGTATTACCTTTTCTTTACTCTTTGAAAATTTTCAAAAAAAATGTCAGCCTCTTTGAATGGAACAATGAGTCATTATGATCTAGAGACATTTACATGTCAATGCTCAAGAAAGGGTTTTCTGGATGCCTTTGACAAATATTGAGGTATAAGGAATGCATGTGAACTTTCAGTATGTACATTCTAGAGAATTTGGGTTCCCCGTTGATAGCGTTACTTCTAGGATTCTCACATACCTTGAAACCTCACTTGGACGGACCCTACTATCATTTACATGTTTTCTAGTGGATGGTGAGACGATGGATTAATCACCTTGGTCTTGATGAAGCTATCAAGTTTATGACATGGAATAACACTGATCCTGGTTTCAGCATCAGGTTTCCTTTTTACCCGTTTGGACACCTTTTTTATTTTCAAAAGCATACATCTGCTATCACTCACCATGTCTTGTGATGATGATTTAAGAGCAAACACAGGTAAAGGCTTCACGAGGGCAGATCTCGTTGGAGAACTTGAAAAGTTAAAGGTTGGTACTTAATCTTTTCTCATAGACACAGAATGCTCACGAAGAAGGGTTGAAATACTTGCTGAAAATAATAATAATTATTATTATTATTATTATTACCATCATTGTTATTATGTCTCAACTTTTGTCAATGGTGATTTTTTTATTTTTTTTTTTACTTTTTCCTTTTCTCATCAACTTTAGGTTCCGTATGAACTTTCTCAGCACTTGGATGATTTCGTCCGCATAAGAACAGGGATGCAGGTACAAATTTTTACATTCTCCACAACATACTTCATTTTTTTCCTTTCTTTATCTTAGTAGAACATTGAAATCTAATCAATCTTCATGTCATTCTTATGGTATCATTTGTTTAAGCTGAATGTGGTCCCCACTTTGTTACTCTGCAACTTGTTTCTTCCTGTTATTGCCAAAACTGATATATCCTATTTATTGACTGTTTGGCTGATAACATGTGGTCAATGTTTCATTCCGAGTCCTGAGTAGTCCACATTTACTTCTTCCAGGTTATCATACAAGCTGGATTACTGAAAAAGGGTTTCTGTTCGGTCCAGGATGAGAGTGCGGGTAATCTTCATGTCCCACGAAACTTCATTTGGAAGCCAACAGATTTACCAACGATGAACTTCCTCCGCCATAGAATTATCCCGTCTTGTTATAGTTTCTCTTTTCTTCTTGGCAGGATATTGTCTACTTTATACAAAAATTCTCATTGTTCCCTTGCAAATCCATCTTGTCTGCTGGGTGCTGGCCACACGGCACACATTTTCTTGTCAATATTAAGAAACCTGAGTGCATTTATCTCATTATTCTTGTGAATCGCGCACAAGCACTGGGCCGTGCTACTCAATTACTTTAATCCATATGCGTAATTCTTATTGGTTGCTGAATGCAAACTTTTTGTGCAGGATTGGTGGTTACAATTGTGGATCCAAAACCCGGCGATAGCATTATCGACTGTTGTGCTGCTCCAGGCGGAAAGACTCTTTTCATGGCCTCGTGTCTGAATGGGCAAGGTACAATGCTGTAGAATGTGGGATCTGATCTGTTGAAGAGTATGGTTTCAAAACATAAAAAGAAATTTGTAGATGAGATAAAAATGAAGTGTTACTATGCCTATTCATTTATTCCTGGAGGAAACCCTGTAATTGTTATTTGGTTGAAACCACCAACTTGTTCTAATTTATGACAAATCATTTTAATGATACCAATTTGACTAGATCTTAGGACTAACCATAGTTGTTAAAGGCGCGCCTCGGGCGCAAGGCGCGCAGAAAAAAAGTCAGGTCGCCTTTTAAGCCTCCAGGCGGGCGACTTCAGCCAGGCGCGCGCCTTGGTGCGCCTTTTTGCTGCGCCTTGGTGCGCCTCGGCAATATGACTTCTTTTTTGTTTTTTTCTTTATTTTTCAGAATATTTAAAAGTTATTTGGTTGTATTCACACTTCAACAACAACAACAACAACATTACCCCAATGCCTCAACGGCTCCCGCAAAAAGCGGGGTAAGGGGAGATCGGATGTACGCAGCCTTACCACTGTCTTAACACAGAGAGGCTGTTTCCGAATGATCCAAATGAAAATCGCATCGAGAATTGCATGGAACGACTAGTACTTCATGAGAAAAAGAAGTGCAGCCAGTTTAGTGAGTCATTTTGTTGTATTGACACTTCATTTTATTAATTATCAAGTTTTTTGTGGATAGTTATATTTTCTTGTGACTGTTTTTGTAAATTTTATAATACAATTTAATTTATTTTTTAGTTTTTATGCGCCTCACATCTCTCAGGCGCGCGCCTCGCCTTGCGCCTTGCGCCTCAGGCGATGGGAGCCCGAATCGCCTTGGTGCGCCTTTCGCCTTTAACAACTATGGGACTAACGTTACACAACCTTTTCTGAACAAACAAATCTTTCGGCAGATACTAGATCGTGTTATCATTCCAAACTATAATACAAATTCAATCATGGTAAAAGCTATATCGTTGAGTGGTGACGTTATGGTGACTTTCTTATCAGGAAGCATAAGCGCAGTTGACGTGAACAAGGGCCGATTGAGAATCCTCAAAGAGACAGCCAAGTTGCACGAACTCGATCAAGTTATCACTACCATCCATGCTGATCTTCGTACACTTGTAAGGGACGATAGTGTATTATTTTGAAGGAGATATTATATATCATTTCTCTTTTGTTTTTATTTTTTTCTCAATTTTTCAGGATAGTAACTGCTTGAAAGGTGATAAAGTTCTGCTGGATGCTCCTTGTTCTGGATTGGGTGTACTATCTAAGGTATATTATGTTACAGATCGACTCCTGCAGGGAATGGATCATCGAATCTTTTCATTTCCGTAGCTCCTAAACTGATAGAGCTAAGGTTAACAAACACTCAGAAAAGAACAGCGAACGAGGAATTCTTTTAATCTTTGGGAAATAATCGGAGAAGAAGAAATAGACCTTCAGAGAAATGCCTGACTTTCTATTGCAGATTTGTCATTTCAACTTGCCCAGCAAATCCGCCTCTAAACTCTAAAACAGAAATCCTAATGATCCTTAATTAAAGAAACTAGATACTGAATTACACAAAATAGCACTTGTAGAACAACTATAAATCATTCTATTTCATCTCAGTTGAGTCATATTGCTTTATTCAACTATGATCAAAATTAATTTGAGGTAATCCTTTTCCTACTGTTTATTATTTATTTTATTCTTTTTTTTCCTAGTTTCGTTTCTGCTTATTTTCTCGAGCCCTCGTTTTTCTTTAATACAGAGAGCGGATTTGCGCTGGAATAGGAGACTGGAAGACATGGAGGAACTTATAAATTTGCAAGATGCACTTCTTGATTCAGCTTCTAAGTGAGTCTATTCAGATATTATTTAAATTTAACTTTTTTTCTTTGCAAATATAGTGTCTCAAACTTCAGTTTAGATTATGTGATTTCAACAATTCTCTCTCATTGTACTGTTTTACTATAACTTTGGTTTGCATGTACAGCTTGGTAAAGCCTGGTGGAGTTCTAATATACGGCACCTGTTCAGTCGATCCTGAGGAGAACGAAGAAAGAGTTTCTGCTTTTCTCCTGAGACATCCGGTGAGTGCCCGCAGACGTTACCTAGCTCTTTGCATGTTGCTTCCATCTAAAAGAATCATGCATGCTTCCAATTACAAAAATACGTAGGCAATATCATAGTTGGCCACCTTAGGCTTAGGACCTTGATCATCATATAGCTATATTCAGGGAGATGCTTTTTTAGTGTGCTAAGCGAAATGGAAAGTCTGTTCAGGAATTCTGTGTAGATCCGGTAGACAAATACGTGTCTCCACCGTTTGTCACTGAAGGTGGATTCTACAGCTCCAACCCTGCCAAACACTCGCTTGACGGAGCCTTTGCAGCTCGCCTTTTAAGATCTACCTGACCTACCGGTAAGTGAGTCATGCTGTTAGCTGCTGGCTCCTTTGATCCCATAAAGAATCGATATTCATTTTTGGACGCACCTTTATTTTAGTTCGGTTTTCTCGAGCAGCATTACTGAGGATGCAACTTCTCTGGAAGTAAATTTGAAAGCTCAAGATCTGATATTTCCTGGCAAAGCAATTCTAGCCCCTCTGATTCATTATGTGGTGTGGAGGATTGGATTAGTCGAACGAGGTGCTTAAACCAGAGAGAAATCAGAAGAGATCCCAACAAACTCTCTACTTGTGGAGAAAGAAAGAGCTTAAGCTGTAATTGAAAGTCTTCAGGTTGGGTTGGGTCGGGTCGGGTCGGATTATTGGAGATGACACAATGAAAAGCTGCTGGCTCTTTGGAGTGCTGAAGATGGTAAAAATTGGATCATTTGAGCTTTGCATATATTCTCCAGTTTGCAACTGTCACATCTTCAGTGAAATTGTATAATTTTCTGCAGCATTCACGTCTTCAAATAAACAGCTATAATCAACCTTTCAGAGAATCGGCATGATATTAAAGGGGTAATTGCGTCTAGATACATGAATTTTCGATCAATTTTTGATTTTCCACATTTAATTAATTCAAAATTCTACGTTCGAATACACGCGCTTCTTATTGTTTTGAATTTGAACGTGACGAACATTCCGACAACCCTGATCTTAAATAAATAAAGACGAGAATCTTAAATCAAGTCAATCATTGAATTCGAATTAAACAGCAACAGAAAAAAATAATACTATAATGAAAAAAAAAACTAATTAATTAATCTATAGCTAGCAACAATGCATGAAAGCTAAGTGAAGAAGTAGAAGATGGTGAAGAGCCCTGCGAAGGCAGTAATGTAGTATAGGAAACAAGTGCAAGTTTGGTGGTGGAGTTGAGCGCCAGCGGTTTTGAGTCGGAGGCGAGGGTGATGGTGATGGCGATTGGGACGTTATAATAGTATCTCAAATTGAATAAATTGTCAAGTTTTTATCATAAAATACATATTATATATTTTTATTATAATCAAAATTGCTTAACTTTTAGAGAGAAAAAAAGAAGAAATGAAAGAGATGGACAAATGACAAAAAACCAAATACATGCGTTGCACAAAGAAGAAAAAAATAAAACTTGCCACATTTTTTTTAGCAAATGACTCATCACTTTTTATAATCTTCGCTATTTTTTTTTTTATTTATTCCATCCACCACACACTCAACTGTTTTATTAAAATTCGTATTAAAAGAAAATATTTTTATAATTTTCGACGGAGGAAACAACATTCTCTCACTCTCTCCCTCCAATTCTCTCCAACTCTCTCCCACGCACATAGGGGTAGTTTTTAGTTTCCTCACAAATTATTTAGTAGTATAATTTTATTTATATATTTTTTTCTTAATTTACAAAAATGCCATCCAAATTAATTTGATATCAATTTCAAATTAATTTTAAATGGATAATCCCCTTTTTATTATAGCATAATTTTGTCAAATTGAAGTTCGTATTGCAATTTTTTAATTCGAGATGCATAATGCCATATGCTGTCGTAAACTAAATAGTACAATTTTAAGACATGAGAAAATTATAAATAAAATAAAATAAAAATTGAACAATTTTTAGTTCATAATACTCCACGAAAAAAGCACTTTTTTTGCTCTAAAAATAAGAGAAAAATAAACATGTAAAAACGTACTACTGTAGCTAAAAAAAAGGGGGACGGGAATACAACAGAAGTGCACGGTTATGATTTATTTTTAAAAAAAGATTTAGATAAATTATGATCACAAATTTTTCTTAATTCACAAAATTGCCATCAATATATTTGTAATTAATTTCAAATCAATTGCCATCAACTGCATTATTTTATGTATATATATATACAATGGATAAGTAAATAGACCTCCACTAAACTATTCTAATTTCCACACCCTTTTTTTGATCGGGGAAATAAATAAATATAGAGTAGATTTTAAATAATAAATAAGTAAATAGACCTCTACTATAATAGTCCGATTTCCACACTTTTTTATCAGAGAAATAAATGTGTTTGCACATTTTCTCTGACGAAATTAAAGGTGGCAAAACGTAGGACGGAACAAAGTCTATCGAGAATCGACAATATGTGATATAATGTGAGCTTTTTTCACAATTTACTTAATTGACTACATCATATCATACATCAAAACGTCAATGTTGATTCATCAAATAAAACCATAATGAAAAGTAAAACCATATTATGATGAAAAGTTCTGATTTTACAGATTCCTGAAGACTTATTTGTATACAACATTTGTAGTAATTGTATTATCATCACTATCCTTGTAAGAAATAAAATTAGCAACATACAATTTAGGGATGTCAACCCAACCCGAACCCTATAGGTTGGCCTAAATAAACCGGAAAATATAGAGGGTTAGGGTTGATTCTTGGTCGTTTCATAACAAATATTCATTTGTCAAAATCGTCCATGATTTTGAAGGTTAACCTAAAGCATGGTAAATTGATTGATTATTCACCACTTAAAATCGAATTCAAGTTCGAGAACAGTATCCTGCAATTCTGTAAACAATCAAAAAACTTAATGTACTATAATATGAATTCGAAACTCCGTTCCCACCAAAGAATCAACAAAATGTAGAGCAGTTGGAGAACGTGATTATAGAAGCAAACATTTTTATTATTATGAAATTGAACAAATTTAAAAGGATATTCTGTAAAGTATTATAAGACCTTGGATGGTTATAAGCTATAACTATCAGCGAAGTAATATTTAGATCATCATCATCGACAGCAGCACTACCGTCATTACTCGCGACTTGATTCACCGGTTGTTAATCTCTCCCAGCCGTCCTTTATCCTCTTCCAGCTTTGTAATAGATTGTTCAATTAGCATATTTTTTCCTAATCGAAATATATATATATATATATATATAGTGGCGCGTTATGCGATCTAGGTATTAGATACGATCTTTCTGATCTTAATTTACATGAGTTTTGTACTAATTATGCATGAAATATATGCATTTCGTGCATCAAAATTTCAATGTATTAAAATATGCAATATATGCATCAAAATATCGATGCATTAAAATATTAGATTATATGCATCAAATATATTGCATATTTTAATGCATTGAAATTTTGATGCACAAAATGCATATATTTCATGCATAATTAGTACAAAACTCATGCATAAATTAAGATCAGAAAATCGCATCTAATATAGACGCATGTAACGCTATATATATATATATATATATATATATATATATATATATATATATATATATATATATATCAATCACATACAACTAAGAACTATGCAATGGAAAGCCAAAATTGCATTTTATAACATGTATATGGTTGAGAATGAATGGACCTCTTCTTTTTTTTTTTTCCTTCTAAATTTGAATATGAATTCGAAGACTCTACCACTTTGGAACTTGCTCTATCTTTTTTTTTTCTTTTCTTTTCTTATTTTTTTTTTTGTAGAAGAAAGGGCAAATGATTTGCATAGTGTTTCGATTGATTTGCATTTTCTAACTCTTGTTTCGATTTTTAACTCATTTTGATTGATTTGCATTTTATAACATGTATATGGTTGAGAGTGAATGGACCTTTTTTTTTATAACCCGCCTATACTCTAACATCCCCCGCAGTTTCGTCGGGGGAAACTACTAGATGATGAAACTGACAAAGATGAAAAAAAAGAGATAAAAAAATGGAGGCAGCAACGGCGAGAGGCGAGAACTCGAGATCTTGAACTGGAGTCACCATCGGCAAGAAGTTGAGCTCCGGCAGTGTCGGCGCAGGTTTTTGGCGAATTCAGCACCGGAGTTTTGAGAAGAAGAAGGATGCTAGCGAGATCTGTGACATCGGTGATGAGGAGAGATGCGCATCAACGGAGAAGGGCAGCAGAGAATCAACACGGCGGAGGAAGAAGGTATATCTCCGGTGGAGGATGCTGGCGGCATAGAAGAAGAGGCCGCAGAAGTTATCTCAGATGTGCTGCTAAGTTACAGATCGAGTTGTGGTCGCCGGAGATGGAGAGAAAATATATGCTGGTTCTCGTCGGACCTCGTCGACGCTGGAGAAGAAGAAGAGAGATCGATGGAGAGATAGAGCTGAGATAGCGGAAGCAGATCTTGAGGGCTGTTACCAGTGACAGCTCCAAACACAGATCTGGTTGTATTGTCGCCGGGCAAGTTGAAAAGGCACTGGAGATGGGGGTTCAGATCACCGGACAAGATCAGATCGCCGGACAAGTTGAAAATAGATGGAGGAGAAAATGAGAAACTGGCGACAGAGAAGGCATCATCGAAGATGCGTCGGAGCTACTGGAGGTCGTAGGACAGAAAAGACCGGAGGTTGTAGATCCGCGCTTCTCTCTGTCTCTCTCGATCTGGTGCAAAAACAACAACATAAAACAGAAATGTAGAAGAAGAGAACGCCGACAAGAAACATGGCGGTAGAGCTTCGCCATAGGTCACTCGACGACGACGGATATTATATTCTGGCGGCTAGGGTTTATTTGAGAGACAAGGAAATAAAAAGGTAGGGGATGCAAAAGATGGCACCTCCGATGACATCATAGGAAGGTCGCCGAATGTGGGCGGCGGCAAGTGGTTGTGGTCAGCACAGGGTATGAACCTGGTTATCTGATACCAGTTGTCACGGGATGGGAGTTTTGCAAGCCTGTGCGGCACCCCGATGCGATCATGTGTGCATGGAGCATAGGGGTAAGCCTTAGGGAATCAGCACAATGTCACTGGTTTCGCCTTGCCATGTGCTCATCAGGAGAACGACTCCAGTTGGCCCGACCAGTTTGTGTAGGGACGGTCGAATACCCCTTCTAGGTTAAGTCCAAGACTAGCGGTAAGCTCCCTGAATTGAACCGGGTCGGCATACCTGAACTCCAGGGGTTTCCTTCTACAACACTGAAGGGACAACCAATGAAGCACAATCCTCCACTACGTTTCGCACAACCAGCATGACATAGGGGCAAATCTGCGGTCCGTGACATTCTCCCACCGCCATAATCATGCACGACCTCGTGCATTCTGAGTACGCCCCAAAAAGTGCCTATCCCGCTGCGAAAGCACAAAGGACCGCCTCATCCACAGCATCTCAGACCCAGCTCCCAGCAAACCCGTCCTCAAAGGGTAGAGGATCCGCATGCATACACCATAGTGAGGTGCGAACGCTTGGGATGGAATGTGTGGTCTCCCCCTGTTCGTCACAGCCAAACTCTTGCACGCCAAAGGGTGGGGACCCACATGGTGCGGCATTGTGGTGCATGGAGAGCGATACGGAAGGGCCATCGTGAGAGGGGACGAGCACGGCTCCGATACCATGTACGATAACTGAATGCTTGATTGATAATGGGAAATACAACATATATAAATACCGATACATAATGGGCTTTAGGTAAACCCTAAACCCATTGGGCTAAACCCGCCTATACTCTAACAATATTGAAACATATTTAATACCTACAAAATTTATTTTAAAATTAATTAAATACGCGTCAATTAAAAGACTTATAAACCTATATTTAAAATAATGCTTACGTCCCCTCAGACATGGTTTGATGGCCTTCTCGATGGCCCGACTAAAATTCATGTATCTGAAAAAACATAGGTAACAAACATAATAAATGTTATAAAATCGAAATATAATGGAGAGGATTTAGAGAGAGAATAGAGAGAATGATTCAAGTCAGTTTTTCATTCCTAACTGATGTCCTATTTATAGGAAAACTTCAGATGACACAATCATAATTACATAATTACATCAGGGGCATAATAGTCATTCACATATTATAATACATTATCTTATTACATACTACGAGAAGTGCGTATTTCAACGATTCTTAACACTCCCCCTTGAATGACTATTTACATAAATATCTGCTGAACTAGTTTGAAGAAAAACCCCAATGGAAAAAAACTCTCAAACTGTTTGTATTGGAGCGTGTGACAATCATATCATGTTGCATCATAACGTTGGTAGGAAACCTCTGTTGAATAAAACTTTAGCAATCTATAATCTCGTAAATTTGCTCGCCCTTATCTTGATAGTTCTTGCATGAGTATTCTTGTGCCGTCTCAGTAAAACCTCGTGGGACAAAAACTGAGTGAATCTGTCATGTATATCATTCGTTGTTGCGGTATCCACGTGTTGCCTCATTAAAACCTTGTCAAGAAAACCCTGTGGGAAAAACTTGATCGAAGGAAAAAGAGTACAACTACTCCTTCTGTTTTCAAATCTTTGAGGAATAATCTTGATCTTTGTATTTTTCCTCATTATGCCATGAATATGCCTCGTTAAAACCTTATTAGGAAAAACCCAATGGGAAAAATCCTAACGAAGGGAAAAGAGTACATCATTCATACTAGTACGCCATTCGTATTGCCTCATTAAAAACCTTGCTAGGAAAACCCAATGGGACAAAACTTCAAGGGAAAAGAGTGCAATGCATATTTTATAAATATGCCCCAGGCATTTCAATAATCCTCCAAGGATTAGTACGAGTATCGTATTCAGTGCAATTTGTAATCCCGTACTCATATTCTTTGTAGTACGTTTCAAATTTCTTTGGAGATTCCATATTAGTTGTGATTAAGCTGCCTCGTTAAAAACTTTGCTAGGAAAACCCAGTGGGATAAAACCTCAGTCAAGGAAAAGAGTACATCATACAATTCTTTTTCACAACACCTTATTTTGAGTGACTGCATGCACAGATAATATATTTAGAATCTCTTCAGGAGTTACTTTTAGTAAGCCCATATGTTTTATTTTATTATAAGGGCATATATTTCAATTTCGATGTATTTCAATATCCTCATTTCCAATATCCATATTTCACAATCATGGATTTCAATATCCTCATTTCATTCATAGCGCTGTACTGTGTCGACAATTTCAACATTTATTTCCTGTAGCAACATAACTTGCCGAGATATCTCATTATCTTCCTTTATAGTTATGTCTATATACTTCAAAAGTATATGCCTCCTTTTATCATTTACTTTGATTTATATTCGGGAAATTATTGTATATTTATCAAAGCAGTTGTAGTTGGTACCAAAGATTAATAATTTATCATGCATCTTTGAACTTCAAGTTTATATAGTTGTAAGGATATAGTGTGATGCATTTCACATATTTCCAACTGCTAATACTCCCCCTAATGCTATGAGATTTCTTGAGCACCAAACTCATATGCCAGTACCTCAGTATTCATCTTCAGTCATGGGGGTTTATATATTATGTTCTCGATATTGGTAGGAGGACTTCGAATAGTATGCCAATTAATATCCCACTTGTATGCGCATATCTTGATCCTTTCTAGGATCTATTCACGTTTATTTGGGATATATTACTAACTTTATCTGATCTGGAATATATGCTCCAACCATGAGCAAATCATCTCATAAATTTCAGATTACGAGTCATATACACATGTGACTATCTAGTGGATCCATAATATCTAGTAGTTCACATATAGAGGAAGTGGGCCCATACTCCCCCTTAATATATTCCAAATTTATTAGGAATTCATTTCCAATATTGACTAGTAGTGATATTAACCGAGAACAAATATTTGAAGACATGATGTGTCTATATCACCATATAGATATTTTACCGACATATCACATCCTCTTTCGGTGCCATAATTGCACATCACTATCAACATGGAGTCGCCGCTCCCACATGTCATTTTATGTTCATTATTCAAATATAGAACCGTAGTTGATATACTTCGGGATATGAATTATTCAAACACGGAGTTAAACCGCATACGCGTAATTCCAATCTATAAATAGATTAGCATTATATTCACAATCAACCATATCGAGGGTTTGATTATCATAATGGATTCAATGATTTCTAGTCTTCGCAAATATTACCCATCTCTTCCAGTGAATATCATAAAAAGAATTTATCGAGCTCGACTCGAAAGATTAAGGGTGCTAATGAGTAATGGTATCCCAAAAGATATTCGATGGTTGATCGAAGCACAAGTTTGATTATCTGACAAATTTTCAAATTCATTTAAGTACATGCCAGGTACATGTAGGAGTAAATTTTGCAAAGAAACGGAGAGCAAAAAGATTAGGTGGATGCTAAAAATATGCTCGGTGAACATGTGACACACGGTGCAAATCGATGGGGTTTGTATCCAAAAATCGAGAAGATAAAATCGCATTTATCAAGGATGGATTGAGTAAGAAATCTATGGATCACGATATCCAACAGATTCTTGATACACATCCCAGTGGATACGTTCATCGTGAACTATTGGCTCTGTGGACACAATTGAAGGATGGACTGGAACGCTATAGTCATGAAAAACTAGTCTCAAAAGATCCAGTTTGTAAGTACGTTCTGTCAAAGTTGGTATAAGGTAAATAGCAAAATAATGCAAGTTGATGAATATTGTTCTCCAATATTTAATTTCTCAGCTGTTGATAGATAATGTCATTTTCATTGAAAAATATAATATCATATATTTCATTTTCTTCTACAATTTTGTCAAAAAGAAAATAGTAAAAGCAGTGACTTATCTGCTGCTTATTTTTCAATGAAAATAGTGAAGTCATTTGTCTTCCAGTAAGAAATTCGTTCTTTAAATTTGTGATTCACAAATCAGAAATTGTATATCTCATAAAAGTACTTTAAAAATCTAGTGTAGAGAGATGGAGTTCTCAGAATCCTCATAGAGATATCATCCAATTAAAACGTGTTATGTCATATCCAAACTGATAGGTCATATCCCAATTAAAATACATATGGTTTCTTCTAAACCATATGTATTTTAGGTGGATCCAAACTGATAGGTCATATCCAGCATATAGATATGGCATATTAATTCGTAAAACAATTAGGAAAACACAAAATCGATATATTGTATGGTGGGAGTAACCATAGATTTTTGGGTTATCTTTTAGAGGCTGCACAAAATGGGAGAGTAAGAGTAACAAGTGCCTCACACTTTCCCACAATTAGAACCAGTAGTATAGGGGGTTCAACTGGGTTGATGCTTCAAGCACAGTTTGTGCATGATAGTTTGATGTATATGGTGAATAATAGTGATGCCTTTATTGTTCTTCCAGGTGGCTATGACACACTCAATGATATATTCAATATCACGTCATGGGCTGAGCGGGACTTCCATAAAAAATCTATAGGTTTGTTGAATAATAATAATTTCTTCAACAATTTTCTTGCCTTTCTGGATCAAGGAGTAGATCACAAGTTTATCTCTCAGCCATCAAGAGATATTATTATATGTGCTGATACAGTTGCTGATCTACTTATAAAGTTTCAGATACATATTTCAGTTAAGAATTTGGAAGTCAAAGCTCATCACCCACAGACTATTGGTTCCAAACGAAAAAGAAGTTTAGATCCTTTAGATCTTTCATTATGAACCCTAATGCCAGGGGGTGGCAGAGTTACGGAGTTTTATACTTTCGAGATGCACCCCTTTTTATGCGTTTCATATGTATTTTTCTTTCCGCATATTGTCGAGTATTTATTACCTTTTTAGCTAGTTTCAATACTTTCCACTTCGACTGTTTTATGCTTCTTTCAGCAATAATAAGATCATCTTTTTGCCTCTATGCAAATACATTATTCTCACGAATATATGCTTCTATATTGTGATATCAATATGATTTCAATGATCCCACCATGTGATTCAATATGAGATTTATTGAGCAATTATTTTCCGATGATAGTTTTTCATATCACTTGTCAGATGATCCCACCATGCGGTGTATTTGCATGGGATTTTCTTTAATTTGATCGATTATAACTTCTGGTATCGCTTGCTCAATTTTCTCCATCTTATTATTTCTATCAACCGCTTCTTCTTTCGAGAGTAGGATTTGAATCATTGATCAACTACTTCTTCACAGTAGGATTTATTTCTTTCAACTGATTCTTCAAGAGCAGGATTTAAATAATTGATCAACTATTTCCTCAGAGTAGGATTTATTTTTATCAACTGCTTCTTCGGGAGCAGGATTTATGAACCATTCACGTGGAATAACCAACCATGATGGTGGTATATAATATATAAATTGCATATATATATATATATATATATATATATATAAAACCATCCGTCTTGTGATAATTGAACTCATCACATAGGAGGTACAGTAAATATATAAAACCGTCCGTCTTGTGATAATTGAACTCATCACATAGGAGGTATAATAAATATGTAAAACCATCCGTCTTGTGATAATTGAACTCATCACATAGGAGGTATAATAAATATGTAAAACCATCCGTCTTGTGACAATTACATTTATCATATAGGAGGCATCGTCATCCATCTTGGGATAATTAAACTTGTCACATAGGAGGTATCACCATCCATCTTGTGGTAATTAATTATCATATGGGAGGTATCACCATCCATCTTATGATAATCAGACTATCACATGGGAGGTATAATAATATTTACATAATGTAAGCTCAACAAATAGATGGTTTCAACCACCACTTGGAGATAATTATAATAAAGTCAGGAATTAGATTAGTAAATATTTAACTGCTTCTTCTGGAGCAGGTTCGTCCAACCATTTTCTCAAAGTATAATCATGTGGTAGTTGGTTGAATCATTAAAAGTCATCATCGACCACAGTTGTCGGCATCAGTGCCGCCTGGTCGTCCCGTAATATTACACATACCACTTTATAAATTTCCATAGTACAATGACATATATCCACAAGTCCTTTCAATATTTTGGAGGGAATCAATGTACTAATTTGTGTATTTTAATAAGTTTTGATAATGACAGATATTAAAAGGGTTATAATCAACATATCAATATTAATGTCAAATTGAAACTCTCGTGAAATGGGTCACGATGGTATCAAGAAAAATCAATTCTGATATCATATGTATCTTATATGTAAGAAAAACCGAATTAATAATTTAATGAATTAAAAGAATATTATATTTTTATATTTTATTTATTTTTCTTTTGCTTCTTACCTTCCGCCGTTCGTTTCCCCCCCCCCCCCCTTTTCTTTTTCTTTCTTCCTTATCTGCTCTGCATCTCCTTCCAGTCTTGTTCCTTCTTTGTCTTCTCCTTTTTTTTTTCGTGACATATGTATACATACCAGAGAGAGAGAAAGCGTGGTGGCCATGGATGCAGCAGTTGGGAGATTGAGAGGAAGACATCTTGGATAACCGTTGGTGTGGTTGGTGATTGACATGGAAGGGGGATGATGGATAACTACCATTATCCATAAAATTTTAGTGGGAAAGGGAACAAGGTTTGTTTGTAATAATTAGATTTATGATACAGAGGTTCATCTATACGATGTAATTGTAGAACATATTATTATCATATTACTTAAATGGCTAGAGTCGTGCTGATAATCTGTTATAAAATCGAAATATAATAGAGAGGATTTAGACAGAGAATAGAGAGAATGATATAAGTCAGTTTTTCATTAATAACTGAAGTCCTATTTATAGAAAAACTTCAGATGATACAATCGTAATTACATAATTACATCAGGAGCATAATAGTCATTCACATATTATAATACATTATCATATTACGCACTACGAGAAGTGCATTTCAACGATTCTTAACAATAAACAATTAATTGAATAGATGCAACAACAAAGAGAAAGTAGAAATAATCACCTATTTTTCTCCCACTTCACATAGTCCATGTCGCTCACAGCCACTATGTAGCGACCACTTTTCTAAAATAATAATTCTTCTAATTTAAAGAAGAATAAATAAAAATTTTGCAGCGGAAATACATTTTAAAAACGCAAACTTAATAATCGCACGTAATATTTTCAAGTCACCATTAAATAAAAACAAACTTCGACGTGAAATTAAAACAAATCGAACATTGTTCAAAAATATAATCTTAGATAAATAACATTTAACAAATAAATATTTGATCATCAGCTTGATCATCCCACACTCAAGCGCATGCCATATCGAGTTCCTCAACCTGAAAGGGGGTAAATAGTGGGGTGAGCTTCCAACTCGCTCAGTGTGGAGAGTACGCAATATGTCTACATTAATTACTAAATATATTAGCAAGTATAAACAACATGACTGATAAATTCTGAAGCCCGTCGGCTAGCCCGAAGGCTTTATGCACAATTAAGTGCTTCTGATTGATTTGCACATTTAAGTGCTTCTGACTGATTTCACGTGCACATACGAGACAATATATAAAGCAATTAAAATAAACAAAAGCGTAATAAATCCCCACACCTGGATAAAATTGCAGTTCTGAACTTGAATGTGATGAACTGCTTGACTCGACAATTTTAGGCCCGTAAATTCTTGTTATTATCTACAATTAATAATAATAGAAAATTATTATTTTTATATGACTGAGAATTAAATTGTAAGTGAATAGTAATAGTAAATAAAAATGTCAACATGTTAAAAGCTTGGCCGAAAGGGACTGGTTTTGAAAATATTGAATATGGCTAGGGGAATTAAAAAGGATTGGAAAATTCAGGGACTGAAATTGAAAGAGTTATCAAGTTGATTGGGGTTAATATGAAGAAACTAAAAATTAGAGGCTGGAATTGGTATACAATGAAAACTGATTTGGGGTCAATTTGAGAAGGTTTGGAACTTGAGGGCTAAATTGAAATCCTAAAAAAAGGCAGGGTATAAAAACCCTTTACCCTAAAGAAGTCAGCCGCAAGTCGCTACTTCTTCTTCCTCAATTCATCTCTCTTGATTTCTCTCATTTGTAAAACACACACACACACACGCACGCCCACACACACAAAAAAAAGGCACAGATAAAAGAAAAATGAAGACAGACGCACACAGAGACACCAAATCGATGGGAAAGGCAGAGGCCTCGGCGGTCAGGGCAGGGTTCGTACGGCCGCGGGTTGGATTGTGGCTGAGATTTTTGTTCGGTTAGCTTGAAATTTCAGTTTCATGTTTGGGCTTTGATGATTTCAATCGTTTTTTTTTTGGTGGTGATGGCATGCAGCGGCGACGGGATGGTATTCTGGAAACATAAAAGGGGCAGTTGTAACACCCCCGAGATATTCGAAGTATATTACAGCGCCGTGGACCCCTACATGGGACTCACCAGGCTAAAACAAGAAAAACACCACTCGACTAACCATCTCAGTTAGCGAGGGCACACATTTAAATAATGCAACATATAAAGATACGCCCGAAGCAACCGGCGTAATAAACATCAACCGACAATATAGCAATTTGAGTTACTACAAAACGAAGTTCGGAGTGAAAAGCCTAAGTACTCGCGAGTACAATCTATAAGTTTATAAATGTGAGAAACAACCATATCGAAAAAGACACGAGTAATAAGAAGACTCGAATGCACATGTCAACAACCCTGGCCAACATCCTCGTACTGTCCCAGCGCCCGCTCGCCCGATAGAACATAACCTGAAATCCATAACAAGAATTTCCCCAAAACGGGTCCCCAAAGGGTTTGCAATTATGCTAGTACAAGTAATCAAGGCAAACCATTCGCTTACACGTTTCATAGTACAATGTACCAAATCATTTCAAAAAAAACAAAACAAAACCAGACATGTCTTTTCCGGAAACAAACAGTCAATCACATTTGCCTAGGACCGGGATGAAGCCACAAATCCCACTCGAGGCCTCTAAGGACCCTCCCGAGCTGGCCATATCATAAAACAAATCACGCACGTGCATCGCCTAAGACCGGGACGAAGCCACAAATCCCACTCGAGGCCTCTAAGGACCCTCCCGAGCTGGCTAGCTAAACAAACTCATGAATCCAGGGCTAAAACCATTGGATTCCCTCTGTGGCCCCATCGGACCCTCCCGAGGAAAGGAAATCACACACAAAATACATTACCATTTCACGTTAAGCATAAAGGTTTCCAAAAAATACTTGCCTTGGATAATTGACGACGCAACGAACGGAAAGGAAAATCACCGATGAACGTTAGGAACCAACGGAACCGAACCTAACGATTCGAAGAACATAATCACAACCAACTCTAAATGAATACGGAAATGGAATACACCCGAAAACCCGCCTACGATTCATGTATATTCGTATAAAAATAACAACGAGGGCAGACCACAACCGAATCCTCTCGAATACGCAACAACCACGAAATATACCTTGAATCCGTAGGGAAGACAAGAATACTAGCAAGATTAATCATATTCAACATGAATTAATCAACCATATGAAACGAATCGAAGAAAAACTCGAAAACCCCCAATTTACTCAAAAGTAGGGTTCTAAGAAGATTTACCTTGGATTAGGATGAAAGATTCGTGTTGATGTTGTTATAATATACCAAGAACTCAAGGAAGATGATGGTTGATATGATTGGAGGAAGAAATCGCCAAGAAATCTCCCAAAATCGCCAAAGCCGCGGAGGGAGGAGGTGAAATGGGAATTAGATCCGTCCAAGGTCAACTCCTGGGTATATATAGCCACACGGCTTAGCGCGAGCTAACGGCTAAGTGTTAGCGTGCGCTACCCAGTTATATTACAGTCCAGAACTCACTGTCCTGGACCGTTAGCGTGCGCTACTACTATCTAGCGTGCGCTAACAACGACTCGGTAGCGCTAGCTATCGAGCTATAGCGTGCGCTACCTGGGCACCTGAACAAGTCCAGAACAAACTGCCCAGGACTGGACAGTCGCGTTAGCGCGCGCTACCGGACACCTAGCGCGCGCTAGTCCTCCGACATTAGCGTGCGCTAGACAACGTAGCGTGCGTTAATCCGCTAGTCTAGAGGACTGGAATCAGAAATAAGTTCACTACCACTCCCAGGACTCAGCTCGCTAGCGCGCGCTACGAACCAAACGTAGCGTGCGCTACTAAGGAATCCCTAGCGTGCGCTATGCAGAAAGAGTAGTGCGCGCTAGGCACGAAATAATAACGGCCCAAAATACCAGAACATGAACGAAACATCAAACGGAACATCTCAAAATGCATAATAACCTAGAATAGATCCATGGCAACCCCGAAACGGCGGTTCCGAACAACAATTACGAGAATCAGATCAATAGATGACGGAAGAACCAATAAATGTAGAAGTGGATGACAAAAAGTCTCGAAACAATTATTCTCAAAAATTAATACGGAGGGTCGCTAAAAACGAGAAATACACCGAAAAATGAAAATACCGAGAAAAGAAAATTGCGGATATTACATTCTACCTCTCTAAAAATAAGTTTCGTCCCGAAACTTAAGAAACAAACAACTCGGGGTACCTAGAACGCATGCTATCTTCGGTTTCCCAAGTTGCTTCCTCGACACCGTGTCTCGACCACTGCACCTTGACCAAAGGGATGGTCTTATGCCTCAGTCGCTTCTCACGATGCTCCAAAATCTTCAAACGACGCTCCTCAAAAGTAATATCCTCGGCAACATCAATCTCACCATAATCGATGACGTGACTAGGATCCAGGACATATTTCCTCAGCTGGGAAACATGAAAAACGCTATGAACCTAACTCAGGGCTGGGGGTAACGCCAAACGGTATGCCAACCCACCGACTCGCTCGAGAATCTCGAAGGGTCCAATGAATCTCGGACTCAACTTCCCTTTTTTCCCAAAACAGAAAACTCCTCTCGTCGGCGATACCTTTAGCAAAACGTGGTCCCCCAACTCAAATTCCAAAGGTCGACGACGGACATCGGTATAAGACTTTTGTCGACTCTGGGCAGTCAACATCCGTTCCCGAATTAATTCTATCTTCCGCTCGTCTCTAAAGCGATATCCGGCTCGGTCCCGACCAAATCGGACGCCTCATTCCAATAAATCGGTGATCGACAACGCCGCCCATAAAGTGCCTCATACGGTGCCATCCGAATCGACGCATGCCAATTATTGTTGTACATGAATTCGATCAATGGCAAATGCTCATCCCAGTCAATGTTCCAATCGAGAGCACAAGCACGCAATATATCCTTGAACGTATGGATAGTGCGTTCCGACTGTCCATCTGATTGAGGATGAAAAGAGGTACTCAAATGCAAACGAGTACCCAATGCCTTATGCACCGCCTACCAAAAGTGCGATACAAAACGGCCATCACGATCCAAAACAATAGACTTCGGAGTACCGTGAAGCCTCACAATCTGCGCGATAAACACACGAGCCAACTTATCTGGGCCCCAAGTGTCCTTGATGCCCAGAAAATGTGCCGACTTGGTTAGACGATCAACAATCACCCAGACCATATTCATGCCCGACCTCGATCTCGGCAAACTCGTAATGAAATCCATCGATATATCTTCCCATTTCCATTCCGGAATGGGAAGTGACTGCAATAACCCGGCCGGTCGCTGATGCTCGATTTTAACCTGATGACAAGTCAAACATCTAGCTACAAACTGTGCGACCTCCCCCTTCATATCATTCCACCAGAAACTCCTTATCAGGTCCTTGTACATCTTACTCGAACCAGGATGAACGGAGTAAGGTGTAGCATGGGCCTCGCGCAAAATACTCTGTCTCAACTCTGAGTCGTTCGGTACACAAAGCTGACTCTGGAATCTCAAAACACCATCCTCGTGAATCACAAACCCAGGAGACTTTTCCTTAAGAATGTTCTCTCGGATTTGAGTAATCATCGGATCCTCAAACTGCTTCTGCTTAATTTCATCGATCAAAGATGACGAGATCTCTAAAGCACAAAGTTGCCCGAAAGCTCCAGGCAACAAAACCTCAACATCCGACTCGATCAAAACCCACCGAAGCACAGATTGAGACGTAAGGATCTCAAGCGTTCGCAACGCAACTGGTTTCCGACTCAAGGCGTCGGCCACGACGTTCGCCTTGCCCGTATGATAAAGGATTTCGAGGTCACAATCCTTAATCAACTCTAACCACCTCCTCTGCCTCATATTCAACTCCCGCTAAGTAAATATGTATTTCAGACTTTTATGATCGGTAAAAATCTGACATGCAGAGCCGAAAAGATAGTGACGCCAAATCTTGAGCGCAAAAACAACTGCCGCTAACTCCAAATCATGAGTAGGTTAGTTAAGCTCATACGGCCTCAACTGTCTCGACGCATATGCAATGGTCTTGCCGTGCTGCATCAATACGCACCCAAGACCCTGACCCGAAGCATCACTATAAACAGCAAAACCCTCGTTGCCACACGACAACACTGAAATTGGGGCTGAAGTCAAACGCCGCTTCAGCTCCTCAAAACTCGACTGCATCTCGTCATTCCAAACGAACTTCTCGGACTTCTGGAGCAACTGTGTAAATGTCCGAGCCAGTTTTGAGAAACCCTCGAAGAACCTACGGTAGTATCCGGCTAAACCCAAGAAACTACGGATCTCCTTCACATTCTTGGGCGGTGCCCAATCCAACATTGCCTCAATCTTCTGCAGATCTACACGAACCCCCTCGACTGAAATCACGTGACCTAAAAACATCACTTCCTTCAGCCAGAACTCACATTTCGAGAACTTCGCATAGAGTTGCTCGGTCCTCAAAATGTCTAACACTACTCGCAAATGATGGGCATGCTCTTCCTCGTTCCTCGAATAAATAAGAATATTGTCAATGAAGACGACGACACACTTATCCAAATACTCGATAAAGACTTTGTTCATCAACTGCATGAACACCGCCGGTGCATTAGTTAGCTCGAAAGACATAACTACAAACTCATAATGTCCGTATCTCGTCCGAAAAGCTGTTTTCGGCACATCGGACTCCCTCACCCGGAGCTGATAGTACCCCGATCTCAAATCAATCTTCGAGAATACCGCAGCTCCCTGCAACTGATCGAACAAGTCATCAATCCTTGGCAAAGGATACTTGTTCTTGATGGTCACCTTGTTTAGTTCGCGATAGTCGATACACAAACGCAGTGAACCATCCTTCTTTCGCACAAACAAGACCGGTGCGCCCCAAGGCGAAGCACTCGGTCGAACATACCCCGACTCAAGAAGCTCACTCAATTGCTTCTTAAACTCGGCCATCTCTGAAGGTGCCATGCGATACGGCGCCTTCGAAATCGGAGCCGCACCCGGCTCTAACTCTATAGCAAACTCGACCTCATGATCCGGTGGCAATCCCAGTAACTCGTTAGGAAATACATCAGGAAACTCACTAACGACTGGAATCGATGAAAACTCGACTCCACCATCCTCCGCCTTCAAGGCATAGCACCGATAACCAGTACACCCCTTTCGCAGGAGCCTCATCGCCTTCAAGGCATTAATAACGAACTTCTGGTTTCCCCTCTTTCGCCCCGCGAAAGAGTGCTCGGTGCCGTCCTCGGCTAACATAGTGATGATTCTCGTGCGGTAGTTCATGATTGCGCCATGCCGCTCGAGCCAATCATCCCCGAGGATCAATTCGTCACCCTCAATATTAACGACAATAAGATTAGAGAGCCAAGCTCTCTCACAAATAAACACAGAGCAGTCTCGGACCTATCGATCGCCAACGATCCTATCACCGCTAGGAAGTTTAACGATGAAAGACTCGCAAGGCAACAAACAGTCGAGACTCAAACAGCGCACACACTCCAGCGATATGAACGAATGTGTAGCACCAGAATCGAAAAGCACACTGACAGGATGAGAAAGGATATGAACGGTACCTGTCGCCACAGTGGCCACCGGATCATAGGCCCTCCTCATCTTGTAGATACGCGGTTGGGCAGAGCCGACACTGGAAGCTCCTCCTCTAGCGGGCTGACCCCGACCTATACCTCGGCTGGCACTCGGCGGAGGCTGCGGAGCAAACAAGCCCTGGTTCACACTCGGCTCTCTAAGTGTTGGAAAAGAATCACGGGATTCGCGAATCTGTCTGACCTGTTCACAAAAGAGGGCCTTGTGGCCCGATTAACCACAAGTATGACAAGTCAACTTCTGACGAGGACACTGCCGGTTCCTATGGCCCGACTGGCCACAGTTAAAGCATGTGGGATCACGAACGGAGGTTCTGGCGGCACCTCGAAAACTCCTAGAGAAACGAGCCGAACCGCCCATAGAAACATTCGCAGTCTGAGATTTCTGCTGGCCTCCAACCTTGGGACCAGAAAAATTTCCGACTAACTTCTGCTTCTTTCTCTCACGAGCCACATCACTCGCCGTCACCGACATATCGTAAGCAAGAGCCCTACTCTGATAATCCTTCAAAGTAGTGCAGACGAGCCCAAACATATAGTCCCGAATTGACAGTTTCATCTGCCTGGAAAAATGAAAAATTTTGTCGTTCTCCTCGACAACTTGGGTCTTCACATAGCCCAACTCCTTGTTGAAATCGGCAATAGCTTGAGAGATAGGAATATCCCGTGGTTGAGCATCATAATGTAATACCCCCAATCCGCTCAGGGATATTACACGCCGTAGAACCTTTCCTCAAGGATCTACCAGGCTAGTTACAACAACATATCGACAATGCCTTTAAGGCTAAAATGACTCAGTAGACCGATTTGGCCTTTCAATAAAGTATACAACTCGATTACAATACCAGCCCACGCAGGGGTCGAAATACAATAAACTCCCGTACAACGGGGAAAAGATACTGCAGCGGAAAAGAAAATACAACTAGACCAATACGACATCAACGGGTCCTCGTGTGATTAGTATCGTTCATCTTTCATCATCCTTCATGCCGACCCTATGCTATGCTCCAAAACCTGAATGCAAAAACAGATATCCACCCCCAGAATACTCGGGGGTTAGCAAAACTCCACTGTTTTGCTAGTGCAAGAACAAAGTGCAAATACGAGCCATACAATTCACATTCCACGAATAACAATAACCAGGAATCCTCAAAAATCCAAAAGTAACAAAAAGTACTTCCCGAGGCAAGAGTTTGGGTAAAACAATCCGAGACCGAAAGACCACAATTAAGGGGAACAATTTATGAAACAGTTTAAAATGCCATCGAGAGTTTTAATAGAAACAATTTAGGATTATCAAATCCTTATCTTTCCAAAATCAACAGGGGTCACAGCCCAAAGGTTTTGTTTTCGCAAATAGGAAACCGACAACAATTCGCAGGGCCAAAACCCAAGTCACGTGTCCTCGATGGACATAAAATCAATACCAACTCGTGAAGTTTTTACTCGTGATTACCGGACTCAACCCATTGGAAATCCCTCCGTGATCCCATCGGACCCCCCGAGGTGAGTAAAATACATTCACTAAATATACACCAACCTGTGAAGTTTTTACTCGTGAATCCCGGACTCAACCCATTGGAATTCCCTCCGTGATCCCGTAGGACCCCCCGAGGTGAGTAAAATATATTCACTAAATATACACCAACCTGTGAAGTTTTTTACTCGTGAATCTCGGACTCAACCCATTGGAATTCCCTCCGTGATCCCGTCAGACACCCCGAGGTGAGTAAAATACATTCACCACTCGTGAATCCAGGGCGCAACCCATTGGAATTCCCGTCGTGGCCCCATCTAACCAACCCACGGTGAGCGAAGAAATCATGCACAAATAACATATCACACCAATGATATCCAAACAATTCACCCAGAGCATCAAACACTTAGCAAAACACCACGTCAAACAACAATGCACCGAAATGAAACAATATACGTCCACACGCAAATACCAAGTGCATCATCAACACCAAACATATCCATAGGATTCACATAATCACTTACAACCCACACAATTTACAAAACACACGCGTTTTGAAAGTGAGCCTTTAACGAGGCTAGCCGAATCTTTTGAAAACTCATTTCAAACAATCAACAAACATACCAAGACGATCACCAATTATCATATCCACAAAACAAGAAAAGTATGGACAAGGTACTTGCCTTGAACAACCACAACGCGGAGAATCGACCGAAGTAGGTTGGCACGAACCGACTACGAACCCGCTGACTCCACCGAACGCCAACTCGTGATAATAAACTACGGAGGACAATAACAACAATGAAAATGAATTCCATAGCATGACTCAAAGCCGTTGAATTCAAAGAACGAACGACGAATGTTTAAGTGTTTTCCCCAAAACGGCCAAGAACACGATTCGTCCCGACAAAACACGAAAATGGAATTCCAAGTTGAAATATGGATATACAATCCATAGAATATGTTTAACAACATCATTTAACCACAATCGATCCATCAAAAATGGATGGAAAACGAGATCGAGAACAAGTCCCCCAAAAAGTCGATTCGAAGGAAATCAAGAAATATACTTCGATTCGATAAAGAACAATGGATTAAATGATGTTAAACACAAGAATACTACCAAGATTAATCATACCCATCATGAATTAATCAACAACACGGAACGAATCGGACAAAAATGCAAAAACCCACAAATTCACGAAATTAGGGTTCTAAGGAAGATTACCTTGATTCGCTGGATCAAAGGATGATAACGGATGATTGATTGATGTTATGAACTCAAGAACTTCGTGGATTTGTTTTTTAACAACATGGATTCGTAATAAGAACAACCCTAGCCGCGGAAGAGAAGGAGAAGAAGGAGAAAATGGCGAAAAAAAACGACTGTAGGGTCTTAAATAGTCGTGCAGTGTGGCACAGGCCAGCTGCGCCCGATGATCGCGGTGTGCGCGGCCGGGCGAATGTGCCGCGGCATTGACTCGGCAGTGTGCCGCGGCCCCGTCGGCATGTGCCGCGGCACACTGTACAGAAGGTTTGGCCGCACGAGTGTGCCGCGACCCGGACGAGCGTGCCGCGGCAGTGACTCGGCAGTGTGCCGCGGCCCTGCCGGCATGTGCCGCGGCACACAGTACACTGCCGAGCACTACCGGCCGTAACTCGGCCAATGCCGGCCTGGGCCCAGATTGCCCGGCCATGACTCGGCCGGGGCCAACTCCGACGGCCCGAACGACCCCGAAACCCGAACCTAAATACGAATCGAAATACATTTACTAAATACTCGCAAAGACGAATTCTAGCACTAAGAGATCACACGATTCCGACCACCCGAAGGCTCGAAATTCGACAACGGAAAGTAATTACTCCAAACTTTGGGAAATTACGAAAATGGCCCAAAACGTCCAAAAATCACGATACGTGATCGCATAACTAAACCGAAGTTCACAACACGTCTAAAAAAGTTAAACGGACTTACGGGAAACTCGAGACAGCAGTTTCCAACGAGATTCGCAAGAATCGAACTCAAGTGCGGAAAAGTCGCTAAAAAGCACGGAACTCAACAAAACGATACCAAAACGAACTCGGATGTCAAAAAGTGTAGAATTAATCATTCTCAGAATAATGAAACGGTCATGAGCGAGTCGTCAAAACAGACTTCTGCTGAAAAAAAGAAATTACCGGAAATCGAAATTACGGGTTTTACATTCTACCCTCCTTAAAAGAAGTTTCGTCCCGAAACTTAAAACAAGTAGAGAGAGAAGCAATATCCCGCCAGGAAAAACTCAACGAGATACACAAGAAGCGCATAACTTACGCCCATCGACGAAACGTTACAAGCAACGCAAAAGGGACATACGGCGTGAAAATATGCTCCACGACGACTAACACGACGCCACCGATAGAGGCATAACAAAATCAACAAGTGACAAGCGTCATCAAACAGACAATACAATCGAGTCGATTATCCGAACAATCACAAAACACAACGAACAAAAATCAATACGATTGACCAACCCAACGGCTCATCAATCAAAATGCGAGCCAAACGCTGAACAATTACGGAATTCCACCGCCCAAGGATTGGAAGATCGGAAACGAGACTAATTTCCCGAACTTAAGGGAATTACGAAGGAGTCTGAATGTTCAACAATCACGAAACGAGATCAACAAAAACCGAACAATCAAACGATCGAACCACAACGGTCGAGACAACAAAAATCGAACAATCATGTTCGAATCACGAAGAACAATAAAATTCAAACAACAACTCCCAGGTCCACATCTCGGCTCGAGACAATATTTGATCCGGTGAAAACAACAAGATGTGATTCACATAAGATCCATAGGAAAGGGAATAACAATTGAAAAGTCACAACGACAAACGAGTAATTTCGAAACACCACACTCGTTCGATCAATAAAAGCAAGGGATAGGGCAAGCTCAGAAATTGTTAACGAACATAAATGAGTCGACAGAGTCGAAAATACAGAAGTTCAAAATCCGATCCACTTCGAATAAAAGAACTAGTAGAACCAAAAGATGTTACATCCGAACAAGGTTCACAAGAATCGAACCGAACTCGGAAAAGTCACAGCGATAACCAGATTGACCCAAAACAAGATCACAGCTCGTCCGATCGATGAAACCAAAATACAGAACAAGTTCAGTAAGTATCAACAAATACGAGCGAGTCGATAGAATTGAGAAAGAGAAAATGCAGAAGCCAAAAATAATACGGGTATTATATTCGACCTCTTCTAAAAGAAGTGTCATTCCCGAAACTCACAACACGAAATCAAGGTGACAACACAACAAGCAACCGACAGAAACATCCTTCAAAGGCCTCTCAAAGTGCGAACTCCGAAAGTCTCGGTAGCCAATTCGCAAAACTGAATTCGGTGTCCCTCGAGTCTACACTTGAAAAGCATTACTGATGAGAAGGACAATTTACACGTGCATGCCCCGGCACATCACGGTTGAAACGCCTCGACTCGGCATACCGAAAATACAAATGCTAGATACAATGGGGCATAACGTCGCAAAACAACATAACGGATATGCCAACTCAGCACAACGAAGAATCATAACACATACCGTATACAACGATTACCATCGTAAAGTAATACACACACACAAACACTACAACAACGACGGTATCGTTCGGTGACCTCAACGGTCCGAACAATAACTAGCACATAATTACAAACATCATGAAACAATCACATATGTACACAAACGTACAAACCCAAGCTTTAACAGCTCACACAGGTGCGATAACACGCAAGCCACCACGAAATGGCACCATTAAAGACCGTCATCACACCTCCCACGAAGGGCTAACAAGACATATGCGTGGCGAACGACTCAACATTCACACCACCAATTCAATCACAATTCGGAGGGCTAACACCCTAACAACAATACCAACATCATACACACCTTCTCCGACCACAAGCACAAAATGATGGGTTTTAAAAACGAAAACCACCTTTTGAAAATAGTTTGGAAACACCAGTTGATCTTGAGTATCACTATACAAAAAGTAGTGCAAACATTGTTATCGAGACTTTGAAAATCATCTTGCGTTTGAACACAAATGAGGACACCTTCTCTTAGTGAAAAACTTTCAGAATATTCGACACTTGGGTCTAAGCAACTGCATTTCTAAAAATAATTGAAAATATCTCAAAATATTTTGGTCCTCAATTGGAATAATTTTGAAACATATTACGGCACTAGAAGGCACCTTGAAAGTACCGCGAGAAAATAATTTATTTTAAAAGTACGTCTCGAAATTTATTTTCTAAGATACTCAAGTTTTTCAAGGATAATTCAATGGGCTAGAATGCCCAAAAATTTCAGGTAAATACACGGAATATTATAGCGATGTGGGTCCCGCGCCGGAACCCACCAGGATAAAAACCATTTACAAAAACGCCAAAATGGCCGATGACGGTAATATTTCAAAAACTCACAAAAGCCATTTACAAAATACTAAATACCGTCATAAGAATTTCGCCAAAATGATCAAGGACATAATGCCAAAAACTCGGTTAAGGGAATCGGTTTTCGAAATAAAACTCAGTCGGTAAATACCGAAAGCCATTACAAAAGAACTCACACAGCGGATAAAAGAAATACAGTCCAACATGCACAATCCAGAAACACTACTCCTCACATGAACGAAATATGAGAGTCAAATAGTCACGTATCAAGAAATCAAAATCCATAAGAGGATTCCGTCACTTAACAAATAATCATAAAAAAAAAATAGCTCGTGTCACACGAGGCACAACACAAAGAAGGGAGACTTACATCCACAAGTCGCACGAAGATGATGATCGCCCACGATACTAATCACGACCAACAAACTCAGACGACGCGTCGCGACACGACTTAGTCAGACAAAATCCGACGAGACAAAAACTCAACAGACACCACTGACCCGACAACCTAGGTTTCCACAACCTTGCGCTCCGATACCATTTATGTAACACCCCCAATCCGCTCAGGGATATTACACGCCGTAGAACCTTTCCTCAAGGATCTACCAGGCTAGTAACAACATTAAACATATCGACAATGCCTTTAAGGCTAAAATGACTCAGTAGACCGATTTGGACTTTCAAGAAAGCATACAACTCGATTATAATACCAGCCCATACGCGGTAATCTGATAAACTCCCGTACAACGGGAAAAAGATACTGCAGCGGAAAAGAAAATACAACTAGACCAATACGACATCAACGGGTCCTCGTGTGATTAGTATCGTTCATCTTTCATCATCCTTCATGCCGACCCTGTGCTATGCTCCAAAACCTGAATGCAAAAACAGACATCCACCCCCGGAATACTCGGGGGTTAGCAAAACTCCACTGTTTTGCTAGTGCAAGAACAAAGTGCAAATACGAGCCATACAATTCACATTCCACGAATAACAATAACCAGGAATCCTCAAAAATCCAAAAGTAACGAAAAGTACTTCCCGAGGCAAGAGTTTGGGTAAAACAATCCGATACCGAAAGACCACAATTAAGGGGAACAATTTATGAAACAGTTTAAAATGCCATCGAGAGTTTTAATAGAAACAATTTAGGATTATCAAATCCTTATCTTTCCAAAATCAACACGGGTCACAGCCCAAAGGTTTTGTTTTCGCAAATAGAAAACCGACAACAATTCGCAGGGCCAAAACCCAAGTCACGTGTCCTCGACGGACATAAAATCAATACCAACTCGTGAAGTTTTTACTCGTGATTCCCGGACTCAACCCATTGGAAATCCCTGTAGGTCACAAGTCGTCCAGGAACAAGTCTAGAGGGGGGGGGGGGTGAATAGACTTGTTGAAACTCTTGAACTCTTTTTCCGAAGAGTGAGTTTCTTCAGCTGATAATCAAACAAATGAGTTGGAGTCGTTTGTTCTTGGATAAGTGCGGAAGTCAGCTGATGACGAATATAAATTAATCTTAATGAAACACTTAACAATGTATGCAGCAGTTAGAGTATGATGCAGTAAAACAGTAAATAACACAGGCAGTTATAGTGGTCTCAGAGGTGGGGTAATCCTCTACTAATCCACTTTTCTCCAAACCCGTTGGAGATGAATTCACTATAATTTTCAACCAGTGATAAAGATTACAGTGATTCACAACACACTACAACAGCTTCCAACCGGTGGAATTACGTGCCGTTGTACACACACTTGATGCCTTGCACCTCTTGATCCTCGATCCTCGGATGCCTTTACATCTGCTACTTCAACCAGTGAAGTACCCGTACTCAAGATTTAAAGACAAGAGTGTTTGTCTTCTCCAACTTAAGAGCTTCCTTGAATATGAACTTTTTGGATCTGCTCTTTTCTCGTTGCTATTTGATTGCTTGAGATTGCTTTGTTTGCTTTGATCGCTAGAGTATATGTTCGCACGGTAGTTGCTCGATTTCAAATCTTCGGATATATATAGATCACGATCTCTCGAGCTTCTTCCTTGTAGCCGTTGCAAATCTTTGAACAAATCCATCCGTTGGAGAGAGACTTCATTGTTTAATCTTTTACGAGCGTTGCAAGGTGGATTCCCATTATTTAATTTTATCTTCCGACCGTTGTGAGGACTTACGCATGTGAGCGCCGAATCTTTTGAATATAAAAGGATTAAAGTCTTCACGGTGGGTCGATGATTTAATTAAATCATATCTCTTGCGGGAATCACTCCAATTTGTCTCTTCACGTTGCATGTGAGCTTTCCGTAATATTTGACTTTTCAAAGCATCCGACGTGGACTTGGAGTACTAGGTGTAGTCGAGTAGGGTGATGAGCGGCTTACATCTCTGCAGTAGGTTCTCTCTACATTCCTTGTTTGAGACTTGTGCAGTCGGGTGACTTCCCGAGGTACCTCGGTGCGGATCTGGTCAAACTTCTCTGATAAATTTTAGTTGACCAGGGCTACTCTGATTGAAGTCGGCTGTACTTCTCTGATGGACTAGGCTGTACTTTAGTACTTAGCCGATTTTCAGCCTAGCTAACTTTGGCCAATAGAAGATACTCATTTGGTTCTTCTTTACATTTTGCCAATTTTTATACTTAACATATTTTGGCCTATGGAAGATACTCATTTGGTTCTTCCTTACATTTTGCCAAGTAATAAACATTTGATTTTAAATTAATGACATCATCAAAATCTAACAAGTATTCCTAACAAATTCCCCCTATTTTGATGATGGCAAAACTAAGTAAGAAATCAAATGACCAAGTCTGTGTTAGGAGTATGCCCTCGAATGCCACTCAGAGGTTGTTGAGTGAGGGCATTGTACTTGTAATTATGTAAACCATTTATATAAGGCAAATGAATGTTTCTTTATTTACTGGTAGTTACTGGCATTCCTAACTCGTAAATAAACATATAGAAACTAGTCCATGTATTTGAGAGCAAAACGTTCCACTCCTTATTGGATAAGGGGGTCGGCACTGGAAAGGTTATAGCTCAAATACTTAATCGTTCGCAAGTCGATGAAACTTGGTAGGCGTTAAGTTTATGTGAAGACTTGTATGACGTGTTCTTTGACATGGAGAGTGCCATCGAACACTAATGGTTAGTGGGTGCACAGTTTATAGGTATGCTATTTGGATTAGTATACTCGAACCGACTCACCCTAGATTCGTCACATGGATTTCACTCCGGGTCTGTAAATGACGGAATCGAAAGGTTGTGATAGGTATTCGTGAACCTTCGTCTTGAGGATTTAGTAGGGATGTGCTTGTGACGTCAAGATTTTCATTAGAGTAGTTCGACCACGTAAACCGGAAGGCGGGGGTCAACCTCGACTGCATCTTGACGGCAAGTAGCAGTCCTATCAATACCAAGATAGAATTCTTTCTCCCGTTAGTGAGCGGGTTATAAGTCCTATGCGCTAATTGGCAAATGAGATCATAAGTCTTTGGCCAAAGCATTGGAGCTAGTTGTATTAGATACACGGCATTTCGATGATCTCGATTTGCATTAACGCATGCATAGCGTCAAGTCTGAGATATGGTTTGGTGGCCGTGACCCTATAACTTGATCGGGACATTTGAAAGAAGGGTTTATACGTATCTTGGTATTCACGACGAGAATGGTTCTTGAATGATCCCAATCATTCGTTCTCGATCGGGTGCAGTGTAGGCCACCAGTCGCTAGGTGGTGCTACTACTCTTTGGTTCCTCCCATTCTCGATCGAGACGGACCTACCGAGTCGCGCATTAGGATTGACGGAATGAATCAAGCTAATTCTCTCATTATGAATATTAGATATTGGATATCTAAATTTAGGACATTGGATGTTTAAATCGATTTATTGGATAAATTGATTTACGGCCTAATGAATTAAATAAATTACTGGGTGATTAATTTAATTCATGAATATAATTATTTCTTGGAGAAATTAATTATGTTATTTTGTATTTGATATGTTTAATTAATTGGATTAATTAAACGACATAAATACATCGGAACGGAATAGGAGTTTATCTGTTTGGACTCACGGGAGTCCGAAACGAACCGAACTCGACCGTTTTCTAGCATGGGCCAACCCCCCACTTATTACCATGTGTGTGTATTGACTTGTCCCCATCATGGTTTTGGAATCTCATGTGATTGAGGGGACAAGTATCATATACATTATATGGGGAATCAAATCATCATATATGTATTTGTATTCATGTGGGTTGAATAAGAATATATACAAGACTTTGATCTCTCATCCTCATAATACTTCTTGGCATTTTACGTATCATTGAGTTTGAGAGAGAGAGAGAAAATTGTTTTCTCTTTAGTCATCTTCTTCTTCAACCTTGTTCTTGTTTTTCTTAGAGAAAAAAATATCAAGACATAAAGAGAGAGTAAGATTAAAACACTTAGAGTGTAGTAATCTTTACATATATAGCTTCATCACCTAGCTCTAGCCGTATCCTCGGAGGATAGCAAGGTGTTGTCATTCCGTTCGTTTCTCCGGCGCGTGGCAAGTAGAGACGCGGTGCTTTCGGCGTTGGATCGTTCAAGAGCTTGGGGAATAGCTCAAGAGAAGGTTACCATTTAATCAACGGACTTCGAGGGTTAGTTTTTTACAACTCTTGCTTTTCGTTTATATATTCGTATATACGTAGCTCGATCGATCATCGTAGGGATTCGGATCGAATTAATTTTCGTTTTACCGCTTCCGCTGGGCCTTCGTTTTAGGCACCGAATCCCAACAGTGGTATCGGAGCGTAGGTCTTGCGATCGTATATACGATATTGGCATTTGGAATGCTTGATTAGATGGTGAATGATTTGGAATCATTTTAGTCATAATCGTGGTATATATTTTTACGTTCGTTGTAGTTATATTTTTCGTAAGTTTATGTCTAAATATAAATCTTAATTTCTTGGAAATATGATTTATATTGAAGATATGAATGTTGAAAAATATTGATATTGATATCCGGTCAAAAATCGAGCTCAATCGTCGTCGGACGACTTTTCGGACAAAGGGCGTGAAGGCTGCCAGGGGTGACTCGGCCGTGTGCGGTGACACGGCCGTGTCGGGCAGCCTTCAAAGCCGCTGCCAGCAGAACCCGACCGTGTCAGAGACACGGGCCGTGCCTGGCCGGTAGGCCGAGCGTGACTCGGCCATGCCAGCGATCGGCGGAAGGTCACGTGATGACTTCGGCCATGGCAGCCATTTTCGCCCGGCTCGATTTTTCCGTGTATTCTTGAAAATTAATCTCCCGCATGTTAAATTTGATTAAATATGATAAAAATGAATTATGGTATTTCATTTTATAAGGTAAATTTGAGAAATTTGAATATTAAAGGTCGAAAGAGAATTATTTTGAACGTTATTATATTACCGATTGTGTGAATCGATTGGATCGGTTCGTATTGTTGATTGGATCAATGTATCTCTACGCTTTCCATTTATTTAGTATTTATTGAATGAATGCTTTTGAATGGGGATGTGGTTCGTGGACTTAGTTTTTGAATCGTTCGTTTTATTCGATTGGGTTGTAAAGGCCGTTTTGAGCCTATTTATTTTACTAGAAAAATTTGTATCTAGGATGCAATTTTCAATGTAAAATTTATATGTAATGACGAAGACCGGAAGAAGATCCATTTCGAGAAGACGAAGATTCAAGACGAAGACTTGTAATTAGATTACGGAGTTTTTGTTTTCTAGGAACGGTCCATAAACCACATGTTGGTAGCAACTAGGTTGTGATTGGTTGTTTCATATTGTATGAATGCCACAAACGCGCTAATATGATTAATGTGCAAAGTGTAACGTTAATCGCGATAATTCTCCCACAACAAATAATTAAGTTTATAAGGTTTCAAGGTTTTCCTTCCCTCCATCGAGTTTTCGGGAAATTGAAATCCAAACCGGATGTGCTATGCTTCCGAGTTATCGGGGTAGTCGTTCAGGAAGGACGGATAAATTAAGGAGCGCATTGATGCCTTCAGCTTGGAGCAAATTTTATCCCTAGAAACACGATAGGTTGCGGATAAGATTCATTGTGAAACCGATTTGCGTCGATGGTATAAACTTAACTTGTTCACGAACCATAGAAACCGTATAGGTTGAGGGGAGTGAACAAGGGAAAAAGAAGATCGAATCATCCATTAGATGGGTTGGTGTTGGACACCACTTTATGAAAATTAATAGACTAGAAACACATTCGGTTGCCCTCTATTAAAATTTATAAAGAACTCGATCACCACTATGAAGTAGAGCGACGATACTTAGGATTTCACATGGGAGTGTGTTATTCCGATAAAAATAGTGGGAGCCGGGTAACAAGAATAGAAAAGACCTTAAATTCTATACTCGAACATAATTGAATGAGTCACTAATTAACTGCTATACTTAATGCGAGACAAATCTCAATATGACAATGAATCCACTCAATTCTACTCGAAAAGAACACCTTAATGGGACCTAACTTTGTGGATTGGCTCAAATCGATGATTGTCCTCGGTATAGAGGCACTGGGATACGTCTTGGAGACGGACATTCCGCGCCTCTGTGCGGACCGAGCCAATCGGGAAGAGATTGAAAACCACGAAAAGTGGGTTAAGGATGACGTGAAAGTCCGTGCTTATATGATGGCTTCCATGTCTAATGAGCTTGAGAGCTCATGAGAAAATGACTTCGCTAGGCGATTTTATCTCACTTAACCGAGCTTTATGGTGAGCATAGTAGAAGCGCTAGATATGAGATATCCAAGCAACTGCTCGGTGCAAGGATGAAGGAAGGTGAGAAGGTTGGGGAACACGTCCTCAAAATGATATCCATGATCGAGAGATTGGAGGCTCTTGATTTTAAAATGGATACTTCTCTCCAAACCGACCTTATCCTGCAGTCTCTCCCCGATTCCTTCTCACGCTTTGTTATGAACTTCAACCGCAATGAGATTGCATGTAATTTAGTGGGCTAATGAACAAACTTGTGACCGCTCGGTCTCGGATGAAGACTCGCGGATGAAGGAGTCCTCTTGTGATTTCTTACGGACCTCGGAGGTCTAAGAACAAGAAGAAAAAGACCAAGAAGCAACCTGGACCACAAGTTAAGGACCTTAAGGGTAAGGGCAAGGCCCCGATGGTTCGAAGAACAAGAAGAAAAAGGATGCTTGTCTCAAATGCGGTGAGTGGGCCACCGGGCTAGAGACTGTCCGATTCTTCATGGCACTTCGTCTGTAACTTTTAGTTTTGGAAACAAATTGTTCGCTCTTGTATTTTCTACTTCTGGATACTGGATTCGGTGCTAGTTCTCATATTTGTACCGTGAATCAGGATCTGGAACAAAGTAGGAAGCTTGGAGCTGGAGAAGTTATGATCACAGTCGGAAGCGGGCATAGTGTCGAGGCGACCGACGTAGGATCACTTCTTTTGGGTTTAGAATCCGGCTTTGTTTTGACTTTAGAAGATGTACTTGTTTTGCCCAAGGGGCACAAAAACATTGTATCCATTCCGGTCATGGACCGAAAAGGCTTTTCATTTTTCATTGGTGATGCAAAATTTATTTTAGAAATAAACTAGTGGGTACTGCTACATTGTTGAATGGATTGTATCATCTAAATCTCAGCAACAAAGTAGTTGTGAATACTATAACTAGAAAACGCGGTAGGGATGAAACCAATCAAGTTTTGAAATGGCATCTTAGACTTGGTCATGTTGGTCAGACCAAGGTTTACAAGATGGAAAAAGATGGACTTATGGGTCCATTGGGATCGGATCCATTTCCTACTTGTGAATCTTGCCTTAAAGGCAAAATGACTAAGTCCCCTTCACAGGACTTTTGAAAGAGCCGCCGATAAATCGGGATTAATCCATACTCACGTTTGTGGTGCTTTGGAAGCAGCACGTGACGGATATCAATATTTCATTACGTTTACAGATGATCATACTAGGTATGGTTATGTATACTTAATGAAACATAAATCCGAGGCCTTTGAGAAATTCCAGGAATTCAAGGCCCTAGTCGAGAAACAAACTGGTAATCATATCAAAGCACTTCGGTCGGACCGAGGTGGCGAGTATATGAGTACGGAGTTTGACGAGTTCCTTAAGGAACATGGAATAGTTTCACAACTAACACCTCCAGGTACTCCTCAGTTAAATGGTGTGTCAGAAAGAAGGAACCGGACCACTGTTGAACATGGTCCGTTCCATCTTGGGCTATCTTGACTTGCCGATTTACCCGTGGGGGTATGCACTCTGATCGCGCGTATATCTTGAACAGATGTCCTTCTAAATCCGTTCCTAAAACTCCACATGAGATGTGGGAAGGAAGGAAACCAAGTCTTAATCATATTAGGATTTGGGGATGTCCCGCCTATGTCAAGAAGACTAAGGTGGAAAAGTTGGAAGCTAGGTCTGCGAAGGGACGTTTCATTGGATTCCGTGGGACGATGGGATATCTATTCTACATGCCCGAAGATCGAAGGATCATTATTGCTTTACAAGCACACTTCCTGGAAGATGAGTTCATTCAGGAAGGCGGAGCAGGTAGAAGTATTTCTTTAGAAGAATACAATGAAACTCCTTGAGAGACACCTGTGCAAGAAACTGGAACCGAACTTTCTGAAACACAAGTACAACCACCTCGTAGGTCTAGTAGGGTGTCTCATTTACCTGAGAGGTATGGGCTTGTGCACTTGGAGGAGCTGGGTCTCCATGAGGTTCCAAGTGATAGCCAAGAGACCGACCCAACAACCTATGACCAAGCGATGGTGGATGTAGACTCCGCGAAATGGCGTGAAGCTATGGAAGCTGAGATAGACTCGATGCATGTCAATCAGGTCTGGACTCTAGTAGACCGCCCCAAGGGCATAGTGCCTATTGGGAACAAGTGGATCTACAAGAGAAAGACTGATGGTGATGGCAAGGTTGACGCCTATAAGGCCAGGCTTGTGGCAAAGGGTTATACCCAAAAGGAAGGGATCGATTACCACGATACCTTCTCGCCCGTAGCCATGATCAAGTCTATTCGCATGATGCTTGCTATAGCCTACCACGATTATGAGATATGGCAAATGGACGTAAAGACGGCTTTCCTTAATGGATTCCTCGAGGAGGAAATCTATATGGAGCAGCCTAAAGGCTTTGTGTCCGAAGTCGATATTCAGAAAGTGTGCAAGCTCCAGCGTTCCATTTATGGACTGAAGCAAGCGTCGCGTAGTTGGAACCTTCGTTTTGACGAGGCGGTCAAAGAGTTTGAATTCGTGCAAAATGAATAGGAACCTTGTGTATACAAGAAGGTTAGTGGGAGCAAGATCGCATTCTTAGTACTATATGTAGATGACATTCTACTAATAGGAAATGATGTGGGAATGCTCGATTACGTGAAAGCTTGGCTTTCGAGTAATTTCTCCATGAAAGACTTGGGAGAAGCAACCTATATTCTTGGTATTCGACTCACCGGGATAGAGCGAAGAGAACAATAGGCCTTTCCCAAGCCCTCTATATAGATAAGATCTTAAAGCGATTTAAGATGGATGATTCTAAAGAGGGTTCCTACCGATGCGACATGGAATAAAACTCACCTTGAAGATGTGTCCTCAAAGTGAGGAACAACGAAAGGAAATGAGTAATATACCATATGCTTCGGCCGTGGGTAGCCTTATGTATGCTATGTTGTGTACAAGACTCGACATCGCGCATGCCGTAAGCGTGGTGAGTAGGTTTCGTGCAAACCCGGAGTAGGGAACATTGATCGTCAGAAAGAACGTTCTCAAGTACTTAAGAAGGACTAGAGATATGGTTCTAATGTATGGCGGTGGAGAATTGGATGTGGTGGGATTCACCGATTCGGACTTCCAAGGGGCGAAGGGCGACTCGATGTCCACTGGCTACATATTTACTCTTAATGGAGGAGCGGTATCTTGGCGTAGTGCCAAGCAAAGCGCGATCGCGATTCCACTGTCAGCCGAGTATCAAGCGGCCTCGGAGGCTTCCAAGGAAGGGTTCGGATTAAGAAGTTTCTAGGAGAACTTCAAATGATACCATGTCCGAAATTTGCTGTTCATTTATCTGCGACAACGATGGAGCTGTAGCACAGGCCAAGGAGCCGAGGTTTCACAACAGCACCAAACATATTGAGAGGAAGTATCATCTCGTAAGAGAATTTGTTCGCAAGGGATACATTGTCCGCATAGAGTAGACTCGGCCGACAACGTCGCCGATCCACCGACCAAGCCACTATCTCGGACTAGCTTGGATCGTCATCAGGAGAACATGGGTATTAGATACCATAGTGTGTGGCATTGAGTGCAAGTGGGAGATTGTTAGGAGTATGCCCTCGAATGCCACTCAGAGGTTGTTGAGTGAGGGCATTGTACTTGTAATTATGTAAACCATTTATATAAGGCAAATGAATGTTTCTTTATTTCTTGGTAGTTCTTGGCATTCCTAACTCGTAAATAAACATATAGAAACTAGTCCATGTATTTGAGAGCAAAACGTTCCACTCCTTATTGGATAAGGGGTCGGCCTTTGGAAAGGTTATAGCTCAAATACTTAATCGTCGCAAGTCGATGAAACTTGGTAGGCGTTAAGTTTATGTGAAGACTTGTATGACGTGTTCTTTGACATGGAGAGTGCCTGTCGAACACTAATGGTTAGTGGGAGCACACGTTATAGGTATGCTAATTGGATTAGTATACTCGAACCGACTCACCCTCGATTCGTCACATGGATTTCACTCCGGATCACAATGACGGAATCGAAAGGTTGTGATAGGTATTCGTGAACCTTCGACTTGAGGATTTAGTAGGGATGTGCTTGTGACGTCAAGATTTTCATTAGAGTAGTTCGACCACATGCTTAGGAAGGCGGGGGTCACCTCGACTGCATCTTGACGGCAAGTAGCAGTCCTCCGAATACCAAGATAGAATTCTTTCTCCCGTTAGTGAGCGGGTTATATGTCCTATGCGGTTATTGGCAAATGAGATCATAAGTCTTTGGCCAAAGCATTGGAGCTAGTTGTATTAGATACACGACACTCGATGATCTCGATTTGCATTAACGCATGCATAGCGTCAAGTACAGATATGGTTTGATCGACCGTGACCCTATAACTTGATCGGGACATTTGAAAGAAGGGTTTATACGTATCTTGGTATTCACGAGAATGGTTCTTGAATGATCCCAATCATTCGTTCTCGATCGAAGTGCAGTGTAGGCCACCAGCCGGCTAGGTGGTGCTACTACTCTTTGGTTCCTCCCATTGCCGATCGAGACGGACCTACCGAGTCGCGCATTAGGATTGACGACGGAATGAATCAAGCTAATTCTCTCATTATGAATATTAGATATTGGATATCTAAATTTAGGACATTGGATGTTTAAATCGATTTATTGGATAAATTGATTTACGGCCTAATGAATTAAATAAATTCTTGGGTGATTAATTTAATTCATGAATATAATTATTTCTTGGAGAAATTAATTATGTTATTTTGTATTTGATATGTTTAATTAATTGGATTAATTAAACGACATAAATACATCGGAACGGAATAGGAGTTTATCTGTTTGGACTCACGGAGTCAAACGAACCGAACTCGACCGTTTTCTAGCATGGGCCAACCCCCCACTTATTACCATGTGTGTGTATTGACTTGTCCCCATCATGGTTTTGGAATCTCATGTGATTGAGGGGACAAGTATCATATACATTATATGGGGAATCAAATCATCATATATGTATTTGTATTCATGTGGGTTGAATAAGAATATATACAAGACTTTGATCTCTCATCCTCATAATACTTCTTGGCATTTTACGTATCATTGAGTTTGAGAGAGAGAGAGAAAATTGTTTTCTCTTTAGTCATCTTCTTCTTCAACCTTGTTCTTGTTTTTCTTAGAGAAAAAATATCAAGACATAAAGAGAGAGTAAGATTAAAACACTTAGAGTGTAGTAATCTTTACATATATAGCTTCATCACCTAGCTCTAGCCGTATCCTCGGAGGATAGCAAGGTGTTGTCATTCCGTTCGTTTCTCGTGGCGTGGCAAGTAGAGACGCGGTGCTTTCGGCGTTGGATCGTTCAAGAGCTTGGGGAATAGCTCAAGAGAAGGTTACCATTTAATCAACGGACTTCGAGGGTTAGTTTTTTACAACTCTTGCTTTTCGTTTATATATTCGTATATACGTAGCTCGATCGATCATCGTAGGGATTCGGATCGAATTAATTTTCGTTTTACCGCTTCCGCTGGGCCTTCGTTTTAGGCACCGAATCCCAACAGTCTGCACTTAAGTGCAAGACAAAACTGAAATCAGTCTAATATTGAGACAACTGGAAAATTGTCATTCAACAGACTGTTCATAGATTTTTCTGACTTATCATTGAAATTATACAAGAATGTTTTAAGTACAGAAAATAAAATTACAAGTAAGAAAAATAATTAAAAGATCATCTGCCTCTTCCTCTGCCTCTTCTAGTAGGCTGCTTGGCAGACTTGAATGGTTTGGCTCCGATAGGTCTTACCTTGACTGGAGCAAGGCCATACTTTCTTTTTACCACGAGTGCTGCGAAATCCTGCTCCTGCTGAGATCTGAATTTGTTCTCAAGGCAGACTCGCTTGATTTCCTCCTGGAGTTGTAGTTCATCAAGTTCACCATCCATGCGGATTGGTGCTTCTTCACTACGAATAAGGGAATCATAGGAAAGGCTTTTGCTCTTTTGCGTACTTTTCGTAATGTACCCCAAAGCTTAGGGTGAACTTCTTCCATCCAGTTTATGAAAATCTCCTGTGGGGAGAGTTTGTCATCTTGAAGTAGTTCCTGACATAATAGTCTCTGATGAACCTTTTCCTAGCAGCTCCCCACATTTCAAGAGCTTCAAATGGGCAGAAATCTTCAACAAACCATAGCTCCAACCCTTCCCATTCAAGAGTAGGTTCAAAGCCGCCTCTGGTCCTTCTGCGCTTCCCTTCAGGCTGGTCAGCCTTGTCTTCTGGATCTACAGGTTCCTTCCTCTTCAGGCTAGAGGGTCCTTCAATCTGAGGGACCTCCTGCTATTTCTTACTTTTGATTTCCCTCTTTTCCCCCGGAATCCTCTCTTCCCCCTTTTTGCCAAAGATCAATGAGGGTTGTCAACTGTTGCTCCATGCGGCTCATCCAATCGGACATGCCAAAGGGCATTCGTTGTTTGTAGGAGGAGGAGGCCGAGGGATTTCTACCAAGTAGTAGGTGTCAATCTTGGCATTTATGGTCGAAGGTCAGGAGTGACCTGAGTTGACAGCAGCTCCCCAATGGTGTCTCTGACAATCTGCTTGATCAGCTCAGTCATGGTAGGTGATAACTGAGCTGATGGGGAGTGTTCTCCTGATCCTTCAGCAAGGGAGCCACTAGACTGCAGGCTCCTGGCTGCAGCAGGGAGGTCAGATTGGGTTTTCTCCGGAGTCCCTGACCTGGAGTCCTCTGCCAGCTCTACATCTAGGCTGCAGGCTCCTGGCTGCAGCAGGGAGATCAGATTGGGTTTTCTCCGGAGTCCCTGACCTGGAGTCCTCTGCCAGCTCTGCATCTAGGCTGGTGTACCTGGCAGGTACAACAATCCTATCTGCAGCTGCATGAGTTGCCTCTGGCTCTGGCTCTGGCTCTTTGGCTCCTTCTCTTTCTCCTTCTTCCCTTTCTTCTTCTCCAGATTTTTCTTTCTCTTTTTCCTCATCTTTTTCTTTTTCTTCTTCCTTTTCTTGTTCTGCTCCTCCTTCACCTCCATCATCATTATCATCATTATCATCATCATCATTTTTATCATCATCTTTCTTCTTTTCTTCTTCTTCATCATCCTCATCATCTTTTTCTTGCTCCACTTCTTCTCCTTCTTCATCCCCTTCATCATCCACTTCTTCTGTTTTCTCAATCTCCTCTGTTTGTTTTTCAACTGGTATATTTTCTTCAGGTTCTTTTTCTTCTTCATCCTCTTCAACCAAATTGATAATTTCATTGTCTCCATTAATTTCCTCAATCCTAATCTCCTTTTCTTCTTCCTCTTCCTCCTCTCCAAAATCACCATTAAAAATACTTAGCATTATAGAATGGATAAAATGGTCCATGTTTGTCTCAAAATGTGACATGAACCAGTTATCCTGGAGGAGTAAAGTTAAATCTGACTCTTTGCAAAAATTAGTCAGAACATCCTCAGTGGCTTGGGGGTATTCCCAACCACTAGTTTCAACAAAAGTTTGAAAATTTGTAAAAGACATGGTTTTTAGAGTTTTCCACTCTTTAAAAATATTTACAAAAGAGTGTTTTTCTGCTTGCGGTTTGACAAGCTGAAGTTGCTCAATAGAGAGATTAAAAGTATTATTTTCTAAGAGATTGAAAGTGTAATCTGCTTCAGGAATAGATATAACAAGACCTGCTTCCTCTTCTTCGGTCATGTACACTGGAGGTGTAATAACAGGTACAATTCGAGTTTCGGTATCTGGTGCAGGCTGGTCCGGATGAGCTGGTGACTGAACTGATGGGCTGGTATGCTGCTCAGGCTGCTCTCCTTCGCTGAACTGCAGCTTCCTTGGCCTCTTTGGAGAGGGTTCAGGTGATGACTGCAGGTTGGAAGGTCCTTCTGGGGCTGGTCCCCTTCTCTTGAATCGGATGGCAATTGGTGTATCGTCAGACTCATTCTCGGACTCGACTGCAGTTCCGATCTCAGCTGCAGGTTGGTCCGAGTCTGATAAATCGTATCTTGGACAAAAGCTTGAGTCTGGCAAATCCTTCAACAACTGGGCTGCCCTCCCAGTGACTCCAACCTTCTTCTTGTCATGGTCCATGTGACCTAGCCTCTTGTTCGGGTGGAAAGGGTCGATGTTTCCCTTGGCCACTCCGATTTTCTCCAAAAGCCAACTAAGATGCGTTCCGAACGCCAACTTAGTTTTGAATTTCTTCTCATCCACGAGCCATTCGACTTTGTTCACCTCGCGAACAAGTTGCCTGAAAATATAATCGGCCCAATCAACTTCCTCTCGTTGAATTAACGCACCCAACACCATGAATTTTGAAGATGACAGTTGGTCATAGCTTCCTGCCATTCCCATGACTATCTTGTTTGTGATGTCCAGAGCGACTCGATAAACCCTTTTCAACTCATTTCTCTTCGCTGTAAATTTCAATTTCTCTGGGATGTTTTCGATTTTGATCGTCTTCCAGGTTTCGGCGGGTGATTGTTTAAGAGCTTCGACCGCCAAGCCGCGATGTTTCATCCCGAATATCGAACGGATCTTCTCTCGATATATGGTGATAGGGATTCCGCCGACTGAGCTGTTAATCCCGTGCTGAACCAGAGAGGCATTACGATAAAATTCGACGACATCTTCCTTGAACAAATGCTGCGGGTTGATGTCGAGAAACGGGTAGATTCCGTTCAGCTTCATCGCCCGGATCAGATTCAACATATCGAAATCCTCTAGATTTGCTTCCAATAAACCTTCAAAATCGACGACCATGGAGAATATGACTTGGTCCTTCATCGCCTTCAAGTTTGCTCCTTCAAGAGATGCCATTTCTGCAAAAAAGATTTTTGGATTTTTAGTGTATATTTTGCTCTGTAAATTCTAGGGTTCCTGTAGGCGTAAAGAGGAAAGTGAAAGGTTTTCTTCCTTATAAAAAAGATGAAAGGACGTTTGGATTAGTTTATTATAAATTTAAACGGTGGTACGCCTTTTCATATTCTTTTGAATTTCAAATTTGAATCGGTGGCCCCATTTAAAATTTGACGGTTGATTCTGATTGGCCACCGTAGAGGTTAATTAAATAGGCGTGTGACGCGTGTATTTAAAATTGCCACTTGGCTTATAAAGATGTATATTTTAAATGCCATTTTAGCTAAAATAATATTTATAAATGTGGCAGATATTAATTAAAAATTAGAGATCAGTTTAGAGAACTTAGCTGGTCTGATTTCGTTGACTGTTGACCACTCTGCAACAGGTGAGTTGACTTCTCGCCTGGTATTCTGTACAGCTAAGTTGCTTATTCTGGCCTTCGTCTTCTCGCCTGCATCGCCTTAGCCGATTCGAGGGTCCGTCCTTCCTTCAACTTGCTTGAACTAGATTCCCAATCTAGTAATCCAAGGTCTCTGCTAAGCTCTAGGAATCTTTCTTGGCAATGGTTTGGTGAAGATGTCAGCTATTTGGTAGTCTGTGCTGACTCTTTCAACTCTAACCCTTTTGTTAAGCACATGGTCTCGAATGAAATGGTGCTTAACGTCAATGTGCTTCGTCCTTGAGTGCAAAACCGGATTGTTGGTTATTGCAATAGCACTATTGTTGTCACACCATATTGGAACTTCGTTGGCAATAATATTGTAGTCCCTTAACTGTTGTCTGATCCATAGAATTTGTGCACTGTGACTACTGCAGCTAGGTATTCGACTCAGTAGTGGATATGGAGTTAGAAACCTGCTTCTTGCTAAACCAGGATATCAGTCTGGTTCCTAGGAATTGACACGTTCCACTAGTGCTCTTCCTATTGATTTTGCATCCGGCGAAATCCGCATCTGAGTATCCTGACAGCTCGAAGTTGTCATCCTTGGGGTACCACAGTCCAACATTAATTGTAGACTTTAGGTTCTTAATTATTCTCTTGGCTGCATCTAGGTGTGATTGCTTCGGCTTGGACTGGAATCTTGCACAAACTCCAACTGCATATGATATGTCTGGCCTGCTTGCAGTTAGGTACAGAAGAGATCCGATGAGTCCTCTGTAGTGGGTTGAGTCCACTGAAATGCCTGCCTCGTCTGCATCCAGGTGAGTGATTGTGCTCATTGGAATTCTTGCGGGCTTGGCTGATTTCATTCCATATCTCTTGATAAGATCCCTGGTATACTTTGCTTGGTTGATGAAAATTCCTTTTTCCATCTGCTTAACTTGTAATCCGAGAAAGAAGTTAAGCTTTCCCATCATACTCATCTCAAATTCTCCTTGCATGAGGTTGGAGAATTTCTCGCATAGCTCTGGATTGGTTGATCCGAATATGATGTCATCCACATAAATCTGAACTATTAATATGTGGCCTTCGTGTTCCACTCTGAATAGGGTCTTGTCCACTTTTCCTTTGCAAAATCCATATTTCTCAAGAAACACAGACAGTGTTTCATACACTGATCTCAGTGCTTTCTTGATTCCATAAAGATCCTTCAACATCTTATAGAATTTGTCTCCTTTGACAAAACCTTGGGGTTGCTCTACATAGACTTCTTCTTCTAGGACTCCATTTAGAAACGCACTTTTCACATCCATCTGGTAAACTTCAAAATCCTTGAATGCGGCATATGCGAGGAATAGTCGATGGCTTCTAATCTTGCAACAGTGCATAAGTTTCATCAAAATCTATTCCCTCACCTTGTGCATATCCTTTTGCTACGAGTCGACTTTATTCCTAACAACGTTCCGTCTTCATCACTCTTGTTTTTATACACCCATTTGGTGCCAATAACTTTCTTGTGATCGGGTGCATGCATTAGTTCCCAAACTTTGTTTCTTTCCATCTGCTCCAATTTCTCTTGCATGGCATTAATCCATGAATAATCTTCCAAGGCTTGTTCGTAGTCTTGGGTTCAATTTGTGACATGAAACATGAGAACATCGCCATTCCTTTGGTAGAGTTGGTGTCTTGTCTTGACTCCATCGACCAACTTTCCGATGATTTGCTGAATTGGATGATCCTTAAGCCATTTGGGGATCTCGTCCTCTTAAGGGTTTGTTCCCCTGTTGGATTGCTCTGGTGGTTATCTGCATCTGCTGGATTCAGTGCCTGAATGGATCGGCTACCGCCTTGTCATCTGCGACTTGGTTACGAAATGCGAGATGAGTCTTTGTCTGCTCCATTTGGGTCTTCTTGGCGGCAAGCTGGATCAAATAGGTTTGGTGATCTGTCGATCTGCGATTGGGTCTTCATCAGTGCGGTTGGGTCATCAGTGATCTGCAGTGAGTCCACCATTCAGTGTCATGTACAATGACTTCTTCAAGGGTTCTTGACTTGAGCTTGTTCTCAATTTGCTCAAGTTGTTTCTGTACTCAACGGTAGATTCATCAAAAACAACATGGGGTGTTTCCTCCACAACTAAGGTTCTTTTGTTGAAAACTCTATATGCCTTGCTTCTTTGGGAATATCCCATAAATAGACCATCATCAGTTTTAGCATCAAAGGCATTTACATGTTTTACCATTGTTGTGGATGAAACACTTGCAACCAAAAACATGAAAGTAAGCAACGGTAGGAGTTCTATTATTCCAAACCTCATAGGAGTTTTGCCATGTCTCCCTACTAACATATTCTGCTCGGGTGTGGCAGTGTGTTGTGACTTGACCCGAGAACCTTTGGGTAGGTCTCCTTACGCAATCATGGACCTTGGCTTGCTTCCTTGGTTCTGTTCCTTCTTTCAGCAACACCATTCTGTGGGCGTCCCTGCAGAGAGCTCATCTTGGATCCCATTCGATCATGAAATCGATTATCGCCTTGTTGAGAAACTCTCCTCCTCTATCCGATCGATCTTGATTATGGATAGGGATTTCTCATTCTGGATCCTTCTCGGACTCGGGTAACTTGGTCAAGGTTTCACTTTTCTTGAATAGAAAAATGATCCAAGTGTACCTTGAATAATCATCTACAATCACAAGAGCATGCTTTCTGCCGCTCAAAGTCCTTGGCTTGATAGGACCAAATAGATCCATGTGGAGTAGATCTAAGATCCTTGTTGTGAGCGTTGTAGGCTGCACTGGCTTGAACGACGCCTTGGTCTGCTTTCCCTTCTAACATGCATCACAGAGTGCTTCCTTCTTGAATGCTTCATTTGGAAGTCCTCTGACTAGCTTCTGAGAGCTAATCTTTTTGATGGCTTTGAAGTTCAGGTGACATAGTCTTTTGTGCCACAGCCATCCATTCTCAGCTATAGTCTTGGATAGAAAACAGGAGTTAGGTGTTCCTGTGTTCCAATCAATCATGTATACATCTCTTCTTCGGAAACCTTGTAGCTTTATTTCTCCAGATAAGATGTCTATCACCATACACTTCAAAATGGTGAAGACTACTAGATTCTTCTCGTCGCAGAACTGGCTTATGTTCAGGAGGTTGTACTTGAGCCCTTTGACATAATGAACTTTGGATATTACAATGTTTCCTCGGTGCAACTCTCCAAAGCCTTTTGTCTGTCCTCTAGAGCTATCTCCAAAGGTTACATCGGGACCTCTTTCCTTGATGTATTTGGTCGCATCCTCTTGTTCCCGGTCATATGCCTCGAGCATCCAGTCTACAAACCATTCTTCTCCTCCAAAATTTGAGCTTGAGGAGATGTGGTTGTAGTCCTTCCATCTTTTACGCAATTAAACAAGCGAGATTTAGGTACCCAAATTTGTGTGGGTCCTTTGGGGTTAGTTGGTTTCTGGAGAATTGATTTCTCCTTGGATTATAGGAATTGTTATTATTATTATAACCCTTATACGGTGCACGTGGTCGAGGTCTAAATCTCTGGTTGGATTGTATCTAGGATATTCCTCAAAATAGTGTGGGCCATTTCTAAATCTAGGTGAGACCATTTGTTAAACCTTTGTGGTCTCCACACTTGTTCATTTTGGTAATTTGGATAACCTTGAGGTTTCCATCCGCCCCTCCCATTATGAAATCTATTTTTGGGGAGTTGTTGGTTATAGTGGGCATGTTATGCAGATTTCTGCTTTTTCTGGCCTTTGCCTAGTCGCTGTCTAGGTGGTATGCAGTGTAACTCGATTGCGGCTAGACGTTTGACTTATTTGTTGCTGTTTTGAAAATCGGTTTATACAAGCTCGTGATCGAGACCATTGTTTCTCCCTTGATAAACTTGGTTTCAGAACTAGAGCGAGTGTGAGAATCATATCCAAGGCCTGATTTGGTATATAATGACCTTTTATAAGTACACAATTCGCCTAGAGTTGAAGACGCCTTGAGGAGGTTATTTCCTGCCCGAGTTTTATTTAATCGTGCCGGCTTAGTAAACTCGGCTTTGGCATGAGCAAGTGCGGTGACTTTTCTTTAAGTAAAATATTTAGCCGGTCTATCTCATTTGTATTGACACTTGCACAGTTTTAAAATCATTGTAGTTGTCTCAACCTTATTTAAATCTAAGTGAGTTTTGAAATCATTTTTAATTGCCTATTCTCATCTTGCAGTGAGTCTTCTCTCTTGTCTGACTTGGTGTGCAGATTTAAGTGTTTCAAAATCTTTGAATAACTGATTTACCGATTCATGTAAATCCATATCTTGTGACATGGCTGAGCTATTATTTGAACCGGTAGGTTTAGAGGTTACCTCTTCATCAGCCAAGTTTGCCATCAGGCAATCATACTCCTCGTCGTCATCAGAAAAGAAACCGCCGCTTGATTCGACATGCTCCTGGTCTTCTCCGATGAGAGATTTTCTTCTGTCTTCCTTTCTGCCCACCTCCTTCTTGGTTTCATCCTTCTTGAGCTCGGGACAATCCATTTGAATGTGTCCTATTTTGTGACAGTTGTAGCATTCAACTTTCCAGCTACCGGCCTTCTGGTTCCTTCTTGGATTCTCCTTGTAGTTTTTCTTATACTTGGAGTAGTTCTTTCTGAAGTTACTGAACCTTTGCATAATGAAAGCCATTTCCTTTTCAAAATCTAGTGGATTTGGAGGTTTCACATCAGATAAGCTCTTAGCAGGGGACTCGGCTGCAAATGCGATTCCCTTCTCTGCAGGCTCAGTTGAGGATGAGCTTGGAAGCTCGAACTCATAAGCCTTTAGATCAGAGAACAGCTCCTGAATCTTTATCTTATTCAGGTCTTTGGATTCTCTCATAGCTACAGCCTTCATGCTCCATTCGGGATTGAGTGATCTGAGGACCTTGAGTGCCATTTCCCTGTTGCCATAAGTTTTGCCCAGGGAGTTGATTTCATTGATAATTTCAGTGAACCTTGTGTCCACTTGGTCTATTGATTCACCATTCTTCATTTTAAAGTTGTCAAACTTTTGGATAGCTATTGACAACTTGTTTTCCTTGATCAGTTCCGTTTCTTCACACATTAGAGCTAATGTGTCCCAAATCTCTTTGGCATTCTTACAATTTTTGATCTTGACCATTGTGGATTTGTCAAGAGTTTGGTATAGCACATCTCTGGCCCTGTTGTCAAGATTGGCCAGCTTTCTCTCTTCGGGGGTCAGCTCCGTTCTCTTCTTGGGAATCTTTTCGGGCCTCCCAGCTGCGATTTCCTCGGGCGTGTTGTCCTTCTGAAAAATGAATGGACCGTCTTCAATGATGCACCACATGTCGTCATGGATTGAAGATAAATGTGCCTGCATTCTTATCTTCCAGAGATCATACTCGTCAACTGAAAAGATAGGGAGTCTAGAGTGCATGTGTTCCATTATAACGTGAGAGATAAGATATATATCTAGTATAGATCTGGTTCGTGAGAAAAAATGAACCAACCGCTCTGATACCACTTGTAGGTCACAAGTCGTCCAGGAACAAGTCTAGAGGGGGGGGTGAATAGACTTGTTGAAACTCTTGAACTCTTTTTCCGAAGAGTGAGTTTCTTCAGCTGATAATCAAACAAATGACTTGGAGTCGTTTGTTCTTGGATAAGTGCGGAAGTCGGTGATGACGAATATAAATTAATCTTAATGAAACACTTAACAATGTATGCGTGATTAGAGTATGATGCGGTAAAGCAGTAAATAACACAGTGATTATAGTGGTCTCGGAGGTGGGGTAATCCTCTACTAATCCACTTTTCTCCAAACCGATTGGAGATGAATTCACTATAATTTTCAACCGGTGATAAAGATTACGTGATTCACAACACACTACAATGACTTCCAACCAGTGGAATTCCGTGCCGTTGTACACACACTTGCGCCTTGCACCTCTTGATCCTCGATCCTCGGATGCCTTCTGATCTGCTACTTCAACCAGTGAAGTACCCGTACTCAAGATTTAAAGACAAGAGTGTTTGTCTTCTCAACTTAAGAGCTTCCTTGAATATGAACTTTTTGGATCTGCTCTTTTCTCGATGCTATTTGATTGCTTGAGATTGCTTTGTTTGCTTTGATCACTAGAGTATATGTTCGCACGGTAGTTGCTCGGTTTCAAATCTTCGGATATATATAGATCACGATCTCGAGCTTCTTCCTTGTAGCCGTTGCAAATCTTTGAACAAATCCGTCCGTTGGAGAGAGACTTCATTGTTTAATCTTTTACGAACGTTGCAAGGTGGATTCCCATTATTTAATTTTATCTTCCGACCGTTGTGAGGACTTCTGCATGTGAGCGCCGAATCTTTTGAATATAAAAGGATTAAAGTCTTCACGGTGGGTCAGGATGATTTAATTAAATCATATCTCTTGCGGGAATCACTCCAATTTGTCTCTTCACGTTGCATGTGAGCTTTCCGTAATATTTGACTTTTCAAAGCATGCTGACGTGGACTTGGAGTACTAGGCTGTAGTTGAGTAGGCTGATGTGCAGCTTACATCTCTGCAGGTAGGTTCTCTCGGCTGTTCACTGTTTGAGACTTGTCTGATCAGGTGACTTCCCTGAGGTACCTCGGCTGCAGTCTGGTCAAACTTCTCTGATAAATTTTAGTTGACCAGGGCTACTCTGATTGAAGTCGGCTGTACTTCTCTGATGGACTAGGCTGTACTTTAGTACTTAGCCGATTTTCAGCCTAGCTAACTTTGGCCTATAGAAGATACTCATTTGGTTCTTCTTTACATTTTGCCAATTTTTATACTTAACATATTTTGGCCTATGGAAGATACTCATTTGGTTCTTCCTTACATTTTGCCAAGTAATAAACATTTGATTTTAAATTAATGACATCATCAAAATCTAACAAGTATTCCTAACAATCCCTCCGTCATCCCGTCGGACCCCCCGAGGTGAGTAAAATACATTCACTAAATATACACCAACCTGTGAAGTTTTTACTCGTGAATCCCGGACTCAACCCATTGGAATTCCCTCCGTGATCCCGTCGGACCCCCCGAGGTGAGTAAAATACATTCACTAAATATACACCAACCTGTGAAGTTTTTTACTCGTGAATCCCGGACTCAACCCATTGGAATTCCCTCCGTGATCCCGTCGGACCCCCCGAGGTGAGTAAAATACATGCACCACTCGTGAATCCAGGGCGCAACCCATTGGAATTCCCGTCGTGGCCCCGTCGAACCAACTCACGGTGAGCGAAGAAATCATGCACAAATAACATATCACACCAAGGATATCCAAACAATTCACCCAGAGCATCAAACACTTAGCAAAACACCACGTCAAACCACAATGCACCGAAATGAAACAATATACGTCCACACGCAAATACCAAGTGCATCATCAACACCAAACATATCCATAGGATTCACATAGTCACTTACAACCCACACAATTTACAAAACACACGCGTTTTGAAAGTGAGCCTTTAACGAGGCTAGCCGAATCTTTTGAAAACTCATTTCAAACAATCAACAAACATACCAAGACGATCACCAATTATCATATCCACAAAACAAGAAAAGTATGGACAAGGTACTTGCCTTGAACAACCACAACGCGGAGAATCGACCGAAGTAGGTTGGCACGAACCGACTACGAACCCGCCGACTCCACCGAACGCCAACTCGTGATAATAAACTATGGAGGACAATAACAACAATGAAAATTAATTCCATAGCATGACTCAAAGCAGTTGAATTCAAAGAACGAACGACGAATGTTCAAGTGTTTTCCCCAAAACGGCCAAGAGCACGATTCGTCCCGAAAAAACACGAAAACGTCATTCCAAGTTGAAATATGGATATACAATCCATAGAATATGTTTAACAACATTATTTAACCACAATCGATCCATAAAAACGGATGGAAAATGAGATCGAGAACAAATCCCCCAAAAAGTCGATTCGAAGGAAATCAAGAAATATACTTTGATTCGACGAAGAACAATGGATTAAATGATGTTAAACACAAGAATACTACCAAGATTAATCATGCCCATCATGAATTAATCAACAACACGGAACGAATCGGACAAAAATGCAAAACCCCCCAAATTCACGAAATTAGGGTTCTAAGGAAGATTACCTTGATTCGCTGGATCAAAGGATGATAACGGATGATTGATTGATGTTATGAACTCAAGAACATCATGGATTTGTTGTTAAACAACATGGATTCGTGATAAGAACAACCCCAGCCGCGGAAGAGAAGGAGAAGAAGGAGAAAATGGCGAAAAAAACGACTACAGGGTCTTAAATAGGTGTTGCCCACGGTGTCTGCGGCCCGGCCGAAGTGTGCCGCGGCACAGGCCAAATCGCACCCGGTGATCGGCGGTGTGCCGCGGCCGAAATGTGCCGCGATGACTTCAGCAGTGTCTGCGCCGTCGGCATGTGCCGCGGCACACGGTACAGAAGGTTTGGCCGCACGAGTGTGCCGCGGCCCGGACAAGCGTACCGCGGCAGTGACTCGGTAGTGTGCCACGGCCCTGCCGGCATGTGCCACGGCACACGGTACACTGTCGAGCACTACCGGCCGTAACTCGGCCAGTGCCGGCCTGGGCCCAGATTGCCCGGCCATGACTCGGCCGGGGCCAATTCCGACGGCCCGAACGACCCCAAAACCCGAACCTGAATACGAATCGAAGATACGATTACGAAATACTCGCAAAGACGAATTCGAGCACTAAGAGATAACACGATTCCGACCACCTGAAGGCTCGAAATTCGACAACAGAAAGTAATTACTCCAAACTTTGGGAAATTACGAAAATGGCCCAAAACGTCCAAAAATCACGATACGTGATCGCATAACTAAACCGAAGTTCACAACACATCTAACAAAGTTAAACGGACTTACGGGAAACTCGAGACAGTAGTTTCCAACGAGATTCGCAAGAATCGAACTCAAGTGCGGAAAAGTCGCTAAAAAGCACGGAACTCAACAAAACGACACCGAAACGAACTCGGATTTCAAAAAGTGTAGAATTAATCATTCTCAGAATAATGAAACGGTCATGAGCGAGTCGTCAAAACAGACTTCCGCCGAAAAAATTTTTACCAGAAATCGAAATTACGGGTTTTACACATAGAAGGCATGGACTTGAGCCTGTCTAACCGGACACGGGCAATACTCGGTCTCCATTAGGTCCTTGAACTCCACCCATGAAGCAACGTGGTCCTTAGGCCCAACAGCCTTCCACGAGTCAGTAGCGTCCCCAGTGAGAAAGTACTGGGCAATAGGGACCTTACGGTCCTCGGGACAGTTGGTGGCAATGAAGACTTTAGATATCTCATTGATCCACCCCTCCTAGCCGATTGGGTCTGATTCTCCCGAAAACTGAGGAGGATGCATCTTGATGACATCTTGAAGCCAACGGTCTGCTCCACCACGATTAGCATGGGCCGGATTCGGGTTATGAACCACCTGAGCTATAGCCGCCATCTGGTTCACCATTTGCTGCATGACAGCCGCAATACCAAGGTCGGCGCCATCTTGACAAGAATCATGGCTATGACGGTCACCGGTACTGCCGGCTCCCGAAGAATGCGACGTGGCCGCCCCACCGGCTGCCCCACGTCCCCGGACGCGTCCACGACCACAACCACGACCACGGACCCTTCCAGCATCCATACTGGTGTTAAGAGGTGGCAAAAAGCAACTCGATGATAAGTAAAAGAGGGAAAATAACCACAGTTCAAGAAACGGAAATACGGTACGAGAAAACAAAGAACCGAGTAAGAAAACTTACAAACACTGGAAGTACTGAGATGCCGGCAGCGGTGTGACAATGTGCAAAACAAAACACAACTAGACCCAAATAACCAACAAGCCTAGGTATCCATAAACCTAGTTCTCCGATACCATTTTCTGTAACACCCCCGAGATATTCGAAGTATATTACAGCCCCGTGGACCCCTACATGGGACCCACCAGGCTAAAACAAGAAAAACATCACTCGACTAACCATCTCAGTTAGCGAGGGCACACATTTAAATAATGTAACATATAAAGATACGCCGGGAGCAACCGGAGTAATAAACATCAACCGAAAATATAGCAATTTGAGTTACTACAAAACGAAGTTCGGAGTGAAAAGCCTAAGTACTCGCAAGTACAATCTATAAGTTTATAAATGTGAGAAACAACCATATCGAAAAAGACAAGAGAAATAAGAAGACTCGAATGCACATGTCAACGACCCTGTCCAACATCCTCGTACTGTCCCAGCGCCCGCTCGCCCGGCAGAACATAACCTGAAATCCATAATAAGAATTTCCCCAAAATGGATCCCCAAAGAGGTTAGCAATTACACTTGTACAAGTAATCAAGGCAAACCATTCGCTTACACGTTTCATAGTACAATGTACCAAATCATTTCAAAAAAAACAAAACCAGACATGTCTTTTCCGGAAACAAACAGTCAATCACATTTGCCTAGGACCAGGACGAAGCCACAAATCCCACTCGAGGCCTCTAAGGACCCTCCCGAGCTGGCCATATCATAAAACAAATCACGCACGTGCATCGCCCAGGACCGGGACGAAGCCACAAATCCCACTCGAGGCCTCTAAAGACCCTCTCGAGTTGGCTAGCTAAACAAACTCATGAATCCAGGGCTAAAACCTTTGGATTCCCTCCGTGGCCCCGTCGGACCGTCCCGAGGTGAGCAAATCACACACAAAATACATTATCATTTCACGATAAGCACAAAGGTTTCCAAAAAATACTTGCCTTGGATAATTGATGACGCAACGAATGGAAAGGAAAATCGCCGACGAACGCTAGGAACCAACGGAACCGAACCTAATGATTCGAAGAACATAATCACAACCAACTCTAAACGAATACGTAAATGGAATACACCCGAAAACCCGCCTACGATTCATGTATATTCGTATAAAAATAACAACGAGGGCGGACCACAACCGAACCCTCTCGAATACGCAACAACCATGAAATATACCATGAATACGTAGGGAAAACAAGAATACTAGCAAGATTAATCATATTCAACATGAATTAGTCAACCGTATGGAACGAATCGAAGAAAAACTCGAAAACCCCCAATTTACTCAAAAGTAGGGTTCTAAGAAGATTTACATTGGATTAGGATGAAAGATTCGTGTTGATTTGTTATAATACATCAAAAACTCAAGGAAGATGATGGTTGAGATGATTGTAGGAAGAAATCGCCAATAAATCACTCAAAATCGCCAAAGCCGCGGAGGAAGGAGGTGAAATGAGAATTAGATCCGTCCAAGATCAACTCCTGGGTATATATAGCCACACGGCTTAGTGCGCGCTAACGGCTAAGTGTTAGCGTGCGCTACCCAGTTATATTACAGTCCAGAACTCACTGTCCTGGACCATTAGCGTGTGCTACTACTATCTAGCGTGCGCTAACAACGACTCGGTAGCGTGCGCTATCGAGCTGTAGCGTGCGCTACAGGCACTGAACAAGTCGAACAAAGCGCCCAGATGGGCGGTCAGCGTTAGCGCGCGCTACCGGACACCTAGCGCGCGCTAGTCCTACGACATTAGCGTGCGCTAGACAACGTAGCGTGCGCTAATCCGCTACTCCAGAGGACTGGAATTAGAAATAAGTTCACTGCCACGCCCAGGGCTCAGCTCGCTAGCGTGCGCTACTAAGGGATCCCTATCGTGCGCTATGTAGAAAGAGTAGCGCGCTAGGCACGAAATAATAACGGCCCAAAATACCGGAACATGAACTAAACATCAAACGGAACATCTCAAAACGCGTAATAACCTAGAATAGATCCACGGCAACCCCGAAACGGCGGTTCCGAACAACAATTACGAGAATCAGATCAATAGATGACGGAAGAACTAATAAACGTAGAACTAGATGACAAAAAGTCTCGAAACAATTATTCTCAAAAATTAATACGGTTACACGAGGGTCGCTAAAAACGAGAAATACACCGAAAAATGAAAATACGGGGAAAAGAAAAATGCGGATATTACAGCAGTGAGTCGAGGATGATGGTTCGGTTCAGGCCGATAAAGATGATGAAGGTGATTATTTCAAAAACTGGGGCTGGTATCATGTGTGATTGAATCAATAGTATAGTCTTTGGGAGATTTGTCATGAAAGGTTGAAGATTCTTCTAAACGTAAACATCAAACTGAAGATACAGGGGAGGGATATGAGAAAAATATTTTGATTACCTGCAGGAATAGAGAAATGGGGACAGATCGGACGACTTGCAGGAGAGGAGGAAAAATAATATATTTGTGTGTTCTGTGTATACAATATGGTATTTATACTGTATACGAAATTAGGTTTAAGGTAGAAAAGTTGTGTGGGCTTAGGTTTAGGACTCGCCAACTTATAACTGGACTAGTAATAAAATTTGGGCCACAAAATTAATATGGCTCTGCAATGAAAATAAATAATAATTGGGCTAAACTAAATAATAATAATATTAATAATAGTAATAATAATAAATAGTATTATTATTCGACTTTTAAAGCTTTTTGGGGTAACGATTAATATCGTTTAAAATTGACTCGGGCCTATGTTGTTGCCCAAAATATTTATCCGAAGATTAATACTGCTGGAAGACGGACAACAAACAACAATTTGCGGGAGCACTTCCGAGAGAATATGAATAAACACAAGATTTGCCGGGTTTGTTAGGCCCGGGCTTGAATGCTCTCGCGAGATGTTATTAATACAAATATTCATGGATACAAGTATTAATGTGAGAAATCTAAATACAATGAGTGTAAAAAGACTCTGTTAATCCGGCTCTTGAGCGAAGCTCGGTGTTCTTCGTCCTGCCGATCGTGCCTTGATGAGAGAGGCCGAGAGAAGTAAGTACCGAAAGATAGCTGTTGCCAAGAGTTGGAGATAGCCAAGTGCTGGGTGAAATCTCGTGGGAATGCAGAGAATGCTTGTTCAGTGAGTAAAAATCCGAGAGGAATCCGAGAGATGTCCAAGTGCAGGCTGCCTGCTATATATAGAGGCTGAGACGCCTTGTCTGCTGGCGGGCGATCGTCTTCCGGCCATTATAATAATGGGGCGATCGTCTGCCGGCCAATATTATAATGGGGCGATCACACGGGCTGTCGGCCTAAAGTCCAAGGCAGTGGCTGGCAGTGTGCCTAAAGTCCAAGGCTACAGCCGGAAGCCAGCTGGGCGGTCCAATGAGGAGCCAGCACGCGTCCGGAGTCACTGTCACATGCGGTCCTACTGACAACTTTAGGCGGGCTTGTCGGCTGGTGGATGGATGCTGACAGGCTGTGGTCAATGATCCGTGATATGCGGATCTTGTCTCAGCTCTTGCACGTGGTGTCTGTCCTGAGGCTCGGCCTTTGCCGACTGGATGGACATCGGCTCTGATCGACATGAAGCGGTCGTCTCTAGCCGGTCACCAGAGGTCGGCATTGGCCAGTTGCTGAGGGTTGGCATCGGTCGGTCACCAAGGGTCGGCAAGTGCCGAGAGATGATCGTCCGCCAGTTGGTCGCCAGGAGTCGGTCGCCAAGTACCGAGAGACGATCGTATTTGAAGTCGATCGCTCGGCACCGGGACTTGTCCTGGGACCTTCGGTTGGTCGATTTATCTTGTATGCGGGGCTAAGGCAAGGCCGCCTGGTCGCTGGTCGGCAGTTTTGTCTCGGCTGCTCGGCAAATGGCTAGATCGCCCGATCTCCGAGGCGATCACCGGTCGGAGAGTGTAATTCTCGACACAACAATTGCCCCCCAGCTTGCTCCTATGTTGAAGACATGGGGCGAGGTGGTTCTTGCTGGCGATCGTGTAAGATGAGGACTGGCGATCTTGTTGAGCCGACTTTGGATTCGGACTTGGGCTATCATGGTCGATTGGCTAGCTATCTTTCGGTCTTGTACCTGCAAAAAACAACATTGGCCGATCCCCCTCGGAAACTTGATGGTTTCGCTTGTTTGAGGAATCGTGCACAGTCGCGGAGTTCGATGGACCGACTCCATGACCGTGTCTTGATGCGCGAAGACATTGTGTGTCTCTTGACTCACTTTATTATGAGGGTCCTCTGTTAGGCTGCGCCTCGCCTCGTATTTAAACGAAGGGCGTGCGGTCTCGGTCTATAGGAGTCCTTGCGCGGGGCAGCGTCGAATGAATCAACTCCACCTCCGCGGCTTGTTTGGCTCTGCTTCCACCTCGGCCCACCATGAAAATGGCGAACCTCGACGGTGTACGTTGAGACGGGGGTTGTGGCACGTGTTGCATTGTCCGGGTTCACCATGTTAGATGATGATCCTTTGAGAGCGCGCGATCGTATCCACTGATTAATTTTGGAGGGCCCTCAGACTACGCCGGCCTCGTATTTAAACGAAGGGCGGGCAATCTCGGCCGAAAGGGACCTTGCATGGCCGAAGCAGCCGGTTCCATCGACTACCAGGACCATGGCTTTATGATGTGCGATGGAGGCGATCTTATGCCTTAGTCCGTCATGTTAGATGTTGGACTGTAGATGGCGATCGTGTCCTCCGGGTTTTGGTGATGTAGCGTGATGATCGGCGATCGGGCTGGAAGACTGGCGATCGTCGCTCGGCTGCCGATCGCTTTATTCGTAGGTCGATATCGGAGATCGGGCGGGAGATCGTTTTTCGGGCGCCGATCGCGCTGCTCACAGGCTAAGAAGAAACCTTTGCCTGGCCAGAAAGTCTGTGGCTCTAGCCCGGGAGGCTGCGTAGGTCGTAGGTTGGTTCTTCGTGAGATGCCTGAACATAGGCGAAAATCCCTGAAATCCTCCTAGGACCGCGTAGAGGGCGGTCTCATCGCTTATGGGCTCGCCGTTGAGGATGATTACGTCTACCCGGTCGATGTAGTCCGAGTCGGACTCTTCTTCTCCCTGCTTGATTTGCATCATGCGAAGGGGACCTTCTGGCCGGACGACCCTGGTGGCGAAGTACTCCGTGAAGACGTGCGCCATCTGGTTAAAAGAGCCAATGGACCGAGGTGGCAATAAGGTGTACCACCGGTATGCGAGGTCGTCCAGCGTCATAGGGAACATTCGGCACCTGGTCGCGTCTGATGCCCCACACCCGGTCATATAGATGTTGAACTTGCTCAGGTGCGTTTGGGGGTCTGATCTCCCCTCGTACAAAGGTGTTTGCGGAGGAGCGATCTTGTGCTGCACAGGGGCGAGCTCGATGTCGATCGCGAGCGGCTCGCTCGGCTCGGCGATCGTCTTCTTGGCGCCTGCCCCGGATTCCAGGAGCGCCTTCATGTCGTCGATCTGACGTCGCAATGCGGCAATCGCCGTGGCTCGGCCGCTCGATGATCGGCTTTGGGAGCGGGAGCCGAGGCGATCGTGTACCGATCTCCGGACTCCGCTGCTGCCGACCTCGGCTATTCGGCGTGGGGGATCCAGACGGTCGGGATGCCTTCTGGGAGTCGGGTAGGCCGAGCTCCTGGTGACGGACTCAAACTCCGTCGTCTCGTAGCTGGGGCCTGACTGCCCCGGTCGCCAAGACGGGTCACTGCCCAGGCGATCGAAGACAGAGGTGCCCCGGCTGGCGAGCGCCTCTTCTTGTGGACGAGAGCCTCCTGGCGATCGCTCGGCCAGTAACGCCTTGAGCTTCCGCTTGGACTTCCGGCGGATGGCCGAAGGGGTGATAGCGGGAGGCGCGTTGAGAGCACTCCGTCGCTCCTGAAGGACGGCTATGGCCTCTTTGATCTGTTCATTGGTTCGGAATTGACCGAGCGCGAGGCTTGGGCCGCCGTCCAGGGACGGGATCGAGCGTCTCTGACTGCGGCGGCTACCTTCCACCATCGGCTGTGGCTCGGACTGGGATGGAACGAGGCGTCTGGCCGGCTGTCCAGCAGCTTTCTTCGACGCGGAGGCGGAAGACATGTTTTCTGAAGGATTTCTTTGAAGCGCAGTGAGTGTCACTTCAAGTATCTGCCCCGAGAACAATGAGTGTTCTTCGAGACGGCAGGAATAAAAATTTGAGGGTTAGATCCCCTTCTTCTAGCGCCAATTGTTATTGCCCAAAATATTTATCCGAAGATTAATACTGCTGGAAGACGGACAACAAACAACAATTTGCGGGATCACTTCCGAGAGAATATGAATAAACACAAGATTTGTCGGGTTTGTTAGGCCCGGGCTTGAATGCTCTCGCGAGATGTTATTAATACAAATATTCGTGGATACAAGTATTAATGTGAGAAATCTAAATACAATGAGTGTAAAAAGACTCTGTTAATCCGGCTCTTGAGCGAAGCTCGGTGTTCTTCGTCCCTGCCGATCGTCTGCTTGATGAGAGAGGCCGAGAGAAGTAAGTACCGAAAGATAGCTGTTGCCAAGAGTTGGAGATAGCCAAGTGCTGGGTGAAATCTCGTGGGAATGCAGAGAATGCTTGTTCAGTGAGTAAAAATCCGAGAGGAATCCGAGAGATGTCCAAGTGCAGGCTGCCTGCTATATATAGAGGCTGAGACGCCTTGTCTGCTGGCGGGCGATCGTCTTCCGGCCATTATAATAATGGGTCGATCGTCTGCCGACCAATATTATAATGGGGCGATCACACGGGCTGTCGGCCTAAAGTCAGCGTGGGCGCGGTGTGCCTAAAGTCGAGGCTACGGAAGCAGTGGCGGTCGATGAGGAGCCAGCACGCGTCCGGAGTCACTGTCACATGCGGTCCTACTGACAACTTTAGGCGGGCTTGTCGGCTGGTGGATGGATGCTGACAGGCTGTGGTCAATGATCCGTGATATGCGGATCTTGTCTCGGCTCTTGCACGTGGTGTCTGTCCTGAGGCTCGGCCTTTGCCGACTGGATGGACATCGGCTCTGATCGACATGAAGCGGTCGTCTCTAGTCGGTAACCATAGGTCGGCATTGGCCAGTTGCTGAGGGTCGGCATCGGTCGGTCACCAAGGGTTGGTCGGAAAGTGCCGAGAGATGATCGTCCGCCAGTCGGTCGCCAGGAGTCGGTCGCCAGGAGTCGGTCGCCAAATACCGAGAGACGATCGTATTTGATGTCGATCGCTCGGCACCGGGACTTGTCCTGGGACCTTCGGTTGGCCGATTTATCTTGTCTTCGGGGCTAAGGCAAGGCCGCCTGGTCGCTGGTCGGCAGTTTTGTCTCGGCTGCTCGGCAAATGGCTAGGTCGCCCGATCTCCGAGGCGATCGCCGGTCGGAGAGTGTAATTCTCGACACAAAAGCCTAGAAATGACGAGATGAAACGATGAATTTAAAATGAGAAATGAAACGAATGAATCGCATGACTTGACATGAATTAAAATGACGTAAATGGATTTGCATGATCATGAAATAAAACTGGATTAAATGATAAAATTATTCGGGCATTAATTTAATAAAATTGGACATGTTTTCAATAATTCATAATAAATGTATATGCGAAATCGGGGCGTTACAACCTACCCCCCTTTAACAAATTTTCGTCCTCGAAAATTAAGTTACGTACCTTGGAAAATGAATGTTGGATACTTAGAACGGATCTCCTCTTCGCGTTCCCAAGTTGCCTCATTTGGTCCATGACGACTCCATTGAACTTTTACCAATTTAACCTCTTTATTTCGTAACTGATGTACCTTACGCTCCAAAACAGCTGTAGGTACTTCCTCATAAGTCAGGTTCTTGGCTACGTGCAACTCTTTGAAATTGCATATGTGATCAGGATCATGTATGTACTTTCTCAGCATGGAGACGTGAAAGACATTGTTCACTCCTGACAACTCCAACGATAGTGCCAAAATATAAGCAAGATCACCAACACGACTCAAAATCTCAAAAGGTCTGATATAACGAGGCTGTAGCTTTCCCTTCTTACCGAATCGTATTACTCCTTTCATCGGTGCTACCTTCAGAAACACATTCTCTCCAATCTCAAATTAGATATCTTTCCTTCGTTTATCAGCATAAGACTTCTGCCGATCCTGGGCAGTCTTAATTCTGCTTCTGATCTCGGTTATCTTCTCTACAGTCTGCTCGATCAATTCTGGACCCAAAATCTTTCCTTCTCCAACCTCACTCCAATAAAGAGGCGATCTACATTTCCTTCCGTAGAGAGCCTCGTACGGGGCCATTTATATAGTTGATTGGTAACTATTGTTATAAGCTAACTCTCCTAACGGCAAAATATTCTCCCAATTCTCACCAGTATCAAGAACACACGCCCTCAACAAATTTTTGAGTGTTTTGATAGTCCTTTCAAATTGACCATCGGTTTGCGGATGGTATGCCGTACTGAAATTTAACTTAGTGCCCAACGCACTCTGAAGACTCTTCCAAAATTTCGACGTGAATCGCAGATCTTTATCAGAAACGATCGACATTGGAACACCATGTAGCCTCACAATCTCCCGAATATAAATCCTTGCATATTGTTCCATACTATAAGTCATCCTCACAGGTGGAAAGTGAGATGACTTCGTCAAACGATCTACTATCACCCAGATAGCATCGTTCTTCCTCACTGTTCATAGCAAACCAACCAGGAAATCCATTGTGTTATGCTCTCATTTCCATTCTGGGATTTCCAATGGTTGGAGTAAAACCTCCTGGACGTTGCTGTTCTGCCTTCACCTGCTGAAATATCATACACCTCTCTACAAATACACCAATGTCCCATTTCATTCCTCTCCACCAAAAGAACTTCTTTAGGTCGTGGTACATCTTTGTACTTCCAGGGTGAGCGGAGTATGGTGCACTGTGAGATTCTTCAAGAATTCACTTCCTAAGGGATGGATCCTTAGGAACACATAACCTTCCATCATAAGTCGAAACATCGTCTGCAGCAACGACAAATTTCTCAATACTCTCATATTGTGCCCGATCTTTCATCTTGCACAAGAACTTATCAAGTGGTTGAGCATCCTTAATCTTATCCCTCAAGTTTGGTTGCAAGATCAAAGATGATAGGATTGCTTTTGCACTCTTTGGAGACTCAACTACATCAATCCTCAACTCGGAGAACTCCTTTATCAAACTCTCCTGATCGGTCAAGCAAGCTAACTCGCCCCTAGTCTTCCGACTCAAAGCATCAGCTACCACATTAGCCTTACCGGGATGGTAATGGATGGTACAATCATAGTCCTTCACCAGTTCTAACTATCGCATTTGCCTCATGTTAAGATCCTTCTGTGTGAAAAGATATTTCAAACTTTTATGGTCCGTGTATATCTCACACTTCCCTCCGTAGAGATAGTGGCGCCAAATCTTCAGCGCATGAACTATAGCAGCCAACTCCAGATCATGCGTTGGATAGTTCAACTCATGCGGTTTAAGCTGTCTCGATGCATAGGTTACTACTTTACCATGTTGCATCAAAACACAACCCAAACCCTGCTTTGAAGCATCACTATAAATAACAAAGTCATCCGTCGGATCAGGAATCGTTAATACTGGTGCCGAGGTTAGTCTCCTTTTCAACTCTTGAAAACTTTCCTCGCACCTCTCACTCCATTCAAACCTCACGCCCTTCCTTGTTAATTGGGTCATAGGAGTGGCGATTTGAGAAAATCCTTCGATAAATCTTCTATAATAGCCAGCTAGGCCCATAAAGCTACGAACTTCGCTCGCATTCTTAGGTACTCCCCAACTACTCACTGCTACAACCTTATCGGGATCTACCTCAATTCATTTTGAGGTCACCACATGTCCAAGGAATCCAACTCTATTTAACCAAAACTCACATTTCTTGAACTTGGCATACAACTTCTCTTTGCGAAGTGTCTCCAATGTAACCCTCAAAGGCTCTTGGTGTTGTTCCTTGTCCTTAGAATACACCAAGATGTCATCTATGAAGACGATCACGAACTTATCCAAGTAAGGTTGAAACACCCTGTTCTTCAAATCCATAAAGACTGCTGGTGCATTACTCAGACCAAATGGCATCACTACAAATTCAAAATGTCCATAACGGGTCCTGAAAGCCGTCTTGGGAATGTCACACTCCCTAATCTTCAATTGGTGGTACCCCGACCGCAAATCGATCTTCGAAAAGGTTACGTCTCCCCTCAACTGATCGAATAGATCTTCGATTCTCGGCAACGGGTATTTATTCTTCACCGTGAGTCGATTCAACTCTCGGTAATCTATACACATCCGAAGTGACCCATCCTTCTTTCCTACAAATAGCACTAGTGCACCCCATGGTGACACACTAGGACGAACAAATCCGAGCTCCAGCAACTCTTGAATTTGGACCTTTCAATTCTTGAAGTTCCCTCGGAGCCATTCTATATGGCGCTTTGGATGTTGGGGCCGCCCTAGGGACCAAATCAATACTAAACTCCACTTGTCGGTCGGGTGGGACTCCCGACAAATCTTCTGGAAACACATCCAAAAACTCCCGTACTATAGGTACGTCGGTAGGGGACACCTCATTAGTACAGGTGTCGACCAAACTAACCAAGTAACCCTGACATTGCTCCTTCCTTAGACTTCTTAGTGCTTTCATAGCACTGATTACTCTGGGTACTGTCCTACTCTTAGTACCATAAAAAGTGATCGACTCGCCTTCGGAACACCTCAATGTCACCTTCTTCTCACGGCACCTTATATGGGCATCATGTCTATCGAGCCAGTCCATACCAAAGATCATGTCAAAATCCATCGAGTTAATCAAATACAGGCTAGAATCAAATTCTCTACCTCCTATCTCAATATTCTCGTCAATCATTGTATTAATGAGGATCGTATTTCCTGACGGTAAGCTAACCTCAAGAGACTCAACAGTTCTAACGCTTCTATGACCAATAGCATGATAAAACTTTGCATACATCAATGTATGTGTAGCACCAGTGTCAAATAAAGCAAAAGCAGGCACATTAGAGATCATAAGCATACCTGACACCGTACCGGGATTTTCATATGCGTGCTTTTGGGTCAAAGAATAAATGCGAGCTTTTCCTCCAAAACCTTAACCTTTGGCCCTTTAGAGATGACAGTTCGAAGATGCATGCCCTGGCTCCTTGCATCTGTAGCAGACACCTTTACCGTACAGACACTCTCCTCCATGATTCTTACCACAATTCGAGCACTCTAGCTTACTGGTTTGAGGCTTAGGTCCTGACCTTTTATCAACCTTTGCTTGCTTATTAGAAACCATGGCCTTATTTTGGTTCCCATTCCAATGCCTCTTACCGGTATTAGGCTTAGTAGACTGTTGCTGATCCAGATTATGGCTAGCCTCAACCTCTTGAGCTCAAAACACTGTCTCGGTATACGGTAGCACCCCATGACCAACCATGATGTGACGAATACTCGGGCGCAAACCACTCCGAAACTTAAGGGCCCTCTTTCGATCTGTATCCACCATGTGCTCCACAAAGAAGCTGATTTGGTTGAATTTCCTCTCATATTCTTCAACCGTCATCCCTCCTTGTTCGAGATTCCAAAACTCTCTCTCCATCTTCTCTCGGTAATGTTGTGGGTAGTACTATTCCATCACTATTTTCTTGAATCGATCCCAAGTCAATGCAGCACGCTCGGCTGCCGGTCTCAAACGCCAATAGCTTATCCACTAGCGTCCAGCATCCTCCACCATTTGGTATTGGCCGCAAAGAATTCTTTGCGCATCAGTGCACCCAATGAGCTCAAAGGTGCGCTCGAGCGACATGAACCATTCGTCAACATATGCTAGTCCTTCTTGACCGTTGAATGATGGTGGTGTGAAACGTCGGAACTATTGCACAACATGTGCCTGATTATGAGCTATCACGTCATTGTTGTGGTTATTTTGTCCTCCGTTATCACCACTACCAGCACCAAGGTTAGCATTCTCACCACCAAGATTATCTCCACCTCGGTTAGTTGGGCGTCCACGTCTACGAGTTGTCATTATCCAAGGCATATCATACTCAATGATCCCTCAGTACTTGCCCAACGAGAGATACGAATAAGATGAAGAATTACCTTGCATCTATGGGTTGAGAACCAGAGGTTTCTAGAACGATGATTTACGCATGTCACACACATACTTATGAATTTATAAGAAAACAATTTCATACCCAAATACTTTATCATAAAATTCTTATGTACAAAATAGACTGAATATGCATCTGTAATACATGAATCATGGTTGATCTGGCAAACTGCATTTATCACATTATGAATAATAATAACTTAATGTACCTTGGAGTCGACGTGGAGCGACAGAGGTGGATAATCATAATTGCTAAAAATAAATATTGACTACTTGCGAAAATGAAATTTCAGTTTAAAAAAAGAAACCATTTTAACGAGTCTACAGAACCATAGACCCGCTCTGATACCGCTTATGTAGCGACCACTTTTCTAAAATAATAATTCTTCTAATTTAAAGAAGAATAAATAAAAATTTTGCAACGGAAATACATTTTAAAAACGCAAACTTAATAATCGCAAGTAATATTTTCAAGTCACCATTAAATAAAAACAAACTTCGACGTGAAATTAAATCAAATCGAACATTGTTCAAAAATATAATCTTAGAGAAATAACATTTAACAAATAAATATTTGATCATCAGCTTGATCATCCCACACTCAAGCGCATGCCACATCGAGCTCCTCAACCTGAAAGGGGGTAAATAGTGGGGTGAGCTTCCAACTCGCTCAGTGTGGAGAGTACGCAATATGTCTACGTTATATAAGCAAGTATAAACATCATGACTGATAAATTTTGAAGCCCGTCGGCTAGACCGAAGGCTTTATGCACAATTAAGTGCTTCTGACTGATTTGCACATTTAAGTGCTTCTGACTGATTGCACATTTAAGTGCTTCTGACTGGTTGCACATTTAAGTGCTTCTGACTGATTTCACGTGCACATACGAGACAATATATAAAGCAATTAAAATAAACAAAAGCGTAATAAATCCCCACACCTGGATAAAATTGCAGTTCTGAACTTGAATGTGATGAAATGCTTGACTCGACAATTCTAGGCCCGTAAATTCTTGTTATTATCTACAATTAATAATAATAGAAAATTATTATTATTATATGACTGAGAATTAAATTGTAAGTGAATAGTAATAGTAATTAAAAATGTCAACATGTTAAAAGCTTGACCGAAAGGGACTAGTTTTGAAAATATTGAATATGGCTAGGGGAATTAAAAAGGATTGGAAAATTCAGGGACTGAAATTGAAAGAGTTATCAAGCTGATTGGGGTTAATCTGAAGAAACTAAAAATTAGAGGCTGGAATTGGTATACACTGAAAACTGATTTGGGGTCAATTTGAGAAGGTATGGAACTTGAGGGCTAAATTGAAAATCCTAAAAAAAGGCAGGGTATAAAAACCCTTTACCCTAAAGAAGTCAGCCGCAAGTCGCTACTTCTTCTTCCTCAATTCCTCTCTCTTGATTTCTCTCATTTGTAAAACACACACACACACACACACGCCCATACACACACACACAAAAAAAGGCATAGATAAAAGAAAAAAGAAGACACACGCACACAGAGACACCAAATCGATGCGAAAGGCAGAGGCCTCGGCGGTCAGGACAGAGTCTGTACGGCCGCGGGTTGGATTGTGGCTGAGATTTTTGTTCGGTTAGCTTGAAATTTCAGTTTCATGTTTGGGGTTTGATGATTTCAATCGTTTTTCTTTTTTTTTTCTTCTTGGTGGTGATGGCTTGCAGCGGCGACGAGATGGTATTCCGGAAACATAAAAGGGGCAGTGAGTCGGGGATGATGGTTCGGTTCAGGCCGATAAAGATGATGAAGGTGATTATGACAAAAACTGGGGCTGGTATCATGTGTGATTGAATCAATAGTATAGTCTTTGGGAGATTTGTCATGAAAGGTTGAAGATTCTTCTAAACGTAAACATCAAACTGAAGATACAGGGGAGGGATATGAGAAAAATATTTTGATTACCTGCAGGAATAGAGAAATGTGGACAGATCGGCCGACTTGCAGGAGAGGAGGAAAAATAATATATTTGTGTGTTCTGTGTATACAATACGATATTTATACTGTATACAAAATTAGGTTTAGGGTAGAAAAGTTGTGTGGGCTTAGGTTTAGGACTGGCCAACTTATAACTGGACTAGTAATAAAATTTGGGGGCCACAAAATTAATATGGCTCTACAATGAAAATAAATAATAATTGGGCTAAACTAAATAATAATAATAATATTAATAATAGTAATAATAATAAATAGTATTATTATTCGACTTTTAAAGCCTTTTGGGGTAACTCGGGCCTAGAAATGACGAGATAAAATGATGAATTTAAAATGAGAAATGAAGCGAACGAATCGCATGACTTGACATGAATTAAAATGATGTAAATGGATTAGCATGATCATGAAATAAAACTGGATTAAATGATAAAATTATTCGGGCATTAATTTAATAAAATTGGACATGTTTTCTATAATTCATAATAAATGTATATGCGAAATCGGGGCGTTACACACTAGGATACTTTGCCATTTTGCTGCCTCATTTCTTACAAAAGCATCGAAGGTCTTCTTGCTTTTGTTGAATCGTTCCCGAATTGAATGTACGACATAGTAGTCAATGGCGATTGGCGACAGCGGTCACGTGTCCGTTTAGTTATATAGCGACAGCGGTACAATAGCAGCCGCTAAATTCAAATATAGCGACAAGTTTGTAAAAAATTATATATATATATATATAGGAAATAGATCATATGAAAACTAATTACCTTGTGAAATCTAGAAACTTTTGTAGGCCATTGAGATTAGTGATCTAACGGCTGTACATGAGTAGAATTATATACATTTATGTATTTTTTTAATTGCATTATTTGTTGCATATACTAGCGACCAACTTGATGCAACAAATAATAACAAATATGCAATGAAATTACTTAATAATGCAATTGGTTTCTAGATTTTACCATTAAGGGGGTTTCCACCATAGTCAACCTATATATATATATATAGGCAATAATTAAATTCATTAAAGTGAAAACAAAGTCTAGTTCATTAATCATCATCAAAGATGAAACATCAAATGAAAATCGATTACTAGAATAAAAAACATTAAGAGCCAACAAAGTCTAGTTCAAATGTTCCATTTCAATTTAGTCATCTAAAATAATGATGTCAAAGTCATCATCATCGGAATCGGATTCATCAATATCACAAGCTTTGTAGGCTTCGACATCTTCTTCTTCACTTTCTTCATCAAAAATCGAAATCTCCTTCATCTATCAGTTGCATTTTTCCTCTCTTTTTGGACTTTGATGTAGATGAACTTCCGTTCTCATTTCCACCCCTATTCGCCCATGAATCTTGTGATCTTCTTAAGTTATACAAAGGCTCATTCACACCACTTGCTCTTGCAACATCACCCATAGCAAATCATCTCCATCATGAATTGGAGCATCCTCCTCCTCATCAAATATTTCTGCTAACCATTTATTGGGATCCACCACACTTTTTTCATCAAGAATTATTGGATTATTTGTCCTGACAATCATACCGACGTCGCAAAGCTCGATTATACTTTATATATACCAAATCATTGAGCATTTGCTGCTCCAATCTATTTCTTGTTTTTCAATGAAGCTGCACAAATGCAATACTTATTAGCTACATACATTTTGTTAAGTTAAAATACTTGTAAGCTTAATTACTTACATGTTCAAGCACGCTCTAATTTCTTTCACAACCAGAAGAGCTACAAGTAAGACTGAGCACTTTAATAGCGAATTTTTGTAATGTTGGTGCTGAAGTTCCATATTGATTCCACCAATGAGCTTACAAACAAAAAAGAAAGAGAAATATTTTAGATAGCAAATAGTAGTGTTTAAGGTTTACCTATGTTTTCCGAAATGAAAAAACTAACTTTAAATTCTTTTTACCTGGCGCATACGTGTTTCTCATCTTGATTGGCATATGAATTCCAAAAAGTTTAAATGCTTTTGTATAAAGAACTAGCTCATTGTGTATCCCTACTTCCTCCTCGTCACTTGACAATCTTTTGATACACGAGAATAATCCTTCTTTGATTTCTGCATCTTTCTCAACCTCCCCATTCTTATAATAATAAGCAGGATTTAAGTAATATTGGAACAATATTTTTCATAACTCATTTTGAATGTTTTGATGATGTCTTGCTAAAACAAAATTAGCATTTCATATTTTTCAGTACTTAACGTACGTAAACATTATGTACCTTACGTATGTAATATCCGACGGAAATTCTTACTTACTGTTGTATCATTCGGATAATTCAAATACTGTTGTAGTCTTGTTACATTTGTGTATTGTTATTGATGTTGGAATATATCATAAATAGACATAATAATAACAATCACTCGCACTATAATTGGATTCTCAGCGTCGCATAGATTAATACATTTTTTTGAGCTAAACCTGAGTCTAACGTACGCTAATCCTCAAAATTAACGTACGTTATATTAAGTCTTTTACGTACGTAAAGGGGTACTTGTTACGTACGTAACTAGTGTAATCGTATCCGATCTCAACTTTCGGCGTGTGGGGCCGGACAGGATTCGAATATCTGATCTTTTGGAGGCAATCTAGTTGACCTGCATTACGTACGTAATGCTTCGATAGGTAACGTACGTAACAATGTTCGTATTTCAGTCCAGTAGCCTCTGGACTTAGCTTACGTACGTAACATTTTCCGTGTAGCGTACGTAAAGCTCTTAACGTACGTTATCCTCCTGTGATAACGTACGTAACGAACTGTGCTGTTATAAAAAGACAACTTGTGTCTTTCATTTTGCACGACCAACTCTGAGTTTTCACCATTATAATCATCCCCCTTCATCCCTAGATCAAAATTACCTTCTTCCAACTTGTGTTTGAGCTTTACATTTGGATTTTGGAGCTTGTTGATTGGGAGTTGGAGTCATTCTTGAAGCTTAAATTGTGTTCCTGTGGTTTTGGTGTATTGTTCTTTAATTTTGAAGGTATGTCATACGTTTTAACCTTATAATCTCATAGTTATAATGATAGTGATTAGGTATACTCCACCTAGTGATGAATTAATCAAGCTAAACATGTTTATAGTTGAGCTTCCAACAAACTTAATGATGAATATGATGATTAAGGGTTTTTGTAATGATGTGTTCTTAGTGTTTTAAATGGTGATGATCATGTTTAGTTAAACCAAACTCTTATTCCTGGACTAATAACACCAATTGAATACTAAAAGTCTTTGTTTCATTATAATGTAAATAACTTGTTGGAATAATTACCATAAAATGTTTTAAGAAACCCTTATTGATCATTAAATGAATGAAATCACCTTCTTGAACCTAAGCTAAGTAAATTCAGAGGAATAACATTTGAACCTCCAAGTTAATTAGAAGATTATAAGGAAGGTGTTGAACTTGAGGTAGTCTTCATGATCATAAAATGGATTTGTAACTACTTAACTCAACATAAGTAATTGATTGAAGTGCAGATTTTACTTTTAATCAATTGAGATGTTCTTGATAAGTTTAAAGAGTAGGAGATTATTGTTTAACACATCTTAATCCAGCAAACATTTGGTACACATCTTGTAATCAATTGTAAGAATAGAATGGTATTGAATAAGGTTCTTGGAGTAACCCTCAACATCTTAAAGTTGAACTACTCAAATGAGAATTAGGATGTTGTCTTGTTGAAGTTTGGTATAGATGATCGTATGAACGTATTATTGAGTAAAATATACTTCATTCAAGGTTGATTGTCCGAGTAACCGATTTTGAATCAAGGGCCGGCTGTTCGTTCGACAAGAAGGACTTTACTCGCCTCCGTATTGAGGCAAGTTATCTTGCTTGGTTATAATGATGTGTGGATTCTTATGATGATTATGCATTTCGTGTATATGAAACACTTATAAACTTGTGTCTTGTGACTTGAGGTTGTTCTTAAAGATGTCCCGTTTTCATCATGGGATTGTATTCCCAAGTTCGTTATTTTTGGACCCTTGATATTGTTGATTTTGTTGTCATTTCGGTGAGTCCTCGGTCCTTAATCGGATTTGTGAATTATTGAATTCATTGTCATGTTGCATCGTGACATATCCGGAGTCATATCTACGTTCCGATTGGATATTGTGTAGGATTTTTAGCCGGGCATATATATAGTCATGCGTGAATATTTTCCGTGAAGGGCTGTGCACACGAGACGTAGTTCGTTGAGGCTAATTAGGTACATTGTCCCACGTATATCCTGAATTCCGTATACGGGGTGGACATGTGCACTGACACATATTCGGATCGGGCGTACTGTGATGTCCCTCTTGAGCCGTACTATCTTAGTCGTTCATAGTCCATTTATATACTTGGATGTGTTCGACGTTTTGTGACTGAGCGTTCATACGCCCGAGGGGTATGTTCGTTAGTCGGGGCGTTATTCTTGAAATCTTATATACGTGAATAGTATAATATCTTGAGAATCATTTATCATGTATATCTGACCCTGTGTTGGGCGAAATACTTGTGTTGTATTTTAGGTCGAGGAAAAGGCAAGGCACGGGAAGATCAAGGTGATGACGAAGGGTTCGAAGGATACTAGTTCGGGGGGCCCAAGTCTTTCGTGTCCGGTCATGTTCGTACCGTGTAATGTTATCTTTCCGCTTTATTTTAAGTATGATCAAATGTATGGTTGTTTAAAGTATATTTCATCTCCATATGGATTATACTTATGTTTTTTGGATTCTGTGTGTAATAAGGCCGTAGGCCATACTGCTGTAAACTCCAAATTGGAGTAAGTACTATGTTTTGTGGTTCGGTATCACATGTATTGTGTATTTAATATGTACTTTGGGTATCGCCTGGTGGATCCCGGTGTGGGGTCCACGACACTGTAATGGCCGCCTTATCGGGGTGTTACAGAAGATGGTATCAGAGAGAAGTTTTGCTAGAGGTCGTTTTCTTTCTTTTGAGTCTTTGTGTATTGAACTAGTATCAAGAGACCTTCGTGTCACGTGTGACCCGTGCGAGCGCCTGATCCTACGAGCCAAATGCGGTACGTACTTTATGAACCATGAATAAATTACTGACATGATATTGATATCTGAATGGATCTCCTTGTTGATCTTGGCATTTTAAGGGTTTGTGGCAGGAATTATCTGATTGATGATACGAATAAAATTCTGGATTGATTATATGATTGAAATCATTCAAATGTCGATCTGATATTCTGTGTGACTCTCGTAGTGACGATAATTCATTACGAACTGCTTTCTTGAATATGTAATTTCTTACTGCCATTAACTTAGCATGAATTCTGATTTGTATCATGAACTGTACTTATGATTATCATCTCAAATTGATTCTTTCAGTATGGAAAGAAATTTGAGAGGACGTGGAAGAGGGGGACGAGGCCGCGGAAGGGGCCGAATCCCGATACCACGAGCCAACAGACGTGCGAATGCAGAGCATAGTTCCGCAGGCAGTGATTCGCCTTCTAGGGACCAATCGCACCACAATGGACGCGAGGATGCTCGTGTCGATCCTTATACTGTAATGCAGGGCATGATGGCTCAGATGACCCAAATGGGTCAGTTAATGGAAACTATGCGAAGGCTCTGACCAGCATCAAGGGCCACCTCCTGTACATGGCGGGCCGGTGAATCGGATCATCAGCGACATCTCGCGCCAACGACCCCCGATTTTTGAAGGTTCCTCTGAGCCGGCTGATATCGTGCATTGGATCGAACATTTCGAGAAATTGTTCGATATGGTAGATTGTCCAGTAGAGAATCGCGTCTCATGTGACTTACTACTTGGGCAAGGGCGCCCACACTTGGTGGCTTTCGGTGAGGCCAGCTGATGGCGTATGTACTTGGGAAGAATTTAAAAATCTCATGCTAGATCGTTACTATCCAGGTCCTCTCCGCGAGGCCAAACTATCAGAATTACTGAATCCGGAACCGTCCGAAGATGATGACGTACTATCTATTGCTGAGAAATTCCAGGTACTTCTTCCTTTTGCCGCGACGATTGTCCACACAGAAGCTGATAAGATCAAATACTTTCTCAAAAGGCTTAAACCCCGAATGAGAATGCAGCTGTTGAACCATCATTGTGTGACCCTACCGGAGTTCATCGAGAAAGCTTTGGAGTACGAATTGACCGTGAAAGAAATTTCCAAGAAGCAACCGCAGTCTAATAACAAGAAATTCAGGAACCGTAACTACCGACAAAGAACGGGAACATTCAAGAGACCCCAACCAGTGCCAAATCCTTCTGAACGGCAACCTACGGCATCGAAGCCAACCGGATCGCAACCTCGAGCGGTCAGCCTATCTGTTGTGTGCTACAATTATGGAGACCAGGGGCACATCAATTCGAAATGTCCTAGGCCAGCCGTGTCATGCCATACTTGTGGGAAGAATGGACATCGTGCTCGTTATTTTAGGAGTGGACCAGTACGTATTCCCGCAACACATCATGCTCCAGTACAGTCTTCAGTTCAAGACCGTGCACCTCCATCCGCTTCTTACCAGACTACCGGGGCAAACAAAGGGATGGGACGCGGAAATCAAGCTGGTACATCTGGTGCCGGGGCTGCAAAACCAAGAGTTTACGAGATGAAGAAGGCTGGAGATCCCGAAGCCAGCATGATTGCAGGTACTCTCGAGATCCAATCTCAGCCTGTCTGTGTTCTTTTTGATACTGGTGCTTCACACTCATTTTTATCTACTTCTTGTTTGAGTCGTTTGCAATTAGAGCATGTTATCAATTGTGAACCTTATATAATTGGTCTACCCGATGGTAGAAGAATTGTTGGGAATTGTGAAGTTCAGGACTGCTCGATTCGTATGAATGACCGTGAGTGGTTGTCAAATCTAATTGTGGTCGATTTACCTAAAGATGATGTGATCTTGGGTATCGATTGGATGGACCGTCATGATGCCATAATTAGTGTCCGCAAGCGAACAGTGACCGTCACATCTGACGATGGTGTTGAGTGTACCTTCCAGGGTGATAAACCCAGCCGTTCCGGGAGAATCATCAGCGCTATGAAAATGGTGAAACTGCTTAATCAAGGATGTATTGGCTATTGGTGTTACATGACCAAGACAATGGATCGACCAATTGAATTGATCGATATTCCGGTAGTCCGAGACTACCCAGACGTATTTCCAGATGAGTTGCCAGGCTTACCTCCGTATCGTGATGTAGAGTTCAATATTGAGTTAGAGCCTGGTACGTCCCCGCTTTCAAAAGCAACGTATCGTATGGCTCCGACTAAGATGCAGGAGCTGAAGAGCCAACTTGAGGATTTGACCGAGAAAGGCTACATTAGACCTAGCGCGTCCCCTTGGGGAGCACCAGTACTGTTTGTACGGAAAAAGGACGGATCCCTACGTCTGTGTATTGATTATCGTGAGCTGAACAGGGTAACCATTAAGAACAAATACCCATTGCTGCGTATTGATGATTTATTGGATCAGCTTCAAGGGGCTGCTGTGTTTTCTAAGATCGACCTGAGGTCTGGTTACCATCAGTTGAGGATTCGTGAGTCTGATATTTCGAAGACCGCTTTTCGTACTCGCTATGGGCATTATGAGTTTGTAGTGATGCCTTTTGGACTGACGAATGCACCAGCAGTATTCATGGAGCTGATGAATCGAGTCTTCATTAATTATCCGGATCGCTTTGTAGTTGTTTTTATTGACGACATCCTGATCTATTCTCGTGACCATGAAGAGCACGAGCGTCATCTCCATCTAGTTCTCGAGGCGTTGAGGCGGGAGCAGCTTTATGGAAAATTTTCTAAATGTGAGTTCTGGATGCGTGAAGTTATCTTTCTCGGACATGTGATATCAGCTGATGGGGTCCGAGTAGACCCACAGAAGACAGAAGCTATCCGAGATTGGTTACCACCAAAGAACGTTAAGGAAGTACGCAGTTTCTTGGGACTAGCAGGTTATTACCGACGGTTCGTGGAGGGTTTTTCCAGAATTGCCCAACTAATGACTAATTTGTTGAGGAAGGATAAGAAGTATTTATGGTCAGAGGCATGTCAGCGGAGTTTTGATGAACTTAAGAGTCGGTTGATTTCGGCACCTATTTTAGTCCTACCGAAAGGAACGGAAGGGTTTGTAGTGTATAGTGACGCATCTAAACAGGGCCTTGGGTGTGTACTAATGCAAAACGGGAAGGTGATCTCCTATGCATCGAGACAGCTACGACCTTACGAGGTCAACTACCCCACCCATGCAGCCGTGGTGTTTTCTTTAAAAATCTGGCGTCATTATCTGTATGGAGTTACCTGTCAGATTTTTACTGATCACAAGAGCCTGAAATACATTTTTACTCAGAAGGAGTTAAACATGAGGCAGAGAAGGTGGCTAGAACTCATCAAAGACTATGATATCGAGATCCTTTATCATCCGGGCAAAGCAAATATAGTTGCTGACGCTTTGAGTCGTAAAACAGTACAGGAGCAGATGCTCGCATGCCTAACAACTCATAGGGAATTGCAGTTAGAATTGGTGAGGCCGGAAATTGAAGTTTGGTTACAGCGTATTCAAGGACAAGTCTGTACACTTGAGATTTCATCGTCCCTTGAGGATATAATTAGATCGAAACAAGTTACGGACCCATTCTTATCTCGAGTTCGCGATGAAATAACTCAAGGAAAAGCTCCTGGCTTTGTGATACACGAGGATGGATTGATACGCTTCAGGAATCGAGTTTGTGTACCCGCTGATGATTAGTTAAGGAATTCTATCCTGAGAGAAGCTCATTCTACCCCGTACTCTATCCACCCGGGGTCTAGCAAAATGTATAAGGATTTGAAACAATATTATTGGCGGGGAAGTATGAAACGTGAAGTTGCGGAATTCGTTTCGAGGTGTTTAACCTGTCAACAAGTTAAGATTGAGCACCAGCGACCCGCAGGATTGCTGAAACCGCTTCCGATTCCCGAGTGGAAATGGGAGGACATATCAATGGATTTTATCACCAGCCTGCCAACGAGTCGTCGAGGGATGAATACGATTTGGGTGATTGTGGATCGTTTGACCAAATCAGTCCACTTTCTGGAGATTAAAGATACTTGGGGACCCGAGAGATTGGCCCAGCTATTTATCAAAGAAATTGTAAGGTTACATGGTACCCCTAAGAGTATTGTATCAGATCGTGACGGGCGATTCGTGTCATATTTTTGGAAAGCAGTTCATCGTGCGATGGGTACGCATTTGAACTTCAGCACAGCATTCCACCCGCAGACGGATGGTCAGACTGAGAGAACTATCCAAACTTTATAGAATATGCTGAGGGCGTGCGTTCTCGATTGGAAGGATGATTGGGAGGCCCAACTACCCTTGGTGGAATCCACTTATAATAATAGCTGGCACACTTCGATTCAGATGGCACCTTATGAAGCGTTGTATGGCCGTCATTGTAGATCCCCTCTGTGTTGGGACGATCCATCTGAAACCTTGGGTACGGAACCCGATATGTTGTTAGCAGCTTGTGAGAAGATTGCTTTGATTAGGAGTCGTTTGTTGACGGCTCAAAGCCGACAGAAGTCCTACGCAGACAATCGCCGGCGACCGCTTGAGTTCGAGTTCGGCGACCATGTACTAATGAAGGTGTCCCCTACTCGAGGAGTTTTTCGTTTTGGGAAGAGAGGCAAGCTGAGTCCGAGGTATATCGGGCCGTTCGAGGTTTTAGACCGAGTAGGCGATTTAGCCTATCGCCTGGCTTTACCACCAGCCTTGAGCCGGATTCATAACGTGTTCCATGTCTCCCAGTTAAGGAAATACGTTGCTGATCCGAGCCATGTACTTCAGTTCGATGAGATCGATTTAGCGGAGGATCATTCGTATGAGGAGCGCCCCGTACGAATACTTGAGAGGAGGATCAAACAATTACGTAATAAGACGATTCCCCTACTGAAGGTTCAGTGGTCACGACACGGGGTCGAGCAAGCCACGTGGGAGACGGAGAGAAGCATTCAAGAGAGGTATCCTGAATTGTTTACCCCTTAGTTTCGAGGGGGGAGTATGTAATATCCGACGGAAATTCTTACTTACTGTTGTATCATTCGGATAATTCAAATACTGTTGTAGTCTTGTTACATTTGTGTATTGTTATTTATGTTGGAATATATCATAAATAGACATAATAATAACAATCACTCGCACTATAATTGGATTCTCAGCGTCGCATAGATTAATACATTTTTTTGAGCTAAACCTGAGTCTAACGTACGTTAATCCTCAAACTTAACGTACGTTATATTAAGTCTTTTACGTACGTAAAGGGGTACTTGTTACGTACGTAACCAGTATAATCGTATCCGATCTCAACTTTCGGCGTGTGGGGCCGGACAGGATTCGAATATTTGATCTTTTGGTGGCAATCTAGTTGACCTGCATTACGTACGTAATGATTCGATAGGTAACATACGTAACGATGTTTGTATTTCAGTCCAGTAGCCTCTGGACTTAGCTTACGTACGTAATATTTTCCGTGTAGCGTACGTAAAGCTCTTAACGTACGTTATCCTCTTGTGATAACGTACGTAACGAACTGTGCTGTTATAAAAAGACAACTTGTGTCTTTCATTTTGCACGACCAACTCTGAGTTTTCACCATTATAATCATCCCCCTTCATCCCTAGATCAAAATTACCTTCTTCCAACTTGTGTTTGAGCTTTACATTTGGATTTTGGAGCTTGTTGATTGGGAGTTGGAGTCATTCTTGAAGCTTAAATTGTGTTCCTGTGGTTTTGGTGTATTGTTATTCAATTCTGAAGGTATGTCATACGTTTTAACCTTATAATCTCATAGTTATAATGATAGTGATTAGGTATACTCCACCTAGTGATGAATTAATCAAGCTAAACATGTTTATAGTTAAGCTTCCAACAAACTTAATGATGAATATGATGATTAAGGGTTTTTGTAATGATGTGTTCTTAGTGTTTTAAATGGTGATGATCATGTTTAGTTAAACCAAACTCTTATTCCTGGACTAATAACACCAATTGAATACTAATAGTCTTTGTTTCATTATAATGTAAATAACTTGTTGGAATAATTACCATAAAATGTTTTAAGAAACCCTTATTGATCATTAAATGAATGAAATCACCTTCTTGAACCTAAGCTAAGTAAATTCAGAGGAATAACATTTGAACCTCCAAGTTAATTAGAAGATTATAAGGAAGATGTTGAACTTGAGGTAGTCTTCATGATCATAATATGGATTTGTAACTACTTAACTCAACATAAGTAATTAATTGAAGTGCAGATTATACTTTTAATCAATTGAGATGTTCTTGATAAGTTTAAAGAGTAGGAGATTATTGTTTAACACATCTTAATCCAGCAAACATTTGGTAGACATCTTGTAATCAATTGTAAGAATAGAATGGTATTGAATAAGGTTCTTGGAGTAACCCTCGACATCTTAAAGTTGAACTACTCAAATGAGAATTAGGATGTTGTCTCGTTGAAGTTTGGTATAGATGATCGTATGAACGTATTATTGAGTAAAATATACTTCATTCAAGGTTGATTGTCCGAGTAACCGATTTTGAATCAAGGGCCAGCTGTTCGTTCGACAAGAAGGACTTTACTCGCCTCCGTATTGAGGCAAGTTATCTTGCTTGGTTATAATGATGTGTGGATTCTTATGATGATTATGCATTTCGTGTATATGAAACACTTATAAACTTGTGTCTTGTGACTTGAGGTTGTTCTTAAAGATGTCCCGTTTTCATCGTGGGATTGTATTCCCAAGTTCGTTATTTTTGGAACCTTGATATTGTTGATTTTGTTGTCATTTCGGTGAGTCCTCGATCCTTAATCGGATTTGTGAATTATTGAATTCGTTGTCATGTTGCATCGAGACATATCCGGATTCATATCTACGTTCCGATTGGATATTGTGTAGGATTTTTAGCCGGGCATATATATAGTCATGCGTGAATATTTTCCGTGAAGGGCTGTGCACAGGAGACGTAGTTCGTTGAGGCTAATTAGGTACATTGTCCCACGTATATCCTGGATTCCGTATACGGGGTGGACATGTGCACTGACACATATTCGGATCGGGCGTACTGTGATGTCCCTCTTGAGCCGTACTATCTTAGTCGTTCATAGTCCATTTATATACTTGGATGTGTTCGACGTTTTGTGACTGAGCGTTCATAATCCCGAGGGGTATGTTCGTTAGTCGGGGCATTATTCTTGAAATCTTATATACGTGAATAGTATAATATCTTGAGAATCATTTATCATGTATATCTGACCCTGTGTTGGGCGAAATACTTGTGTTGTATTTTAGGTCGAGGAAAAGGCAAGGCACGGGAAGATCAAGGTGATGACGAAGGGTTCGAAGGATACTAGTTCGGGGGCCCCAAGTCTTTCGTGTCCGGTCATGTTCGTACCGTGTAATGTTATCTTTCCGCTTTATTTTAAGTATGATCAAATGTATGGTTGTTTAAAGTATATTTCATCTCCATATGGATTATACTTATGTTTTTTGGATCATGTGTGTAATAAGGCCGTAGGCCATACTGCTGTAAACTCCAAATCGGAGTAAGTACTATGTTTTGTGGTTCGGTATCACATGTATTGTGTATTTAATCTGTATTTTGGGTATCACCTGGTGGATCCCGGTGTGGGGTCCACGGCACTGTAATGGCCGCCTTATCGGGGTGTTACAACGTACGTAACATGTTATTTCTTACGTACGTAATAATCCTTTCATAATGTATGTAACGTTAGCATTTTCATTGAGTATTTTGAATACAGGTAACGTACGTAATACAATCAGTATAACGTACGTAATATTTGTAAATCGGCCCGTTACACAGTCAACAAAATTAGTCATCAACCATTGCATAAAGTCATCTCATCCAACGACTATTTGACCACGCATAACATACGTAATGTCTTGTACATAACGTTCATAAAGGATTTCAGCCAGATGCTACTGCCATCTTCAAGAGTCTCATTACGGCCGTTACATAGGAGGTGTAACGTATGAGCTACCTAACGTACGTAACACTTGTATACTATTCCAACGAGAAAATTTCTCCAAGAGACTATAAATAGAGATGCTTCAAAGGATTGTGATACACAAGTACTATAAAGCATACATACTTTCATCTGAGCTTTCCAAGCAAATCATTTCGAGAGATATATACTCTATATTGTGATACGAGAAGAATTGTTCTACATTTTTATACACATTCTTGTATCAACGAGCGCTATCTTTTGTAAAGTCGAGTTTCCTTACTCACAACTGTTTATTGTGAGGTTGTCTTATATCCTGAAAAACAAGAGTGATTTTAGTGAGGTTGTTCTTGAGCCCGGAAATCAAGAAACTGTAAAGTTCGGCACTAATCTTGAAAGTGCTATTGTAAGAGTTGGCACTAAACTAGAAAGTGCATTCAAGGTTTTTAGAGAAGTACTAGTCTATAAAACTAGGTAGGGGATGTAGGCTTTGTTAATAGCCGAACCTCTCGAACAATTTTGCGTGTTCTTTCTTTTCTGCATTCCTTTTACTCTGATAAATAGCTTCCACACAAAAAGAGTTCAAAACTCTAAACCGCACTATTCAACCCCCCCTTCTAGTGGCGGTACCAATACAATAATTGGTATCAGAGCGGTCTCTTTTTCACCGGATTAACACCAGCTAGAGAAAAGATCCAGAAATGGCCTTTATCCACTCATCTCTTGAAGGCAACGCTCTCAATCGCCCGCCTTTCTTCAATGGTTCAAACTTTATGACATGGAAGAAGAAAATGTCTATCTTCATCCGAGCCCACGATATCAAACAAGAACCGAAGGATGAATCCAAAAAGATTCACTTCCCTCAAAATAAAAGGTTCCATAATACTTGTCGAAGGTGCGGCGTTCCAGGTCATTTTGCTAAAGATTGTCGTGCTGTTGCGCCTATGAGTTCATCAAAACCACCTCATGAGAAGGTCAAAAAGAAAGAAGTCTATGTTGCCACATGGAGCAATGATGATGAGGATGATGAACCACAAGTTCAAATCAATCTTGCTCTAATGGCCTGCGCATTTGAAGACAGCGACGGAGAAGACGAGGTAATTGATTCTTTTCATGAAGAACTTCTTGATGCTTTCGAATCTTTAAATAATGAATACGAAAAGGTTTGCAATATTAATAAAGATTTGAAAAAGAAAATAAAGTCCCTCGGAAATGAAAATTCAAATTTATTGAAAAGCAAGGATGTGTCCTTTGATCTTTCAAATTGTTTGGAAACCGAGAAAATTCTGAGAAAGGAGTTACACAATACTTAGAAAACTCAAACTTTATGTTAGAAAATTCTCATGTGGTAATGACAAATTTGAGCAACTCTTATTTGGTCAAAAATTTTCTCTTTCACAACAAGGACATACCGAAACTTACTGTAGAAGTTCTAGACGAAGTATAAAAGTCAAACAGATTTGGGTACCTAAAGGGACCATTGTTCAAAAACAAGTTTTTATGTCTAACTCTACAGGACCCAAATTAGCCTGAGTACCTATAAAACGGAAGAAAATTGTTTTTGTAGGTACAAGCAAGGAAAACAACATTATCAAATAAATGGTATGTTGATAGTGGATGTTCAAATCACATGAGTGGGAACGAACATCTCTTCACGGAGCTGAAAAAGTAAGATCGAGGCTGTGTAACATTTGGTGATAATAAAAAGGACAAATAAAAGGAACATGTAAGATAGGTAAGAAACATTTACCCAATATAGAAAGTGTTCTTTTTGTTGATGGTCTTTGTCATAATCTTCTAATTGTTTCCCAACTTTGTGATACTAGTATTAAATTAATTTTGAAATTACGCATTGTACTGCAATGAGAAAAGACCAAATTGTTTTTATTGGATTGCGTTATAGAAATATTTATATTGTTGATCTTCAAGACGAATCTTCTTTAATTGAAAAATGCTTACTTTCATATGATGAAAATGCCGTTATTTAGCACCGAAAATTGGGTCATGCCTCTTTATCACTTCTTTCAAAATTGGCCAAAAACGATATTGTTCGTAGTCTACCAAAATTAAATTTCAGAAAAGATCACATTTGTGAGGCCTGTATTAAAGGAAAACATGCTTGTTGAAACAATATTTTTTGATATGTATTTTGATGATGATCTTTTTAGCAAAATAATTATTATCTCATTACACATTTTACTATAGTTATGTCAAGGATATTACACGCCGTAGAACCTTTCCTCAAGGATCTACCAGGCTGGCAACAACATAGAACATCTCAACAATGCCTTTAAGGCTAAAATGACTCAGTAGACCAATTTGGTCTTTCAATAAAAACATACAACTCGATTATAATACTTGCCCACGCATGGGTCGAATACGACATACTCCCGTACAACGGGGAAAGAATACTGCAGCGGAAATAAAATACAACTAAACCAATATGACATCAAACGGTCCTCGTGTGATTAGTATCGTTCATCTTTCATCATCCTTCATGCCGACCCTGTGCTATGCTCTAAAACCTGAATGCAATATAAACATCCACCCCCCGAATACTCGGGGGTTAGCAAAACTCCACTGTTTTGCTAGTGCAAGTACAAGTGCAAAAATACGAGTCATACAATTCACATTCCACGAATAACAATAACCATGAATCCTCAAAGATCCAAACGAAACGAAAAGTACTTCCCGAGGCAAGAGTTTGAGAAAAATATTCCAAAACCGAAAGATCACAAATCAATGGGAATAATTTATAAAACAGTTTAGAATGCCATCGAGAGTTTTAATAGAAAAATAATTTGTATTATCAAATCCCACTTTTCAAAACCCAAAAGACGAAAGGGGTCACCGCCCCAAAGGTTTGCTTTCCCTAAAATAACCTTTACAAAACCGTTGGGATTTTAGCCCCAAATCCGTAAAAATGACCTTTATAAAACGTTGGGATTTTAGTCCCAAATCTCATCAACTCACAGTACACGAGAACGACAACAAGGTTCGTCTTCCAACATCAAAATCCACAACCCAAGGTTTAAACTCAGACGACAAATACTCTAGTGCCATCCTAGCCAAGTAAGTCAAACGAACAACTTACCTCTTACACACTTAGTCGATGCATGCAATCATAAAAACCGTTCAAAAGCACTCATTTCTGGAAATGCCATAATCGAATCACATTTGTAAAATGCACCACAATTAACCGCGGACCCACAGCTTCGTGGACCCCTACCGAGACCCCGTCAGATATAACCCGTAGTGGTTGAAAGCAAGCTCGCGGTTCCACAGCTTCGTGGAGCCCTACCGAGACTCCGTCGGATCTACCCCATAGTGAGCATACACACACACATTACTCATGCAATACTAATTTGCTAAGAATGTAAGTTCATCAAGAATACTTACTAGAGATGGCCACTTATCCGACACCATTATCAAACTCTTCAAAACACAACAACACAATCAACACGAAATACATGATTCCATAACTTTAAACAACAGGGGTATCACCAAAGCCCTCAACGTTCAAAACAATCAAATCATAACAATTCCCCAGAACACACAGTTCGCAAAACACACACATTTTTAAAAAGAGCCCCTTAACGAGGCCAAAACGAATCTCTTGGAAAATCATTTCAAATAACCAAACAAGCACACCAAGACGACCACCGATCATCATATCCACAAAACGAGAAATGTATGGACAAGGTACTTGCCTCAAATAAGAACAACGCGGAGAATCGACCGAAGTAGGTTGGCACGAACCGACTACGAACCCGCCGACTCCACCGAACGCCAACTCGCGATAATAAACTACGAATGACAATAACAACAATGAAATGAATTCCATAGCACGGCTCAAAGCCGTTGAATTCAAAGAACAAATGACGAAAGTTCAAGTGTTTCCCCCAAAACGGGCAAAAACACGATTCGTCCCGACAAAATACGAAAATGGAATTCCAAGTTGAAATATGGATATACAATCCATATAATATGTTTAACAACATCATTTAACCACAATCGATCTATCGAAAACGGATGGAAAACGAGATCGAGAACAAATCCCCCAAAAAGTCGATTCGAAGGAAATCAAGAAATATACTTCGATTCGACGAAGAACAATGGATTAAATGATGTTAAACATAAGAATACTACCAACATTAATCATACCCATCATGAATTAATCAATAATACGGAACGAATCGGACAAAAACGCAAAACCCCCAAAATTCAAGAAACTAGGGTTCTAAGAAGAGATTACCTTGATTCGCTAGATCAAAGGATGATATAGGATGATCAATCAATGATATGAACTCAAGAACTTCGTGGATTTGTTGTTAAACAACATGGCTTCGCCACCTCCGAATCGCCAGCCGTGGACAGAAAAGGAAGGAAGTGAAAATTGAATGAAAATGCGACTGCTCTGTCACATTTATACTGGGCCGGAACTAGCGTGCGCTAGCCTTCCCGGACTAGCGTGCGCTATCGGACAGTATCGGCCCTCCCTCGGCCAGGGCCCGCACGACCCGGCACCACCGACCAATCCTGCCGACCGTGACCTGTCCGCCCGACCCCCGCTAGCGTTCGCTACGGCCGGAAGCCTGCGCGCGCTAGCCGACCTGTCCAGTAACCTCTGGACTAAACAGCTCGCCCAGGTAACGTACGCTAGTCGGCCGACAGCGTGCTAACCCTGCCGAAGGCGCGCCACGACCGGCGATGAGCGTGCGCTACTCGCCGATCCTACCCGAGTCCGTAACCTCGTAACCCTCTCGCCTGCACTCCGATAGCGTAAGCTGGGCTGCTCAACAGCGTGCGCTACACCTGCCGAGCTAGCGCGCGCAGCCTCCCGGCCGTAGCGTGCGCTACGCCGGTTCTGTGCAGGCCTGCCGGCGCTCAAAGACTTCCGACAGTGCCGCACCTGTCCGGCCAACTGCTCAGCCGCCATGACCCGACGACTCGATTTCCGAAAACATACGGAACGAACACGACCAAAAGCTCGCGGACAATATCAACGACCCGAAATGAAAACATAATGCATTAATTAATCATACGCGACCAAGAAAAGGGTCGAGCCAACAAATACATATACGGATACCCATAACTTTGGGTAAATTACAAAATGGCCCAAAACGCCCGAAAATCACGATACGTGAACGAATAACCAAACCGAAGATCACAACATGTCTAACAAAGTTAAACGGACTTACGGGAAACTCGAAACAGCAGTTTCGAACGAGATTCGCAAGAATCGAACTGAAGTGCGGAAAAGTCGCTAAAAAGCATGGAACTCAACAAAACGACACCGAAACGAACTCGGATGTCAAAAAGTGTAGAATTAATCATTCTTAGAATGACGAAACGGTCATGATAGAGTCGTCAAAACGGACTTCCGCCGAAAAAAAAGAAATTACCGGAAATAGAAATTACGGGTATTACATTCTACCCTCCTTAAAAGAAGTTTCGTCCCGAAACTTAAAACAAGTAGGGAGAAGAAATATCCCGTCAGGAAAAACTCAACGAGATACACAAGAAGCGCGTAAGTTATGCCCAAAGGCGAAACGTTACAAGCAACGCAAAGGAATATACGGCGTGAAAACGCGCTCCACGACGACCAACACAACGCCACCGGTAGAAACATAATAAAACCAACAAGTGACAAGCGTCATCAAACGGATAGTACAATCAAGTCGATTATCCAAACAGTCACAAAACACACAACGAATGAAAATCAATACGATTGACCAACCCAACGGTTCATCAATCAAAACGCAAGCCAAACGCTGAACAAATACGGAATTCCACCGCCTAAGGGTTGGAAGATCGAAAACGAGACTAATTTCCCGAACTTAAAGGAATTACGAAGGAGCATGAATGCTCAACAATCACGAAACGAGAACAAAAACCGAACAAACAAACGATCGAGACAACAAAAATCGAACAATCATGTCCGAAACACGAAGGATAAAAAAAATTCAAACAACAACTCCCAGGATGATCTGGTGAGAACAACAAGACGTGCATTCCCATAAGATCCATAGGAAATGGAATAGCGATTGAAAAGTCATAACGACAAACGAGTTATTCCAAAACAATACCACCCTCGTTCGATCAACAAAAGCAAGGGATAGGGAAAGTTCAGAAAATGTTAACGAGCATAAACGAGTCGACAGAGTCGAAAACACAGAAGTTCCAAATCCGATCCACTTCGAATAAAAGAACTAATAGAACCAAATGATGTCACTTCCGAACAAGGTTCACAAGAATTGAACCGAACTCGAAAATTCACAGCGATAACAAGATCGACCCACAACAAGATCACAGCTCGTTCGGACGATGAAACCGAAATACATAACAAGTTCATAAAGTATCAACGAACATGAGCGAATCGATAGACCGGAGAAAGAGAAAATACAGAAGTCAAAATAGTACGGGTATTACCTTCGACCTCGTCCATGAAATTCACAAAAACGGGAGCAAGGTAACAAGTCATTAAACAACCGACACGTAACGGAACAATCACCGATGCACACGGTCATACCAAACCAACCTCTAACAGCTCGCACATGCGCGACAACGCAGAAATCACTACGAGGCGGCAACATTCAACACCAACATCCTACCTCTCACAGGGGGCTAACACAACAAATGTGTGAAAAACGACTCAACGCTCACACCGCCAATTCGATCATACTCGGGAGCAAACATCATAATGACAACGCGAACATCATACATACATACTAAGCCCTCAAACGGGAATGGATAGGTTTTAAAAACTAAAACCTCATTTTGAAAATAATTTTAGAAGAACACCGGTTGATCTTGAGTATCACCTTTCAAAAAAAGTACAAACGTGAAACATCATTATCGAGACTTTGGAGAACCATTTCGCATTTGATTAAAATGAGGACACTTTCTCTTAGTGAAAACTTTCAGAATATTCGACCCTCGGGTCTAAATAAAAGTGTTTCTAAAACATTGAAAATATCTCGAAACATTTCAGTCCTCGAGGTAGAAGAATTTTGAAACATATTGTGGCACCTTGGATGTAGCACGAGAAAATAATTCATTTTAAAAGTATGTCTCGAAATTAATTTTCTAAGATACTCAAGGCTTTCAAAGATAATTCAATGGTCTATAATGCCCAAAAATTTCAGGTAATTACACGGAACATTATAGCGCTGTGGGTCCCGCGCCGGAATCCACCAGGATAAAACCATTTACAAAAACGCTAAAAAGGCCGATGACGGTAATATTTCAAAAACTCACAAAAGCCATTTACAAAATACTAAATACCGTCATAATAATTTCGCCAAAACGATCAAGGCCAAAATGGCAAAAACTTAGTTTAGGGAACCGGTTTTCGAAATAAAACTCAGTCGGTAAAATACCGAAAGCCATTACAAAAGAACTCATGCAGCGGATAAAAGAAATAAAGTCAAACATGCACAATCCAGCAACACTACTCCTCATATGAATGAAATATGAGGGTCAAATAACCACATATCAAGAAATCAAAATCCATAAGAGGATTCCGTCACTTAACAAATAAATCATAAAAATAGCTCGTGTCACACGAGGTACAACACAAAGAAGGGAGACTTACATCCACAGGTCGCACGAAGATGATGATCGCCCCATGATACTAATCACGACCAACAAACTCAAACGACGCGTCGCGACACGACTCAGTCAGATAAAATCCGACGAAACAAGACTCAAACAACACGACTTGACCCGACAGCCTAGGTTTCCAAAACCTAAGCTCCGATACCATTTATGTAACACCCCCAATCCGCTCAGGGATATTACACGCCGTAGAACCTTTCTTGAAGGATCTACCAGGCTGGTAACAACATAGAACATCACAACAATGCCTTTAAGGCTAAAATGACTCAGTAGACCGATTTGGTCTTTCAATAAAAACATACAACTCGATTACAATACTTGCCCATGCAGGGGTCGAATACGACGTACTCCCGTACAATGGGGAAAGAATACTGCAGCAGAAATAAAATACAACTAAACCAATATGACATCAAACGGTCCTCGTGTGATTAGTATCGTTCATCTTTCATCATCCTTCATGCCGACCCTGTGCTATGATCCAAAACCTGAATGCAATACCAACATCCACCCCTCGAATACTCGGGGGTTAGCAAAACTCCACTGTTTTTCTAGTGCAAGTACACGTGCAAAAATACGAGTCATACAATTCACATTCCACGAATAACAATAACCAGGAATCCTCAAAGATCCAAAAGAAACGAAAAGTACTTCCCGAGGCAAGAGTTTGAGAAAAATATTCCAAAACCGAAAGATCACAAATCAATGGGAATAATTTATAAAACAGTTTAGAATGCCATCGAGAGTTTTAATAGAAAGACAATTTGGATTATCAAATCCCACTTTTCAAAACCCAAAAGACGAAAGGGGTCACCGCCCCAAAGGTTTGCTTTCCGTAAAATAACCTTTACAAAACCGTTAGGATTTTAGCCCCAAATCCGTAAAAATGACCTTTATAAAATGTTGGGATTTTAGCCCCAAATCTCATCAACTCACAGTACACGAGAACGACAACAAGGTTCGTCTTCCAACATCAAAATCCACAACCCAAGGTTTAAACTCAGACGACAAATACTCTAGTGTCATCCTAGCCAAGTAAGCCAAACGAACAACTTACCTCTTACACACTTAGTCGATGCATGCAATTATGAAAACCGTTCAAAAGCACTCATTTCCAGAAATGCCATAATCGAATCACATTTGTAAAATGCACCACAATTAACCGCGGACCCACAGCTTCGTGGACCCCTACCGAGACCTCGTCGGATCTAACCCGTAGTGGTTAAAAGCAAGCTCGCGGTTCCACAGCTTCGTGGAGCCCTACCGAGACCCCGTCAGATCTAACCCGTAGTGAGCAACACACACACACACATTACTTATGCAATACTAATATGCTAAGAATGTAAGTTCATCAAGAATACTTACTAGAGATGGCCACTTATCCGACACCATTATCAAACTCTTCAAAACACAACAACACAATCAACACGGAATACATGATTCCATAACTTTAAACAACAGGGGTATCACCAAAGCCCTCAACGTTCAAAACAATCAAATCATAACAATTCCCCAGAACACACCGTTCGCAAAACACACACACATTTTTAAAAAGAGCCCCTTAACGAGGCCAAAACGAATCTCTTGGAAAATCATTTCAAATAACCAAACAAACACACCAAGACGACCACCGATCATCATATCCACAAAACGAGAAATGTATGGACAAGGTACTTGCCTCGAATAAGAACAACGCGGAGAATCGACCAAAGTAGGTTGGCACGAACCGACTACGAACCCGCCGACTCCACCGAACGCCAACTCGCGATAATAAACTACGAAGGACAATAACAACAATGAAATGAATTCCATAGCACGACTCAAATCCGTTGAATTCAAAGAACAAATGACGAAAGTTCAAGTGTTTCCCCCAAAACGGCCAAGAACACGATTCGTCCCGACAAAACACGAAAACGGAATTCCAAGTTGAAATATGGATATACAATCCATAGAATATGTTTAACAACATCATTTAACCACAATCGATCCATCGAAAATGGATGGAAAACGAGATCGAGAACAAATCCCCCAAAAAGTCGATTCGAAGGAAATCATGAAATATACTTCGATTCAAGGAAGAACAATGGATTAAATGATGTTAAACACAAGAGTACTACCAAGATTAATCATACCCATCATGAATTAATCAATAATACGGAACGAATCGGACAAAAACGCAAAAACCCCAAAATTCAAGAAACTAGGGTTCTAAGAAGAGATTACCTTGATTCGCTGGAGCAAAGGATGATATAGGATGATCAATCAACTATATGAACTCAAGAACTTCGTGGATTTGTTGTTAAACAACATGGCTTCGCCACCTCCGAATCGCCAGCCGCGGACAGAAAAGGAAGGAAGTGAAAAATGAATGAAAATGCGACTGCTCTGTCACATTTATACTGGGCCGGAACTAGCGTGCGCTAGCCTTCCCGGACTAGTGTGCGCTATCGGCCAGTATCGGCCCAGTTCCCTTGGCCAGGGCCCGCACGCCCGGCACCACCGACCAATCCTGCCGACCGTGACCTGTCCGCCCGACCCCCGCTAGCGTGCGCTATGGCCGGAAGCCTGCGCACGCTAGCCGACCTGTCCAGTAACCTCTGGACTAAACAGCCTGCCTAGGTAACGTACGCTAGTCGTCCGACAGCGTACGCTACCCCTGCCGGTTAGCGTGCGCCACGACCGACAGTAGCGTGCGCTACCTGCCGATCCTACCCGAGTCCAGAACCTCAGAACCCCTCTGCCTAGACCCGATAGCGTACGCTGGGTTGCTCAACAGCGTGCGCTACACCTGCCGAGCTAGCGCGCGCAGCCTCCCGGCCGTAGCGTGCGCTACGCCGGTTCCTGCCGTGCCTGCTCGGCCAGTGCCCAGCACTTCTGACAGTGCCGCACCTGTCCGGCCAACTGCTCAGCCGCCATGACCCGACGACTCGATTTTCGAAAACATACGGAACGAACACGACGAAAAGCTCGCGGACAACATCAACGACCCGAAATGAAAACATAATGCAATAATTAATCATACGCGACCAAGAAAAGGGTCGAGACAACAAATACAGATACGGATACCCATAACTTTGGGTAAATTACAAAATGGCCCAAAACGCCCGAAAATCAGGATACGTGATCGAATAACCAAACCGAAGTTCACAACACGTCTAACAAAGTTAAATGGACTTACGGGAAACTCGAAACAGCAGTTTTGAACGAGATTCGCAAGAATCGAACTCAAGTGCGGAAAAGTCGCTAAAAAGCACGGAACTCAACAAAACAACACCGAAACGAACTCGGATGTCAAAAAGTGTAGAATTAATCATTCTCAGAATGACGAAACGGTCATGAGCGAGTCGTCAAAACGGACTTCCGCCGAAAAAAAAGAAATTACCGGAAATCGAAATTACGGGTATTACAAAAATGACGTCATCCAGTACATCATCTCATCCAACGGATATGAAGACCACGAATAATGTACGTAATGCATGAAGCATAACGTACCTAACAGTGAAGACGGAAGACACTGCCCATTTTCCTATATCTTACTACGGCCATTACACAGGAGGTGTGACGTACGTAATATCATCTACGTACGTAAAGTTTGTTACATAACGTACGTAATACAAGGTTACTATTCTAACGGGAAAATACAACTAAAGGGCTATAAATAGCATCATTCAAGGTGTTGGAAGATACACAATTGATCTGAGCTTACAAGCATACTCAAGCAATATCAAGCATACATTTCGAGAGATATATATTCCATATTGTGATATTAGAAGAATTGTTCTATCATTTATATATCTATATTCTTGTATCAACGAGCGATATCCTTTGTAAAATCGAGTTTTCTACTCGCACCTATTTATCGTGAGGTTGTCTTGTATCCTGAAACACAAGAGTGTTTAAGTGAGGTTGTTCTTGAGCCCGGTAATCAAGAAATTGTAAGAGTTGGCACTAAACTAGAAAGTGCATTCAAGGTTTCTAGAAAAGTCCTAGTCGATAAAACTAGATAGGGGACGTAGGCTTCGTTAATAGCCGAACCTCTCGAACAATTTCTTGTGTTCTTTCTTTTCCGTATTTCATTTACTCCGATATTTAGCTTCAGCACAAAAAGAGTTCAAAACTCTTATCTGCACTATTCAACCCCCTTCTAGTGGTGGTACCAATCCAACAATTGGTATCGAAGCAGTCTTTTTTTCACCGGATTAACACCCGCTAGAGAAAAGATCCAGAAATGGCCTTTATCCACTCTTCTCTTGAAGGGAACGCTCTCAATCGCCCTCCTTTCTTCGATGGTTCAAATTTTATGACATGGAAGAAGAAAATGTCTATCTTCATCCGAGCTCACGATATTGAAATTTGGAAGGTCATTGCTCTTGGACCTACCATTCCAAAGAAGATAGATGGCTCGATCAAAAGCTTTGAAGAGTACGACGATGCCGACTGGAAGAACGATCACTTCAATAGTAAAGCTACTCAACTGCTTTACTGTGCTCTCAACCCAGAAGATCACAACAGAATCTCTTCTTGCGAGACGGCCAAAGAGATCTGGAAAATGCTCGAGATTACCCACGAAGGTACGAGTCAAGTGAAAGAAACAAAAATCAATATGCTTCTTCACGATTATGAACTCTACACTAAAGAAGAAAGCATTACTACTATGCTTGACCGTTTCTAGGCTATCACAAATGGGCTAGCTTCCTTCGGGAAACCGATATCAATTAGTGATAAAGCCAAGAAAATCCTTCGATCTCTACCAAGAGAATGGGACGCTACTGTTACGGCTATCATGGAGTCAAAAGATCTCAACACCATAGAATTCAGTGCTCTCATTGGATCTCTCATCAATTACGAGATTGTCATTAAATCTTGAAGTTCAAAACCAAAGCCCAAGGAGAGAGAAAGGACGATCGCCTTCAAAGCCAAAGAAGATAACGATTTAGAAGATGAGCCTACCGAAGAAGGGGATGAAGAAACAACCTTTTATGCTAAGAATATAAAGAAATTCAAATATCTTTTACAAAGGCGCCAGAGAGATATCAAACAGGAACCCAGGGATGAATCCAAAAAGGTTCACTTCCCACAAAACAACAAGGATCGACAATACTTGTCGAAGGTGCGGGGTTCCAGGTCATTTTGCTAAAGATTGTCGTGCTGCTGCGCCTATGAGTTCATCAAAACCACCTCATGAGAAGTTCAAAAATAAGGAAGTCTATGTCGCTACATGGAGCGATGATGATGAGGATGATGAACCTCAAGTTCAAACCAATCTTGCTCTAATAGCCCGCGCATATGAAGATAGCGATGAAGAAGTCGAGGTTAGTGATTCTTCTCATGAGGAACTTCTTGATGCTTTCGAATCTTTAAATAATGAATACGAAAAAGTTTGCAATATTAATAAAGATTTGAAAAAGAAAATAAAGTCTCTTGAAAATGAAAACTCAAAATTATTAAAAAACAAGGATCTGTCGATTAATCATACAAATTGTCTGGAAAACGAGAAAATTCTGAGAGATGATTTACACAAAACTCAGAAAGAATTGAAACTTTACGTTAGAAAATTCTCGTGTGGTAATGACAAATTTGAGCAACTCTTATTTGGTCAAATATTTTCTCTTTCAAAACAAGTACTCGGGTATACTTCATTTCCAATGAAAAAGTCCTTAGAAATTACCACGAAAGATTCAGACATTTTAAAAACGGGAATTCCATCATGTCCAAAATGTTTAAAACTAGGACATACCGAAACTTACTGTAGAAGTTCTAGACGAACTATACAAGTCAAACAAATTTGGGTACCTAAAGGGACCATTGTTCAAAACCAAGTTTTTATGTCTAACTCTACAGGACCCAAATTAGCATGGGTACCTATAAAACGGAAGAAATTTGTTTTTGTAGGTACAAGCAAGGAAGACAACATTATCAAATAAATGGTATGTTGATAGTGGATGTTCAAATCACATAAGTGGGAATGAACATCTCTTCACGGAGCTGAAAAAGTAAGATCGTGGTTGTGTAACATTTGGCGATAATAAATAGGGCCAAATAAAAGGGACAGGTAAGATAGGTAAAAAACCTTTACCTACTATTGAAAATGTTCTCTTTGTTGATGGTCTTTGCCATAATCTTCTAAGTATTTCCCAACTCTATGACACTGGTCTTAAATTAATTTTTGAAAGTACGCATTGCACTGCAATGAGAAAAGACCAAGTTGTTTTTATTGGATTGCGATATGGAAATATTTATATTGTTGATCTTCAAGATGAATCTTCTTTCAATGAAAAATGTTTACTTTCATACGATGAAAATGCCGTTATTTGGCACCGAAAATTGGGTCATGCCTCTTTACCACTTCTTTCAAAATTGGCCAAAAACGATATTGTCCGTGGTCTACCAAAATTAAATTTCAGAAAAGACCACATTTGTGAGGCCTGTATTAAAGGTAAACATGCTAGAGGTTCGTTTAAACCTAAAATGGAAATTTCCACTAGTCGCATTCTTGAGTTAATTCATATGGATTTGATTGGTCCATCTCGGCATGCTAGCTTAACATGTAAACTATATACTTTAGTTCTTGTTGATGATTTTTCGAGATTTACTTGGGTAAAATTCTTAACAAATAAAAATGATGCATTTAACGAGTTTGTTAAGTGGTGTAAGGTTACCCAGAAGGAAAAAGAGTTACCAATTATCGCCATCAGAACCGATCATGATGGAGAATTTGATTCAAATTTTTTGAAGATTGGTGCGATAATTATGGTATTGGGCACAATTTTTCGGCACCTCCGACACCTCAATAAAATGGAGTTGTCGAGAGGAAGAATCGCTCTCTAAAAGAAATGAGCCGAACAATGCTCAATGAATATGGGCTTCCTAAATATTTCTGGGCCGAAGCCGTTAACACCGCTTGCTATGTTATTAATCGAGTCCATCTCCGGAGGAACAAAATGATGACTCCATATGATATATTTAAAGGTAAAAAGCCCAACTTATCTTATTTTCATCCATTTGGTTGTAAGGTATTTATTCATAATAATGGCAAGTGGGAAAATTTGACTCTAAATCAGATATTGGTATATTTCTTGGTTATTCAATGAATAGTAAAGCGTGTCGTGTATTTAATTGTAGAAGAGGCTCAGTAGAAGAGTCAATTCATGTAAAACTCGATGATACAGTTTTACCCCTGAGAAAGGTTGTTTTCGATGATGATGCAGGTATGGTTCCGGCTAAAGAAGTGTCAGAAGCGTCAAAGGAATTGGAGAAGCTCGACTTAAGCTCGGACAAGCAGGAGGAAAATTCTTTCAACCTTCCAAAAGATTGGGCTAATGTGAAAGATCATCCCATGGAGCAAATTCTTGGGAAAATCGATGAAGGTGTGCGAACTAGGAGAAATATAAATGATTGTATTAGCAATATTGCATTCATTTCTCTTACAGAACCAAAGAATATCGATGAAGCCATCAATGATGAGAATTGGGCTATTTCTATGCAAGAAGAGCTAAATCAATTCGAAAGAAATAATGTTTGGGAATTGGTTCCGGCACTGGTAGAAAAATCGATCATTGGTACTATATGGGTTCATAAAATTAAAACCGATGATGATGGTCTCCCAATAAAGAATAAATCAAGATTGGTCTCCTAAGGATACAATCAAGAAGAAGGTTCGGACAACGAAGAAAACTTTGCTCCTGTTGCTCGTCTTGAGGCTATTCGCCTTCTCTGTGCCTTTTCCGTGTACAAGAAAATCAAACTCCATCAAATGGATGTAAAGAGTGCGTTCCTAAATGGAATCATCCAGGGGGAGGTGTATGTCAAGCAACCGCCGGGTTTTGAAGACTATAATCATCCAGATCATGTGTACAAGCTCCATAAAGCTCTCTATGGATTGAAACAAGCTCCGAGAGCATGGTATGACCGTCTAAGCTCTTTTCTTATTTCAAATGGGTATAAAAGGGGTAATGTTGATAATACCCTATTTATCAAGAATTTAGGTGATGATATGCTTATTTGCCAAATCTATGTGGACCATATTGTTTTTGGTGCAACTAACGAATCTTTGTCCCAAGAATTTTCAAATCTTATGAAGGGAGAATTCGAAATGAGCATGATGGGAGAGTTGAAAAACTTCCTCGGACTCCAAATTAAGCAAATCAATGACGGAATATTCATTCACCAATCAAAGTACGTCAATGAGCTCTTAAAGAAATTTAAGATGGAAGAATGCAAAGAAATATCTACTCCTATGTCTTCCACTCTTAAACTCGATGAAGATGAAAAAGGTAAGTCTGTTGACCAGAAACAGTATCGAGGTATGATTGTGATTTTACTGTATTTAACTGCTTACAGACCTGATATTATCTTTGCTACCTGTTTATGTGCTCGTTTTCAAGCAAATCCTAAAGAATCTCATCTCATTGCATGCAAACGGATTTTTTGTTATTTAAAAAGTACTGCTGGCTTAGGTCTGTGGTATCCATCGTGCATTGATTTTAAACTTTTTACATATAGTGATGCTGATTTCGGTGGATGCAAAATTCATAGAAAAAGCACCACTGGAACTTGTCACTTCATGAGTTCTTGTTTAATTTCATGGGGGAGTAAGAAACAGACTAGTGTCGCTACTTCCACAGCTGAAGCAGAATATGTGGCTACGGGAAGTGCATGTGCACAAGTTCTGTGGATCAAAAATCAATTATTAGATTATGGCATCGAGCTTAAAAATACACCTATTTTTTGTGATAATACAAGTGTCATAAATTTGAGCAAAAACCCCATATTGCATAGTAGGACAAAGCATATTAAAATTCGTCACCACTTATTCGTGACCATGTTCAAAACGGGAATGTGCGTCTCTAATTTGTTGGTAAAAATGAACAATTGGCGGATATTTTTACAAAACCATTACCCGAAGATGCTTTCAATTTCATTCGCATAAATTTAGGGATGGGTCATGCTGATCATTTTTAATTTGTGCATATTCATCATAACTACATCAAAATGGTCATGGAAACAGAGGATATCATCAGAAGAAAGGTACTATTCATTTGGTCTCACTTACGTACGTTATGGACCTAAGATTGCGTATGTAATGAAAAGGACGGTTTTTGGACAGTCAGTTCTGGACTCTATATTACGGCCGCTACGTCAAGAGAGTAACGTACGTTAAATGTCTTAACGTTCGTTATGGATAGCCCACTACGTACGTTATAATTTTTCCAAAAACAGGCAGTGAGTACTGGAACCTCTATTACGTACGTTATTTGCCCTCATAAATTCCGTAACACTCTTTCCATTATGGCCCTTATATACCTTAACGAACGTAATTCATCATGCCTAGAAGATTAAAACCCGTCTGCCCCTTTTTCACTTCTCACTTTTTCCTAAACCTAAAAATCAATCCCGACTCCCTTCCTCCTCAAACCCTCCGACCTCATCGAGATTTCCTCCATTTTCTTCAGCAATCATGCCAAGTACTCGCCAGAACAAGAAGAGACGAGGAGAGTCATCATCTAATCCGCCTGAACCGAATCGATTTGTAACTCCATAGGCTGCGAAAATCTTCAATGAAATCTTGATTGATGAAGAGGTAACCTCAAGTCACTATTTCGATTTTGTTTCTCTGACTAGGATTGGAATTCGTTTGGATGATTTCTTTGACATGCTAGGGAATGCAAAATGTGTTAGTTTTTGTCGACCTATTTATGTGGACTTAGTTCGAGAATTTTATGAAAATTTCTCGACAAGTTTTAATACGGATGGTCTTGTGGGTATTAACTCATTAGTTCGTGGAAAATCCGTTTCTTTTGATGCCTCGAAATTGTCCGAACTTTTTGGCCTTCAAAACGAAGGATATGTATTTAATGGGAACTTTTTGACGGAAAATGATTCATCAGATGAAGAATTAAATGATAGTCTCAATGAACAAGTCGTACGTGACTATCTTAAATCTCAGGCCTTGATAAATGTTAGCTCGGACAAATTTGAAAACAATAATTTTGGCCTCAACATTCGCTTACTTCATGATGCCATCACTCGTTCTTTAATGCCAAAAGTCAATGCACAACAACGCCTATTTAACATTGACATGGAGATTATCTATCATATTCTAAATGATCATCAAGTTAACTTTGCTCGAGTTGTTATGAAATGGTTCGTGGAGAAAGGATCCATATTTCACAAGAAAGGTTATCTGAGGAAAGATAGGCAGAAAAAATCTGGGATGCCCTTCGGCTCTATTTTGACTGGGATATTTGAGGATGCCGGAGTTGATTTTTCAGGGCTGCACAAAATGGATATTCCAAAAGGGAATATGGTTCACGAAGGAACCATCCGCACTATGAAATATGTGCAAACCAGGAACCGAGGCTGGGTTTATTTTGCTTATTTACGGGATGGAGACTCTCTTACATACGAGAGTGCCTTGCCTTGTCTGGAGGATCGCATTTTCTCTAGAGGTCCTCAGGCAGAACGATCGCGTCTTCACATTCCTTCATCACAGGCAGGTCCTTCTCGGCCGAGTACTTCCTCCTCCTCCAATTTGCTTCAAGACAGAGTTAGTGCATTAGAGCATCGAGTTCGAAGGTCCGAGACTATGTTAGAGAATTTGTGTACTCTCTTCGGGCTTGCTCTTCCGCCTCATACCCCTCCGCCAGACATTGACTAGCACTATCTTCTCTATTGATGGTCATTCTCTTTTCAGACCAGAGATTCCATTTAGTTGCATGCATTTTTATGTCTTCTTTTATTTTTGAATGCTTAAGAAACTTCAATGTTCTTAATTTGTTTTTCTTTTCCTGTTCCAAGGACTGTTTTCTTGATTTCTGAGGACTGCTTTAATGTTTTTGTGGTCTGATTTTCAGGACTGTTCTGTAGGGCTGCTTTAATAATTTTGAGGACTGTTCTAAGGACTGTTTTTTTTAAGGCTGGTTTTTGTAAGATGCTTTTGAGGACTGTTTTCTAACACTATTTTTGTAAGATGTTTTACAGGTGATTTTTTTCTCACTTTTTGTTAATGACAAAAAGGGGGAGAACTATGGTTGAACCATTACAAAAATGGTATTAATATTCTATGTAATTTCAGTTATTATTTATCTCAGTGGGAGTTACCCTCAGGGGGAGTTTTTGTAAAATATACTTTTATTTATTTCCCTGATTTTTTTAATAATTCAACCATATTTTCAAAATTATTTTGTCATCATCAAAAAGGGGGAGATTGTTGAAACAATATTTTTTGATACGTATTTTGATGATGATCTTTTTAGCAAAATAATTATTATCTCGTTACACATTTTACTATAGTTATTTCAAATCATATTTTGCAACACATTTTTTAAAACTGTGCAAACATAACATACATAATCCATTGTCTGTAACGTACGTAATACTTGTTTTATAACTGTTGCTAAAAGTTTTAGAATGTCAAAGTCTTTGAAACGGCTAAATAACATAACGTACGTAAATACCTATTCATAACGTACGTTATCAGTTTTGAATTTGAATTTATGTGCTAACCGTTGATCTTATTCAAAGTGACGTCATCCAGTACATCATCTCATCCAACGGATATGAAGACCACGAATAACGTACGTAATGCATGAAGCATAACGTACCTAACAGTGAAGACGGAAGCCACTGCCCATTTTCCTATATCTTACTACGGCCGTTACACAGGAGGTGTAACTTACGTAATATCATCTACGTACGTAAAGTTTGTTACATAACGTACGTAATACAAGGTTACTATTCTAACGGGAAAATACAACTCAAGGGCTATCAATAGCATCATTCAAGGTGTTGGAAGATACACAATTGATTTGAGCTTACAAGCATACTCAAGCAATATCAAGCATACATTTCGAGAGATATATATTCCATATTGTGATATTAGAAGAATTGTTCTATCATTTCTATATCTATATTCTTGTATCAACGAGCAATATCCTTTGTAAAGTCGAGTTTTCTACTCGCAGCTATTTATCGTGAGGTTGTCTTGTATCCTGAAAAACAAGAGTGTTTAAGTAAGGTTGTTCTTGAGCCCAGAAATAAAGAAATTGTAAGAGTTGGCACTAAACTAGAAAGTGCATTCAAGGTTTCTAGAAAAGTCCTAGTCGATAAAACTAGGTAGGGGACGTAGGCTTTGTTAATAGCCGAACCTATAGAACAATTTCTTATGTTCTTTCTTTTCCGCATTTCATTTACTCCGATATTTAGCTTCCGCACAAAAAGAGTTCAAAACTCTTATCCGCACTATTCAACCCCCCTTCTAGTGGCGGTACCAATCTAACAATGCTAGAGGCTTGTTTAAACTAAAAATGGAAATTTCCACGAGCTGCATTCTTGAATTAATTCATATGGATTTGATTAGTCCATCTCAGTGTAACACCCCCAAGTTATTCAGGGTATATTATAGTGCCGTGAACCCCACCGTGGGACCCACAAGGCTAATCATATGCGGAACTATAAAACTTGACCGAGAAGGTCCAAATACAATGAAATGAAAGACGATACAAAGGGTATTCAAACCATGTCTAATGTATCCAAATACATTACAGTACAAAATCAAAACCTCGGCAACACAGGCCGGAACATCAAGGAAGACTGAAAACCAACAATACTCGAGTATTCAATAACCATTCCAGTACAACAATACTGAATGGAGGAACACAAAACATAACCGGAGATAAGACACAGTATCACCCTTGCCCATCATCTTCATGCCGACCCGATACCTGCGTATCTACTCTCCTGGAACCTGAAATACATAAAAAGTATTTCCCCCATAAAGGGGTTAGCCGTCGAATAGCTAGTGCACGTATATCAAGTATGAAACACAATACTCCTCGACAATAAAGTAAAGGTAACCGTCAATTCATAAATTCAAGACCAGTATTCCGGAATAACTAAATCTCATAGCATAACATCAATACATACATGATCAACCGTAGATCCGCACCAGAGGCTACGGCACCCTCAGGGGACCCGTCGGCCCGCCCCAGAGTGGTTAACCCAAATTATCTGTGGAATCGCACCAAAGGTAACGAAACCTTCAGGGGACCTGTCGGCCCGCCCCAGAGTGGATATAAACAATCATGCCATTCATATATCTTACTTTCAAAGTCGAGAACGTACAATCATAAATATATACTTGCCTTTGAGACATCGAGAAATTGAACGGAAAAGAGTATGAGTTCGGTAGGTCCAAGAACGCGCTTCCGGCACCTAAACGATTCGTAAGGGATATGATAATCAATAATCCATACTCATGATTCACGAAGAAACTCCCAAAACCCGTTTACGATTCACGAAAATACAAGGGTAAACAACTAGAGGTTGGAAAATCACCCAAACCCTCACAAGTCCGAACACGGCATAAACCAATCCATAAAATCATAGGAAAAGCATGTATACGGGATAGATACATCATAATCTCAAGGTTCTCAACCTTCAAAATGTAACACCCCAAACTAGGCGGATATTACAGTGCCGTGGACCCCCGACTGGGACCCACCAGGCGAATGAAAATGAATGAATTACACAGGTAAATGTAGTACCGAACCACATTACACATCAATTACTCCGACGAGGAGTTTTATACAACACACCCAGGATAAAATAGAATACATGTGTATTTTATGTGATGATAAAATACACAACACTGAATGAAATGAGCATTCAAACGGAATGTCTGCAGCGAAATAAATAAAGGAAACACAATTGACTGAATAAATGACTGAACAGACTGGGGCCCCCCTACTAGTATCACTGGGACTCCTCGCCGTCACCGTGCTCTCCCCGTGCTTTAGCCTTGCCATGACCTGAAAAACAATATCCCCCAACGGGCCGCCATACGTAACAACAATCCTCAAGGGTTGAAAATACACAATCATGATCTATCCGAAATTATGAATTATTCTCACAAACATACGCAATCAAACATGCTATATGAATCGACTAATCAAGACGGCTCAAAGGAATGGCGCCACACTACGTCCGGATGGAAATGTGTCCGTGCACAAGCCACCAACGATCAAACACGCGTGGTCTTGTACCTAATCGCCTCACGAGCAATCGACTCGTGTGCACACCCAATGTGAGGCCACCAACCAACACACGACTATAATGTGCCCGACATGAAAATCCTACACATACCAATCGCACGCCAAGATGACCCTAATGCCACAATATGACAAAAGTGACAATGAAAATGAATAATGACTCACCAAGATTGAATGATGGTGAAATGAATGATAGCTCAATGAAATGATCGGAATCGTCGTTCCTTATGACTGAGGTGATTAATTTACAATGACGAGTTTTGATACGATTAATACAATGATGAATAAGTTATGATTATGAATGAACAACGACAAAAGGAATGAATATCCTTTTAACCGAGTAAGAATTAACTTACTCAATACCGATGATGAAGGTCCGTCCACGAACAACGTCCTAAATGAAATGTCGGTCGCTCGAACAACCTTGAACAATGATAGTTACCAACAACCGATCAATACATGAATCAAATACGATCATAACCGACCCAAACGTCGATACAACAATATCCGAACTCGTATGAATCGAAACCAACTCCAAGATGAGTATTTCAAATCATCAAAACACTTCCAAGGATATCAATAATCCATTAGGAATCCATAACTCATGATTACAACAACATCAAACGGAAAATCTCCAATTAACCGAAGTCAACCCCAAGGGTTCTTGAAATAATTCCGAAATAACCATTAAATCCGTAGGAATATGTTTATACAAGTTAGATAATCCATAACTAACATATTCCAATGATAATCCAAGCTTACACGAAGAAATCGGAAGGAAAACCCAAAAATCCGAAATTCTAGATCCAAGAGATTAATACCTTTGATTCGATGTGATGAAGATGATGAAATGATGATCAATCCGAAATATGAGCTTGAAGATGATGATTGATGATTACACCTCGAAGAATCCTCTCCGAATCGCTCGAAATCGCCCAAAACTACCGAAGGAATGAAATGAGATGAAAAATGACGAACTCTGACTAAACTGTCCAATTTATACTCAGTCCAGGTTAGCGTGCGCTAGCCCTTGTGCATAGCGTGCGCTAACGTGTAAATTGGGTAGTCCAAGACTTCGTCCGAACACGGTAGCGCGCGCTACGTACCTATTTGTAGCGTGCGCTACGGCCATACTACTAGTGTGCGCTAATATCCATTGTTAGCGTGCGCTAGCGAAATATTCGACGCCCAAGATCGAGTCCGTAAAACCGTCGCCCTCGATCTAACCTCGATAGCGTGCGCTACAACAACCGATTAGCGTGCGCTATAATATTGATTGCAGACGCTAAACATAACTCATAGCGTGCGCTATGAATTAATCGTGCGATCCAAAGAGCCACCGGACTCAACTCGATCCGTCCCTAGCGCGCTACTCCACACATATAGCGTGCGCTACTACAACCCGTTAGCGCGCTACTTACCACTCGCGGCGGCGCTACAAATATTCTCACCGCACCCAAGACCTTACGGATCGCAAAGGTAGCCTTAGCGTGCGCTAAAGCCGAGCGGTAGCGTGCGCTACCTATACCCAATTAGCGTACGCTAAAAGGAGTATGTAGCGTGCGCTACTCCTCACGCCAGCCGCAACGAAAATGACAATGATGATAAACATGGCACGAAACTCCAATCAGATTAGTGATGAATGACGATTGATACACGATACAATTACTCTGAATGATAAATACCATGACTGAATATGAGTGACAAATGATCAATGATGAATGAGATTACTGAGCATCAATTACTGAATGATAATTACTGAGTGATAATTACTGAGTTACAACCGGGTATTACATACACCCCCCCTTAAAAGAGTTTCGTCCCTGAAACTAAGGGTCAAACAACTCGGGATAACTCTCTCGCATACTATCCTCGGTTTCCCAAGTAGCCTCTTCGACTCCGTGTCTAGACCACTGAATTTTAACCAAAGGAATCGTCTTATTCCTCAAGCTTGATTCGCCGCTCTAAAACTCGTATAGACGCTCCTCATATGAATGATCGTCGGCGATCTCGATTTCGTCGAATCAAGTATGTGACTCGGTCGGCAACATACTTCCGCGGTGAGAGACATGAAACACATTATGAATTCGGCTCAACGCCGAGGTAAAGCCAATCGATAAGCTAACTCGCCTACTCGATCCAAAATCTCAAACGGTCCAATGAATCTCGGACTTAACTTTCCCTCTTCCCAAAGCGGAAGATACCACGACTCGGGGATACCTTGACCAACACATGGTCACCGGTCTCGAACTCTAATGGTCGACGACGGTTATCTCGCATATGATTTCGGCCGACTCGAGCGGTCAACAAACGACTCCTGATCAAAGCTACCTTCTCACGGGCGGCTATAAGCATATCGGGCTCGGTGCCGATTGATTCTGATAAGTCGTCCCAACACAACGGAGATCGACAACGACGACCATACAAGGCCTCGTAAGGTGCCATCTTGATCGAAGCATGCCAACTATTATTATACGTGAACTCGATCAATGGTAGTTGGGCTTCCCAATCGTCTTTCCAATCGAGGACGCATGCCCTCAACATGTCCTCTAAGGTCTGAATCGTCCTCTCTGATTGTCCGTCGGACTGAGGATGAAAGGCAGTACTGAGATTAAGCTAAGTTCCCATAGCACGATGAACTGATTTCCAAAAATGAGACACAAACCGTCCGTCACGATCGGAAACGATACTTTTAGGAGTACCGTGCAGTCTCACTATCTCTTTGATGAATAACTGGGCAAGTCTCTCGGGACCCCAAGTATCCTTAATCTCAAGGAAATGAGCTGATTTGGTTAAGCGGTCCACGATCACCCAGATCGTGTTCATGCCACGACGACTCGTCGGCAAACTCGTGATGAAATCCATAGAAATGTCTTCCCACTTCCACTCGGGAATAGGAAGAGGTTTCAGCATACCTACGGCCGCCGATGTTCAATCTTAACTTGTTGTGAGTTAAGCATCTCGAAACAAATTCTGCGACTTCTCGCTTCATATTACTCCACCAGTAATTTTGTTTCAAGTCCTTGTACATCTTGCTAGACCCCGGATGAACAGAATAAGGGGTAGCATGAGCTTCTCTCAAAATAGAATTTTTCAACTCTTCGATCGCCGGTACGCACAACCGATTCTTAAACCTCAAAAGTCCATCCTCGTGGACCACAAATCCAGGGGCTTTCCCCTGAGCCACATCCTCACGGATGCGCAACAATGATGGGTCCGAACCCTGATTCTCTCGGATTTCCTCCTCGAGTGACGATGAAATCTCTAACATACAAAGCTGCCTGAACTCGCTGAAGCTGGACCTCGATCTCGGGTCTAAGGAATTCCCGAAGCTCCTTCGAATCATTAAACGGGCAAGCATCCGCTCTGAACGGACTTACGACTCAAGGCGTCGGCGACAACATTCGCCTTGCCCGGTGGTAAAGGATCTCGATATCATAATCTTTGATTAACTCCAACCACCGTCTCGACGCATATTTAACTCCTTCGAGTAAATATATACTTTAAGCTCTTATGATCGGTGAATATTCGATGTAACGCCATAAAGATAATGACGCCAAATTTTCAAAGCGAACACCACTACCGCTAGCTCCAGGTCGTGGGTCGGATAATTAACCTCGTAAGGTCTCAATTGCCGTGAAGCATAGGCAATAACCTTCCCGTTCTGCATGAGTACACATCCGAGACCCTGTCCGGATGCATCACTATAGACCACAAATCCTTCCGTCCCCTGCGGCAAGGAAAGTACAGGTGCTGACATTAACCGGCTCTTGAGTTCCTCAAAACTCCGTTGACACGCGTCGGACCACGTGTATTTCTTATCCTTCCGCAAAAGGTTCGTTAAGGGTTGAGCGATTCGAGAAAATCCCTCTACAAATCGCCGATAATAACCCGCTAATCCGAGGAAACTTCGGATTTCCTTAACATTCTTCGGAGGTAGCCAATCTCGAATAGCCTCCGTCTTCTGAGGATCGACGCGAACTCCGTCTGATGAAATTACGTGTCCGAGAAACGTCACTTCGGACATCCAAAACTCACATTTGGAAAACTTCCCATAAAGTTGTTCTCGCCTCAACACGTCGAGAACTAGATGAAGGTGAGACTCGTGTTCCTCCCGGTCACGAGAATAAATCAAAATGTCATCAATGAAGACAACAACAAACCGATCCAAAAAGTCGATGAAGACCCGATTCATTAACTCCATGAATACCGCAGGTGCATTAGTCAATCCGAACGGCATAACCACGAACTCATAATGACCATAGCGTGTTCGAAACGCCGTCCTCGCGATATCCGACTCTCGAATCCATCGATGATATCCAGATCTTAAGTCGATCTTGGAAAATACTGAAGCTCCCTGAAGTTGATCTAAGAGATCGACAATACGGGGTAAGGGATACTTATTCTTGATCGTCACCCTGTTCAACTCCCGATAATCAATACATAAGCGGAATGAACCATCCTTCTTCTTGACAAACAACACTGGTGCTCCCCACGGAGACGCACTCGGTCGGATATAACCTTTCTCGAACAACTCCTCAAGTTGGTTCTTTAGTTCCTGCATTTCGGTCGGGGCCATCCGCACGGTGCCTTCGATATCGGGACGTACTGTGCTCCAACTCAATTGTGAATTCTACATCCCTCTCGTGGAGGCAAACTGTAACTCGTGCGGAAAACATCGGCATATTCCCTCACCACCGGAATATCCATTAACATTATCGATGATTTCGGTTTTGGCCATATAGCACCAATAACCGACACATCCCCGATTGAGTAATCTTACCGCTTTCATCAAATTAATGACTTTCTAACAGTCGGGATTACCTCCCTGAAACACACATTCAACTCCATCGTCTGAAATGATAGTGACCAAACGCTTTCGGACACTAATGATGGCATCGTGACGATCCATCCAATCAATACCCAAGATGACGTCGTCCCTCGGCAAATCTACTACGATTAGGTCCGCCGCCATATACGACCATGGCCCGAATCGGACAATTCTGAATCTCACGACTTCCGACAATTCGTCTACCATCAGGTAGGCCAATGACATAAGGCTCACAACTAATAGCACTTCCCAGGCGTAGTCTACTCAAACATGACTCGGAAATGAATGAATGAGATGCACCAGTATCGAAAAGGGTACACACAGGTTGAGATAGAATTTCGAGTGTATCTGAGATCATTCGGGCCTCAGGATCATCGGTCTTCTTCATCTCATAAATTCGGGGCTTGCCGGCCGCCGAACCGGACGCTCCCGTCTGATAGCTCTTGGCTCCGCCTTTAGCTCCTGTCGTCTTGAACGACGCTGACTGAGTGGCTCGATTACGCACCTGAATGACCTGGGCTTGAGATGACGCCGAGTGGGTTTAAAGTCCCTACGGCAAAACGGGCCCTATGCCCGGCAATCCCAGATTGTGGCACGTGATGCATCGCTTCGGACATTTGGTGCTGAAATGACCCTGTTCCTCACAGTTGAAACAAGTGATGGCCGAACTGGCCGCTCGCGACTGAGATTCCGCGGGTTTAGACGCCGGGGGAGGTCGCTCAGAAAAAGTAGAGCCCGCACGTGGTTTCTTGAAAGTGGCCTGACTCCCGTCAGACTGATTACGGTTCTTGGACTTCTTGCTAGCAGACGAAGGTTGCTGCTTAGCAATTTCCTTAGCCGTAAGCTCGTAGGTGAGAGCTTTCTCAATGAACTCGGCCAGAGTGGTACAGTTATGATTAAGCAACTGAAGTCTCATACGGGGTTTCAGCCTCTTGCTGAAATACTTGATCTTGTCCGCTTCTGAGTGAATGATAGATGAGGCGAACGGAAGAAGTTCCTGAAATTTTTCGGCGATGGCGAGAACGTCATCATCCGCCGAAAGGTCGGGAGTGAGTAATTCCGACAACTTGGCCTCCCTGAGTGGGGCCGGATAGTACCTCTCCATCATGAGAGTCTTGAACTGATCCCAAGTACATGTTCCGTCTGTGGGCTTCAACGATAACCACCATGAATGAGCGCTCTTACCGAGATAGTAAGCCGCAATTGAAACTTTATGCCCTTCGGGCAATCCACCATAGCAAATAACTTCTCAAAATGCTCAAGCCAATGAACAATATCCGCCGGCTCGATGAGCCCTCAAAAGTAGGTGGTCGCGAGAGATATCACGATGATATTGCTTACACCTCTCTTGCCTGCGAGGCGGCGGCGGAGGAGCTGCTGATTTTGATTGACGGAGTTATGCATCGTCTCCATCAATCGAGCCATTTGGGTCATTTGGGCCATCATGCCCGCATAAATGCGAGTGGGTCAACCCGGACACCCTGACCGAGCCGTGTCCTGCACGACTCCCGATAGTGAATGATCGCGTCGGTGAGTGAGTGGCGGCATCACCGCCGATGAGTTAGCATTATTCTGGCATTTGCACGTGTATTCGCACGAGTTCTCGGGATTCGGCCCGCTCCACGGCCTCGTCCTCCACGTCCTCTGCCCGCCCTTTCCATGCGAAGTGGAAAGTCATATGATGGTTATACATCTCGCATGAGTATCACATTATGATTGTATTATGAAATGATGAAAATGAGCATACGCGCTCAAATACCGCGATTACATGAATGATTGATTGACGTGACATGATTATACGATGAAGTTCTTGAAATGATTATCTTGAACAATTTAACAAGATTGATGATATGATCTTCAAGATCAACAACTGAGTAATGAAATGAATTGAGTGATTAATGAGTTAACATTATCGACTTGATCACAATTGAAATTGATGAATGAGGATTGTTAACTGATGAATTATGAATGAATGATTATTGCCAGAAATTATACCATGGCATCAGAAATCTTACAGTTCCTGGTCTGATTGGCTCGGCATTTGCACAGGTCACACGTGACGCGAAAGTCCAATGATACTAGTCCGATGACGATGATTTCAAATGAGACATGACTTGGAGGGTAGTATTCAAAACCACTCTCCGATACCAACTCTGTAACACCCCAAACTAGGCGGATATTACAGTGCCGTGGACCCCCGACTGGGACCCACCAGGCGAATGAAAATGAATGAATTACACAGGTAAATGTAGTACCGAACCACATTACACATCAATTACTCCGACGAGGAGTTTTATACAACACACCCAGGATAAAATAGAATACATGTGTATTTTATGTGACGATAAAATACACAACACTGAATGAAATGAGCATTCAAACGGAATGTCTGCAGCGGAATAAATAAAGGAAACACAATTGACTGAATAAATGATCAATGCATGGGGCCCCTACTAGTATCACTGGACTCCTCGCCACCGTGCTCTCCCGTGCTTTAGCCTTGCCATGACACGAAAAACAATATCCCCAACGGGCCGCCATACGTAACAACAATCCTCAAGGGTTGAAAATACACAATCATGATCTATCTGAAATTATGAATTATTCTGTCAAAACATACGCAATAAAACATGCTATATGAATCGACTAATCAGTACGGCTCAAAGGAATGGCGCCACACTACGTCCGGGATGGAAATGTGTCCGTGCACAAGCCACCAACGATCAAACACGCGTGGTCTTGTACCTAATCAGTCTCACGAGCAATCGACTCGTGTGCACAGTCCAATGTGAGGCCACCAACCAACACACGACTATAATGTGCCCGACATGAAAATCCTACACATACCAATCGGCACGCCAGTATGACCCGGAATGCCACAATATGACAAAAGTGACAATGAAAATGAATAATGACTCACCAAGATTGAATGATGGTGAAATGAATGATAGCTCAATGAAATGATCGAACCGCTGTTCCTTATGGTGAGGTGATTAATTTACAATGACGAGTTTTGATACGATTAATACAATGATGAATAAGTTATGATTATGAATGAACAACGACAAAAGGAATGAATATCCTTTTAACCGAGTAAGAATTAACTTACTCAATACCGATGATGAAGGTCCGTCCACGAACAACGTCCTAAATGAAATGTCGGTCGCTCGAACAACCTTGAACAATGATAGTTACCAACAACCGATCAATACATGAATCAAATACGATCATAACCGACCCAAACGTCGATACAACAATATCCGAACTCGTATGAATCGAAACCAACTCCAAGATGAGTATTTCAAATCATCAAAACACTTCCAAGGATATCAATAATCCATTAGGAATCCATAACTCATGATTACAACAACATCAAATGGAAAATCTCCAATTAATCAAGTCAACCCCAAGGGTTCTTGAAATAATTCCGAAATAACCATTAAATCCGTAGGAATATGTTTATACAAGTTAGATAATCCATAACTAACATATTCCAATGATAATCCAAGCTTACACGAAGAAATCGGAAGGAAAACCCAAAAATCAAATTCTAGATCTAAGAGATTAATACCTTTGATTCGATGTGATGAAGATGATGAAATGATGATCAATCCGAAATATGAGCTTGAAGATGATGATTGATGATTACACCTCGAAGAATCCTCTCCGAATCGCTCGAAATCGCCCAAAACTACCGAAGGAATGAGATGAGATGAAAATGACGAACTCGACTAAACTGTCCAATTTATACTCGGTCAGGTTAGCGTGCGCTAGCTCCTTGTGCATAGCTTGCGCTAACGTGTAATTTGGGTAGTCCAAGACCCTGTCCGAACACGGTAGCGCGCGCTACGTACCTATTTGTAGCGTGCGCTACGGCCATACTACTAGCGTGCGCTAATATCCATTGTTAGCGTGCGCTAGCGAAATATTCGACGCCCGATCGGAGTCCAAAACCGTCTCGCCTCGATCTAACTCGATAGCGTGCGCTACAACAACCGATTAGCGTGCGCTATAATATTGATTGCGACGCTTAAACATAACTCATAGCGTGCGCTATGAATTAATCCGTGCGATCCGGAGCCACCGGACTCAACCCGATCCGTCCCTAGCGCGCTTACTCCACACATATAGCGTGCGCTACTACAACCCGTTAGCGCGCGCTACTTACCACTCGCGGCGTGCGCTACAAATATTCTCACTGCGGTCTTCCGGATCGCAGCCAAGGTAGCCTTAGCGTGCGCTAAAGCTGAGCGGTAGCGTGCGCTACCTATACCCAATTAGCGTACGCTAAAAGGAGTATGTAGCGTGCGCTACTCCTCACGCTCAGCTCGCAACGAAAATGACAATGATGATAAACATGGCACGAAACTCCAATCAGATTAGTGATGAATGACGATTGATACACGATACAATTACTCTGAATGATAAATACCATGACTGAATATGAGTGACAAATGATCAATGATGAATGAGATTACTGAGCATCAATTACTGAATGATAATTACTGAGTGATAATTACTGAATGATAATTACTGAGTTACAACCGGGTATTACACAAAACGGATAAATCAGACGAATCTAGAAAAACCCCCAAAATTCCCAAAAAATAGGGTTCTAAGGATTTTTACCTTGTTTTGGACGATAGAATGGATTAGATGTTGTGTAATCCTTGTTCTCCAACCAAAGATGCTGATGTTTGAAGATGGATCACTTCCAATCGCCCAAAATCGCCTCTCCCGAGCTTCTCCCGTCGAAAATGAGTGAAGAGAATAAAAAATGACGAAATGGAAGTCAACTGTCCAATATATACTCACCCAGTCTAGCGCACGCTACGCCTCGATTATTAGTGTGCGCTAGCGAGATCACCGGGTAGTCCAGTGGCTTCTTCCGGCCCCGTTAGTGTGCGCTAATCGCCTAATCTTAGCGTGCGCTAGCCAAAAATGGTGTCCAGAAACTGGAGTCCAGAACCTACTGTCCTCTGCCCTGCTCGAGTCTTAGCGTGCGCTACCGCTATGGCTTAGCGTGCGCTATGCAGCTCTTATAGCGTGCGCTATCCGAAGACTAGCGTACGTTACTTGATAGTCCAGAAAACCTGACAACCTCACTGCCTATGCCAACCAGCCCGTTAGCGTGCGCTACAGACGGATGTTAGCGCGCGCTACTGACCACTAATAGCGTGCGTTAATGAACTCCTAGCGCGCGTTAACTGCCAGTCCAGAAAGCAGTATGAGTTACTGGTTCTAACCTGTCTGGTCCCTTAGCGCGCGCTACGGCTCAAAGCTAGCGTGCGCTACTCAAGCAGAATTAGCGTGTGTTAGCCTAGGCCTAGCGTGCGCTATTTCTCTGACCCAGAACACTTCCGCAAGGTCTAAAAAACACGATTGTGATCCAACAAGATACGAAACTCTATAAATATCGACAACATCACCAAGAGTTTATAGAGCGACGAAATAAGAAAAGCGGCAAGGTCAAACAATTAATAAAAGTACGGGTATTACATTCTCCCCATCTAAAAAGAAGTTTCGTCCCGAAACTTAAGAAATAAAAAGTTCGGGGTACTCCGACCGCATCTTCTCCTCCGTTTCCCAAGTCGCCTCCTCGACTCCATGTCTCGACCATTGCACTTTAACCAGTGGAATGGTCTTATGTCGAAGTTGTTTCTCGCGACGCTCAAGGATCTTCACGGGTCTCTCCGGAATGGTTATATCCTCGGCTACGTCAATCTCACTATAGTCGATAACGTGGCTCGGATCCGGCACGTACTTTCTCAACTGAGACACATGAAAAACACTATGGACGTGACTTAAAGCTGGAGGCAACGCCAAGCGATAGGCTAAATCTCCAACCCTGTCCAAGATCTCGAAAGGTCTGATATACCTCGGACTAAGTTTCCCCTTTTTCCCGAAGCGGAAAACCCCTCTGGTCAGCGACACCTTGAGTAAGACATGATCCCCCACTTAGAACTCCAAGGGTCGACGACGAGTATCAGCATAAGATTTCTGACGGCTCTGGGCAGTCAGCAATCGATACCGGATAATAGAAATCTTTTCCTTAGTCTCCATCAACATATCCGGTTCCGTTCCAATTAGCTCCGAAGCCTCGTCCCAACATAATGGCGACCTACATCGCCTACCATAAAGTGCCTCGAATGGTGCCATTTTGATCGACACATGCCAACTATTATTGTAGGCAAACTCAATCAACGGTAAGTGAAGCTCCCAATCATTACTCCAGTCTAAGGCACAAGCTCGCAACATATCCTCCAATGTCTGAATCGTCCTCTCTGTCTGACCGTCTGACTGAGGATGAAAGGACGTGCTCAATCTCAACTCAGTACACAAAGCCTGATGAACGGACTGCCAAAAATGTGATACGAAACGACTGTCTCTATCAGAAACAATGGTCTTGGGGGCACCGTGCAATCTTACGATCTCAGCTATAAAAGTTCGAGCCAATCTATCTGGTCCCCAAGTATCCTTAATACCCAAGAAGTGTGCAGACTTGGTCAACCGATCGACGATTACCCAAATCATATTCATCCCAGCCCTAGTTCTCGGCATGCCAGTGATGAAATCCATATAGATGTCTTCCCACTTCCACTCGGAAATGGGAAGCGGCTTCAACAACCCCGTTGGTCGTTGATGTTCGATCTTGACTTGTTGACACGTCAATCACCGTAGCACAAATTCCGCGACATCCTTCTTCATGTTGTTCCACCAAAAATTTCGTTTCAAGTCCTTATACATCTTACTCGTTCCGGGGTGGATTGAGTAAGGCGTAGCATGGGCTTCTAGGAGAATTCTCTGCCTCAACTATAAATCATTCGGAACACAAAGCCTGCCCTAAAATCTCAGAATACTATCCTCGTGAACCATAAAGCCAGGAGCTTTTCCTTTAATTACATCTTCCTTCAGTTGAGAGATCATCGGGTCACTCCACTGTTTCCCTTTGATGTCGTCCATCAAGGACGAAGTAATTTCGAGAGTACACAATTGTCCTTGTACTCGTTGAAGCCATACTTCTATCCCTTGCTCGATTAAATCCTGATGAATCTTCGTCTGAGATGTAAGAACCTAGAGCATTTGAAGAGATGCCGATTTGCGGCTCAAAGCATCCGCGACGACATTGGCTTTTCCGGGGTGGTAAAGAATTTCCAAATCGTAATCCTTTATCAACTCTAACCAACGTCTCTGTCTCATATTCAGCTCTTTCTGACTGGAAATATACTTCAGGCTCTTTTGATTGGTATAAATCCGACACGGAGAACCATACAAGTAATGCCGCCAAATCTTGAGTGCGAAGACAATTGCGGCCAACTCCAAATCGTGAATAGAATAATTCATCTCATACGGCTTTAATTGTCATGACGCAAAAGCTATCGTCTTATCATGCTGCATAAGCACACAGCCAAGACCTTGACCCTAAGCGTCACTATAAACTGCAAAGCCCTCATTACCATGTGGTAAAGCTAAAATCGGCGTTGAAGTCAAACGTCTCTTCAGGTCATCGAATCTCTGTTGTCTCTCCGTCGTCCAAACAAACTTTTCCGTTTTCTAGAGTAATTTCGTAAGCGGCCGAGCGAGTTTCGAGAACCCCTCGACAAACCGACGGTAATACCCAGCAAGGCCCAAAAACCTACGAACTTCCTTAACATTTTTAGGCGGTGCCCAATCTAGCACTGCCTCAATCTTCTGCGGGTCTACACGAACCCCTTCGGCCGATATCACATGGCCGAGAAATATAACTTCCTACAACCAGAACTCACATTTTGAGTACTTTGCATAGAGATGCTCGGTTCTCAAAATATCTAGTACCAAATGCAAGTGTCGGGCATGTTATTCTTTATCTCGAGAATAGATCAGAATGTCGTCAATAAAGACGACCACACACCTATCGAGATACTCGATGAAAATCTTATTCATTAACTGCATGAATACTGCCGGTGCATTAGTCAACCCAAAAGCATAACTACAAATTCATAATGTCCATATCTCGTCCGAAATTCCGCCGGACTCTCTCACCCTGAGTTGATAATACCCTGATCTTAAATCAATTTTCGAGAAAACTGCAGCCCCCTGCAACTGATCAAATAAATCGTCTATACGAGGCAAAGGGTACTTGTTCTTGATGGTTACTTTGTTCAGCACACGGTAGTCGATGCACAAACGTAGTGAACCATCCTTCTTCCTCACAAAAAGAACAGGCGCGCCCCAAGGCGAAGCGCTCGGTCTGATGTACCCTCTTTCCAGAAGTTCTCCCAACTGATTCTTTAATTCTTGCATCTCGGAAGGTGCCATTCGACAAGGTGTCTTAGAAATCGGAGCCGCATCTGGCTCTAAGTCCACAGAAAATTCTATCTTCCGATCTGGTGGTAATCCCGGGAGATCGCCTTGAAAAACATCGGGATACTCATTAACAACCGGAATCGAAGAGAAATCGACTTCGTTCCCTTCCGTTTTCAAGGCATAACACAAATAGCCCGTACAACCTTTATTCAAAAGTTTTACGGCCTTCATGGCTCTGATAAGTAACTTGGATTGGCCCGACTTACGTCCCAAAAATGAGTACTCGGATCCGTCTTTAGTCATCATGGTGATAACCTTAGTACGGTAATTCATAATCGCTTGGTGACTATCAAGCCAATCCTCGGCGAGGATCACGTCCTCGCCTACCATGTCAACTACAATCAGATTCGATAACCATTCCATACCGGATATAATCACTGGAAAATCTTTAATCTCTCGGTTTCCCACAATTCTATCCCCGCTAGGTATTTTCACAATAAAGGGATCGCAAGCAGTCATACAAGTTATATTCAAACGGCATACACACTCCAAGGAAATAAAAGAATATGTAGCACCCGTATCAAAAACCACACGGACTGGATGAGATAAAATATGAATGGTACCTGAATCCACCGCCGCATCGGGTTCGTCTGTTCGACGCATCTCATAGACTCGTGGTTTTACCGAACCGACGCTAGAGTTTCCCCCTCCAGCGTTCTGACCCCGTCCCCGGCCCCTGCCGTAATTCTGCTGAGATTGACCAAAAGATTGTCGCTGATTAATGCCTTGGTCAAGTGGTGCTGGGGCAGAAGCCCGAGTGTCCAAAGTCTGATTTGGTTCGGAACAATAAGCCGCTCTATGTCCCATCTATCCGCAAGTGTGACACTTCAACGGCGGAAAATTACATTCTAAATTAACGTGGCTTGGACGACCACAATTATAGCAAGTCACCGTGTGATTTGTGGTGCCTGGAGCAGAACGGAAACCCCTCTTTCCTTTAGCTGAACATGACAACTGTCCGACAGAACGGTTAGTCGTCTGTGACCTCTGGAAGTTGCCACTATTAGAGCCAGAAAAATTTCCCGCGATCTTCTGCTTCTTCAATTCTTCAGTGGTATAGTTGTCAGGGCTTAACATATCATGGGCTAAAGCTCTGTCCTGATATTCCTTCAGTGTGGTGCAAGCAAATACGGCCATGTACCGCCGTAAGTCCATATTCATCCGCATATCAAAATAACGGATCTTATCACGCTTGTTTCGCACTTGATCCTTCACGTGGATCAATTGTTGGTTGTACTCTACAATTGCTTGCGAAACGGGAATATTCTGCGGTTTAGCCTCGAAAAAGGCTCAAATTCGGCCCTCTCGCACCGGCCAAGGACAAAACTCGGCCTCCAAAATCTCTTTAAATTCATCCCACGTGGCAACACGATCCTGTGCCTTGATGACTTCCCACCATGTAGCGGCCTCCTTGGTGAGGAAATATTGAGCAATCGGTACTTTCCTCACTTCGGGGCAATCAACCACTTCAAAAATTTTCTCCAACTCCGCTAGTCAATCTTCCCAACCTAACGGGTCTGTGGCACCGCCAAACTGTGGAGGGTGCATACGGATTACATTCTGAAGCAAGGCATCCGCCTTCGGGTTTAGATTATTCAGTTGAACAGTTTGGGCTAAAATGGTCATCTGGTTAGCCAATTGTTGAAGTACATTCGCAACTCCAACGTCCGTGCTGTTCCCCTGGCCAGTCGACTGGTCGTGCTGACTTTCGGTGTCCGGATGCACCGAGTTCGATAAACTGGGGTTGGTTGACCCCGCAACAGAATTGAGGGAAACGGCCGCGCCACGTCCTCGTCCACGTCCACGTCCACGACCACGGCCACGGCCCCTACCAGCTGACATACTGAAGAACACACAAGGCACGTAAGTACAATTCGATCGCACGTCATCGAAGTTACCAATTCTCAACCGAAGAGTAAGAGGTCTTACAAGTACCGGTCGCACTGTGATGATGGCAGAGTAGTGATACTGTGGACAAATGACGACTCAATCGACCCAAAAGACCGACAGCCTAGGTATCCATAGACCTAAGCTCCGATACCATATTCTGTAACACCCCTAAGTTATTTGGGGTATATTACAACGCCGTGAACCCCATCGTGGGACCCACAAGGCTAATCATACGCGGAACTATAAAACATGACCGAAAAGGTCCAAATACAATGAAATGAATTCAAACCATGTCCAATGTATCCAAATACATTACAGTACAAAATCAAAACCTCGGCAACACAGGCCGGAACATCAAGGAAGACTGAAAACAAACAATACTCGAGTATTCAATAACCATTCCAGTACAACAACACTGAATGGAGGAACACAAAACATAACCGGAGATAAGACACAGTATCATGCTTGCCCATCATCTTCATGCCGACCCGATACCTGCCTATCCGCTCTCTTAGAACCTTAAATACATAAAAAGTATTTCCCCCATAAAGGGGTTAGCCGTCGAATAGCTAGTGCAAGTATATCAAGTATGAAACACAATACTCCTCGACAATAAAGTAAAGGTAACCGTCAATTCATCAATTCAAGACCAGTATTCGGGAATAACTAAATTTCATAGCATCACACCAATACATACATGATCAACTGTGGAACCGCACCAGAGGCTATGCCACCCTCAGGGGACCCGTCGGCCCGCCCTAGAGTGGTTAACCCAAATTATCCGTGGTATCACACCAAAGGCTACGAAACCCTCAGGGAACCTGTCGGACCTCCCCAGAGTGGATATAAATAATCATGCCATTCATATATCTTACTTTCAAAGTCGAGAACGTACAATCATAAATATATACTTGCCTTTGAGACATCGAGAAATTGAACGGAAAAGAGTATGAGTTCGGTAGGTCCAAGAACGCGCTTCCGGCACCTAAACGATTCGTAAGGGATATGATAATCCATAATCCATACTCATGATTCACGAAGAAACTCCCGAAATCCATTTACGATTCACGAAAATACAAGGATAAACAACTAGAGGTTGGAAAATCACCCAAACCCTCACAAGTCCGAACACGGCACAAACCAATCGGCAAAATCATAGGAAAAGCATGTATAAGGGATAGATACATCATAATCTCAAGGTTCTTAAGCTTCAAAATGGATAAATCGGACGAATCTAGGAAAACCCCCAAAATTCCTAAAAAATAGGGTTCTAAAGATTTTTACCTTGATTTGGACGATAGAATGGATTAGATGTTGTGTAATCTTTGTTCTCCAACCAAAGATGTTGATGTTTGAAGATGGATCGCTTCCAATCGCCCAATATCGCCTCTCCCGAGCTTCTCCCGTCGAAAATGAGTGAAGAGAATGGAAAATGACGAAATGGAAGTCAACTGTCCAATATATACTCACCCAGTCTAGCGCACGCTACGCCTCGATTATTAGCGTGCGCTAGCGAGGTCACCAGGTAGTCCAGTGGCTTCTGCCGGCCCCGTTAGTGTGCGCTAATCGCCTAATCTTAGCGTGCGCTAGCCAAAAATGGTGTCCAGAAACTGGAGTCCAGAACCTACTGTCCTCTGCCCTACTCGAGTCTTAGCATGTGCTACTGCTATGGCTTAGCGTGCGCTACGTATCTCTTATAGCGTGCGCTATCCGAAGACTAGCGTACGTTACTTGATAGTCCAGAAAACCTGACAACATCACTGCCTCTGCCAACCAGCCCGTTAGCGTGCGCTACGGACGGATGTTAGCGCGTGCTACTGACCACTAATAGCTTGAGTTAACGAACTCCTAGCACGCGTTAACTGCCAGTCTAGAAAGCAGTATGAGTTACTGGTTCTGACCTGACTGGTCCCTTAGCGCGCGATATGGCTCAAAGCTAGCGTGCGCTACTTGTTGCGATTTTTCTTTAACGCAAGTGCACGTTATCGTTTACAAGTAATAAAGTGATGAGTGAGTATCGTTCCCACGAGGACTGAATTTACTAAGTACCGATTTTATGTATTCCAATTTTATTTGAACGATCGAAATTTTGGTTGCAATTAATAACTAAATAAAATCAATAAATGAACTAACAATAAAAACGATTGCTTGAAGAAAGAGAATCAAATGATAAATAAGTCTAGGATTCTGAATCTACCTCGGTTTATCCGAATTTACTCTCGATTATCTGTAGTTAATGATTTCCCCAATTTATTGAAGGCGAAGATTGCTAATATACTCTACCGCCTCTCCTGAGGTCAATAGATTTTTCTAAAGGCGAATAACGCACTCTATCCCTAGGTGAATTATTTCGTCTTTAGGCAAAAAGCATAAAATCTCCAAAAGGCCACGTAGTTCCTATGAGTATATTCCTATCTCACAGAATAAAACGGTCCTCACCAATAGTTCCTCACCAACTCTCCTCTCCCGATTCGAATTGAATGATTAGAACAATATAACTATTGGCCAGATAATTGAAAGCATTAAACACGATTGGGAAAACTCAACAAAAAGGGAATTAAATAGATAATCTCAAGCAAATCCGTCAAAACGTAGGTTTCATCAAAAATCCTAGATCAAGGGTTTTAGCCTGACATGCTAAATATTGAAAATATAGAATTAATAAATAAAAGCATGAAAATCAAACGCAGATGAAGAGCTCGGATTCCTCCGTTCTTCTGGCTTCCGCCCTCTACCCTTGATGTCTTCTGTTTTTCTCGTCTGCGCTAGTCTTCTGTGATCCTCCTTTTCCCCAAGCTTCCAAGATTCCAAAGATATTTAATTAGGGTCTTAAACCCTTATTTATAGCTCTCAACAGTCTCCAAATCGCGTCCGTGTGAGTAGGTCGAGAACTGGATTCAAAACGGCCCAAACCCGCGCGGAGCACACCAAAACCACCTTGTGTGCCGCGGCTCACTTAAACTGTGCCGCGGCACATGGAGTCCAGGTTAAAACCTGGGCGCTGTGATTTTCTTCTGGGCCGCGGCTCACCAAAGCTGTGCCGCGGCTCAGAGTACAGTCTACTCTGGTGCCCACTGGCCCTCTGCGTGTGCCGCGGCTCACTTGCCCTGTGTCGCGGCCCACGGCCAAAATTCTCCGTTTTCGCCCGTTTTGCCTCGTTTTAGCTTCCGGACTCAATTTTCCTGCAAAACATAAAATAATAGGGCATTAAAGGCTCATTTATGCAGATTTCATCATAAAAAGAATATAAAATAATGATAAATAAGCGTATAAAAATACGCCTAACAAATACCCCCAAACTTAAGCCTTTGCTTGCCCTCAAGCAAAAAGAATTAATTTCCACAAAAGAATATCGTGAATAATCGTGCAACTCATAGTGCTCAACCTAATCAATACTCCCCTGAAATTCTCTCTAAATAATACAAGTATCGTAATAGCGAGCTACACTCAGAACACTGATTCCACAAAGTAACCAAGTTCAGTCCTAATTACTCGTTCATGAAGAAAATCTAACTCAAAGATTAACAAACGTGAATCTAATCGACCGTCACTATGAAAGGTTAAAATAAACAAGCTAGTTCGCCCCGTTTCACAGTCTAATGGCAAAATTTTCACGAGTTTCATCAAAAATAACCCTCGGACAGTATTTCCTTATATATATATGCTTAAGAATTTGATTCGAGCTGACCACTAGGTTCGGATCTCGGGATGTTTCATCGGGATACTCCTAGGGTGGAACTTCCATTCTCATGTATTGGTAAACCGTTTGACGTAAAAGACACTCATGGGGCACATGGATAATTCTAGTTAATAAGTTCCCCTCCACAGCGGAGAAACAACTCGAATAGCTAAATCCCGCATGTCCGAATCAAGGTTGCTGTTTTACGCGAGAGTAAACAACGGGTTACGTGAATACCCCCGGTTACTAGGCTCCCTATCATTGGCACATGCGAAATTTCTAAATCACTAGTCTAATCAGGGTCGTCGTTTTACGCGAGAGTGTTGCTACCCAAAATATTATCCGGAGATAGATATTGCTGGAATGGATGGGATAGCAAACAAATGCAAGAGCACTTCCGTGAGAAAGATAAATAACACAAGATTTGCCGGGGTTGTTAGTCCCGGGCTTGAATGCTCTCGCGAGATATTATTAATACTAATATTCGGGGATACAAGTACTAATGTAAGAATACAATTACAATGAGTGTAAAGATTCTTGTTATCTTAGCTAGTGAGCGTGTAGATTGGCGGAAGAACCAGATTTGATGCTCTGTGAGTTCTTGTAACAAAGAAGATGAATAGTCGCGGCGGTGAGAGATCGACAGTCTCTCACGGCGAGTATTTGGCTGGATGCTTGGGCTCCGGGGCTTATGAATCTCTTGGAATCTGTCCAGTGGAGACTTGCTGCTTCGGCCGATCGTGTTCTGGACGAGAGATCCGGAGAGAGAAGTCCTGAGATGGATTCCGGTGAGAAAGCCGGGAGCTTGATGATATATGAGTTCTTCAATATTTCCGTGAATGAATTCGGAATGTGTTCTGAGTGTGAGTAAATGAGTTCTGAACCTTTCGGAGCGTAAGTGAACGAGTTCTCAACTGTTGGTGAAATGAATTTCGAACCTTTTCCCAGTAGGAGGAGGTTCTCTATTTATAGGACTTGGATACACCGGGCGATCGCCTCTTCTGCATTATAATAATCGGGCGATCGTCTTTTAGCACATGGGCTTGTCTCCTTAAAGTCTGCAGGAGTTGCTGGCAGTCAACTGTACGGTCCAATGGGGAGCCTGCACGTGTCCTAAGTTGCTGTCACGGGTGGTCCCACTGACAACCTTCGGCGCGCCTGCCGGTAGGTGAGGTAGGTGACAGGCTGTGGTCAATGGTCTTGTCTGTCAGCAAAAGATCTTGTCTGTCAGCGAAGATCTTGTCTGTCAGCGCCTTTTGTGGATCTGCACGTGGGTGCTGTTCTGAGATCCAATCCTCGATGGATATTGCTGGAATGGATGGGATAGCAAACAAATGCAAGAGCACTTCCGTGAGAAAGATAAATAACACAAGATTTTCCGGGGTTGTTAGTCCCGGGCTTGAATGCTCTCGCGAGATATTATTAATACTAATATTCGGGGATACAAGTACTAATGTAAGAATACAATTACAATGAGTGTAAAGATTCTTGTTATCTTAGCTACTGAGCGTGTAGATTGCCGGAAGAACCAGATTTGATGCTCTGTGAGTTCTTGTAACAAAGAAGATGAACAGTCGCGGCGGTGAGATATCGACAGTCTCTCACGGCGAGTATTTGGCTGGATGCTTGGGCTCCGGGGCTTATGAATCTCTTGGAATCTGTCCAGTGGAGATTTGCTGCTTCGGCCGATCGTGTTCTGGACGAGAGATTCGGAGAGAGAAGTCCTGAGATGGGTTCCGGTGAGAAAGTCGGGAGCTTGATGATATATGAGTTCTTCAGTATTTCCGTGAATGAATTCGGAATGTGTTCTAAGTGTGAGTAAATGAGTTCTGAACCTTTCGGAGCGTAAGTGAACGAGTTCTCAACTGTTGGTGAAATGAATTCCGAACCTTTTCCCAGTAGGAGGAGGTTCTCTATTTATAGGACTTGGATACACCGGGCGATCGCCTTTTCTGCATTATAATAATCGGGCGATCGTCTTTTAGCACATGGGCTTGTCTCCTTAAAGTCTGCAGGAGTTGCTGGCAGTCAACTGTACGGTCCAATGGGGAGCCTGCACGTGTCCTAAGTTGCTGTCACGGGTGGTCCCACTGACAACTTTCGGCGCGCCTGCCGGTAGGTGAGGTAGGTGACAGGCTGTGGTCAATGGTCTTGTCTGTCAGCAAAAGATCTTGTCTGTCAGCGAAGATCTTGTCTGTCAGCGCCTTTTGTGGATCTGCATGTGGGTGCTGTTCTGAGATCCAATCCTCGATGACTTTTACGGGAGATCATCTCCGCTCGGGGCGTAGGTCGACCGTCCTCAGCCGGACACTAGAGTCGATCGCCAGATGCCAAAGGGCGATCGCCTTGGGAGTCGATCGCTAGGTACCTGGTGGTGGTCTGATATCTTCGACTGGGCGAGCTAGCCATAGTTTGACTGGTGTTGACTTGGTCGCTCGGCCTTATAGTCGATCGCCTGTCGGGATGAATAAATCTGGACACAACAATTGCCCCCCAGCTCGCTCCTATGTTGGAAACGTGGGGTGAGGTGGTTCTCTTGGCGATCGCTGAACTTGTTGACGAGCGACTCTGTTTCTAACTGAACTGGCGAACGTCTTTGAGCCGATATATTCTGAATTTGGACGACCTGGTTGGCCGCTAAACTGCGCGGGAAAAGGTAATGGGCGTGGAAAAGTCTCCGCGCACGTGTCGGGCTTCAATTGGAGGATACCAACGGTCATTAATGACTCCTCGGCTGATGCGTCCTTGAAAAGACGCGTACGCGGGTCTCGAGGGAGTCAATTAATGCGCCGTTTGAGATCCGACCCCTGAGATTTTCCCTTATTGCAAACGAGTCCCTGTCTTCTCCTATAAAAGGGGGCAGTGCTGCAGTCTTCGTCCTCACCCATACTAACTAGAGAAAGAAGGACATGCTGAAGATTTTTCTGAAGATCTTAGTGCCGATCGTCGTTCGATTTCACCTTCGGGTAAGAAAAAATCCTTTTCTCCTTTTCTGTCTTTGAGAATGGCCGGCACGTCATCATCACATGGAGTGGGTACCAGTTCCGCCGCCGGGACATTGACTGTCCGGGGAGGACTTCCTTCCGACTTCCACCTGGAGACGGCCGCTGAGGCTATTCGGGCCGGAATCGACCCTGCTGAAATCGAGGCTTTATTTAATGAAGCCGATGTTGCTAAGGAGGCGGCTGCTGAAGAAAGACGATCGCAGATAGGGAGAGATCTGGCGATTAGGGCCTACTGGGAGCAGCATAGCGCTTTCGGCCGGGCCTATAAGGTCTTTAATGAGATAATGGAGAAGTTGGCCGGTCCGACTCCGAGATTCGATTTCCGGGGGTACTCGGTCGCCTACCCTTATCAGCTTCCCAAACGGTCGCAGTACCGGGCTGCGCAGCGATCTTTGTGGTCGCTTGGCCAAATATGGAGTTCGACGACCAGGAAAGATCTGGCCGTCTGGAGGACGAGGTTCCACGTCCCTTCAGATGTGGACATTTTCGCGCCGGCGGAGAATGAGCGCGCCGATCAGCCCCCGATGGGTATGGTCGCCGTAAATGAGGCGATTATGGAGGCCAGGCTGCGCTTCTCTCTATCTTTTGCCGTCTCCCACCTGCTTGCTGCTTGGAACGTGGCACCACTTCAGCTGACGCCGAACGCCTGGCTCCAAATTATCTGCACTCTCACCCTTTTCGGCGGTCATCGCCTGTACCGTCTCCCATCGCCGTTGGAGATGAACTATTTGTTCAAGCTGACGGCTCATAAAGGGTTGGTCGGCGGTTACCATATTCAGGGCCGATATGGTCGGGTAATTCACGGATTCCCGAATAAGATGCGGAGCGATCAGACGAAGTGGTTCTGGGTCGCCGGCAAGTGGAGGGCTTCTGCGAGCGATAATCCTTCGGGCGAGCTGGAGATCCCTACTGAGTTTCGGGATAGGAATCCCGGTAAGGGTTTAGACTCTCCCTTAGTTCGGATGCGTTTTGGACTGATCTAATTTGATTTCGGTTTTGCAGGTTTTCATATTCCGACGGTCGAGGAGCTGCCCTTTGACTTCCTGGTTGTCTGGGAGCGGATACGGAGCTTGTCGGACGACGACCTTGACGCTAATCGGATCAATAAGGAGAGTCGTTGGTTGTCGGCTCGGCTATTCCGTTTCCCGAGACATCTCTCGGTACCAGGTACGAGTTTCTGCGACCTTCACTTTCTAGGCGATCGCCTTACTTGAGAAAAGTGTCTGACCGTTGGTCGATCGTCTTAACTGTAGAGGTTCGCTTTCCTCGCTTTTTGGAGCCTCCTCCGGAGATCGCTATGTCGAACCCAGGAGTTTTGGGTCGTCTCCGCCAGACAAAGTCATCTCGGGCTCCCCCTGTGGCGTTACCACTTATTCCGGAGGCGGAGCCTCGTGTGGAGCCGATCGTGGCTGAGGAGGAAGTTCCGGAGGAGGGGCTTCGAATGAATCGTAAGAGGCCGAGGCCGGAAGAAACTCTGGTTCCTGCCCCTGTAAATGAGGTGCCGATCACCGCGCCTCCGATCACCGTTGTCGCTCCGGAGAATGATCCGCCCTCTGCGGCTTTCATGCGGGAGATGGCGATCGCGGATGCTGAGACCCCTTGAGGGAAACCGTATTTCGGTCGGGACCCCGAGAAGGCTGAGAGGTAGATTTCATTTTTGTGTTGAAACTTGCAATTGCGTAGGAGTTGTGTTAACTTTGTTGTTTTGATGTAGGATCCGTCGCACAGATCCGTCTTGCCCGCCGATGGTCGTGGATTTCCTAGCGAGCCGATCTCCTCGCCAGTCCTGCGACATTCCTCCATACGTTAGCAAGGCTGCTCGCTCGCCAAGGCCCGGACGACCGATCTGATGCGATCGCCGTCGCCGATCGGGAGTTCGATGCATGCCGTTCTCGCCCTTTCTCTCAGACGGCGACCATGGCCGCCTGTGGTGCTCAGGAGTTTGAGGGGCGGCCCTCCACTATTCGCCTGCAGGCGGATCTCGAGGCGGCTCGGAAAGAGAACGCCGAGTTTGCCGATAAGATCGTGGCGATGGAGAAGGACTCTCTGGAGGCGGCCAAGCGGGCGAGCCACGAGCTTGAGCTGGCGAAGAAGGAAACGGAGTTGTCTCGTCTGGCGGTTGACCGATTTCGGGACCAGATGCTGAATGCCGTCCGGGCGCAGAAGGTTGCTGAAGATGAGGCCGATCGCCAGAAGGTGACGATCGCTCGGTTGACCAGCGAGCTGACGGAGGCCATGGAAAAAGTTTCTGCGAGGGAGGCCGAGCTCCAGGGGTCGCAAAAGGCGATGGCGGAGCTGAAAGGAGAGGTGGAGGCGACCAAGGCTGATCCCTTTCAGAACTTGGAGTTTGTCAGCGAGTTCGCCTACTATTTGGCGTTCGCCGACTCGACCCGAGCAGCCAAGAAGGGAGGTTTGGAGGTCGGGCCTCTTGCCAAGAACTTCAAGGCGTATGCGTTGGAGCGTCCTCTCCATCCTGCTTTCTCCTTGTCGATCTTGGATCTTGCGGATATCGGCGTGGACTTGAGCTGGTATCCGACTCCGGCCAATCTTGCACATCCCGACGCTCCGGAAGATGGGGGGACCGCACCGGATGCTGATGGCGAAGGCCAGGCAGGGGCCTGAGGCACTTCATTTTTGATGTTTTAGCTTATTTCCTTGTAATTCGTAGCTTTCTTTTTGTAGCATTTAGGCCTTCGGGCGACCGTGTACTCTGATCTTTTCAAGTAATGAAATGAACGTTTGAATTTCTGACTTATCACTTGAATGATTGTTATTTCCGAGTCTTTGTTTGACTTTGTACAAATGTGTGAGGAGAGATCGTTGCGAGGGTAGTTCCAAATGAATTGATAAACTCATAAAGATAACTTTTACAACAAATTCGATCGCTGCACAACATCTGAAAAAATGACGATCTCCGTATGTGGTTGAATAGCGACGATCGTCGTATAGGTAGTCCGCACTCTTCCCCCTTGTTTTTATTCACTTAGTGGAAGTAAGGGGATGAAAATAATTCGTTGAGTGAGCGGTCTTCAACTTTGTCGAATCCTCGAGGACGGTCGTTCGTCTTGAGGAACCGTGCACGATCGCGGAGTTCGATGGACCGACTCCTTGATCATGTCTTGATGCGCGAAGACATTGAGTGTCTCGTGACTCACTTTATTATGAGGGTCCTTTGTTAGGCTGCGCCTCGCCTCGTATTTAAACGAAGGGCGTGCGGTCTCGGTCTAGAGGAGTCCTTGCGCGGGGCAGCGTCGGATGATTCAACTCCACGCCCGCGGCTTGTTTAGCTCTGCTTCCACCTCGGCCCACCATGAAGATGGCGAACCTTGACGGTGTACGTTGAGACGGGGGTTGTGGCACGTCGCATTGTCCGGGTTCACCACGTTAGATGATGAACCTTTGAGGGCGAGCGATCGTGTCCAATGATTAATTTTGGAGGGCCCTCAGACTACGCCGGCCTCGTATTTAAACGAAGGGCGGGCGATCTTGGCCCAAAGTGACCTTGCATGGCTTAAACAGTCGGTTCCATCGACCATCAGGACCATGGCTGCACTCTTCCACCTTGGATCGTCATGTAGATGCCGATCTTCGACGGTGCACGTTGTGCGGGGGAGGCGATCTCGTGCTTTAGTCCATCATGTTAGATGGTGAACTGTAGATGGCGAGCGAGTCCTCCAGTTTTTTAAGTAAGGAGGGAGATCGGGCAGACTTCCGAGGTCTCCTTCTCTTGATAGAAGCATGTAGAGATGGTCGCCGAGGTTGATCCAAGGGTCGGCTCGTATGAGCTTTCCAGCCTTTTTTGTGTTCGACTCGGGCGATCGTGTATAGAGATTGGCAGGGGCTTTGGCTAAACCAATAAGCTGTCCAACTTGCCTTCCTCGAACAATCTCCAGAGCATTTTGAGGAGGTCGCGGCATTGGTTGGTGCTATGGCCGGGACTCTTATGGTAGGCACAATATTGATTGTTGTCCAGGTGACCGTGTCCCTTATGGCCTTTGGCTTTTTGAGCTCTTTGTGCCCCTTGATGGCATAGAAAATGTGGGCCGGAGTTCGGTTGAACGTATGGAGGAGATGAGCTTCCATGTCCTCGAAGGCCTTGAGATCTCCGGGTGGCTTGGCGATCGCCTTCTTTGCTTTGGCGATCGCTATATTCTGGAGAGGAGGTGGCGTTTCCTCGCCTAGGCGGAGGGTGAGTAGCCTTTCCCTGGCCAGAAAGTTGGCAGCCTTAGCGCGGAAGATTGCGTATGTTGGGGGAATATCCTTGGTGAGATGTCTAAACATGGGAGAATGACCGTAGAATCCCCCCATGACCGAATAGAGAGCGAGCCCGTCACTGACGGATTCGCCGGTGAGGATGATTTCGTCTACTCGGTCAATGTAATCTGCGTCGGTTTCGTCTTTCCCCTGCCTGATTTTCATCACGCGGTGGGGGCCTTCTGGTCTGGCGACCTTGCTGGCGAAGTATGACGTGAAGTCATTCACCAGTTTCTTAAAGGAGGTGATTGATCGTGGTGGTAGTGAGACGTACCACCTATGGGCCACCGCCTAACGCACCCGGAAGATCCGACACTTGGTTGCGTCGGATGCCCCACACCTACCATGTAAATTCGGAATTTACTCAGGTGGGTTTCGGGGTCCGATCTCCCCTCATACAGAGGTGTTTTGGGAGGAGCGATCGTTGGTTGTATGGGGGCAAGCTCGATGTGGACCGCGAGTGGCTCGGTCGGCCCGGTGATCTTTTTGCTGGCGCTTGCCCCAGTGTCCAAGAGTGCTTTCATCTCGTCGAGCTGGCGTTGTATAGCGGCCATTGCCGTGGCCTGGATGCTCGCGGCTCGGCGCTCGGAGAGGGTGCCGATGCGATTGAGTACTGATTCCCTGGCGATCGGGACGGGAGTCAGATGGCTGACCTGCGTTCGGCTGTGAGTTGGGTAGGCCGAACTCCTGGTGACGGATTCGGATTCCGTCTTTTCGTGGTTGGAAGCTGAATGCCCCGGTCGCCAGGATGGGTCGCATCCCAAGCGATTGAATATGGATCCGTCCGGTCGTGCGAGAGCCTTTTCTCGCGAATTGGGGCTTTCTGACGATCGCTCGCTCAATAGCCCGTTGAATTTCCGTTTTCCCATGCGGCGGATGATCGAGGGAGTTATCGCGGGCGACGCGCATGCTCTCCATCGCTCCTCTAGGATGGCCATAGCCTCCTCAATTTGTTCCTCGGTTTGGAACTGATCGAGTGAGAGGTTGGGGCCATCTCTCGGGTGCGGGATCGAGAGTCTAGCGTTGCTGCGGCTTCCCCCTGTCGTCGGCTGAGGTTTGGACTGAGCTGGGATATGGTGTCCGGCGGTTCGGAGAGTGGCTTTCTTCGATGTACCGGCGGATGTCATGATTCTGAAGGTTTTCTTTGAAGCGCAGTGAGTGTCACTTCAAGTATATGCCCCGAGAACAGTGAGTGATCTTCGGGACGGTAGGAATAAAAAATTGAGGGTTAGATGCCCTTCCTCTAGCGCCAATTGTTGCTACCCAAAATATTATCCGGAGATAGATATTGCTGGAATGGATGGGATAGCAAACAAATGCAAGAGCACTTCCGTGAGAAAGATAAATAACACAAGATTTGCCGGGATTGTTAGTCCCGGGCTTGAATGCTCTCGCGAGATATTATTAATACTAATATTCGGGGATACAAGTACTAATGTAAGAATACAATTACAATGAGTGTAAAGATTCTTGTTATCTTAGCTAGTGAGCGTGTAGATTGTCGGAAGAACCAGATTTGATGCTCTGTGAGTTCTTGTAACAAAGAAGATGAACAGTCGCGGCGGTGAGAGATCGACAGTCTCTCACGGCGAGTATTTGGCTGGATGCTTGGGCTCCGGGGCTTATGAATCTCTTGGAATCTGTCCAGTGGAGACTTGCTGCTTCGGCCGATCGTGTTCTGGACGAGAGATTCGGAGAGAGAAGTCCTGAGATGGATTCTGGTGAGAAAGCCGGGAGCTTGATGATATATGAGTTCTTCAGTATTTCCGTGAATGAATTCGGAATGTGTTCTGAGTGTGAGTAAATGAGTTCTGAACCTTTCGGAGCGTAAGTGAACGAGTTCTCAACTGTTGGTAAAATGAATTCCGAACCTTTTCCTAGTAGGAGGAGGTTCTCTATTTATAGGACTTGGATACACCGGGTGATCGCCTTTTCTGCATTATAATAATCGGGCGATCGTCTTTTAGCACATGGGCTTGTCTCCTTAAAGTCTGCAGGAGTTGCTGGCAGTCAACTGTACGGTCCAATGGGGAGCCTGCACGTGTCCTGAGTTGCTGTCACAGGTGGTCCCACTGACAACTTTCGGCGCGCCTGCCGGTAGGTGAGGTAGGTGACAGGCTGTGGTCAATGGTCTTGTCTGTCAGCAAAAGATCTTGTCTGTCAGCGCCTTTTGTGGATCTGCACGTGGGTGCTGTTCTGAGATCCAATCCTCGATGGATATTGCTGGAATGGAAGGGATAGCAAACAAATGCAAGAGCACTTCTGTGAGAAAGATAAATAACACAAGATTTGCCTGGGTTGTTAGTCTCGGGCTTGAATGCTTTCGCGAGATATTATTAATACTAATATTCGGGGATACAAGTACTAATGTAAGAATACAATTACAATGAGTGTAAAGATTCTTGTTATCTTAGCTAGTGAGCGTGTAGATTGCCGGAAGAACCAGATTTGAGGCTCTGTGAGTTCTTGTAACAAAGAAGATGAACAGTCGCGGCGGTGAGAGATCGATAGTCTCTCACGGCGAGTATTTGGCTGGATGCTTGGGCTCCGGGGCTTATGAATCTCTTGGAATCTGTCCAGTGGAGACTTGCTGCTTCGGCCGATCGTGTTCTGGACGAGAGATTCGGAGAGAGAAGTCCTGAGATGGATTCCGGTGAGAAAGCCGGGAGCTTGATGATATATGAGTTCTTCAGTATTTCCATGAATGAATTCGGAATGTGTTCTGAGTGTGAGTAAATGAGTTCTGAACCTTTCGGAGCGTAAGTGAACGAGTTCTCAACTGTTGGTGAAATGAATTCCGAACCTTTTCCCAGTAGGAGGAGGTTCTCTATTTATAGGACTTGGATACACCGGGCGATCGCCTTTTCTGCATTATAATAATCGGGCGATCGCCTTTTAGCACATGGGCTTGTCTCCTTAAAGTCTGCAGGAGTTGCTGGCAGTCAACTGTACGGTCCAATGGGGAGTCTGCACGTGTCCTGAGTTGCTGTCACGGGTGGTCCCACTGACAACTTTCGGCGCGCCTGCCGGTAGGTGAGGTAGGTGACAGGCTTTGGTCAATGGTCTTGTCTGTCAGCAAAAGATCTTGTCTGTCAGCGAAGATCTTGTCTGTCAGCGCCTTTTGTGGATCTGCACGTGGGTGCTGTTCTGAGATCCAATCCTCGATGACTTTTATGGGCGATCATCTCCGCTCGGGGCGTAGGTCGACCGTCCTCAGCCGGACACTAGAGTCGATCGCCAGATGCCAAAGGGCGATCGCCTTAGGAGTCGATCGCTAGGTACTTGGTGGTGGTCTGATATCTTCGACTGGGCGAGCTAGCCATAGTTTGACTGGTGTTGACTTGGTCGCTCGACCTTATAGTCGATCGCGTGTCGGGATGAATAAATCTGGACACAACAGAGAGTAAACAACGGGTCACGTGAATACCCCCGGTTACTAGACTTCCCATCATAGAACAAAAATTACCTCGACTTTTGGGAAAAACTGACCGGCTCTAAACTCAATCTAAGTGCCAACACGACTTATGTAACTGGACGACTAGCTAACCGAAAAATGTAACCAAACGTATCGACGGTGATTTTAAAACACGTATGTCTCCTCTCTTATCCGCTAAGATCTCTACAAAAAACGAAAAAACTTTCGGACCTAAATGAAGACTTAGCAGAAACAGAAATTACTGACTACAACTCGACTAAAACTCGACCGTTTCTTCAGAGGGAAAAAAAGTGTCGTAACATCAGTATTACACAAATAGAAGCACGAAAAATTCACGAATAAGAGTAAAATCATGACAAGCAAGGCTATCGACAAAAAGATAACTAAAAATAACAAAGAGTGCAACGAAATAAGTACATCAGTAAATGTAGCAACAGAAATAGACCCCCCCAAACTTAGGACGTACATTGACCTCAATGGACAAAATATAATATGCAATAAAAATGAAAGGTCAAGTACTCCCCTACAAAAAGCTCACGAACTGGTGCTGGTGTCGTCCGGCGAGGAGGGTGGTGTGGCTGGCCGAGCAAGTGCAATAAATGGCCCGTCCGGGTGCATGATATGGGCCGTCCATGCAGCTAGGTGCTCCTGGTGGTAGGCATCTCTCGCTGCTAGACGCCTCGCCTCTCGTCGGTTGGCCCGGCGGGCCTGCTCTCGCATCTCACCCCTGACGGCAGCAATAATGCTCTCTCTCTCCATCTGCTGCTCCTCTAGCATGGCAGCCAGCATACTCTCCCTCTCTCTCCTCATCTCCTCTCTCTCTCTCCTCATATTCTCTCTCTCTCTCCTCATATCCTCCCTCAGCTCGTCGAACATCTCCTGCAAGCGCTCTCTGTCGGGCGGCGGGCCGGCATGTGCCTGCCCCTGTGTCAGTAGAAGAGGCTCGGGGGACCCCTCCTGGGTCTCATCCAGTAGAAATCCTCTCCCCCGAGCGTGCGCCGGCGCTCCTCCCCACTGGTCAAAATGTGAGATGATGCGGTGGTCGATTGGGGCCTGGGGAGCTAGCATCGCTCGTTGTCCGACCACGTCAGCCCCGACTGCCGGCACAGAGCGCAGATAAGAGAGGGGTACTTCAACCCCGTCTTGGCCCCTCTCTGAATACACTGGAAGATAGATCGGACCAGGATAGGAGCCACATCGAATCACATCCCAGAGGTGATAGCATATAATGTCCGGGCTCGGGAGAGAAAAACAGTGCGGATCTGAGAGGTAGGGTCAATACGTGCGCAGATGAAGTAAAGCCAGGCTCGCCCGAGCCAGCTGAGGCGCGAGCTCTTAAAGTGGAAGGTGGAAGAGCCCGGTGCACGCTGCTCCCAGTCGGAGTCGGGCTGTGCAATAGTCTCGAGTAGAGCCTCCTTCGTGAGGCTAGCCATAACTCGGTCATAAGCCGTCTCATCTACCACTGGCAGCCCAAACAACCTCCGAATAGCAGCTACAGAAAAATCAACCGTAATACCTCGGACATCGACCTGAGTCCGAGTGTCTGACTGCTGCAACATCTGTCCTGCCCGAATGTGCTTCAATAATTTGCTGGCATAGAACTCCTGCACTATCGAGATCACCGCTGGCTCGGGGGGTGCAGCGAAACGGGCCCACCCCATCTCGTCTATCATGGTAGCGCCTCGTCCCCGGGGCTGGAGTGAATCCCCTCTCCGGGATCAAAGGTCGCGGCCGAATCTTCTCGTTGAAGATTTTGTGGATCTCCGGGTCAGAAAACTGGTGCGCCTCCTACTCGGCGCGACTACGAGAAGTTTCCCCTCGAGTGGGGGATGACTGAGTCCTGGCCCTCTTGCTCAGTTTCTTAGTCCTAGCCATAACGAGTCCTGGAAAAAAAAAATTAAACACTGGAGTTTACTTACTCGAACAATAACGAGAATAATCATCACTCGGCTCAGGAATTCAGCCGTAATTCACAAATTTAACGAGATAGCACAGTCGTGGGATAAAAATAAAATTTTAAGCTTTAACGTTTAAACTAGACGTAAGGGTTGGGGTGCTGTAATTCCAAAAATGTCTTCGTTGCACATAGCTTAAAAACATTGACATAACAAAGAAAAAATTTCGTTCAGGCAATTCATCAAACACTTAAAGGGCAAGAGTTCACTTGAAGAACAAATATGGCAATAGTTCGATTAAATCCCCAAGAACAACAACACGAATCATTCACCATAAAAAACGACATATTCAATTCATTCATAATCCAAAATAATCATGAAAAATCGATCAAAACCATCATGTCCTCCACTTAACCATCATAGAACTTTTGAAGGAAATAAACATATTCAACCATCAAATGCCTAACACAAACAATTTGAGATTATAGATTTGGACATACCTTGCTTGGATTGTGAAAAGTGCAAGAAAATTGCAAGAAGAAGAAGAGAGGAGGATGTCGGCCGATCGCGCACAAGGGAAGGGAAAGGAAGAAGAGGAAAGTGTACCTGGGGTGGCCGGCCGAATGCGGGTTATAAGGTACCTCGGATGTTCAAATTCCGCATGGTGTGCCGCGGCACAGCATAAGTGAGCTGCGGCACAGAGTACAGTCCCTTGTTACCTGCTCGTATGTTTTGTCGTGGGCCGCGGCTCAGCTTTCGTGTGCCGCGGATCAGGGCTCAAGTGTGCCGCGGCTCAGAAATGTTGTGCCGCGGCACAGAGTACAGAAAGTTTAGCTCTCCCTTTCGATTATTGTGTGCCGCGGCTCGCAATACTTGTGCCGCGGCTCAGGCATAAATTTCTCCCCTGGGAGTTTTTCTGCATAGAATTTTAAGAAGAACACGTCAAGAGCGAAAGGTAAAAGCAAATCAAAGCACAAAATGATGAAAAATAAAAATTCAAGAATGCAAGAAAAATACAGAAACGCAACAATCTACAACTAAGAACTCGGGTTGCCTCCCGAGAAGCGCTAAGTTTATAGTCTTCAGCCGGACCTATTAAAAATCAGTTCGCTTTTCGCAAACTCCATTTGATCTCCGCCCCGTTCATCGAACCGTTAATATGATTTTTAAAATTTTGACCAATGGTTTTTAATGATTTGATTTTCGGTTCGGACATCGAATGTTGTTTGCGGAAAGGTTTTGACGAGAACAACTTTCCGAAACACCCGTTTTTCTCATGACTAAATGTCCGTTTGATTTCCGGCTTATTTCCCTCTTTCAAAAATGACTTTATGACAGCAGCAGACTTGTCCGAGTATGGCTGGTCGAATGATGATGGCATGTCCACATACTTGAGAAATGCAACTCATTCCACATCTTTCTTAGAAGTTGGACCATCTGAAAATTAGTCTTTCGACCGACGATTCTTCCGGTGTCTTTCTTTAGCAACGGCCTCCACACTTTCACTTTGTAAGCTCTTATCAACACCTCCCGGGCATGAAAAGGATTTGAACACTTGGAACGTAACATGCTCGTCTTGAACCCACAGAGTTAATTCCCCTTTTTCCACGTCTATAAGAGTTCGGCCGGTCGCTAAAAATGGTCGTCCCAAGATAATCGGGATATCTTGATCTTCCTCCATGTCGAGAACAATAAAATCCGCTGGAAAGATAAATTTATCCACTTTTACTAACACGTCCTCAATCACTCCCCTCGGATACTTAATAGATCGATCCGCTAATTGCAAGGAGATCGTCGTCGGCTTTGGTTCTCCAATTCCTAGCTTTTTGAAAATGGACAGAGGCATGAGGTTAACACTAGCACCGAGATCGCACAACGCCTTATCAAAAGTCAGATTTCCCATCGTGTAAGGTATATTAAAACTTCCTGGATCTTTCAATTCTGGCGGAAGCTTTTTCTGAAGAACCGCGCTGCACTCCTCCGTCAAGGCGACTGTCTCAAACTCCTCAAGTTTTCTTTTCTTCGACAAGATCTCCTTCATGAATTTAATGTAGATCGGCATTTGCTCCAACGCGTCGGCAAATGGAATGTTAATATGAAGCTTCTTGAACACATCGAGGAACTTAGAGAATTGCTTGTCCGCCTTTTTCTGTTGTAATCTCTGCGGAAACGGGACGGATGGCACATATGCCTTCGGATTATCCGGAAACGTTATCGAGGGTCTCCAATCTTGTGATTCCTCCGTCGCTAAATTTTTCTTCTCCTCAATTTCACTCCTCTTTTCACTTCTCTCGGGCTGGTCACACACCTCCTTCCCGCTTCTCAAACTGATTGCATTTAGACTTTCTCTAGGATTTGTCTTGGTTGTGCTTGGCAATGCTCCCTCCGGGCGGGCTGTCAACACATTAGCAATTTGGCCCAGTTGGACTTCCAAGTTGCGAATGGAAGTGGAATGATTTTGCAATGTTGCTTCTGTACGGGTCATGAATTGACTCGTATTCGCTGCCAATTTCGCAATTGCTCCCTCGAGAGAGACTTTTGGAGCGGGAGGAGGCTGCTGTTGGTTTTGAGTGAACGGAGGCTGGTTCGAGTTCTGTCTGTTTCTCCACGAGAAGTTGGGATGATTACGCCACCCCGGATTATACGTGCTGGAGTACGGATTATTTTGCCGGTTTCCGTTTCCTACAAACTGGGCTTGTTCAATTTGGGGCTGCTCAAACGGGTTCCCGACTTGGCACTCCGCGCTAGGATGCGATCCGTTACACCAATTGCAAGACTCAATGGTAACGGGGGAAGGAACATGCGAAAATGCTTGAAGCTGCTGTGTTAATGCTGCTACTTGGGCTGACAATGTAGATATCGGGTCATTACTCGAAATTTCCATAACTCGCTTTGGCGTTATTCGTTCGGATGGCCATTGATAAGCATTAGTGGCCATAGCTTCCAACAACGAGTGTGCTTCAGCCATCGTCTTTCCCATTAAGGCTCCACCGGCGGCTGCATCCACGAGAGTGCGTGTGGAAGTACTCAAACCATTGTAGAACGTCTGAATCTGAAGCCAGTCCGGAAGGCCATGATGTGGGCATCTCCGTAACAAATCTTTGTATCGCTCCCACGCCTCATGGAGCGATTCCATGTCATACTGACCAAAAGTAGTGATCGCGTTCCGTAACCTCGCCGTCTTTGAAGGTGGGAAGAATTTGGCAAGGAAGGCTTGCGCTAACTCTGCCCATGTCGTGATCGAGCCCGGCGGTAAGGAATTCAGCCAAAATTTCGCTTTATCCCTCAAAGAGAAAGGGAAAAGCCGTAATCAGATAGCATCGTCGGTGACACCATTGTTCTTGAACGTGTCACAAATCTCGAGAAAAGAAGCAATATGTGCGTTGGGATCATCATTCGGCAATCCACAGAATTGGCTCGCCTGCATCATCTAAATAATAGCAGGCTTGATTTCGAAATTGTTGGCTTGGATTGTTGGACGCCGGATCCCCGAAAAGTTTGCGTTGATTTGCGGTATAGCATAATCTCGAAGTGCCATTTCCGGTTAAGATTGCTGCACAATATTATTTCCTCCGTGATTTTCGATATTTTCGGCCATGGTCACTGTCGTCTGTAACTCTCGTTTCTCCTTCTTGTTTCTTCGAAGAGTGCGCTCGAGTTCGGTATCCAAAGGTAGTAGGCCTTCGTTACCGAATTTTCTCATGCACTAGCGAAAGATCCTGAAAGGACAAACAAATAAAATAAAATAACACAAAAACAATAAAAAAAATGTTCAAACTAAGATTAGAAATACTGAAATCGAGATTAGCAAAATTTCAGTCCCCGTCAACGGCGCCAAAAACTTGTTGCGATTTTTCTTTAACGCAAGTGCACGTTATCGTTTACAAGTAATAAAGTGATGAGTGAGTATCGTTCCCACGAGGACTGAATTTACTAAGTACCGATTTTATGTATTCCAATTTTATTTGAACGGTCGAAATTTTGGTTGCAATTAATAACTAAATAAAATCAATAAATGAACTAACAATAAAAACGATTGCTTGAAGAAAGAGAATCAAATGATAAATAAGTCTAGGATTCTGAATCCACCTCGGTTTATCCGAATTTACTCTCGATTATCTGTAGTTAATGATTTCCCCAATTTATTGAAGGCGAAGATTGCTAATATACTCTACCGCCTCTCCCGAGGTTTATAGATTTTTCTAAAGGCGAATAACGCACTCTATCCCTAGGTTAATTATTTCGTCTTTAGGCAAAAAGCATAAAATCTCCAAAAGGCCACGTAATTCCTATGAGTATATTCCTATCTCACAGAATAAAACGGTCCTCACCAATAGTTCCTCACCAACTCTCCTCTCCCGATTCGAATTGAATGATTAGAACAATACAACTATTGGCCAGATAATTGAAAGCATTAAACACGATTGGGAAAACTCAACAAAAAGGGAATTAAATAGATAATCTCAAGCAAATCCGTCAAAACGTAGGTTTCATCAATCCTAGATCAAGGGTTTTAGCCTGACATGCTAAATAATGAAAATACAGAATTAATAAATAAAAGCATGAAAATCAAACGCAGATGAAGAGCTCGGATTCATCCGTTCTTCTGGCTTCCGCCCTCTGCCCTTGATGTCTTCTGCTTTTCTCGTCTGCGGTAGTCTTCTGTGATCCTCCTTTTCCCCAAGCTTCTAAGATTCCAAAGATATTTAATTAGGGTCTTAAACCCTTATTTATAGCTCTCAACAGTCTCCAAATCGCGTCCGTGTGAGTAGGTCGAGAACTGGCTTCAAAACGGCCCAAACCCACGCGGAGCACACCAAAACTGCCTTGTGTGCCGCGGCTCACTTAAACTGTGCTGCGGCACATGGCGTCCAGGTTAAAACCTGGGCGCTGTGATTTTCTTCTGGGCCGCGGCTCACCAAAGCTGTGCCGCAGCTCAGAGTACAGTCTACTCTGGTGCCCGCTGGCCCTCTGCGTGTGCCGCGGCTCACTTGCCCTGTGTCGCGGCCCACGGCCAAAATTCTCCGTTTTCGCCCATTTTGCCTCGTTTTAGCTTCCGGACTCAATTTTCCTGCAAAACATAAAATAATAGGGCATTAAAGGCTCATTTATGCAGATTTCATCATAAAAAGAATATAAAATAATGATAAATAAGCGTATAAAAATACGCCTAACACTAGTCAAGCAGAATTAGCGTGCGTTAGCCTAGGCCTAGCGTGCGCTATTTCTCTGGCCCAGAACACTTCCGCAAGGTCTAAACAACACGATTGTGATCCAACAAGATACGAAACTCTATAACAATATTGACAACATCACCAAGAGTTTTCAGAGCGACGAAATAAGAAAAGCGGCATGGTCAAACAGTTAATAAAAGTACGGGTATTACACTCGGCATGCTAGCTTAACTGGTAAACTCTATACATTAGTGCTTGTTGATGATTTTTCGAGATTTACTTGGGTAAAATTCTTAACAAATAAAAATGATGCGTTCAACGAGTTTGTTAAGTGGTGTAAGGTTACCCAGAAAGAAAAAGAGTTATCAATTATCGCCATCAGATCCGATCACGGTGGAGAATTCGATTCAAATGATTTTGAAGATTGGTGCGATAAATATGGTATTGGGCACAACTTTTCGGCACCTCGGACACCTCAACAAAATGGAGTTGTCGAGAGGAAGAATCGCTCTCTAGAAGAAATGAGTCGAACAATGCTCAATGAATATGGACTACCAAAATATTTCTGGGCCGAAGCCGTTAACACCGCATGATGTGTTATTAATCGAATCCATCTCTGGAGGAACAAGTTGATGACTCCATATGAGTTATTCAAAGGTAAAAAGCCCAATTTATCTTATTTTCATCCATTTGGTTGTAAGGTATTTATTCATAATAATGGTAAGGATAATTTGGGAAAATTTGACTCTAAATCAGATATTGGTATATTTCTTGGTTATTCAACTAATAGTTAAGCTTATCGTGTATTTAATTGTAGAAGAGGCTCGGTAGAAGAGTCAATTAATGTAAAATTCGATGATACAGTTTTACACCCGAGAAAGGTTGTTTTTGATGATGATGCAGGTATGGTTCCGGGTAAAGAAGTGTCAGAAGCGCCAAAAAAATTAGAGAAGCTCGACTTAAGTTCGGACAAGCAGGAGGAGAATACTTTCAACCTTCCTAAGGAATGGGCTAAGGTGAAAGATCATCCCATGGAGCAAATTTTTGGGAAAATCGATGAAGGTGTGCGAACTAGGAGAAATATAAATGACTGTCTAAACAATATTACATTCATTTCTCTTACAGAACCAAAGAATGACGATGAAGCCATAAAAGACGAGAATTGGGCTATTGCTATGCAAGAAGAGCTCAATCAATTCGAAAAGAATAAAGTTTGGGAATTGGTTCCAGTACCGGTGGACAAAACAATCATTGGTACTAAATGGGTTCATAAAGTAAAAACCGATGATAATGGTCTTCCAGTAAAGAATAAATCAAGATTGGTCGCCCAAGGATATAATCAAGAAGAAGGTTTGGACCATGAAGAAACTTTTGCTCCTGTTGCCCCTCTTGAGGCTATTCGCCTTCTCTGTGCCTTTGCCGCTTACAAGAAAATCAAACTCCATCAAATGGATGTAAAGAGTGAGTTCCTAAACAGAGTCATCCATGAGGAGGTGTTGTTGGGATTTGGTGCCTAAATCGAAGGCCCAGTGGAAGCGGTAAAATGAAAATTAATTCGATCTGAATCCCTACGAGGATCGATCGAGATACGTATATACGAATATATAAACGAAAACACAAGAGATGTAAGGAACTCACCCTTGTAGTTCTTTGATTAAATGGATTCCTTCTCTTGAACTATTCCCCAAGTGTTAAACAAATTCTCTACGATCCAAAGCGCTCCAAGCACTCGAATGATCCAACGTCGAAAATACAACGCCTCTACTTGCCACGCGCCGGAGAAACGAACGGAATGACGATCACCTTGCTATCCAAGGATACGGCTAGAGCTAGGATGATGAAGCTTTTGATTATAACACTCTAAGTGTATAAATCACACACTCCCAATATATCTTGAATTTTCTCCAAGAGAACTCAAGATTAAATCATGACCATATCACCTTTACCATATAATAACAGATTCCAAATCTCTTAAAGTCATCTGTCTTCCATTTATAAGATGGAGAAAAAGACCAAGATGGGAGGGTGATTGGAGGGAGCGGCCATCTAGAAGGAGCCGGATGAGTTCAGTCCGTTTCAGACTCCCGTGAGTCCAAACAGATGAACTCCGATTCTGTTCCGATGTATTTATATCAATTAATTAATCCAATTAATTAATAATATCAAATAACAATATAATTAATTTATCCAAGAAATAATTATATTTATGAATTAAATTTAATCACCCAGTAATTTATTTAATTCATTAGGCCGTAAATTAATTTATCCAATAAATCGATTTAAACATCCAATGTCCCAATGAATTAGATATCCAATAATAATATTCATAATGAGAGAATAAGCTCGATTCATTCCATCGTCAATCCTATTGCGCGACTCGGTAGGTCCGTCTCAGTCAGCAATGGGAGGAACCAAAGAGTAGTAGCACCACCTAGCCAGCCTGGCGGCCTACATTGTAACCCAACTTAGAACGAATGATTGGGATCATTCAAGAACCATTCTGTCGTGAATACCAGTATACGTATAAACCCTTCTTTCAAATGTCCCGATCAAGATATATGGTCACGGCCAGTCAAACCCTATCTGTTCTTGACGCTATGCATGCGTTAATGCAAATCGAGATCATCGAGCTCTCGTGTATCCAATACAACTAGCTCCAATGCTTTGGCCAAAGAATTATGATCTCATCTGCCAATAACCGCAAAGGACATATAAACCGCTCACTAAGGGGAGAAAGAATTCTATCTTGGTATTCAGTAGGACCTGCTACTTTCCCGTCAAGATGCACGTCGAGGTTGACCCCCACCTTCCGGTTTACAGGGTCGAACTACTCTAATGAAAATCTTGACGTCACAAGCACATCCATACTAAATCCTCAAGTCGAAGGTTCACGAATACCTATCACAACCTTTCGATTCCGTCATTGACTGTCCTAGAGTGAAATCCGTGTGAAGAATCGAGGGTGAGTCGGTTCGAGTATACTAATCCAATTAGCATACCTATAACGTGTGCTCCCACTAACCATTAGTGTTCGACGGGCACTCTCCACGTCAAATAACACGTCATACAAGTCTTTACATAAACTTAACGCCCAGTCAAGTTTCATCGACTTGCGAACGATTAAGTATTTGAGCTATAAACCTTTCCAGTGCCGATCACCTTATCCAATAAGGAGTGGAATGTTTTTCTCTCAAATACACGGACTAGTTTCTATATATATATTTACGAGTCAGGAACGCCAGTAACTACCAGTAAATAAAGAAATATCCATTTCCTTATGATAATGAATTACATAATAACAAGTACAATGCCCTCACTCAACATCCTCTGAGTGGCATTCCTGGGCATACTCCTAATAGGTGTATGTCAAGCAACCACCGGGATTTGAAGACTATGATCATCCAGATCATGTATACAAGCTCTATAAAGCTCTCTATGGATTAAAACAAGTTCCGAGAGCATGGTATGTGTTGTGTCGAGATTTATACACCTCAACAGGCGATCGGCGAAAGGACCGGGCGACCGAACCAGAGTCAAATAGACCAAGGCAGACTTGCCGATCGAAGGACCCAGAACAGGACCCAGCACCGAGCAATCGACTCCCAAGGCGATCGTCTCCCGGAAACTAGCGATCGTCCCAGGTACCCGATCATGGACAACCGCCCCATGCCACGTAAAACCAACATCCGCCAAGTCTGCGAAGGCCGAAACTCGGAATAGAGACCTGCATGCAGATCTGGAAAAGGCGCCGCGGGATAAGGCCCTTTGACCCCAGTCTGTCACCATGTTCTCACCCACCGACAGACCCGCCGAAAGGTCCAAGGTGGGACCTCCCGAGACAGTGACAAGAGATGCGTGTTGTACTCTCATTGGTTCGCTTAGCTGGCTGCCAGCTGCAGCCGCGGATTTTGAGGCAACCAGCCCATGTGCTAAAAGACGATCGCCCCCTTATTATAATACAAGAAAGGCGATCGCCCGTCAGGATGAAAGGCATCCCAACTCCTATAAATAGAGGACTCCCGACTTTTGAAAAAGGGCTGCTTTCTCGCTGCTCCACTATTGGCTTCTCCTCTTGGCAACGCTATAAACTTCAGACATTTTTCTATCTCTCACTCTCAGAACCTCTTAACCCAAAGACGGTCGGCATAAAGGAGAACAAGAACTCACAGAGCTTCAACTCTGGTTCTTCCGGCAATCATCAGCACTCAAGAGCTAGATAACTAGGGACATTTACACTCATTGTAATTGTACTCTTACATTAATATTTGTACTCTAACGTATTCGTATTAATAACATCTCGCGAGAGCATTTAAGCCCGGGACTAACAACCCCGGCAAATCTTGTGTTATTTACTTTCCCACGGACGTGCTCTCGCATTTTGTTTGCTACTCATCCATTCCAGCAATATCATCTCCGGATAATATTTTAGGTAGCAAAAATTGGCGCCAGAGGAAGGGTGTCTTAACCTTCATTTTCATTCCGACCGTCTCGAAGTACACTCACTGTTCTCCGGGGTATATACTTGAAGAAACACTCACTGTTCTTCAAAGAAAAACTTCCAGAATCATGACGTCTGCCACCACATCAAAGAGATCCACTCTCAGAACTGCCGGACGTCATATTCCGACTCAGTCCGAGCCCCAGCCTACGGCAGAGGGTAGCCTCGGAGACGCGGGACTCTCGATCCAGCGCCTGAGGGACGGCCCCAGCCTCTTGCTCGACCAGTTCCAAACCGCGGAACAGATCGAGGAGGCTATGGCCATCATGAGGGAGCGACGGAGAGCATTCGATGCGCCCGCAATTACCCCATCAGCCATCCGCCGTGCGGGCAAATGGAAACTCAAGGAGTTACTTGTCGAGCGATCGTCAGGAAGCCCCAATTCACGAGCAGAGGCACTCGCGAGGCGGGATGGTTCCGTTTTCATTCGCCTAGGCAGCGACCCATCATGGCGGTCGGGGCATTCTGGCCCCAGCCATGAGACGACGGAGCCCGAATCCGTCACCAGGAGTTCAGCTTACCCAACTCCCAGAAGGCAGACCAGCCATCTGGCTCCTCCTCGCCGAAGAACCGAGATCGGCGGCGACAAACTCATCGCCTACAATGGAGCCAGGGGATGAGTGCTTGATCGCCTTGGCTCCCGCTCCGAGCGCCTAGCCGCAAGCGACCAAGCTACGGCGATGGCCGCAATGCAACGCCAGCTCGACGGCATTAAGGCGCTCCTAGAAACTGGGGCAGGCACCAAGAAAGATCGCTTGGCCGAGCGAGCCGCTCGCGGTCCGGATCGAACTCGCCCCCATGCAGCCAAGGATCACTCCTCCTCAAACACCCTTGTACGAGGGGAGATCGGACCCCGAAACTCACCTGAGCAAGTTCCGGATCTACATGACCGGATGCGGGGCATCAGACGCGACTAGGTGCCGAATGTTCCCGTTAACATTGGGCGAATTGGCCCATAGGTGGTACATCTCACTGCCACCGCAATCAATCAGTTCCTTTGAACAACTGACTTACGACTTCACAACGTACTTCGCCGCCAAGATCGCTCGACCAGAAGGTCCCCACCGCATGATGAAAATCAGGTAGGGGGAAGACGAATCCGATACAGACTACATCGACCGGGTGGATGAGATAATCCTCAACGGCGAGCCCGTAATCGACGAGATCGCCCTCTACTCGGTCCTAGGGGGATTCAATGGTCTTTCGCCCATGTTCAAGCACCTTACGAAGGACATCCCCCCAACCTAGGCAATCTTCCGCGCCAAGGCCGCAGACTTTTTGGTCAGGAGAAGGTTGCCCTCCCTTCGCCAAGGCGAGGGGGCAGAGACGACGATCGCCAAGTCCAACAAGGCGGTTGCCAAGCCACCCGGTGATTTCAGGACCTTCGAGGATGTGGAAGCCAATCTCTACCACAACCTCAATATGTCTCCGGCTCATATTTTCTACGCCATCCAGGGGCGCGAGCGGCTAAGCAAGCCGAAGGCGGTAAGGGACCACGGTCATATGGACCTCAACAAATTTTGTGCTTACCACAAGAGTCCCGGCCACAACACCGACCAATGTCGCGACCTCCTCAGACAACTCTGGAGATTGTTCGAGGAGGTCAAGCTGGACAGTTTAGTAACTTAGCCGGAGCCTCGGGCGAGAAGGATCAAAGTGCAACGATCGGCGTCATAACGACGATTGCTAGTCTCCCAGTCCGATCGCCAGAATCAAACACGGTCGCCTGAAGGCTAAAGTACAACGAAAGGCTACTGCCCAAGCAACATCTCCAAAAATAGAGGACTCGCTCGCCATCTAAAGTTCATCATCTAACATGATGGACCTAGGCACGAGATCGCCTCCTTCAGCACAACGTATGCCGTCGAGGATCGCCATCTAACATGACGATCCGAGGTAGAAGAGTGCAGCCATGGTCCTGGAAGTCGATGGAACCGACAGCTTCGTCCATGCATGGTTCCTTTGGGCTGCGATCGCTCGCCCTTCGTTTAAATATGAGGCGAGCGTAGCCGAAGGACCCTCCAAACAAATCTGTGGACACGCTCGCCAACCCTCAAAGGTTCATCATCTAACATGGTGGACCCGGACAATGCGACGCGTCCCTACCCCCGTCACAACGTATACCGTCGAGGATTGCCATCTAACATGACGATCCGAGGTAAAAAAGTGCTAACAAGCCGCGGACGTGGAGTCGATTAATCCGACGACGCCCCGCGCAAGGACTCCTCCAGACCAAGACCGCTCGCCCTTCGTTTAAATACGAGGCCGGCGCAGCCTAACGGAGGACCCTCACAATAAAGTGAGTCGCGAGACAAACCTATAGGTGGAATGTCCCTCGCGCACAAGACACGGTCATGGAGGTCGGTCCATCGAACTCCGCGACCGTGCACGGTTCCTCAAGGTCGAAGCAATCGACTTTCCACGAGGGATCTGCAAAATTGAAGATCATAAGAACGAGACCGAAGATAGCTCGCCAAACGATCAGGTCGCCCAAATCCGAGACCAAAGTCCGCTCAACGAATCACCCGTGTTTATCCTAAACGATCGCCAGTGGAACCACCTCACCCCATGTCTTCAACATCGGACCAAGCTGGGGGGCAATTGTTGTGTTGAGATTTATACACCTCAACAGGCGATCGGCACAAGGATCGGGCGACCGAACCAGAGTCAAATAGACTAAGGCAGACTTGTCGATCGAAGGACCCAGAACAGGACCCAACACCGAGCGATCGACTCCCAAGGCGATCGTCTCCCGACAACTAGCGATCGTCCCAGGTACCCGATCATGGACGACCGCCCCATGCCACGTAAAACCAACATCCGCCAAGTCTGCGAAGGCCGAAACTCGGAATAGAGACCCGCATGCAGATCCGGAAAAGGCGCCGCGGGATAAGGCCCTTTGACCCCAGCCTGTCACCATGTTCTCACCTACCGACAGACCCGCCGAAAGGTCCAAGGTGGGACCTTCCGAGACAGTGACAAGAGATGCGTGTTGTAATCTAATTGGTTCGCTTAGCTGGCTGCCAGCTGCAGCCGTGGAGTTTGAGGCAACCAGCCCATGTGCTTAAAGACGATCGCCCCCTTATTATAATACAAGAAAGGCGATCGCCCGTCAGGATGAAAGGCATCCCAACTCCTATAAATAGAGGACTCCCGACTTTCGGAAAAGGGCTGCATTCTCGCTGCTCCAATGTTGGCTTCTCTCTCTTGGAAATGCTATAAACTTCGGACATTTATCTATCTCTCACTCTCAGAACCTCTTAACCCAAAGACGGTTGGCAGAAAGGAGAATAAGAACTCACAGAGCTTCAACTCTGGTTCTTCCGGCAATCATCAGCACTCAAGAGCTAGATAACTAGGGACATTTACACTCATTGTAATTGTACTCTTACATTAATATTTGTAATCCAACGTATTCGTATTAATAACATCTCATGAGAGCATTCAAGCCCGGGACTAACAACCCCGGCAAATCTTGTGTTATTTACTTCCCCACGGACGTGCTCTCGCATTTTGTTTGCTACTCATCCATTCCAGCAATATCATCTCCGGATAATATTTTGGGTAGCAACAGTATGAACGTCTAAGCTCTTTTCTTATTTCAAATGGGTATAAAAGAGGTAATGTTGATAATACCCTATTTATCAAGAACTTAGGTGATAATATGCTTATTTGCCAAATCTATGTCGATGATATTGTTTTTCAAGCAACTAACGAATCTCTGTCCCTAGAATTTTCAAATCTTATGAAGGGGGAATTCGAAATGAGTATGATGGGAGAGTTGGAAAACTTTCTCGAACTCCAAATTAAGCAACTCAATGACGGAATATTCAATCACCAATCAAAGTACGTCAATGAGCTCTTAAAGAAATTTAAGATGGACGGGTGCAAAGAAATTTCTACTCCTATGTCTTCCAATCTTAAACTCGACAAAGACGAGAAAGGTAAGTCTATTGACCAGAAACACTATCGAGGTATGATTGGTTCTCTGCTTTATTTAACTGCTTCTAGGCCTGATATTATGTTTGCTACTTGTGTGTGTGCTCATTTTCAAGCCAATCCAAAAGAGTCTCATCTTATTGCTTACAAACATATTTTTCGATATTTAAAAGGTACTGCTGGTTTAGGTCTGTGGTATCCATCAAGCATTGATTTTGAACTTTTTTCATATAGTGATGCTGATTCTGATGGATGCAAAATTGATAGAAAACGCACCACTGGAACTTGTCATTTCATGACTTCTTGTCTAATTTCACAGGGTAGTAAGAAACAGACTAGTGTCGCTACTTCCACAGCTGAAGCATAATATGCGGTTGCGGGAAGTGCATGTGAACAAGTTTTATGGATTAAAAATCAATTACTAGATTATGGCATTGAGCTTAAAAATACACCTTTTTTTGTGATAATACAAGTGCCATAAATTTGAGCAAAAACCCCATACTGCATAGTAGGACAAAACATATTGAAATTCATCACCATTTTATTCGTGACCATGTCCAAAACAGGAATGTGCGTCTCCAATTTGTTGGTACTAATGAACAATTGGTGGATATTCTTACAAAACCATTACCCAAAAATGCTTTCAACTTCATTGGTATAAATTTAGGAATGGGACATGTTGATCAACTTTAAATTTTGCATACTCATCATATACAGCAAAAATGGTCATGGAAAAACGAATGAATATCATCAGAAGAACTTCACTATTCATTTGGTCAGTGTTACGGCCGTTATATTCAGAGATTTACGTACGTAAAAGGTATTACATATGTAACGCAGGCCAGGATTACACACGCTATGCACCACAGCAAATTGGACAGATTATTTTGGGTATGTCATTACGTATGTTACCAAATATTATAACGTACGTTATTTATCCTTATTTACGTACGTAACAGGGCATTACGTACGTAATGTGCTTTAAACCCTGCTCCTTTAATTCACGACCTGCCCTTTTCTTTCTCACTTCCCCCTAATTCCTAAATTGTTTCTGGTCGCCTCTCTCGCCTGTCTTACAAAAAACGATCGACACCACCGATTCCATCCATTTCTTCAACATCAAACATCATGGCTACTAGAACTGGGAAAAAGAGAAGAGGAGAAACTTCCCAATCCTCATCCAATCCGAGCAATCCAACCGATGGCCCCAAGTTCCGAAATCCTCAAGCCGAAAAGATCTTCAAAGAAATTCTCGTTGACGAAGAGGTAACTCTGAGTCATCATTTTGATTTCGAGTCTTTAAATTCAATTGGAGTGAACATAGAAGAGTTTTTATATGATTGGGATTAACAAATTCGTAAGTTTTGCTCGTCCGATTTTCGAAGATTGTGTTAGAGAATTTTATGCAAATTTTCTAACAAGTTATGATTCAGACGGACTTGCTGTTATTCAATATATGGTTCAAGGAAAATCCATATCTCTTGATGCTAAGAAATTATCGGAATTGTTCGAATGAAGGACTTATATGTGATGGAAATCTTGTTCCCGATACTGAAGTTGCCAATGATGATTGGTTTGACGAGGACCATGAAAGAGTAAACGAATTTACTGTCAGAGATTTTCTTAAGTCTCAAGCTGTGCTCGAAGTTAACTCTTGACAAGTTTGAGAATAATGACTTTGTATTAAATATCTGTTTATTACATGATGCTATCACTCGTTCTTTAATGACAAAGGTCAATGCACAACAACGCTTAGTTAACATTTGTATGGAGATTATCTATCATATTCTAAACGACCATCAAGTTAACTTTGCTCGAGTTGTTATGAAATGGTTCGTGGAGAAAGGATCTATTTTTCACAAGAAATGTTATATAAGGAAAGATCGTCAACGAAAATCCAGAATGCCGTTCGGGTCTATTCTGACAGAGATTTTTGAGAGCGCTGGTGTTGATTTATCTGGTCTGCACGGGGTAGCCATTACTAGGGGAGGTCTGGTTCATGAAGGAACCATTCGGACAATGAAATATTTATAGACACGAAACTAGACCTGGCAAACGGGCGGGCTCGGCCCAAACGGGCCGGGCAAAAAACGGGCGGGCTTTTTTTGGACTGGGCCAAAAAGGCCCGTTTTTTTTGTGGGCCTAAAATATTAGGCCTGTGGCCCGGCCCACGGGCCTTAAGTTTTTTTTTTTAAAGAAAAATAAGAAATATAATATTCTGAATAAATGCACGAAAATTTTTAAATCATTAATCATTATATTATTCACTACACTATCATAATCAAACAAAACAAATATACAACTATTTTTATTTTATAATTACATTATTTACTACATTACCACAATCAAAAAATAAATATACAAATATTTTTATTTGATCATTATATCATTTATTATTACTAATAATTAAAAAAAAATCATAAAATAATAGTATATATTGATGTGATATACTACAAAGTAATCACAAAGTCACATAAAAAAATAAAATTACCTCAATAATTAACATATAGATGTAATATAATCTAATAAAATACATAAGAAAAAAATTTAAATATTATAATTACTCATAGCTATTAAAAAAAAGGGCCGGGCGGGCAGCCCGCGGGCCGGGCCTGATCGGGCGGGCAAAAACTGGGCCGGGCCAAAAAGGCCCATTTTTTTTGGGCCACAAATGTGGAGCCCAATGCCCGCCCAAAAACGGGCGGGCTGGCCCGGCCCGCGGGCCTGGGCCTATTTTGCCGGGTCTACACAAAACCGTGGATGGGTATACTTGGCCTACCTCAAGGATGACGATCGTTTGGTTGATGGTGGAGCTTTGCCTCGTCCGAAGGATAGAGTTTCATCTCGAGGTACTCAGTCTGAGAGGCCTCGTCTTCGCACTTCGTCTTCCCAGCCAGGCACTTCTCGACCCAGTCGGGCGAGCTCCTCATCACAGATGGACATGCCTATGGACAGACTCGAAAAGGAAACGAGGGAAATCAAGCTTATGGTCAAGGGCCTGCACTCATTTTGGGATTCCACCTTCGCCTCCCGATGCCGACCTTGACTAGTGGATCATTTTTCAGGATGATGATTATCCTGTTTTTTCTACAGACCGACATTTCCATGCATTTCTTGTTTTTATTTTGGATACTTGGATTCTTGTGTTGATGATTTCAATCTTATGCTTGTTTGTTTGGATATTTCTATTATTTCGTGATGTTGGGACCAAATCGGAATATATGACGTTGTGCAGAAGCGTAAATATAAAGAGCGGAAATTAAATGACACAAGGATTTATAGAGATTCGGCTTAATTGAAAATTACAATCTTTAGCAGAGGCGGGTAGAACTCTTTCCGTAAGATAATTTTGCCCCCGTATAAGAGCAGACGGCTCAGGCAATATGTCCCCAAGATACAACTGCTACACGTTTCTGAGTTAGGTGCTCTCCAAAACTCAGAACTCCGGCGAACGTTAAGTGCTGGAAACTAGAGCAAATTGCTTTTTTAGGACACTAACTTTTAGTGTTTTTCAATAATAGGCCAAAAATTTTCGGGCTTTCAGTTTTAGGACAATATCTACAAAATTGATCATTTTGAGGCCATATTTGGGCCCAACCGGGCTAATTTAATTTTATTTGGCCCGATGCCACGTGGCTCTGCCAACTAAGCAATACATTTATCACATTACATAAATTAAAAAGTAAATTTAATAATTCTATTGCAAATACAGAAGGTAAGCTGTTCAAAAAACAAAAAATTCAATCGGCTGCCCCCAAAAACCGAAGAACGCTAGTCCCAAATCCATTGCAACCGTGGTGAAAGAAAGCTGAAGCAAGGTGAAAGCAAGGTCCACGCGACGATGGTGAGACTGCGGGAGAAGAAAAATATTAATAGACCACCACTCATGTACAGTAAGTTATTTCCAATTGCTTTTTATGCTTGGGGTTTTGAAAAGTGGGGTTTTGACGTGGATCTTGAGAATGGGAATGAGGTTTTGGATCTATTTGGAAATTTTCAGAATATATTTTATATTAGTCTGTTTTATTGTATTCTGAAATTGTTACTATGGTGAGCATTGGGTGGTTTTCATTGTATTATTTTTTGGATTGTATTGTTGCAGAGCCTTTGGGTGTTTATCTATCAGTTGTTTTGAAATATGGAGGAACATTAGTGCAGTCAACTAGTGAAAAATATGTTGGGGGAAGCAAAATTGTGCTAGACCATGTTATAGTTAAGCAGATTAACATTAGTGCAGTCAACTAGTGGCTTTTCATAACTGGGGAACCAAAGATTTATATAATAAGTAACAATACTTTTAAGCTCTTGAAAACTGATGAGGAAGTCAGAGACTTTTGTTTAGTATCTCTAGGTATGAGACAAGTTGTCTTTCATTTACAAGAATATTCTACGGATGAGAATTTGGATGATGCTGGCGAGTGTAGTGTTGGGAATTCTACTGCTCATTGTGAGGATAAGGGGTAATGAGGATAGTGATATTGATGATATGTGTGATTCTGACTATAGATTTGGTGAAAATCCAGATAATGATAACACACAGTATGATACATATGTGTCAAAGGAAGTCGATGACATTATTATACCAGATTCTGATGGTGAAGAATGAACAGGATGTTGATGTTGCGCATTTAGACAGGAATGATTTTGATGAAGAAAAAGACTCTGATGTTGAGAAAGATGATGAAAACTATCTTGTTTTTAATCCTAAAGTTGCATTTGAACCAGAATTTGAACTTGGTATGTTGTTTAGTTCGAAGAAATCTTTTAAAGAAGCAGTGCAGTCACATGCAATTAGAACTAGGAGGACTTTGAAGTTCATAAAAACTGCTCCTACTAGGTTGTATGTAAAATGTGATAGTGTTGGATGTAAGTGGGTCATTTCACTGATAAAGTTCAAGGATGAGTATACTTGGCAGATTAGGAGATATGTGAGCACTCATAGTTATAATTGTGATGAAACATTCCATGTTAAGAACATGAAGCCTAGGTGGTTAGCTAGGAAATCTAAATCAAAGTTTGTGATAGATCGCAATAGAAAGGTGAAAGTCTTTCGGCAAGATGCAATAGATGAGCTTAAAGTGGATATATCCAGACAACAGGCGTATAGGGCTAAAAGAATAGCTCTAAAAGAACTTGAGGGAGATCGAAATGCTCAATTTGCCAAACTGTGGGACTATGCTGAGGAAATAAAGAGGTCTAATCCTGGGTCAATTGTTCTTATAAACTCTGTAGAAGATCAAAATGGTCAGACAAGGTTTGATAGTGTACATGTGTCTTGATGCTGTGAAGAAGGGGTTTAAAATTGGATGTCGGCCTATAATTGGGGTTGATGGTTGTCATTTAAAAGGTCCAGTACAGGGTATTATGCTCACTGCTATTGGGGTAGATGCAAACAACAATATATACCCTATTGCATGGGCTGTCGTGAGTAAGGAGACGGGGGAGAATTGGGAGTGGTTTTTGGAAGTTCTGAAATAGGATTTAGAGCTTGGTGTTGGGACTGATTACACATTCATGAGTGATAAGCAGAAGGGATTTATTCAAGCAATGCGTAAACCATTTCCAAATTCTGAGCATAGGTTTTGTGTCAGACATCTTCATGAGAATTTTAAGTCAGGTGTCTTTAGAGGATTGAGTTTCAAAACTGCTCTCATGGATGCCGCAAATGCCAGCACAGTAGGTGAATAGAAGGCTAAGATGTTGGAGTTGAAAAACTTGAATGAGGCAGCCTGGGCATGGTTGGAAGCAAAGCCTCCATATCAGTGGACTAAGTCACATTTCACCGAGACATCCAAATGTGATATGCTGCTTAACAATGTTTGTGAGGTTTTAACTCTACCATCCTAGATGCAAGAGAGACGCCCATTATCATTATGCTAGACTGGATTAGGTCTTGGATCATGGTGAGATTTCAAAGACACAGAGAGTTGGCAGCCTTCAAATGGAAGGGTAGATTATGCCCAAGAATTAAGAAAATCCTTGAAAAACATGCTGAAAAAGCTGGTAATTATATGCCAATAAATGGGGATAACAGACAATATGAGATCAGATGCAATGGTGGGGGGCAGTTTGCAGTGGACTTAGAAAAAAGAACTTGTGGCTGCAAAAACTGGGATTTAAGTGGAATACCATGTAGTCAGGCCATATGTGCAATCAAGCATCAGAAAAAAATAAGAGATGGCTATGTCCATGACTACTACACAGTGAGCACTTTTAGAAAAACATATTCTCAGACCATATATGGAGTGAATGGTGAATTACATTGGGGTGAAACTATGTATATTCCACCATTGCCTCCTCTTATGGAAAAAGGAAAAGGAAGCAAAGCTCGGAGAAAGGGTCCATATGAGAAAGAAGATGTGAAACTCAAGAAGAAGCAATCGAAGTTGAGAAGAAAGCAAACATCTGTTAAGTGCGGTGTATGTGGAACTCAAGGCCACAATGCTAAGACATGTGGCAGAGACAAAGGTAAATATAATATATTTTAACATTATGCAGCCATTAAGATAATATGCTTTTACTTATATTTATCTGGTTCTGATATATTATTTGTAGGTGCCTAGAAATGCCAAGAGAAGCAAAATTACTGCAAGTGATAGACATGAAGAGCAGTCAGCCCATGCTTCAATGCTCCCTCATAGTAGCAGTCAGCATGTTGAAGAAGATGAACATGAACATGAAGAGCATGTTATGCAAGATGAAGTACCTACACAAGTCTCTCAAGTCCAATTCAGACAGGTCCCATCCATGTACGAGCAACTCCATCAAGATAAACTTAAGAGACAAGGTCATGAGAAGAAATTTGTTACCATTGCTGAGTTGCGAGGAAAGAAGAAATGATGAGATTTTTTAGCAAGATATGTTGGTCATGGAGCAGTTAAGTGATGTTTTTTGCTACTTCAAAATGTCATATTTTGGCTATATATTTGGCTTCAAACTTTTGGCCCTATTATGTTACTAATTGGCTTCAAACTCCTGGCCTTATTTTGTTCGTTATTGGCTTCAACCTCATGCCATAATATGAAACTAAACAATTAAATGGTAGTTATTTTATCTTGTTTTATTTATTATCTTGTGTTGCAATGTTGTGAGAGTAATATATGTTGCGTAGTTCAGCTTTTAATCTTTCAGATTTGGGACTAGTAGGTTGTTCAGATTGGGGGTATGTTCGATTTTTTCCCCTTAATTTTGTCCTAAAATTGAAAGCTCACAAAAATTTTGAAGTATTATTGAAAAACATAATTAATAAATGAATTGCTTAGTTGGCAGCCACGTGGCATCAGGCCAAATAAAATTGAGTTAGCCTGGTCGGGCCTAAATATGGCCTGAAAATGATCAATTTTGTAGATATTGTCCTAAAACTGAAAGCCCGAAAAATTTTGGCCTATTATTGAAAAACACTAAAAGTTAGTGTCCTAAAAAAGCAATTTTCTCTCGAAACTGGACACGAAAAACAAAGAAATATGCTGCAATATGTGGTATGTTGTATTCGTTTTGTTGTTTGTTGTATATATTCTGAAATGAGATGCATAAGACCCCCCTTTTATAGGGTCCAATTCCGCTCCATCAGGTGGGAAGTTACAACAAATTAAAGTGTCATTAATTCTCTTTAATCCTTCAGCTCAAGAGTTACCTCCATAAATAGTCTCATTTAATTCGGACGTTACATTATGTAGTGTGAAGAGTCATATTCCAGAAGCTAAGTTCTCAACCTGCTTCATTTCAGTCAAGATCAAATATCAGCTGAGTTTTCAGCACCCAAATATCAGATCAGATGGGTTTTCAGCCCAAATATCAGATCAGATGGGTTTTCGCCCAAATATCAGATCGGATGAGTATCAGCCCAAATATCATATCGGATGGGTTTCAGCCCAAATATCATATAAGATAGGTTTCAGCCCAAATATCAGATCAAATAGGTTTCAGCCTAAATATCAGATCAGATAGGTTTCAGCATAAATATTAGATCAGATAGCTTTCAGCCCAAATATCAGATCAGATAGGTTTCGGTCCAAATATCAGATCAGATAGGTTTCAGACCAAATATCAGATCAGATAGGTTTCATCCCAAATATCAGATCATATAGGTTTCGGCCTAAATATCTGATCAGAGAGCTTTCAGTCCAAATATCAGATCAGATAGGTTTTCATCCCCAAATATCAGATGGGTTTTCAACCCCAAATATCAGATGGGTTTTCAGTCTGGTTAACTCTTCACCTTTTTAATTAAATGACCAACTTTAATCATTTATTTCTCACTCACCGGAAATCAGTTTTGAGAAAAATAAAATCCTACGTTCATCTTCTCGAAACGTAGATTCACAATTTATTATTTAATTCCCAAGAATTAAATATTTTATCATTATTAAATTAGTTTTAAATTGAGTTAAAACTCATTTTTTCTAAAACCAATTTCCAACAATCCCCCACATGAGTGAAAATAAATGCAGGCATGAATGCAGACTCACATACCCAGTTTCCGTAAAACACTGCTGCATAGGGAAAGGTATTTTGTGGCTTTGAACCTTCCTTAGTAAAATATCGTCGGATATACCGGCTGATTAGTGGACACTGTGCCTTGAACTAATCCTCCTTGGTGTATACCGAGTCAACAACACTTACACAACAATGTCTCAACACCTTTTGTTCCCATAGTTGTGTCTGTTTTGGCCATGGATAACATCTTGGTTTCCTAAGTATTTATTCGAGGCGACCCGTCCTCACACTTAGATAGGTGGTCTCCTTTCATAAAGTACCCTGCAGTACTTCTCCTTTCCAAGGACAAGGAACCATTAAAAGTCCAGAGACTTAACCTCACCACAATCACTGGACTCAGCACTTATTCTGCTCTATAGGGATGGATTTATTATAAGCGCTTTCAATAGAACTTTCATAACTTTGTTTTCCCATTGAAACAAGTTTCTGGGATCTCCAGTCTTCAATGTTGGGTTAGCACTATGATTGTTCTTTCAAGATGTGGATTTTAATCCCATTCCCTCTAGCAGTTTATGAAATTGATCTCTATTCAGACCTTTTGTGAGTGGATCTGTGATGCCCAAAGACTCTCACACACAAGGTCTAGTCAATAATAGCATATTAATCTTAAAACATGCAAGACTTCATTCTTAATCGTACAAAAATGTGTCAGTATGACATGGAACAGCTATTATTTGAATAATCTGATTCATGCATTACTTGTTATCAAGTATTATTCTGACATTTCATGATTCACATTATTTGATAGTTAATTTAACAGAATTGAAGTGGCTAAGCATTTGAACATAACCCCAAGTACAAGTGGTAAGCCTATAAGCAGTAAATAATATCAGTGACGTGTCTATCGGTTGGTCTCGGGGTTTTAGTCGGCGGGTATGCTGAGTCAATTTGGATTGATGATTCTAGTAATAACCCTTTCTTATTCCGATAACACGTGTCAAGCATCTTGATACTTGTGAATACCATCAATGATGAAATTCAAGGTCTCAGTGATAACATTTGTTAAGTCATTCGATTTGTAAGTATCTTATTCGTCCCAAATGCGGCCGGGTAGAATGGAATTTGTCCTTTAGTTCATTGTCGAATAATGTCATATTTCTAAGTGAGTACTCGGACTCTTATTTCTAGGGTTAATTATATAAAATTTCATAAAGATAACAACAAACTCATTTTTTACCACTTTCGAAGGTATTCGCAAAAGTAGCTGAGTTTAAACAATAAAAATACATATTAAACTTTATCAAAAACCTTGGACCATACATCCATACTCTAAACATGATCAATCCCTACTAATAACCGGTTTATAACATCCAACAACCGGATTATAACAACTTCAACCGATCCATTCTTCTAAACCTGACTTCTGGAGGCCATTGAGGAGTATTTTAGTACTTTCACCCTTATAAACCGACTCTTTCACTTAGATAAGGGAGGAAACGGATTATAAACTCTTCTAGACACTCTGAACTCGATCCATAAGCTCTACACTTCTAAAATTCATCAAAAAATTGAGGAGAAACCATAAAAACATCAACACCTCAAGTCAGTTGACAATCAAGGTGAGTTATCTTCGTTTTACTCTTGTTCTTGCTATATTTATTGTGTGATATGAAGTTGTGAGAGCTGTTTTAGGTTCTTATATACGTTCTAATGATGTTAAGAACTCATAAATGGTCTAAACTTGTGTTTAATGTGGATTTATAGGGCTTAAAACTCACTAAGACAACAAAAGGAATCAATTCTGTCACCTTTTGGAGAATATGTGTGTAATACCTGGTTGTAATTCATTCATTATCATTCAGTAATTATCAGTCTGTAATTAGCACTCAGTAATTTTCACTCATTAATGATCGCTCCTTATTCATGATTCATTCATTTGCGTTCACTGTTGGCATGTTGTAACCGTATATCAGTTATCGATCATCTCTTCATCTCCGTTTATAGATCGAGACGGGAGTATTATCATTTTCATCGTCATTGGTAGTCTTGAACTGGGAGTATCATCTTGACATGTGTTGGACTTATTCACTTTCACATTCATATGGTATGTCGGATCTTTCATCAATCGTATCGAGGAATCAGAGTTATCGGATTTTCACCTTGTCCAGCAGCGAGTTACGGCCGTAAGGATTGTAGGTTACGGCCGTAACAAGTGTTCGTTGATTTCAGGTCATTTTGGACGAACGGGACTTACGGCCGTAAGGTTTCGGAACACGACCGTAAGTTGAGCAGGTACGGCCGTAAGGCTTGGCCGGTTACGGTCGTACGTGTCCAGCAGGCTGCCCAGGCATTTTTGGCCGAAGGCGAGTTACGGCCGTAAGAATGGTAGGATACGGCCGTAAGTGGTATTCGTGTATTTCAGGTTTTGTCGGACGGGAGGGACTTACGGCCGTAAGGGTTGCGGCATACGGCCGTAATACGAGGAAAGTACGGCCGTAAGGCTTGGCCGGATACGTCCGTACGTTACAGGTAGGGTGCCTGGTCATTTTTTGCGAAGGGGGCTTACGCCCGTATGGTTGGCTGGATACGACCGTATCGTCCGAGTTACGCCCGTAAGGTGTACGGGTACGGATGTAAGGATGTCGGCAGGTGTTTAAGACGAGGGCGAGTTACGCCCGTAAGTCAGGAGCGGATACGGACGTAAGGCTGTCGGCAGGTTTCTGGACGAAGTCGAGTTACGGCCGTACGAGTTGGCCGGTTACGGCCGTAAGGCTGTTGACCTGGAATGTTACGGTCGTAAGAAGGCCGAGTTACGGCCGTAACTTCCGGCAGTTTATATAGGGTCGGCCGGGACTTTTCTTCATTTTCACCATTTTCTTCCATCTTGTCCGAGAGAGAGAGCTTGGGGGAGAGATTTTCCTTCATCAATCACTTGAGTACTTGTTTTTCTTCATTTCCATTCGATCGTAAAGCTTGGATACTCGATTTAACTCGTGTTCTTCGGATCGAAGTGTTTGGATCTTCAAGAGGTATTTTCTTCAACATCTTGGATTTTGATTTTGTGTTGGGATATGATGTTTTGGACGTTAAAATCATGTTATATGAAGGGATATGCATATGATTATGAGTTTGTATAAAGATTCATTGGATTATTGAGGGATTATTCAAGAACACCTTGCATATCAAGTTGGATTTGGGGTTTTCGATTAATTGTTGTTGTGATCACGAATTTGGATATTCATTTTGGATTATTAATCGTATTGAAGATGTTTTGTTGGTTTGAAACACTTCTTGGGGGATTTGATATTGGTATGTTGTGGTTTGTTTGTAAACAATCGGAGTTTGACCACAACGTGTTTGATTTAATGCCTCATTGGACTTGGTTTAGTCGTATCGATGTTTTGAGTTCGTTATATTCGTGTTTGATACGTATGTTGAACGGATTGTTGGTAATTGTGTTATTCAAGGTTGTTCGAGCGACCGACATCGCATTTAGGACATTTGTTCGTGGTAGGATAATTGTCATCGGTATTGTGTAAGTTAATTCTTACTCGGTTAAAAGGATATTCATTCCTTTTGTTGTTGATCATTCATAATCATAACTCATTCATCATTGTATTAGTCATATTGAGACTTGTAATTGTCGAATAATCACTTCATTAACGAGGAACATTGGTTCCAATCATGTCATTGAAACTATCAATCACTTTATTATTACTTTCATCTCGGTGAGTCATTCTTGACTTTCTCAGATTATTATTATTCATTGATATTCATTATGTCATTCTCGTTCATATGACCTTCTGGATTCATATTGCGTGGTCGGGTGCGGATGTGTGGAATTTTTAGTCGGGCACATGATGGCCATGTTTTGGGAGTGATACATTGGACTGTGCACACGGTAAAGATTAACTCAGTGAGACTAATTAGGTACAAGGACGGGTGTGTCCGGTCATCCGTCTTGTACACTTGCACAGAATACTACGGGCGTACTATGATACTCCTCTTCAGCGTAATTCATAACTAAGGATATTTCATAACTTCAGATATATCATGATTGTGTATTTTCAACCCTTGAGGATTGTTGTTCTGTGTAACTGACCCCGGCTGGGGATTTTGTTTTTCAGGTCATGGCAAGGCAAAAGCACGGGAATAGCATGTTGACGGCGAGGAGTCCCAGTGATACTAGTAGGGCCCCCTATCTTTCAGTTATTCATGTGGTTGTCCTTTATTTTCCGCTGCAGACTTTCATTTGGATACTCCGTTTCATTCAGTGTTGTGTATTTTATCTTCATATAAAATATACTAGTATTCGGTATTGTCCTGGTGTATTGTACTTAAACTCCTCATCAGAGTATTTGGTAATATAATGTGGTTCGGTACTACAATTATATTATTTAATTCATCATTTTCATTCGCCTGGTGGGTCCCAGTCGGGGATTCACGGCACTGTAATATTTGCCCAGTTTGGGGTGTTACAGAGTTGGTATCAGAGAGTGGTTTTGAATACTACCTTCCGAGTCATGTTTCATTTGAAATCATCATCAGACTAGTATCATTGGACTTTCGCGTCACATGTGACCTATGCAAATGTCGAGCCAATCAGACCGAAAGAATTGTAAGACTTCTAATGCCATGGTATAATTTCTGGCAATAATCATTCATTCATCATTCATTAGTTAAAAATCCTCAAACATCATTTTCATTTGATCAGGACGATCATGTTAACTCATTAAGCACTCAATTCATTTCATTACTCAGTTGTCGATCTGGACGATCATATTATTAATCTTGTTAAATTGTTCAAGATAATCATTTCAAGAATTTCATCAGATAATCATGTCACTTCAGTAAATCATTCATGTAATCACTGTGTTAGAGCGTGTATGCTCATTTTCATCATCTCATGACACAATCATAACGTGATATTCATGCGGGAAATATTATCATTGTGCGACCTTCCGACTTCAGTATGGAGAGAGCTGTCAGGGGATGCACGGGGGGAGGCCGCGGTGCGGGCCGAAACTCGGGTAATAATCGCTCGCTATCGGGAAATCGTACCCAGGACTCGGCTCGATCAGAAGATGTTCGGGTTGATCCACTCACTTTTATGCAGGTCATGATGACCCATATGCAATTGCTCAATCATCATTGCGCCACTCTGGCCGATTTAATCGAGAGGACTCTCCCGTATGAGCCTGCTACTAAGGAAATTGCTGAACAACAACCTTTATCTGTCATCAAGAAATCAACGAAGCGTAATCAGTCCGAAGGCGGTCAGTCAACCTTCAAGAGGCCTCGTGCGGATCCTAACGTTTCGGAGCGACCTCCTACGGCGCATAATCGTGCGGGATCTCAATCCCGAGCGGCCAGTTCGGCCATCATCTGTTTCAATTGTGGAACGCCGGGTCATTTCATAACTAAGTGTCTGAAACCGTCTATCACGTGTCATAATTGTGGGAATTTTGGGCATAAGGCACGTTTTTGCCGAAAGGACTCCAAGTCGGCTCCGGCGGCATCTCAGACCCCGAAGCAACCAGCGATTCAGAATCAGACTACTCTGTCAGCGTCGTTTAAGACAATGGAAGCAAATAAAGTCGGAGCTCATATTTATCAGACGGGAGCGTCCGGTTCGGGGGCCGGCAAGTCCCGGATTCAGGTGATGAAGAGGATCGACGATCCGGTGGCCCGAATGATCTCAGGTATACTCGTAATTTTATTTCAACCTGTGTGTACCTTTTGATACTGGTGCACCGTATTCATTCATTTTCGAATCATGTTTGAATAGACTTCATTTGGATATTCCTATTGCTTGTGGACCTCATACCATCGGTCTACCTGACGATGGAAAATTTTCGAAAATCATACCAAGGTAAGCTTAATGACCGCGATTGGTTGGTGGACCTAATCGTGGTGGACTTACCTAAGGAAGATGTAATATTGGGTGTTAATTAGATGGATCGTCATGATACCATCCTCAATGTTCGTAAGCGTATGGTCACTATCATTTCCGTCGTTGGATGTCGAATGTGTGCTTCAGGGAGGTGATCCCCGTTGTTCCGGAAGAATCATTAATATGATGGAAACAGTGAAATTACTCAATCGACGTGTTCAATAATTCATCGTATCATTTCCATCGATTGGCCATTCTAAGGCAATCGAGTTGTTCAATCATTCATTATATCATTGTCATCGATTGGCCGTTCATAGGCAATCGAGTTGTTCAATCATTCATTATATCATTGTCATCGATTGGCCGTTCATAGGCAATCGAGATATTCAATCATTCATTATATCATTGTCACCTATTGGCCGTTCTCAGGCAATCGAGGTGTTCAACCATTCGTGGTATCATCGTTATCACTTGACGATGTACTCCCAGACAAGCTACCTGGTTTGCCTCCACAGAGAGATGTGGAATTCACGATTGAGTTGGAGCCCGGTACGTCCCCGATATCGAAGGCACCATACCGGATGGCCCCGATCGTAATGCAGGAGTTGAAGAATCAACTTGAGGAATTGTTCGAGAAAGGTTATATCCGACCGAGTGCATCCCCGTGGGGAGCACCAGTGTTGTTTGTCAAGAAGAAGGATGGTTCATTTCGCTTGTGTATTGATTATCGGGAGTTGAACAGGGTGACAATCAAGTATAAGTATCCCTTACCCCGTATTGGTGATCTCTTAGATCAACTTCAGGGAGCTTCAGTATTTTCCAAGATTGACTTAAGATCTGGATATCATCAGTTGCGAATTCGAGAGTCGGATATCGCAAGAACAGCGTTTCGTACACGCTATGGTCATTATGAGTTCGTGGTAATGCCGTTTGGGTTAACTAATGCACCTGCGGTATTCATGGAGTTAATGAATCGTATTTTCATCGACTTTTTGGATCAGCTTGTTGTTGTCTTCATTGATGACATTTTGATTTATTCTCGTGACCGAGAGGAGCACGAGGTTCACCTTCATCAGGTTCTCGACGTGTTGAGACGAGAGCAACTTTTTGGAAAGTTTTCCAAATGTGAGTTCTGGATGTCCGAAGTGACTTTTCTCGGGCATGTAATTTCACCAGATGGAGTGCGTGTTGATCCTCAGAAGACGGAGGCTATCCGAGACTGGCTACCTCCGAAGAATGTTAAGGAAATCCGAAGTTTCCTCGGATTAGCGGGTTATTATCGGCGGTTTGTGGAGGGATTTTCTAAAATCGCTCAACCCATGACAAACTTGTTACGGAAGGACAAGAAATTCATGTGGTCCGACGCGTGTCAGCGGAGTTTTGAAGAACTCAAGAGCCGGTTAATTTCATCACTTGTCCTTTCTTTACCGCAAGGGACGGAAGGATTTGTGGTTTATAGTGATGCGTCCGGACAGGGTCTCGGATGTGTACTCATGCAGAACGGGAAGGTTATTGCTTATGCTTCACGGCAATTGAGACCTTACGAGGTTAATTATCCGACCCACGACCTGGAGCTAGCAGCCGTGGTGTTCGCTTTGAAAATTTGGCGTCAATACCTGTATGGCGTTACTTGTCAGATATTCACCGATCATAATAGTTTAAAGTATATATTTACTCAGAAGGAGTTAAATATGGGACAGAGATGGTGGTTGGAACTAATCATTACGATATCGAGATCCTTTACCACCCGGACAAGGCGAATGTTGTCGCCGACGCCTTGAGTCGTAAGTCCGTTCAGGAGCAGATGCTTGCCCGATTATCAGTTCATAAGGAGCTTCAGCAGGAATTCCTTAGACCCGAGATCGAGGTCTGGCTTCAGCGAGTTCAGGGACAGCTTTGTATGTTAGAGATTTCATCGCCACTTGAGTAGGCAATCAGAGAGAATCAGGGTTCAGACCCATCATTATTGCGCATCCGTGAGGATGTGGCTCAGGGGAAAGCCCCTGGATTCGTGGTCCACGAAGATGGACTTTGGAGATTTAAGAATCGGTTGTGCGTGCCGGCAAATGACGAGTTGAAAAACTCGATTTTGAGAGAAGCTCATGCTACCCCTTATTCTGTTCATCCGGGGTCTAGCAAGATGTACAAGGACTTGAAACAGAATTACTGGTGGAGTAATATGAAGCGAGAAGTCGCAGAATTTGTTTCGAGATGCTTAACCTGTCAACAAGTCAAGATTGAACATCAGCGACCAGCGGGTATGATGAAACCTCTCCCTATTCCAGAGTGGAAGTGGGAAGACATTTCTATGGATTTCATCACGAGTTTGCCGATGAGTTGTCGTGGCATGTATACGATCTAGGTGATTGTGGACCTCTAAACTAAGTCATCTCATTTCCTTGAGATTAGGGATACGTGGGGTCCCGAGAGACTTGCACAGCTGTTCATCAAAGAGATAGTGAGACTACACGGTACTCCTAAAAGTATCGTTTCCGATCGTGACGGGCGGTTTGTGTCTCATTTTTGGAAATCAGTTCATCGGGCTATGGGAACTCAGCTTAATCTCAGTACCGCCTTTCATCCTCAGTCCGACGGGCAATCAGAGAGGACTATTCAGACATTAGAGGACATGTTGAGGGCATGCGTCCTCGATTGGAAAGACGATTGGGAAGCCCAACTATCATTGATCGAGTTCACATATAATAATAGTTGGCATGCTTCGATTAAGATGGCACCTTACGAGGCCTTGTACGTTCGTCGTTGTCGATCTCCTTTGGGTTGGGATGACTTATCAGAATCAATCGGCACCGAGTCCGATATGCTTATAGCCGCCCGTGAGAAGTTAACTTTGATCAGGAGTCGTTTGTTGACTGTTAGGCATATTTTTATGCGCTTTTATATCATTATTTTATATCTATCTTGAGCCTAAATCAGCATAAATGAGCATTTAATGCACTATTCTTATATGTTTTGCAGGAAATCGGAGTTCGGAATCCGAAATGGTGTAAAACGGACGAAAACAGCAGTTTTTGGTCATGAGCCGCGACACAAACCAAGTGAGCCGCGGCACACGAAGGCACCCAACGGAGCCAGGCAAACTGTACTGTGTGCCGCAGCACAAGGAGATTGAGCCGCGGCACACTAATATGACGAGCCGCGGCACCCGTAAGCTGAGCCGCGGCACAAGGCGAAAGAACAAACAGCGCCCGGACAAACTGTACTCTGAGCCGCGGCACAGCCTAAGTGAGCCGCAACCCAGAAGGAAAATGTCGCGCCCAGGCATCTCGCTGAGCAGCAGGAGCCGCGGCACACGGGGCGGTTTTGACAGAAAATGCCGCGGTTCTGGGCCGTTTTGGAGCCTGTTCTCGACCTATTCACACGGACGCGTTTTGGAGGCTTAGGACTGATATAAATAAGCATGGTAGGGCTGAAGAAAAGGGAGGATCGATCAGATTGGAACTTGGAGGTAGATCGATAGCTAGGGCGAAGAACACAAAGAGGAGATTTGTGGGCGACGACAAGACCACAGATCCCTATGGCTTTTCTGCATCTTAGTTTCTAGATCTATTCCAGTAGGATTTTGATTGTAGCCGATTTCATGACGGTTTGAGTATTTATTATTATTTCGATTTACTCGTTATTCTATTGAATTAGATTCTGCTTACTGTTCTTAATGCTTTTTAATTGTCTGGCCAACAGTTAATTTGTTTTGAATATCTTTATGGATTCGGGAGATGAAATTTAGGCATAGTTCTTGTGAGACGAATCATAATTTTCGTGAGATAGGGATATACTCATGCGAATTGTGAAGCCTGCTATTGTGGGAATTCTTGAACTGTTTTAGCTATTAATTATCTAATTCGAATAGGGATATATCGAGTTAATAATTCGTAGTATTTTCTATCGACCTTGGGAAAGGCTTTAGAATAATTTAGGAATTCCTAGCTTACAATCAATTGAATAAAAGTGAATTGAATTGAATGAATATCATTCCTGATTGTTTGAGGTGAAAATCATAATCTTACGTCCTTATTAGTATTATTATTATTAGTATTATTATTTATTAGTTTAGGTATAAATTCCATATAATTGTTCTTCAAATAAAATTGTGAGTTGACTATATTTTGGTACTTAGTGAAATCAGTCCTCGAGGGAACGATACTTTACTTATCACTTTATTACATGTTGACACCGTGCACTTGCGGCATATTGTGAGGGATTTTCCCACAACATTGACCGCTCAGAGTCGACAAGAAATCTTATGCAAACAATCGTCGTCGACCACTAGATTTCGAGACGGGTGACCACGTTTTGGTCAAGGTGTCCCCGAGTCGAGGTATTTTCCGTTTCGGAAAACGGGGGAAGTTGAGTCCGAGATGTATTGGACCATTTGAGATTTTGGAACGAGTAGGCGAACTAGCTTATCGTTTGGCCTTACCTCCGGCGTTGAGCTGAATTCATAATGTGTTTCACGTCTCTCAGTCACGGAAGTATGTTGCTGACCTGAGTCACATACTTCAATTCGACAAAATCGAGATCGCAGATGATCATTCGTATGAGGAGCGTCCCATACGAGTCTTAGAGCGGCGAATCAAACAGTTGAGGAACAAGACGATTCCTTTGGTCAAGATTCAGTGGTCTAGACACGGAGTCAAAGAGGCTACTTGGGAAACCGAGGAGAGTATGCGGGAGAGTCATCCCGAGTTGTTTGACCCTTAGTTTCGGGGACGAAACTCTTTTTAAGGGGGGGAGTGCGTAATACCCGGTTGTAATTCATTCATTATCATTCAGTAATTATCAATCTGTAATTAGCACTCAGTAATTTTCACTCATTAATGATCGCTCCTTATTCATGATTCATTCATTTGCGTTCACTGTTGGCATGTTGTAACTGTATATCAGTTACCGATCATCTCTTCATCTCCGTTTATAGATCGAGACGGGAGTATTATCATTTTCATCGTCATTGGTAGTCTTGAACTGGGAGTATCATCTTGGCATGTGTTGGACTTATTCACTTTCACATTCATATGGTATGTCGGATCTTTCATCAATGGTATCGAGAAATCAGAGTTATCGGATTTTCACCTTGTCCAGCAGCGAGTTACGACCGTAAGGATTGTAGGTTACGGCCGTAACAAGTGTTCGTTGATTTCAGGTCATTTTGGACGAACGGGACTTACGGCCGTAAGGTTTCGGAACACGGCCGTAAGTTGAGCAGGTACGGCCGTAAGGCTTGGCCACATTACGTACGTGTTCAGCAGTCGCCTGGCATTTTTGGCCGAAGGCGAGTTACGGCCGTAAGAATGGTAGGATACGGCCGTAAGTGGTATTCGTGTATTTCAGGTTTTGTCGGACGGGAGGGACTTACGGCCGTAAGGGTTGCGGCATACGGCCGTAAGACGAGGAAAGTACGGCTGTAAGGCTTGGCCGGATACGTCCGTACGTTACAGGCAGGGTGCCTGGTCATTTTTGGCGAAGGGGGCTTACGCCCGTATGGTTGTCCGGATACGGCTGTATCGTCCGAGTTACGCCCGTAAGGTGTACGGGTATGGCCGTAAGGATGTCGGCAGGTGTTTAAGACGAGGGCGAGTTATGCCCGTAAGTCAGGAGCGGATACGGCCATAAGGCTGTCGGCAGGTTTCTGGACGAAGCCGAGTTACGGCCGTACGAGTTGGCCGGTTACGGCCGTAAGGCCGTTGACCTGGAATGTTACGGCCGTAAGAAGGCCGAGTTACGGCCGTAACTTCCGGCAGTTTATATAGGGTCGGCCGGGACTTTTCTTCATTTTCACCATTTTCTTCCATCTTGTCCGAGAGAGAGAGAGCTTGGGGGAGAGATTTTCCTTCATCAATCATTTGAGTACTTGTTTTTCTTCATTTCCATTCGATCGTAAAGCTTGGATACTCGATTTAACTCGTGTTCTTCGGATCGAAGTGTTTGGATCTTCAAGAGGTATTTTCTTCAACATCTTAGATTTCGATTTTGTGTTGGGATATGATGTTTTGGACGTTATAATCATGTTATATGAAGGGATATGCATATGATTATGAGTTTGTATAAAGATTCATTGGATTATTGAGGGATTATTCAAGAACACCTTGCATATCAAGTTGGATTTGGGGTTTTCGATTAATTGTTGTTGTAATCACGAATTTGGATATTCATTTTGGATTATTAATCGTATTGAAGATGTTTTCTTGGTTTGAAACACTTCTTGGGGGATTTGATATTGGTATGTTGAGGTGTGTTTGTAAACAATCGGAGTTTGACCACAACGTGTTTGATTTAATGCCTCATTGGACTTGGTTTAGTCGTATCGACGTTTTGAGTTCGTTATATTCGTGTTTGATACGTATGTTGAACGGATTGTTGGTAATTGTGTTATTCAAGGTTGTTCGAGCGACCAACATCGCATTTAGGACATTTGTTCGTGGAAGGATAATTGTCATCGGTATTGTGTAAGTTAATTCTTACTCGGTTAAAAGGATATTCATTCCTTTTGTTGTTGATCATTCATAATCATAACTCATTCATCATTGTATTAATCATATTGAGACTTGTAATTGTCGAATAATCACTTTATTAACGAGGAACGGCGGTTCCAATCATGTCATTGAAACTATCAATCACTTCATTATTACTTTCATCTCGGCGAGTCATTCTTGACTTTCTCAGATTATTATTATTCATTGATATTCATTATGGTCATTCTCGTTCATATGACCTTCCGGATTCATATTGCGTGGTCGGGTGCGGATGTGTGGAATTTTTAGTCGGGCACATGATGGCCATGTATTGGGAGTGATACATTGGACTGTGCACACGGTAAAGATTAACTCCGTGAGACTAATTAGGTACAAGGACGGGTGTGTCCGGTCATCCGTCTTGTACACTTGCACAGAACACTACGGGCGTACTATGATACTCCTCTTCAGCGTAATTCATAACTAAGGATATTTCATAACTTCAGATATATCATGATTGTGTATTTTCAACCCTTGAGGATTGTTGTTCTGTTTAACTGACCCCGGCTGGGGATTTTGTTTTTCAGGTCATGGCAAGGCAAAAGCATGGGAATATCATGTTGACGGCGAGGATTCCCAGTGATACTAGTAGCGGCCCCCGATCTTTCAGTTATTCATGTGGTTGTCCTTTATTTTCCGCTGCAGACTTTCATTTGGATACTCCGTTTCATTCAGTGTTGTGTATTTTATCTTCATATAAAATATACTAGTATTCGGTATTGTCCTGGTGTATTGTACTTAAACTCATCATCGGAGTATTTGGTAATATAATGTGGTTCGGTACTACAATTATATTATTTAATTCATCATTTTCATTCGCCTGGTAGGTCCCAGTCGGGGATTCACGGCACTGTAATATCCGCTCAGTTTGGGGTGTTACAATGTGTGGATAGTATTGAATTGGTGTTCTTCAGGGGCAGAGGTTGTTATATACATGTTCTTAAGTATATTAGGTATGTTATATCAAAAATTGATGCAAATCCGACATATAATCAAGTGGATATATGCCGGACAAATTCAGTTATTTCAAGATCTTGATAGTTTCCCCTAAACCATTGTATTGTTATAGAATCCTAGAGTTGTTGCCTATAAGAGTTGATCTAACACTATGAACATAAAATAATAGGCTTCATAATGAATTAGGATTGTAAAAATGATTGAGTAATATGCTCGTATATAACGAAATGCGCACATAAAATTTGTAGAATACCAATTATGTGAAATCGGTAAAATCCTTCGGATATGCAGTGAGTTAAACTTCGTGTATACCATATAGATTCTTTAAAGGCACTCCTTGAAACAGGCTCTGAAGACATATCATCACAACCACCTATTATTGGTATAAAAGCAAAGGTATCACCTGAACAAGGTAAGTAGTAACTGATTGCAAAACTGTATCACAAGAGCATTTGTCTGAAATATGTGTAAATGATTGTTGTTTTGGATATTGCTCGTACCTTGTGTATATGTGGATAACATATTGCTCTATTCTTATTGTGTGACATGTCCCATAGAGCATTTATATATGTGGTATTATCACGATGCATATGATCATTGCATAGCATGGGAGGATGTTGTCGCATGCATTGATCATAGTACAGGCGTTCTAAAGGTGATCAGAACAAACTGTTTTGGTTATGTGCATCGCGGGATACTGGTAAGGGGCTGTTTTGTGGCGGAGTCTATGACACGTCGTAGTGATCCATGTGTTATGATTGGACACTTGTGTGATGTTTTGCGGTGGAGTCTGGGACACAGCGTGGTGACTCATGTGTATGATTGGGCACCTTTATAGCCATGATCCTGGTGGAGTCTGGGACACACCAGGCTGACCCATGTGTTATGATTGGGCAGTTTGTTCTGGCTATGGTTGGACATGCACACTTTTGGCCCGGTCCAGGAACTCGAGGTGTACATAGCAGCGCGCTATAAAAGAGTTTTCAAAATGTAAAGGAAAAATGAAACTGCATTTCGCAAACTCATTCATAAATGCATTCATGCATTGTGTGTCACTACTTACTGAGTTTTCTCTCATTTAGTTGAATTCTTGTGATACATGTAATAATTCGGGGTATCAGGCATAGGCTGATGTCAGGAACACTTCTTTACGCCAACGAGCCGTTGTATATGAACATCAGACCTGTGGAGTGTTCTGTGGCTGTGTTAAGTCTAAGTTTGCTTATAAACCTATACAGCCGATGTTTTCTTTTGGTTGTAATATAATAGTCGGCTGATGTGTAAAAGTAACTTTTGGTGTGTAAAAGGAGTTTCCTCTTAAAGGTTTTAAGTTTTCCGCTGTGTTGTAATATAGAATAAGGATATTTTTAATATCCGGTATCTGATAGTCAAATCTAGGGGGTGTGACAGATTTGGTATCGGAGCAAAGGTTTAAAGCATTTCTGAAGACCGTTCATATACAACAATCGCTTGGCGGGGAGGAGCAACCCATCAGTCATTGGTTTCATTTATTTATTTATTTTTTACTTGCTATTTGCGTGTTTATGTTAATATTGGCTAATAAAAGATCCTTGTGTGAGAAGTGAAGGCTATTAAGAGATCATGGAAGAGAATAGAATGCAAGGTAGTGCTGAAGGAGCGAGGGATAACCGTATCGACCGACTGACGGATCTTCTGGAAAGGCTTATAGAACGGGATGTTAGACGTGAAGCCGAGGCTCGTCGTTCTCCACCTCATCGAAATGATGCCATTGATCTGGTTAGTGAGAGGTTCCAGAAACTAAAACCTCCCACATTTGAAGGTGTGCTCGATATGAGCGTCTCTTAGAATTGGCTCCGAACTATGGAAAGGATGTTCAGCTACGGCAGAATCCCTGATGAGGCCAAGGTTTCATGTGCGGTATTTTACCTCCGTAATGATGCTAGCTATTGGTGGGACACTATGATGGGTATATATGATGTTCCTAAACTGACATGGGGGGAATTTAAAGAGCTGTTCGAGGCAAAATACCTTACAAAAGCTTCACGAGCTGCAAAACGGAAGGAATTTTCAAACTTGAAGCAAGGTGACATGTCAGTTGATGAATATGTCAGAAAATTTGAGGAGCTTTCAAGGTATGCACCACACATGGTAAGCACGGATGAGCTAAAGGTCGAGCAATTCATCGAGGGTCTGAGACCAGAGATATATAGAGATGTGCAAGTCGGGGAAATTGGAGGCTCAAAATATGTGGCAGTGGTTCAGCGAGCTCTGAATGCAGAAATGGCTCAAAGAAAAATCATGGAGGAACGAAAGGAGAAAGAGGCTAAAGAAAAGCAGAACCATCCGAATTATCAGCAGGGCCAAGGCAAGTGGCAGCACTCAAACAAGGGTAACAAGAGGCAAGGCCAGTTCTACAAAGGTAATGGCCAGAAACGGTTTAAGGACAACAACGAAGGACAGCCATCCACTGGAGGTAAACAAAAGCCAAAATGTGCAAAATGTGGAAGATATCACTTTGGCGTCTGCATGGAAGAACCTGGAGCCTGCTACAAATGTGGAAAGAGGGGTCATTTTGCGAAGGAGTGTACCTCTAATGACTCCGAGCAGAAGAAAGTACACGGAAGAGTATTTGCAATCACGCAGGTAGAGGCTGATGCCAACCCTACAGTCGTCTCAGGTAACATACTAATTTGTGGTATTCCTGCATATGCATTGTTAGATCCAGGAGCAACACATTCATTTGCATCGACCAAATATGTGAGAAGGTTGGGCAAACCACTGGAAGAGTTTGTTGGACAATTTAATGTGTCTACCCCTTCAGGAGAACTCTTGACCTCGGACAAAGTTCTCCGATCCTGTAGTGTAGTAATCAATAACCGGGAATTGGATGCTGATCTCATTGTGCTCAACATGTCGGATTATGAAGTAATTATAGGGATGGATTGGTTATCCAAGCATCATGCTACCATGGATTGTAAAAACAAGATTGTTACATTCCAACCACCAAATGAAGAGGAGTTTGTGTTTGTTGGGAGTAGCAGCAAATTGAGAACAAGAATAATTTCAGCAATGATGGCACAAAAATTACTTAGAAATGGATGTGTCGGTTATTTAGCCAGTGTGGTGGACAAACAGAAGGAGCAGATCCACAAACCCGAAGATGTACCTGTGGTACAAGAATTTCTAGAAGTATTCTGCAGGATTTACTGTGGCTACCTCGGACAAAGAAATTGAATTCAACATTGAGTGATTCCGTGAGTGGCCCCAATATCGAAAACACCGCATGTAATGGCTCCTACAGAATTGAAAGAATTAAAAATTCAGTTGCAGGAATTGCTTGATAAAGGATTCATACGACCCAGTTTTTCACCATGGGGTGCCCCAGTACTCTTCGTCAAGAAGAAGGATGGTACCATGAGACTCTGTATCGATTATAGAGAATTGAATAGGGTGACCATCAAGAAAAAATATCCTTTACCAAGGATTGACGATTTATTCGACCAGCTTCAGGGAGCTGCAATGTTTTCAACGATCGATTTAAGGTCGGGTTACCATCAATTGAAGATCAAAGAAGATGACATACCAAAGACGGAATTTCGAACCAGGTATGGACACTATGAATTTCTGGTGATGCCTTTTGGTTTAACCAATGCCCCTGCTGCTTTCATGGATTTAATGAATCGAGTCTTTAGAGAGTACTTGGATAAGTTTGTCATTGTCTTTATTGATGACATCCTTATCTACTCTCGATCATTGGATCAGCACAAGGAACATTTAAGAATAGTGTTGGGTATCCTAAAGGATAAACAGTTATATGCTAAGTTTAAGAAATGCGACTTCTAGAGGGAACAAGTGGCATTCCTTGGGCATGTAGTGTCGAAGGAAGGAATTTCAGTTGACCCAGGGAAAGTGGAAGCCGTGAGTAAGTGGCCCAGACCTAAGAATGTTCATGAGGTACGCAGTTTCTTGGGGTTAGCAGGTTATTATAGATGATTCGTTGAAGGATTCTCCAAGATAGCCTCACCGCTTACTCAATTGACGAGAAAGAACGTTAAGTTTCAGTGGTCTGACGCATGTGAAAATAGCTTTCCAGAACTGAAATAGAGGTTAACATCTGCACCGATCCTTTCGATTCCAACAACTGTGGGAAGATTTGTTATTTATAGTGATGCGTCAAGGTCAGGATTGGGAGCTGTGCTTATGCAAGATGGAAGAGTAATTGCTTATGCTTCACGGCAACTGAAGGATTACGAGAAAAACTATCCAACTCATGATCTTGAATTGGCAGCCGTAGTATTTGCCTTGAAAATGTGGCGACATTACCTCTATGGAGAAATATGTGAAATATACACGGATCATAAGAGCTTAAAGTATTATTTCACAGAGAAGGAACTCAATATACGGCAAAGGCGATGGCTGGAATTGGTTAAGGATTATGATTTCACAATAAATTATCATCCAGGTAAGGCAAATGTTGTTGCAGATGCTTTAAGTAGAAGGTCTAATGCTAGCGTATCAGCAATAATAGTGACCCAGAAACCATTATTACGAGAGTTGGAGAAGTGGGGATTGCAGATTGTGCAAGAAGGGCATGTCAGAAAACTGTTTTCAATGATGCTGCAACCTACCATACTTGAGACCATTAAACAGGATCAACTTACGGATCCTTATATGTCTCATTTGAAGGAAGAAGTTGAGATAGGCAAATCCAAGGATTTCGGAATTACGCCAGATGGAGTTATCAACTTCAAGGGGCGGCTATGTGTACCGGATAATAGTAGTCTGAAGAAGGAGATACTCTCAGAAGCTCACAACGCTCCATATACAGTACATCCTGGAACCACCAAGATGTACAAGGACCTAAAGATGCACTATTAGTGGCCTGGGATGAAGAACGATGTGGTTAAATTTGTGGCTTAGTGCCTAACTTGTCAACAAGTAAAGGCAGAACATCAAAGACCCGCAGGGACATTACAATCACTGAATGTTCCTAAATGGAAATGGGAAGACATCACTATAGACTTTGTAGTTGGACTTCCAAGAACCAGAGAAGGCCACGATGCCATATGGGTTATAGTTGATCGCCTAACAAAATCATCTCACTTTCTTCCGGTACATACTACGTATTCCATGGATAAGTTGGCGGATTTATACGTTAGAGAAATTGTAAGATTGCATGGCGTACCTTTATCAATTATATCAGACAGAGATCCCCATTTTACTTCATCATTCTGGAAGAGCTTACATAAAGCTCTGGGGACAAAGTTGGCGTTCAGTACAGCGTTTCACCCACAAACTGATGGTCAGTCGGAGAGAACTATCCAGACTTTGGAGGACATGTTAAGAGCGTGCGTACTGGATTTCCAAGGGTCGTGGAATACCTACCTACCTTTGATAGAGTTTGCGTATAACAATAGCTTCCACTCTACTATTGGCATGGCTCCTTACGAAGCTCTTTATGGCAGAAAGTGCAGATCACCGATTCATTGGGATGAGCTGGGTGAGAGGAAATTTCTTGGACCAGAATTGGTGCAGAAAACCAAAGAATCCATTGAGAAAATTAAAAAAATAATGCTTACATCTCAGAGTCGGCAGAAGAGCTACGCGGACAACCGACGCCGAATGCTTGAGTTTGATGTCGGAGACAAAGTATTTCTCAAGGTGGCACCAATGAAGGGCGTCATGAGATTCAGAAAGAAAGGAAAATTAAATCCAAGATACATAGGCCCATCTTAGGTACTGGAAAGAATTGGAGAAGTGGCATACAGGTTAGCACTTCCGCCATTACTAACAAATGTTCACGACGTCTTTCACGTTTCAATGTTGAAGAGGTATGTCTCGGACCCATCACATATATTGAGCTATGAGCAATTGCCGTTAAGTGAGGACTTGAATTATGAAGAGACACCGGCCAAGATCTTGGATAGTAAGCAAACAGAATTGAGGAACAAAAAGATGTCATTTGTTAAGGTGTTGTGGAAGAATCACTCAGTTGAAGAAGCCACGTGGGAAAAGGAAGATGAAATGAGGCATAAATATTTGGCTCTATTTGGTAAGTAAATTTCGAGGACGAAATTTCTATAAGGAGGGAAGATTGTGATGCCCAAAGACTCTCACACACAAGGTCTAGTCAATAATAGCATATTAATCTTAAAACATGCAAGACTTCATGCTTAATCGTACAAAAATGTGTCAGTATGACATGGAACGGCTATTATTTGAATAATCTGATTCATGCATTACTTGTTATCAAGTATTATTCTGACATTTCATGATTCACATTATTTGATAGTTAATTTAACAGCATTGAAATGGCTAAACATTTGAACATAACCCCAAGTACAAGTGGTAAGCCTATAAGTAGTAAATAATATCAGTGACGTGTCTATCGGTTGGTCTCGGAGTTTTAGTCGGCGGGTATGCTGAGTCAATTTGGATTGATGATTCTAGTAAATAACCCTTTCTTATTCCGATAACACGTGTCAATCATCTTGATACTTGTGAATACCATCAATGATGAAATTCAAGGTCTCAGTGATAACATTTGTTAAGTCATTCGATTTGTAAGTATCTTATTCGTCCCAAATGCGGTCGGGTAGAATGGAATTTGTCCTTTAGTTCATTGTCGAATAATGTCATATTTGTAAGTGAGTACTCGGACTCTTATTTCTAGGGTTAATTATATAAAATTTCATAAAGATAACAACAAACTCATTTTTTACCACTTTCGAAGGTATTCGCAAAAGTAGCTGAGTTTAAACAATAAAAATACATATTAAACTTTATCAAAAACCTTGGACCATACATCCATACTCTAAACATGATCAATCCCTACTAAGAACTGGTTTAAAACATCCAAGAATCGGATTATAACAACTTCAACCGGTCCATTCTTCTAAACCTGACTTCTGGAGGCCATTGAGGGGTATTTTAGTACTTTCACCCTTATAAACCGACTCTTTCACTTATATAAGGGAGGAAACGGACTCTAAACTCTTCTAGGCACTCTGAACTCGATCCATAAGCTCCACACTTCGAAAACTCATCAAAAATTTGAGGAGAAACCATAAAAACATCAACACCTCATGTCAGTTGACAATCAAGATGAGTTATCTTCGTTTTACTCTTGTTCTTGCTATATTTATTGTGATATGAAGTTGTGAGAGCTGTTTTAGGTTCTTATATACGTTCTAATGATGTTAAAAACTTATAAATGGCCTAAACTTGTGTTTAATGTGGATTTATAGGGCTTAAAACTCACTAAGACAACAAAAGGAATCAATTCTGTCACCTTTTGGAGAATATGTGTGGATAGTATTGAATTGGTGTTCTTCAGGGGCAGAGGTTGTTATATACATGTTCTTAAGTATATTAGGTATGCTATATCAAAAATTTATGCAAATCCGACATATAATCAAGTGGATATATGCCGGACAAATTCAGTTATTTCAAGATCTTGATAGTTTCCCCTAAACCATTGTATTGTTATAGAATCCTAGAGTTGTTGCCTATAAGGGTTGATCTAACACTATGAACATAAAATAATAGGCTTCATAATGAATTAGGAGTGTAAAAATGATTGAGTATTATGCTCGTATATAACGAAATACGCACATAAAATTTGTAGAATACCAATTATGTGAAATCGGTAAAATCCTTCGGATATGCAGTGAGTTAAACTTCGTGTATACCATATAGATTCTTTAAAGGCACTCCTTGAAACAGGCTCTGAAGACATATCATCACAACCACCTATTATTGGTATAAAAGCAAAGGTATCACCTGAACAAGGTAAGTAGTAACTGATTGCAAAACTGTATCACAAGAGCATTTGTCTGAAATATGTGTAAATGATTGTTGTTTTGGATATTGCTCGTACCTTGTGTATATGTGGATAACATATTGCTCTATTCTTATTGTATGACATGTCCCATAGAGCATTTATACATGTGGTATTATCACGATGCATATGATCATAGCGTAGCATGGGAGGTTGTTGTCGCATGCATTGATCATAGTACAGGCGTTCTAAAGGTGATCAGAACAAACTGTTTTGGTTATGTTCGCGGGATACTGGTAAGGGGATGTTTTGTGGCAGAGTCTATGACACGTCGTAGTGATCCATGTGTTATGATTGGACACTTGTGTGATGTTTTGTGGTGGAGTCTAGGACACACCGTGGTGACTCATGTGTATGATTGGGCACCTTTATAGCCATGATCCTGGTGGAGTCTGGGACACGCCAGGCTGACCCATGTGTTATGATTGGGCAGTTTGTTCTGGCTATGGTTGGACATGCACACTTTTGGCCCAGGCCAGGAACTCGAGGTGTACATAACAGCGCGCTATAAAAGAGTTTTCGAAAGTTAAAGGAAAAATGAAACTACATTTCGTAAACTCATTCATAAATGCATTCATGCATTGTGTGTCACTACTTACTGAGCTTTCGCTCATTTAGTTGAATTCTTATTATACAGGTAATAATTCGGGGTATCAGGCATAGGCTTATGTCAGGAACGCTTCTCTACGCCAACGAGCCGTTGTATATGAACATCTGACCTGTGGAGTGTTCTGTGGGTGTGTTAAGTCTAAGTTTGCTTATAAACCTATACAGCCGATGTTTTCTTTTGGGTGTAATATAATAGTCGGCTGATGTGTAAAAGTAACTTTTGGTGTGTAAAAGAAGTTTTCTCTTAAAGGTTTTAAGTTTTCCGCTGTGCTGTAATATATAATAAGGATATTTTTAATATCCGGTATTTGATAGTCAAATCTAGGGGGTGTGACAGGATCCGCCAAATTAACATTTGACCTCACATAGTCAATAGATATAACTCCATTTTTGATCAATTGTGGCACGGTATTATGACTCCGACAAATGTGTCGAGACTTACCATTATACATAAGGCTCTGTGCTCTTCCAATTACAGCTTGGCTATCGCAATGGATCATAACACTGGACATAAGCTTTTTCCAGCATGGAATATCCTCAAGAAAGTTACGGAGCCATTGGGCTTCTTCTCTAGCTTTATCTAGAGCAATAAATTCTGATTCCATGGTGGATCGGGCTATACAAGTCTGCTTGCTTGATTTCCAAGATATAGCTCCACCCCCAATAGTAAATACATACCCACTTGTAGAGTGAGAGTCTTTCGTGTCTAAAATCTAATTAGCATCAGTATATCCTTCCAAAACTGCAGGATAATTACTATAAAATAGCCCATAACTTAGGGTGTACTTCAAGTATCTTAAAACCCTAGTCATTGCATTCCAGTGCTCTTTACTCAGATTACTCGTGAACCTGCTCAACTTGTTTACAGCAAATGCCAGTCTGGCCGTGTACAATTTGTAATGTACATCAGGCTTCCGATTACTCTTGAATATTCGACTTGAGCCACTGGATCACCTCTATTCTTACTTAAGTGAATACTGGTATCAATGGGTGTTTTAACATGTGGGCTATCAAAAGCGTTAAAATTCTTGAGCACTTTCTCAAGATAATGAGATTGTGATAAGAAGATACCTTCTGAAGTTCTGATAATTTTAATTCCAAGATTTAAATCAGCTAAACCCAAATCCTTCATGTCGACGTTTCTACTTAACATCCTTTTTGTATTCACAATTACTTCATTGCTACTACCCATGATCAACATATCGTCTACATATAGATAGACTATGACAAATGACTCTGGTGTGCCTTTAATATACACACATTTTTCACATTCGTTGATCTTGAATCCATTTTCCAGCATAGTTGTGTCAAACTTCACATGCCATTGTTTAGGAGCTTGTTTTAGTCCATATAATGACTTCAATAGTTTACACACTTTCTTTTCCTGACCAGGCGCAATGAAACCTTCAAGTTGTTCCATATAAATTTCTTTTTCTAGTTCACCATTCAAGAATGCAGTTTTCATATCCATTTGATGAATTTCGAGATTGTGCAATGCAGCAATAGCAATAAGCACTCGAATGGAAGTTATTCTGGTAACTGGTGAATATGTATCGAAGAAATCATAACCTTCTTCTGTTTAAACCCTTTGGCAACAAGCCGGGCCTTAAACTTGTCTATCGACCAGTCATCTTTGTATTTCAGCTTTAGGATCTATTTACATCCTAAAGGCTTACATCCTGGCGAAAGATCAACCAGTTCCCAAGTAAAATTTTGCATGATAGATTCCATTTCACTATAAATAGCATCCTTCCAAAAAGGAGCATCAGGACTAGCATAAGCTTCCTGTATAGTCTTTGGATCAACGTCAACTGCATAAGTCTCAAAGTCAGAACCAAATGACTTAGCCTTTCGAGCTCTCTTACTCTTTCTTGGCTCTTCATTTATAGGATTTGAACTACTTGCAGTTTCAAGAGTTTTTTTGTTTGAGTTTGTCACAATCCTCTCTTTACAAGGATAAACATTTTCAAATAAAATGGCATTTCTTGACTCAATGACAGTTCCTTCATGCATATCAGGAATTTCAGAATTATGAATTATAAATCGATATGCACTACTGTTGTATGCATAACCTATGAATATGCAATGAACTGTCTTTGGACCGATTCTTACTTGTTTTGGTTCAGGTACTTCAACCTTTGCACCCCCCACACTTTAAGATATTTGAAAGAAGGCTTGCGCCCTTTCCATAACTCATACGGAGTTTTATCTTTCCTTTTGTGTGGCACTTTATTCAGAATGTGGTTAGCTGTAAGAATAGCTTCCCCCCACATGTTGTGCGGCAACCCTGAGCTTATTAATAAAGCATTCATCATTTCTTTCATGGTTCGATTTTTCCTTTCGGCAACTCCATTTGACTGAGGAGCATAAGGAGAAGTCGTTTGATGAATTATGCCTGAATCGGCACATAATTGTTCAAACGGTGCTACATACTCACCTCCTCTGTCACATCGGACTTCTTTTATTTTACATTTCAGTTGATTTTCAACTTCATTTTTATACATCTTAAATGCCTCGATTGCTTCATCTTTGCTTCTCAAAAGAAACACATAACAATACTTTGTGCAACCATCTATAAAAGTGACGAAGTAGTTTTTACCTCCTCTAGTTTGCGCAAATTTTAAGTCAAAGGTACATCAGTGTGAATTAATTCTAGAGAAGTATAATTCCTTTCCACTGAATGAAAAGGCAACTTAGCCATTTTTGCTTCAACACATACTTCGCATTTCTTATTAAGTTCAACATGGGTTTTTGGAATTAATTCTAGATTAATTAGTCTTTTACTTGATAGACCAACATGTCACAATCTAGAATGCCATAAATCTGAACACTCAATCAAGTAAACAGAAGAAGGAGCATTATTATTATTATTATTGTTCTTGCCTTCATGGCTTACAAGCATCACATTCATTTTGAATAATCCCCTATCAAGATAACCTCGACCAAGGAACATTCCAAACTTGCTCATAATAAATTTTTCAGACTCAAAAACTAGTCTAAACCCATGACTAACTAGTAGAGAGCCTGAAACTAAATTTCTTCGGACGTCTGGGACATGCAACACATCCTTAAGCAGAAGCTCCTTTCCAGAGGTCAGCTTTAAGACAACGTTCCCCACACCTGCAATCACAGAAGAAGCAGAGTTTGCCATATGCAATTTCCTACCATCAGTAACAGTGTAGGAAGAGAACATGTCTTTTCCATAACATACATGACGAGTAGCCCCAGTATCAACATACCAGGCACGGTGATTCTCCATCATATTGGTTTCAATCACCATAGCTGAGACCTCCTCGTCCAGCTCCTCAACCATAGCTGACAGCTCCAGATCTGGCATGTCAACATGGCCATGTTTAACCACATTGGCAACTCGCTTGCCTTTGTTTCGGTGACCAGTTAAACTTATTGACAAGCGACAATCCTTTGCCTTATGATTTGTCTTACCACAGTTGTGGCAATTTCCAGTAAACTTCTTTGCCTTAAACGAATTTTTCCCTTTGCCCTGAACATGGTTCAGTTTCCTCTTTTTGCTAGAGGACCCATGATCAAGCAAATTTACTTTAGCCTCCATAGGGCCTCTCTTGAACTTAGAATCAAACTTTCGGTTGTTTTCCTTGATTCTGAGTCGAACAACCAAGTCCTCTAGGCTCATTTCCTTTCGCTTGTGCTTCAGGTAATTTTTGAAGTCCTTCCAACTAGGAGGCAACTTCTCAATTACCGTTCTCAAAACAAACGGTTCAGGAAGGATCATTCCTTCAGCATTAATTTCATACACAATCAATTGAAATTGTTGAACTTGTTCGATAATGGTTTTGCAATCCGCAATCTGAAAGTCCAGGTAGTGTCCGATCACGAACTTCTTGGTACCAGCATCATCGATTTTATACTTTTTCTCCAAAGAATTCCAGAGCTCCTTGGATGTCTTGATTTGACTGTACACATTGTACAGATAATCAATCAGTCTATTCAATATCGTATTACGGCACATCAAGTCACCATTATACCATTGATCGTAAGCAAAACGCTTCGTACGATCAGTTTCCGTCTCACTCACCACAGGAGGATCATCCTTGAGGTAAATAGCAAGCCCCAAGGTAGTGAGATAAAACAGCATCTTTTGCTGCCATCTCCTAAAATCAACACCCGAGAACTTCTCGGGTTTCTCAGCCTGAACTGCAATCGTAGGTGCAGCAGCTCTGGCAGCAGCAGCGGCAGCATCAGCATCGGTTGCCATTGGCAATTATAGAAAAATAAAAAAATTGTCTTACGATTGTTGGTTCTGTGAATTTCCAACAATGTAATTACAATAAAAATTACAAAGAAAGGCAACCTAATACAATCTTAATAAATTAAAAGCTAAATTGAAAATTACAACTTTAGTAGAGGCGAGTAGAACTCTTTCCGTAAGACAATTTTGCCCCCGTATAAGAGCAGACGGCTCAGGCAATATGTCCCCAAGATACAACTGCTACACGTTTCTGAGTTAGGTGCTCTCCAAAACTCAGAACTCCGGCGAACGTTAAGTGCTGGAAACTAGGCAGGAAAAACAAGAAAGAAATATGCTGTAATATGTGGTATGTTGTATTCGTTCTGTTGTTTGTTGTATATATTCTGAAATGAAATGCATAAGACCCCCTTTTATAGGGTCCAATTCCACTCCATCAGGTGGGAAGTTTCAACAAATTAAAGTGCCATTAATTCTCTTTAATTCTTCAGCTCAAGAGTTTCCTCCATAAATAGTCTCTTTTAATTCTTACATTATGGAGTGTGAAGAGTCATATTCCAGAAGCTAAGTTCTCACCCTGCTTCATTTCAGTCGAGACCAAATATCAGCTGAGTTTTCAGCACCCAAATATCAGATCAGATAGGTTTTCAGCCCAAATATCAGATCGGATAGGTTTCAGCCCAAATATCAGATCGGATAGGTTTCAGTCCAAATATCAGATCGGATAGGTTTCAGCCCAAATATCAGATCAGATAGGTTTCAGCCCAAATATCGATGAGAGAGGCCGGGAGAAGTAAGTACCGAATGATAGCTGTTGCCAAGAGTTGGAGATAGCCAAGTGCCGTGTATTTTGCTTCTGTATTGCGTGTGAAATGCGAGAATGCCCGGGGGTTGGACGAGTGCAAGGAGCCTTGTATATATAGGGACAGCCGGGTCTTGTCTTCTGGCGGGCGATCGCTTTCCGGCCATTATAATAATGGGGCGATCGTCTGCCGGCCAATATTATAATGGGGCGATCACCCAGGCTGTCGGGCTAAAGTCCAAGGAAGATGCTGGCAGTCTGCCTAAAGTCCAAGGCTACAATGGCAACACTGGCGGTCCAATGAGGAGCCAGCACGCGTCCGGAGTCACTGTCACATGCGGCCCTACTGACAACTTTCGGCGGGCCTGTCGGCTGGTGGACGGATGCTGACAGGCTGTGGTCAATGATCCGTGATTCGCGGATCTTGTCTTGGCTCTTGCACGTGGTGCCTGTCCTGAGGTTCGGCCTTTGCCGACTGGATGGCCATCGGCATGATGCGGTCGTCTCTAGCCGGTCACTGAGGGTCGTCATCGGCCAGTTGATGAGGGTCGGCATTGGTTGGTCACCAAGGGTAGGTCGGCAGATGTCGAAAGGTGATCGTCCGTTAGTCAGTCGCCAGGAGTCGGTCGCCAAGTACCGAGAGACGATCGTATTTGATGTCGATCGCTCGGCACCGGGACTTGTCCTAGGACCTTTGGTTGGCCGACACATCTTGTCTGTGGGGATAAGGCTAGGTCGCCCGGTCGTTGGTCGGCAGCCCTGCCTCGGCTGCTCGGCAGTGGCTAGGTCGCCCGATCTCCGAGGCGATCGCCGGTCGGAGAGTATAATTCTCGACACAACAGGCCGAAAGGAAACTGGACCCATTTCACTGCGGGAGTTTTATATCCTGACTCATATGCTCGACGACTCGATTCCGGCAACCGGGGCCATGGTTGCGGAGCATTTTGAGGATGTCGCGACAAAGCCTAAGGGGGAGATATGGATAGGGGGTTTGATTACCCCTATCGCACTACACTTCGGTATTTCCTTAGCCCAGAGGACCCCCCTTCCTGGAAATATGCTTCTCTCAATCTCCGTGATGAAGGTGATGAATACCTGGACTATGAACATCGCATGGTCTTCATGCATACGGACAACGACCATTTCATCCTCCCGAATCCACCTTTGACAACCATAAATAATATTCAGGATAGGGGAAATCTTCAAATGGCTACAGAGGCACACCGTCGAGCACGGATGACAGCCGGCTTGGCTCCCCCGGGTCACAGCGCTGTCGACCGAAATGTTCGACCTAGGCGCATTATGGATGAGGATAGAGCCGAGAGAATAGAAGAGGAGGAGGCTTATGAAAGAGGCCCGGATGACGAGGAAGAAGAAGAGAGCGAAGAAGAAGTGGAAGAAATCACGAGAGATCGGCCCGAGACATCAAGGCGGCCCGAAATTAGACGTGCCCCATCGCGCCCATCATTAAGGGAGGAGTTCGAAGCCTACCGAGAGGAGGCTAGACGGGACCGAGAGGAGGCTAGACAGGAGCGATGCCAGACATTGTCTCTTGTGAGACGAATGGTCGAGTGGCATGTCCAGCAAGGGCACTTCCCTCCGCCCGAGCAGTAAACCGGTCGTAAGTATTTCTTGACCAATGAAATTCTTTTCTTTAAATACTATGCCCCCTTCGTTCGTATATTCTTTAATTCAAGTTTGGGGGGATCGGTCAAGAAATACTTCGTTACTCTTGTTTTTATTTGTTTTCAGATACTATTTTGCTTGTTGCTTATTTTTGGTGTGTTTTGAACATTTTGGTGTGTTTTGAACATTTTGCACTTATTTGTGGTGTGTTTTTACTTGGTGTGTTTATTTCGCAAACTTGAAGAAAACTTTGTAGTGTGTATTTTTTTTGGAATGCCTCGGGATTTATTTCGTTGTTCTGATATACAAATCGAGAATAATTTGTTGAGGAAAAAATATTGATAATCGAAACGGGTGTGAAATTGAATAAGTGGTTTTAATATCTTGGAGGTATGAGCAAACCTACTTGTGAGCTATTGAGCCTTCGTGCATTTTCTTAAATGCAAGTTTCATTGTCGAGTGTTTCATTCTTGATTTAAAACTCTAGAACTTGCCTTGGTATCTTGTTTAAAACCACTGGTGTGTGTGTGCAAATTGAGTGAAAATGATTTTTGGCGCCTTTGATCTTAACCCTTCGATTTTGGCCAACCCGACATTTGATCATTTCTTAAATAAACCCAATTGAGATCATTGTCTATTTCATTGTTAAACCACATATCGAGCTTTCATTTACTATAATCCTTCGATCCCTACTTGAACAATTAGAAATATTTTTGACGAGGATGCAAAGATTGTGGTGACATTGGGTGACATATATATTGTCGGGAGTGTTGAATTGGTGAAAATAATTACTCCGCTATTTTTGGGAACCTAGTAACCGGGTGTATTCATGTGACCCATCGTTTACATTCGCGTAAAACTGATCCCTTAAATATGAGTATGCTTGGAAGTAGTTGCGTATATTTTGATCCTAGTAACCGGGTGTATTCATGTGACCCATCGTTTACATTCGCGTAAAACGGATCCTAAAGCAACCAAGCCCAAAAAAAAAAAAAAAAAAATCAGAGAAATAAGGAGGGTGTGATGCTGCGTTTTTCACTTTCGATAGTGCTTGTTACAAGTGGTTCATGATTAAGGGGATGAAAGAAGCAAATCTCAAAAATCTTGAGCTTCTAAAGCGACTATGGTGATTTAAATTCTAAAAAATTGCTCGAGACAAGTCACTTTAGCCATATATATCCCACCTCGACCAAAGCCTACATTTCAAGCAGAATAGAGCCCTTTTTTATTCACGAAAATTTTGCATGCACAAAACAGTGGTAGAAATTAAGACGATTGGCAAGCCTATGGGGTTCCTTATTTCATTGAATGAGTTCCGAGCGTTTACTTATCCCTATCACTTTGAGAGTGAGTGAATACACTTGACCAGGTGAGGCTTATATTGCCAAGCATTGACTATGATGTTGAGGAAGCACCCCGGAGGTTTGAAAACTTTGTAGAACTCGACTTATTCTACTTGTGAGTATTGATGAAATTTTCAAAAAGGATCTTTTGAGGTATTTTTACAGTTGAGTTCCCTTTTTGTGAGTGATTATTTTAAAATGATTTGCTCGGGACGATCAAAGTTCAAGTTTGGGGGGGGTCTAATGAGTCGATTTTTGATCGTCTCATTTTGTTCTTTCGAGTCGCACTTTCGTTTGTTTTCAAGTATTTTTGCTCTTTTTACGCGTGGTATGTTGTGTTTTTGTTTTGTAGGTATCCGGACGAAGATTGTGGTGAAATATGCGCTTTTATGGCCAATATTGGAGTTTATGACGATCAAGAGCGAGAACGGGGCCTAAAACGACGAAAGATTTAAGCAGTATCGGTCAAATCTCCTAAATCCCAGAATCTCCACTCCGAATTGAGATGTATTCTCCTTTGATATAAATTCCTCGTGAAATTAGCTTCGAAACGGTATATCATATGCTAAAATCCGAGGTGTATTGATACATGAACGAAGGATCAACCCGAAGAAGACCAAAAACCGGACTTGGCTGCACCAGGCGACTCGACTTGGCTGCACCAGGCGACTCGAGCCACATCAGGTAAATCGGTCATGTCACAGGACACGGCCGGGTCTCATTCCAGTCAAAACTGCATTTTCCGGATGAGGAGAACTCGACCGTGCCTTTTGGGACACGGCCGAGTCACGATCGGCCATTTTGCTTTCTGCGCGTACAACACGGTCGTGTCATGGGACACGGCCGAGCCTCAGTGCAGACCCCTTTTTGTTTATCCTGCGTAGTTCGACACGGCCATGTCCCAGGACACGGGCCGTGTCATTTTTCGGTTCATGTCACTTTCCTTGACATTTTTGCACACCTTTAAGCCTTTGTCTTGATTTTTTGGCTATAAAACAAAGTGTAGAGACCCTAGGTGAGGTGTGTTTATCTTGTGGAAAAGATATTTTGTGGAAAAAACACAAGATTAGGGAGGAAAAACACCAAAAGAGTGGAAAGAGAGAGATTTTCATCATCTTCCTTGTATGTTCTTGGAGTGAAAAATACTTTTGTGAGATATAATAATTCCTTGTATAATTTTGTTGTAAGTTCTTGTAAGAAGATCATCAAACCTTCATCGGGAATTCGATTTCGGCATTTACAAGGGAAGTTTTTACCATGTTTTGTTCTTCAATTTCATTTATTGTTGTTGAATTAATCATGTGTGGCTAAACACTTCATATGGGTTTTTAGATATAGCCACACACATGTTTATGATTGTTAGTTCCTTTTGATTTTCCGGGTAAAAGTTTGGGATTGTTCCTCTTGTTCGTTCTTCGTTTTAGAACTTTTGAATTTGATCATCAAACCTTTTTCATTGTTGTTATTATTATTCGAATCGAGGGTTTTAGTCGGTGTTCGCCATCAAACGACCCGAAAGAAACGATTGTGAAATGTTCTCGAGCTTTTTCGCGCGATCTTTTAACGATCTACCTCATCAAAAGTAGTCGGTTAATTGATTGTTAGTTAGGGATTCATCCCCATCAAAAGAGTATCTCTTAATTTTCGTTGAGAACAATCGTAATTTTTAGAATTACCGCCATCAAACGGATTTCTTTTAATCGTGAGCAATCGATAATTCCAAACCTTGTTTATTTGAGTATCGGAACTAATAATTGATCACGTGTGTGTCGGTGAATCTAAATTCCCATATCAATCTCATTATTGTTATCTCTCATTTATCTGACGATAGAATTGGTGTTGTTATCACTTATTTTATTTTAATTTCATGCGTTAGTATCATAATCCAATCAAACCGTTGATGTATTTTAATTTATTTTACTTCTGTTCATTCGACTATTTGCGGAACATTATCAAATTTTAAACCGTTTCCAAGTCCTTGAGAGATCGACCTCGGAGTTACTTACCGCTCCCTACAAAAGCGATTCGTATACTTGCGAGTATTTAATTTGAACCATCAAGTTCTTGGCGCCGTTGTCGGGGAATTGGCGTTTGATTTTTAATCTTGTTTTAATGATAGTTGAATTGTTACTCTTGATCAATACTTTTTCGATAAAATTCGCTCTTACTTCCTTTGTTTATGCTTGGTAGGAGATCGTTGGGTAACCCGATTCTTCCGCCATTAGACGAAGTTCAAAGGATTAGAGCACCAAAAATAATGGCCACTACATCAATGGCAAACGACGAGGTGAATCCGGACCTTGAAGAGCGACTTTTGATCCAAGAAGAAAACACTCGTCAACCGAGGGTTGAGAATGTTGCACAAAATATAGATGAGGAAGAAATTCGTCAACCAAGGTTTCCGAGATATGATAATGTTGGGCGAAATCAAGGGATACCGGAAGCTCAACAAGGGAGGTACTTTTATCCGAGACAACCACCCGTCGGAATGCAATATGGAGCGAATTATTATCCCGGACCTCAATATGGGATGGAGGCAAACTATAACATGCCGCAACAACCTCCGGTCGAACATCTTATGAGGGACTATGCAAAGCCCGTAGTGAACACCGCCATTTCATGCATACAATTAGCACCGGCCGCAAGGAACTACCACATAAGCGGATTTCACATCGAGCAATAGCCCTCATTTCACGGATTAGCACGAGAGGATCCGTTATCATTTATCCGAGATTTCTATGTGGCGATTGATAACTTCCCATTGAACGGGTTGAGCGAGGATCAACTACGAATGAAGTGTTTCCCTTATACACTCAAGGACGGGGCGAAACAATGGTTGATGACTTTGGCGCCCGGATCACTAAGAACATGGGATGAAGTTTACGATAAATTCATTACCAAGTACTTCTCCCATTCAAAGACGACGCAATTGAGAACTCAAATCTCAACTTTCGGACAACAAGACGGAGATGCATTTCACGAAGCATGGGACCGATTCAAAATGCTACTAATTCAATGCCCACACCATCACTATCCGCTTCAACTATTCAATCAATTCTTCTATGACGGATTGACTCAATATTGCCAAGGAGCGGTAGATAATGCAACCGGTGGTTCGTTTTGGGGTTTGACGGAGAGACAAGCATATGACGTGTATAAAACATTGGGAGCAAATTCTCAACAAAAAAGTGTACGTGTTCGTAGGGGAGCCGTGCACCAAGTGAGCGAGAAGGACGAGATGCAATCTAAAATCGATGAGCTGACAAATGAACTAAGACAACTCAAGACTCAAAATAAATCTTCTAGCTCACGAGTTTGCGAGATTTGCGGAGCACCCGGACATGATGCCAATTCATGCCCTCATACTTTTCCGGGAGAACAAACCGAACAAGTTAATTGGGCTATGGGGTAAAGCACGGGAAGGCCCGAATGGGTAGAGAGGAGAAATAATTATGGCGGAAACGCAAGAAATGCACCTATCCCAAATACTTATCATTCTAGGCTAAGAAACCATCCGAATTTCTCATGGAGAAACAACAATCCAATTCCATACGACACAAACGCCCAAGCTCAATACAACGGAGGAAACCGAGCCCAACAACCAACGCGAAGTGAAGCACCTCCACAACAAAGGAACTCTCTTGAGGAGAGTATAGCGGCATTCATTAAAGAGAGCAAGGAAAACCGCGAGGAGAACAATAAGAGGTTTGAATCTTTAGAAGCTTCGATGAAGAAAATAGAGATCCAAATTGGGCAACTTTCTACCGAGGCACGTAGACGAGAAAGGGGTAAACTACAGAGTTAACCCGAGCAAGCTCAAGCCATTACCACTCTCCGAAGTGGTAAAGTGATTAATAGAGAAGTCAATTCCGAAGTAAGAGAAAGAAGGGATGAGAAAGAAGATGAGTCGGGAAATCAAGAGGAGAAAATAGACGAAGCAACTTCAACTCCCAAGCTTCACAAATCCGCTCAACCATATAAGCCACCAATTCCTTTCCCGAGCCGTTTTAGAAAAGCAAAGCAAGATGAGCAATTTTCCGAAATCTACGACATGCTTTCGAAGGTTCATGTCAACTTACCTCTTTTGGATGTTGTGAAGAACATTCCCGCTTATACAAAAATTTTCAAAGAGTTGACCTCGAACAAAAGAAGATACAATGGGAACGAGAAAGTGGTGCTCTACGAGATAGAAGCAAGGGGTTAAAAGAAAGGCGATCCCGGAAGTTTTATGATCGACATTACTATGGGAGACAAGAGAGTTGCTCGTGGAATGTTAGATTTGGGGGCAAGCGTGAATCTCATGCCATACTCGACCTATTTGAGGCTTGGACTCGGGGGAATCAAACCGACAAGGATGACTCTTCAAATGGCGGATAGGTCGGTGAAATACCCCAAAGGAGTCATTGAAGACCTATTAGTGCAAGTGGACAAGTTGGTGATTCCGGCCGATTTTGTGAAGACCTATTAGCGCATGCTACGTTTCGAATAGCGCACGCTAACGGCCCAGAATCTAGTTACTGGGCTAGGACGTTAACTTCTGGACTAGAATTTTGCCCCGTTAGCGCACGCTAACTTGTGAGTGTTAGCGCACGCTAACACTCCCTGGCTATATAAACCAGGGAGTTGACCCAGATGTGCGTCTTCTTCTCTTTTCTTCTCCTCCCCGCGGCTTAGAGCTCCTTTGGCGATTTTGGGCAATTTCTTCCTCCAATCATCTCAACCATCAACTTCCTTGAGTGCTTGGTGTATAATAACAACATCAACACGAATTTTTCATCCAAATCTAAGGTAAATCTCTTAGAACCCTACTTTTGGATAATTTGGGGGTTTTGGGATTGTCGTCCGATTCGTCCCGTTTTGTTGGTTAATCTATGATGAGTATGATTAATCTTGTTGATATCATTAGTTTTCCTACGGATTCATGGTATATTTCGTGGTTGTTGAGTATTCGAGAGGGTTCAGTTGTGATCCGCCATCGTTGTTATTTTTATACGAATATACATGAATCGTAGGCGAGTTTTCGGGTGTATTCCATTTCCATATTCGTTTAGAGTTGGTTGTGATTATGTTCTTCGAATCGTTAGGTTCATTATTGACGGTTCCTAGCGTTTGTCAGTGTTTTTCCTTCCGTTCGTTGCGTCGTCAATTATTCAAGGCAAGTATTTTTGGAAATCTTTATGCTTAACGTGAAATGGTAATGAATATTGTTTGTGATTTGCTCACCTCGGGAGGTTCCGACGGGGCCTCGGGGGAATCTATGACTTCACTCTGGATTCACGAGTTTGATTCGCTAGCCAGCTCGGGAGGGTCCTTAGAGGCCTCGGGTGGGATTTGTGGCTTCATCCCGGTCCTAGGAGATGCCTGTGCGTGACTTGTTTTATAAAGTGGCCAGCTCGGGAGGGTCCTTAGAGGCCTCGGGTGGGATTTGTGGATTCGTCCCGGTCCTAGGCAAATTTGATTGTGACTGTTTGTTTCTGGAAAAGACATGTCTGGTTTTGGTTTTGAAATGATTTGGTGCATTGTACTATGAAACGTGTAAGCGAATGGTTTGCCTTGATTACTTGTACTAGCGTAATTGCTAACCCCTTTGGGGACCCGTTTTGGGGAAATTCTTGTTATGGATTTCAGGTCATGTTTTGCCGGACGAGCGGGCGCTAGGACAGTACGAGGATGTTGGCCAGGGTCGTTGACATGTGCATTTGGGTCTTCTTATTTCCCTTGTTTACTTCGATATGGTTGTTTTTCCTACATTTATAATCTTATAGATTGTACTCGCGAGTACTTAGGCTTTTCACTTCGAACTTCGTTTTGTATTAACTCAAATTGATATATTTTCGGTTGATGTTCATTACGCCGGTTGCTCCGGGCGTATCTTTATATGTTGTATTATTTAAATGTGTGTCCTGGCTAACCGAGATGGTTATTCGAGTGGTGTTTTTCTTGTTTTAGCCTGGTGGCTCCCATGTAGGGGTCTACGTGTTGGGATTCCGAAAATAAAACGAAATACGCATCGGAAATAAATACGAATCCCAAACAGGATCGATCCAGTAACGTATATACGAAAATATAAATACGAAGATAAAGATCATACCCTTGAAGCCTTTGAAATAAATCTTCGTAAAAATGATGATGAGCACGAACCCCGTCCCGAACACGAAATCCCTTCATTCCAAGCATCGAAAGGTACGAAGCCTCTACTTCACACGCGTCGAAAGTTGCCCAGAAAAATTCGATAGCAATCCGTTCTCCAAGAACACGGCTAGGAATTACTATAGGAATATATATCTTATTTTCTTTCTTATTTTGTATCATCTCAAAGATGAAAAATTGAAGAAAAAAAAAATTTCTCTCTCTCACAAAAGAACTCACTACTGACTTGACTCTTCAAAGATGAAAAATATGATGTCAAGTTCTCAAGACAACTTAACTCCATTTTCTTATAATGTAATGATATATAAAGGAATAAAATATTCCTTTACAACTATCATTCACAATTATGTGGGAATCTCAACTCTAAGTGAGTTCCCACACACATGCAAGATCATGCCATGCCATGAGGGGTGGGTGGCCACAAGGAAGTTTCCTAGAAAACGAGCTGAGCCACTCGGCTCGTGTACCGGACGTTCGTCAAACGACTCCGTTAAATACACTCCTTTTAATTATCAATGTATTTATATTAATTAATTAATCTAATTAATTAATTATATCAAATACAAATATATTTCTCTAAGAAATATAATTTATGAGTTAAATTGATTACTCGGTAACTTAATTTATATTCATAAGACCGATATTTAATTTATCCAATAAATTATAATTAGATATCCAATATCTAATATTAATAGAGAGATAATAAATTCACATTTATCCGTCAACGCTCCTGATGCGCGACTCCGTAGGTCCGTCTCAGCCGACATTGGGAGGAACCCATGAGTGCGGGCAGCACTTAGCCAGTCTAGCGGACCGCACTGTGAACCCCGACTGAGAACGAATGAAGGGATCATTCCAGAACCATTATGTCGTGAATACTATATACGTATAGACCCTTCATCAGATGTCCCGGTCAAGTCTTCGGGTCACGGTAAAGTCAAACCCTACTGTTGACTAAACCATATACATGTGTTAATGCAAATCAAGACCGACTGATTAATAGTGTATCTAATACGACTATATCAGAATGCTTTGGCCAAAGACTTATGATCTTATTTGCCATTAACCGTATAGGACATTCGCCTGCTCACTAACAGGAGATAGAATCCTTTCTTCGCGTACAGTAAAGACTGCTACCTGCCCGTATAGTCCGCACTTCGAGGTCGACTCAATAATTAAGCAAATGAGTCTAACTACTCTAATGACAAACTAAACGTCACAGGCACATCTTCTACTGAACCCTCAAGTCAAAGGTCCACGTATACTATCACAACCTTTCGATTCGTCATCGACTCTCCGAGAGTGAATACCGTGTGACTGAATCGAGTTTGAGTCGTGTTCGAGTATACTGGCCCCACCAATATACTTATAACTATGCTATCAAGACGTGCACACGTCCTAGCATCAGTTATACAAGTCGTATTAAAACTTAATGCCCATTTTAAGTTTATTGACTTGCGAACAATTTACATAAATAAACTTTAATCACTTCCAGTGCATTTTCTCTTATCCCATAACGAGAATGGAATGTTCGATTTATTTACATGGACTTCACTTCAATGTTTACCAAGTCAAGAATGCAATTGAAATACAATAAATAGTGAATAAATCGTATTGCCTTTTTATTAATTATTCCATAATTACAAATACAATGCCCTTACTCTTTCATCCCCAGAGTGGCATTCGAGGGCATATTCCTAACAATATCCCACTTGCACTCAATGCAACACATCATGGTATCCAATACCCATGTTCTTCAGATGTCTTTCTAAGACGGCCTGAGATAATGGCTTAGTTAGCGGGTCCGAGACATTGTCTTCTGACTCTACTCTTTGCAATGAAACATATCCTTTTTCCACCATCTTTCAAGCGATGTGGTATTTTCTCTCTATATGCTTGGTGTTGTGGTAAGCCCTAGGCTCCTTGGCTTGGGCGACAGCTCCATCATTATCATAGAATAGTGATATAGGCAGCTCCGCATTAGGCGCCACTTGAAGTTCTTGCATAAACTTCTGCATCCAAAATGCTTCTTTGCTAGCCTCTGAGGTAGCTTAATACTCTGGTTGGCAGGTGGAATCTGTAGTAGCGGTTTGCTTGGAGCTTCTCCAAGATACTGCTCCTCCATTGAGAGTAAACAAATACTCAGATGTCGACTTAGAGTCGTCATTGTCTCCTTGAAAATCAGAATCGGTGAATCCAATCACTCTCAGTTCTCCACCACCGTTAGTAAGAACCAAATCTCTAGTTATTCTTAAGTACTTAAGAATGTTCTTTACGGCAGTCCAGTGTTCCCTACTCGGGTTTGCTTGAAATCGGCTTACCATACTCACAGCATAGGCTAAGTCCGGTCTCGTTCACAACATAGCGTACATGAGGCTACCCACTGTTGAGGCATAGGGTACCTTACTCATTTCTCTTGTCTTCCTCACTTTGAGGACACATTTTCGTGGTGAGATGAATTCCATGTCGCATGGGAAGGAACCCTCTTTTAGATTCATCCATCTTGAATCTTCTCAGGATTTTATCTATATAGAGGGCTTGGGAAAGTCCTATCATTCTTCGCGGTCTATCTCTGTAAAGATGGATCCCTAGAATATAGGAAGCTTCTCCCAAGTCTTTCATGGAGAACGTTTTAGAAAGCCAAGCTTTCACAGTGCTGAGCATTGCTACATTATTTCCTATAAGTAGAATATCATCTACATATAGTACTAAGAACACAATGTTGCTCCCACTGACCTTTTTGTAAACACACGGTTCCTCCACATTTCATACGAAGTCAAAGTCCTTGACTGCTTCGTCAAATCGAAGGTTCCAACTCCGAGAAGCTTGCTTCAGCCCATAAATGGCTCGTTGCAGCTTACACACCTTATTAGACCTTCGAAGTGGAGGTTGTGTTACAATAGGTTCGGTTCCTTATCCCTGATCAGATGTCTCCTTAGGACCTTCATTATGCTCTTCCAAAGAGATATTTCTACCCGAACCACCTTCCTGAATGAATTCATCCTCAAGGAAGTGCGCTTGTAATGCCACAACGACCCTATGGTCTTCTGGCATGTAGAATAGATAACCCATCGAGTCCTCTGGGTATCCAATGAAAAGTCCTTTGATGGACCTCTCTTCCAGTTTGTCCACCTTAGCCTTCTTTACATAGGCTGGATATCCCCAAATCCTTATGTGATTAAGGCTTGGTTTCTTACCATTCCACATCTCATGCGGAGTGATAGGAACGGATTTGGAAGGACAACTATTAAGGATATAGGCAGCAGTTAGTAAGGCATACCCCCACAGGTAAATAGGTAAATCACTGTAATTTAACATAGAGCGAACCATGTCCAACAAAGTTTGATTTCTCCTTTCTGAAAGACCATTTAACTGTGGGGTTCCTGGCAGCGTCAATTGTGAAACTATTCCATGTTCCTTAAGGAACTCATCAAACTCTGTGCTCATATATTTACCACCTCGGTCCGACCGAAGTGCTTTGATATGACATCCAGTCTGTTTTTCAACTAGGGCCTTAAATTCTTTGAATTTAGTAAAGGCTTCGGATTTATGTTTCATTAAGTACACAATCCCATACCTATTATGATAATCTGTGAACATTATGAAATATTGATATCCGTCTCGGGCCACTTCTAGAGCACCACAAACGTCGGTATGTACCAATCCAAGTTTATCGGCAGCCCTTTCAAAAGTCCCTGTGAAGGGGGACTTAGTCATTTTGTCTCTAAGGCAAGATTCACAAGTTGTATAGGGTTCTACACCCTATGGACTTAAAAGTCCATCTTTCTCCATTTTCTGAACCTTGGTCTGACCAACATGACCAAGTCTAAGGTGCCATTTAAGAGCTATATTAGTATCTTGCCTACCACGTTTCCTAGTTATAGTGTTCACTGCTGTTTTATTTTGCATGTTCAGATGATATAAACCATTCAACAATGTAGCTGTGCCAACCAATTTATTTCGAAAATAAATTTTACAACTACCATTTCCAATGAAAAAACAAAATCCTTTCCGGTCCAAGACTGGAATGGATACAATGTTTTTATGCCCCTTGGGCAAAACAAGTACTTCATCTAATGTCAAAATAAAACTGGATTCTAAACCCAGTAGGATTGATCCAATATCGGTTGCCTCGACACTTTGTCCGCTTCCGACAGTGATCATTATTTCCCCAGCTTCAAGTTTTCTACTTCATTCCAGATCCTGATTCATAGTACAAATATGAGAAGTGGCACCTGAATCCAGAATCCATGAAGCAGGATATACAGTAGCGGAACAATTAGTTTCAAAAACAAAAAGTTCTGTACCTGATGCGCCATTAATCTTAGGACAAGTCCTTCGCCAGTGACCCATCTCACAACATTCAAGGCATTTGTCCGTAGGTTTTGGACCGCCTACCTTTTGAACCTTTTGAGCCTTGCCCTTTCCTTTCTGTACCCCTTTCTTGGGTTTGTACTGCTCGTAGGTCTTTTTCTTCTCGTTCTTGGACCTACGAGGCCCAGAAGAAATCACAAGAGAAACCTCTCTCGGTTTAGTCTTCATGTTAGACTGCGCCGTCACCAGTTTATTCATTAGCCCAGCTAATGTGCATGTAATTTCATTACGGTTGAAATTTATTACAAACTGCGTGTAAGAGTCAGGGAGAGATTGAAGGATGAGATCAATTTCAAGGGATAAATCCATATTAAAGTTGACCACCTCGAGCCTCTCAATCATAGAGATCATCTTGAGAACGTGGTCTCCCACTTTCTCTCCTTCTTTCATCCTAGCACAGAACAACTGCTTTGATATCTCATATCTAGCAGTCCTACTGTGCTCTCCATAAAGTTCAGTCAAATGTGCGAGAATCTGCCTAGCAGAAGTTATTTTCTCGTGCGCTCTCTGCAGCTCATTTGTCATTGAGCCCATCATAAAGCCACGGACTAGCACGTCATCCTTGACCCATTTTTCATGGACGTCAATATCTTCCTGATTACCCCTGGTTCGGATTGGAGTCGGTGGAATGTCCGCCTCCAAGACGTATCCCAGAAACTCCATACTGAGTTCAATCACCAGATTCCGCAACCAGTCAACAAAATTGGGTCTAGTTAGGAGATTCTTTTCAAGTAGTATTGCAAGTGGGTTTTTATCCATTTTTAGAGAGATCCTGTTTCGTTTTCTGCAAAGATTTAGATAAGATTCAATTAGTGGCTTGTTTAATTATGATCCGAGTAAAGAATTTAAGGGCTTTCTTTATTCATAACTCGGCTCCCACTATTTTATCGGTATTTACATACTCCCATGTTAAATCCGGAAGTCTTGGGTGACTTCATAGTGGTGATCGATTTCTTTACAAAGTTTAATAGAGGGCAACCCATACAGTTTATATTCTATTATTCTTTATAAAGTGGTGTCTAATACCAACCCATCTAATGGATGATTCGATCTTCTTTTACCCCTAGTTCACTTGCCCTCAACCCATTCGGTTTCTATGGCTCGCTGAACTGTCTAAGTTTAAACCGTCAACTCCTATTAGTCTGACAATTGAATCTTACCTGGCAACCCATACGGTTTATAGGGTTTGATTTGTCACAACCAAAGGCATCTAATGCACTCTAGGAATTTATCAACTTTCCCCAAAAATATTACCCCGACATACTCGGAAGAATAATATTCCGGTTTAGATTTCAATTTTCCATGAGTTTGACGGGGGGTAGGAAACCTCGTAACCTTTATAACTTAGTGTGTTTGTAGTCGGGAGAATTTCGCGATTAATGTTACACTTTGTACATTAATTCATTTATACGCGCGTTTGTTGGTTTGTCAATCATTCAAAATAAAAAACAGAAAACAGTAACCTAGTTACTACCAATATATAGCTCATAGACCTAATTCCTAAGTACTGGGCCAAGCGAATGACCCAACAAATAAAAACACAGTCTTCGAATCTTCGTCTTCTCGGTCGGTTGTCTTCGGTCTTCGTCATACCCAAAATAATAATACATCATTGAAAAATTGCATCCTATACAAATTTTTCTAGTAAATATAAATAGGCTTAAAACGGCCTTTACAACCCAATCGAATCGAATAAATCAAAAACTAAGTCCACGAGCTATATCACCATCACATAAGGATTCCATACAACATGTAATGGTAACGAAATTAAACAATTAATTTTAATATAAATTAATCTAATTAATCTATAAATTAATCTATTCAATTTCTACTATATTAATTCAATTAATATAAAGTGGCATTAAAATTAAATAATCAATTAATATATTAATCCAATTAATATAAAATTAATCTATTCAATTTTAATGGTATTAATCCAATTAATACTAATAATCGTCATTTAAATTCATTCGAAGTAATCCGGCCAAAATAATATTTTCGTTTAATTTATTTCCCTTAACTAAAAAAAATATTCCAAATATTAATTTAGTCAAATTAAAATCCAATTTAAATTTTGGGAAATAATTACTAAAAAATATAAACTTAAAACGGAGTTCCGGACAATCCGGTTTTAGGCCCAGCCATGCCCGATTCAAAATCGGGCCAAACCCGAGGGTGCTGGTCGAGCCATGCTCGGCGGCTGCCGAGTCACGATCGGCAGCATCGGCCTCTCGGCAGTGCACCGCGAGACATGGCCGAGCATGCTCGGCGGCACTGGCAGCGGCCCGAGCGGTGCATCCAGACCACCGCCGGCTGACCGTTTCTTCGTTTTTTGGCTCGTTTCCAAAAACGTGATGCTACAACGAACAATTTAAAATCTACGATTATTCCAAACATGATTCTAAATCATAATCATCATCCAAAAGCATTCAAAATGCACAAATAGTCGTATATACGGAAACATTGACTTCGCTCCGATACCACTGATGGGATTCCGAAAATAAAACGAAATACGCAGCGGAAATAAATACGAATCCCAAACAGGATCGATCAAGTAACGTATATAAGAAAATATAAATACGAAGATAAAGATCATACCCTTGAAGCCTTTGAAATAAATCTTCGTAAAAATGATGATGATCACGAACCCCGTCCCGAACACGAAATCCCTTCGTTCCAAGCATCGAAAGGTACGAAGCCTCTACTTCACACGCGTCGTAAGTTGCCCGAAAAAATTCGATAGCAATCTGTTCTCCAAGAACACAGCTAGGAATTACTATAGGAATTTATATCTTATATTCTTTCTTATTTTGTATCATCTCAAAGATGAAAAATTGAAGAAAAAAAATTTCTCTCTCTCTCACAAAAGAACTCACGGCTGGACTTCAGCTCTTCAGCATGAAAAATATGATGTCAAGTTCTCAAGACAACTTAACTCCATTTTCTTATAATGTAATGATATATAAAGGAATAAAATATTCCTTTACAACTATCATTCACAATTATGTGGGAATCTCAACTCTAAGTGAGTTCCCACACACATGCAAGATCATGCCATGCCATGAGGGGTGGGTGGCCACAAGGAAGTTTCCTAGAAAACGAGCCAAGCCACTCGGCTCGTGTACCGGACGTTCGTCAAACGACTCCGTTAAATACACTCCTTTTAATTATCAATGTATTTATATTAATTAATTAATCTAATTAAATAATTATATCAAATACAAATATATTAATTAATTCTCTAAGAAATATAATTTATGAATTAAATTAATTACTCGGTAACTTAATTTAAATTCATAATACCGAAAGTTAATTTATCCAATAAATCATAATTAGATATCCAATATCTAATATTAATAGAGAGACAATAAATTCACATTTATCCGTCAACGCTCCTGATGCGCGACTCCGTAAGTCCATCTCAGCCGACATTGGGAGGAACCAATGAGTGCGGGCAACACTTAGCCAGCCTAGCGGGCCGCACTGTAAACCCCGACTGAGAACGAATGAAGGGATCATTCCAGAACCATTATGTCGTGAATACTCTATACGTATAGACCCTTCATCAGATGTCCCGGTCAAGTCTTCGGGTCACGGTAAAGTCAAACCCTACTGTTGACTAAACTCTATACATCTGTTAATGCAAATCAAGACCGACTGATTAATAGTGTATCTAATACGACTATATCAGAATGCTTTGGCCAAAGACTTATGATCTTATTTGCCATTAACCGTATAGGACATTCGCCTGCTCACTAACAGGAGATAGAATCCTTTCTTGGCGTACAGTAAAGACTGCTACCTGCCCGTATAGTCCGCACTTCGAAGTCGACTCAGCAATTAAGCAAATGAGTCTAACTACTCTAATGACAAACTAAACGTCACAGGCACATCTTCTACTGAACCCTCAAGTCAAAGGTCCATGTATACTATCACAACCTTTTGATTCGTCATCGAATCTCCGAGAGTGAATACCGTGTGACTGAATCGAGTTTGAGTCGTGTTCGAGTATACTGGCCCCACCAATATACTTATAACTATGCTATCAAGACGTGCACACGTCCTAGCATCAGTTATACAAGTCGTATTAAAACTTAATGCCCATTTTAAGTTTATTGACTTGCGAACAATTTACGTAAATAAACTTTAAACACTTCCAGTGCATTTTCTCTTATCCCATAACGAGAATGGAATGTTCAATTTATTTACATGGACTTTCCTTCAATGTTTACCAAGTCAAGAATGCAATTGAAATACAATAAACAGTGAATGAATCGTATTGCCTTTTTATTAATTATTCCATAATTACAAGTACAATGCCCTTACTCTCTCATCCCCTGAGTGGCATTCGAGGGCATATTCCTAACACCACGGTGCTATAATATACTTCGAATATCTCGGGGGTGTTACAGAAAATGGTATCAGAGAGCCAGGTTTATGGATACCTAGGCTTGTCGTTATTTGGGTCTAGTTGTGTTTTGTTTTGCACATTGTCACACCGCTGCCGGCATCTCAATACTTCCAGTGTTCGTAAGTTTTCTTACTTGATTCTTTGTTTTCTTGTACCGTATTTCCATTTCTTGAACTGTGGTTATTCTCCCTCTTTTACTTATCATCGAGTTGCTTTTTGCCACCTCTTAACACCAGCATGGATGCTGGAAGGGGCCATGGTCGTGGTCGTGGACGCGGCCGGGGACATGGGGCAGTCGGTGGGGCGGCCACATTGCATTCTTCGGGAGCCGGCAGTACCGGTGACCGTCACAGTCATGCTTCTTCTTAAGAGCGCGCCGACCTCGGTATTGCGGTCGTTATGCAGCAAATGGTAAACCAAATGGTGGCGATAGCTCAGGTGGTTGAGAACCCGGATCAGGCCCATGCTAATCGGGGCGGAGCAGACCGTTGGCTCCAAGATGTCATCAAGATGCATCCTCCCCAGTTTTCGGGAGCATCAGACCCGATCGGCTGGGAGGGGTGGATCAAGGAGATATCTAAAGTCTTCGTTGCCACCAACTGTTCCGAGGACCGTAAGGTCCCTATTGCCCAGTACTTTCTCACTTGGGATGCTAGGGATTGGTGGGAGGCCGTTGGGCCCAAAGACTATGTTGCTTCGTGGGCCGAATTTCAAGAATTGATGGAGACTGAATATTGCCCGTGGCCCGTTAGACAGGCTCAAGTCCATGCATTCTATGATGCTCAACCACGGGACATTCCCGTATCCCAAGCTATTGCCAATTTTAACAAGGAGTTGGGCTATGTGAAGACCCAGGTTGTCGAATAGAGCGACAAAATTTTCCATTTTTTCAGGAGGATGAAACTGTCAATTCGGGACTATATGTCTGGGCTCGTCTGTACTACTTTGTAGGATTATCAGAGTCGAGCTCTTGCCTATGATATGTCGGTAACAGACAGTGCGGCGGTTCGGGAGAGTAAGAAATAGAAATCCACCTGAAATTTCTCAGGTCACAAGGGTGGAGGTCAGCAGAAGTCTCAGTCTGCGAATATTCCTGGAGGTAGTTCGGCTCGTTTCTCTGGGGGCTATCGGGGTACTGCCAGTGCCTCCGTTCGGGATGTCAAATGCTTTAACTGTGGCGAGGCGAGCCACCGGAACCGGGAGTGTCCTCGTCCGTCTCTAACTTGTCATACTTGTGGTCAGTCGGGCCACAAGGCTTTCTCTTGTGAGCTGGCAAGAAAGTCTCTTGGTGCTCAAGCTTCTTTTCCAGCACCTATGGAGCCGAGTGTGAATCAGGGCTCTTGCTCCGCAGCCTCCGCCGGGTTCCGGTCGAGGTAGAGGTCGGGGTCAGCCCGCTAGAGGAGGAGCTTCCAGTGTCGGCTCTGCCCAGCCGCGTATCTACGAGATGAGGAGGGCCGATGATTCAGCAGCCACTGTGGCGACAAGTACCGTTCATATCCATTATCATCCTATCAGGGTGCTTTTCGATTCTGGTGCTACACATTCGTTCATATCACTAGAGTGTGTACGCCGTTTGAGTCTCGACTGTTTGTCACCTTGTGAATCTTTCATCGTTAAACTTCCTAGCGGTGATAGGATCGTTGGCGATCAAGTGGTCCGGGACTGTTCTGTGTTTATTTGTGAGAGGGCTTGGCCCTCCAATCTTATTGTCGTGGGTATCGAGGTTGAGGATTTGATTCTCGGGGATGATTGGCTCGAGCGGCATGGCGCAATCATGAACTACCGTACGAGAATCATCACTATGTTAGCCGAGGACGGCACCGAGCACTCTTTCGCGGGACGAAAGGGGGGAAACCAGAAGTTCGTTATTAGTGCCTTGAAGGCGATGAAATTCATGCGAAAGGGATGTACTGGTTATTGGTGCTATGCCTTGAAGACAAAGGATGGTGGAGTCGAGCTTTCGTCAATTCCAGTCGTTAGTGAGTTTCCTTATGTATTTCCTGACGAGTTACCGGGATTGCCACCGGACCGTGAGGTCGAATTTGCTATAGAGTTAGAGCCGGGCGCAGCTCCAATTTCGAAGGTGCCGTATCTGTTAGGAATATGCCCTCGAATGCCACTCAGAGGATGAGAGAGTGAGAGCAATTGTATTGTAATTATGAATATTATATTTAATAAGGCAATTATTATTTCTATATTATTGTATATCACTGGCATTGTGATTTGGTATATAGAATAGTAGTCCTTGCATTTGAGAGTGAACATTCTACTCCTTATAGAGATAAGGAGATAGGCAATAGAAGTGTTTAGAGCTCGAATGCTTAACTAGTTCGCAAGTCGATAAAACTTAACAGGACATTAAGTTTTAATAAGACTTGTATAACTGAAGCTAGGACGTGTGCACGTCTTGATAGCATAGTTATAAGTATATTGGTGGGACCAGTATACTCGAACACGACTCATACTCGATTCAGTCACACGGTATTTACTCTCGGAGAGTCGATGACGAATCGAAAGGTTGTGATAGTATACGTGGACCTTTGACTTGAGGGTTCAGTAGAAGATGTGTCTGTGACGTTTAGTTTGTCATTAGAGTAGTTAGACTCATTTGCTTAATTGCTGAGTCGACCTCGAAGTGCGGACTATATGGGCAGGTAGCGATCTTTCTTTGTACGCCAAGAAAGGATTCTATCTCCTGTTAGTGAGCAGGCGAATGTCCTATACGGTTAATGGCAAATAAGATCATAAGTCTTTGGCCAAAGCATTCTGATATAGTCGTATTAGATACACTATTAATCAGTCGGTCTTGATTTGCATTAACACATGTATAGAGTTTAGTCAACAGTAGGGTTTGACTTTACCGTGACCCGAAGACTTGATCGGGATATATGACGAAGGGTCTATACGTATATAATATTCACAACATAATGGTTCTGGAATGATTCGTTCATTCGTTCTCAGTCGGGGTTTACAGTGCGGCCCGCTAGGCTGGCTAAGTGATGCCCGCACTCATTGGTTCCTCCCAATGCCGGCTGAGACGAACCTACGGAGTCGCGCAATAGGATCATTGATGGATAAATGTGAATTAATATCTCTCTTATAATATTAGAAATTAGATATCTAATTTTGATTTATCGGATAAATCAAATAGTGGTCTTATGAATTATAAGTAGGTTACTGGGTGATTACTTTAATTCATAAATTATATTTCTTAGAGAAAATATATATTGTGTTTGATATAATTAATTAATTGGATTAATTAATTATTACAAACACATTGGAAATAAAATGGATTCGTTTGACAAACATCCGGTACACGAGGGATTCGTTTTGACGAACATCCAGTACACGAGCCGAGTAAATTCGACCCGTCTTCTTGGAAATTTCCCTTAAGGCCGCCCCCCTCCCTCTCTTGTCTCTTATATACTTATTTTATGTCACTAGGTGACATATGTGAGGTGTATTTGATACCCTCAATCATGTGTTAAAGGTAGACTTTCATTTTTTTATAAATAAAAGTCTTTAAAAAGGAGTGAGGACAACTTCTTCTTGCTTTAACTCAAAATCACGAATTTGAGAGAGAGAGTAAGGTTGAAAACTTCATCTTGATCTTAGAGACAAGATATAAGAAGAATACATTGAGAGAGAAAATTCCTACAAGCTTCCCTAGCCGCATTCTTGAAGAAAGGAAGCTTGTCGATTTTTTCATCAAGTTCCGGCGTGTGAAGTAGATGCATCTTGCTTTAGGTGCTTGGAACGAAGGGCTCTTCATCATCATCATCATACGAAGGTTTTTCAGAGACATCATAGGTATGGGACTTTGATTCCTTGATCTTCGTATTTTTCTTTTCGTATATACGTTACTTGATCGATCCTCTTAGGGATTCCGTTTATTCTTCCGCTGCGTTTATTTTCTGAGGAATCCCAACAGTGGTATCAGAGAGAGGTCAAATATATCGTATATGCGATCATCTTTGCATTTGGAATGTTATTTGATGATGTTTATGATTTAGAATCATAATAGATATAATCGAAGAAATTTAGTCGTTCGTAGTAAGTCAAGTTTTGACTATTTTATGTGAATTATAAATCTGAAAAATTTGATTTTTGTTGATATGTAAGTTCTTCATGAAGTTAAGAAACTTTTTCGTTTTGGAAGCGAGTCGAAAAAATGAGAAAAACGGGGGTTAAACACGAATACCGCACGAAGACGCATTCTGGCATCGGCATCTCGCTTTGCACGACGGCCGAGGCCCGACTCGGTAGGCTCTTGTAGCTGCTCGGCCACCGGCTGCCGGCGATGGCGAGAGTGACTCGGTCCGGCGATTTCGGGTTTTCGGCCCGATTTTGAATCGGGCCGTGGTCACGATCTGGATTTTCCGGGACTCCATTTTTGTGTTTATATTTCGTTGTAATAATTTCCGAAATTTAAATTGGATTTAATAGGATTTAATAAAATATTTGGAATATCTTTTTAAGGATAATTATTAGACGAGAATATTGTTTTGGCCGGATTACTTTGAACGGATTAAAATGACGATTATAAATATTAATTTGATTAATATTGTAGAAATTAAATAAATTAATTTTTATATTAATTGGATTAATATATTAATTGATTATTTAATTTCATTTACCGTTACATGTTGTATGGAATGCCTTATGTGATGGTGATATAGCTCGTGGACTTAGTTGTTGATTTGTTCGATTCGATATGGTTGTAAAGGCCATTTTGAGCCTATTTATTTTTACTAGAAAATATGTATAAAAGGACGTATTGTTCAATGATGTAATTATTCATATGGCTATGACGAAGACCGAAGACGACCGACTGGAAGACGAAGAATCAATACTGTATTTTTCTTTTCGTTATTTGGCTTGGCCCAATACTTAGGAAAAAGTCCATGAGCTATATGTTGGTAGTAACTAGGTTGCTATTTATTGTTTTTCATTTTGAATGATTGACAAACCACAAACCGCGCTTATAAACGGATTAATGTGCAAAGTGTAACATATAATCGCGTTAATACTCCCACTTACAAACACTAAGTTATAAAGGTTACGAAGTTTCCTACCCTCCGTCAAATTCATGGAAAATTGAAATCTAAACCGGAATATTATTCTTCCGAGTATGTCGGGGTAATATTTTTGGTGAAAGTTGATAAATTCCTAGAGTGCATTAGATGCCTTTGGTTGTGACAAATCAAACCCCTATAAACCGTATGGGTTGTAGGTTAAGATTCAATTGTCATACTAATAGGAGTTGACGGTTTAAACTTAGATAGTTGAGCGAGCCATAGAAACCGAATGGGTTGAGGGCAAGTGAACTAGGGGTAAAAGAAGATCGAATCATCCATTAGATGGGTTGGTATTAGACACCACTTTATAAAGAATAATAGAATATAAACCGTATGGGTTGCCCTCTATTAAATTTTGTAAAGAAATCGATCACCACTATGAAGTCACCCAAGACTTCCGGATTTAACATGGGAGTGTGTAAATGCCGATAAAATAGTGGGAGCCGAGTTATGAATAAAGAAAGTCCTTAAATTCTTTACTCGGATCATAATTAAACAATCACTAATGAATCTCAAATTATTCTCTGCAGTTAACAAAATTCTCAATATGACAATGAACCCACTCGCTATACTACTTGAAAAGAACGTCCTGATTGGTCCGAACTATGTGGACTGGCTTCGGAACTTGAGGATTGTCCTAACTATGGAAATTCTGGGATACGTCTTGGAGGCGGACATCCCAGCGGCTCCTGCAAGAACCCGAGCCAATCAGGAAGATGTCGATGCCCATGAGAAATGGGTAAAAGACGACATAAGAGTGCGAGGGTACATGTTAGGCTCAATGACCAATGAGCTTCAACTTGCCCATGAAAAGATGACGTCTTCACGAGCCATCTTAGCGCACCTGACTGAGCTCTATGGAGAACATAGCCGAACTGCTAGATATGAGATATCAAAGCAATTATTCGGCGCCAGGATGAAGGAAGGAGAGAAGGTTGGGGACCATGTCCTCAAGATGATCTCGATGATTGAGAGATTGGAAGCTCTTGATTTTCAGATGCATGCATCTCTCCAAACTGACCTTATCCTACAGTCACTTCCTGACTCCTTTTCCCAATTTGTCATGAATTTCAACTGCAATGAGATTGCATGTAACTTAGCTGGGCTAATGAACAAACTGACGACTGCCCAGTCTCAGATGAAGACAAAGGGAAAGGAAGCTGCACTTGTGATTTCTTCTAAGACTTGGAAGTCCAAGAATAAGAAGAAAAAGAACAAGAAGCAGTTAGGTCCGATAGCCAAGATCGACAAGGGAAGGGGCAAGGCCCCAATGGTTCAAAAGAGAAAAGGGGCAAAAAAAACGGATGTATGCCTCAACTGCGGTGAGCTAGGCCACTGGAAGAGGTATTGTCCAAAGCTTGACCGTAATGCGCCTTCAGGTACGGAACTATTGGTTTTAGAAACAAATTGTTCTGTAACTGTATATTCTACTTCTTGGATACTTGATTCCGGTGCGAGTTCTCACATTTGTACAATGAATCAGGATCTGGAACGAAGTAGGAAGCTGGATTCAGGGGAGGTGATGGTCACCGTCGGAAGTGGGCATAGTGTCGAGGCTTCTGATATCGGATCCCTTATGTTGGATTTAGAATCTGGTTTTATTCTCACTTTAGATGATGTACTTGTTTTGCCCAAGGGGCACAAGAATATTGTATCAATTCCGGTCATGGACCGAAAGGGATTTCACTTCTTTATTGGAGATGGGTCCTGTCGTATTTATTTCAGAAATAAATTGGTTGGTACTGCTACATTATTAAATGGTTTATACCATTTAAATTTAAAGAATAAGACAACTGTGAACACTATAACTAGGAAGCGTGGTAGGGATGAAACGAACCAAGCACTTAAGTGGCATCTTAGACTTGGTCATATCGGTCAGACCAAGGTTCATAAAATGGAGAAAGATGGGCTTACGGGTCCATTGGGATCAGATCCTTATCCAACTTGTGAATCTTGCATTCAAGGCAAAATGACTAAGTTACCCTTCACATGGACTTTTGAAAGAGCTGCTGAAAAACTTGGATTGATCCATACCGACGTCTGTGGCCCTTTTGAAGTGGCACGAGACGGCTTTCAGTATTTCATTACATTCACTGATGACCATACCAGGTATGGATTCGTGTACTTAATGAAACATAAGTCTGAAGCTTTTGATAAATTCAAGGAATTTAAAGCCCTAGTTGAAAATCAAACAGGTAACCGTGTTAAGACTCTTGGTCGGGGCCAGGTGGTGAGTACATGAGTACCGAATTTGATGAGTTCTTAAAAGAACTAGGAATAGTGTCACAATTCACTCCTCCAGCTACTCCACAATTAAATGGTGTATTAGAAAGAAGGAACCGAACCTTGTTGGACATGGTTCGCTCCATGCTTAACTATACTGATCTACCGATTTATCTGTGGGGTTACGCGCTCCTTACTGCTGTGCATATCTTGAACAGATGTCCTTCCAAATCCGTTCCTAAGACTCCCCATGAGATGTGGAGAGGTAGGAAACCAAGTCTTAATCACATTAGGATTTGGGGATGCCACGCTTATGTCAAGAAGACTAAAGTAGAGAAATTGGAAACTAGGTGCGTGAAAGGTCGTTTCATAGGATATCCAGGGATTCCATGGGATATCTATTCTACATGCATGAAGATCATAGGATCATCGTTGCTATACGGGCACACTTCTGGAAGATCTGTTTATTCGGGAAGGAGGCGGTAGAAATATTTCTTTGGAAGAAATAAAAGAAACACCAAATGAGACACCTATGCAAGATATAAGAACCGAACCTTCAAATACAAATATAACCTCGCAATTCTAGTAGAATTTCTCAATTACGAGAGGTATGGCTATCTCGCATCAAAAGGCTGGGTGTCCATGAGATGACAGAAAGTAGTCAAGAGAATGATCCTTCTACATACGACCAAGCGATGGTAGACGTTGACTCCACCAAGTGGCAAGAAGCTATGGAAGCCGAGATAGACTCAATGCATGCTAATCAGTGCGGACTTTAGTAGATCGTCCTAAAGGCATAGTTCCTATTGGAAACAAATGGATCTATAAGAGAAAGTGATGGAGATGGCAAGGTTGATACCTATAAGGCCGGGCTTGTGGCAAAGGGTTATTCCCAAAGAGAAGGAATCGATTACTTGAGACCTTCTACTTTGTAGCTATGATTAAGTCTATTCGCATGATGCTTGCTATAGCAGCCCACTTAGATTATGAAATATGGCAAATGGATGTGAAAACGGCATTCCTAAATGGATTCCTCGAGGAGGAGATTTATATGGAGCGACTAAGGGATTCATATCTCAAACCAATATTCATAAAGTATGCAAACTTCACATGCCATTTATGGATCAAGCAAGCTTCACGGAGTTGGAATCTTCATTTTAACGAGGCAGTCAAAGAGTTTGATTTTGTCCAAAACGAAGAAGAGCAATTGTATTTACAAGAAGGTTAGTGGGAGCAAAATTGCGTTCTTAATACTATATGTAGATGACATTCTACTTATAGGAAGCAGCGTAGGAATGCTCGATTACGTGAAAGCTTGGCTTTCTAAAGAGTTCTCAATGAAAGACTTGGGAGAAGCTACCTATATTCTGGGTATTCGTCTCTACCGGGATAGAGCGAAAAGAATGTTAGGTCTTTCCCAAGCCCTCTACATAGAAAAGATCCTGAAGCGATTTAGGATGGAAGATTCTAAAAGAGAGTTTCTACCTATGCAACATGGTGCAAAACTTTCCTTAGAGATGTGTCCTCAAAGTGAGGAAGATATAAAGGAAATGAGCAAGGTACCTTATGCTTCAGCAGTAGGTAGCCTTATGTATGCAATGATTTGCACTAAACCGGACATTGCCTATGTTGTGAGCGTAGTAAGTCGGTTTCAGTCAAATCCAGGGCAAGAATATTGGACTGCTGTAAAGAACATTCTTAAGTACCTAAGGAGGACTAAAGACTTGGTTCTTACATACGGCGGTGGAGAACTAAGAGTGATGGGTTATACAGACTCAGATTTTTCGGGGGACATGGATGCTCAGATGTCCACATCAGGGTATATCTTTACTCTGAATGGTGGGGCAGTTTCTTGGAGAAGTGCCAAGCAAAGTTCGACTGCTATCTCTACATGTCAAGCCGAATATCAGGCAGCCACAGAGGCTGCTAAAGAAGCTTTTTGTATAAAGAAGTTTACTGAGGAACTTCAAGTGGTTCCTAACGCAGAGAAGCCCGTGACACTGTTTTGTGACAATGACGGAGCTGTTGCACAGGCTAAGGAGCCTAGGGCTCACCACAACACCAAACATATTGCGAGAAAATATCATTTTGTTAGAGAAATGGTTCGGGATGGGAATGTTACACTGCAGAGAGTAGACACAGCAAATAACGTTGCTGATCCGCTTACCAAGCCACTATCTCAGAAGGTCTTAGAGAGACATCTGGAGAGTATGGGTATTAGATACCATAGTTTGTGGCATTGAGTGCAAGTGGGAGATTGTTAGGAATATGCCCTCGAATGCCACTCAGAGGATGAGAGAGTGAGAGAAATTGTATTGTAATTATGAATATTATATTTAATAAGACAATTATTATTTCTATATTATTGTATATCACTGGCATTGTGATTTGGTATATAGAATAGTAGTCCTTGCATTTGAGAGTGAACATTCTACTCCTTATAGAGATAAGGAGATAGGCACTAGAAGTGTTTAGAGCTCGAATGCTTAACTAGTTCTCAAGTCGATAAAACTTAACAGGACATTAAGTTTTAATAAGACTTGTATAACTGATGCTAGGACGTGTGCACGTCTTGATAGCATAGTTATAAGTATATTGGTGGGACCAGTATACTCGAACACGACTCATACTCGATTCGGTCACACGGTATTCACTCTCGGAGAGTCGATGACGAATCGAAAGGTTGTGATAGTATACGTGGACCTTTGACTTGAGGGTTCAGTAGAAGATGTGTCTGTGACGTTTAGTTTTTCATTAGAGTAGTTAGACTCATTTGCTTAATTGCTGAGTCGACCTCGAAGTGCGGACTATATGGGCAGGTAGCAGTCTTTGCTGTACGCCAAGAAAGGATTCTATCTCCTGTTAGTGAGCAGGCGAATGTCCTATACGGTTAATGGCAAATAAGATCATAATTCTTTGGCCAAAGCATTCTGATATAGTCGTATTAGATACACTATTAATCAGCGGTCTTGATTTGCATTAACACATGTATAAAATTTAGTCAACAGTAGGGTTTGACTTTACCGTGACCCGTAGACTTGACCGGGACATATGACGAAGGGTCTATACGTATATAGTATTCACGACATAATGGTTCTGGAATGATTCGTTCATTCGTTATCAGTCGGGGTTTACAGTGCGGCCCGCTAGGCTGGCTAAGTGCTGCCCGCACTCATTGGTTCCTCCCAATGCCGGCTGAGACGAACCTACGGAGTCGCGCAATAGGCTCATTGATGGATAAATGTGAATTAATAATCTCTCTTATAATATTAGATATTAGATATCTAATTTTGATTTATCGGATAAATCAAATAGCGGTCTTATGAATTGTAAGTAGGTTACTAGGTGATTACTTTAATTCATAAATAATATTTCTTAGAGAAATATATATTTATGTTTGATATAATTAATTAATTGGATTAATTAATTATTCCAAACACATTGGAAATAAAACGGATTCGTTTGACGAACATCCGGTACACGAGGGATTCATTTTGACGAACATCCAGTACATGAGCCGAGTAAATTCGACCTGTCTTCTTGGAAATTTCCCTTAAGGCCGCCCCCCCTCCCTCTCTTGTCTCTTATATACTTATTTTATGTCACTAGGTGACATATGTGAGGTGTATTTGATACCCTCAATCATGTGTTAAAGGTAGACTTTCATTTTTTTATAAATAAAAGTCTTTAAAAAGGAGTGAGGACAACTTCTTCTTGCTTTAACTCAAAATCACGAATTTGAGAGAGAGAGTAAGGTTGAAAACTTCATCTTGATCTTAGAGACAAGATATAAGAAGAATACATTGAGAGAGAAAATTCCTACAAGCTTCCCTAGCCGCATTCTTGAAGAAAGGAAGCTTGTCGATTTTTTCATCAAGTTCCGGCGTGTGAAGTAGAGGCATCTTGATTTAGGTGCTTGGAACGAAGGGCTCATCATCATCATCATCATCATCATCATCATCATACGAAGGTTTTTCAGAGACATCATAGGTATGGGACTTTGATTCCTTGATCTTCGTATTTTTCTTTTCGTATATACGTTACTTGATCGATCCTCTTAGGGATTCCGTTTATTCTTCCGCTGCGTTTATTTTCTGAGGAATCCCAACAGTATCGCATGGCACCTTCAGAGATGGCCGAGTTGAAGAAGCATTTGAGTGAGCTTCTTGAGTCGGGGTATGTTCGACCGAGCGCCTCGCCTTGGGGCGCACCGGTCCTGTTTGTGCGGAAGAAGGATGGTTCACTGCGTTTGTGTATCGACTATCGCGAACTAAACAAGGTGACCATCAAGAACAAGTATCCTTTGCCGATGATTGATGACTTGTTCAATCAGTTGTAGGGAGCTGTGGTGTTCTCGAAAATTGATTTGAGATCGGGGTACTATCAGCTCCGGGTGAGGGAGTCCGATGTGCCGAAAACAGCTTTTTGGACGAGATACGGACATTATGAGTTTGTAGTTATGCCTTTCGGGTTAACTAATGCGCCGGCGGTGTTCATGCAGTTGATGAACAAAGTCTTTATCGAATATTTGGATAAGTGTGTCGTCGTCTTCATTGACGATATTCTTATTTATTCGAGGAACGAGGAAGAGCATGCCCATCATTTGCGGGTAGTGTTAGACACTTTGAGGACCGAGCAACTCTATGCGAAGTTCTAGAAATGTGAGTTCTGGCTGAAGGAAGTGATGTTTTTAGGTCACGTGATTTCAGCCGAGGGGGTTCGTGTGGATCCGCAGAAGATTGAGGCAGTGTTGGATTGGGCACCGCCCAAGAATGTGAAGGAGATCCGTAGTTTCTTGGGTTTGGCCCGCTACTACCGTAGGTTCGTTGAGGGTTTCTCGAAACTGGCTCGTCCGCTTACACAGTTACTCCAGAAATCTCAGAAGTTCGTCTGGAATGACGAGGAGCTGAAGAGGCGTTTGACTTCAGCCCCGATTTTAGCGTTGTCGTGTGGCAACAGAGGTTTTGCTGTTTACAGTGATGCTTCGGGTCAGGGTCTTGAGTGCGTATTGATGCAGCACGGCAAGACCATTGCTTATGCGTCGAGACAGTTGAGGCCGTATGAGCTTAACTACCCTACTCATGATTTGGAGTTAGCGTCAGTTGTTTTTGCGCTCAAGATTTGGCGTCACTATCTTTTCAGCTCTGCATGTCATATTTTTACCGATCATAAAAGTCTGAAATACATATTTACTCAGCGGGAATTGAATATGAAGCAGAGGAGGTGGTTAGAGTTGATTAAGGATTATGATCTCGAAATCCTTTATCATTCGGGCAAGGCGAACGTCGTGGCCGACGCCTTGAGTCGGAAATCGGTTGCGTTGCGAACGCTTGATATCCTTACGTCTCAGTCTGAGCTTCGGCGAGTTTTGATCGAGTTAGATGTTGAGGTTTTGTTGCCTGGAGCTGTCGGGCAACTTTGGGCTTTAGAGATTTCGTCGTCTTTGATCGATGAAATTAAGCTGAAGCAGTTGGAGGATCCGATGATTTCTCAAATCCGAGATAACGTTCTTAAATGAAAGTCTCCTGGGTTTGTGATCCACGAGGATAGTGTTTTGAGATTCCAGAGTCGGCTTTGTATACCGAGCGACTCAGAGTTGAGGCAGAGTATTTCGCGTGAGGCCCATGCTACACCTTACTCCGTTCATCCTGGTTCGAGTAAGATGTACAAGGACCTGAGAAAGAATTTCTGGTGGAATGATATGAAGGAGGAGGTCGCGCAGTTTGTAGCGAGATGTTTGACTTGTCAGTAGGTCAAAATCGAGCATCAACGACTGGCCGGGTTATTGCAGTCACTTCCCATTTCGGAATGGAAATGGGAAGATATATCGATGGATTTCATTACGAGCTTGCCGAGATCGAGGTCGGGCATGAATATGGTATGGGTGATTGTTGATCGTATGACCAAGTCGGCACATTTTCTGGACATCAAGGACACTCGGAGAAGTTAGCTCGTGTGTTTATCGCGCAAATTGTGAGGCTTCACGGTACTCCGAAGTCTATTGTTTCGGATCGTGATGGCCGTTTTGTATTGTATTTTTGGCAGGCGGTGCATAAGGCGTTGGGTACTCGTTTGCGTTTGAGTACCTCTTTTCATCCCCAGTCAGATGGACAGTCGGAACGCACTATCCAGACATTTGAGGATATGTTGCGTGTTTGTGCTCTCGATTGGAGCAATGACTGGGAGGAGAATTTGCCACTGATCGAATTCACGTACAACAATAGTTGGCACGCGTCGATTTGGATGGCACCGTATGAGGCACTTTATGAGCGGCGTTGTCGATCACCGATTTGTTGGAATGAGGAGTCCGATTTGGTCGGGACCGAGCTGGATATCGTTTTAGAGACGAGGCAGAAGATAGAATTAATTCGGGAGAGGATGTTGGCTGCCCAGAGTCGACAAAAGTAATATGCCGATGTTCGTCGTCAACCTTTGGAATTCGAGGTGGGAGGCCACGTCTTGCTGAAGGTGTCATCGACGAGGGGAGTTTTCCGTTTCGGGAAAAAGGGGAAGTTGAGTCCGAGATTTATTGGAACCTTCGAGATTCTCGAGCGAGTCAGTGGGTTAGCATACCGTTTGGCGTTACCCCCGGCCCTGAGCCATGTTCATAGCGTTTTTCATGTTTCCCAGCTGAGGAAATATGTCCCGGATCCTAGTCACGTCATCGATTATGGTGAGATTGATGTTGCCGAGGATATTACTTTTTAGGAGCGTCCTTTGAAGATTTTGGAGCATTGTGAAAAGCGACTGATGCATAAGACCATCTCTTTGGTCAAAGTGCAATGGTCGAGACATGGTGTCGATGAGGCAACTTGGGAAACCGAGGATAGCATGCGTGCTAGGTACCCTGAGTTGTTTGTTTCTTAAGTTTCGGGACGAAACTTATTTTTAGAGGGGTAGAATGCAATATCCGGATCTTTCTTTTCCCGGTATTTTCGTTTTTCGGTGTATTTCTCAGTTGTAGCGACCCTCGTGTATCTTTTAGTGTATTTATTCTGTCATCTATTGATCTGATTCTCGTAATCGTTATGCGGAACCGCCGTTTCGGGGTTGCCGTAGATCCATTCTATGTTATTATGCGTTTTGAGATGTTTCGTTTGATGTTTCGTTCATATTCCGGTGTTTTGGACCGTTTATATTCTGTACCTAGCGCGCGCTATATTATTTGCATAGCGCACGCTAGAGGTCCCTTAGTAGCGCACGCTACGTCTGCTTCGTAGCGCGCGCTAGCAAGCAAGCCCTGGGACTGGCAGTTCTGTTTCCAGGCCTATGGACTAGCGGATTAGCGTACGCTACGTTGTCTAGCGCACGCTAATGTCAGGGGACTAGCGCACGCTAAGGTGTCCGGTAGCGTGCGCTAGCGTGACTGCCCAGTACTGGACAGTTTGCTACTGGACACGGTCAGGTGCCCAGGTAGTGCACGCTACGTTTGGCCGATAGCGCGCGCTAACTGGATCAGATGTGTACTGGAAGTTCGCTTCTGGACTCGGCTGTTGTCCAGGTAGCGCACGCTAACGGCCCAGAATCTGGTTACTGGGATGGGACGTTAACTTCTTGACTAGAATTTTGCCCCGTTAGCGCACGCTAACTTGTGAGTATTAGTGCGCGCTAACACTCCCTGGCTATATAAACCAGGGAGTTGACCCAGATGTGCGACTTCTTCTCTTTTCTTCTCCTCCCCGCGGCTTAGAGCTCCTTTGGCGATTTTGGGCGATTTCTTCCTCCAATCATCTCAACCATCAACTTTCTTGAGTTCTTGGTGTATAATAACAACATCAACACGAATTTTTCATCCAAATCTAAGGTAAATCTCTTAGAACCCTACTTTTGGGTAATTTGGGGGTTTTCGGATTTTCGTCCGATTCGTCCCGTTTTGTTGGTTAATCCATGATGAGTATGATTAATCTTGTTGATATCATTGGTTTTCCTACGGATTCATGGTATATTTCGTGGTTGTTGAGTATTCGAGAGGGTTTGGTTGTGGTCCGCCCTCGTTGTTATTTTTATACGAATATACATGAATCGTAGGCGGGTTTTCGGGTGTATTTCATTTCCGTATTCGTTTAGAGTTGGTTGTGATTATGTTCTTCGAATCGTTAGGTTCGTGATTGACGGTTCCTAGCGTTCGTCGGTGTTTTTCCTTCCGTTCGTTGCGTCGTCAATTATCAAGGCAAGTATTTTGGAAACTTTTATGCTTAACGTGAAATGGTAATGTATATTGTGTGTGATTTGCTCACCTCGTGAGGTTCCGATGAGGCCTCGGGGGAATCTATGACTTCACTCTGGATTCACGAGTTTGATTCGCTAGCCAGCTCGGGAGGGTCCTTAGAGGCCTCGGTGGGATTTGTGGCTTCGTCCCGGTCCTAGGCGATGCCTGTGCGTGACTTATTTTATAAAGTGGCCAGCTCGGGAGGGTCCTTAGAGGCCTCAGGTGGGATTTGTGGCTTCGTCCCGGTCCTAGGCAAATTTGATTGTGACTGTTTGTTTCCAGAAAAGACATGTATGGTTTTGGTTTTGAAATGATTTGGTGCATTGTACTATGAAACGTGTAAGTGAATGGTTTGTCTTGATTACTTGTACTAGCGTAATTGCTAACCCTTTTGGGGACCCGTTTTGTGGAAATTCTTGTTATGGATTTCAGGTTATGTTTTGCCGGACAAGCGGGCGCTGGGACAGTACGAGGATGTTGGTCAGGGTCGTTGACATGTGCATTTGGGTCTTCTTATTTCCCTTGTTTACTTCGATATGGTTGTTTTTCCTACATTTATAATCTTATAGATTGTATTCGCGAGTACTTAGGCTTTTCACTTCGAACTTCGTTTTGTATTAACTCAAATTGCTATATTTTCGGTTGATGTTCATTACGCCGGTTGCTCCGGGCGTATCTTTATATGTTGTATTATTTAAATGTGTGTCCTGGCTAACCGAGATGGTTAGTCGAGTGGTGTTTTTCTTGTTTTAGCCTGGTGGCTCCCATGTAGGGGTCCACGGCGCTGTAATATACTTCGAATATCTCGGGGGTGTTACAAGTAGTAATGTCATTTTAAAGTTTGTACCCAGTAGTAATACATGCTTCTACTTTGTACCTAGTTGTAATCCACTCGAATTAATATTTTGATGTTATATTTATACAAGGAAAAAATAAAAACCAAAAAAGTATTTTAATGTCTATGTACAATATTTTTTTATTGACATTTGTGGTGGTTTGGAATATGAATTCTCCAGAAATTTGATTTCACTTCATATGTTCGTAAATATTGATCCTACTATGTTTATCTGTTTCAACTGTGTTTATTATCTTATTCATCATCATAATGAACAGAAATATTAGCTATTTTAGAAACCTACCACTCAACTAAAAATTTATTTATTATAGGCACTAACATTACACATATTTACCGTTTTTGTCATTCAGTTAAGTATATTTATTTTATTGTTTTAAAATATTATATATATTATCATTATATTATATTATACATTACAGTAAAACCTCAATAAATAAATATGACCGGGACCAGAGAAAAATATTCATTTAGTGAAATTATTCATTTATTGAAAGAAAATTTGAACATATTATAACGAGTTGGGACCGGAGAAAATTATTCATTTGGCGAGGTTATTCGTTTATCGAACATTCATTTATCGAGGTTTAACCGTATATTGATTAATTATATTTTTAAATTGTATTTAATAGAAGAAAAGTTATTTTTCAACTTGCACAATTTCATTTCAATTTTTATACAAACTTCTCCGTATTAATTATAATTTTTAAAAACAAAAAGTAATTTTTTTGAAATATGGGGTATTCACTTGCGAAAATTATAATTATTTATGTTTATGTTGTAAAAATAAAAAATAATTTTCAATGGTTATATTTAAAAATATCCGCCTCGCGGGGCCTGTTCTAAGGGAAAAAAAATATTTTTAATGGTTAAATTTAAAAATTATAACTACTAAATTTAAAATTATAAACATTTATAATTAATATAAAAATGCTATATTGGTCTCCCTTTAAGTTAAAAGCTGATAATAAGACATATAATTATGATATTATTATAATGGGACATATATATAAATTGACCCATTAATTTGTGATATTATACAAATTCCCTTTTTATTTAGTTTTTGGTTTTTTCTGAAATATATTAAAAAACAAAATTTCCCATGAAAGTATTATTTTCTGAATTTTTTAACTAGTATAGCAGATCCACGTCACCATAGTATATCCACATCAACGTGTAAAAAACAAAATTTCCCCTTAAAGTTTATTTTTTAACCGGAAAACTGAAAGAATTAACGGAATGGTAACAGAATGCTAAAATGGTAAACATGTGTAACGTTAGTGCCTACAATAAATAAACTTTTAGTTGAGTGGTAGATTTCTAAAAGAGCTAATAGTTGAGTGACAAAAAATTCATTTTCCCTTTCAACTATGAGAATAAGGCTCTTTTCTTTTGGGCTTAATTTCAAGACTTTTGATTCGATTGATTCGGCAAAATTGATTGATTCGGCAAAGATTCGGTTGATTGATTCGATTGATCGATTAACAAATTATTTTTTATTGTTGATATTAATTATCAAGAATAATATATATATATATATATATATATATAATTTTTATCAAGAATAATTATTATTGTATATATTGTTATATAATATTAATATTATCAACAATACTATATATAAATTTTTATTATTAATCTCATTATTTTAATTTATCGGTAGTATTATTGTTTGTATTGTTTTGGGTGGTTGTTGTAATCTAATAATTATTATTTAATAGTAATCTAATAATTTATCGGTCGTAGTATTATTATTGATAATCGAAGCTATAACATTTATTATATCATTGTTGTATATATATTATTATCTAATATTATTAATAATATAATGAGAAGAGAGTCAACCTTTATAATTACGAGGCATTCGGACCCGTACGATGCACCGACTTTGTTTTTTGATAAAAAATTGAATTTTTGCCTATGTCTAAAACTCAATTTTTTTAGACAGTCAATACTTCATCGTAAAAGTATATATTAATATTGTAGTTTAGGCTTGATTTTTAGTGTCAAAACCCTCTTGTTCATGTGTTTAATTCTTCTTGTTCATGTATTTCTCGTGAGATATATGTTTCAGCTAAAGTAGTTTTATTCTTTGTTTTTGTTTAGTAAATGCACACTTTATTCCATAATTTTAAGTTTTATGATATAATCCATTGTTTGTATATTTGTATTATAAGTATTAGATCGATAAGTCTAATATTTTAAAATCAAAGAAAAAAAATTAATCAGTTCATGTTATGAGATTATTTTTTGAACACACTGACTTATACAATAAGTAATTAAGGTTTCAAAGTAAATGTAATGACAAATTTTTAATGAAAGTCATAATAGCATTTCCTTTAAAATATTTCATGTGATTCAACCCTTGTATCATAATCGTATAACTGTATAAGTATTAGTTTTCAGGAAATGATATTTGTTTGTGTTCACTTTCTCAATAGGTTTTAACATAACATAAATGTAACGTTCATGTGACATCATGATAAAACAACACACTATATTATACATTTGTACTTGCTCTATTATGCGTGATGTTCTATGCAACACCACATGTAATAGCATGCTAACTAATATTTGGTGCAATTATATATGTAATTACCTTTGGTAAATACTAAAAGTGATCTTTTTACCATCAAATGAGAATCAGTCACGCATGTCTACAAATTTTGTTTCCATGCCATCGTGCAACTACATGAGAGTCGACACTTTTCACCAGTTAGCTAAAAAAGTTGACATTTTTACTATCACATAAAAACATAAAATGTAGACCTCAAATAAGAAGCTAAAATTCACATAAAAAATAAAATGTAGACCTCAAATAAGAAGCTAAAATTTAAAAACCTCAAATAAAAAGGGTCGTGTATCGATCTTGACATTTTAGTTGTCATGTCACTTACAACATCCCAACGCTTGTAGCATAACTTAACAGGTTGGTTCAAAGTAAATAAAGAGACTCACTTAGTAATAATAATAATAAAAACAAAAGAAAGCTATTATATAAAAAGTCTTTGGAGTATATAATTCACGTCTTCATTTGTACATCATTCCTACGGTCCTACTGATTGTTTAACATTCGTCCCTTGAACACCTTCATGCATGTGAGGCAATCTTCTTCTAGTTTGCGACGCAAAAGTTGCGCCTTATTGTTCCTTGACGTAAAGTGTTATATTTCCCTGTCAATTCCACATGTTAATAATGTAAAATGCATGGTTAAGGTTCTTACCTTCACATGAAACCAATGGATATTGTACGCATATAACTCACCCGAGGCATAGCACCGTATGAGAGCATTGGGTCTTGTAGCTTATCGGTGAAGAAATGTTTTATAGTTGGTGTAAGATGATATATACAACATTCCCCCGTCAACGAATTTCGTACTCCCATAGCATCAATGGTTTCTTTGTAGACCTTTTATATAGGCACAAATAGATGACTGTAGAAGCATCTTGCTAATGCTTCCGTAAGTTGAAAGGGTCTTATTAATGCTTCGGTAACAATATGAAATGAAGTTGAAAGGATTGTGCAAATCAATTTCTTCGGTAATAATATGAAATGAAGTTGAAAGGAATGTGCAAATTAATTAAAAACGGGTTTATTAACTCAACTTTTATATATTAAAATTATGTATTTGGTATTATGATATTTAAACTTTAATACTCCATATTAATTAGGAGGAATATACGAGGCATTCAGATCCATGCGATGCACAAGTCTTGTTTTTTTTTCTTATGTCTAAAACTCAATTTTTTTTAGACAAAAATTGATTATCTTGTCCATTAATGAGCATTGCAAAGACCAATCTACTAAACATGTGAGTCGGTTTTGTTCACTTGTTAAAAGAGATGATAGCTCCTCATAGGTGGTAAAATTGAGGCGTCAAGTTAAGCCGAAAACACTTATTTGATTGTTATATTAAAACTAACATATTAATCCATATAATCTACAAATAATACTTGACTTGTTTCTAATAAGTCTCATCAAATATTGTATTACTTGTGAACATGGTTTCATCATTACAATTCATTGTGTCTGATAGGACGTCGAATGTACGCTCCCTGAAAACCCGGTTTAAAATATGGACCAATAAAAGTCCGACCTAGGTTCTTAGATAAGGAGATGACAACCCCAAGGTCCTTTAGAAGGTCGCCGACCTCGGAGGCCCCACTTAGCTGTAACGTCTGTTAGAAGGGCGCCGACCTCGGAGGCCCCCGCTGACCTATGATATCCGATAACAGGTCGCCGACCTCAAAGGTCTCTCAAACTACTGATTTGAATAGGGATGAGCCGACCTAAAAACCACCGAACTCAGAAAGGTCGAACTCTTGGGAAAGAAGATCCTGACGCACCTGACAAAATCCCTAAGATCCAGGGGTTGAGAGCCCATACCTTGCCATCCCGGAGATCCAGGGATTGAGAGTCCATACTTTGCAATCCCGGAAATCCAGGGATGGAAAATCGCAACTTGAATCCCTGGATATCCGGGATTCTCTCTGGGAATCAGGAAAAATCTCAGATAACAAGGCACCCTCCTCCTATAAAAGGGAGAGAGGGGGTTCCTCAAAAGGGGACACACACACTCTGAGAATACAGCATATTTTAGAGAGAGAGAGAAAGACAAGAGAGTACTTCATATATTTTGGGTTTTCTTAGCTAAACTTCTAAGATTAACCCGGTTCTTGGTGACCGATCAGCTCGGTTACATCAAGTGGCGCCGTCTGTGGGAAGTGTGACATCGAGTCACTTTGAGTTGAGACGTGAGGTTAGTAATGGCAGAAGAAATGAACCAGAAGAGAACAGGGGAGTTAATACCCAGAAATCTAGAAGAGGAACTAGCAGCGGCGGGTGGAGAAGCGACTCTGGAGAAAAAACCCGTCACCCCTGTAGAAGAAGTCGCACCAAGCACAATTACACTGACGAAGGAAGCCTTAGCCAACATAATCGCCAGTGCAATCCAGAAGAGCCGGGAGGTCGAAAAACAAAGGGTACCACGAAAAATAATACCCATCCTTTCGGATGGGCCGGAAGAAATTGATCAGCAGGAAGAACATGGAGAGAGTTATCCAAAAATATGGGAGCGATCTAGGCAGGAAAAAACACAGGAACCCTTTGTTGGGTTTTCAATGTATCGAATACAAAATAATCGGAGTAAAAGCGCAGCGGAACAATAAAAGTGAAAACCCAATTTAGGATCTCATGCAGTAATTTAATTGTTTAATTAAAGAGTTAATCGAATTACCTTAATCCGATTGAACAATTCTAGATCCGGACTAGAAGCAGATGAATATCTCCTTCCTCTTCTGGTGATCCACACACGAACAATTCCACAAGCCGGATTGCTAGATCCTTACGAATAATATTGATAAATAGTACAACACAAATTCCTTACTAAAAGGATTGTACTATTGATCAAGATCAACTAAGGGAAGAGGAACGACCGACTCCGTTCTCCTACAATATAATGTAGATGGCCGATTTTCTTCTTCTTGAAGGGCCGATTTTTAGGTCTTATTTTAAGTTACAACTCCTTGTCCAAGACCTTATATTTATACTAAGTAAATTCAAGATTCAATAATCTAGTATTTGCTTAGTTGCCCCTCAACTTATTAAATAATACAATATATATAATATCCAATATTATATATATTACTTATTATTTAATCTCCTTATAAATATAATATCCAATATTATATTTATTATTCCCGATTGATATTTATTCCTACTTGTCTATAATTGTCGTATGTGCGACCCAAAGGCTTATATTATGTTGGCAATTATTTAATACCTTATTAAATAATAAATCATAAGCGGCCTCTAGCAAGACATTATGATTACCCAAATAATATAAGTTAATAGTCCATTAAACCTTTTAACGTGTCAAATCCCTTTGTCACGCGATATCATATTTGAACTAAGTCATGGAGTCTGTCATACTTATTTATGTTCAAATGCTTTCTCGATCTTAAGTAGACTGATTGAATCAAATGACTCTTCATTTGAGCATGGCCATGCATTTCCTTGATCTACTTATCGAGGCCCAGAGATATCTCTCTCACTAAAGAGAGGGACAAATCCCCATCTTGATTATTCATTGCCCTCTACATGACTTCCACTAATCCCGATCGCTAACCTTTATGATCACCATGTTTGAGATGACGTTGGATTACGTCAAGGCATAGCGATTATCATGTTGGACTCTATGATAATCTCGAGTTCAAGGATTTATTGACATCGTATTGAGATTCACTTATGACATTTCCATGCGGTGATCTCAATGCGGGTCGGTCCAAGATTAGTTCTCCAACCAATACCCATAAGATTGATCCGTACCATACGCATAATCATCCGATGATTATCAATCAAACTTATACTAGTATATTAATCACTTGAGTCTCTACTCAACGCGATTTTACCAGGACATTTGAATAATCTTATTATTCGTGAATAACTATTATTCGATTATTATAATATTAAAACATGCACACATTATAATAATCAACGAGAAATAAATGATATCAAATAACTTTATTTAAATGTGACAATTACAAATCTAGGCACATCGAATGTCCTAGGGCACTATTCCCAACAATCTCCCACTTGCACTAGGACCATTCATTCATGACTTTTAGTCCTATCGCTCTAGCATGCTCAACATGCTTTCCTTGTGAGAGAGGCTTGGTAAGTGGATCTCGCAACATTCTCTTCCGTTGCTACTTTGCATATTGTAATATCTCCTCGTCGACGATCTCTCGACTAGGTGATATTTTCGAGTATATGTTTGGAATTATGATGGGACCTAGGCTCTTTAGCTTGTGCAATAGCACCATTATTGTCACAATAAAGGCTTATGGGACCACGGATGGTTGGCACCACTCTAGTTCGTTAACGAACTTGTTGATCCATCTGGCTTCCTTAGCCGCATCCGATGCCGCTGTGTACTCACAGAATCGGCAACCGTGCTTTGCTTGGAACTCTTCCAACTCACAAGACCTCCATTCAATACAAACACATAACCAGTTTGCGATTTGAAATCGTCTCTGTCGGTTTGAAACTTGCATCGGCGTAACCTCTTACGACCATTTCGTTTCCCACCCATCCATAAACTAGGAAATCATCCTTAGTTCTTCTCAAGTACTTTAGGATGGTTTTCACTTTATCGATGACTTTCACTGGATTCGATTGGTATCGACTTGTCATACTAAGAGCAAACGATACATCCGGTCGAGTACAAATCATGGCATACATGATCGATCCAATAGCCGAAGCGTATGGTATCTTGCTCATACGGGCTCGCTCATCGAGTCTTAGGACTCGAGTCTCACTCGATGAATGCCATGTGACATTGGCAAGAGTCCTCTCTTGGAGTCTTGCATATTGAACCTCTTCAATATTTTATTAATGTATGTACTTTGACTCGGACCAATCAATCTCTTTGATCTATCTCTATAGATCTTTATCCCAAGAATGTAAGCGACTTCTCCTAAGTCTTTCATTGAGAAACAACTTCCCAACCAAGTCTTGGTATGCACGCAAGGTGGGAATGTCATTTCCAATGAGTAATATGTCATCTACATATAAGACTAAGAAAACAACTATTCTCCCACTAACCTTATTGTACACACAAGGTTCATCTTCATTTTGAATGAACCCAAACTCTTTGTGATTTCATCAAAGCGAAGATTCCAGCTCCGAGAAGCTTTGCTTCAACCCATAAATGGATCTTTGAAGCTTGCAAACCTTTTTAGAATTTTACGGATGAACAAAACCTTCAGGTTGTGTCATGTACACATCCTCAAGTAAGTTTCCATTAAGGAATCTGTTTTGACATCCATTTGCCATATTTCATAATCATAGTATGCGGCAATGGCAAATAAAATTCTAATTGATTTAAGCATGACTCTTGGCGAAAAGGTCTCATCATAGTCAACACCATGAATCTGTCTATAACCTTTTGCCACTAGTCTAGCTTTATAGGCTTATGATTATCATCCATGTCTTTCTTCTTTTTATAGACCCATTTGCACCCAATGGTTTTAACACCCTCGGTGGATCTATCAAGTTCCAAACTTGATTGTCATACATGGATTGCATCTCGGACTTCATGGCTTCTAGCCATTCCTCGGACTACGGTCACAGGCGGCTCAGTATAGGTACTAGGCTCATCATCTATGAGCGATGCATCATCATCCTGCATTGCACGAGATAACCATATCTCTCAGGTTCATGTCGCATCCTATCAGATCTGCGTGGGACTTGTGTACTTTGAACGGGCTCTTCAACTGTTTGTTGAGCTTGTTCGGTTTCCATCGGTGAAGCGATGTCTTCTTGTGGTTCTCGAGTTTCCTCGAGAATTACTCTTCTCCCACTGTCTCTTTTGGAAATAAATTCCCTTTCTAAGAATACTGATTTCGAGCAACAAACACTTTGTTCTCTGCGGGCTTGTAAAAGTAATATCCTTTAGTTTCCTTAGGATATCCCACAAATAAACATCTTTCGATCCGTCGCCGCTTGTCAAACACTTGGCGCCTTACGAACGCTTCGCAACCCCGGATCTTTAGAAAAGACAAGTTTGGTCTTTTACCACCCATTTCTCAAATGGTGTCTTTTCAACCGCTTTAGATGGAACACGGTTAAGGGTGAATCTCTGCTTTCTAAGGTGTGGCCCCAAGATGATAATGGAAGCTCTGTTTCGACTCATCATGGATCGAACCATATCTAATAAAGTTCGATTCCTCCTTTCGGACACTCCGTTATCTTTGAGGTGTGCCGGGAGGAGTAAGTTGCGAAACAATTCCACAACTCCTAAGATGATCATCGAATTCTTGGCTCAAGTATTCCCCACCTCGATCCGATCGAAGGGCTTTAATTGTCTTGCCAAGTTGATTACGTACTTCATTCTGGAATATTTTGAACATTTCAAAAGATTCATGTTTATACTTCATAATATAAACATATCCATATAGGCTAAAATCATCGGTGAATGTAATGAAGTATTGGTATCCGCATCTGGCATGAGTGCTAAGAGGTCCGCATACATCAGTATGTATTAGGCCTAATAGATCACTAGCCCTTTCTCCATGACCGGTGAAAGGATTCTTCGTCATCTTGCCCAATAAACAAGATTCGCATCTCCCATATGATTCATAGTCAAAAGAGTCTAAAAGTCCATTATTATGGAGTTTAGAAATGCATTTCTCGTTTATGTGACCAAGTCGACAATGCCATAAGTAAGTCGGATTAGAATCATTGAGCTTAGGTTTCTTGGATGCAATGTTATAGACTTCCAAAGTGTCGGACTCATCTAGATCAATATTGTAAAGGCGTATATAACTTTGCGGTACCATAAAGCAAGTCATCAAAGAAAATACGAATGACCTTATTCTTAATAAGAAAACTGTAACCTTCACAATCTAATGTAGAAGCGAAATAATATTCCTATTCATAGCGGGAACATAATAGCAATTGTTCAAAACTAACAAAAGCCCATTGGGCAAAACTAGATCATAAGTTCCTACGGCTAGTGCAAAGAACTCTTGCTCCATTGCCGACTCTTAGATCTACTTCCCTTTCTTGATTCTCTCTTGCTCAACCCCCGCACATTTGTACAAATGTGAGATCCACATCCAAGATCTAATACCCAGGAGTTAGAGGTAGATAAGTTAACTTCTATAACAAATATACCCGTGGCGCCTCACCGCCCTTGGTACGCTTTAGCTCTTCCAAGTAAATCTTGCAATTTCTTTTCCAATGTCTGGTTTATTGCAATGATGGCAATTTCCATCTTTGGGAGCTTTAGCCTTGAAACCCGGCCTAGTAGGGTCTTTAGATTTGGCAACTTTTGCCTTACCCTTGCCCTTGCCTTTGTTCTTAAAGGATTTCCCTTTGCGACCATCAACACATGGTTTGGTTTCTTCTTAATATTCTGCTCGGCCGTTTTAAGCATCCCATGCATTTCAAAGAATGGACTTCTCCATCTCATTCATATTATAGTTCATAATGAACCGACGAAACTTTCGGCAATGAGTTTAGGATCACATCCGTGGAGTGCTCCTTAGAAAGTGGAAAACCAAGTCTTTCAAGATGATCAATATATCCTTTCATCTTGAGCACGTGAGCGCCGACAGATGTCCCCTCAACCATCTTGCAAGCATACAAGGCTTGAAAGGTCTCATACCTCTCTTGCCTAGCATGCTTCGAGAAAGTTTCCTTGAGGTGATCATTTAGCTCATAAGCTTCCATCTCCTCCAGATTCTTCGAAGTTACGGACAAATGGTGGCCAACATAAGACAACCGACATCAATGGAATCATCACAATGTTTCTTCCATTTGTCTTTTGTTGCTTTATTTGCATTGTCACCGCTCATCGGGAATTTTTCCTCAAGAACATATGACTTTCTTTCTTGCTTGAGAACTATTCTCGGGCTCGGATCCAATCCAGATAGTTCTCGCCATTTTCTTTCGGCTTGTCCTTCTCAAGGACGGATCGCGATGAAATGGTGGATGTGTTGTTTGATGCCATTCTACAAAATTCAATATGCAAAATATTTAGTCACATTATTTTATTTCTCGAAAAATACTCCCACTAAAACAAAGTACCCTCAATTTACAACATTTGTAATTTTAGTGGGCTAAGATCCCATTTCGCACAATCCTAAACTCGGCTTTGGCATGACGCCTAGAATTGAACTACTTTAGGTGGATAACTCTTTATCGATTACATCATATGTAACTCTTAGATTATATCATGGGATTTGGCATCGTATGCCCAAGCATGTTATAATCCCATCTTATGCCTTAAGGTTCAAAACTATTTTGATTTCCAAATTCATTAAACGTATAGGTATCACCATTACCTATCCTACCTTACTAAGATAATCCGAGTGCCCACTTTGGCATGACCCACTCATGATGATCGAAGTCTTGATAGTGTTTTTCAAATGAACGGCATTAAAATTTTAACGAGGATTTTTATCCTATGTTAATGTCTATGTTTGCTAACATACATCTAAACATACATAGCATCACATACATGCATAAATTTAAACATACATCGCATCACATGACAATAAAGCATAGGACCGTGTATAGCATGACCATAATCTAACGTGATTTTCATGAGCCAACATGAAAATCACAAAGGTCAGCTAAAGGGTTAAATATGGTCTTCATTGATCTTCCAACTCCTTGGAACGTCATACGCGATCAATTTGCTCCTCGAGTCCATCTATCTCGTCCTTCTTGTCTTCATTACATTAATGAAATTTAATACTACACTAATAAATTAAATTACAAGAAGTACAAGCGACACGCAGCCGTAAAATAATAAACAATTTAAATAGACGACTCGCAGCCGTAAAACCAATTATAATTAAACGACACGCAGGCCGTAAAACCAACCCATAAGAAATTAAATTATCCAATCACATTGGTCAATTTATGGTCATGCCATACACCACACACATACCATAAATAATTATCAAATAATTAATAAAGCATGTAATATACTAAATAATCAATTTATCGACAATCGACAATAATTAAAATTTGAGTCATCACATGATCAAAGCCGGACTCGCCGAGATGGTGCCAGCGAGATCTGGCACGGGTTTGCCGGGTTCGAAACTCCGTGATTGCGGTTGCACCATTTTGCAACTATTATTTCCAAATTTACTTTTCTAACAAAAGGACTTATAAAAAGAACTACCGAAAATTACCAAAACAAGATCCAGTAGTGATGGTAAGTGGTGTCAAGGGTAGCCGAATGGCGCGGATCGAATCCCGCTTTTGGAAGTATTTTTGCAATATTTAAAACAGATTTATTTGCCTTTAATAAAACATTCCGTATTATTTCCAAAACAAACTCGCAGCGCACATGGTAAGTAGGCGGAAAGGTGGTCTGCAACCGGGGTTCAAAACCCTTCAATTGCAAAAACATTTTTGCTAATAAAATTAGCCCGCGGTCCAGTCGGCCCGACCCGACCGACTGACCACTGTCTCGAACAGTCTGTTCTGAGCGATTCTGGAGCGTAAATTCGCGAAAACAAATTAAAATTTATTTTTGACGATCCGATTTAATCAAATTAAACCAGAAAAATTATTTTATAAAATCTATATTTTATAAACATAATCAGGAACATAATTTACACATAAATATGTTCTACACAAACAATTAAATTACATGCAAGTTGGCTCCGATACCACTGTTGGGTTTTCAATGTATCGAATACAAAATAATCGGAGTAAAAGCGCAGCGGAACAATAAAAGTGAAAACCCAATTTAGGATCTCATGCAGTAATTTAATTGTTTAATTAAAGAGTTAATCGAATTACCTTAATCCGATTGAACAATTCTAGATCCGGACTAGAAGCAGATGAATATCTCCTTCCTCTTACGGTGATCCACACACGAACAATTCCACAAGCCGGATTGCTAGATCTCATTTAATAATATTGATAAATAGTACAACACAAATTCCTTACTAAAAGGATTGTACTATTGATCAAGATCAACTAAGGGAAGAGGAACGACCGACTCCGTTCTCCTACAATATAATGTAGATGGCCGATTTTTCTTCTTCTTGAAGGGCCGATTTTTAGGTCTTATTTTACGGTTACAACTCCTTGTCCAAGACCTTATATTTATACTAAGTAAATTCAAGATTCAATAATCTAGTATTTGCTTAGTTGCCCCTCAACTTATTAAATAATACAATATATATAATATCCAATATTATATATATTACTTATTATTTAATCTCCTTATAAATATAATATCCAATATTATATTTATTATTCCCGATTGATATTTATTCCTACTTGTCTATAATTGTCGTATGTGCGACCCAAAAGGCTTATATTATGTTGGCAATTATTTAATACCTTATTAAATAATAAATCATAAGCGGCCTCTAGCAAGACATTATGATTACCCAAATAATATAAGTTAATAGTCCATTAAACCTTTTAACGTGTCAAATCCCTTTGTCATGCGATATCATATTTGAACTAAGTCATGGAGTCTCACATACTTATTTATGTTCAAATGCTTTCTCGATCTTAAGTAGATCGATCAATCAAATGACTCTTCATTTGAGCATGGCCATGCATTTCCTTGATCCTACTTATCGAGGCCCAGCAGATATCTCTCTCACTAAAGAGAGGACAAATCCCCATCTTGATTATTCATTGCCCTCTACATGACTTCCACTAATCCCGATCGCTAACCTTTATGATCACCATGTTTGAGATGACGTTGGATTACGTCAAGGCATAGCGATTATCATGTTGGACTCTATGATAATCTCGGGTTCAAGGATTTATTGACATACCGTATTGAGATTCACTTATGACATTTCCATGCGGTGATCTCAATGCGGGTCGGTCCAGTATTAGTTCTCCAACCAATACCCATAAGATTGATCCGTACCATACGCATAATCATCCGATGATTATCAATCAAACTTATACTAGTATATTAATCACTTGAGTCTCTACTCAACGCGATTTTACCAGGGACATTTGAATAATCTTATTATTCGTGAATAACTATTATTCGATTATTATAATATTAAAACATGCACACATTATAATAATCAACGAGAAATAAATGATATCAAATAACTTTATTTAAATGTGACAATTACAAATCTAGGCACATCGAATGTCCTAGGGCACTATTCCCAACACCCTTGATATCCAGCATGCAGGACGAGCTGGAAGAGTTGCGACAGAGGGTTGCGGGGAGGGACATGGAAAGTCATCCAGGCCATCCCTTCTCAGAAGGCATACTACAGGCCGAGCTCCCGTATGGGTTTAGGGCTGTCACCTTCACCTATGATGGACTCTCATATCCTACCCGACATTTATACCGATTCGAGAACATGGCGGTACTACATAGATATTCGGATGCCGTGAGTTGCAGAGCATTCTTGGCCACACTGACAGAGTCAGCTCAGGATTGGTTCCACCAGATACCCCCTGGGTCAATCACCAGCTTCAAAACTTTCAGCTTCGCGTTCTTGACTCATTTTGCCAGCGCCAGGGCGCACCAAAAGACCTTCATGTCCTTGTTCAGTATCAAGCAATATTCTGGAGAAGCGCTGAGAGCTTATGTGACCCGATTCACGAAGGCGTGTCTGGAGGTACCCTCGTCGTCAGAAGAAGTAAAAACCAGTGCCTTGACGCAGGGACTGAGGCCGGGGTTGTTACGCACCTCATTAGCTAAAAAACCAGCCAGAACATACGATGAGGTCTTAGCCCGATGCTCGAAGTACATCAATGTTGAGGAAACCGAGAAGGATATGGAGGAGTTGCATGAAAAGCCCGAGGATGGGGAAAGGGGGTCCAGCAGATTGATACGACGGGAGGAGTACACCTTTCAAGGAAATTTGCCTCGGGAAGAAATGTCACGGGGAAAAACAGATCGGAAGAAGAACGATATCGTTCTAAGGCGACCAAGATTTGACCAATACAGCCCACTAACAATGAGGAGAGCCCAGGTTTTGGAAGCAGTTGAGGGTAAGATGAGCAGGGTCATCGAGTGGCCTGCATCTCGCCCTAATAGGCCCACCCAGCCGAAATCAGAGCTTTATTGTCGATTCCACAATGATTACGGGCATAAAACGGACGAATGCAAGCACCTTAAGGATGAGATCGAGAGGCTGGTCCGAGCGGGACATCTGATGGAGTTCACATATCAACAGAGAAATGGAGGTCGGAGGCAACCACCCATGCCCCAAGGAGGGGCGGGGGTGAAAAGAGAAGCTCCTCGGGGACCCGCTACTCCCCCGGCTAAAAAAGGAGTGATCCACATGATATCAGGGGGACCAACCGACGGAAGTTCTACTCAGGCTAGAAAAGCCCACGCACGAAAGGCTAGGTGTCATCAACTCAAGGAGGTCGCCTCTGTAGGCAGTGGGCCTATCATTCAGTTCAGCCCCATGGATTATAATGGGATACATACGCCCCACAATGACGTGTTGGTCATCACAACGGAAATCGCCAGTTACGATGTGCAAAGGGTGTTTATCGATACGGGAAGCTCAGTAGACATCTTATTCTATGACTGTTTCAAACAGATGAACCTGGAAGTGGAATTGAGAAAGGTAGATACCGCGCTCTATGGGTTCTCAGACCGAGGTGCAACCGGTCGGAGAAGTGGTGCTTCCGGTAGCACTAGGTCGGATGCCCCATCGGAAGGTCAAGACACTCGATTTTTAGTGGTGGACACCAAATCGGCCTATAACGCCATTTAGGACGACCAGTGGCTCAACAAATTGAAGGTAGCCTCTACCGCGCACATGAAAGTAAAATTCCCGTAGGAGGTGAGGTGGGAGAAGTAGCAGGAGATCGGTTGTCGCCTGCTTCTTGTTATCAAACAACCGTAAGCTGTGGAGTGCGGCGCGGAAAGAGGACACCCGAGCCTGGGGTCGGATCCGGAGTCTAAGAGGAATAAGCAATCGAAGGCACCCGAGGAAGCTGAGGAAGAAGGTGTCAAGCCCAACGAGGAGTTACTAGAAATAGAATTGGTTCCAGGAAAGCCGGAAACAAAGACTCGCATGGGAAGTCGGTTGGACAATGGAATAAAGGAAAGCCTCATCAGCCTGCTAAGAAGATTCGTGGACATTTTCGCGTTCGCAGCTGAGGATCTGGTGGGAATCAGCCCAACAGTTGCCGAACACAGGTTGAACATCGACCCCACCATAAGACCAGTAAAGCAGAAGAGGAGGCATTTCGGGCCAAAGATTGATAGGGTCATTGGGGAAGAGGTCGATAAGCTCCTCCGAGCTGGGCACATAATGGAGATCCAGTTTCCGGAGTGGCTATCCAACGCTGTGATGGTAGGGAAAGGCCAGGGGAAGTGGAGGATGTGCATGGACTTCCGGGACCTGAATAAAGCATGTCCCAAGGATCACTACCCGTTACCCCGCATAGATCAGCTGGTGGATTCAACCTCGGGGTGCGAGTTACTCAGTATGATGGACGCTTCCCAAGGATATCATCAAATTCCTCTCGCACTGAGGACGTAAAGAGGGTTAGTTTTGTGGTTTCAAAGGGAACTTTTTGTTATGTACGCATGCCTTTTGGATTAAAAAATGCAGGAGCTACATATCAGAGGATGGTCGACAGAATCTTTAAATCCCAAATCGGCAGAAACATGGAGGTATACGTGGATGACATGCTAGTGAAAAGTGTGAAGGCAGAAGAACATATTAGGGACCTAGAAGAGACGTTCGAGAACCTGCGCACGTACGGAATGAAGCTCAACCCATCAAAATGTTCTTTTGGAGTCAAATCGGGAAAATTCCTGGGGTATGTGGTCATGGAACAAGGAATCGAGGTCAACGCGGAGAAGGTCAAGGCAGTACTGCAAATGAATCCTCCAAAAAATATCAAGGATATCCAGATACTAACGGGAAGAATAGCAGGGCTGAGCTGTTTCATATCACGCTCGGCCGAGAAGGGGTTCCCATTTTTTAAACTCTTAAGAAAAGGGAACAAGTTCGAATGGACCCCGGAAGCGCAAACGGCATTCGGAAAATTGAAAGAGTATTTGGCCGAGCTGCCTCTACTCACCAAACCGGTACCATGAGAGGATCTTATACTCTACTTATCCGTGGGAGAAGGAGCGGTGAGCTCGGTCTTGATAAGAGAAGAAATGAATAAGCAAAAGCCCATTTATTATACAAGCCGAATCTTGCAAGGAGCAGAACGGAACTACTCCGAGCTAGAAAAAGGGGCGCTGGCGTTAGTGGTTACGGCCAGGCGATTGAGGTCATATTTCCTAGCCCACCGGATAAAATTGCGAACCAACTTGCCCTTGAGAGAGATATTAGGGCGACCTAATGTGTCAGGTCGTCTGGTGAAGTGGGCGGTAGAAATGGGGGAGTACGACATGGAATATGAGCTGAGAACGGCGATTAAAGCTCAGGCCCTAGCAGACTTTATCCAAGAGGGGGCCATGCCATCGCCACCAGAAGGACAGTGGCTGTTGCATGTGGATGGATCGGCGACAACCAGTGGTTCTGGGGCAGGGATAATCCTCACTACCCCGGAAGGTGAGCAATTAGAGTATGCCATAAAATTCGATTTCAGGGCATCTAACAACGAGGCCGAATATGAAGCCCTGGTTAAGGGAATGCAGCTGAGAATAGACTTGGGCGCGCGACGACTCATTGCTTACTCTGATTCCCAACTGGTCACACAACAGGTAGAAGGAAAATTTGAGATAAATGAGGATCGGATGAAGAAGTATGTGGAGGAAGTGAAAGAGGCTGCCAAAAAACTAGGGGAATGGAAATTAATCCATATCCCTAGGTCGGAGAATGCAAAAGCTGATTATCTAGCAAAGATGGGAAGCTCCTTAGTGGATTGCCGCGAACATGAACGATTCAGGGAGCGGCAAGTAGCATCATGAAACAGGTGATGGAGGTGAATGAGATGGCAGATTGGCGAACTCCTTTGTTGGCATACCTAAGAAGGGCAGAATTACCCAAGGAGAGACAAGAAAGAATGAAAATTGTGCGAAGAGCAGCAAGGTTCTGCTGCATTAATGATGAGCTATACAAGAGGTCCTACCTCGGGCCATACCTACGATGCATCTCGGAAGAAGAAGGGCGAAGTGTATTGGAAGAAATCCATGAAGGGTGCTGCGGAGACCATACCAAAGGAAGAGCGCTGATTAGCAAAACGCTAAGGGCTGGTTTCTTTTGGCCGACCATGAGCAAGAGAGCAGTGGAAATGGTTAAGCGATGCCAAAAATGTCAAGTGCACGCACCCTTAATTCATATCCCATCCGAGGATATGATCACCATGGGAGCGCCCTGTCCATTCGCTAAATGGGGAATTGATATCATGGGGCAGTTTACACCTGGCTCGGGAGGAAGAAAGTTGTTGATAGTATCCATAGACTACTTCAGCAAGTGGGTAGAAGCCGAGCCCGTGGCCACCATAACCGAGCAAAGAATCATAAGCTTCCTGTTTAACAACATTTGCTGCAGGTACGGAGCGCCCCAGATACTCATCTCAGATAATGGAACCCAATTCAATGGGAAGAGAACCCAGTCCTGGTGCGAGGGTATGCATATCAAGCAAAGGTTCGCTGCGGTTGCTCACCCGCAAGCTAATGGGCAAGTAGAGGTAACTAACAGAACAATCTTGCAGGGGATAAAAACCCGCTAAGACAAAGTGGGAGGAGGATGGGTGGATAAACTTAGCTCGGTACTATGGTCGTACAGGACCACACCTAGATCGTCAACAGGAGAAACACCCTTCAGTATGGTCTACGGGTCCGAAGCCGTCATCCCTGCAGAAGTCGAAGAAATGTCCCATCGGGTTCGATGGTTCAACGAGGTGGAGAACGAGGAAATAATGAAGGAGGCGTTAGATACCATAGAAGAAAGGAGGGAAGCGGCAGCAGCACGAACTGAAAGATACAAAAGCCTGACAAAAGCAGCTCATGACAAAAGAGTCACGAAGAGACAATTCCAGGTCGGTGATTTGGTGCTTAGGCGAGCTGATGCCCTCAAAAAAACAGGAAAGCTAGAGCCGAACTGGGAAGGCCCTTACAAGGTAATCCGAATTTATGCGGGGGGAGCTTACGAGCTTGAGGATATGGAAGGGCACCTCATCAAAAGACCTTGGAACATATGTCACTTAAAAAAGTATTTTGTGTGAAGAGGTGTGGAAAAAAGCTTATGTTGTTTTAATGAAAGTTTATTACAAAAATATATCTCTCTGAATGTGTTGATCAAGTAAAACTAGAAATAACATCTGAACAGGCGAAACGCCTTCAGATCCGAGTAAGGGTGAACCGCCCTCTGACATCTGAACAGGCGAAACGCCTCCAGATCCGAGTAAGGGTGAACCGCCCTCTGACATCTGAACAGGCGAAACGCCTCCAGATCCGAGTAAGGGTGAACCGCCTCCGACATCCGAACAGCGAAACGCCCCGGATCCGAGTAAGGGTGAACCGCCCTCGATATCCGAGCAGCAACGCCTTCGATCCGAGTAAGGGTGAACCGCCTCGACATCCGAACAGCAAACGCCTTCGATCCGAGTAAGGGTGAACCGCCCTCGACATCCGAACAGCAAACGCCTCAGATCCGAGTAAGAGTGAACCGCCCTCGACATCCGAACAGCAAACGCCCGGATCCGAGTAAGGGTGAACCGCCCTCTGACATCTGAACAGGCGAAACGCCTCCAGATCCGAGTAAGGGTGAACCGCCCTCTGACATCTGAACAGGCGAAACGCCTTCAGATCCGAGTAAGGGTGAACCGCCCTCTGACATCTGAACAGGCGAAACGCCTTCTGATCCGAGTAAGGGTGAACCGCCCTCTGACATCTGAACAGGCGAAATGCCTCCAGATCCGAGTAAGGGTGAACCGCCCTATGAAGCTATGACTAAGGGAAATACCCAACCTACACTAAAGATCGGTGAAAAGATTAAGTCAAACTGGTCGGATTACATTTAGGATTTTTCGAAACCTAGGCGTGCCATATCGGAAAGAAATCGTATCAAATCAAACAGGCACAAGATACATCAAGGTTACAAGCAACACCGAACTATATCAACTTGTCATGCAAAGCACACAAACCCAAAGTATATTCAACTCAAAAAGTTGTCATTCAAAATAGTTGTGCCAGTACAAATAAAGAAGGGAAAAAGAAACAGAAGAAAAATACACATTGTCTACACTAAGCTACAGGCTCTGAAGACGGAGGAGGCAACGGAGGAGAAGCATCACGATCGGTCCTAACCACCTCGGGACTAGGAGTGCTGGCCTTAACAGGTGAACTGGGAGGATCAGAAGGCAGCTCCAAATCTAAGCCAGATTGCTTTATGGACTCCTCAAGGGCGTCCTTCCACCAGGCCGCCTCCGGAGATTCTTCCACGTCCCCGGACCAACCCGAAGGAACGGAGCCCTGGCCCAATGCAAGATCCGGTCCAGCTCGCCCGAAAAGCCCAATGAAGCTAGCTGCTCACGAGCACGAGTCAGAGCAAAATCAAAATATTGTGTCGCAGCTGGGGCTATCTTAACCAGGAATGCGGTGGAATTATGATACCGGGCCAGGAGGGCGGAACGATAGGCCTCCAGAAAAGAGTGACCAACGTCACTGGTCAGGAATCGACGTCGGCCATCCGTCGCCCCGCGCTCATAAGACGATCCCTCGGATCTAGCCTCAGCTAGTTCAGTTTCCAGCAGGGTCACCTTTTCCGATGCCGCTCTAGCTTGAGCTTCGAGGTCGGCGACCTTCTCTAACTCAGCCTTAGCCCGTGCCTCAAGTTGAGCTATCCTTTCGGATTCGGCCCTAGCTTCCGACAACTGAGCCTCGAGCTGGCCCACCTTCTCCGTTTCAGCTGAAGATATGGTCTTCCAAAATTTCAGCTCTTGGTTTAGCTGAACATTGGCCATCTGGGCCCGCTCTAAAACCGCCTCCCGCTTAGAATTTTTCTTAAGGGCAACATCTAAGCGATACTCCCTCTCCTGAAGCTGGGCCGAAAGATCAGAATTAGCCGACAGGGCGGCCTCCAGGTCGGCTTGCATCTGGGTGAGCTGCGAAGAAGAAGTAGCATCGGGCTTATGATCCTCGGTGAAGGTAACAAAGGTGGCGAAGAACTGCACAAGAAGTTATATCAGGTCGGCACAGGGTAATAATAAACATAAAAATAACCAAAAGGGGTATGAAGGCGAAAAGGGGAATACCTTCCCAAAGTACATCATCATAGCATCAAATTTAGGGTCCTCCTTGGCGTCTCGTAATCCCAGCTTATCCTTAGCCGGGACCATGGAGCTAAAATAAGGAAGAAATCTCTCAAACTCCTTGCAACGGAGAAGAGTCTCCATAGCCGGGCCTGGAGGACCCGCGGTCTTCGGCCGTTTGGAAGCAGGGGAGCTAGGAGAAGAGGCCCTCTGAGTGACCTGAAGCTGCCGAGATGAGCTCGCAGAGCCTCGTCCGGTGGTCAAGGTAGGAGGCAGGTCGGATGGGAGAGTTACCCCAGACTTGGGGCGAGCAGGAACCTTCCGTTTAGCTTTGGACGAGCCCTTCGCCCTCTCCTTGGGGGGATTCGTCGACTTAGGGACCTTCTCTTTTATTGGTTCAGCCGGCTTGGAGGCATCCGACTGGCAGGTCCGCATGAACCGATCTACAAAAAATAATACAAACGGTCAAAGAAATAGCTAAAAAGCAATATATATATATATATATATATATATATATATATAGATAAAGCCTACCAATGTCAGGGATAGCCGGGTAGGGATTCGAGCTCAGCCCACAATGGAACAGAAGATCATGGAATTGCACACTGAAAGCATTATAGGGAATGGCATTCCATTCCCGAACTTTCTCGACCCACGCAGCCCGGAGGGAATTACGCCTAGGAATAGGATCCTGGCTCGGAGTAGCCTGCGTCCATTTCGTAGGAAAGCCCCAAGAATCGGATGTGGGAGCCGAAGGAAAAGAAGCGGACCTCCAGTCCTTCACATTTGAAGGGAGGTGGGTGAAGAAATGGGCGTTGTTTCGAAGTCAAGTAAAAGAGCCTTTAAAACTCTTTAGCCCAAAGCAAAAATAGAAAAAGCCTGTGTCGGGTTCCTCATGTCCGTAATGACACAAAGACGAGAAAACCCACCATGTAGCGAAAAGAGTTAGGAGAGAACTGGTTGAGGGGAAGATTGTATTTAACGGAGAGAGAGACAAGGAAGGGATGGGGTGGAAAGCGAAAACCACTGCTCACCTGATCCACAAACCAGGTAATATGACCCGGAGGAGGATGATCAGGGGTATCACTAGCCTGAGGTGTGACAAATTCCCACCCCGGGGGAAGTCTAAGAAATCTTATAAAACTAGCCAGCGCGGCTGGGCTAGTCCTCGATAGAGGATGGGGAGGGAGAACTCGGGTCGCCCCTACAACCGTCTGATATGTGTCGGCTAAAAGGCCGGTCACAGTTACCGGCCCATGGGGGAGGAAGGAGGATCTACAATGATTAGGGGATGCTGAGGGAGGGATGTCACCTAGCTCGGACCAATCTACGTTACCTAAAGGCTCATCCCTAAGACGGAGGGAGGAACCAGTAGCTCGCCCCGACCTACCCCCCGAATCCCCATCAGAAGAGGAAAGACCCTCTAAAAAAGAGTTCACGTCCGATTCGCCGGAAATATTTTGAGAATCAAGGCATTTACATAACTAAAGGAAGAAAAGGGGAGGAAGAAGAAAAGGAAAATATCTGTAAAACAAATCAAAAAGCTAAAGAGATGTTTAGATGAACATACCTATGGGATTGGGTGGAAGTTCGCCGGAGAAAGGTAGAGCAAGCGCGTCGCCGGGGACAGATAGCAGTGATTGCTAGTGTCGCCTGAGAATTTTCGCACCAGAGATCGAGGGTATAAAAACGCGGAAGTGATAAAGGGGGAAGAAGACCTCCTTTTATAGGAGGGAGGGGCGAAAACCAAGAAGGATAGGGACGATCTGGAGCGTCCGATGCCCTATTCGAAGGAACGGCTGGGATTTGGCACCGTCTTAGCCGACCTATGGCAGGTCGACACCTGGCTTCGGCCATCAACGCGACGTTTGGGAGGCGGGGAAAGGAAAAGACAGGTTAATTATAGCGCACAAAGTCCGAAGAGCCTCGTTATCTGGGAACGGGAGTCCCAAGGATAATTGCGTCAAGGTCGTCCGGTTGTAAACAAATCTTACTCTACTCGGTCTTACAGCTCGACTAGAGTAGGGGGGACTAGTTGATAGGACGTCGAATGTACGCTCCCTGAAAACCCGGTTTAAAATATGGACCAATAAAAGTCCGACCTAGGTTCTTAGATAAGGAGATGACAACCCCAAGGTCCTTTAGAAGGTCGCCGACCTCGGAGGCCCCACTTAGCTGTAACGTCTGTTAGAAGGGCGCCGACCTCGGAGGCCCCCGCTGACCTATGATATCCGATAACAGGTCGCCGACCTCAAAGGTCTCTCAAACTACTGATTTGAATAGGGATGAGCCGACCTAAAAACCACCGAACTCAAGAAGGTCGAACTCTTGGGAAAGAAGATCCTGACGCACCTGACAAAATCCCTAAGATCCAGGGGTTGAGAGCCCATACCTTGCCATCCCGGAGATCCAGGGATTGAGAGCCCATACCTTGGAATCCCGGAAATCCAGGGATGGAAAATCGCAGCTTGAATCCCTGGATATCCGGGATTCTTTCTGGGAATCAGGAAAAATCTCAGATAACAAGGCACCCTCCTCCTATAAAAGGGAGAGAGGGGGTTCCTCAAAAGGGGACACACACACTCTGAGAATACAGCATATTTTAGAGAGAGAGAAAGACAAGAGAGTACTTCATATATTTTGGGTTTTCTTAGCTAAACTTCTAAGATTAACCCAGTTCTTGGTGACCGATCAGCTCGGTTACATCAGTGTCGTACAGTACTATTCATTTGCGTTTTATTTCAAATAAAATTTTATAAAGCTAGTCACAAACAAATATCTGAAACATATGAATAACTAATACTCTATAACATGATTATTAGTTATTCACAAAACTTAATAATTGAGATATACTAAGAGATTGAGCAATATCACAAATTATCTAATCTTTGGTATCCTAAATAAGCTTTGTGACAAACCACCTACTGTAATACTTTCATTAAAATTACTGATAGTCATGCTAAAATAACAAAACGTAAGTATAACCACTCAATAGCGATACACATCTCAAACTCTTTATATGTGGCTCATAGAAGTACCCTAAGCAAATGACATAATAGAATTATCATAAACTTCAATGATACAAACGATGTTATGTTTCTATTAAACACCACAATAATAAATAAAGAAAGGCAAATCACAGGCTTGGCAACATCTAAAAGAATAAAAAAGTTCATAGTTTAAACCCTTTGATATTTAAGGAAATAAACAGAGACTCAAATTCATGATCAGAAAAATTCAAAAAATGTAACTCATAAACCCAAAACAATGCAGTCTGTGCCAAATGGTTGGAGCATCAACATCTTCTGTCAACTGATCAATACATATGTAATAATTAGGCGAGGCATTATGATTTTTACCCATTTCGAGATGCAAAGTTGATTACAATGTGTTGTGTTGCATCATGTGGAAGTGTTATTTATAGTCACTTTTCTATGAGGTTGAATTGGTGTAACCACATGAAAAGACAAAATTGATTTTAATTAATTAGTTTTATTATGACTTTAGGAATCACTTGCATGTAATGTGTACATGGCTTTCAAGCATAAATTCCTTGCATTTAATCAGACCAAAACTAATTCATTAGTCATCAAAAATGTGTTTATTGCTCATAACAAATAAAATGAAGTCGAAAAGTTGTAATAGTTATTTATTAATGTGTTTATTGCTACACTTGTGACAAAATATATATTTTAGTCATTAAAACTCCACAATAAATAAGAAGAAAAAATTGAATTCATTAAGACTACATTAAATTATATTCTTGAAGCCTCCACATTAATAAAGGGACTCAATCTTTTAGTATAATAGATAAGATGTAGCATGAAATAAATATAAAAATTCTGTCAAATGAAGAAGAAGCCAAGACATTCCAACTTTTAGCAACCCTGCGATTTCGAAATGGAACACCATTCTCATCATAACTGCTTCTATATGAGTTCCATCTATAGCACCAATAGCATATTGCTTAATAATAATTTCTATTATTAGTTATTTTAATTAAGAGTTATTATTCATAATTATTATTATTATTGTAATACCCGGTTGTAATTCAGTCATTATTCAGTATTCATCATTCAGTAATTGGCACTCAGTAATTTTCACTCATTAATGAACACTTTTCACTCATATTCAATCATCGTATTCATCGTTCAGAGTAATTGTATCGAGTATCAGTCGTCATTCATCATCAATCTAGACGGAGTTTCGTGCCGTGTTTGCCACCGTCGTCATATTCATAGTGTGCTGTGTGTGAGGAGTAGCGCACGCTACGTACTCTCTTTAGTGTGCACTAATTGAGTACGGGTAGCGCATGCCACCTCTCAACACTAGCGCACGCAAGTGTAGTCGAGCAGGCAGTCCAGAAGGCACTGGACTGCAGTTGGGATTGTAGGTAGCGCACGCTACGAATGGTAAGTAGCGCGCGCTAGTGATACGGAGTAGCGCACGCTATACAATCGGTGTAGCGCGCGCTAAGGTCGGATCAGGTTGAGTCCAGTGGCTACTGGACTGAATTGAATTTATTCATAGCGCACGCTAGGAGTGCTTTTCAGCGTACGCAAGCGATGTAGTAGCGCACGCTAATCGTTGGTTGTAGCGCACGCTACCGAGATCAGATCAGAGGACATAAGGTTTCTGGACTCCAGTACTGGACATCAGATAATTCGTTAGCGCACGCTAACCATGGGTATTAACGCACGCTAATGGTATGGCCGTAGCGCACGCTACAAAAAGGTACGTAGCGCGCGCTACCGTTTCCGGACAATGGGTACTGGACTACCCAAATTACCCGTTAGCGAACGCTACGCACAAGAGCTAGCGCGCGCTAAACTGGAGTGACTATAAATAGGACAGTGCAGTCCATTTCGTCATTTATTCATCTCATTTCACTCCTTCGGTAGTTTTGGGCGATTTCGGGCGATTCGGAGAGGATTCTTCGAGATGTAATCATCAATCATCATCTTCAAGCTCATCTTTCGGATTAATCATCATTTCATCATCTTCATCACATCAAATCAAAGGTATTAATCTCTTGGATCTCGAATCTCGGATTTTTGGGTTTTCTTTCCGATTTTCTTCGTGTAAGCTTGGATTGTTGTTGGAATATGTTAGATATGGATTATCTATCTTGGATAAATATATTCCTACGGATTTAATGGCTATTTTGGGGATTTATATCAAGAACCCTTGGGGTTGACTTCGGTTAATTTGGGGATTTCCGATTGTCGTTGTTGTAATCTTGGATTGTGGATTCCTATGGAATTATTGATATCATTGAAAGTGTTTTGATAGTTCGAAATACTCATCTTGGAGTTGGTTTCGATATATTCGAGTTCGAATATTGTTGTATCGACGTTTGAGTCGATTATGATCGTTTTTTATTTGCGTAATGATCGGATTATTGGTAATTGTGTTATTCAAGGTTGTTCGAGCGACCGACATTTCATTTAGGACATTGTTCGTGGACGGACATTCTTCATCGGTTGTGTAAGTTAATTCTTACTCGGTTAAAAGGATATTCATTCCTTTTGTTGTTGTTCATTCATAATCATAATTCATTCATAAGGCACTAACCGTTTCAAAACTTGTAATTGTCACTTAATTACTTCATTCACGAGGAACGACGGTTCCAATCATTTCATTGAGCTGTCATTCATTTCACCATCATTTAATCTTGGTGAGTCATTATTCATCTTCGTTGTCACTTTTGTCATTTTGTGGCATTCCGGGTCATACTGGCGTGCCGGTTGGTATGTGTAGGATTTTCATGTCGGGCACATTATAGTCGTGTGTTGGTTGGTGGCCTCACATTGGACTGTGCACACGAGTTGATGGCTTCGTGAGACTGATTAGGTACAAGACCACACGTGTATTCGATCGATACTCGTTGGTGGCTTGTGCACGGACACATTTCCATCCCGGACGTAGTGTGGCGCCATTCCTTTGAGCCGTATCATTAGTTGATTCATATAGCATGTTTGATTGCGTATGTTTCGACAGGATATTTCATAACTATAGATAACTCATGATTGTCTATTTTCAACTCTTGAGGATTGTTGTTACGTATCGACCCGTTGGGGATATTGTTTTTCGTGTCATGGCAAGGCTAAAGCACGGGAGAGCACGATGACGGCGAGAGTCAGTGATACTAGTAGGGGCCCAGTCTTTTCGATCATTTATGTTTCCTTCATTTATTCCGCTGCAGACATTCCGTTTGAATATTCATTTCACTTCGGTGTTGTATATTTTATCTCCATATAAAATATACTTGTATTGATATCATCCTGGGTGTGTTGTATGAAACTCCTTATCGGAGTAATTAATTGTGTAATGTGGTTCGGTACTACATTTACCCTGCGTAATTTACTCATTTTCATTAGCCTGGTGGGTCCCAGTCGGGGTCCACGGCACTGTAATATCCGCCTAGTTTAGAGTGTTACAATTATTATGTTTTAAATGAAGTTAAACTAAAAAATATTATACATAATTATTATTATAATTTTTCTATGAATTAAATTAAAAAATATTATACATAATTATTATTATTTGAAATGATTAAATTTAAAAATACTATACATAATTATTATTATTTTTTAATGAATTAAATTTAAAAATATTATACATATAATTATTTTTTTTTGTGATATAAATAATTTCAGTTCAATTGATTGATTTAGTTGATTCAACACAATTCAATTGATTCGATTCACAAAATTGATTCAAGAAAATTGATTGATTCGATTCGATTAAGAAATTTCAGCTCAAAAGAATAGAGCCTAAGTTTCAATCAACAAAGATTAGTTTTGTTTAGTACAAATTAATTTTAACTAGTAAAAAAGGTAATAATCGGCAATAATCACCTGCGTAAAATTAAGTTCAGTAAAAAGAATTGGCTTTAATCAGTAAAAAACAATTTGATCCAAGTCAATGGTTCCTCTTAAGTATCAGAGGATATTCTTGATACCATTCCAAGTACGTTGCGTCGATACTGAACTAAATCTAGCCAACAAACTAACTGAGGAGTGATAGCAGGTCGTGTACATTGAACTAAGTACAATAATGCGCTATTGCACTTAAATTGGAAATTTCAGCTGCCAAAAGCTCTTCATCACCTTCATTCGGACGAAATGGATCTTTCCTTTGCATACAAATTTTCGACCGATAATAGGAGTGCTAGCTGGATGTACGTTGTCCATGTTAAAGCGTTTGAACATCTTCTGGACATAGATAGATTGGTGTATAAGAATTCCGCAAACTCGATGTTATATGTCAACACCTTGACATAATCGAATTTTCCCAAGATCTTTCATCTCCAACTCAGATTTTTAGTATCTGGTGGTTTCTCTTATTTCATCAAGAGTACCTATTATGTCCGTCATCGACGTACACTGCGATAAAATTCCAGAACATACAAATGCCAGAACTTAGCCCGATGAACTAAGACTGGTTATTCGATACAACAGAGTAACTTATAAAAGTTAAAAGTAAAGCAAAATTATTACAACATAGTACGGTAGACTACTGCGGAAATAAAATACAAGATTGACATGAGAATAAGAGTAGTGCTAATTGCGGCTTCACATACCTATGTCCCGTTGGCGTAATCGAGGACAGACTTCACTTGTCGTCAGCACGTGCCTCCTCTTCATCTTCAATCTCTTCATCTAGTAGGGTTTTAGAAAATCAAAAGTGGGATGGGAACAAAAAGATTCTTTTGAATTTGGATGATTTATGAGTTTGTTTTCCAAAAAATATATAATATGCTTTCTATGTTTGATATTTGATGCAAGTTTTTTAGAATATTTTGACTTTATCTTTACTTTGTAAATGTTATGAATTCACAGTCAATCTCGTAGATTGTCGTTGAGTATTATGAATGTACAGCGTTAAGCGCCTAGTGAGTATTTAGCTTCGGGAGGTGATCTATGTGACCCTTAACCTCCTTATTATGTCTTAAACCGTCATTGTTTGGCCTTTTACTGCCGCCACGACCTTTAGTTAAATAACCATTGCCTTAGGCGTTTGTCGGACCGTTACTATAACAGTGGCATAATTAGGGCTGGCAATGCTACACATTTCCATTCCAACCAATTTACATACCAACTGTACCAATTAAATTGGTATACCAGAAAGTCGGTACACGGTACATGGTACAGTATACCGTACCAACTTCAAAACCTGGTACGATAGATGGTACAATATTTTGGTGTACCACAGTATACCGTACCGTACCGAAATTTTATATAAAAATTTATTATTTTTAATTTTATATATTTTTTCATATATCATATATAATGAAAGATTAGGTCCTAAAAATGATTGGGGAGTATTAATGACAATAATTTTAAAATATTTATTAGGGTTTTGCAATTTAGCCCTCATATTTAACCCCATAAATTATGTATACTTCAATTTAAACCCGTTTTGATTTATGATTCTTCAATTTTAACCCAGTCAGCTTCTCAACTCTTACAATTTGACTCCACTCAACTTTAAAACCTCCAATTCAGTCTCATTTTAACCAAGACATTAAAATGTTGACATTTCAATTAATATTAATAATTAGTCCGATTTTATGCATATATATTTTAATTTCCGTCATTATATCGTAATATTTTATAATGATTAAAATATTATTACATGTAGATTTTATCGAGGATTTACGGGCTTATGAGTGTGAGTCGAGCATCTCCATATTCAAGTCAGACAGCATCATTGGGAATTTTCACTATCACTTTAATTGTTTTAATTGGATTGTATATGTGATATTCAATTCAATATGTGATATTCAATTCATGTTTAAAAATTGACGATACATGTTGTGAATCAGGCTCACATGTATACGTGTAAAGAGGCTATCTTAAGATATATGTTGTTGCGGGGACACCTGCACAACCTCAATATTCACATGCGTGCTCGATTCATGTTATATGTGGTATTTTGTGTATGTTTCATGTTGTTGTGGGGACACCTGCGCAACCTCAATATTCGTGTTATGCGTGCTAGATTCATGTTATACGTAATATTGTGTGTATGTATTCATGTTGAGGAAAATATATGATAGATTATTCATTTTATACTTTTCATGAGGTTATATATTACTGTGATAAGTGAGATTTCCACGAGCTGAATGAAGTTCACCCCCACCTTCATTGATCCCGCAGGTTAAACAGAGCCGGATGAACGAAGGAGCAAGCCGAGAGGACATATGAATGAAATTTATTAAATAATGTTTTTCTTATGTCAAATGTTTCGAAATTCTTTTGGGAAACCTTTTGTTATAAATTAACAATTTATAATTTATTCTTCCGACGCAAATTTTATTTCGTATCTATGACGTGTTATTGCCTTAATTAAAGGTATTTAATTTATGTCAGTGTAGCGACTCGACTTTGTAGGCGTTATTCTTCGTCAAATTTACCTTTTATTTATTTTTCCCAATAATTATCCCTAGAAAGTCGGGGCGTACATAGTGATATAACTTATATTACACACATTAACGCAACCTTGATAGAAAGTATATAAATATCTGCACAAACATTACGTACGAAACACGTAAATATTCAACCAAAAGCACAGCCGGTGCATCGCACGGGTTCGTAACGCCTCGTATACTTAATAATACCTTCAATCTCAACCCTCAATATAACTTAATTAAATCTGAGCCGTTCAAAAACAATTAAACCAACCCTAGGTCAAAGATTTGGAACTATACCTCATAGTACATTGCTTTCATGAGATAGCTCCAAATCGCCCGTCTCTCTTCTTCTCCCTTGCTTCTCGTTTTTACTTTTTGGTTTTTCCATATTCTTCACGCCACTCCGCCGGTAGGTTTTCCATATTCTCCACGAGTTCGTGAAATCGTACGCTGCTCATCACAAGCGCTCCGTAAAGGTAAAAATATTGGGGGCTGATTTATTCATTTCTTTCTTCTATTTCTTTCTTCTGGGTTGTGAGGTTGTCTGTTTCTTATCTCTGTAGGATTTATCATGGCGCTGTTTTAAAGTGTTTTTGTAGATGCAATTTCTGATTATAGCATAGAATCTTTATTGATTTTGTGTAATTAGTATTCCTATTCATGCGTAGTATTCTATTCATGATCATGTTATGGGGGAATCTACAAAATAGAACGGAATATGGATGTAGGCATGTTATTCGGTTTATTTCTGAAATTATGCTTTTGAGTTCATTGTCATGAAGTTTATTTTCAGATTCCTTTGTATTGATAGAGGAATGAGCTTATTGCCAAAATTTATTCTTGATTTTTTATACATTGTAGGCTATGGATTCTATTATGTCTAGCAATGAAACTCCAAGCCCAATCGGTCCATAGAGTTCCAGTTCGCCTCGAAAGAGAAAAGAGCCCGTAAATAAAAGTAAATTGTGGGCGTACTTTACCAGGTGCAAATTGGAAAATGGTCAAGATGATCCCAAATATTGTAGATGCAACTATTGCCACGAAAGAGTGTTATGCCTCACCCAGAAGAACGGGACCAGCTCTATGCTGTATCACAGCAAGAAATTTGAGAAGCACCCCTTGCTATAAAGAAGACAAGGAAAGTGATCCCACTCAGACAAGGCTGACTCGAGATAATGTGAGCGGGAGGCACTGGATACCGGATGTGGAATAAGAAAAGGTGTGATGATAAATGTATTGAGATGATAATCAAGGATGAGCTTCCATTTAGGTTTGTCGAGAGGGAGGGACAGAGCTTTATGCAATGAGTTGGAACCACAATGGACTGTTTTGAACAGGAAGCAAGTTGCTAAGGGGGTATTAGAAAAGTTCAACATGGAAAAAGCTTTGTTGTTGAGTCATCTTAAGGCGAGTGACATAAGAGTATCTATCACCATGGACACTTGGACATCGATTCAGAATATAAACTACATGGTGGTGACTGCGCAAAAGGATCATCAACTTTTGCAACATTACTAGCCACAAAGGTGAAGACATCGGGAGAATGCTTGAGCAGTGTTTAAGGCAATGAGAGATCAACAAAGTGTTTACTATTACAGTATACAATGCTAGTGCAAATGATGTGGTTGTCCAATATAAAAAGAGGAGGCTTACTGTTTATAATACATTAATGTTTAATGGAGAGTATATGCATTTGCGATGTGCTTGTCACATTATCAACCTAATTTTGAAGGATGGATTGGAGGAGTTAAAGGTTGGGATTGCTGCCATTTGGAATTGTGCAAAATTGTAAGGAGCTCACCACAACGACTTGGCAAGTTTAGGGAGTTTGCAATTCTGGAACAGTGCAAGGCAAATGCCAATGTCCCGTTAGATGTTGTTACAAGATGGAACAGCACATATCTTATGCTTGAAGCTTCACTGAAGTACGAGTGAACGTTTAATCGAATGGCTGAAGAGGAAGATGCATTCAAGAGTTATTTTGGAGACAAAGACAAAGATGGACCTCCAACTTCTGAAGATTGGAGGTATGCATCAGCATTTTGTGTATTTCTGAAAAAGTTTTATGTTGCAACCTTAAGACTTAGTGCTTGAAAATCAATCACTTCAAATGTATTGTTTGTGGAGATGATCACATTGCAATGTGAGATCAACAAATCATGCATTTCATAAGATCATATTATGCAGAGAGTTGCGAGGTCAATGAAGTCAAAATTTACCAAGTATTGGGCAGTTTCAAGTATATTAACAAGATCATTTTTATTGCGAATGTCTTGGGCCCAAGATACAAGCTCCAAGGGGCTAAAATGGCTATGAAGAAAATTAATGCAAGCCAAGATACAATCCGATCGGTAGAAGAGGATTTGAAAAAAATATTGATGATACAAAGAGTATAAAGATTGTGATGGTCTGGAGCCAGTTGAGCAGCCTCTTGAAGGTGATTTATCATTGGATGGAATTGCATATGAGGACCTTGATGATGTCAGTAAAGAGATAGCTAGAGAGAGGGTGTCAGAGCAATCACAATGCATTCAGAATGAGGTTGATCAATATTTAGCAGATAGGTATGTTGGCTTTACTTGCAATATCTTTGATATTGGTAAGTGATGGAAGGGAGCGGAAACAACTTATCCTATTTTATCTAAACTAGCAAAAGACATACTTGTTGTTCCATGCTCCAGTGTAGCTTCGGAGAATGCTTTTAGCATAGGGTCAAGAGTTGTAGATCCGTTTTGAGCTTCTTTGACACCAAAGACAGTTGAGGCCCTTGTTTGCACTTCAGATTGGTTAAGATCTGCGCCTGCAGATTTCAGCTTCTACGAACCTCCCACAGAAGATGATTTGGTAATTTATCATGAATTGGAGGATCTTGAGAAAGATATATGTTCTCTTAGATTTACCATGATTATTATTATTTTTGCACTTCAGACAAGGAGTTTGCTACCTTTTTTTATTTTAAGTGATATTAATGCACTTCAAACACACAATCCTATAATTTCTCCAGGGGTTTGCTACTTGCCTGTTATATTGAGTTGTAGGATTATAATAGTATATTGAGTTCTTATATTGCAACTTTTGATTTCATTTTTGTGTATATTGAGTTATGATGGATAAAACTTAATAAATTGTCTTTTATGTAGAGAATGCTTTTGTGCAAAGCTTTGAGGAAGGAAGGAGCAATCCAAGTGCAAGCTTTGTTTAAGCAAATGTTTAGATATGAGGCTTACGCATTTATAGTAATCAGTTACTTTTTTTTCAATTGTTTTGAAAATTTGTACACTTTATGACTTGTATTCGGTAAGTTTGGAGTTTGGACTGATTTGATACAAGTGGAGACTACGTGTGATATATTTTTTTACCAAAGGTACCTACCAAGTACCAACCGTACCAACTAATTGGTATACCAACTTTATTGGATGGTACAAATGGTGGATTTCTTACCAATTATATGTTGGTTGGTATATGGTACTGTAAAAATAAAATTGGTATACCTACCAATCCAGCCCTAGTGGCATTTGAACTTTATCGCTCTCACGCTTGGTACGGGTTGCCTTTCTTTTATCTGGGCTCGATATGTCTTAAGTTGTGGGTCTATGCCTGGATCATATTATAATCGCGACTATACCTGAAACTACGATCTGGTCACCTTAGGATCACTCCGTACTTCAGTTTAAAGGGAATAAAAAACAACAGTAGCTTTGCCTAGAACCACAGCCACGCTGCTCGATTCATGATTTAGATTGCATATAGATAGAAAAGGGACTCTAGAGGTACTCGTACAAATTCTAGAGGTGATCTAACCCTGAAGGTTGTATCACTTAGTTTCGCAGAGCATTTACTCCCGATTTCTATTATATAATTACTATTATTATCGTGATCAATGATATCCATGTATGTCAAACATATGTCAATCATAGTTTATTTGATAATGAATGGACTTGGGTAACTAGAGAAATTAATTCAATTGGTTGCTGGTCGGATGGCTATCCCGATAATTTTAATTAATGTTGTGGTAATATTAAGTCTTCGATGTTTGGAGATTTTATAAAGCTCAATGTGAAAATTATATTTTAGGGTATTCGACAGGTATACTGATTCTAATATTATTTTTAATATATTTCTAATATTCAAGTTTTGGAAATTAGAATTTTTAGTCCTACATTCCTTAAGTTTTAATTTAAGGTAAGGAATTTAAAATATTCGATATGACTGATTATAAGATCAAAAAATATGAACATCATTGCGAAAAGATCGTTAGATACAAGTTTTTGGATTCAGAAGTTGCATAAAAGTTATACCTTTCAGAAATTATAGTTCTGCCCCTTCGAGTTTTAGATACTATTATTATTGGACTATAAACTTATAAATTTGAATAATTTGGTACCGATTAATTATACAACCAAAAATTATGAATTTTATTGCGGAACGTTTGTTGAAGTAAAGTTTTGAAGTGAGAAGCTGCATGAAAATTTTACCTTTCGAAAATTACAGTTCTCCCTCTCCGAGTTTTAAGTGTTATTATTATTATTATTATTATTAAGTTTTATCTTATAAACTTTAATGATTCATTTTGGGTTCAATATAGCTTCAAAAATTATAAATCCAGTTGTGAATTATTACCAAGGACTTGTACTTTCATGCGCAAAGCAGTTATGAATTTTTACTCTTCCAGAATTCATATTTTTATCCCTTATTAGGTCTTAATCGTATTTTTAATATTCGGGTCAATATCTTTCTCGTTTCATGTCAGATTGTCCTTAAATTTACGGAGTAGGTCCTTTATTGAATTAAAAGTAGCGTTCAGTTCTTCCAGTTTCATTCGAAATAGGAGGTCTCCGGAAATTCTAGTTTTGATCCCCGAATTCTTGAAATTTATACTTCGCCCCATTTCCTCGTCTTAAGGAATTCCGATTTGACTGAACTTTAAGAGTAGTTTATTTTCGTCATATTATGACCATCGTGAGCCAATGAACATCCGTCGTGGGCGCAACTGTGTTAGACTAAATTACATCAACTTTCAACGCCCGAACTTCTAAATAACGCTATCTAAACTCATACAAACATATACATTCATCGCTACTACAGTTAGACATGTACAAACGCATAATTTAGAAGCTTCAATCCTCAAAATATTTGCAAACTCGGGACGCTAACCGACAGCTCATTAACAAAGGCTTCATTAGATTCGGTGTCGCTATCGTGTGAGGAATCTCCATCACGGTCGCAATCTCTATCGTGGTCGGCCATTTTCTTGCGGGCGATGGAATTCTTGGTCAGAGAGGGAGGGAGGGAGGGAGGGAGGGAGGGAGGGAGGGAGGGAGGGAGAGAGAGAGAGAGAGAGAGAGAGAGAGAGAGAGAGAGAGAGAGAGAGAGAGAGAGAGAGAGAGAGAGAGAGATTTTTTTCTAGCAAGTCAAATGAGCTCACTTACACCCCTAATTGGGATGAGTTTCAAGCTGTTCTGCCCTTACCAAATTGCACATGTAATGGCTGCAAGTGTGATATTGTTAAACAATTTGCTGCAGTTCGAAAAAAGGAGCAATTGTGCGAGTTTCTGATGGGCTTGGATGAGACTTGGGACTGCAAAGACCCAAATCTTGAGCACAAAACAAAACCAATGCCTTATTGGGCGTTGTCTACCACTTGGCAGCCGAGGATGAATGCCAAAACGTAACAGTACCGCTCCAACTGTTAAACCGAACGCTTTTCATTTGCAAACGCAATGGAAGGGAGAGGACGGTTCAGATCGCCAATGGGGCAAGCGAGAAAAACTTTAGTGTTCCAAATTCTAAAAGTCGGGCCACAACCCGAAAGGACGTTATGCGATAATCAGCCACCCGCCCGATTGGGGAAGAGGAGCACGAAATAAAGCCAGAGTAGGAGACCATCCCGGTCGTTGGCCTACTGCCAGGGCTCCAATGGTCCAAACAACAGTAAATCAAGGAGGTGCGAGCCCGATACCAGGACTCACAGTGGAGCAATATTCAATCGGTGCTCTATCTAATCGGAAAGGAGGATAAGTTTGGGGAAATGTGGCAACCATGTGTATTTGTTGGGTGCCCTAATGCACGAAAGAGATAACACATTTATAGTGAGATTTCTGTCGTAACGATCATAAATCAAGATCATAGTGAGATGTTGCCACATAGTTCAACCCATAGTTAGTTTGAGCAAGAGGATATGGCCGAGCATTTATAGCCCATCTCTAATGTGAAGTCCTAGAAGGTATACTATTTGATGCCATGTATTTTATATTCATGTGATTTTGAACGTTTGTGAATTGTGATGTGATTTCTGTTGTTTGTTAACTCTGATTCCTTCCGTTATGCAACTTCCAGCATGTTATTTTTTGATCTGTTGTGATTTTGATTAGTGTTTTGAACTCGACATGTGACATCATCGAGTGTTGTCGTTATATTGTTGATTCAATTATGCTCATTGAAGTATCCTAAGGATGCTCATGTCACCTCAAGGTTTAGTTCCTTGTTTCCACTATCGTTTCATCATGTTCTGTCGTTTCAGAGGTCATTTTGGACTCATGGACCGAAGCGCCGATCGTGAGTTACAATCGGAACCCCTAAACCGCCATAAGGTGGGAAATGGATATAATAGGGAGACTTAACCATTTTCTTGCTAACTTCACCCCGTGCAAACTTCAACCTCAGCACTAACTTCATAAACCTTGATTTTATCTTGTTTTGAGTGATGTAATCATCATGGAAGTAAGATATCAAGTTTGATTCAATCAATTCAACCGGTTCTCAATCGATTTGAGATAATCTAACCCTGAATCCCAACTTTGATCTTCGAGATCCTTGTTTGATTGTTGTTCAGAACTTAAAATTGACGTAGTTAGAAGTGTTATGGGGCCCTCTTATAGATCCTAGAGGAACAAAAATCATCTCTTCCGTTCAAACCAACCTTAATCAGGTATCCCCCACTAAATGCTCGATAAAAGCCCTTTATAATATTTGATTGGGGTTCTTAGTGTTGTTTCGAGCACTAGCCCTAGGGCTGTAAACGAACCGAGCCGAGCCGAACTTTGACCTAAACGAGCCGAGCTCAATTTTTTCCCTGATGAGCCGAGCCGAGCCGAACTTTGTTATCGCACAAAAAAAGTGTTCGAGCTAGCTCGATAATAAAACGAGTCGAACTCGAGCTCGTTAATAAAACGAGTCGAACTCGAGCTGTTCGAGAACAACTCGAGCCGAGTCGAGCTCGAGCTGTTCTCGAATAATTATATATTTTTAAATTATTTAAATAATATATTTGAATTATTTAAAACAAATATTTTAAAATAATCATTAAAAATTATATATTTTTTAAATATATATAAAAATTAATATTTTAATATATGAAAAGTATTTAAAAAATTATTAATCTATAATACAATATATAAATATTATTAAAATAAATTTAAAAATATATTAATTAATCGAGCTTAACGAGCCGAACTGAGCTCGAGCCGCACATGCCCAAACTCGACTCGAGCTCGTTTTCTTAACGCACAAATTTTTGTGTTCGAACTCAAGCTCGAATTCTTAACGAACCGAGCCGAACCGAACTCTTAACGAGCCGAGCTCGAGCTTCTTCGCGAACAGCTCTGTTCGTTTACAGCCCTAACTAGCCCTAATAATACAGTATTATTCGTGTTAGGTCCCAAGTATTGGTGCTCTACAAGTCCCATTTTCACGTTAAAAAAACATTTTGATCTCTTAAAGTACCAGGAAGCACTTTGAGTGTATTATCGTGAGTGATATTGTATAATGATGTTTTTGAAATGTGTTGAGGATGTTTTCGAAAAGCCTTGCAAAAAATGACGCTTTGAAGAAGAAAATGAGATGAATGCATGTAAGCCGGGTACAACCAAGTATGACGCAACAAGGTAAAAAAAAAAAAAAGTAAGACGCAACAAGGTCCTTGGAGTACATTATTAGAATAGTGCGATCACTCGAGTTATCCAAACAGTTAAGACTCAACGGGCCCTCTGTGGTACGTTATTCGAGTAGTGCCTTTCGACATAAACCTATGTATTGGTATATGATATACGTATTATTCCAGAACAATGACGTGATATGATAATGATCGTTATGATGATTTGTGTATTTGCGCACATTATACATATTCATATTATCAAGTACTTGCACTATTACTTATCGGGTGACCTCTTAAGGGATGGATACAAATTTTATACAAGTACAAGTTCAGTTGGCAAGCAAGTCCTAGTGCAGGACGACCACGAGGAAAAGTGATATTAAATTCAGTTGTTCCTGGTTGTTCTATGGTTATTCCCGATTGTTCGAGACTGTTTGTTGTTTGTTTTTCGGTTATGTACTCGCGAGTATTGTGTCTATTTTTGTTACCCCCTCATGTCTGGGTTGATGTACTTTATCGAGACTTGTATTTTGGTTGTCAGATCCTCCTTGCAAACAGTATCTAAGGAGTCGTACAACCAGGAAAATTCGTTGCAAGAGGACCATCCAGAAGTTAGGAGTGCTACAAGAAAAAAAAAAAAAAACACAAGAAAGAGGTGAACCAGTGCATTTTTACTCACCAAACAAGACATTACTCAATAAAACAATGAAAAATGTTCAACTAGATGAAGGCATGTTGAAGAACATCCCATTTCAGAAAAGATCAATAAGAAGATTGACAAGGGAAATGTCATGCAGCAAATCCAATGTTGGCAAGTGCATGGCATTTAGAGCACATACAAATGCTATAAAGCCTGAACTGACAGCAGCAAATAAATTTCAAACATGAAATACAGTCTGAATTCATTGCACTATGACACTCAACAATAAAGTCAACTTCTCATAAATGCATGATGTTATTCACATTGATGAGACGTGGTTTTATATGAGCAGTGCAAGTGAGAGATGCAACATACTGCCAGTGGAAATCCCACAGATCATGCAAAAGTAAGAGGTTTAATCCTCAAAGTTCATGTGTACAGTAGCAAGACCCCGATATTCAAGTGTTGGAAAAATGGTGTTTGGTGGAATGATTGGAATATTTCCATTTACAAGCCAAGAACCAACAAAGAGAAATAGCAAAAACAGAGCGAGGGGCACTATCGTGACAAAGCCAATAGAATCCAATACTGAAGAAGTCATAAAGGAGTGCATAATCAACCAGGTAAACTATGGTGGCATTACATGTTGTAACAAAGTAAGTCTACAAATTTTATCAATAAACACATTGTGATGACACTATATAATTTGATTAAATTACAGATTATACCAGCAATTAAAGTTAAGTGGCCAGCACATGCACGCAAACACATTGTCATTCAATAAGACGATGCAAAACCACACATTTCAAATTTGGATATTGAGTTTAGGACTGCAGCCTCATCAGATGGTTTCAACATCCAATTGGTATGCCAGCCACCAAACTCTCCTGACAGTAGCATCTATGACTTGGGATAGTTTAGAGCTCTACAGTCATTACAAGTGGATACAGCTTCATACAATATTGATGATTTGGTGAAAAATGTGAACCTATCATTTGAAAAGCTCACACATACTACTTTAAACAATGTGTTCTTAAGCGTGCAGAATTGTATGATTGAAATACCTAAGGTAAACAGCAACAATGACAAGATACCTCACATAGGTAAATTGGCTTCTATCAGGGAAGGAAAGCTTCCACTCATATTAGAGGTTGAGGAAGGGCTGGTAAGGGAGTGCATTGAGTATTTGGTGGAAAATGGATACCAAACCAAAGGTTATAGTTTGGGAGAACCCATGATGAGCTAAGGATATGAGTAAGTAGTTGTATGTCCCAACTTTTTGTCTACTCATTTTGGTCATGTTTACGCCATAAACTAATCTTCTTTCGAGGTTGTGCAGGACTTACTTAAGCTGTAAACATAGTTGTTAAAGGCGAAAGGTGCACCAAAGAGATACGGGCTCCCATCGCCTGAGGTGCAAGGCGCAAGGCGAGGCGCGCGCCTGAGAGAGGTGAGACACATAAAAACTAAAAACAAGTTAAATAAAATTATAAAATTTATAAAAAAAATAATCACAATGAAATATAACTATCCATTAAAAACTTAACAATTAACAAAACTAAAAGTGTCAAAACAAGAAAAAAAATCTTTTAAAGTATGCTGAAAAAATAAAGAAAAAACAAAAAAGAGTCTTAATGCAGAGGCGCGCCTGAGGCACATTGACAAAAAGGCGCACTAGCTGAAGTCGCCCGCCTTTGGGCTTAAAAGGCGACCTGCCTTTTCTCTGCGCGCCTTGCGCCTGAGGCGCGTCCTTTTTTTTTTTTTTTTTTGGTAAATAGAATTTATTCATTCACCAAAATGTGTGCCTGTGTTACAGCTCAAAAACTACAAACCCTTCAACCTCTCTACTCTCATTGTGCTAGCATTTTCCTTAATCTCTCATCTTTCTGCACTCCATTAGCTATTACAGTTTTACAAGTATATATCAATCGATCTATATCAGATTCACTCCCCTGCATTCTCCAAAATGTGTGCCTGTGTTACAGCTCAAAAACTACAAACCCTTCAGCCTCTCTACTCTCATTGTGCTAGCATTTTCCTTAATTCTCATCTTTCTGCACTCCATTAGCTATTACAGTTTTACAAGTATATATCAATCGATCTATATCAGATTCACTCCCCTGCATTCTCCTTTGATTGCGTTCTTTCCAGATATGATATATCACCACTGCAACAACAACACATCTGTACATGCACTGCACCCCATTCTTTGTCCTGCATTGTGTAAGGAGATATTCTTTTTCCTCACACCACTCCTTCCTTGTTCTTCCTCTGCCACTCCATGTAGTCACCTCTGTCCACACCCTCCCTGTCTCAACACATCCAAAAAACAAATGATCTAGAGTTTCAGTTGCTTGTTTACAAAAGCAACAAACACTATCCACCACAATTCCTATCCTCTGTAGATATTCCTGAGGCGCGTCTTTAACTATGGCTGTAAACATCGTTTGTAAAGGATAAGTGAAGAGACATCTTTTGTTAAGGGATAAGTGAAGAAACATCTTCTGTTAACAGGTTTAAGTGTAAGACACATCGGAAGCATTAATGCAAGCAGTCATCCAAAATAATCCAAGGCCATAAATCTCGATCGGTGGTTGCATGCAAGCAAAGATTCATGAAAATTGGACTCATATTCACAGATTCAAGAAACTTGACTCAAAGCACCATGTAATGAAAATAATCAAGTGTTTGATTGATGAATTCCCTCAGATAAGATTCATCGCATGGATAATCTGGACTAATAACTCCAAAGGAGCACTAATACAATGCAGTCATCCACAATAGTCAAGAACATGAAATCTTAATCTATGGTCACATGAATTCAAGTGAGGGGCAATTTCATGAGTATGAGTTCAGAGAAGATTCATCATAGGGATAAAGGGCCCTAATACTACGCAGAGCATATAATCTTAATCTATGGTTACATGCATTCAAGTGCAAGGGAACTCAGTTTCCAGAAACACCATTAAATGACTCATCATTTCACCCCATAAGGTTTCACACAACTACCTACAATGACTGCATCACAAAACATGCCAAGGTACACACTAATACTCACAAATCATAAGAGCAGTCACCTGAGCATAGTGGAAAACATATCTCCAATAGATCCAAAGTGTTCTACTTCCAGTGACCACTCTCCCTCAAAACCGCTTTGATTGCATCTCCCAATAGATACCATTTGTGTAAGAAATCATGGTTTCATCCTCTGATAAACACTCTAGGAAAAAAAAATCAGACAAAATGGACTCATCGTCACACAATTGGACTCACAGTCACTAAATTGGACTCCCGCATATTCACATAGAAATTGACTCGCGCTCTAAAGATTCACTCATATTCGCACATAATTCACACATGCAGAAAAAGGAAAATGACAAATAAAAAGAAATCGAAAGCAAAAGATATTTATACCTGAGTCCATATCGAAACGCATGACCTTAGATATTGAGAAATCCTGATCTTCAGTCGCACAAGCCAATAAGTCTTCGGAATCATAAACAATTGCGTGCTCTGTGTCAAACTCTGGGGTATCCATCTCAAAAATAAGAAGAATCAAACACCATGAGAGATGACGATGGAAGAGAGAGATACAGGGAGATATGACGAAGGGTTTCAGAGGGGGATGTCACTGAAAGCGTTCGATTTTGGCGTGGAGACCAAAGAGTGAGAGGGACGACTTTAGGTTTTCAGAGGGAGGAAGAAGATGAGTAGTGGAAGAGAGGCACAGGGTTAGGTCGAAGAAGATGCAAGAAAGATCCGACAATCGGTAATGGGAGGGGTTTGGGTTGGGATGTGTTTAGATATATAGGTTTGTGGGTTAAATGATTTGGGTAAACATGTAGTGGCAAGGGGTAAACATGTATTGTGACGGTAAAAAATTAGATTTTTTGCCATTTCTGGGTGTGAATGGTGTTGCGGAACGAACAAAAAAAGAGAGCGCGAAGACGGAAGGAGTAATTTACAATTCGTTTCACGGTCCCAATTTTAATTTTAGCTCTATGAATCGATCCAAATTTAGGATTTGACAACTTGCTTCTAATGCCCTCCTCGTGCTCCAAATTAATCCGTTTACCTTGACTGCATGTCCTCCTCTCGATTCTAAACACACCTTCAGACCTGTTTGCTTCCACTACTCGTCAACCACTCAATTCCGGACATATAGCAGCCATCATTGCGGTCCATTTACCTCGACTCAACACCTTGAGTATGTGCAATATCTTCCAAGTACTATGACAAGGGAATTCAAATTTCAACTTTGGGCATCCAACTCTTAGCATTCCACTAAGATAAAAATTCTTAATGGATGCTATTTTCATTCCTTTAAACACGCATATAGGTCGAACCGCAAACCATGCTTCGTATCTCTTTAAATCGAAGCATACATTTGTTGGCCTAAGCCCCACAAAAACTAGCATATACCATAATGAGCCGGACAACGAGCAATCGTGTATCTTCACGACATTCATCCAAGAACCAGTTTCCTAGCACAAGAGATGATGAGGAAGGATGATTTTCTTTTTTTTCATTCAAGGGTTTCTTTTTCCCGAGATTGACTACACTTGATCATATTTTTTATTTCATCCTATACATTCTAAGCAGCACTAGAAATGAAAATTTTCGAACAATGCCATATATGCAACATAAGTCTAAATAAAAATAAGTAGCACAATTACACAACGGAAATTTCAAAACCATCTTCCGGTCCCATATATGCAATTACAGATATAGTATGACATTCAAGCCCACCTCCCTCAGGAGTCGAAGAAACCAGTTCTGTTCAAGCCTCATCGGTCTGGTCCTGCATGAATGAATTTCAATTCAGATCTTACATTATTTACCAAATATCCTTAAGATTGTAACAGAGTCAGAAAAATAAGACAAAATGCTAGGAGCCAATAAAACACACAAATGCTGCAGCTGAATGACATTTTTCCAAGATTCAAGATGGACAATCTATGTCTCGATTGGGCTAAAATTCTTCATTGAAAGAAAAGGAGATCAAACCAGCTTCACTTCTTTCATGCAATGCCTTAAACCATTTTCATAGGAAACAAATCCTTCGTAGTAAATGAATTGGGTTTCTAAAAGGAAGAAGGCAAACCCAAAGAAAGAAGACTGTCCTCATTGTAACAGTTATTTTAGTACACCATTCAAGACATTGTTATTTGTTCTATAAAGAGTAAGATGGGTTGTTTCCTCGAAAGAAAAGAAGATAGTAAAATGGAGTGGGTTCATAGATGATCTTACTCTCCAATAATATAATGCCTACTTGGAAGAAACAAAGTGGATAGAACATACAAATGCCCTCAATTCATATGCATGGGTGCAGCATAAAATTAAATAAATGGAGTAAAAAAGCTACTCATCGAGTAAAAAAGTTCTCAAGGAAAGCTTATAAATTGAGGGGAAAAAAAGAGGATGCGAAGAAAAAATCATTTACGAGATCTGAGAAAGCAGAGCTATGATACTGTAACTGTGTAACAAATATATTCATTAACCATAACCATAACCAAAACTTGAAGTCATCCTTTTCATCTATAAAAAGCAAAAGCATCTTGAATTGATCACAATGTCGCATGGCAATACACATGGCGGGGAAACCTCTTTAGATCACATAATCTAAACAAATGGAGAAATTATCCACATGCGAGCATTTGAAGGAAATGATGTCAATGTGTTGTCTGTAATTGATGTCGACTCAAACTTGATGGAGTTTCGTACTCTCCTTACAATAATTTTTCAATGTGAGTCAAGTGTCCGGAAATAGGATATTATTCAAGAAAAGTTATCATTACGTTAATTCAGAGATAACCATCACCAGTAATACAAATTCTAGGATGGTATGTATTGTAAAAGCCAAGTCCTCAGTAGAAAACAGGGTCAATAGCTTGAACGAAATTTGATACTTCCTCCGTGCCGCCCAAAGGTTTATACTTCACTCAAAATTTGTATTACTTCTACATCATAAAATCAAACAATCACCTTTTACTTTCTAATCTCCACCACCCACTCACCATCAATACCTTTTACTTCTTATCTCCACTATACACTTACCATCAGTACCTGCACAACTTACTAATTTATCACATCCAATCATTACCTAAAACCTGTGAAAATACAACCTATGTCAACCTTTGGCTGGGACTGGGGTAGTCTATGCGAATTTAAACATCCTGAAATTTTCATCCAACAAACATTAATGCCATAGATTTCGAAAACCAATAGACAGGAGAAATAATTCTGGCAATCTATCAAAATTCTGATAGCAACAGCCTATGGAAGATCTATTGCACCAAAGTAACAAAATTTAAATAAAGAATTCTAAAGAGTTTAAAGTAATCAAAAATCTCCTGAATAAATCAACGACCGATACCCATACATCTTGTATGCAACTATGTCTACCTACGAAAAAGAAACAGTAATTTTCTTTGTTCGTAAAAATAAGCAAATAAACAGTACATTAAGTTTCAAATCATAAATGTAACCTAACCTGCATATCTGAGGTCCAAAGAGTGAGGTTGTCCCTCAGAAGTTGCATGATAAGAGTGCTATCCTTGTATGACTCTTCACCCAAAGTGTCCAACTCAGCAATAGCTTCCTCAAAAGCCTGCACAAGAAAGAAAAGAAAAATAAAATTTCAACCATACAAAGAACTTCTAAGTTATAAATCCTGGATGGCATGCAAAGCAATAGATTATACATTTGTTATTACGAAAATGTGGTAAAAGTTAGTGGTTTCACGCAAATAGGTACAGCTCATAAAATTGGTGATATCTGCCATATTAACGACAGATTGAAAGTTAAGGTTAGAGAACCGTTACGAGAATCTGTGACAAAGAGGGAAGACCTCCCATCCGAGCGACGGGAACAAAGTTCAATCATCATAAGGCGTGAGGGTGAGGTGTTAGCCAATCAAAGTGAGTTGATCTTCCAAGGGAGTGGGAATGGAGGTGCGGCCCCTCCGAGCTGGTTGAGCAAGTTTCAGATTCAAAAGCAAAACTTTGTAGGAATTTATCAAATCTTTTCATAGTTGTAAAGTCTTCTGTAATATTGTTTGGTCAAAACAAGAACGGTGAAAGGAAACTTTCACGTCCAATTTTGAAGGGTGTTTGTTTTTTCAAATTTGATCAAGATTCCCTTGACCATATTAAGGCACGCCGAGCCCACTTCAAGGGTTTATGCACTGATATGCTCGTATTTTGTTCTTCATTTGTTTAGTCCAACTAAAGTCAACCATAAAAACATATATTTTGTTTGGTGGAGCTAATGATCAATTATGTTGCATAGATTGAGATTTCTCAGTGACTCGGTGTAGTTGGCAGCTTGGCATACTTGGTCAAGGCATTATTACAATTATTTATTTAATTATTTTACTTTAAACAAGCCGTATAAAAATAGAATGATTTTCATAGTGCCGCAAGCTCCCCAGGAGTTGCATGATCCATATAATTTACAATTCAGTGAAATCAAGGTGAAATCGGAGTCTAAATGTTATAATTGTACAGAGGAGGTGTCGAAATAATCGGAGATATTATACTTGCTATTTTACACTGCCTCTATTATTAAGCTTTTACATCTATAACTGGAACAGAGTTTGTAATTAAACAGACCGCAATAGAGGAGAAAAGGCACCGAAGACTTTGGAGGAAAAGGGGGAAGAAACAAAATGAGTCAAAGCAAATGCGAAGATCCTTGAACTTAGCATAACGCAAACTAACTAACCTGTTTGGCCATGTTGCAAGCTTTTTCTGATGCATTTAGGATTTCATAGTAGAAAACTGAGAAATTCAGTGCCAAACCCAACCGTATAGGATGTGTGGGAGCAAGATCAGCAAGTGCAACATCCTGTTGATCACCAGAAAATTAACGGGAACATACAGATACAAATAATTTTACACTTTCAATGCACGGAACTCCAACCTCCAAGGAATTTATGTGCAGGTAGATGTGGCTTATGGATGTGTGAATTAAAAAGCAAGTATACTACTAGAAGAATATATCCAGCTTTCCTTGAAGGAACATCAAATTTGTAAAGTGTTAATAAGTCCTTATCCCTGAATACAATCTATTTTCCAGACAAATCCAGGTGTACTACACGTCTTGAAATTTTAGAATCTCAACAATCGTCTTGAACCCTTTCTCATCGTTAGTAAATGACAGATAAACCAAAAACAGAGGAATATAAAGGAGGATTACTAACTCATCAATACAAATTACAAAGGGGAAGGCTTAAAAAGTTATTGAACCATTATAACTGCAACAAGAACACAAATTTACAGTGGATCATCCACTTTCACATACATACAACCACATTCTCAAGCAATTTCGACTAAAACTCTCAGAAAGGAACAGAAAAGAAACAAACACAAAGAATGGATGAAATAAATGCTATTGTGTAATCAAACTAACAGAAATTATAATACCATCAAACCAGACCGTAGCTGACTGTAGGCGGCCTCAAAAAATTTTTTACATAATGCTTAAAGAAGTAAAAAATAAAAATACGAAAGCTTGTTCAAGTTCTTTTAGTAGTCCTCAAATTTTCTTTCGTCTATAGACTCTAGAACTACGGCTACGGCCTTGCATCGATCAAAACAATAACAGTGCGTGCATATATACCTGAGCGGCTTTGTAGGCGAGCATAGTTTCCTCAGCGGCTTCCTTCCGCTCATTCCCAGCCTTAAACTCCGCCAAATACCTATGATAATCCCCCTTCATCTTCAAATAGAAAACCTTAGACTCACTCGAAGCCGCCGATGGGATCAAATAGTCAGAGATGAGTTTCAAAATTCTGGCACAGATTTGAGTGAGTTCAGTCTCGACCTTAGATCTGTAGTCCTTGACGAGCACCACGTGGTCGTCGTTCTTCCGCCCTTCCTCCTTCTGCTCGATAGAGCTGACGATGCGCCACGCCGCTCGGAGCGAGCCGATAACGTTCTTGTAAGCCACGGAGAGGAGGTTACGCTCCTCGATGGAGAGCTCGGAGCCAGTCGAGCCGGAAACGAGGCTGTCCATGAACTGGACCATCTCCTCATAGCGCTCGGCTTGTTCGGCTAGCTTAGCCATGTACAGGTACTGTTCTCTGGTCAAAGCCATCGGAAAAGTTGTGAGAGAGAGTTTCGCTAATTTTGGGGGCAAGAAAGAGGAAAGTTGGTTGAAATCTATATATTTTTACTGGGTAAATTACAGATCAACCCCTTGTTTTTTGCGGTCGTACAAAAGACCATATGGGCCATGGCACATAGGTTAGAAACAGCCTGAAATTGAAAATTCTAATGATGTGTTAGTGTGTGCAGAGGTATTCAAGGTTACGGTGCGAATCGGTGGTTTTGAATCGTTGACTGTGGTTCGGTTCAAAACTGGAATCGTGAACTATTTTAAGACGGTTCGATTTCGGTTCGTCATTTTAACGAACCGCGAACGACGGTTCAAACGCCGGTTTTAAAAAAATATATTCATAAATTCAAATTTTGGCCGTTGTGAACTGGCGGTTCAAACCGGAACCGGCGGTTCCAACGGTCACAACTTCAATTTTTTAATACATTTTTACCTGTAAATACCCCCCTCACATCCTTCATTTTTCTCACACCAACTATTTATCTACTTTCTCTCTAATTTCTATTCTCTCGACTCTCAAGTATTATACTTTTAATTGAAAAAAATATCAAGTGGTCAATTCAACCGGGAAAAGGGAAAGGCTATCATTGGCATTCATCGACGAGGAAGAGGCGGTGCTAGTGGTAGTACTCCTACTCATACTCCGAGTTCTAATTCTATTACAAGTCCGAATTTTGGAGATTATGTTCCCGATGAATTAGCCAAGGAACAAATCAACGAAATGTTTGATGCCTCAAAATCGATTCATGAAGATGATGAACAACCAACAAAACCAAAACCAAAGAAACCATCCGAGCTCAAATCTCTATTATTTGCGCTCCATTATACACAAATGGGCGACGTTGCATCCGGTCCCGGTCATTTCTTGGCCAAATACAACTATTGCGATAAAATGTACAAGTTTAAAAAAGGAGGAGGTTACGAGACACTCAATGGCCAAATACAAAGACAATATCCCGACAAAATTGGCATCGAGTCTAATCAAACCCAACTTCGAGGCACGGCGACGTCGTCTACTGCCCCCAATCAAAGTAATAGTTCTTTATTTAAATTTAATCTAATTACCGCTATGAAAGAATTAGCTAGATTTGTTTGTGATAAATCTCTTCCTTTTAACTTTGCCGACGATCAAATGTATGAAAATTTTACTCAGCTGAGTTTTAATCCCGCTAGTAAAAAAATTTCATGCTCTACCGTAACTCGTGATGTTCGAAAAACTAATAGCGAGGCAAAATTATTTTTAGCTAACATGTTTTTAAACTTAGATCATAAAGTTTATATATGCTCCCATGCTTGGAGTGATCATTGGGAAGTAAATTCATATATGGGAATTACTTGTATTTGGATTGGTGATTCTTGGACTATACAAAAATATTTAATTGGTTTTAGAGACTTTAATATCGCACATACCGCCCAAAATATTTCGCATAAAATTCATACAATTTTATCTGAATATAATTTAGTACAAAAAAAATTTTCAATTTCTTTTGATAATGCTAGCTCCAATACAGCTAGTTTAGAATCACTTATTGCAATATGTGAACCATCTCTTAGTGGTAAATTTTTTCATGTTAGGTGCATTTGTCATGTTCTTAATTTATGTGTTCAAGCTAGTTTAGCTGTTTTACAATAATTTTTGTCAAGTTAGAGAGGAAGGTTTGCTAAAATTACTTACATTTTACTATAATGCTTTATTTCCTAATCCTATTGCTAATTTTATTCCTCCAAATCTTAGCGATTTAGTTCAAAATGCAAAAAATTTATTATTTACTCTCTATCGCGAATATGCTTGTAGTTATAGTGGTAGTCTTGAGTACGGTTTCTTCTTCTCCTGTTCACATTCCTTCTAGTAGTAGTAGTACATCTTCTTTTGGTTTTGCTATTTCGGATCTTAGTGAATGGAATGCCTATCAAGAAGTTTTATCCCAAAAACGGACAAGGTACCAAAGTAATGCTTACCAAGAACTTGAAAAATATTTAACTACTTGTGAATTGGGAGCTTTAGAACGTGGATCGGATGGTAATAATAATCTTCTTAAGTGGTGGGCAAAAAGGTCTACAATCTTTCCTGTAGTTGCCACGATTGCGAAGGAAATACTAGTTGTCCCCGCCTCAACAATTTCTGTTGAACAAGCCTTCAGTGTAGGAGGATACATTCTGGATGAACGACGATCTCGATTGACGCCTCAAAATCTTGAAGCCCAAGCATTATTGAATGATTGGGTGAAAGCCGAGTTACATCAACAAGAACCAAATTATAATGAACAAGAAGACAGTGATACATATGATACCGGATTTAGCAATGATTCGATTGACTTGGGTGATTGAATCATCTCCTCTCTGCCTCCGCTCCGCTCCCAAAGGTAAGTATAAGGTAAGTGAACTACGAGGACTTTGATTCCTAAGGTAAGGGGATACGTAGACAACTTAATCCAAATATTTAAAGTTGAAATTCTTAATTTTAACTTTGAATATTTGAATTAAGCTCAAGTCCGTATTTATTTTTTCCCCTTCCCCCACCAAATTTAAAAATGAACTACGAGGACTTTGATTTTGATTCATAAACTCTAAAGTTACGGATATCGAATACATAGGCGCTTAATTCAAAGATTTAAAATTACAAAATTCAAGTTTAAACTTTAATACTTGAATTAAGCTCAAGTCCAATTTTTACCCCATACTTTTTTTTTAAATTAAAATTTAAAAAATTAAAAAAAAAAAAAGAACCGGCGAACCGCCGAACCACCAGTTCGGTTCCGGTTCGAAACCGGCGGTTCACGGTTCAAAACCGTAACCGTGAAACGCTATAAGGCGGTTCGGTTTCGGTTCCGATTTTTGGCAAACCGGAACCGGCGGTTCAAAAAACAGGCGGTTTTGAACCGCCGACCACCTCTATGTGTGTGATGATAATAGACAAAGGGGTTGTTTACCAAATTCTCCATTAAGTCCTGTATGGATAAATTTGTCTGTCTGGGTAAATATGTCTGTTTCGGTAAATTGATGTTGTTGTTTACTTTTTCATCTGAATAAACTCTCTGAATAACATAAATGAACGATTTACCCACTCAATATGAATTATAAGCTATTTTATATATTGATGTTTATTTTTTAAGTCATATAAATGATATAATCCAAAAACGTCAAGAATAAATTTACTAATTTCCGAATTTTTTAAATAGTTCAGAATTTTTTAGATTTTCTAATTTCCGAATTTAAAATATATTTTTTTAATATTAATATTCCAGAATTAAAAATAAAATTACCTAAATTTTTCAGATTTTTTTTTAATTTTGCAGATTTTTTAAAATAAAAATAAATAAGTTCCGATTTCTTTTTAACTTTTCAGATTTTCTAAATTTTTTATATTCTTTTAATATTTTTTATTAGTTTTACAAAAATAAACAGTAGTTTTTTATTATTATATTTATATTATTATTTTAGGTTTGTATTATTTTTCAGATTTTTTATGAACATAAAAGAAAAATAATAAAAAATCTGATTATTTTAAGTTTTATTATTTTAAGCTTGTATTATTTTTTTTCAGATTTTTTGCTAAGTAATAGGTCGTGAAAGGGGAGATGGGTAGCAGGTGTCATTTTTGTGTCTGTATGGGGACAAGAGGGGGGGTGACTTAGCGATTCAGACTCCTCATTTTTCATTAAGTCGTAAGTAAACACTCACCCATGTCTGCGCGAAAAAATCATCCAGCCCATTAAGTCCCATTAAGTCGAAAGTAAATAGCCCCAAAGTATCACATCTACATATTTGAGCAATATCAGCAATTATGCGAGATCGATCAACTTTCACGAGTAGATTAGGGTGCGTACACATTGTAATATAATGGTTCGTGGTTCTTATTTTTGTAAATCGATGAATACTCGAACCAGTCCGTCTATCTATAGGAATATTTTTGTATTTTTATATGAATAGACAAAAAATACTAGTATTACTTTTTTTTACTCTGTTATTGTGTTATTATTGATTGGAGATATGATAAAAACTCGAGTTTTAATTCCGTTACATGTTGATACTTCTAATATTTTATATTTATAAAATAATATTATGATGGATTGGGTCAGATGCCCGACCTATTCGAACTGATTTTGCGTGTTGCTGGAAAAGCGAGTACCGAGAATATATGGACCAATTTATTGTTCAAGTTTTGCCGAATCGTGTGAGCAAGTTGATTCATGGAAATTGGTCATGGACTAAATATCCGATCCATGAACACTCATGGGTAGACTCATCCTCATATTACATCCACTTATAGATGTTAAAAGGGCTTTTGGCCCGCGGGTTAGCAAGTTTAAATCGGAAGGGTGCGTTTAAATCGTGGGAGCAAGTCGATTCATGGAAGGGCTTTCTTGTGATCTGGTTTGTCTATTAGTTCCCAGACATTGTTTCTTTCTATCTGATTGAGTTCTTCTTGCATTGCATTGATCCATGAGTAACCCTCCAATGCTTGTTCTGTTGTCTTGGGTTCCATTTGAGACATGAAACATGAGAACATCGCCATTCGTGCGGGTACTGTGGACTGCCTGGTTCTGACTCCATCAGTTAGGTTTCCAATGATCTGTTGGATAGGATGATCTCTAAGCCATTTGGGAATGTCTTCTTCTTCTTCAGGGTTTGTTCCCCCTGTTGGGTTGCTTTGGTGGACTTCTTCTCTCTCTGCATCAGCTTGGTTCTGGCCTCCTTGATCTGCAACTGGGTCAGCTAACTTTTCCTTGTCATCTGCAGGTGGGGATCTTGTCTGGTCTGCAGATGGGTCTTTATCAGCTGCATCTAAATCAGGTAGGTTTTGGGGTCCTATCTGATTTGCAGTTGGGTCTTCAGGCTGATCTGCAGGTGAGTCCAACATTCCTGTATCATGAATGATGACTTGTTCCACGGTGGTGGTTTTGAGCTTATTCTCAATTAATTCCACCTGTTTCCTGTACTCAATAGTAGATTCATTAAATACAATATGAGGTGTTTCTTCTACAACTAAGGTTCTTTTGTTAAATACTCTATATGCCTTGCTTCTTTGTCAGTATCCCATAAAGTGACCATCATCAGTTTTAGCATAAAAAATATGGAAATATGCAACAGTTGGGTTTTACCATTGTTGTGGATGAAACACTTACAACCAAAAATATGGAAATATGCAACAGTTGGTGTTCTTCCATTCCAAACCTCATAGGGAGTTTTGCATGTCTCCCTACTATCATACTCGACTGTTCTGAGTGTGGCATGCTATGTTGACAGCTTCAGCCCAGAATCTCTTTGGCAGGTCAGCTTCTGCAATCATGGACCTGGCAGCTTCCTTTAGGGTTCTGTTCCTTCTCTAAGCAACACCATTCTGCTGTGGAGTTTTGGCTGCAGAGAGATCGTGCTGGATCCCATTCTGATCACTGTACTCAGTGATTGCCTTGTTGAGAAATTCTCCTCCTCTATCTGATTTGATCTTGATGATTGAGATGGATTTCTCATTCTGGATCTTCCTTAGCAGCTCAGGTAGCTTTGTCGAAGTTTCACTCTTTTATAGAGAAAAACAATTCATGTGTATCTTGAGTAGTCATCTACTACTACTAGATCATGCTTCATTCCACTCAAAGTCTTTGGCTTGATGGGGCCAAAAAGATCCATATGAAGTAGATCTAGATTCCTTATGGTGAGAGTGGTGGGTTGGACTGGTTTGGATGATGCTCTGGTCTGTTTCCCTTTCTGACATGCATCACAGAGAGCTTCCTTTCTGAATACTTATTCTGGAAGTCCTCTGACCACTTTTTGAGAACTAATCTTGTTGGTGGCTTTGAAGTTCAGGTGACATAGTCTTTTGTGCCACAGCCATCCATTTTCAGCTATTGTCTTGGATAGAAAACAAGTGTTAGGAGTTCCTGTGTTCCAATCTATCATGTAGACATCTCTCCTTCTGAATCCTTGTAGGTGAAGACTACTAGATTCTTCTCATCACATAACTGACTTATGCTCAAAAGGTTGTATTTGAGCCCTTTGACATAATGGACTTTGGATATGATTATGTTTCCTCTATGCAGCTCTCCAAAACCTTTAGTCTGACCTCTAGAGCTATCTCTAAATATTACATCTGGGCCTCTTTCCTTGGTATAATTTGATAGCACCTTCTTGTTCCCGGTCATATGCCTTGAGCATCCAAAATTTACAAATCATTCTCCACCTCCAATATTTGAATTTGTAGAGACGTGGTAGTAGTCCTTCCACCTCTTATGCAATCAAACAAGCAGAGATTTAGGTACCCAAATCTGTGTGGGTCCTCGGGGGTTAGTCGGTTTCCTGGAGAATTGATTTCTCATTGGATTATGAAAGTTATGGTGGTTGCCCCTAATAGGTGTGTGTTGTCTGGGCCTATATCCTCGGTTAGAATTGTGTACTGGATATGCCTCATAAAATTGGTGTGGGCTATTTCTAAATCTTGGCTGAGACCATTTATAAAATCTTTAAGGTCTCCACACCTGTTCAGTTTGAAATCTTGGATAACCTTGAGGTTTCCATTTGCCCCTCCCATTTGGAAATCTATTTTTGGGGAGTGTTTGATAATAGTGGGCATGTTGTCTAGGCTTCTACTTTTGCCTTGGCCATTGCCTAGTCTCTTCTCTAGGTAGCTACCTTGTGAACCTTGGCTTCTGCCTAAACTTGTGACTTGGCTGCTGCCTATTTTGAAATACAGGTTTGTGAGTTGGCTTAGCAGTCGGGACAAGTGTTTCTCCCTTGATTAAAGTAGTTTTAGAACTAGAGGGAGTGTTGGAGTCATATCCAAGGCCTGATCTGGAATATAGTGGCCTTTTATTCATACACAACTCATCCAAAGTTAGAGATGCCTTCAGGGAAGTTATTTCCTTGGCTTGTGTATTACTTAGGTGTGTCAGTTTAGCAAACTCAGATTTAACATGAGCAAGTGCAGATGATTTCTCACTATTCAAAATAGTTAATCTTTTGATCTTAGCTGTAGTATTATCAGCCTGGTTTTTCAACTTGTCTTCAGCCTGTTTTTCAATTTTAGATTTGATTTTATTTAACTCTAGACTGAGTTTTTCAAAGTTATTTTTCAGCTGTCTATTCTCATCTTGCAGCTGGGTCTTCTCGACTGATACAGATAAGTGTGCAGATTTTAATTTCTCAAAATCTTTGAGGAGCTGATTGACAGATTCATGTAAGTCCATATCCTGAGACATGTTTGAGCTATTATTATTAGAAATTGAGGGTTTGGATGTTACCTATTCATCAGCTAAGTTGGCCATCAGATAGTCGTACTCCTCATCATCATCAGAGAAGAATCCACTACTAGATTCTACTCTCTCTTGGTCTTCTCCAATGAAAGCTTTCTCTTGTCTTCTTTTTTGCCCACTTCCTTCTTGCTCTCATCCTTCTTAAGATCAGGACCGTTAATTTGTATATGTCCTATCTTATGGCAATTGTAGCATTCAACCTTCCAGCTTCCAGCCTTTTGATTCCTCTTGGATTTTCTTTATAATTCTTCTTATACTTGGAGTAATTTTTTCGGAAGTTGCTGAATCTTTGCATTATGAATGCCATCTCTTCCTCAAAATCTAAGGGATTTGGAGGCTTGACTTTAGATAGGTTCTTGGCAGGGGACTCAGCTGCAAATGCTATTCCCTTTTCTACAAGCTCGTTTGATGCTGAACATGGAAGCTCAAACTCATAAGCCTTTAGATCAGAGAACAGCTCCTATATCTTTATCTTGTTGAGATCCTTGGACTCTCTCATGGCCACCACCTTCATGCTCCATTCTGGGTTGAGAGATATTAGAACTTTCAGGTCCATCTCCCTGTTGCCATATGTTTTTCCCAGAGAGTTGATTTCATTGATTATCTCTGTGAATCTTGTGTCCACTTGGTCAATTGATTCACCATTCTTCATTTTGAAGTTGTCAAACTTTTGAGTAGCAATTGACAACTTATTTTCTTTTATCAGCTCGGTTCCCTCACACATCATGGCTAGTGTGTCCCAAATTTATTTGGCATTCTTATTCTTTATCTTGACCATGGTTGACTTGTCAAGAGTCTGGTACATCACATCTCTATCCCGGTTATCAAGATTGGCCAGCTTCCTTTCTTCGGGGCTCATCTCCGTCCTCTTCTTGGGGATCTTCTCTGGCTTCCCGACTACTATCTCTTCAGGGGAGTTGTCCTTCTCAAATATGAAAGGACCATCTTCAATTATACACCACATGTCGTCATGTATGGATGATAAATGTGCCAACATTCTTATCTTCCAAAGATCATACTCGTCAAATGAAAAATCAGGTAACCTAGAGTGCATGTGTTGCATGTGTTCCATTCTAAATGAGAGACATATATCCTCGATATATGGATCTGGTTCTGAAAAATTGAACCAACCTCTCTGATACCACTTGTAGATCACAAGTCATCAGAAATAAGTCTAGAGGGTGTGAATAGACTTATTGAAACTCTTTTTCCACGAAGGAGTCAGGAGTTTCTCAGCTGATGGGTACAGATGAATTAGAGTCGTCTGTAGATAATATGTACGGAAGACAGCTGATGACGAATACAGAAAACTAATCAATGGAACAATGAATATGTATGCAGTAGGTAAGTATGATGATAATGTTAGGGTTGTATACATCAAAGCATACTTATGCTTGTATTACCTAATTTACCGGTCTTTATCTATGAGAATATTTAATTCATTTATCACATGTTTTGCATATTTATTCATGCTATGGTTATGCAAATGTTTTCTAAATTACTTTATATTGTAGATAATGTGGTGTGTCGAGTCACACAAAAGATCACATTATCGGTTCCTTATATAGTAATAATTAGTTCACAACCTACATAACATTAGACCGTTATGTGAGAGGTTGTAATATATGCTTGAGATTGGTTGGTCTTGACCATTAGCATATATTAGTGTATTCGGTATACGTTGAACAGGATCGAGGTGAGATAGATTCTTCTGTACTGACTATAAGAAGAACGCACATCTCGGACAATTATTATTTCTTAATTCTAGTGATTAATATTTAATTATATATATTTAATATTTATTGCTTTGATTTATCATGGGTGAGAGCCACAATGATTGACTCAATATGCTCGATATTTTGGGCAATATTATTATTTATATAATAACTAATATTATAGCTAGAAATCGTGTCCCGACCAATCGGGTTGATTATGTCCCTTGAGGCACTCGAAAGGATTATTATATTAAACCCTGCAAGTGAAATTAATTTTCCGATATAATAATAAAAGTCGAGTGGTATACTCATGTATAACACATTAATTAATTAAAAGCTGTCACTAGCTTAAATTAATTAATGGACATGGAATATCTTAAACACTGGAAATAATTAATTCAAAAAGGAGCCAAATTTCGTAATTTGGGATTTTGGTAGGAAGTGCAATATCAACTTTTTAGTGGACTAAGTTGATATTAATAGAGTCATTATATTAGGAAGAGTCCTAATATTGGAAATATGATCTCTATTGGGAGTCCTTACCTTATCCTCCTTAAGGTCCCTAGAGTAGCCCAAAACACCTATATATAGGACTACATGGGTGGGCGATTTTTACAACTTTCTTGGCACAAGAATTTCGATTTTTTCTCTTATTTTGTGTTTAATTTGTAATACCCGGTTGTAATTCAGTAATTCTCATTCAGTAATTGTCACTCAGTAATTTTCACTCATTATTAATCATTCATCATTCATATTCATTCATTGTATTCACCGTTCAGAGTAATTTGCATCGTGTATCTGTTATTATTCGTCTTTCAACCAAGTTGGAGAGTCGGGCCGAGCGTATCATCATTGTCATCTTTGTAGTGGGTTGTGTGTGAGGAGTAGCGCACGCTACGTACTCTCCTTAGCACGCGCTAATTGAGTACGGGTAGCGCACGCTACCTCTCAGCATTAGCGCACGATATGGTGGTTCGGGATCGATACCATAAGGCAATCCGGATCAATGAGGTAGTAGCGCACGCTACGAATGGTAAGTAGCGCGCGCTAGTAGTTTGGGGTTGCGCACGCTATGCAATCGGTGTAGCGCGCGCTAAGGTCGATCAGGCAGAGTCCAGTGGGTACAGGACTGAATTGGAATAATTCATAACGCACGCTATGAGTAGATATTAGCGTATGCTAATGATGTAGTAGCGCACGCTGAGTTTTGGGTGTAGCGCACGCTATCGCGAGCAGGGCAGAGGATAGAAGGTTCTGGACTTCAGTTGCTGGGCATCATATATTCAATTAACATTTTGGGTTAACGCACGCTATCGGGAAGGCGTTAGCGCACGCTACCAAGTCCGTAGCGTACGTTAACGAGGCAGTCAGAGTTCACTGGACTGTCCGGTTAACCCGCTAGCGCACGCTAAATAACAGGTCACAGCGTGCGCTAATGTGGGAATAGTATAAATTGGACAATCCAGTCCAGTTTCGTCATTTTCATTTCTCACTTCGTTTTTGGGCGATTCCGGGCGATTTTGAGCGATTTGGAAGAATATATTCGAGATGCACTCACCTATCATCATCTTCAAGCTTCTAAGTTGGATTAATCATCATTTCATCCTCTCCAATACATCAAATCAAGGTAAACATTTCTTGGGTCTAGAATTTTGGATTTTGAATGTTTTCCTTCCGATCTCTTCGTGTAAGCTTGGTTTTAAGTTGGAATATGTTAGATATGGATTATCTACCTTGGATAAATGTATTCCTACGGATTTATTGGCGTATATTTCGGATTTCATGAATGTTGGGGTTTGATTCAAGAACACTTTAGAGTTGACTTTGATATTTGTGGGGGTTTCCGATTATAGTTGTCGTAACCTTGAATTGTGGATCCCTATTGGATTATTAATATCATTGAAGGTGTTTTGTTGGATTGAACTACTCATTTTGGAGTTTGGTTCTGATATAGTTGGGGTTGATTATAATCAAGGGATGAATGTTTGTTAAGTGTTTGTCATAATGCCCCAATGAGTTTGGATATTATTGTATCGACTTTTGAAGTGGGTTGTGATCATGTTTGAATCGTTTATTAAGACGATTATTGGTAATTGTGTTATTCAAGGTTGTCCGAGCGAGCGACATCTCTTTTAGGACATTTGTTCGAGGAAGGACATTCTTCACCGGTGTTGAGTAAGTAAATTCTTACTCGGTTAAAGGGATATTCATTCCTTATGTTGTTCATTCATACATGTAATTCACTCATAATATATCATTCATGTCGAGACTTATAATTATCAAGTAATCATTCAATTCACGAGGAACGACGGTTCCAATCATTTCAATGAGCTACCATTCATTTCATTGTTATTTCATCTCGGTGAGTCATTCTTGACCCTTGTCGGATTATTATTCATTAATGTTCATTGGTCACTTTTGTCCTTGTGGCCTTCTAGGTTCATATTGCGTGGCAGGGTGGGGATGTGTGGAATTTTTAGTCGGGCACTTGATAGTCATGTGATCGGGTTCACCGACACAATGGACTGTGCACACGGTAACGTACCTCCGTGAGACTAATTAGGTACAAGGGCGAGTGTGTCCGGACACTCGTCTTGTGCACTTGCACATACCATTACGGGCGTACTATGATGCCCCTCATCAGCTGGATTTCATAACTAATATATGTGATTGTTGTATATTGTTCAACTCTTGATGATTGTTGTTCTGTGTAACTGACCCCATTGGGGGATGTTGTTTTCAGGTCATGGCAAGGCTAAAGCACGGGAAGAGAACGTTGACGGCGAGGAGTCCCAGTGATACCAGTAGGGGGGCCCAGTCCTTTGTTCAGTCATTCATGTTTTCTCCGTTTTTAATTCCGCTGCAGATTTCCGTTTGGATATTCATTTTCATTTAGTGTTGTATATTTTATCTTCATATAAAATATACATGTATTCCGTATTTTTCCTGGGTGTGTTGTACTTGAAACTCCTCATCGGAGTAATTAATGGTATAATGTGGTTCGGTACTACAATTATATTATTTAAGTCATTAATTTTCATTCGCCTGGTGGGTCCCAGTTGGGGGTCCACGACACTGTAATATCCGCCTGATTTGGGGTGTTACAGAGTTGGTATCGGAGCATGGTTTTGAATACTACTTTCCGAGTCATGTTTCATTTGAAATCATCGTTCATCAGACTAGTATCATTGGACTTTCACGTCACGTGTGACCTGTGCAAGAGTCAAGCCCCTCAGACCAAAGAACAGTAAGATTTCTGACGCCATGGTATAATTTATGGCAATAATAATCACTCATTCATCATTCAACAGTCAACAATCCTCAATCATCATTTTCATTTTTGATCATGTCGATCATGTTAACTCATTAATCACTCAGTTCATTTCATTGCTCAGTTGTTGATCTTAAGAATCATATCATTAATCTTGCTAACTTGTTCAAGATAATCATTTCAAGAATTTCACTAGATAATCATGTCACCTCAGTTGATCATTCATGTAATCATTGTATTAGAGTGCGTACGCTCATTATTATCATTTCATGACGTAATCATAATGCGGTATTCATGCGAGATCTATAACTATCATGTGACTTTCCTACTTCAGTATGGAGAGAGCTGGCAGAGGACGCGGGGGAAGAGGCCGCGGTGCGGGCCGAAACCCAAGATCTCGTGTGAATACACGTGCGAATGCGAGGATTAATGCAAATTCATCGAGCAGCGACGCTGCCACCCATTCACCCAGAAATGATCATTCACTGTCAGGGAGTCGCACCCGGGACACAGCTCATTCAGAAGGTGTTCGGGTTGACCCACTCGCGTTTATGCAGGGCATGATGGCCCAGATGACTCAGATGGCATGCCTCATGGAGACGATGCAGAACTCAACCGCACAGAATCAGCAGGCTCCTCCGCCGCCACCTCAGGGGCAAGAGAGGAGTGTGAACAGTATCATTGGCGACATCTTTCGCCAAAGACCACCTACTTTTGAGGGCTCATCTGAGCCGGCAGATATAGTTCACTGGCTTGAGCATTTCGAGAAGTTGTTTGCTATGGTGGAGTATCCCGAAGGGCATAAAGTTTCAGTCGCGGCTTACTATCTGGGTAAGAGCGCTCACTCTTGGTGGTTATCGTTGAAGCCCACCGACGGATCTTGTACTTGGGATCAATTCAAGACTTTCATGATGGAGAGGTATTATCCGGCCCCACTCAGAGAGGCCAAGTTATCAGAATTACTCACTCCCGACCTCTCAGCGGATTATGATGTTCTCGCCATCGCCGAGAAATTTCAGGAACTTCTTCCCTTCGCCTCATCTATTATCCACTCCGAGGCGGACAAGATCAAGTATTTCAGCAAGAGGTTGAAACCTCATATGCGGATGCAGTTGCTTAATCACAATTGTACCACTCTGGCCGAATTCATCGAGAAAGCTCTTACTTATGAGCTTACTGCTAAGGATATTGCTAAGCAACAACCTTCATCTGCTAGCAAGAAATCTAAGAATCGTAATCAGTCTGAAGGCAGTCACGCAACTTTCAAGAAGCTTCGTACGGGCCCTACTTTTTCTGAGCGACCTCCTATGGCACCTAGACCCGCGGAATCTCAGTCCCGAGCGGCCAGTTCGACCATCACTTGTTTCAACTGTGAAGAATAGGGTCATTTCATCACCAAGTGTCCAAGGTAGACTATCACGTGCCATAACTGTGGAATTGCTGGGCATAAGGCCCGTTTTTGCCGAAGAGACTCTAAACCTACTCCGGCGATATCTCAGGACCCGAGACAGTCAGCGGTTCAGAATCAGGCCACTCAATCCACGTCGTTCAAGACGACGGGAGCAAATAAAGGCGGAGCCAAAAGCTATCAGACGGGAGCGTCCGGTTCAGGGCCGGCAAGCCCCGAATTTATGAGATGAAGAAGACCGACGATCTGGAGGCCCGGATGATCTCAGGTACACTCGAAATTCTATCTCAACCTGTGTGTACCTTTTTTGATATTGGTGCATCGCATTCATTCATTTCCGAGTCATGCTTGAGTAGACTTCATCTCGATAGTGCTACTAGTTGTGAACCTTTTATCATTGGTCTACCTGACGGTAGAAGAATTATCAGGGATCGTGAGATTGAGAATTGTCCGATTCAGCTTAATGGCCGTGTTTGGTTGGCAAACCTGATCGTAGTAGATCTACCCAGAGACGATGTTATCTTGGGTATTGATTGGATGGATCGTCATGATGCCATCATTAATGTCCGCAAGCGTATGGTCACTATCATTTCAGACGATGGAGTCGAATGTTTATTCCAGGGAGGTAATCCCAGCTGTTCCGGTAAAGTCATTAATTTGATGAAAGCAGTGAAATTACTCAGTCAGGGGTGTGTTGGTTATTGGTGCTATATGACCAAGACCGAGAAATCATCAATAATGTTGGAGGATATTCCGGTAGTGAGAGAATATGCCGATGTATTTCCAGACGAGTTACCTGGTTTGCCTCCACAGAGAGATGTGGAATTCATAATAGAGTTGGAGCCTGGTACATCCCCAATATCGAAGGCACCGTATCGGATGGCCCCGACCGAAATGCAAGAACTGAAGAATCAATTGGAGGATTTGACCGAGAAAGGTTATATCCAACCGAGTGCGTCCCCGTGGGGAGCACCTGTGTTATTTGTCAAGAAGAAGGATGGTTCGTTTCGCTTGTGTATTGATTACCGAGAATTGAACAGGGTGACGATCAAGAATAAATATCCCCTACCCCGCATCGATGATCTTTTGGATCAACTTCAGGGAGCTTCAGTATTTTCCAAGATCTATTTAAGATCTGGATATCATCAGTTGCGAATTCGAGAGTCGGATATTGCTAGAACGGCATTTTGAACACGCTATGGTCATTATGAGTTCGTGGTAATGCCGTTTGGGTTAACTAATGCACCTGTGGTGTTCATGGAGTTAATAAATCGGGTTTTCATCAACTATTTGGATCAGTTCGTGGTTGTCTTCATTGATGAGATTTTGATTTATTATCGTGACCGAGAGGAGGGCGAGTTTCACCTTCATCAGGTTCTCGAAGTGTTGAGACGAGAGCAACTTTATGGGAAGTTTTCCAAATGTGAGTTTTGGATGTCCGAAGTGACGTTCCTCGGGCATGTGATTTCATCAGACGGAGTACGCGTCGACCCTCAGAAGACAGAGGCTATCCGAGATTGGCAACCTCCGAAGAACGTTAAGGAAATCCGAAGCTTTCTCGGATTAGCTGGCTATTATCAGCGATTTGTGGAAGGATTTTCTAAAATCACTCAACCCATGACGAACTTTTTGCGGAAGGATAAGAAATATGAGTGGTCCGATGCGTGTCAACGGAGTTTTGAGGAAGTCAAGATCCGATTAATTTCAGCACCTGTCCTTTCCTTGCCATAAGGGACAGGAGGATTTGTGGTTTATAGTGACGCATCCGGACACGGTTTTGGATGTGTATTAATGCAGAACGGGAAAGTTATTGCCTATGCTTCACGGCAGCTGAGACCTTACGAGGTCAACTATCCGACCCACGACCTAGAGTTAGCGGCCGTGGTATTCGCGTTGAAGATTTGGCGTTATTATCTTTATGGCGTCACGTGTCAGATTTTCACCGATCATAAGAGCTTGAAATATATATTTACTCAGAAGGAGTTAAATATGCGACAGAGGCGGTGGTTGGAACTAATCAAATATTATGATATTGAGATACTATACCACCCGGGCAAGGCGAGCGTTGACGCCGACGCCTTGAGTCGTAAGTCTGTTCAGGAGCAAATGCTTGCTCGTTTGACTATTCAGAAGGAACTTCAACAGGAATTCCTAAGATCCGAGGTCGAGGTTTGGTTACAACGAGTACAAGGGCAACTTTGTACGTTAGAGATTTCATCGCCACTTGAGGAGGCGATCCGAGTGAATCAGGGTTCGGACTCATCTTTGTTGCGCATTCGAGATGATGTGACTCAGGGGAAAGCCCCTGGATTTGTGATCCACGAGGATGGACTTTTGCGATTTAAGAACCGGTTATACATTCCGGCGATTGACGAGTTGAAAAACTCGATTTTGAGAGAAGCTCATGCTACCCCCTATTCTATTCATCCAGTGTCTAGCAAGATGTACAAGGACCTGAAACAGAATTACTGGTGGAGTAATATGAAGCGAGAAGTCGCAGAGTTTGTTTCAAGATGTTTAACCTGTTAGCAAGTCAAGATTGAACATCAGCGACCGGCGGGTATGATGAAACCGCTCCCTATCCCAGAGTGGAAGTGGGAAGATATTTTTATGGACTTCATCACGAGTTTGCCGACGAGTTGTCGTGGCATGAATACAATTTGGGTAATTGTGGACCGTTTAACTAAGTCAGCTCATTTCCTTGAGATTAAGGATACGTGGGGTCCCGAGAGACTTGCTCAGTTGTTCATCAAAGAGATAGTAAGACTGCACGGTACTCCTAAGAGTATCGTTTCTGATCGTGGCGGGCGATTCGTGTCGCATTTTTGGAAATCAATTCATCGTGCAATGGGAACTCAGCTTAATCTCAGCACAACTTTTCATCCTCAGTCCGACGGACAATCAGAGAGGACTATTCAGACGTTGGAGGACATGTTGAGGGCATGTGTTCTCGATTGGAAGGACGATTGGGAAGCCCAACTACCGTTGATCGAATTCACGTATAATAATAGTTGGCATGCTTCGATTAAGATGGCACCTTACGAGGCCTTATACGGTCGTCGTTGTCGATCTCCTTTGTGTTGGGATGACTTGTCAGAATCAATCGGCACCGAGCCTGATATGCTTATAGCCGCCCGTGAGAAGGTAGCTTTGATCAGAAGTCATTTGTTGACCGCTCAGAGTCGACAAAAATCATATGCAGATAATCGTCGTCGACCATTAGAGTTCGAAGCAGGTGACCACATTTTGGTCAAGGTATCCGTGAGTCGAGGTATCTTCCGTTTCGGGAAACGGGGAAAGTTGAGTCCGAGATTTATTGGACCGTTTGAGATTTTGGATCGAGTAGGCAGTCTGGCTTATCGATTGGCTTTACCTCCGGAGTTGAGCCGAATTCATAATGTGTTTCACGTCTCTCAGTTGCGGAACTATGTTGCCGATCTGAGTCACATACTTCAGTTCGACGAAATCGAGATAGCGGATGATCATTCGTATGAGGAGCATCCTATACGAGTTTTAGAGCGGCGAATCAGACAGTTGAGGAACAAGACGATTCCTTTGGTTAAAATTCAGTGGTCTAGACACGGAGTCGAAGAGGCTACTTGGTAAACCGAGGATAGTATGCGGGAGAGTTATCCCGAGTTGTTTGACCCTTAGTTTCGGGGACGAAACTCTTCTAAGGGGGGAGTATGTAATACCCGGTTGTAATTCAGTAATTATCATTCAGTAATGGTCACTCAGTAATTTTCACTCATTATTAATCATTCATCATTCATATTCATTCATTGTATTCACCGTTCAGAGTAATTTGCATCGTGTATCTGTTATTATTCGTCTTTCAACTCGGTTAGAGAGTTGAGCCGAGCGTATCATCATTGTCATCTTTGTAGTGGGTTGTGTGTGATGAGTAGCGCACGCTACGTACTCTCCTTAGCGCGCGCTAATTGAGTACGGGTAGCGCAAGCTACCTCTCAGCATTAGCGCACGATATGGTGGTTCAGACTGACAGTCCAGAAGGCACTGGACTGCAGTCGAGTTGTAGTAGCGCACGCTACGAATGGTAAGTAGCGCGCGCTAGTAGTTTAGGGTAGCGCACGCTATGCAATCGGTGTAGCGCGCGCTAAGGTCGATCAGACAGAGTCAAGTGGGTACTGGACTGAATTGGAATAATTCATAGCGCACGCTATGAGTAGATATTAGCGTACGCTAATGGTGTAGTAACGCACGTTGAGTTTTGGGTGTAGTGCACGCTATCTCGAGCAGGGCAGAGGACAGAAGATTTTGGACTTCAGTTACTGGGCATCAGATATTTAGGTAGCGCACGCTAATATTTTGGGTTAACGCACGCTATCGGGAAGGCGTTAGCGTGTTAGGAATACTTGTTAGATTTTGATGATGTCATAAATATAAAATCAAATGTTTATTACTTGGCAAAATGTAAGGAAGAACCAAATGAGTATCTTCCATAGGCCAAATATGTTAAGTATAGAACTTGGCAAAATGTAAGGAAGAACCAAATGAGTATCTTCTATAGGCCAAAAATAAGTTAGGCTAAAAATCGGCTAAGTACTAAAGTACAGCTAAGTCCATCAGAGTGGATCAGCCGAGTCAAGTCAGAGTAGTTCTGGTCAACAAAATTTATCAGAGAGGATCAGCCGAGTCAAGTCAGAGTAGTTCTGGTCAACAAAATTTATCAGAGAGGATTGACCAGAGTGCAGCCAAGGTACCTCAGGGGAGTCACCTGATCAGACAAGTCACAAACAGTGAACAGCAGAGAGGACCAGACTGCAGAGGAGTTAACTGCTCTACAGCCTACTCGAAGTCAGCCAAGTACTCCAAAGTCCACGTCAGCATGCGTTGAAAAGTCAAGTATTACGGAAAGTCACATGCAACGTGAAGAGACAAATTGGAGAGATTCCCGCAAGAGATATGATTTAAATAAATCATCCAGACCCACCTTGAAGACTTTAATCTTTTAATATTCAAAAGATTCGGCGCTCACATGCAGAAGTCTTCACAACGGTCGGAAGATAAAATAAAATAATGGGAATCCAGCCTTGCAACGTTCAGAAAGATTAAATAAAGAAGTCTCCCTCCAACGGACGGATTTGTTCAAAAGATTTGCAACGGCTACAAGGAAAAAGCTCAGAGATCGTGACCTATATATATATCCGAAGATTTGAACCTGAGCAATCACCGGTGCGAACATACTTTCAAGCAATCAAGCAATCAAGCAATCAAGCAATCTAAAGCAATCTATAGCATCGTGAAAAGAGCAGTTCTAAAAGTTCATACTTAAAGAAGCTCTTAGTTGGAGAAGACAAAAACTCTTGTCTATAATCCTGAGTACGGGGTACTTCATGGTTGAAGTAAGAGGCGTAAAGGCATCCGAGGATCGAGGATCAAGAGGTGCAAGCGATCAAGTGTGTACAACGGCACGGATTTCCCTTTGGTTGGAAGCTGTTGTAGTGTGGTTTGAATCACTGTAATATTTATCACTGGTTGAGAATTATAGTGAATTCATCTCCAACTGGTTTGGAGAAAAGTGGATTAGTAGAGGATTACCCCACCTCTGAGACCACTATATTCGCCTGTGTTCTTTACTGTTTTATTGCATCACATCTTAACTGCTGCATTCATTGTTAAGTGTTTCATTAGTTGTTTTGTATTCGTCATCAGCTGACTTCCGCATATATTAAAGAACAAACGACTCCAAGTCATTTGTTTACCTATCAGCTGAAGAAACTTACTCTTCGTGAAAAAGAGTTTAAAAGTTTCTACAAGTCTATTCACCCCCCCTCTAGACTTGTACCTGGACGACTTGTGACCTACAAGTGGTATCGGAGAGGTTGGTTCATTTATTTCACGAACCAGATCTATATCAGATATATATCTTTACTCTCACTTTATAATGGAACACATGCATTCTAGACTCCCTGTGTTTTCAGTTGACGAGTATGATCTTTGGAAGATAAGGATGCAGGCACACTTATCTTCGATTCATGACGACATGTGGTGCATCATAGAGTATGGTCCATTCATCTTCGAGAAGGACAACACTCCAGAGGAGATCGCAGCAGGTGGGCCAGAGAAGATCCCTAAGAAGAGGACAGAGCTGACTCCAGAAGAAAGGAAGCTGGCCAACCTTGACAACCGGGCCAGAGATGTATTATATCAAACTCTTGACAAATCCACCATGGTCAAGATAAAGAATTGCAAAAATGCCAAGGAAATCTGGGACACATTAGCTTTAATGTGTGAGGGAACGGAACTAATCAAAGAAAATAAGTTGTCAATCGCTACTCAAAAGTTTGACAACTTCAAGATGAAGAATGGCGAATCCATAGACCAAGTGGACACAAGGTTCACTGAGATTATCAATGAAATCAACTTCCTCGGCAAAACCTATGGCAACAGGGAAATGGCACTGAAGGTTCTCAGATCTCTCAACCCCGAATGGAGCATGAAGGCCGTAGCTATGAGAGAGTCCAAGGACCTGAATAAGATAAAGATTCAGGAGCTGTTCTCTGATCTGAAGGCTTATGAGTTCGAGCTTCCAAGTTCATCCTCAACTGAGCCTGCAGAGAAGGGAATAGCATTTGCAGCCGAGTCCTCCGCCAAGAGCCTATCTGATGTGAAGCCTCCAAATCCATTAGACTTTGAGGAAGAAATGGCATTTATAATGCAAAGGTTCAGCAACTTCCGGAAAAACTACTCCAAATATAAGAAAAATTATAAGGAGAACCCCAGAAGGAACCAGAAAGCCGGTGGCTGGAAGGTGGAATGCTACAACTGCCACAAGACGGGACACATCCAAGTCGACTGTCCTGAGCATAAGAAGGACGAGAGCAAGAAGGAGGTGGGCAGAAAAGAAGACCGAAGGAAGGCCCTCATCGGAGAAGACCAGGAGCACGTAGAATCAAGCAGCGGATTCTTTTCTGATGATGATGAAGAATATGACTGCCTGATGGCCAACTTAGCTGACGAAGAGGTAACTTCTAAACCCACTGGTTCAAATAACAGTTCAGCTATGTCACAAGACATTGATTTGCACGAATCTATAAATCAGTTATTTAAAGATTTTGAAATACTCAAATCTGCACACCAAGCTGTATCAGCAGAGAAGACTCAGCTGCAAAATGAGAATGGGCAGCTGAAAAATGATTTCGAAAAACTCAGCCTAGATCTGAACAAGGTTGAGATAACTGCAGCTGACTTTAAAAATCAGGCTGATGATAATGCAACTGAGATAAACCGACTAACTATTTTACTTAAAGAAAAATCAGCTGCACTTGCTCATGCCAAAGCCGAGTTTACTAAGCTGGCTCAGATAAATAAGACTCAGGCACAAGAAATAACATCCCTGAAGGCGTCTTCAACCCTGGGAGAATTATGTACTTATAAAAGGTCACTATATACCAAATCAGGCCTTGGATATGATTCTCACACTCCCTCTAGTTCTGAAACCAAGTTTATCAAGGGAGAAACAATTGTCTCGACTGCTGAGCCTGTATATAAACCGATATTCAAAAAGCAGAATGACCAAGTCAAATGTCTAAGCTGCGATCGGGTTACAAGCGGCCACCTAGACAGGCGACTAGGCAATGGCCCAGGCAAAAGCAGCAGCCCAGACAACATGCCCACTATTACCAACAACTCCCTAAAAACAGATTTCATAATGGGAGGGGCAGATGGAAACCTCAAGGTTATCCCAATTTTCATAATGAACAAGTGTGTAGACCTCAAAGATTTAACAAATGGTCTCAGCCTAGATTTAGAAATGGCCCACACTATCAAAATTTTGAGGAATATCCGGTATACAATCCAACCAGGAGATTCAGACCTCGACCACACACACACCGTATGAGGGTTATAATAATAACAATTTCTATAATCCAAGGAGAAACCAATTCTCCAGGAAACCAGCTAACCCCAAAGGACCCACACAGATTTGGGTACCTAAATCTCTGCTTGTCTGATTGCAGAAACGGTAGAAGGACTACAAACACATCTCCACAAGCTCAAATTTTGGAGGTGAAGAATGGTTTGTAGATTCTGGATGCTCGAGGCACATGACCGGGAACAAGAAAATGCTGTCAAAATACACCAAAGAAAGAGGTCCCGATGTAACATTTGGAGATAGCTCTAGAGGTCAACCGAAGGGCTTTGGAGAGCTGCACCGAGGAAACATTGTGATATCCAGAGTTCATTATGTCAAAGGGCTCAAGTACAACCTCCTGAGCATAAGCCAATTCTGTGACGAGAAGAATCTAGTAGTCTTCACCATTTTAAAATGCATGGTGATAGATATCCTGTCTGGAGAAATAAAGCTCCAAGGCTTCAGAAGGAGAGATGTCTACATGATTGATTGGAACACAGGAACACCTAACTCCTGTTTTTTATCCAAGACAGTAGCTGAGAACGGATGGCTGTGGCACAAAAGACTATGTCACCTGAACTTCAAAGCCATCAACAAGATCAGCTCTCAGAAGCTGGTCAGAGGACTTCCAAATGAAGCATTCAAGAAGGAAGCACTATGTGATGCCTGTCAGAAAGGAAAGCAGACCATAGCATCATTCAAGCCAGTCCAGCCTACAACTCTCACAACAAGGATCTTAGATCTACTTCACATGGATCTATTTGGTCCTATCAAGCCAAGAACTTTGAGTGGCCGAAAGCATGCACTTGTCATAGTAGATGATTATTCAAGGTACACTTGGATTATCTTCCTATACAAGAAAAGTGAAACCTTGACCAAGCTACCTGAGCTGCTGAGAAGGATCCAGAATGAGAAATCTCTATCCATAATCAAGATCAGATCAGATAGAGGAGGAGAGTTTCTCAACAAGGCGATAACTGATTACAGCGATCAGAATGGGATCCAGCATGAGCTCTCTGCAGCCAGGACGCCCCAGCAGAATGGTGTTGCTGAAAGAAGGAACAGAACCCTGAAGGAAGCAGCAAGGTCCATGATTGCAGAAGCGGACCTGCCCAAAAGGTTCTGGTGAAGCTATCAACACAGCCTGTCACACCCAGAATATGAGTATGATAGTAGGGAGACATGGCAAAACTCCCTATGAGGTTTGGAATAACAGAACTCCTACTGTTGCTTACTTTCATGTTTTTGGTTGTAAGTGTTTCATCCACAACAACGGTAAAACACAGCTAAATGCCTTTGATGCTAAAACTGATGACGGTCTCTTTATGGGATATTCCCAAAGAAGCAAGGCATATAGAGTTTTTAACAAAAGAACCTTAGTTGTGGAAGAAACACCCCATGTTGTTTTTGATGAATCTACCGTTGAGTACAGGAAACAAGTTGAGCTAATTGAGAACAAGCTCAAGTCAGCAACCCTTGAAGAAGTCATTGTTCATGACACTGGAATGGTGGACTCACCTGCAGACCAGCCTGATGACCCAACTGCAGCTGCTGAAGACCCAACTGCAGATCAGACAGGAACACCAAACCTATCTGATCCAGTTGCCGCTGATGAAGACCCAGCCGTAGCTGACAAAGACTCATCTGCAGATCAGAACCAACCTGCAGATGACAAGGAAGGCGATCGATTCTGGGCACGAACCCGGTACTGAGAAATCCACCAAGGCAATCCAACAGGGGGAACAAACCCAGAAGAGGACGAAATCCCCAAATGGCTCAAGGATCACCCAATCCAGCAGATTATCGGAAAGTTGACTGATGGAGTTAAGACGAGACAGTCAACCCTACCAGCAGGAATGGCGATGTTCTCATGTTTTATGTCGCAAATTGAACCTAAAACAACAGAACAAGCATTGGAAGATTATTCGTGGATTAATGCCATGCAAGAGGAATTGGAGCAAATGGAGAGAAACAAAGTTTGGGAACTAACAGACAGACCTGATCACAAGAAGATTATTGGCACCAAATGGGTGTATAAAAATAAGAGTGATGAAGATGGAGTTGTTGTTAGGAATAAAGCCAGACTTGTAGCAAAAGGGTATGCACAGTGTGAAGGAATAGATTTTGATGAAACCTATGCACCCGTAGCAAGATTAGAGGCCATCAGACTATTCCTTGCATATGCAGCATTCAAATATTTTGAAGTATACCAGATGGATGTAAAGAGTGCCTTTCTGAATGGAATTCTAGAAGAAGAAGTCTATGTAGAGCAACCCCCAGGTTTTGTCAAAGGAGACAAAGTCTACAAGCTCTTGAAGGCTCTCTATGGACTTAAGAAAGCACCTAGAGCGTGGTATGAAACACTGTCTGTGTTTCTTGAGAAAAATGGTTTTTGTAAAGGGAAAGTGGACAAGACCCTATTCAGAGTGGAACATGAAGGCCACATATTAATAGTACAGATATATGTGGATGACATCATATTCGGATCAACTAATCCAGAGTTATGCGAGAAATTCTCCAACCTCATGCAAGGAGAATTTGAGATGAGTATGATGGGAAAGCTTAACTTCTTTCTTGGACTACAAGTTAAGCAGATGGAAAAAGGATTTTTCATCAACCAAGCTAAGTATACCAGAGACCTGATCAAGAGATTTGGAATGGAATCAGCCAAGCCAGCAAGAATTCCTATGAGCACAAGTACTCACCTGGATGCAGACGAGGTAGGCATATCAGTGGACTCAACCCACTACAGAGGACTTATTGGATCTCTTCTGTACCTCACTGCAAGCAGGCCAGACATATCCTATGCCGTAGGAGTTTGTGCAAGATTCCAGTCCAAGCCGAAGCAATCACACCTAGATGCAGCCAAGAGGATAATAAAATACCTTAAGTCTACAATTAATGTTGGACTATGGTATCCCAAGGATAATAATTTCGAGCTGTCAGGATACTCAGATGCAGATTTCACAGGATGAAGAATCAACAGGAAGAGCACTAGTGGAACGTGCCAATTCCTAGGAACCAGACTGATATCCTGGTTTAGCAAGAAGCAGGTTTCTAACTCTATCTCCACTACAGAGTCAGAATACCTAGCTGCAGGTAGCTGTTGTGCACAGATTTTATGGATCAGACAACAGCTAAGGGATTATAATATTATTGCCAATGAAGTCCCTATCTGGTGTGACAACAATAGTGCTATTGCAATAACCAACAACCCAGTTTTGCACTCAAGGACGAAGCACATTGATGTTAAGCACCATTTCATCAGAGACCATGTGCTTAACAAAAGGGTTAGAGTTGAAAGAGTCAGCACAGACTACCAGATAGCTGACATCTTCACTAAACCCTTGCCAGAAGAAAGATTTCTGGAGCTGAGCAGAGATCTTGGATTACTAGATTGGGAATCTAGTATTGAAGCTAGCTGATGCAGGCAAGAAGACGAAGGACGGACAAAGCAACCTAGCTGATCAGAATACCAGGCGAGAAGTCAACTCACCTGATGCAGAGCGGTCAACAGTCAACAAGTCAGACCAGCTAAGTTTTCTAAACTTAACCGACATCTAATATTTAATTATTATCTGCCATATTTATAATATTATATTAATTTTGTTTCACAATGGCATTTAAATATATTTTTCTAAGCCAAGTGGCAATTATAATACACGCGTCAATCGCTTATTAAAGCGACCTCCACGGTGACCAATCAGAATCAACCGTCGAATTTTAAACTGGGCCACCGATTCAAATTTGAAATTCAAAAGAATATCAAAAGGCGTACCACCGTTTCAAATATATAATAAATTAATACAAACGTCTTTTCATCTTCTTTATAAGGAAAGAGAACCAGTTACTTTACCTTTTACGCTTTCAAACCCTAGATTTCTCAGAGCAAAAATTTCTTGAACACCAAATACGCTAAAACCTTTTATTTGCAGAAATGGCATCTTTCGAAGGAGTTAATTTGAAGGCGGTGAAAGACCAGATCATTTTATCGTTGGTCGTCGACTTTGAAGGCTTATTGGAAGCCAATCTGGAGGACTACGACATGTATAACCTGATTCGCGCTATGAAGCTTAATGGGATCTACCCATTTATGGACATTAATCCTCAGCACCTGTACAAAGAGGATGTCATCGAGTTCTATCGCGAAGCTTATTTGATTCAAGACGGAATTCATAGCACTGTTGGCGGAATACCAGTCAGCATTTCTCGAGAGACGATCCGTACTGTCTTCGGAATGAAGCACCGTGGTTTAGCGGTCGAAGCTCTCAAGCAATCCGCCGCCGAAACCTGGAAAAAGATTAAGGTGGAAAATATCCCGGACAAACTGAAGTTCACTGCCAAGAGAAGTGAACTCAAAAAGATCTACCGTGTTGCGCTGGACATAACCAACAAGATAGTCATGGGGATGGCCGGCAGCTATGATCAATTATCATCGTCAAAATTCATGGTGCTGGGAGCACTGATTCAGGAAGAGGAAGTTGACTGGGCCGACTACATCTTCAGACAACTTGTGCGAGAGGTCAACAAAGCCGAATGGCTTGTTGATGAGAAAAGGTTCAAAGCAGTGGCGTTTGGAGCAACGGCTAAGTTGGTTTTTGGAGAAGACTGATGTGGCAAAGGGAAACACTGACCCCTTCCACCCAAACAAAAGGCTTGGTCATATGGACCACGAGAAGGTGAGGAAATTAGGAGGCGCTGGGAGAGCAGCTCAGATGCTGAAAGACCTACCGGACACGAGGCCATATCCGAGATACTACTCATCAGGAGAGTCGGACAGACCTACAGCCGACATACCAACTGCAGTCGAGTCCGACACAGAGTCCGACGATACTCCCATTGCAGTCAGATTCAAGAGACGGGGACCAGCCCCTGAAGGACCTTCTATCTTGCAGTCGTCTCCAGAATCCTCTCCCAAGAGGCCAAGGAAACTGCAATTTAGTGAGGAAGAGCAATCTGAACACATTGCCAGCTCCCCAGCCAGATCACCAACTCATCCGGAGGACCAGCCTGCCCCAGGCACCCTCGAGACTCGGATTGTACCTGTTCTCACCCCCTCAGCCTACATATCTGAAGAAGAAGAAGCAGGTCTCATAATTTCTATCCCTAAAGCTAATTATACCTTTAACCTGCTAGATAACAACACTTTCAACCTATCCATTGCTCAACTCCAGCTTGTTAAACCACAAGCATTAAAACACTCCTTTGCAAATATTTTTGAAGAGTGTAAATTTTTCAAAACCCTGACATTTACAAACCTTCAAACTTACATTGAAAACAGTGGTTGGGAATATCCCCAAGCCACAGAGGAGGTGCTGATTCACTTTTGCAAAGAATCAGACTTAGTGTTAATCCTCCAGGATAATTGGTTCATGTCACATTTTAAAACCAACATGGACCGGTTCATCCACAGCATTATGCTCAGCATTTTTGATGGTTCTTTTGGAGAAGATGAGGAGGAGGAAGTTGAAAAGGAGATTAGAATCGAGGAGGTAGATGGGGAAGAAAAAGAAGTGGTTGTTTTGGATGAAGAAGAAGAAGAGAGAAGAACAGAAGAAAATATTCTAGTTGAAAAACAGTCAGGAGAGATTGAGAAAACAGAAGAGTTGGCTGATGAAGAAGAAGAGGAACAAGGAGAAGAGGTGGAACAAGAAAAAGATAATGATGAAAAGAAGGATGATGATGAAGAAGAGAAGAAGGATGATGATGATGATGAGGAGAATGATGATAAGAAGGATGATAACAGTGATAATGATAATGATGGTGATGATGGAGGAGATGCAGGTGCTGAAAAAGAAAAGAATGAAGAAGAAAATGAAAAAGATGAGGAAGAAGGAAAGGCAGAAGAAGAGAAGGAGGAGGATCAGGAGAAAGATGAAGAGAAGGAAAAAGAGAAAGAAGAGGAGGAGAAAGCAGAAGAAGAAAAGGAACCAGAGCCGGAGCCAGAGCTAATTCAAGAAACTGAGACAGATCGTGGTACTGCCAGTACACACTGACCTAGACGCAGAGCTAGCTGAAGACTCCAGGTCAGGAACCCCGGAGAAAACTCCCTCTGCACTACCAGCTGCAGACAGAGACCTGCAGTCTAGTGGTTCTTTTGCAGAAGGCTCAGGAGAGCACTCTCCCTCAGCTCAGATATCTCCTACCATGACTGAGCTGATCAGGCAGATAGTCAAAGATACTATTGGAGAGCTGCTGGCGTCTCAGGTCACTCCTGACCTTCAATCAATCAATGCCAAGATCGACACTCTACTGCAGCGAGGGATTCCTCAGCCCCCTCCCCCAATCAACAACAGAATGCCATTTGGCATGTCTGATTGGATGAGCAGAATGGAGCAGCAATTAACTACCCTAATTGATGCTGGCAAAAAGGGGGAAGAGAGAGTTCAGGGGGAAGCAGAGATAAGATCAAAGAAGAAGCAAGATGTCCTTCAAATTTAAGGACCTTCAAGTCTGAAGAGGAAAGGAAGTGCAGATCCAGATGAACAGGCTGACCAGCCTGAAGGCAAAAGAAGGAGGACTAGAGGAGGTTTTGGACCTACTCTAGAATGGGAAGGAAAGGAGCTATGGTATGTTGAGGACTTTATTCCATTTGAAGCTCTTGAGATGTGGGGATCTGCAAAGAAGAGGTTCATCAAAGACTATTACATCTGGGAATTACTCCAGGATGATAAACTCTCCCCACAGGAAATTTTCATAAACTTCATGGAGGAAGTCCATCCGAAGCTCTGGGCTATTCTGAAGAAGCATGCTAAAGATCAAAATGCTTACCCTATGATTCCCTCATTCAGAGCAGAGGAAGCACCGACCCGTCTGGACGGTGAACTAAATGAGTTAGCGCTTCAAAGAGAAATCAAGTAGTTATGTCTTGAGAACATATTCACATCACAGCAAGAACAAGACTTCACAGCACTTGTTGTGAAGAGGAAATATGGTCTTGCTCCAGTCAAGATAAGACCAATTGGAGCTAAACCCTTCAAACCTGCCAAGCAGCCTATTCGAAGAGGCAGATGACTCTTAGTTATTTCTTTTACTTGTAATGTTTTATGTACTTAAAATTTTCTTGTGAAATTCAGACATGTACTTGTAAAAATAGTTTTATAACAGTCTGTTGAATGACAATTTCCAGTTGTCTCAATATTAGACTGATTTCAGTTTGTGTCTTGCACTTAAGTGCAGACTTGATCATTTGATTACTTGTTTAAAGTTTTGCCATCATCAAAATAGGGGGAATTTGTTAGGAATACTTGTTAGATTTTGATGATGTCATAAATATAAAATCAAATGTTTATTACTTGGCAAAATGTAAGGAAGAACCAAATGAGTATCTTCCATAGGCCAAATATGTTAAGTATAGAACTTGGAAAAATGTAAGGAAGAACCAAATGAGTATCTTCTATAGGCCAAAAATAAGTTAGGCTAAAAATCGGCTAAGTACTAAAGTACAGCTAAGTCCATCAGAGAGGATCAGCCGAGTCAAGTCAGAGTAGTTCTGGTCAACAAAATTTATCAGAGAGGATCAGCCGAGTCAAGTCAGAGTAGTTCTGGTCAACAAAATTTATCAGAGAGGATTGACCAGACTGCAGCCAAGGTACCTCAGGGAAGTCACCTGATCAGACAAGTCACAAACAGTGAACAACAGAGAGGACCAGACTGCAGAGGAGTTAACTGCTCTACAGCCTACTCGAAGTCAGCCAAGTACTCCAAAGTCCACGTCAGCATGCGTTGAAAAGTCAAGTATTACGGAAAGTCACATGCAACGTGAAGAGACAAATTGGAGAGATTCCCGCAAGTGATATGATTTAAATAAATCATCCAGACCCACCTTGAAGACTTTAATCTTTTAATATTCAAAAGATTCGGCACTCACATGCAGAAGTCTTCACAACGGTCGGAAGATAAAATAAAATAATGGGAATCCAGCCTTGCAACGTTCAGAAAGATTAAACAAAGAAGTCTCCCTCCAACGGACGGATTTGTTCAAAAGATTTGCAACGGCTACAAGGAAAATGCTTAGAGATCGTGACCTATATATATCCGAAGATTTGAACCTGAGCAATCACCGGTGCGAACATACTTTCAAGCAATCAAGCAATCAAGCAATCAAGCAATCTAAAGCAATCTATAGCATCGTGAAAAGAGCAGTTCTAAAAGTTCATACTTAAAGAAGCTCTTAGTTGGAGAAGACAAAAACTCTTGTCTATAATCCTGAGTACGGGGTACTTCACTGGTTGAAGTAAGAGACTGTAAAGGCATCCGAGGATCGAGGATCAAGAGGTGCAAGGCAGTCAAGTGTGCACAACGGCACGGATTTCCACTGGTTGGAAGCTGTTGTAGTGTGGTTTAAATCACTGTAATATTTATCACTGGTTGAGAATTATAGTGAATTCATCTCCAACTGGTTTGGAGAAAAGTGGATTAGTAGAGGATTACCCCACCTCTGAGACCACTATATTCGCCTGCGTTCTTTACTGTTTTATTGCATCACATCTTAACTACTGTATTCATTGTTAAGTGTTTCATTAGTTGTTTTCTATTCGTCATCAGCTGACTTCCGCATATATTAAAGAACAAACGACTCCAAGTCATTTGTTTACCTATCAGCTGAAGAAACTTACTCTTCGTGAAAAAGAGTTTAAAAGTTTCTTCAAGTCTATTCACCCCCCCTCTAGACTTGTACCTGGACGACTTGTGACCTACATAGCGCACGCTACCAAGTTCGTAGCGTATGTTAACGAGACAGTCATAGTTCATGGACTATCCGGTTAACCCGCTAGCGGACGCTAAATAACAGGTCATAGCGTGCGCTAATCTGGGAACAGTATAAATTGGACAGTCCAGTCCAATTTCGTCATTTTCATTTCTCACTTCGTTTTTGGGCGATTCCGGGCGATTTCAGGCGATTTGGAAGAATCTATTCGAGATGCACTCACCTATCATCATCTTCAAGCTTCTAAGTTGGATTAATCATCATTTCATCCTCTCTAATACATCAAATCAAGGTAAACATTTCTTAGGTCTAGAATTTCGGATTTTGAATGTTTTCCTTCCGATCTCTTCGTGTAAGCTTTGGTTTAAGTTGGATTATGTTAGATATGAATTATCTATCTTGGATAAATGTACTCCTACGGATTTATTGGCGTATATTTCGGATTTCATGAATGTTGGGGTTTGATTCAAGAACACTTTAGAGTTGACTTTGATATTTGTGGGGGTTTCTGATTATAGTTGTCGTAACCTTGAATTGTGGATCCCTATTGGATTATTCATATCATTGAAGGTGTTTTGTTGGATTGAACTACTCATTTTGGAGTTTGGTTCCGATATAGTTGGGGTTGATTATAATCAAGGGATGAATGTTTGCTAAGTGTTTGTCATAATGCCCCAATGAGTTTGGATATTGTTGTATCGACTTTTGAAGTGGGTTGTGATCATGTTTGAATCGTTTATTAAGCGGATTATTGGTAATTGTGTTATTCAAGGTTGTCCGAGCGACCGACATCTCTTTTAGGACGTTTGTTCGAGGAAGGACATTCTTCACCGGTGTTGAGTAAGCAAATTCTTACTCGGTTAAAGGGATATTCATTCCTTATGTTGTTGTTCATTCATACATGTAATTCACTCATAATATATCATTTATGTCGAGACTTGTAATTATCAAGTAATCATTCAATTCACGAGGAACGGCGGTTCCAATCATTTCAATGATCTACCATTCATTTCATTGTTATTTCATCTCGGTGAGTCGTTCTTGACCCTTGTCGGATTATTATTCATTAATGTTCATTGGTCACTTTTGTCCTTGTGGCCTTCTGGGTTCATATTGCGTGGCCGGGTGGGGATGTGTGGAATTTTTAGTCGGGCACTTGATAGTCATGTGATCCGGTTCACCAACACAATGGACTGTGCACACGATAACGTACCTCCGTGAGACTAATTAGGTACAAGGGCAGGTGTGTCCGGACACTCGTCTTGTGCACTTGCACATACCATTACGGGCATACTATGATTCCCCTCATCAGCTGGATTTTATAACTAATATATGTGATTGTTGTATATTGTTCAACTCTTGAGGATTGTTGTTCTGTGTAACTGACCCCGTTGGGGGATGTTGTTTTCAGGTCATGGCAAGGCTAAAGCACGGGAAGAGAACGTTGACGGCGAGGAGTCCCAGTGATACTAGTAGGGGGGGCAGTCCTTTGTTCAGTCATTCATGTTTTCTCTGTTTTTAATTCCGCTGCAGATTTCCGTTTGGATATTCATTTTCATTTAGTGTTGTATGTTTTATCTTCATATAAAATATACATGTATTCCATATTTTTCCTGGGTGTGTTGTACTTGAAACTCCTCATCGGAGTAATTAATGGTATAATGTAGTTCGGTACTACAATTATATTATTTAAGTCGTTAATTTTCATTCGCCTGGTGGGTCCCAGTTGGGGGTCCACGGCACTGTAATATCCGCCTGATTTGGGGTGTTACATAATTGTGGATCTTGACTTGTGTCTTGCATTCCACAATTTAGCTCACACAATATTTTTCTAAATACATAAATATTCAAGAAAAATAGAGAGAAAATTCGTGAGGCATTTCTCGAAGAAATTTCGGCCGATCCCATACTGCAAGTCCAAGTTTGATCCGGTAGATTATTGCCCACACGATATCTGGATCATATGCGGGATATACTCTAGAAGATCTTGAGGTAGAAATACAAGAAGATCAAGGAGGAGTACGAAGGGGAGTTCGATTGACCCATAAGGAATTTTCCACCATTTCACTTCAAATGTATGAATTACCAATTTCTACTGCGTAAATACATATATTTAAATCGTTAATTAATCTCTTAATTAATTAATTGACAAGCCTAAATAGATCCGCTATTTACGTTGGTTAGTTTATAAAACCTTTTTTTCTTCCATCTCGCCTCTGCTGTGTTTTATATTCCAACAATTAGTATCGGAGCCGATCTTTAAGTCCTGTTCAATTTAATTAATTTGTGATTAATTTGATAGCAATTTAAATATTCATATGGTATGATGTTTGGAATATTTTGCTAGAAATTGTCTTGCAGGTGAATATGGTCCAATTAGCATGGCTATGTGATTTTTTTATTTATTTACGCGTTTTGGTAATTTGGCCCGATTTTGAGGCATGTATTAAGTTTTCCCGTGAGAAAATTCACGGGTAGAATAAGATTTATTTTTCCTTGTAATTTTTGTTGTAAATTCGATGTATTTTATTTGGTGTAAAATTTGTAATCGAATTGGAATACACAAAGTACTGAAGGAAAAGAAGTCCAGCGCGAAAAGGAGTCCTAATTAGACGAACCGACCGAGACGAGCCTGCTGCCAATCGCGAGTCGGCGGCCACATCTTTGTCTCGGCGAATACGGCTTTGCGCGTCGATCAGTGCCTGATGGGAGTCGGGTCGAGGCGGGTCGGGTTTTTTTTGTCCGGGCAGGTTCGTTCGATGTGTGGTCCTATTCGTTTATCCGCCGTTCGTTGCGTCCGTTGGAGCACAATAATTTTAATTTGGAAATTTCTTGTGCAATTAAGTTTGCATGGAAGAAAGTTTCTAAATTTGGCAATTTTTGTGCCCCAACCGGGAGGAGGTGACGAGATGCTTGAAGCAGTGGGAGCAAAAGAGCCGAGGATTTTCTCGTTATTCAAAACGAGGAATAAAAGCCATGATAATTGGATTTAATTATCCAATTTTTTATATGCTGGTTTTACTGTCTTGATGAATGGCATGTATGGATGTATGCGTGATATGTTTCTTACATGTTAGGACTAGAAAATTAAAAACCTTAATTTTTCAAAATAACTAAGTGATTTTAATAATTGAATTTTTTAAAATCAAATTGGCCTCCATAATTGGTTTAAATTGTGAAATAATTAGCATACGCGTTGACATTAGAGTCTTCCTCCACATCGGATGTGCTGATTATTGGCTCACTAGTTTTAAACTTCAATGAGATAGCAAAAAGGTGAATATTATTTTTTATGATAGGCCCTCTACATCTGTAGGACTATTATCATTAAATAATATTCTAAGGGTTGTTAAATTATGGTGTTCACTTAGGTGTATTAATTAATAATCTCCCCATCGGAGCCTATGTTAATTTAATACATGGCCAAGAAGAACCAAATATTAATTTTACTTGTCAAAACGCATCTTGACTAGATAGTAAAATTAAAGACGTTAAAATCTACTTGAAAAATGTATATGTAGACGTCCACACTAACGTGGCTTGCATGTGCGGTTTTTTGAGATGTTGGTTGACTGCATATATATTGTGTTTTAAGGTTTTTCAATATATTTTGCGTCGAATTATGTGATGAATGGTGTTTTAATTTTATTCTCAGATGTCTTCCAATCCACTAGCTGTTATTCTCAAAGAAAATAAACTTGATGGCACTAACTTTACCGACTGGAAAAGAAATCTTGACATTGTCCTGACTGCCGAGGGGCACAATTTTTTTTAACTGAGGAAAGCCCTCTGGAACCAGAACCGGATGCCACTCCTGAAGAGTTGGATGAATTCCGAAAATGGAAAAAGTCTGATGAGATGGCTCGCTGTTACATTTTGGCTTCACTGACAAATGTATTGCAGCATCAGCATCAGACGATGGATTCAGCCGCGGAAATGATGAAAAATCTCACCGAGATATTTGGTCATCAGAACCGGGCGGCTAGGCAAAATTCAATGAGTGTATTGATGACAACCCAAATGTCTGAAGGGACTCCAGTAAGGGATCATGTTCTGAAAATGATCTCTCATTTGAACGAACTGAGCATACTGGGGGCCACTATCGATGCCGAGTCGCAGGTGGATATTATCTTGGGCAGCTTGCCAAGAAGATTTGATCAGTTCCGCCTCAACTACAATATGAATCGTAGGACTTACACTTTGGCGGAACTTCTGACAGAGCTTCAATCTGCCGAAGGTCTCTTCAAACAAGGTTATCATCAAATTCTTGCGCAACCGGTGCTAGTTCTTCAAAACCCAAATGGGGAAAGAAGAAAAAGCAGGTTGGACAAAAGGAAGTGGAAACCTTCAAAGCTAAGGGCAAGGCTCCTCAGTCCAAGGCTCCTCAGTCCGAGGCAAACAAAAAGCCGAAGGGCAAATGCTATAAGTGCAGTCTGAAGGGGCATTTCAAGAGTGACTGCCCTAAGAAAGGTACGTCTCATGCACTAGTAGTAAAAACATATTTGGCTACCTGTTCTATCACTTCGTGGATAGTAGATTCGGGCTCCACTGATCATGTTTGTTATGACTTGCAGGGTTTCCAAGTAACCAAGGTACTTAGTGCGGATGAAATTACTATTAGCTGGGGCGACTATTCCAGGCTGAAGGCTGTTGCAGTGGGAGTCGTGCAGTTAAAAGTTAATGATAGGATTATAGTCCTAAATAATGTGTTATTAGTACCTGATTTTAGAATGAATTTAATTTCAGTTTCTAAATTGCGTTGTGATGTATATTCAGTTTCTTTTGAAGATAATGCAGTTATTAAAAGAAATGGTGAATATGTTTGCACAAGTACTTATAATGGACTTTATATCATTAATGCTGCACCAGCTCCCTTACATAATTATAAATCACTTAATTCTTTGACTAATCGTAATAAAAGAAAAGAACCTTCGAGCATAAATCAAACATATTTGTGGCATTTACAATTGGGTCATATTAACCTTAGAAGGATTCAAAGATTGTGTTGACTCAAAGTATTTTGATGATGATCTTATTCAAAACATTTAAACAAAATCGATATCAGCAAGCTGTTATATTGAAGGAGAAAACTGGTCTTAGCGCACGCTACATGTATCAGAGTAGCGCACACTATCGAGGCATATATACAGCCAAGTCAACTCAGCTGCAGTCTAGTCAGAACCTACCTGATGGATAGCGCACACAAAAGCTTCACTATCTGCGTACGCTAAAATACTAATATTAGCGCACGCTATATCACATTAATAACGCACGCTATCGCATCTCAAGTCAGAGGACAGTATGGTCTGGAAAGAAAGAAGAAAAGGACTCGCGCACGCTACGGACTTTCATTTACGTACGCTACTATGAGGTCTTAGCGCACGTTATTTTTTATGTCTTGCGCACGCTACCGGATATCAAGTTTAGTAGTCCAGTAGCCACTGGACTCAAAATGAGAAAGCAGTTACGTACGCTACACAAGGTAACGTACGTTACTAAGGAAAGCATATAGCGCACACTACTCAGCAATTATTAGCGCACGCTAAATCAGTCAAATTCTACCGTTGGACAATCTACCCGTTGGAACGCAGGAGTCAAAGAAGATCCGTGAACTCTGGAAAAGTTATTATTAAACAATTACTAGCGCACGCTATGTAGAAATTGCTAGTGCACGCTAAGTATAAATATATCCGTTGGGAAAGAGTCGTTGGGGAGACAAACCGACATTATCCAAAGTCAAGATTGAAGACCTGTTGACCAACCGTTAGCGCACGCTAAGAAGGTATGACTAGCGCAAGCTAGCCATATAATTTTACCGTTGGAACAATTTTGTGACCGTTCAGATAGGCCAAGTCAGAGTCGATTGCGCACGCTATGGATGTATTATTAGCGCACGCTAATAATACAATTATCAGAGTTTGAAGAAGGGGTGACACCTATAAATACCCATAGGACTTGGGTATCACTTACACAACTTCAAGCATTCAAGCATCCAAGCAATTAAAGCATTCTTGAGCTCAGTTTTCTATCTTTTATTGCATTCTAAGTTGTGAGAAGAAAGATACAAAGAGTGATACATCTTGTAATATTTATTATGCCTTGTATTCTTTCATTTGGTTGTGAGTGTTGCATCACTCATACGAGAGCTTTAGAGAAACGAATTTAGAGTCACTAATCCGGTGTTATTAGGATCTTTGATCCATCATTGTTAGGATTACACTCTAATATTCGTATAGTGAGGATTATCTAGTTCCTATAGAGCACTAGATAAACAAAGTTTATTTTGAGAGTGGTTGAGCTTGGACCAATAGAAGACAAGCGGTTGTAACGGTTGTTGTACTCGGACCGATCGAAGACGAGTCAAGTGTGTGGTTGTTCTTGAGCCAATAGAAAAAGAAGTCAGAGAGAGGACGTAGGCAAGTTGCCGAACCTCTATAAATCTTTGAGTCTTTTACTTTCCGCACTATCTTTCGTTTATTCGCGAGAAAGTACGATATTCCGCATTACCACTATTCAACCCCCCTTCTAGTGGTGAATTTATCTCTTCAGTTGGTATCGGAGCGGGTCTCTTTTTAAAGGTTTAACCACCTAAGGGAAAAAGATCCGCAAATGGCACTTCTTGGCCAAATCGAAGGAAATGCTCTCAACCGTCCTCCCTTCTTCGACGGTTCCAATTTCAGGACATGGAAAAAGAAAATAGCTATATTCGTTCAAGCCTATGATATTGAAATTTGGAAAGTCATTGCACTTGGTTCGAAACTCGCCAAGAAAGAAGATGGATCATTGAAAAAGTTCGACGAGTTCAATGACGAGGATTGGAGGAACACGCACATCAATTCACGTGCTACTCAACTTCTCTATTGCGCCCTTAATCCCGAAGAACTTAATAGGATATCTTCCTACAAAAGCGCAAAGGAAATTTGGGAAATTCTCGAAGTAACTCACGAGGGAACCACCCAAGTTAAGGAGACTAAAATCAACATGCTATTTCATGACTACGAACTCTTCTCCATGAAAGACGAGGAAACGATCACAAATATGTTGAATCGATTTTCGGCTATAACCAATGGACTTGCATCCTTTGGAAAGCCTATATCGAGTAGCGACAAAGCCAAGAAAATTCTTCGCTCGTTGCCACGAGAATGGGATGCCACGGTTACCGCGATCATGGAGTCCAAAGATCTCAACAAGCTTCGAGTTTAGTGCCCTCATCGGGTCACTCATCAATTATGAGATCGTTCTCAAGTCTAGATGTACCAAACCAAAGCCTCGTGAAAAGGTAGTCGCATTCAATGTTGATAGCGACGTTGAGGAAGATGTTCCCGAAGATGAAGATGACGAGGAACTTGCTCTCTACGCCAAGAATTTTAGAAGGTATAAAAACCTAATTCAAAAGAGGCGAAGTTTCCTTGGTCGGGATGGCAAGCCGGAGCAAAAGAAGAGTGGCTATGCTCCTATAAAGAAGTTCGACAATAATTGTCGGATATGCGGTCAAGCCGGTCACTATGCCAAGGAATGTCGAGGATCCTCTTCAAAGCCTCAAATGGAAAGATTCAAAAAGAAGGAGGTCCTAATTGCTTCTTGGAGCGATGACGAGGAAGAGATTGAAATATCTCTAGACGCGAATCTCGCATTCATGGCACTCGACTCCGAAAGCAATATCGAGGTAAGTTCTAAACTCAATGATGACAAATATGATTCATTTGATTTTTGCGATTCACAAGAAGTTTATCATGACGATGAGTTGTTAAGTGCGTTTGAATCCTTGAACACGGAGTATGACGAGATGGTTAAATTAAATATATCTTTAAAAAGAAAAATAAAATCTCTAGAACTCGAAAATTCCTCTCTTCAAAAGAAGGGCAAAACTATTGAGGTCGACCATACCCTATGCCTTGAAAAGGAAAATGTTTTGAAAATCGAGTTGACGAAAACTCAAAAGGAGCTAAAATATATTTTGAACAAATTTACGCTCGGAAACGAGAAATTCGAAAAGCTCTTATCCATTCAAAAATCTCCATTGTTAAAACACGGCCTTGGTTTCGACCCGTTTAAAAGGGAACAATCCCTTATCAACCTTGACAAAATAAAGAAAACCGAAGCCGAGAACTCAAAAACTCCTTTCAAACAACAAGTTCATGATAACGTTCGTTCAAAGTTAAGAACCATCAAAGTTAAACAAATATGGGTTCCAAAAGGGACAATTGTTCCTAATGCTATAAGTATAGTTAACTTTGGAGGACCCAAACGGGCTTGAGTACCGAAACAACCGAGAAACACTATTTTTGTAGGTACCGGCACCAAGGAAAAGCAAGTGGTATGTTAGGCGTATTTTTATGCGCTTATTTATCATTATTTTATATCCATCTTGAGCCTAAATCAGAATAAAAGAGCTTTTAATGCCCTATTATTTTATGTTTTACAGGAAATTGGAGTCCGGAAGCCGAAACGATGAAAAACGGGCGAAAACGGCGAATTTTGTCCGTGGGCCGCGGCACAAGGCAAGTGAGCCGCGGCACACGCAGAAGACCGGCGAGGCACGAGTAAAGCGTACTGCAGCCGCGGCCTGGTCGTGAGCCGCGGCCCGAGAAGAAAATTAAAGCGCCTGTGTTTTAATTAACACGCCATGTCCGCGGCCTGATTAAGTGAGCCGCGGCACCTGGCGGTTTTGGTGTGCTCCGCGGGTTTGGGCCGTTTTGAAGCCAGTTCTCGACCTAATCACACGGACGCGTTTTGGAGGCTGAGGACGACTATAAATAAGCATCGTAGGGCTGAAGAAAGGGGGGATCGAGAGGAACTTGGAGGTGGATCGATAGCTAGGGCAAAGAACACAAGAGGAGGAGATTTGTGGGCGACGACAAGACCACGGATCCCTACGGTTTTTCTTAGTTTTTCTGCATCTTAGTTCCTAGATCTATTCGAGTAGGATTTTGATTGTAGCCGATTTCATGACGGTTTGATTATTTATTATTATTTCGATTTACTCGTTATTCTATTGAATTGGATTTTTCTCATTGTTCTTAATGCTTTTTAATTGTCTGGCCAACAGTTAATTTGTTTTGAATGTCTTTATGGATTCGGGAGATGAAATTTAGGCATAGTTCTTATGAGACGAATCATAATTTTCGCGAGATAGGGATATACTCATGCGAATTGTGAAGCCTGTTATTGAAGGGAATTCTTGAACTGTTTTAGCTATTAATTATCTAATTCGAATAGGGATATATCGAGTTAATAATTCGTAGTATTTTCTATCGACCTTGGGAAAGGCTTTAGAATAATTTAGGAATTCCTGGCTTACAATCAATTGAATAAAAGTGAATTGAATTGAATAAATAGCATTCCTGATTGTTTGAGGTGAAAATCATAATCCTACGCCCTTATTAGTAGTATTATTATTATTAGTACTATTATTTATTAGTTTAGGTATAAATTCCATCTAATTGTTCTTCAAATAAAATTGTGAGTTGACTATATTTTGGTACTTAGTGAAATCAGTCCTCGAGGGAACGATACTCTACTTATCACTTTATTACTTGTTGACACCGTGCACTTGCGGCATATTGTGAGGGATTTTCCCACACCAAGTTTTTGGCGCCGTTGCCGGGGACTGATTTTTCGCTAATATCAATACCAAGCGACTCTAATTTTAATTTGAAGTTTTTTTTTTTCTTTAGTCTCTATATTTTTATTTTCTTTATTATGTTTTCCTTTGAGTATCGTGGCCCTTGGCATTTCATAAATTTCGATGCTCTTAATAATTTGCCAAATAGGGTCAGTCAGCCCCCTCCCCCGAAACAAAAGACCATGCTTGAACAATGTGTAGACGTTCTCAAAAATCCTGATAGTACCCTTTTTGAGCTAGAATGTGCACGTCGTGGTCTTGAGATTCACTATGGTTGTATTCCAACTCATATATTTAGTAGTGAAGTTGAAGGGGAGGTTGAGAAGAAAGACATGCTAAGTCTTAGGGTCGATCCCCCAGCACCCGATAATTACATAAAGTGTGATGAGCCTGTAGAAGAAGTTATTATTGATGATGTTTCCAAAGAAATTTCATTAAATTGTCATCAAACTTCGACTAATAAGGTGAACACTTATGTGCCAATATTTTTATTAACAGTGCCGCGCATAATCTTTCCTAAATCCATAATGGGAGAGAGTGACCCTATTACTTTTGATTCTGTTGAGGCTGATACCATGAGTTCTAATGAGGTTGTTCATGATAAGTCTTTATTATTTACCCATTCGAACTCTGCTTATTTTTTCGTGCCTTACAATTATTATATTCTTCCATCATTTTTTGGTTGTCCGCATAATTATTCTTACTCATTATTTTCGACAACCGGGCATGAACCAAAGCCTCCCTTATGGATTAAGAGGCTTATAGATTGTAAGAAGGGGGTATTTGGCAATCTCCCTAGAAAGAAGCCACGTTGAATTTTTGTTTGCCACGTCGTGCTCAAGACGTAAAATAGAGCACTTGATGGGAGGCAACCCATCATTTTTACTTACTTTCTAGTTAGTTGTTTTTATTTGATTTTTCGTTTTTAATTTTTCCTTTTGTTTGTTATTTTGTTTGGATTCGTGTATTCTTGTTGGCCCTTACTTCTCTATCATTTTGTTTTTATTACCCCAATGAATTATTATCCTTCATATTCTAGTCTTTCTTGAATTAATGTCTATAATTGTTTCATGACTAGAGACTAAGTTTGGGGGTCCCTCGTAATGTTGAGCATTATTTGAAGTATGGATTGACCGACATTTCCACTCGGACATGTGCTGGCTTTCAAGAAGACATTTGGAATAAGTTTCACTTTTTCTTATCTCTTTTATTTTCACATGAGTTTTTTTTATGGATGATTTTATGTGTAGTGGAATTGATTTTCTTGGTTATAAATTGCGATTTCATCATTGCTTTACTTTTCGTGAATTTTTCGTGCTTCCATGTGTTAAAACTGATGTTACAATACTGATTTCTCTTGGAAGAAACGGTTGAGTTTAGTCGAGTTGCAGTCAGCGATATCTGCTTCTGTTGAGTATTCAATTAGGTCCAAAATTTTATCGTTTTTTAGAAATTTTAGCAGATAAGAAAGGAGACATACGTGTTTTCAAATCACCGTTTATACGTTTGGTTATACTTTTCGCATAGCTAGTCGTCTAGTAACATAAGTCTTGGGGGCATTTAAATTGAATTTAGAGTCGGACAGTTTTTTTTCCAAAAAGTCGAGATATTATTTGTTCTATGATGGGAAGTTTAGTAACCGGGGGTATTCACGCGACCTGTTGTTTACTCTCGCGTAAAACGACGACCCTGAATAGATTAATAATTTAGAAATATCGCATTTACCGATGATGGGAAGCCTAGTAACCGGGGGTATTCACGTGACCCGTTGTTTACTCTCGCGTAAAACAGCAACCTTGACATACGGGAATTGCTATTCGAGTTTTTTCTCCGCTGTAGAGGGGGACTTAGTAACTAGAAGCATCCATGTGCCCCATGAGTGTCTTTTACGTCAAACGGTTCCCCGATACATGAGAATGGAAATCCACCCTAGGATCATCCCGATGAAATATCCTGAGAGCCGAAGCCTAGTGGTTAACTCGAATCATATTATTGAGCATACATAGAGGAATACTATCCGAGGATTAATTTTGATAATGAAACTCTTGAATTTTTGCCACTAGACTGTGGGACTGGGCGAATTAGCTTGTTTATTTCAACCATTCATATTGACGGTCGGTTAAATTCACGCTTGTTAATCTTTGAGCTTGATTTTCTCCATGAACGATTGATTAGGACTGAAATTGGTTACTTAGTGGAATCAGTGTCCTGGATGTGACTCGCTATTACGATACTTGTACTATTCTTTGAGATTTTCAGGGTAGTATTGATTAAGTTGAGCACTATGGACTTGCATGATTATTCACGATACATTTTGTTTAAAAGTGATAATTTTTGCTTGAGGACAAGCAAAGGCTCAAGTTTGGGGGTATTTGTTAGGCGTATTTTTATGCGCTTATTTATCATTATTTTATATCCATCTTGAGCCTAAATCAGAATAAAAGAGCTTTTAATGCCCTATTATTTTATGTTTTACAGGAAATTGGAGTCCGGAAGCCGAAACGATGAAAAACGGGCGAAAACGGCGAATTTTGTCCGTGGGCCGCGGCACAAGGCAAGTGAGCCGCGGCACACGCAGAAGACCAGCAGGCACCAGAGTAAACTGTACTCTGAGCCGCGGCACAGATTAGGTGAGCCGCGGCCCAGAAGAAAATTAAAGCGCCCAGGTTTTAATTAACACGCCGATTAAGTGAGCCGCGGCACACTGGGCGGTTTTGGTGTGCTCCGCGCGGGTTTGGGCCGTTTTGAAGCCAGTTCTCGACCTAATCACACGGACGCGTTTTGGAGGCTGAGGACGACTATAAATAAGCATCGTAGGGCTGAAGAAAGGGGGGATCGAGAGGAACTTGGAGGTGGATCGATAGCTAGGGCAAAGAACACAAGAGGAGGAGATTTGTGGGCGACGACAAGACAACGGATCCCTACGGTTTTTCTTAGTTTTTCTGCATCTTAGTTCCTAGATCTATTCGAGTAGGATTTTGATTGTAGCCGATTTCATGACGGTTTGATTATTTATTATTATTTCGATTTACTCGTTATTCTATTGAATTGGATTTTTCTCATTGTTCTTAATGCTTTTTAATTGTCTGGCCAACAGTTAATTTGTTTTGAATGTCTTTATGGATTCGGGAGATGAAATTTAGGCATAGTTCTTGTGAGACGAATCATAATTTTCGTGAGATAGGGATATACTCATGCGAATTGTGAAGCCTGTTATTGAAGGGAATTCTTGAACTGTTTTAGCTATTAATTATCTAATTCGAATAGGGATATATCGAGTTAATAATTCGTAGTATTTTCTATCGACCTTGGGAAAAGTTTTAGAATAATTTAGGAATTCCTGGCTTACAATCAATTGAATAAAAGTGAATTGAATTGAATAAATAGCATTCCTGATTGTTTGAGGTGAAAATCATAATCCTACGCCCTTATTAGTAGTATTATTATTATTATTAGTACTATTATTTATTAGTTTAGGTATAAATTCCATCTAATTGTTCTTCAAATAAAATTGTGAGTTGACTATATTTTGGTACTTAGTGAAATCAGTCCTCGAGGGAACGATACTCTACTTATCACTTTATTACTTGTTGACACCGTGCACTTGCGGCATATTGTGAGGGATTTTCCCACACCATGGTACATTGATAGCGGATGCTCAAGGCACATGTGCGGCTCCGAGGATTTATTTGAAGACCTCGAATATTAAGAACAAGGACATGTGACCTTTGGGGACAATCAAAAGGGAAAAATCAAAGGCATCGGAAAAGTCGGTAAGGAACCTTCTCCCTCTATCAACAAAGTATTATTTGTTGAAGGTTTACATCATAATCTACTTAGCGTTTCACAACTTTGCTATCAAGGTTTTAAAATTCTCTTTGAACAAACGCATTGCACGGCATTTAGAAATAATAAAATTGCATTCATCGGTTTGAGATGTGGAAACATTTATATTGTTGATCTTAATGATAAAAGTTCATTCAATGAAAAATGTCTTATTACTTTGGATGATAATGCATATTTATGGCATCGAAAATTGGGGCATACATCTTTACCTATTATTTCCATTTTATCTAGACACGACCTTGTTCGTGGATTGCCCAAACTCAAGTTTGATAGAAAGCATTTGTGTGAATCATGCATAAAAGGGAAACACACTCGAGAATCTTTCAAACCAAAATTCAAGGTTTCCACTAGCCGTATTCTTGAACTTGTGCATATGGATTTAATTAGACCATCTAGATATGTTAGTCTTAATGGTAAGCTTTACACATTGGTCATTGTTGATGATTATTCCCGTTTTACTTGGGTTAGATTTATCGCTCATAAAGATGACACATTTTCCGAATTTTCCAAATGGTGTCGTTTGGTGCAAAATGAGAAAAATCTTTCTATAATTTTGTGCTCCACCGATCACGGATGTGAATTTGATTTCACTCCATTTGAGCTTTTATGTGACAAATATGGTATTAATCATAATTTTTCGGCTCCTAGAACGCCTCAACAAAATGGGGTTGTTGAAAGGAAAAATCGATCTTTGGAGGAAATGTCAAGGACTATGCTAAATGAATATTCTCTTCCTCAATACTTTTGGGCCGAAGCAATTTTTACGGCATGTTATGTGATTAATCGTGTCCATGTTCGTAGAACTAACCTTAAAACTCCGTACGAATTATGGACGGGCAAGAAGCCAAATATATCGTATTTCCATCCTTTTGGTTGCAATGTGTTTATCTTAAATAATGGTAAGGATAACTTGGGGAAATTTGATGCTAAATCCGATTCTGGTATATTTCTTGGTTATGCTACTAATATCAAAGCATATCGTGTTTATAACATTAGAACAAATAAAGTTGAGGAATCCATTCATGTTAAATTCAACGATATGATCTCACCCCCGAGAAAGGTAGAATATTTTGATGATGCAGGTATTTTTCCGGATTCTCAACCATCAAACGAAATGGAGAAAATTTCGGAAATTCAAAAGAAGACAATCGAGAGTCTACCGAAAGATTGGAGGCACATCAAAGATCATCCAAAAGATCTTGTGATTGGAAACATTGAAGATGGTGTTCAAACCCGAAGGAGAGCCACCGAATATATGGATCATTGTGCTTTCGTATCCAAAATAGTTCCCAAGAATATATCTGAGGCTCTTGATGATGAAAGTTGGGTGATGGCAATGCAAGAGGAGCTTGTACAATTCATGCACAATAATGTATGGAATTTAGTTCCCGCTCTTAAAGATAAATCAATTATCGGAACTAAATGGGTGCACAAAATAAAGAGTGACGAAGATGGTTACCCAATTCGAAATAAATCTCATTTGGTCGCTCAAGGGTATAATCAAGAGGAAGGCCTTGATTACGAAGAAAGTTTTGCTCCCGTGGCTCGACTCGAAGCCATCCGTTTTTATGTGCATTTGTCGCTCACAAAAAGATCAAACTATTTCAAATGGATGTGAAAAGTGCATTCTTGAATGGCTACATTCAAGAAGAAGTCTATGTCAAGCAACCTCCCGGTTTCAAAGATCATCAATTTCCGGATCACGACTACAAGCTCAACAAGGCACTCTATGGGTTGAAGCAAGCACCCCGAGCATGGTATGATCGTTAAGTCAATTTTTAATTGCAAATGACTATAAAAGAGGTAAAGTCGATAATACCTTGTTTGTGAAAATATTGAATAATGATATACTTGTTTGCCAAATCTATGTTGATGACATTGTATTTGGACCTACTAACGAAACATTGTGCCAAGATTTCTCTAATCTCATGAAAGGAGAGTTCGAGATGAGTATGATGGGAGAATTAACATTCTTCCCCGGGCTTCAAATCAAGCAATGCGAAGATGAAATTTTTATTCATCAAACAAAATACTCAAACGATCTCCTAAAGAAATTCAAAATGGAAAGTATCAAGGTGATTTCAACGCCAATGTCTTCATCATTAAAGCTTGAAAAAGATGAAAATGGCAAATCCGTAGATCAAAAATTATATCGAGGTATGATCGGATCTTTGTTATATTTGACTGCTTCTAGGCCAGACATAATATTTGCTACATGCTTATGTGCTCGATTCCAAGCTAATCCTAAGGAATCACATTTATTTGCTTGTAAACGCATTTTTCGTTACTTGAAAGGGACCATCGGACTAGGTCTATGGTACCCCTCTTGCTTGGACTTTAATTTGATTGCATATAGCGACGCCGATTTTGGCGGATGTAAAATTGATAAAAAGAGTACTAGTGGTACGTGTCATTTTATTGGATCATGTCTAATATCTTGGGGAAGTAAAAAGCAAACCAGTGTAGCATTGTCTACAGCTGAGGCCGAATACGTTGCTGCAGGGAGCGCCTGTGCTCAGGTACTATGGATCAAAAATCAACTCCGCGACTACGACATTTATTTTGAAAATACCCCTATACTATGTGATAATACTAGTGCAAGAAATTTAAACAAAAATCCTGTGCTGCATAGTAGAACTAAGCATATAGACATTAGACATCACTTTCTACGCGATCATGTGCAAAAGAAAGATATCTGTTTAATTTTTGTCGGGACGAAGGACCAGCTTGCTGATATTTTTACAAAACCTCTTCCCGAGGAATCATTTAATAATATTCGTTTGCAACTTGGTATGGGACATCTAGACAATTTTTGAAATAAGTTTTCTACTCTAGAAATCAATATTCATGAATCGTTCCATTCGCTAGCGCGCGCTAGCTTCATTTTCTTTACGCGCGCTAAGTTTCGTTTTCGATAGCGTACGCTAACCTTCTATATTTTGCGTGCGCTAATTAAAACCCTTCATATTCCAAATTTACTACTGGACTGTCCAGTGAACTGCCCATCTACTCCTAACGTACGCTAAACTTACAACACTAGCGTATGCTATTTAAACCTGCACAGTTCACTATATAAACTCCGCTCAGTTCAGAAACACCCTCATTCTCACATAACGTACGCAAACGCAGATACCCCTTTTCAGCAAAGAACCCTAGCCGAAAAATTCGCTCCATCCATCTCAGATTTCTTCTTCAAATCTTCCAATTACCTCCAGATTCATGTCGAGCAAGAACCGCAAAGCCATGGAGAAAACCTATAAAAACGCCAAACGGCCGCGCGACCCAGTATATGATGCGACCCGATTCGTTTCATACATCGCGTCGAAGGTGTTTTCTGAAATTCTCCCTCAAGAGCATATTACGGACTGCTATTTCTTCAACTTTCCGAGTCTAGAACGGGTAAATGTCATAATCACTGACTTTTTCACTTCCATTGGGATTGCCCGATTTGTTGAGTGTAAGGATCCTATATGTCCTGATCTTGTCCGCGAATTTTACGCAAATCTTCATGTGGCTGAAAGTGAAGGCTCATCATCCCTAGTCTTAGGGAGTGTGGTTGGGGGAACAAAAGTGAGAGTTTCCTCGGAAATTTTAACTCAAATTTTTTGTCTACCATCCGATGTGTTTTCTTGTGCTGGAAAGTCGATTGGTGAGGAAACAGGAGTAAGGGAGATTGATGTGAAAGAATTCCTGAGTTCAAAATCCGTTATAAATACCACCGACGAATTCTTCGAGAACAATGACTTTGGGATTAACATCCGACTCCTTTTAGTTGCTCTCACAAAGTGTATAATGCCGAAGGTGAACACTCAACACAAGTTAGTCGGAGTCGACAAACACGTTGTCTACCGTGTGCTTAATGACGATAAGGTTGATTTTTCCGCTATCGTCACAAGTTGTATGAAAGTGAAGGGCGACCTTTTTCGGTCGAAGAACTATGCGTCTCGATCCCGCAAGGCTGGAATGCCGTATGGTTCGATCCTCACGGCGATATTCATATTCCATCACGTGGATTTATCGAAGGAAAAAGCTGTCCCCATCTCTCTCGGCCATGAGATTTCGGACTACTCGCTAAAAGCTATGCATTATGTCCGAGCAATCAACCGAGGTTGGATTCTTTTTCCATACCTTCGCGAAGACGACCAAGTCGAGAAAGGATCACGTATGCCTACACCGGAGGAGAGGATCACTCGACAAGGACCGCACACTCTCCGGGAAATGCAAACCGGGGAATTCGTGAGGAAGCCCACTTCCAAAGGCAAGCGTCCGATGAAAGACTCCATGACCGAAGAAGAAGAGAGTGATCTCATTGCTCGGATGCGGAGCATCGAGACCTCACAAATGGAAATACGTGAGGATGTTCGGTCTCTACGTTCGGAGGTTCGAGAAGTTCGAGGGCTGATTTCTGAGTTCATCCGATTCACTCACTCGTCATTCCCATTCCCATCCTCTTCATCCAATCAAGCGTCTTAGATTCTAGAAATGTGATACTTGTAGCAACTTATCTTTCAAATGGTTTTGATGTCTCATGCTTTGAACGTTTGTGTAATGCTTGAACTTCTCTTTAATGAAATTTGCATTTCTCTTCATTTGGTTGGTTGAAGTTTGGCATTTGCTGTTTATGTGCTTTCGTTTTGGTTCATGACATTTGGTTGGTATATGCAACGACACAGGGGGAGTTCCTTTTTGTTTATGTCAAAAAGGGGGAGAAATACTCCAAAAAAAACCCGGAACGTACTAACATGTCGAACAAGTTATCTTGATTCGAAATTTTTAAAACGTTTTGCAGGTATAAATTAAATGTTTTGACATCATCAAAAAGGGGGAGATTGTTGACTCAAAGTATTTTGATTATGATCTTATTCAAAACATTTATACAAAATCGATATCAACAAGCTGTTATATTGAAGGAGAAAACTGGTCTTAGCGCATGCTACATGTATCAGAGTAGCGCACGCTATCGAGGCATATATACAGCCAAGTCAACTCAGCTGCAGTCTAGTCAGAACCTACCGGATGGATAGCGCATGCAAAAGCTTCACTATCTGCGTACGCTAAAATACTAATATTAGCACACGCTATATCACATTAATAACGCACGCTATCGCATCTCAAGTCAGAGGACAGTAAGGTCTGGAAAGAAAGAAGAAAAGGACTCGCACACGCTACAGACTTTCATTTACGTACGCTACTATGAGGTCTTAGCGCACGTTATTTTTTATGTCTTGCGCACGCTACCGGATATCAAGTTTAGTAGTCCAGTAGCCACTGGACTCAAAATGAGAAAGCAGTTACGTACGCTACACAAGGTAACGTACGTTACTAAGGAAAGCATATAGCGCACGCTACTCAGCAATTATTAGCGCACGCTAAATCAGTCAAATTCTATCGTTGGACAATCTACCCGTTGGAACGCAGGAGTCAAAGAAGATCCTTGAAATCTGGAAAAGTTATTATTAAACAATTACTAGCGCACGCTATGTACAAATTGCTAGCGCACGCTAAGTATAAATATATCCGTTGGGAAAGAGTCGCTGGGAAGACAAACCGACATTATCCAAAGTCAAGATTGAAGACCTGTTGACCAACCGTTAGCGCACGCTAAGAAAGTATGACTAGCGCAAGCTAGCCATATAATTTTACCGTTGGAACAGTTTTGTGACCGTTCAGATAGGCCAAGTCAGAGTCGATTGCGCACGCTATGGATGTATTATTAGCGCACGCTAATAATACAATTATCAGAGTTTGAAGAAGGGGTGAGACCTATAAATACCCATAGGACTTGGGTATCACTTACACAACTTTAAGCATTCAAGCATCCAAGCAATTAAAGCATTCTTGAGCTTAGTTTTCTATCTTTTGTTGCATTCTATGTTGTGAGAAGAAAGATACAAAGAGTGATACATCTTGTAATATTTATTATACCTTGTATTCTTTCATTTGGTTGTGAGTGTTGCATCACTCATACGAGAGCTTTAGAGAAACGAATTTAGAGTCACCAATCCGGTGTTATTAGGATCTTTGATCCAGCATTGTTAGGATTACACTCTAATATTCGTATAGTGAGGATTATCTAGTTCCTATAGAACACTAGATAAACAAAGTTTATTTTGAGAGTGGTTGAGCTTGGACCAATAGAAGACAAGCGGTTGTAACGGTTGTTGTACTCGGACCGATCGAAGACGAGTCAAGTGTGTGGTTGTTCTTGAGCCAATAGAAAAAGAAGTCGGAGAGAGGACGTAGGCAAGTTGCCGAACATCTATAAATCTTTGAGTCTTTTACTTTCCGCACTATCTTTCGATTATTCGCGAGAAAGTACGATATTCCGCATTACCACTATTCAACCCCCCTTCTAGTGGTGAATTTATCTCTTCAGATTGGTGAGCGATGGCCCATTGGATTCGCTCCAAGTTGAGTCATTTCCAATCTGCGAATCCTGTCTAGAAGGGAAAGTGACTAAAAGGGCTTTCCAAAGCAAAGGAAATCGTGCAAAAAATGTATTGGAATTAGTACACACCGATGTATGTGGTCCAATGAACATCTAGGCTAAGGGTGGTTTCGAATACTTCATCACGTTTATAGATGATTATTCGAGATATGGATACATTTATTTGATGCGACGTAAGTCTGAATCTTTTGATAAGTTCAAAGAATTCAAGGCTGAAACGGAGAAGCGTCATAGACAGAGTATCAAGTCACTACGATCTGATCGTGGTGGCGAGTATCTTAGTGGAGAGTTTTTGGATTTCTTGGCACATGAGGAGATCACTTCCCAGCTCAGTGCGCCTGGTACACCACAACAAAATGGTGTTGTTGAACGAAGGAATCGTACTTTATTAGAGATGGTTAGGTCAATGATGAGTTATTCTGATTTTCCTATTTCGTTTTGGGGATACTTCTTGGAAACAGCGGCGTACATTCTAAACTTGGTGCTTTCAAAATCAGTTCCAAAAACACCCACAGAACTGCGCAAGCCCAGTCTAAGAGATGTTCGGATTTGGGGTTCATTAGCACAGGTGATGAATAAGGAAGCTTATAAGTTGGCATCTTGTACAGAAGTACGAGTGTTTGTAGGATATCCAAAGGGAACGAAGGGTGACTTATTCTACAGTCCTAAAGATCAGAAGGTCATTGTTAGCACCAATGCCCGGTTCTTAGAGGAGGACTATGCAATAAGCCACAAGACTAGGAGTGAGGTCATTCTAGAAGAACTTAGGAGCAAGATTTAGACAATACCAATTGTACAAACACCTAGTGTACCACGTATCGACACTATTGTGGATACGCAAACTAAAGACATGCCTCATTACAGTGGGAGGGTTGTTCGTCAACCTGAACATTTCATCGGTGTGGGAGCATCTTCGGACCACTCCCCAGAGTAGGATGAAATGGATCCATGTATGTATAAGCAGGCAGTTCAAGACAAGGAAGCCGAATCCTGGCAAACAGCAATAGGATCTATGGATTCTAACCAAGTGTGGGAGCTAGTAGAGCTACCCAATGGGGTAAAACCCATTGGAAGTAAGTAGGTATACAAGCGTAAGAGAGGATCAAAAGGGAAGTTTGAAACCTCCAAAGCAAGGCTTGTTGCGAAAGGTTACACTCAGAAGGAGGGCATCGACTACGATGAGACCTTTTTGCCAGTAGCCATGCTTCAATCGATCCGGATTCTGTTAGCTATAGTTGCGCATTTAAATATGGAGATTTGGCAGATGGATGTCAAGACTGCGTTCTTGAACGGGAGTCTTGATAAGGAAATCTACATGCGCGAACCTGAGGGATTCATTGCTGAAGGAGAGGAGCACTTAGCGTGCAAACTTAAAAGAGCCATTTATGGTCTCAAGCAAGCATCAAGGTCTTGGAACATGCGATTTGATGAGGTCATTCAATCGTATGGTTTTGAACAGTGTCCTAGTGAGGTTTGTGTATACAAAAAGTGCGATGGAAACGTGGTAGTGTTTCTTGTACTTTACGTAGATGATATACTTCTAATTGGAAACAATGTGAAGGTATTATCAGACGTAAGGGTATGGATGTCTGAGCAGTTCGGTATGAAGGATTTGGGAAAAGCCGGGCACACCTTGGTATTAAGATCTTTCGAGATCGCAAGAAAAGGATATTGTGCTTATCTCAGGCATCCTATATCGATACGGTGCTAAAGCGATTTAGCATGGAGAATTCCAAGAAAGGTTTCTTACCGTAGAGACATGGTATCTAAGGCTATGTGTCCTAAGACACAGAAGGAGATAGATGACATGAAGTTGGTCCTTTATGCTTCGGCAGTGGGAAGCCTCATGTATGATATGCTTTGCATTAGGCCTGATATCTGTCATGCTGTAGGCATGGTGACGAGATATCAGTCGAACCCAGGACTGGGACATTAGATTGTTGTCAAGCATATACTCAAGTACCTGAGAAGGACTAGGGAGCATATGTTTGTATATCAATCGGATACACTTTGTCCTTTGGGTTACACTGACTCGGATTTCAGTGCGGACAAAGAAAAGTCGAAATCAACTTCCGGATATGTTTCACTTTGGGAGGTGGAGCCATCAGTTGGAGGAGTGTGAAGCAGAAATGCATAGAGGACTCTACCATGGAAGCCGAGTATGTAGCAGCCTCAGAGGTAGCTAAAGAGGCGGTATGGCTCAAGTACTTCCTAAAGGATTTGGGTGTGATTCCTAATTTGCCTAGGAGTATTACACTTTATTGTGATAATACCGGTGCGGTTGCAAATTCGAAGGAACCACGGGCCCATAGAGCAAGCAAACATATCAAGCGCAAATATCATATCATTCGAGATTTTGTGAAGAGAAGGAAGATTATTGCCTCCAAGATAGCATCTGAAGACAACCTAGCTGATCCTTTCACGAAAGGGTTGCCCTCAAAGTCATTTGAAGGGCATGTGGAAGGAATGGGGTTGAGATGTATGACAGTATTGCTTTGAGTATAAGTGGGAGATAGATAGACATAGTCTAGATAGTATACTTCAAAAGCATGCTTTGAGTATAAGTGGGAGATTGTTAGGGTTGTATACATCAAAGCATACTTTATGCTTGTATTACCTAATTTCCCGGTCTTTATCTATGAGAATATTTAATTCATTTATCACATGTTTTGTATATTTATTTACGCTATGGTTACGCAAAGGTTGTCTAAATTACTTTATATTGTAGATAATGTGGTGTGTCGAGTCACACAGAAGATCACATTATCGGTTCCTTATATAGTAATAATTATACATAACATTAGACCGTTACGTGAGAGGTTGTAATATATGCTTGAGATTGGTTGGTCTTGACCATTAGCATATATTAGCGTATTCGGTATACATTGAACATGATCGAGGTGAGATAGATTCTTCTGTACTGACTATAAGAAGAACGCACATCTCGTACAATTATTATTTCTTAATTCTAGTGATTAATATTTAATTATATATTTAATATTTATTGCTTTGATTTATCATGGGTGAGAGCCACAATGATTGACTCAATACGCTCGATATTTTGGGCAATATTATTATTTATATAATAATTAATATTATAGCTAGAAATCGTGTCCCGACCAGTCGGGTTGATCATGTCACTTGAGGCACTCGAAAGGATTATTATATTAAACCCTGCAGGTGGAATTAATTTTCCGATATAATAATAAAATTCGAGTGGTATACTCATATATAACACATTATATTAATTAAAAGCTGTTAGTAGCTTAAATTAATTAATGGACATGGAATATCTTAAACACGGGAAATAATTAATTCAAAAAGGAGTCCAATTTCGTATTTTGGAATTTTAGTAGGAAGTGCAATATCAACTTTTTAGTGGACTAAGTTGATATTAATAGAGTCATTATATTAGGAAGAGTCCTAATATTGGAAAGATGACCTCTATTGGGAGTCCTTACCTTATCCTCCTTAAGGTCCCTAGAGTAGCCCAAAACACCTATATATAGGACTACAGGGGGGCAATTTTTACACCTTTCTTGGCACAAGAATTTCGATTTTTTTCTCTTATTTTGTGTTTAATTGTGGATCTTGACTTGTGTCTTGCATTCCACAATTTAGATAACATAATATTTTTCTAAATACATAAATATTCAAGAAAAATAGAGAGAAAATTCGTGAGGTATTTCCTGAAGAAATTTCGGCCGTTCCCATACTGCAAGTCCAAGTTTGATCCAGTAGATTATTGCCCACACGATATCTGGATCATAGGCGGGATATACTCTAGAAGATCTTGAGGTAGAAATACAAGAGATCAAGGAGGAGTACGAAGGGGAGTTCGACCGACCCAGAAGGAATTTTCCACCATTTCGCTTCAAAGGTATGAATTACTAATTTCTATTGCGTAAATACATATATTTAAATTGTTAATTAATCTATTTAATTAATTAATTGACTAGCCTAAATAGGTCCGCTATTTACGTTGGTTAGTTTATAAAACCCTTTTTCTCCTATCTCGCTTTCGCTGCGTTTTATATTCCAATAGATAAAAGCAGTAAAACACGCAGGCAATTATAGTGGTCTCAGAGGTGGGGTAATCCTCTACTAATCCACTTTTCACTAAACCAGTTGGAGATGAATTCATTATAATTCTCAACCAGTGATAAATATTACAGTGATTCTTTCTAGCTACAACAACTTCCAACCAGTGGAAATCCCGTCGTTGCAACTCCTTTGACTGCCTAACACCTCTTGATCTAAAATCCTCGGATGCCTATCAGTCTCGCAAACTTCAACCAGTTAAGTACCCTGAACTCAGGTTTAAAGACACGAGTGGTTGTCTTCTCCGACTAAGAGCTTCTTCAAATAAATCTGTTTAAGCTGCTCTTTTTACGAAGCTATAGAATGCTTGATTGCTTGAGAGTGTTGTTCGCTTTGTGTGCTTTGTACTTCGTTGGTATGCTTCGTTAGTTGCTCAATTCAAATATCCAGATATTTATAGATGTCGATCCTTGAGCTTTGTTCATAGCCGTTGCACTTCCTGTAACAAATCCGTCCGTTGGAGAAATAGACTTCTTTGTTTTTCTTTCCGAACGTTGCAAGGCTGGATTACCTTATTTTAATCCATTTCCGACCGTTGTGAAGACTTTCACGTTGTAGCACCGAATCATTAGATTATAATATGCTTAAAGTCTTCAGAGATAGGTCTCGATGAATATTTAATTCATTGTTTTCCGGGAATCTCTCCAGTCTGTCTCTCTACGCCTGTATGTGACTTTCCGTGATTATTGACTTTTCAACGCATGCTGACGTGGAGTGAGATACTTGGCTGGTTACTCTGACAGATCTTTTCTGAACCCTTTTGGTCAATCTGTCTGACGTGCAGTCAACCTTCTCTGATGTCGGACTTCTCTGATGTGACTTCTCTGAGATGAAGTTCTTTGTCCCGACGAATCTTCTCTGATCTGACGATCTGTCTGAAGTCTTTTGACCTAATGAACTTATCTGATCTGATGGTCAATCTTCAGTTGATTGGACTTCGTCTGATCACTTGACTGTAGTCTGGTCAAATACGTTGACCAGGACTTCTCTGATAAATCGCTTTCTGCAGAATGTTATCTGATGATAAGTCGTTTGTGGTCAACCTTCTCTGAAAAGTTGAGTTGACCAAGACTTCTCTGATTTACACTTGTCTGCAACTCGGCTTCTTCAATGTTTTAGTCAAACTTCTCTGATGTGTCCGTTGACCAAAACTTTGTCTGATATGAACTTGTTTGTGATTTACACTTTAGCCGATTTTTAGCCTAACTTACATGGCCTACAGAAGATACTCATTTGGTTCTTCTTTACATTTTGCCAAGTATATAAACTGGCCTACAGAAGATACTCATTTGGTTCTTCTTTACATTTTGCCAAGTATTTAAAGCATACATCTGAATAATCAAATACAGGGATGACATCATCAAATTCTAAAAAGTATTCCTAACAAAACAAACAGTTAAAAATGCTCTAGCATCGTAATACAACAACTGATCAGAAAACTCAATTCACAAATACATGCCCTAGCCAGTATCCTCCGGGAAACTCATCTCTTCACGACCGTAATAAGCTCGATAATCCAAGAACCTAAAAAGAAAGCCCACGACGGGGTCAACCATAATACTCAACAATGATAACGATCACATCACGTCAATAATTACATACCAATGAAAATACTAAGTAAGAATACTACCAATGTAATCTTACCGTCATAAGCTTACCAATTCGTGATAATCCTCATTAAGGTAATCCTTACCAAAATTCACATCTCGTATCCTCAACAACACAATAAACTCATACCCAAACATCTGTATTGTACCCCAAGCAATACTTAAGATTCTCAAAACATCATAACTCACTGATACGAAATATACCAACTCTGACCAATTCAATCCATCGGATATCATCATCAAATCCCAACATGATAATCGATTGTCCATCAAAAGGCAAATACTAAAGGAAATACGGAACATACCTCAAGATACGCAATGCCACGACAATCATGTCTGTCTAATCCGAGATCAGATCAATACAACATACGGACATGGTCCTAACACAAGACCTACAAATGCATACTCACATGACGACATCAATATGCCCACAACAATAACAACAATGTATACTCAATGGAAATCCGATGATCCAGCGCACACAGCATAGATTCCAAGATGATCCTGTTAGATAAACACGAGGTGGATAACCCATAATATACATGTACACAACAACACATGATAAAACCAATGATGCGAATCCACATGATTCCATCAACACAACACAAGGTAATCCAATGATCCAGCGTTCTCAGCATAGATCCCAAGATGATCCCGTCGGACCAATACGAGGTGGAAAACCCGTCCAATGATCCAGCGCCCGCAGCATAGATCCCAAGATGATCCCGTTGGACCAACACGAGGTGGACAACTGATCCAGCGCCCTCAGCATAGATCACACGATCCCATCGGATCAACACAACATATAAAATACGATTATGCATACACAAATGCAAATTAATATGTTCATCAACATGAACAACATAACATGAACGACATTAAGACAAATCAACTAGGACGACCTCATGTTCAACAACATGAATGACAATATGCATGATCAAAATCATTAACACTAAACAAAATTAATTTAAGATACTTGCCCCGAGTCCTTCGGGAGCAATCTTGATTCCAAATCATCACTGACGATTATCCTCAATACTCGGCGATCAAACGTACTACGGACTATAATTAACTCATATCTCTGTTTTTACCATAATGTATCATCGATACCCAATTATGCCAATAACCGAAATAAATCATATACATTATGATTAAACTCCCAAAATCGGAAAAGAACATACCATCCACACCTCCAAAGTTTACAAAAATAATCATTGCTATATGTATTATAAACAAAAATGAAATTGAAACCATTCATTAAATAATATAAACTGTGCAAGTAATAACTTGCCATGATACCGATACGACGATAACGAAGCCGTTACCAAATCCTTTCCGTCGTCTACAAGTTCCTCGGCCCCGACCAAAGCAATTCACGAACATCCTCAAACTCGACCGCAACACACGGTTATAATCACCGATCAATAATCTCAACCTATTACAATAATTCGATAAACAACAAGTTCGATAATAATCAACAATTGATATAACCCATCCACAAGCCCAGCGGTTCCACAATATCTCGATTAACCATAAGTGCGAACAATCCAATTCAAATAATTACGAATTCACAACCACAATGATACGAATGTAAAGGAAATCATATTCGACCAATCACAATCTTTCTAGATTCACTCTCATTATCATACTCACATTGAAATATACCATTAATCAATCATCAATTAACATGACTTAGCGACCATTCCAACTTCATATCTAAAAATGCCGATAATTCAACATGTAATTGTCTTGCTCTGTTCTATTTATCAAAAGTTCTTCAAGTACACTAAGTGATTTCGAAACCATGATCATAGTCCTCGGAACAACATAATCCGATATCCTTTAACATGTAGATAATCATCCAACTAATAATCCAAGTCATATATAATTATATTCTTCAACATAAACTTCTCATAATATTAAGAATCATAACAACACCACTATAATCATCATTATACGAAGCAAATACGGATAACAATACCAAGAATCTGAAATCAAGGTGTAGAGTTTGTCAACATACCTCAAGAACATGAACAACACCATCAAACACCTCAAGGATCATCGATATCATCATATAAAAGCCTCAAATCCATGTTTCCAAGCTCATAACCAAGTTAGAAGAGGTTTATTCTCTCTTACATAGCAGCAGGACGAAGAAAGGAAGGAAGACATTGATTTGTTCTTGTGAAGAAATGAAAGACCGAACCTTAATTTATAATCTGCACCGCTAGTTACGTACGTTATCAATCAACATTAACGTATGTAATGCTACCTAACGTATGCTACATGTACTACATAGTGTACGTAACATCATTCAAGAACTCACTGCCTCGTTTCGTTCGATCGCTTACGTACGTAATGCATAGGCCATAGCGTACGTAATATATACGTTGACTTGCAACAATAAATGTCCATTTAACGTACGTAATACACTACTCATAGCATACACTAACCTCAGTGTTGACTCGCTCGTCCACGTGCTGCGCCGAAAGCTGCCGACCACGGGCCCACTGTCGGGCACAGCCTGATCCTGTCTGATTCTCTTCATAACGTACATTATGTACTCTACGTAACGTATGTTACGTCTGTGTCTTAACGTACGTAAGCTCCTATGCTTAGCGTACGTAATGACTTCTGCACTTTAGCCAATTTCCAACTGTTCCTATCCGTCTCGACATACTGGATACGTTTACACACACCGAATATATATAATCATCCTAATAACATTCTCATACGATACACAATATCCTCAAATGTAATTGACGACCAAGTACGATAATTATATCAATACAGATGTCTCATTCCTTCAATTATTTTATTCATACTGTACAGATTCCACACTGTACAATATAATTCGGATAAAATAATACTAAACAATCATAGTAGAATTTCAGGATATTACACAACACATTTGGAAATGTTAATTTCACGTGTGGAAACAATAGTTTCGAACAAAATTCGCAAGAATCAAATTCAGATGTGGAAAGACCACAGTAATCCACGGAGTCTAACAAAACGGCTCTGAAATTCATTCGGAGGACGGTAGTCTAAGTAGAACAAGGTAGTTTAAAATTATCGTGAGGATCACAGATGAATTACCAACAATGAAAGTCACCCAACACCGAAAACACTAAGAAGAGTACGGGTAATACATTCCCCCATACTAAGAAGACATTTCGATCTCGAACTTAGAACAACAAGAGTTGGAAACATAAAGCAATGAAATGAAAAACGATCAAAGTCACGATTGTTAGAAACAACAACAATTAGGGCATAGTACAAAGTCTTCATTCTCCCATGTTAGGCTCTTCAGAAGGAGACATAGGGTTTCGGGACACTTTCAGGTCACTTGCTCTGTTCGCCAATAGGGTAGCATTCCTTGCCAACTCGGAAACTTTCTCACAGTGTTTCTCCCGATGACCTACATGTTAGGCGTATTTTTATACGCTTATTTATCATTATTTTGTATTATTTTGGAGAGTGAAATTGTCTAAATGAGCCTTTAATGCCTTAATTTTGTATGATTGACAGGAAATTGAAGTCCGGAAGCTAAAACGAGGCAAAACGGGCGAAAACGGCAAATCTGGGCTATGTGCCGTGGCACAAGGAAGGAGGGTCGCGGCACAGGAAGACACCCAGCCAAAGGCAGAGTAAACTGTACTCTGTGCCGCGGCACAGCCCAGGTGAGCCGCGGCACAGAAGAAATTAAGGACGCCTGTGCATCAGTGAAGGCCCTGTGCCGCGGCACAGTCTTCTTGCCGCGGCACACTTGGCGGTTTTTGTATGTCCGCGGATTTTGGGCGTTTGGCTTGATTTCGACCTACTGATACGGACGCGATTTGGAGGATGTGCTGAGCTATAAATAGGGTTTAAGACCCTAATTAATTATCTTTGGATCTTTGGATCTTTGGATCTTTTATCTTTTGGAGCTTAAGCTTGGAGACGGCAGAAGAAGAGGGAAGCAGAAGACTTCAAAGGCAGAGGGCGGAAGCTGAAGAATGGAGGAATCCGAGCTTCATCTGCGTTTGATTTTTATGCTTTCATTTATTTATTCTGTATTTTCAATTATTAGTATGTCAGGCTAAAGCCCTAATCTAGGGTTTTGATGAAACCTATGTTTTGACGAATTTCTTGAGATTATCTAATTAATTACCTTTTTGTTGAGTTTTCCCAATTGTGTTTAATGCTTGCAATTATCTGGCCAAGAGTTGTATTGATTTAATCATTCACTTCGAATCGGGAGAGGAGATTTGGTGAGGAACTATTGGTGAGGACCGTTTTATTCTGTGAGATAGGAATATACTCATAGGAACTACGTGGCCTTTGGGAGATTTTAAGCTTTTCGCCTATTGACGAATTAATTCACCTAGGGATAGAGTGCGTTATTCGCCTTTGACCTCGGGAGAGGCGGTAGAATATATTAGCAATCTCCGCCTTCAATAAATTGGGAAAATTATTTATTACGGATAATCGAGAGTAAATCCGGATAAACTGAGGTGGATTCAGAATCCTAGACTTATTCATCATTTGATTTATTTTATTCAAGCTATCGTTTTCTACTAGTCTTTTAGTAATTCTTTTAGTTATTAATTGCAAAAACCCAAATTCGATTGTTCAAATAAAATTGGAATACACAAAAATTGGTAGTTAGAGATTCAGTCCTCGTGGGAACGATACTCTACTTATCACTTTATTACTTGTAAACGATGACGTGCACTTGCGTGTAAGAAATATCGCAACAAGTTTTTGGCGCCGTTGCCGGGGACTGAAATTTTCTAATATCGATTTAAGTATTTCTAGTCTTAATTTGAACGTTTTTTTTTCTTTAGTCTCTATATTTTTATTTTCTTCATTATGTTTTCCTATGAGTATCGTGGCCCTTGGCATTTCATAAATTTCGATGCTCTCAATAATATGCCAAATGGGGTCAGTCAGCCCCCTCCCCAGAAACAAAAGACCATACTTGAACAATGTGTAGACGTTCTTAAAAATCCTGATAGTACCCTTTTTGAGCTAGAATGTGCACATCGTGGTCTTGAGGTTCACTACGGTTATTTTCCAGCTCATATATTTAGTAGTGAAGTTGAGGGGGAGGTTGAGAAGAATGACATGTTGAGTTTTAGGGTCGATCCCCCAGCACCTGATAATTACATAAAGTGTGATGAGCCTGTAGAAGAAGTTACCATTGATGATGTTTCCAAAGAAATTTCATTAAATTGTCATCAAACTTCGACTAATAAGGCGAACACTTATGTGCCAGAAATTTTATTGACGGTGCCGCACATAATTTTTCCTAAATCCATAATGGGAGAGATTGACCCCATTACTTCTGATCTTGTTGAGGCTGATTCTTCGAGTTCTAATGAGGTTGTTCATGATAAGTCTTTATTATTTACCCATTCGAACTCTGCTTATTTTTTCATGCCTTATCATTATTATATTCTTCCATCATTTTTTGGTTGTCCTCATAATTGTTCTCATCCATTATTTTTGGCAACCGGGCATGAGCCAAAGCCTCCCCTATGGAATAAGAGGCTTATAGATTGCAAGAAGGGGGCATTTGGCAATCTCCCTAGAAAGAAGCCACGTTAAATTTGTGTGCCACGTCGTGCTCAAGACGTAAAATAGAGCGCTTCTCGGGAGGCAACCCGAGTTCATAGTTTTAGATTTTTGTGTTTCTTTATTTTTCTAGCATTCTTGTTTTTTTTTTTTTATCATTTTTGTGCTTCAATTTGCTTCTGCCTCTCGCTTTTTAACGTGCTCTTCTCAAAATTCTGTGCAGGAAAGTCCCAGGGGAAAAAATGAAGCCTGAGCCGCGGCACACGTTTTGTGAGCCGCGGCACACACAAATCGTAAGGGAAGGCTAAACCCACTGTACCCTGTGCCGCGGCACGGCATAAATGAGCCGCGGCACACTTGAGCACTGAGCCGCGGCACACGGAAACTGAGCCGCGGCACCCGGCAGTATTACAAATGCGCCCCAGGCCAACTGTACTCTGGGCCGCGGCTCACTTTTATTGTGCCGCGGCCCCTGTCGCATTATAAGAATGGCCAGGTATACTTCTTTCAGTTGATCGGCCAGCTCTAGGGACCCTTCCCTCGGATTCTTCATGGCACAATAAGGTCACTCGATAACTTTCTCTTTGTCTCCCTCTCAAATTCTTCAGGTAATTCTTGATTTCTTAATCATAAGTGATTCTTGATGTGAAAAGATTTGAAGTTATATATTGCTAGTTGTTCTTCACTGTGTTTCTAAAATGGAGTTGGAATATGGGGAATTTGATATTGTGATGGAATTGATATTTATGAACGAATTGTTGATGATAGTTGTCGTGATTCAGGGTTATTATCTGTGTTATTATTTTTGGGATTTGGAATTAACCATCAAAATTCTTGTTCTTCATTTTAACTTGTGCACACAAGGTGTTTGATAAATTGCAGCAATGGAAAATTGGTAAGCTAGGCATTTTCAAAATTATATGCAATGAATCATGTTATCGAATTACATTATCCCCAACCCTTACATCATGTTAAACTTGAGAGCTCGTACTTAACTTCCTTTTTGATGATGCAAGCTCATTTATTCACACTCCGCATGATGTAGTCAAGAAGCGTGCAAGCTCAGGATGATGCGGCACCGGCTCTGAGCGGACTGGAGGGGAGTACTTGACCTTTTACTTTTATTGCATATCATTTTTTGTCCATTGAGGTCAATGTACGTCCTAAGTTTGGGGGGGGGGGGGATTTACTTTCAGTTGCTACATTCATTGTTGTACTTTATTTTGTTGCACTTTTCATTGCTTTGCGTTATTTTTTTTATATATACGTCTGGATAGCCTTGCTTGTCTTAATTCTTCTTTATTCGTGATTTTTCGTGCTTCTATTTGTGTGATACTGATGTTACGATACTGTTTTTCTCTCTGAAGAAACGGTCGAGTTCTAGTCGCGTTGTAGTCAGTAATTTCTGTTCTGCTTAGTATTCATTTAGGTCCGAAATTTTTCATGATTGTAGAGGTCTTGGCAGATAAGAGAGGATACATACTTGTGTTAAAATCACCGTCGATACGTTTGGTTACATTTTCCGGATAGTGAGTCGTACTGTTTCATTAGTCATGTTGGCACTTAGATTGAGTTTAGAGTCGGTCAGTTTTTCCCACTAGTCGAGATAATGTTGTTCTATGAAGGGAAGTCTAGTAACCGGGGGCATTCGCGTGACCCGCTGTTTACTCTCGCGTAAAACGACGACCCTGATTAGACTAGTGATTTAGATATTTCACATGTGCCAATGATAGAGAGCCCAGTAACCGGGGGTATTCGCGTGACCCGCTGTTTACTCTCGCATAAAACGGCGACCTTGATTCGGACATGCGGAAATTATATATTCGAGTTGTTTCTCCACTGTAGAAGGGAACTTAGTAACTAGAAGCATCCATGTGCCCCATGAGTGTCTTTTACGTCAAACGGTTTCCCAATACATGAGAATGGAAGTTCCACCCTAGGATTATCCCGATAAAACATCCCGAGATCCTAACCTAGTGGTCAACTCGAATCAAATTCTTGAACATATATATAAGGGAATACTGTCCGAGGTTTATTTGTTATGAAACTCGTAAAAATTGTGCCATTAGGCGTGGAGCAGGACGAACTAGCTTGTTTATTTTAGCCTTTCATATTGTGGTCGATTTGACTCACGTTTTGTTAATCTTTGAGTGGATTTTCTTCATGAACGAGTGATTAGGATGAACTTGATTACTTTGCGGAATCATTATTCGAGTGCGGCTCGCTTTTATGACACTCGTATTATTTAGAGAGAATTACAGGATAGTATTGATTAGGTTGAACACTGTGAGTTGCACGATGATTCACGACATTCTTTTATTGAATTTAATTCTTTTTGCTTGAGGACAAGCAAAGGCTTAAGTTTGGGGGTATTTGTTAGGCGTATTTTTATACGCTTATTTATCATTATTTTGTATTATTTTGGAGAGTGAAATTGTCTAAATGAGCCTTTAATGCCTTAATTTTGTATGATTGACAGGAAATTGAAGTCGGAAGCTAAAACGAGGCAAAGCGGGCGAAAACGGCAAATCTGGGCTATGAGCCGCGGCACAAGGAAGGAAGGCCGCGGCACGGGAAGACACCCACCAAAGGCGAGTAAAGCGTACTGCGTGCGCGGCACGGCCAGTGAGCCGCCTGAGAAGAAATTAAGGACGCCTGAGCATCCAGTGAAGGCCCTGTGCCGCACGGTCAGTCTTGCGCCGAGGCACACTTGGCGGTTTTTGTATGTCCGCGCGGATTTTGGGCCGTTTCGAAGCCAGTTTTCGACCTACTGATACGGACGCGATTTGGAGGATGTGCTGAGCTATAAATAGGGTTTAAGACCCTAATTAATTATCTTTGGATCTTTGGATCTTTGGATCTTTTATCTTTTGGAGCTTAAGCTTGGAGACGGCAGAAGAAGAGGGAAGCAGAAGACTTCAAAGGCAGAGGGCGGAAGCTGAAGAACAGAGGAATCCGAGCTTCATCTGCGTTTGATTTTTATGCTTTCATTTATTTATTCTGTATTTTCAATTATTAGTATGTCAGGCTAAAGCCCTAATCTAGGGTTTTGATGAAACCTATGTTTTGACGAATTTCTTGAGATTATCTAATTAATTACCTTTTTGTTGAGTTTTCCCAATTGTGTTTAATGCTTGCAATTATCTGGCCAATAGTTGTATTGATTTAATCATTCACTTCGAATCGGGAGAGGAGATTTTGTGAGGAACTATTGGTGAGGACCGTTTTATTTTGTGAGATAGGAATATACTCATAGGAACTACGTGGCCTTTGGGAGATTTTAAGCTTTTCGCCTATTGACGAATTAATTCACCTAGGGATAGAGTGCGTTATTCGCCTTTAGATAAATCTATTGACCTCGGGAGAGGCGGTAGAATATATTAGCAATCTCCGCCTTCAATAAATTGGGAAAATTATTTATTACGGATAATCGAGAGTAAATCCGGATAAACTGAGGTGGATTCAGAATCCTAGACTTATTCATCATTTGATTTATTTTATTCAAGCTATCGTTTTCTACTAGTCTTTTAGTAATTCTTTTAGTTATTAATTGCAAAAACCCAAATTCGATTGTTCAAATAAAATTGGAATACACAAAAATCGGTAGTTAGAGATTCAGTCCTCATGGGAACGATACTCTACTTATCACTTTATTACTTGTAAACGATGACGTGCACTTGCGTGTAAGAAATATCGCAACACTACACACCCGCACCGGTAACAAGTCAAGAGTGGAAAGGGACAATTTGCACGAACATGTCCCTAACAATTGCAGTTGAAGCACCATCTCTTCTTACCGAGAGTCACCGATGCTGGATTGGGATTCCCAGCGCTCGCTCCTGGCCACGAAGATGACGCGTTCGAATGACTTGGGGGTTTGGGAGCCTTAGCCTCTTCACCGCCCAAAAATTTTCCAGATGCCCTCGATCTCTTCGCTTCGCTCGTGGGCTCGATCACTAAGGAGATTTCATGGGATATCGTTTGATCTTGATACTCCTTCACCTTAGCACGAATCGTTGTCGTACGAACCACCTCACCGCTTCCACTTCCATCATCACGACTACATCCTCCAAGGCTTGACATGCTAATGCAGATAGTATCGTTCAGCATTATCAAATAATCAGTCGTACAGTATACCACAATTATTAACACAAGGTTCAGTTAGCATCCTTAGAATAACAGTAATATCGTAAAGCACAAAGTTTTCTGAAGCCAATTTCGAGCCCATCGACGAGGACGATCATTATATGTACACACTCAATGAAAACAAATTTTTGAAAAAGAGGGTGAGTCACGTTACGCCCAAAACTTGTAAATATTGTCCTTTATTTTTGAAGAGAAAGTTTATACATCGACTTTTAAAAATTATTTTCGAGTAATGTATAAAAGAAAATTGAAAATTGAACCATAACTAATTTGAAATATTTCAAAAGTGTTGAGTTCCAAATACCACAATTTGAAAATCTCTCCTCTTCTACCAAAATGTTTAATCGAAAGGATTTTTCACCGAAATACGTGACCATTAGGCATGACGACAGTAAATCATATGTTTTCACAATGTTAGACAATTTTGAAACACCACTTTAAAATGTTCATGCAGCGGATAAGATTAACACTCAAAAATCCATTCTAATGAAATGTAGAAATCGATAAATATACTCGACTTCCGAAGCATAGTACATAACATTATCAGTCGGACCATATACGCAAGTTATATCCTAAAACAATAATATCACAAACAAGTTCCAACCCCTTGTTCAACATCAAACACATTAGCGCAAAATAATCAAATACACATATAAGGAGACTTACAATCGGGAGACTTACCATCACGGATTGCCTGAAGATGATGTCAGAACCACGATACTAATCACAACTCTGATGCGCGCGACTTACACAGGACATGAACTTGACCCAACGGCCTAGGTTTTTCACAAACCTAAGTTCTGATACCATATCTGTAACACCCCCATAATACGACCGGGAATGTCACATGTCATAGACCCTTCTCACAAGGATCTACCAGGCTAAACTCCAAAAGATTTCTCAATGATTGACCGACCGAGGTCAAATTAATTACAAAACAGACCGACAAGGTCATACGGCAATTCAAAGACCAACATAGTCCACAATTCAACGACAATAATAATCTTGAATGCAGAAAGGAATGACGACTCAATTTGATAAATGAAAACTACACCCGTGCAAGGGTGACTACTCGACCAAAAGAGGAATACTGACTAAAATGAAACGAAAGGGAGGACTCTAAGTCTTGTGTGATTAGCATCATTGTCTTCCATCTCCTTCCAAGCCAATCCTGTGACTGCTCCCGAGCTGCAAAACCTGAGCGCATAACAGGCACCCACCCCCTGAAAACTCGGGGGTTAGCAAACTAGAATTTTGCTAGTGCAAGTACATAATATACAAGATATACGAAAAATATCAACACAAACTCAATAACCGTGAAGCCTTAACATGATCCACACATTCGCACAAGCAGCACAGAAAAGCATTCACTTACACAAGGTGAAAGGTATTCCCACCATCAAATTTTGTTTACGGAACATAGTACCAATGAAACTTTAAACGAGCCCAATGAGTCAAAAGATCTAATTCGAAAACCCCCTTTTAAAAGGACTATATTTTGATAAGATAGTTTGAAAATATTATTATTGACTCGGGCTGTTTTGGGGTTTTAAAAAAAACTCGAATGGAAATACTTTGGAAATTAACTTCAAAATTTCTCGGGTCCTTGACCTGGCATGTGGAAAACAATTTTTCAAGAAAACCATTACAACGTTATTCGAGGTCACCGACCCAATTTATAGAACACTACCACAAGTGAATCATTACAACATCTCATGGGGTTCTCGACCCAATCCAAAGAATAACACCACGAGGTCAATTATCTCAACATCTCACGGGTTCCTCGACCCAATACATAGAATATCATCACAGCACAATCAAAGACACAGCCTCTCATTTCGACAAATCCTGCTTAAGACCCTTGATTAATTAACCCTCGGAGATTTTGTCAAATATCCTTGGTTAATTAACCCTGATACCAACGTTTAAAACAAGTTTAAAGAAACTTTCAGAAACACGAATCATAGTCTATATCGAGACCAACAGTTTAAAACGAGTTGAAAGAACTTTGAAATACGAAAATCGTTCGGTAACGGGGTCTTAGTTGTCACTCGAATATCCATTATCAATAAGCCTGCCAGGATCCTCCACTGCACACATGTGAACCGGCGTTCCCTCCACTATGTTGGCCACCCCTTAAACATGTCACCGCGCCAGCGTTCACTCCTGCAAGAGACGCCCCTTAAACATGCATTCAGGTAAACATCGGTGTTCACCACCATATGGAGCCGCTCATTGCAGCGTACACTAGGCCGGAGTACACGCCCCGCCCTCAGAGGCTCCCAGATACGACGTCTCTCACAACACGTATTCACATTGTTTCAAACATCAAGCACACAGACAACCGTTACAATAATTATCAAATCAGTACACCAATTCACTCAAATTATCCGTCAGTCCATAACTACCCAGATAAACAACACCACGCACATTATCAATCAAAACTCAACACAATAAGCCTTCAGGCATAACTAACCAACGCCGCACATATATCTCTATATCGTAACTCATCTTCCGGTTTTATGGGTCAAACTACTCTACTGAAGATCATAACGTCACAAGCACATCCCTACTAAATCCTCAAGTCGAAGGTTCACGATTGTAATATCTTGAAATTCTACTATGGCTGTTTAATGTTATTTTATCTGAATTATATTGTACAGTGTGGAATCTGTACAGTATGGATAAAATGATTGAAGGACTGAGACATCAGTATTGGTATAATTGTCGGACTTGGTCGACAATTGCATTTGAAGATGTTGTGTGTCAGGCGTATTATATGAGAATATTATTGTAAGGAGTATGCGTATTCAGTATGTCGTGTATATGTATCTAGTATGTTGAGACGTTGGACAAGAATAGCTGAAAATGGCTAAGTACAGCCACGTTAGCGCACGCTACGATGTATACTTAGCACACGCTAAGAGAGTTAAGTTACGTACGCTAAGGAGGACCCCTAATGTACGTAAGGCATCCTGGATAAAGTTCGGAAGGTGGCCGATAGGTAGGCCCAGACTGATTATTATCGGCATTTAGCGCACGCTAATGCATATGGTTAGCGTAGTCTAATATTAGATCGGTCAAAATAGAATCTTGGCTTTGTCAGGCTACTTTCGGCGTGTAGACCCCAGGCATCTTCGGGGAAGGTACAGATTTTCGGGTCAACGAAGAATAGTGCATGCTATTGAAGGCGAATAGCGCACGCTACCGAGCATTTCACTGTAGCAAGTCAACGCATGTTTACGTACGTTATTGCATGGGCATTACGTACGTAAGCTGATGTGCGAAGAAAGGCAGTAGCCTTTGGACTTCGATATCGCACGCTAAATACAAGGTTTAGCACACGCTAGTAATGTGCAATTTATAAAAGGACAAACGGGTATTAAGATGCATTTCGTCCATTTTTTTCCTTTCATTCGATAGAGAGAGCCTTGGGAGGATACTTGAACCAAATACATAAACCTTACTATATTATATCTATAAACATAGTTCATACTTTAAATCCAAGTTGAGTACGTCAAATAGTATTAGTATTCAACACTCGACATTCACCGACATATGCATATATATATCTATACACGTATATACATACATATATTTAACATATATATATATATATATATATATATCCGTATAAATTCATACATTTCGGTAGCAATGATTTCACGTAGTTATAATTCGTATATCAAGGTACTTGCCTTGGTAATCTCTCGCGAATACTCCGAAAAATACGGTCGATCGGAAAATCCGGAACTCCAATGAAAATGTTGATCGGAATGGTTCAACACCAGCTATTCGTAGGGTTCGTCCCTAATATCCTATCATCAAATAAATAACCAATCACATAAGGAAAAACATCGAAAAACGATCGAATCTCCTTCTGCGGTATTTTCCCGGACACCTTGAAGGCGTCAATTGGGAACTCATTTAAACGACGAATTTGAAATGATAAAACCGTGGAAAAATGATTAAATTGATAGAATACAACTTAATCTTCGATTATCCATCAGTAATCTGAGTTAATATGGGTCGAACGGACGAAATCTATCAAGATCCCCAAATTTCCCAAAATTTAGATTTTAGGAAAAACTAACCTTGATTCGGTAGATCGGAGGAGGTTATGGGATGATCAATCAATGATATAAACTCAGGAACTTCATGGATTTGTTGTTTAACAACATATCTCCTTGCTCACCAAATCTCTGGCCGCGGAAATGAAAGGAGAGAAGTGAAAAATGGGTGGAAACGGGACTACTCGGTCACATATATATATAAGCACATTAGCGCGCGCCAGAGTGCCGATAGCGTGCGTTAACGGGCCGGCCGGGATCCACCACATGTGCCAGTCAACCCCTTTCAGAGCCTCCTGAACTAAACCGCTCGCCCAAGTAGCACGCGTTGGCTGCCAAATAGCATGCGCTACTCCTGACGGTTAGCGCGCGCAGTGACCGGCGGTATCGTGCATTACCTGTCGTACCATCCGGAGTCCAGAACCTCAGAAGCCTCTCTGCCCAGCCAGGTAGCCCGCGATGGCTGCCGAGTAGCGTGCGCTACACCTGCCGGTTAGCGCGGGCAGCCTTCCGGCAGTAGCGTGCGCTACGCCGGTTCCTGCCGCACCCATCCGGCCTGTGCCCGGCTGCCGTACGGGTTCCTGCCACACCTGTCCGGCTAGCGCCCAGCTGCCATGGCCCGACGGCTCGATTCCTAAAAACACACGGAACGAACACGATGAAACACTCGCAGATAACAACATCGATCCAAAATGAAAATAATATACAACAAATCACCACATATGGCGAAAAACACAGAGTCAATCATCGAGAAAAATAATACCAATGCTCGACAACCGAGAAATTTCCAGTCTAAAAAAAGAAAAATTTAAACTAATCAGAATGAAAATTTCGGGTATTACAGTGTGCCTGTTCCGCATGTCCTGTCTGCCTGTTCTTCATGCTTTTGGGGATACTTATCCGTTGTGGCCGACTCTGGGGTCGGCCCTTGGGTTTACCGTTGCCCTGATCGGTCGTGTCATGATAGTGATTTGGAGAATATTTATCTTGTATCTGGTCGGACCTTCCGGCCTGGTCATCGGGTCGGCCCCGACGTTTCTGTTCGGTCCGGTTTTTAACGGACCTGGGAGTAAATTTGATGCGTGCTCGGTCGGTCCACCTCGTTGCTCTGCTCGGCCGGTCAATCCGAAAATCAGTTCCTTTGTCTTCTGGTCCTCTCAATTGGGACGATTGAGCTGGCGGGGAGCGCTTACGTGGACGCCAAGACGGATGGACTATCAACAAGGGCCCCCGAGTCCAGGTCCGTGCCGGTTGGTCGGGGCTAGAGTCGCTTCGTAGTTAGGCCGAACCGGCTTGTTAAGGAGGATAAGATTCTTGAAGAGACGTCTCTTCGAGAGACGTGTTGGTTCGATTTCGGCATCTTCGTGTCATGATGAGGGACACGTGGCCGGATTCGATTTGGTGACACGTCCACGCACCTTTGGTACTCGCGACGGTTCAGTGCGAATAGATGTGCCATGCACCGAGCATTTAATGCCTGGTTCCCCCTATAAATAAAGGGTTTCACCCTTCTTCTTCTTCCTTCGCCATTTTCGTGAGTTTTTTTGCAGAGAAAAGTCTGGTGAGTTTCTTCTTGTTTCCCTTTCTTTTCTTTTCTTTCAAATCGAGATGTCGAATCTGGGGGATGAGAGGGCGGCGGAGTTGACTGTGTCTCCAGACCGCACGAGGGTGGCGGATTTGTCCCTAGGGGGGACTCCAGTCAACTGGAGTGGTGAGGAGGGAGGCGGCGAGGTTACGAGGTCGTCGGGATCTGAGGAAGCGGAGGTGGTAGCGCCATTAATGGCGGTCGGCGAGGCTTCGAATGGAGGAGGAGAAGTTGAGCCTGAGACGGCCTGGGTTCGGCCTCGGCCGGCCCTTTACGTTGGGGCGGAATGGGACTCAACCTCGATCCGCAGTGCCGTTACGGAGGAGCAACTGGTGGCCTGGCGGCGGCGGTTTAAGCTCCCGGCGGCGGTGCAGATGTTCGTCCCGTATCCCGAGGAGAGGCCTCACCTTACGCCTGTCGGTTGCACAATTGTATATTATCGCTCCCTGTTGGTGGGGCTGAGGTTCTCGCTCCCCTTAGCTTTATCCCGATGGCTGAGGCAGTGGGGCCTTCCCATTGCCCAAATTCATCCCAATTCCTGGGCTCGGGTGGTGGGTTTCTGTAACACCCCCAGATCCGACCGGGAATATTACAGCGCCGTGGGCCCCGAGGTGGAACCCACAAGGCTGAAAGAAATTTTCGCAAACATTACAATGCCCAAGAGGCCAACGACGGTACTATCTTTAAAACATTTGAAGACTACATAAAATCTGTTTATCAAAACCGTCGTAAAATCTCGTTTGAAAGGATAAGGCCTGAAATGCCAGAACTCATAATTTTAAAAACATACGTTAAGCTATCGCTTACATGTACAGACAAAATAGTTTAGAAAACGGTTGCCAAAGTAACCTAAGCTACTAGATACCAAAAGGCCATTTAAAAATACTCACGCAGCGGAAAAGACAAATAATTAAAAATACTCTAGCAGCAGAATACAACAACTGATCAAGAAACTCAATTCGCAAAATACATGCCCTAGACAGTATCCTCCGGGAAGCTCATCTCTCCACGACCGCTACAAGCTCGATATCCCAAGAACCTAAAAAGAAATCCCACGACGGGGTCAGCCATAATATCTGTTGCTACCCAAAATATTATTCGGAGATAGATATTGCTGGAATGGATGGATAGCTAACAAAGTGCGAGAGCACTTCTATGAGAAAGTAAATAACACAAGATTTGCCGGGGTTGTTAGTCCCGGGCTTGAATGCTCTCGCGAGATATTATTAATACAAATATTCTGGGATACAAGTATTAATGTTAGAGTACAATTACAATGAGTGTAAAGACCCTAGTTATCTTAGCTAGCGAGCGTGTATATTGCCGGAAGAACCAGATATGATGCTCTGTGAGTTCTTGTAACAACGTTGATGAGCTGTGACGACCGTGAGAAATCGACAGTCTCTCACGGTGTGTAGCTGTTGTATGTTTGAGCTCCCGGGCTTGTGAGTCTTGTTGAATCTGTACTGCAAGGGGTTCTTGCCTCTGCCGACCGTCTTCTGGGTGAGAGGTGCTGAGAGAGAAATCCTGAGGTAGATCCGAGAGAGGAAGCCGAGAGCCTGACTGTGTGTATGTATTCTGAATGTATTTATCCACTGAGAGGGAATCAGAAGAGGAACCTTTTTCCAGTTGCTGGAAGTTCTCTATTTATAGGACTGGGAGATGCTGGGCGATCGCCTCTGCTGTATTATAATAAGCGGGCGATCATCTTCAGCACATGGGATGGTCTCCTTAAAGTCCACAGGAGTTCTTGTGGCCCGGTATGCGGTCCATGATAAGTGCACGCGTCGAGTCGGCATCACGGGCGGTCCCACCTTGTACCTTTCGGCGGGTTTGTCGGTAGGTGATAAGGTGGTGACAGGTTGTGGTCAACAATCCATGAAATGCGGCGCCTGTCGCGGATCTGCACATGGGAGCTGCTTTTGAGATCCAGTCTTCGTGGTCTTTGACGGACGAAGGTCTCTGTTCGTGGTACAGGACGGTCGTCCTAAGTCGGGCACCAGAGTCGATCGCTAGGTGCCAAAAGGCGATCGCCTTGAGAGTCGATCGCTAGTTACTCGAAGGCAGACTGTTGTCTTCGTTTAGGCGAATTCACCATAGATTGATTGGTCGTGGACTCGGTCGCTCGACCTTGTAGTCGATCGCCTGTCGAGGCGAGTAAATCTCGACACAACAATTGCCCCCTAGCTCGCTCCGATGTTGGAAACGTGGGGTGAGGTGGTTCTGCTGGCGATCGCTGAATTTTGACGAGTGACTCTGCATTTTACGGAACTGGCGATCGTCATTGAGTGGTTGGTTTGGATTTGGACGACCTGGTCGGTCGCTGAAATGAGCGGGAAATGACAGCGGTCATGGAAAAGTATCCGGGGCACGTGTCGGGTTCCTGTTGGGGGAGACCGACGGTTAGGTGCGACTCCTCGTCTGGCGTGTCCTTGAAACGACGCGTACGCGGGTTTCAAGGGAGCATTAATTGTGACGGTTGCACTCCAACCCCTGAGATTCTCCTTAATTGCATAGAAGCCCCTGCCATCTCCTATAAAAAGGCACTGGGTTGTAGGGTTAAGACCCGTACGCGCTTTTACCGGAGAAAGAAGAATTTTGCTGAAGATTTTTCTAGAGATTTCGACTGCAGATCGTCGATCGACTCGATCCTTGGTAAGAAAATATTCCTTTTCTCCTATTCTCTTCCAAAATGTCTGGAGTACCTTCATCATACGAAATGGGCACCTCCTCTGCCGTTGGGACTTCGACTGCCCGGGGAGGACCCTCCACAAACTTCCATTTGGAGACGGCCGCTGAGGCTATCCGCGCCGGTATTGACCCCGCGGAAGTCGAGGCGCTATTCAACAAAGCCGACGTTGCCAGGGAGGCGGCGGTTGAGAACAGACGCTCGCAGATGGAGAGAGACTCGGTGGTGAGGGCCTACTGGGAGCAGCATAGTGCTTTTGGCCAGGCCTATGTGGCCTTTGCTGAGATTATGGAGAGGTTGGCCGGTCCGTCTCCTAAATTCGATTTCTGGGAGTACTCGATCGCTCATCCTTATCAACCTCATAAGCGGTCGCTTTTTTGGGCTGCGCAATGATCTACATGGTCCCTTGGCCAGATAAGGAGCTCGGCGACCAGGAAGGGCCTGGCCGTTTGGAGGACGAGGTATCATGTCCCTTCAGATGTGGATCTATTTGCACCGGTCGAGAATAAACGGTTCGATCAGCCTCCGGAGGGCATGGTCACCATGAACGAAGCAATCACGGAGGTCGGGCTGCGGTTCCCTTTGTCTTTTTCTGTCTCCCATTTGCTGGCGGCTTGGAACGTGGCGCCGCTCCAGCTGACGCCGAATGCCTGGCTCCAGATCATTTGTGCTCTCACCTTGTTCGCCGGTCACCGACTGTACCGCCTCCCTTCACCGTTGGAGATGAACCACCTGTTCAAGTTGACGACTCAGAAAGGGTCGGTCGGAGGCTATCACATTCAAGGCCGATCCGGTCGGGTGATCCTCGGAGTCCCGAACAAGGTGCGGGGCGATCCGGCAAAGTGGTTCTGGGTCGGCGGTGCCTGGAAGGCCTCTGCGAGTGACAACCCCATGGGCGAGCTGAATATTCCTACAGGCTTTCGGGAGAGAAGTCCGAGTAAGGGTCTTGACTCTCCCTTTGTTCGGATATGTTCTGAACTGATCTAATTTGGTTTCCTTTTTGCAGGTTTCCATATTCCGACGATCGACGAGCTTCCTTTCGATTTTCTGGTCGTCCGGGAGCGGATACGGATTCTGCCGGATGACGACTTAGACGCTCGCCGGATTAATAAAGAGAGCCATAGGCTATCTGCTCGGTTATTCCGTTTCCCGAGACATCTTTCGGTCTCAGGTATGAGTTTATATGATCTTCAATTGCTTGGCGATCGTCCTGCTCGAGGAATATGTCTAACTGTTGTTCAACTGTCCTTCTTGTATAGGTCCGCTTTCCTCGTTTCTGGGAGCCCCCACCGGAGATAGCTATGTCGAACCATGTAGTTTTGGGCCGTCTTCGCCAAAAGAAGTCATCTCGGGTTCCTCCGGTAGCGCTACCTCTCATTCCGGAGGTGAGGCCCAATGTGGAGCCAATCATAGCGGAGGAGCAACCTCGGGAGGAGGGGCTCCGGGCGAACCGCAAGCGGTAGAGGTCGGGAGAAACTCCAGTTTCTGCCCCTGCCGGTGAGGTGCCGATCGCCGCGCCTCCGATCACCGCTGTTCCTTAGGTGAATGAGCCTATGCCCTCTGCGGCTTTCTTGCGAGAGATGGCGATCGCCGAGGCTGAGACCCCTCGCGGGAAACCGTACTTTGGCCGTGACCCAGAGAGAGCCGAGAGGTAGAATTTGCTTGTTTGTTGAATTTCGTCACTTGCGTGGGATATGTGCTAACTCTTGTTGTTTGATGCCGGATTCGTAGCACTAATCCATCTTGTCCGCCGATGGTGCTGGATTTCCTGGCGAGACGGTCTCCTCGCCAGGCCTGTGATATCCCGCTATACGTCAACCAGGCTATTTCCGCTTTGCCGAAGGCCTGAACGACGGACTTAGATGCGATCGCTCGTAAGCGATCCGGGAATACAATGCAGGCTGCTTTCGCTCTCTCTCTTCAGGCGGCGACGATGGCTGCCGAGGCTGTGAAAGAATTCGAAGGGCGTCCTTCTACTACTCGTCTGCAGGCGGACCTCGAGGCTGCTCGGAAAGAGAATGCCGAGTTTGCCGACAGGATAGTGGCTATGGAGAAGGACTTCTTGGATGCAGCTAAACGGGCGAGTCATGATCTTGAGCTGATGAGGGAGAATTACGAGCGAGCCCAGGCGACGGTCGACCGATTCCGGGACCAGATGACAGATGCCCGATGGTTTCATGAGGCCGCTCAGAAGGAGGCCGACCAGCTGAAGGTGACTTTCGCTCGGCTGACTAGCGAGCTGGCGGTGTCGAGGGGAGAGACGGCCGCTAAAGAGACCGAGCTTCAAGGCGCGCAACGGGCGGTCGCGGAGCTGAAGGGGAAGCTGGAGGCGACCGAGGCTGATCCCTTTCTCAATTTGGAGTTTGTCAGCGAGTTTGCCTATTACCTGGCGTTCGCTGACTCGCTCCGTGCTGCTAAGAAGGGAGGGCTGGAGGTTGGCCCTCTAGCCGAAAGCTTCAAGGCATATGCGTTGGAGCACCCTCTTCATCCTGCCTTCTCTGTGCCGATCTTGGATCTCCCGGAACTCAGCGTAGACCTGAGCTGGTACCCGACTCCGGCGAACCTTGTTCATCCTGACGCTCCAGCGGACGGGGAGGCCGCTCTGGAAGCTGGCGAATGATCGCAGACCGATCCGGGGGTTGAAGGCGAAGGCCAGGAAGGGGCCTGAGGCTCTTCGTTCTTATTGTTTTAGCTCTTTTGCCTTGTAATTTTGTAGCTTTCTTTTGTAATACTTAGGCCTTCGGGCGACCGTGTATGTACTTTGAAATCTCAAGTAATGAAATGGATATTTGCTCCTTCGATTTATCACTTGAATGATTGCTTTTCTGAGTCATTTGCATGACTTTGAACAAATGTGTGAGGAGATATTGTTGCGTGTACAACTCCAAGTGAATTGATAAACTCATATAGATAACTTTTACAACAAATTCGATCGCTTCACAAACATCTGAAAAATGTCGATCTCCGTATGTAATTGAATAGGGACGATCGTCGTAGAAATAGCTCCGCACTCTTCCCCCTTGTTTTTGTTCACTTAGTGAAAGTAGGGGGACGAAAATAAATCGTTGACTGAGCGGTCTTCAATTTTGTCAAAACCTCGAAAGGTCGTCCATCTCGGTCTTGAGGAGCCGTGCACGATCGCGGAGATCGATGGACCGATCTCCACGACTGTGTCTTGTGCGCGAGCGACATTCCGTCTGATGCCTAAGTTCTCGCGACTCACTTAATTGGTAGGGTCCTCCGAAGGCTGCGCCTCGCCTCGTATTTAAACGAAGGGCGTGCGGTCTTGGTCTGGAAGATTCCTTGCGCGGGGCGTCGTCGGATTAATCAACTCCACGTCCGCGGCTTGTTAGCTCTGCTTCTACCTCGGCCCGCCATTAAGATGGCAACCCTTGACGGTATACGTTGAGATGGGGGGAGGGACGCGTCGCATTGTCCGGGAAGGACCCACCACGTTAAGTGATGGACCCTTGAGGGCGGGCGAACGTGTCCACAGATTAGTTTTGGAGGGCCCTCAGACTACGCCGGCCTCGTATTTAAACGAAGGGCGGGCGATCGTGGCCCAAAAGGACCTTGCATGGGCGCAAAGAACGGTTCCATCGTCCTCCACGACCATGGCGACACTCTTCTACCTCGGACCATCAAGTCAGATGACGATCCTCGACGGTATACGTTGTGTAAGGGGAGGAGATCGCCTGCCTCGATTCTTCATGTAGATGACGAACTTTAGAGAGCGAGCGAGTAATCCTCTGATTTATTTTGGACAGACCTTCGGCTATGCCCGCCTCGTACTTCAATGAAGGGCGAGCGATCGAAGCCCAAATGAACCTTTCATGGACGGATCGTCGGTTTAATTGATTTTCGCGACCATGGCGGCACTCTTCTACCTCGGACCATCATGTCATATGACGATCCTTGACGGTATACGTTGTGCTAGGGGAGGCGATTGCTGCCTAGGTCCATTATGTCGATGACGAACTTTAGAGGGCGAGCGAGTCATCCTCTTTTTCGAAGCGTTAGCTCAGGCAGTAGCCTTTTGTTCAATGAGGTGGGAGATTGGGGGGGGGTACCGGCTAAGCCAATAAGCTGTCCAACTTGCCTTCTTCGAACAATCTCCAGAGTTGTCTGAGGAGGTCGCGGCATTGGTTGGTGTTGTGGCCGGGACTCTTGTGGTAGGCACAATATTGATTGTGGTCCAAATGATCGTGGTCCCTTATTGCCTTTGGCTTGTTCAGCGGTTCACGCCCCTTGATGGCGTAGAAAATGTGGGCCGGAGTTCGGTTGAACTTGTGGAGGAGATGGGTTTCCACATCCTCGAAGGCATTGTGGTCGCCGGATGGCTTGGCGACTGTCTTTTTGGTTTTGGCGATCGCCGTCTTTCGGACAGGAGGAGGCGTTCCCTCGCCTAGGCGGAGGGTGAGTAGCCTTTGCCTGGCCAGAAAGTCGGCGGCCTTGGCGCGGAAGATCGCGTAGGTCGGGGGGATGTCTTTGGTGAGATGTCTAAACATGGGCGAATGACCGTAGAATCCCCCAGGACCGAGTAGAGAGCGAGCTCGTCGCTGATGGGCTCGCCAGTGAGGACGATTTCATCCACCCGGTCGATGTATTCTGCGTCGGATTCGTCTTCCCCCTGCCTTATTTTTATCATGCGGTGGGGGCCTTCTGGTTTGGCGACTTTGGCGGCGAAGTATGACGTGAAGTCACTCGCCAGTTTATCAAAGGAGATGATCGATCGCGGTGGTTGTGAGACGTACCACCTATGGGCTAGCTCACCCAATGTTAACGGGAATATTCAGCACTTGGTCGCATCTGATGCCCCACACCCGGTCATGTAAATCCAAAATTTGCTTAGGTGGGTCTCGGGGTCCGATCTCCCTTCATACAGAGGTGTTTTGGGAGGAGCGATCCTCGGTTGCATGGGGGCGAGCTCGATGTGGACCGCGAGTGGCTCGGTCGGTCCGATGATCTTTCTGCTGGTGCTTGCCCCAGTGTCCAAGAGTGCTTTCATCTCATCGAGCTGGTGTTGCATAGCGGACATCACCGTGGCCTGACTGCTCGCGGCTAGGCGCTCGGAGCGGGAGCCGAGGCGATCAAGTACTGACCCCCTGGCGTTCGGAGTGGGAGCCAAACGGTTGACTTGTGTTCGGCTGGGAGTTGGGTATGCCGAACTCCTGGTGACGGATTCGGATTCCGCCGTCTCGTGGTTGGGGCCAGAATGCCCCGGTCGCCATGATGGGTCGCTTCCCAAGCGACTGAATACGGAACCGTCCGGCTGCGCGAGAGCCTTTTCTCGCGAATCGAGGCTTTCTGACGATCGCTCGCCCAGTAGCCCTTTGAATTTCCGTTTGCCCACGCAGCAGATGGTCGAGGGAGTTATTGCGGGCGCCGCGCATGCTCTCCGTCGCTCCTTGAGGATGGCCATAGCCTCCTCGATCTGTTCCGCTGTTTGGAACTGGTCGAGTGAGAGGCTGGGGCCACCCCTCAGGTGCGGGATCGAGAGTCTCGCGTTGTCGCGGCTTCCCTCTGCCGTCGGCTGGGGCTCGGATCGAGTCGGGATATGGTGTTCGTCGGTTCGGAGAGTGGCTCTCTTCGATGTAGTGGCGGACGTCATGATTCTGAAGGCTTTCTTTGAAGAGCAGTGAGTGTCACTTCAAGTATATGCCCCGAGAACAGTGAGTGTTCTTCGGGACGGTAGGAATAAAAATGAAGGTTAAGATTTCCCCTTCCTCTAGCGCCAATTGTTGCTACCCAAAATATTATTCGGAGATAGATATTGCTGGAATGGATGGATAGCAAACAAAGTGCGAACCGTGAGAAAGTAAATAACACAAGATTTTCCGGGGTTGTTAGTCCCGGGCTTGAATGCTCTCACGAGATATTATTAATACAAATATTCTGAGATACAAGTATTAATGTTAGAGTACAATTACAATGGGTGTAAAGACCCTAGTTATCTTAGCTAGCGAGCGTGTAGATTGCCGGAAGAACCAGATATGATGCTCTGTGAGTTCTTGTAACAACGTTGATGAGCTGTGATGACCGTGAGAAATCGACAGTCTCTCACGGTGTGTAGCTGTTGTATGTTTGAGCTCCTGGGCTTGTGAGTCTCGTTGAATCTGTACTGCAAGGGGTTCTTGCCTCCGCCGACCGTCTTCTGGGTGAGAGGTGCTGAGAGAGAAATCCTGAGGTAGATCCGAGAGAGGAAGCCGAGAGCCTGACTGTGTGTATGTATTCTGAATGTATTTATCCACTGAGAGGGAATCAGAAGAGGAACCTTTTTCCAGTTGCTGGAAGTTCTCTATTTATAGGACTGAGAGATGCTGGGCGATCGCCTCTGCTGTATTGTAATAAGCGGGCGATCGTCTTCAGCACATGGGCTGGTCTCCTTAAAGTCCGCACGAGTTGCTGGCACCCAGCTGTGCGGTCCAATGAGAATTCTGCACGCGTCTGAGTCGCTATCACGGGCGGTCCCACCTTGTACCTTTCGGCGGGTTTGTCGGTAGGTGATAAGGTGGTGACAGGCTGTGGTCAACGATCCATGAAATGCGGCGCCTGTCGCGGATCTGCACATGGGAGCTGCTTTTGAGATCCAGTCTTCGTGGTCTTTGACGGACGAAGGTCTCTATTCGTGGTACAGGACGGTCGTCCTAAGTCGGGCACCAGAGTCGATCGCTAGGTGCCAAAGGCGATCGCCTTGAGAGTCGATCGCTAGATACTCAAAGGCGGACTGTTGTCTTCGTTTAGGCGAGTTCGCCATAGCTTGATTGGTCGTGGACTCGGTCGCTCGGCCTTGTAGTCGATCGCCTGTCGAGGCGAGTAAATCTCGACACAACAATATTCAACAATGATAACAATCACATCACATCAATAATTACATACCAATGCGATACTAAGTAAGAATACTATCAAAGTAATCCTACTATCATACTCTACCAAATTCACGTCTCGTACTGATTCTCACACAATACCCAAAAGTCTCAAAGCATCATCATAACTTCATGTTACGAATTCTACCAACTCTGTCCACTTCCATTCATCGGATATCATCATCAAATCTCAACACGAAACCGATTGTCCATCAAAGACAAATACCAAGGGAAATACGGAACATACCTAGAGATGCACAATACCACGACAATCACGTCAGTCTAATCCGAGATAGATCAATGCAACATACGGGCACGGTCCTAACACAAGACCTACAAATGCATACTCATATGACAACGTCAATATGCTCAAAACAATAACAACAGTGTTTACTCAATGGAAATCCCATGATCCAGCGCCCTCAGCATAGATCACGGATGATCCTACTAGATCAACATGAAATGAATAACCAATAATATACATATGCACAACAACACATGATAAAATCAATGATGCGAATCCACATGATTCCATCAACACAATACTGGGTAATCCAACGATACAGCGCCTTCAGCATAGATCCCCATGATGATCCCGTCGGACCAACGCATGTTGGAAAACCTGTCCAACGATCCAGCGCCCTCAGCATAGATCCCCATGATGATCCCGTCGGACCAACGCATAGTGGACATCCGATCCAGCACCCTCATCATAGATCACATGATCTCATAGGATCAACACAACATAAACAATACAATTATGCATACACAATGCAACTCAATATGTTCATCAACATGAACAACATATGAATCAAAAACATGAACGACACTATGATGAAACAACTAGGACGACTTCATGTTCAGCAACATGAATGACAACCTGCATGATCAACATCATCAACACTAAACCGAATCAAACTAAGATACTTCTTTCGAGTCCTTCAGGAGCAAATCTCGATGTCAAATCGTCACCAATGATTATCCTTAATATTCGGCGATCCAAACGTACCATGGACTATAGATACTCATATCCTCATCTTTATCGCAACGTAACCTTGAAACCCGAACATGCCAATAACCGAGATACAGTATATACATTATGATTTAACTCCCATAATAGAAAAGACAACATATAATCCAAATCTCCAGAATTTGTAGTAATAATCATTGCTATATGCATTATAAACGAAATGAAACTGAAACCATTCATTAAATATTATAACTGAGTAAGTAATAACTTGTCTCGATACCGATACGACGATGATGAAGTCGCTACCAATCTCATTGCCTTTGTCTACGATCTCCTCGGCCCTGACCCATGCAATTCACGAACATACTTGAACACGACCGCAACATACGGTTATAATCACCGATCAATAATCTCAACCTATTGAAGTAATCAAATAGCAACGATTCGATAACAATCGACAACCAACATAGCCAACCAATCAAACTTAACGGGTCAATGATACCTCGATCCCATATAAAACCAAATAATACTCGAACCATTTTACGAATTCATATCCATCATAAGAACCGAAATCCGATAATTACCAATCAATATAACCGATCGACAAACTCAATAATTTCACAATATCTCGATTAGACACAAGTCCGAATAATCCAACTCAAACAATTACGAATTCATAACCAAAATACGATTACAGATACGAATGTAAAGGAAATCATATTCAGTGATCAATCACAATCTTTCAGGATTCCAAATTGATATCATGATTCGTAAAAAACATACGAATTCTACTACTACAATCAACGAACATTCGATCTTCATATCTAAAGATATCGATAATTCAACCTATGATCGTCTTGCTATGTTAAATTCCTCAAGAAGTTCCTCAAGAACGCTAAATGATTCGAAACCTTGTTCATAGCCATCAAAACAACGTAATTCGATATCCTCTAACATCTAAACAATCCTCATTCATAATTCAAGGTGTATATTATCATATTTTCCAACATATGATCCTCCTAACATCAAGAATCGAAACAATTCTACCAAGAACACCAAGAACACTATGATTCTATAATCATAACCAACATAATCAAGACATAAACCATCATATCCTTCAACATATAGTTCATATAACCTCAAGAATCGTAACAACAACATCATAACCATCTTCATACGAATCATTCATCAGTAACAACATCAAAATCCGGATTGAAAGTGAGGATTATCCAACATACCTCTTAGAAGATGAAATACACAAGCAAACGCTTGAAGAATCTGCAATATCCTCGTATCCAAGCTTCAATCCCATGTTTCCAAGCTCACAATCGACTTAGGAGAGCTAAAACTCCCTCTCTCAGTATTTGGAGGCGAAGAACGAAGTGAAGTACCGAAGAGAAATGAAATTAAATAACAGTTCCGAATTTATTTTATCCATACTGTACAGATTCCACGCTGTACAACATAACTCGGATAAAATAATATTAAATAACAGTAGTAGAAATTCTGGATATTATAGTTTCTTCATCCTCTTCAACCAGCACGGTTGGCCCGAGCTCAGCTTTGAGGAGTTTAATAGCCTCTTCCTGTGGAGGTCGGTCGGAAGATCCGGCTCGGGCTGGTTTTATTTAACAGCTCGGCATGCCATGCACAAGAAGGTGGTGGACGTGCCGGAGACCATACATAGCTGGAAGGAGCAATGGTTTTACATCGGGGGATCTTGGAGGAGCTCGGTGGATGAGTTCGAGCCCGGCGTCGTGGACGCGGAGCTTCGGATCCCTGTGCACTTTATTGCAAAAATGCGTAAATGTTGTGTTTTCTGTTCTGTTCCTTTTTTTGTCTAACGCTCATCATCTGCTTCTTGTGCAGGTCGCATTCCGGCGCAAGAGACATCTTATGAGTTCGACAACCGGATCGAGAAGCTTTTGGAGCTTTCCCCCGAGCATAGGAAGTCGCACCTTCTTGCTACCGAGCAGAATTTCTGGGCCACCGGTCTTCGATCCACCGACCCAAATATGTCCGAATTAGGTACTTTTTTTATCTCGTTTCTCTTCCAGTTTCAAGGGTCCGGGCTGCATATGGGAGGAGAGAGACCCCCGCGCAGCGTGTGGAAAGGTTAGCTGCCGAGGCCGCCGAGTGGAGGAAGCGCGCGGGAGCCAAGCGTAAAAGGGAAGAGACCGAGCCTGAGGGCAGCATTAATAAGGCGGAGGCTCAGCCCATTCCCGAAGTCCTTCCGTCCATGACGAGTCCTATCCGGGTAGGCCGCGCGGGTGAGAAGGAGGTCGTGATTGATTTGGAGGGGCACTACCTTCCGGTTAACAAGGACTGGGAGGACCCCTGCGCCGAGATGAGGGGACGGAGACCGCGCTGGTTCCTTAACTATGTCCGGGCGGCTACTCCGACTGCTGAGATGCTCCATCGGATCCCTCCGGCCGTGGCCAAATCCAGCCATGTCCCTATTAGGGGCTGGACACCAAAATTGGGGCTGTGGACCAATGATATGGATCCGGCCGAGCAGATCCAATTCGGAAATGCTCAGCTTGGTCGTGCATTGGGAACTTACGTGAAGGCTGTCGGGGGGTTCCAGGCCCTCGTTGAAAAGCACAAAAAGATGGCGACCGAGCTCCGGACACTTAGAGAGGAGCATCATCTATGCCCCTCCATGATCAAATCCTTGGAAGATGAGATAGTCTCCATGAAGGGGGAATGGAGATCTTAGAGGGCCGTGCCAGTGAGGCCGACATTTGGAGGGGGCGAGCCCATGAGTGTAACACCCCCAAGTTATTCAGGGATATTACAGCGCCGTAAGCCCCGCCGTGGGGCCCACAAGGCTAAACATACGCGGAACCATAAACTTGACCGATAAGGTCTACCCACAATGGAATGAAAAACAATACAAAGGTATTCAAAACATAACCAATGTAATCACAAACATCACAACTCGAATCAATACTTCGGCAAACACAGGCCGGAACATCAAGGAAAATGGAAAACAATACTCGAGTATTCAATAGCCAATCCAGTACAACAACACTGAACGGGAAACTCCAAACATAACTGGAAGAAATACACAGTATCACACTTGCCCACCATCTTCGTGCCGACCCGATACCTGCCTGTCCGCTCTCCTGGAACCTGAAATACATAAAACGTATTTCCCCCATAAAGGGGTTAGCCGTCGAATAGCTAGTTCAAGTATATCAAGTATGAAACACAATACTCCTCGACAATAAAGTAAAGGTAACCTTCAATTCATCAATTCAAGACTAGTATTCCGGAATAACTAAAATCTCATAAGACGTATGTGAATGCCGTAGAAACGGTTCGTTCATATCATACGCCGATACGTATGTGAATGCCGTAAAAACGGTTCGTTCATATCATACGCCGATACATGTAGGAATGCCGTAAAAACGGTTCGTTCATTACATGCCAACAATACATACATGAATGCCGTAAAAACGGTTCGTTCATAATATGCCATCAATATATCCATGAATGCCGTAAAAACGGTTCGTTCATATCATACCATCAATATTTCTTACTTTCAAAGTCGAGAACGTATAATCATAAATATATACTTGCCTTTGAGACATCGAGAAATCGAACGGAGGAAAGGTATGAGTTCGGTAGATCCGAGAACGCGCTTCCGGCACCTAAACGATTCGCAAGGAATATTACAATTAATTATCCATACTCCAATTATACGAAGAGACTCCCGAAACTCGTCTACGATTCAAGAAAATATACGGGTGGATAACTAAAGGTTGGGAAATCGCCCAAACTCCCCACAAGTCCGAAAACGGCACAATCCAACTCGTAAAATCGGAAGAAAACACTCATACGGTATAGATATATCAAAATCTCAAGGTTCTCAAGCTTCAATCGGATAAAACGGACGAATCTACGAAAACCCCCAAAAACCAACACAAAATCAAAGTGTTCTAGAATAATCTTTCAATAATCCGATGAATACCCAATCATATCCATAATCACGCCTATATCACATCACACACCATGATTTTTATTATCCAAAACGTCAAAACCCACACAAAATCGAGAAGTCAAGATGTCGAAGAAATTACCTCTTGAATATTCAAGCGCTATGATCCAAGGAATACGCGATAGATCGATTATCCGGGCTTCCCAACCGATTGAAAGTGGTAAATCTTCAACACACAAGTGATAGCTATGAAAAGAGCTCCTCCCTCAACTCTCTCTCTCGCGATGGAAGAAGAAATGGAGGAAAATGGCTGAAATCTCGCTTAAAAAGCCGAATTATGCAGTTGACCGCATTGTGTGCCGCGGCTCAGCATAGGTGTGCCGCGGCACAGGCCTAAAAATTGTTCCCAGGTTTCGGCAGTGTGCCGCGGCACCGGGTACAGGCGGTTTTTGGCTGAGGAAGCAACACCAGTGTGCCGCGGCTCAGCATAGGTGTGCCGCGGCAATGACTCGGCAGTGTGCCGCGGCACTGCTGGAGTGTGCCGCGGCACCCGGTACAGCCTGCTCGGCCAAATTTAGGAAATGTGTGTGCCGCGGCGCACACTCCTTGTGCCGCGGCTCACACCCCCTTCGGGTCCTAAAATGATGGAAAATGGCCCGGGAAGAGAATAAAAGTAATAGGATTCAATGTCCGGGCAACAATAACACGAAAATAGAAGTACGGAAACCCCAAAACGGTGGTTCCAAGCAATGATTACAAGGGTTCGCTCAACAAATCACGATCCGAAGAATATGAAAGGTTTGAAATGACATGACTTTCGACCGGGTATTACATTCTTCCCCTCTAAAAAGAAGTTTCGTCCCGAAACTTAAGAAACAAATAGTTCGGGGTATTCCACCCACATCTTCTCTTCCGTCTCCCAAGTCGCCTCTTCGACTCCATGCCTCGACCATTGTACTTTAACCAGTGGAATGGTCTTATGCCGAAGCTGTTTCTCACGACGTTCAAGGATCTTCACGGGTCTCTCCGGAAAGGTAATATCCTCGCCACGTCAATCTCACCGTAGTCGATAATGTGGCTCGGATCCGTACGTACTTCCTCAATCGGGACACATGAAAACACTATGGACGTGACTCAAAGCCGAGGCAACGCCAAGCGATAAGCTAAGTCTCCAACTCGTCTAAAATCTCGAAAGGTCCGATATACCTTGACCGAGTTTTCCTTTTACCGAAGCGGAAAACTCCTGCAGTCGGCGATACTTTGAGCAAGACGTGATCCCCACTTCAAACTCCAAGGGTCGACGAGTATCGGCGTAAGATTTCGACGACTGGGCGATCGATGTCGATCTCGGATGATAGAAATCTTTTCCTTGGTTTCCAACAACATATCTGGTTCCGTTCCAACTAGCTCAGAAGCCTCGTCCCAACATAATGGCGACCTACATCGCCTACCATATAGAGCCTCGAAGGGTGCCATTTTGATCGACGCATGCCAACTATTATTGTAAGCAAACTCGATCAACGGCAAGTGAAGCTCCCAATCATTACTCCAGTCTAAGGCACAAGCTCGCAACATATCCTCCAACGTCTGAATCGTCCTCTCTGTCTGACCGTCCAACTGAGGATGAAAGGAGGTGCTCAATCTCAACTCAGTACCCAAAGCCTGATGAACGGCCTGCCAAAAATGTGATACGAAACGGCCGTCTCGATCAGAAACAATGGTCTTGGGGGTACCGTGTAACCTCACGATCTCAGCGATAAAGGTTCGAGCCAATCTATCCGGTCCCCAAGTATCCTTAATACCTAAAAAGTGTGCAGACTTGGTCAATCGATCGACAATTACCCAAATCATATTCATCCCAGTCCGAGTTCTCGGCATGCCAGTGATAAAATCCATTGAGATATCTTCCCACTTCCACTCGGGAATGGGAAGTGGTTTCAACAACCCCGCCGGTCGTTGATGTTCGATCTTGACCTGTTGACACGTCAAGCACCGTAATACAAACTCCGTAACATCCTTCTTCATGTTATTCCACCAAAAATTTCGCTTCAAGTCCTTGTACATCTTACTCGTCCCGGGGTGGATTGAGTAAGGCGTAGCATGGGCTTCTCGGAGGATTCTCTGTCTCAACTCTAAATCTTTCTGAACTAAAAGTCTGACCTGAAATCTCAGAATACTATCCTCTTGTATCATAAAGCCAGGAGCTTTTCCTTTAATCACGTCTTCCTTCAGTTGGGAAATCATCGGGTCACTCCACTGCTTCCCTTTGATGTCGTCAACTAAGGATGAAGTAATTTCGAGAGTACACAACTGTCCCTGTACTCGTTGAAACCAAATTTCTATCCCTTGCTCAATTAGATCTTGACGAATTTTCATCTGGAACGTAAGAACTTCGAGCATTTGAAGAGATGCTGATTTGCGGCTCAGAGCATCCGCAACGACATTGGCTTTCCCGGGGTGGTAAAGAATTTCCAGATCATAATCCTTTATCAACTCTAGCCAACGTCTCTGTCTCATATTCAGCTCCTTCTGGCTGAAAATATATTTCAGGCTCTTGTGATCGGTATAAATCCGGCACGGTGAACCATACAAATAATGCCGCCAAATCTTGAGTGCGAAGACAATTGCGGCCAATTCCAAATCGTGAGTAGGATAATTCATCTCATAAGGCTTTAATTGTCGTGACGCAAAAGCTATTGTCTTATCATGCTGCATAAGAACACACTGTGCCTTGACCAAGCGCCATCAGAACCGCAAAGCCTTCGCTACCATGTGGTAAAGTTAAAATCGGCTAAGTCAATCGTTTCTTTAATTCATCAAGCTCATTGTCTCTCATCCGTCCAAACAAACTTTTCTTCCGGAGTAATTTCGTAAGCGGTCGAGCGAGTTTCGAGAACCCTCGACAAACCGATTGTAATACCCAAAGAAGGCCCAAAAAGCTACGAACCTCTTTAACATTTTTAGGCGGTGCCCAATCTAGCACCGCTCGATCTTCTCGCGGGTCCACACGAACCCCTTCGGCCGAAATCACATGGCCGAGAAATATAACTTCTTCCAACCAAAACTCACATTTCGAGAATTTTGCATAGAGGTGCTCGGTTCTCAAAATGTCTAAGACCAAACGCAAGTGCCGGGCATGTTCCTCCTTGTCTCGGGAATAGATCAAGATGTCGTCAATAAAGACGACTACACACCTGTCGAGGTACTCGATGAATATTTTATTCATTAACTGCATGAATACTGCCGGCGCATAACACAACCCAAAAGGCATAACTACAAATTCATAATGCCCATATCTCGTCCGGAACGCCGTCTTCGGAACGTCGGACTCCCTCACCCTGAGTTGATAATACCCGGATCTTAAGTCAATCTTCGAGAAAACCGTAGCTCCTTGCAATTGATCAAATAAATCATCTATACGCGGTAGAGGGTACTTGTTCTTGATGGTTACTTTGTTCAGCTCGCGGTAGTCGATGCACAAACGTAGTGAACCATCTTTCTTCCTCACGAAAAGAACAGGCGCGCCCCAAGGCGAAGCGCTGGCCTCGATGTACCCTCTCTCCAGAAGTTCTCCCAACTGATTCTTCAATTCTTGCATTTCGGAAGGTGCCATCCGGTAAGGTGCTTTAGAAATCGGAGCCGCGTCTGGCTCTAAGTCTACGGTAAATTCTATCTCTCGATCTGGTGGTAATCCCGGAAGATCGTCCGGAAAAACATCGGGATACTCATTAACAACCGGTATTGAAGAGAAATCGACCTCGCTTCCTTCCGTTTTCAAAGCATAGCACCAATACCCCGTACAACCTTTATTTAAAAGTCTTACGGCCTTCATGGCACTGATAAGTAACTTGGATTGGCCCGACTTACGTCCCAAAAATGAGTACTCAGATCCGTCTTTAGTCATCATAGTGATAACTTTGGTACGGTAATTCATAATCGCTTGGTGATTATTAAGCCAATCCTCGCCGAGGATTACGTCCTCACCTTCCATATCAACTACAATTAAATTTGATAACCATTCCATACCGGATATAACCACCGGAAATTCTCTAATCTCCTGATTCCCCACAATTCTATCCCCGCTAGGCAGTCTCACGATGAAGGGATCGCAAGTAGTCAGACAAGTTATATTCAAACGGCGTACACACTCCAAAGAAATAAAAGAATGTGTAGCACCCGAATCAAAAAGTACACGGACTGGATGAGATAGGATATGAATGGTACCTGAAGCCACCGCCGCGTCGGGTTTGTCTGCTCGACGCATCTCATAAACTCGCGGTTGCACCGAACCGACGCTAGAGTTTCCCCCTCCAGCATTCTGACCCCGTCCCCGGCCCCTGCCGAAATTTTGCTGAGGTTGACCAGCTGGGGCAGAAGCCCGAGTGTCCAAAGTCTGATTCGGCTCGTAACAATAAGCCGCTCTATGTCCCATCTGTCCGCACATGTGACACTTTAATGGTGGAAAGTAGCATTCCGTATTAAAGTGTCCTGGACGACCACAATTATAGCAAGTCACTGAGCGATTTGAGGTACCCGGAGTGGGACGGTAACCCCTCTTCCCTTTATTAGAACGTGACGACTGTCCGGCAGAACGGTTAGTCGTCTGCGACTTCTGAAAGTTGCCACTCTTAGAGTTAGAAAAATTCCCCGCTACTTTCTGCTTCTTCGGTTCTTCCACGGTATCGTTGTCGGGGCTCAACATATCATGGGCTAAAGCTCTGTCCTGATACTCTTTCAGTGTGGTACAAGCAAATCCGGCCATATACCGCCGTAAGTCCAAATTCATCCGCATATCAAAATAACGGATCTTATCACGCTCGTTACGCACTTGATCCCTCACATGGATCAATTGTTGGTTATACTCCACGATCGCCTGCGAAACGGGAATATCTTGTGGTTTAGCCTCAAAGAAGGCTCGGATTCGGCTCTCTCGTACCGGCCAAGGACAAAACTCGGCCTCCAAGAGCTCCTTAAATTCATCCCACGAGGCAATACGATCCTGTGGCTTGATGACCTTCCACCAAGTAGCGGCCTCCTTAGTGAGGAAATACTGTGCAATCGGTACTTTCCTCACCTCGGGGCAATCAACTGCCTCGAAAATCTTCTCCAATTCTGCTAGCCAATCTTCCCAGCCTAACGGGTCTGTGGCACCGCCAAACTGTGGTGGGTGCATACGGATTACATTCTGAAGCAAGGCATCCGTGTTCGGGTTCAGATTATTCACCAATTGAGCTTTGGGCCAAAATAGTCATCTCGAGTAGCCAAATGTTGAAGTGCATTCACCACTCCAACGTCCGTTGTTCCCCGACCGTCTGATCGGTCGTGGCCGACTCGGTGTCGGGATGTACCGAGTTCGACAACCGGGGTTGGTCGACCCGCAATCGAATCGATGGAAACGGCCGCGCCACGACCTCTTCCACGTCCACGGCCACGACCACGGCCACGGCCCCTACCAGCTGACATACTGAAGAACACATAAGTCACGTAAGCACAGTTCAATCACACATCATTAAAGTGTCCGATTCTCAAGAATACCGATAAAAGGAAGCAAAACGAATAAGGAAACACCAGAAGAGTGAGAGGTCTTTAAAGTACCGGTCGCACTGTGATGATGGCAGAGTAGTGATACTGTGGACAATTAACGACTCGATCGACCCAAAAGACCGACAGCCTAGGTATCCATAGACCTAAGCTCTGATACCATATTCTGTAACACCCCCAAGTTATTCAGGGATATTACAGCGCCGTAAGCCCCGCCGTGGGGCCCACAAGGCTAAACATACGCGAAACCATAAACTTGACCGATAAGGTCTACCCACAATGGAATGAAAAACAATACAAAGGTATTCAAAACATAACCAATGTAATCACAAACATCACAACTCGAATCAATACTTCGGCAAACACAGGCCGGAACATCAAGGAAAATGGAAAACAATACTCGAGTATTCAATAGCCAATCCAGTACAACAACACTGAACGGGAAACTCCAAACATAACTGGAAGAAATTCACAGTATCACACTTGCCCACCATCTTCGTGCCGACCCGATACCTGCCTGTCCACTCTCCTGGAACCTGAAATACATAAAACGTATTTCCCCCATAAAGGGGTTAGCCGTCGAATAGCTAGTGCAAGTATATCAAGTATGAAACACAATACTCCTCGACAATAAAGTAAAGGTAACCTTCAATTCATCAATTCAAGACTAGTATTCCGGAATAACTAAAATCTCATAAGACGTATGTGAATGCCGTAGAAACGGTTCGTTCATATCATACGCCGATACGTATGTGAATGCCGTAAAAACGGTTCGTTCATATCATACGCCGATACATGTAGGAATGCCGTAAAAACGGTTCGTTCATTACATGCCAACAATACATACATGAATGCCGTAAAAACGGTTCGTTCATAATATGCCATCAATATATCCATGAATGCCGTAAAAACGGTTCGTTCATATCATACCATCAATATTTCTTACTTTCAAAGTCGAGAACGTATAATCATAAATATATACTTGCCTTTGAGACATCGAGAAATCGAACGGAGGAAAGGTATGAGTTCGGTAGATCCGAGAACGCGCTTCCGGCACCTAAACGATTCGCAAGGAATATTACAATTAATTATCCATACTCCAATTATACGAAGAGACTCCCGAAACTCGTCTACGATTCAAGAAAATATACGGGTGGATAACTAAAGGTTGGGAAATCGCCCAAACTCCCCACAAGTCCGAAAACGGCACAATCCAACTCGTAAAATCGGAAGAAAACACTCATACGGTATAGATATATCAAAATCTCAAGGTTCTCAAGCTTCAATCGGATAAAACGGACGAATCTACGAAAACCCCCAAAAACCAACACAAAATCAAAGTGTTCTAGAATAATCTTTCAATAATCCGATGAATACCCAATCATATCCATAATCACGCCTATATCACATCACACACCATGATTTTTATTATCCAAAACGTCAAAACCCACACAAAATCGAGAAGTCAAGATGTCGAAGAAATTACCTCTTGAATATTCAAGCGCTATGATCCAAGGAATACGCGATAGATCGATTATCCGGGCTTCCCAACCGATTGAAAGTGGTAAATCTTCAACACACAAGTGATAGCTATGAAAAGAGCTCCTCCTCAACTCTCTCTCTCGCGATGGAAGAAGAAATGGAGGAAAATGGCTGAAATCTCGCTTAAAAAGCCGAATTATGCGATTGACCGCATTATGTGCCGCGGCTCGGCATAGGTGTGCCGCGGCACGAGCCTAAAATTGTTCCTGTGTTTCGGCGGTGTGCCCGCGGCTTCAGTGTGCCGCGGCACCGGGTCTGGCGGTTTTGGCCGAGGAAGCAACACCGGTGTGCCACGGCTCGGCATAGGTGTGCCGCGGCAATGACTCGGCAGTGTGCCGCGGCACTTCTGGAGTGTGCCGCGGCACCAGTGCAGACTGCTCGGCCAAATTTAGGAAATGTGTGTGCCGCGGCGCACACTCCTTGTGCCGCGGCTCACACCCCCTTCGGGTCCTAAAATGATGGAAAATGGCCCGGGAAGAGAATAAAAGTAATAGGATTCAATGTCCGGGCAACAATAACACGAAAATAGAAGTACGGAAACCCCAAAACGGTGGTTCCAAGCAGTGATTACAAGGGTTCGCTCAACAAATCACGATCCGAAGAATATGAAAGGTTTGAAATGACATGACTTTCGACCGGGTATTACAATGAGATGACCGAGGCGGCGGAGTCCATGCACAAACAGTGTGAGGAGGTCCGGGTAGCGCATGAGGCCTATCTGAAGGAGACCGACGCCCGAATTAAACGCATGACCGAGCAGTTCAATACTTGCGAAGCTGTAGGCTACGCTAAGGGTCTGGATGATGGGGCGACTGCCTTCAAGAAGACGTCTGAGTATGAGGAGCTGATTAACTTGAATTATGTCTCCACCTGCTATGAGATGTTGGATCTCATGAAGGAAGGGAAGACAGTCGAGGAGGTCCGCGCCTACATAGTGACTCGGGCGTCCGACCTGTAGGTTGAGCCACTGGAAGCCGATGAGCCGGAGGCTGATGAGGCTGCAGGAGGTCCGGGCATGGCCCCTCCTGGTGAGGGTGAAGGGCAATCCTTTCAGGGAGTTGGTCGGAATGGCGGATCTGAGTAGCTTTAGGGTTTATCTTGTGTATGGCATGAGTGCCTCAGTCTTTACTTTTCCTTAGTATTTTCCGGATGTTTTTTGTAAAAAATATGTTTCGAATGAATAAACTTTCATTTTCAATACCTATTTAGTCGTTTTGTTTTGGATGTTCCGGCCGGGTTGGTTCGGCCGTTGTTTTTTGTTATCTTCCATTCAAGGTGCCGAGGCGAGCTCGGTCATTCATAGCGCCGAGGCGAGCTCGGTCTTATAGTGCCGGAGGAGCCGATCATTCATGGTGCCGAGGCGAGCTCGATCTTATAGTGCCGGAGGAGCCGGTCATTCATGGTGCCGAGGCGAGCTCGGTCTTATAGTGCCGGAGGAGCCGGTCATTCATAGCACCGAGGCGAGCTCGGTCTTATAGTGTCGGAGGAGCCGGTCATTCATGGTGACGGAGGAGCCGGTCATTCATAGCACCGAGGCGAGCTCGGTCTTATAGTGTCGGAGGATCCGGTCATTCATGGTGCCGAGGCAAGCTCGGTCTTATAGTGCCGGAGGAGCTGGTCATTCATGGCGCCGAGGCGAGCTCGGTCTTATAGAGCTGGAGGAGCCGGTCATTCATAGCGCCGAGGCGAGCTCGGTCTTATAGTGCCGGATAGCCGGTCATTCATGATGCCGAGGCAAGCTTGGTCTTATAGTGCCGGAGGAGCCGATCATTCATGGTGCCGAGGCGAGCTCGGTCTTATACTGCCGGAGGAGCCGGTCATTCATAGTGCTGGGGCGAGCTCGATCTTATAGTGCCAGAGGAGCCGGTCATTCATGGCACCGAGGCGAGATCGATCTTATAGTGCCTGAGGAGCCGGTCATTCATGGTGCTGAGGCGAGCTCAGTCTCCTAGTGCCGGAGGAGCTGGTCATTCATGGTGCCGAGGCGAGCTCGGTCTCCTAGTGCCGGAGGAGCCGGTCATTCATAGCGCCGAGGCGAGCTCGGTCTTATAGTGCCGGAGGAGCCGGTCATTCATGGCGCCGAGGCGAGCTTAGTCTTATAGTGCCGGAGGAGCCGGTCATTCATGGTGCCGAGGCGAGCTCGGTTTTATAGTGTCGGAGGAGTCGGTCATTCATGGTACCGCTGTCCCAATTGCAGTTAGTATTTCCTGGGGAGATCGGTCCTAACGAGTCCGAAGCGGGTTCCGGATAAATTGCCTTAGCTCGGTATCGTCGCACACCGTAATTAAGGTTGCGACAAGGTCTCAGTATTGTTCTGTTTTATGACCCGTGGATTGATGATATTTACAGAAGCGGGTCTGATCTATTTCCTTCAGATCCTTGTAGATCAGCCGGGGACCGGGAGAAAATCCTTGTCTTTAATTTGGTTGAATATGGTTGCAGCCCCTACCGAATATATTTCGGCGTAGTTGTCCATGAGCTCGGTCCTTTGCCCCCTGGAATTTCTGGTTGTGGTGGCCATAGAGGAGCCAGCCGCCTTATTCTCCCGTCTGGGTTCTTGGCAGGCTTCCCTGGAGTCATGCCTGTCTCCTTTCTTTTCGTTCGATCCTGGCGGATCTGCGGGCATGACTAAGACTGGAGTCGGCATAGCTTCCGCGGCAACGATGTGGGAGCTGGCGCGCTCCAGGAATTCCTGGTATGTGCGGGGGGTGTTCTGGCACACCGTCCAGCGGAAAAAAGAATTTTTCAGGAGGTCGTCCTGAGCAATTATGGCCAGTGCGTCATCGGACATAGGTTCCGTTTCCAATATCCACTAATTGAAACGAGATATATAATCCTTGAGGGATTCGTCTGGCCCCTGCACGACAGAGGCGATGGAGGACCGCGGAGCAGCGCGCACTAGGGATCCCATAAAATGAGATCGGAACGCCACAGTGAGCTGAGCCCATGTCTGGATAGAGTGGTGGGGTAGCGAGCGATACCACCTTTGATCCCTTTCCCCCAAAGTCAGGGAAAACATCCGGCAACGGAATGCATCTTGGGATGCGTGTAGGTCCATCCATGAATTGTAGTGTCCAAGATGGGCATCGAGGCCGGTCTCCCCATTATATGGGGGAATTTGGGGGACCTTAAACTTCTCGGGGATAGGCTCCGCCAAAACACAGGGGGCAAGGGGGCTCTCCTGGCTGTTGGGCCATTCAGAATTTTGAGATAGCTGGAGTTGTTTATTCTCAAGCTCCATGAGGCGTTTTTTGAGGAAATCGATTTCACTTGAGTTGTCGCCTGGAGCTTGCAGTAGTGTTTGCTTCGGGACTCGGGATTGATGGGGAGCCTCTACTTCTTTGCGGCCCCAACTCTGAATGGTCCGGTCCGGTGCCATTTTCAGTTCTCCCCCTGTCCTGAGTCGATCAAAAACCGATATGGGATGAGAAAGCCTACTTTTCTGGGAAGGGTAAGGGCTTTCACCATGGCTTTCCACCTCTTTCTCGACAACTAGGGAGATGGTTCTCTTTTGATCCCACCTAGGGGCGGCTGGATAGGTTGTCCGACATTGGGCCTCCGTCTGGTCTTCGGGCTTCTAAAGGACTCCACCTTCAGTGGCTCGCACCTTGAGGGCGGTCATTCTCTGGATAAACGCGGGGTGTTTAAAGCATTCTGCCACCTTGAGGAGGTTTCTTCCTCCGCGGCGGGTTGATGGTGTTTGGAACTTTCGTGAGACATCTCTATTGGGACAATCTTGTCAGGGTTCTCGTAAGAACGTATGTAGCTGTGGGCAGCGATGTAAAACCCGTAATTTTGATTTCCGGTAATTTCTTTTTTTCGGCGGAAGTCCGTTTTGATGACTCGCTCATGACCGTTTCATTATTCTGAGAATGATTAATTCTACACTTTTTGACATCCGAGTTCGTTTCGGTGTCGTTTTGTTGAGTTTCGTGCTTTTTAGCGACTTTTCCGCACTTGAGTTTGATTCTTGCGAATCTCGTCCGAAACTGCTGTTTCGAGTTTCCTGTAAGTCCGTTTAACTTTGTTAGACGTGTTGTGAACTTCGGTTTGGTTATTCGATCACGTATCGTGATTTTCGGGCGTGTTGGGCCATTTTCGTAATTTCCCAAAGTTTGGGGTAATTACTTTCCGTTGTCGAATTTCGAGCCTTCGGGTGGTCGGAATCGTGTGTTCTCTTAGTGCTCGGATTCGTCTTTGCGAGTACTTCGTAACCGTATCTTCTATTCGTATTCAGGTTCGGGTTTCGGGGTCGTTCGGGCCGGAGTTGGCCGAGTCATGGCCGGCGATCTTGGCGGCAGATCGCCGAAATTACGGCCGTTAGTGCTCGGCAGTTACGTACGTAAGGCCGGTTACGTACGTAAGGCCCTGGCCGGTTACATACGTAACGGGCCGGCAGATTTGGGGCAGTGACTCGGTTACGTACGTAAGCCTTGGCCGGTTACGTACGTAACTCGGCCGGCAGGCAGCCTATTTAAGGCCCTGCAGTCGGGTTTTTCACCCATTCTCTCATTCTCTTTCTTCTCTTCCGCGGATGGAGGCATGGGAATCATGGAAAGATGTTGTTGTACAATCAATCTATGAAGTCTTGGAGTTCATATCATCAATCATCCATCCTATAACATCCTTTGATCGAGCGAATCAAGGTTAGATTTCTAGAAATCTAGTTTTGGGGAATTTGGGTATTTTGGTTGATTTCGTCCGTTTAATCCGATTTAACTTAGGATTGTGATGGATTGATGATTATTTAGATGTATTATATCATTTCCCTTGTTATTCCATGGTTGGATCGTATCGATTCGTTATTTGGGTCGAGTTCTTGACCGACGCCTTGAAGGTGTCCGGTAAAATGTCTTAGAGGGGTTTTCGGGCGTTCTACGATTATTCTTCCTCGTATGATCGATGATTTATTGATTATATGTTGTTAGGGTCGAGTTTCTTGCGAAGAAACCGAGTTGAACCCTTCCGTTCGTCGTCGTCTTCCGTTTCGATAGCATCGGGCGTTTCGAAGCTTTCCGGTTGAGCCGTGTTCGTCGGGATACTTGCGTGCCGATTTCGAGGCAAGTACCTTGTCCATATAATTCTTGTTTTATGGATATGATAATTAGTGATCGTCTCCTTGTGTTTATTTGATCGTTTGAATTTCACTTTCAAAGATTCGGTTTAGCCTCGTTAAAGGCTTGCTTTCAAAACGCGTATGTTTTGTGAATGGTGTGGTTTGTGAATGACTATGTGAATTCTATGGATATGTTTGGTGTCAATGTTGCACTTGGTATTGCGTGTGGACGTATATTATTTCATTTCGGTGCGTTGTGGTTTGACGTGGTGTTTTGCTAAGTGTTTGATGCCTCTGGGTGAATTGTTTGAATATATATGTTGTATTGTGCTGTGTGTGAATGTATGGATGTGGGCGGGGCCTACGGTGGCACATGGCATGCGATCATGTGGCCAGGATGCAACAAGTGATTGGTCCAACCATGAGCGCCAAAGATAATCTACGATGGAACATGGCATGCGATCATGTGGCCAGGATGCAACAAGCGATTGATCCAACCGTGATATGTGTGTGATTTGTTTAGCTAGCCAGCTCGGGAGGGTCCTTGGAGGCCTCGGGCGGGATCAATGGTATTGCCCTGTTCCCAAGACGATGCATGTGTTGTGATTTGTTTAGCTAGCCAGCTCGGGAGGGTCCTTCGAGGCCTCGGGCGGGATCAATGGTATTACCCTGTTCCCAAGGCGATGCTTGTGCGTGATTACGTTGTGTTGATTTTATGTCCGTCGAGGACACGTGATGTGGGTTCTGACCCTGTGAATTGTTAATGGTTTTCTATTTGCGAAAACAAAACTGTTGGGCTGTGACCCCTATTGATTTTTGGAAAGATAAGGATTTAATAATCCTAAGTTGTTTTCTATTAAAACTCCCGAGGGTATTTTAAACCATTTTGCAAACCGTTCTCGTTATTTGTGATCTTTCGGATTTGGAAAGGTTTACTCAAACTCTTGCCTCGGGAAGTATTCGTTTCATTGTATTTGAATCTTTGAGGATTCCCGGTTATTGTTATTCTTGGAACTTGAATTATATGGCTCGTATTTACACTTTGTATTTGCACTAGCAAAATAGTGGAGTTTTGCTAACCCCCGAGTATTCGGGGGGTGGATGTCTGTTTTTGTATTCAGGTTTGGGAGCATAACACAGGGTCGGCACGAAGGATGGTGAAAGATGAACGATACTAATCACACCAGGACCCGTTGATGTCGTATTGGTTTAGTTGTATTTTATTTCCGCTGCAGTATTTCTTTCCCGTTGTACGGGAGTGTGTTGTATTCGACCCCTGCGTGGGCATGTAATGTGTTTGAGTTGTATGTATTTATTGAAAGACCAAATCGGTCTATTGAGTCATTTTAGCCTTAAAGGCATTGTTGAGATGTTCTATGTTGTTACCAGCCTGGTAGATCCTTGAGGAAAGGTTCTACGGCGTGTAATATCCCTGAGCGGATTGGGGATGTTACATAAATGGTATCGGAGCCTAGGTTGTGGAAACCTAGGCTGTCGGGTCAGTGGTGTCTGTTGAGTTTTTGTCTCGTCGGATTTTGTCTGACTAAGTCGTGTCGCGACGCGTCGTCTGAGTTGTTGGTCGTGATTAGTATCGTGGGGCGATCATCATCTTCGTGCGACCTGTGGATGTAAGTCTCCCTTCTTTGTGTTGTGCCTCGTGTGACACGAGCTATTTTTATGATTATTAGTTAAGTGACGGAATCCTCTTATGGATTTTGATTTCTTGATATGTGGTTATTTGACCCTCATATTTCGTTCATATGAGGAGTAGTGTTGCTGGATTGTGCATGTTTGACTTTATTTCTTTTATCCGCTGCGTGAGTTCTTTTGTAATGGATTTCGGTATTTTACCGACTGAGTTTTATTTCAAAAACCAATTCCCTTAATCGAGTTTTTGGCATTATGGCCTTGATCATTTTGGCGAAATTCTTACGACGGTATTTAGTACTTTGTAAATGGCTTTTGTAAGTTTTTAAAATATTACCGTCATCAGCCTTTTTGGCGTTTTTGTAAATGGTTTTATCCTGGTGGGTTCCGGCGCGGGACCCACGACGCTATAATGTTCCGTGTAATTACCTGAAATTTTTGGGCATTCTAGCCCATTGAATTATCTTTGAAAACCTTGAGTATCTTAGAAAATAAAATTTCGAGACGTACTTTTAAAATGAATTATTTTCTCGTGGTACTTCCAATGTGCCACAATATGTTTCAAAATTCTTCTACCTCGAGGACCAAAATGTTTTGAGATATTTTCAATGCTTTAGAAACACTTTTACTTAGACCCGAGGGTCGAATATTCTGAATGTTTTTCACTAAGAGAAAGTGTCCTCATTTTTATCAAATGCGAAATGGTTCTCTAAAGTCTCGATAACGATGTTCCACGTTTGTACTTTTTTTTAAAGGTGATACTCAAGATCAACCGGTGTTTTTTTTCGAAATTATTTTCAAAAGGTGGTTTTCGTTTTTAAAACCTATCATTTCCTGCTTGTGGTCGGAGAAGGTGTGTATGATGTGTTAGGGTTGTATACGTCAAAGCATACTTTATGCTTGTATTACCTAATTTCCCGGTCTTTATCTATGAGAATATTTAATTCATTTATCACATGTTTTGCATATTTATTCACGCTATGGTTATGCAAATACAGTCTAATTTACTTTATATTGTAGATAATGTGGTGTGTAGTGTCACACAGAAGATCACATTATCGGTTCCTTATATAGTAATATTTAGTTCACAACCTATGTAACATTAGACCGTTATATGAGAGGTTGTAGTATATGCTTGAGATTGGTTGGTCTTGACCATTAGCATATATTAGCGTATTTGTTATACGTTGAATAGGATCGAGGTGAGATAGATTCTTCTGTACTGACTATAAGAAGAACGTACATCTCGGATAATTATTATTTCTTAATTCCAGTGATTAATATTTAATTATATATATTTAATATTTATTGCTTTGATTTATCATGGGTGAGAGCCACAATGATTGACTCAATATGCTCGATATTTTGGGCAATATTATTATTTATATGATAATTAATATTATAGCTAGAAATCGTGTCCCGACCAGTCGGGTTGATCATGTCCCTTGAGGCACTCGAAAGGATTATTATATCAAACCTGCAGTGGAATTAATTTTTCGATATAATAATAAAGGTCGAGTGGTATACTCATGTATAATACATTAATTAATTAAAAGCTGTCAGTAGCTTAAATTAATTAATGGACATGGAATATCTTAAACACGGGAAATAATTAATTCAAAAAGGAGCCCAATTTCGTAATTTGGGATTTTGGTAGGAAGTGCAATATTAACTTATTAGTGGACTAAGTTGATATTAATAGAGTCTTAATATTAGGAAGAGTCCTAATATGGGAAGAAGATATCTATTAAGAGTCCTTACCATATCCTCCTTAAGGTCCCTAGAGTAGCCCAAAACACCTATAAATACATGTATAGGGGTGGCCGAATTATTGATTAATTATTGCCCAAGAAAATCGATTTTTGTGTGTGTGTTTTAATTGTGGATCTTGACTTGTGTCTTGGATTCCATAATTTGGTAAACACAATATTTTTCTAAAATACTCAAAATATTCAAGAAAAATAGAGAGAACAAAATCGTGAGTTTTCTTGTGAGGAAATTCGGCCGATCCCCTTGCTGTGCAAATTTAGTCCGGTAGATTGTTGCCCACACGACATCCGGACGTAGGCGGGATATACTCTAGAAGATCTTGAGGTAGAAATACAAGAAGATCGGAGAGGAACACGAAGAGGACATAAATCGATCAAGAAGGGATTTTCTACCACTTCGCGTCAAAGGTAAAATTACCGACTCCCATGCGTAAATATGTTTATTTAATTGTTTATTAATCTGTTTAGTTAATTAGTTGACAAGCCTAAATAGATCCGGTTTTTACGTTGGTTAGTTTATAAAACCTTTTATTAAATTACCTTCACCAACTCGCTTCCGCTGCGTTTTATATTCCAACAATTGGTATCGGAGCCGGTCTTTAGGTTCATTCAATTTAATTAATTTGGTGATTAATATGCTAGCAATTAAATATTCGTATAGTATGATTTTTGGAATATTTTGCTAGAATTTGTCTTGCAGGAAAATATGATCCAATTATCATGGCTATGTGATGTTTTATTTATTTACGCGTTTTGGTAATTTAGCCCGTTTTGTGGCATGTATAAGTTTTCCGTGAGAAAATCCACGGGTAGAATAGATTTATTTTTTCTTGTAATTTGATGTAAATTGATGTATTTTATTTTGAATAAAATTGTAATCGAGTTGGGACACTCAAAGTACGAAAGAAAAAGTCAGTAGCGAAGAGGAGTCCGATCGGACGAACCAACCGGGACGACAAGGAGCCGATCGGCGGTTCGGCCAGGGCAGCTCGGTCATCCGGCAGGTCGGTCAGCTCGGGCAGCTCGGTCAGCTCGGTCAGCTCGGGCAGCTCGGTCGGCTCGGTCGATTCGGGCGTGATGCGGACGATTCGGGCAATGGCAATGGGACGAGCGATTCGGGTCGTCCCAATTCGCTTTTTCCGCGATGCTTGAAGCGGTTGGAGCAAACGAGCGAAGATTTTCTCGTTATTCAAAACGAGGAATAAAAGCCATGATAATTGGATTTAATTATCCAATTTTTTTATTATTTATTGGTTTTTATTGTTTTGATGTATGGCATGTATGGAATGTATGCGTGATATGTTTCCTTGCATGTTAGACGAGAAAATTAAAAACCTTAATTTTTCAAAATAACTAAGTGATTTTAAAATTGATTTTTCAAAATCAAATTGGCCTCCATAATTGGTTTAAATTGTGAAATAATTAGCATGCGCGTTGACATTAGAGTCTTCCTCCACATCGGATGTGCTAAATTATTGGCTCACTGGTTTTAAACTTCAAATTTGATAACAAAAAGGTGAATATTATTTTTTATGATAGAACCTCTCCATCTGTAGGACTATTATCATTAAATAATATTCTAAGGTTTGTTAAATTATGGTGTTCACTTAGGTGTATTAATTAATAAGCTCCCCATCGGAGTCTATGTTAATTAAATACATGGCCAAGAAGAACCAACTATTAATTTTACTTGTCAAAATGTGTCTTGGCTAGATAGTAAAATTAAAGACGTTAAAATCTACTTGAAAAAGTATATGTAAACGTCCACACTATCGTGGCTTGCATGTGCGGTTTTTCAAGGTGTTGGTTGATTGCATATATATTGTTTTAAGGTTTTTCAATATATTTTGCGTCGAATTATGTGATGAATGGTGTTTTAATTTTATTCTCGATGTCTTTCAATCCACTATTTGTTATTCTCAAAGAAAACAAACTTGATGGCACTAACTTTCATTTGGAAAAGAAATCTTGATATTGTCTTGATCGCCGAGGGGCATAAATTTGTTTTAAGCGAGGAGAGTCCTTTGGAACGAGAACCGGATGCCACTCCTGAAGAGTTGGCTGAATTAGGAAATGGAAAAGTCGATGAGATGGCTCATTGTTACATTTTGGCTTCATTAACAAATGTATTGCGGCATCGGCATCGTGACGATGGGCTCGGCCATGAAATGATGAAAAATCTCACCGAGATGTTTGGTCATCGAACCGGGCGGCTAGGCAAAATGCGATGAGGGTTTTGATGACAACCCAAATGTCTGAAGGGACCCGATGAGGGATCACGTTCTTAAAATGATGTCTCATTTGAGCAGGCGAGCATACTAGGGGCAACTATCGATGCGGAATCGCAGTCGATATTATCTTGGGCGGTTTACCAAGAAGCTTTGAGCAGTTCCGCCTAAACTACAATATGAATCGTAGGACTTACACATTGGCGGAACTTGACAGAGCTTTAATCTGCCGAAGGTCTCTTCAAACAAGGTTATCATCAAATTCTTGCAAGAACAGATCGCTTCTTCAAAACCCAAATGGGGAAAGAAGAAAAAGCAGGTTGGCGAGAAGCAAGTGACGACTTTCAAAGCTAAGGGCAAGGCTCCTCACCAAAGGCTCCTCAACCGTAAGCGAACAAAAAGCCGAAGGGCAAGTGCTTCAACTGCGGTCTGAAAGGACATTTCAAGAGTGACTGCCCTAAGAGAGGTACGTCTCATGCACTAGTAGTCAAAACATGTTTGGCTGCCTGTTCCATCACTTCGTGGATAGTGGATTCGGGCTCCACTGATCATGTTTGTTATGACTCGCAGGGGTTCCAAGTAACCAAGGTACTTAGTGCGGATGAGATTACAATAAGCTGGGGCGACTATTCCAGGCTGAAGGCTGTTGCAGTGGGAGTCGTGCAGCTAAAAGTTGATGATAAAATTTTAGTTCTTAATAATGTATTATTAGTACCCGATTTTAGAATGAATTTGATTTCAGTTTCTAAATTGCGTCGTGATGGATATTCAGTTTCTTTTGAAGATAATGCAATTATTAAAAGAAATGGTGAATATATTTGCGGGAGTACTTATAATGAAGAACTTTATATCATCAATGCTGCACCAGCTCCCTTGCATAAATCGCTTAATTCTTTGACTAATCCTAATAAAAGAAAGGAACTTTCGAGCATAAATCCAACATATTTGTGGCATTTACGATTGGGTCATATTAACCTTGGAAGGATTCAAAGATTGGTGAGCGATGGCCCATTGGATTCGCTCCAAGTTGAGTCATTTCCAACCTGCGAATCCTGCCTGGAAGGTAAAATGACTAAAAGGGCTTTTCAAAGCAAAGGAAATCGTGCACAAAAGGTGTTGGAATTGGTTCATACCGATGTATGTGGTCCAATGAACATCAAGGCTAAGGGTGGTTTCAAATACTTCATCACGTTTATAGATGATTATTCGAGATATGGATACATCTATTTGATGCGACGTAAGTCTGAATCTTTTGATAAGTTCAAAGAATTCAAGGCTGAAACGGAGAAGCGTCATGGGCAGAGTATCAAGTCACTACGATCTGATCGTGGTGGCGAATACCTTAGTGGAGAGTTTTTGGATTTCCTGGCACATGAGGGGATTACTTCCCAGCTCACAGCGCATGGTACACCACAACAAAATGGTGTTGCTGAACGAAGGAATCGTACTTTATTAGAGATGGTTAGGTCAATGATGAGTTATTCTGATTTGCCTATTTCGTTTTGGGGATACGCCTTGGAAACAGCGGCGTACATTCTAAACTTGGTGCCTTCAAATCGGTTCCAAAAACACCCACGTAATCGTGGAATGGCCGCAAGCCATCCTAGGACCTGTTCGGATTTGGGGTTCTCCGGACACGTCTTGAATAAGGAAGTCGATAAGTTGGCATCTCGCATGTACGAGTGTTTGTAGGATATCCTAAGGGAACGAAGGGTGGCTTATTCTACAGTCCTAAAGACCAGAAGGTCATTGTTAGCACCAATGCCCGGTTCTTAGAGGAGGATTATGTGATAAGTCACAAGCCTAGGAGTGAGGTCATTCTAGAAGAACTTAGGGGCGAGATTCCGACAATACCAATTGTACAAACACCTAGTGTACCACGTTTTGACACTATTGTGGATACGCAAACTAAGGACACGCCTCGTCGTAGTGGGAGGGTTGTTCGTCAACCCGAACGTTTCATCGGCGTGGGAGCATCTTCGGACCACTCCCCGGACCAGGATGAAACGGATCCATATACGTACAAACAGGCAGTTCAAGACAAGGATGCTGAATCCTGGAAAACAGCAATGGAATCCGAAATGGGATCTATGGATTCTAACCAAGTGTGGGAGCTAGTAGAACTACCCAATGGGGTAAAACCCATTGGAAGTAAGTGGGTCTACAAGCGTAAGAAAGGATCGAAAGGGAAGGTTGAAACCTACAAAGCAAGGCTTGTTGCGAAAGGTTACACTCAGAAAGAGGGCATCGACTACGATGAAACCTTTTCGCCAGTAGCCATGCTTAAATCGATCCGGATTCTCTTAGCTATAGCTGCGCATTTGGATATGGAGATTTGGCAGATGGATGTCAAGACTGCGTTCTTAAACGGGAGTCTTGATAAGGAAATCTATATGCGCCAACCTGAAGGATTCATTGCTGAAGGTCAGGAGCACTTAGTGTGCAAGCTTAAGAGAGCCATTTATGGTCTCAAGCAAGCATCAAGGTCTTGGAACATGCGATTTGATGAGGTCATTCAATCGTATGGTTTTGAACAGTGTCCTAGTGAGGTTTGTGTATACAAAAAGTGTGATGGAAACGTGCTGGTGTTTCTTGTACTATACGTAGATGATATACTTCTAATTGGAAACAATGTGAAGGTATTATCAGACTAAAGGGTATGGCTATACGAGCGATTCGATATGAAGGATTTGGGAGAAGCTGGACACATCCTTGGTATTAAGATCTTTCGAGATCGCAAGAAAAGGATGTTGTGCTTATCCCAGGCATCCTATATCGATACGGTGCTAAAGCGGTTTAGCATGGAGAATTCCAAGAAAGGTTTCTTACCTTACATACATGGAATTCAACTATCTAAGGCTATGTGTCCTAAGACACAGAAGGAGATAGATGACATGAAGCTGGTCCCTTATGCTTCGGCAGTGGGAAGCCTCATGTATGCTATGCTTTGCACTAGGCCTGATATCTGTCAAGCTGTAGGCATGGTGGCGAGATATCGGTCGAACCTGTGACAGGACATTGGATTGCTGTCAAGCATATACTCAAGTACTGAGAAGGACTAGGGAGCATATGCTTGTATATCAATCAGATACGCTTTGTCCTTTGGGTTACACGGACTCGGATTTCAGTGCGGACAAAAAAAAGGCGAAATCAACTTCCGGTTATGTGTTCACTTTGGGAGGTGGAGCCATAAGTTGGAGGAGTGTGTAGCAGACATGCATAGCGGACTCTACCATGGAAGCCGAATATGTAGCAGCCTCAGAGGCAGCTAAAGAGGCGGTATGGCTCAAGTACTTCCTAAAGGATTTGGGGGTGATTCCTAATTTGCCCAGGAGTATTACACTGTATTGTGATAATACCGGTGCTGTAGCAAATTCGAAGGAACCACGAGCCCACAAAGCAAGCAAACATATCAAGCGCAAATATCATATCATTCGAGATTTTGTGAAGAGAAGGAAGATCATTGTCTCCAAGATAGCATCTGAAGACAACCTAGCTGATCCTTTCACGAAAGGGTTGCCCTCAAAATCATTTGAAGGGCATGTGGAAGGAATGGGGTTGAGATGTATGGCAGCATTGCTTTGAGTATAAGTGGGAGATAGATAGACATAGTCTAGATAGTATACTTCAAAAGCATGCTTTGAGTATAAGTGGGAGATTGTTAGGGTTGTATACGTCAAAGCATACTTTATGCTTGTATTACCTAATTTCCCGGTCTTTATCTATGAGAATATTTAATTCATTTATCACATGTTTTGCATATTTATTCACGCTATGGTTATGTAAATACAGTCTAATTTACTTTATATTGTAGATAATGTGGTGTGTAGTGTCACACAGAAGATCACATTATCGGTTCCTTATATAGTAATATTTAGTTCACAACCTATGTAACATTAGACCGTTATATGAGAGGTTGTAGTATATGCTTGAGATTGGTTGGTCTTGACCATTAGCATATATTAGCGTATTTGTTATACGTTGAACAGGATCGAGGTGAGATAGATTCTTCTCTACTGACTATAAGAAGAACGTACATCTCGGATAATTATTATTTCTTAATTCCAGTGATTAATATTTAATTATATATATTTAATATTTATTGCTTTGATTTATCATGGGTGAGAGCCACAATGATTGACTCAATATGCTCGATATTTTGGGCAATATTATTATTTATATGATAATTAATATTATAGCTAGAAATCGTGTCGACCGGTCGGGTTGATCATGTCCTTGAGGCACTCGAAAGGATTATTATATCAAACCTGCAGTGGAATTAATTTTCCGATATAATAATAAAGGTCGAGTGGTATACTCATGTATAATACATTAATTAATTAAAAGTCACGAGCTTAAATTAATTAATGGACATGGAATATCTTAAACACGGAAATAATTAATTCAAAAAGGAGCCCAATTTCGTAATTTGGGATTTTGGTAGGAAGTGCAATATTAACTTATTAGTGGACTAAGTTGATATTAATAGAGTCTTAATATTAGGAAGAGTCCTAATATGGGAAGAAGATATCTATTAAGAGTCCTTACCATATCCTCCTTAAGGTCCCTAAAGTAGCCCAAAACACCTATAAATACATGTATAGGGGTGGCCGAATTATTGATTAATTATTGCCCAAGAAAATCGATTTTTGTGTGTGTGTTTTAATTGTGGATCTTGACTTGTGTCTTGGATTACATAATTTGGTAAACACAATATTTTTCTAAAATACTCAAAATATTCAAGAAAAATAGAGAGAACAAAATCGTGAGTTTTCTTGTGAGGAAATTCGGCCGATCCCCTTGCTGTGCAAATTTAGTCCGGTAGATTGTTGCCCACACGACATCCGGACGTAGGCGGGATATACTCTAGAAGATCTTGAGGTAGAAATACAAGAAGATCGGAGAGGAACACGAAGAGGACATAAATCGATCAAGAAGGGATTTTCTACCACTTCGCGTCAAAGGTAAAATTACCGACTCCCATGCGTAAATATGTTTATTTAATTGTTTATTAATCTGTTTAGTTAATTAGTTGACAAGCCTAAATAGATCCGGTTTTTACGTTGGTTAGTTTATAAAACCTTTTATTAAATTACCTTCACCAACTCGCTTCCGCTGCGTTTTATATTCCAACATGATGTTGGTATTGTTGTTAGGGTGTTAGCCCTCCGGATTGTGATTGAATTGGTGGTGTGAACGTTGAGTCGTTCGCCACGCATATGTTTTGTTAGCCCGTTGTGGGAGGTGTGATGATGATCTTTAATGTTGTCATTTCATGGTGGCTTGCGTGTTATCGCACCTGTGTGAGCTGTTAAAGCTTGGATTTTTGTGCGTTTATGCACATTGGTGATTGTTTCATGATGTTTATGATTGTGTGCTGGCTATCGTTCGGGCCGTTGTAATCGTCGAACGATGCCGTTGTTGTTGTGATTTTTGTTTGCGTTGATATGTTATGCTGAGTTGGCATCTCCGGTATGTTGTTTTGCGGTGTTAGTTCCATTGTATCTAGCATCTGTATTTTCGGTATGCCGAGCCGAGGCGTTTCAACCGTGATGTGCCGGGGCATGCACGTGTAAATTGTCCTTCTCGTCGGTAGGGCTGTTAGCGGTCCAAGTATACTCGAGAACCGCCCGAGAATCGTCCGATAATACCCGGGACCAGTACTCACTCGAAACGTTAGCGGTCCGGATACTGGTATGGAAGTTAGAACCGAAATCGATAAGGACCGAAACCGTTAACCCGGTAAAAAAACCGGTAATTTTTCGTAAACATACATTGTACAAAATATTGTATAAGGTACTAATACATATAGAAAAAATAATCTTAAAAGACCTTATCTCTTAATTTCCTTAGCATACATTTGAGAAAAACCCTCCATTCTTGTTTCGATTATGAGGTTTTGGTGATTAGGGCTTTTAATGATGCAAGATACCCGAGAACCCGCCCGAAATACCCGGGATCGATACTCACCCGAAACGTTAGCGGTCCGGATACAAATATCAAAGTTGGGACCCGAAACCGGTAAGGACCGAAACCGGTAATACTCGACACCTTAACGGTCCAGACCCTGGAAGACAATACCCGGACCGAACCGGACCGAGAACAGCCCTACTCGTCGGTAACACATTTCAAGTGTGGACTCGAGGGACACCAAATTCAGTTTTGCAAATTGGCTACCGAGACTTTCGGAGTTCGCGCTTCAGCACAGTTATCAGGATCGGCTCTGAGAGGCCCAGTGGAGATTTTTCTGTTGGTTGCTTTTTGTGTGGTTACCTTGTTTCCGTTGTTGTGAGCTGCGGGGACGACATTTCTTTTATAAGAGGTCGGATCTAATACCCGTACTATTTTTGACTTATGCAGTTCTCCTTCTAAAGTCTATCGACTCACTCGTGTTCGTTCATATTTTCTGAACTTGTTCTGTATTTCGATTTCATCGTTCGAACGAGCTGTGATCTTGTTTTGGGTCGATCTGGTTATCGCTGTGACTTTTCCGAGTTCGGTTCGATTCTTGTGAACCTTGTTCGGAAGTGACATCTTTTGGTTCTACTAGTTCTGTTATTCGAAGTGGATCGGATTTTGAACTTCTGTATTTTCGACTCTGTCGACTCGTTTATGTTCGTTAATATTTTCTGAACTTTCCCTATCCCTTGCTTTTGTTGGTCGAACGAGGGTGGTATTGTTTCGGAATAACTCATTTGTCGTTGTGACTTTTCAATCGCTATTCCCTTTCCTGTGGATCTTATGGGAATGCACGTCTTGTTGTTCTCACCAGATCATCCTGGGAGTTGTTGTTTGAATTTTATTATCCTTCGTGTTTCGGACATGATTGTTCGATTTTTGTTGTCTCGATCGTTGGTTTGCTCGGTTTTTGTTCTCGTTTCGTAATTGTTGAGCGTTCAGGCTCCTTCGTAATTCCGTTAAGTTCGGGAAATTAGTCTCGTTTTCGATCTTCCAACCCTTAGGCGGTGGAATTCCGTATTTGTTCAGCGTTTGGCTCGCGTTTTGATTGATGAACCGTTGGGTTGGTCAATCATATTGATTTTCGTTCGTTGTGTTTTGTGACTGTTCGGATGATCGACTTGATTGTACTATCTGTTTGATGACGCTTGTCACTTGTGGGTTTTATTATGTCTCTACCGGTGGCGTTATGTTAGTCGCCGTGGAGCGTATTTTCACGCCGTATGTCTCTTTGCGTTTCTTGCAGCGTTTCGCCGTCGGACGCGAGTTTTCGGTTTTTTGTGTATCTCGTCGAGTTTTCCTGGCAGGGGATATTGCTTCTCCCTACTTATTTTAAGTTTCGGGACGAAACTTCTTTTAAGGAGGGTAGAATGTAAAACCCGTAATTTCGATTTCCGGTAATTTCTTTTTTTTTTCGGCGGAAGTCCGTTTTGATGACTCGCTCATGACCGTTTCATTATTTTGAGAATGATTAATTCTACACTTTTTGAAATCCAAGTTCGTTTCGGTGTCGTTTTGTTGAGTTCCGTGCTTTTTAGCGACTTTTCCGCACTTGAGTTCGATTCTTGCGAATCTCATCCGAAACTGCTGTTTCAAGTTTCCCGTAAGTCCGTTTAACTTTGTTAGACGTGTTGTGAACTTCGGTTTGGTTATTCGATCACGTATCGTGATTTTCGGGCGTTTTGGGCCATTTTCGTAATTTCCCAAAGTTTGGGGTAATTACTTTCCGTTGTCGAATTTCGAGCCTTCGGGTGGTCGGAATCGTGTGTTCTCTTAGTGCTCGGATTCGTCTTTGCGAGTACTTCGTAACCGTATCTTCGATTCGTATTCAGGTTTGGGTTTCGGGGTCGTTCGGGCCGTCGGAGTTGGCCCGGCCGAGTCATGGCCGGCGATGCAGGCCCGGCCGGCCGAGTTACGGCATTTAGTGCTCGGCGATTACGTACGTAAGGCCACGGCGATTACGTGCGTAGCCGGCAGATTTGGGGCAGTGACTCGGTTACGTACGTAAGCCTTGGCCAGTTACGTATGTAACTCGGCCGGCAGGCAGCCTATTTAAGGCCCTGCAGTCGGGTTTTTCACCCATTCTCTCATTCTCTTTCTTCTCTTCCGCGGCTGGAGGCGTGGGAATCATGGAAAGATGTTGTTGGACAATCAATCTATGAAGTCTTGGAGTTCATATCATCAATCATCCATCCTATAACATCCTTTGATCGAGCGAATCAAGGTTAGATTTCTAGAAATCTAGTTTTGGGGAATTTGGGTATTTTGGTTGATTTCGTCCGTTTAATCCGATTTAACTTAGGATTGTGATGGGTTGATGATTATTTAGATGTATTATATCATTTCCCTTGTTATTCTATGGTTGGATCGTATCGATTCGTTATTTGGGTCGAGTTCTTGACCGACGCCTTGAAGGTGTCCGGTAAAATGTCTTAGAGGGGTTTTCGGGCGTTCTACGATTATTCTTTCTCGTATGATCGATGATTTATTGATTATATGTTGTTAGGGTCGAGTTTCTTGCGAAGAAACCGAGTTGAACCCTTTCGTTCGTCGTCGTCTTCCGTTTCGATAGCATCGGGCGTTTCGAAGCTTTCCGGTTGAGCCGTGTTCGTCGGGATACTTGCGTGCCGATTTCGAGGCAAGTACCTTGTCCATATAATTCTTGTTTTATGGATATGATAATTAGTGATCGTCTCCTTGTGTTTATTTGATCGTTTGAATTTCACTTTCAAATATTCGGTTTAGCCTCGTTAAAGGCTTGCTTTCAAAACGCGTGTGTTTTGTGAATGGTGTGGTTTGTGAATGACTATGTGAATTCTATGGATATGTTTGGTGTCGATGTTGCACTTGGTATTGCGTGTGGACGTATATTATTTCATTTCGGTGCGTTGTGGTTTGACGTGGTGTTTTGCTAAGTGTTTGATGCCTCTGGGTGAATTGTTTGAATATATGTGTTGTATTGTGCTGTGTGTGAATGTATGGATGTGGGCGGGGCCTACGGTGGCACATGGCATGCGATCATGTGTCCAGGATGCAACAAGCGATTGGTCCAACCGTGAGAGCCTAATAAAAACTACGGTGGCACATGGCATACGATCATGTGGCCAGGATGCAACAAGTGATTGATCCAACCGTGAGCGCCAAAGATAATCTACGGTGGCACATGGCATGCGATCATGTGGCCACGATGCAACAAGCGATTGATCCAACCGTGAGATGTGTGTGATTTGTTTAGCTAGCCAGCTCGGGAGGGTCCTTTGAGGCCTCGGGCGGGATCAATGGTATTACCCTGTTCCCAAGGCGATGCATGTGTTGTGATTTGTTTAGCTAGCCAGCTCGGGAGGGTCCTTCGAGGCCTCGGACGGGATCAATGGTATTACCCTGTTCCCAAGGCGATGCTTGTGCGTGATTACGTTGTGTTGATTTTATGTCCGTCGAGGACACGTGATGTGGGTTCTGACCCTGTGAATTGTTAATGGTTTTCTATTTGCGAAAACAAAAATGTTGGGTTGTGACCCCTATTGATTTTTGGAAAGATAAGGATTTAATAATCCTAAGTTGTTTTCTATTAAAACTCCCGAGGGTATTTTAAACCATTTTGCAAACCGTTCTCGTTATTTGTGATCTTTCGGATTTGGAAAGTTTTACTCAAACTCTTGCCTCGGGAAGTATTCGTTTCATTGTATTTGAATCTTTGAGGATTCCCGGTTATTGTTATTCTTGGAACTTGAATTATATGGCTCGTATTTGCACTTTGTATTTGTACTAGCAAAACAGTGGAGTTTTGCTAACCCCCGAGTATTCGGGGGGTGGATGTCTGTTTTTGCATTCAGGTTTGGGAGCATAACACAGGGTCGGCACAAAGGATGATGAAAGATGAACGATACTAATCACACGAGGACCCGTTGATGTCGTATTGGTTTAGTTGTATTTTATTTCCGCTGCAGTATTTCTTTCCCGTTGTACGGGAATGTGTTGTATTCGACCCCTGCGTGGGCATGTAATATGTTTGAGTTGTATGTATTTATTGAAAGACCAAATCGGTCTACTGAGTCATTTTAGCCTTAAAGGCATTGTTGAGATGTTCTATGTTGTTACCAGCCTGGTAGATCCTTGAGGAAAGGTTCTACGGCGTGTAATATCCCTGAGCGGATTGGGGGTGTTACAAGCGAGGGGCCCCTCCTTCTAGCGCCAATTTGTTGATGACCGATTTGATCAACGTGACGTGTGCTGACCTGGACTAGGTGGGTCGAAGCCACGTAGAAAATAATAAAAAAGATAAACGAATAAGATAGCTGGATTTAAATGATTTTATTATTCCGGGATAGAGCCGAGCTGAAATGTTTAGCTGGTCTATATTAATTGCTTGTTTACTACAAGTCTTCTTTTTACTTTTTCTCTCTCTTTTTCTATCTATTTTCTGCAAAATTCCAAAAGTCCTTTCTTTTTGTACATTTCTTCTATATATAGAAAGTCTGGACCAATACGCGGACGACAGCTGGAGGATTTTTGGGAATGCGTCTGTACAGTTGTCAGATGGAGAGTGTGCCCTAGACACGTGGCGGCTTTTCGGGACTGCTTTGGGAAGAGGGAGGACAGAATGCATTAACTGTCCTGTGTGCGTGTTCCCCATGTCCTGTCTGCCTGTTCCTCATGCTTTTGGGGATACTTATCCGTTGTGGCCGACTCTGGGGTCAGCCCTCGGGTTTCCCGCTGTCCTGATCGGTCGTGTCATGATAGTGATTTGGAGAATATTTATCTTGTTTCTGGTCGGCCCTTCCGGCCTGGTCATCGGGTCGGCCCCGACGTTTATGTCCGGTCCGGTCTATAACGGACCTGGAAGTAAATTTAATATGTACACTACTACAAAACTGGCCTTTAACAGCACCACTTTAACATCGGTTGTTCAAAAACCGCTGTTAAATTGACGCGGTGGCACACCTGTAAATATTATGTGATAAATTAACAACGGTTCTTTTTAAAAACCGTTGTTAAAAAAACAATTAACAACGGTTATTAAATAACCGATGTTAAATAATTCCCAAAAAAAAAAAACTTAACATCGGTTGTTAAAAGCAACCGATGTTAATGTATTGTTGATTAACATCGGTTCATTTTAACAACCGTTGTTAAATAATTCTAAAAAAAATTATTTTAACATCGGTTGTTAAAAAACAACCGATGTTAATGTATTGTTGATTAACAGCGGTTCGTTTTAGCAGCCGCTGTTATATAATTCTAAAAAATAAATAATTAAAAACAACCGATGTTAATGTATTGTTGATTAACAGCGGTTCGTTTTAGCAACCACTGTTAAATAATTCTAAAAGAAAAAAAATGAACATCGGTTGTTAAAAAACAACTGATGTTAATGTATTATTGATTACCAGCGGTTCGTTTTAGCAACCGCGGTTAAAAAATTCTAAAAAAATAATAATTTAATTAACAACAGTTTTTTATACAATTTAATAATTTATATAATATATATATATTATAATTTTTCATATATAATATAATTCTACAAATATACATTTAATTCGTACAAAATATATATGTATATATAATAAAATATATTAATATTCAATATCTAGAGCGGGGCATTTTTGAAATATTTGAAAAATATTTGTTTGTGATTTTTGGGATGAACTCAGCCTTTTCTTATCGGAATCGGCTCACTGAGCAAGAGTCACAACTTGCAGTGAGGTCCGTCCTTTTTTGGCCAAAAAATAATGTTTAGGCCCTCAATTTTGCGTTTTTATGTTTTTCGGGACCTAATTGCAAATTTTTAAAAGTTTGTGTGCTTGTTATTTAATTGTGTATTGTTAACTCTAGCTTTCCTATGGTATATATATGCTTGTAAGACTATATTTCAACATTATTGAATGAATAAGAATTTTCTTTATATTTTCTCTATAATTTTCATTATATAATGTATTATAATTTTATTACATATAATAAAAGAATGTACATTATAATATATAATATAACATAATTATTTTTAATATACATTATAAAATTTTAATTTTCAGCATGATTATATGCAATAATACATTATAATTTTTAGTATGCAATATAATTTTTATTAAATTATTTTATTATTCTATACATATATATAATTTTTTCTACACTTATATAAAATAAAGCAATAAAAATAACAGAAAATGACTTCAGCTCAGCGGTTTGATACCACCTCCAACTTATGGAGGTCACATGTTCGAATCCCATGAGCAGCAAAAAATGCACAAAAATGTACATTTACAGGTCGCGGGCGGGCTGAGCGGGGATGTGCGGGCCTAGACAGGGGGCGGGCGAGCTGGGCGGGATGTGAGCATGGGCAATTATTTTTTTTCCAAAAATTTTAACATCGGTTCTTTCAGAAAACCGCCGTTAATTTAACTGCGGCTGTTACAAAGATGTTAAATTTAAAAAAAACCGATGTTAAATTTAACATCGGGGCCTTTAACAGCGGTTCCAGAACCGCTGTTAAAATGGCTCCAGAACCGCTGTTAAAAGGCCAGTTTTGTAGTAGTGGTACTCGGTCGGTCCTCCTCGTTGATCTGCTCGGCCGGTCTATGCGAAAATCGGTTCTTTTGCCTTCTGGTCCTCTCAATCGGGACGGTTGAGCTGACGGGGAGCGCTTACGTGGACGTCAAGACGGATGGACTATCAACAACTCCAGTCTGAGATCAAGCACTAGCTTAGTATAAGTTTGTCCATTCAAACACGAGTGTTTATTTTTTTAGCCAAGCTCGAGCCTGGACTATTTCGAGCTCAACTCGACATGTTTACCGATTTCTTATTTATTATTAAAAAATACATATAATTTAAATATGGATAACTCATTAAAAAGTTAACTTAAAAAAACCGTTTAGTATTAAAAAAAATGGCTACATTTTTTTTTTAAACGGTATGATTATTTGACATTAAGACTAATAACAATAAAGAATAGTCTTGGTTACGTGCTGAAATCTTCAATAGACTTTGTTATACATTGTACCAAGACTTATGAAACCTTCTTAAATTCCATAATCACGTAACTGCATGCCCTTTCATTTGCAAACGGATGGTACACGAATCGGCATTCACTATAACTATCTCATCCTCTTCAAAGACCAAATGCAGCAACAATCCTCAAAAATCTTATTGTTTTCATACAAGCAGTTAAAAAAAAACGGTAACTTTTTTCTTTTCTGGTCAGAACAAAAGGTGAACGAAGAACAATAATGGATACGAGAAATTGCTGTACGGGATGTGCTGGTGTGGACGAGGTGTACTCATGTTCAAGTCCTGTCAGAAGGACGCCAACTCCTGCGCCTGCTGTCAGTGTCAAGTCTGAAATGATTAAAAAGGAGGAGAAAGTTAATATTGTTAACAAAGTTACTGTTGCTGTTAAAAAGGAAGAGCCTGTGAAAATGAATGTTGGAGTATTTTGAAGGTTTAATTAGGCAGGTGGACAATAATAATTTGGTGGAGCAATAATAACTATGGTTTAGTGTTCTGAATAATGTTATGCGAAATGAAATTAATTATTGAATAAATATGGATTAGTCCATTTGTCTATGGATTTTCCAATCATCTTCTAAATGGTATCTAATCTTTTTTATTCCTATCTGTGATAATTTTAAATATTGCCCCTCAGGTTTAGCCTAATTACAAAACACACCTATTATTAATCAAAATACAAATATCCTCTGGTACGATCGATAATGAAGACAAATACTGTCGAGGGGTTTTTGTAACTTTGAAAGATAAACTTTATTTTCTGGTAAATTTGATTGGTGTTGTGGTAATCTATAACAAACAATAATAAATAAATAAATAATCCTAGGCCAAAATTCATACGAGTCTCCTTTCTCCATACCCAAGCTTAGCCATTTTGTCTGCACTTGTGCGGAGTTATAAACTAATTGTATGGAGTCTCACGGAACACCTTTTATGAGACGGATAGTTATTTTAATTTTTTTATTTCATTATTCTATGGGAATTAATTTTTTAGGGCATTTTAGAATTTTAAGTTCTAATAAGATTTCATTTTTATTTTTTCGATTTTAGGATTTTTTTTTTGTTTTTAATCATTTTAATTTTTGTAAGGTTATTATCATCTACTTTTGGTACTTTTTCAGTCTATATGAGACCGTCTATTTACTCAAATTATAAGCACCCCTTTAGATATCACCAACACCCAACTTATATTTCATTAACAAATATTTGGCCTCTAAGGGTTGTAATTTGTAAAATGTAACTAAATTTTGAAGAGGTATTTGTTGTAATTGCACCAAACCTCAAGGGTATATTTTGTAATTAACCAGAACAAAAAAAAAAAAGATGATTAAAATGTTACGTGCATCCTCATTTTTTTCCTTCCCATAAGAGAGGGGGATTGTTCCCAATCCTAAATAATTACCCCTGAGATCTACCTCACTCTCGATCTAAAAGTAAGTTTTTCAGCATTACTTGTTCGGTCCTCCGCTTGGGTAACAGGTCAGTGCTTACTTAAGAATGTCAATGGGGCGGGGCGGAGCGGGGCGGATGCGGATGATGTTACTTCCATCCCCATACCTACCTAAAAAATTCATACCCATCCTTACTCCATCACCCATGACGGGCTGGATATGGAATATAAATCAATTCCTGTCCCAACGAGTATAAAATAAAAATCATCCCCACTCCACCACCTACATGAATCTCCATCCCTATCTTCCGCTCCATGATCCACATATTATTTTAGATTAAAAAAATATCATTATACAAAACATATATGTTTGATAAAATAAAAGAAACTTTTAACTTGAATATAGTTTTAAATAAATCTACAGATGAAAATAATATTTATTATATTCTTAAAATATTCAATTACATCTTTGATACCATAAAATATATTAAATGGATAAATATAAAGTGTGGCTAATGGAGACGGGGATGGGACGAAACGGGAATGGGGAGAGCACAACCTAAAATTCGCCCCCCACCCATCAAAACCTACCACCATCCCCACTTAACTGGAGCGAATGAGGGGCGAGCCTCCACCAAAATCCGCCCGGCTGATATCCCTACTTAGTGACCCCGTTCCTCGGATTAAAATTTTATCTCTAGACATTGCCTTAAGGGTTCCATTCGTCCCCCTACGTGCATCCTCAATTTCTTTGTACTTCTCTGAGGGGTGATTGATTCACATTATTCTTATGGAATCTTAAGAAATTGGAATATTCGGTTGACTAAATTTCAATCAGTTGTTTGGTCTGAATTGAATTGAATTATATAAATTTCATCATTCATGACTTTCATCATTTCATCTCATATGTGACGGAGTTCAATTTTATTTCTACTCAGTTAATTCAAAAAAACAAAATTATACAATACGCATATATATATATATATATATATATATATATATATAAGGGCGTTATATGCGACTAATATTAGATGCAGATCTTACTGATACTAATTTATGCATGAGTTTTGTACTAATTATGCATGAAATATATGCATTTTGTGAATCAAAATTTCAATGCATTAAAATATGCAATGTATTTGATGCATATAATCTAATATTTTAATGCATCGATATTTTGATGCATATATTGTATATTTTAATGCATTGAAATTTTGATGCACAAAATGCATATATTTCATGCATAATTAGTACAAAACTCATGCATAAATTAGTTCTGTAAAGTAATGCATCTAATATTGGTACTGCATAGAACGCGCCACTATATATATATATATATATATCATATTTGTATATTATTTATATCAAATAAATATTATATAAATAATATATAATATTTAAATTCCTGTCAACCAAACATGCGGTCAAACCCCATCAGATTTCACTCCAATTCCTTTAGAGTATTATAGCCTTGTTAATTATAAAACACAAAACATTTTAGTATTCTCGTGGTACAATTATATAGCACGACTTGAGTTTCTTTTAAATATGGCTCTTGGCCCATGAATCGGTCCACCGGACTGTTGAGATCAACACGATGGGACCGAACATAATTGGTTAATAATCAGTTTGAATTGATCGGTGCCACGTAGGTATCAAGTTGGATACAATTATACATATGGACGAGGCGTTCAGACCTGTGCGATGCACACATGTTGTATCTAATTGTTCATTGCGTAATGTTTATGTAAATTGTTGAAGTGTAAGTACAATGGTGCATCTAATTGAGACGTTTTGCGTAATGTTTAGCTAAATAGTTATAAAATAAGTTGAGTTAAATGAAGCTTAAACGCATATGGCACTATCAAAGATTCAAAATAAGGTTTAACAAAAAATTGGCATTCTACAAAAAATCACAGGAAAAACACTAGTAATTATATAATTTCTTAGATTGTGCGTTCATTAGTTAATGCTTAATTTCGATTGGGGGTACTCGAGTGAATTTACAAAGTTTGTTTAAGTAAACTATTGTAAACAAAATTGAGCTAATTTATATAAGTTTCATATGCACACATTTTGTATAAAATTGTTCGTTACGTAATGTTCAGCGTAAACCCTTGAAATATAGATGTAATAGTGTATTTGATTGAAACGTGTGTCACAATTCTTAGAAAAATAGTTTTAATGCTTACTTTCGATCGAGTGTACTCGAGTGAATCTACAAAATTATGTAAGTAAAGTATTCGTATAAATAATAATTCTTTGCCGCATCTAATATCTCAGACTTTTTATGTATTACAAATATAAAATATATAAACTACGCATTGATTTAAAATCCAACTCACTTGTTTCCTTGTTAGTACTCGGCCCAGCTTTGAATTACACAACTAAATCAAAGTCCAAAATATGACACAATTTTCGGCCCACTATTTCTTAAGCTTAAATCACAACTCGGCCCACTCAATTTCTATAACCCTAATACTACTTCACTCACTTAATCCCATTTTACTTACACAAAATGCAGCCTCCTCTCAAACAATCGTTCACCTAACTTTCGATCTCTAAACCACACAAAGATAATCTAAAACTTCATCCCTTGAACAGATCACAAAATAAATTTATCCATTATGTTTAGCAATCAATCGAACACAAATAAATACTATCTCAGACCCGTTTGATTGATTCTAACTCAGACTCTCGGTTTCAAGATCCTTGCATGGGTCTAAGGTAGGCGTTTGTTTTGATTTTTTGTTGTTTTTGTTTGAACGAAAGAAAGTAAGTGGTATAACAAATTTGTTATATATATCGTTCTTTAATTTTTTTCGGAGATTAAAAAGATGAGTTAAATCTTTTACAGATCTATGATGAACTTCTTATACTCTTGTTGAATCAAAGAGTATTTCAAGAAAAAACTGAGATCTTTAGTTCTTGATTGTCAGTTTTGATTCGAGTCAAAGTTTATGTTAGAAGATGATGGGTTTATGTTATTACGTGAAGGAGGATAGGATAGTGTAATTTGTGGAGTTGAATGTGAGATAGGTATACTTGTAGGATTTTAGATTCGGTATTTTGATTTGGTTTGAGTTTCAGTATTTTGTTTTTTGAGATTCGGTGTTTTACGAAGCTAAGCTTCAAATAGATCAATGATGGGTTATGTATTCAACTCAAAAAACCGATATCATTTTTCATATGACGCTGGTGAAGAACATGGCCATCTTTGGCCCAGTGCAGCATGTGCCGCTGCACGGCCCCCCAAAAAAATAGGCTAATTTCTTTTCTTTTTTCAATTTTTATTTATTTATTTATTCTTGAATGAATGGCCTATATTTTTTCTAAGTTAGTATAATAATATGTATTTATTTTATTTATGACAAAAAATCAATAAAACTTTTTGTGCTTCAATTTCTAAGAACGGGACCTTCGAAATGTTTAAGTCGGCCCTGGTAAAGAATCGTTCAAAAAAAATGATGGTGGTGAAGATGGTGATAGTTTGCTATTTATAATCTTCAAAAATTCAACTGAAAAGTCACATTTAAAGACTTATTGATGTAATTATTTGTAAGCAACTAAAAAGATGAGAAGATTTTAAACCATTAAGACTTGAAACCGAACAATCAGAACATTTATTTACACTGTTTTTTTTCAAAAATTGAAGCATTAAGACTCCACAATAAATTTAAGGACTGAATCTTTATATATATAGTCCGAACCATCAGAACATTTATTTAGACAGTTTTTTTTAAAAAAATTGAAGCATTAAGACTCCACAATAATAAAAGAAACTTTTAACTTGAATATAGTTTAAATAAATCTACAGATGAAAATAATATTTATTATATTCTTAAAATATTCAATTGCATCTTTGATACCATAAAATATATTAAATGGATAAATATAAAGTGTGGCTAATGGAGACGGGGATGGGACGAAACGGGAATGGGGAGAGCACAACCTAAAATTCGCCCCCCCCCCCCCACCCATCAAAACCTACCACCATCCCCACTTAACTGGAGCGAATGAGGGGCGAGCCTCCACCAAAATCCGCCCGGCTGATATCCCTACTTAGTGACCCCGTTTCCCAGATTAAAATTTCATCTCTAGATATTACCTTAAGCGTTCCATTCGTCCCCCTACGTGCATCCTCAATTTCTTTGTACGTCTCTAAGGGGTGATTGATTCACATTATTCTTATGGAATCTTAAGAAATTGGAATATTTGGTTGACTAAATTTCAATCAGTTGTTTGGTCTGAATTGAATTGAATTATATAAATTTCATCATTCATGACTTTTATCATTTCATCTCATATGTGACGGAGTTCTTTTATTTCTACTCGTTAATTAAAAAAACAAAATTATACAATACGCGTGCATATATATATATATATATATATATATCATATTTGTAATTATTTATATCAAATTAATATTATATAAATAATATATAATATTTAAATTCCTGTCAACCAAACATGCGGTCAAACCCCATCAGATTTCACTCCAATTCCTTTAGAGTATTATAGCCTTGTTAATTATAAAACAGAAAACATTTTAGTATTCTCGTGGTACAATTATATAGCACGACTTGAGTTTCTTTTAAATATGGCTCTTGGCCCATGAATCGGGTCTACCGGACTGTTGAGCTCAATACGATGGGACCGAACATAATTGGTTAATAATCAGTTTGAATTGATCGGTGCCACGTAGGTATCAAGTTGGATATAATTATACATATGGACGAGGCGTTCAGACCTGTGTGATGCACACAAGCTGTATCTAATTGTTCATTGCGTAATGTTTGTGTAAATTGTTGAAGTGTAAGTTAGATGGTGCATCTAATTGAGACGTTTTGCGTAATGTTTAGCTAAATAGTTATAAAATAAGTTGAGTTAAATGAAGTTTAAACGCATATGGCACTATCAAAGATTCAAAATAAGGTTTAACAAAAAATTGGCATTCTACAAAAAATCACAGGAAAAACACTAGTAATTATGTAATTTCTTAGATTGTGCGTTCATTAGTTAATGCTTAATTTCGATCGGGGGTACTCGAGTGAATCTACAAAGTTTGTTTAAGTAAACTATTGTAAACAAAATTGAGCTAATTTATATAAGTTTCATATGCACACATTTTGTATACAATTGTTCGTTACGTAATGTTCAGCGTAAACCCTTTTTGAAACGTGTGTCACAATTCTTAGCAAAATAGTTTTAATGCTTACTTTCGATCGAGTGTACTCGAGTGAATCTACAAAGTTATGTAAGTAAAGTATTCATACAAATAATAATCCTTTGCCGCATCTAATATCTCAGACTTTTTATGTATTACAAATATAAAATATATAAACTACGCATTGATTTAAAATCCAACTCACTTGTTTCCTTGTTAGTACTCGGCCCATCTTTGAACTACACAACTAAACCAAAGTCCAAAATATGACACAATTTTCGGCCCACTATTTCTTAAGCTTAAATCACAACTCGACCCACTCAATTTCTATAACCCTAATACTACTTCACTCACTTAACCCTATTTTACTTACACAAAATGCAGCCTCCTTTCAAACAAATGTTCACCTAACTTTCGATCACTAAACCACACAAAGATAATCTAAAACTTCATCCCTTGAACAGATCACAAAATAAATTCATCCATTGTGTTTAGCAATCAATCGAAAACAAATAAATACTATCTCAGACCCGTTTGATTGATTCTAACTCAGACTCTCGGCTTCAAGATCCTTGCATGGGTCTAAGGTAGGCGTTTGTTTTGATTTTTTGTTATTTTTATTTGAACGAGAAAGTAACTGGTATAACAAATTTGTTATATATCGTTCTTTAATTTTTTTCGGAGATTAAAAAGATGAGTTAAATCTTTTTACAGATCTATGATGAACTTCTTATACTCTTGTTGAATCCAAGAGTATTTCAAGAAAAAACTGAGATCTTTAGTTCTTGATTGTCAGTTTTGATTCGAGTCAAAGTTTATGTTAGAAGATGATGGGTTTATGTTATTATGTGAAGGAGGATAGGATAGTGTAATTTGTGGAGTTGATTGTCGGATAGGTATACTTGTAGGATTTTAGATTCGGTATTTTGATTTGGTTTGAGTTTCGGTATTTTTTTTTTGAGATTCGGTGTTTTACGAAGCTAAGCTTCAAATAGATCAATGATGGGTTATGTATTCAACTCAAAAAACCGATATCATTTTTCATATGATGCTGGTGAAGAACATGGTCATCTTTGGCCCTGTGCAGCCTGTGCTGCTGCATAGGCCCCCAAAAAAGTAGGCTATTTTTTTTTAATTTTTATTTATTTATTTATTTTTGAATGAATGTCCTATATTTTTTCTTAGTTAGTATAATAATATGTATTTATTTTACTTATGACAAAAAATCAATAAAACTTTTTGTGCTTCAATTTCTAAGAACGGGGCCTTCTACATGTTTAAGACGGCCCTGGTGAAGAATCGTTCAAAAAAAATGATGGTGGTGAAGATGGTTATAGTTTGCTATTTATAATTTTCAAAAATCCAACTCAAAAGTCACATTTAAAGACTTATTGATGTAATTATTTGTAAGTAGGGCTGAGAATTTCCCGTCGGGAAATTCCGAGTCCCGGTCCCGTCCCGAGTCCCGAATTTTTCGGGACTGGGACCGGGACCGGGACCTTAAACTTTGGTAATTTCGGGACTCGGGAGTCCCGAAATCCCGATCGGGACTCCCGAAGTCCCGATTGCAAATTTTAATTTCGGGACATTTCGGGATATTTCGGGACATTCGGGACATTTCGAAAAATTATCCTCGGGATCGGGACCGGGACCGGGACTTAAATTTATCCCAATTCGGGAATCGGGACTCCCGAAGTCCCGATCGGGACCGGGACCGGGACCACTAAATTGGTCCATTTCGGGACCGGGACATTCGGGACTCGGGACGGGGACCTCGGGATGTCCCAATTCTCAGCCCTATTTGTAAGCAACTGAAAAGATGAGAAGATTTTAAACCATTAAGACTTGAAACCGAACCATCAGAACATTTATTTACACAATTTTTTTTTTAAAAATTGAAGCATTAAGACTCCACAATAAATTTAATTAAGGACTGAATCTTTATATATACGAGGCATTATCCAACCCGTGCGATGCACGGTTTTTGATTGAATATCTACGTATTTTGTACGTAATGTTGGGGCAGACGGTTGAATGAGCAGATGACAGAATTTAATGTCTTTTAGAGAAGTTTATATATTTTTTTATTGTTATTATCCTTTTATTTTAGTCTATGTAATTAGTTATATGAAATGAGGCTTTACTAACACGTATGTTACTCCGGGGTTGTTTTTGGTTTATTCAACCCGTGCGATGCATCGATTGTATCTAAGATTTCATAGCTAAAATTTAACCATCTTGTAATTTATACTATCATTTAAAAGTTCATTTTAATCACCTTGTGTATTAGAAGGTGCATTTGCATTGTGATGTTTATCATAAATTTTGTATTTAAATTAGTTTATTTACATTAAAAGTTACAATTAAAATAGTCTCTTCATATATTTACAATTAAAAGTTATATTTATCCCTCTTCCACATTAAATTAAGGGGAATAAGTATTATATAGTATAGATAGATAGATAAGATAAGATATAATGTAGGATCACTTATCATTACCTAAATGCTGCAAAATATTGCCCTCGACACTTTTCTTATTCACGAAGGCATATGCACAAAACAAATAAAGAATGCACACCAAAGCACATTAAAAATACATATAATTTAAATATGGATAACTCATTAAAAAGTTAACTTAAAATACCGTTTAGTATTAAAAGATGGCTACATTTTTTTTTAAACGGTACGATTATTTGACATTAAGACTAATAACAATAAAGAATAGTCTTGGTTATGTGTTTCTGAAATCTTCGATAAACTTTGTTATACATTGTACCAAGACTTATGAAACCTTCTTAAATTTCATAATCACGCAACTGCATGACCTTTCATTTGCAAACGGATGGTGCACGAATCGGCATTCACTATAAATATCTCGTCCTCTTCAAAGATCAAATGCAGTAACATTCCTCAAAAATCTTATTGTTTTCATACAAACAGTTAAAAAAGGTGAGAGAAGAACTATGGATACGAGAAATTGCTGTACTGGATGTGCTGGTGTGGACGAGGTGTACTCATGTTCAAATGCTGTCAGAAGGACGCCTACTCCTGCGCCTGCTGTCAGTGTCAAGTCTGAAATGGTTAAAAAGGAGGAGAAAACTAATATTGTTAACGAAGTTACTGTTGCTGTTAAACAGGAAGAGCCTGTGAAAATGAATGTTGGAGTATTTTGAAGGTAGGCAAGTGGACAATGATAATTTGGTGGGGTAGTAATTACTATGATTTAGTATTCTGAATAATGTTGTGCTAAGTGAAATTATTGAATAAATATGGATTAGTCCATTTTGTATGTGGATTTTCCAATGATCTTCTAAATGGTATCTTATCTCTTTTTTTCCTTTTCGTGTTAATTATAAATATTGCCCCTATGGTTTAGCCTAATTACAAAGCACACCTATTATCAATCAGAACATAAATTCCATCAAATTTCGCTCCAATCCCTTTAGAGTATATATCCTTGTTAATTATAAAACACAAAATATTTTAGGGTTCTCTCGACCCACAAGTTGGTCTATCGGGTCGTTGAGCTCGACACGATTGGATCGAATAGATTTGGTTAGTAACCGATCTGAATTGATCGGTACCATGTAGGTATCGAGTTGGACGCAATTGTATCTCTGGATGCCAATTAGGATCAATTATACATCTATTTTTATGATTTACATTAAATAAAATATTCTGCAAAATATTGTCCTTTACATTTTTCTTAGAGCATCTCCAACAAGTACTTTATAATAGCGCTTAGCGTTATTTTAGTGTCATTTTCTCTCCAACAGATCACGCTATTGATGCTCCATTTTAAAGTTTTGTACAGTATTGCTCTAAATTTACAGTTATACTATTTGCGCTATACTTTTGTAATTTCTTTTTCCTTTTGTTTTTAAATTATGTGTTTATTCATTTAATTTTTTAGATTAATCTGCATTTATATATAGATTAATAAATAGTTTTAGAAGGAATCCTATCATAATTCTTTCTTTTAATGATATGAGATAATTTATAATGATATAAAATTGCTTAAATAATATTAAATTAATTTTAATGATACGAGATTATTAAAAGTAATATTATATTAATAAGAAAATTACATTAAAATTGAATAATTTATTTAAACATTATTAAGAATAAATAAATAAAAAGGAATATTATGGAATATTATGGAAAAAAGTAATATTCTTTAATGCGTTTATATTTGTACATAATATTAAGATTAGAAAAAGAATATAATAGAATATCCATTTTTACTGTATTTTTGTGCAAACTGTTGGAGATGCATTACTAATTGCTGTATTTTTGTGTAAGCTGTTGGAGATGCATTGTTGATTTTCTGTATTTTTGTATTTGAAGTTGCAGTATTTTTGTGTAAACTGTTGGAGATGGTCTTAGTCATGAAGGCATATATGCATAAAACAAATAAAGAATGGACAGCAGCAGCCAGCAGGTTCCCAGTTCCAAGATTAGGTCCAGCCTACAAAATGCACTGTCCCTATTCACACCAATCATCATATTCCTGGCAAATATAATAGAACTACTTTGTTTTTTAACTTTGAATTATTATAAATATTTACTCATTAATTAGGCAAAATTATAATTAATGTGTCAGAAATAGGTCTCACCAGCAATTGAAATTAGACGGAGATAGATGAAGCATGAGATGGAAGCCTGAGATTTGATATTGAAGTGTATCAGAGGCTCAGAGCGGCAAGGGAGAGTGATTAGGTCTTGAAGTGTATTATTGGATTGTATCGTGTATTATTCTAGTATTAGGAATACTTAGGATACGGTTACTTCGAAAATTTCTTGGAACGCTATGAATGATTAATAAGATAAACTGAGAGATATATGAATAATACTTAAAATACATCTATTTAGATAGCGCTTCCAAAACAGCTATAGAAGAGCAAACATATACTTAAAAAATTTACGAAAAATAAATAAATATTACTTAAAATATGGAACCTAAGTCAATATTTTTTATAAACGCTATGTAAGTTTACTCTTGCATAGCGCTTCCTAATTAAACGCTATGTAAGTATTTTTTATTTTATTTTATTTTTATTTTATTCTAAAATATAATCACTTGCATAACATTTTTTCTAAAAACGCCACCGAAGTAACATACTTGCATAGCGCTTCAAAAAAAACGCTATGTAAGTGCTATATCCTAACTTGAAATGTGTAGTAGTGATAACTGGTCTCTAATGTCTCTCATAAAAAAAAATAGTGAGTCCCTTTGACATATTAGAGACCTGTTGTTTATAATATTAGGTGTTTTCATATAATGTCTCTAATGTCTCTCAAAATTTATTAATTTTCATATATTATTTTTTTAATTTTTAATAAAATTACATATTGTAAGAAAAATTTGAAAAAATATTATTTATAAAATAAAATTAGTATTTATTTAATGAAAACATAGTTTGTATAAAATATCTTTTTATTTTTATATATTATTTTTTTAATTTTTTAATCAAATTATAATTTGTAAGAAAATTTTGGAAAAAAAAATATATACATAGTATTTATTTAGTGGAGACATATTTTATATAAAATATCTTTTTTGGTTTTATTAAATTTTAATTAGTCTTAAAGTATAATTTTATTTTAAAAGAAATTTATCTTTTTATTTATTAATAGTTTAAGGCAACACATGCATAGTGTTGCAGTGTGTAACACCTATTTATAGCTACAGCAACACATATTTATGTCTACGGTAACAGCAATGTTACAAGGTTGCGATAGGGCAAAAATTTCATAGCTACTGCAACACCTGAGAAGGCAACACCATGCCCATGAGGTGGCGATAGGCCATCTATGGCGTAGTGAGTTTTTTTGCAATCCACTTTAGCCCTAAGGCATCAATTGTGGTTTCGATCGTGGTGTTTCATCACCTTTAATGATATATGAATATATCGGTAGTTTTAACCAAATTTGAGTGTATATCGATAAATGGATAGAGTATATATACCCGTACATAGATGAGTATCTATACATTGCCAATTCTTATACATATCACATATACTAAATATCATTTTTTATTTTATTTTGTAGAGTTTTATGCAATATTAGTTGTTATTTGATATATACAAAATAAGATTTTGGCCAGATTTGATTATTAGCGGATAACTAATATATGATTGTATTAGCGGATATGTGATAATTGAATTAACTAGCTAATTATAATTAGTTGTTTATATATAAGTGTTTGATAAACAAATTATAGTTGATAAAAAGGGCCCCACTACTACAAGTAGGAATCCTTGTACTTGGTGGAGAAACCAATAGAGCCATAATCTTGACTCTTTTACTACTCTTATTTTTTATTTTTTTGAACGGTGAATTTCAACTTAGACTCAACCACCCTCCAAATAGAGGGCCCTAACCACCACTAGCCCAGACTATGTTGTCTTAACCGGATCCACGCTGGTGACAAGTGAGGCTAGCTACGGGTTCCGGAGGAAACCGTACCGCCTCCACACAAGTTTCCTTGCTGGAGTAACGGCCGGATTAAAACCCCGCGCTTGCTCGGATTCGAACCCCAGCGACTATGTCTAAGGGATCTTATCTTCATTGCAAATACCATCAGGCTGAACACCCTTTTACTACTCTTATGATAAATTAATTTTGCGCTTTTGATACGATTCTAACTTGATCGTCGAAGTTCCTACATCGGGAACCGCTGTTTTGCAAGTTAACTTGATTCATGTACGAATAATGAGGCACTTTAATACGATTCTTGGTGGTCAATCTTTTCCTGCACATCAAATACTTATTCCCTTATTTAATCTCAATACCTTTAAGAAAATCACAAAGGTATGTTAACCTTTTTTTTTGGAACAAGTTAAAACATGAATTACTTTTCAAACTTAATCTTTTGAATATAAGTATTAAAAACTAATCCTAGTAAACACCTAGGATTATGCTTCTTTAAATACTTCTTCTACTTCTTTTAAGCTAGTTTCAATTTATGTCTAAAATTTGGCTCATCTATGATCAACTATCTCCAGTTAGATCTCAAGTTAATCAAAAGGTATGTATAAATATTGGTCTTGTATTCATACATAAATTACAATCCATTAACATAATTAACAAGTAGAGTGAAGAGATAAATAAATTAACTGCAATCCATTAACATAATATGTCAAAGTACTAGCAAAACCTTATAATCTAAAGGAGCTTATCCAAAAAATATGGCCACAAAAGTACAATCAAAGTAAAGAACATAACTTTAAAATTATAATTTTAAAGAAAATTAGAGATGAAATAATAATTCAATATCTCCAAATAATCAGGAATAAATTTAATTTTCTTTAAAATTAAAATAATATATTTAAAGAAAATTGGAGATGAAAATAGAATAATGAAACTTATTCCGGATTTTCAATATATATATATATATATATATATATATATATATATATTATAGCATAAGTAATAAGAGGCGATTTTTCGTCGCCCGCTTCCTCTCTGTTTCACCTGCTTCCCCTGTCTCCTTCACCTTCTCCACTCTTGCTTTCGTCGCCCCCTGTCTGCTTCCTTCGTTTTCTCCAGCCGCTTTCTCTTTTATTGACACCTCCTCTTCTGTTTCTTTCCATCTCACTCTTTAGTTTCCGCCCCCCCTCTTCACTCTTGTGTTTTCCGCCTCCCTCTTCACTCTCGTGTTAGCAGTTGCAGCTTAGATTTTGGCCTCCTGCAAAAAACTAATTTATAGAAGGTACTTGGTTTTCGAATTTGATTTGTTCTTTATATTTCCCTGCATGTTCTTCGAGACTCGTCTTCCTCGATTTTCTTAATATTGATCTCGAGACTCGTCTTCTTCGATTGCTTGTCCAATTTTTTTTTCATATTTCGATTCTGAATATATGGTATGTATTCTGCTTTTGCTTCTTATTTTCACACTGAATAGGGTTTGCTTCTTTGCGTTATTCGTCTGCTTTTGTTAGGGTTTTTAAATACTTTTGTAATCATCACATAGATTTATGTGGTTTTTGTTATTTGATTGATAAAATTGTGGTTTTATTGCTGTTTTTTCTGATTCAGTGCGTGTTTATTTATGGGTTTCTTATTCTTGAACTGCTTTGGCGGTGGTAAACAAAAACAAGTGCTGCATTGTTGTAAAATTTAAGGTTCTTTTTTCTTGTTTCTTTTGCTGATTTTGAATTTTTGCACTATTAGGTTTCTTTTTTCTTGCTCTGGTTATTCAAACTGTTTTACGGATTTTATTACCAGTAAATAAATAATAATAATAATAATAATAATAATAATAACAATAATAATAAAAAAAATGGAGGAGGATCAGGAATTGAAGTTTATTTGCAAGTTGTGCAGCACGAAATTCCCAATGACGGCGTATTTATTTCTTAGGTAATAAAAGTTGGTGTACAAATTTTGTTTTTTCACACTGAAAGCCTTCAAAAATAAATTAGTTTATGGGTATTCGATTTGTTCTTCATATCTACCATAAGTTCTTCTTGTTTGCTTTTTAAGCAAGTCTGACCTCATCTCCAGGTGTTGTACCGACTACTCCAACTACGTCCTCAAGCATGAGTCTGTATATTTCACAACCTTCTGCTTTGGCTGCAGCAGTACCGGCTCCATCAATTGATGTTTCCTCTTCAACAATGATAACTCATAGAATCATACCCATAGATGATGTTTCTTTTAGATTAGAGTTATTTTGGTCCTGGGTTACAATTCCTCTTCTTCCTCATAGTCACGGTCGTCCTTATTTTTGTGCTCTCTTTCTTTCTTTCTTTTTTCTCCGAGTCCGATCGACTCATTGAGAATTGCAAAAAAAGGTAGGAACCCATTCCATTCAGGTTTATTCTTCAAATTAGATTCACAATCACAACACACACACACACATACTTCAAATACGTTTTAGTTTACGGTCTGTTTGTTTAACAGTTTGTTGATGAGAACTCTTGGATTTACAGGTTCATTTGGAAGATTTCTTGGCTGAGGTGGTGGTTGCTGCCTAGAATGCCGCGCAGGTGGCTCTTTCACCTGCGTACTTCGTCCGTCTCCTGCTTCTCTCTTGTAGCCGCAGCTTCGTTTTCCTCACCTGTGTGTTTGCTTTATGTTCTCCGATCTTCTTCGTATTCTTTTTTGTTGTCGGTTATGTTTTTCCTCTATGATATTCGTCGAGGACATTTATATATATACAGTAGTTAAAAATATGGTCTGGCCTGGATAGTGGCTGCGATTTTGTGTGGATTCATATATTTCCTGAAATTAGGGATTTTATCTCCCTTATTTTATTATAAAATCTTTGATTTATGTTTCATCGCCGTAGTTCAGTTACTTTGTTCGATAATTATTGTGCTAGAGCTGAGTTGGGGTCTCAAAGGTTTGATGTTGTTGTGTAGCTTTTACTGTATTGTAGATGCAGCTGTTAAACTTTGGGTCTCTCTTTTTCTTGTTGTCGAGAGGGATTATACAGAAAATCGTATTTTTTTAGTTACAATTGTGCATTAGCGTTGATGGTGGTTATTTTCGGTAATTTCTTTACTTCGCTGATCGGATTCAGTGGCTAGCCCTTTTTTTGGTCTTCTTTTAGTGAGAGATATTCATCGAGGATATATATATATATATACACTAGTTAAAAATATGGTCTGATCTGGATAGTAGTTGTGATTTTATGTGGAATCATGTATTTCCTGGAATTAGGGATTTTATCCCCTTATTTTGTTAAGAAATCTATGAATTATGTTTGATTGATGTAGTTCTGTTGCTTTGTTTGATAGATATTATGCTAGAGCTAGTGAGGGTTTCAAAGGTTTCACGGTGGCGTGTAGCTTTCATAGGTCAATGTTGCTAACATAATGTGATTTCTTGTAATGTATATCTCTATCGACTGGAAAAAAACGTGAGGAGTGCTCGGTGATAAAATCTTCGCCACTGAAACAAAAAAATTATATTATCTTGTATTATTTTGTGTTATTTTACTTGGGTGTCTATTTTTTGGGTTCTGTGCAGCTGGGCTCGGCTGTGGGTATGCCCAACCTAGCTTGTATTATTATATTCCTCAGCCTGGTGCTCTTCTCTGCCTTCGATGATATTGTCTCTTCTGAATTTAGTTTGCTACCTATTTTTGAGTGTTGTGCAGTTTGGTGTGGCCGTTGATATGCTAAACTGTATTTATATTGTTACATTCTTCAGAATTGTGCTCCTATTTGATAGGGTGTTAAACGCAAGTTTTCTTATTGGGCTCGATAGTTTCGTGTCCTTTCTTTATAGCGCCAACTATTTTGCTACTCTCTTCTCCAGGAATATTTCGAAATTACGATTACATTTATCTTTCAGGGTGTGTCCTATTCCTTCAATTCTATCCTGACTGTATGAGGATTGGTTTTTCTGGCAGATTCAGGACACCTTTGTGTTTAGTATTTAACTGTTTCTTTCAAGGTTGGTGCATGTTTGTGTAATACACGATCTTTCGTCGCCCGCTTCTTTGTTTCACCTACTTTCCCTGTCTCCTTCACCTTCTTCACTCCTACTTTCGTCGCCCCCTGTCTGCTTCCTTCGTTCTTTCCTGCCGCTTTTTCTTTGATTAATACCTCCTCTTCCTTTTTTTTCCACATCTTCCCCTCGTTACTATCCAGTCTCTCTCTTTCTTCTTCTTTGTAGTTTGCTGCGCTTCGTGTAATGCTCCGATTTTCGAGCATGCATTTATTTTATAATTTATAGAAAGCGCATGGATGATTTTAAATGTCCAACAATTTATTTACGAATTTTATTCCATATATTAAATAAGGTCCAATTTTGTCCTTATTCGCATATCATGATTGTAGTTTACGCCCCAGGCTCGAGTCCAAGTTCTCGTATTATAATAGCCCAGATTGATTTTACTTGATTATTCTAAATGTAATATTAAGAACCTATTATTATTATTAATCTAACAATTTAATTTTCCATTAATATTAATATCATAAATTAATAGGTTATTAATAAAGATTAATTAAGGCAATTTAATTAATTCAACTTTAAATTAGTAAGCTTATTAATTAAAGATTTAAAGTAATTTTATAATTTATATTATATTTTGATCTATCCACATCCAACAAGAACTCTACACATATCAAAACTCTACCACCCTAAACCTAAATTGTACAATATAAATACTGTATATTTATTCAGCACAATTTTTTTTTTCAGAATACACAATACGCACAAAAATATACTCTGCAAAATTGTTCACGGCCGCAACACTTTTATCTTTTGCAAATCATCGGCCCTAACCTCCTGCGGACTGAAACCTTTTCTTCTCACCCATCAAAGGTATGTCTTCTCCATTTTCTTTTTTCACTTGTTCATCCCACAACACTCTCCAATTTGACTTCCAAATTCGATCCTGTATCTGACTGTTTAAGTTTTCGTCATCTTCAACCCCTGTATATCCCCCACTCACGAATGAATGACAATGAACAGTCCAGCTTCCAATAACCATAAAAAAAAGAACAGCAGCGGCTTTCACTTCACCCTATGTCGTCCTCAAACCCCCCGCCGAAACTACATAAATCCAGTCCGATGCAACCACGATTATCCAGTCGCTGCCGTCCAGTTTCGTGGCATCTTTGTGCATCCAATTCAGTGTTATACATATATTTGTATGTTAATCGGTATTAACAGCAGAGAGAGAGATCGATGATTCTAGGCGGAGGGTTTCATGAGAGAGGGGTTGTCGAGGGAGAACAAAGGGAGAGGGAGAGATCGAGAGAGATATAAGTGCAGATGAGTCGGCCGAGAATCTAGGGCAAGTCTTTTATAGCCTTAACTTTCCCCTTTTATCAATTTAACCCCAGATTTCTGGACTTTTGTGGATCGACCCGTAGTTAGTTTTAAATATGTTCTATTTAGTTTCTAAGTTATGTTGATCGACCCCAATCGGTCTAATTTAAATTCAATATCAGCCCCTCCTTTTAAAAACTCTTCAGACTTTACCCAATCAGTTTCTATTATTTTAAATTAGATCCTTTGTACTGTAGATTTAAATTATAAATTCAATAATTTATATTAATTCTGGACACTATATTAATATCATATTTTAATTATTATTTTAGGAGACGAGGACTTGGAGCCTAGGATTTGAACTGCATTCGCATCCCAAATTTTCAAGGATCATCATCGTATTTCGAGGTGGGGATTTTACGCTTGTTTTATTTAATGCATGATGTTATTTGTATATATGCTTGTTTCTTGCCAAATATTTATATGCTCAAAGTTTGCATATTATTTACGTTGTAAAAAAGCCTCCAATGAGTAGTAGGCATAATGTGCTCAAAGTTTGCATATTATTTACGTTGTAGCCTCCAATGAGTAGTAGGAATAATTTGCTCAAAGTTTGCATATTAATTACGTTGTAGCCTCCAATGAGTAGTAGGCAGTATGCACAAATTTCGCATATTAATGGCCCTCGGGCAAGCACCAGGTTCAGGCATGTCATATCTACTTGACAACATGTATGTATTTAAATTTAACAAAGCGTTCCCTCCTCACTGAGCGAGTTGAAAGCGCACCCCATTATTTAAACCTTTCAGGTTAAGGAGACTGACGTGACGGGCAAAGGCGCGGCGTGATAATAATATTTATCAACTTTTTATTTATTTCGTTCATTTAAAATCTTAAACTTTGGCTTCAATGTCATGGTTGGATATTATGGATGTTTTGAAATGTCGGGAATTTATTTTATATTTACTTGAGAAATGGATGACTTTATTTCAATTTACGCTGCAATTATTCAATTATTTTTTAAGGATATTTAATCTCCCTTGAAATTATTTCAAAATGTTATATTAAAAAGTGGTCGCTACATAAGTGGTATCGGAGCGGGTCTACGATTCTGTAGACTCGTTAAAATAATTTCTTTTCAAAACTAAATTTCCTTTTTTCGCAAGTAGTTAAAACTTTAATGGCATCTATGAATTTTATCAGCCGCCGTCGCCGCTCCACGTCAACTCCAAGGTACATATTTCAAGTTATGTTTATGTTGTAATCGTAACAAAATTTTACGGTTATGAGATTCAACTCATTTTTGAATCATGTTGCAATACCATGTTTACATTTTAGAGATAATATGCCATTGAGATTCATTATAAATGTTGGACATGTATCTGCTTTCTTATAAATTTATAAACACATGTAGATGCGTTAGTATAGCACTGCTAGAACGTCTATTGGGAGCAATTAACCCTTAGACGCGATGTATACTTTTATTTCTATCCCTTATGAGTAGATTCTTAAGAAGTTATTGGCTATAATGCATCCTAAGACCATGGCAACTCGTGGGCGTGGACGCCCAGCTAACCGAGGTGCTGATAATCTCGGTGGTCAGAATGCCAACCCTGGTGCTGGAGATGGTGGTGATGGTAACAAGGGTCAAGATAACCACAATAATAATGAGCCAGCCCTTACCCAGGCATAAGTTGTGCAACAGTTCCGACGTTTCACACCACCATCATTTAATGGTCGAGAAGGATCAGCTTCTGTCGATGAATGGTTGATGTCGCTGGAGCGTACGCTTGAGCTCATTGGGTGCACCGGTGCGCAAAAGATTTTTTGCGCCCAGTATCAAATGATAGAGGATGCTAGACGCTGGTGGATGAGCTATTGGCATTTGAGGCCGCTGGCCGAGCGTTCTGCATTAACTTGGGATCGGTTCAAAGAACTAGTGATGGAACAGTACTATCCACAGCACTACCGAGAGAAGATGGAGAGAGATTTCTGTAACCTTGAGCAAGGGAGCTTATCGGTTGAAGAATATGAGAGAAAATTCAACCAAATCAGCTTCTTTGTGGAGCACGTGGTGGATACTGACCGCAAGAGGGCCCTTAAGTTCCGGAGTGGTTTACACCCGAGTATTCATCACATTATGTAATACCCACCTAAACTCTCGTCTTTACTATTGTATTCTTCGATTAAATCGAGCATTGTCATACAATATCCGTGTTTATTGTAATGAGTATATTGATGAGTTATTTTAAATTAAATTGTTGATCTTAGTCGTTCACGCTATAGTTGATTGTTAGATGTTAAGTGGAGAATTTCATTTTTTTACTTGTTGCTGCCCTTAGCGTGCGATAACACATTACCTTTACGTATGCTATGTACGTAGCATTACGTACGTAAAACTCCTACGTTAACGTATGTAATGCGGGGTATCAATCAGCAGATCACCTTTCGGCGGGTGGGACCGAGCATGTAGGCAGTGGTCGGGAGTCGATCGTGATAGCCTAGTCAACGGCCATTACATACGTAATGGCTATGCCTTAGCGTATGCAATGTACAAGAGCTTTACGTCCGTTTATTATGGCAACGTACGTAAGAACATGTGTATTTTGAGTCAGTAGCATCTGGGAACCTGTTACGTACGTAATGCTCATAAGGTTACGTACGTAATGTTTGTAACGTACGTTAATCTTTAGCTATAGCGTACGTAATGCTGAATTTGGGTTATAAAGGTATGGATTGCCTTCTATTTTTCTGTTCAAACCAACTCAACCATCCATGTGAGAAACCGATTCCCCACCTTGTCAAATCGATTTGTACCCCTTCCATATTGTGTTGGAGCTTCATTACAACTACGTAGCGCGCGCTAAGCCTGCTCGCTAGCGCATGTAAAAAATGAAGCCTAGCGTACGCTAACTATGTATCGACAGTCCTCTCTGATCAGCCGACTGACTTGCCTGATGACATAGCGCACGTTACGTTTCTAATCGTAGCGTACGTTAACTTATGCTTGATAGCGCACGCTAACCATGAAGCTTTAGCGCACGCTAATCATGTATGACGGTTCCTCTTGGACAGTCAACTGATCTAATCGTGATAAAACTTACGAAATCTTCAGTGATAATTCATGTTATCACCATGAATATCATGCTCATACGGTTATGAATGATCTTACGGATAACAACAACTTCGAATTCAAGAATATGTATACCATCATAAAACCATATTCCATTTCGATTACAATTCTTCATGCGTAATTCGGAAGGCCTAACGGTCGATATCAATACCTTATATCAATCAAAACTATCATCTTGTAGTTTGTTTAACACTCCATCTTCACAAGATAAATCTTTCCATGATCAATCTCTTAGATTCGTCTAACAATAATGATGTTAAAGTCAAGTCCGTGATTACTATGAAGACACCTTATAAATTCGGATTACCAATGTCAGAAACTTCCTCTACTTGTTCATCGTAACAAGATTCGAATTATGATGTTCATAACCAAGGTACTTAAGGCATAATCATCTCAACCTCTTAAACATGATGTGGTTTGGATAATTCACTAATGAAACTCAATATCTTGATAGCATAATCCTCATATCCTTAAGAACACGAATTCAAGGTTGAAAGTAGTATAACATACCTTAAAATGAGGAAAAACACCGAGACAACAAGTAGAATCCGGCTCCGGTTGCTTGTTTGCCAAATCAAGACTTTTCTCCACTCCAATGATCAAACACAAGTGGCATCTAATCTTTAGTGATTAAGTGGAGGTGGTCTAAGTGTGTTTAAGAAGGAGGGAAGGTTCTCTGGACTATCAAGAGATGAGGACGAGTGAAGGGAACAAGAAGAAATGGAGTGCTGACCCTTATATAAAATTTCTGCACATAGCTGATTAGCGCACGCTAATAATCGTTGACTCCAAAACTGTCCAAGTTCGTCCATGGGAATTTTATCAGGACCCACGTCCGGCTGGTGCATGTGCTAGCCGTCTAGCTCAATAATTGATTACTTAGCGCCCGATAACGCACGTTAAGCTACATTCTTAGCGTGCGCTATCACGAGTTTGCATGAGAAATTTTTGCATGTTTCTATACTTATGTACAAGGATTCAAATACGAGAATATCATACTTCAATCATCGATATCACAATTCTGAATAATACAGGGTTCAAATACAGATAAAATACACAATAATAAACCTGGATATTACAGTATTTTCCAAGATCGACTTAAGATCCGGGTATCATGAGGATTCGAGAGTCTGACATTCCGAAGACAACTTTTTGTACTCGTTATGGGCATTATGAGTTTGTTGTCATGCCATTCGAACTGACTAATGCACCAACAGTGTTCATGGAATTGAGGAATCGAGTTTTTATTAATTATCTGGATCATTTTGTAGTCATTTTTATTGACGACATTCTGATTTACTCTCGTGACCATGAAGAGCATGAGTATCACCTCCGTCAGGTTCTCGGTGCGTTGAGGCGGGAACAACTCTATGGAAAATTTTCAAATGTGAATTCTGGATGCCTGAAGTTATTTTTCTTGGACATGTAATATCAGCAGATGGAGTGAGAGTAGACCCACAGAAGACAGAAGCCATCCGAGACTGGCTACCTCCGAAGAACGTGAAGGAAGTTCGTAGTCTCCTGGGTCTAGCAGGCTATTACCGATGGTTCGTGGAAGGTTTTCCAAAATTGCTCAACCGATGACTAATCTGTTGAGGAAAGATAAGAAATATTTGTGGTCGGAAGCATGTCAGCAAAGTTTTGATGAACTCAAGACTCGATTGATTTCAGCACCTGTTTTGGTTCTACCAAAAGGAACGGAAAAATTCGTGGTATATAGTGATGCGTCGAGACAGGGCCTTGGCTGCATATTAATGCAGAATGGGAAAGTGATCGCCTATGCATATAGACAGTTGCGAACTTACGAGGTCAATTACCCGACCCATGATTTGGAGTTAGCAGCCGTGGTGTTTGCTTTAAAAATTTGGCGCCACTATCTGTATGGAGTTACCTGTCAGATTTTTACGGACCACAAGAGCCTGAAGTACATTTTCACTCAGTAGGAGTTGAATATGAGGCAGAGGAGGTGGCTAGAGCTAATCAAAGACTATGATATCGAGATCCTTTATTATCTGGGCAAGGCAAATGTGGTTGCCGATGCCTTGAGCCGTAAAACAGTACAGGAGCAGATACTTGCCCGCTTGACCGCCCAGAGAGAATTGCAGTTAGAGTTCATGAGGCCGGAGATTGAGGTCTGGTTACAGCGCATTCAGGGACAACTTTGCACGCTTGAGGTTTCATCGTCCCTTGATGAGATAGTCAGGACGAAACAGACGACGGACCCATTCTTATCTAGAATTCGGGGAGAAGTAGATCAGGGAAAAGCCCCTGGATTTGTGGTTCACGAGGACGGACTGATACGCTTCAAAAATCGTGTTTGTGTACCGGCGGATGAAGAGTTGAGGAACACTATTCTGAAGGAGGCTCATGCTACCCCATATTCCATTCACCCGTGATCGAACGAAATGTATAAGAATTTGAAGCCATATTATTGATGGGGTAACATGAAACGAGAAGTTGCAGAATTCGTTTCGAGGTGTTTGACCTGTCAGTAGGTCAAGATTGAGCATCAGCGACCAACGGGCATGTTGAAACCACTCTCGATTCCCGAGTGGAAGTGGGAAGACATATCGATGGATTTTATTACTAGCTTGCCGATGAGCTGTCGAGGTATGAATACGATTTGGGTGATTGTGGATCGACTGACCAAATCAGCCCACTTCTTGGAGATTAAGCATACGTGGGGTCCTGAGAGGTTGGCCCAGTTGTTCATTAAAGAGATTGTGAGGCTGCATGGTACCCCCAAGAGTATTGTATTAGATCGTGATAGATGGCTCGTGTCACATTTCTAGAAGGAGGTTCATCGTGCGATGGGTACACAGTTGAACTTCAGTACGACATTTAATCCTCAGACCGACGGTCAGTCTGAGAGGACTATTTAAACTCTAGAGGATATGTTGAGGGCGTGTGCTCTCGATTGGAAGTACGATTGGGAAACCCAACTACCGTTGGTGGAACTCACATATAATAACAGCTGGCATGCCTCGATCAAGATGGCACCTTATGAGGCATTGTATGGCCGTCGTTGTAGGTCCCCTCTGTGTTGGGACGACTTGTCTGAATCCATTGGTACGGAGCCTGATATGTTGTTAGCAGCCCGCAAGAAGATTGCTCTGATTAAGAGTCGTCTATTAACGGCTCAGAGCTGCCAGAAATCGTATACAGATAATCGTCATCAACCACTCGAGTTTGAGGTTGGTGATCATGTACTGGTAAAAGTGTCCCTGACTCGAGGCATTTTTCGATTCGGGAAGAGAGGCAAGCTGAGCCCGAGGTATATTGGTTTGTTTGATATTTTGGAACATGTAGGCGACCTAGCCTATCGTTTGGCGTTACCACCAGCCTTGAGTCGGATTCACAACGTATTTCATGTATCTCAGTTGAGGAAGTATGTTGCTGACCCGAACCACATTATTCAATTCGACGAGGTCGAGATAGCCGATGACCATTCGTATGAAGAACGTCCTGTGCGGATAATTGAGAGGAGAGTCAAACAGTTGAGGAACAAGGCGATCCCCTTATTAAAGATTCAATGGTCAAGACACGGAATCGAGGAGGCTACGTGGGAAACTGAGGATAGTATGCGAGAGAGATACCCTGAGTTGTTTACCCCTTAGTTTCGCGAACGAAACTCCTTTTAAGTGGGGGAGTATGTAATACCCACCTAAACTCTCGTCTTTACTATTCTATTCTTCGATTAAATCGAGCATTGTCATACCATATCCGTGTTTATTGTAATGAGTAAATTGATGAGTTATGTTAAATTGAATTGTTGATCTTAGTCGTTCATGCTATAGTTGATTGTTAGATGTTAAGTGGAGAATTTTATTTTTTTACTTGTGGTTGCCCTTAGTGTGCGCTAACACATTACCTTTACGTACGCTATGTACGTAGCATTACGTATGTAACAGTCCTATGTTAATGTACGTAATGCGGGGTATCAATCAGCAGATCACCTTTCGGCTGGTGGGACCGAGCGTGTAGGTAGTGGTCGGGAGTCGATCGTGACAGCCTAGTCAACAGCCATTACGTACGTAATGGCTATGCCTTAGCGTACGTAATATAGAAGAGCTTTACGTACGTTCATTTTGGCAACGTATGTAAGAACATGTGTATTTTGAGTCAGTAGCATCTAGGAACCTGTTACGTACGTAATGCTCAGAAGGTTACGTACATAATGTTTGTAATGTACGTTAATCTTTAGCTATAGCGTACGTAATGTTGAATTCGGGTTAGAAAGGTATGGCTTGCCTTCCATTTTTTTGCTCAAACCAACTCAACCATCCCTCTTAGAAACCGATTCCCCACCTTGTCAAATCGATTTCTACCCCTTCCATCTTGTGTTGGAGCTTCATCACTTGGATTATGGCTTGGAGATTAGGAGATTGAAGTGTGTTCTTGGAAGTGTTGGTGTTCTTCTTCATTTTGAGGTTGGTTTTTCTTTAACCCGTATTAAATCCATGCTTGTGATGATGATATTAGTATTAAACACTTCGTATAATGTTAGATTAATCTAGTATAAACATAGTTATTAGAATCATGTTCAAACTAAGTTAAGAACAAAATAAGGAATGTTAGTATCACTTCTTGATGTATGATATCTTCATAGCATAGTTGTGTTGATTATTTTGGATAAAACCTGATTAATAACATGACAATAGGAAGTTGATTTTGATCTTGACACTTAGAACTTGTAAGTAAGGAATCCTTGATGACTAGAGGTGTTAGATTCTAATATTGTCTTGAATGTTTAGTTAATCCTTGAGAGATAACATGGAACTATGTTTTGGCCTTACGAAATTGATACATTCGTGATGAATTTGATAAGTCGATGAAATGGATTGTCTAAATGTTATGTTTGGGTTAGCTGGGTTCGTTCGTATAGAGTTCAGCAGTGTTCGTTTTGGGATATTCCTATCTCTGCTGCGTCTTCTTGGTATTGGAAACAGCTGCTGAAGTTGCGTCCTCTTGTCATGGGAGCGTTTCAGTATTCTGTTGGTGATGGCTCTTCCTTCCGTTTATGGTCGGATCCTTGGCACCCTATGGGTTTGATTAGGCATTCTCTGCCTAGAGTGCCTCTCTGGACTGGCATTGATGTGCACGCCCGTCTTGGCTCTATTATTTCTGATGGTCATTGGGTTTGGCCGGTGGTAGATCGTTCCGAGTTTCAGCAGGTTGTTTCTGCCCTCCCTCCTATCAATGGAGGCCAGGATCGCATCTCATGGAGACCGCATAGCTCTGGTTCCTATTCTTCCTCATCCGCTCTTCGGTTCCTTAGAGCGTATTCTCCTTCTTTTCCGTGGGCCCCTATCCTTCTTGGCCCCGGGAAGATTCCTAGGCACTCCTTCATCTTATGGTTGGCTATTCAGGAGTGCTTGTCGACTATGGATAAGCCTTGGCTGCAGCATGAAGATGGTATTTGTGTCCTTTGTGGGATAGCGTTTGAGTCTCATTCTCACTTATTCTTCATGTGCCCTTACTCTAGTAGGTGTATCTCTATTGTTAAGAGGGAGGTTAAATTTTGTTGGCCTCACTCTGAGTGGAGTACGGGCATTCTTTGGGCGGCTAGGAGGTGGAGAGGTAAGCATTTGGTTAACGTGGCATACCGTATCTTTTTGGCGGCGTTGGTCTACTTACTCTGGCAAGAGCGCAATGAGAGGAGATTCGGTCAGAGGCGTCGAGATCCACACACAGTTACTTTCCAGGGGATTGGTCTTGTTCGTGACATTATCTCTCAGCATTGGCTGCCTCATTCCTTATCTGCGGTCGCTGTTAGGCGTATTTGGAGGGTTTCTTGGTAGTTCTATTGTAACTTTTTTATTATTCTTTTATTATTTTTTTGTTTCGTGCTGTTGGTGCACCTTCTGTAATGGTTGCTGGGTACTGTCCTGCCTTGTTGGCCAATCTTATTTATTTAATGCAATTGACTTTTCCCAAAAAAAAAATGTTATGTTAACCCCCTGAAAATGATTATTACAAGATTGGATGATGTTATGTTTAGAGTTTCAAACGTCCTAAATGATATAACTAGGTTTTGAGCAACTTCTTCAAGGGAAAGTAATGGATTTTGGTAGAACAAAAACATAACCTTCATATATTCAAGTTAATCGAATGTGTTGATAACTTAAGAAGGTGTTAAACACTACATTAATATGTTGATTGTGTTCTTAGGACGATTATAATGATTCTGGGTGATAATGATGCGGTAGAATTAATGGCCGAATTCAATTACGTTGATCCTCGTGTATTAGGAGACGTAAATTAGGATGATGTTCTTATTATGCTTAAAACTTAAAGTTATGATTTTATTTTTGTATTGGCTTAACGTAATCATTGGAAAGATGATGAAGAATGTAAATAAACACAAACTTTTAACATGTTCAACGTTAATCGAAAGTGTTGATGGATTGAAAGTATGTTTAATCATCATAGTATTATATTGACAATGTTCTTGACTTCACATGCTTGGAATTAATGTTAGAATATGTGGGCGAATCTAATAAACTTGATATATGATAATTCATAATTGGAGCGTTAGAATGTTCGATAGAATAGTTGAACTATTCGAGTAAAGTTACGAATATTGTTTCTATGAATTAATACCATTATCGTACGAATGTGTTGTTGAATGAATTACGTTTCATTCAAGGTTGCTTGTTCAAGTGAGTATTGTTAGACGAAGATACCATTCGTTTGTTCATTCAAAGAAGGATTATTCATCTACGGAATTGAGGCAAGTTATCTTGCTTGGTTATAATAATGGTTGAATTCTTGTGATTATTATGCGTTTCCTGTATATGAAATGTTATGTGAATCTATGATTCAAAATGTGGTGATGTCTTTGATCGTGTTACTGTTTGTGGCGGGATTGTATTCCCAAGCTTATTGCCCTTGTTACCGTTGGTCTCGGTGAGCTTCGTTGTCACTTCGGTGAGTTGTTCGATTCTTTGGTAAAAGTGTAATTTGTTGAGTTTCATTGTCATGTTGCATCGTGACATCTCTGGAGTCATATCTGCGTGCCGATTGGTTATGTGTAGGATTTTTAGCCGGGTACTTGATGGTCATGCATGGATATTTCCGCATTAGATCGTGCACACGAGACGTAGTTCGTGAGGCTAATTAGGTACATCGTCCCACATATATTCTGGATTCCGTATATGGGGTGGACATATGCACGAACACATTTCCGGATCGGGCGTACTATGACATCCGTCTCGAGCCATATTATTTGGTCGTTCATATGTTTGGATATGTTCGACAGTTGGGACTGACTGTTTATACGCCTGCGGGGTATACTCAGTAGTCAGTTGTTTCTTTGAGATCCATATGTATATGAATTGTATAATGCCATGAGAATTATTATCATGTATAGCTGACCCTGTGGTTTGGGCGAAATACTTGTATTTCATGGCGAGGAAAGGGCAAGGCACATGAAGAGCACGATGGCGGCGGTGGGTTTTGAAGGATGCTAATTCGGGGGCCACGAGTCTTTTGATGTTCGGTTATGTCTTACTGTGATTTTTTGTTTTATTTTATTTTGGATGAATGTATTATAATTTGTAAGGTATTTTCCATCTCCATATGGTCTATACCGAATTTGGATCCTGTGTACGGTTGGTGAGTTGACATATATGAATTATACTCCATATCGGGGTTTTGATTAATAAACATGGTTCGGTACTGCGTCTATGGATGTTAAAGTTTACGTTGTGATCTCGCCTGGGGGTCCCAGTGGGGGTCCACGGAACTGTAATAGCCGCCGTTTTTGGGGTGTTACACATTATGGATGGTCCTGGGGTGCTACCATATACCGAGACAGTGTTCAGAGCTCAAGAGATTGAAGCTAGTCAGAACTTGAGTCCTCAACCAGCTACTAAGTCATCTTTTGGGAAGAGAGGTTGGAATGGTAATCAATCTAAGTCGGCGGCTTCCAATAAGCAGAAGAAGGTAGATGAGAAAGCTGGACCGGGTGCGCCGATCACTAGGCCTGCATGCCCAAAGTATGGTAAGAATCACGGCGGGGAGTGTTTGTATGGAAAGGGTGCCTGCTATAATTGCGGGAAGCCAGGTCACACAAGCCGATATTGTCCACAATCTAAGGGCAAAGGACAATCATTGGGAGGTCAAGCTCGAGTCTACTCAATGAATCAGGCTGATGATAGTCCCAGCACAGTATCATGTATGCTTATGATATCTAATGTGCCTGCTTTCACTTTGTTTGACACTGGTGCCACACACTCGTTTATGTCTGCAAAGTTTTATCATGTTATTGGTCATAGAAGCGTTAAAACTGTTGAGTCTCTTGAGGTTAGCTTACCGACAGAAAATACGATCCTCACTAATAGAGTGATTGACGAGAATATTGAGATAGGAGGAAGAGAATTTGACGCTAGTCTGTATTTGATTAACTCGATGGATTTTGACGTGATCCTTGGTATGGGCTGGCTCGATAGTCATGATGCCGATATAAACTGCCGCGAGAAGAAGGTGACATTGAGGTGTTCTGAAGACAAGTTGATCACCTTTTATGGTACTAAGAGTAGGGCAGTACCAAGAGTAATCACAACCATGAAGGCACTGAGAAGTCTAGGAAGGAGGACTGTCAGGATTATTTGGTGAGTTTAGTCAACACTCGTACTAATGAGGTGTCTCCTACAGACGTACCTATAGTACGGGAGTTTTTGGATGTGTTTCCAGAAGATTTGCTGGGAGTCCCACCCGACCGACAAGTGGAGTTTAGTATTGATTTGGTCCTTGGGGCAGCCCCAACATCCAAAGCACCATATAGAATGGCTCCGAATGAACTTCAAGAATTGAAAGTCCAAATTCAAGAGCTGCTGGAGCTCGGATTTGTTCGTCCTAGTGTGTCACCATGGGGTGCACCAGTGCTGTTTGTAAGAAAAAAGGATGGGTCACTTCGGATGTGTATAGATTACAGAGAGTTGAATCGACTCACGGTGAAGAACAAATACCCACAATCGAGAATCGAGGATCTATTCGATTAGCTGAGGGGAGCCGGAACCTTTTCGAAGATAGATTTGAGGTCGGGGTACCATCAACTGAAGATTAGGGAGTGTGACATTCCCATGTAATATCCACATATTTCTATTTTTCGTATTTGTATAATTCCGGTATATTTACAATTTTGTCGACTCGCTTGTAATCGTATGAGTATTTTGAGAATATTAAATACTAGACTTTTCATCATCCGAGCTTGTTTCGGACTTGTTTTACTCAATTCCGTGTTGGATGTCACTTTTGTTGCCTTTGAGTTCAATTCTCGTAATCATTGTTTGGAACTGCCGTTTTGAGGTTCCTGCAAATCCATTTTATGTTATTATGGATGTTGTGAACTTTTATTGGTATTTTGATCGAGTATCGTGGTGGGTCATTCTGTAATATTCTAAAGTTTTGGGTTCCTTTGCGTTTACTCTCTTTCCGAGTCATTTGATGTTACCGTCGTGTTGGGACTGACTGTGTTTGACGTGGAATCACTGTTAGGAGTATGCCCTCGAATGCCACTCAGAGGATGTTGAGTGAGGGCATTGTACTTGTTATTATGTAAACCATTTATATAAGGCAAATGAATGTTTCTTTATTTACTGGTAGTTACTGGAATTCCTAACTCGTAAATAAACATATAGAAACTAGTCCGTGTATTTGAGAGCAAAACGTTCCACTCCTTATTGGATAAGGGGGTCGGCACTGGAAAGGTTATAGCTCAAATACTCAATCGTTCGCAAGTCGATGAAACTTGGTAGGCGTTAAGTTTATGTGAAGACTTGTATGACGTGTTCTTTGACATGGAGAGTGCCTGTCGAACACTAATGGTTAGTGGGAGCACACGTTATAGGTATGTTAATTGGATTAGTATACTCGAACCGACTCACCCTTGATTCGTCACACGGATTTCACTCCGGACACCAATGACGGAATCGAAAGGTTGTGATAGGTATTCGTGAACCTTCGACTTGAGGATTTAGTAGGGATGTGCTTGTGACGTCAAGATTTTCATTAGAGTAGTTCGACCTGTAAACCGGAAGGCGGGGTCAACCTCGACGTGCATCTTGACGGGCAAGTAGTAGGTCCTACTGAATACCAAGATAGAATTCTTTCTCCCGTTAGTGAGCGGGTTATATGTCCTATGCGGTTATTGGCAGATGAGATCATAAGTCTTTGGCCAAAGCATTGGAGCTAGTTGTATTAGATACACGAGAGCTCGATGATCTCGATTTGCATTAACACATGCATAGCGTCAAGTGAAGATAGGGTTTGACTGATCGTGACCTTATAACTTGATCGGGACATTTGAAAGAAGGGTTTATACGTATACTGGTATTCACGACAGAATGGTTCTTGAATGATCCCAATCATTCGTTCTCGGTTGGGTGCAGTGTAGGCCGCCAGTTTGGCTAGGTGGTGCTACTACTCTTTGGTTCCTCCCATTGATGACTGAGACGGACCTACCGAGTCGCGCAATAGGATTGACGACGGAATAAATAAAGCTAATTCTCTCATTATGAATATTAGATATTGGATATCTAATTGGGACATTGGATGTCTAAATCGATTTATTAGATAAATTGATTTACCTAATGAATTAAATAAATTACTGGGTGATTAATTTAATTCATAAATATAATTATTTCTTGGAGAAATTAATTATGTTATTTTGTATTTGATATGTTTAATTAATTGGATTAATTAAACGACACAAATATATCGGAACGGAATAGGAGTTTATCTGTTTGGACTCACGGGAGTCCGAAACGAACCGAACTCATCCCGGCTCCTTCTAGATGGCCATCCCAATTTCCCTCCTCTTTCCTTTGGTCATAGTCTCCACCTTAGTTGGTGGATGACTTGAATAATCAAGGGAACAAGATCTTTTAATTAATTCATTTTAATTATTTGGTCTTGATTTGGGAGGATTTTATGGGGAATAAAATGAAGACTCTCCTCACTTGTATTACACAAGCTTCCAACGTGAGGATTGAGAGAGAGAGATAGACTTTGAGTTTAACACTCATCTTCATATTCTTCATTCACTTCCTCTTCATTTTTCTTGGAGAAAAATTGAGAGAAAATTATTGAGAGATATATTATACACTTAGAGTGTAATAATAAAAGCTTCATCATTTGATTCTAGCCGTAACCTTAGAGGTTAATCAAGTGTTGTTATTTCAGTCGTTTTTCCGGCGCGTGGCAAGTAGAGACGCGGTGCTTTCGGCGTTGGATCGTTCAAGGGCTTGGAGCGGATCGGATACGTAGAGATCAACCAAAGCTTGGGGAATAGCTCAAGAGAAGGTTTCCATTTAATCAACGGACTTCGAGGGTTAGTTTCTTACGACTCTTGCTTTTCGTTTATATATTCGTATATACGTAGCTCGATCGATCCTCGTAGGGATTCGAATCGAATTAATTTTCGTTTTACCGCTTCCGCTGGACCTTCGATTTAGGCACCGAATCCCAACAGTGGTATCGGAGCGTAGGTCTTGCGATCGTATATACGATATTGGCATTTGGAATGCTTGATTAGATGGTGAATGATTTGGAATCATTTTAGTCATAATCGTGGTATATATTTTTACGTTCGTTGTAGTTATATTTTTCGTAAGTTTATGTTTAAATATAAATCTTAATTTCTTGGAAATATGATTTATATTGAAGATATGAATGTTGAAAAATATTGATATTGGATATCCGGTCGAAAATCGAGCTCCGAATCATCGTCGGACGACTTTTCGACAAAGCGGTGAAGTCGCCAGGTGACTCGGTCGTGTCCGTGACACGGGCCGTGTCGGCGATCCCAAAGCCATCGCTGCAGACCCGACCGTGTCGAGACACGGGCCGCGGCTGGCCAGAGTCGCCGAGCGTAACTCGCCATGCCAGCCGATCACGGAAGATGCCGACAGTGACTCGGCCATGGCAGGCCATTTTCGCCCCGGCTCGATTTTTTCGTGTATTCTTGAAAATTAATCTCCCTCATGTTAAATTGGATTTAATATGATTAAAATGATTTATGGTATTTCATTTTATAAGGGAAATTTGATTTATTGGAATATTTATGGTCGACCGAATTATTTTGAACGTTATCATATTACCGATTGTGTGAATCGATTGGATCGGTTCGTATTGTTGATTGGATCAATGTATCTCTACGCTTTCCATTTATTTAGTATTTATTGGATGAATGCTTTTGAATGGGGATGTGGTTCGTGGACTTAGTTTTTGAATCGTTCGTTTTATTCGATTGGGTTGTAAAGGCCGTTTTGAGCCTATTTATTTTACTAGAAATGTTTGTATCTAGGATGCAATTTTTGATGTAAAATTTATATGTAATGACGAAGACCGGAGGAAGATCCATTTCGAGAAGACGAAGATTCAAGACGAAGACTTGTAATTGGATTACGGAGTTTTTGTTTTCTAGGAATGGTCCATGAACCACATGTTGGTAGCAACTAGGTTGTGAATGGTTGTTTCATATTGTATGAATGCCACAAACGCGCTTAAACGATTAATGTGCAAAGTGTAATGTTAATCGCGATAATTCTCCCACAATAAATAATTAAGTTTATAAGGTTTCAAAGGTTTTCCTTCCCTCCATCGAGTTTTCGGGAAATTGAAATCCAAACCGGATGTGCTATGCTTCCGAGTTATCGGGGTAGTCGTTCGGGGAGGACGGATAAATTACCGGGAGCGCATTGGATGCCTTCGGTTGGAGCAAATTTTATCCCTAGAAACCTGATAGGTTGCCGGATAAGATTCAATTGTGAAACTGATTTGCGTCGATGGTATAAACTTAACTTGTTCACGAACCATAGAAACCGTATAGGTTGAGGGGAGTGAACAAGGGGAAAAAGAAGATCGAATCATCTATTAGATGGGTTGGTGTTGGACACCACTTTATGAAAATTAATAGACTAGAAACCTGTTCGGTTGCCCTCTATTAAGATTTATAAAGAACTCGATCACCACTATGAAGTAGAGCGACGATACTTCCAGATTTCACATGGGAGTGTGTTATTCCGATAAAAATAGTGGGAGCTGGGTAACAAGAATAGAAAAGACCTTAATTCTACACTCAGAACATAATTGAATGAGTCACTAATTAATCTGTTATACTTAATGCAGACAAATCTCAATATGACAATGAATCCACTCGCAATTCTACTCGAAAAGAACACCTTAATGGGACCTAACTTTGTGGATTGGCTCCGCAATCTGATGATTGTCCTCAGTATAGAGGCACCGGGATACGTCTTGGAGACGGACATTCCGGCACCTCCTGTGCGGACCCGAGCCAATCAGGAAGAGATTAAAAACCATGAAAAGTGGGTTAAGGATGACGTGAAAGTCCGTGCTTATATGATGGCTTCCATGTCTAATGAGCTTCAGAGAGCTCATGAGAAAATGACTTCTGCTAGGCAGATTCTATCTCACTTAACCGAACTTTATGGTGAGCACAATGAATCGCTAGATATGAGATATCCAAGCAATCGCTCGGTGCAAGGATGAAGGAAGGTGAGAAGGTTGGGTAACACGTCCTCAAAATGATATCCATGATTGAGAGATTGGAGGCTCTTGATTTTAAAATGGATACTTCTCTCCAAGCAGACCTTATTCTTGATCTCTCCCGATTCCTTCTCACGCTTTGTTATGAACTTCAACCGCAATGAGATTGCATGTAATTTAGTGGGCTAATGAACAAACTTGTGACCGCTCGCCTCGATGAAGACTCGCAGATGAAGGAGTCTGCTCTTGTGATTTCTTACGGACCTCGGAGGTCTAAGAATAAGAAGAAAAAGACCAAGAAGCGGACTGACCGCAAGCTAAGGACCTTAAAGAAAAGGGCAAGGCGATGGTTACGAAGAACAAGAAGAAGAATGATGCTTGTCTCAAGTGCGGTGAGTCGGCCTTGGGCTAGAGACTGTCCGATTCTTCATGGCACTTGGTCAGAACTTTTAGTTTTGGAAACAAATTGTTGTGCTCTTGTATTTTCTACTTCTGGATACTGGATTCGGTGCTAGTTCTCATATTTGTACCGTGAATCGGGATCTGGAACAAAGTAGGAAACTTGGAGCTGGAGAAGTTATGATCACGGTCGGAAGCGGGCATAGTGTCGAGGCGACCGACATAGGATCACTTCTTTTGGGTTTAGAATCCGGTTTTGTTTTGACTTTAGAAGATGTACTTGTTTTGCCCAAGGGCACAAAACATTGTATCCATTCGGTCATGGACCGAAAAGGCTTTTCATTTTCATTGGTGATGGTTCTGCAAAATTTATTTGTAAATAAACTAGTGGGTACTGCTACATTGTTAAATGGATTGTATCATCTAAATCTCGGCAACAAAGTAGTTGTGAATACTATGACTAGAAAACGTGGTAGGGATGAAACCAATCAAGTTTTGAAATGGCATCTTAGACTTGGTCATGTTGGTCAGACCAAGGTTTACAAGATGGAAAAAGATGGACTTATGGGTCCATTGGGATCGGATCCCTTTCCTACTTGTGAATCTTGCCTTAAAGGCAAAATGACTAAGTTCCCCTTCACAGGACATTTGAAAGAGCCGATAAATCGGGATTAATCCATACCGACGTATGTGGTGCTTTGGAAGCGACGTGATGGATATCAATATTTCATTACGTTTACAGATGATCATACCAGGTATGGTTATGTATACTTAATGAAACATAAATCCGAGGCCTTTGAGAAATTCCAGGAATTCAAGGCCCTAGTCGAGAAACAAACTGGTAATCATATCAAAGCACTTCGGTCGGACCGAGGTGGTGAGTATATGAGTACGGAGTTTGACGAGTTCCTTAAGGAACATGGAATAGTTTCACAACTAACACCTCCAGGTACTCCTCAGTTAAATGGTGTGTCAGAAAGAAGGAACCGGACCTTGTTAAACATGGTACGTTCCATGCTGGGATATACTGACTTACCAATTTACCTGTGGGGGTATGCACTCCTGACTGCCGCTTATATCTTAAACAGGTGTCCTTCCAAATCCGTTCCTAAAACTCCACATGAGATGTGGGAGGGAAGGAAACCAAGTCTTAATCATATTAGGATTTGGGGATGTCCCGCCTATGTCAAGAAGACTAAGGTGGAAAAGTTGGAAGCTAGGCCTGCAAAGGGACGTTTCATTGGATTCCCATCTGGGACAATGGGATATCTATTCTACATGCCCGAAGATCGAAGGATCATTGTTGCTTTACAAGCACACTTCCTGGAAGATGAGTTCATTCAAGAAGGTGGAGCAGGTAGAAGTATTTCTTTAGAAGAATACAATGAAACTCCTCAGGAGACACCTGTGCAAGAAACTGGAACCGAACTTTCTGAAACACAAGTACAACCACCTCGTAGGTCTAGTAGGGTGTCTCATTTACCTGAGAGGTATGGGCTTGTGCACTTGGAGGAGCTGGGTCTCCATGAGGTTCCAAGTGATAGCCAAGAGACCGACCCAACAACCTATGACCAAGCGATGGTGGATGTAGACTCCGCGAAATGGCGTGAAGCTATGGAAGCTGAGATAGACTCGATGCATGTCAATCAGGTCTGGACTCTAGTAGACCGCCCCAAGGGCATAGTGCCTATTGGGAACAAGTGGATCTACAAGAGAAAGACTGATGGTGATGGCAAGGTTGACGCCTATAAGGCCAGGCTTGTGGCAAAGGGTTATACCCAAAAGGAAGGGATCGATTACCACGATACCTTCTCGCCCGTAGCCATGATCAAGTCTATTCGCATGATGCTTGCTATAGCTGCCTACCACGATTATGAGATATGGCAAATGGATGTAAAGACGGCTTTCCTTAATGGATTCCTCGAGGAGGAAATCTATATGGAGCAGCCTAAAGGCTTTGTGTCCGAAGTCGATATTCAGAAAGTGTGCAAGCTTCAGCGTTCCATTTATGGACTGAAGCAAGCGTCGCGTAGTTGGAACCTTCGTTTTGACGAGGCGGTCAAAGAGTTTGACTTCGTGCAAAATGAAGAGGAACCTTGTGTATATAAGAAAGTTAGTGGGAGCAAGATCGCATTCTTAGTACTATATGTAGATGACATTCTACTAATAGGAAATGATGTGGGAATGCTCAGTTCTGTGAAAGCTTGGCTTTGAGTAATTTCTCCATGAAAGACTTGGGAGAAGCAACCTATATTCTTGGAATTCGACTCTCTAGGGATAGAGCGAAGAGAACAATAGGCCTTTCCCAAGCCCTCTATATAGATAAGATCTTAAAGCGATTTAAGATGGATGATTCTAAAAGAGGGTTCCTACCGATGCAACATGGAATAAAACTCACCTTGAAGATGTGTCCTCAAAGTGAGGAACAACGAAAGGAAATGAGTAATATACCATATGCTTCGCCGTGGGTAACCTTATGTATGCTATGTTGTGTACAAGACGACATCGCGCATGCCGTAAGCGTGGTGAGTAGGTTTCAGCAAACCTGTAGGGAACATTGATCGCCAGAAAGAACGTTCTCAAGTACTTAAGAAGGACTAGAGATATGGTTACGATGTATGGCGGTGGAGAATCGATGTGGTGGGATTCACCGATTCGGACTTCCAAGGACTGAAGGACGACTCGATGTCCTCTTCAGGGTACATATTTACTCTTAATGGAGGAGCGGTATCTTGGCGTAGTGCCAAGCAAAGCGTGATCGCGATTCCACTGTCAGCCGAGTATCAAGCCTCGGAGGCTTCCAAGGAAGGGTTACGGATTAAGAAGTTTCGGGAGAACTTCAAATGATACCATGTCCGAGTACTGTTTCACTGCATCGCGACAACGACGGAGTCAGTAGCGCGAGCCAAGGAGCCGAGGTTTCACAACAAAGACCAAACATATTGAGAGGAAGTATCATCTCTTAAGAGAATTTGTTCGCAAGGGATACATTGTCTTGCCTGAGTAGACTCGGCCGACAACGTCGCCGATCCACTGACCAAGCCACTTTCTCAGACTAGCTTGGAGCGTCATCTGGAGAACATGGGTATTAGATACCATAGTGTGTGGCATTGAGTTCAAGTGGGAGATTTTTAGGAGTATGCCCTCGAATGCCACTCAGAGGATGTTGAGTGAGGGCATTGTACTTGTTATTATGTAAACCATTTATATAAGGCAAATGAATGTTTCTTTATTTACTGGTAGTTACTGGCATTCCTAACTCGTAAATAAACATATAGAAACTAGTCCGTGTATTTGAGAGCAAAACGTTCCACTCCTTATTGGATAAGGGGTCGCCTTTGGAAAGGTTATAGCTCAAATACTCAATCGTTCGCAAGTCGATGAAACTTGGTAGGCGTTAAGTTTATGTGAAGACTTGTATGACGTGTTCTTTGACATGGAGAGTGCCTGTCGAACACTAATGGTTAGTGGGAGCACACGTTATAGGTATGTTAATTGGATTAGTATACTCGAACCGACTCACCCTTGATTCGTCACACGGATTTCACTCGGGACGATCAATGACGGAATCGAAAGGTTGTGATAGGTATTCGTGAACCTTCGACTTGAGGATTTAGTAGGGATGTGCTTGTGACGTCAAGATTTTCATTAGAGTAGTTCGACCCTGTAAACCGGAAGGCGGGGGTCAACCTCGACGTGCATCTTGACGGGCAAGTAGTAGGTCCTACTGAATACCAAGATAGAATTCTTTCTCCCGTTAGTGAGCGGGTTATATGTCCTATGCGGTTATTGGCAGATGAGATCATAAGTTTTTGGCCAAAGCATTGGAGCTAGTTGTATTAGATACACGAGAGCTCGATGATCTCGATTTGCATTAACGCATGCATAGCGTCAAGTGAAGATAGGGTTTGATTGATCGTGACCTTATAACTTGATCGGGACATTTGAAAGAAGGGTTTATACGTATACTGGTATTCACGACAGAATGGTTCTTGAATGATCCCAATCATTCGTTCTCAGTTGGGGTACAGTGTAGGCCGCCAGGCTGGCTAGGTGGTGCTACTACTCTTTGGTTCCTCCCATTGCTGACTGAGACGGACCTACCGAGTCGCGCAATAGGATTGACGACGGAATAAATAAAGCTAATTCTCTCATTATGAATATTAGATATTGGATATCTAATTGGGACATTGGATGTCTAAATCGATTTATTAGATAAATTGATTTACGGCCTAATGAATTAAATAAATTCTTGGGTGATTAATTTAATTCATAAATATAATTATTTCTTGGAGAAATTAATTATGTTATTTTGTATTTGATATGTTTAATTAATTGGATTAATTAAACGACACAAATATATCAGAACGGAATAGGAGTTTATCTGTTTGGACTCACGGGAGTCCGAAATGAACCGAACTCATCCCGGCTCCTTCTAGATGGCCATCCCAATTTCCCTCCTCTTTCCTTTGGTCATAGTCTCCACCTTAGTTGGTGGATGACTTGAATAATCAAGGGAACAAGATCTTTTAATTAATTCATTTTAATTATTTGGTCTTGATTTGGGAGGATTTTATGGGGAATAAAATGAAGACTCTCCTCACTTGTATTACACAAGCTTCCAACGTGAGGATTGAGAGAGAGAGATAGACTTTGAGTTTAACACTCATCTTCATATTCTTCATTCACTTCCTCTTCATTTTTCTTGGAGAAAAATTGAGAGAAAATTATTGAGAGATATATTATACACTTAGAGTGTAATAATAAAAGCTTCATCATTTGATTCTAGCCGTAACCTTAGAGGTTAATCAAGTGTTGTTATTCCGGTCGTTTTTCCGGCACGTGGCAAGTAGAGACGCGGTGCTTTCGGCATTGGATCGTTCAAGGGCTTGGAGCGGATCGGATACGTAGAGATCAACCAAAGCTTGGGGAATAGCTCAAGAGAAGGTTTCCATTTAATCAACGGACTTCGAGGGTTAGTTTCTTACGACTCTTGCTTTTCGTTTATATATTCGTATATACGTAGCTCGATCGATCCTCGTAGGGATTCGGATCGAATTAATTTTTGTTTTACCGCTTCCGCTGGGCCTTCGATTTAGGCACCGAATCCCAACAATCACCATACGAGGGTTTGTAATAGTTCATTCAGGCCTTTAAATGGTCGGGACTATGCATCGATCAAGTGTATCATCTTTGTAACACCCTCAAGATATTCGAGGTATATTACAGCGCCGTGAATCCCTATATGGGACCCACCAGACTGAACAGCATCATGCTCATCGACTCACATAAACGACAAACCAACACCATGTCATAAAGACGCAAAACAGAATAAACCACCCGGTTCAACCGGTCAAACATAACATCATCAATCAATACAAACTTAAAGGCAACAATACAATCCGGACGAACAAGAACTCTTAAGTACTCGAGTACAACTATTAGTTCAAAAGCCACAAAAGATGAAAAGACAAAAAGACATTAAGACGTCACTTATGCACAATCATCACGCATGGCCATCATCCATGTACTGGTCCAGCGCCCGCTCGCCCCGATGAACCTGACCTGAAATTCATAAAACGAATATCCCCAAAACGGGTCCCCAGAGGGGTTAGCAATTACGCTAGTACAAGTAACCAAATGAACAATTTACATCTTACACATATAGTAAATGCATGCAATAAAGAAAACCGTTCGAAAGCACTCATTTCCGGAAATGCCAATATCAAAATCACATTTGTAAAATTTCACCACAATTAACCGTCGATCCACGTCTTTGTGGACCCCTACCGAGACCCCGTCGGATCTAACCCGTAGTGGTTAAAAGTAAGCTCGTCGATCCACGTCTCTTGTGGACCCCTACCGAGACCCCGTCGGATCTAACCCGTAGTGAGCATACACACACACCATTTCTCATACAATACTACTATGTCAAGATTGTAAGTTCATAAGGATACTTGCCTCGATTAAATAGACGACGACACGAACGGAACGGAAGAATCAAGCACGACCGTGAGGAACCGACGAGAACGAACCTAACGATTCGAATAGTACAATCACAACCACTTTTAAACGATTATGGAAATGGAATACACCCGAAAACCCGCCTACGATTCATGTATATTCATACAAAAATAACAACGAGGGCGGACCACAACCAAACCCTCTCGATTTCGCAAAACCATGAAAATATACCATGAATCCGTAGGGAAACTAAGAATACCAACAAGATTAATCATATTCATCATGAATCCATCAACAAAACGAAACGGATCGGAAGAAAATCCCAAAACCCCCAAATTATCTAAAAGTAGGGTTCTAAGCGATTACCTTGGATTTAGGATGAGAAACACAAGTGGATGATGTTAATCTACACCAAGAATTCAAGCAAAAGAATCTCTGAAGTGATTGGAAGAAGAAAATCGCCTCAAATCGCCTCTGGAATCGCTCGGCCGCGGAAGAAGGAGAGAAATGAGAAATTGTGATATTCTCGGTCAACTCCCTGGTTTATATAGCCAGGGAGTGTTAGCGCACGCTAAAACCTCAAGGTTAGCGTGCGCTAACGGGATAAGGTTCCAAACCCTACCGCTAGCGTCCCAGTCCAGTAGCCAGGTAATTGGCCGTTAGCGTGCGCTACTCGATACGTAGCGTGCGCTAATAGCTTCTCGGTAGCGTGCGCTATCGACCAATAGCGTGCGCTACCTGGACATCGATCGAGTCGGTGACAAGCGCCAGAACCCACCTAATCCATTAGCGTGCGCTACCATACAAGCGTAGCGTGCGCTAACTAGCATCTGATTGAGTTCAGTAGTAAACTGCCCAGTACTGGACAGTCACACTAGCGCGCGCTACTGAACAACTTAACGTGCGCTAGTCTCCCAACATTAGCGTGCGCTAGACAAGATAGCGTGCGCTAATCCGATAGTCCAGAGGCCTGGGAGTTGAACTGCCACCCCCAGGGTTCACTCGCTAGCGCGCGCTACGAAGTAAACGTAGCGTGCGCTACAAGGAGACTTCTAGCGCGCGCTATACAGACAAATTAGCGTGCGCTAGGTACAGAACATAAACGGTCCACTACACCAGAATATGAACGAAACACCCAACAGAACACCTCAAAACGCATCATAGCATAGAATGAATCCACGGTAACCCCGAAACGGCGGTTCCGCACAACAATTACAAGAATCAGATCAAAAGATGACGGAAAAGTTACACTGAAGGATACACGAGGGTCACTACAATCGAGAATTACACCGGAAATACAATTACAAGGGAAAGAAAAATGCGGATATTACATTCTACCCCTCTAAAAATAAGTTTCGTCCCGAAACTTAAGAAACAAACAACTCGGGGTACCTAGCACGCATGCTATCCTCGGTTTCCCAAGTTGCCTCCTCGACACCGTGTCTCGACCACTGCACCTTGACCAAAGGTATGGTCTTATGCCTCAATCGTTTCTCACGATGCTCCAAAATCTTCAAAGGGCGCTCTTCGAAAGTAACATCTTCGGCGACATCAATCTCACCATAATCGATGATGTGACTAGGATCCGGGACATATTTCCTCAACTGGGAAACATGGAAAGTGCTATGAACATGACTCAAGGCCGGAGGTAACGCCAAACGGTATGCCAACCCACCTACTCGCTCGAGAACCTCAAAGGGGCCGATAAATCTCGGACTCAACTTCCCTTTCTTCCCAAAACGAAAAACTCCCTTCGTCGGCGACACCTTTAGCAAAACGTGATCTCCCACCTCGAATTCCAAAGGTCGACGACGGACGTCAGATACGACTTCGCCGACTGGGCGCCAACATCCGTTCCCGAATTAACTCTATCTTCCGCCTCGTCTCTAAAACGACATCCGGCTCGGTCCCGACCAAATCGGACGCCTCATTCCAACAAATCGGTGATCGACATCGCGCCCGTAAAGTGCCTCATACGGTGCCATCCGACCGACGCGTGCCAACTGTTGTTGTACGTGAATTCGATCAATGGCAAATGCTCCTCCCAGTCTCTACTCCAATCGAGAGCACAAGCACGCAACAAATCCTCGAATGTCCGGATAGTGCGTTCCGACCGTCCATCCGATGGGGATGAGAAGAGGTACTCAAATGTAAACGGGTACCCAATGCCTTATGCACCGCTTGCGAAGTGCGATACAAAACGGCCGTCACGATCCGAAACAATAGACTTGAGTACCGTGAAGTCTCACAATCTGCGCGATAAACACACGAGCTAACTTCTCCGGGCCCCAAGTATCCTTGATGCCCGAAAATGTGCCGACTTGGTCGAGCGATCAACAATCACCCATACCATATTCATGCCCGACCTCGATCTCGGCAAACTCGTAACGAAATCCATCGATATATCTTCCCATTTCCATTCCTAACAGAAGTGACTGCAATAACTCAAATGGTCGCTAATGCTCGATCTTGACCTGTGACAAGTCAAACATCTCGCTACGAACTGTGCGACCTCCTCCTTCATATCATTCCACCAGAAATTTCTTCTCAGGTCCTTGTACATCTTACTCGAACCAGGATGAACGGAATAAGGTGTAGCATGGGCCTCCCGTAAGATACTCTGCCTCAACTCTGAGTCGTTCGGCACACAAAGCCGACTCTGAAATCTCAAAATACCATCCTCGTGAATCACAAACCCAGGAGACTTTCCCTTAAGAACGTTCTCTCGGATTTGAGTAATCATCGGATCCCCCGATTGCTTCAGCTTAATTTCATCGATCAGAGACGACGAAATCTCTAAAGCACGAAGTTGCCCGACAGCTCCCGGCAACGAGACCTCAACATCTAACTCGATCAAAGCCCTCCGAAGCTCAGACTGAGATGTAAGGATCTCAAGCGTTCGCAACGCAACTAGTTTCCGACTCAAGGCGTCGGCCACGACGTTCGCCTTGCCCGGATGATAAAGGATTTCGAGGTAATAATCTTTAATCAACTCTAAACACCTCCTCTGCCTCATATTCAACTCTCGCTGAGTAAATATGTATTTCAGACTTTTATGATCGGTAAAAATCTGACATGCAGAGCCGAAAAGATAGTGACGCCAAATCTTGAGCGCAAAAACGACTGCCGCCAACTCCAAATCGTGAGTAGGGTAGTTCAACTCATACGGCCTCAACTGTCTCGACGCATAGGCAATGGTCTTGCCGTGCTGCATCAATACGCACCCAAGACCACGACCAAGCATCGCTATAAACGGCAAAACCTCATTGCCACATGGCAACGCCAAAATCGGGTGAAGTCAAACGCTTCTTGATTCCTCAAAACTCGATCCGCTCTCGTCATTCCAGACGAACTTCTCGGATTTGGAGCAAGCTGCGTAAGTGGCCGAGCCGATTCGAGAAACCCTCGGCGAACCTACGGTAGTAGCCAGCCAAACCCAAGAAACTACGGAGCTCCTTCACATTCTTGGGCGGTGCCCAATCCAATACGGCCTCAATCTTCTGCGGATCCACACGAACCCCCTCGGCTGAAATCACGTGACCTAAAAACATCACTTCCTTCAGCCAGAACTCACATTTCGAGAACTTTGCATAGAGTTGCTCGGTCCTCAAAATGTCTAATACTACCCGCAAATGATGAGCATGCTCTTCCTCATTCCTCGAGTAAATAAGAATATCGTCTATGAAGACGACGACACACTTGTCCAAATACTCGATAAAGACTTTGTTCATCAATTGCATGAACACCGCCGACGCATTAGTTAACCCGAAAGGCATGACTACGAACTCATAATGTCCGTACCTCATTCGAAAGGCTGTTTTCGGCACATCGGACTCTCTCACCCGGAGCTGATAGTACCCCGATGTCAAATCAATTTTCGAGAATACCGCAGCTCCCTGCAACTGATCGAACAAGTCATCAATTCTCGGCAAAGGATACTTGTTCTTGATGGTCACCTTGTTTAGTTCGCGATAGTCGATACACAAACGTAGTGAACCATCCTTCTTCCGCACAAACAGGACCGGTGCGCCCCAAGGCGAGGCGCTCGGTCGAACATACCCCGACTCAAGAAGCTCACTCAACTGCTTCTTCAACTCGGACATCTCTGAAGGTGCCATGCGATAGGCGCCCTTGAAATAGGCCGCGCCCGGCTCTAACTCTATGGCAAACTCAACCTCACGATCCGGTGGCAATCCCGGTAACTCGTCAGGAAATACATCAGGAAACTCATTAACGACTGGAATCGACGAAAGATCGACTCCACCATCCTCCGCCTTCAAGGCATAGCACCAATAACCAGTACACCCCTTTCGTAGGAGACTCATCGCCTTCAAGGCATTAATAACGAATTTCTGGTTTCCCCTCTTTCGCCCCGCGAAAGAGTGCTCGGTGCCGTCCTCGGCTAACATAGTGATGATTCTCGTACGGTAGTTCATGATCGCACCATGCCGCTCGAGCCAATCCTCACCAAGAATCAAATCCTCACCCTCAATATCCACAACAATAAGATTAGAGGGCCAAGTCCTCTCACAAATAAGTACAGAACAGTCTCGAACCTCCTGATCACCAACGATCCTATCACCGCTAGGAAGCTTAACGATGAAGGGTTCACAAGGCATCAAACAGTCGAGACCCAAACGACGCACACAATCCAAAGATATGAACGAATGCGTAGCACCGGAATCGAAAAGCACACTGACAGGATGAGAAAGAATATAAACGGTACCTGTCGCCACCAGAGCGGCTGGGTCATCGGTCTTCCGCATCTCATAAACCCGCGGATGGGCGAGCCGACACCGGAAGCTCCCCCTTAGAGGGTCGACCCGACCTCTCCCCGACTAGCACTCGGCGAGACCGAGGAGCAAGCGATCCCCGATTCACACTTGGTTCCCTAGCGCTGAATGGAAGCCCGTGCACCAAGAATTCTCTCCCTCTCAAAGACAGTAGACCTTGTGGCCCGACCGCCACACCGATTACACGTCAAAGAAAGGGCTCAAACAAGTACGACCGACGTGGCTGTACGACCACAATTGAAACACTTCACATCACGGAAAGGAGCACCGGTAGTTCCACGCGACCCGTGGCGTAACGAGCCGACCACCACCGGCGGAAGTTAGCAGATTGGGATCTCTCACGACCCCCACTCTTGTGGCCGAAAAGTTCCCGACGGACTGTTTCTTACTCTCGCGGCCGCCTCACTCTCCGTCACGGACATATCATAAGCAAGGGCCCTGCTCGGTAATCTTTCAAGGTAGTGCATACAAGCCCCGACATATAGTCCCGAATCGGCAACTTCATCCGTCTGAGAAATGGAAAATCTTGTCACTCCTCGACAACTTGGGTCTTTACATAACCCAACTCCTTGTTAAAATCTGCAATAGCTTGAGCTACGGGATATCCCGTGGTTGAGCATCATAAAAGCATGTACCCGAGCCTGTCCGATGGCCACGGGCAATACTCGATCTCCATCAACTCTTGAAACTCCGCCCACGAAGCGGCATGGTCTTTGGGCCCAACGGCCTCCCACCGGTCCGTAGCGTCCCGGTGAGAAAATATTGAGCAATAGGGACTTTACGGTCCCTGGGACGATTAGTGGCAACGAAGACCTTAGATATCTCCTTGATCCACCCTTCCCACCCAATCGGGTCCAAGCTCCCAAAACCGAGGAGGATGCATCTTGATAACATCTTGGAGCCAACGATCCGCTCGCCCGATTAGCGTGGGCACGATCCGGGTTACGAACCGCACAGGCTATCGCGCCATTTGGTTCACCATTTGTTGCATAACGGCCGCAATACCAAGATCGGCACGCTCACGAGAAGAAGCATGGCTATGGCGGTCGCCGATCGCCGGCTCCGAAGCGTGGCGTGGCCGCCCCACCGGCTGCCCCACGTCCCTGGCCGCGTCCACGACCACGACCTCTTCCAGTATCCATACTGGAGTTAAATAAGTAGCAAAAGCCATACGAGGATCAGTACAAGAAAAGAACAATCACAAGTCGAGAATAAAGGGTACGATACAAGGAATTAATGAACAGAGGAAGGAAAACTTACGGACACTGGTAGTACCTGAATCATGGCAGCGTGACGATGATGTGCAAAAACAAAACACCACAAGACCCAATAAACCGACAAGCCTAGGTATCCATAAACCTAGGGCTCTGATACCATTTTCTGTAACACCCTCAAGATATTCGAGGTATATTACAGCGTCGTGAATCCCTATATGGGACCCACCAGGCTGAACAGCATCATGCTCATCGACTCACATAAACGACAAACCAACACCATGTCATAAAGACGCAAAACAGAATAAACCACCCGGTTCAACCGGTCAAACATAACATCATCAATCAACACAAACTTAAAGGCAACAATACAATCCGGACGAACAAGAACTCTTAAGTACTCGAGTACAACTATTAGTTCAAAAGCCACAAAAGATGAAAAGACAAAAAGACATTAAGACGTCACTTATGCACAATCATCACGCATGGCCATCATCCATGTATCTTGGTCCAGTAGCCCCCGATGAACCTGACCTGAAATTCATAAAACGAATTTCCCCAAAACGGGTCCCTAGAGGGGTTAGCAATTACGCTAGTACAAGTAACCAAATGAACAATTTACATCTTACACCTATAGTAAATGCATGCAATAAAGAAAACCGTTCGAAAGCACTCATTTCCGGAAATGCCAATATCAAAATCACATTTGTAAAATTTCACCACAATTAACCGTCGATCCACGTCTCTGTGGACCCCTACCGAGACCCGTCGGATCTAACCCGTAGTGGTTAAAAGCAAGCTCGTCGATCCACGTCTCTTGTGGACCCCTACCGAGACCCCGTCGGATCTAACCCGTAGTGAGCATACACACACACCATTTCTCATACAATACTACTATGTCAAGATTGTAAGTTCATAAGGATACTTGCCTCGATTAAATGAGCGGCGACACGAGCGGAGCGGAAGAATCAAGCACGGCCGTGAGGAACCGCGAGAATGAACCTAACGTTTGAATAGTACAATCACAACCACTTCTAAGCGATTATGGAAATGGAATACACCGAAAACCCGCCTACGATTCATGTATATTCATACAAAAATAACAACGAGGGCGGACCACAACCAAACCCTCTCGATTTCGCAAAACCATGAAAATATACCATGAATCCGTAGGGAAACTAAGAATACCAACAAGATTAATCATATTCATCATGAATCCATCAACAAAACGAAACGGATCGGAAGAAAATCCCAAAACCCCCAAATTATCTAAAAGTAGGGTTCTAAGCGATTACCTTGGATTTAGGATGAGAAACACAAGTGGATGATGTTAATCTACACCAAGAATTCAAGCAAAAGAATCTCTGAAGTGATTGGAAGAAGAAAATCGCCTCAAATCGCCTCTGGAATCGCTCGGCCGCGGAAGAAGGATAGAAATGAGAAATTGTGATATTCTCGGTCAACTCTCTGGTTTATATAGCCAGGGAGTGTTAGCGCACACTAAAACCTCAAGGTTAGCGTGCGCTAACGGGATAAGGTTCCAAACCCTACCGCTAGCGTCCCAGTAGCAGTGGTGGCGTTAGCGTGCGCTACTCGATCGTGGCGTGCGCTAATAGCTTCCGGTAGCGTGCGCTATCGACCAATAGCGTCGCTACCGGACATCGATCGAGTCGGTGACAAGCGCCGAGAACCCACCTGATCCGTTAGCGTGCGCTACCATACAAGCGTAGCGTGCGCTAACTAGCATCTGATTGAGTTCAGTAGTAAACTGCCCAGTACTGGACAATCACACTAGCGCGCGCTACTGAACAACTTAACGTGCGCTAGTCTCCCGACATTAGCGTGCGCTAGACAAGATAGCGTGCGCTAATCCGATAGTCGAGGCACGGGAGTTGAATCGCCACCCCCAGGGTTCACTCGCTAGCGCGCGCTACGAAGTAAACGTAGCGTGCGCTACAAGGAGACTTCTAGCGCGCGCTATACAGACAAATTAGCGTGCGCTAGGTACAGAACATAAACGGTCCACTACACCAGAATACGAACGAAACACCCAACAGAACACCTCAAAACGCATCATAGCATAGAATGAATCCACGGCAACCCCGAAACGGCGGTTCCGCACAACAATTACAAGAATCAGATCAAAAGATGACGGAAAAGTTACACTGAAGGATACACGAGGGTCACTACAATCGAGAATTACACCGGAAATACAATTACAAGGGAAATAAAAATGCGGATATTACAATCTTCGTGGGTCATTTTTCATCACTTTTTAGACACAAACAGTGCGGGGACCGGCACAGCCCTTGCAAGATTTGAGCTTGGGCGGCTGTACTGTGCGCCGCAGCACACGACGCTCCGTTCCGGAGCATGGCCCAAAAACCTGTTCGTAAATTCCAGCCGCAGGCCGCAGCACACTCAATATGCGCCGCGGCACGTGAGTCAGTAGGCCTATATGTCAACAGATTTTTGGAGAGGATTTCATTTCCTCTCCTTTCTTCTTCTTCCTCACCGCTTGGGCGATTTTGGGGCGAATTTTGGGCGATTTAGGCATCTTAGAGATATCATCCTCCTCGAGTTCTTGGTGTAGATTAACAACTTCTATTTGGTTTCTTCATCCTAATCGAGGTAAATCTCTGTAAATCCCTACCTTGGGTAGTTTTGGGGGTTTTTGTTCAATTCGGTTGTGTAATCCGTTTTTGACCATGGAAATCTTGAGTTTATGATTAATCTCACTTGTATATATGTAAATCCTATGATTTCATGTTCTACTTGTTTGGTGTTGCGAATTCGAGAGGGTTTGGGTGTTTCCCAACCCTATGTTCATGATATTGTAATCGGAGGAGTCGTTAGTGGGTTTCTCCGTGTGACTTGCGTATCGATTATTAATTATCATATCCCTTACGAATCGTTTAGGTGCCGGAAGTGCGTTCTTGGGCCTACCGAACTTATGTTCCTTTCCTTCCGATTCTCGATGTCTTAAAGGCAAGTATATGTTTATGATTATACGTTCTCGACTTTGAAAGTGAGATATATGAATTGTGAGGGTTCCATGGCCTTTGGTGCGGTTCCATAAATAGTTTTGGTTAGCCACTCTGGGAGGGTCCGACGGGGCCTCCAAGGGTTCCGTTGCCTTTAGTGCGGTTCCATGGTTTAATCATGTATGTATTGAACTGAGATTTAGTTATTCCGGAATACTAGTCTTGAAATGATGAATTGACGGTTACTTTTACTTTATTTTCGAGAAGTATTGTGTTTCATATTCGATACACTTGTACTAGCTATTCGACGGCTAACCCCTTTATGGGGGAAATACTTTTCATGTATTTTAGTTTCCAGGAGAGCGGATAGGCATGTATCGGGTCGGCATGAAGATGATGGGCAAGTGTGATACTGTGTCTCGTCTCTGGTTATATTTTATTTTCCTCCATTCAGTGTTGTTGTACTGGAATTGTTTTTGAGTACTCGTGTACGGTTTTCGGTTTCCTTGATGTTCCGACCTGTGTTGCCGTGGTATTGATTTGTAATGTATTGCATTCGAATGTATTGGAAATGGTTTTGAATACCATTCTTATTGTCTTCTATTACGTTGTACTTGGACCTTCTCGGTCAAATTATATAGTTCCGCGTATGAATAGCCTTGTGGGTCCCACGGCGGGGCTCACGGTGCTGTAATATACCCTGAATAACTTGGGGGTGTTACAGAATATGGTATCAGAGCTTAGGTTTACAGATACCTAGGTTGTCGGTCTTTTGGGTCGATCGAGTCATCATTTGCCCACAGTATCACCACTTTGCCATCATCACAATGCGACCGATACTTGTAAGTCCTCTCACTCTTCTTGTGTTTTCTTAATCGCTTCACTTTTAGTTTGGTATGCTTGGAAATCGGTCACTTCGAGAATGTGCGATTTGGATTATACTTATGCATGTGTGTGTCCTTCAGAATGTTTGCTGACAGGAGACAAAGTCGTGGCCGTGGTCACGGACGTGAACTCTTCCTTGAGATATTGTCAAAATTGCTAATTACGATATTGGTGTGTATTGGTATTGTGTTGAGATTTTGTATGGGAGTCGCATGCTAGTATCACGGGAGGTCATCGGCTTCACGCACCTGTAAGTATACTGTCTTGGTTATTTGCTTGTGGCGACCAACGATTGCTTTTGTGATGAGTTTGGAAATTTCGGGTTGATCTGTGGTTTGTGGCAGGATTGCAAGTTTCGAGGACGAAACTTATTTTAAAGTGGGTAGTATGTAATATCTGGACTTTCAGTATAAATTTTTCGTGTTATTTTATTTGAGATATACTGAATAACATGGTGTCTATACAGTATGGATAAAATAATTTGAGAACTGAGACAATTGCATCTGTATAATTGTCTACTAGATCGACATGTTGTTTTAATTTTAATATCGGGTATATCATGTGAGAATGTTATTGGATCGAGTATGTTGTATATATGTGTTCAGTATGTCTAGACGACGGACAGAATAGTTGGAATTGGCTAAGTGTAGCCTGAATTAACGTACGCCAGTACGAGGATATAGCACACGCTAAGGTGCATGCTTAGCGCACGCTATAGGCGAAGGATAGCGCACTCTAGTGTAGAACAGATAAGAGGGAATCTTGGCTTTGTCAGTTGCTTTCGGCGTGTGGACCCACCTTCGGAGCAGGTGCAGACAAACAAGTCAACTACGGGCAGCGCACGCTAAGGTTGGAGACTTGCGTACGCTATACAGAGTATTTACGTACGTTATTACATGAGCATTGCATACGCAAATCACATTGCGGAGTAAGGCAGTAGCCTCTGAACTACGATAGCGTATGCTAACAGAGTCAGTTAGCATATGCTATGGCATGTAGCGCACGCTATCTAGTAATGGTAGCGCACGCTAATAATGTGCAGTATATATGTGCAATTGGGAATTATTCTTCATTTCGTCCATATCTTCCTTTAACCCAATAAAGAGTGTTCCTGGAGGATACTTTGAGGATCCAGACACTTGAGTATTGTGGGGTTGATCGTCCTTAACAACATTGGAGCTTGGAAGTGTTTGAGAACGGATTCAACCTCGGGATTCAATCCATTTCTTCGAGGAGGTAATTACTCTTCACTTTGGGATTTCGTCTTGAATTGTATATGATGTTCTTGAGTTGATAATTGTCCTGTATATGAGTTGATAAGTATGATTATAGATGGGTTATCTAGTTATGATGATATTATTGTTGAGGTGCGGATGTTGATATGATTCGTGTGGTTTTGAATGGTGTTGTTTATCTTCAAGAGACATGTTGGTTAATATCTCCATTCATTTCGGATTTTGACGTTGTTGATGATGATTAGTTCGTATGATAATAGTTTATGGAGGCTTTATGATGATTCTTGGTATTCCACGGGAAGTTTGTTAAGGAAGATGATGACATGATGACTTATATGTTGGATTATGTTATGTTGTCATGAGCATGGTTAGGGAATGATAGTGTTCTTCGCAGTATTGTTGCGATTCTTGAGGTTATGATGATATATGCCTTATAAGCTAGATGATGGCTTAGATGTTAGAACACCGGATTATATCGTTTGGTCGATTATGGACGTGATTTCGGATTAATTCATGTTCTTAAGAGACTCTTGAATTATATGAGATGATAAACATTTATAAGAAGTGTGGGTGTTTTGGATATGAATATGGAATATTCATGTCTAGTGCTAAATTATGTGTCTTGATATAATATTCGCATAGGAATACGAATATGATTACAAGTTTGATGAGATTATTATTCATCTCTGAGTTTGGAAGTCCATACGTATCGAACAAGTTCTCAAGTCGAATGATTGGATTGTTTGATAACCTTATAATATGATTATCTATAATGTTTAACTAATCGGATGGTTCGAATTGATGATGATCATCGGTAAATTTTAACTATGGATTTACAAGAAGGAACCTTGTTAATTCGTATTTAAGAATTGAGTTTGGAATCGATAACATTTAGACCCTTATTATTGGTTCGAATTGGTCGCTGATATGATCATCGGATTTCGGCTTGTATTGTGGACATGGATTCGTAAGTGTCTGAGTTGGATTGTTCAGACTGTGTTCAATCGAGATATTGTGGAACCGTTGAGTTTGTGGTTTGGTTGTATTGATATTGATCGTTATCGAACTTGTTGATTATTAATCCTTCTTTTTACAATAAGTTGTGATGTTTGATCGTGGATTATGACCGTTGTGTTGCGGTTGAGGTTGCAGAGTTCGTAGATTGCTTTGGTCGTGGCTGAGGAACTCGTAGACGAAAGCAACTGAATTAGTAACAGTTTCGTTGCATTGGTGTCGAGGCAAGTTAAACCTATTCGGTTTGTAACATTTAATGAATAGTTTCGGTTTCATTTCATTTATAATTTATAAAGCAATGATATATAAATGTAAATTGTCAGGATGATGGTTTGTATATTGTGCCCTAGTTTGGATAAAATCATAATGTATATGATTTAATTATGTTTGATTAAAGACGGAGACATGAATTAGCCTTGACTTGTGATATGGAATGTCGGATATCGGAGATAGTTTATTGTATCGACATTAATGTCAGGATGGTGGCTTATTGATATTAATGGGCGGTACCTCACTCGAGATTATTCGAATAACTGTGTATTCGTTCATGGATGTTTGTTCGTGGAAAGGATATTGCCTTCGGCATTGAGGTAATGTAAGTATTGTTTAGTTATGAGGATAATTATTCTGATGAATTGTTGTATGTTGATGTTTCATGTAATGGGATTCATTTTGATTGTTTCGTTGAGGGATGTTGACCCCATGACTGTTTGTATTGAGACCGTTGATCGTGTTGATCATTAATTGGGGATGATGATCCCAGGATTGTTGTTTGGATATTGATTGGTCGTGTCGACTTTTCATCGTCAGTTGTCATTGTTCTCTTTTGTGAGTCTTTTGATCCTTATTGGATATGTGAATCTTTGAGTTTCGTTGTCATGTTGCATCGTGACATACCTGGAGTCATATCTGCGTGCCGAGTGGTTATTGTGTAGGATTTTTTTTAGCCAGGCACACTATGGTCGTGCGTGGATGTTACCGCATTGGACCGTGCACAGGAGACGTCAGTCCATGAGGCTAATTAGGTACATGTCCCACGTATATCCTGGTTTTCGTACGGGGTGGATGCGTGCATGAACACGTTGCCGGATCAGGCGTACTATGACGTCCATCTTTGAGTCACAAGGATTGGTCGTTCATCCTCTATTTATGGTTGGGTATGTTCGACGTGTGCAACTGGTTGTTCATACGCCCGAGGGGTATGTCCGACAGTTGGGGTTATTTCTTTGAGATCCTTTGTTGATCGTGTTGGAGTTTATCACGTCGATGATATTCTCGGTAGATTTATTGGTTGATCATTGCCACTAATCATATGAGCATTCGGACCGTACGCCGATGTTTCAGGACTTATTATCATTGTTTTATGGCAGTTGATCTGCGAATATATTATCTGATATTGGGTTTGATCCAGATTGAGATTTGACGGTGCAATTCGATGGTTAGGATTTGGCACAGATAATTCATTGCACACTTATGAATTATGATGATGTTTTGGGGATTCTTGGTATTGTCTGAATACAGTACAGATGGTTATAGTTGAGTCATTTCGTATTTTGAGAATGCCCTTAAACATATCAAATCTTATGCTGATACTCGTCGTTGACCATTAGAATTCGAAGTGGGAGACCATGTTCTACTCAAGGTGTCGCCAACCAGAGGAGTTTTCCACTTTGGGAAAAAGGGGAAACTTAGTCCGCGGTATATCGGACCGTTTGAAATTTTGGACAGGGTTGGAGATTTAGCTTATCGCTTGGCGTTGCCTCCAGCTTTGAGCCATGTCTATAGCGTTTTTCATGTCTCTCAGTTGAGGAAGTACGTGCCGGATCCGAGTCATATTATCGACTATGGTGAGATCAATGTAGCCGAAGATGTTACCTTTCTGGAGAGACCGGTGAAAATCCTTGAACGTCGTGAGGAGAAACTTCGACACAAAGCCATTCCGTTGGTTAAAGTACAATGGTCGAGACATGGAGTGGAAGAAGTGACTTGGGAGACGGAAAAGAAGATGCGATCAGAATTCCCCGAGCTTTTTATTTCTTAAGTTTCGGGACGAAACTTGTTTTAGAGGGGAAGAATGTAATATCCACATATTTCTCTTTTCCGTATTTGTATAATTCCGGTATTTTTACAATTTTTTCGACTCGCTTGTAATCGTATGAGTATTTTAGAATATTAAATACTAGAATTTTCATCATCTGAGTTTGTTTCGGACTTGTTTTACTTAATTCCGTGTTGGATGTCACTTTTATCGCCTTTGAGTTCAATTCTCGTAATCATTGTTTGGAACTGCCGTTTTGAGGTTCCCGCAAATCCATTTCATGTTATTATGGATGTTGTGAACTTTTATTGGTATTTTGATCGAGTATCGTGTTGGGTCATTCTGTAATATTCCAAAGTTTTGGGTTACTTTGCGTTTACTCTCTTTCCGAGTCATTTGATGTTACCGTCGTGTTGGGACCGACTGTGTTTGATGTGGAATCACCATACGAGGGTTCGTGATAGTTCATTCAGGCCTTTAAATGGTCGGGACTATGCGTCGATCAAGTGTATCATGTTCGTGGGTCGTTTTTCATCATTTTTTGGGCACAAATAGTGCGTGCCGCGGCACAGCCCTTGCAAGATTTGAGCTGGGGCGGCTGTACTATGCGCTGCGACACACGACGCTCTGTGCCGCGGCACGGCCCAAAAACCTGCTCGTAAATTCCAGCCGCGGGCCGCGGCACACTCAATCTGCGCCGCGGCATGTGAGTCAGCAGGCCTATATGTCAGCAGATTTTTGGAGAGGGTTTCATTTCCTCTCCTTTCTTCTTCTTCCTCACTGCTTGGGCGATTTTGGGGCGAATTTTGGGCGATTTGGGCGTCTTCAATCTTAGAGATATCATCCTCCTTGGGTTCTTGGTGTAGATTAACAACTTTTACTTTGGTTCTTCATCCTAATCGAGGTAAATCTCTGTGAATCCCTACATTGGGTAGTTTTGGGGGGTTTTGTTCGATTCGGTTATGTAATCCGTTTTTGACCATGGAAATCTTGAGTTTATGATTAACCTGACTTGTATATATGTATATCCTATGATTTCATGTTCTACTTTGTTTGGTGTTGCGAATTCGAGAGGGTTTGGGTGTTTCCCAACCCTATGTGCATGATATTGTAATCGGGGGAGACGTTAGTGGGTTTCCCCGTGTGACGTGCGTATCGATTATTAATTATCGTATCCCTTACGAATCGTTTAGGTGCCGAATGCGTTCTTAGGCCTACCGAACTTGTGTTCCTTTCCTTCCGATTCTCGATGTCTCAAAGGCAAGTATATGTTTATGATTGTACGTTCTCGACTTTGAAAGTGAGATGTATGAATTGTATGATTGTATATATTCACTCTGGGACGGACCGACGGGTCCTCAGAAGGTTCCGTGGCCTTTGGTGCGGTTCCATGAATAGTTTGGGTTAGCCACTCTGGGAGGGTCCGATGGGGCCTCAGAGGGTTCCGTTGCCTTTGGTGCGGTTCCATGGTTAATCATGTATGTATTGAATTGAGATTTAGTTATTCTGGAATACTAGTCTTGAAATGATGAATTGACGGTTGCTTTTACTTTATTGTCGAGAAGTATTGTGTTTCATATTCGATACACTTGTACTATCTATTCGACGGCTAACCCCTTTATGGGGGAAATACTTTTCATGTATTTCAGGTTCCAGGAGAGCGGATAGGCATGTATCGGGTCGGCATGAAGATGATGGGCAAGTGTGATATTATGTCTCGTCTCCAGTTATATTTTGTGTTTCCTCCATTCAGTGTTGTTGTACTGGAATGGTTTTTGAGTACTCGTGTACGGTTTTCGGTTTCCTTGATGTTCCGGCCTGTGTTGCCGTGGTATTGATTTGTGATGTATTGTATTCGGATGTATTGGAAATGGTTTTGAATACCATTCTTATTGTCTTCTATTACGTTGTACTTGGACCTTCTCGGTCAAATTTTATAGTTCCGCGTATGAATAGCCTTGTGGGTCCCACAGCGGGGATCACGGTGCGGTAATATACCCTGAATAACTTGGGGGTGTTACATCTCAAGACGGCTTTCAGGACCCGTTATTGGCATTTTGAATTTGTAGTAATGCCATTTGGTCTGAGTAATGCACCGGCAGTATTTATGAATTTGATGAATAGGGTGTTCCAACCTTACTTGGATAATTTCGTGATCGTCTTTATAGATGACATCTTGGTGTATTCTAAGGACAATGAACAACACCAAGAGCATTTGAGGATTACATTGGAGACACTTTGCAAGGAGAAGTTGTATGCCAAGTTCAAAAAATGTGAGTTTTGGTTAAAGAGAGTTGGATTCCTTGGACATGTGGTGACTTCAAAAGGAATTGAGGTAGATCCCTATAAGGTTGTAGCAGTGAGTAGTTGGGGAGTACCCAAGAATGCGAGCGAAGTTCGCAGCTTTCTGGTCCTAGCTAGCTATTATAGAAGATTTATCGAAGGATTTTCGAAAATCGCTACTCCTTTGATCCAGTTAACAAGGAAAGGCCTGAGGTTTGAATGGAGTGAGAGGTGCGAGGAAAGGTTTAAAGAGTTGAAAAGGAGACTAACCTCGGCACCAGTATTCACGATTCCTGATCCGACAGAAGACTTTGTTATATATAGTGATGCCTCAAAGCAGGGGTTGGGTTGTGTTCTGATGCCACATGGTAAAGTAGTAGCCTATGCATCGAGACAGCTTGAACCACATGAGTTGAACTATCCAACGCATGATCTGGAGTTGGCTGCTGTAGTACATGCGCTAAAGATTTGGCGTCACTATCTCTACGGAGGGAAGTGTGAGATATACACGGACCATAAAAGTCTGAAGTATCTTTTCACACAGAAGGATCTTAACATGAGACAAAGGTGATGGTTAGAATTGGTGAAGGACTATGATTGTACTATTCATTACCATCCGGGTATGGTTAATGTGGTAGCTGATGCCTTGAGTCGGAAGACTAGAGGCGAGGTAGCTTGCTTGACCGAGCAGGAGAGTTTGATAAAGGATTTCTCCGAGTTGAGGATTGAGGTAGTTGAGTCTTCAAAGTGTTCGAAAGCAATCCTATCATCTTTGGTCTTGCAACCAAACTTGAGGGATAAGATTAAGGAGGCTCAACCACGTGATAAGTTCTTGTGCAAGATGAAAGATCGAGCACAAGATGGGAGTATTGAGAAATTTGTCATTGTCGCAGACGATGTTTTGACTTATGATGGGAGGTTATGTGTTCCTAAGGATCCATCCCTTAGGAAGCAAATCCTTGAAGAAGCTCACAATGCACCATATTCCGCTCACCCGGGAGGTACAAAGATGTACCACGACCTGAAGAAGTTCTTTTGGTAGAGAGGAATGAAACGGGACATTGGTGTGTTTGTGGATAGGTGTATGATATGTCAACAGATGAAGCAGAACACCAACGGCCAGGAGGTTTACCTCAACCGTTGTAAATCCCATAATGGAAATGGGAGCATATCACAATAGATTTTGTGGTTGGTCTGCCACGAACCGTGAGGAGGAACGACGCTATCTGGGTGATAGTAGATCGTTTGACGAAGTCATCTCGTTTTCTGTCTGTGAGGATGACTTACAGTATAGAACAATATGCAAAGATTTATATTCGGGAGATTATGAGGTTACATGGTGTTCCGGTGTCGATCGTCTCGGATAGAGATCCGCGATTTACGTCGAAATTTTGGAAGAGTCTTCAGAGTGCGTTGGGCACTAAGTTGAATTTCAGTACTGCATATCATCCGCAGACCGATGGTCAGTCTGAACGGACTATCAAAACACTCGAAAATTTGTTGAGGGCGTATGTTCTTGATACTGGTGAGAATTTGTAAAATATTTTGCCGTTAGTAGAGTTTGCTTATAACAATAGTTACCAAGCGACTATACAAATGGCCCCGTATGATGCTCTGTACGGAAGAAAATGTCGATCTCCTCTTTATTGGAGTGAGGTTAGAGAAGGAAAGATTTTGGGTCCAGAATTGATCGAGCAGACTGTAGAGAGGATAGCTGAGATCAGAAGTAGCAATAAGACCACCCAGGATCGACACAAGTCTTACGCTGATAAACGAAGGAATGATATCCAATTTGAGATCGGAGAAAAGGTGTTGTTGAAGGTAGCGCCGATGAAAGGAGTGATACGATTCGGTAAAAAGGGAAAGCTACAGCCTCGTTATATCGGACCTTTTGAGATTTTGGGTCGTGTTGGTGACCTTGCTTATAGTTTGGCTTTGCCATTAGAGTTATCAGGAGTGCACAATGTCTTTCACGTCTCCATACTGAGAAAGTACGTACATGATCCTGGTCACGTATGCAATTTCAAAGAGTTGCATGTAGCCAAGAACCTGACTTATGAGGAGGTACCTACAACTGTTTTTGAGCGTAAGGTATATCAGTTACGAAACAGAGAGGTTAAACTGGTGAAAGTTCAGTAGAGCCGTCATGGACCGAACGAAGCGACTTGGGAACGTGAAGAAGAGATCCATTCTAAGTATCCGACGTTCGCCATTGAAGGTACATGATTTAATTTTCGAGGACGAAAAATTCATTTAAGAGGGGTAGGTTGTAACGCCCCGATTTTCGAGCATGCATTTATTTTATAATTTATAGAAAGCGCATGAATGATTTAAATATCCAACAATTTATTTACGAATTTTATTCCATTTAATAAATAAGGTCCATTTTTTTCCTTATTCACATATCATGATTGTAGTTTACGCTCCAGCCTCGAGTCCAAGTTCTCGTATTATAATAGCACAGATCGATTTTACTTGATTATTCTAAACGTAATATTAAGATACTATTATTATTAATCTAACAATTTTATTTTCCATTAACATTAATATCATAAATTAATAGGTTATTAATAAAGATTAATTAAGGCAATTTAATTAATTCAACTTTAAATTAGTAAGCTTATTAATTAAAGATTTAAAGTAATTTTATAATTTATATTATATTTTGATCTATCCACATCCAACAAGAACTCTACACAGATCAAAACTCAACCACCCTAAACCTAAATTGTACTGTATAAATACTGTATATATTTTCAGCACAAAAATTTTTTCAGAATAAACAATACGCACAAAAATATACTCTGCAAAATTGTTCACGGCCACAACACTTTTATCTTTGTTAGAATATTTTAATCCAAATATTCATTAATAGAATTTTGATGATTAAGTTGTTAAACAAAGTAAAACAACAAGGAAGCAAATCAAAACAACAAAGTCAATCAAGTCGATGAGCTACGATCGACGAGAAGACAAAGTTACCTGATGATCAGATCAGTCAAGTTGGGAAACCTACCTGATCAGACGAGAGCAACCTACCTGATCAGACAAGAGGAAAGTTGACTGCAGATGACAAGCTTAACGCACGCTATATACACTGTATAGCGCATGCTATCAAAAGCGAGTAACGTACGTAACAAGGAACAGATAACGTACGTAATGTTAAAGTTACCTGAAGATCAGACAAGTCCAATGTCACCTGAAGTTAAGTCACCTGATGAAGATAGCGCATGCTACGACTGAAGCATAACACACGCTATTGAAGCAATATGACTGTTGTGAAAGACGTTCAAACACAGTATGACGCAAGCAGTGACGAAATCATACCACACGCTAAGATTTAGGAATAGCGCACGCTAAAGTGTTTGAATACAAGATAATCAATCCATTGGGAAAGTCAGGGTCAAAGTCAGAGAATCAAATGGTCAGTTTGACAAAATCATGTAACGGATATATGGATTAACGTACGCTACGTGAAAGGATTAACGTACGCTAGTGGGATAAGATAACGTACGTAACAAGCAGTGACAACGTACGTAAAGGGAGAAACGAAAGCCACTGGACTGAAACTGGAAGTCGATAACGTACGCTACAGGTTATACATAACGTACATAACGAGCATAACGCACGCTATGGAGATAGGATAGCGCATGCTAGCAAGTCAAAAGTGACTAACGGCAAGTTGGGGGAAAATGGCTATAAATACCAAACCACTTGGTATCAAACCACACAACAACATTGAGAAAAGCATTCATACTTGAGATATCATTGTAATCATTCTAGTTGTTGTATTTGAGCTTATATTATTTTGTGATTGAGTGTTATACACGAAATCATACAAGAGAGGAAAAAGAAAGGATACGATTGGATTCGGTGTTATTAGGATCAAGAATCCGGCATTGTTAGAATCGCAATCGATATCTATGTGAGGTTTATCTAGTACCCATAGAAAGCTAGATTGGTTGATTTCTTGTCCAATAGAAAAGGAAAATGGTTTAACTTGGACCGATATAAAGACAAGTGATTGAACGGTTTACTTAGACCGATAGAAGACGAACTTGTAACGGTTATCCCTCGACCAATAGAAGAGAGGTGCAGAGGTTTATCTTAGCCTATATAAAAAGATACCGAGAGAGGACGTAGGCATGTTTGGCCGAACCTCCATAACTCCTGTGTCGATTTATTTTCTGCACCGTTATTTAAATCGCTTCCGCAATGCGAAAGAGTTTTATAACTCTATCTCCAAATGGCGATACCGACCAATAGTGCACCAACAATTGGTATCAGAGCGGTACCTCCTATAAGCAGCTTAACATCCGAGGATTCGATCCAAATGGCGTTTCAAATTGCCCCGGTCGAAGGTCTTGCCTTGAACCGACCACCATTCTTCGATGGATCTAACTTCATGACTTGGAAGAAGAAAATGTCTATTTTCATCCAAGGATACGCTATCGAATTATGGGAAGTCATATGTCTTGGTCCCAAAATTCCGACGAACTCAAACGGAACTCTCGAAACTTTTGAAGAGTATGATGATGCGGATTGGAAAAACGACCACTATAATTTCAAGGCCACGCAATTATTGTATTATACATTAAATCCGGAAGAACACAACCGGATATGCTCATGTGAAAGTGCTAAAGAGATATGGAAGATGCTAGAAGTCACACATGAAGGACCGTCTCAAGTCAAGGAGACAATGATCAACATGCTTCTTCACGATTACGAGCTATTCCAAATGAAAGAAGAAGAATCCATCAAAATTATGTTCGACCGATTTTCGGTCATTACGAATGGATTGGCATGTTATGGAAAACCTCTTTTGAGCAGTGAAAAAGTTAAAATGATCCTACAATCACTACCTCCAGAATTGGACGAAACAGTGATGGCAATAATGGAATCAAAAGATTTAAACAATCTTGATTTTAGTGCCCTCGTTGGTTCACTTATAAACTATGAGATTTTCCTAAAATCTCGGAATACCAAGCCGAAGCCGAAGGAAAGAATAATAGCCACGAAGGCTAAGATGTTAAGAAATAAAGAAGAAATCCCGGTGGACGAAAGCGACGAAGAATTGGCATATTATGCCAAGAATATTAATAAGTTCCAAAACTTATTAAACCGGAGAAAGAAAGACATCTCGGGCGGAATGAATAAATTCGACAACAACTGTCGTCTCTATGGCAAACCAGGCCACTTCGCGAAGAATTGCCGAGCAAATCCTAAAAAGGAAGTTTTAATTGCCACGTGGAGTGACGAAGACGATGACGATGATTTTATCAATCAAAATAACCTCGTACTCATGGCATGAAGTTCATTCGACGATAGCGATGTCAAAAGTCAAGTAAGTACATCCTCTCACGATGAATTATTTGAAGCATTCGAATTATTGCATACCGATTTTCAAAATGCTTTAAGTGAAATAAAATCCCTTCAATCTAAAAATAAATTATTGGAAATTGAAATTTCCAAAATTCTTGAAAAAGGAAAAATTGTCGAGATCGATCATTCTCAATGTCTTGAAAATGAAAATATTTTAAAGAATGATCTTTTAAAAGTTCAAGACGAACTAAAGGTTTTAACAAAGAAATTTTCGCGTGGAAACAAAAAATTTGAACAAATGCTTTGTGTTCAAAAATATACTTTGAATAAACAGGGGTTAGGATTCAAACCGCATACTAAAAACAAATCCTTAAATTTCAAAATACCCCGATGCGATAAATGTTTAAAACTTGGGCATCATTTTACGAGTTGCAAAAGCCCACGACGGACGATAAAAACCTAAAAGATTTGGATTCCAAAAGGAACTTTTATTCCGAATATCGTCTATGTCTCGAAATAAAAACCAACTATTGGTTGGATCCCCAAAAATTAATTTTTATCAATAAATATTTTACTCAGGGGGAGTTTATATTTTTTTAAGGGGAGATTTTTGTCAGGGGGAGTTTTACCCTTTCTATGCATATTTTATCATATCATATTTATCATAAATTGGTATATTTTATTTACACTTTTTGCTGATAACAAAATGGGGGAGAAAATAGCTGAATGGGATAAAAAGCGTCATGAAAGAATGATGAGAAAAATAAAATAAAAAGGTGAAGAGAATTGTACGAATCCAAAAAAGGGGAGAAAAGAATACACGAAGAAGTTGAAAATAAAAAAGAAGTCGAAAAGGAAAGAAAGAAAGGCTGGGAGAAGAAACTAACGAAACGGACAAAGTCGAAAACTTTGATCTGTACAAATATACAAATATTTTATTTTGCAGGTTTTATCCAATTCAAGTTGTTGTTTTGTAATCATCAAAAAGGGGGAGATTGTTGAAATATTTTAATCCAAATATTTATTAATAGAGTTTTGATGATTAAGTTGTTAAACAAAGTAAAACAAGGAAGCAAAACAAAACAACAAAGTCAATTAAGCTGGACAGAAGCTACCTGATCAGACGAGAAGACAAAGTTACCTGATGATCAGATCAGTCAAGTTGGGAAACCTACCTGATCAGATGAGAGCAACCTACCTGATCAGACAAGAGGAAAGTTGACTGCAGATGACAAGCTTAACGCACGCTATATACACTGTATATCGCACGCTATCAAAAGCGAGTAACGTACGTAACAAGGAGCAGATAACGTACGTAATGTTAAAGTTGCCTCAATATCAGACAAGTTCAATGTCACATGAAGTCAAGTCACCTGATGAAGATAGCGCACGCTGCGACTGAAGCATAACGCACGCTATCGAAGCAATATGACCGTTGTGAAAGACGTTCAAACACAGTATGACGCAAGCAGTGACGAAATCATACCGCACGCTAAGATTGAGGAATAGCGCACGCTAAAGTGTTTGAATTCAAGATAATTAATCCGTTGGGAAAGACAGGGTCAAAGTCATAGAATTAAACGGCCAGTTTGACAAAATCATGCAACGGATATATGGATTATCGTACGGTACGTGAAAAGATTAACGTACGCTAATGGGACAAGATAACGTACGTAACAAGCATTGACAACGTACGTAAAGGGAGAAACGAAAGCCACTGGACTGAAATTGGAAGTCGATAACGTACACTACAAGTTATACATAACGTACGTAACGAGCATAACACACGCTATGGAGAAAGGCTAGCACACGCTAGCAAGTCAAAAGTGACTAACGGCTAGTTGGGGGAAATGGCTATAAATACCAAACTACTTGGTATCAAACCACACAATAACACTGAGAAAAGCATTCATACTTGAGATATCATTGTAATCATTCTAGTTGTTGTATTTGAGCTTATATTTTTTAGTGATTTAGTGTTATACACGAAATCATACAAGAGAGGAAAAAGAAAGGATACGATTGGATTCGGTGTTATTAGGATCAAGGATCCGACATTGTTAGAATCGCAATCGATATCTACGTGAGGTTTATCTAGTACCCATATAAATCTAGATTGGTTGATTCCTTGTCCAATAGAAAAGGAAAACGGTTTAACTTGGACCGACATAAAGACAAGTGATTGAACGGTTTACTCGGACCGATAGAAGATGATTTTGTAACGGTTATCCCTCGACCGATAGAAGAGAGGTGTAGAGGTTTATATTTAGCCTATAGAAGAAGATAACGAGAGAGGACATAGGCACATTTGTCCGAACCTCTATAAATCCTTTGTCGATATATTTTCTGCACCGTTATTTAAATTGGTTCTGCAGCGCGAAAGAGTTTTATAACTCTATCTCTAAACGGCGATACCGACCAATAGTGCACCAACAATCTTTTGCAAATCATCGGCCCTAACCTCATGCGGACTGAAATCTTTTCTTTTCACCCATCAAAGGTATGTCTTCTCCATTTTCTTTTTTTACTTGTTCATCCCACAACACTCTCCAATTTGACATCCAAATTCGATCCTGTATCTGACTTTTTAACTTTCGCCATATTCAAGCCATGTATATCTCCCACTCACGGATGAATGACAACGAACAGTCCAGCTTCAAATAACCATAAAAATATAGCAGCGGCTTTCACTTCGCCCTGTGTCGTCCTCAAACCCCCCGCCGAAACTACATAAATCCAGTCCGATGCAACCACGATTATCCACCCAAACCAAACTCAAAACTCCAACTCGTCTGAATCTGACCCAAAATGCACAAGTTGGGACCCCGTTTAATCTACCCTTCACCTTTACAACCAAAATCATGCCTAAAATCGAAGTACATCTAAAAAAAACAAATCACCGTTGTGAATCCTTCATCACAAATAGTAACCCGGCCCAAACTTGATGGCCTGAATTCACAACCGGAGCACCACTAATCGCCCTTATCTAAATCCAATCAAAACCAGAAACCTCTCAACCTAACCCAGAATTCCAACCCTAACCCGAATTCAGAAACGATGAGCCCTTACCTTCGCGCCGTCGACAACAGCGCGCTGCAATCGCAGTCGCCGCCGTCCATTTTTGCAGCATCTTTGTGCGTCCAATTCAGTGTTATACATATATTTGTGGGTTAATTGGTATTAATAGCAGAGAGAGATCGATGATTCTGGGCGGAGGGTTTCATGAGAGAGGGTTATCGAGGGAGAACAGATGGAGAGGGAGAGATTGGGAGAGAGAGAGATAGAAGTGCAGATGAGTCGGCCGAGAATCTAGGGCAAGGCTTTTATAGCCTTAACTTTCCCCTATTATCAATTTTACCCCAGATTTCTGGACTTTTGTGGATCGACCCTTAGTTAGTTTTAACTATGTTCTATTTAGTTTCTAAGTTATGTTGATCGAACCCAATCTGTCTAATTTAAATTCAATTTCAGCCCCTCCTTTTAAAAACTCTCCAGACTTTATCCAGTCAGGTTCTGTTATTTTAAATCAGATCCTTTGTATTGTAGATTTAAATTATAAATTCAATAATTTATATTAATTCTGGACACTATATTAATATCAAATTTTAATTTTTATTTTAGGAGACGAGGACTTGGAGCCTAGGATTTGAACTGCCTTCGCATCCCAAATTTTCAAGTATCATCATCATATTTCGAGGTGTGGATTTTATGCTTGTTTTATTTAATGCATGATGTTACTGGTATATATGCTTGTTTCTTGCCAAATATTTATATGCTCAAAGTTTGCATATTATATATGTTGTAGCCTCCAATGAGTAGTAGGCGTAATATACTCAAAGTTTGCATATTATTCACGTTGTAGCCTCCAATGAGTAGTAGATATAATATGCTCAAAGTTTGCATGTTAATTACGTTGTAGCCTCCAATGAGTAGTAGGCAGTATGCACAAAGTTCGCATATTAATGGCCCTCGGGCAATCACCAGGTTCAGGCATGTCATATCTACTTGACAACATGTATGTATTTAAATTTAACAAAGCGTACCCTCCTCACTGAGCGAGTTGAAAGCTCACCCCATTATTTAAACCTTTCATGTTAAGGAGACTGACGTGGCAGGCAAAGGCGTGGCGTGATTATAATATTTATTTATTTCGTTCATTTAAAATAAACTTTGGCTTCAATGTCATGGTTGGATATTATGGATGTTTTGAAATGTCGGGAATTTATTTTATATTTACTTGCGAAATGGATGACTTTATTTCAATTTCCGCTGCAATTATTCAATTATTTTTTTAAGGATATTTAATCTCCTTTGAAATTATTTCAAAATGTCATTTTAAAAAGTGGTCGCTACATAAGTGGTATCGGAGCGGGTCTACAGTTCTGTAGACTTGTTAAAATAATTTCTTTTTCAAAACTAAATTTCCTTCTTTCGCAAGTAGTTAAAACTTTAATGGCATCTATGATTTTTATCAGCCGCCGTTGCCGCTCCACGTCAACTCCAAGGTACACATTTCAAGTTATGTTTATGTGGTAATCGTAACAAAATTTTACGGTTATGAGATTCAACTCATTTTTGGATCATGTTGCAATACCATGTTTATATTTTAAAGATGATATGCTATTGAGATTCATAATAAATGTTGGACATGTATGTGCTTTCTTATAAATTTATAAACACATGTAGATACGTTAGTATAGCACTGCTAGAACGTCTGTTGGGAGCAGTTAACCCTTAGACGCGATGTATACTTTTATTTCTATCCTTTATGAGGAGATTCCTAAGAAGTTATTGACTATAATGCATCCTAGGACCATGGCAACTCGTGGGCGTGGACGCCCAACTAACTGAGGTGCTGATAATCTCGGTGGTCAGAATGCCAACCCTGGTGCTGGAGCTGGTGGTGATGGTAACGAAGGTCAAGATAACCACAATAATAATGAGCCAGCCCTTACCCAGCCACAAGTTGTGCAACAGTTCCAACGTTTCACACCACCATCATTCAATGGTCGAGAAGGACTAAATTTTGTCGATGAATGGTTGATGTCGCTGGAGTGTACACTTGAGCTCATTGGGTGCACCGATGCGCAAAAGATTTGGAATGGTAGTCAGAACTTGAGTCCTCAACCAGCTGCTAAGTCATCTCCTGGGAAGAGAGGTTGGAATGGTAATCAATCTAAGTCAGCGACTTCCAATAAGTAGAAGAAGGTAGATCAGAAATCTGGACCGGGTGCGCCGATCACTAGTCCTGCATGCCCTAAGTGTGGTAAGAATCATGGCGGGGAGTATTTGTATGGAAAGGGTGCCTGCTATAATTGCGGGAAGCCAGTTCACACAAGCCGACATTTTCCACAATCTAAGGGCAAAGGACAATCATCGGGAGGTCAAGATCGAGTCTACTCAATGAATCAGGTTGATGATAGTCCCGGCACAGTATCAGGTATGCTTACGATCTCTAATGTGCCTACTTTCGCTTTGTTTGACACTGGTGCCACACACTCGTTTATGTCTGCAAAGTTTTATCATGCTATTGGTCATAGAAGCGTTAAAACTGTTGTGTCTCTTGAGGTTAGCTTACCGTCAGGAAATACGATCCTCACTAATAGAGTGATTGACGAGAATATTGAGATAGGAGGAAGAGAATTTGACTCTAGTCTATATTTGATTAACTCGATGGATTTTGACGTGATCCTTGGTATGGACTGGCTCGATAGTCATGATGCCGATTTAAACTGCCGCAAGAAGAAGGTGACATTGAGGTGTTCCGAAGACGAGTCGATCACCTTTTATGGTACTAAGAGTAGGGCAGTACCAAGAGTAATCACAGCCATGAAGGCACTGAGAAGTCTAAGGAAGGAGGACTGTTATGGTTACTTGGTGAGTTTGGTCGACACTCGTACTAATGAGGTGTCTCCTACAGACGTACCTATAGTATGGGAGTTTTTGGATGTGTTTCCAGAAGATTTTCCGGGAGTCCCACCCGACTGACAAGTGGAGTTTAGTATTGATTTGGTCCCTGGGGCGGCCCCAACATCCAAAGCCCCATATAGAATGGCTCCGAAGGAACATCAAGAATTGAAAGTCCAAATTCAAGAGCTGCTGGAGCACGGATTTGTTCGTCCTAGTGTGTCATCATGGGGTGCGCCAGTGCTGTTTGTAAGGAAAAAGGATGGGTCAGTTCGGATGTGTATAGATTACAGAGAGTTGAATCGACTCACGGTGTAGAACAAATACCCACTATCGAGAATCGAGGATCTATTCGATCAGCTGAGGGGAGCCGGAACTTTTTCGAAGATCGATTTGAGGTCGGGGTACCATTAACTGAAGATTAGGGAGTGTGACATTCCCAATCGGCTTTCAAGACCCGTTATGGGCATTTTGAATTTGTAGTGATGCCATTTGGTCTGAGTAATGCACCGACAGTCTTTATAGATTTGATGAACAGGGTGTTCCAACCTTACTTGGATAAGTTCGTGATCGTCTTCATAGATGACATCTTGGTGTATTGTAAGGACAAGGAACAACACCAAGAGCATTTGAGGATTACATTGGAGACACTTTGCAAGGAGAAGTTGTATGCCAAGTTCAAGAAATGTGAGTTTTGGTTAAACAGAGTTGGATTCCTTGGACATGTGGTGACTTCAAAAGGAATTGAGGTAGATCCCGATAAGGTTGTAGTAGCGAGTAGTTGGGAAGTACCCAAGAATGCGAGCGAAGTTCGCAGCTTTCTGGTCCTAGCTGGCTATTACAGAAGATTTATCGAAGGATTTTCGAAAATCGCCACTCCTATGACCCAGTTAACAAGGAAATGTGTGAGGTTTGAATGGAGTGAGAGATGCGAGGAAAGTTTTCAAGAGTTGAAACGATTCCTGATCCGACGGAAGACTTTGTTATATATAGTGATGCCTCAAAGCAGGGGTTGGGCTGTGTTCCGATGCAACATGGTAAAGTAGTAGCCTATGCATCGATACAGCTTAAACCACATGAGTTGAACTATCCAACGCATGATCTGGAGTTGGCTTCTGTAGTACATGCGCTGAAGATTTGGCGTCATTATCTCTACGGAGGGAAGTGTGAGATATACACGGACCATAAAAGTCTGAAGTATCTTTTCACACGGAAGGATCTTAACATGAGACAAAGGCGATGGTTAGAATTGGTGAAGGACTATGATTGTACGATTCATTACCATCCGGGTAAGGCTAATGTGGTAGCTGATGCCTTGAGTCGAAAGACTAGAGGCGAGTTAGCTTGCTTGACCGAGCAGGAGAGTTTGATAAAGGAGTTTTCCGAGTTGAGGATTGAGGTAGTTGAGTCTTCAAAGAGTTCAAAAGCAATCATATCATCTTTTGTCATGCAACCAAACTTGAGGGATAAGATTAAGGAGGCTCTACCACGTGATAAGTTCTTGTGCAAGATGAAAGATCGAGCACAAGATGAGAGTATTGAGAAATTTGTTGTTGTCACAGACGACGTTTTGACTTATGACGGGAGGTTATGTGTTCCTAAGGATCCATCCCTTAGGAAGAAAATCCTTGAAGAAGCTCACCCGGGAGGTACAACGATGTACCACGACCTGAAGAAGTTCTTTTGGTGGAGAGGAATGAAACGGGACATTGGTGTGTTTGTGGAGAGGTGTAAGATATGTCAGCAGGTGAAGGCAGAACACCAACGGCCTGGAGGTCTACTTCAACCATTGGAAATCCCAGAATGTATAACACCCCAAAAGGCGGCTATTACAGTGTCGTGGACCCCCACACCGGGACCCACCAGGCGATATCAAAATAAAGATTAAATAAGTATAATTTTGTGATACCGAACCACAATAACAGTCATTACTCCGATTAGGAGTTCAATAGTATGGCCAACGGCCTTATGATACACAGGATCCGAAATACAAGTACAAACCATATGGAGATGGAATATACTTTAAAATTTAACCGAACGATAATATAAATAAAGCGGAATTAAAGTGACATTACACGGTTTGAACAATAACTGGACAAAAAGACATGGCCCCCCGATCTAGTATCCCTCGAACCCTTCGCCGTTACCTTGCTCTTCCCGTGCCTTGCCTTTGCCTCGACCTAAAATACAACACAAGTATTTCGCCCAAAACACAGGGTCAGATATACATGATAAATGATTCTCCCGACATTATACAATCCACATATATTAGATCTCAAAGAAAGCATTCCAGCTACTGAACATACACCTCGGGCGTATGAACAATCAGTCCCAAATCATCGAACATATCCAATCATACATGGACTATGAATGATAAGACAATATGGCTCAAGATGGACATTACAGTACGCCCGATCCGGAAATGTGTCCGTGTACATGTCCACCCCGTATTCGGAATCCAGAATATACGTGTGACAATGTACCTAATTAGCCTCACGAACTACGTCTCGTGTGCACAGTCCAATACGGAAAACATCCATGTATGACTATATAAGTGCCCGGCTAAAAATCCTACACAATGACCAATCGGCACGCAGATATGATTCCAGAGATGTCACGATACAACATGACAACAAATTCAACAAATTACATATCCGATTAAGGATCAAGAGAAACTCACCGAAATGACAACAAGGACCAAACGAGATCAACGATTCAAAGTGACATACTTGGGAATGCAATCCCATGATGAAAAATGGAATAACGTCAAGGACAGTATCAAATTACGAGTCATCAATTCATAAACATTTCATACACATGAAACGTATAATCATCACAAGAATCTAATCATCATTATAACCAAGCAAGATAACTTGCCTCAATTCCATAAGCGAAAGATAGTCCTTCTCCAAATGATCAAACAGACGGTATCCTCGGTTAAACACTCAATCGAACAAGCAACCTTGAATGAAACGTAATCCATTCAATAACATATTCACATCATATTAATATCAATTTATAGGATACGACGCCCGCAACCTACTCAAATAATTCATTCCACCCTAATGAATACCTTAACGATTAATGAAAGGTTTCAATACATCTAGTTCATCTTCCAAAATCAGATTACCATACCAAAAGTGTCCTTTAATACTCTTGTCATTCAATGAACAAAACATCCTCATTTCACCAATAAATTGGTTTAATCAAATTCTAATGTTCTACAACATCTACTATTATACAAGGATAGTCATAACGAATTCGATACTCATTCTATTATGACATTATCATTCATAACCAGCATCACCTTCTTAAGAACACTATCTATATAGCATGACGATCAAAAACATTCTAAGTCATCAACACATTATATTAATGAAAAGTTATTGTTGTAATTATCAAGATCCTTACTATTCTTCAAAGATTTGTGAAGCTGAACCATAGTGATTGTTAAAGCTTCTAAGACCTCGGAACAAGATCATCTAATCCTATCTTTAACATTATCAAGTTCTTCCCAATGTAATTAAATACCTAAAATGGTGTTTAAACACTTTATGATATCAATTCTATTGGTTAAATCCAACTATGGTGAAGTTAACCGATTCAACGATGTTCTACTGAGCTAAATTCGTCCAGCAAGATGAGTATGATAATTACAACATGGTTAATATCACTATAACATCAAGAACACATTCGTTCCAAACCCTCATTTATCATATTCATCAAGAAGTGTTTAAATAGTCGAATTAAAACTATGTTTTATTTGATTAATTTAACTCTAGGTGAAATATACTTCATCACCAACATACGAAAAGTACAGAGAAGAGATGCACACATACCTCCAGAAATGATGAACAACTCTCAACACTACAAGAAAGTACACTCCAAGCTCAAGAACACCTCCTAATCTTCAAGGTAATGAGCTCCACTCCAAGATTTAAGGTTTAAACACAAGTTGGAGGAAGTTGATATCGATTTGGGGGTGCAGAGGGACGATATATGGAGAGAAAATCGGTTTAGAGTTGTGAATATATGAAAAACAGGCTGGTCCTATAAATAGACTGCACAAGCTTAACGTACGCTATCGGAGAAACTTAGCATACGTTAACACTCTTAGGTACGCTAACCGATTAATGTTACGTACGTAAGCGGCTTACAGTGGCTACTGTCTTGAATCCGCAGGCCACTAGCGTACGCTAATTAAAAGGGTGTTACGTACGCTATTTAAAGGTTGACTCTGACCGACACGATAGCTCAGACGTCAAACACATGCATGCCAACGGGTAACAGGTTCACGTGCGGAAGTCAACTGATGTCAAATTCTCTCTTAGCGTACGCAACAGAGGAAGTATTACGAACGTTAAGGCACAAGATTAACGTACGTTAATCCTGATACGTAGCGTACGCTACACCGCCAGAAAAGGCTCAAAAATGCAACTCTCCCATAACATTGAATCATCATGTATGAAGTGAAATAACAACGATACGAAGCTCAGATCTATAACACCTCAACATAATACTGAATGAAACAATCCACGTTTTTCAAATTACTCGAGTAATACAACGACAGATAAAAATGAAAAATTACAATCGGATATTACATACTCCCCCATTAAAAGGAGTTTCGTCCTTGAAACTAAGGGGTAAATAATTCGGGATATCTCACTCGCCTACTATCCTCAGTTTCCCACGTAGCCTCCTCGACTCCGTGTCGTGACCACTGAACTTTCAGTAGGAGAATCGTCTTGTTCCGCAACTGTTTGATTCTCCTCTCGAGTATCTGCACAGGACGCTCCTCGTACGAATGATCCTCCGCTATTTCGATCTCTTCGAACTGAAGTACATGGCTCGGATCAGCAACATACTTCCTCAACTGGGAGACAAGGAACACGTTGTGAATCCGACTCAAAGCTGGTGGCAAAACCAGTCAATAGGCTAGATCACGCACACGCTCCAAAATCTCAAATGGCCCAATGTACCTCGGGCTCAGCTTTCCCTTCCTCTCAAAACGAAAAATACCTCGGGTGGGAGACACTTTCATTAGCACATGGTCACCCACCTCGAACTCAAGCGGTCGCCGACGGTGGTCTGCGTAGGACTTCTGTCGACTTTGAGCCGTTAACAAACGACTCCTAATCAGAGCGATCTTCTCACGGACTGCTAATAACATATCGGGTTCCGTACCAAGAGATTCTGACAATTCGTCCCAACACAAAGGGGACCTACAGCGACGGCCATACAATGCCTCATACGGAGCCATTTGAATCGAAGCATGCCAACTATTATTATAAGTGAATTCCACCAAAGGTAGATGGGCTTCCCAATCGTCCTTCCAATCGATAGCACATGCTCTCAACATGTCCTCTAGAGTTTGAATGGTTCTCTCGGACTGACCATCGGTCTGCGGATGGAAAGCCGTACTGAAATTCAACTGCGTGCCCATCGCACGATGAACTGCCTTCCAGAAGTGCGATACGAATCGCCCGTCACGATCCGATACAATACTCTTGAGGGTACCATGTAACCTCACAATTTCCTTAATAAAAAGCTGGGCCAGTCTCTCGGGACCCCACGTGTCTTTAATCTCCAAGAAGTGGGCTGATTTGGTCAGCCGATCCACAATCATCCAAATCGTGTTCATTCCTCGGCGACTCGTCGGCAAGCTAGTGATAAAATCTATCGATATGTCCTCCCGTTTATACTCGGGAATCGGGAGTGGTTTCAGCATTCCTGCGGGTTGCTGGTGCTCAATCTTAACCTGCTGACAGGTTAAACATCTCGAAACGAATTTGACAACCTTACGTTTCATATTCCCCCAACAATAATATTGTTTCAAATCCTTATACATCTTACAAGACCCCGGGTGAATAGAGTACGGGGTAGCATGGGCCTCTCTCATGATAGAGTTCCTTAACTCCTCGTCTGCTGGTACACACGCTCGATTCCTAAAGCGTATCAATCCGTCCTCGTGGATCACAAATCCAGGGGCTTTCCCTTGGATTACTTTATCCTGAACTCGAGATAAGAATGGGTCCGCAATCTGCTTCGATCTGATTATATCATCAAGAGACGAAGAAATCTCAAGTGTGCAAAGTTGTCCCTGAACACGCTGTAATCAAACTTCAATCTCTGGCCTCATAATCTCCAACTGCAATTCCCTTTGAGCTGTCAAGCGGCTAAGCATCTGCTCCTGCACTGTCTTACGGCTCAAGGCGTCGGCAACCACATTTGCCTTGCCGGGATGATAAAGGATCTCTATATCATAATCTTTGATTAATTCTAGCCACCTTCTCTGTCTCATGTTCAACTCCTTCTGAGTAAAAATGTACTTCAGGCTCTTGTGATCAGTAAAGATCTAGCAGGTAACTCCGTACAGATAGTGACGCCAGATTTTCAAAGCAAACACCACAGCTGCTAACTCCAAGTCATGGGTCGGATAGTTAACTTCATAGGGTTGCAATTGTCTTGATGCATAGGCCATCACTTTCCCTTCCTACATTAGTACACATCCAAGGCCCTGCCTCGACGGGTCACTATACACTACGAATCCTTCCGTTCCTTTTGGTAGAACCAAGACAGGTGCTGAAATCAATCGACTCTTGAGCTCATCAAAACTTTGCTGACATGCTTCTGACCACAAATACTTCTTATCCTTCCTTAGTAGGTTAGTCATCGGTTGCGCAATTTTGGAAAATCCTTCCACGAACCGTCGGTGGTAACCTGCTAGGCCAAGGAAACTACGAACTTCCTTCACGTTCTTTGGGGGTAGCCAGTCTCGAATGGCTTCTGTCTTCTATGGGTCCACTATCACTCCTTCGGCTGATATCACATGCCCAAGAAAGATAACCTCAGGCATCCAGAATTCACATTTAGAAAACTTCCCATAAAGCTGTTCCCGCCTCAACGCATCGAGAACTTGGTGGAGGTGACGTTCAGCTCTTCGTGGTCACGAGAGTAAATCAGAATGTCGTCAATAAAAACGACTACAAAGTGGTCTAGATAGTTAATAAAAACCCGATTCATCAACTCCATGAATACAACTGGTGCATTAGTTAATCCAAATGGCATCACCACGAACTCATAATGCCCATAGCGAGTGCGGAAAGCCGTTTTCGAAATGTCAGACTCTCGAATCCTCAACTGATGATACCCGGACCTCAAGTCGATCTTAGAAAACACAGTAGCTCCCTGAAGTTGGTCCAATAAATCATCAATACGAGGCAACGGATATTTGTTCTTGATGGTTACCCTGTTCAGCTCACGGTAATCAATACATAATCTCAGCGATCCGTCTTTCTTTCGTACAAATAATACTGGTGCTCCCAAAGGGGACGCACTAGGTCGAATATATCCCTTTTCAGTCAACTCCTCAAGCTGGTTCTTCAACTCCTACATCTCAGTCGGAGCCATACAATACGGTACTTTTGAAAGCAGGGACGTACCTGGCTCTAATTCAATAATAAACTCCACCTCACGATGTGGAGGTAAGCCTGGCAACTCGTCTGGAAAATCGGACTACCGGAACGTCGTCCAATTCGACTGGTCGATCTGTTGTTTTGGTCATGTAGCACCAATAACCAATACACCCTTGATTAAGCAGTTTCACTGCCTTCATAGCGCTGATAACTCTCCCGGAACGGCTGGGATTATCACCTCAAAAAATACACTCGAAGCCATCATCAGAAGTGACGGTTACCATCCGCTTGCGGACACTAAGTATGGCATCATGACGATCCATCCAATCGATACCCAAGATTATATCATCCTTAGGTAAATCGACTACAATCAGATTTGACAACCACTCACAGTCATTCATGTGAATCGGACAGTCCTGGACTTCACGATTCTTAATAATTCTTCTACCATCGGGTAGACCAATCACATAGGGCTCACAATTGATAACATGGTCTAGAGGCAAACAACTTAAACAAGAAGTAGATATAAATGAGTGTGAAGTACCAGTATAAAAAAGAACACACACTGGCTGAGAGTGGATCTCGAGTATACCTGCAATCATGCTGGCCTCGGGATCGTCAGCTTTCTTCATTTCATAGATCCTGTGTTTTGCGGCTCCTGCACCATGTGTACCACTTTGATTCCCACGACCCATTCCCCTATTTGCCACGGTAGTCTGATAAGAAGCGGACGGAGGCACACGGTCCTGGACAACAGACTGATTTAGAGCATGAGATGCTACTGGTTCACGTCCGGGTCCATTCCTGCAAAAACGAGCACGATGCCCATTCTTCCCACAAGTATGGCATGCGATGGCCGGCTTCGGGCATTTGGATCTGACGTGCCCCTGGTCTCCGCAGTTATAGCACACAACAGATGAGGGGACCGCTCGAGAGTGCGATCCGGCTGGCTTCGACGCCATGGGTGGTCGACCAGAAGGGTTTGGAAATGACTGGGGCTTCCTGAATGTCCCCCTGTTACTCTCATTCTGGTTCTGGTTCCGAGATCTTTTGTTGTTGGGCTGTGGTTGCTTCTTAGAAATCTCCTTCGCGGTGAGCTCGTATTCCAGAGCTTTCTCAATGAACTCCGGCAGGGTCGTACAGTGGTGATTCAACAGCTGCATTCTCATTCGGGGTTTAAGCCTCTTGAGAAAATATTTGATTTTATCAGCCTCCGTTCGAACAATCTACGAGGCAAAAGAAAGAAGTGCTTGAAATTTCTCGGCGACAGATAGAACATCATCATCCTCGGATGGGTCCAGGTTTAGCAATTCCGGCAGCTTGGCCTCACAGAGTGGCCCTGGATAGTAACGGTCTAGCATGAGGTTTTTAAATTCCTCCCAGGTATAAGCACCATCAACTGGCCTCACTGAAAGCCACCAAGTGTGAGCGCCCTTGCTAAGATAGTAAGCTGCTACAGAGACGCGATTCTCCTCCGGGCAGTCCACCATCTCAAATAATTTCTCAAAATGCTCGATCCAATGCATAATGTCAGCAGGCTCAGAGGAGCCTTCAAAGGTCGGAGGTCGATGGCGAGAGATGTCGCTGATGATCCGACTCACGGGTCCGCCGAGAACAGGAGGTGGAGGATGAGGCCCCTGTTGCTGGCCAGTAGTGGCCCTATGCATAGCTTCCATTAATTGACCCATATGGGTCATTTGAGTCATCATGCCCTGCATCACGACGTAAGGATCGGCACGCGCATCCTCCCGCCCACTGTGGTGTGACTGGTCCCTAGAAGGCGAACCACTGCCTGCGGGACTATGATCCACATTTGCGCGTCTGTTGGCTCGAGGTATCGGGATTTGGCCCCTTCCACGGCCTCGTCCCCCTCTGCCACAACCTCTCAGATTTCTTTCCATACTGAAAGAATCAATCATAATGACAGCCATAAGTACAATTCAGGATACTATTCAAAATTGATGCCAAATTAAAATAGTTTGTAACTAATTATCGACACCACGAATGTCACACAAAATATTACATCGACGTCAAGTCGATCAATTTTAATCATATAATCAATCCAGCATTCATCTCGAATTATCAATCAGATAAATCCTGCCACAGATCCTCGAAATAACAAGATCAACAAAGAGATCCATTCCGATATCAATATCATGCCAGTAATCAAATCATGGCTTCAAAAGTACATACCGTATTTGACTCGTAGGGTCAGGCGCTTGCACAGGTCACACGTGACACGAAGGTCTTTGGATACTAGTTCATTCTACGACTCTTAAAGACAAAACAATACTCTCCGATACCATCTTCTGTAACACCCCAAAAGGCGGCTATTACAGTGCCGTGGACCCCCACACCGGGACCCACCTGGCGATATCAAAATAAAGATTAAATAAGTATTATTTTGTGATACCGAACCATAATAACAGTCATTACTCCGATTAGGAGTTCAATAGTATGGCCAACGGTCTTATGATACACAGGATCCGAAATACAAGTATAAACCATATAGAGATGGAATATACTTCAAAATACAACCGAACGATAATATAAATAAAGCGGAATTAACGTGACATTACACGGTTTGAACAATAACCGGACAAAAAGACATGGGTCCCCCGATCTAGTATCCCTCGAACCCTTCGCCGTCACCGTGCTCTTCCCGTGCCTTGCCTTTGCCTCGACCTAAAATACAACACAAGTATTTCGCCCAAAACATAGGGTCAGATATACATGATAAATGATTCTCCCGACATTATACAATCCACATATATTAGATCTCAAAGAAAACATTCCAACTACTGAACATACCCCTCGGGCGTATGAACAATCAGTCCCAAATCATCGAACATATCCAATCATACATGGACTATGAACGATTAAACAATATGGCTCAAGATGGACATCACAGTACGCCCGACCCGGAAATGTGTCCGTGTACATGTCCACCCCGTATTCGGAATCCAGAATATACGTGTGACAATGTACCTAATTAGCCTCACGAACTACGTCTCGTGTGCACAGTCCAATACGGAAAACATCCACGTATGACTATATAAGTGCCCGGCTAAAAATCCTACACGATGACCAATCGGCACGCAGATATGATTCCAGATATGTCACGATACAACATGACAACGAATTCAACAAATTACATATCCGATTAAGGATCAAGAGAAACTCACCAAAATGACAACGAGGACCAAACGAGATCAACGATTCAAAGTGACATACTTGGGAATGCCATCCCATGATGAAAAACGGAATAACGTCAAGGACAGTATCAAATTACGAGTCACCAATTCATAAACATTTCATACACATGAAACGTATAATCATCACAAGAATCTAATCATCATTATAACCAAGCAAGATAACTTGCCTCAATTCCGTAAGCGAAAGATAGTCCTTCTCCAAATGATCAAACGGACGGTATCCTCGGTTAAACACTCAATCGAAAAAGCAACCTTGAATGAAACGTAATCTATTCAATAACATATTCAGATAATATTAATATCAATTTGTAGGAAACGACGCCCGTAACCTACTCGAATAATTCATTCCACCCTAATGAATACCTTAACGATTAATGAAAGGTTTCAATACATCTAATTCATCTTCCAAAATCGGATTACCATACCAAAAGTGTCCTTTAATACTCTTGTCATTCAATAAACAAAACATCCTCATTTCACCAATAAAATTGGTTTAATCAAATTCTTATGTTCTACATCATCTACTATTATAAAAGGATAGTCATAACGAATTCGATACTCATTCTACTATGAAATTATCATTCATAAACAGCATCACCTTCTTAAGAACACTATCTATATAGCATGACGATCAAAAACATTCTAAGTCATCAACACATTAGATTAATGAAAAGTTATTGTTGTAATTATCAAGATCCTTACTATTCTTCAAAGATTTGTGAAGCTGAACCATAATGATTGTTAAAGCTTCTAAGACCTCTGAACAAGATCATATAATCCTATCTTTAACATTATCAAGTTCTTCCCAAGGTAATTAAATACCTAAAATGGTGTTTAAACACTTTATGATATCAATTCTATTGGTTAAATCCAACTATGGTGAAGTTAACCGATTCAACGATGTTCTACTGAGCTAAATTCGTCCAGCAAGATGAGTATGATAATTACAACATGGTTAATATCACTATAACATCAAAAACACATACGTTCCAAACCCTCATTTATCACATTCATCAAGAAGTGTTTAAAAAGTTGAATTAAAACTATGTTTTACTTGATTAATTTAACTCTAGGTGAAATATACTTCATCATTAACACCAACATACGAAAAGTACAGAGAAGAGATGCACACATACCTCCAGAAATGATGAACAACTCTCAACACTACAAGAAAGTACACTCCAAGCTTAAGAACACCTCCTAATCTTCAAGGTAATGAGCTCCACTCCAAGATTTAAGGTTTAAACACAAGTTGGAGGAGGTTGATATCGATTTGGGGGTGCAGAGGGACGATATATGGAGAGAAAATTGGTTTAGAGTTGTGAAGAAATAAAAAATAGGCTGGTCCTATAAATAATCTGCACAGGCTTAACGTACGCTATTGGAGAAATTTAGCGTACGTTAACACTCTTACGTACGCTAACCGACTAATGTTACGTACGTAAGCGGCTTACAGTGGCTACTGTCTTGAATCCGCAGGCCACTAGCGTACGCTAATTAAAAGGGTGTTATGTACGCTATTTAAAGGTTGACTCTGACCGACACGACAGCTCAGACGTCAAACACATGCATGCCAACAGATAACAGGTTCACGTGCGGAAGTCAACTGATGTCAGATTCTCTCTTAGCGTACGCAACAGAGGAAGTATTACGTACGTTAAGGCACAAGATTAACGTACGTTAATCCTGATACGTAGCGTACGCTACACCGCCAGAAAAGGCTCAAAAATGCAACTCTCCCATAACATTGAATCATCATGTATGAAGTGAAATAACAACGATACGAAGCTCAGATCTATAACACCTCAACATAATACTGAATGAAACAATCCACGATATTCAAATTACTCGAGTAATACAAAGATAGATAAAAATGAAAAATTACAGTCGGATATTACATAATGGAAATAGGAGCATATCACAATAGATTTCGTGGTTGGTCTGCCACGAACTGTGAGGAGGAACGACGCTATCTGGGTGATAGTAGATCATTTGACGAAATCATCTCATTTTCTACCTGTGAGCATGACTTATAGTATAGAATAGGTTACATGGTGTTCCGATGTCGATCATCTCGGATAGAGATCCGCGATTTACATTGATATTTTGGAAGAGTCTTCAGTGTGCGTTGGGCACTAAGTTGAATTTCAGTACTGCATATCATTCGCAGACCGATGGTCAGTCTGAACGGACTATCAAAACACTCGAAGATTTGTTGAGGGCGTGTCTTCTTGGTACTGGTGAGATTTGGAAAATATTTTGCCGTTAGTAGAGTTTGCTTATAACAATAGTTACCAAGCGACTATACAAATGGCCCCGTATGAGGCTTTGTATGGAAGAAAATGTCGATCGCCTCTTTATTGGAGTGAGGTTGGAGAAGGAAAGATTTTGGGTCCAGAATTGATCGAGCAGACTGTAGGGAAAATAGCCGAGATCAGAAGTAGGATTAAGCCCGTCCAGGATCGACATAAGTCTTACGCTGATAAACGAAAGAAAGATATCTAATTTGAGATTGGAGAAAAGGTGTTGTTGAAGGTAGCGCCGATGAAAGGAGTGATACGATTCAGTAAAAATGGAAAGCTACAGCCTCGTTATATCGGACCTTTTGAGATTTTGGGTCGTGTTGGTGACCTTGCTTATAGTTTGGCTTTGCCATTAGAGTTATCAGGAGTGCACAATGTCTTTCACATCTCCATGCTGAGAAAGTACATACATGATCCTGGTCACGTATGCAATTTCAAAGAGTTGCATGTAGCCAAGAACCTGACTTATGAGGAGGTACCTACAGCTGTTTTGGAGCGTAAGGTACATCAGTTACGAAACAGAGAGGTTAAACTGGTGAAGGTTCAGTGGAGCCGTCATGGACCTAACGAAGCGACTTGGGAACGTGAAGAGGAGATCCGTTCTAAGTATCCGACGTTCGCCATTGAAGGTACATGATTTAATTTTCGAGGACGAAAATTCATTTAAGAGGGGTAGGTTGTAACACCCCGATTTTCGAGCATGCATTTATTTTATAATTTATAGAAAGCGCATGAATGATTTTAAATGTCCAACAATTTATTTACGAATTTTATTCCATTTATTAAATAAGGTCCAATTTTTTCCTTATTCGCATATCATGATTGTAGTTTATGCTCCAGGCTCGAGTCCAAGTTCTCGTATTATAATAGCCCAGATCGATTTTACTTGATTATTCTAAATGTAATACTAAGAACCTATTATTTTTATTAATAATATAACAATGTAATTCTCCATTAATATTAATATCATAAATTAATAGGTTATTAATAAAGATTACTTAAGGCAATATAATTAATTCAACTTTAAATTAGTAAGCTTATTAATTAACGATTTAAAGTAATTTTATAATTTATATTATATTTTGATCTATCCATATCCAACAAGAACTCTACACAGATCAAAACTCTACCACCCTAAACCTAAATTGTATAGTATAAATACTGTATATTTATTCAGCACAAATTTTTTATCAGATTACACAATACGCACAAAAATATACTCTGCAAATTTGTTCACGGCTGCAACACTTTTATCTTTGTTGGAGTATTTTATTCTAAATATTCATTAATAGAGTTTTGATGATTAAGTTGTTAAACAATGTAAAACAACAAGGAAGCAAAACAAAACAACAAAGTCAATCAAGCTGGACAGAAGCTACCTGATCATACGAGAAGACAAAGTTACCTGATGATCAGATCAGTCAAGGTGGGAAACCTACCTGATCAGACGAGAGCAACCTACCTGATCAGACAAGAGGAAAGTTGACTGCAGATGACAAGCTTAACGCACGCTATATACACTGTATAGCGCACGCTATCAAAAGCGAGTAACGTACGTAACAAGGAGCAGATAACGTACGTAATGTTAAAGTTACCCGAAGATCAGACAAGTCCAATGTCACCTGAAGTCAAGTCACCTGATGAACACGACTGAAGCATAACGCACGCAATGGAAGCAATATGACCGTTGTGAAAGACGTTCAAACACAGTATGACACAAGCAGTGATGAAATCATAGCACACGCTAAGATTGAGGAATAGTGCACGCTAAAGTGTTTGAATTCAAGATAATCAATCCGTTGGGAAAGTCAGGGTCAAAGTCAGAGAATCAAACGGTCAGTTTGACAAAATCATGCAATGGATATATGGATTAATATACGCTACGTGAAAGGATTAATGTACGCTAATGGGACAAGATAACGTACGTAACAAGCAGTGACAACGTATGTAAAGGGAGACACGAAAGCCACTGGATTGAAACTTTAAGTCGATAACGTACGCTACAGGTTATACATAACGTACGTAACGAGCATAACGCACGCTATGGAGAAAGGCTAGCGCACGCTAGCAAGTCAAAAGTGACTAACGGCTAGTTGGGGGAAAATGGCTATAAATACCAAACCACTTGGTATCAAACCACACAACAACATTGAGAAAAGCATTCATATTTGTGATATCATTGTAATCATTCTAGTTGTTGTATTTGACATTATATTGTTTAGTGAATGAGTGTTATACACGAAATCATACAAGAGAGGAAAAAGAAAGGATACGATTGGATTCGGTGTTATTAGGATCAAGAATCCGGCAATGTTAGAATCGCAATAAATATGTACGTGAGATTTATCTAGTACCCATAGAAAGCTAGATTGGTTGATTTCTTGTCCAATAGAAAAAGAAAACGGTTTAACTTGGACCGACATAAAGACAATTGATTGAACGGTTTACTCAGACCGATAGAAGACGAGCTTGTAACGGTTATCCCTCAACCGATAGAAGAGAGGTGCAGAGGTTTATCTTTAGCCTATAGAAAAAGATACCGAGAGAGAACGTAGACACGTTTGGCCGAACCTCTATAAATCATGTGTCGATTTATTTTCTGCACCGTTATTTAAATCGCTTCCGCAACGCGAAAGAGTTTTATAACTCTATCTACAAACGTCGATACCGACAAATAGTGCACCAACAATTTGTATCGGAGCGGTACCTCCTATAAGCGGCTTAACATCCGATGAGTCGATCCAAATGGTGTTTCAAATTGCCCCGGTCAAAGGTCTTGCCTTGAACCGACCACCATTCTTCGATGGATCTAACTTCATGACTTGGAAGAAGAAAATGTCTATTTTCATCCGAGCTTCCGATATCGAATTATGGAAAGTCATATGTCTTGGTCCCAAAATTCCGACGAACTCAAACGGAACTCTCAAAACTTTTGAAGAGTATGATGATGCGGATTGGAAAAACGACCACAATAATTGCAAAGCCACGCCATTATTATATTATGCATTAAATCCGGAAGAACACAACCGGATATCCTCGTGTGAAAGTGCCAAAGAGATATGGAAGATGCTAGAAGTTACACATTAAGGACCGTCTCAAGTCAAGGAGACGATGATCAACATGCTTCTTTACAATTACGAGCTATTCCAAATGAACTAAGAAGAATCCATCACAATTATGCTCGACTGATTTTCGGTCATTACGAATGGATTGTCATGTTATGGAAAACCTCTTCCGAGCAGTGAAAAAGTTAAGAAGATCCTACAATCACTACCTCGGGAATGGGACGGAACGGTGACGGCAATAATGGAATCAAAAGATTTAAACAATCTTGATTTTAGTGCCCGGTTCACTTATAAACTACCTCGGGAATGGGATGGAACGATAGCCATGAAGGCTAAGATGTCAAGAAATGAAGAAAAAATCCCGGTGGACGAAAGCGACGAATAATCGGCATATTATGCCAAGAATATTAATAAGTTCCAAAACTTATTAAACCGGAGAAAGAAAGACATCTCGGGCGAAATGAAGAAATTCGACAACAACTGTCGTGTCTGTGGCAAACCAGGCCACTTCGCGAAGAATTGCCGAGCAAATCCTAAAAAGGAAGTTTTAATTGCCACGTGGAGTGACGAAGACGAGGACGAAGATTTTATCAATCAAAATAACCTCGCACTCATGGCACGAAGTTCATTCGACGATAGTGACGTCAAAAGTCAAGTAAGTACATCCTCTCACGATGAATTATTTGAAGCATTCAAATTATTGCATACTGATTTTCAAAATGCTTTAAGTGAAATAAAATCCCTTCAATCTAAAAATAAATTATTGGAAATTGAAATTTCCAAAATTCTTGAAAAAGGGAAAATTTTCGAGATCGATCATTCTCAATGTCTTGAAAATGAAAATATTTTAAAGAATGATCTTTTAAAAGTTCAAGACGAACTAAAGGTTTTAACAAAGAAATTTTCGTGTGGAAACGAAAAATTTGAACAAATGCTTTGTGTTCAAAAATATACTTTGAATAAACAATGGTTAGGATTCAAACCGCATACTAAAAACAAATCCTTAAATTTCAAAATACCCTGATGCGATAAATGTTTAAAAATTGGGCATCATTTTACGAGTTGCAAAAGCCCACGACGGACGATAAAAACAAAAAAGATTTGGATTCCAAAAGGAACTTTTATTCCGAATATCGTCAATGTCTCGAAAGAAAAACCAACTATCGGTTGGATCCCCAAAAAAATTTTTATCAATAAATATTTTACTCAGGGGGAGTTTATATGTTTTAAGGGTTGTCAGGGGGAGTTTTACCCTTTCTATCATATTTTATCATATCATATTTTATCATAGGGTTATTATACAAACATGTTACTAAAGTTTACTAGAAAATGCAATTTTGTTACTAAAGTTTTTTTTGTTACAAAGAGGTTACTAAAGTTTTGTAACCGGTTACTTAAGTAACTAAAGATGTTCTAACCCATTGATACCGGTTACATTGCCAACGTGGATTTTTTTTTTTTTAAAATTTTTTGACTTAGGGTTTGACTTATACCTAGGGGTGAAAACGGATCGTTTGGAAGTGATTGCAGCATATAAAAAAACTACCTACACAATATTTCATAAAAAAAGTGTTTGGCTAATACATTTCTTTTAAAAAATATATTTTTTCTGAAAATAATTTTTTTCGAAATATTATTTTTTTCTAGAAAATATTTTTTTTTATTTTTCACAAAAAGTATTTTTTTTTAAAAAATAGAAAAAATCCAAATAATTTTATTTTTTCGAAAAAATAATATATTTTTTCCAGAAAATAATTTTTTTTCGAAAAATATTTTTTTGCCAAAAAAAATATTTCTCCAGATGTTTTCATTTTCAGATGTTTTTTTTCTGTTTTTCTTACGTTTTTTTCCATTTTCATACGTTTTTGTGTGTTTTTACACGTACAAAAATAGACAAAAACGTACGAAACTGGATAAAAACGTACATAAACGTAAAACAATGTAAAGAAAGTACGACAAGAGAGAAAAACGTACATAAACGTATAAAAACGGATAGAAATGTATGAAAATATACAAAGACATGCGAAAAAGAAAACTTAAAAGTAAAAAAAATAATAATTAAAAAAAAAAGAAAAAAAAAAGAAAAAAAACTCGCATAGTAACTTTTTGTAAAGTTCAGTAACCTATTTAATAACCCCGTAAACTATATTAACTTCTTTGTAACATTTAAAACTATGGTGCTGACGTGGACAAGGGGAACCGGTAATCATCCGGTTGCCCACTCTCGCAGTTACATTTGTGTAAGATTTTATTCTTTGAGTAACCCAGTTGACAAACCCGAAAACTTGAGTAACCTCTTTGTAACAAAAAAAACTTTAGTCAGAAAATTGTCATTTTTGGTAAACTTTAGTAACCTGTTTGTATAATAACCCTTTTATCATAAATTGGTATACTTTATTTACACTTTTTGCTGATAACAAAAAGGGGGAGAAAATAGCTGAATGGGATAAAAAGCGTCATGGAAGAATGACGAGAAAAATAAAAATAAAAAGGTGAAGAGAATTGTACGAATCAATAAAAAAAGAGAAAAGAATACACGAAGAAGTTGAAAAATAAAGAAGAAGTCGAAAAGGAAAAAAAGAAAAACTGGGAGAATAAACTAACAAAACGGACAAAGTCAAAAACTTTGATCTGTACAAATATACAAATATTTTATTTTGTAGGTTTTATCCAATTCAAGTTGTTGTTTTGTAATCATCAAAAAGGGGGAGATTGTTGGAATATTTTATTTCAAATATTCATTAGTAGGGATTTGATGATTAAGTTTTTAAACAAAGTAAAACAACAAGGAAGCAAAACAAAACAACAAAGTCAGTCAAGCTGGACAGAAGCTACCTGATCAAACGAGAAGACAAAGTTACCTGATAATCAGATCAGTCAAGTTGGGAAACCAACCTGATCAGACGAGAGCAACCTACCTGATCAGACAAGAGGAAAGTTGACTGCAGATGACAAGCTTAACGCACGCTATATACACTGTACAACGCACGCTATCAAAAGCGAGTAACGTACGTAACAAGGAGCAGATAATGTACGTAATGTTAAAGTTACCTGAAGATCAGACAAGTTCAATGTCACCTGAAGTCAAGTCACCTGATGGAGATAGCGCACACTACGATTGAAGCATAACGCACGCTATCGAAGCAATATGACCGTTGTGAAAGACGTTCAAACACAGTATGACGCAAGCAGTGACAAAATCATGTGCACGCTAAGATTGAGGAATAGTGCACGCTAAAGTGTTTGAATTCAAGATAATCAATCTGTTGGGAAAGTCAGGGTCAAATTCAGAGAATCAAACGGTCAGTTTGACAAAATCATGCAACGGATATATGGATTATCGTACGCTACGTGAAAGGATTAACATATGCTAATGGTACAAGATAATGAATGTAACAAGCAGTGACAACGTACGTAAAGGGAGAAACGAAAGCCACTGGACTGAAACTGGGAGTCGATAATGTACGCTACCGGTTATACATAACGTACGTAACGAGCATAACGCACGCTATGGAGAAAGGCTAGCGCATGCTAGCAAGTCAAAAGTGACTAACGGCTAGTTTGGGGGAAATGGCTATAAATACCAAACCACTTGGTATAAAACCACACAACATTGAGAAAAGCATTCATACTTGAGATATCATTGTAATCATTCTAGTTGTTGTATTTGAGCTTATATTGTTTAGTGATTGAGTGTTATACACGAAATCATACAAGCGAGGAAAAAGAAAGGATACGATTGGATTCGGTGTTATTACGATCAAGGATCCGGCATTGTTAGAATCGCAATCGATATCTACATTGTAACACCCCGAGATATTCGGAATAATTACAGTGCTGTAAACCTTTTAAGTAAGAATTTACAAGGCTAATTTGAAGAAACGTAAGAATAATACAACAGTACCGTTAAAGTTCAAAATACAAAACCGGTTTCAACAGATTAAATGAGTTCATTAATACACCCATCTCTAAATATTAATAAGACACGCGTACTCGAGTACTGAAAATAATCCAAAAGGACAAGACACCATAACAATAGACATCACTGAGCCCCTTCGTCGTCATGTCGGTACTGTGGCTGTTTTCCCGTTCGTCGGCTACCTGAACATCAAAACAAATGTCCACCCCCGAAGGGGTTAGCAAAACGATGCTCGTACAAATATCATATTACACAAATCGAATATGCAACAACAATGCATAACAAAATACACAATACGGACTTCCGCTACCGGAATCCAAACAATGCGAATCCACAAGATTCCATTAACACAACATGGGTATTCCAATGATCCAACGCACTCAGCATAGATCCCAAGATGATCCCGTCGGACCAACACGGGGTGGAAAAACCCGTCCAATGATCCAGCGCCCTCAGCATAGATCCCAAGATGATCCCGTCGGACCAACACGAGGTGGACATCCGATCCAGCGCCCTCAGCATAGATCGTACAACATTCACAAGCACAACTTATGCATACATATATGCAAAATCGCTATGTCCATCAACATGAACATACAAATGATCGATAACGAATATCATGACAATTCAACGAAATAAATCCCATGTTCAACAACATGAATAAACCATATGCATACTCAAAATACCAACATTTACAAATTTCAAAATACGATACTTGCCTCAAAGATGGCAAGAACTAAATTACTCCAATGATCTCAACACACTCGAAGGTCGCCTCCCTCGATCAAACGTTCGCAATGCTCGGCCCTTGAACAAACATGAAAATAATGGCAACTCAAAACAAGTTTAAACGTACGAACATCTAACGTCTCATACGGTCGGTTAACACCCTAAGCTAGCCGGCTCACGGTTCAACTCACCCGACGAACGATCGGTTAAGCTAGCGATATTCAAATCATCATAAATTCGTACTACGATTCCAGATTATCGATTCCATCACCAAGTTCGGTTATAAATCACGTTTCAAATCCGAGTTTAAGGTTTAATCATCACTACACTACGTTCTTTCATAATTTATCTTCCTTGCCAAAATTTACGTTCATAGCCATGGTTACCCATCAACACCCTTATCTTCGAATCATCAACATGAAGATAACCATATCCATAAATCACTATGAGTTATGAATTACGTTGAAGGTCACCTCATACTATCCAAGGATTATTTCTAGACCACTCTAAAAATTCATCTTCTTATAAAAAGGGTTCGGATAAGACATCCTAAAATATACCAAAATCTCAGAAATCACAAATCCTTGATTCAACTGAAAAGGGTTCGGTTACAATCTTCTAGCTCAAAGGGGTTCTAAATGATTACTTCAAGCTTGCATGGTATGGTGTTTAACCTAACGATTAATCCTTAACCATGATAAGCTCTAGGAGGAAGTTATAATCCGAAGAAGAACATGAATTCAAAGTTCGGGCAGCAACACATACCTTGTATGGAAAGAAAAGATGGAAACTCTTGATGAACTCAAAGTTGGACGCTTGAACACCAATCCTCAAGCTCCTTGCCTTCAATGATGTGATAGGAAGCTGATATGAAGGTTGAAGATGGAGAGGGTAACTCTCAAAGTCACGAAAATGGAGTATAGGTTGAAGTGGAAGTCTGAAAATGAAGGAGGGGGTTGTCCTATATATAGAAATTGGTTATTAGCGCGCGCTACGGCCATATCCATAGCGTGCGCTAACGGGCTTGCAGTCTACTGTTTCTGCCTGGCCTCGACTTAGCGTACGCTAACATCCCTTTACGTGCACTAAGTACATAAATTAGCGTACGCTACCACTCATATAGCGTGCGCTAACGGCCATACGAAGCTTCACTGACCTCACTGTACTCAACTTTAGCGTGCGCTAGCCTCATAACATTAGCGTGCGCTAAGCACCGTTGACTCGACTTTTCCAAAAGCCATCCAGATTCATCCCGACATGTCCCGACCAAGATCCATGGCTGATCTCACCTACCCCCTGTCTTAATCAAGTTGACTACGTATAGCGCGCGCTAAGGTTCATACATAGCGTGTGCTAAGGTTCATACATAGCATGCGCTACGAAACCCAATTAGCGTACGCTACGCCTAGTCGTTAGCATGCGCTACAAGTGCAAAAATTACAATTTTGAAAACATTCATGAAATCATACGCTCAACAACACCGGATCATGAAATACGCTGGATAATACTCAGATCAAATACAACAAATACAATGTCACAATGTTCAAAATACACATTAGAATCTCGGGTATTACATCCTCTCTCCCTAAAAAGAAGTTTTGTCCCGAAACTTAAGATGAAAATAACTCCGGGTATCTAGTCTTCATACCATCCTCCGTTTCCCACGTGGCCTCTTCGACTCTGTGTCGTGACCATTGCACTTTAACCAAGGATATTGTCTTATTCCTCAATTGCTTGATCCGACTTTCGAGTATTTTGATTGGTCTCTCCTCGAAGGTGTCGTCATTAGCTATCTCGATCTCGCCGAAATCAATGATATGAATGGGATCTGGTACATACTTCCGTAACTGGGATACGTGAAACACATCGTGAACGTGAGTCAGCGATGGCGGTAAGGCCAACCTATATGCTAGATCCCCAACTCTCTCGAGGATCTGAAATGGTCCGATATATCTCGGACTTAGCTTACCTTTCCTCCCAAAATGGAAAACTCCCCGAGTAGGAGACACCTTCAATAGTACGTGGTCCCCAATCTCAAACTCCAGTGGGCGACGGCGAACATCAGCATAAGACTTCTGTCGACTCTGGGCAGTCAACAGCCTTTCCCGAATTAAAGCTACTTTCTCTTGAGTCTGAACTATCAACTCTGGTTCCGTCCCAATCAAGTTAGAAGAATCATCCCAACACAGGGGTGATCTACATCTTCTCCCGTACAGCGCTTCGAACGGTGCCATCTTAATGGAAGCATGCCAACTATTGTTGTAGGTGAATTCAATCAAGGGCAAATGAACCTCCCAGTCGGCTGACCAATCTAAGGCACAAGCTCTAAGCATGTATTCTACTGTCTGAATAGTCCTTTCGGACTGATCGTCCGTCTGAGGATGATAAGCCGTGCTAAAGTTCAGCTCGGTTCCCAAAGCCCTGTGAACTGCCTTCTAAAAGTGTGATACGAAGCGACCATCTCGATCCGAAATAATGGTCTTTAGTGTACCATGCAATCGGACTATCTCTGAAATAAATACTCGTGCCAATTTTTCGGGTCCCCACGTGTCTTTAATTCCTAGGAAATGAGCCGACTTGGTCAGTCGGTCAACTACAACCCAAATCATGTTCATTCCCGTCTTGGTCCTTGGCATATTGGTGATGAAATCCATCGATATATCCTCCCACTTCCACTCAGGGATCGTAAGTGGTTTCAACATTCCGGCAGGTCGCTGATGTTCAATCTTAACCTGCTGACAAGTCAAACATTTCGAAATGTATTCTGCTACGTCCTTCGTCATATTCCCCCACCAGTAGTTTTGTTTTAGATCCTTATACATCTTACTGCTGCCCGGGTGAATAGAATAGGGCGTGCTGTGAGCTTCTTTCAGAATTGTCTGTCTAAAAACATCATCATCGGGAACACAAAGTCGACTCTGAAATCTCAAAACTCCATCCTGTATCACGAATCCTGGGGCCTTCCCTTTCTTTACTTCGTCACATAACCGAAGAATTAGAGAATCGTTCAACTGCTTAGATTTGATTTCCTCGACTAGTGACGAAGATAGTTCCATCACGTATAGTTGCCCTTGGATTCCTGGTGACCATACTTCAATCCCTTCGCGGATCAGTTCTCGTTGAATGCTGGTTTGGGACGTAAGTGCTTCCAACATTCGAAGAGAAACAGGTTTTCGGCTCAGTGCATCAGCTACTATGTTTGCTTTGCCCGGATAGAGGATTTCCAAATCGTAATCCTTGATCAATTCCAGCCACCTTTTCTGCCTCATGTTTAATTCCTTCTGACTGAAAATATACTTGAGGCTCTTATGATCTATAAAGATCTGACAATGAGTGCCGTATAAATAATGTTGCCAAATTTTCAAAGCAAAGACCACAGTTGCTAACTCCAGATCATGAGTTGGGTAATTAACTTCGTACGGTTTCAACTGTCGAGAGGCATAGGGAATCACCCTATCCTTTTGCATCAACATATATCCCAGACCCTGATTTGAAGCGTCGCTGTACACCATAAATCCCTCGATTCCATCTGGTAACGTTAGTATAGGTGCTGTCGTCAGTCTCCTCTTAAGTTCATCAAAACTAGCCTGGCACTTCTCATTCCACACGTATCTCTGAGTCTTCTGCAATAGCTGAGTGAGCGGACGAGCAATTTTGGAAAATCCCTCTACAAAACGGCGTAATATCCAGCAAGTCCTAAGAAGCTTCGGACTTCTTTCACGTTATTAGGAGATTCCCATTCCAAGATTGCTTCGACTTTCTTCGGGTCCACTTGAACTCCGTCAGCTGATATCACATGCCCAAGGAAGGTTACTTCCCTAAGCCAGAACTCGCACTTAGAAAGTTTCGCATAAAGCTGTTCATTCCTCAAGGTGCTCAAAACAATACGTAAATGCTCAGCATGCTCCTCTGTGTCTTTAGAATAGATCAAAATGTCATCGATGAAGACTACCACAAACTTATCCAAGTATTTTAAGAATACTCGATTCATCAATTGCATGAATACCGCAGGAGCATTGGTGAGTCCAAATGGCATCACCACGAATTCGTAGTGTCCGTACCGGGATCTGAAAGCAGATTTCAGTATGTCCGATTCCTTAATTCTCAACTGATGGTACCCTGATCGCAAGTCGATCTTAGAGAATACTCTGGCCCCCTGTAGTTGGTCAAACAAGTCTTCGATCCGAGGTATAAGATACTTGTTCTTGATCGTCACCTTGTTTAGCTCCCTGTAATCAATACATAATCGGAGGGATCCATCTTTCTTCCGGAGAAAGAGAACAGGCGCTCCCCAAGGAGAAACGCTAGGTTGAATGTAACCCTTCTGCAATAATTCCTCCAGTTGCTTCTTTAGTTCATACATCTCGGTTGGCGCCATACGGTATGGTGCTCTGGAAATAAGAGCGGCTCCAGGCTCTAATTCGATATTGAACTCTACTTCTCTCCGCGGAGGTAACCCAGGTAGTTCGTCAGGGAATATATCTGAGAATTCTTTCACAACCGGAATAGATGAGAGCTCTACTCCTTCTTCTTTCTTCATGGCATAGCACCAAAATTCGTGACAACCCTGCTTCAGTAATTTCACTGCTTTCATAGCTTTGATTAATTTTCCCGAGTTTCCCGGTCTCCATCCTTTGAATAAATGTTCAGATCCATCATCAGCAATGATAGAAATGACTCTCTTTCGGTAATTTAAAATAGCCCCATAACGGTTGAGCCAATCATCTCCGAGAATTAGATCGTCGCCATGGATGTCGACTACAATAAGATTTGATGGCCAATCTCTCCCTCCTATAGATACTGGAAAATCTCTAGTTTCTAGGGTTCCCACAATTCTCTCTCCGCTCGGCAAACCCACAACATAAGGCTCACAATCAAATAAACACGAGATTTTCAAACGATTAACACAATTCAATTATATGAAAGAATGTGTAGCTCCTGAATCGAATAAGACACTAACTGGTTGCAAAAGGATCTGAATCGTACCTGATGCAACAGCAGTGTTCTGATCGTCAGATTTCCTCATCTCGTACAGGCGCGGAGGAACGGACCCAGCACTGGACGCCTCTCTTTTCCCAACATTCTGCTGCTGAAACCCAATTTGCTGCGTCTGGTTCACACTTGTCTCTTTCGGAACTGGCGCTGGAGTGCGAGTACCAAATGATCTAGTCACATTTCCGCAAAAATTCGCACGGTGCCCTTCTTGTCCACATTCAAAACAAGTCACAGAAGGAACGGGACAATCACGTCGAATATGCCCTGCTCGACCACAATTATAACACTTCTTCGATGCGTCCGAAACTGTTGATGTTGTCCGGAACTTCTTTCCACAATTATAACACTACGGCCATATCCATAGCGTGCGCTAACGGGCTTGCAGTCTACTATTTCTACCTGGCCTCGACTTAGCGTACGCTAACATCCCTTTACGTGCGCTAAGTACATAAATTAGCATACGCTACCACTCATATAGCGTGCGCTAACGGCCATACGAAGCTTCACTGACCTCACTGTACTCAACTTTAGCGTGCGCTAGCCTCATAACATTAGCGTGCGCTAAACACCGTTGACTCGACTTTTCCAAAAGCCGTCCAGATTCATCCCGACATGTCCCGACCAAGATCCGCGGCTGATCTCACCTACCCCCTGTCTTAATCAAGTTGACTACGTATAGCGCGCGCTAAAGTTCATACATAGTGTGTGCTACGAAACCCAATTAGCGTACGCTACGCCTAGTCGTTAGCGTGCGCTACAAGTGCAAAAATTACAATTTTGAACACATTCATGAAATCATACACTCAAGAACACCAGATCATGAAATACGCTGGATAATACTCAGATCAAATACAACAAATACAATGTCACAATGTTCAAAATACACATTAGAATCTCGGGTATTACATACGTGAGGTTTATCTAGTACCCATAGAAAGCTAGATTGGTTGATTCCTTGTCCAATAGAAAACGAAAACGGTTTAACTTGGACCATCATAAAGACAAGTGATTGAACGGTTTACTCGGACCGATAGAAGACGAGCTTGTAACGGTTATCCCTCGACCGATAGAAGAGAGGTGTAGAGGTTTATCTTTAGCCTATAGAAAAAGATACCGAGAGAGGACGTAGGCACGTTTGGCCAAACCTCAATAAATCCTGTATCGATTTATTTTCTGCACCGTTATTTAAATCGCTTCCGCAACGCGAAAAAGTTTTATAACTCTATCTACAAACGGCGATACCGACCAATAGTGCACCAACAATTTGTATCGGAGAGGTACCTCCTATAAGCGGCTTAACATCCGAGGAGTCGATCCAAATGGCATTTCAAATTGCCCCGGTCGAAGGTCTTGCCTTGAACCGACCACCATTCTTCTATGGATCTAACTTCATGACTTGGAAGAAGAAAATGTCTATTTTCATCCAAGCTTACGATATCGAATTATGGAAAGTCATATGTCTTGGTCCCAAAATTCTGACGAACTCAAATGGAACTCTCAAAACTTTTGAAGAGTATGATGATGCGGATTGGAAAAATGACCACTATAATTGCAAATCCACTCAATTATTATATTATGCATTAAATCCGGAAGAACACAACCGGATATCCTCGTGTGAAAGTGCCAAAGAGATATGGAAGATGCTAGAAGTTGTAATATCCGGAATTTCTACTACTGTGGTTTAATATTATTTTATCCGAGTTATGTTGTACAGCGTGGAATCTGTACAGTATGGATAAAATAAATGAAGGACTAAGACATCTGTATTGGTATTATTACCGCACTTGGTTGATAGTTGTATTGGAAGACATTGTGTGTCGGGCTTGTCGTATGAGAATATCATTGGAAGATGTATATGTATTCAGTACACCGTATGTTCGTATTCTGCATGTCGAGACGCTGGACAAGAGTAGATGAAAATGGCTAAGTACAGCCACATTAGCGCACGCTACGATGTATATGTAGCGTACGCTAAGGAACAAGTATTACGTACGTTAAGGAGTATAGTTAACGTACGTTAAGATGTTAAGCGTTACGTACGCTATGTATAAGGCATTACGTATGTAACGAGAGGAATCGGACAGCTCAGGCTATGGCCGAAAGGTGGGACCCATGGTCGGCAGCTTTCGGCGCAGAACGTGCATGGGCGAGTCAAATATTGGTTAACGTACGCTATGGGTAGTGCATTACGTACGTTAAGTGAAGATTTACTGTAGCAAGTCAAGATGTTACGTACGCTATGTGGGACGCGTAGCGTACGCTAGTGAGCATTACGTACGTTAATGTTGAGTGATAACGTACGTAATGGACGATGCAGTGTATAAAATGAAGTTCGTTCTTTCATTTCTTCACGAGAGAAAAACCTTTCCTCCTCCAACCTTCATCCCTATGAGTGTGTTAGTGAGAATAAACCTCTTCCAACTCGATTATAAGCTTGGAAACATGGATTTGAGGCTTGGATATGAAGATATCAATGGTTCTTGTAGAGTTTGATTGTGTTATTCATGTTCTTGAGGTATGTTGATGAACTCTACACCTTGAATTTGGATTTTGATTTTATTGTTGATGAATAATTCATATGAAGATGATTATGGTATCGTTGTTATGATTCTTGAGGTTATATGAATTGTATATTGGAAGATACAATGGTATATGTCTTCGATTATGTCGTTTGTTATAATCATGATTATGGAATCTTGGTGTTCTTTATGGTCTTGATGTTCATGGTATATATATCACATCAAAGAGGGAAATTTGATAGGATATATGATGGTTCTTAAGTATAATCATGGAATTGATGATTTAGACCAATAATATGTTGATTAGTGGTAGAATTCGTATGTTCTTGACGAATTACGAATCATGACAACAATTTTGAATCCGGAAAGATGATAGTTAATCTTATAACAAGATTCTCAAAGGTATTGAACTCGTTGGGTAGTTTGGATTTGCCGATTATGCCGACATTATTGTCCTACTATGAAATTTATAATTAAACAAAGAGGAATCGTGTTAATTCGTATGAATTCAGAATGGAGTATGTTATCCTTGTTATCGAGATGAATTGATCGTTGATATGATTATCGGATTATGGAAACGTATCGTGGTTATGAGTCATGATTAATTGATTCGGGTTGTTCGGATTTATGTTTAATAGGGATATTGTGGAACCGTTGGGTTATTGATCGGTTGTATTAATTGTTAAAGTTTGATCATCGAGTTGCGATTTGTATTGTAGATATGCGTTCGTATTTGTTGAGTTGAATTATTTGATTTCGTATATGGTCGAGGAATTGTTAAGCCGTTGAGTTTGATTGATTGGTTATATCGGGAATTGATTATTATCGAATATGTGTTAATTGATTACTTCAATAGGTTGTGGTCATTGATCGTTGGTTATAATCATCGACTAGAAAGTATGTTGCGGTCGTGTTCAAGAATGTTCGTGAATTGCATTGATCGGCTTCGAGGAACTTGTAGACGACAACAAGGAGTTGGTAACGGCTTCATCGGTATCGAGGCAAGTTATTACTTGCTCAGTTTATAATATTTAATGAATGGTTTCTGTTTCATTCGTTTATAATTCGTATAGCAATGTTTATAATCCTAATCACAGGAGATTTGGGATTAATAGTTGTATTTGAGTTTTGGTAATTTAATCATAATGTATATGATTTACATTTGTCGTTGGTATACTTGATATCGAGGATACATCATGGTATAGATGAAGACCTGAATTATCTACCGTCCGTGACATTTTGGATCGTTGAATATTCAGAAAAATGGTTGGTGATGGTTTAAACATCGAGATTGCTCTCGAAGGACTCGACTCTAATCATTTTTGTCATTTGTTCATGTTGTGATACATGCGTGTATCGTTGTTGTCATGGATTGTGTATCATTATTATATGCATTTGTGCATTGTTGTTGTATGTCCAGCTCGTGTTGGTCCGACGGGATCATCGGGGGATCTATGCTAGCGTGCGCTGGATCATCGGACATGTTTTTTCACCACGGGTTGGTCTGATGGGATCATCGTGGGATCTAGGCAGTGAACGCTGGATCATCGGATTACCATATGTGTTGTTGTTATTGTGCATATGTATATTATGGGTTGCCATAAGTATACAATGTCGTTATTGATGTGAGCATATTGACGTTGTCATATGAGTATGCATTTGTAGGTCTTGTGTTAGGACCATGTCCGTATGTTGTGTTGATCTGATCTTAGATTACACTGACGTGATTTCGTCGTGGAATTTCATATCCTGAGGTATGTTCCGTATTTCCTTTGGTATTTGTCTTTTGATGGACAATCGATTATCGTGTTGGGATTTGATGATGTTATCCGATGGATCGAATTGGTCAGAGCTGGTATTTTTCCGTATCATGAGTTAGTGATGATATTCTGATAATCTTGAGTATTGTTTAAGGAACAATACAGATGCTATGTTTGAGTCTATTGTGTTGTTAAGGATACGAATCGTGGATTTTCGTAAAGTTATGATGGTGAGATTACATTGGTTGTATTCTTACTTAGTATTCTCATTGGTATGTAATTATTGACATGATGTAATGATTATCATTGTTGGATATTATGGCTGACCCCGTCGTGGGCTTTCCTTTTAGGTTCTTTGGATATCGATATGGTAGCGGTCGTGAAGAGATGAGCTTCCCGGAGAATACTGGCTAGAGCATGTATTTGTGTGTTGAGTTTCCTGATCAGTTCTTGTATTCCGCTGCTAGAGTATTTTAATTGTTTGTCTATTTCCGCTGCGTGAGTATTTTAAATGGCCTGTTGGTATCTGGTAACTTAGGTTACTTTGGCAATCGTTCTCTAAACTATTTTGTTGGTACGTGTAAGCGATAGCTAACGTATGTTTTCATACTGTTGAGTTTTGGCATTTCGGGCCTTGTGGTTTCAAATGAGATTTTTTACGACGGTTTTGAGAAACGGATTTTATTAAGTCTTCGAATGTTTTTAAAGATTGTACCGTCGTTCACCTCTTAGGCGTTTGTAAATGTTTGCGAAAATTTCCTTCAGCCTTGTGGGTTCCATCTCGGGGCCCACGGCGCTGTAATATTCCTGGATGACTCTGGGGGTGTTATAGAATATGGTATCGGAGCTTAGGTTGTGAAAACCTAGGCAGTCGGGTCGAGTTGGGTCATGCTTTTATCGTGTCATTCGAGTTGTCGGTTGACAAGTGTTTGAGCTCTGAGTTTTGTTGTTCACGCGGGCTTGTGCGTTATGTGATTTACCAATATAGTACTGGGGTTGTTGTAAACTTTTCCAAATAGTATTAACATTTTTCTTCGGATAGAGGTGTGTTGTGCTCTCGAGTTGAACTGAGTTTGCAAAATTGTGTGTTTTTTAAATATCTGTGTCGAGTATTTTCTAGAGTCGAGACATGTGTCAGTATCACGGGGAATCGTCGGCTTCACGATCTGTAAGTATTTGGATTTTTGAATCGCATTGAGATTTATTGCCATTCTAAGTTGATACGCTTTGAAATTCAGAAAGATGTTATGCGTTACAGTATGAGGTGACAAAGTTGGGACAGGATTGATGATCTTGAGAAGTTATGATTTTGGAAATCAATATGTCGGTTAGATTTCGGAACAGAGTTGTGCATTTGGGAGAAATGTTGTGGATGGTTGAGGAGAACATGTAGTCATGTTAGTTCATTTTGTGATATATGGAACTGTTTTCGAGCATTTGAAAATGATAATTTTCAAAATGAATGTTTTACGGAAAATAATTTTTGGGCCGAGACCTAATCGATTTTGAAATAGTTCTATAACTCAGGACTTGAGGTCCGAAAAGGGTTTTTTCTACTTTTTAAACTTCTTGTAATGCGGATACGAGATACGGGTTGAGACCCTAATGTTTCAAAAGGCTTTTCTGTTTTCCAAAACTCCCGAGATTTGTAAAACACTTTATCAATCGTTTATCTATTTCGTTTCAGCCTTTCGCGGTTTTGATTACTTCTTCAAATGAAACTTCTCGGGAAGTCTTTCGCTGTGTTGAATTGTTTCAATGTTTTGTCATAGCATAGGTGATCGAGGATGGGATAGTGGTTGACGTTGCGAGTCATAAGAGGAAAAAGGAATTTTTGGTCGGAGTTTATATATTGAGATTTTGGAACTCTATCGTGTGGTTTTCCGATGGAATATCAGTGGATATTGGTGATGAACCGAATTGGTATACAGGAGTATGGATGTAGTCGAGCATTTGCATACTTTTCATTTTAAAACTTCGAAATCGTGTGGATTCGAAGGAAACTGTTATCGAATACTTGACACCAGCAAGCCGATTTAATTTTTCGAAAATTGATTTTGTGGTCTTACCAAACTTTATGTTTCGAGTTTTGAAAATTTTTGAAAGAACTTTCGAAAATTTGTCTTCTTGACAAGACTATATGATTTCAAACTGGTTTTGAAAATATGATTGATATACATATGCATTTAGTGCATAATGCATATCATGGTGAAGTTATGAGTGCGACTCACGAACTGGATAATACATCAGTATGGTACGATGAAAAGAGATTCGAACTTCAGTATGGTAGTTTGGTTATCCAGAGATTATCGGTTGATTGATCGAAAAAGAATAATATGCTGCGTGTTGTAGATTCATGCACATGAGGTAATTTTGGAACTTTGGATTTTATAAAACCGGGACATATGTGCTATGTGATTCCATTGGTATGGTAGTAGCGCGATTTCACTATATTGATTTTTGAATGATTTCTTTGTAAGTGTAAATTTGGGGATGGTAACCATATACTGGTTGTTTTAGATATTGAGTGGTCGTTCCCACTCCATGTATGATTGGATATGTTCATCGGTTTGTGATTGGGTGTTCGTATGCCGAGGAGTATGTTCACCACTCGGGTATGTTTATTGAGATCCACTGTATGTGATTGGTGTATTGTTTTGAGAACTTTATTCGTTCGTATATCTGTTTCCGTGGTTATGTGTTGATCGTGTTGGAATTACCGTGTGAAGGTATTCTCGATTATCGTTGATCGTTCGTTGGTAATATGGGAGTTTATCATGTTGATGATATACTCGATTGCGTTTTGACCTTTGGATTGGTCGTATTAGCGTTTATCATGTCGATGATATTCTCAGTTAATTTATTGATTGATCATTGCTGGTGATCATCTGAGCGTTCAGATTTCGTGTCAATGTTTCGGGATTCGTTACCATTGTGTAGGCAGTTGTTTCACAGATGTATCGTGTATTATTAAATTGTATCAGGATTTGGACTTGATTGTGTAATCAGGCAGACAGGATTTGACACGAATAGATTATTCCATCCGAAGAAGATATATTTTGTTGAGACTCATGGAATGTGATTGTAAGCGTATTGAGACTTTACAGTGAAGTCACTTGCTAGTATCTCAGGAGATCGTCTATTTTGCGCATTTGTAAGTGTGCTGTTTTGGTTATTCGTTAATAATGATGATTGATCGTTGTTGTGATGGTTTCGGAATATTTTGGTTGAACGGTTTGTTTGTTTTCTATGACGGATTGCAAGTTTCGAGAATGAAACTTATTTTAAGTGGTGTAGTATGTAATATCCGGAATTTCTACTACTGTGGTTTAATATTATTTTATCCGAGTTATGTTGTACAGCGTGGAATCTGTACAGTATGGATAAAATAAATGAAGGACTAAGACATCTGTATTGGTATTATTACCGCACTTGGTTGACAGTTGTATTGGAAGACATTGTGTGTGTAATATCCGGATAAATTGTTGGGTATTTTCGTCCGTATTTGAACCCTGTATTACCTGAATTGGTACTATCAATAATCGAAGTACGATCGTTTCTGTATTCGTATCCTCATGCATGATAATATCAATTTTTAATCCTTCCCATGCAATTACGTCGTAACGTACGCTAACAGGTAAGCATAACGTACGTTACGAACTGGAGATAGCGTACGCTACGAGCTAGACGTAGCGTACGTAAGGAGGTCAATAATTGAACAGGCTGGCTAGCACATGGACGGCTGGTGGTGGGGCTCGGAAAGATTCCCGCGGATGAACTCGGAGCTTTTGGGGTCAACGGGTGTTAACGTACGCTAAGGTTTGTAATTAGCGTACGCTAATATGTGTAGCTTACGTACGTAATGCATAGGGTGTAACGTACGTAAGCTAGTACAGAACGAGACAGTAAGCTATCAGTGAACGATAGCGTACACTAAGATCGAATGGTAGCGTGCGCTAAGTCGATTACGTACGTAAATGGCTAAGGCTAACGTACGTAAAGCTCAAGATATTATATATATAGACAGCACCCCATTTCATTTCACTTCGTCCCTTTCACTTGTACTTCATTTTCCTTCATTTATAGAGGGTCTCCAGTCCTCTAAAACACCTATAGATCACATAAACTTGATCATTTAAGTTACGAAACATCTTGGATTGACATTCAAGCAATCGGAGTTGGATGCTACCTCTTGTCTCTGCGTTTCTTTCATATTAAGGTATGTTAATGCTACCTCAACCTTGAATTCGTGTTCTTAAGGATGTTATGAACATACCACCGGGATTATTAAGCTCCATAGATGATTTTTATCCGAACACCATGTTTTTGGAAGTTGGAATGTTCATGCTTTAGTTACCCGAGTTAAGAACGTTATAGTCCGACTCTTGTTATGATGATCAAGTAAGGTAAATTTTCTGAGATTAATAAACCGTATTGTATGGTGTTTCCATAATGATCATAGACTTAATGTTGATAACAACCTCAGATTTTCCGAACTACCTTTGAGGATCTATAATCAAGATTTGGAGTGAGTCTTATGATGGGAGGATTAACCTGGAATTCATAGACATCAACACCATAGGTACATTACGATTCACATGAGTATAATATGTGTGAATATAACGTACGTTAAGCTCTATGCATTACGTACGTTATACCCTCAGGCAAGGCAGTCGTCTGAACTGAGAAGAACTGTCCAATGCATGCTTAGCGTGCGCTAATCGTTGTAGCTTACGTGCGCTAACGTGCAGACGTAACGTACGTTACGTATGTGTGTAACATACGTTACGAAGAGAACAGTTAGGGTTCGACCATCTTTTTATGCTTTTCCTCGTGTGATTGGTTGTTTATTTAATGATAGGATATTAAGGACGAATTTCCTACGATAATCCAGTGTTGAGCCTTTCCGACCGTCGTTTCCATTGGAGTTCCGGATTGTTCCAATCAATTGTATTTCCGGAGTATTCGCGAGAGATTACCAAGGCAAGTACCTTGATATACGAATTATAATTACGTGAAATCATTGTCGCTGAAGTGTATGAATCATGTTATGAATATCTGCATTTATATTATATATATAGATATGCGTGGATATATGTATAGATATATGTATATGTATATAAATATACATAAGGAGATAAATGTTGGGTGATTCATACCAATATTAGTCGACGTACTCAACTTAGACTAAAGTACGAATAATATTTATAGAGGTAATATGGTAATGTTTGTATTTTCGGTTGAGTTACGATATAAGGATATTTATGTAGTATTTATTGATATTATTGAAGGCCTAATGTGCTAAGTCTTGATGAATAACGTGCGAGTTATTGTTTATTTTTGTGTAGTTACGTACTGGCGAATAAATTATGTGAATTGATGAACTGATTTGATAATTGTTGCAACGGTTGACTGTGTGCTTGGTATTTGTAATAATGTGAATACTTGTTATGAGAGACGTCATATCCGGGTACCTCTGAGGGCGGGGCGTGCACTCCGGCCTGATGTACGCTGCAATGAGCGGCTCCATATGATTGGTGAACACCGGTGTTACTTAATGCGCGAGCAAGGGGCGGCTCCTATGGGAGTGAACGCCGGCGCGGTGACATGTGCAATGGGCGGCCAATATAGTGGAGTGAACGCCGGTACACAGGTGTGCAAAGGAGGCGCCTGGCAGGCTTATTGGTAATGGATATTTGAGTGATAGCTAAGACCCCGTTACCAAATGATTTTCGAAATTTAAATCTTTGCAACTTGCTTTTAATGTTGGTCTTGATGTAGACCGCGAATTATGTTTTTGGAGTTCGTTCCAACTTGTTTTACATGTTGGTATCAGGGTTAATTAACCAAGGATATTTGAGGAGATCTCCGAGGGTTAATTAATCAGGGGTCTTGAGCAGGATTTGTCGAATGAGAGGTTGTGCCTTTGATTGTACTGTGTTGATTATTCTGTGTTTTGGGTCGAGGACCCCGTGAGATGTTGAGATTTGATCTCGTGATGATATTATTTGGATTGGGCCGAGAACCCCGTGAGATGTTGTAATGATTCGCTTGTGATAGTGTTTTATCATTTGGGTCGAGGACCCCGAATAACGTTGTAATGGTTTTCTTGCAAATTGTTTTCCACATGTTGGGTCAAAGACCCGAGAGCTTTTGAAGTATTTTCTAAAGTATTTCCATTTGATTTTCAAAACCCCAAGATGGCCCGAGTCAATATTAATGTTTTCGAACTTTCTTATCAAAATACTCTTCCTTTTATAAAGAGGGATTTTTCTGACTCCTTGGGCTCGTTTAAAGTTTCATTGGTGTTATGTTCTGTACGGAGAATATGACAATGTGATTATCTTTCACCTTGTGTATGTAATGTTATTCTGTGGTGACCATTTAAATGTGTGGTTTGTGTTAAGGTTTCACGACTGTTGAGCTTTATGTTGTTATTATTCGTATATCTTGTATATTACGTACTTGCACTAGCAAAATTCCAGTTTGCTAACCCCCGAGTTTTCGGGGGGTGGGTGCCTGTTATGCGCTCAGGTTTTGGCGGCTCGGGAGCGATCACGAGATTGGCTGGGAAGGAGATGGAGGACAATGATACTAATCACACCAGAGTTAGAGTCTTTTCTTTTGTGTCATTTTGGTCGGTATTTCTCTGTCGTTCGAGTATTCACCCTTGCATGGGTGTAGTTTTCATTTATTAAATCGAATTGTCGTTCTTTTCTGTGTTCAAGTTTATTTTTGTCATTGAGATGTAAAGTTCATTTGTTTCTGAATTGTTTAATGACCTCGTCGGTCTGCGTTGTATTTAGATTGACCCTGGTCGGTCAATCATTTTGTAGTCTAGTAGAGTTTAGCCTTGTAGATCCTTGTAAGAAGGGCCTACGGCGTGTAACATTTCCGGATGTATTCTGGGGGTGTTACAGTGTGTTGGGATTGTCGTATGAGAATATCGTAGGAAGATGTATATGTATTCAGTACGCCGTATGTTCGTATTCTGCATGTCGAGACGTTGGACAAGAATAGCTGCAAATGGCTAAGTACAGCCACATTAACGCACGCTATGATGTATACGTAGTGTACGCTAAGGAACAAGTATTACATACGTTAAGGAGTATAGTTAACGTACGTTAAGATGCTAAGCATTATGTACGCTATGTATAAGGCATTACGTACGTAACGAGAGGAATCGGACAGCTCAGGCTATGGCCGACAGGTGGGACCGTGGTCGGAAGCTTTCGGCGCAGAACGTGCATGGGCGAGTCAACTCTTGGTTAACGTACGCTACGGGTAGTGCATTACATACGTTAAGTGAAGATTTACTGTAGGAAGTCAACATACGTATTACGTATGCTATGAAGGAAATATTACGTATGTAAGCAAGTGAACGAAACAAGTCAGTGAGTTCTGGAATGATGTTACGTACGCTATGTTGGACGCGTAGCGTACGCTAGTGAGCATTACGTACGTTAATGTTGAGTGATAACGTACGTAATGGACGATGCAGTTTATAAAATGAAGTTTGTTCTTTCATTTCTTCACGAGAGAAACCTTTCCTCCTCCAACCTTCGTCCCTATGAGTGTGTTAGTGAGAATAAACCTCTTCCAACTCGATTATAAGCTTGGAAACATGGATTTGAGGCTTGGATATGAAGATATCAATGGTTCTTGAAGAGTTTGATTGTGTTATTCATGTTCTTGAGGTATGTTGATGAACTCTACACCTTGAATTCGGATTTTGATGTTATTGTTAATGAATAATTCGTATGAAGATGATTATGGTATCGTTGTTATGATTCTTGAGGTTATATGAATTGTATATTGGAAGATACAATGGTATATGTCTTCGATTATGTCGTTTGTTATAATCATGATTATGGAATCTTGGTGTTCTTGATGTTCTTGGTATATATATCACATCAAAGAGGGAAATTTGATAAGATATATGATGGTTCTTAAGTATAATCATGGAATTGATGATTTAGACCAATGCTATGTTGATTGTAGTGGTAGAATTCGTATGTTCTTGACGAATTACGAATCATGACAACAATTTTGAATCCGGAAAGATGATAGTTAATCTTATAACAAGATTCTCAAAGGTATTGAACTCGTTGGGTAGTTCGGATTTGTCAATTATGCTGATAGTATTGTCCTACTATGAAATTTATAATTAAACAAAGAGGAATCATGTTAATTCGTATGAATTCGGAATGGAGTATGTAATCCTTGTTATCGAGATGAATTGATCATTGATATGATTATCGGATTATGGAAAACGTATTGTGGTTATGAGTTCATGATTAATATATTCAGGTTGTTTGGATTTATGTTTAATCGGGATATTGTGGAACCGTTGGGTTATTGATCGGTTGTATTAATTGTTAAAGTATGATAATCGAGTTGCGGTTTGTATTGTAGATATGCGTTCGTATTTGTTGAGTTGGATTGTTTGATTTCGTATATGATCGAGGAATTGTTAAGCCGTTGAGTTTGATTGATTGGTTATATCGGGAATTGATTATTATCGAATATGTGTTAATTGATTACTTCAATAGGTTGTGGTCATTGATCGTTGGTTATAATCATCGACTAGAAAGTGTGTTGCGGTCGTGTTCGAGAATGTTCGTGAATTGCATTGATCGGGGCTGAGGAACTTGTAGACGACGACAAGGAGTTGGTAACGGCTTCATCGGTATCGAGGCAAGTTATTACTTGCTCAGTTTATAATATTTAATGAATGGTTTCCATTTCATTCGTTTATAATTCGTATAGCAATGTTTATAATCGTAATCACAGGAGATTTGGGATTATTAGTTATATTTGAGTGTTGGGAATTTAATCATAATGTATATGATTTACATTTGTCGTTGGTATACTTGATATCGAGGATACATCATGGTATAGACGAAGACGTGAATTATCTACAGTCCGTGACATTTTGGATCGTTGAATATTCAGAATAATGGTTGGTGATGGTTTAGACATCGAGATTGCTCTCGAAGGACTCGGGGCAAGTACTCTAATCATTTTTGTCATTTGTTCATGTTGTGATACATGCATGCATCGTTGTTGTCATGCATTGTGTATCATTGTTATATGCATTTGTGCATTGTTGTTGTATATCCACCTCGTGTTGGTCCGACGGGATCATTGGGGGATCTATGCTAGCGTGCGCTGGATCATCGGACAGGTTTTTCCACCATAGGTTGGTCTGACGGGATCATCGTGGGATCTAGGCAGTGAACGCTGGATCATCGGATTACCATATGTGTTTTTGTTATTGTGCATATGTATATTATAGGCTGCCATAAGTATAAAATGTCGTTATTGATGTGAGCATATTGACGTTGTCATATGAGTATGCATTTGTAGGTCTTGTGTTAGGACCATGTCCGTATGTTGTGTTGATCTGATCTTGGATTAGACTGACGTGATTTCGTCGTGGCATTTCATATCCTGAGGTATGTTCCGTATATCCTTTGGTATTTTTGTTTTGATGGACAATCGATCCGTGTTGGGATTTCATGATGTTATCCGATGGATCGAATTGGTCAGAGCTGGTATTTTTCCGTATCATGAGTTAGTGATGATATTCTGATAATGTTGAGTATTGTTTAAGGAACAATACAGATGCTATGTTTGAGTTTATTGTGTTGTTAAGGATACGAATCGTGGATTTTCGTAAAGTTATGACGGTAAGATTACATTGATTGTATTCTTACTTAGTATTCTCATTGGTATGTAATTATTGACATGATGTGATGATTATCATTGTTGGATATTATGGCTAACCCCATCGTGGGCTTTCCTTTTAGGTTCTTTGGATATCGAGCTTGTAGCGGTCGTGAAGAGATGAGCTTCCCGGAGGATACTGGCTAGAGCATGTATTTGTGTGTTTTGTTTCCTGACCAGTTCTTGTATTCCGCTGCTAGAGTATTTTAATTGTTTGTCTATTTCTGCTGCATGAGTATTTTAAATGGCCTGTTGGTATCTGGTAACTTAGGTTACTTTGGCAATCGTTCTCTAAACTATTTTGTTGGTACGTGTAAGCGATAGCTTAACGTATGTTTTCAAACTGTTGAGTTTTGGCATTTCGGGCCTTGTGGTTTCAAATGAGATTTTTTACGACGGTTTTGAGAAACAGATTTTATTAAGTCTTCGAATGTTTTTAAAGATCGTACCGTCGTTCGCCTCTTAGGCGTTTGTAAATATTTGCGAAAATTTTCTTCAGCCTTGTGGGTTTCATCTCGGGGCCCATGACGCTGTAATATTCCTGGATGGCTCTGGGGGTGTTACAGAAGTCACACATGAAGGACCGTCTCAAGTCAAGGAGACGACGATCAACATGCTTCTTCACGATTACGAGCTATTCCAAACAAAAGAAGAAGAATCCATCACAATTATGCTCGACCGATTTTCGGTCATTATGAATGGATTGTCATGTTATGGAAAACCTCTTCCGAGTAGTGAAAAAGTTAAGAAGATCCTACGATCACTACCTCGAGAATGGGACGGAACGGTGACGACAATAATGGAATCAAAACATTTAAACAATCTTGATTTTAGTGCCCTCGTTGGTTCATTTATAAATTATGAGATTGTCCTAAATCTCGGAATGCCAAGACAAAGCCGAAGAAAAGAACGATAGCTATGAAGGCTAAGATGTCAAGAAATAAAGAAGCCCAGTGGACGAAAGCGACGAAGAATCGGCATATTATGACAAGAATATTAATAAGTTCCAAAACTTATTAAACCGGAGAAAGAAAGACATCTCGGGCGGAATGAAGAAATTCGACAACAACTGTCGTGTCTGTGGCAAACCAGGCCACTTCGCGAAGAATTGCTGAGCAAATCCTAAAAATGAAGTTTTAATTGCCACGTGGAGTGACGAAGACGAGGACGAAGATTTTATCAATCAAAATAACCTCGCACTCATGGCACGAAGTTCATTCGACAATAGCGACGTCGAAAGTCAAGTAAGTACATCCTCTCATGATGAATTATCTGAAGTATTCAAATTATTGCATACCGATTCTCAAAATGCTTTAAGTGAAATAAAATCCCTTCAATCTAAAAATAAATTATTAGAAATTGAAATTTCCAAAATTCTTGAAAAAAAGAAAATTGTCGAGATCGATCATTCTCAATGTCTTGAAAATGAAAATATTTTAAAGAATGATCTTTTAAAAGTTCAAGACGAACTAAAGGTTTTAACAAAGAAATTTTCGTGTGGAAACGAAAAATTTGAACAAATGCTTTGTGTTCAAAAATATACTTTGAATAAACATGGGTTAGGATTCAAACCGCATACTAAAAACAAATCCTTAAATTTCAAAATACCCCGATGCGATAAATGTTTAAAAATTGGGCATCATTTTACGAGTTGCAAAAGCCCACGACGGATGATAAAAACCAAAAAGATTTGGATTCCAAAAAGAACTTTTATTCCGAATATCTTCTATGTCTCGAAAGAAAAACCAACTATCGGTTGGATCCCCAAAAATTAATTTTTATCAATAAATATTTTACTCAGGGGAGTTTATATTTTCTAAGGGGAGATTTTTGTCAAGGGGAGTTTTACCCTTTCTATGCATATTTTATTATATCATATTTTATCAAAAATTGGTATACTTTATTTACACTTTTTGCTGATAACAAAAAGGGGGAGAAATAGCTGAATGGGATAAAAAGCATCATGAAAGAATGACGAGAAAAATAAAAATAAAAAGGTGAAGAGAATTGTACGAATAAAAAAAAGAGAGAAAAGAATACACGAAGAAGTCGAAAAGTAAAGAAAGAAAAGTTGGGAGAAGAAACTAACGAAACGGATAAAGTCGAAAACTTTGATCTGTACAAATATACAAATATTTTATTTTGCAGGTTTTATCCAATTCAAGTTGTTGTTTTGTAATCATCAAAAAGGGGGAGATTGTTGGAATATTTTATTCCAAATATTCATTAAAAGAGTTTTGATGATTACGTTTTTAAACAAAGTAAAACAACAAGGAAGCAAAATAAAACAACAAAGACAGTCAAGCTGGACAGAAGCTACCTGATCAGACGAGAAGACAAAGTTACCTGATGATCAGATCAGTCAAGTTGGGAAACCTACCTGACCAGACGAGAGCAACCTACCTGATCAGACAAGAGGAAAGTTGACTGCAGATGACAAGCTTAACGCACGTTATATACAATATATAGCGAACGCTATCAAAAGCGAGTAACGTACGAAACAAGGAGCAGATAACGTACGTAATGTTAAAGTTACCTGAAGATCAGACAAGTTCAATGTCACCTGAAGTCAAGTCACCTCATGAAGATAGCGCACACTACGACTGAAGCATAACGCAAGCTATCGAAGCAATATGACCGTTGTGAAAGACGTTCAAACACAGTATGATGCAAGCAGTGACTAAATCATAGCGCACGCTAAGATTGAGGAATAGCCACCCTAAAGTGTTTGAATTCAAGATAATCGATCCGTTGGGAAAGTCAGGGTCAAAGTCAGATAATCAAATGGTCAGTTTGACAAAATCATGCAACGGATATATGGATTATCGTACGCTACGTGAAAGGATTAACGTACGCTAATGGGACAAGATAACGTACGTAACAAGCAGTGACAACGTACGTAAAGGGAGAAACGAAAGCGACTGGACTTAAACTGGAAGTCGATAACGTACGCTACAGGTTATACATAATGTACGTAACGAGCATAATGCACGCTATGGAGAAAGGCTAGCGCACGCTAGCAAGTCAAAAGTGACTAACGGCTAGTTGGGGGAAAATGGCTATAAATACCAAACCACTTGGTATCAAACCACACAACATTGAGAAAAGCATTCATACTTGAGATACCATTGTAATCATTCTAGTTGTTGTATTTGAGCTTATATTGTTTAGTGATTGAGTGTTATACACGAAATCATACAAGAGAGGAAAAAGAAAGGATACAATTGGATTCAGTGTTATTAGGATCAAGGATCCAGCATTGTTAGAATTGCAATCGATATCTACGTGAGGTTTATCTAGTACCCATAGAAAGATAGATTGGTTGATTCCTTGGCCAATCGAAAATGAAAACGATTTAACTTGGACCGACATAAAGACAAGCGATTGAACGGTTTACTCGGACCGATAGAAGATGAGCTCGTAACGGTTATCCCTCGACCGATAGAAGAGAGGTGCATAGGTTTATCTTTAACCTATAGAAAAAGATACCGAGAGAGGATGTAGGCACGTTTGGCCGAACCTCTATAAATCCTGTGTCAATTTATTTTCTGCACCGTTATTTAAATCACTTCCGCAGCGCGAAAGAGTTTTATAACTCTATCTCCAAACGGCGATACCGACCAAAAGTGCACCAACAATCTTTTGCAAATCATCGGCCCTAACCACCGGCGGACTGAAACCTTTTCTTCTCACCCATCAAAGGTATGTCTTCTCCATTTTCTTTTTTTACTTGTTCATCCCACAACACTCTCCAATTTGACATCCACATTCGATCCTGTATCTGACTTTTTAAGTTTCGCCATCTTCAACCCCTGTATATCCCCCACTCACGGATGAATGACAACGAACAGTCCAGCTTCAAATAACCATAAAAAAATAGCAGCGGCTTTCACTTCGCCCTGTGTTGTCCTCAAACCCCCCGCCAAAACTACATAAATCCAGTCCGATGGAACCACGATTATCCACCCAAACCAAACTCAAAACCCCAACTCGTCTGAATCTGACCCAAAATGCACAAGTTGAGACCCCATTCAATCGACCCTTCAATTTTCCAACTAAAATCATGCCTAAAATCGAAGTACACCTAAAAAAACAAATCACCGTTGCGAATCCTTCATCAGAAATAGTAACTCGGCCCGAACTTGACGGCCTGAATCTACAACCGGAGCACCACTAATCGCCCTTATCTAAATCCAATCAAAACCAGAAACCTCTCAACCTAACCCAGAATTCCAACCCTAACCCGAATTCAGAAACAACGAGCCCTTACCTTCGCATCGTCGACAACAGCGCGCTGCAATCGCAGTCGCCGCCGTCCAGTTTCGCGGCATCTTTGTGCATCCAATTCAATGTTATACATATATTTGTGTGTTAATCAGTATTAACAGCAGAGAGAGATCGATGATTCTGGGCGGAGGGTTTCATGAGAGAGGGTTATCGATGGAGAACAGAGGGAGAGGGAGAGATTAGGAGAGATAGAAGTGCAGATGAGTCGGCCGAGAATCTAGGGCAAGACTTTTATAGCCTTAACTTTCCCCTATTATCAATTTAACCCCAAATTTCTGGACTTTTGTGGATCGACCCTGTAACACCCCCGATATATTCAGGAATATTATAGCACCGTAAATCCTTTACATAAGGATTTACAAGGCTGAAGAAATGAAAAGACAATAACAGATACCAACGTATGAAAGTAACGGAATAAGATACAACAGTTCTGACCAATACTGAAAAATACAAATGTCTAAAGGAAAAGTATTAATACATCACCAAATGCAAATCATCACAAACGACTACGTACTCGAGTACTTAATAAAACAATACAAACAACAGACAAATAAACCTGGCCGGAACATCACTTTGCACCCTTGTCGTCATGCAACTCCAGTGGTTGTTTCCCCGCTCTCCTGGATCCTGAACATAAACAAATATTCACCCCCGAAGGGGTTAGCACAACGATGCTAGTACAAGTACCACAACATATTATTCAACATCTCATGAAGAATAATAATAACATAAATGACAAAGAACCAAAGAGTCTTCTCCTACGAGAAACTCAATAATAACATACACACATGATAATCACAACATGATATCACAACATGATATCACAACATCCACATGGTAATTCCAATGATCCAGCATTCACTGCCTAGACCCCCCGATGATTCCGTCAAACCAACCCGAGGTGGAAAAACCCATCCGATGATCCAGCGCACGCTAGCATAGATCCCCCGATGATCCCGTCGGACCAACACGAGGCTGACATACAACAACGACATACATATACAAAAATATGTATAACATCAATACAAAAAACAATTAAGGTACTTGCCTCGATTCGAAGACATTAAAGACTTCCAAGAATATCAAAATGCTCGAAGGTCGTCCCCTTCGATTAAACACGTTGCTAAGCTCGAACCTTAACAAAAGAAATAATATAGAATTTATCTCATGTCGTACGAATGTCTAACAATCCAATTTACGGCCGAAAGTTCATAAAACGTAATCTGCCTGAACTGCTTAGCATACGCTCCGTATTCTATGTAGCGTGTGTTAAGCCTTCTCGTTAGCGCACGTTAACAACGAAGTCTAGCGTACGCTAACTATGTATCGACAGTCCTCTCTGATCAGCCGACTGACTCGCCTGATGACTTAATGTACGTTACGTACCAAACGTAGCGTACGCTAAACATGCCCGATAGCGTACGTTAATCTACATAGCTTAGTGTACGCTAAGCGTGCATGGCAGTTTCACTACTGGGCAGCAGACTGTTCTACGGTGATGAAACTTACGAACTCCTCAGTGATTAACGTGTGTTATCCGTCTACATGTCATGTTCAAAAACTTATGAATGATCTTACGTATTCAATCATCTTTGAGTTCAAGGAAAAGAATATCACCACAACTCTTATATTCAAACTCGATTATCATTCTCATGTGAAGTTCGGTGATCTCAGGTTGGTGCACTAGATTCCATTATCATTATCACATTCAGACTACATCTTTAAAGGTGAACTACCAATTCCAACTACGATGTTCCAATGACAATATCATAAGCATAGTCATTCCAATCTTCTAAACATGATATTTGTTCGAATAATTCACCAATGGGACTCAATATCTTGATAGCATGATTCATCTTATTCTTCAGAACACGAACCTAGGCTGGAGATAGAATTAACATACCTTAAGATGAAGAAATCACTGAGCTAAAAAGGTAGAATCCAACTCCGGTTGTTTGTATGCCAATCCAAGGTGCTACTCCACTTCAATGATCAATCCCAAGTGACATCCAATCTTTAATGAATCAAGTAGAGGTGGTCTAAGTGTTTAAGGAGGATATAAGGCTCTCTAGTCTCTCAAGAACGAAGGACAAGTGAAGGAAATGTAAACCAAGTAAAATGGGTTGCTGTCCCATTTATAACATTTCTGTACGTACGTTAATTAGCGCACGCTATCGCAAAATCCTTAGCGCACGCTAACTAGCGTTGACTCCAAATCTGTCCAGGTTCGCCCGCGGGAATCTTATCTGGACCCATGTCCGGCTGGCGCATGTGCTAGCCGTCTAGCTCAATAATTGACTGCCTAGCGCACGCAATTCCTCACTCGTAGCGTGCGCTAGTTTTTAACCGATAACGCACGTTAAGCTACATTATTAGCTTGCGTTATCACGAGTTTGCATGGGAAATTTGTATGTTGCTACACTCATGTACAAAGATACAAATGTGAGAAATATCATACTCCAATTATCGATATCACGATTCCGAATAATACATGGCTCAAATACAATTGAAATACTCAATAATAAATCCAGATATTACATACTCTCCTACTAAAAAGGAGTTTCGTCCCGAAACTCAAGACGAAAATAACTCTGGATATCTGGACTTCATGCTATCTTCCGTTTCCCAAGTGGCTTCTTCCACTCCGTGGCGTGACCACTGAACTTTGACCAAAGCAATTGGTTTGTTCCTCAACTGCTTAACTCGACTCTCGAGTATCCTGACCGGTCTTTCTTCAAACGTTCCATCCTGAGCGACTTCAATCTCTCCGAAATCAATGACATGACTAGGATCCGGTATATATCTCCATAACTGGGATATGTGGAACACGTTATAAACATGGCTCAATGACGGCGGTAATGCCAATCTATATGCCAACTCTCCAACTCTCTCAAGGATCTCGAATGGTCCGATATATCTCGGACCCAGCTTTCTCTTCCTTCCAAAATGAAAGATTCCCCGAGTAGGAGAAACCTTTAAAAGTACGTGGTCTCCAGTACTGAACTCCAATGGGCGACGGCGTACGTCTGCATAAGATTTTTGTCGACTCTGGGCGGTCAACAGTCTTTCACGAATCAAGGCTATCTTCTCTCGTGTCTGCACGATCAACTCTGGTTCCGTTCCGATCAAATCTTATGAATCGTCCCAACATAGGGGCGATCTGCATCTTCTCCCGTATAATGCCTCAAACGGTGCCATCTTAATAGAAGCATGCCAACTATTGTTGTAGGTAAATTCAATCAACGGTAGATGAACTTCCCAATCGTTTGACCAATCTAAGGCACAGGCCCTCAACATGTCTTCCACCGTTTGAATAGTCCTCAAGGATTGTCCATCTGTCTGTGGGTGATAAGCTGTGCTGAATTTCAATTCGGTCCCCAAGGTTTTATGAACTGCTTTCCAAAAGTGAGACACAAAACGACCGTCTCGGTCAGAAATAATGGTCTTTGGCGTACCATGCAATCGGACTATCTCTGAAATAAATACTCGTGCCAACCTCTCTGGTCCCCATGTGTCCTTAATGCCTAGAAAATGAGCTGATTTGGTTAAACGATCAACTATCACCCAAATCATGTTCATTCCTGTCTTGGTTTTCGGCATACTAGTGATAAAGTCCATCGATATATCCTCCCACTTCCATTCAGGAATCGGGAGCGGCTTCAGCATTCCGGCAGGTCGTTGATGCTCGATCTTAACCTGCTGACAAGTCAAGCATTTCGAAACATAATCCGCTACATCTTTCTTCATGTTGCCCCACCAAAAATTCTGCTTCAAGTCCTTATACATCTTACTGGTGCCCGGGTGGATAGAATAGGGCGTGCTGTGAGCTTCCTTCATAATTGTCTATTTCAGAACATCGACATCGGGAACGAAAAGTCGGTTCTGAAATCTCAAAACTCCATCATCATGAATTACGAATCCGGGGGCCTTTCCCTTGATCACTTCATCACGTAACCGAATCATCAAAGGATCATCTGCTTGCTTAGATTTGATTTCTTCGGTTAACGATGAAGTTATTTCCATCACACACAGTTGTCCTTGGACTCTTTGTAACCATACTTTAATTCCTTCTCGAATCATCTCTCGTTGAATGCTGAGTTGGGAGGTCAGAGTCTCCAGCATCTGAATAGAAACAGGCTTGCGTCTGAGTGCATCGGCCACTACATTCGCTTTGCCTGGATGATATAGAATCTCCAAGTCGTAGTCCTTAATCAGTTCTAACCATCTTCTTTGCCGCATGTTCATCTCTTTCTGACTGAAGATGTATTTGAGACTCTTGTGATCCGTAAAGATCTGACAGTGAGTCCCGTACAGATAATGTATCCAGATTTTCAAAGCAAAAACTACTGCTGCTAACTCCAAATCAAGCATTGGGTAATTCACTTCATAAGGCTTCAGCTGGCGTGACGCATAAGCGATCACCTTATCATTCTGCATCAATACGCATCTGAGTCCTTGGTTCAAAGCATCACTGTAAACTATAAATCCTCTAGTTCTCCGTGGGAGTGCTAAAATCGGTGCCGTCATCAATCTCTTCTTCAATTCATCAAAGCTATTCTGGCACAACTCATTCCACTCAAACTTTTGAGTTTTCTGCAGTAGTCGAGTAAGTGGGCGGGTAATTTTGGAAAACCCTTCCACGAACCGACGATAATATCCAGCAAGTCCTAAGAAACTCCGGACTTCTTTCACGTTCTTTGGAGGCTTCCAATCCATAACTGCTTCGATCTTCTGAGGATATACTCGGACTCCTTCAGCTGATACCACATGGCCGAGGAACATTACTTCCTTTAGCCAGAATTCACACTTAGAAAGTTTGGCGTACAATTGTTCATTCCTCAACAGGTCTAACACAATCCGTAAATGCTGTGCATGCTCTTCCGGGCTCTTAGAATACACCAAAATGTCATCAATGAACACAACCACAAATTTATCCAAATATTCAATGAACACTCGGTTCATCAATTGCATGAATACAGTAGGTGCGTTAGTGAGACCAAACGGCATCACTACGAACTCATAGTGTCCGTAGCGGGTCCTGAACGCTGATTTCAGAATGTCAGATTCCTTAATCCTCAGCTGATGATATCCTGATCTCAGGTCGATTTTAGAAAACACTGTTGCTCCTTGTAACTGGTCAAACAAATCATCAATCCGTGGTAATAGATACTTGTTCAGCTCTCGATAGTCAATACACAGTCGAAGCGATCCATCATTCTTTCGGACAAAAAGTACTGGTGCTCCCCAGGGCGAAATGCTTGGTTGGATATAGCCTTTGTCCAGGAACTCTTCCAGTTTCTTTTTCAGTTCGTACATATCAGTAGGTGCCATATGATACGGCGCCTTAGAAATTGGTGTAGCTCTGGGTTCCAGCTCGATGGTGAATTCTACATCCCGTCGTGGAGATAGTCCAGGTAACTCGTCAGGGAATACATCTGGAAATTCGTTCACAATAGGAATGGATGAAAGTTCCACAAGTTCGTCTTCATTCTTCATTGCATAGCACCAGTATCCAGTACAGCCCTGTTTCAACAATTTGACAGCTTTCATCGCCTTGATCATTTTTCATGAGCTTCCTGGTTTCCATCCTTCAAACAGTATTTCGGAATCATCGTCAGCGATCAGCGAAATATTCCTCTTTCGGTAGTTTACAATAGATCCATATCGATTAAGCCAATCATCTCCGAGTATCAGGCCGTCTCCTTGCATTTCTATCACAATCAGATTTGAGAGCCACTCTCTGCCTCCAAATGATACAGGGAAATCTCTAGTTTCTAAGTTTCCAACAATTCTCTCTCCACTCGGTAAACCCACAACATAAGGTTCACAATTATGAAAACCAGAAATATTCAAACGATTTACACAAGATAAGGATATAAATGAATGCGTAGCTCCTGTATCGAATAAAACGCTAACTGGCTGGGAAAGGATCTCGACGAAGACTGATGCGGCAAAGAAGATCATGATCGTCTGTTCTCCTCATTTCGTACAGACATGGGGGAACAGATCCGGCACTCGATGTACCCTTTCGGTCCCACTGTCCTCTGCCTCGTCCGCGGCCAAAATTCTGAGGTGAACACTTTGCTGCGTCTGCTGGATACTAGCTTCCTTCTGAACTGGCTGTGGTGTACGGGCTCCAAAAGACTTTACAACCTCTTCACAAAACACCGCACGATGTCCCTCCCGACCACAATCAAAACAAGTCACGGCAGGTAGGGGGCAATTCCGTCGATAGTGCCCTGTCTGGGCACAGTTAAAGCATTTCCTGGTGACATTTGTCATGGTTGATGCTGCTCCGAAGTTCTTTCCGCTCCTAGATGGGTGCGGAGGTTTCTTGAAAGAATGAAAAGATGACTGGGCCTTGCGAGGCCCGCTGTTCTTGTGCTCTGTAAAAGTACCAGAGACTTTCTGCTTCTTGGATTCCGTAAACTTCTCCATTGCTGCTTCCTTGATTTCGTACGCCAATGCTTTATCCTGGTATTGACGGAGAGTGGTACATTCAAAACCGGACATGTACCTCTGGATTTTTGGTTTCATTCTCATATCAAAATGGATCATCATTTCTGCATCTGTTCTGACCAGATGTCGAAGAAATGCCAGCTGCTGGTTAAACGTCTTAATTGCCTGAGATACTGGCACATCTGAAGGCTGAGCGGAGAAAAACTCTCGAACTTTGGCTTCCCTCACAGGACGAGGCAGTACTGAGCTTCCATCATCAATTTAAATTTTGTCCAGTCCGCATCATGATCTGCAGGTCGGATGGCTTCCCACCACTCGGATGCTTCTCCTATTAAAAAGTACTGAGCAATAGAGGCTCTCCGGTCGTCAGGGCTGTAACACCCCCAAGTTATTCAGGGTATATTACAGCGCCGTGAGCCCCGCCGTGGGACCCACAAGGCTAAACATACGCGGAACTATAAACTTGACCGAGAAGGTCTACATACAATGGAAAGAAAGACGATACAAATGGTATTCAAAACCATAACCAATGAAACCATATACATCACTGCACAAATCAATACCTCGGCAACACAGGCCGGAACATCAAGGAAACTGAAATACAATACTCGAGTATTTAAAAATCCATTCCAGTACAACAACACTGAATGGAGGAATCCAAGAAAATAACCGGAGACAAAACACAATATCACACTTGCCCATCATCTTCATGCCGACCCGGTACCCACCTGTCCGCTCTCCTGGAACCTGAAATACATGAAACGTATTTCCCCCATAAAGGGGTTATCCGTCGAATAGCTAGTGCAAGTATAACAATATGAAACATAATACTTCTCGACAATAAAGTAAATGTAATCCGTCAATTCATCAATTTCCGTCAATTCATCAATTTCCGTCAATTCATCAATTTAAGACTAGTATTCCGGAATAACTAAAATCTCATAAGACGTATGTGAATGCCGTAGAAACGGTTCGTTCACCTCATACGCCGTTACGTATGTGAATGCCGTCAAAACGGTTCGTTCACCTCATACGCCGATACATGTAGGAATGCCGTCAAAACGGTTCGTTCATTACATGCCAATCAATATATCTATGAATGCCGTAAAAACGGTTCGTTCATGATATGCCATCAATATTTCTATGAATGCCGTAAAACGGTTCGTTCATATCATACCATCAATTCCTCTTACTTTCAAAGTCGAGAACGCATAATCATAAATGTATACTTGCCTTAATAAACGTTACGAAGATCCCGAAGAACACGGTTCGTGGGAAGCTTGAACCACGAAGAAGACAACAAGCGGAAGGGTTTCACTCGAGTTCTTCACAAGAATTCGACCCTAACAACATAAATTCAATAAATCATCGATCATACGGGAAGAATAATCGTAGAACGCCCGAAAACCCTCTATGACATTTTACCGACACCTTCAAGGCGTCGGTCAAGAACTCGACCAAAACAACGAATCGATACGATCCAAACATGGGATAACAAGGGAAATGATACAATACATCTAAATAATCATCAATCCATCACAATCCTAAGTTAAATCGGATTAAACGGATGAAATCGAACAAAATACCCAAAATCCCCAAAATTAGATTTCTGGAAAATCTTACCTGATTCGCTCGATCAAAGGATGTTATCGGACGAATGATTGATGATATAACCCAAGGAACTCCATGGATATGTTCATAAACAACATGGCTTCAAGTTTAGAACACGCCAAGTGCGGAAGAGGAGAAGAAGAAGGTGAAAATGGCAAGGAAAACGTCTGCGGGGCCTTTTATAGGGGTTGATCGCCGGACACGGCCGTGCGGTCGGCACGGTCGTGTTGCACAGCTTGGCCGACAGGGACTCGGCCGTGTCCCGCTTGACACGGTCGCGGCGCGAGGGCCTTCCGACAGCGACCCGCCCGACGCGGCCCAGGCATGACTCGACCGTGTCCTGGGACACGGTCGGGCGTGTCGGCAGTCGTTCCAGGCTTATCCGGAAGAGTACGGCACGGGCCGTGTCGGACGACACGGTCGGGTTCGGCCGGCAGTGATCGGCCAATAACGAGCGGGTGAGTTAAAACGACCATAACTCTCTCGTCCGGACTCCGATTGACTCACCGTTTGAACCATTGGAAAGCTAACTCGATGCTCTATAATATTGCAAAGATTCAGAATTTTTGGAGTTACCGAAAATTAATGGTGATCTAACAAAGTCGAACTCCCACGTGAAAAAGTCGATTAAGGACACGGAATTCAACAGAACGATACCGAAACGAACTCGGATGACAAAAAGTGTAGAATTAATCATTCTCAGGATGACGAAACGGTCCCAAGCAAGTCGTCAAAATAGACTTCCGCCAAAAATAGAAAATTTCCGGGGATAAAAATTACGGGTATTACATTCTACCCTCCTTAAAAGAAGTTTCGTCCCGAAACTTAAAACAGGTAGGGAGAAGAAATATTTCGCCAGGAAAACTCAACGAGATGCACAAGAACCGAAACATACGCCCAAACGGCGAATCATCAATATAGAACACAACAATACATTACCCGAAGGTAGACCAAACCAATGCCGAAAAAGATACGAATTCACAATGCCCGAAGGCTCCAACGGGAATACCGATACATCACAATAGCAAAGCCGAATGACCCAAAGTCAGTAAATCATCATAATACTGAGATCTCAAAGGAGCAAACTCGATCGGACATACCCCGGCGTATGAACAACGATCGCAAATCGTCGGACATATCCAATACAACATGGACTACGAACGATCAATCAATAAAGCTCAAGAGGGATATCACAAGACGCCCGATCCGAAATGTGTCCGTGCACATGTCCACCCCGTATACGGAATCCGAATATACGTGTGACAATGTACCTAATTAGCCTCAAGAACTACGCCTCGTGTGCGGTCCAATGCGGAAATATCCACGCATGACCATAGGGTGCCCGGCTAAAAATCTTACACATAACCAATCAAAGACGCGCAGACATGATTCCAGATATGCCACGATACAACATGACAACGAAACTCAAGGGATAAAACATCCAATACGGATCATACGACTCACCAAGTGAACGATGACACACGAATAATGAAAGATCGACACGACCAACGATATTCAAAACAACCATCCCGGGATCGAATTTCCCTAAGGACCGATTAACACGAGCAACGATCACAACACAACAGTTCGGGAAAATCCTCAACCTTCAAAGATCACAAAATTACCGAGTTCGCAAGAAAATAGTGTCCGCCTTGAATCGGTCAACACGACAATAATAATTTAACGGATGGGAACTATCGTTGATAATCCCAATTCAATACTTCGATTACCGTAGGATGACGATCGATAACAATTATACAACGGATGGAAATTATCTTTGATAACGGATGGGAATTATCTTCGATAATCCCAATTCAATACCTCGATTACCTTAGAGCGGTCAATCGATAATCAATGATACGATAGAATAGATGTCCTTGTCTTAAACCGACCACCAAACGGAGATGACAAAAGGATATATCAAACGCCCCCAATCGGTTAACGAAATCATCATAGCAACAGATCCAATTCGATGACAAAGATTCAACGATGTCTCGAACGACATTAATCGCGAACAATAATAATCGATACATCGATACCGCGAACCGCTATCGATAGCAACTTAACCAACAAGTATCGCAATGCCTCGAATCGCCATTTACAAACAACGGTAACATTTGGCATAATTTGTCGACGGTGTCGTATCAAACAATCCTGTTATCAATAAAATCATAAGGAGGCCAAGTCTTGAAATGATACACACATTCGTACACATACACGATAACATTAGTCTCATGATTAGTACGAGTATAAAACTTGCCTCGATATCAATACAACGTCGTTACCAATTCATTGATTTCGTCTTACGAATTCCCTCGATCTCGACCAAGTTAATCTACGAACCCTTCAACCTTAACCGCAACACAACAAATATAATTCACGATCAAACTTCATACCTTATTGTAAAACGAAGGATTGATAATCAACCGGTTCGATGACGACCAATATCAATACCACCAAACCACGAACTCAATCGTTTTACCATATCTCGACTAATCACAACCGAACAATCCAACTCAGACACTTACAAATCCTGTCCACAATACGAGTGAAATATGATGATCATATCGCAACCAATTCGGACCAATAATAAGGGTCTAAATGTTCCAAACTCAATTCTTAAATACGAATTGACAAGGTTCCCTTCTCGTAAATCCATCGTTAAAATTTACTTATGACCGTCATCAATTCGAATCATCCGACTGGTTCAAAACAATAGATAATCATATTAAAAAGGTTATCAAACAATCCAATCATTCGATTTGAATATTTGCTCCATATGTATGGGCTTCCAAATTCAGAGATGAATAATAGTCTTATCAAACTCATAATCACATTCGTATTCCTATACGAATATTATTTCCAACACCTAGTTTAGCTCTAGATATGAATATTCCATATTCATTTTCCAAAACATCAACACTTCTAAAAAAAAATTTTCATCACCTCGGATAATTCAAGAGTTCTGCAAGAACATGAAATATCCGAAATCACGTTCAGAACAACATATCCGAGGTATATATCTCCATGTTACCATTTTCTTCATCATGTCATTCATACAACCTCAAGAATCACAACAAAACCCTTATCGTCATATGAAGAAGATCTCAATAATCATATCAACATCTGAAATCTCTTATTACAATTCCAATAAATCTCGTATAACATTATCACATGATACCATAATTGTAACACCCCAGATCCTTCTGGGAATATTACACGCCGTAAACCCTTCTCACAAGGATTTACCAGGCTAAGCACAATTTCCACGTCATTCCAAAAATGCTAAAAAGACCGATGACGGTAATATTTTTCAAATACTAAAAAAAATTATTTTCCAAATACCGTCAAAACGATCAAGGTTAAAATGCCAAAAACTCAGTTTAGGGAATCGGTTTTACAAAATAAAGTTTCAGTTGGCAAAATACCAAAATCCATTTCAAAAATACTCACGCAATGATAAAAGTACACCCAATTTATGCATTTTCATTGAAATAAGACGAACATCAAAATACACGATTCCCAACATACTCCCTCCCGAGTAGTAATCCAAAAAGAAAAAAAATGAGCCACTATCAAAGGGATACGAGGATTACCTTGTATGGACAAACCACGAAGAAAGAATAATTGAACTCCATTTCAAGAATCATTAAATCATCATAGTCATCATATGGCCTCAAGAACATCAAGATCTCTATGATTCCATAATCATAATCAACATATTCAAAGCATATCATTATCTTCCTTCAACATAGACCTCATAGAATATGGATAACACAAGAAATCACTTCAAGAATCAACAATAGTTCCATAACCAAGCTCTAATTCCATGATTCCAAGCTCACAATCATGTTAAAAGTGTTTAGAACACTCTTAAAAGTGAAGAGGGACGAGTTTTGGAGAGAAATATCTCAAAGGATCGTGAGAGAAATGAAAGGCAACACTTCAATATATAAATTGTACTCTCATTACGTACGTAAGTGTCCTTTCTTAACGCACGTAACAACTTTAACGCACGTAATCCAATATCCATAACGCACGTAACCAACTCACTGTCTCATTCGCGGTCCATTACGCATTTATCCCATACCATATAACGTCGTAATATACCGATTGACTTGCTACAAGATAATGGTTGTGTTACGTACGTAACACGTCCTGTATAACGTACGTAACACGTACGTTGACTCACCTGTCAACATCCTCCGCCGAAAGTTGCCGAAACAGGGTCCCACCTGCCTCACAGGACTCGGTTCTGTCCGATGCCTTCGTTACGTACGTAATACCTTAGCCTTAACGTACGTAACCATGCCAATCTTATGTACGTAATCTCACCTTATTAACGTACGTAATAATTCCATACTTAGCCAATTTCAACAATTCCTGTCCAAAGTCATGACATATCAAATACGAGCATACAGCAAAATCAATACATATACTCAATTCAATAACATTGTCAAACGTTCACAACGTCCTCGAGCATAATTAACCATCCACGATATCCATTATATAAATGAAAAAAAAAAAAAAATATATCCGAAAAAAATCGGGGTATTACACTCTACCCCCCTTAAAAACAAGTTTCGTCCTCGAAACTCGCAATCACTCGCACAAACAACCTTTCAACGGGAATTCAAATTCACCAAGAATTATCGAATAATCCGAACAACATACTTACAAGTCTGTGAAGTCGAAGATCTCCCGTGATACTAGCATGCGACTCCTAAACAAAGTCTCAACATAATACCGATACACTCCAATATCGCAATTAGCAATTTAACAAAATCTCAAGGAAGAGTTCACGTCCGTGATCACAGCCACGATTCTTCCTACTTTCAGCCAACATTCTGAAGGGCACATACGTGCGTAAGTATAATCCAAATCGCACATTCTCGAAGTGACCAATTCCCAAGAATACCAAGCTATAAACGAAACGATTAAGAAAATACAAGAAGAGTGAGAGGACTTACAAGTACCGGTCGCCTTGTGATGATGGCAGAGTAGTGATCATGGGCAAATGCCGACTCAATCGACCCAAAAGACCGACACTAGGTATCCATAAACCTAAGCTCCGATACCATATTCGTAACACCCCAAGTTATTCGGGGTATATTACACGCGTGAGCCCGCCGTGGGACCCACAAGGCTAAACATACGCGGAACTATAAACTTGACCGAGAAGGTCTACATACAATGGAAAGAAAGACGATACAAATGGTATTCAAAACCATAACCAATGAAACCATATACATCACTGCACAAATCAATACCTCGGCAACACAGTAGGAACATCAAGGAAACCGAAATACAATACTCGAGTATTTAAAAATCCATTCCAAGACAACAACACCGAATGGAGGAATCCAAGAAAATAACCGGAGACAAAACACAGTATCACACTTGCCCATCATCTTCATGCCGACCCGGTACCCACCGTCCGCTCTCCTGGAACTGAAATACATGAAACGTATTTCCCCATAAAGGGGTTAGCCGTCGAATAGCTAGTGCAAGTATAACAATATGAAACATAATACTTCGACAATAAAGTAAATGTAATCCGTCAATTCATCAATTTCCGTCAATTCATCAATTTCCGTCAATTCATCAATTTCCGTCAATTCATCAATTTAAGACTAGTATTCCTAATAACTAAAATCTCATAAGAAGAATGTTAATGCACGAGAAACGGTTCGTTCACCTCATACGCATAAACTTATGAGAATGCAGTCAAAATGGTTCGTTCACCTCAAAAGCCGATACATGTAGGAATGCCGTCAAAACGGTTCGCTCATTACATGCCAATCAATATATCTATGAATGCCGTAAAACGGTTCGTTCATGATATGCCATCAATATTTCTATGAATGCCGTAAAAACGGTTCGGTCATATCATACCATCAATTCCTCTTACTTTCAAAGTCGAGAACGTACAATCATAAATGTATACTTGCCTTAATAAACGTTACCGAAGATCCCGAAGAACACGGTTCGACCGGGAAGCTTGAACCACGAAGAAGACAACGAACGGAAGGGTTTCGACTCGAGTTCTTCACAAGAATTCGACCCTAACAACATAAATTCAATAAATCATCGATCATACGGGGAAGAATAATCGTAGAACGCCCGAAAACCCCTCTATGACATTTTACCGGACACCTTCAAGGCGTCGGTCAAGAACTCGACCAAAACAACGAATCGATACGATCCAAACATGGGATAACAAGGGAAATGATACAATACATCTAAATAATCATCAATCCATCACAATCCTAAGTTAAATCGGATTAAACGGACGAAATCGAACAAAATACCCAAAATCCCCAAAATTAGATTTCTGGAAAATCTTACCTGATTCGCTCGATCAAAGGATGTTATCGGACGAATGATTGATGATATAACCCAAGGAACTCCATGGATATGTTCATAAACAACATGGCTTCAAGTTTAGAACACGCCCGGTGCGAAGAGGAGAAGAAGAAGGTGAAAATGGCAAGGAAAACGTCTGCGGGGCCTTTTATAGGGGTTGATCGCTGCCGGACACGGCCGTGCTTGGTCGGCACGGTCGTGTTACCTGATTGGCCGACAGGGACTCGACCGTGTCCTGCTTGACACGGTCGCGGCGCTGAGGGCCTTCCGACAGCGACCCGCCCGACAGCGACTGGGCATGACTCGACCGTGTCCTGGGACACGGTCGGGCGTGTCGGCAGTCGTTCCAGGCTTATCCGGAAGAGTACGGCACGGGCCGTGTCGGACGACACGGTCGGGTTCGGCCGGCAGTGATCGGCCAATAACGAGCGGGTGAGTTAAAACGACCATAACTCTCTCGTCCGGACTCCGATTGACTCACCGTTTGAACCATTGGAAAGTTAACTCGATGCTGTATAATATTGCAAAGATTCAGAATTTTTGGAGTTACCAAAAATTAATGGTGATCTAACAAAGTCGAACTCCCACGTGAAAAAGTCGATTAAGGACACGGAATTCAACAGAACGATACCGAAACGAACTCGGATGACAAAAAGTGTAGAATTAATCATTCTCAGGATGACGAAACGGTCCCAAGCAAGTCGTCAAAATAGACTTCCGCCAAAAATAGAAAATTTCCGGGGATAAAAATTACGGGTATTACAAGGGCAATTAATCCCGGCAAAAATTTTCTCTAGTTCCTTCAACCAATGATCTTAGGTGGGAGTCTCAGAAATACCGTCGAATTTAGGTGGTTGCATCTTCGCCACCTCTTGCAGCCATCGGTCGCCTCGATTTCCCATGTCTGGGATACCCTGATGTCGATCTCCCTGTTGTAACCCTACTGCCACCTGCATTCTGTCCACGACCTGGGCGAACTGAGTCATCTGGTTCACCACCTGACGAAGGATTTAGGGCACAACAGGTTCCGGTTCATTATTAATAGATCTTTGTGGCTGGCCTGAGCTGTGGCTGGCCTGATTAGAAGGCGAAGCTTCTCTTTCGGCATTCCTTCGTCCGCGTCCACGACTGCGACCACATCCACGTCCACCTCTCAACATACTGTAAGCATAAATACTCAATATACAGGAAACAATATCGTTCGAATGTTCAAGTATAAAGAGGTACAACACGTAAAGAACGAGATAAAGTTTAGGAACTTACAACCACCGCTCGCATGAAGACGTAGACGGTACAGTGATGTTATTCACGGCCGGTTACCTCAAAAGACATATACGACCCCTATTTTAACCCAATGGCCAAGATATCCATAATCTTAGCTCCGATACCATATTCTGTAACACCCTCGATATATTCAGGAATATTACAGCGCCGTAAATCCTTTACATAAGGATTTACAAGGCTGAAGAAATGAAAAGACAATAACAGATACCAATGTATGAAAGTAACGAAATAAGATACAACAGTTCTAACCAATACTGAAAAATATAAATGTCCAAAGGAAAATTATTAATACATCACCAAATCCAAATCATCACAAACGACTACGTACTCGAGTACTTATTAAAACGATACAAACAACAGACAAATAAACCCGGCTGGAACATCACTCTGCACCCTCGTCGTCATGCAACTCCAGTGGTTGTTTCCCCGCTCTCCTAGATCCTGAACATAAACAAATGTTCACCCCCGAAGGGGTTAGCACAACGATGCTAGTACAAGTACCACAACATATTATTCAACATCTCACGAAGAATAATAATAACATAAATGACAAAGAACCAAAGAGTCTTCTCCTACGAGAAACTCAATAATAACATACACACATGATAATCACAACATGATATCACAACATACACATGGTAATTCCAATGATCCAGCGTTCACTGCCTAGACCCCCCGATGATTCCGTCAAACCAACCCGAGGTGGAAAAACCCATCTGATGATCCAACACACGCTAGCATAGATCCCCCGATGATCCCGTCGGACCAACACGAGGTGGACATACAACAACGACATACATGTACAACAATATGTATAACATCAATACATAAAACAATTAAGGTACTTACCTCGATTCGAAGACAAGAAAGACTTCCACGAATATCAAAATGCTCGAAGGTCGTCCCCTTCGATTAAACACGTTGCTAAGCTCGAACCTTAACAAAAGAAATAATAGAATTTATCTCACGTCGTACGAATGTCTAACAATCCAATTTACGGCTGAAAGTTCAGAAAACGTAATCTGCCTGAACTGCTTAGCGTACGCTACGTATTCTATGTAGCGTGTGTTAAGCCTGCTCGTTAGCGCACGTTAACAATGAAGTCTAGCGTATGCTAACTATGTATCGACAGTCCTCTCTGATCAGCCGACTGACTTGCCTGATGACTTAATGTACGTTACGTACCAAACGTAGCGTATGCTAAACATGCCCGATAGCGTACGTTAATCTACATAGCTTAGCATACGCTAAGCGTGCATGGCAGTTTCACTACTGGGCAGCAGACTGTTCTACGGTGATGAAACTTACGAACTCATCAGTGATTAACGTGTGTTATCCGTCTACATGTCATGTTTATAAACTTATGAATGATCTTACGGATTCAATCATCTTTGAGTTCAAGGAAAAGAATATCACCACAACTCTTACATTCAAACTCGATTATCATTCTCATATGAAGTTCGGTGATCTCAGGTTGGTGCACTAGATTCCATTATCATTATCACATTCAGACTACATCTTTAAAGGTGAACTACCAATTCCAACTACGATGTTCCAACGACAATATCATAAGCATAGTCATTCCAATCTTCTAAACATGATATTTGTTCGAATAATTCACTAATGGGACTCAATATCTTGATAGCAAGATTCATCTTATTCTTCAGAACACGAATCTAAGGCTGGAGATAGAATTAACATACCTTAAGATGAAGAAATCACTGAGCTAAAAAGGTAGAATCCAACTCCGGTTGTTTGTATGCCAATCCAAGGTGCTACTCCACTTCAATGATCAATCCCAAGTGACATCCAATCTTTAATGAATCAAGTAGAGGTGGTCTAAGTGTTTAAGGAGGATATAAGGCTCTCTGGTCTCTCAATAACGAAGGACAAGTGAAGGAAATGTAAACCAAGTAAAATGGGTTGTTGTCCCATTTATAACATTTCTGTACGTACGTTAATTAGCGCACGCTATCGCAAAATCCTTAGCGCTCGCTAATTAGCATTGACTCCAAATTTGTCCAGGTTTGCCCGCGGGAATCTTATCCGGACCCACGTCCGGCTGGCGCATGTGCTAGCCGTCTAGCTCAATAATTGACTGCCTAGCGCACGCAATTCCTCATTCGTAGCGTACGCTAGTTTTTAACTGATAACGCACGTTAAGCTACATTCTTAGCGTGCGTTATCACGAGTTTGCATGGGAAATTTGTATGTTGCTACACTCATGTACAAAGATACAAATGTGAGAAATATCATACTCCAATTATCGATATCACGATTCCGAATAATACATGGCTCAAATATAATTGAAATACTCAATAATAAATCCGGATATTACAGACCCTTAGTTAGTACTATGTTCTATTTAGTTTCTAAGTTATGTTGATCGACCCCAATCAGTCTAATTTAAATTCAATCTCAGCCCCTCCTTTTAAAAACTCTTCAGACTTTACCCAGTCAGTTTCTATTATTTTAAATCATATCCTTTGTAATGTAGATTTAAATTATAAATTCAATAATTTATATTAATTCTGGACACTATATTAATATCAAATTTTAATTATTATTTTAGGAGACGAGGACTTGGAGCCTAGGATTTGAACTGCATTCGCATCCCAAAATTTCAAGGATCATCATCGTATTTTGAGGTGTGGATTTTACGCTTGTTTTATTTAATGCATGATGTTACTTGTATATATGCTTGTTTCTTGCCAAATATTTATATGCTCAAAGTTTGCATATTATTTACGTTGTAGCCTCCAATGATTAGTAGGCATAATGTGCTCAAAGTTTGCATATTATTTACGTTGTAGCCTCCAATGAGTAGTAGGCAGTATGCACAAAGTTCGTATATTAATGTCCCTCGGGCAATCACCAGGTTCAGGCATGTCATATCTACTTGACAACATGTATGTATTTAAATTTAACAAAGCGTTCCCTCCTCACTGAGCGAGTTGAAAGCTCACCCCATTATTTAAACCTTTCAGGTTAAGGAGACTGACGTGGCGGGCAAAGGCGTGGCGTGATAATAATATTTATTTATTTATTTCATTTAAAATTTTAAACTTTGGCTTCAATGTCATGGTTGGATATTATGGATGTTTTGAAATGTCGGGAATTTATTTTATATTTACTTGCGAAATGGATGACTTTATTTCAATTTCCGCTATAATTATTCAATTATTTTTTTAAGGATATTTAATCTCCCTTGAAATTATTTCAAAATGTCATTTTAAAAAGTGATCGCTACACTTCGGACTTCCACTTAGGTCACCCGCGCCTCCCCAAATTTGCTATCCTGTCTGCTTCACCCGCGCCTGTTAGTTATCTGGGGCCACTCCTCTCGATGTATTTGTCAAAACACGCCTGTTAGTTATCTGGGGCCGTTCCTCTCGATGTAGTTGTCAAAACACTTGGCCTTTTAAAGAGTAAGTGATTTTTTTCTTCCTTCTTCGTTCGGTTCCTGCGGCACAAGGGTTCGTTTATTTTAGATTAGGGTTTTTTTTGTCCTGGGTTACAATTCATCTTCTTCCTCATAGTCACGGTCGCCTTTATTTTTTGCTCTCTTTCTTTCTTTCTTTTTTCTCCGAGTCTGATCGACTAATTGAGAATTGCGAAAAAAGGTAGGAACCCATTCCATAAATTAGATTCACGGTCACAACACACACACACTTCACAAATACATTTTAGTTTGTGGCCTGTTTGTTTAACGGTTTGTTGATGAGAACTCTTGGATATACAGGTTCATTTGGAGGATTTCTTGGCTGAGGTGGTGGCTGCTGCCTAGAATGCCGGGCAGGTGGCTCTTTCACCTGCGTGCTTCATCCATCACCTGCTCCTCTATTGTAGCTGCCGCTTCATTTTCCTCACCTGTGTGTTTGCTGTGTGTTCTCCGATCTTCTTCGTATTCTTTTTTGTTGTCGGTTATGTTTTTTCTCTATGATATTCGTCGAGGACATTTATATATATACAATAGTTAAAAATATGGTCTGACCTGGATAGTGGATGTGATTTTGTGTGGATTCGTGTATTTCCTGAAATTAGGGATTTTATCTCCCTTATTTTGTTATGAAATCTATGATTTATGTTTCATCGCCGTAGTTCCGTTGCTTTGTTCGATAATTATTGTGCTAGAGCTGAGTTGGGGTCTCAAAGGTTTGATGTTATTGTGTAGCTTTTACTGTATTGTAGATGCAACTGTTAAACTTTGGATTTCTCTGTTTCTTGTTGTCGAGAGGGATTATACAAAAAATCGTATTTTTTTAGTTACAATTGTGCATTAGCGTTGATGATGGTTATTTTCGGTAATTTCTTTGTTGCGCTGCTTGGATTCAATGGCTAGCCCTTGTTGGAATATTTTATTCCAAAGATTCGTTAATAGAGTTTTGTTGATTAAAGTTTCTAAACAATGCAAAACAACAAAGAAGCGAAGCGAAGCAAAGCATCGAAGAAATCGAAGTCGTAAAAAGCTGGCCAGAACAAGGAATAACGTACGCTATACACAGTACTTAACGTACGTAATGTTACAAAGTTAACGTACGTAACACATGGTAGATAACGTACATAATAAAGTGTATCAGAATTCAAACAAAAAGAACATTGGAGATGACGCCATAGCTTACATCAGCAACCAACGGATATGTTGACAATGTTTAACGTACGTAACATGAATATATAACGTACGTAACATAAGAAACGAAGCTACTGGACTAATCTGTGAAGAGGTTAATGTACGTAGCGAAGATATGCTAACGTACGTAACAAAGCTAACGTACGTAAAGAAGAGGCTTTGACGTACGTAATGGAGGCTGCAGAGGCTAACGGCTAGTTGGAAGACAAATGCCTATAAATACCACTTTCTATGGTATTCATCACACAACAACACAAAGCAAACGACTCAGTGATCATATATTGTTATACACATTCTTGTTGCGGTAATTGTGCTTATATTGATAGTTTGAGTGTTTATACATTCAACACATACACGAGAGGAAAAAGAATAGATACGATTGGATTCGGTGTTATTAGGATCAAGGATCCGACATTGTTAGAATCGCAATCGATATCTAAGTGAGGTCTATCTAGTACCCATAGAAATCTAGATTGGTTGATTCCTTGTCCAATAAAAAAGAAAACGGTTTAACTTGACCGACATAAAGACAAGTGATTGAACGGTTTACTCAGACCGATAGAAGACGAGATTGTAACGGTTATCCCTCGACCGATAGAAGATAGGTATAGAGGTTTATCTTCAACTTATTAAAAAAGATACCAAGGAGAGGACATAGGACGTTTGGCCGAACCTCTATAAATCCTTGTGTCATTTAATTTCCGCATCTTTATTTAAATTGCTTCCGCAACGCAAAAGAGTTTCACAGCTCTAATTCCAAATGGTGATACCGACCAATAGTGCTCCAACAACCCTTTTTTTTGGTCTTGTTTCAGTGAGGGATATTCATCGAGGACATTTATATATATATATATATATATATATATATATATATATATATATATATATATATATATATATACAATAGTTAAAAATATGGTCTGATCTGGATAGTAGCTGTGATTTTGTGTGGAATCATGTATTTCCTGGAATTAAGATGGTGAGGGTTTCAAAGGTTTCAGAGTGGCGTGTAGCTTTCATAGGTCAATGTTGCTAATATAATGTGATTTCTTGTAATGTATATCTCTATCGAGTGGAAAAAACGTGAGGAGTGCTCGGTGATAAAATCTTCGCCACTGAAACAAAAAATTATATTGTCTTGTATTATTTTGTGTTATTTTACTTGGCTCTCTATTTTTTGGGTTCTATGTAGCTTGGTTCGGCTGTGGGTATGCCCAACCTAGCTTGCATTATTATATTCCTCACCCTGGTGCTCTTCTCTGCCTTCGATGATATTGTCTCTTCTGAATTTAGTTTGCTGTCTATTTTTGAGTGTTGTGCAGTTTGGTGTGGCCGTTGATATGCTAAACTTTATTTTTATTATTACATTCTTCAGAATTGTGCTCCTATTTGATAGGGTGTTAAACGCGAGTTTTCTTATTGGGCTCGACAGTTTCATGTCCTTTGTTTATAGCGCCAACTGTTTTGCTATTCTCTTCTCCAGGTATATTTCGAAATTACGATTACATTTATCTTTCAGCGGGTATCCTATTTCCTTCGATTCTGTCCTGACTATATGAGGATTGTTTTTTCTTGCAGATTCAGGACACCTTTGTGTTTAGTATTTAACTGTTTCTTTCAAGGTTGGTGCATGTTTGTGTAAGTGGGAATCAATTTTTTAATACCAAATCATAAAATTGATAAGTTCTATATCCTCATTCATAAAACTATAAGTTTTTAGTACCATTTTGATTAAAAAGACTAAAATGTCCTTTCTTTTGTTGTATTGTTGACTTCTCACTTTTTTTTTATTTAATTTAAACTACTTTTCTTCTTTTTTTTCTTTTTTACTTTCCTCCTCCGATCGATATTAATGTCCAACAACCAAAATTTAACTACAAACATATACATCAAAACAACACAACCATTTTATTTTTGACAAAGGGTCTCTCAAAAATCCTATAGAAATCACAAGATTGTTCGAAAAGAAAAGTTGACGTTGAAATAGGACTTCATTTGTCGTGCTTATGAGTTCATAAAGAAGGTATGCATCAGTATTTGAACGATGAAAAAAAAAATTCCCGATCTGTTCTTACGGACACGATCGCTACACACGATTAGAAGCCACCGTGTGCAACGATCGTGTGCAACGACCTTGACATCGTGCGCACCACTAACGTGTACACGATCGTTTAACACGATCGTCTACAATCGTGTGCAGCGATCGTGTTCATGGACAGAAACTTGCACACGATCACTGCACACGGTAGTATACGACCGTGTGCATCGGTCGTGTCCAAGGCAGAACGTTTTATAATATTGTTCGCTCATTTTTCTGAATAGTTATTCATCTTTTTGTAATCAGATGTCGTGGCAGCGTATTTTGATACATCACGGTGGTCATTGGGAGCGATCGACATATGTAGACGGGGACTCCTTTTTTGTCTATATCGACACGAGCAAAGTTAGTCGTGCAAACCTCGTGGGGGTTATCAGAGAGGGTTTGGGTGGTCCAAATGAGTCCGATTACAAATTATGGTACTTGACACACATGGCCAAGGGAAACAAAGTAAAAGTCTTGTTACGGGGCGATACCGAGATACTTCGATTACTAGTAGAATACAAGGAGGATCCTGAGGTCTATGTTGAAAACAGCAGCTCCTCCACTCCCGAGGTTAATATGGGATGTAGCAGCTCGAGAGTAGAGCCCGACAACATAAATTATGACATGCCTTCCAAAGAGTATCAATACGAGGAAGATGAGGAAGATGAGGAATACGAGGAAGATGAGGAGGTGCATACATCCGAAGATGAAGATTGTTGTAAAGACTTGCTTGAGTCACTATCTGCGGAATTTCTTGCTTCGGTTCACCAACTGGCCCAAATGGATAGGATTATGAGTCGTCGGAACTTCTCATCCGACCATCAATCTGCGAGTGAGCATGAGCATCTACAATCAATGCGTAACTGGATCATTCCATTTTCGGACCCCGGTAGTGCCGGGACTTTGGGTTGGGTCGAGCAGCCTCCACCTGCACGGCCACCTAGAGGTGGGGTCCACCTTTCGTTCCAAGACAGAGTTGAGGATAATCGTAGGAATGTATCATTTGGAAAACATGCTACAAAGGTATCACCGATCGTCCGCCGATAAACGTATAGTGTTTGTCTGTAAGAGTGGGCGAAAAAATTGTCAGTTTAGGTTGTGTGCTATTGAGGGTGCAACTATTTGGAGAATTACTAAGTTGACATTGGAGCACAGCTGTCACCCTGATTTGAACCGTGCTGCCGCACGATCGGTCACTTCTGAGGTTGCCGCCCATTATTTTGCTAAAAGATTGACCGGTGAGGGGGTCACTTTGAGGCCAAAGGAGATGATTGCAGAGATGTGTAGGGAGTACGGCATTGACATGTTATACAGTTTTGCTCTCCGGACGAGGAATATAGCGATAGAGAATACATATGGCGGCTTTGATGAGTCGTATCAGAGGCTCCCATCTTATCTGTATTTGTTAAAACAGCGTAATCTAGGGACAATTTATGATTTGCATATGACTCGTGAGGGAGTGTTTTGCCACATGTTCGTTGCACTCGGACAGAGTATTAGGGCATTTGATACGTGCCTTCGACCGGTGATTATAGTTGATGGGACCCACCTGAAAGGAAGGAATAAAGGAACTCTATTTGCGGCCGTCACATTTGACGGGAACGAGCAAGTATTTCCTCTTGCAGTTGGTCTCGGTCCGATAGAGAACGACGAGTCATGGACTTATTTTCTGTATAACCTGCGCAGATGCTACAATCCGATGGAAGATTTACTGATTGTGAGTGACCAACATAAGAGCATTCAGAATGCTGTTCGAGCCGTCTATCCGAATGCATTCCACGGGTTGTGCTATCACCATCTTGCAAAAAATCTGACCTCCTACGGTGCGCATGCTATATGACTCTTTAGAACTGCTGCCTACACGCATCGTGAAGAAGTTTTTGAAAACTACTTTTCGAAACTACATATCGAAAGCCCTAATGGGGCTCACAGACGCCTTTCTGAAATTGGGCCAGAGAGGTGGGCTAGGTCGAAGTGTCCGGTACGACGCTATAACTTCTTGACATCCAATGCTGTTGAATGCTTTAATAATCGTATGTTGTGGGCGAGGCGTTTACCTGTTTGCTCGTCACTTGCGATATTTCGCCTAATTTTAGAGAATTGGTTTGATGAGAAGCGGGGAGGAGCTACATCAAGAGACCATGAGTTGACAATGCACACTTTTGAAAAGCTTTCTAACTCTGTGCAAGCCAGTCTGACTCTTACCGTTCGAGCTACCACCCCACTTATTTATAAAGTCGAAGAAAACAAAGTTTCTTATGAGGTCGACCTTCGAACATGGACATGTTGTTGTCGTGAGTTTGATTTGGATCAGATTCCATGTCGTCATGCCGTTGCCGTTATAAGGTAATTGTCTATGCTGTTGTGTGCACATGGTCATGGCCATTCAATGTTTTTGTCTATGCTGTCGTTTGCACACGGTCATGGCAGAATGCACACGATCGTAACCCACGATGGGCACGATCGTAACCCACGATGGGCACGATCGTAACCCACGATTGGCACGATCGTAACCCACGATGGGCACGATCGTAACCCACGATGAGCACGATCGTTACCCACGATGGGCACGATCGTAACCCGATGGGTACGATCGTAACCCACGATGGGCACGATCGGCACGATCGTAACCCACGATCGACACGATCGTAACACACGATCGGCACGATCGTGTTCTGCCATCGTGTGGAAAACAGGGCTGGTCTGGATTTATCCTACACCTCATCAATATCAAAAATACATTATCCTATACAACATCATTGACATAATTGCTTATTGTAACAGGCGCGCCGGAAATGGTTTGTCCGTGTATGATTTTGTTAGTCGTTATTTCAAGCAACAAGGCCTTAGAGATACTTATAAGGAGCATATTAGTCCCATCCCACATCCTGATGAGTGGAATGTCCCACCGGAGATCTCATCCATTGTTGTACCTCCAGAGGGGGTACGACAAGCCGGCCGACCAAGGATGAGTCGCGTACGGTCTGCTGTTGAAAATTTGCCTGCAGGTGGACGGCCTCAGGTGTGCGGTAGGTGTAAAGGAACCGGCCACAATAGAAAATCTTGCAAAGCATTCATTCCCATAGGTGGTGTGGATTTGAATATCCCTGAAGAAACTCAAGGAATGGATGAACAAACGAGGCAAAGGCGCTAGCAGAAGAAGAGGTGTAGCATTTGCCGTAATGATGACCATGACATAAGGGGATGTCCATACCGTGAAACTTAAATTGCTTATGTATTTTTATATTTTGTGACTTACTAGCAACAATCATGTGCTGATATTTTGATCCTCGATGGACCATGTATTGATTCAGTATTCTGATTATTAGTTGAAATGCATAATTTTGTGTCTATTTTCTTTATCATTGAATTGAAATTTAAGTGTTCAGTTATGTAAAGCAAATAAAGGTGATTATGGAGCCAAACATTAACCATAACAAAGTAGCTCACTTCAAAGAGCAATAGTTTACAGCAAAGGGATATCCAAAGCATATAACTTTACAAAACAAAATTTAATCACCATCACACAAAAATATCTAATAATAACATAAAAAAAACAATCACTTAATTCCCTTTTCCCCATCTCGTCCGTATCTTTAGTCTTGTATCACCATCTTCATGAACTTCCTCTTCTAAAATAACTTCTTTGCTTTTCTTCTCAGAAATCTCCAAATCATTATCATCATCACCATCTAGTATGACTGGAGTGTTCGCAATGTTTTTAAATAGGCCCTGTTTCATGGAACACATTAATTCGCAATGATAGTCACTACACATACAACAAAATCAAAAAACTTACTCTGAGCATTGAGTATCTTCCTCTCGGCCTAGTTCTGTATGGTGGGTTGGGAGGAGGTATCCTCCTTCTTCTTTTTGGTGGTGGTGCTTCGATTCCTCCTAAATCGCTTTCTCGTAATCGGCCGCTCATTTCGCGTATTTGATTTTAATGGATTTTAACTGATGTTAATTGATTAAGGTTTGTAGTGAAAAGGGTGGCTACGGTACATGTGTTTCACTCTCAGTCAATGAAGATGGGCTTATATTGAAAAAGGGGGGGGGGGGGGACCGACCCACGATGGGATTTTATAATAAAATAATTTGATGTTGACCTTTGCAATAAACACGATTGTGCACACGATCGCCGCGATCGTGTGTTCCAATCGTGTGACACGTTGGCAACCAGGTGTCACGTTGTCTTTGGTGTCAAATTGGCACTGTATCCACGTATGCACACGATCGTGTACACGGTCGTGTCCACGATGGAACACACGATCGTGTGCACAAGAACATCAAAAATTTTGACCAATTTCTCAAATTACTCGTCAATTTAGGTGTTGTTACTTATATATTAACAATTATTTGTTAACGATACACTTATTTAAAAAGTTATTGATTGAATTAACATAATATATTGCAATTCATGTGTCGTCTATCTGTTCTCAGTGTATTAGTTCGTACGGATAAGTTCAATCATCTGGATGAAATATCTCATATACTAATGAATTACAACGAAATGACAAATGTTTGAACAAGCGATGTTTGAATCACAAAACATCCTTCTAGATAACACAATAAATCAAATTGGCAAAAATATCAAAAGTTTATATGCACACGATGGGACACACGGTCGTGCCCACGATGGGTCACACGATCGTGTGCACGGCCGTGCCCACGATGGTACTCACGGTCGTGTGCACATGGTCATGGCAGCCATCGTGCGCACAAGACAGCATCAACCCATGACCGTGGGTAGGTTGCACACGATCGTGACACATGATGGCCACGATCGTGTGGATCCATCGTGTGTAACACAGAGCCAAAACATAAAGATTTAACAACACAACACGATCGTGACCCACAATGGCCACGATCGTGTTCATCCATCGTGTGTAACACAGAGCCAAAACATAAAGATTTAAGCAGCTAAACCATATCGATATTTCTTAATATATTTCTCATTAAGTTCCTTGATTTGGTGCCTTGCTCCTGGGTTTGCAGAGACGAGTCGATCCAAGTACATGCACGTGAAGGGGCCACAACTGTGATTGTCGTTTTGTATGAACTGTAGCTCTTGTGGCATAATTTTGAAACTCATCTCCGTGTCATACTTCTTCTTCGATTGGTTGTTCAGCCAATACCCGGATTGAGCTAGCACACGAGGCATCAGACGCATAATCGGTCGCAGTTGGTTGAATCAGTATCGACCATCTTCGTGGTGGTGTGACAAGGAATCGTACAACTCCACGGTCCATGTTATGATGTCAATCTTGATAGTCACCCAGTGGCTCTGGTCGAGGCAAAAAATGGCAATGATCTGTTGAAATAAAATATGTAATCATATAAGATCATCACATCAAACATAGCGAATCATTTATAAATAGCGAATCATTTATAAATATAAATTTCAAATGGCAACAAATCGTCAATTATTTATAAATATAAATATAAATTTCAAACTTACTTCGTTGCAATTTAACCATGGAACCACATGTGGTGTATCAAGACCTGTCATGTAGTCCTCGATGCATTTAGGAATTTTCCAATCCTTGTACACCGGCTTCCCCGTCACCTTGATACCAAGTGGATCATCCGGATGGAGTCTTGCAAACTCGTTGGCCAAAACTAACTACAAAAAGCCAAACCACAAAATTAAAAAAAATCCACATCACACCAATGATATACAAGCGGGTAGGTTATAGAACTTACGTAAAATATGGAGCCGGCAAGTACAGTGCCAACTCTACCGACACCAACACTACGGACTCCCCTCCGAAGCCTCGCTCGAGTCGCAAGCACATAACAGTCTATCACCTCGGCATCAAAGTCTTCACGGCTAGACTCTATCCGGTCAAATAACGCCTGGGTGAGAGCATGCCCAGTCTCCAAACACCGGACAATAGCATCACGTGGCTGCTCCCTCCTAAACTGTAGGTACAACTTCTTCAGAGCCTCGCTATCTCTTGGAGGCGCAACCACAAAAGGCTCCCGAAGAGCAGCAGATGGTCGACTCACTCGCGGTGGAAGACTACGCTCACCCAAATGCTGCGTTCTGGCACTCTCACCATCTTCGTCACCCTCAGCATCCCTCTCACAACTATAACGATCAGAGAGTCAGACATGGCCGCTCGATCTCAAAACTAGCCGCTCGATTCGAAATGGAGGTCGCCGTCAGGACCACCACCCTCACTTCAAAACATCGCACTATAATGATACTCGTCCTGAAACCAGTCGAACATCGTCCCATACTGCTAAAACGGCGCCTCAAATGGCTCATACTGATGCTCGTAATCAAGGGGCTGCTGAGTCCGCTCAAAAGAATGATGAATATGAGAATGGTGACTGTGCTGGACCTCAGAATGGTGGGTAGGCGGACGCTGAGAATGGTGACTCGGCTGACGCTGAGAATGATGACTAGGCTGACACTGAGAATAGTGACTGTGGGCTGCGCCAGAGACTGAGTGACGTGGAGGGTCAGGAATCCTCCGCTGGGCGCTGCTAACAGATGCAGAATGACGAGGCCTATCATGGCTCCCAGCTGAGTAGTGCACCGGGCTCCTAGAACATCTATGCATAGGTCCGAAGAAATCCACGATCCCAGAAAGCACCCGGCGAGAAACTCGAGCAATAACCGACTCGGGATCGTTGCATACAAGATCGCCTTCAAACGGCGATCAAGTACTCATCCTCGCCGTGTCTTGGGTGTGGTCCGACAAGGAAGTCCGTGGACACAACACACCCTCTCCGGCCGCTTCTCCCGGTCCGATGTCTCGCACCATCTACTAGTGGGGTACTGTCCGGCCGCTTCGACACTTTATGTGCCGACTCATATGTAATCAATTTTCCAGAAACCTTCTTCAATCTATCCATAACTTTCTTCCTGGATCGGCGCAGCTCATCCTCCTTATTCTTCATGCCTATTCTTACAGCTTAATGAACTTAACGTCATATGGCGAGCCATTCTCAAAGCTCGTAGTAGTACTCACCTCATCCTCCTCCAAATGCGGTAAAGAGGGAAGTACTCAGGCCGCAAAATTAGTCATTAAAGCATACCATTAGATGGGCAATCACATAACGTTTAAGAGATGAAGTCAGGAGAAAATACGTTTACAAATTTATGTACCTTATCGTCGAAGAAATGAGTGAAATCACAAAACATCTTCCTCATAGTCCACATCAAACACCGGGGGACTTGGACAGATTTATCTTGAATACCACACAACGCTCCCAATGAAGGAATCATCTCATACGACCATATCTGTAAAGCCCAAACAGGACCATAGAAGTGATAGTCCTTGTGCTCTTGTCCCTCCTTCATGGCAACGTTGCCTATGTAGTAAGATAAAACCCCAAAGGCATAAGAACCCCAAGGAAACATATCCCACTGCTCGAAATCCTCAACTAATGCCCATGCCCATGTCTCGACCATCATGTCACACAGACATAGGATAAAGTAGTAGTATATAAGCTTATTGGCAACCTTGTCATAATCTCTTATGTCTCTACGAAAATCTCGAGAATTGAACCTCTTACGCTTAACTCTAACCTTAATATTTTGCCGTGAGTATTCTCGTGGAAAATACCGCCGATCAAGGAGATGGTCGCCCCGGGATGGAAGATAGAGTTTCCAAAATGGAGTCCAGTGATCATGGCAAAATCACGGGCCGTAAAACGAATGGTCCTCCCGCAAACCTGGAACCACGACTCATCCGGGGGGATTTGATCACCCTCCAATTGACGGGCAATCAAGTGATGTAGGGCAGTATTTGAACTCCCATTCCTCCTAACTTTAATCAAGCACCCCAGGACCCCCTCGGTCAAGCTCTCGATAGCTCGATCAGCAACTGCGGAATTGCGGCCCATACTTCTTAGTGTCTCAATGATCTCTTTAAATACCGCCTCCCGTATGTAAAGATTCACTTGACGTGTAACAAAACGCAATGTAGGTATCTTCCATACGCAACCCGTCTGCAATATAGACATACAACTCATAAGAATATGATAGAATGCTTAAGAGAACGAAAAAAAAAATTCTGCCTTGCACACGATCGAAGGCACACGATCGATGCCCGTCGTGTGAAGACCATCGTGTGCCACACGACGGTTCACACGACGGCATCGATCGTGTGCTCGCGATCGTGTGCAAGGCAGGAGCCTTTGGTCTTCTAGCACACGATGGTTACACACGATCGACGGTCGTCGTGTGTAACCATCGTGCCCACGAAAGACCATCGTGTACACGATGGTGTCATCTTCTTCAGCACCATCGTGGGACGATGAACAACCGTCGTGGCATGATCGTGTGTGAATGAAAATACACTAACAGGCGGCTCATTGACGAATTCCTCTTCAGATGGAGTGTCACTAGCGGAACATCTGGCGTCTTCAGATTCTATGTGGTAGTCAGAGTTCGACATTTTCTGGCCGGCGAGGGTTTCACGACGGGAGAGTTTTTTTGCAGAGAGATGAGGAGAGTTTTTTTGCAGAGGAAAATATTGAGTTGTGGGACCGTTTTTTTATTGTTGTTTCGTTTTAATAATCTTCTTTTTTTTATGTTTTTTTATCTTTTAGTGGTAGACTTTAAGGGTAATAAAGTCTTTTAACACATTTTGGTATCAAAAACTTATAGTTTTATGAATGGGGATATATAACTTGTTACTTTTATGCTTTGGTACTAAAAAAGAGAGATCCCTTTGTGTAATATGTTCTTCTCGTGTACGCATTACCTATCTGGATATGCCTTATAGGCATAGATGGCTTCTGCGTTCCGTTTATGAGTCTATCTACATTTCTTTACTGGTCTTTGGGTTCGCTTAGGTTTGCTTCGGATTTTGGTTACATGAATAATGTTCCTATGTTTAAAAATGGCCATTATTATGATCTTATGTGTTTGAGTTTATCATCTGGAAATCTGACATGTTTCCACATAATCTCTGAATTGATGTTCCACTGAGGATTTCTTCAATGGTCAATGTATTCTGTATTCTAAGGCTCCTTTTGGTTTTGGTCAGGTGATAAATATAATGCATTGATAACTGGATGACACCCTATTTATTTTGTATCCAAATTATTGCTGCTCTTATTTCTTTTATTTGCGTCCTTAGGGTATCTTTTTTTTTCGCTTAAAGCCATTCTCCGCCTCATAAATTTGCTGTAATATGTTATGCCTGGTTGTGGGGCTACGAAAGCTCAATATTTCAAATAATCATCTCAATGTTCACTGAAACTCGTTGTGAAATATAGAGTGGTCTTATTCCTATCCATATATTGTGTGTTGGTTCATCTTATTTTTGTCTTCTCCCTTAATCCACAGTGTTTGTACGAATTGCGGTGTTAATATGGGAGAATATTTTTGCAACGTGTGCATATTTTACGACGATGATGTAATGATCATTCTTCTACCTGTTCTAGCTGAAAAATTGTTTATGAAAAAAAAAGGGTTGCAATCTCTAAAATGAGGCTCTTTTGCAGATTGACAAAGGCCAGCTTCATTGTGATCACTCTGGGATCTATAGGTTGGTTGCAAATTCAAACTCTCACACATGCATGCATGCACGCACACACACACACACATGCGCGCGCACACACACACACACTTCTTTGTTTCTTTTCCCCTCTTGCATTCTCAAATTTGGTCATATGTTTTGTTTTTCCTATAGGATTGGAGGTCGTGAGAACTACTTCCACTGCAACAAGTGCGGTATGCAAAGCTATAAAGGTTTTTTTTGGTACAACCGTCACATAATACCACGATTGCGGTTAATTTTCAGCTGAAGATGGCGTTTGCAAATGCTACTCGAAAGTATTTATTACTTACTTTTGCTGGAAGCTGTGCAATTTGCTTTTTGGTAAAAGCGGGGAGTATTTTGTGTTCAAATAAAAAAAAAGCAGCTTAAAAACATAATTTACTATTTGGTTGATTTTAAATAAGCATTTTTCACATTCAAAACTGTGGGCTTAAACATAAAGCAGCCAAGATCATCTATTGACTCGCTTCTCTGCTTCTAGCGGTCATATGCTTTTTTGTTAGAGAATTTGCAGCAGAAATTGAAGAAATTGATACCGGCAAACACTCGAATATCCATAATCTCTATAAAAAAGCAAAGAAGTGCTTAAGAAGCATCTGTAAACACTCCCTAATAAACGTGAATGTCACCATGAGTTGATAAAGCGTGAGAAGTAATAAACTATATATAAATATCATCTCTTACCTTTTTTTCGATCTTTTGCTTCAATATATCGTTTTACAGAAAAAATTCAAACCAAATCAAATTAAATCAATTATTTTCACCAATGTTTCGTTGGACGGGACATACAGTTACTGCTGCCCAATATGCTCCAAGTCGGCCATGGACATGTCTGACACCTGGAAGAGAATAGACGGGGAGGTACGTTTATTGAGTTGTGATGTGAAATAATCTCGATCTCATTCCAAGTGGACAAAAAGTTCAAACAATGTCTTTGTGAGGGCATCATTCAGTATTTGAATTATATTATACGTCGCACTTTTTTTACACAAATTGAGATGACAGTCATGCCCGACGAATACAGATATAAGAAGGTGCTCAACTTCTTAGCAACCTTTTCTTTTTGTTCTCATACAACATAACATACTCCTTATTTTTTTCAATTGAGAAATGCACGGAAGCTTGTGTTTGGAAATTTCCAGGTCTGGATTCTATGTAACAACTGCAATGATATTACTGAAGTTTATTTCCACATAATCGATCAGAAATGCATCCACTGTGAATCGTATAATACTCGGAAAATTTCACCTCCTGTTTTCCTCGGTAAGCAGCACCTCTTTGTTTGGGGTATTTTTCGGGCTGGTGCACTGAAAAAAAGGGCCTAAAAGGGACCTTCCGTCTTAGTATTACCGATGTTATCGTTTATTCTCATTTTATATGTGTTACCCTGTTATGGTGTTTGATTGTGAAATCTGAGGAGTTTTATTCTTGTGTCTTTGACGCCCTCATGGATCAGTAGTTAGATGGATTGCCCCGACTAACATTACTTCAGTTATGGTGACAACTAAAGGTGTCGACAGTATGCTGGCCTTGGTTATTGCTTCAAATGAGCATCCCTCTTTTTCGGACATAGATAGTGATCATTTGGTTATCCCTGCCACAGCTGTTTTCAATTCATGTTAGGCTTGTGCTTAAATGATCGACGCCTGATATTCTCCAGTTTGTAGGTATCAGGCATACCAAGAAAGTTAGTGTAATATCTTTTTGATGGTTATAACTCTAAATATATTAGTAATTTTAGTATGCTTGATTTAGAGATTAGGAAACTTTAATAAAGGATCCATTCTTATAATTAGAGGGTAGTATTGATACCTCTTCCAGCACCTCAGTACGTTTTTCCTACCTTTTGATCTATTCTATTCAAGCACCATGCAATGAGAGAAGTAGAGAAACATGGTAGTTTTTTCCCTTGTGAAAATAATTGTAAATCACTGTATGTTGATAGTTACGACCTATAGATTACATATTTGGCTAAAAATATATTTCTCCATTTCATATTACCTTCAATATTTTTCGCGTGGACTTATATCTTACTATTTGTATAAAAGTCTTTTTTGCCCTATTACTAATGTGCTCAGGATCTTGTGAACAGTGCTCTCGCAATGAGCTAGCTTGTGTTTTTAATAACCTGTATGTTAGGCATGTTGCCCTTTAAATCGTTCCTGCAGTTCATTGTATGAACGCAATGTATAACATTTTTTAGGTGTAATATGTCCGCTTGTGCGTTGGCAAATTGTTACCTACGTATAGATCATGGGATCTGAATTCTATATCGGCAAATATGCGTGTGCAACACCCACTATTTTGTTGATATTTTTTTACGATTTGTTCTTCTTGGTTTTGTAGGTTTCGGGATTGTTCTTTCATCGGTTTGCTTGTGTGATAGTTAGTGAGCCAGGTGAGATTCTTTACTGGTTTGCTTACATGGACTTTTTTCATCTGCTGCTACTAGGGTCTGGTCTGCCTAGATGAAATATTTTCTTGTAAAACTCTACATTTACTCGCGCACTTTGTGATTTTGAGAGAATGATTTTCACACTGTTGTTATTCGTATCGAATTTTACCGTTTTGCAGACATAGCTAGATGTGGCAGGGTGAGAGGAAGTATGATTTCTCTATAAATTGTATCCTTCTTTGTTTTATTAGAGGTGGGACCGGTCCGGTTCTTACTAAAATTTTGAATACCCTAAACAGGTTTTAACATGTGTAAAACGGTTCAGTTTTTGTTTTGTTTTTTTTGGGAGCCGGTTTAAGACCCGAGCCGGTTTTCAGGCTCGGGTACTTTGGGTTTTTTGGTTGCCTGATTTTGGTTAAAAAAAAACCCGAATTGTGCTAAGAAATCGGATTTCTTTACGAGTCGGGTTTTATTTAAAAATCGAATTCTCCATAACCGAATTATCAAATGGAACCAAAAAGACAGTCAATATTCAATAACGTGTTCAAGGACATTTTTAATAAGAACTATAATACCAAATGACATGCATACTAAATAATCCTCGCATAGAAAAAACAGGAACCAAATTACACAAATTAAAGTGTTAAACATCCAAGTCACAAAATACGAACTCAAATACCAAATTCAAATGTCAATTAGTCTTGCAATACAAAATAAGAATTAAAATACCAAATTCAAATGTCCATTAGTCTTGTATAATACCTACTAACAGTAAGGACTAGCGTGAATGCGTGATATATTGATAAATATAAATAAATATATTATTAAATATAAATAAATATTTGTTTTCCTCTGCGATCGCTAGGGTTTGCTCCAACTAGATACAATAATCTCATAGATACTGATACCTGAATATGGAGCACCCCATTTCATTGTGTAGCATTGTGAATCTCTTACATTATTGCAACTGATTGCTATGCTGAATTATTTTGAATTGCGCAACTTCCAGGCATTCACAACAGACTAAAGGATACTAGAGGGAAAAAGGGAAGGAAAAATACGAAGAGGCCTGCATAGATAACTCATGATTTAGGAGTGAGTTTCAAAAAGTAATTTTCATGCTGTAGTTATTCAGATCGAATTTTATTAATTTCAAAATATAGCTAATTGTTTGGGAATGATGGGATGTTTGATATATTTTTGGGTTAATTGTATCGTTACATTTAGGCATCTTTGTGTTCCCACATATTTCCTTAGGGTCGATAGAAATATTTTCCTCCCAAATACGAGTTGAACTCCATGAGCAAATTGGATTTCTATTTAGTCGGTTGTGCTGGGTATGGTGTTAAACATGAGGTTTGTTATTTTGCTCAACAGACTCGTTCTTGCATTTTTTTCCTACTTGCAGTATTTCTATTTTCTACCATACAATGACTTGATTTCTATATATATGTTATTACAGGGAGTAAAACTTATTAACAGAACGCGAGATTTGGACGAGCAGCAGGGTTATGAGGGTGTACCATTTGTTGTATATTTTTTTTTAGAATCTAAAGTGTTATTAATATCATATTTCTCATTGTTAGCCGGATATGGACCGAACCTTGGCTGGCGCCCTTCTTCCATAAACCATGCAACTATGAGTTGTCTGTAAAACAAACTTCTTAATATGAATATTTTTCTTCCTTTATTGTAATTGGCGAACAACACTGTTAGTAGTATATCCATTACTAAAAGAGTTGCTACATAGACTAAAACATTTTCAAAGGTAAATCATCGACTACCAATATATAATATATTGTCTAATATTTCCCTCACGTTTTCTTCCAATTTATTGTTATTTCCGTTAATGTGTTTTTAAAGTAATTTTAAGAAGTACAATATAAGTATCTAAAGAGAATTTCTTTTAACAATATAAAACTAGACTGGAAACAACGAACGTAAAATAACATCTATGGGCAACCCCGTGCATCGCATGGGGTATAAAACTAGTATATATATATATATATATATATATATATATATATATATAAAGCAACAGAGTCTTGGTCTAATTAAGATTAATAAATATACACAATGAAAAGTTTCCATAAAATACCAGACAAGCCACACGGCTGTGTCCCATGTATTAGTTACTATGCCACACACAATAATGTTGCCAAAACAGATATTTTTGAGCCTGTCCCCAGGGACATAGATTGATGGTAAGTTGCAAGTGTAACACCCCAAATTAGGTGGATATTACAGTGCCGTGGACCCCCGACTGAGACCCACCAGGCGGATGAAAATTAATAAATTACACAATACAATGTAGTACCGAACCACATTATGTCATCAATAACTCCGATGAGGAGTTTCAAGTACAACACACCCAGGAATACAGAATACATATATATTTTATATGAAGATAAAATATACAACACTGAATAAAATGAATCCAAACAGAACTGCAGCGGAAAAATACATGACAAAAAAACATGAAGAAATGAAGAGACTGGGTCCCCCTACTAGTATCACTGTGATTCCTCGCCGTCAACGTTCTTTTCCCGTGCTTTTGCCTGGCCATGACCTAAAAAAATATCCCCAACGGGGTCAGTTACACAGAACAACAATCCTCAAGAGTTGAACAAGCACAATCATTAAATATATTAGTTATGAAATCAAGCTGGAGAGGGGCATCATAGTATGCCCGTAATGGGACGTGCAAGTGCACAAGACGAGTGTCCGGACACACCCGCACTTGTACCTAATTAGTCTCACGGAGGCACGTTACCGTGTGCACAGTCCATTGTGTCGGTGAACCCGTATCACATGACTATCGTGTGCCCGACTAAAAATTCCACACATAACCACCCGGCCACGCAATATGAACCCAGAAGGTCAGAAGAACAAAAGTGAACATATGAATATCAATGAATAGCAAATCGACAAGGGTCAAGAATGACTCACCGAGATGAAATAATAATGGAATGAATGATAGCGCACTGAAATGATTGGAACTGTTGTTCCTCGTGAAATGAATGATTAGTTTCATAATTACAAATCTCGACATGATTAATATACTATGAATGAATTATGAATATGAATGCACAACAACGAAAGGAATGAATATCATTTTAACCGAGCAAGAATTAACTTGCCTCAATACCGGTGATGAAATGTCCTCCCTCGAACAAACGTCCTACGTGGAATTATCGGTCGCTCGAACAACCTTGAATAACACAATTACCAACAATCCGCTTAATATACGAATCAAGCATGATCACAACCCACTTCAAAAGTCGATACAACAATATCCAAACTCATTGGGGCATTATGACAAACACTTTGTAAACAATCTCCCATTATTTACAACCAATCCTAATTGTATCGAAAACCAACTTCCAAATGAGTGATTCACTCCAACAAATCACCATCAATACAATCAATAATCCAATAAGAATACACAACTCGAGCTTACGATAACATCTAATTGAAAACCCCCAAAATCCAAAGTCAACCCTTAGGGTGTTCTTGAATAATTCTCCAAATATTCAACAAATCCGACAAAAATACCAATAAATCTGTAGAAACACATGTATCCAAGATAGATAATCCATAACCAACATATTCCAACATAATAGCAAGCTAACTTGAAGAGATCGTAAGGAAAACACTCAAATCCTGAAATTCTAGATTCAAGAAATGTTTACCTTGATTTGGTGTGTTGGAGAGGATTAAGTGATGATTAATCTGAACTAGAAGCTTGAAAATGATGTTAGATGATTGCAGCTCGAAAAGATCTTCCCAAATCGTCCAAAATCGCCCAAAATCACCCAACGGAGGAGGTGAGATGTGAAAATAATGAAACTGGACTGAACTGTCCTATTTATGGCCTGGACCAGCTTAGCGTGTGCTAGCTACTGATATTAGTGTGCGCTAGTGGGTCCACTGGGTAGTCCAGTACCCACTTCCTGTATCGTTAGCGTGCGCTACGTACCTTGGTAGCGTGCGCTAATGTCTCTTATTAGCGTACGTTAAACTTGTGTTAGCGTGCGCTACCTGATAGTTGATGCCCAGAATATTGGAGTCCAGAACCTACTGTCCTCTGCCTTGCTCGCGATAGCGTGCGCTACACCTATAACTTAGCGTACGCTACCAATACCATTAGCGTACGTTATGATCCACTCGTAGCGTGCGCTATGAATTATTCCATTTCAGCCCAGTACCCACTGGACTCTGTCTGATCAAACCTTAGCGCGCGCTACCCTGATGCTTAGCGTGCACTATCAATACCACTAGCATGCGCTATTTCCATTCATAGCGTGCGCTACTACAACTCAAATTCAGTCCAATGCCTTCTGGACTGTCTGCCTCAAATGTACTAGCGTGCGCTAATACTGAACGTTAGCGTGCGCTACCAGTACTCAATTAGCATGCGCTAAAAAGAGTATGTAGCGTACGCTACTCTTCACATCCAGCAACCAAAATATGATGATGATGATGATAATATCCTCGTCTCGTTTCTCAAAACAAGTTTGAATGACGAATGATAACTGATATACAATTCAAAATACGCTGAACAGTGAATACAATGAATGAATATGAATGATGAATGATTATTAATGAGTGAAAAATTACTGAGTGACAATTAACTGAATGATAATGAATGAAATTACAACCGGGTATTACATACTCCCGCCCTTAAAAGAGTTTCGTCCTCAAAACTAAGGGTCAAACAAATCGGGATAACTCTCCCGCATACTATCCTCAGTTTCCCAAGTAGCCTCTTCGATTCCATGTCTAGACTACTGAACCTTAACCAAAGGAATCGTCTTGTTCCTCAACTGTTTGATTCGCCGCTCTAAGATTCATACAGGGCGATCCTCATACGTATGATCATCTGCGATCTTGATTTCATCAAACTGAAGTATATGACTAGGGTCGGCAACATACTTCCGCAGCTGAGAGACATGAAACACGTTATGAATTCGGCTCATGGATGGAGTTAAAGCCAGTCAATGGGACAGATCGCCTACTCGATCCAAAATCTCAAATGGTCCAATGAATCTCGGACTCAACTTTCCCCGCTTCCCGAAACGGAAAATACCTCGACTCGGGGATACCTTGACCAAGACATGGTCACCTGTATCGAACTCTAATGGTCGACGACGATTATCGGCATATGATTTTTGTCGACTCTGAGCGATCAAAAAACGACTCCTGATCAAAGCTACCTTCTCGCGGGCGGCTATAAGCAGATCGGGCTCAGTGTCGATTGATTCTGATAAGTCGTCCCAGCATAAGGGAGATCGACAACAACGACCGTATAAGGCCTCATAAGGTGCCATCTGAATCGAAGCATGCCATCTATTATTGTACGTGAACTTGATCAACGGTAGTTGGGCTTCCCAATCGTCTTTCCAATCAAGAACACATGCTCTCAACATGTCCTCCAACGTCTGAATAGTTCGCTCTGATTGTCCGTCGGACTGAGGGTGAAAAGTTGTGCTGAAATTAAGCTGAGTTCCCATGGCACGATGAACAGATTTCCAAAAATGCGACACGAATCGCCCGTCACGATTCGAAACGATACTCTTAGGGGTACCGTGCAATCTCACGATCTCTTTAATGAATAACTGGGCAAGTCTCTCTGGACCCCATGTATCCTTAATCTCGAGGAAATGAGCTGACTTAGTTAAGCGGTCCATAATTACCCAAATTGTATTCATGCCACGACGACTCATCGGCAAACTCGTGATGAAGTCCATTGAAATATCCTCCCACTTCCATTCTGGAATAGGAAGCGGTTTCAGCATACCCGCCGGTCGCTGATGTTCTACCTTGACTTGCTGACAGGTCAGACATCTCGAAACAAATTCTGCGTCTTCTCGCTTCATATTACTCCACCAGTAATTCTGTTTAAAGTCTTTGTACATCTTGCTAGACCCCGGATGAATAGAATAAGGGGTAGCATGGGCCTCTCTCAAAATAAAGCTTTTCAACTCGTCATTCACCGGAACGCATAATCAGTTCTTAAATCGCAAAAGTCCATCCTCGTGGACCACAAATCCAGGGGCTTTCCCCCGAGCCACATCATCTCGAATGCGCAACAAAAATGGGTATGAACCCTGATTCACTCTGATCGCCTCCCCAAGTGGCGATGAAATCTCTAACATACAAAGTTGCCCTTGTACTCGATGTAACCAAACCTCGATCTCATGCTTTAGGAACTCCTGTTGAAGCACCTTATGAACGGTTAAACGAGCAAGCATTTGCTCCTGAATGGACTTACGACTCAAGGCATCGGTAACAACATTCGCCTTAGCCGGGTGATATTGTATCTCAATATCATAATCTTTAATCAGTTCCAGCCACCGTCTCTGACGCATATTTAACTCCTTCTGAGTAAATATATACTTCAAACTCTTATGATCAGTGAAAATATGACAGGTGACGCCATATAGATAATGACGCCAAATCTTCAACGCGAATACCGCGACCGCTAGCTCCAGGTCACGGGTCGGATAGCTGACCTCATAAGGTCTCAGTTGCCGCGAAGCATAGGCAATCACTTTACCGTTCTACATTAATACACATCCGAGACCTTGTCCGGCCGCGTCACTATAAACCACGAATCCTTCCGTCCCTTGTGGTAAGGAAAGGACAGGCGATGAGATTAAACAACTCTTGAGCTCCTCAAAACTCCGTTGACACGCGTCAGACCACGTGTATTTCTTATCCTTCCGCAAAAGGTTCGTCATAGGTTGAGCGATTTTAGAGAATCCTTCCACAAATCGCCGGTAATAGCCAGCTAATCCGAGAAAGCTTCGGATTTCCTTAACATTCTTCGGAGGTTGCCAATCTCGGATAGCCTCCATCTTCTGAGGGTCGACACGTACTCCGTCTGCTGAAATTACATGTCCGAGAAACATCACCTCGGACATCCAGAATTCACATTTGGAAAACTTTCCATAGAGCTGCTCTCGTCTCAATACGTCGAGAACCTGATAAAGTTGAAATTCGTGCTCCTCTCGGTCACGAGAATAAATCAAAATTTCGTCTATGAAAACAACCACGAACTGATCTAAATAATCGATGAAAACTCGGTTCATTAACTCCATGAATCCAGCAGGTGCATTAGTTAACCTAAACAGCATCACCACAAACTCGTAATGACGATAGCGTGTTCGTAACGCCGTTCTAACAATATCCGACTCTCGAATTCACAACTGATGATACCCAGATCTCAAATCAATCTTGGAAAATACCGAAGCTCCCTGAAGTTGATCCAAAAGATCATCGATGCGGGGTAGGGGATATTTATTCTTGATCGTCACCCTGTTCAGCTCTCGATAAACAATGCACAAGCGAAATGAACCATCCTTCTTCTTGACAAATAACACTGGTGCTCCCCATGGGGACGCACTCGGTCGGATATAACCCTTCTCGGTCAATTCCTCCAGTTGATTCTTCAATTCTTGCATTTCGGTCGGGGCCATACGATATGGTGCTTTCGATATTGGAGATATACCAGGCTCCAACTCAATCGTGAATTCCACATCTCTCTACGGAGGTAAACCAGGTAACTCGTCTGGAAATACATCAGCATATTCTCTCACTACAGGAATATCTGACAACATCACTGATGATTTCTCGATCTTGGTCATATAGCACCAATAACCAACACACCCCTGATTGAGTAATTTCACTACTTTCATCATATAGATAACTCTTCCGGAACAGCTGGGATTACTCCCCTGAAATACACACTCGACTCCATCGTCTGAAATAATAGTGACCATACGCTTACGGACACTAAAGATGGCATCGTGGCGATCCATCCAATCAATACCCAAAATAACATCGTCTCTAGGTAAATCTACCACGATCAGGTCTGCCAACCAATCACGGCCATGAAGCTGAATCGGACAATTCTTAATCTCACGATCTCCGATAATTTTTCTACCGTCTGGTAGTCCAATGATATAAGGTTCACAACTAGTAGCACTATCCAGATGAAGTCTACTCAAGCATGACTCGGAAATGAATGAATGCGATGCACCAGTATCAAAAAGGGTACACACAGGTTGAGATAAAATTTCAAGTGTATCTGAGATCATTCGGGCCTCCGGATCGTCGGCTCTCTTCATCTCATAAATTCGGGGCTTGCTCGTTCCTGCACCATATGCTCCTGCCTGATAGCTGTGGGTTCTGCCTTTATTTGCTTCCGTCGTCTTGAACGACGTGGACTGAGTGGCCTGATTCTGAACCGCTAACTGCTTCGGGGCCTGAGATGTCGCCGGAGGTTTGGAGTCTCTTTGGCAGAAATGGGCCTTATGCCCAGCAATCCCACAGTTATTACACGTGAGGGTCGGCTTCGGACACTTAGTGCAGAAATGACCCTGTTCTCCACAGTTATAATAGGTGATGGCCGAACTGGCCACTCGGACTGAGATTCCGTAGGTTTCGGCGCCATAGGAGATCGCTCAGAATAGGTAGAGCCCGCACGAGGCTTCTTAAAGGTTGCCTGACTACCTTCGGACTGATTACGCTTCTTCGATTTCTTGCCAGAAGATGAAGTTTGATTCTTAGAAATTTCCTTAGCAGTAAGCTCATAAGCAAGAGCTTTCTCGATGAATTCGGCCAGAGTGGTGCAATGATGATTAGCAATTGTAGCCGCATACGAGGTTTCAACCTCTTACTGAAGTACTTGATCTTATCCACCTCGTAGTGGATAATAGATGAGGCGAATGGAAGTAGCTCCTGAAACTTCTCGGCAATGGTAAGTACATCTTCTTTCGTTGAGGGGTCGGGACTGAGTAACTCCGACAACTTGGCCTCCTGAGTGGGGCCGGATAATATCTTTCCATCATGAGGGTCTTGAACTGGTCCCAAGTACAAGATCCATCAGTGGGCTTCAGAGATAGCCACCAAGAGTGAGCGCTCTTACCCAGATAGTAAGCCGCGACTAAAACCTTATACCCTTCGGGACACTCCACCATAGCAAACAACTTCTCAAAATGTTCAAGCTAGTGAATAATATCCGCCGGCTCAGATGAGCCCTCGAAAGTAGGTGGGCTCTGGCGAGAGATGTCGTTGATGATACTGCTCACACTCCTCTCTTGCCTCTGAGGTGGCGGCGGAGGGGCTTGTTGAGCTTGAGTGGCTGAGTTCTGCATCGTCTCCATCAGACGTGCCATCTGAGTCATTTGGGCCATCATGCCCTACATAAAAGCAAGAGGGTCAACTTGGACACCTTCCGATTGGGCTGTATCTCGGGTACGGCTTCGTGACGGTGAATGATTATCTCCAGGTGAGTGGGTGGCAGCGTCGCTGCTCGTCGAATTGACATTATTCCTCGCGTTCGCACGAGTATTCATCCGAGCTCCTGGGTTTCAGTCCGCACCGCAGCCTCTCCCCCTGCGTCATCTGCCAGCTCGATCCATACTAAAGGTATGGAAGTCACATGATAATTATAGATCTCGCATGAATATCGCATTATGATTACGTTATGAAATGATAATAATGAGCTTACTCGCTCTAACACAATGATTGCATGAAGAATCAACTGAGGTGACATGATTATCTGATGAAATTCTTGAAATTATTATCTTAAACAAGTTAACAAGATTGATAATACAATCCACGAGATCGACAACTGAATAATGAGATTGACTAAGTGATGAATAAATTAATATGATCGACATGATCAAAAATGAAAATGATGATTGAGGATTGTTGACTGATGAATGATGAATGAGTGATTCTTATTGCCAGAAATTATACCATGGCGTCAGAAATATTACAGTTTTTTCGGTCTGAGGGGCTTGGCGCTTGCAAAGGTCACACGTGATGCGAAAGTCCAATGATACTAGCCTGATGAACTATGATTTCAAATTAGACATGACTCGGAAGGTAGTATTCAAAACCACGCTCCGATACCAACTATGTAACACCCCAAACTAGGCGGACATTACAGTGCCGTGGACCCCGACTGGGACCCACCAGGCAGATAAAAATTAATGAATTACACAATATAATGTAGTACCGAACCACATTATGTCATCAATTACTCCGATGAGGAGTTTCAAGTACAACACACCCAGGAATACAGAATACATGTATATTTTATATGATAATAAAATAAACAACACTGAATAAAATGAAAATCCAAACAGAACTGCAGCGGAAAAATACATGACAAAGAAACGTGAACAAATGAAGAGACTGGGGCCCCCTACTAGTATCACTGGTACTCCTCGCCGTCAACATTCTCTTCCCGTGCTTTTGCCTTGCCATGACCTAAAAAAATATCCCCAACGGGGTCAGTTACACAGAACAACAATCCTCAAGAGTTGAACAAGCACAATCATTAAATATATGGCACCATAGTATGCCCGTAATGGGACGTGCAAGTTCACCAGACGAGTGTCCGGACACACCCACACTTGTACCTAATTAGTCTCACGGAGGCACATTACCGTGTGCACAGTCCATTGTGTCGGTGAACCTGTATCACATAACTATCGTGCGCCCGACTAAAAATTCCACACATAACCACCCGAACACGCAATATGAACTCAGAAGGTCACAAGAACAAAAGTGACCATGATGAATATCAATGAATAGCAAATCGACAAGGGTCAAGAATGACTCACCGAGATGAAATAATAATGAAATGAATGATAGCTCACTGAAATGATTGGAATCATCGTTCCTCGTGAAATGAATGATTAGTTTGATAATTACAAATCTCGACATGATTAATATACTATGAATGAATTATGAATATGAATGAACAACAACGAAAGGAATGAATATCCTTTTAACCGAGCAAGAATTAACTTGCCTCAATACCGGTGATGAAATGTCCTCCCTCGAACAAACATCCTACGTGGAACTATCGGTCACTCGAACAACCTTGAATAACATAATTACCAACAATCCACTTAATATACGAATCAAGCATAATCACAACCCACTTCAAAAGTCAATACAACAATATCCAAACTCATTGGGGCATTATGACAAAGACTTTGTAAACAATCTCCCATTATTTACAACTAATCCTAATTGTATCGAAAACCAACTTCCAAATGAGTGATTCACTCCAACAAAACACCATCAACACAATCGATAATCCAATAAGAATACACAACTCGAGCTTACGATAACATCTAATTGAAAACCCCCAAAATCCAAAGTCAACCCTTAGGGTGTTCTTAAATAATTCTCCAAATATTCAACAAATCCGACAAAAATACCAATAAATCCATAGAAACACATGTATCCAAGGTATATAATCCATATTCAACATATTCCAACATAATAGAAAGCTAACTTGAAGAGATCGGAAGGCAAACACTCAAATCACAAAATTCTAGATTCAAGAAATGTTTACCTTGATTTGGTGTGTTAGAGAGGATTAAGTGATGATTAATCCGAACTAGAAGCTTGAAAATGATGTTAGATGATTGGAGCTCGAAAAGATCTTCCCAAATCGTCCAAAATCGCCCAAGGAAAGAGGTGAGATGTGAAAATGACAAAACTGGACTGAACTGTCCTATTTATACCTGGACCAGCTTAGCGTGCGCTAGCTACTGATATTAGCGTGCGCTAGCGGGTCCACCGAGTAGTCCAGTACCTACTGCCTGCATCGTTAGCGTGCGCTATGTACCTTGGTAGCATGCGCTAATGTCTCTTATTAGCGTACGTTAACCTTGTGTTAGCGTGCGCTACCTGATAGTTGATGCCCAGAATATTGGAGTTCAGAACCTTCTGTCCTCTGCCTTGCTCGCGATAGCGTGCGCTACACCTATAACTTAGCGTACGCTACCAATACCATTAGCGTATGTTATGATCCACTCGTAGTGTGCGCTATGAATTATTCCATTTCAGCCCAGTACCCACTGGACTCTGTCTGATCAAACCTTAGCGCGCGCTACACTGATGCTTAGCGTGCACTATCAATACCACTAGCGTGCGCTATTTCCCATTCATAGTGTGCGCTACTACAACTCAAATTCAGTCCAGTGCCTTCTGGACTGTCTGCCTCAAATGCACTAGCGTGCGCTAATACTGAACGTTAGCGTGCGCTACCAGTACTCAATTAGTGTGCGCTAAAAAGAGTATGTAGCCGAGCGCCGAGTCCTGCGCCGGGTGTTCGCGCGTTTGGCCTCATGCCGAGAAACGGCCGAGACACCCGCACGAGTGCCTGCCGCGGGTGATGCGCCGTTTGTCGCAACACGGAGCTATACCTACGACACCTTACGCCGTGTCGCACAGATGCACGCACTGTCTCACAACACGGCGCAAGACCCGCGACACTTTGCACCGTGTCGCACAGGGTCGCTCTCTGACTTACAATACAGCGGTAAACACGGTGCTAGTTGGGCCGTTTGTTGCTCCGTGTTCCCTCCGAGTATAAATAGGACAGACACGAGTTTTGACCCCATTTCGTCCTTTTCCTCTCGGATTTTCACTCCTCCTTGGCGATTTTGGGCGATTTCACTCGGATATTACATTCTGTCATCTTATAACTCGAAATTGGATATTATATCACAATCAACCATCTTCCTTCCACCATTTCATCATCGAATTGAGGTATTTTGACAGTGTACCTAATGTTATGGTTCTTAGATATAATTCGTTTTCCTTTTTGTTTTTGCTTCAATTGATGGTGAATTATAGTTGTGTAGTCATGGTTTTAGGTTTTCCTAGAAGTTTTGTGAATTCATTCCGAGTGTTTCCCTTCGTTGATCAAGTTTAACCCTTATGCCTTCATAGTGTTTGGTATATTGTCCTTAAGGGTAGAACTTCGTATGATTCTTGGTTTTTCAGTGGGATTGTAGTTGATTGAGTCTCTATTGTTGTTAGGATCGGAATTTGGAGATAATCCGGACCGAAGCCTTTTTCGTTCGTCGTTCACATCGTATTTTAGGAACCAAGGCAAGTACTTTATTACTTTATATTATGGCATGCATTTCGGTAATGAAATTATGATGTTGGAGTGTTGTAAGGATGTTCTCGGGGTACTCTCACCTAGGGTTGCTTGACGGGGCACACAGGGATTTGGCCGTGTGCTCTTGTGCGAGGGTTATCTTCGAGGGGAGGTATTCTCACCTGGGGATTGGCTTGATGGGGCCCACAGGGACTTGGCTGAGTGGTATTGCGCGAGAAATACCTTGAGTGATGTTTTTTATTGATGAATGATGATGGATATTCCGGAATATCATGACTATGAAATGTTTTATAAATTATTTTTGGAAATGCATGTGTATTAAAATATCATAATATTGTACTTGCACTAGCTGTTGTTGCTAACCCCTCGTTGGGGTGGAATGTTTATGCATTTCAGGTGGTATCGAGAATCAAGAGCCCACACGTGGTCCATACGGAGTTGACGGGTGTTAGGCGTATTTTTATACGCTTATTTATCATTATTTTGTATTCGTTTTATAATTAAATCTGCATAAATGAGCCTTTAATGCCCAATTATTTTATGTTTTGCAGGAAATTGGAGTCCGGAAGCCGAAACGATGAAAAACGGTCGAAAACGGCGAATTTTTGGCCTGGGGCCGCGGCACAAGGCAAGCGGGCCGCGGCACACGCAGAGGACCAGCGAGCCCCCGAGTAAACTGTACTCTGAGCCGCGGCACAAGTATAGTGAGCCGCGGCCCAGAAGAAATAAACAGTGCCCAGGCATCCCGCTGTGCCCCGTGAGCCGCGGCACAGATTAAGTGAGCCGCGGCCCACGGGGCGATTTTGGTGTGCTCCGCGCGGGTTTGGGCCGTTTTGAAGCCGGTTCTCGACCTAATCGGACGCGTTTTGGAGGATGATGGGGAGTTATAAATAAGGGTTTAAGGCCATAAGGAGATCTATCTAGAATCTTGGAATCATAGGATTATCGCGGAAGAGAGGAATCGATCAGAAGAAGCAGAAGACACAAAGAGCAGAGGGCGGAAGCCAGAAGAACGGAGGAATCCGAGTCTTCATCTGCGTTTGATTTCAATGCTTTCATTCATTAAATTCTGTATTTTTATCTTTTAGCATGTCAGGCTAAATCCCTGTTCTAGGATTTTGATGAAACCAAAGTTTTGACGGATTTGCTTTTGATTATCTATATAATTCCCTTTTTCTGTTGAGTTTTCCCAATCGATTTTAATGCTTTCAATTGTCTGGCCAATAATTGGATTGTTTTAATTACGCAACTCGAATCGGGAGAGGAGAGTTGGTGAGGAACTATTGGTGAGAACCGTTTTATCTTGTGAGATAGGAATATACTCATAGGAACTACGTGGCCTTTTGAGGGTTTTGTGCTTTTTGCCTATTGTCGAATTAATTCACCTAGGAATAGAGTGCGTTATTCGCCTTTAGAAAAATCTACTGACCTCGGGAGAGGTGGTAGAGTATTTTAGCAATCTTCGCCTTCAATAAAAAGGGGAAATCATTAACTTAAGATAATCGAGAGTAAATTCGGATAAACCAAGGTGGATTCACAATCCTAGATTTATTCATCATTTGATTTTCTTTCTTCGAGCGATCGTTTTTACTGTTAGTTCTTTTATTGGTTTTCTTTAGTTATTAATTGCAACCCAAATTTCGACTGTTCAAATAAAATTAGAATACATAAAAATTGGTACTTAGTAATTCAGTCCTCGTGGGAACGATACTCACTCATCACTTTATTACTTGTCTACGATAACGTGCACTTGCGTTTAACGAAATATCGCAACAACGGGCAGCCGAGATGTTAAATAGCTCGAGTCAGTATTTTGGAATGTGTCTGTATTTGTTTCACTTTTAATAATATACTGGAGTATGATGTTGTTCGTCGGGTGATGTCCTTGTATTATTTTTAAATTGTACTGAACTTGCACATTTTGGCCGAGCCCACTTTATTTTTAGTTACGTTTTCGTATTATTGAGTTATTGTGTGTGTGTGATGTCAGCATGGTAGGCCCTGGTGGGTCCTACGGCGTGTAATTACCCGTAAGAGAATTGGGGTGTTACATTTATGGTATCAGAGAATAGGTTCGGAAATACCTAGGCCTTTGGTTATTGGGTTTGTCAGGTCCTTAGAGTCATGTAAACTGACCGAGCTTAACATCTGGTGCTGCTGTCGAACCGTGTGACCCGTGGTAGTAAGACATCTTGGAACTCTTCTTGTGTTTTATTGCTTTCGTGGTAGCATAAACCTGAATTCCTAGAATTGTGAACAGTGCTGATAGTTTCAACTCTTTTATCTCCAAGCATGTTGAGAGGGCGTGGCAGACGTGGTCGCGGCAGAGGCCGTGGATGTGGTACTGTTCTTGAGTCTGATACAACTTCTAGTGCCGCATATGTCTCGGCGCCCCATACGGTGCCAAACAGTGACTCTTTAAATCTTGGTGATCAGCCAGATCCTTTTGTTAATCAAGAACCATCGGCTGATCCTAATGTGAATGCCGGCATAGCTGCTATACTTCAATAGGTAGCAGCACAATTAGTTCAGTTGAATGAGGCTGGGCACCGTGACCAGCTGACAGATGAGATTGCTGGGGCTACTAAGTGGCTTCAGGGAGTGATGAAGATGCAGCCTCCCCGTTTCACTGGGGCGTCTGATACGTTGGGCTGGGAGGGTTGGTTGTTCCAGTTTGGCAAAATCTTCGATGCTTTTACTTCCCCAGAGGAGAGACGGGTTCATATTGCTCAGTACTTTCTTTACAAGGAAGCCACGGACTGGTGGGAAGCTATTGGGCCTACTGATCGTGTGGCCACCTGGGTCGAGTTTAAAGCTGCTGTGGAAAAAGAGTATTGTCCTTGGCCAGTTAAAGAGAAACGCATTGCAGATTTCTTTACTGCAAATCCACATGATATATCTATCATTGAAGCCATCGTTTCATATAATTAGCAGCTGGGCTATGTTCGTGAGCAGGTGAGGACTGAGGCAGATAAGATCCGTTATTTTGATTTGCGGATGAAACCCAGGATTCGAGAGTGTATGGCGGGCTTTCGATGTGCTACTTTGAAAGAATACCAGGACCGTGCTTTGGCCATTGAGATGGTTATTTCTGCGTTAGGATCGGGCACCTAGAACAATAAACTGAAGACGACTGGTGGTTTTTCAAGAAACAAGGGAAGTAGATTTCGAAAACCTCAGGCTTCTCATTCTGCTATCGGGAAACCAGTTCATCAAGCTTATAGTGCTCCAAGTTCACGACTGGGCCATCCTTCTGCATCTGGCAGAGGGCTATGTTTTAATTATAATCAAGTAGATCACCAATTCAGAGATTGTCCATTTTCTCCTACGACTTGCTTTTCGTGTGGACAGACCGGTCACAGAGCTGCTTATTGTGAGGTTGCCACCAGACGCAACAAGCAACAGAGTTCGGCGCCAACTCCTAGTGTGAATCCTGGGGCTACATCTGGTCAACCGCAACAAACTTTTGGACGAGGCAGAGGCCTAGGTCGGTCAGATCGTCAGACTGCATCGAGTGTGGGTTCGGTTCAGCCAAGGGTATATCAGATGAGACACACGGATGATGCAGAGGCTCCAGTAGCTTCAGGTACCTCGCAGATACTTTCTTAGCCTATTTATATATTATTTGATTCGGGCTCTACACATTCTTTTATTGCACTTGACTGTGTGTATCGTTTGGGTCTTGATTGTTTTATTGAGTGTGAACCGTTTGTGGTGGGTACTCCGAGTGGGGAGCGTTTGGTTGGTAACCGAGAGGTTAGGGATTTTCTTGTGTACATTGGGAGTCGGAATTGGCCTTCTAACCTCATGGTAGTAGATCTGAAGGCTGAGGATGTGATTCTCGGAGATGATTGGTTGGTTCGGCATGGCGCTATTATGAACTATCGGACTCGAAGCATTTCTATATTAGCTGAGGATGGTGTCGAGCATATTTTCGTGGGTCGTAAGCCGGGTAGTTCGGGCAGAATGATTTCAGCCGTCAAGGCGATGAAATTGCTGAACCAAGACTGTATCGGTTATTGGTGCTATGTCCTGAGTACCGATGATGGTGGAATTGATCTATCATCGATTCCAGTTGTGAGCGAGTATCCTGATGTATTTCCGGATGATCTCACAGGTTTAACCCCATCGAGAGATGTAGAATTTTCCATTGATCTCGAGTCGAGTGCAGCACCTGTTTCTCGTGCACCGTATCGTATGGCACCTATTGAGATGTTAGAACTGAAAAAGCAGCTGGGTGAGCTTCGACCGAGTGCTTCATCTTGGGGTACACCAGTCCTCTTCGTTAAGAAGAAAGACGGCTCGTTCCGTCAGTGCATCGATTATCGGGAGTTGAACAAGATGACCATCAAGAACAAGTATCCATTGCCCCGTATAGATGACTTGTTAGACCAGCTTCAGGGAGCTACTGTTTTCTGTAAGATCGACTTGCGTTCGGGATATTATCAGCTTAGGATTCGGGATTCAGACATTCCAAAGACTGCTTTTCGTACCCATTATGGTCACTATGAGTTCGTGGTTATGCCGTTTGGGTTAACTAATGCTCCCGCCGTGTTTATGCAGTTGATGAATAAAGTCTTCATTGATTATCTTAATAAATTTGTGGTCGTTTTCATTGACGACATTCTTATCTACTCACAGAACGAGTTAGATCACGCTGAACACCTCCATATAGTGTTGAACACCCTGAGAATAGAGAAACTTTACGCAAAGTTTTCTAAGTGTGAGTTTTGGCTTAAGAGAGTAACCTTTCTTGGGCACGTAATTTCAGCTGAAGGGGTTCGGGTGGATCCTCAGAAAATAGCGGCAATTATTGAATGGGAACCACCTAGGAATGTGAAGGAGACATGGGGTTTCTAGGGACTTGTTGGGTATTACCGTAGGTTTTCCGAGGGATTTTTGAAAATCGCTCGACCACTTACTCAGTTGCTCCAGAAATCCCAGAAGTTCGAATGGAGTGTGGAAAGACACAACAGTTTTGATGAGTTAAAGAGGCGGTTAACTTCGGCGCCAGTATTGTCATTACCTCAGGGTACTAAAGATTTTGTTGTCTATAGTGATGCTTCGGGTCTCGGACTTGGATGTGTTCTAATGCAGAGACATAGGGTGATTGCTTATGCGTCTCGATAGTTGTTACCCTACACATGATTTGGAGCGAGCTGCAGTTGTTTTCGCTTTAAAAATTTGGAGGCATTATCTCTATGGGTCGTCGTGTAAGATTTACACGGATCACAAGAGTTTGAAGTATATCTTCAACCAGAAAGAATTGAACATGAGACAGCGTAGGTGGCTGGAATTAATTAACGATTATGATCTTGAGATTCTTTACCATCCAGGCAAGGCCAATGTAGTGGCGACGCATTGAGCCGTAGACCGATGGATTTACATATGTTGGAGGTACTTACGCCTCAAAGCAGGATCCAGCGGGATTTGATATGTTAAGATATCAAAGTTTGGATTCAGAGAGTTCAGGGTCAGCTATGTGCATTAGAAATCACTTCGTCTTTGATTGATGATATCAAGGCGAAACAGTACGACGACCCATCCCTAGTTCAGTTGATGGAGGACGTGAAGAAAGGGAAAGATCCGGGATTAGTAGTTCATGATGACGGAATTTTAAGATTTCGTAGCAGGTTATGTGTTCTGTGCGATATTGAGTTGAGACAGAAGATTTTGAGAGAAGCTCACAGTACGCCTTATTCCATACATCTCGGTACAAGCAAAATGTACAAGGATGTAAGGAGTAACTTCTGGTGGAGTAATTTGAAGATGGACGTCAGCAAGTTTGTGTCGAAATATTTGACCTATCAGCAGGTCAAGATCGAGCATCAGCGGCCCGCAGGGCTATTGCGGCCACTTCCTATTCCAGAGTGGAAGTGGTATGATATTTCTATGGATTTTATTACCAATATGCCTAGGACTCGGACTGGAATGAACATGATTTGGGTCATTGTCGATCGACTAACCAAATCTGCTCATTTTCTGGGTATTAAGGATACTTGGGGACCGGAGAGATTGGCACGGGTATTTATTGCGGAGATCGTGAGATTGCATGGGACTCCTAAGAGTATTATTTTGGATCGAGATGGTCGATTCGTATCACATTTCTGGCAGGCTGTTCATCGAGCTTTGGGGACTCAGTTGAGACTCAGTACATCTTATCACCCTCAGACAGACGGACAGTCGGAGCGGACTATACAGACACTGGAGGATATGTTGAGAGCCTGTGCATTAGACTGGAAGGATGATTGGGAGTCACACCTGCCATTAGTCGAGTTCATGTACAACAACAGTTGGCATGCCTCGATTAAAATGGCACCATTTGAGGCCTTGTACGGAAGAAGGTGTAGATCACCTTTATGTTGGGATGACACGTCTGATTTGAAAGGTACTGAATCAGATTTGGTAGTTAAGACGAGAGAGAAGATTGCTCTGATTCGTGATAGGCTATTGACGGCTTAGAGTCGATAGAAGTCCTATGCCGATACGCGTCGTCGACCATTGGATTTTAAGGATGGAAATCACATTTTACTAAAGGTGTCGCCGACTCGAGAATTTTACCGCTTCGGTCGGAAGGGTAAACTTAGCCCGAGGTATATTGAACCCTTTGAGATTTTGGAGCGAGTTGGGGATCTCGCCTATCGTTTGGGTCTTCCCCCGTCGTTAAGTCACGTGCATAATGTGTTTCATGTCTCACAGTTGAGGAAGTACGCGCCGGATCCTAGCCATATTATTGATTTTGGGGAAATTGAATTGGGTTCCGATGTCACGTTTGAAGAGAAGCCGATTCAGATTTTGGAGCGTCGAGTGAAACAACTTAGACGCAAAGCTATTCCATTGGTGAAGGTGCAATGATCAAGGCATGGGACGGAGAAAGCTACATGGGAAACCGAGGACAGTATGAAGTCGAAGTTGTAATATCCGCAATTTTGATTTCCGGTAATTTTCTTTTTTTGGCGGAAGTCCATCTTAGCAACTCTTTTGGGACTGTTTCGTCATTCTAAGAATAATTAATTCTGCACTTTTTGACATCCGAGTTCGTTTCGGTGTCTTTTTGTTGAGTTCCGTGCTTCATAGCGACTTTTCCGCACTTGAGTGCGATCCTTGCGAATCTCATTCGAAACTGTTGTTTCATGTTTCCCGTAAGTCCGTTTAACGTTGTTAGATGTGTTGTGAACTTCGGTTTGGTTATTCGATCACGTATCGTGATTTTTCAGCATTTTTTGGCACGAACAGTGTATGCCGCGGCACAAGGGATTGTGCGCCGCGGCACACCCCTTTCAAGAGTTGAGCTGGGCGTAGCTGTACCGCGGGCTGCAGCATGCTCAGTATGCATCGCGGCACGGCCTGGAGGCCTGACAGTGAATTTTAGCCGCGGGCCGCGGCACACTGAGTCTACGCCGCGGCACGCGAGTCAGAATGTCGTTTTATCAGCGGGATTTGGAGAGGATTTCATTTCCTCTTCTTTATTCTCTCCGTGCGCGATGGATTGGATGATTTTCGGGCAAATTTTGGGCAATTTGTCTTAGAGATATCATCCTTCTCGAATTGGTGTAGATTAACAACACCACTTTGTGTTTTTCGTCATTGATCCGAGGTATTTTCTTGATTCTCTAGAGTTGACCTTTCTTTTTGGGACTTTTGTTCTTAATTCCTAATCTAATCCGGTTTAGATGAATCGATTGGTGTTAGATGTTTTTGTTAAACATGTCTTATCGATTGTATATCCATACCTTTGGTTCGTTTCAACCCGAAGGGTGATTTTGGTGTTCTTGCGGTGTAGTGAACATTTAATATTCGATTAAATGTTCGAAGGAGTTTTCCTTCGATAGTTTGTTGTGATCTCCGTTGTTTTTGGTCTTGATCCTTGTTGTAATCATGTTTTTGTTGTTCCTTCCGGTGGATTATAGGTGCTCGAGGATTCCGAGTTGAATCCCGTTTGGTGATTGATAATTCGTGTGGTGTTATTCTCGTAGTGTTCGCAGTGCTATCGTGTTCTTGATAGTGTTCGGGAGTTCGGGGCTGTTCGACCGCATCCCATCCGTCGTCTCGTTGCGATCGTAGTTTCGAGGAAAGTACCTTGTCTATAAATTTCTTTTTTTGTTGATATGATGATCGGTGACCATCTAAATGTGTTCGTTTGGTTGTTGAAATGAACTTTCAAAGATTTGGTTTAGCCTCGCTAAAGGCTCTCTTTCAAACTCGTGTGTATGTTGTGATTGGTGTGTTTTTGTCAATGACTATGTGAATCCTATGGATATGTTTGGTGTTGATGTTGCGCTTGATAATGCGTGTGTACATATATTGCCTCATTTCGGGGCGTTGTGGTTTGACGTTGTGTTGTGATAGGTGTTTGATGCCTCTGGGTTAATTGTTTGGATGTCTTTGTTGTACTGTGTTATGTGTGTGAATGTGTGGATGTGGGCGGGGTCTACGATGACATATGGCAAGCGATCATGTGGTCAGGATTCAACAAGTAATGGATCTAACCGTGAGAGCCTAATGAAAACTACGGTGACACATGGCTTGTGATCATGTGGTCAGGATGCAACAAGCGATGGATCCAACCGTGAGCGCCAAAGAAAACCTACGGTGACACATGGCATACGATCATGTGGTCAGGAGACAACAAGTGATTGATCCAACCGTGAGATGACGTGGCAAGTGATCACGGTGGAATAAGTAAACCTACGGTGACACATGGCTAGAGATCATGTGGTCAGGATGCAACAAGTGATTGATCCAACCGTGAGTGATCGTGGCATGTGTTCACGGTGTGATGTATGATTTTGGATGTGTTTTGCCAGGTCGAGTACCTTGTATGTGTTACCGAGATTACGTATCTTGGGTGGTTATGTTTTGTTGATTTTATGTCCGTCGAGGACACGTGACGTGGGTTTTGAACCCTGTGAATTGTTGTTGGTTTTATTCGAGAAAGCAAATCTTTGGGCGGTGACCCCTGTTGATTTTGGAAAGAGAAGGATTTGATAATCCTAAATTGTTTTCTATTGAAACTCCCGATGGCATTTTAAACCATTTTGTAATTGTTTCCCTTGAATTGTGATCTTTCAATTTTGGAAAGTTTTACTCAAACTCTTGCCTCGGGAAGTACTGTTCGTTATGTTTGAATCTTTGAGGATTCCTGGTTATTGTTATTCTTGGAATATGATTTGTATGACTCGTATTTTCACTTTGTACTTGCACTAGCAAAATAGTGGAATTTTGTTAACCCCGAGTAATCGGGGGGTGGATGTCTGTATTGCATTCAGGTTTCGGGGAGCATAGCGCAGGGTCGGCATGAAGGATGATGAAAGATGATCGTTACTAATCACATGAGGACCCGTACGTTGTTGTATTGGTTCAGTTGTATTTTATTTCCATTGCAGTATTCTTTTTACATTGTACGGGAATGTGTTATATTTGACCCATGCGTGGGCATGTATTGAGATTTAGTTGTACGTATTAAGTGAAAGACCAAATCGGTCTACTGAGTTGTTTTAGCCTTAAAGGCGTTGTTGAGATGTTTGATTTTTGTTACCAGCCTGGTAGATCCTTGAGGAAAGATTCTACGGCGTGTAATATCCCTGAGCGGATTGGGGGTGTTACATAAATGGTATCGGAGCTTTAGGTTGTGGAAACCTAGGCTGTCGGGTCAAGTTGTGTCTGTTGAGTTTTGTCTCGTCGGATTTTGTCTGACTGAGTTGTGTCGCGATGCGTTATCTGAGTTTGTTGGTCGTGATTAGTATCGTGGGGCGATCATCATCTTTGTGCGACCTGTGGATGTAAGTCTCCCTTCTTTGTGTTGTGCCTCGTGTGACACGAGTTACTGGTATGATTATGTGTTAAGTGATGGAATCCTTATGTAGATTTTTGGTTCCATGATATGTGTTTATTCGACTCTCATATTTTGTTTATATGAGGAGCGTTGTCGCTGTTTATGTCTTTTCGACTGTTGTTTTTGTCCGCTGCTAATAATTTTCAAAATGATTTGCTCGTTTTGCAAGTATTTTTGGAAGCCTTTGTGCTTAATACGGAATGGCGGTGTTTTTTTGTGTGCTTTGATCACCTCGAGAGGGTCCGACGAGGCCTCGAGGGAATCCAGTGGTTTAGCTCCGGATTCACGAGTTTGATTCGCTAGCCAGCTCGGGAGGGTCCTTGGAGGTCTCGAGTGGGATCAGTGGTTTAGCCCCGGTCCTAGGCAAATTGATTATTGACTGTTTGTTTTCCGGAAAAGACATGCCTTATTTTGATTTCGAAATGCTTCGATGCATGTACTATGAAATATGTAAACGAATGTTGTTACATGTGAGTTTTTGGGCATTCTAGCCTAATGGATTTTTGAAAACCTCGAGTATCTTAGAGAATAAAATTCCGAGATGTACTTTTAAATGGATTCTATTTCTGAGGCGCCTACTAGCACAACTATATGTTTCAAAAATTCTTCTACTTTGAGGACCAAAATATCTTTAGATATTTCAATAAATTAAAAACGCATTTGCTTAGACCCTAAGGTCGAATATTTTTGAAAGTTTTAATTTAAAAGAAAAATGTCCTCATTTTTATCCAACGTAAGATGGTTTTTCAAAGTCTCGATAACGAGGTTTGCATTACTTTTTCAAAATATGATACTCAAAATCAACTGGTGTTTCCAAATTGTTTTAAAAAAGGTGGTTTTCGTTTTTAAACCCTATCATTCCTGTTTGCGGTCCGGGAATGTATGTATGATGTTCGCATTGTCGTTAGAATTTTAGCCCTCGAGTATGATTGAATTGGTGGCGTTAGCGTTGAGTCGTTTGCCATGTGTTACGTATTTTAGTGAACACAAGTTCACGTTGTCGTAATCAAGTAATAAAGTGATAAGAAAGATATCGTTCCCTCGAGGACTGACGTACTAATTACCAATTTATTTGTATTCTAGTTTTATTTGAACGATCGAATTTGGTGGTGGAAGAATTATTAAAAACTAAATAATGAGATAATCTAAAAATAACTAATAAAGTCAATAGTCCGATAAAAGATGATCAAATAAGAGAAGAATCTAGGATTGAGAATCCGCCTCGATTAATCCGATTAATCTTGATTAATCTAATTTATGTAATTTCCCAATTTATTGACAGTGAAGATTTCTAAGATAATCTAATGCCTCTCCCGAGGACAATAAAATTTTCTAAGATGAATAAATCACTCTATTCCTAGGTGAGTTAATTCAACAATAGCCAAAAAGAATAGAATCTTCAAACGAGCTACGTAATTCCTATGAGTATATTCCTATCTCACAAGACAAAACGGTTCTTACCAATTTTTCCTACTAAGTCTCCTCTCCCGATTCGAGTTGCGTAATTAAAACAATTCAATCATAGGCCACATAATTGAACGCATTGAGAACAATTGGGAAAACTCAATAGAAAGGGGAAATATATAAATAATGTAAAATCAAGAGTTAATTCGTCAAAATCTCGGTTTCATCACAATCCTAGATAAGGGGTCTAGCCCAACATGCTAGAAAACAATATACAAAGATTCAAATTCAACATAGGGAAGAAAAATCAAACACAATTGAAGACTGGCTTCTTCCGTCTCTGGCCTTGCTTCTTGATGCTAGGTATTTTCTCCTCCTCTTCGGTGATTCTATTTTCTGACCTTCAATGCCTTTTTATAACATTTCTTCCACCTCCAAAACGCGTCCGATAATTAGGTTGAAAACGGCCTTCAGAACAGCCAAAATCGCGGGCTGCAGTCATAAATCCCGCGCCGCGCGCCGCGGACCGGCTTTAGTGTGCCGCGGCCCTTGACCAAAAAATGTCGTTTTGGCCCGTTTTTCTTCGTTTAAGCTCCCGGACTCTAATTTCGTTCAAAACAAATAAACATAATGCATTAAAAGCTCATTTATGCAGATTTACACCTAAAATGGAGATAAAATAATGATAATTAAGCGCATAAAAATACATCTAACAATTACCCCCAAACTTAAGCCTTTGCTTGTCCTCAAGCAAACATCAATTTCAAATAAATTGACAAATATCGTGGGCAATCGTGCAAATCCATAGTGCTTAACTGATCAATACTACCCTCAATATCTCAAAGAATAATACGGATATCGTACCATTGAGTCACAGTACGGTCAATGATTCACAAGGTAAACATTTCTAGTGCAAATCAATAGCTCATGAAGAAAATCAAGGCTCAAATATTAACAAACGTGAATTGAGCCGACCGTCGATATGAATGTTTAGATTAAACAAGCCAACACGCCCAGTCCCAAAGTCTCGTGGCAAAAACACAAGGATCTCATAATATTCCTCGGACAGTGTTCCCTTAAATATAATCATTATAATGATTCGAGTTAACCACTAGGTTTCGACTCCCAAGATGTTTCATGAAATAACCCTAGGGTGGATTTCCATTCTCATGTAATGGGGAACCATTTAACGTAAAAGACACTCATGGGGCTCATGAATGCTTCTAGTTACTAAGTCTCCCTCTACAGCGAAGAAAAAACTCGAATAGCTATTCCCGCACGTCCGATTCAAGGTTGCTGTTTTACGCGAGAGTAAACAACGGGTCACGTGAATACCCCCGGTTACTAGGTTTCCCATCATCGGAGATGCGATTTTTCTGAACCATTCATCTATTCAGGATTGTCGTTTTACGCGAGAGTAAACAACGGGTCACGTGAATACCCCTGGTTACTAGACTTCCCATCATAGAACATGCACAATTTCTTAAATTTTGGGAATTACAACTGTCCGACTCAAAGCCTAAACTTAGGTACATAATTTAATGCCAACACGACTAATGTTACTGGACGACTAGCTAAGTGAAAAGCGCAACCAAACGTATAGACGACGGCTCGTGTAATGCGGACACTACAATCACGTATGTCTCATTTCTTATATGCCAAGACTACCACAATGATGCAAAAAAATTCAGACCGAAATGAATACTCGAGGGAAACAAAAATCGCATAATGCGAACTCGATAAAATACTCATCCGTTTCTTCAAAAAGAAATCAGTATCATATAATCAGTCTTACACAAGGCTGCACGAAATATTCACGAATGCAAATAAAGTCCAGAATATAGAACACAAGCAAGGCTAATCAATAACAACGAAAAAAATATAAATAGCAACTAAAAAGTACCCCCCCCCCCCAAACTTGGGATGTACATTGACCTCAATGGACAAAAAATAATAATATGCAGTAAGAGAAAGGTTATGTACTCCCCTAAGGTAAGCTCAGGTACTGGCATCGGCCTCATCCGGCGAAGAGGGTGGTGTAGGTGGCCTGACCGGAGGAATGAAAGGTCCGTCCGGGTGAAGGATGTGGTCCGTCCAAACAGCTAAATAGTCCCGGTGATAGGCGTCTCTCGAAGCTAAGCGTCTCTCCGCATGCCAGTTGGCCCGGTGGATCTCCTCTCGAACGGTTGCGAGGACACTATCTCTCTCTGCTCGCATCTCCTCCCTAAAGCTATCAAACATCGCCTGAAGGCCGTGATCTCTCGCTGGCGGCGGGGTGGACTCGGTCTGATCCTCAGTCTCAGCCGCCGGCGCATGTGTCAGAAGAAGCGGCTCGGGGGAGTGCTCATGCGGCTCGTCCAAAAGAAATCCTCGTCCCCGCGGATGTACCCGCGCGCCACCCCACTGGTCGAAGTGAGAGATAATGCGATGATCGATCGGACCCTGGGGTGCTAGCGTCGGCTCGTCATCTGACCAAGTCACGCCGGACTGGCGGCATAAGGCACAAATGAGAGAAGGGTGTTTCAGCCCCATCTTGGCCCCTCCCTGAATGCACTGTAGAATAGACCGGACCAGTCATGGGGCCACATCGAATTGCAGTCCGGCCGTAATAGCATAAAGAAATCGGGCACGAGGAAACAGGACCGAGCGGATCTGCGAAGTCGGGTCGACTCGCGAGTAGAGAAAATAAAGCCAAGCTCGCCCGAACCGGCTGAGGCGGGAACTCTTGAAGAAGAAGGCCGACGATCCCGGGACGCGTGTTTCCCAAACTGAATCCGGCTGAGCAAGCGCCTCTAGCAAAGCTTCCCTCGAGAGGCTACTCACTGTCTGCGTGTATACCGATTCGTCAACCTCGGAAAGCTCGTATAAGCTCCGTATCGCAACTGCCGAGAAATCCACTTTCTGGCCACGGACGACGACCTCAGTACGTGTATCCGGTCGTCCCATCATCTACCCTGCCTGGATATGCCGTAATAACGCGCTGGCGTAGAATTCTTGGACGATAGAAATGACCGCCGGCTCGGGCTATGCAGTGAATCGAGTCCATTCCATTTCAATAATCATCGTTAATAGCTCGCCGTATTGGGGAGCGGGAGTGAATCCCCGCTCAGGAATTATAGGACGAGGATGGATTCTCTCGTTGAAAATTCGATGGATTTCGGGGTCGGAAAATTGGTGGGATTCCCCTTCCGCTCGGTTTTGTGACGTTTCCCCTCTCGTGGGGGATGATCGCATCCTAGCCCTTGTGCTCAACTTTCTCTTCCGAGCCATAGCAACGTCCTGAAAAAATAAACGCAGGATAGTTTAGACGACTTTAAATAACACTACACAAATCTCAACTTATGACGTGCGGGAAACGAATATAGCAACAAAACTTGCACTTCCGTACGAGGGATATGATGCAAAAATTTAAACTCAAACTTGACGTAAGGGTTGGGGGAGACATATTATTCCAATAATCGTATTCGTTGCAAACAATTTGGAGATGTTTAGATCAAGAAATTTCATTGGGGTATTTCATCGAACACTTTGCGTGCGTAAATTTAAATGAAGAACAACCCAACAACAAAAGAAATCGCAAGAATCATGACAAAACAACGAAACATAATCCACAATCAATCGATAATCACCATATTCTGATAACAAAATCATGGTAGAACTTTAGGAAATAAAAACAATTTCAAGAATGAATGAAGAATATTACCCCACTTCTCAATCCATGTTGCGAATCAAGATAAAGATTAAGGAGTACCTTGTGTTGGATTGAACAAAATGAGTAGAAGAAGAGATTCGAATGGAGTCCTACAGCGCCGCACGGAAGAGGGAAATATTTGTAATACCTTATTTGTTTCGGCCAATTGAATTCTGAGCAGCCCAGCCCTTTTTAAATTTTCGGCAGGGGCCGCGGCACGTAGAAAGTGAGCCGCGGCCCACAGTACAGTGTGTTTTGGGCGAGCAAGGCATATCGCAGCGTGCCGCGGCTCATTGCAAGGGTGCCGCGGCTTGAAGGGTTAGTGTGCCGCGGCTCAGCACCTTCGTGCCGCGGCACAGAGTACAGGTTGCTGGGCTCATTTGTGGGACTTCGGCGTGCCGCAGCCTGGCTTCATCGTGCCGCGGCTCCTGGGGCAAGTGTGCCGCGGCTCAGAATGAGCGAGCCGCGGCATAGAGTACAGGTTCTTAGCCGAATTTTTGAGACTTGTGTGTGTCGCGGCCCTTGGCTTAAAATTTACCTGGAGAGTTCCTGCACAGAATTTTCACATGAAAACACCTAGAACGTGAGAGATAAGCATAGCATAGCCAAAAACGCAAAAAAGTAGACTCCTAAAATGAAGGAAACTAGCTAAAAAAAACTAAAATCTATACTAATACTCGGGTTACCTCCCGAGAAGCATAGTATTCAGTCGGACTTTGCTAGAATTCACTCTGCGGCGGATAGGACGACTGTCGACTTCTGCATGTCCATTGGATTTCCCGTGTAAACCTTCAACCTCTGCCCATTTACTTTAAATTTTCGGTCATCTTTTTGTACTTCCACTGCTCTGTGCGGAAATACTTGAACTAAAGTGAACGGTCCCGACCATCGTGAACGTAATTTCCCAGGAAACAACATCAACCGAGAATTAAATAATAACACCTATTGATCTGGAACGAAATCTTGATATGTAATGTGCTTATCGTGCCAATTCTTGGTCCGCTCCTTATAAAGTTTTGCATTCTCGTATGCATCATGACGTATCTCCTCCAGCTCGTTCAACTGCAAACAATGCTTTTCACCAGCTGATTTAAGATCAAAATTTAATTTCTTTATCGCCCAATATGCACGATGTTCCATCTCTACCGGCAAATGACAACTTTTCCCAAAAACCAATCGATATGGTTACATGCCCATAGGTGTCTTGTACGCCGTACGGTATGCCCAAAGTGCATCATCAAGTTTAAAGGACCAATCTTTTCGAGATGAGCTGATTGTTTTTTCTAAGATCCACTTTAGCTCTCGATTGGATATTTCGACTTGACCACTTGTCTGGGGATGATAGGCTGTAGCAACACGATGAGTGACTCCGTATTTCTTTAAAACCGCATCAAGGAACTTGTTGTCAAAGTGTGAGCCACCATCACTGATAATAGCACGCGGAGTCCCAAAACACGTGAAAATATAATTTTTTATGAATTTGATCACGATATTGGACCCATTTGTTGGTAGTGCCACCGCTTCGACCCACTTCGAGAAGTAGTCCACTGCTACTAGAATATAAAGATTCTTATTTGATGGAGGAAATGGACCCATAAAGTCGATCCCCTATAGGTCGAACAATTCAACCTCAAGTATGGTGTTAAACGGCATTTTATGTCGTTTTGAGATGTTTCCCGTCCGTTGACACCGGTCACACGTGGACACAAAGGAATGAGCATCCTTGAATAATGATGGCCAATAGAAACCTGATTGCAAGACCTTTGCGGCGGTTCTATTTCCGCTAAAATTCCCTCTGTAGGGTGATGCATGGCAATGATTCAGCATACTGCGAATTTCTTCCTCCGGAACACATCTGCGAATGACTCGATCAGGACATCTTTTAAACAAAAAGGGGTCGTCCCACAAGTAATACTTAGCATCTGAAATCAGATTCTTCTTTTGATGACGCGAGAGATCATTCAGAATTATTTTGCTTGCAAGATAGTTCACTAGGTCAGCGTACCAAGGTGATTGTTGCGAACCCACCTTGTAGAGCTGTTCATCGGGGAAGTTTTCAGCAATTTGTGGATGACTCTCCGCCTTTTCGAGGGGATTTTCTAAGCGTGAAAGGTGATCGGCAATGACATTTTCGGTTCCCTTCTTGTCTCGAATTTCCAAATTGAACTCTTGTAGGAGAAGCACCCACCTAATCAACCTTGGTTTAGCGTCCTTCTTCTCCAAAAGGTATTTAATCGTCGAATGGTCAGTCCACACGACTACTTTCGTTCCCAATAATTAAGCCCAGAATTTCTCAAAAGCAAAAATCACAGCCAATAATTCTTTTTCTGTCGTGGCATAATTTCTTTGGGCGTCGTCAAGAGTTCGGCTTGCATAATACACGACGTGGAACACTTTCCCTCGTCTCTGTCCCAAAACAGTCCCAATGGCAAAATCACTAGCATCACACATCAACTCGAATGGAAGGCTCTGTAACACCCCCAGAGCCATCCAGGAATATTACAGCGCCGTGGGCCCCGAGATGGAACCCACAAGGCTGAAAGAAATTTTCGCAAACATTTACAAACGTCCAAGAGGCTAACGACGGTATTATCTATTTAAAACATTCGAAGACTTGATGAAACTCATTTATCAAAACCGTCGTAAAATCTCATTTGAAACCACAAGGCCCGAAATGCCAAAACTCAACAGTTTAAAAACATACGTTAAGCTATCGTTTACACGTACCGGCAGAATAAATTTAGAAAATGATTGCCAAAGTAACCTAAGTTACCAGATACCAAAAGGCCATTTAAAAATACTCACGCAGCGGATAAAGACAAACAATTAAAATACTCTAGCAGCGGACTACAACAACTGATCAGAAGCTCAATACACAAATACATGTCCTAGCCAGTATCCTCCGGGAAGCTCATCTCTTCACGAACACTACAAGCTTGATAATCCAAGAACCTAAAAAGAAAGCCCACGACGGGGTCAGCCATAATATCCAACAATGATAATCATCACATCACGTCAATAATTACATGTCAATGGAAATACTAAGTAAGAATACGACCAATGTAATCTTACCGTGGTAACTTTACGAAAATCCACGATTCGTATCCTTAACAACACAATAAGATAATACCAAAATATTTGTATGGTATCTCAACAATACCCAAAGTTCTCAAAACATTATCATAACTCGCGATACGGAAATTTTACCAACTCTGGCTAATTCAATCCATCGGATAACGTCGACATTTCCAATACGATAATCGATTGTCCATCAAAGACAAGTACCAAGGAAATACGGAACATACCTCAAGATACGAAACAACATTATAATCACGTCAGTCTGATCCGAGATCAGATCAACACAACATATGGACATGGTCCTAACACAAGACCTACAAATGCATACTCATATGACAACGTCAATATGATCACAACAATAACGACAATGTATACTAATGGCAAACCCATAATATTCATATGCACAATAACAACACATGGTAATCCAACGATCCAGCGCACACAGCTATAGATTCCCATGATGATCCCGTCGGACCAACGCATGGTGGCATTACCTGTCCAGCGATCCAGCGCACACAGCTATAGATTCCCATGATGATCCCGTCGGACCAACGCATGGTGGACATATGACAACAATGCACGACTGCACAAGACAATAGTACACAATGCATGACAACAACAATGCACAAATACATGACAACAACGATACACGAATGTATCACGACATGATCGACACAAATGATAAAAATGGTTAGAGTACTTGCCCCGAGTCCTTCGAGAGCGATCTCAATGTCTAAACCATCACGAACCATTATCCTCAATACTCGACGGTCCAAAGTATCACGGATTGCAGATAATTCATATCTTCGTCTTTATCATAATATATATCCTCGATATACAAGTATACCAATAACAAAAATAAATCATATACATTATGATTTAGATTCCCAAAACTCGAATATGATTTATAATGCAAAATCTCATGTCATTACGATTATAAACATTGCTATACGAATTATAAACGAATTAAACGGAAACCATTCATTAAATATTATAAACTGAGCAAGTAATAACTTACCTCGATACCGATGAAGCCGTTACCAATGCCATTGCCATCATCTACAAGTCCCTCGGCCCCAATCAATGCAATTCACGAACATTCTCGAACATGACCGAAATGCATAGTTCTAATCACCGATCAATAATCTAAACCTATTACAATAATCGATAAACAACAAGTTCGACAACAATCAACAATCGATAAAACCAATTCACAAACCCAACGGCTCAACAATATCTCGGTTAACCACAAGTCTGATCAAACCAACTTAAACGATCACGAATACATAACCGAAACAGAATATACTACCCTGCCTGGTGACTTAGCGCACGCTAATTACTTAATGTAGCGTGCGCTAAGTTGCTCCCGTTAGCGTGCACTAGCCGGTAGGCTTAGCGTGCGCTAATGACATGCAGTTGCATGTATTTCGGATACCGATCAACATATGGCGATTACCAAGAACACTAAGTGATTCTGAACCATGTTCAAAGCTATCAAAACAACGAAATCCGATATCCTTTAACATACAAACAATCATTCAACTTATAATCCAAGTCCTATATCCATATATCATCTTCCTCAATATCAACATCATGAAACATTAAGAACGTAACAACACTTCCGTAATTTATCATTACAGAGATTAATCATCAACATCCGCAAAGGAGAAGGAGGATTAACCAACTTATCTCAAGAAAACGAACTACACAATTCAAATCACCCAAATCATATTAATATCATCATACTCCGGTAATCCATCTCGTAATCATGCTTGTCAACTTGTTTATATGATAATCATTAACTCAAGAACATCAATCTTCATTCCAAAACGAAATCCAAAGGTGAAGAGTGATTACCTTGTATAGACGAACCATGAAGGAGAACAATCAACTTCATTCCAAGAATCATAAATAACTTCAAGAACAAGACTTTAATCCATATTCCTCAGCTTAGTCTTGTTAAAGATCATCATCTCTCAGTGTTTGGAACCTCAAACTTCTCTCTAAAGCTCTCTCTCTCGAAATAAAGGAAGAAATGGCCGAATGAACATAATTCACATCTGCAATCATATATATACTGATTGTTATTAGCGTGCGCTACTTTTCCTTAGTAGCGTGTGCTATCATGGTCCAGAGGCGACTGTTTTGCTTCGCACATCAGCTTACGTACGTAATGCCCATGCAATAACGTACGTAAATTACACTGTCTAGCACACGCAATTTCTTAGACCTTAGCGTGCGCTAATCGTAGTTGACTTGCCACAGTCAGCACCTACCCCCGTGTCCCCACATGCCGAAAGCACTGACGAGGATAAGATTCCTTTTTTTGTCCGATCTGCAGTTAGCGTGCGCTAACCTTAGGGTTTAGCGTGCGCTAGTACTACATTACAACATCCATTGACTTATCAGAACATGCGCCGAAAGTGGCCTAGTCCACACATAGATTCCTTCTGATCTGGGCTGCACTAGCGTACGCTAACCAATGCCCGTGGCGTGCGCTATACATGCACGATAGCGTGCGCTATATATGAATATTAGCATGCGCTAATAAGGCTATACTTAGCCATTTTCAGCTACTCTTGTCCAACATCTCGACATGCAGAATACGAACATACGACATACTGAATACATATACATCTTCCAACAATATTCTCATACGATAAACCCGACACACAATGCCTTCCGATACAACTGTCAACCAAATGCAGTAATTATACCAATACAGATGTCTCAGTCCTTCAATTGTTTTATCTATACTGTACAGATTTCACGCTGTACAATATAACTCGGATAAAATAATATTAAACAACAGTAGTAGAAATTTCGGATAGTACATACTACACCACTTAAAATAAGTTTCGTCCTCGAAACTTGCAATCCGTCATAGAAAAACGAACAAACCGTTCAACCAAAATATTCCGAAACCATCGCAACAATGATCAATCCAAAGGTCAAAACACAATAGAGAATATCATCAAAATGATAAACTCCAACACGATCAATATAGAACCACAAAAACCGATATACGAACGAACCAAATTCTCAAAACGATACACCAATCACATACAATGGATCTCAATAAACATACCCGACTGGTGAACATACCCCTCGGCATATGAACAACCAATCACAATCCGACGAACATACCCAATCATATATGGAGTGGGAACGACCAATCAATATCCAAAACAATCATCCTGGGGTCACCATCCCCAAATCTACACTTACAAAGAAATCATTTGAAAATCACTATGATAAAATTGCGCTATTACCACACCAATAGAGCCACATAGCATATGTGCCCCGGTTTCACAAAATCCAAAGTTTCAAAATTACATCCTGTACATGAATCTACAACACGCAGTATATTTCTCTTATCCGATAAATATATCGATCATCCCTGGATAACCAAACTACCATACCGAAGTTCGAATCTTTATCCATTGTTCCATACTGATGTCTTATCCCGTTCGTGAGTCACACTCATAACTTCACCATGATATGCACTATGCACTAAATGCGTATGTATATGTTGCGATATTTCTTACACGCAAGTGCACGTCATCGTTTACAAGTAATAAAGTGATAAGTAGAGTATCGTTCCCACGAGGACTGAATCTCTAACTACCGATTTTTGTGTATTCCAATTTTATTTGAACAATTGAATTTGGGTTTTTGCAACTAGTAACTAAAAGAATTACTAAAAGACTAGTAGAAAACGATAGCTTGAATAAAATAAATCAAATGATGAATAAGTCTAGGATTCTGAATCCACCTCAGTTTATCCGAATTTACTCTCGATTATCCGTAATAAATAATTTTCCCAATTTATTGAAGGCGGAGATTGCTAATATATTCTACCGCCTCTCCCGAGGTCAATAGATTTATCTAAAGGCGAATAACGCACTCTATCCCTAGGTGAATTAATTCGTCAATAGGCGAAAAGCTTAAAATCTCTCAAAGGCCACGTAGTTCCTATGAGTATATTCCTATCTCACAGAATAAAACGGTCCTCAGCAATAGTTCCTCACCAAATCTCCTCTCCCGATTCGAAGTGAATGATTAAATCAATACAACTATTGGCCAGATAATTGCAAGCATTAAACACAATTGGGAAAACTCAACAAAAAGGTAATTAATTAGATAATCTCAAGAAATTCGTCAAAACATAGGTTTCATCAAAACCCTAGATTAGGGCTTTAGCCTGACATACTAATAATTGAAAATACAGAATAAATAAATGAAAGCATAAAAATCAAACGCAGATGAAGCTCGGATTCCTCCGTTCTTCAGCTTCCTCCCTCTGCCTTTGAAGTCTTCTGCTTCCCTCTTCTTCTGCCGTCTCCAAGCTTAAGCTCCAAAAGATAAAAGATCCAAAGATAATTAATTAGGGTCTTAAACCCTATTTATAGCTCAGCACATCCTCCAAATCGCGTCCGTATCAGTAAGTCGAAAACTGGTTTCGAAACGGCCCAAAATCCGTGCGGACATACAAAAACCGCCAAGTGTGCCACGGCGCACTAAATCTGTGCCGCGGCACAGAGCCTTCAGCTGGATGCCTGGGCGTCCTCAATTTCTTCTGTGCCGCGGCTCACCTGGGCTGTGCCGCGGCACAGAGTACAGTTTACTCTGCCTTTGGCTGGGTGTCTTCCTGTGCCGCGGCCCTGCTTCCTTGTGCCGCGGCTCATAGTCCAGATTTGCCATTTTCGCCCGTTTTGCCTCGTTTTAGCTTCCGGACTTCAATTTCCTGTCAATCATACAAAATTAAGGCATTAAAGGCTCATTTAGACAATTTCACTCTCCAAAATACTACAAAATAATGATAAATAAGCGTATAAAAATACGCCTAACAAATACCCCCAAACTTAAGCCTTTGCTTGTCCTCAAGCAAAAAGATTTAAATTCAATAAAAGAATGTCGTGAATCATCGTGCAACTCATAGTGTTCAACCTAATCAATACTATCCTGTAATTCTCTCTAAATAATACGAGTGTCATAAAAGCGAGCTGCACTCAGAATAATGATTCCGCAAAGTAATCAAGTTGAGTCCTAATCACTCGTTCATGAAGAAAATCCAGCTCAAAGATTAACAAAACGTGAGTCAAATCGACCGTCAATATGAAAGGCTAAAATAAACAAGCTAGTTCGTCCCGTTCCACAGTCTAATGGCACAATTTTTACGAGTTTCATAACAAAAAACCTCGGACAGTATTCCCTTATATATATGTTCAAGAATTTGATTCGAGTTGACCACTAGGTTAGGATCTCGGGATGTTTTATCGGGATAATCCTAGGGTGGAACTTCCATTCTCATGTATTGGGAAACCGTTTGACGTAAAAGACACTCATGGGGCACATGGATGCTTCTAGTTACTAAGTTCCCTTCTACAGTGGAGAAACAACTCGAATATATAATTTCCGCATGTCCGAATCAAGGTCGCCGTTTTACGCGAGAGTAAACAACGGGTCACGCGAATACCCCCGGTTACTAGGCTCCCTATCATTGGCACATGTGAAACCTCTAAATCACTAGTCTAATCAGGGTCGTCGTTTTACACGAGAGTAAACAGCGGGTCACGCGAATGCCCCCGGTTACTAGACTTCCCTTCATAGAACAACATTATCTCGACTAGTGGGAAAAACTGACCGACTCTAAACTCAATCTAAGTGCCAACATGACTAATGAAACAGTACGACTCACTATCCGGAAAATGTAACCAAACGTATCGACGGTGATTTTAACACAAGTATGTATCCTCTCTTATCTGCCAAGACCTCTACAATCACGAAAAATTTCGGACCTAAATGAATACTAAGCAGAACAGAAATTACTGACTACAACGCGACTAGAACTCGAACGTTTCTTCAGAGAGAAAAACAGTATCGTAACATCAGTATCACACAAATAGAAGCACGAAAAATTCACGAATAAAGAAGAATTAAGACAAGCAAGGCTATCCAGACGTATATATAAAAAAAATAACGCAAAGCAATGAAAAGTGCAACAAAATAAAGTACAGCAATGAATGTAGCAACTGAAAGTAAATCCCCCCCAAACTTAGGACGTACATTGACCTCAATGGACAAAAAATGATATGCAATAAAAGTAAAAGGTCAAGTACTCCCCTCCAGTCCGCTCAGGAGCTGGTGCCGGCATTATCCGGTGAGCTTGCACGCTTCTTGACTACATCATGCGGAGTGTGAATAAATGAGCTTGCATCATCAAAAAGGAAGTTAAGTACGAGCTCTCAAGTTTAACATGATGTAAGGGTTGGGGATAATGTAATTCGATAACATGATTCATTGCATATAATTTTGAAAATGCCTAGCTTACCAATTTTCCATTGCTGCAATTTATCAAACACCTTGTGTGCACAAGTTAAAATGAAGAACAAGAATTTTGATGGTTAATTCCAAATCCCAAAAATAATAACACAGATAATAATCCTGAATCACGACAACTATCATCAACAATTCGTTCATGAATATCAATTCCATCACAATATCAAATTCCCCATATTCCAACTCCATTTTAGAAACACAGTGAAGAACAACTAGCAATATATAACTTCAAATCTTTTCACATCAAGAATCACTTATGATTTAGAAATCAAAAATTACCTGGAGAATTTGAGAAGGAGACTAATAGAATGGTATCAACTGACCTCATTGTGTGAAGGAAGGAAGGAAGGGAGGGAAGAAGATACCTTGTGCAGGCCGATCGATTGAATGAGCCCTACCTGGTTGCTCTTATTTTGCGACGGGGGCCGCGGCACAATATAAATGAGCCGCGGCCCAAAGTACAGTAGGCCTGGGACATTTTGTAATACCGCCGGGTGCCGCGGCTCAGTTTTCGTGTGCCGCGGCTCAGTGTGTTAGTGTGCCGCGGCTCACTTAAGCTGTGCCGCGGCTCAGATATCAATTTCTCCCCTGGGACTTTCCCTGCACAGAATTTCGAGAAGAACACATCAAGAGCAAGAGGTAAAGCATATCAAAACACAAAATGATGAAAAATAAAAAAATTAAAATGCATGAAAAATATAGGAACGCAAAAATCTACAACTACAAACTCGGGTTGCCTCCCGAGAAGCGCTCTATTTTATGTCTTGAGCACGACGTGGCAAACAAATTTAACGTGGCTTCTTTCTAGGGAGATTGCCAAATGCCCCCTTCTTGCAATCTATAAGCCTCTTATTCCATAGGGGAGGCTTTGGCTCATGCCCGGTTGCAAAAAATAATGGATGAGAACAATTATGAGGACAACCAAAAAATGATGGAAGAATATAATAATGATAAGGCATGAAAAATAAGCAGAGTTCGAATGGGTAAATAATAAAGACTTATCATGAACAACCTCATTAGAACTCGAAGAATCAGCCTCAACAAGATCAGAAGTAATGGGGTCAATCTCTCCCATTATGGATTTAGGAAAAATTATGCGCGGCACCGTTAATAAAATTTCTGGCACATAAGTGTTCGCCTTATTAGTCGAAGTTTGATGACAATTTAATGAATTTTTTTTGGAAACATCATCAATGGTAACTTCTTCTACAGGCTCATCACACTTTATGTAATTATCAGGTGCTGGGGGATCGACCCTAAAACTCAACATGTCATTCTTCTCAACCTCCCCCTCAACTTCACTACTAAATATATGAGCTGGAAAATAACCGTAGTGAACCTCAAGACCACGATGTGCACATTTTAGCTCAAAAAGGGTACTATCAGGATTTTTAAGAACGTCTACACATTGTTCAAGCATGGTCTTTTGTTTCGGGAGAGGGGGCTGACTGACCCCATTTGGCGTATTATTAAGAGCATCGAAATTTATGAAATGCCAAGGGCCACGATACTCATAGGAAAACATAATGAAGAAAATAAAAATATAGAGACTAAAGAAAAAAATAAAAACGTTCAAATTAAGACTAGAAATACTTAAATCGATATTAGAAAATATCAGTCCCCGGCAACGACGCCAAAAACTTGTTGTGATATTTCTTACACGCAAGTGCACGTCATCGTTTACAAGTAATAAAGTGATAAGTAGAGTATCGTTCCCACGAGGACTGAATCTCTAACTACCGATTTTTGTGTATTCCAATTTTATTTGAACAATCGAATTTGGGTTTTTGCAACTAGTAACTAAAAGAATTACTAAAAGACTAGTAGAAAACGATAGCTTGAATAAAATAAATCAAATGATGAATAAGTCTAGGATTCTGAATCCACCTCAGTTTATCCGAATTTACTCTCGATTATCCGTAATAAATAATTTTCCCAATTTATTGAAGGCGGAGATTGCTAATATATTCTACCGCCTCTCCCGAGGTCAATAGATTTATCTAAAGGCGAATAACGCACTCTATCCCTAGGTGAATTAATTCGTCAATAGGCGAAAAGCTTAAAATCTCCCAAAGGCCACGTAGTTCCTATGAGTATATTCCTATCTCACAGAATAAAACGGTCCTCACCAATAGTTCCTCACCAAATCTCCTCTCCCGATTCGAAGTGAATGATTAAATCAATACAACTATTGGCCAGATAATTGCAAGCATTAAACACAATTGGGAAAACTCAACAAAAAGGTAATTAATTAGATAATCTCAAGAAATTCGTCAAAACATAGGTTTCATCAAAACCCTAGATTAGGGCTTTAGCCTGACATACTAATAATTGAAAATACAGAATAAATAAATGAAAGCATAAAAATCAAACGCAGATGAAGCTCGGATTCCTCCGTTCTTGACTTGACCCTCTGCCTTTGAAGTCTTCTGCTTCCCTCTTCTTCTGCCGTCTCCAAGCTTAAGCTCCAAAAGATAAAAGATCCAAAGATAATTAATTAGGGTCTTAAACCCTATTTATAGCTCAGCACATCCTCCAAATCGCGTCCGTATCAGTAGGTTAAGATCGAGCATCAACGACCTGCCGGGATGTTGAAGCCACTCTCGATTCCTGAATGGAAGTGGGAGGACATATCAATGGACTTTATCACTAGTATGCCGAGAACCAAGATGGGAATGAACATGATTTGGGTGATAGTTGATCGTTTAACCAAATCAACTCATTTTCTAGGCATTAAGGACATGTGGGGACCAGAGAGATTGGCATGAGTATTTATTTCAGAGATAGTCCGACTGCATGGTACGCCTAATACCATTATTTCCGACCGATACGGTCGCTTTGTATCGCATTTTTGGAAAGCAGTTCATAAGGCCTTGGGAACCGAATTGAACTTCAGTACAGTTTATCACCCGCAGACTGACGGACAATCCGATAGGACTATTCAAACGGTGGAAGATATGCTGAGGGATTGTGCCTTAGATTGGTCAACTGATTGGGAAGTTCATCTACCGTTGATTGAATTTACCTACAACAATATTTGGCATGCTTCCATTAAGATGGCACCGTTTGAGGCATTATACGGGAGGAGATGCAGATCGCCCCTATGTTGGGACGATTCATCAGACTTGATCGGGACAGAACCAGAGTTGATCGCGCAGACACGAGAGAAGATAGCCTTGATTCGTGAAAGGCTGTTGACCGCCCAGAGTCGACAGAAATCTTATGCAGACGTACGCCGTCGCCCATTGGCATTCAGTACTGGAGACCACGTACTTTTAAAGGTTTCTCCTACTCGGGGAATCTTTCGTTTTGGAAGGAATGGAAAGCTGAGTCCGAGATATATCGGACCATTCGAGATCCTTGAAAGAGTTGGAGAGTTGGCATACAGATTGGCATTACCGCCGTCATTGAGCCATGTTCATAACGTGTTCCATGTATCCCAGTTATGGAGATATATACCGGATCCTAATCATGTCATTGATTTCGGCGAGATCGAGGTCGTTCAGGATGGAACATTTGAAGAAAGACCAGTCAAGATACTCGAGAGTCGAGTTAAGCAGTTGAGGAACAAACCAATCGTTTTGGTCAAAGTTCAGTGGTCACGCCATTGAGTGGAAGAAAGCACATGGGAAACGGAAGATAGCATGAAATCCAGATATCCAGAGTTATTTTCGTCTTGATTTTCGGGACGAAACTCCTTTTTAGTAGGAGAGTATGTAATATCCGGATTTATTATTGTGTATTTCATCTGTATTTGAACCCTGTATTATTCAGAATTGTGATATCGATGATTGAAGTATGATATTCTCGTATTTGAATCCTTGTACATAAGTATAGCAACATGCAAAGATTTCTCATGCAAACTCGTGATAGCGCACGCTAAGAATGTAGCTAAACGTGCGTTATCGGGCTACAACTAGCGCACGCTACGAATGAAGAATTTGCGTGCGCTAGGCAATCAATTATTGAGCTAGACGGCTAGCACATGCACCAGCCATACGTGGGTCCGGATAAGATTCCTGCGGACGAACCTGGACAGTTTTGGAGTCAACGATTATTAGCGCGCGCTAAGGATTGTATGATAGCGTGCGCTAATCAGCTATGTGCAGAAATTTTATATAAGGGTCAGCACTCCATTTCTTCTTGTTCCCTTCACTCGTCCTCATCTCTTGATAGTCCAGGGAACCTTCCCTCCTTCTTAAACACACTTAGACCACCTCCACTTAATCACTAAAGATTGGATGCCACTTGTGTTTGATCATTGGAATGGAGAAACGTCTTGATTTGGCAAACAAGCAACCGGAGCCGGATTCTACTTGTTGTCTCGGTGTTTTTCCTCATCTTAAGGTATGTTATAATACTTTCAACCTTGAATTCGTGTTCTTAAGGATATGAGAATTATGCTATCAAGATATTGAGTTTCATTGGTGAATTATCCAAACCACATCATGTTTAAGAGATTGAGATGATTATGCCTTAAGTACCTTGGTTATGAACATCATAATTCGAATCTTGTTACGATGAACAAGTAGAGGAAGTTTCTGACATTGGTAATCCGAATTTATAAGGTGTCTTCATAGTAATCACGGACTTGACTTTAACATCATTATTGTTAGACGAATCTAAGAGATTGATCATGGAAAGATTTATCTTGTGAAGATGGAGTGTTAAACAAACTACAAGATGATAGTTTTGATTGATATAAGGTATTGATATCGACCGTTAGGCCTTCCGAATTACGCATGAAGAATTGTAATCGAAATGGAATATGGTTTTATGATGGTATACATATTCTTGAATTCGAAGTTGTTGTTATCCGTAAGATCATTCATAACCGTATGAGCATGATATTCATGGAGATAACATGAATTAACACTGAAGATTTCGTAAGTTTTATCACAATTAGATCAGTCGACTATCCAGGAGGAACTGTCATACATGATTAGCGTGCGCTAAAGCTTCATGTTTAGCATGCGCTATCGAGCATAAGTTAACGTACGCTACAATTGGAAACGTAACGTGCACTATGTCATCAGGCGAGTCAGTCGGCTGATCAGAGAGGACTGTTGATACATAGTTAGCGTACGCTAGGCTTCATTGTTTATATGCGCTAACGAGCAGGCTTAGCGCGCGCTACGTAGAATACTTAGCGTACGCTAAGCAGTTTAGGCAGATTACGTTTTATGACTTTCGGCCATAAATTGGATTGTTAGACATTCGTACGACATGAGATGAATTCTATATTATTTCTTTTGATAAGGTTCGAGCTTGCTATGTGATTGATCGAAGGGGCGACCTTCGAGTGTTTCGTTTTATGTGGAAGTATTGTTCTTGTCTTCGAATCGAGGCAAGTACCTTAATTGTTTTATATATTGATGTTATACATATTGTCGTGCATAAATGTCGTTGTTGTATGTCCACTACGTGTTGGTCCGACGGCATCTTGGGATCTATGCTAGCGTGCGCTGGATCATTGGACGGGTTTTTCCACCACGTGTTGGTCCGACGGGATCATCTTGGGGTCTAGGCAGTGAACACTAGATCATTGGAATTACCATGTGTATGTTGTGATATCATGTTGTGAGGTCAATGTGTGTATGCTATTATTGAGTTTCTCGCAGGAGAAGACTCGTGGATTCTTTTGTCATTTATGTTATTATTATTCTTCGTGAAATGTTGAATAATACGTTGTGGTATTTGTACTAGCATCGTTGTGCTAACCCCTTTGGGGGTGAACATTTGTTTATGTTCAGGATCCAGGAGAGCGGGGAAACAACCACTGGAGCTGCATGACGACGAGGGTGCAGAGTGATGTTTCGGCCGGGTTTATTTGTCTATTCTTTGTATCGTTTTAATAAGTACTCGAGTACGTAGTCATTTATGATGATTGGGATTTGGTGATGTATTAATACTTTTTCGTTGAACTTTCGTATTTTCAGTATTGGTCAGAACTGTTGTATCTTATTTCCGTCATTTTCATACGTTGGTATCTGTTATTGTCTTTTCAGTTCTTCAGCCTTGTAAATCCTTATATAAAGGATTTATGGCGCTGTAATATTCCTGAATATATCGGAGGTGTTACAGATTATAGTTGTGTAATCATGGTTTTAGGTTTTCCTAGAAGTTTTGTGGATTAATTCCGAGTTTTTCCCTTCGTTGATCAAGTTTAACCCTTATGCCTTCATAGTGTTCGGTATATTGTCCCTAAGGGTAGAACTTCGTATGATTCTTGGTTTTTCAGTGGGATTGTAGTTGATTGAGTCTCTATTATTGTTTGGATCGTAATTTGGAGATAATCCAGACCGAAGCCTTTTTCTTTCGTCGTTCACTTCGTATTTTAGGAACCAAGGCAAGTACTTTATTGCTTTATATTATGGCATGCATTTCGGTAATGAAATTGTGATGTTGGAGTGTTGTAAGGATGTTCTCGGGGTACTCTCACCTGGGGTTGCTCGACGGGGCACACAGGGACTTGGCCGTGTGGTCTTGCACAAGGGTTACCTTCAAGGGGAGGTATTCTCACCTGGGGATTGGCTCGACGGGGCCCACAAGGACTTGGCCGAGTGGTCTTGCGCGAGAATTACCTTGAGTGATGTTTTTGATTGATGAATGATGATGGATATTCCGGAATATCATGACTATGAAATGTTTTATAAATGATTTTTGGAAATGCATGTGTATTAAAATATCATAATATTGTACTTGCACTAGCTGTTGTTGCTAACCCCTCGTTGGGGTAGAATGTTTATGCATTTCAGGTGGTATCGAGAATCAGGAGCCTACACGTGGTCCACACGGAGTTAACAGGCAGCCGAGATGTTAAATAGCTCGAATCAGTATTTTGGAATGTGTCTGTATTCGTTTCAGTTTTAATAATGTACTGGTGTACGATGTTGTTCGTCGGGTGATGTCATTGTATTATTTTTAAATTGTACTGAACTTGCACATTTTGGTCGAGGCCACGGCCCCACTTTATTTTTAGTTACATTTTCTTATTATTGAGTTATTGTGTGTGTTTGTGATGTCAGCCTGGTAGGCCCTGGCGGGTCCTACAGCGTGTAATTACCCGTAAGAGAATTGAGGTGTTACAATTGGGGTGGAAACACTCCGACGTCGCGGGTTCGAATCCGTGTGGTGACAATACTTTGCTGAATATTGCAAGGTTTCTTGCTGGGTTCGTGTCTCTTTGGTCCTCTCCCTTGTAGGGCTGCCATTAGTGCACATCCCTCGATTTAACACCCGCCAGGACAAGGGACCTCTGATACAGGTGGGGGGAGTTTCTCGTCTCTCCCTCAACAAAAAGAAGAAGAAGATATTTTTGAGCCTATCGACACGAGTCCTATCCTGTGTTGTTTTTATAGGACATAGTCGTATCATGTTTAACAGCACTTGGGTCTATTTTTCTGTCTTTTTTATATGTTTAAGCTTTCGATGCCTTCCAACCAGGGGCGAAATCAGGAGGGCTAAGGGAGACTATAGCCATGGCTAGATTCAAAAAATCAATAGAATTTTTTTTAGCCTCGGGTATTTATAAAAAAATAAAAAGAACATAAATTTTTTAAGCCCCGACTCAATTTCGCTGCTAAATATTTGAGCCCCGGATAATTTAAACTTCTGGTTCCGCTACTACTTCCAACTCTATTCTGATCTATTTTTACATGTTTTAAATATCTCTATATCTAAATATGTGGCATTCATAAGATAATAAATGTACATAAGTAATCTCAAGCTTACACATGAACGAGGTATTCGGACCCGTGCGATGCACCGGTTTTATTTTTTGATAAAAAATTAGACTTTTGCCTTTGTCTAAAACTCAACTTTTTTAGACAGCCAATACTTTATCGTAAAAGCATATATTAATACTATGGTTTAGGCTTGATTTTTAGTGTCAAAACCCTCTTGTTCATGTGTTTAGTTCTTCTTGTTCATGTGTTTCTCGTGAGATAGATGTTTCAGCTAAAGTAGTTTTATTCTTTGTTTTCGTTTAGTAAATGCACACTTTATTCCATAATTTTGAGTTTTATGATATAATCCATTGTTTGTATATTTGTATTATAAGTAATAGATCGATAAGTCTAATATTTAAAGTCAAAGAAAAAAAATTAATTAGTTCATGTATGAGATTATTTTTTGAACACACCGACTTATACAATAAGCAATTAAGTTTTCAAAGTAAATGTAATGACAAATTTTTAATGAAAGCCAAAATAGCATTTCATTCAAAATATTTCATGTGATTCAACCCTTGTATCATAATCGTATAACTGTATAAGTATTAGTTTTCAGGAAATGATATTTGTTTGTGTTCACTTTCTCAATAGGCTTTAACATAACATAATTGTAACGTTCAAGTGATATCATGATAAAACAACACACTATATTATACATTTGGACTTGCTCTATTATGCGTGATGTTCTATGCGAGATATCACATGTAATAGCATGCTAACTAATATTTGGTGCAATTATATATATAATTAACTTTGGTAAATACTAAAAGTGACCTTTTTACCATCAAATGAGAATCTCTCATGCATGTCTACAAATTTTGTTTCCATACCATCGTGCAACTACATGAGAGTCGACACTTTTCACCAGTTAGCTAAAAAAGTTGACATTTTTACTATCACATAAGAACATAAAATGTAGACCTCAAATAAAGCTAAAATTCACATAAAAACATAAAATGTAGACCTCAAATAAGAAGCTAAAATTTAAACCTCAAATAGAAAAGGCCGTGTATCGATCTTGACATTTTAGTTGTCATGTCACTTACAACATACCAACGCATCTATAGGAGAGTCGACAAAGCTCGATTATTGTAGCATAACTTAACAGGTTGGTTCAAAGTTAATAAAGAGACTCACTTAGTAATAATAATAAAAAAAACTAAAGGAAGTTATTATATAAAAAGTCTTTGGAGTATATAATTCCTGTCTTCATTTGTACATCATTCCTACGATCCTACTGATTGTTTAACATTCGTCCCTTGAACACTTTCATGCATGTGAGGCAATCTTCTTCTAGTTTACGACTCAAAAGTTGCGCCATATTGTTCCTTGACGTAAAGTGTTACATTTCCCTGTCAATTCCACATGTTAATAATGTAAAATACATGGTTAAGGTTCTTACCCTCGCATGAAACTAATGGATATTGTACGCATATAACTCACCTGAGGCATATCACCGTATGAGAGCATTGGGTCTTGTAGCTTACCGGTGAATAATGTTTTATAGTTGGTGTAAGATGTTATATACAACATTCCCCCGTCAACGAATTTGGTACTCCTATAGCATCGATGGCTTCTTTGTAGACCTTTTATATAGGCACAAATAGATGAATTAGAAGCATCTTATTAATGCTTCCGTAAGTTGAAATGGTCTTATTAATGCTTCGGTAACAATATGAAATGAAGTTGAAAGGATTGTGCAAATTAATTGCTTCGGTAATAATATGAAATGAAGTTGAAAGGAATGTGCAAACTAATTAAAAAGAGGTTTATTAACTCAACTTTGGTATAATGACATTTAAACTTTAATACTCCACATTAATTAGGAGGACTTAATCTTTATATGTGTAAGAAGATTGTTACTAAATATGAAATAAAATTACCCATGTTAATATCTGAAAATTATTTCTCTGATATGTCATGAATCGTAATCCATAAACAAAAACTAAGTAAAAAATTGATGTGGACATGGGGGGTCCATGGGGTCCACGGACCCCTCCGGCCGATGGAAATTTTCCTATGAAATAGGGGAATGTATATATGGCAATCCGACCTCCGCAATCTCCTTAAGTCCTCCCTGACGGGTAGACTGACATTGCCTATCGAGAACCAAATTCCAAATGATGGAGAGATCTAATAACGACTCATGAGAGTGAGAGAGAGAGAGAGAGAGAGAGAGAGAGAGAGAGAGAGAGAGAGAGTTAAATGAGGGGTAAATAAAGTGATAGGAAGAAGAAAGAAAAGGGAGTGAGAGCGAAAATGAGCAAATTACACTATCTAATTATATTTTATAAAAGTATTACAAAAATATCACAATACTATAATAATTACAAGAATCACGACTTAAGATGGTAAGTAATCACACAGCTATTTGCAAGTATCAAAATTCAATATACTTCACTAGAGACTGCGTTACATACCGAATAATTGATATCCAAATATATAATTCTAGGAAACCAAATTATTAATTGCAAGTGCGCAATATGTTAATTTTGTAATTATTTTCTTTGTGTTAGATTTGTATAATTAATTTATAAATATTGTATAGATATAAAGAACCACGTAGAAATTTAGTAAGGTCTTTTTTGGTACATAGGCAAAAAAATTGTGTTTGGGTCATAAAGCAAATGTGCTAAGGGTAAAACAATTTTCTCCTTGTGTTGGGTACCAATTTATGATTGTTGGTAGAAAATCGGATATTTGCGCCGTTTGTGCGGAAGCGTAAATAAGGTGCGGAAAATAAATGACACAGCGATTTATAGAAGTTCGGCCAAATGTGCCTACGTCCTCTCTCTCAAGATCTTTTTCTATAAGTTTAAGATCAAAACCTCTGCACCTCTCTTCAATCGGTCGAGGGATTACCGTTTACAAGCTCGTCTTCTATCGGTCCGAGTAAAACCGTTTTTCCTTTTCTATTGGATAAGGAATCAACCACTCTATCTTTCTATGGGTACTAGATAAACCTCACTTAGATATCGATTGCGATTCTAACAATGCCGGATACTTGATCCTAATAACACCGAATCCAATCGTATATTTTCTTTTACCTCTCGTGTATAATGTTGAATGTATAAACACTCAAACTAACAATATAAGCTCAATATTACAACAACAATGTAAATATATGAATATAAGATCAATGTCTTGAATGCTTGGAGTTGTTGTTCTCAAACAATACCATAGGAATGGTATTTATAGACATTTTCCATAAACTAGCCGTTGCTGGCTGTTTTGACTTGCTAGCGTGCGCTAGCCTTTCCCTATTAGCGTGCGCTAAATTGTTCCCAGTTTCTGTCCAGTAGCTTCGTTTCTTCTTTAGCATACGTTATGCCTTCTGACTTACGTACGTAACCATCTTGTATTAGCGTGCGTTAATAACACATTGTAGCGTGCGCTAATACAATATATCCGTTGCATGACTTGTCAAAGTATCCGTTTGATATGCTGACTTTGACCTACTTTTCCCAACGTTCTGATTGACTTGATTCAAACTGCTTAGCGTGCGCTATTCCTTCTTTGTAGCGTGCGATAATGCTGACTTCATTTCATACGTCATTCTGCGTTTGAATATCTTCTCAACGGTAACATGGCTCGATAGCGTGCGTTAATGATAACGTGTAGCGTGCGCTATCTCATCAGCTGACTTCACTTCAGCTTACTTCGAACTTGGCTGATATGCAGATTACTCCCCGTTAGCTTGCGCTAACATATATGTCTTAGCGTGCGCTAATGCAGTCCAGATTGCAACTTTTTGCGTCTTCGTCTGCTTCGTCGTTTTGCTTCGCCTCGATGTTGTTTTGTTGTTTAGCAACTTTAATCATCAAAACACAAATTAAATAATGTGTGGAATAAATATTCCAACAATCTCCCCCTTTTTGATGATTACAAAACAACCCTTGAATTGGATAATCTGTAAAAAAATAATATATGTATATTTCTACGAATCAAAGTTTTCGGCTTTGATCGTTTCGTTAGTTTCTCCAATCCTTTTCTTTTTCTTCTTTTTCGACTTCTTCATTTTTCAATTTTTCAACTTCTTCGTTTTAACTCCCCCTTTTTGTATGCTTTCTTTTTTTTTCGACTTCTTCGATTTTTCCCATTTTTATCAATTCATCTCCTTCTCCCCCTTTTTGTCTTCATCAAAAAGTATAAAAATATAGAGTATATCAAATGAAATGCATGATATGGGTAAAACTCCCCCTGAAAATATTATCTCCTTCTCAAAAAAATACTCCTTCTCCCCCTTTGTAAAATATCACAATTTAATTTTTGGGGACCCAACCTATAGTTGGTTTTTGTTTCGAGACGTGAACGATATTTGAAACGTTTGTTCCTTTAGGAACCCAAATCTTTTTAATTTTTATCGTTCGTCTTGGGCTTTTGCAATTTGAAATGTGATGCCCAATTTTCAAACATTTTTCACATCGGGGTATTTTGAAATTGACGAATTCGTTTTTCGAACGTGATTTGAATCCTAACCCTTCTTTATTTAGAGTATATTTTTGAACACATAACATTTGTTCAAATTTATCATTGCCGCACGAGAATTTCTTTGTCAAAACTTTTAGTTCATCTTGAACTTTTAAAAGATCATTCTTTAAAATATTCTCATTTTCAATGCATTTTGAATGATCGATTTCAACAAATTTTCCCTTTTCGATAATTTTGGAATTTTCAATTTCCAAAGTTTTATATTTAGACTTGAGGGATTTAATTTCATTTAAAGCATTTTGGTAGTCCGTATGTAATAATTCGAATGCTTCAAAGAGTTCGTCGTAGGAGTTACTTACTTGGCTTTCGACGTCGCTATCGTCGAATGAACTCCGGGCCATGAGCGCGAGATTATTTTGGTCAAGAAAATCTTCATCGGGATCTTCGTCGCTCCATGTTGCGATTAGAACCTCCTTTTGTTTTACTCGACAGTTCTTAGCAAAGTGGCCTGGTTTGCCACATAATCGACAGGTGTTGTCGAATTTCTTAGGTTCGCCTGCTTGAATGTCCTTCTTCCTCCGGTTTAATAAGTGTTGGAACTTATTAATATTTTTGGCATAATATGCCATTTCTTCATCACTTTCGTCCACAGGGATTTCTTCTTTCTTCTTCGAGATTTTAGCCTTGAAGGCTATCGACCTCTCCTTCGGTTTCGGTTTGGCATTCCGAGATTTTAGAACAATCTCGTAGTTGATAAGAGAACCAACAAGAGCACTAAAATCGAGAGTATTTAAATCTTTGGATTCCATTATTGCCGTAACCGTACCGTCCCATTCTCGAGGTAGTGATCGGAGAATTTTCTTTACTTTCTCACTACTCGAAAGTGGTTTTCCGAAACATGCTAATACATTAGTGATAACCGAAAATCGGTCAAGCATAATCGAGATGGATTCATCGTCCTTCATTTGGAATAATTCATAATCGTGAAGGAGCATGTTTATCTTCGTCTCTTTGACTTGAGACGTACCTTCGTGTGTTACTTCAAGCATTTTCCAAATTTCTTTGGCACTATCACACGATGATATCCGGTTGTGTTCTTCCGGATTTAAAGCACAATATAATAATTGCGTGGCTTTGCAATTATAATGGTCGTTTTTCCAATCCGCATCATCATACTCTTCAAAGGTTTTGAGAGTTCCGTTTGAGTTCGTCGGAATTTTGGGACCAAGACAAATCACCTTCCAAAGTTCGATGTCGTAAGCTCGAATGAATATGGACATCTTCTTCTTCCAAGTCATGAAGTTTGCGCCATCATAAAATGGTGGTCGGTTGAGAGCAAGGCCTTCGACTGGAGCCATTTGAAACGCCATGTTGGATCTTCTCCTCGGATGTTAAGCCGCGTATTGGAGTACTTCTCCGATACCAATTGTTGGGTACCAATTTATGATTGTTGGTAGAAAATCGGATATTTGCGCCGTTTGTGCGGAAGCGTAAATAAGGTGCGGAAAATAAATGACACAGCGATTTATAGAAGTTCGGCCAAACGTGCCTACATCCTCTCTCTCAAGATCTTTTTCTATAAGTTTAAGATCAAAACCTCTGCACCTCTCTTCAATCGGTCGAGGGATTACCGTTTACAAGCTCGTCTTCTATCGGTCCGAGTAAAACCGTTTTTCCTTTTCTATTGGATAAGGAATCAACCACTCTAGCTTTCTATGGGTACTAGATAAACCTCACTTAGATATCGATTGCGATTCTAACAATGCCGGATACTTGATCCTAATAACACCGAATCCAATCGTATCTTTTCTTTTACCTCTCGTGTATAATATTGAATGTATAAACACTCAAACTAACAATATAAGCTCAATATTACAACAACAATGTAAGTATTTGAATATAAGATCAATGTCTTGAATGCTTGGAGTTGTTGTTCTCAAACAATACCATAGGAATGGTCTTTATAGACATTTTCCATAAACTAGCCGTTGTTGGATGTTTTGACTTGCTAGCGTGCGCTAGCCTTTCCCTATTAGCGTGCGCTAAATTGTTCCCAGTTTCAGTCTAGTAGCTTCGTTTCTTCTTTAGCGTACGTTATGCCTTCTGACTTACGTACGTAACCATCTTGTATTAGCATGCATTAATAACACATTGTAGCGTGCGCTAATACAATATATTTGTTGCATGACTTGTCAAAGTATCCGTTTGATATGCTGACTTTGACCTACTTTTCCCAACGTTCTGATTGACTTGATTCAAACTGCTTAGCGTGCGCTATTCCTTCTTTGTAACGTGCGCTAATGCTGACTTCATTTCATACGTCATTCTGCGTTTGAATATCTTCTCAACGGTAACATGGCTCGATAGCGTGCGTTAATGATAACGTGTAGCGTGCGCTATCTCATCAGCTGACTTCACTTCAGCTTACTTCGAACTTGGCTGATATGCAGATTACTCCCAGTTAGCGTGCGCTAACATATATGTCTTAGCGTGCGCTAATGCAGTCCAGATTGCAACTTTTTGCGTCTTCGTCTGCTTCGTCGTTTTGCTTCGCCTCGATGTTGTTTTGTTGTTTAGCAACTTTAATCATCAAAACACAAATTAAATAATGTGTGGAATAAATATTCCAACACCTTGTACTTTTTAGGCATTATCGCTTTAAGTATCGAGCTGAGTTCGAGCTCAATTATTACTGGCTCCGTGGTTAGTTGAGCCAGTCAAGCTATATATATATTATTCTGTAATATTTTTTATATTTACAGTTTTTTTTTAATTTTTTATAAAAGAATGGGTCGAGCTCGAGTTTGAGCTGAAAAGCGTCACTCCAGTCTGGGATCAAGCACGGGCTTAATATAAGTTTGTCCATTCAAACACGAGCATTTGTTTTTTTAGCCGAGCTCGGCCCTGGACTATTTCGAGCTCAACTCGACATGTTTACAGTCCTAGTAGATCATAAATTTCAATTATTAATTTCTTATTTATTATTAAAAAAGACATAATTTAAATATGGATAACTCATTAAAAAGTTAACTTAAAATACCGTTTGGTATTTAAAAAATGGCTACATTTTTTCTAAACGGTACGATTATTTGACCTTAAGATTAATAACAATAAAGAATAGTCTTGGTTATGTGTTTCTGAAATCTTCAATAGACTTTGTTATACATTGTACCAAGACTTACGAAACCTTCTTAAATTCCATAATCACGTAACTGCATGCCCTTTCATTTGCAAACGGATGGTACACGAATCGGCATTCACTATAAATATCTCATCCTCTTCAAAGACCAAATGCAGCAATAATCCTCAAAAATCTTATTGTTTTCATACAAACACTAAAAAAAACGGTAACTTTTTTCTTTTCTGGTCAGAACAAAAGGTGAACGAAGAACAATAATGGATACGAGAAATTGCTTTACGGGATGTGCTGGTGTGGACGAGGTGTACTCATGTTCAAGTCCTGTTAGAAGGACGTCAACTCCTGCGCCTGCTGTCAAGTCTGAAATGGTTAAAAAGGAGGAGAATGTTAATATTTTTAACAAAGTTAATGTTGTTGTTAAAAAGGAAGAGCCTGTGAAAATGAATGTTTGAGTATTTTGAAGGTAGGCAGGTGGACAATGATAATTTGGTGGGGTAGTAATAATTATGGTTTAGTCTTCTGAATAATGTTATGCTAAATGCAATTATTATTGAATAAATATTGGAGTATTTTGAAGGTAGCAGGTGGACAATGATAATTTGGTGGGGTAGTAATAACTATGATCTAGTATTCTGAATAATGTTGTGCTAAGTGAAATTATTGAATAAATATGGATTAGTCCATTTGTCAATGGATTTTCCAGTGATCTTCTAAATGGTATCTTATCTCTTTTTTTCCTTTTCGTGTTGATTATAAATATTGCCCCTATGGTTAATTACAAAACACACCTATTATCAATCAAAACATAAATTCCATCAAATTTCGCTCCAATCCCTTTAGAGTATATATCCTTGTTAATTATAAAACACAATATTTTAGGGTTCTCTCGACCCACAAGTTGGTCTATCGGGTCGTTGAGCTCGACACGATTGGATCGAACAAATTTGGTTAGTAATCTATCTGAATTGATTGGTACCATGTAGGTATCGAGTTGGACGCAATTGTATCTCTGGATGCCAGTTAGGATCAATTACACATCTATTTTTTATGATTTACATTAAATAAAATATTCTACAAAATATTGTCCTTTACATTTCTCTTAGTCATGAAGGCATATATGCATGAAACAAATAAAGAATGGACAGCAGCAGCCTGCAGGTAGGGGTGGCAAATTGTGCGGGCCGGGTCGTTATCGGGTTGACCTGATAACAACCCGACCTGTTAAGGTCAAACCCGAACACGACCTGATAAGGATTCTCTAAATCCGAACACGAACCCGACCTGCTAAGGTCAAACCCGAACACGACCCGGACACAACATGAACACGATAAAAACACGATTGGATTCGTGTTGACCCGACACGATAGCAACACGATAACGACACGACACGTTAAAAACCTGTTTCAACACGATAACAACCTGATAACCTATAAATACTAACAAAAAATGATAAAAAACAATAAGAATTATAAACCTCAACTAAAAGTCTAAAAGAAATAAATTATTAAAAAATTATTTATTAAATATTTATTAAATATTTTGTTTTTTAATAAATATTTATTAAAAAATAAATTATAACGGGTTACCTGAACCCGACCCGAACCCAACCCGAACCCGACCCGAAATTATCGTGTCCTTATTGGGTCAACCTGATAAGAACCCGAACCCAATAAAACTTGACACTAACCCATTAATTCCGTGTCGGTCCGTGTCGTGCTTTCGTGTCGTACCGAAAATTATCAGCCCTACCTGCAGGTTCCCAGTTCCAAGATTAGGTCCATCCTACAAAATGCACTGTCCCTATTCACACCAATCATCATATTCCCGGCAAATATAATAGAGCTACTTTGCTTTTTGACTTTGAATTATTATAAAAAGTTACTCATAATTAGGCAAAATTATAATTAATGTGTCAGAAATAGGTATCACCATCAATGGAAATTAGACGGAGATAGATGAAGCATGAGATGGAAGTCTGAGATTTGATATTGAAGTGCATCAGAGGCTCAGAGCGGCAAGGGAGAGTGATTAGGTCTTGAAGTGTATTATTGGATTGTATCGTGTATTATTCTAGTATCAAGAATACTTAGGATACGGTTACTTCGAAAATGTGTCTTGAAACGCTATGAATGATTAATAAGATAAACTGAGAAATATATGAATAATACTTAAAATACATCTATTTAGATAGCGCTTCCAAAACCGCTATAGAAGAACAAACATATACTTAAAAAATTTACGAAAAATAAATAAATATTACTTAAAATATGGAACTTAAGTCAACATTTTTCATAAACGCTATGTAAGTTTACTCTTGCATAGCGCTTTCTAATTAAACGCTATGTAAGTATTTTTTATTTTATTTTATTTTTATTTTATTCTAAAATATAATCACTTGCATAACATTTTTTCTAAAAACGCCATCGAAGTAACATACTTGCATAGCGCTTCTAAAAAACCGCTATGTAAGTGTTGTATCCTAAGTTGAAATGTGTAGTAGTGATAACTGGTCTCTAATGTCTCTCATAAAAAAAATAACGGGTCCCTTTGACATATTAGAGACCTGTTGTTTATAATATTATCTGTTTTACAATAAAATTTCTTTTTTATACAATTTTAATAATTTCATTCAAAATTTATTAATTTTCATATATTATTTTTTTAATTTTTTAATAAAATTACATATTGTAAGAAAATTTTGAAAAAATAGTATTTATAAAATAAAATTTGTATTTATTTAATGAAGACATATTTTGTATAAAATATCTTTTTTTTAATAAATTTTTATATATTATTTTTTATTTTTAATAAAATTATAATTTGTAAGAAAATTTTGGAAAGAAAAATAAATATAGTATTTATTTAATGGAGACATATTTTATATAAAATATATTTTTTTGGTTTTATTAAATTTTAATTAGACTTAACGTATAATTTTTATTTTCAAAGAAATTTATCTTTTTATTTATTAATAGTCTAAGGCAACACATGCATAGTGTTGCAGTGTGTAACACTTATTTATAGCTACAGCAACACAGATTTATCTCTACGGTAACAACAAGGTTACAAGGTTGCGATAAGGCAAAAATTTCATAGCTACTGCAACACCTGAGAAGGCAACACCATGCCCATGAGGTGGCGATAGGCCATCTATGGCGTAGTGAGTTTTTTGGCAATCCACTTTAGCCCTAAGGCATCAATTGTGGTTTTCGATCGTTGTGTTTCATCACCTTTAATGATATATGAATATATCGGTAGTTTTAACCAAATTTGAGTGTATATCCATAAATGGATAGAGTATATATGTAATACCCGTAATTTCGATTTTCGGTAATTTCTTTTTTTCGGCGTAAGTCCGTTTTGACGACTCGCTCATGCCGTCTCGTCATTTCGAGAATGATTCATTCTGCACTTTTTGTCATCCGAGTTCGTTCCGGTATCGTTTTGTTGGGTTTCGTGTTTCTTAGCGACTTTTCCGCACTTGAGTTCGATTCTTGCGAATCTCGTTCGAAACTACTGTTTCGAGTTTCCCGTAAGTCCGTTTAACTTTGTTAGACGTGTTGTTTACTTCGGTTTGGTTATTCAATCACGTATCGTGATTTTCGGGCGTTTTGGGCCATTTTTGTAATTTCCCAAAGTTTGGGGTAATTACTTCCGTTGTCGAATTCCGACACTTCGGCTGGTCGGAATCGTGAGTTCTCTTACCTCTTAGATTCGTCTTTGCGAGTACGTCGTAACCGTACCTTCGATTTATATTCAGGTTCGGGTTTCGGGGTCGTCGGGCTGTCGGAGTGGCCACGGCCGGAGCAGGGCCTCGCCTGGCCGAGTTACGGCCGTAAGGTGCTGGTTACGGCCGTACGTGCTCGGTAGACATGGCCTGACGAATGCCGGTTACGACCGTAAGGGCCGAGAGTTACGGCCGTATGGCGCCTGGCGATTCGGACGAATGCGATTCTGGCCGTAAGGACTCTTGGTACGGCCGTAAGGACACTGCATGCGGCCGTAAGTCCACATCGATTCTACGGCCGTAAGCGATCGGCAGCGCTGGCGGAGTTTGGACGAATGCCGGTTACGGCCGTAAGGCACTGCCGGTTACGGCCGTAACCCTGCCGGCTATATATAGCCTGGGCTCGGCCAGACTTCATTTTTACTCGTTTTTCTCCTTTTTTTCGGCGGCTGGAGACGGGAGGCTCGGGAAATCGAGTTCTTGTCCGATTCTAATCAATTCCAAGACGTTTTGGAAGATTCGTGTTGATTATATCATCATCCAGTCCGTGTGTTTCGTCGAATCAAGGTATATTTCTTGATTTTCCTTCAAGTTGACTTTTCGGAGAATTTGTTCTTGATTTCGATTCTAGTCCGATTTTGATACATCGGTTGGTGTAGTATGATGTTATTAATCGTGTTCTATGGGTTGTATATCCATATTTCGAGTTTGTTCAACTCGATTAGTGATTCGAGTGTTCTTGGGAGTTATCGAATATTGGGTGTTCGATTAAATGTCCCAATGAGTTTCCCTTCGATAGTTTGGTGGGATTTCCGTTGTTTTTTACCTTGATTCTCATTGTGATCGTATCTTTGTGTTCTTGGCCATTTTGGGGGAAACCCTTGAAATTGTGTCGTTCGTCCCTTCAATGCAACGACTTTAGGTCGTGCTATGGAATTCGTTTTCATTGTTGTTATTGTTGTTCGTAGTTTATTGTCGCAGGTTAACGTTCGGTGGAGTCGGCGGGTTCGTGGTCGGTTCGTGCCAACCTACTTCGGTCGATTCTCCGCGTTGTGGTTGTTCGAGGCAAGTACCTTATCCATACTTTTCTTGTTTTGTGGATATGATAATTAGTGATCGTCTAAATGTGTTTGTTGGTCGTTTGCATTGAACTTTCAGAAGATTCGGGTTAGCCTTGTTAAAGGCTTGTTTTCAAAACGCGTGTGTATTGTGAATAGTGTGTCTTGTGAATGACTATGTGAATCCTATGGATATGTTTGGTGTTGATGATCACTTGGTATTTGCGTGTAGACGTATATTGTTTCATTTCGGTGCATTATGGTTTGACATAGTGTTTTGCTAAGTGTTTGATGCCTCTGGGTGAATTGTTTGGATATCCTTGGTGTGATATGTTATTTGTGCATGATTGTTTCGCTAGCCAGCTCGGGAGGGTCCTTCGAGGCCTCGGGTGGGATTTGTAGCTTCGTCCCGGTCCTAGGCGATGCCTGTGTGTGTATATTTAGTGAATGTATTTTACTCACCTTGGGTAGGTTCGACGGGGCCTCGAAGGGTAATCCAATGGGTGAGCCCTAGATTCACGAGTAAAAACTTCACAGGTTGTTGTGTATATTTAGTGAATGTATTTTACTCACCTTGGGTAGGTTCAACGGGGCCTCGAAGGGTAATCCAATGGTGAGCCCTGGATTCACGAGTAAAAACTTCACAGTTTGTTGTGTATATTTAGTGAATGTATTTTACTCACCTTGGGTAGGTTCGACGGGGCCTCGAAGGGTAATCCAATGGGTGAGCCCTGGATTCACGAGTAAAAACTTCACGAGTTGGTATTGATTTTTATGTCCGTCGAGGACACGTGACGTGGGTTTTAACCCTGTGAATTATTGTCGGTTTTCTATTTGCGAAAATAAAACCTTTGGGCTGTGACCCTATTGATTTTTAGAAAGAGAAGGATTTGATAATCCTAAATTGTTTTCTATTGAAACTCTCGATGGCATTTTAAACCGTTTTCCCTTGATTTGTGACCTTTCGGTTTTAGAATATTTTACCAAACTCTTGCCTCGGGAAGTACTTTTGTTACGTTTGGATCTTTGAGGATTCCTGGTTACTATTGTTCTTGGAACTTGTATTGTATGGCTCGTATTTGCACTTTGTTCTTGCACTAGCAAAACAGTGGAGTTTTGCTAACCCCCGAATATTCGGGGGGTGGATGTCTGTTTTTGTATTCAGGTTTGGGAGCATAACACAGGGTCGGCACGAAGGATGATGAAACATGAACGATACTAATCACACGAGGATCCGTATGAGGTCATTGGTTTAGTTATAGTTTATTTTCCGCTGTAGTATTCTTTCCCGTTGTACGGGAGTGTTTATACTCGACCCCTGTGTGGGCATGTGTTATGATTGAGTTGTATGTATTTATTGAAAGACCAAATCGGTCTACTGAGCCATTTTAGCCTTAAAGGCATTGTCGAGATGTTAAATGTTGTTACCATCCTGGTAGATCCTTGAGCAAAGGTTCTACGGCGTGTAATATCCCTGAGCGGATTGGGGGTGTTACAATATATACCCGTTCATAGATGAGTACCTATACATTGCCAATTCTTATACATATCACATATACTAAATATTATTTTTTATTTTATTTTGTTGAGTTTTATGCACTATTAGTTGTTATTTGATATATACAAAATAAGATTTTGGCCAGTTTTGATTATTAGCGGATAACTGATATCTGATTGTATTAGCGGATACGTGATAATTGGATTAACTAGCTGATTATAATTAGTTGTTTATGTATAAGTGTTTGATAAACAAATTATAGTTGATAAAAAGGGTTCCACTACTAGAAGTAGGAATCCTCTTGCTTGGTGGAGAAACCAATAGACCCATAATCTTGACTCTTTCACTACTCTTATGCTATATTAAGTTTGTGCTTTTGATACGATTCTAACTTGATCATTGAAGTTCCTACGTCGGGAACCGCTGTTTTGCAAGTTGACCCGATTCATGGACGAACAATGAGGCAGTTTAATACGATTCTTGGTGGTCAATCTTTTCGTGCACATCAAATACTTACTCCCTTATTCAATCTCAATACCTTTAAGGAAATCACAAAGGTATGTTAACTTTTTTTTGGAACCAAGTTAAAACATGAATTACTTTTCAAACTTAATCTTTTGAATATAAGTATTAAAAACTAATCCTAGTAAACACCCAGGATTATGCTTCTTCAAAGACTTCTTCTACTTCTTTTAAGCTAGTTTCAATTTATGTCTAAAATTTGGCTCATCTATGATCAACTACCTCCGGTTAGATCTCAAGTTAATCAAAAGGTATGTATAAATATTGGTCTTGTATTCATACATAAATTACAATCCATTAACATAATTAACAAGTAAAGTGAAGAGATAAACAAATTAACTGCAATCCATTAACATAATATGTCAAAGTACTAGCAAGACCTTATAGTCTAAAGGAGCTTATCCAAAAAATATGGCCCCAAAATTACAATCAAAGTAAATGAACATAACTTTAAAATTATAATTTCAAAGAAAATTGGAGATGAAATAATAATTCAATATCTCCAATTAATCAGGAATAAATTTAATTTTCTTTAAAATTAAAATAATATATTTAAAGAAAATTGGATATGAAAATAGAATAATGAAACTTATTCCGGATTTTCAATATATATATATATATAGGTATGAGTTAAAATAAAAAGTCTTTTATAATAAAAAGTGTAGGAAGGATTGTGGGAGTGACATGTGTCATCCCCATTCCACATCATATGACACATCATATGACATGTGTCACCCACCCTCATTCCCCCACCCCCCAACCCCCTGTAATATCCGGAATTTCTATTACTATTGTTTAATGTTATTTTATCCGAGTTATATTGTACAGAATGGAATCTGTACAGTATGGATAAAATAATAGAAAGACTGAAGTAAATGTACTTGTGTAATTGTCGTATTTGGTCGACAATAACATTTAAGAATACAATGGGTTGAGTATATGAGTATTCAGTATGCCGTATGTTCGTATCCAGTATGTCGAGACGTCGGACAGGAACAGTTGGATTTTGGCTAAGTACAGAAGGCCATTACGTACGTTAAGTTTATGGGCTAACGTACGCTAAGTTGGTACGCTTTGCGTACGTTATGCATAAGGCATTACGTACGTAACAAGAGGAATCAGACTTGTGATCGGATAGTGGGGCCCGTGGTCGGCGGCTTTCGGCGTGAATGTGGACAGGTGAGTCAACGGATGGATTTACGTATGCTATACAGAGTGTATTACGTACGTAATACGAGTATAATATTGTAGAAAGTCAACGTACGTATTACGTACGCAACGGATTAAGTGTTACGTACGTTACGGAGCGGCTGGCTGAGTCGTGGCCGAGATGACCTGTAGTGGCCGAGCATGGTCGGCAGTGACTCGCAGGGATGGCCGATCACGGTCGGCAGTGACTCGCCGGGGGCAAGGACTGGCCGATAACGTACGTAAGGCTGTGGCCGGTTACGGCCGTAAGGGCCCGCTACGTACTTAAGCAGCTGCCGGTTACGTACAGAAGGATGTCGACCAAATTGGGCAGTTTGTTTTTAGGGACCGACTACGTATGTAAGGACGCTGCCGGTTACGTACGTAAGGAACCGGCAGGTCTCGGCCTATATAAGGCCTGGACACGGATCACTTGCCATTTTTCATTTTTTTCTTCGTTTCTTCGCGATTTCTTCAGCAAAAATGGATGGATTTGATTGATATCATCAAAGAGCAACATCTTTTGGAAGTTGGATTCATGGATAACATCATCCCACCCGGATCGAAGGTAAGAACACCTAAACACTTGGTTTTGGATATTTTTGGAGTTTCTTGATGTTTTGGCCGATTTTCTTCGTTTCAATTCATATCGTTGATAGAACTTGGTTGTATTCTCGTAATTATACATTATCCTTGAAGTGTTGTGGAACAAATTCGAGTATTTCTCTGTTAAATCGATTAAATTGGATTATGCCCTCAAAGATTGCCTCAATGAGTAGAACATGGGAAATTCTACACGTTTTCGTATGAATGGTGATTGAATTGATATTGTTGTGATGATTTTTGGTAATTACGGGAATTTTGTTAAGGGAAGATGATGAATTGATGATCAAATGCCTTGATTCGGTTGTTATGATTATGGAATCGTAGTATTCTCGATGTTCTTGGTGGTTGGTTGCGATTCATGATGTTATGAGAAGTATATGTTGAAGAACATGATTATATACACCTTGAATTGTGTTTAATCGGGATATTGTGAAATCATTGAGTTTGCCGATCGGTTATATTGATTAGTAATCATCGGATTTCGGTTCATATGATGAATATGAATTCGTAAAATGGTTTGAGTATATTATGTGGATTTATGTATGATCGTGGTATCGTTGACCCGCCGAGTTGATTGGTTGGTCATGTCGGTTGTTGATTGTTATCGGATATGTGTTAATTGATTACTTCAATAGGTTGAGATTATTGATCGGTGATTATAACCATATGTTGCGGTCGTGTTCGAGTATGTTCGTGAATTGCATGGGTCAGGGCCGAGGAGCTCGTAGACGAAGGCAATGAGAGTGGTAGCGGCTTCATCATCGTCGTATCGGTATTGAGGTAAGTTATTACTTGCTCAGTTTATAGTATTTAATGAATGGTTTCCGTTTCATTCGTGTATAATTCGTATAGCAATGTTTATAATCGTAATCACAGGAGATTTGGGATTATAAATCGTATTCGAGTTTTGGGAATCTAAATCATAATGTATATGATTTACTTTTGTTATTGGTATACTTGTATATCGAAGATATATTGTGATAAAGACGAAGATATGAATTATCTGCAACCCGTGATACTTTGGACCGTCGAGTATTGAGGATAATGGTTCGTGATGGTTTAGATATTGAGATCGTTCTCGAAGGACTCGGGGCAAGTACTCTAATCATTTTTATCATTTGTGTCGATCATGTCGTGATACATTCGTGTATCGTTGTTGTCATGCATTTGTTCATTGTTGTTGTCGTGTATTGTGTACTGTTGTTTTGTGCAGTTGTGCATTGTTGTCATATGTCCACCTCGTGTTGGTCCGACAGGATCATCAGGGGATCTATGCTAGCGTGCACTCGATCATCGGACGGGTTTTCTACCGCGGGTTGGTCTGACGGGATCATCGGGGGATCTAGGCAGTGAACGCTGGATCATCGGATTGCCATGTATTGTTATTGTGCATATGTATATTATGGGCTTGCCATAAGTATACATTTTCGTTATTGTTGTGATCATATTGACGTTGTCATATGAGTATGCATTTGTAGGTCTCGTGTTAGGACCATGTCCGTATGTTGTGTTGATCTGATCTCGAATTAGACTGACGTGATTGTAATGGTATTTCGTATCTTGAGGTACGTTCCGTATTTCCTTGGTACTTGTCTTTGATGGACAATCGATTAACGTATTGGAATTATCGACGTTATCCGATGGATTGAATTGGCCAGAGTTGGTATAATTTCCGTATCGCGAGTTATGATAATGTTTCGAGAACCTTAGGTATTGTTGAGATACCGTACAGATATTTCGGTATTATCTTATTGTGTTGTTAAGGATACGAATCATGGATTTTCGTAAAGTTACGACGGTAAGATCACATTGGTCGTATTCTTACTTAGTATTTCCATTTGTTGGGTCGAGATTTATTCACCTCGACAGGCGATCGACTGTAAGGCCGAGCGACCGAGTCCACAATCAATCAAGCTATGGCGAACTCGCCTAAACGAAGATACCAGACCACCTTCAGGTATCTAGCGATCGAATCCTAAGGCGATCGCCCTTTGGCACCTAGCGATCGACTCTAGTGCCCGGATAAGGACGACCGTCCTATGCCACGAACAGGGACCATCGTCCGTCAAAGTCCACGAAGACTGGACCTCAAAGCAGCGCCCATGTGCAGATCCGCGGCAGGCGCCGCGTTATATGGATCATTACCACCAAACAGCTGTCTCTGACAAGGACGGCTTCACCTACCGACAAACCCGCCGAAAGGTACAAGGTGGGACCGCCCGTGACAGCGACTCAGACGCGTGCAGGCTTCTCATTGGACCGCACAGCTGACTGCCCGCAACTCCTACAGACTCTAAGAAGACAAGCCCATGTGCTAAAAGACGATCGCCTGCTTATTATAATACAGCAAAGGCGATCGCCCGGCATGTCCAAGTGCTATAAATAGAGAACCTCCATCTACAGGAAAGGAGTTCAGGAATTCTCCATTCAGTTCAGAGATAAACTCTGTGTTCCACATTCAGTTCCGAATTCATTCACGGAAATACATACAAACATACATACTTTCAAGCTCCCTGCTTCCTCTCCCGAATCTCTCTCTCAGCACCTCTCAACCAGAAGACGGTCGGCAGAGGCAAGAAGTCTCCACAGTGCAGATTCAAAGAGACTCACAAGCCCAGGAGCTCAAACATACGACAGCTACACACTATGAGACACTGTCGATTTCTCACAGTCGTTACAGCTCATCAACGTTGTTACGAGAACTCACAGAGCACCATATCTGGTTCTTCCGGCAATCTACACGCTCACTAGCTAAGATAACAAGGGTCTTTACACTCATTGTAAATGCACTCTTACATTAATACTTGTATCCCCGAATATTTGTATTAATAATATCTCGCGAGAGCATTCAAGGCCGGGACTAACAACCCCGGCAAATCTTGTGTTATTTACCTTTCCCACGGAAGTGTTCTCGCATTTGTTTGCTATCCATCCAATCCAGCAATATCTATCTCCGGATAATATTTTGGGTAGCAACAATTGGCGCTAGAAGAAGGGGCGATACCTTAACCCTCATTTTTATTCCTACCGTCCCGAAGAACACTCACTGTTCTCGGGGCACATACTTAAAGTGACACTCACTGCGCTTCAAAGAAAGCCTTCAGAATCATGACGTCCGCCACTTCATCGAAGAGAGCCACTCTCCAAACTGTCGGACACCAAATCCCAGCTCAATCCGAGCCCCAGCCAACGGCAGAGGGAAGTCACAGGAACGCAAGACTCTCGATCCCGCGCCTGAGGGGCGGCCCCAGCCTCTCACTCGATCAGATCCAAACTGCGAAACAAATCTAGGAGGCTATGGCCATCCTGAAGGAGCGACGGAGAGAATGCGCGACGCCCGCTATAACTCCCTCGGCCATCCGCCGCGTGGGCAAACGGAAGTTCAAGGGGCAACTGGGCGAGCGATCGTCAGAAAGCCCCAAATCGCGAGAAAAGGCTCTCGCGAGGTCGGACGGTTCCATATTCAGTCGCCTGGGGAGCGATCCATCATGGCGACCGGGGCATTCTGGCCCCAACCACGAGACGATGGAATCCGAGTCCATCACTAGGAGTTCGGCCTACCCAACTCCCAGCCGAATACAGATCATCCGCCTGGCTCCCGTTCCGAACGCCAGGAGGTCAGTACTGGATCGCCTCGGCTCCCGCTCCGAGCGTTTAGCCGCGAGCAGCCAGGCCACGGCGATGGCCGCTATGCAATGTCAGCTCGACGAGATGAAAACACTCTTGGACACTGGGGCAAGCACCAGCAGAAAGATCATCGGACCGACCGAGCCACTCGCGGCCCACATCGAGCTCGCCCCCGTTCAGCCAAGGATCGCTCCTCCCAAAACACCTCTATATGAAGGGAGATCGGACCCCGAAACCCACCTAAGTAAGTTCCGGATCTACATGACCGGATGTGGGGCATCTGATGCGACCAAGTGCCGAATCTTCCCGTTAACATTGGGCGAGCTGGCTCATAGGTGGTACGTCTCACTACCACCACGATCGATCATCTCCTTTGAGAAACTGGCGAATGACTTCACGTCATACTTCGCCGCCAAGGTCGCCAGACCGGAAGGCCCCCACCGCATGATGAAAGTCAGGCAGGGGAAAGACGAATCCGACGCGGATTACATCGACCGAGTAGACGAAATCGTCCTCTCCGGCGAGCCCATCAGCGATGAGCTCGCTCTTTATTAAGTCCTGGGGGGATTCTACGGTCACTCACCCATGTTTAGGCATCTGACGAAGGATATCCCCCCAACCTACGCGATCTTCCGCGCTAAAGCTGCCGACTTTCTAGCCAGGCAGAAGCTGCTCACCCTCCGCCGAGGCGAGGAAACGCCACCTCCTCTCCGAAAGACGGCGATTTCCAAAACCAAGAAGGCGGTCGCCAAGCCACCCGGAGATCGCAAGACCTTCGAGGACATGGAAGCCCATCTCCTCCATACGTTCAACCGAACTCCGGCCCACATTTTCTACGCCGTCAAGGGGCGCGAACCGCTGAACAAGCCAAAGGCGATACGGGACCACGGTCATCTGGACCACAATTAATATTGTGCCTACCATAAGAGTCCCGGCCACAACACCAACCAATGCCGCGACCTCCTCAAACAACTCTGGAAATTGTTCGAGGAAGGCAAGTTGGACAGCTTATTGGCTTAGCCAGAGCCCCTCCTATCTCCCAACACGGTCGCCCGAGTCGAACGCGAATAGGCTGGGAAGCTTATACGAGCCGACCCCTCGATCAACCTCGGCGAACGTAGGCTTCAATCGAGAGAAGGGAACCTCGGACCTCTCTCCCCGATTTCCCACCTCATCAAACCAAAGGCTCTTCCTGAACAAACGCTTCGAAAAAGAGGAGGACTCGCTCGCCAACTACAGTTCATCATCTGACATGATGGGCTAAGGCACGAGATCGCCTCCCCCGCACAACGTACACCATCAAGGATCGGCATCTAACATGATGATCCGAGGTAGAAGAGTGAAGCCATGGTCCTGGTGGTCGATGGAACCGACTGCTTCGGCCGTGCAAGGTCCCTTTGGGCCACGATCGCCCGCCCTTCGTTTAAATACGAGGTCAGCGTAGTCCGAGGGCCCTCCAAAACTAATCAGTGGACACGCTCGCCCACCCTCAAAGGTTTATCATCTAACTTGGTGGACCCGGACAATGCGACGCGTCCCTAACCCCGTCTCAACGTACACCGTCGAGGGTCGCCATCTTCATGGCGGGCCGAGGTGGAAGCAGAGCTAACAAGCCGCGGAAGTGGAGTTGATTAATCCGACGATGCCCCGCGCAAGGAATCTTCCAGACCAAGACCGCACGCCCTTCGTTTAAATACGAGGCGAGGCGCAGCCTTCGGAGGACCCTACCAATCAAGTGAGTCACGAGAACTTAGACATCAGACGGAATGTCGCTCGTGCATAAGACACGGTCATGGAGGTCAGTCCAACGATCTCCATGATCGTGCACGGCTCCTCAAGACCGAGATGGACGGCTCCTTTCGAGGATTCGACAAATTTGAAGACCGCTCACTCAACGATTTATTTTCGTCCCCTTACTTTCACTAAGTGAACAAAAACAAGGGGGAAATGAGTGCGGAGCTACCTATACGACGATCGTCCCTATTCAATTACATACGGAGATCGGCATTAGTCAGATGTTTGTGCAGCGATCGAATTTGTCGTAAAAGTTATCTATATGAGTTTGTCAATTCACGTAGACCTACACTTGCAACAATCTATCCTCACACATTTGTACAAAGTCAAGCAAAAGACTCAAAAATAGCAATCATTCAAGTGGTAAATCGAAGAACCAAACATTCATTTCATTACTTGAAATCTCAAAGGTACATACATGGTCGCCCGAAGGCCTAAGTACTACAAAAAGAAAGCTACAAATTACAAGGCAATGAGCTGAAACATTAAAAGAGAAATGCCTCAGGCCCCTGCCTGGCCTTCGCCTTCAGCCCCGAGATCTGTCCGCGACCCTTCGCCAGCCTACGGAGCAGCCTCCCCATCCTCTGGAGCATCAGGATGAATAAGGTTCGCCGGGATCGGGTACCAGCTCAGGTCCACACCGATGTCCGCGAGATCCAAGATCGGCACGGAGAAGTCGGGATGAAGAGGGTGCTCCAACGCATACGCCTTGAAATTCTCGGCCAGAGGGCCGAACTCCAGCCCTCCCTTCTTAGAGGCTCGGAGCGAGTCAGCGTACGCCATATAATAGGCAAACTCACCGACGAACTCCACATTAAGAAAGGGATTGGCCTTGGTCGCCTCTAGCTCCCCCTTCAGCGCCGCCATCGCCTGTTGCGAACCCTGGAGCTCAGCCTCCCTCGCAGCCGTCTCTCCCCTCGACTCCGCCAGGTCGCCATTTAGCCGAGCGATAGTCACCTTCAGTCGATCGGCCTCCTTCTCAGCAGCCTTCTGCGACCATACGGCATCTGTCATCCGGTCCCGAAATCGATCGACCGTCCCCCGGGATTGCTCAGCATCCTTTCTCACCAACTCAAGTTCATGGCTCGCCCGCTTGGCTGCATCCAGGGAGTCCTTCTCCATCGCCACGATCCTGTCAGCGAACTCGGCGTTCTCTTTTCGAGTCGCCTCGAGATCCACCTGCAGGCGAGTAGTGGAAGGACGCCCCTCAAACTCCTGCACAGCCTGAGCAGCCATTGTCGCAGCCTGAAGAGAGAGAGCGAAAGCAGCCTGCATCGAACTCCCAGATCGCTGACGAGCGATCGCATCTAAGTCCGTCGTCCAGGCTTTCGGCAGAGCGGAAACAGCCCGGTTGACGTATAAAGGGATATCACAGGCCTGGCGAGGAGATCGGCTCGCTAAGAAATCCACCACCATCGGCGGGCAAGTTGGGTCAGTTCTACGGACCCTGCATCAAAACAACAGGAGTTAGTACATCTCCTACGCGAATGAATGACAAGTTTCAACTCAACAAGCAATGTCTACCTCTCAGCCCTCTCGAGGTCGCGACCGAAGTGCGGTTTCCCTCAAGGGGTCTCAGCGTCGGCGATCGCCATCTCCCGTAAGAAAGCCGCGGAGGGAGTAGGCTCATTCTCCGGAGGAACAACGGTGATCGGAGGCACGTCGATCGGCACCTCGCTGGAAGGGGCAGAAACTGGAGTTTCTTTCGACCTCGGCCGTTTGCGGTTCGTTCGAAGCCCCTCCTCAGGAACTTCCTCCTCAGCCACGATCGGCTCCACGCGAGGCTCCACCTCCGGAATAATAGGCAACGCAACGGGAGGAGCCCGAGATGACTTCTTATGGCGGAGATGGCCCAAAACTCCAGGATTCGACATGGCTATCTCCGGCGGAGGATCCAAGAAGCGAGGAAAGCGGACCTCTACAATAAAGAAAATCGAGCAACAGTTAGACCTTTCCTCCAACAGGACGATCGCCCAACAAATGGAGATCATAGAAATTCGTACCTGAGACCGAGAGATGTCTCGGGAAACGGAATAGCCGAGCGGATAGCCAACGACTCTCCTTGTTGATCCGGTTAGCGTCCAAATCATCGTCCGGCAAGCCTCGTATCCGTTCCCAGACGACCAGGAAATCAAAAGGCAGCTCCTTCATCGCCGGAATATGGAAACCTGCAAAAACAAAGTCAAATTAGATCAGTTCAGAACATATCCGAACTAAGGGAGAGTCTGAACCCTTACCGGGATTCCTCTTTCGAAAGTTAGTGGGGATCTCCAGCTCGCCCGTAGGATTGTCGCTCGCAGAAGCCCTCCACGCACCGGCGGCCCAGAACCACTTCGCCGGGTCGCCCCGCGCCTTGTTCGGGATGCCAAGGATCACCCGACCGGATCGGCCTTGAATATGATAGCCTCCGACCGACCCTTTCTGATCCGTCAGTTTGAACTGGTGGTTCATCTCCGACGGCGAAGGAAGGCGATACAGGCGGTGACCGCCGAACAAGGTGAGAGTGCAAATTATCTGGAGCCAAGCATTCGGCGTCAACTGGAGTGGCGCCACGTTCCAAGCAGCCAGCAGATGGGAGACAGCAAAAGATAGAGGGAAACGCAGGCCGGCCTCCATAATCGCCTCGTTCACGGCGACCATACCCATCGGGGGTTGGTCGGCTCGCTCATTCTCCGCCGGCGCAAATAGATCCATGTCTGAAGGAACATGATACCTCGTCCTCCAGACGGCCAGGTCTTTCCTGGTCGCCGAACTCCTGATTTGGCCAAGAGACCACAGAGATCGCTGCGCAGCCCAAAACTGCGACCATTTAGCAAACTGGTAAGGGTGAGCGATCGAATACTCCCGGAAATCGAATCTTGGAGACGGACCGGCCAGCCTCTCCATAATCTCAGCAAAGGCCACATAGGCCTGGCCAAAGGCACTATGCCGCTCCCAATAAACTCTCACCGCCAGATCACTCTCCGTCTGCGAGCGTCTGTGCTCAACGGCCGCCTCCTTAGCCACGCACTACAACAAAAAAGGTCTTTAACAACATTTTTTAAACGTTGTAATTAGTGTTTGACAACGTATCGTAAAACGTTGTATTATCCGACGTTGTCTTAGGTCCATCTTTATGACAACGTTTTTTAAACGTTGCGGATACGTTGTTGTAATAGCGATCCCGTTTTTTGTTAAAAACCTTTAACAACGTTTACAAAACGTTGTTACTAACTTCAACAACGTTTACGTAAACGTTGTCCTTTCTTATTGACAACGTTCTGAAAAGGTTGTTAATAAATTCCGCAACGTTTGAAAAAACGTTGTCTTTTAGTATTAACAACGTTTATGTAAAACGTTGTAGAAAGTTATTTTTCTAAAAAAAATATCCATTTCCACAACGTTTGTAAAAACGTTGTCTTTGATTATTCATAACGTTTTACATAAACGTTGTATAAAGTTATTTTTCTAAAAAAAATATCCACCCCCAAATTCACCTATTGCACCTACTACAATAAAGTGTGTCAATGGACTTCTTACTCACTTCAAGTCCTCATGAACATAAATCACTACAGGCACACGCAAAATAAACAAAGAAATAACGACTACGAGGGCACCCCATATTTGCAAGCTTGTCAAAGAACTTTGTTGGCCTCTCGGTAGATGTGGATGATACGAACATTGGAGAGGGACGCAATAAGCCGTCTTATTCTTCGCACAAGATCTTGCCTCCCGCCGTGCTTCTGTGCTCGTTCTGTTCAAGCAATTAACAATAACGATCGAATCCATTTGCGGCTCAAGAGATGTTACTCCTTTGCCGATGGCGAGTGTCGACCTTCCCGGCTCCCCACCTCGGCCAAGTACGCCGATGAAAAACCCAAGTGCTTGGCAAACCCACTGACCAACGACCTGCGAGTCACGCAAAACTCCACCACACCCGGCTAAACCGAGATCAATTTTCGCCATCCGTATTAATGACCATCCAACCGGACGGAGGAGCCCTCCAAGAAACTTCCACTGCCGAACAAGTCGTTTGCGCATATTCACGAGTGTGCTACGGTGGTAACGGCCAGGTGCAAGGGCACGAAAAATCCTCATCATGGACTTGTTTATTCCAGAGTCCCATCCACCACCAAATTGTTGAAAAGATTAGCACTCAACCAATCATCCAAATCAGCACCATAAAATATCACGCGCAAGTCTAGAGGAATTAATGAGTTCCAAAGCAAAGTTGCTTGTTGACAATAAACAGTAAAACAAAGTTTCATTGTTGGAATTTAGCTTCTCCAAAATAAGAAGTATCCACATTCTCTATTAAAAAAAAAAACAATTGGTGTAGCAATGTCTCATAAGAAGAATCATATTACTTCAGTTTGTGGCTCATAAGAAGAATCATACTACTTTAGTTTGTGGCTCATAAGAAGAATCATATTACTTCAAACAAGCAGCCACGTCACTATTAGCCGATTGCTCAGCTTCATTTATATCACACATGCATTCGCAAAAGCACCCAATTTAGCTTCAATTCACTATACCCTATTCACAAACACCTCTCTATAGTACATGCAGTGAGAAATTCAGTAACTATATATAATTGTTCTATTCCATAAAACTGAATTCAAAAAAATGAAAAATAAATGATCACAGTAATCAACATACTAACACGCTTATCAATATCAAGGAATACAATAGAAGAAATTCATAATACAACAGAAGAAATTCATCTAATAGTAAACGCATGGAGTATAATCGATCCTATAAGCACAATCGCACAACAAAGATTAGAATAAGCAGCACATTACCAAACATTCACACAAACAGTATATTTAAAAACTATATTAATAATGAACACTACAATTATCCCAAATAGTTTATGCAATAGAAACAAAAATGACAATACTCTTAACAGGGTCTACAATTCAATACGTTAAATAAGAAAAAGAACACACTTTTCATTGCCTAGTGTAGGTGAATGTCTACGAAGGATTTTTTTCAATTATAAAGTGCAATAGAAACAAATTTGGGAATACTCCTATCAGAGTCTACAATACTCGATACAATAAATGTCCTTAGAACCTCATAAACTATCCACCCAATTTGTGTATCAATAATTAGCAGATTTGATGATTAGCTAAAATCCCTAACATAAGTTCAAATAACTCCACATAAAACCTTAGATTCCCCAAAATTTAACTGCTAAATTAGAAGCAGGAAGTGTAGCAATCTTTGCTCATAATCTGCAACCAACACATCAAATGAGAAAAAAAAACCAGGCAAAAGGAACTCACTGAATCCATCGACACGGCCACCCTCGGCCGAGTTGCTTCTAGATCAACCAGCAACAAATTTGGGATCCAATTAACATTAATTGTCAAGAGAGAGAGAGAGGGGAGACATTGTGAGTGATTGATCGTATGGGAGTTAGAAATGCCTGGAAAAAACTACTTCATCAGAAGTAATGTGGAAAAAATAACCGTAACGAAATAAATTGCAGAAAAGTTGAAGAGGAAAGATAAGGAGTATCTTTGATAAAATGCCTCTATTTTGCCTTATATCCTAACAGGAAAACCGAGCCCCAGTCAGTAATCAGAAGCCCAAATCTCTAACCCCTTCACCAAAAAATGTAGTCGAGAAGCCTACCGAAATCATCGAAGCCTACCGAAAGTAGCAGATCCAGGAGCCTCCGCTGGATATCTGTCCATATCATGGAGGATTTGCCAAATGAAGCAGCGAACTCGCTCCGGAACTTGCAGCTTCCAAACTTTCTTCCACTTATCCTCTATCAAATTGCTATCATGGTTACTAAGATTTGATAATCTTTAGAACTTCCGCAAGCTAGTTTGTATACATCAAGTGATCCTACCTTATAAGTCATATACTCGAAAAGAGGGCTGTCTTTTAGATGAAACATCTGTGGTCAGTTCACCAGAAGCTACTACATAAGGAATGCAGATAGTCATGTACCGAGTCTTGCTTTTTAGCCACCACATTTTGCTTTTTTGCTTCTCCATGTCGCCAAGTCTCCCCAAACATAGGACCAACAATAACAAGATGTAGATATTCTATCAGTCACTAAGCCAACCCCATCGGCATCCGTCTTCAAGAAAACAACGAACCTTTCCCTGGGCTTCCTTATAGATACTTGAATCTAAATAGTGAATCTAGGTGTACTTGGTATGGAGCATGCGTAAACTTGTTTCTTGGTAGGGAGCATGCGTAAACCGGCTTACCATGCCGACAAAAGCTAAACATCAGTCTTGCGTGAGTTAAATAGAAAACCATTCAGACAAGTTCCTGATATCTACCTTTGTCGACTGATGTACTTGTATTCTGATCTCCTAGTTTAACATTACGTTTTCTTTGAGAAACAGATATACCTAAGCACACCAAGATCTTCAATTTTTAATTCATCCGCAACACTCCTTTTCAAGGAAATTTATCTCCGAAATATCATCACTTTGTTAATATGATATCACCAAATATGGCAGTCCATATAGTTGATGACTTGTTTTGATAATCTTTAACAAGAAGATCTACTTCAAAGACACTTTACCAACAACCCCCATAACATGAATTAACCAAAGGTTAGGAATAAATAAGGAGATCAGAAAAATGTATAATAGACAACATAAACAATCAATATTACAAGTGACCTGTTGATGGGTCATCAATCATCTGATCTGGTACACGATCCGACTCATGATCAAATAAGCGACCAATATTACAAGTTAACTGTTGATGGGTCATCAATAGCCTGGGCAAGAATTACGATTAGTAGGATGATGACTTGATACTTCCATCTCATGATTTAACACCTAGAGACATACAAATATATAGTGTAAGCCACACTACATAGATTATTATCAAATTATGGACATGGAGGAAATCATAAAAAACAGAGACGACTAAACGATGCAGTAAGTCCGGTTTGATGAAATAACAACTCCCCACACCTTTGGCGGAGGATATTATGAAAGCTTAGAGCCATAGAGGTATATTAAAGTTACATAGAGGGAGGGGGGAAATCATATAACGCCTAACGGTAACGCCATTCTCTTCCCAATAAAGTAGCCATATAACGTATGTTCTAATCGAGAACTAACCTTTTCAACCACATTACGAGGAATAGAAATGTTAACTCCTTGAATAACAGGATCCACAATAGGAGACTCAAGAGACGATTTGATGAGATGATCATATAGGGCTGCTATAACATCCGCTATTTTAACTTGAACATCCTTATCCAACTTGACCCAAAGTGGATATTTGCCTTCATCAATATTCTTAGTGAATTCATCAATATCCCTAAGAGTAGTAATGGGAGTACCAAACAAAGATTTAATGTATTCTAACACCTTACCATCAATAGTACTTGATTCCCCAACAGTATGAACACCAGTAAGGACCAGATTCATTTGCCATACTACCACTCGACACAGAGCAGTGAGATATGAAACTAAGAGGACAGGGAAAGTATAGTACAATTATGACACAAAAACAATGGGGAATGAGGATTATCATTTCAGGGAAGCAAGTAAAACCTTGTGTTATGACACAAACCATGGATTATCATTTCAGGGAATGAGGACAAAAACAAGGTTCAAAGAAGCAAATGAGTTACTAAAGAAGCCATGAGCTTGATTTTTAAGGTTATATAATGTCATGATGACTGGGACTTATTTGAGCATGAAAACACCAACAATCTCAGCTAGAACTCATGTTGAGCAATTATGTGATTTTAAAAGAAAAATTGCAACTAAAGAACAACTAGGGTAATTTAAGCTATATTATGACTAGACTATACTAAATAAGCAGTAACAACCAAGAATAAGCACATGAACAGTAAATTCACAATATTATACTAAAAAATTAAAAATCTAGCAATTGCAGCCAATTATATAACCAACCTGCTCAAAGAGAACATCTCTCAAAAATCGACCTTCATAGAAAGCCCTAGGATTGGGCAACAATCTGAACAAAATTAACCACTCTTTAAGAACGCCCTTCCATTCTTTCCCTTTAAAATCAAGTGTAAATGATTCAACACTGCCAAAAATTTGAGATATATACTTACGCATGGTCAATTAAAACACAATAATAAGTAAGAAGGTGTAATATCAATTACCTATAACCATGCAATCGACCCTTGATTTATATGCTCACATACCTTTCCCCTCCTCCTTTATCCGGCTTGGGGCCGGCAATGCAATGCAATATACAACAATTGCATTGGCGGAGTTAAAAAGGGGTTAGTTAATAAGTCGGGCAAACATCTTAAAAAAACAAGTAATACCAAGTTCTAAATGTTTAGCAATAAACCAACATAGGACACATATTGTGCATCAAAATAGAAATCCAAAATAGAAGTCAGGACATAAGATTCTTAACTAATTAAAAGAAACGAATTCCTTAGGCCATGCGGTCGTACTCCCAACTGCATCCGCGATGACTGACATATCTGAGTTAGGCCTCCACAAATCAGCATTAGGAACCAAAGCTACTTGAACCCAAACCTTCCAAGCATCATTTCCAACGGGAACACCGTGCACCATAGCATTAGGATCCGTGGATGCAATTGTAGCTTCAAAGAAGAACCTTCTTTCGCCAATCGATAATTTGCATTTGCGATCAACATGACACTTATACGGGCATCTCTTGAAGTTGAACCATAACAATCACGAGCATTAGAGCTACCATTATGTGACGACGGAGTGGGTGACTTCCCATTCAAATTTTCCCTTGAACCAATATTATGCAAATGCGGAGAGGCCATCTTTGAATTTGCTTTCTCCTTTGACGCGAAACCCTAGGAACAATCACGAGTTAACATGTAAGTGAAAACTATAAATAACTCTAAAAACAATGTGCTTGACTACAAAATACTTGCCTGCATACGCATAAAGTGTCTCATCTCCGCCATTTCATTTTCTAAATGTTCAAACTTCTCCATTTTTTTATTCATTTCTGAAACTTGATTCTCAAGTGCTTGGACTTTCTTTGAACTATTCATGTGGATACCCATTTTTGATGGGGTAATACCAAATCCCATCCCTCTAACTCTTCCATTTCTCTCGGGCCCGAGTATTTGAGAGAGTGCGTCCTCATTAATTGATGTCAAATGGGAGGTTTGAGAGGATGTGATCTCTTGTATTTTACTCTTGAAAATTAGTAAACAAACAAGTATTAAATGATAGATTAGGCAAAATACTCCCTCCATCCCAAAATAATCTTCTATTTTTCTTTATTGTTACTACAATTGAACTTTGAGAAATAAACATGGATTGATTTGATTATAATATCAATAACAAGTTTTGTATTTTTAAAGGATAGTTAAATCAACCTAAAATAATTACTCAAAGTTCATTCGTAATAATGACATAAAAGATTGGCATTTTGGGCGGAGGGAGTAAAAAAATAAAGTATGATTTAGTTGAAATGTCACTTACCATACAATCGGCAATAAATGGAGTTGGTACTTCACCATTCTTTTTAGTGTGTGCTTTACACCAAATATCTTCTCTCCTTAGAGGCTTTTCGGATTCTCCTTTCTCTAAAAAGAATAAGTACTATTTAAGTTAAAATACAAAGCGAAAATATGTAATAATCACGTGAGGTGGGATGGAAGGAGTATTGATCAATTTATAGAAAGTTACCATTTCATCCTCTAGTCGAGCATACCCCTTCCGACTCATTGTATGTGGGGCATGATTGTTCGCCTAATCTCCTTATACATTTTGCTCTTCACCTACGCCATTTCTTATGTTACAAACAAAAATATACAACATAAACTAATTATAAAAATGAATTTACCTCAAATTCATTTGATAACTTTTCGCGATAAAAGTGCTCCACTCTTCAAGAGATATGTTATCGGTTTAAGAGTGCAAATTTTGACTCTTTATCTCGCATTTTTGATGCATCTCTAAGAGATTCTATCAGCTTCGATTTAGACTGCCTCCAACGAGTGCCCATTTGTTGAATAATAAGCTTCTCGTGCATGTCATCAATCTTGAATCTCCTCTGTACATAAACATCATATCACAAACACGGGAACATGTACACTTTAATTTTTATGTTCAAACCCAATTAAATATATTATCATTACCTTAACACATGTCCACAAATCTTTCTTTGTTTCATTAGGAACTTTCCTCCAATCATCAATATTGACCGGTACAAATTGTCGTGCTAAAGCACCCAAGAATGAAGATAACCACTTGGAATGCTCACCGATAGGCTGTCCTCTTTCATTGAAATCCACCTCTATTAGTTCCGTAGGATTTGAGCATAATTCTCTCAACCTTGTTGGGCCTCTTTTTTTCTTTCCCAATGCCTCTTGTTCTTCAACCAACTGCTCTTCACAGGTATATTCATTAGGAACTTCAGTATAAACACGTTCAGGAGAGGGATTCGACCCTCTTTCACAAATTCGAATGCATTCATTCCCTTGTTGTTGTGAAATTGCAACCGATGCTAAATGTATTTTCTTCAAGCGCCTACTCCCCTTTCTTGAACTCTGCATAGATCATTGTAAAGTTAGTAAACACAATATTTGTACGTATATATATTTAATAACTACTTCAGTTTAAATCTGCATTGAAAGTGTACTGTTTAAATCTGCATTGAAAAATCTGCATTGAAAAATCTGGGACATGGAACTGATTTTCAGTGTCTAATGTGAAAAATCTGCATTGAAAAATCTGCATTGAAAAATCTGCATTGAAAAATCCCCTTTCTATCTTGGACATGGAACTGATTTTAAAATCTGCTTTGAAAAAATCTGGGACATGGAACTGATTTCACAGTGTACTGATTTTAAAATCTGCTTTGAAAAATCGGGACATGGAACCGATTTCACGATATCGTTTGAATCTGCATTGAAAAATCTGGGACATGGAACTGATTTTCAGTGTCTAATGTGAAAAATCTGCATTGAAAAATCCCCTTTCTATCTTGGACATGGAACTAATTTTAAAATCTGCTTTGAAAAAATGCAATAAACAAACATAATGACACTATTGTTAGCATTTGGGACGGAGGGAGTATATATTTTATAACTAAAAACAATGACATACACATGTAAAATCATTATGGTAACACTAACTCTTACCTCTATCCCATCATTACCCATTGTGATCACGTCGACAAACTTTGATAGAGTTATCTAAAGATCCTCCTACTCAGCCTCTACCTGTTATATGGAAGAAAAGCAATCAAATAATTTTGTAAATATGGTAGTACAAGTAATGTAATAAACAAACATAATGACACTATAATTAAGAAAAATAGTCATAATAACATAAATACTTATCAAATATACCAATTTGTCATCACATCCCACTCTTGCGCAAGTACTATCTTGGCAATCATCGGTTTTATCAAGCAAAGATACATCAAGTGGATTACACGACAATTCATTATTCTCATCATCACTCTTATCATAGATCTCCATATCATGATAGCCCCTTGGTGGTGGTCTGACAACAACTTGCCAATTAGATGTTTTGCTTTCTCTCGATAGAATACTTGTGAGGCTTGCGTTGCTAGTATAAAAGGATCTCCTTTAAATTGATCTTGAAATTGAGCAAAGTTGACTAATGTAAATCCATCTTCAACCTTCACTCCACGATAGATATTTGCCCAATCACACTTAAATAAGGGAATCTGAAACATAAGATAGTCCAACACTATAATGTTACGCAAGATCCCGTAATGACCTATTGTGTTGCTACTAGATTGGCAATTGTCATTTGGACAGATTGACGTATTGTAGTTGCTTCAAGTGAAACACCACTATTCTGTGTGGACTTTTCGGTGTCCTTGGTACGAAATCGACGACCATTTATTATATAGCCAGAATATGAGAGCGCTTGCCTTCTAGGCCCATATGATAACCACTTTATTGTTTGGGAACTTCTACTTACTTTGAGGCTATTTGGTCTTTAACCTGTATATTTATTTTAAATAAATAACATACTTATTCACAATGTATAAACTAATAAAGTCCAAATAATATGTAAAAAACCTTTTTTGTAAACCAACTAGAGAAAGTGTCTGAATGCATCTTTGAAAGTTGATCATCGGATAGATCAGTATGTAACATCTTCAACTCTTCCATATGCATCCTAAAAACAAATAATGTGAAAATATTCCTAAGAAACAAACTAGACAAAATTGCATATAACTTAAACTTACACTTCATATGGTTCCACTTCTGCCGTATTAAACAACACATATCGATGACCATTTTACATGTCTTCATTAGACAATGTAGTATGCTCTCCTTTAGAAATTGGTCGTCCTTCAAATGTGTTTTCATTTTGGTATTCCTCATTGCGTTTATGTGTTTCAAATAGTGCACAACTTTCCTTAATGTACTCACAACAAAATCGTATGGATTCTTCGGCAAGATAGCCTTCACATATGCATCCTTCGGGTCGTGCAGGATTTCTAACATATTCCTTGCACGGCTTCATAAATCTAAAAATATTGGATATAAATTAGGAAGGAAAATATCATTCAAGCCTATTACGGATAATAAATGGATATCAAATACCTTTCAAACGGGTACATCCAATGAAATTGATTTGATCCACAAAGACGAGTTTCTCGGCCTAAATGTATTGTCAAGTGAATCATAATATCAAAGAATGAAGGAGGAAAATATCTTTCAAGAATGCACAATGTATCAATTATCTCCTGTTCTGCAGCTTCAATTTTTTCGACATCAACCACTCTTTGGCTTATATCATAGAAAAATGAACAGAAACGAAGTAATGCATTTCTTGGCCCTTTTGGTAGAAGTCCTCTCAATGCGACCGGCAATAACTGTTGCATCAATACATGGTAATCATGGGACTTGAGTCCAAGTATCTTGTCATTCTGTGCAAAACTGTTTGCAATATTAGAGCTATACCCGTCGGGAACTTTCAAATTTCTTAGTCGCCAATAAAATGTCTCTATCTCGTAACTTGTTAACGTATGTTGGCACAGTGGAAGGGCTAACTTACTATTCTCATCAAGCCTTGGGTGCAACTCGGCGAATTCCCATACTTTCCAAGTCTTTACGAGCACTATGGCCATCTTTTGATCTTCCTTTTATATCAAGCAAAGTGCACGATAAACTCTCACCACAATTTTTTTCGATGTGCATTAAATCCAAACAGTGACGTACCAACAAATGCTAAAAATAAGATATTTTATTAGTTATCAGCTAGCTATTAACTATGTCATTATATTGAATTAACATTAAAGCACAAAATTTGTTATACCTCGTAATATGGCAACTCAAAAAAAAATGATTTTTTCTTCCAATTCAGGACCTTAACTTTCTTTATAATCTTCCTCCTCCTTTTCTTCTTTCTCTTACCATTTGCCCTTCCTTGTCTCGGTTCTTCACCACTGCTCATTTCATCCCATTTTCCAAAATCATTTTCAATCCCATTAACAACTGCTAAAATTTCAGAACCAGACAATATATGAGGTTTTCCCCTCTTCTCATGGGTTCCATCAAACCAACTCTTCTTCTTTCGGTAAGGATGATTGGGTATAAGAAACCGTCGATGACCCATATACGCACACTTGTGACTGTGAGGTAGATAAATTGAACAAGTATTAGCACCACAAATAGGACATGCCATCTTACCCTTAGTCGTACACCCAGCTAGATTTCCATAAGCCGGAAAATCATTAATCGTCCACATGAGAATAACCTTCAGATTGAAAATGCTCTTCGTAAATGCATCGTACACCTCAACCCCACTTATCCATAACTCTTTCAAATCTTCAATCAATGGCCTTAAATATACATCAATATCATTTCTGGTTGCCTTGGACCAGGATTAGCAAAGTTAACATCATATTTTCCCTTTTCATGCACCCGAGGGGAGGTTGTAATTAACAAGCATCACGGGCCAACAACTATGTGTAGAACTAAGATTACTATAAGGATTAAATCCATCTGTGGCAAGTCCAAGTCTTAAATTCCTAGGATCAGATGAAAAACAAGGCCACCTACTATCAATAGACTTCCACTGTGGCGAGTCAACAGGATGTCGCATTTTGTTATCGTTACTATGTTGTATGCTATGCCTCAATAAGCTGTTGAATTATCTAATGATCCGAACATCCTTCTAAATCTGGGAATAATAGGAAAGTATCTCAACACCTTGGTGGTACCCCCTTTTTAATTTTACGCTCGTCTCCTTTTCCTACCACTTTCCACTGGATTTCCCACACCTTGGACAATTGTCTAGATCTGCAAGTCTTTTCTAAATAAACAACAATCATTAGCACATGCATGTATTTTTCATAACCCAAGTCAAAGCTCTTAAGTAATTTTTTGCGGTATATGTGGAACTAGGAAGTACATTCTTACGTGGCAACATGTGACCTAAAATTTTGAGAAGATCGGTAAATGCTTTGTCGAAATGCCGTTAACGGCTTTATGTTTGAAAAGCACAACTGTCATTATCAACTTTGTATAGTCACTACAACCCATATATAAGGGAGTTTCTGCATCTTCTAATAATTTTGAAAACCCCTCATCTCCCATTGCTTCAGTATAATTTGGAATCGTTTCCTCGTTAACACGTGCATCTATGAACATCCTATATGTATCTGATATATCATCAAGATCAAATGTCCTTTTGGAGGAAGTGCTAGGACGTTCTTCCCCGTGAAAAATCCAAACATCGTATGTCTTATCCATACCATATATAACCAAGTGTGAGACTACATCATCACTAGACTGGTAATCCAAATTTCTGCATCGAGTACAAGGACATCTAATTTTAGAGGGATTTCCTAGACTTTCCAAACTTACTGCTACAAAATTTCTTACTCCTTCCCTGTAGCGACGGTTGGCCTACAAACAAAATTATACATATTACATAGCTGGCATAAGACAACAAGAAGCTATAAAACTACTATTTAAGCTTAGAGTGAAAACCTGGGCAGATTCACCCACGATTTATCCATCGATATGAATTATGAGTACACCGAGAACACTACAAGAGATAATAATATTAGCACAGTTTGAAGAATTAATAATTTAGTACATCTCATTGTACCTTAACTGCTAGCCCAAAGCTAACAAAAAAAATGTGAAAACCAGAGATAATAATATTTAAACTCCGTATGTTTGATGGTTCATACGGTGTATGCATTGTGATTATTATTTCTATGACCTTCAAATTCGATTTTTTGTTAAATCGACCTAAAGTAAATAGAAAACCAGGGTCATCGGACCCAGATAAGACTGAAAAAACATAAACATCAAACATACATGCGCATAAAAAGAAAATCAGATCACAAAAGAAAGCAAAATATCATTTTTAAAATGTGTTTTTAATTGTAAAAATAACCAAGAAAAATTGTGAAGTTTGGCAAGAAAGAAAATAAATTTTGAGTCACAACAATAGAGTGCGTGAAAAATAAAAGAAATCAAAGAAAAAAGCATGAACATCTGTAGACGAATAGAGAGAGGAAAAAAAGCTATCCTCTAGCTATTCTTCAAACCTCTAATAGCCAAAAAGCAGCTTTTTCTACAATAGAGTCTTGAGTTCACATTCCAGTTTAAAAATACATAACTTTCATTCACGAAGTGCCATAGGATGAAAAAGTAAGTATATCAGCATCAAGGTTGTACAAGGGATATGCTCAAAACGACAAACCAGTTGAAAACCCCTTAAATAAGGACTTCAGCTAAATTTTTTACAAAGCCATTTCAGAACTTAACCGAGTGAAACACCAGATTAAGCTAAACTACCAAATATAACTCATCAGCAAGGACAAACAGCTAAATTTTTTTGCGTTTGTAAACAATAGTAGGGGATTTTTGTCTAAAGTTAACTACAAGTCGTTTCGCACTATTTCTTCACTCTTCTCTATATCAATATATGACATGTAATAAATAACTACAAACGAGCATAAACTTACAGGAACACGAAACTGGAAAACAGATACCGACGAAAAATTAACATCATTAGGTTTCGAAAATACCTATCGGTTTCACCACAAACCGTAAAGAGCTCTATTAATCCTTTCATAACCAAACACCATAATCAACTTATCTGACTTATTAATTCAGTTTCTGAATTATATATGTCACAAGATAATATAAAAGAGAGAGAGACACATACCGAGAGAGAGAGAGAGAGAACGAACGGGGAAGGAAGAGAGATGATACGGTGTTGTTGTTGTTGTGGAGAGTGTTAAGAGCAGCAGCGCCTCCGACCAGTATCGCCGCCGTCTGTGCTTTTGGGATTTGGGAACGAGCGGGGGAAGGAACGGGGAAGGAAGCCGTTCACGTTTTTTGTTTTTCTTTTTTTTCCTTTTTTCCCTTCTGCGTTCTGTGTTTGGTTATGAGCGGTATGTGTTTTTCTTTTTCTTTTTCTGATTTGGGAACGAGCGGGGAGGAACTTAACCATAATACGATGTTTATAAAAAAACGTTGTTAAATAATTTTTCACAACGTTTAACTATTAAACGTTGTATTATACTGCAACGTTTCTTCATTAAACGTTGTTTATTTCCGTCACCACAACGTTTTTTTATAAACGTTGTCAATATAGAAAAACTACAACGTTTTTGAAATAAATGTTGTGGAAAACCTAAATGACAACGTTTTTTTAAAAACGTTGTTAATAAAAACGTTGTCGATGGCTGTTTTTGGTGTAGTGACGTCGGCTTCATTGAACAACGCTTCAACTTCCGCAGGGTCGATACCGGCTCGAATAGCCTCAACGGCCGTCTCCAGATGGAAATCTGCAAAGGATCCTCCCCGGACTTTAGAAGTCCCAGCGGCGGAGGAAGTACCCTTTCCCGACGAAGAAGATGTTCCAGACATTCTCGAATTTAGAAATGGAGAAAAGGAGTGTTTTTCTTACCAAGGATGGAATCGATCGATGATCGGCAGTCAGATCTTCAGAAAAATCTTCAGCAAAATCCTTCTTTCTCCGGTAAGAACGCGTAAGAATGAACACTGCGTCCCTGCGCCTTTTTATAGGAGATGGCAGGGACTCATGTGCAATTAAGGAAAATCTCAGGGGTCGGAGCGCAACCGTCGAAATTAATGCTCCCTTGAAACCCGCTTACGCGTCTTTTCAAGGATGCGTCAGACGAGGAGTCATAAATGACCGTCAGTATCCCCCAACAGGAACCCGACACGTGTCCCAGAGACTTTTCCGCATCTGCTGTCATTTCCCACTCTTTTCAGCGACATATCAGGTCGTCCAAATTCAGAATTAATCAACTCAATGACGATCGCCAGTTCAGTAAAATGCAGAGTCACTCGTCATAATTCAGCGATCGCCAGCAGAACCACCTCACCCCACGTTTCCAACATAGGAGCGAGTTGGGAGGCAATTGTTGGGTCGAGATTTATTCACCTCGACAGGCGATCGACTGCAAGGCCGAGCGACCGAGTCCACAATCAATCAAGCTATGGTGAACTCGCCTAAACTAAGATACCCTACCACCTTCAGGTATCTAGCGATCGACTCCTAAGGCGATCGCCCTTTGGCACCTAGCGATCGACTTTGGTGCTCGGCTAAGGACGACCATCCTACGCCACGAACAGGGACCATCGTCCGTCAAAGTCCACGAAGACTGGACCTCAAAGCAGCGCCCATGTGCAGATCCGCGACAGGCGCCGTGTTATATGGATCATTACCACCAAATAGCTGTCTCTGACAAGGACGGCTTCACCTACCGACAAACCCGCCGAAAGGTACAAGGTGGGACCGCCCGTGACAGCGACTCAGACGCGTGCAGGCTTCTCATTGGACCGCACAGCTAACTGCCCGCAACTCCCGTAGACTCTAAGGAGACAAGCCTATGTTCTAAAAGACGATCGCCCGCTTATTATAATACAGCAAAGGCGATCGCCCGGCATGTCCAAGTGCTAAAAATAGAGAACCTCCATCTACAGGAAAGGAGTTCAGGAATTCTCCATTCAGTTCAGAGATAAACTCTGTGTTCAGCATTCAGTTCCGAATTCATTCACGGAAATACATACAAACATACATACTTTCAAGCTCCCTGCTTCCTCTCCCGAATCTACCTCAGGATTTCTCTCTCAGTACCTCTCAACCAGAAGACGGTCGGCAGAGGCAAGAAGTCTCCACACTGCAGATTTAAAGAGACTCACAAGCCTAGGAGCTCAAACATACGGCAGCTACACACTGTGAGACACTGTCGATTTCTCACAGTCGTTACAGCTCATCAACGTTGTTACGAGAACTCATAGAGCATCATATCTGGTTCTTACGGCAATCTACACACTCACTAGCTAAGATAACAATGGTCTTTACACTCATTGTAAATGCACTCTTACATTAATACTTGTATCTCCGAATATTTGTATTAATAATATCTCGCGAGAGCATTCAAGCCCGGGACTAACAACCCAGACAAATCTTGTGTTATTTACCTTTCCCACGGAAGTGTTCTCGCATTTGTTTGCTATCCATCCAATCCAGCAATATCTATCTCCGGATAATATTTTGGGTAGCAACACCATTGATATGTAATTATTGACGTGATGTGATGGTTCTCATTGTTGGATATTATGGCTGACCCCGTCGTGGGCTTTCTCTTTAGGTTCTTGGATTATCAAGATTGTAGCGGTCGTGAAGAGATGAGCTTCCCGGAGGATACTGGCTAGGGCATGTATTTGTGAATTGAGTTTCCTGATCAGTTGTTGTATTCCGCTGCTAGAGTATTTTAATTGTTTGTCTTTTTCCGCTGCGTGAGTATTTTTAAATGGCCTTTTGGTATCTGGTAACTTAGGTTACTCTGGCAATCATTTTCTAAATCTATTCTGTCGGTACATGTAAGCGATAGCTTAACGTATGTTTTTAAACTGTTGAGTTTTGGTATTTCGGGCATTGTGGTTTCAAATGAGATTTTACGACGGTTTTGTTAAACGGATTTTATAGAGTTTTCGAATGTTTTTAAAGGATGTACCGTCGTTAGCCTCTTGGGCGTTTGTAACTGTTTGCGAAAATTTCCTTCAGCCTTGTGGGTTCCATCTCGGGGCCCACGGCGCAGTAATATTCCTAGATGGCTCTGAGGGTGTTACAGAATATGGTATCGGAGATTAGGTTGTGAAAACCTAGGCAGTCGGGTCGAGTTGGGTCGTGCTTTTGTCGTGTCATTCGAGTTGTCGGTTGACAAGTGTTTGAGCTCTGAGTTTGTTGTTCACTCGGGCTTGTGCGTTATGCGATTTACCAGTGTAGTACTGGGGTTGTTATAAACTTTTTCAAATGGTGTTAACGTGTTTCTTCAGATAGAGCTGTGTTGTGTTCTCGAGTTGAACTGAGTTTGCAAAATGTGTGTTTTGAAAATATCTGTGTCGAGTATTTTCTTGAGTCGAGACATGTGCCAGTATCACGGGGAATCGTCGGCTTCACGATCTGTAAGTATTTGGATTTTGAATTGCATTGAGATTTGTTGTCACTCTAAGTTGATATGCTTTGAGATTCAGCAGAATATTATGCGTTACAGTATGAGATAACAGAGTTGGGACAGGATTGATGATCTTGAGACGCTATGATTTTGGAAATCAATATGTCGATTAAGTTTTAGAACAGAGTTGTGCATTTGGGAGAAATATTGTGGATTGTTCAGGAGAATATGTAGTCATGTTAGTTCATTTTGAGATATACAAACTGTTTTTGAGCATTTGAAAATGATACTTTTCAAAATGAATGTTTCATGGATGTTTTACAGAAAATGATTTTTGGGCCGAGACCCAATCGATTTTGAAATGGTTTTATAACTCAGGACTTGGGGTCTGAAAAAGGGTTTTCTACTTTTTAAACTTCTTGTAATGCGGAACGAGATACGGGCTGAGACCCTAATGTTTCAAAAGAAAGCTTTTCTGTTTTCTAAAACTCCCGAGAATTGTAAAACACTTTATTAATCTTTATCGATTTTGTTTCTGCCTTTCGCGGTTTTAGTTTACTTGTTCAAACGAAACTCCTCGGGAAGTCTTTCGCTGTGTTGATTTGTTTCAATGTCTTGTCATAGCATAACTGAGGTGACCCGAGATGGGTTAATGATTGGCGTTGCGAGTCATATGTGGAAAAGGAGTCTTTATCGGAGTCTATATATTGAGGTTTTGGAATTATATCGTGTAGTTTTCCGATGGAATGTCAGTGGAATTTGTGACGAGCCGGATTGGTATACAGGCGTATGAATTTGGTCAATCATTTGCATAGTCTTCATTTTAAGACTTTGGAATCGTATGGATTCGAAGGAAAACTGTTATCGAATACTTGGCACCAGCGAGCCGATTTAATTTTTCGAAAATTGATTTCGTGGTCTTACGAAAATTTGTGTTTTGAGTTTTGAAACTCTTGAAAGAACTTTCGAAAATTTGTCTTCTTAACGAGACTGTATGATTTCAAACTGGTTTTGAAAATGTGATTGATATACATACGCATTTAGTGCATAACATTGTGGAGTTATGAACGTGACTCACGAACTGGATAATACATCAGTATGGAACGATGAAAAGAGATTCGAACGTTAGTATGGTAGTTTGGTTATCCAGGGATGATCGGTTGATTTATCGGATAAGAGAAATATACTGCGTGTTGCAGATTCGGGTACATAATGTAATTTTGGAACTATGGGTTTTATGAAACCGGGACATATGTGCTATGTGATTCCATTGGTACGGTAGTAGCGCGATCTTACCATAGTGATCTTTGAATGATTTCTTTGTAAGTGTAAATTTGGGGATGGTGACCCCATGCTGGTTCTTTTGGATATTGAGCGGTCGCTCACACTCCTTGTATGAATTGGTATGTTCATCGATTTGCGATTGGTTGTTCGTATGCCGAGGGGAATGTTCACCAGTCGGTTGTGTTTCGTTGAGATTCACTGTATGTGATTTGTTTAATGTTTTGAAAATTTTGTTCTTTCGTATATCGGTTTCTATGGTTCTATGTTGATCATGTTGGAGCTTACTGTGTGAGGGTATTCCCGATTATCATTGATCGTTCGTTGGTAATATTGGAGTTTATCATGGTGATGATATTCTCGATTGTGTTTTGACCTCTAGTTGGTCATATTGGAGTTTATCATGTTGATGGTATTCTCGGTTGCGTTTTGACCTTTGGATTGGTCATATTAGAGTTTATCATGTCAATGATATTCTCGATTAATTTATGGGTTGATCATTGCTGGTGATCATCTGAGCGTTCAGATTTTGTGTCGATATTTCGGGATTTGTTGCTATTATGTTGGACAGTTGTTTCACAGATGTATCGTATATTATCGGTTTTATCAGAATCGGGACTTAATTGTGCGATCAGGCAGACAGGTTTTGACACGGATAGATTATTTCATCCGAAGATGATATATTTTGTTGAGACTCATGGAATTGTGATTGTAAGCGCATTGAGGCTTTACAGTGAAGTTACTTGCTAGTATCTCAGGAGATCGTTGACCTGCGCATTTGTAAGTATGCTCTTTTGGTTATTCGGTAATGATGATTGATCGTTGTCGTGATGGTTTTGGGATATTTTGGTTGAATGGTATGATTGTTTATTTTTTTTGATGGATTGCAAGTTTTGAGGACGAAACTTATTTTAAGTGGTGTAGTATGTAATATCCGGAATTTCTATTACTATTGTTTAATGTTATTTTATCCGAGTTATATTGTACAGAATAGAATCTGTACAGTATGGATAAAATAATAGAAAGACTGAAGCAACTGTACTTGTGTAATTGTCGTATTTGGTCGACAATAACATTTAAGAATACAATGGGTTGAGTATATGAGTATTCAGTATGCCGTATGTTCGTATCCAGTATGTCGAGACGTCGGACAGGAACAGTTGGATTTTGGCTAAGTACAGAAGGCCATTACGTACGTTAAGTTTATGGGCTAACGTACGCTAAGTTGGTACGCTTTACGTACGTTATGCATAAGGCATTACGTACGTAACAAGAGGAATCAGACTTGTGATCGGATAGTGGGGCCCATGGTCGGCGGCTTTCGGCGCGGATGTGGACAGGTGAGTCAACGGATGGATTTACGTACGCTATACAGAGTGTATTACGTACGTAATATGAGTATAATACTGTAGCAAGTCAACGTACGTATTACGTATGCAACGGATTAAGTATTACGTACGTTACGGGGGAAGCTGGCCGAGTCGTGACCGAGATGACCTGTAGTGGCCGAGCATGGTCGGCAGTGACTCGCAGGGATGGCCGATCACGGTCGTCAGTGACTCGCTGGGGGCAAGGACTGGCCGATAACGTACGTAAGGCTGTGGCCGGTTACGGCCGTAAGGTCCCGCTACGTGCGTAAGCAGCTGCCGGTTACGTACGGAAGGATGTCGACCAAACTAGGCAGTTTGTTTTCAGGGACCGACTACGTACGTAAGGACGCTGCCGGTTACATACGTAAGGAACCGGCAGGTCTCGGCCTATATAAGGCCTGGACACGGATCACTTGCCATTTTTCATTTTTTTCTTCGTTTCTTCGCGATTTCTTCAGCAAAAATGGATGGATTTGATTGATATCATCAAAGAGCAACATTTTTTGGAAGTTGGATTCATGGATAACATCATCTTCCACCTGGATCGAAGGTAAGAACACCTAAACACTTGGTTTTGGATATTTTTAGAGTTTCTTGATGTTTTGGCCGATTTTCTTCGTTTCAATTCAGATCGTTGATAGAACTTGGTTGTATTCTCGTAATTATACATTATCCTTGAAGTGTTGTGGAACAAATTCGAGTATTTCTCCGTTAAATTGATTAAATTGGATTATGCCCTCAAAGTGTTCGATAAAATGCCTCAATGAGTAGAACTTGGGAAATTCTACACGTTTTCGTATGAATGGTGATTGAATTAATATTGTTGTGATGATTCTTGGTAATTACGGGAATTTTGTTAAGGGAAGATGATGAATTGATGATCAAATGCCTTGATTAGGTTGTTATGATTATGGAATCGTAGTATTCTCGATGTTCTTGGTGGTTGGTTGCGATTCATGATGTTATGAGAAGTATATGTTGAAGAACATGATTATATACACCTTGAATTGTGTTTAATCGGGATATTGTGAAATCATTGAGTTTGTCTATCGGTTATATTGATTAGTAATCATCGGATTTCGGTTCATATGATGGATATGAATTCGTAAAATGGTTTGAGTATATTATTTGGTTTTATATATGATCGTGGTATCGTTGACCCTCCGAGTTGATTGGTTGGTCGTGTCGGTTGTTGATTGTTATCGGATATGTGTTAATTGATTACTTCAATAGGTTGAGATTATTGATCGGTGATTATAACCGTATGTTGCGGTCGTGTTCGAGTATGTTCGTGAATTGCATGGGTCAGGGCCGAGGAGCTCGTAGACGAAGGCAATAAGAGTGGTAGAGGCTTCATCATCGTCGTATCGCTATTGAGGTAAGTTATTACTTGCTCAGTTTATAGTATTTAATGAATGGTTTCCATTTCATTCGTGTATAATTCGTATAGCAATGTTTATAATCGTAATCACAGGAGATTTGGGATTATAAATCGTTTTCGAGTTTTGGGAATCTAAATCATAATATATATGATTTACTTTTGTTATTGGTATACTTGTATATCGAGGATATATTGTGATAAAGACGAAGATATGAATTATCTGCAACCCGTGATACTTTGGACCGTCGAGTATTGAGGATAATGGTTCGTGATGGTTTAGACATTGAGATCGTTCTCGAAGGACTCGGGGCAAGTACTCTAATCATTTTTATCATTTGTGTCAATCATGTCGTGATACATTCGTGTATCGTTGTTGTCATGCATTTGTTCATTGTTGTTGTCGTGTATTGTGTACTGTTGTTTTGTGCAGTTGTGCATTGTTGTCATATGTCCACCTCGTGTTGGTCCGAAGGGATCATTGGGGGATCTATGCTAGCGTGCGCTGGATCATCGGACGGGTTTTCCACCTCGGGTTGGTCTGACGGGATCATCGGGGGATCTAGGCAGTGAACGCTGGATCATCGGATTGCCATGTATTGTTATTGTGCATATGTATATTATGGGCTTGCCATAAGTATACATTGTCATTATTGTTGTGATCATATTGACGTTGTCATATGAGTATGCATTTGTAGGTCTCGTGTTAGGACCATGTCCGTATGTTGTGTTGATCTGATCTCGGATTAGACTGACGTGATTGTAATGGTATTTCGTATCTTAAGGTATGTTCCGTATTTCCTTGGTACTTGTCTTTGATGGACAATCGATTATTGTATTGGAATTGTCGACGTTATCCGATGGATTGAATTGGCCAGAGTTGGTATAATTTCCGTATCGCGAGTTATGATAATGTTTCGAGAACCTTGGGTATTGTTGAGATACCGTACAGATATTTTGGTATTATCTTATTGTGTTGTTAAGGATAGGAATCGTGGATTTTCGTAAAGTTACGACGGTAAGATCACATTGGTCGTATTCTTACTTAGTATTTCCATTTATATGTAATTATTGACGTGATGTGATGGTTATCATTGTTGGATATTATGGCTGACACCGTCATGGGCTTTCTTTTTAGGTTCTTGGATTATCAAGCTTGTAGCGGTCGTGAAGAGATGAGCTTCCCAGAGGATACTGGCTAGGGCATGTATTTGTGAATTGAGTTTCCTGATCAGTTGTTGTATTCCGCTGCTAGAGTATTTTAATTGTTTGTATTTTTCCGCTGCGTGAGTATTTTTAAATGGCCTTTTGGTATCTGGTAACTTAGGTTACTCTCGTAATCGTTTTCTAAATCTATTCTGTCGGTACGTGTAAGCGATAGCTTAACGTATGTTTTTAAACTGTTGAGTTTTGGCATTTCGGGCCTTGTGGTCTCAAATGAGATTTTACGACGGTTTTGTTAAACGGGTTTTATAGAGTTTTCGAATGTTTTTAAAGGATGTACCGTCATTAGCCTCTTGGGCGTTTGTAACTGTTTGCGAAAATTTCCTTCAGCCTTGTGGGTTCCATCTCGGGGCCCACGGCGCTGTAATATTCCTGGATGGCTCTGGGGGTATTACACCCCCCACCCCCCGAAAAAAAATTTTATCGCCAAAAAAAAAAATTTGGGGGGCAAAAAAAAAAAATTTCCCGCCAAAAATTATTACTGCATCACAATTATGATTTAGTGCATTAAGGTTATAAGTTACTGCATCATACTTGATGCACTTAACTGTTAATTATGATGCAGTAACTTATAACTGTGATGCAGTAAAACTTATTAGTGTGATGCACCAAAACTTATAAATGTGATGCACCAAAAAAATGGTGCATCATACTTATAAATTTTTTGCGGGGAAAAAAAAATTGGGAAATTTGGGCCCCCCAAAAAAAAATTTTTTTGCCGGGAAAAATAAAAATTCGTGGGGTGGGGGGTGGGGTGGGTGCCACATGTCATATGATGTGGCAAGGTGACACAATCCTTCCTACACTTTTTATTATAAGAGACTTTTTAGAATAACTCCACCATATATATATATATATATATATATATATTGTAGCATAAGTAATAAGAGGCGATCTTTCGTCGCCCGCTTCCTATCTGTTTCACCTGCTTCCCCTGTCTCCTTCACCTTCTTCACTCCTGCTTCCGTCGTGTAACACCCCAAACTAGGCGACTATTACAGTGCCGTGGACCCCCGACTGGGACCCACCAGGCGAATGAACATTAATGACTTAAATAATATAATTGTAGTACCGAACCACATTATATCATCAATTACTCCGATGAGGAGTTTCATTACAACACACCCAAGATAATACAGAATACATGTATATTTTATATGGAGATAAAATATACAACACTGAATAAAAATGAGTATTAAAATGGAAGTCTGCAGCGGAAATAAAATGAAGAAAAATATGAATGACTGAATGGACTTAGGCCCCCTACAAGTATCACTGGAACTCCTCGCCGTCAACGTTCTCTTCCCGTGCTTTAGCCTTGCCATGACCTGAAAACAACATCCCCCAACGGGGTCAGTTACACAGAACAACAATCCTCAAAAGTTGAATAAACACAATCATGATATATCTTAATTATGAAGTTAGGCTGAAGAGGAGTATCATAGTACGCCCGTAATGGTATGTGCAAGTGCACAAGACGAGTGTACGGACACACCCGCCCTTGTACCTAATTAGTCTCACGGAGGTACGTTACCGTGTGCACAGTCCATTGTGTCGGTGAACCCGATCACATGACTATCATGTGCCCGACTAAAAATTCCACACATTCCCACCCGTCCACGCAATATGAACCCAGAAGGCCACAAGAGCAAAAGTGACCAATGAGTTATAGTGAATAGCAATACGACAAAGGTCAAGAAAGACTCGCCGAGATGAAATAATAATGACATGAATGATATCTCATTGAAATAATTGGAACCGTCGTTCCTTCTGAATGAAATGATTATTTGACAATTACAAGTCTCAATACGGTTAATACATTATGAATGAGTTATGATTATGAATGAACAACAACGAAAGGAATGAGTATCCTTTTAACCGAGTAAGAATTAACTTACACAACACCGGTGAAGAATGTCCTTCCTCGAACAAACATCCTAAACGAGATGTCGGTCGCTCGAACAACCTTGAATAACACAATTACCAAAAATCCGCTCAAAATATGTATCAAGCACGATGATAACTAACTCAAAACTAACTAATCCAAGTTCATTGGGGCATTATACAAACACGTTGTATCCAGTCTTTGATTGTTTACAACCAATCCTCAATAATATCGATACCAAACTTCCAAGGAGTGTTTCGATCCAACAAAACATTTTCAACACAATCAATAACCCAAAATGACCCAATTTGAGATTTCAACAACATCTAATCGACAAACCCCAAATCCAAATCAATATTCAAAGTGTTCTTGAATAAACCCAAATAATCCGATGATAATCCTCAACAATTCATAATCACAAGTATAACACTCCATACAACATGATTATAACATCCAAAACATCATATCTCAACACAAAAATCGAAATCCAAGATGTTGAAGAATTTATCTTTGAAAATCCAAGCACTTCGATCCGGTGAATTCGTGCTAAATCGACTAACCAAGCTTCACAAATGAATGAGGATGATGAAAACCGAACACACAAGTGTTTGATGATGAAAAATCTCTCTCTCAAACCCTCTCTCTCGGAACTAAGATGAAGAAGTGGTGAAATGAAGATAAAATCCCGTCCAAGTCTATATATATACAGCTCCGAGTTACGGCCGTAACTCACCTATCTTACGGCCGTAACCTTCCAAGGTCAACGGCCTTACGGCCGTAACAAAGCCCTCCTTACGGGGGTAACTTAGCTTCATCAAAAAAAACATCAGGTCCAAACTGCTCGGCTTACGGCCGTAACAAGACCTCATTTACGCCCGTAACTTCCATCTTTACGGCCGTATCTTGAAGATCTTACAGCCGTAAGTTAGCCTCATCCAAAACATCTCTAAACTAATGAATGCATGTTACGGCCGTAATGAATGATCGTTTACGGCCATAACTCACTGCTGGAAGTGACAAAATTCGACCACTCCATCTTCTCGTTACAAAAGGTGAATGATCCGACATACAATACTTATATGAATGTAATCGAGTCCGATAACATGCAATAGGTGATACTTCCAACACAAGACTACCAAACACGATGATTATGATAATACTCTCGTCTCGATTCTCAAACGGAGATGAATGACGATCGGTAGCTGATACACGGCTAAAATACGCCAACGATGAATACAACTGAATGAATCATGAATGATGAGTGATTAATAATGAGTGAATAATCCGACAGTGACAAATACTGAATGATAATTACTGAATTACAACCCGGTATTACACGTCGCCCCCTTTCTGCTTCCTTCATTTTTTCCAGCCGCTTTCTCTTTGATTGACACCTCCTCTTCCATTTCTTTCCAACTCACTCCTTAGTTTCCGCCTCCCTCTTAACTCTCGTGTTTTCCGCCTCCCTCTTGACTCTCGTGTTCGCAGTTGCAGCTTAGATTCTGGCCTCATGCAAAAAAACTAATTTATAGAAGGTACTTTGTTTTCGAATTTGATTTGTACTTTATTTATGGGTTCTCTGTTCTTGAACTGTTTTGGCGGTGGTAAGCAAAAACAAGTGCTGCATTGTTGTAAAATTTAAGGTTCTTTTTTCTTGTTTCTTTTGCTGATTTTGAATTTTTGTACTATTAGGTTTCTTTTTTCTTGCTCTGGTTATTCAAACTATTTTATGGATTGTATTACCAGTAAATAAATAAATAATAATAATAATAATAATAATAATAATAATAATAATAATAATAATAATAATAATAAAATCCAGAGCAATAATAATAATAATAATAATAATAATAATAATAATAATAATAATAATAATAATAAGAAGAAGAAGAAGAAGAAGAAGAAGAAAAAATAATAATAATAATAATAATAATAAAAAAAAATGGAGGAGGATCAGGAATTGAAGTTTATTTGCAAGTTGTGTAGCACGAAATTCCCAATGACGGCGTATTTTTTTCTTAGGTAATAAAAGTTGGTGTACAAATTTTATCTTTTCACACTGAAAGCCTTTAAAAATAAAATTAGTTTATGGGTATTCGATTTGTTCTTCATATCTACCCTAAGTTCTTGTTGTTTGCTTTTTAAGCAAGTCTGACCTCATCTCTAGGTGTTGTACCGAATACTCCAACTACGTCCTCAAGCATGATTCTGTATATTTCACAACCTTCTGCTTTGGCTACGGCAGTACCAGCTCCATCAGTTGATGTTTCCTCTTCAACAATGATAACTAATAGAATCATACCCATAGATGATGTTTCTTTTAGATTAGAGTTTTTTTTTGTCCTGGGTTACAATTCCTCTTCTTCCTCATAGTCACAGTCGTCCTTATTTTTGTGCTCTCTTTCTTTCTTTCTTTTTTCTCTGAGTCCGATCGACTCATTGAGAATTGCAGAAAAAGGTAGGAACCCATTCCATTCAGGTTTATTCTTCAAATTAGATTCACGGTCACAACACACACACATACTTCACAAATACGTTTTAGTTTGCGGCCTGTTTGTTTAGCAGTTTGTTGATGAGAACCCTTGAATTTACAGGTTCATTTGGAGGATTTCTTGGCTGAGATGGTGGCTGCTGCCTAGAATGCCGGGCAGGTGGCTCTTTCACCTGCATGCTTCGTCCGTATCCTGCTCCTCTCTTGTAGATGCCGCTTCGTTTTCCTCACCTGTGTGTTTGCTTTGTGTTCTCCGATCTTCTTCGTATTCTTTTTTGTTGTCAGTTATGTTTTTCCTCTATGATATTCGTCGAGGACATTTATATATATACAATAGTTAAAAATATGGTCTGACCTGGATAGCGGTTGCGATTTTGTGTGGATTCATGTATCTCATGAATTTAGGGATTTTATCTCCCTTATTTTGTTATGAAATCTATGATTGATGTTTCATCGTTGTAGTTCCATTGCTTTGTTCGATAATTATTGTGCTAGAGCTGAGTTGGGGTCTCAAAGGTTTGATGTTGTTGTGTAGCTTTTACTGTATTGTAGATGCATCTGTTAAACTTTGGGTCTCTCTTCTTCTTGTTGTCGAGAGGGATTATACAGCAAATTGTATTTTTTAGTTACAATTGTGCATTAGCGTTGATGGTGGTTATTTTCAGTAATTTCTTTACTTCGCTGCGTGGCTAGCCCTTTTTTTGGTCTTGTTTCAGTGAAGGATATTCATCGAGGGCATTTATATATATACAATAGTTAAAAATATGGTCTGATCTGGATAGTAGTTGTGATTTTGTGTGGAATCATGTATTTCCTGGAATTAGGGATTTTATCCCCTTATTTTGTTATGAAATCTATGATTTCTGTTTGATTGATGTAGTTCCATTGCTTTGTTTGATAGATATTATGCTAGAGCTGGTGAGGGTTTCAAAGGTTTCACGGTGGCGTGTAGCTTTCATAGGTCAATGTTGCTAATATAATGTGATTTCTTGTAATGTATATCTCTATCGACTGGAAAAAAACGTGAAGAGTGCTCGGTGATAAAATCTTCGCCATTGAAACAAAAAATTATATTATCTTGTATTATTTTGTGTTATTTTACTTGGCTGACTATTTTTTGGGTTCTGTGCAGCTGGGCTCGGCTGTGGGTATGCCCAACCTAGCTTGTATTATTATATTCCTCAGCTTGGTGCTCTTCTCTGCCTTCGATGATATTGTCTCTTCTGAATTTAGTTTGCTACCTATTTTTGAGTGTTATGCAGTTTGGTGTAGCCATTGATATGCTAAACTTCATTTATATTATTACATTTTTCAGAATTGTGCTCCTATTTGATAGGGTGTTAAACGCGAGTTTCCTTATTGGGCTCGACAGTTTCGTGTCCTTTGTTTACTGCTTCCCCTGTCTCCTTCACCTTCTTCACTCCTGCTTTCGTCGCCCCCTGTCTGCTTACTTCGTTCTTTCCTGCCGCTTTCTCTTTGATTGATACCTTCTCTTCCGTTTGTTTCCACATCTTCCCCCCATTACTATCCAGTCTCCCTCTTTCTTCTTCTTTGTTCGTTTGCTGCGCTTCATGTAACGCCCCGATTTTCGAGCATGTATTTATTTTATAATTTATAAAAAGCACATGAATGATTTTAAATGTCCAACAATTTATTTACGAATTTTATTCCATTTATTAAATAAGGTCCATTTTTTTCCTTATTCGCATATCATGATTGTAGTTTACACTACAGGCTCGAGTCCAAGTTCTTGTATTATAATAGCCCAGATCGATTTTACTTGATTATTCTAAATGTAATATTAAGAACCTATTATTATTATTAATCTTACAATTTAATTTTCCATTAATATTAATATCATAAATTAATAGGTTATTAATAAAGATTAATTAAGGTAATTTAATTAATTCAACTTTAAATTAGTAAGCTTATTAATTAAAGATTTAAAGTAATTTTATAATTTATATTATATTTTGATCTATCCACATCCAACAAGAACTCTATATAGATCAAAACTCTACCACCCTAAACCTAAATTGTTTATACTGTATATTTATTCAGCACAATTTTTTTTTCAGAATACACAATACGCCCAAAAATATACTCTGCAAAATTGTTCACGGCCGCAACACTTTTATATTTTGCAAATCATCGGCCCTAACCTCCTGCGGACTGAAATCTTTTCTTCTCACCCATCAAAGGTATGTCTTCTCCATTTTCTTTTTTTACTTGTTCATCCCATAGCACTCTCCAATTTGACATCCAAATTCGATCCTGTATCTGACTTTTTAAGTTTCGCCATCTTCAACCCCTGTATATCCCCCACTCACGGATGAATGACAAGAAACAGTCTAGCTTCAAATAACCATAAAAAAAAGAACAGCAGCGGCTTTCACTTCGCCCTGTGTCGTCCTCAAACCCCCCGCTGAAACTACATAAATCGAGTCCGATGCAACCACGATTATCCACCCAAACCAAACTCAAAACCCCAACTCGTCTGAATCTGACCCAAAATGCACAAGTTGAGACCCCGTTCAATCGACCCTTCATCTTTCCAACCAAAATCATGCCTAAAATCGAAGTACATCTAAAAAAAAAACAAATCACCGTTGTGAATCCTTCATCAGAAATAGTAACCCGGCCCGAACTTGACGGCCTGAATCCACAACCGGAGCACCACTAATCGCCCTTATCCAAATCCAATCAAAACCATAAACCTCTCAACCTAACCCAGAATTCCAACTCTAACCCGAATTCAGAAACGACGAGCCCTTACCTTCGCGTATGCACAAAGTTCGCATATTAATGGCCCTCGGACAATCACCAGGTTCAGGTATGTCATATCTACTTGACAACATGTATGTATTTAAATTTAACAAAGCGTTCTCTTCTCACTGAGCGAGTTGAAAGCTCACCCCATTATTTAAACCTTTCAGGTTAAGGAGACTGACGTGACGGGCAAAGGCGTGGCGTGATAATAATATTTATTAGCTTTTTATTTATTTCGTTCATTTAAAATTTTAAACTTTGGCTTTAATGTCATGGTTGGATATTATGGATGTTTTGAATGTCGGGAATTTTATTTCTATTTACTTGCGAAATGGATGACTTTATTTCAATTTCCGCTGCAATGATTCAATTATTTTTTTAAGGATATATAATCTCCCTTGAAATTATTTCAAAATGTCATTTTAAAAAGTGGTCGCTACATAAGTGGTATCGAAGCGGGTCTACGGTTCTCTAGACTCGTTAAAATAATTTCTTTTTCAAAACTAAATTTCTTTTTTCGCAAGTAGTTAAAACTTTAATGGCATCTATGATTTTTATCAGCCACCGTCGCCGCTCCACGTCAACTCCAAGGTACACATTTCAAGTTATGTTTATGTTGTAATCGTAACAAAATTTTACGGTTATGAGATTCAACTCATTTTTGAATTATGTTGCAATACCATGTTTATATTTTAGAGATGATATGCTATTGAGATTCATAATAAATGTTGGACATGTATGTGCTTTCTTATAAATTTATAAACACATGTAGATACGTTAATATAGCACTGCTAGAACATCTATTGGGAGCAGTTAACCCTCAGATGCGATGTATACTTTTATTTCTATCCTTTATGAGGAGATTCCTAAGAGGTTATTGTCTATAATGCATCCTAGGACCATGACAACGCGTGGGCATGGACGCCCAGCTAACCGAGGTGCTGATAATCTCGGTGGTCAGAATGCCAATTCTTGTGCTGGAGCTGGTGGTGATGGTAACGGAGGTCAAGATAACCACAATAATAATGAGCCAGTCCTTACCCCAGGCACAAGTTGTGCAACAGTTCCGACGTTTCACACCACCATTATTCAATGGTCGAGAAGGACCAGCTTTTGTCGATAAATGGTTGATGTCGCTGGAGCGTACCCTTGAGCTCATTGGGTGCACCGATGCGCAAAAGATTTTTTGCGCCCAGTATCAAATGGTAGAGGATGATGGATGCTGGTGGATGAGCTATTGGCATTTGAGGCCGGCAGTCGAGCGTGATACATTAACTTGGGATCGGTTCAAAGAACTAGTGATGGAACAGTACTATCCACAGCACTACCGAGATAAGATGGAGAGAGATTTATGGAACCTTGAGCAAGGGAGCTTATTGGTTGAAGAACATGAGAAAAAATTCAACCAAATCAGCTTCTTTGTGGAGCACATGGTGGATACTGACTGCAAGAGGGCCTTTAAGTTCCGGAGTGGTTTACGCCCGAGTATTCGTCACATTGTAGCTGGTCATGGGGTGCTACCATATACCAAGACAATGTTCAGAGCTCAAGAGGTTGAAGCTAGTCAGAACTTGAGTCCTCAACCAACTGCTAAGTCATCTTCTGGGAAGAGAGGTTGGAATGGTAATCAATCTAAGTCGGCGGCTTCTAATAAGCAGAAGAAGGTAGATGAGAAATCTGGACCGGGTGCGCCGATCAGTAGGCCTGCATGCCCAAAGTGTGGTAATAATCATGGCGGGGAGTGTTTGTATGGAAAGGGTGTCTGCTATAATTGCGGAAGCCAGGTCACACAAGCCGACATTATCCACAATCTAAGGGCAAAGGACAATCATCGGGAGGTCAAGCTCGAGTCTACTCAATGAATCAGGCTGATGATAGTCCCGACACAGTATCAGGTATGCTTATGATCTCTAATGTGCCTGCTTTCGCTTTGTTTGACACTGGTGTCACACACTCCTTTATGTCTATACAGTTTTATCATGCTATTGGTTATAGAAGCGTTAAAACTGTTGAGTCTCTTGAGGTTAGCTTACCATCGGGAAATACGATCCTCACTAATAGAGTGATTGACGAGAATATTGATATAGGAGGAAGAGAATTTGACGCTAATCTGTATTTGATTAACTCGATGGATTTTGACGTGATCCTTGGTATGGACTGGCTCGATAGTCATGATGCCGATATAAACTGCCGCGAGAAGAAGGTGACATTGAGGTGTTCCGAAGATGAGTCGATCACCTTTTATGCTACTAAGAGTAGAGGGCAGTACCAAGAGTAATCACAGCCATGAAGGCACTGAGAAGTCTAAGGAAGGAGGACTGTCAGGGTTACTTGGTGAGTTTGGTCGACACTCGTACTAATGAGGTGTCTCCTATAGACGTACCTATAGTACGGGAGTTTTTGGATGTGTTTCCAGAAGATTTGCCGGGAGTCCCACCCGACCGACAAGTGGAGTTTAGTATTGATTTGGTCCCTGGGGCGGCCCCAACATCCAAAGCCCCATATAGAATGGATCCGAAAGAACTTCAAGATTTGAAAGTCCAAATTCAAGAGCTTCTGGAGCTCGGGTTTGTTCATCCTAGTGTGTCACCATGGGGTGCACCAGTGCTGTTTGTAATAAAAAAGGATGGGTCACTTCGGATGTGTATAGATTACAGAGAGTTGAATCGACTCACGGTGAAGAACAAATACCCACTATCGAGAATCGAGGATCTTCGATCAGCTGAGGGGATCCGGAACCTTTTCGAAGATCGATTTGAGGTCGGGGTACCATCAACTGAAGATTAGGGAGTGTGACATTCCAAGACGGCTTTCAGGACACGTTATGGGCATTTTGAATTTATAGTGATGCCATTTGGTCTGAGTAATGCACCGGCAGTCTTTATAGATTTGATGAACAGGGTGTTCTAACCTTACTTGGATAAGTTCGTGATCGGCTTCATAGATGACATCTTGGTGTATTGTAAGGACAAGGAACAACACCAAGAGCATTTGAGGATTACATTGGAGACACTTCGCAAGGAGAAGTTGTATGCCAAGTTCAAGAAATGTGAGTTTTGGTTAAACAGAGTTGGATTCCATGGAGATGTGGTGACTTCAAAAGGAATTGAGGTAGATCCCGATAAGGTTGTAGCAGTGAGTAGTTGGGGAGTACCCAAGAATGCGAGCGAAGTTCGCAGCTTTCTGGGCCTAGCTGGCTATTATAGAAAATTTATCGAAGGATTTTTGAAAATCGCCACTCTATGACCCAGTTAACAAGGAAAGGCGTGAGGTTTGAATGGAGTGAGAGGTGCGAGGAAAGTTTTCAAGAGTCGAAAAGGAGACTAACCTCGGCACCAGTATTAACAATTCCTGATCTGATGGAAGACTTTGTTATATATAGTGATGCCTCAAAGCAGGGGTTGGGTTGTGTTCTGATGCAACATGGTAAAGTAGTAGCCTATGCATCGAGATAGCTTAAACCACATGATTTGAACTATCCAACGCATGATCTGGAGTTGGCTGCTGTAGTACATGCACAGAAGATTTGGCGTCACTATCTCTACGGAGGAAAGTGTGAGATATACACGGACCATAAAAGTCTGAAGTATCTTTTCACACAGTAGGATCTTAACATGAGACAAAGGCTATGGTTATAATTTGTGAAGGACTATAACTGTATAATTCATTACCATCCGGGTAAGGCTAATGTGGTAGTTGATGCCTTGAGTCCGAAGACTAGAGGCGGTTAGCTTGGTTGACCGAGCAGGAGAGTTTGATAAAGGAGTTCTCCGAGTTGAGGATTGAGGTAGTTGAGTCTTCAAAGAGTTCGAAAGCAATCCTATCATCTTTGGTCTTGCAACCAAACTTGAGGGATAAGATTAAGGAGGCTCAACCACGTGATAAGTTCTTGTACAAGATGAAATATCAAGCATAAGATAGGAGTATTGAGAAATTTGTTGTTGTCACAGACGACGTTTTGACTTATGATGGGAGGTTATGTGTTCCTAAGGATCCATCCCTTAGGAAGCAAATCCTTGAAGAAGCTCATAATGCACCATATTCCGCTCACCCGGGAGGTACAAAGATGTACCACGACCTGAAGAAGTTCTTTTGGTGGAGAGGAATGAAACGGGACATTGGTGTGTTTGTGGAGAGGTGTATGATATGTCAGCAGGTGAAGGCATAACACCAACGGCCAGGAGGTTTATTCAACTGTTGGAAATTCCAGAATGGAAATGGGAGCATATCACAATGGATTTCGTGATTGGTCTGCCACGAACCGTGAGAAGGAACGACGCTATCTAGGTGATAGTAGATCGTTTGACGAAGTCATCTCATTTTCTACCTGTGAGGATGACTTACAGTATAGAAAAATATGCGGAGATTTATATTCGGGAGATTGTGAAGTTACATGGTGTTCCGGTATCGATCGTCTCGGATAGAGATCCGCGATTTACGTCGAAATTTTGGAAGAGTCTTCAGAGTGCGTTGGACACTAAGTTGAATTTCAGTACTGTATATCATCCGCAGACCGATGGTCAGTCTGAACGGATTATCAAAACACTCGAAGATTTGTTGAGCACGTGTGTTCTTGATACTAGTGAGAATTGGGAAAATATTTTGCCGTTAGTAGAGTTTGCTTATAACAATAGTTACCAAGCGACTATACAAATGTCCCCGTATGAGGCTCTGTACGGAAGAAAATGTCGATCGCCTCTTTATTGGAGTGAGGTTGGAGAAGGAAAGATTTTGGGTCCAGAATTGATCGAGCAGACCGTAGAGAAGATAGACGAGATCAGAAGTAGGATTAAGACCGCCCAGGATCGACAGAAGTCTTACGCTGATAAACAAAGGAAATATATCCAATTTGACATTGGATAAAAGGTGTTGTTGAAGGTAGCACCGATGAAAGGAGTGATACGATTCGGTAAAAAGGGAAAGCTACAGCCTCGTTATATTGGACCTTTTGAGATTTTGGGTCGTGTTGGTGACCTTGCTTATAGTTTGGCTTTGCTGTTAGAGTTATCAAGAGTGCACAATGTCTTTCACGTCTCCATGCTGAGAAAGTACATACATGATCCTGGTCACGTATGCAATTTCAAAGAGTTGCATGTAGCCAAGAACCTGACTTATGAGGAGGTACCTACAGCTGTTTTGGAGCGTAAGGTACATCAGTTATGAAACAGAGAGTTTAAACTGGTGAAAGTTCAGTGGAGCCGTCATGGACCGAACAAAGCGACTTGGGAACGTGGAGAGAAAATCCGTTCTAAGTATCCGACGTTCGCCATTCAAGGTACATGATTTAATTTTCGAGGACGAAAATTCATTTAAGAGGGGTAGGTTGTAACGCCCAGATTTTCGAGCAAGCATTTATTTTATAATTTATAGAAAGCGCATGAATGATTTTAAATGTCCAACAATTTGTTTACGAATTTTATTCCATTTATTAAATAAGGTCCAATTTTTTCCTTATTCGCATAGGTCCGAGTAAAATAGCAATGATTCGAAGCACTTCTTTTTACAGGTGCCAAACCTTCCCGTCGATGTGAGCTCTTGGAGATTTTTTAATGAAACGCGATTGATTTCCATATGTGTTTCAGCTGTTCTTACTGTAACTACCTATGAATGGGAATATTCCCCAAACGACCCTTACTCCCCAACCTGAGAACGGACAGCTAATGCGAAGCCAAAATGGATTTTCTTTGATACGGCCCACAGAGACAAAATGTAGGACTGGTGCAATACCCGGTAATAGGATATAATGGAAGAAATAATTCATGATTGTAGTTTACGCTCCACGCTCGAGTCCAAGTTCTCGTATTATAATAGCCCAGATCGATTTTACTTGATTATTCTAAATGTAATATTAAGAACCTATTATTATTATTAATCTAACCATTTAATTTTTCATTAATATTAATATCATAAATTAATAGGTTATTAATAAAGATTAATTAAGGCAATTTAATTAATTCAACTTTACATTAGTAAGCTTATTAATTAAAGATTTAAAAGTAATTTTATAATTTATATTATATTTTTATCTATCCACATCCAACAAGAACTCTACACAGATCAAAACTCTACCAACCTAAACCTAAATTGTACAGTATAAATATTGTATATTTATTCAGCACAAAAATTTTTTCAGAATACACAATACGCACAAAAATATACTCTGCAAAATTGTTCACAGTCGCAACACTTTTATCTTTGTTGGAATATTTTATTTCAAATATTCATTAATAGAGTTTTGATGATTAAGTTGTTAAACAAAGTAAAATAACAAGGAAGCAAAACAAAACAACAAAGTCAATCAAGCTGGACAGAAGCTACCTGATCAGACGAGAAGACAAAGTTACCTGATGATCAGATCAGTCAAGTTGGGAAACCTACCTGATCAGACGAGAGCAACCTACCTGATCAGACAAGAGGAAAGTTGACTGCAGATGACAAGCTTAATGCAAGCTATATACAATATATAGCGCATGCTATCAAAAGCGAGTAACGTACGAAACAAGAAGCAGATAACGTACGTAATGTTAAAGTTACTTGAAGATCAAACAAGTTCAATGTCACCTGAAGTCAAGTCACCTGATGAAGATAGCGCACGCTACGACTGAAGCATAACGCATGCTATCGAAGCAATATGACCGTTGTGAAAGACGTTCAAACACAGTATGACGCAAGCAGTGACTAAATCATAGCGCATGCTAAGATTGAGGAATAGCGCATGCTAAAGTATTTGAATTCAAGATAATCAATCCGTTGGGAAAGTCAGTGTCAAAGTCAGAGAATCAAACGGTCAGTTTGACAAAATCATGCAACGGATATATGGATTATCGTACGCTACGTGAAAGGATTAACGTACGCTAATGGGACAAGATAACGTACGTAACAAGCAGTGACAACGTATGTAAAGGGAGAAACTAAAGCCACTGGACTGAAACTGGAAGTCGATAATGTACGCTACAGGTTATACATAACGTACGTAACGAGCATAACGCACGCTGTGGAGAAAGGCTAGCGCACGCTAGCAAGTCAAAAGTGACTAACGGCTAGTTGGGGGAAAATGGCTATAAATACCAAACCACTTGCTATCAAACCACACAACAACATTGAGAAAAGCATTCATACTTGAGATATCATTGTAATCATTCTAGTTGTTGTATTTGAGCTCATATTGTTTAGTGATTGAGTGTTATACACGAAATCATACAAGAGAGAAAAAAGAAAGGATACGATTGGATTCAGTGTTATTAGGATCAAGGATCTACCATTGTTAGAATCGCAATCGATATCTACGTGAGGTTTATCTAGTACCCATAGAAAGCTAGATTGGTTGATTTCATGTCCAATAGAAAAGGAAAATGGTTTAACTTGGACTGACATAAAGACACGTGATTGAACGGTTTACTCAGACCGATAGAAGACGAGCTTGTAACGGTTATCCCTCGACCGATAGAAGAGAGGTGCAGAGGTTTATCTTTAGCCTATAGAAAAAGATACCGAGAGAGGATGTACGCACGTTTGGCCGAACCTCTATAAATCCTGTGTCGATTTATTTTCTGCACCGTTATTAAATCGCTTCCACAACACAAAAGAGTTTTATAACTCTATCTCCAAACGGCGATACTGACCAATAGTGCACCAACAATTGGTATCGGAGCGGTACCTCCTATAAGCGGCTTAACATACGAGGAGTCAATCCAAATGGCATTTCAAATTGCCCCGGTCGAAGGTCTTGCCTTGAACCGACCACCATTCTTCGATGGATCTAACTTCATGACTTGGAAGAAGAAAATGTCTATTTTCATCCGAGCTTACGATATCGAATTATGGAAAGTCATATGTCTTGGTCCCAAAATTCCGACGAACTCAAACGGAACTCTCAAAACTTTTGAAGAGTATGATGATGCGGATTGGAAAAACGACCACTATAATTGCAAAGCCACGCAATTATTATATTATGCATTAAATTCGGAAGAACACAACCGGATATCCTCATGTGAAAGTGCCAAAGAGATATGCAAGATGCTAGCAGTCACACAGGAAGGACCATCTCAAGTCAAGGAGACGAAGATCAACATGCTTCTTCATGATTACGAGCTATTCCAAATAAAAGAAGAAGAATCCATCACAATTATGCTCAACCGATTTTCGGTCATTACGAATAGATTGGCATGTTATGGAAAACCTCTTTCGAGTAGTGAAAACATTAAGAAGATCCTACGATCACTACCTTGATTTTAGTGCCCTCGTTGGTTCACTTATAAACTATGAGATTGTCCTAAAATCTCGGAATGCCAAGCCGAATCCGAAGGAAAGAACGATATCCATGAAGGCTAAGATGTCAAGAAATAAAGAAGAAATCCCGGTGGGCGAAAGCGATGAAGAATCGGCATATTATGCCAAGAATATTAATAAGTTCCAAAACTTATTAAACCGGAGAAAGAAAGACATCTCGGGCGGAATGAAGAAATTCGACAACAACTGTCGTGTCTGTGGAAAACCAGGCCACTTCGCGAAGAATTGCCGAGCAAGTCCTAAAAAGGAAATTTGATTGCTACGTGGAGTGATGAAGACGAGAACGAAGATTTTATCAATCAAAATAACCTCACACTCATGGCACGAAGTTCATTCGACGATAGCGATGTCGAAAGTCAAGTAAGTACATCCTCTCATGATGAATTATTTGAAGCATTCGAATTATTGCATACCGATTTTCAAAATGCTTTAAGTGAAATAAAATCCCTTCAATCTAAAAATAAATTATTGGAAATTGAAATTTCCAAAATTCTTGAAAAAGGAAAAATTGTCGAGATCGATCATTCTCAATGTCTTGAAAATGAAAATATTTTAAAGAATGATCTTTTAAAAGTTCAAGACGAACTAAAGGTTTTAACAAAGAAATTTTCGTGTGGAAACGGAAAATTTGAACAAATGCTTTGTGTTCAAAAATATACTTTGAATAAACAGGGGTTAGGATTCAAACCGCATACTAAAAACAAATCTTTAAATTTCAAAATACCCCGATGCGATAATTGTTTAAAAATTGGGCATCATTTTACGAGTTGCAAAAGCCCACAACGGACGATAAAAACCAAAAAGATTTGGATTCCAAAAGGAATTTTTTTCCGAATATCGTCTATGTCTCGAAAGAAAAATCAACTATCGGTTGGATCCGCAAAAATTCATTTTTATCAATAAATATTTTACTCAGGGGGAGTTTATATTTTTTAAGGGGAGATTTTTGTCAGGGGGAGTTTTACCCTTACTATGCATATTTTATCATAAATTGGTATATTTTATCTACACTTTTTGCTGATAACAAAAAGGGGGAGAAAATAGCTGAATGGGATAAAAAGCGTCATGGAAGAATGGTGAGAAAAATAAAAATAAAAAGGTGAAGAGAATTGTACGAATCAAAAAAAAAAGGAGAAAAGAATACACGAAGAAGTTAAAAAATAAAGAAGAAGTCGAAAAGGAAAGAAAGAAAAGCTGGGAGAAGAAACTAACGAAACGGACAAAGTCAAAAACTTTGATCTGTACAAATATACATATATTTTATTTTGCAGGTTTTATCCAATTCAAGTTATTGTTTTGTAATCATCAAAAAGGGGAGATTGTTGGAATATTTTGTTCCAAATATTCATTAATAGAGTTTTGATGATTAAGTTGTTAAACAAACTAAAACAACAAGGAAGCAAAACAAAACAACAAAGTCAATCAAGCTGGACAGAAGCTACCTGATCAGACGAGAAGACAAAGTTACCTGTGTAACACCCCCAATCCACTCAGGGATATTATACGTCGTAGACCCCTTTCCACAATGAGCTACCAGGTAGGAGACTACAAAACAAAACCCACATGCGGTCAACTCGACCAAAAATAAAACCGTAGACCGATTAGGTCTCTCAAAACACAAGATATCCGTACACATGATAAACTAAAATACAACTCGATCACATAATACATAAAATGTCCATCCCCTCAAGGATGACAAGGAAAACTCAAACCGACTGATCACTGACGGACAACCGACTCCAACTGTGACTAGTATCGCTGCTTTACATCATCCTCCGAGTCGATCATGTGGTTGCTGCTCTCCAATCAGAATACCTGGAATAATTAACAAAATCCCCAAGGAGGGGTTAGCGATGGAATCGCTAGCAAGTAACCAAGCTATAAAGTTATACATCAAGAATACAACCGTTATGAAAATTACCTTTCGACAAGGTAGTAACACGATCCCCGAGTCTAAAGTCCTTTCGAAAACGGTTCCCATTAGGGAGGATCATAAAGATAACTTCAAAACACATTAGAAAGAATAATTGAGGACATCGGGGGTCTCAGTGTAAAATCATGAGAAGATTGGTTCTCATTTTCAAAAGGGTTTTCTTTCAAATTCATGAAGACGCTTCAGTTCTCAAACAAGCCTCAAAGGCTGAACCACAATCACCAATATAACCGGAATCTAAGATTCATACAATCATAGTTCAGAGATATCCAGTCAAATACTCAAATCACCTCTGTGGCCTCGATGGGACCCATCCCGGATTAGATACCAAAAAACAAGCTCAACCCACCCATAAGTTATCTTGACATCTTACTCGCAAGTAACGATTCTTGGAGCCCTCTTCGGACCTACCCGATTAGATAACCTTATGGTCAAATCATTTAAACTGACCGTACTCGCAAGTATGCGCCACCGGAGGCCTCACGGGTCCCTACCCAGTTAATCATCATTCAAACACACCCACATGTTATCGTGAAATCACACTCGCAAGTGACGATTCTCGGAGCACTCTCCAGACCTACCCGATTCGATAACCTTATGGTCAAATCATAGCACCTGGCCGTACTCGCAAGTACGCGCCGCCGGAGGCCTCACGGGTCCCTACCCGGTCAATATCTCAATTCACCGATTTCACAACAACAAGGGTATAACATTCGCCACAACCCCAACACATAAAATCATAAGTTAATGCAACAAACACTTTCACAAGGTATAGCATTCACGTCACACCATCATTCATAAAACATACTAGCAAGCGGACAATACAAGAATTCCACAATTCCTCGGATAACTACTCACTTCTAAATATCCGTCTCGAACACAATACAATATGAAATGGTGGTTATCATTCTTCAAGAAATTCAAGTTACGTTCGTGTTTACTTTCATAGAATCACATATTCATTTAAAAGTAAGTTACGGTTAAACATTCAATCACTATCAAGTCCATGTTAATTCCACGACAAGTCACATTCTCAAAGTATAAAGATTATAGACGAGATACTCGCCTCAAGTCCAAAGCACGCGAAACAACGGGAAGCTCGACCGGAATACTCGAACACCTATAATCCTCCGGCAAAAACAACGAAGATACAATCACAAAGAAAATCCAGGCCAAAAACAACGGAAATCCCATCAAACCATCGATGGGAACTCATTGGGACATTTAATCAAACATTCAACGTTCGATAACTCCCAAGAACACTCGAATCATCAATCGAGTTGAACAAATTCGAAATACGGATATACAACCCATAGAACACGATTAATAATGCTCAATAACATCAACCGATTCATCAAAATCGGACGAACAACGAAGATCAAGAAGAAATCCCAAAAGGCAACCCTAGGAGATTTCAAGAAATTACCTCGATCCGACGAAGAACAAGGATTTGATGTTGTTATAATCGACAAGGGCCTTCCAAAATACCCTATAATTGAGTGGAAACGAACAAGAATCGACGTTCCAAGGACTTGTCGCCCAGGCCATTTATAGGCGCGTTCGTTATGGCCGTAACCGGCAGGTCCTTACGGCTGTAACTCGGACCTTACGTCCGTACTCGGAAGGCTCTTACGGCCGTAATCGGGTCCCAGGCCTCACTGTCCGAAAAACGAATGCGTGTTACAGTCGTAACCGGCAAGGCATTACGGCCGTAACTCGGCAGCCTTGCGGCCGTAACTGATTATGCCTTACGGCCATAACAGGCAATGTCTTACGGCCGTAACTCGGCAGTTTTGCGGCCGCAACTCGGCCAGGCCTCCTGGCTGAAATTCGATCGTTCTGATAGTCCGGTTCGGCGCTCGACGATGACTCGGATACACTAATGCACCGGTTATGATTCAAAACAGTAACGAGCCAATTTACGAAACGTAACATACCACATTCCAAGCATACATTAATCAAAGATACGCCGGCGACACAGGTTTCACCCGACGAACTACACAACAGTACATCTCATACAGTGCATCATTGAAAAACATATCCCACATAATCGTAACGAAACAAATAATCGGAACCAAACGACAAATAATTCAGGGCAACTGGAAGATAAAAATCTCGGGTATTACATTCTACCCCTCTAAAAAGAAGTTTCGTCCCGAAACTTAAAAAGAAAAGGTGAAGCAAGCAGTCATCAAAGTGAACGGACAAATAACCTCAGCGATCTACCCGGGTCGATCCTAACAAGGGTGCTGAAGCTCGATTCTGAGAGATCTCATGGAATGATTCACAATACTGAACTATGTGGCCCTCGAGTCCACAGTTATAACAAGTAATCGACTGCGAAGGACAATTAGCTTGCACATGACCCACAACGTTGCAATTGAAACACCTCCGAGTTTGACTAGGAGTCAAAGAAGATGACTTGGAACTCTTGGTTCTACCAAACGAATGAAGGGAAGGTTTCGTCGTACGACTATGCGAAACTCGATGAGAAGAAGTATCACACCATCCAAAAAATCTCCAGATGTTCTCTGCCTCTTCGACTCATGCGAAGGCCCAGAAGATGTCGATGCCATCTCGTATGTCATGGCTCGATCCTGATACTCTCTCAAAGTAACACAAGTGAAACCTGACATGTACTGTCGAATCTCTGGTCTCATCCGCATGTTGAAATGGCAGATTTTGTCCTCCTCGGTCCTCACCTGCCTCTTCACGTAAGCGAGCTGTCGACTATAGTTGATAATAGCCTGCGACACGGGTACATCCTGCGGCTCGGCTAGGTAAAAATCTCGGATTCTCTGCTTTCGGATCGGCTTCGGGCAGAACTCCGCTTCCATCAACTTCTTGAACTCTTCCCAAGAAACAGCATGATCCTGAGGCTTAACGGCCTCCCACCAGTTAGCGGCATCATTAACGAGAAGGAACTGAGCGATAGGAATGCTCCGCTCCTCGGGACAACCAACCGCCTTGAAGATCTTCTCCAATTGGAAAAGCCAACCGTCCCAGCCCAAAGTATCACCCGTGCCTGCAAAGCGAGGAGGACGTATACGAACCACTTCTCTAAGCCACTGAGTCGACCCGACATCCTCATTCACGGGATTGTAATGCTGAACCGCCTGAGCCAAATGAGTCATCTGATCTGCCACCTGCTGGAGTATAGTAGCAACACCAAAACTAATGCCATTACCGATAGCATAGTCCTGATCACGCGATTGATTACCACGACCACGACCTCTCGGCATACTGAACGGACAACCGTTCAGAACGACATAAAAAACACCACATAATCAGTATAGGGCAAACAACAGTAACACAATAAAATGTTGACTCAAAGTATTTTGATGATGATCGTATTCAAAACATTTAAACAAGACGTATCTCATCGAGATGTTATATTGAAGAAAACTGGTCTTAGTGCACGCTACATGCTTCAGAGTAGCGCACGCTATCGAGTGATATATACAGTCAAGTCAACTTAGCTGCAGTCTAGTCAGAACCTACCTGATGGATAGCGTACGCAAAATCTTCACTATGTGCGTACGCTAAAATACCAATATTAGCGCACGCTACACCATATTGTTAACGCAAGCTGTCGCATCTCAAGTCAGAGGACAGTAAGGTCTGGAAAAAAAAGGAAAAGGATTTGCGCACGCTACGGTCATTCATTTACGTACGCTACTATGAGGTCTTAGCGCACGTTACATTTTAAGCCTTGCGCATGCTACCGGATAACGAGTTTAGTAGTCCAGTAGCCACTGGACTCATTTGTGGAAAGCCCTTACGTACGTTACTCAGGCTAACGTACGTTATTTGGAAAATGGATTAGCGCACGCTACATTATACACATTAGCGCACGCTAAATCAGTCAAAATTCTACCGTTGGAGTTTCTACCCATTGGAACGAAGAAGTCAAAGAATATCCGTGAAATCTGGAAAAGCTGATATTAAATAATACTAGCGCACGCTATGCATAAATTGCTAGCGCACGCTAAGTACATATTTAGCCGTTGGAAAAGAGACGTTGGGGAGACAAACCGACATGTCCTAAAGTCAAGATTGAAGACCTGTTGACCAACCGTTAGCGCACGCTATGAGTATATGACTAGTGCACGCTAGCCATATAATTTTACCGTTGGAACAGTTTTGTGACCGTTCAGATAGGCCAAGTCAAAGATCGATTGCGCACGCTATGGAGGTATTATTAGCGCACGCTAATAATACAAATATCAGAATTTGAAGAAGGATTGACACCTATAAATACCCATAGGACTTGGGTATCACATACACAACTTCAAGCATCCAAGCAATCAAAGCAATCAAAGCATTCTTGAGCTCAAATCTCTATCTATTACTACATTCTAAATTGTGAGAAGAAAGATACAAAGAGTGAAACACCTTGTAATATTTAATATACTTTGTATTCTTTCATTTGGTTGTGAGTGTTGCATCACTCATACTTGAGCGTAAGAGAAACGAATTAAGAGTCACTAATCCGGTGTTATTAGGATCTTTGATCCGGCATTGTTAGGATTACACTCCAATATTCGTAGTGAGGATTATCTAGTTCCGATAGAACACTAGATAAACTAAGTTTATTTTGAGAGTGGTTGAGCTTGGACCAATAGAAGACAAGCGGTTGTAACGGTTGTTGTACTCGGACCGATCGAAGACGAGTCAAGTGTGTGGTTGTTCTTGAGCCAATAGAAAAAGAAGTCGGAGAGAGGATGTAGGCAAGTTGCCGAACCTCTATAAATCTTTGGGTCTTTTACTTTCTGCTCTATTTCCTTTTATTCGCAAGAAAGTTCGATATTCCGCATTAGCACTATTCAACCCCCCTTCTAGTGGTGAATTTATCTCTTCAGTTGGTATCGGAGCGGGTCTCTTTTTAAAGATTTAACCACCTAAGGGAAAAAGATCCGCAAATGGCACTTCTTGGCCAAATCGAAGGAAATGCTCTCAACCGTCCTCCTTTCTTTGACGGTTCCAATTTCATGACATGGAAAAAGAAAATGGCAATCTTCGTTCAAGCCTACGATATTGAAATTTGGAAAGTTATTGCCCTTGGTCTGAAGCTTGCAAAGAAAGAGGATGGATAGCTGAAAAAGTTCGACGAATTCAACGACGAGGACTGGAGGAACACGCACATCAATTCGCGAGCTACTCAACTTCTCTATTGCGCCCTTAATCCCGAAGAACTCAATAGGATATCTTCCTACAAAAGCGCAAAGGAAATTTGGGAAATCCTCGAAGTAACTCATGAGGGAATCACCCAAGTTAAGGAGACCAAAATCAACATGCTTCTTCATGACTATGAACTCTTCTCCATGAAGGACGAAGAAACGATCACCAATATGTTGGATCGATTTTCGGCTATAACCAATGGACTTGCATCTTTCGGAAAGCCTATATCGAGTAGCAACAAAGCCAAGAAAATTCTTCGCTCGTTGCCACGAGAATGGGATGCTACGGTTACCGCGATCATGGAATCCAAGGATCTCAACAAACTTGAGTTTAGTGCCCTCATCGGGTGACTCATCAACTATGAGATCGTTCTCAAGTCTAGAGGTACTAAACCAAAACCTTGGGAAAAAGTGGTCGCATTCAATGTTGATGATGTCGAGGAAGATCTTCCCGAAGATGAAGATGACGAGGAACTTGCTCTCTATGCCAAGAATTTTAGAAGGTATAAAAGCCTAATTCAAAAAAGGCGAAGTTTCCTTGGTCAGGATGGCAAGCCGGAGCAAAAGAAGAGTGGCTATACTCCTATAAAGAAGTTCGACAATAATTGTCGGAAATGCGGTCAAGCCGGTCACTATGCCAAGGAATGCCGAGGATCCTCTTCAAAGCCTCAAATGGAAAGATTCAAAAAGAAGGAGGTCCTAATCGCTTCTTGGAGTGATGAAGAGGAGGAGATTGAAAGATCTCTAGACGCGAATCTCGCATTCATGGCACTCGACTCCGAAAGCAATATCGGGGTAAGTTCTAAACTCAATGATGACGAATATGATTCATTTGATTTTTGCGATTCACAAGAAGTTCATCATGACGATGAGTTATTAAGTGCGTTTGAATCCTTGAACACGGAGTATGACGAGATGGTTAAATTAAATATAACTTTAAAGAGAAAAATAAAATATCTAGAACTCGAGAATTCCTCTCTTCAAAACAAAGGCAAAACTATTGAGCTCGACCATACCTTATGCCTTGAAAAGGAAAATGTTTTGAAAATCGAGTTGACGAAAACTCAAAAGGAATTGAAATACATTTTGAACAAATTTACTCTCGGAAACGAGAAATTCGAAAAGATTTTATCTATTCAAAAATCCCCTTTGCTAAAACACGGTCTTGGTTTCGATCCGTTTAAAAGGGAACAATCTCTTATCAACCTTGACAAAATAAAGAAAACTGAAACCGAGAATTCAAAAGCCCCTTTCAAACAACGAGTTCATGATGTTAATGTTCGTTCAAAGTTGAGAACCATCAAGGTTAAACAAATATGGGTTCCTAAAGGGATAATTGTTCCCAATCCTATAAGTATAGTTAACTTTGGAGGACCCAAACGGGCTTGGGTACCGAAACAACCGAGAAATTCTATTTTGTGCATCAAAGACACCAAAGAAAAGCAAGTGGTACATTGATAGCGGATGTTCAAGGCACATGTGCGGCTCCGAGGATTTGTTTGAAGATCTCGAATATCAAGAACAAGGACATGTGACCTTCGGTGACAACCAAAAAGGAAAAATTAAGGGAATCAGCAAAGTCGGTAAGGAACCTTCTCCCTCTATCAACAAAGTATTGTTTGTTGAAGGTTTGCATCATAATCTACTTAGCGTTTCACAACTTTGCGATGAAGGTTTTAAAATTCTCTTTGAACAAACGCATTGCACGGCATTTAGAAATAATAAAATTGCATTCATCGGTTTGAGATGTGGAAACATTTATATTGTTGATCTTAATGATAAAAGTTCATTCAATGAAAAATGTCTTATTACTTTGGATGATAATGCATATTTATGGCATCGAAAATTGGGGCATACATCTTTACCTATCATTTCCATTTTATCTAGACACGACCTTGTTCGTGGTTTGCCCAAACTCAAGTTTGATAGAAAGCATTTGTGTGAATCATGCATAAAAGGGAAACACACTCGAGAATCTTTCAAACCAAAATTCGAGGTTTCCACTAGCCGTATTCTTGAACTTGTGCATATGGATTTAATTGGACCATCTAGATATGTTAGTCTAAATGGTAAGCTTTATACTTTGGTCATTGTTGATGATTATTCTCGTTTTACTTGGGTTAGGTTTATTGCTCATAAAGATGACACATTTTCCGATTTTTCCAAATGGTGTCGTTTGGTGCAAAATGAGAAAAATCTTTCTATAATCTCAATCCGCACCGATCACGGAGGTGAATTTGATTGCACTCCGTTTGAGCTTTTATGTGACAAATATGGTATTAATCATAATTTTTCGGCTCCTAGAACACCTCAACAAAATGGGGTTGTTGAAAGGAAAAATCGTTCTTTGGAGGAAATGTCAAGGACTATGCTTAATGAATACTCTCTTCCTCAATACTTTTGGGCCGAAGCAATTTTTACGGCATGTTGTGTGATTAACCGTGGTCATGTTCGTAGAACTAACCTTAAAACACCATATGAATTATGGAAGGGCAAAAAACCAAATATAGCTTATTTTCATCCTTTTGGTTGCAATGTATTTATTTTAAACAATGGTAAGGATAACTTGGGCAAGTTTGATGCTAAATCCGACTCCGGAATATTTCTTGGTTATTGTACAAATAGCAAAGAATATCGCGTTTATAACATTAGAACCAATAAAGTTGAAGAATCCATTCATGTTAAATTCAACGATATGATCTCACCCCCGAGAAAGGTAGAATATTTTGATGATATGGGTATTTTTCCGGATCCCTCAACCGAAGTGAAGAAAATTTCGGAAATCCAAACGAACACAATTGTTGATTTACCGAAAGATTGGAGGCACATCAAAGACCATCCAAAAGATCTTGTGATTGGAAACATTGAAGATGGTGTTCAAACCCGAAGGAGAACCACCGGATTTATGGCTCATTGTGCTTTCGTATCCGAAATAGTTCCCAAAAATATATCCGAGGCTCTTGATGATGAAAGTTGGGTAATGGCAATGCAAGAGGAGCTTGTACAATTCATGCACAATAATGTATGGAATTTAGTTCCCGCTCCTAAAGATAAAACAATTATCGGAACTAAATGGGTGCACAAAATAAAGAGTGACAAAGACGGTTACCCAATTCGAAATAAATCTCGTTTGGTCGCTCAAGGGTATAATCAAGAGGAAGGTCTTGATTACGAAGAAAGTTTCGCTCCCGTGGCTCGACTCGAAGCCATCCGTTTGTTATGTGCATTTGCCGCCCACAAAAAGATCAAACTAATTCAAATGGATGTGAAAAGTGCATTCTTGAATGGTTACATTCAAGAAGAAGTCTATGTCAAGCAACCTCCCGGTTTTGAAGATCATCAATTTCCGGATCATGTCTACAAGCTCAACAAGGCACTCTACGGGTTAAAACAAGCACCCCGAGCATGGTATGATCGTTTAAGTCAATTCTTAATTGCAAATGATTATAAAAGAGGTAAAATCGATAATACCTTGTTTGTGAAAATATTGAATAAAGATATACTTGTTTGTCAAATCTATGTTGATGACATTGTATTTGGAGCTACTAACGAATCTTTGTGCCAAGATTTCTCTAATCTTATGAAAGGGGATTTCGAGATGAGTATGATGGTAGAATTAACATTCTTCCTCGGGCTTCAAATCAAGCAAATGCGAAGATGGAATCTTTATCCATCAAACAAAGTACTCAAACGACCTCCTAAAGAAATTCAAAATGGAAAGTAGCAAGGTGATTTCAACGCCAATGTCTTCATCATTAAAGCTTGAAAAAGATGAAAATGGCAAATCCGTAGATAAAAAATTATATCGAGGTATGCTCGGATCTCTGTTATATTTGACTGCTTCTAGGACAGACATAATATTTGCTACATATTTATGTGCTCGATTCCAAGCTAATCCCAAGGAATCACATTTAATTACTTGTAAACGCATTTTTCGTTACTTAAAAGGGACTATCGGACTAGGTCTATGGTATCCCTCTTGCTTGGACTTTAATTTAATTGCATATAGTGACGCTGATTTCGGCGGATGTAAAATTGATAAAAAGAGTACTAGTGGTACATGTCATTTTATTGGATCATGTCTAATATCTTGGGGAAGTAAAAAGCAAACCAGTGTGGCGCTGTCCACAGCTGAGGCCGAATATATTGCTGCAGGGAGTGCCTGTGCTCAGGTGTTATGGATTAAAAATCAACTCCGCGACTACGGTATAAATTTTGAAAATACCCCTATTCTATGTGATAATACTAGTGCGATTAATCTAAGCAAAAATCTTGTATTGCATAGTAGAACTAAGCATATAGACATTAGACATCACTTTTTACGCGATCATGTGCAAAAGAAAGATATATGCTTAATTTTTGTCGGGACGAAGGATCAACTAGCTGATATTTTTACGAAACCTCTTCCCGAAGAATCATTTAATTCTATTCGTTTGCAACTTGGTATGGGACATCTAGACAATTTTTGAAATTAGCTTTCTACTCAAGAAATCAATATCCTCGAATCGTTCCATTCGCTAGCGCGCGCTAGCTTCATTTTTGGAACGCGCGCTAACTTTCGTTTTCTATAGCATACGCTAACCGTTTATATTTTGCGTGCGCTAATTAAAACTATTCATATTCCGAATTTACTACTGGACTGTCCAATGAACTACCTATTTACTCTTAACGTACGCTAAACTTCTAACTCTAGCGTACGCTAATTAAACGACTCAGTTCACTATATAAACACTCCTCAGCTCATAAACACCCTCACTCTCTCATAACGTATGCAACGCACCGATCCCCTTTTCAGCAAAGAACCCTAGCCAAAAAATTCGATCCGTTCAACTTCGATTTCTTCCTCAAATCTTCAAATTTCTTCCAAATTCATGTCAAGCAAAGGCCGCACAGCTATGGGGAAAACCTACAAAAATGCCAAACATCCGCGCGACCCAGAATACGATGCGACTCGATTTGTGTCATACACCGCGTCGAAGGTGTTTTCTGAAATTCTCCCTCAAGAACATATTACGGACTGCTATTTTCTTCAACTTTCCGAGCCTAGAACGGGTAAATGTTGAAATTACTGATTTTTTCACTTCCATTGGGATTGCCGATTCGTTGAATGTAAAGATCCCATATTTCCTGAACTTGTCCGCAAATTTTACGCAAACCTTCATGTTGCTGAAAGTGAAGGCTCATCATCCCTAGTCTTAGGGAGTATTGTTGGAGGAACGAAAGTAAAAGTTTCCTCGGAAATTTTAACTAAAATTTTTGGTCTACCATCCGACGGGTTTTCATGTACTGGAAAAACGATTACAGAAGAAACTGGAGTTAGGGAAATTGATATGAAAGAATTCCTGAGTTCAAAAGCTGTAATTGATATAACCGACGAATTCTTCGAAAACAATGACTTTGAGATTAACATCCGACTCCTTTTAGTGGCTCTCACAAAGTGTATAATGCCAAAGGTGAACACTCAACACAAGTTAGTGGGAGTCGACAAACACGTTGTATACCGAGTGCTTAATGATGATAAAGTGAATTTTACCGATATCGTCACTAGTTGGATGAAAGTGAAGGGCGATCTTTTTCGGTCGAAGAACTATGCGTCTCGATCCCACAAGGCTCGAATGCCTTATGGTTCCATTCTCACGGCAATATTCAGATTTCATCACGTGGATTTGTCGAAGGACAAGGCTGTCCCCGTCTCTCTCGGTCATGAGATTTCGGACCACTCACTAAAAGCCATGCATTATGTCCGGACGACCAACCGAGGCTGGATCCTCTTTCCCTATCTTCGCGAAGACGACCAAGTGGAAAAAGGATCACGTATGCCTACACCGGAGGAGAGAATCACTCGTCGAGGACCACACACCCTTCGGGAAATGCAAACCGGGGAGTTCATGAGGAAGCCCACTTCTAAAGGCAAGCGTCCCATGAAAGACTCCATCACCGAAGAAGAAGAAAGTGATCTCATTGCTCGGATGCGGAGCATCGAGATACCTCAAATAGAAATACGTGAGGATGTTCGGTCTCTGCACTCGAAAGTCCGGGAAGTTCGAGGGCTGATCTCTGATTTCATCCGATACACTCACCCGTCATTCCCATTCCCATCCTCCTCTTACGATCAAGCTTCTTAGTTTCTAGGAATTTGATACTTGTAGTAGCAACTTCTCTTTCAAATGGTTTTGATGTCTCATGCTTTGAATGTTTGTGTAATGCTTGAACTACCTTTTAATGAAATTTGCATTTTTCTTCGTTTGGCTTCATGTAGTTTGGCATTTGTTGTTTATGTGCTTTCGTTTTGGTTCATGACATTTGGTTGGTATTATTATTTTATACGCAACAATTCAGGGGGAGTTCCTTTTTGTTTATGTCAAAAAGGGGGAGAAAAACACTCCAAAAACCGAACGTACTAACATGTCGAACAAGTTACCTTGATTCGAAATTTTTTAAAAGTTTTTGTAGGTATAAATTAAAATGTTTTGACATCATCAAAAAGGGGGAGATTGTTGACTCAAAGTATTTTGATGATGATCGTATTCAAAACATTTAAACAAGACGTATCTCATCTAGATGTTATATTGAAGAAAACTGGTCTTAGCGCACGCTACATGCTTCAGAGTAGCGCATGCTATCGAGGGATATATACAGTCAAGTCAACTTAGCTGTAGTCTAGTCAGAACCTACCTGATGGATAGCGCATGCAAAATCTTCACTATGTGCGTACGCTAAAATACCAATATTAGCGCACGCTACACCATATTGTTAACGCACGCTATCGCATCTCAAGTCAGAGGACGGTAAGGTCTGGAAAGAAAAAGGAAAAGGATTTGCGCACGCTACGGTCGTTCATTTACGTACGCTACTATGAGGTCTTAGCGCACGTTACATTTCAAGCCTTGCGCACGCTACCGGATAACAAGTTTAGTAGTCCAGTAGCCACTGGACTCATTTGTGGAAAGCCCCTTACGTATGTTACTCAGGCTAATGTACGTTATTTGGAAAATGGATTAGCGCACGCTACATTATACACATTAGCGCACGCTAAATCAGTCAAAATTCTACCGTTGGAGTTTCTACCCGTTGGAACGAAGAAGTCAAAGAATATCCATGAAATCTGGAAAAGCTGATATTAAATAATACTAGTGCACGCTATGCATAAATTGCTAGCGCACGCTAAGTACATATTTAGCCGTTGGAAAAGAGACGTTGGGGAGACAAACCGACATGTCTTAAAGTCAAGATTGAAGACCTGTTGACCAACCGTTAGCGCACGCTACGAGTATATGACTAGCGCACGCTAGCCATATAATTTTACCGTTGGAACAGTTTTGTGACCGTTCAGATAGGCCAAGTCAGAGATCGATTGCGCACACTATGGAGGTATTATTAGCGCACGCTAATAATACAAATATCAGAATTTGAAGAAGGATTGACACCTATAAATACCCATAGGACTTGGGTATCACATACACAACTTCAAGCATCCAAGCAATCAAAGCATTCTTGAGCTCAAATCTCTATCTATTACTACATTCTAAGTTGTGAGAAGAAAGATACAAAGAGTGAAACACCTTGTAATATTTAATATACTTTGTATTCTTTCATTTGGTTGTGAGTGTTGCATCACTCATACTTGAGCGTAAGAGAAACGAATTAAGAGTCACTAATCCGGTGTTATTAGGATCTTTGATCCGGCATTGTTAGGATTACACTCCAATATTCGTAGAGTGAGGATTATCTAGTTCCGATAGAACACTAGATAAACTAAGTTTATTTTGAGAGTGGTTGAGCTTGGACCAATAGAAGACAAGCGGTTGTAACGGTTGTTGTACTCGGACCGATCGAAGACGAGTCAAGTGTGTGATTGTTCTTGAGCCAATAGAAAAAGAAGTCGGAGAGAGGACGTAGGCAAGTTGCCGAACCTCTATAAATCTTTGAGTCTTTTACTTTCCGCTCTATTTCTTTTTATTCGCAAGAAAGTTCGATATTCCGCATTACCACTATTCAACCCCCCTTCTAGTGGTGAATTTATCTCTTCATAAAATACTCATTCTGAGTCATAACACGAATACACGACTATCACTGCAACGACATAATTCAAATTTAATAGTCATTCACTTGGCTACATCAATAGAAACGTGTGACCCTTATCAAAGCATTCACGGTCAAAACCACATACACATCATCGTGGTCGAATATGGGTAATATTTTAAAAACAAAATTTTCCGAGGTACTTGTCCAAATGATATCATTCTAAAATTCCTGAATTTGAAAAATTTGCTGAAGTGAATTTTTGAAAAGAAATGTTTTTAATACCTCGGTCATTTGATCAAAACTATGAACCCATTATCATATCTGTTTCATTTCGAAAATCATTTGCAAAACATTTTGAAACATCAATCTACTCGATAAACAGTGTCGTCAAAGTGACCTTATCAATATATATCATCATTGCTACAAATCAATCACCACATTCGGATAACATCAAAGAATAATACAATTAAACCGAACTATGAAATCATAACATCTGGGCGTACACCCATAACTCACTGACAAGAACGGTGACAATTTATAACACGTCAATAATATCCACACAGGATAAGAAACTAAGTGCAATATGATACCGCAGTTAGAGTTCACAATCATCATAGACGGACCATATGACTAGGTCGACAGGGATTAAACGACAGATAATGAGCACAGATAGAATTGTAGCAACAAAGGTACTGCCGCGATAGTCAGAAGCTTAAAGTCGTAACAACTAACTGTAAGATGGAAAGAATCAACTCAACAGTCTCAAAACAGCTCCGAAGGTTAAGGATCGACTCCTAACAATGTATCTCGGCACTTAGGAAGTACTGTAAAAATTTTCTGATGGGCATAACAGCATAACAAACACACAATGTTTAAAATTTTGAAACCCAAAGTCATTGGCAAAACAGAAATTTTCCAAAATTCTTTTGATCAAACCGAAGATGACGGTAATATTTTGCAGTGCCCGAAATACATTAAAATACATTTTTCCAAATACCGTCTGATGGTGTAGTTTGAAAATACAGGATCAACTTGTCAAAACCCAACCGATTTCAAAACCCATATAGGCTGTTGTTTAATCGCACCATCAAAATATTTTCAAAATCGACTTTCACAATAAAAAACGCTCCGACCCTCAAGGTCCTTCAGAAACACGTTCTCAAACCTACCCGCAGCGGCATAAATACGACAGTCCAAACAAAAATAGTCGAACTTAAAACAGCATGCCCAAACGGCAAACAAAATCATAAATTCAACCAAATACATCTCGTGTAACACCCCCGGTTCAGCCCGAGAATATTACATGTCGTGGATTCCGCACCAGAACCCACCAGGCTAAAAATCGTTTACAAAACCATTTCAAAACATGCCAAAAGGCCGATGACGGTAGTATTTTCCAAAACTCACAAAATCATTTGTCTAACCGTCATAAAATGTTCAAGGCCAAAATGCCAAAACTCGATTTAGGGAATCGGTTTTACGAAATAAAACTCAGCTTTCAAAATACTGAAAGTCATTTTGAAAGAACTCACGCAGTGGATAAAATGGAGTTCGAAAATACATTTCGTGTGCATCAAGTTTAAACATACAACAAAACGATCCATCAGAGTTTCTCACCGACTCAACTGTTTGTACCGTTTTCGAAATCCATCAAGGTTCACAATTTTCACATCATACCACCCCACACAGTGGTGCAAATTCAAAACATCAATATGTCAAATTGTACACGCATACAGTGTGTCACAAGTGTCGAATACAACTCCATTACACAACACCGTGCAAATAAAATTATGCACCACAATTAATTCGCACAGATGGAATCATGAAATACAGATACCTCGCATAAAAGAGGAGACTTACGTCCACAGGCTGCACGGAGATGATGGCTGCACCACGATACTAATCACAACTTATCACAATTGATCACAACGGATCACCATGATCACACTTGTTCACAATTGCTCACCCGGGTGACATGACAAGACACAACTCGACAAGACCCAACTACACCCAATTGCCTAGGTTTTCGCAAACCTAAGCTCCGATACCATTTATGTAACACCCCCAATCCACTCAGGGATATTACACGCCGTAGACCCCTTTCCGCAAGGAGCTACCAGGCAGGAGACTACAAAACAAAACCCACATGCGGTCAACTCGACAAAAAATAAAACCGTAGACAGATTAGGTCTCTAAAAACACAAGATATCCGTACACCTGATAAACCAAAATGCAACTCGATCGCATAATACATAAAATGTCCATCCCCTCAAGGATGACAAGGAAAACTCAAACCGACCGATCACTGACGGACAACCGACTCCAACTGTGACTAGTATCGCTGATTTACATCATCCTCCGAGCCGATCCTGTGGTTGCTCTCTCTCCAATCAGAATACCTGGAATAATTAATAAAATCCCCAACGAGGGGTTAGCGATGGAATCGCTAGCAAGTAACCAAGCTATAAAGTTATACATCAAGAATACAACCGTTATGAAAATAACCTTTCGACAAGGTAGTAACACGATCCCCGAGTCTAAAGTCTTTTTGAAAACGGTTCCCATTAGGGAGGATCATAAAGATAACTTCAAAACACATTAGAAAGAATAATTGAGGACATCGGGGGGTCCCAGTGTAAAATCATGAGAAGATTGGTTCTCATTTTCAAAAGGGTTTTCTTTCAAGTTCATGAAGACGCTTCAATTCTCAAACAAGCCTCAAAGGCTGAACCACAATCACCAATATAACCGTAATCCAAGATTCATACAATCACAGTTCAGAGATATCCAGTCAAATACTCAAATCACCTCTGTGGCCTCGATGGGACCCATCCCGGATTAGATACCGAAAAACAAGCTCAACCCACCCATAAGTTATCTTGACATCTTACTCGCAAGTAACGATTCTCGGAGCCCTCTCCGGACCTACCCGATTAGATAACCTTATGGTCAAGTCATATAAACTGGCCGTACTCACAAGTACGCGCCGCCGGAGACCTCACGGGTCCCTACCCGGTTAATCATCATTCAAACACACCCACAAGTTATCGTGACATCACACTCGCAAGTGACGATTCTCGAAGACCTCTCCAGACCTACCCGATTCGATAACCTTATGGTCAAATAAAAGCACCTGGCCGTACTCGCAAGTACGCGCCGCCGGAGGCCTCACGGGTCCCTACCCGGTCAATATCTCAATTCACCGATTTCACAACAAGGGTATAACATTCGCCACAACCACAAACACGTAAAATCATAAGTTAATGCAACAAACACTTTCACAAGGTATAGCATTCACGTCACACCATCATTCATGAAACATACTAGCAAGCGGACAATACAAGAATTCCACAATTCCTCGGATAACTACTCACTTCTAAATATCCGCCTCGAACACAATACAATATGAAATGGTGGTTATCATTCTTCAAGAAATTCAAGTTACGTTCGTGTTTACTTTCATAGAATCACATATTCATTTAAAAGTAAGTTACGGTTAAACGTTCAATCACTATCAAGTCCATGTTAATTCCACGACACGTCACATTCTCAATGTATAAAGATTATAGATGAGATACTCGCCTCAAGTCCAAAGCACGCGAAACAATGGGAAGCTCGACCGGAATACTCAAGCACCTATAATCCTCTGGCAAAAACAACGAAGATACAATCACAAAGAAAATTCAGGCCAAAAACAATGGAAATCCCATCAAACCATCGATGGGAACTCATTGGGACATTTAATCGAACATTCAACGTTCGATAACTCCCAAGAACACTTGAATCATCAATCGAGTTGAACAAATTAGAAATACGGATATACAAACCGTAGAACACGATTAATAATGCTCAATTACATCAACCGATTCATCAAAATCGGACGAACAACGCAGATCAAGAAGAAATCCCGAAAGTCAACCCTAGGAGATTTCAAGAAATTACCTCGATCCGACGAAGAACAAGGATTTGATGTTGTTATAATCGACAAGGGCCTTCCAAAACACCCTGTAATTGAGTGGATGAACAAGAATCGACGTTCCCGTCTCCCTCGACCGGCAGCCACGAGAAGAGAAGAAAGAATGCAGGAAATGGCCAAGGACCTATCGCCCAGGCCGTTTATAGGCGCGTTCGTTACGGCCGTAACCGGCAGGTCCTTACGGCCGTAACTCGGACGTTACGGCCGTACTCGGAAGGCTCTTACGGCCGTAATCTAGTCCCATGCCTCACTGTCCGAAAAATGAATGGGTGTTACGGCCGTAATCGGCAAGGCATTACGGCCGTAACTCGGCAGCCTTGCAGCCATAACTGATTATGCCTTACGGCCGTAACAGGCAATGTCTTATGGCCGTAACTCGACAGTATTGCGGCCGTAACTCGGCAGTATTGCGGCCGTAACTCGTCCAGGCCTCCTGGCTGAAACTCGATCATTCCGACAGTCCGGTTCGGCGCTCGATGACGACTCGGATACAATAATGCACCGGTTATGATTCAAAACAGTAACGAGCCAATTTCCAAAACGTAACATACCACATTCCAAGCATACATTAATTAAAGATACGGCGGCGATACAGGTCTCACCCGACGAACTACACAATAGTACATCTCATACAGTGCATCATCGAAAAACATATCCCACATAATCGTAACGAAACAAATAATCGGAACCAAACGACAAATAATTCAGGGCAACTCGAAGATAAAAATTTCGGGTATTACAACCTGATGATCAGATCAGTCAAGTTTGGAAACATACTGTAATGCCCCCAAGATATTCAGGGTATATTACAGCGCCGTGGATCCCTACATGGGACCCACCAGGCTAGGTGACCAAACACACTCATCGACTCGCGGATTCAACACAATAACACCTCGTCATAAAGACGCAAAACAATAATAATCCACCCGGTTCAACCGGTCAAACAACATCACAACAACTCAAGGAAAATATAATGGACGAAACAGTTTAAATCGCAAAATCAAAAGCTCTTAAGTACTCGAGTACTTCTATTAGTATACAAGTTGACACACGATCAAAAGACAGAAAACGAATAAAACACTACTCTTGCACAATCATCACGCACAGCCGTCATCCTCGTAATGATCCAGTGCCCGCTCGTCCCGATGAACCTGACCTGAAATTCATAAAACCAATTTCCCCAAAAAGGGTTCCCCAAAGGGGTTAGCAATTACGTTAGTACAAGTAGGCCAAATGAACAACTTACTTCTTACAAATATAGTCAATGCATGTAAACAATAAATCATAGTTCAAAAACACTCATTTCCGAAAACGCCAATATCGAAACACATTTATAAAAATGCACCACAATTAACCGCGGACCCACACCTCTGTGGACCCCTACCGAGACCCCGTCGGATCTAACCCGAAGTGGTTAAAAGCTAGCTCGTGGACCCACGCCTCTGTGGACCCCTAGCGAGACCCCGTCGGATCTAACTCGTAGTGAGCATACACACACACATATTACTCATGCAATACTACCATGTTAAGAGTGTAAGTTCATAAGAATACTTGCCTCGATTAAACGATGACGAGAAATAGAAAAGATTATGACCGCGGTTGCGAGAAACCGAACATCAAACCTAGAAGATTCTTCAAATACGATGACAACAACTCGACAAAACAACGGTAACGGAAAACACCCGGAAACCCACCTACGATTCATGTAATTTCATACGACAAAATCGACGAGGGCGGACAACAACCCCAAACCTTCTCGATTTCAAGAACACACCGAAATTCACCAAAGTTTGGTAGGAAACACATGAATACTACTATGATTAATCATACCGACATAGATTAATCAGCAATATGGGACGAATCGGACAAAAACCCAAAACCCCCCAAATTTCCCAAAAATAGGGTTCTAGGAGATTACCTTGGATTCGAAGATGAACAACGGATGATTTAGTGATAGATTGATGTTATGATGCTTGAATATACATCTACAATGGAGTTTGGGCAAAAATCGGGCGAACCCTAGCTTCCACAGTCGATCCCATCGCGAAGAGAAGAGAGAAAGATGAAAAATGAGGAAAAGTCGGTCGCTGCCAGTTTATATACTGGCAGGTGTTATGGCCGTAACACCATCCATCTACGGCCGTAACTCACGAACATTACGGCCGTAAGTAAGTTGTTCTACGGACGTAACTGGCCCCTGGAAGGAAACCGGTCAACAAAACGAAGTGCACTTACGGCCATAATACTCCCTGGTTACGGCCGTATCATTTTTTACGGCCATAACTCACAAATCCTTACGCCCGTAAGTTGCCACTGGAACCCCAGCAGAAAAAATGAAGTCTTGTTACGGCCGTATGAAGGCAAGTTTACGGCCGTAACTATCGAGTCTTATGGCCGTAACGTCCCTGGCTTACGGTCGTAGCATGCCTGTGACAGCAGGCTAGAAATGAAGTAGCTTCTCGATAAGGAATAATCGGAAAATACCAGGGTGTACCATCTACCAACGAATACCCTCACGACGGGTTCGAGTCAGAAACTTAAGCGCTATAAGAAGGCGGGATTCGGACTATCCGAAGGATCAGAAACGACAAGAATAGCAGCTACCCCATAACTTTGGGAAATTACAAAATGGCCCAAAACATCCGAATACACGATACATGGTCTAAACACCAAACAAAAACTCACAACATGCATAAAAACATAAGATGGATTTACGGCAACCCCGAAACGGCGGTTCCGAACAACGATTACGAGAATCGAACCAATTAGCGATGGAAATGACATAAAACGCGGAATTGAGTAAAACAAGTCCGAAACAAGCTCGGATGACAAAAAGTCCAGTATTAAATATTCTCGAAATATCAATACGATTTCAAGCGGGTCTCTAAAAATGAAAAATACACCAAAAATGAAAATACCGGGAAAAGAAAAAAATGCGGATACTACCCCTCTAAAAATAAGTTTCGTCCCGAAACTTAAGAAACAAACAACTCGGGGTACCTAGCACGCATGCTATCTTCGGTTTCCCAAGTTGCCTCCTCGATACCATGCCTCGACCACTGCACCTTGACCAAAGGGATGGTCTTATGCCTCAGTCGCTTCTCACGGTGCTCCAAAATCTTCAAGGGACACTCCTCGAAGGTCATATTCTCGGCGACATCAATCTCACCATAGTCGATGACGTGACTAGGATCCGGAACATATTTCCTCAGTTGGGAACCATGGAAAATGCTATGAACGTGACTCAAGGCTGGAGGCAATGCCAAACGGTATGCCAACTCGCCGACTCTCTTGAGAATTTCAAAGGGGCCAATAAATCTCGGACTCAACTTTCCCTTCTTCCCGAAGCGGAAAACTCCCATCGTCGGCGACACCTTTATCAAAACATGGTCTCCCACCTCGAATTCCAAAGGTCGACGACGGACGTCATGTAACATCCCAAAAATTTCAAGGAATTTAAAATTTTTAAAGTAACATTTCATTAATAAAACTCCTTTAATAATTCAATCGTTTCATTTGCAAATCCATAATTAATATTCTCCCGAACAATAAACAGCGGAATAAATATCTAAAATAAGAAGTTGTAAAATTAATCAGCCCTTCAAGCGCCAGTGTGTACTCGTCACGCCTTGGAGCCACTAGTACCTGAAATAATAATTTATTGGGAAAGGGTAAGCACGAAGCTTAGTGAATTCAACCACCACAGATAACACAGTTATTCCACACTACCCCTATAACATATAGTTGCACATAAACAAGCATACAGGTCTACGAACAAATCATAAATATGCATTCCTACCCTACGCCACCCGCGTATAACCTCTTCGCCCCACCGAGATTCTACGCCACCCGTGTATACAATCTTCGGCCCCGCCGAGTTCTTACGCCACCCGCATATACAAACGTCGGCCCCCGAGTCCTTACGCCACCCGCGTAGACATGACAACGCCACCCGCATATACATGTCAACAAAGGGCTCACTAGCCACCCCGCTATCTAGCCCTGCATCACAAATAATTAAGGCTACCACACACGAGCTACAGTAATGTAAAACAACTGATATTAAATATAGTGAGAGAACTCACCTCGTAAGCGCGCCCAGTTCACAAATAATAATTTCAAGCTCCCCAACTAAGATCACTTCCCAACACCTAAACGAACATTAAAACGTATTAGCACGAAGCCCGGACCCTAAAACACGACGCACGCTTAAACTATCACTAAAATAACTTTCTGGTCTAACCAAATAGGTCTGTTCGGAACCTGTTATGACCTCCTTAAACCCAGAAATACTATAGTATTATTACATGGCGAGAAAGTACTCTGAGTTAGGGTTCCACGGACATATTATAAGCCTCCTGGAGATTTTTCTACAATTTACTACGGATTTTACAAAAACAGTTCGCAGAAGAGTGAGAAACAGCACCTTTCAGTATAAAATGACGATTTGACCTATGCTACGTTCCGAACTGGATTTTGCATAAAACACATAAAAGTTACTAGACTCAGAAAGGGAACTTTTGGCACCCGTTTAACCCCTATTCGAGCTACGGGCAAAAAGTTATGTCTTACGCAAGACAGTGGCAGATTACTGAGTTTTCACATGAAATGATAAACGGTTTTTCCGATGCGCGATTTAGCGGCGTTGGTGCCCGATCATCGTAGACGAGAAAACAGAAAAGAAGACAAAGGATTAAGTCTTACCTCGTGATGAAACCTTACACCCGAACCTGCTCCTCTCTCTATCGAAAACTCCGACGAACAACGGTGGTGGCGGTGGTTCCCGACGACAACAGCAACGGCGATGGTGAAAAGAGTCGGCTGTGAGTTTAGAGGGGATTAGGGTTTTCAGATTTTTTGGGTGTGCGACACAAGGAGACATGAAATAAGAAGAGAGGGGGGTCGGTTCCCTTCATGGTCCGACCCATGCACACCATTTATCAAAAATATCCATTTAGTCCCTAATTTTTCAAATACTCTCCTTACCACCTACAATAGATAAAATTTAACACTTTAAGCCACCTAACACGACTTAAATCACTTTTGGTCTATCCCGTCAATCCCGTTTAACAATATTTAATTAAAGAAAATATTAATCAACGTAAACATAATCCATACCGGGACACGGGCTTTACACGTCAGCATATGACTTCTGTCGACTCTGGGCAGTCAACATCCTCTCCTGAATCAATTCCACCTTCCGCCTTGTCTCTAAAGCAATATCCGGTTCGGCCCAACCAAATCGGATGCCTCGTTCCAACAAATCGGTGATCGACATCGCCGCCCATAAAACGCCTCATACGGTGCCATTTGAATCGATGCGTACGTGAACTCGATCAATGGAAAATGCTCCTCACAGTCACTGCTCCAGTCGAAAGCACAAGCACGCAACATATCCTCAAATGTCTGGATAGTGCGCTCCGACTGCCCATCCTCTGAGGATGAAAAGAAGTACTCAGACGCGAACGAGTACCCAACGCCTTATGTACCGCCTGCAAAAAATGCGATACAAAACGGCCATACCAGTCCGAAACAATAGACTTCGGAGTATCGTGAAGCCTCACAATCTGCGCAATAAAGACACGAGCCAACTTTTCCGGACCCCAAGTATCCTTGATGCCCCGAAAATGTGCTGACTTGCTCAGACGATCTACAATCACCCAAACCATATTCATGCCCGATCCCGATCTAGGCAAACTCGTGATGAAGTCCATCAAAATATCTTCCCATTTCCATTCCGGAACGGGAAGCGACTGCAATAACCCAGCCGGTCGCTGATGCTCGATTTTGACCTGCTGACAAGTCAAACATCTCGCTACAAACCGTGCGACCTCCTCCTTCATATCATTCCACCAAAAGTTCCTTCTCAGGTCCTTGTACATCTTATTCAAACCAGGATGAACTGAGTAAGGCGTAGCATGGGCCTCGCACAAAATACTCTGTCTTAATTCCAAGTCGTTCGGTACACAAAGCCGACTCTGGAATCTCAACACACCATCCTCGTGAATAACAAACCCAGGAGACTTTCCCTTAAGAACATTCTCTCGGATTTGAGTAATCATCGGATACTCCAACTGCTTCAGTTTAATTTCATCGATCAGAGACGACGAAATATCTAAAGCGCAAAGTTGCCCGACCGCTCCCGACAACAAAATCTCAACATCCAACTCGATCGAAACCCGCTGAAGCTCATGTTGAGACGTAAGTATCTCAAGCGTCCGCAATGCAACCAGTTTTCAACTCAAGACCTCGGCCACGACATTCGCCTTGCCCGGATGATAAAGGATTTCGAGGTCATAATCCTTAATCAATTCCAACCACCTCCTCTGCCTCATATTCAACTCCCGCTGAGTAAATATGTATTTCAGACTTTTATGACCAGTAAAAATCTGACATGCAGAGTCAAAAAGATAGAGACGCCAAATCTTGAGCGCAAAAACAACTGCCGCTAACTCCAAATCGTGGGTAGGGTAGTTGAGCTCATACGGCCTCAACTGCCTGGATGCATACGTGATAGTCTTGCCGTGCTGCATCAACACATACCCAAGACCCTGACCCGAAGCATCGCTATAGATGGCAAAACCCTCGTTGTTGCTCGGCAATGCTAGAATCGGGGCTGAAGTGAAACGCCTCTTCAGCTCCTCAAAACTCGCCTGCCTCTCGTCATTCCAGATGAACTTCTTGGATTTCTGGAGCAACTGTGTAAGTGGTCAAGCTAGTTTCGAGAACCCCTCGACAAATCTACGGTAGTAGCCAGCCAAACCCATGAAACTACGGACCTCCTTCACATTCTTAGACGGCGCCCAATCCAAAGATCGCCTCAATCTTCTCGGATCCACACAGACTTCTACCAAATCACGTGACCTTAAACATCACTTCCTCCAAATTAACTCACAATACGAGAACTTCACATAGAGTCGCTCGGTCCTCAAAATGTTTAACACCACATGCAGATGATGCGCATGCTCCTCCTCATTACTCGAATAAATAAGAATATCATCAATGAAAATGACGACACACTTATAAAATACTCGATAAAGACCTTGTTCATCAACTGCATGAACACTTCCGGCGCGTTAGTTAACCCGAAGGGCATAAACACAAACTCATAATGTCCATATCTCGTTCGAAAAGCTGTTTTCGGAACATCAGACTCCTTCACCCGAAGTTGATAGTACCCCGATCTCAAGTCGATCTTCGAGAATACCGTAGCTCCCTGCAACTGATCAAACAAGTCATCAATCCTCGGCAAGGGATACTTGTTCTTGATGGTCACCTTGATTAGCTCGCGGTAGTCGATACATAAACACAGTGAACCATCCTTCTTCCGCGCAAACAGAACCGGTGCGCCCCAAGGTGAAGCGCTCGGTCGAATATACCCTGACTCAAGAAGCTCACTCAACTGCTTCTTCAACTCGGCCATCTCTGAAGGTGCCATGCGATACGGCGCCTTCGAAATTGGAGCCGCACCCGGCTCTAACTCAATAGCGAACTCAACCTCACGGTCCGGTGGTAACCCCGGTAACTCGTCAGGAAAGACATCAGGGAACGCACTAATTACTGGAATCGATGAAAACTCGACTCCACAATCCACCGCCTTCAAGGCGTAGCACCAATAACCAGTACACCCCTTCCGTAGGAGTCTTATCGCCTTCAAGGCGTTAATCATGAATTTCTGGTTTCCCCTCTTTCGCCCTGCAAAAGAGTGCTCGGTGACATCCTCGGCTAACATAGTGATGATTCTCGTGCGGTAGTTCATGATCGCACCATGTCGCTCGAGCCAATCATCCCCGAGAATCAAATCCTCACCCTCAATACCCACAACAATAAGATTAGAGATCCAAGCTCTCTCACAAATAATCACAGAACAATCTCGGATCTCTCAATCACCAACGATCCTATCACCACTAGGAAGTTTAATGATGAAAGGCTCACAAGGCGACAAATAGTAAGACCCAAACGGCGCACACATTCCAGAGAGATGAACGAATGGGTAGCACCAGAATCGAAAAGTACACTAACAGGATGAGAATGAATATGAACGGTACCTGTCGCCATAGTAGCTGCTGGATCATCGGCCCTCCTCATCTCATAAACACGCGAAGGGGCGGATCCGACACTGGAAGCTCCCCCTCTAGCGGGCTGACCCCGACCTCTCCCTCGACTGGCACTCAGCGAAGACTTAGAGACAAACGACCCTTGGTTCACACTAGGTTCCCTCGGCACTGGGAAGGAAGTATGGGCACCAAGAGTCCTCTCTCTATCGGCACAGAAAGCAGCTTTGTGGCCCAGCTGGCCACACCGATTACACGTCAGCAAAGGACTCGGACACGCTCGACTGATGTGGCCTGGTTGGCCACAGTTAAAACACTTCACATCACGGGAAGAAGTACTGGCAGCCCTGCGGAAACCCCCAGTAGAACGAGCTGGACCACCACCGGCGGGAAAATTAGGAGACTGAGAATTCTGCTGACCTCCACCCTTGTGGCCCGAAAAATTTCTGGCGGACTTCTGTTTCTTGCTCTCACGAACCGCCTCACTGGCTGTCATAGACATATCATATGCAAGGGCTCTACTCTGATAATCCTTTAAGGTGGTGCAGACGATCCCAGACATGTAGTTACGAATCGACAGTTTCATTCGTCGGGAAAAGTGAAAAATTTTGTCGCTCTCCTCTATAACTTGGGCCTTCACGAAGCCCAACTCCCAGTTGAAATCGGCAATAGCTTGAGAAACAGGAATATCCCGAGGATGAGCATCATAGAAGGCATGGACTCGGGCCTGTCTAACTGGCCTTGGGCAATATTCAGTCTCCATCAGGTCTTTGAACTCAACCCATGAAGCAACACGGTCCTTGGGTCCAACGGCCTCCCACCAGTCAGTAGCGTCCCCAGTGAGAAAATATTGGGCAATAGGGACCTTGCGATCCTCGGGACACTTGGTGGCAACAAATACCTTGGATATCTCCTTGATCCACCCCTCCAAATCAATCGGGTCTGAAGCCCCCGAAAATTGAGGAGGAATGCATCTTGATGACATCCTGAAGCCAACGATCTGCTCTGCCCCGAGTAGCATGGGCCGGAGTTGGGTTCTGAACCGCCTAAGCTATCGCAGCCATTTGGTTCACCATTTGCTGCATCACAGCCGCAACACCAAGGTCGGCGCCATCTTGAGTAGAAGAATGGCTATGACGGTCACCAGTACTGCCGGCTCCAGAAGAATGCGACGTGGCCGCCTCACCGGCTGCCCCATGTCCTCGGTCGCGTCCACGACCACGACCACGACCTCTTCCAGCATCCATATTGGTGTTAATAGGTAGCAAAAGCAACTTGATGATAAGTACGAGAGGAAAAACGGTCACAATTCAAGAAACAGAAACACGGTACCAGAAAATAAAGAATCGCGTAAGGAAAACCTACGAGCACTGGAAGTACCGAGATGATGGTAGCGGTGTGACGATGTGCAAAACAAAACACAACTAGACCCAAATAACCGACAAGCCTAGGTATCCATAAACCTAGTTCTCCGATACCATTTTCTGTAACGCCCCCAAGATATTCAGGGTATATTACAGCGCCGTGGATCCCTATATCAGACCCACTAGGCTAGGTGACCAAACACACTCATCGACTCGCGGATTCAACACAATAACACCTCGTCATAAAGACGCAAAACAATCATAATCTACCCGGTTCAACCAGTCAAACAACATCACAACAACTCAAAGAAAATATAATGGACAAAACAGTTCAATACGTAAAATCAAAAGCTCCTAAGTACTCGAGTACTTCTATTAGTATACAAGTTGACACATGATCAAAAGACAGAAAACGAATAAAACACAACTCTTGCACAATCATCACACATGGCCATCATCCTCGTACTGATCCAGTGCCCGCTCGTCCCGATGAACCTCACCTGAAATTCATAAAACGAATTTCCCCAAAAAGGGTCCCCCAAAGGGGTTAGCAATTACGCTAGTACAAGTAGGCCAAATGAACAACTTACTTCTTACACATATAGTCAATGCATGCCAACAAGAAATCGTAGTTCAAAAACACTCATTTCCGGAAATGCCAATATCGAAACACATTTATAAAAATGCACCACAATTAACCGCGGACCCACACCTCTGTGGACCCCTACCGAGACCCCGTCGGATCTAACCCGTAGTGGTTAAAAGCAAGCTCGCGGACCCACGCCTCTGTGGACCCCTACCGAGACCCCGTCGGATCTAACCCGTAGTGAGCATACACACACACACATTACTCATGCAATACTACCATGTTAAGAGTGTAAGTTCATAAGAATGCTTTCCTCGATTAAACGACGACGAGAAACGGAAAAGATTACGACCGCAGTTGCGAGAAACTGAACACCGAACCTAGACGATTCGTCAAATATGATTACAACAACTCGACAAAACAACGGTAACAGAAAACACCAGAAAACCCACCTACGATTCATGTAATTTCATACGACAAAATCGACGAGGGCGGACAACAACCCCAAACCCTCTCGATTTCAAGAACACACCAAAATTCACCAAAGTTTCGTAGGAAACACATGAATACTACTAAGATTAATCATACCCACATAGATTAATCAGCAATACGGGACGAATTGGACAAAAACCCAAAACCACCCCAAATTTCCCTAAAATAGGGTTCTAGGAGATTACCTTGGATTCGAAGACGAACAACGGATGATTTAGTGATAGATTGATGTTATGATGCTTGAATATACTTCTACAATGGAGTTTGGGCGAAAATCGGGCGAACCCTAGCTTCCACAGTCAATCCCGTCGCGAAGAGAAGAGAGAAAGATGAAAAATGAGGAAAAGTCGGCCGCTGCTAGTTTATATACTGACATGTGTTATGGCCGTAACATCATCCATCTACGGCCTTAACTCACGAACATTACGGCCATAAGTAAGTTGTTCTAGGGACGTAACTGGCCCATGGAAGGAAACTGGTCAATAAAACGAAGTGCACTTACGGCCGTAATACTCCCTGGTTACGACCGTATAATCTCTTACGGCCGTAACTCACAATTCCTTATGCCCGTAAGTTGCCACTGGAACCCCAGCAGAAAAAAATGAAGTCTTGTTACGGCCGTACGAAGGCAAGTTTAAGGCCGTAACTATCGAGTCTTATGGTCGTAACGTCCCTGGCTTACGCCGTAGCATGCCTATGACAGAAGGCTAGAAATGAAGTAGCTTCTCGACAAGGTATAATCGGAAAATACCAGGGTGTACCATCTACCAACGGATACCCTCACGATGGGTTCGAGTCAAAAACTTAAGCGCTACAAAAAGGCGCGATTCGGACTATCTGAAGGTTCAGAAACGACAAGAATAGCAGCTACCCCATAACTTTGGGAAATTACAAAACGGCTCAAAACATCCGAAATACAGGATACATGGTCGAAACACCAAACAAAAACTCACAACATGCATAACAACATAAGATGGATTTATGGCAACCCCGAAACGGCGGTTCCGAACAACGATTACGAGAATCGAACCAATTAGCGACGGAAATGACATAAAACGCGGAATTGAGTAAAACAAGTCTGAAACAAGCTCGGATGGCAAAAAGTCTAGTATTAAATATTCTCGAAATATCAATACGATTACAAAGGGGTCGCTAAAAATGAAAAATACACCAAAAATGAAAATACCGGGAAAAGAAAAAATGCGGATATTATACAACCTACCTGATCAGACAAGAGGAAAGTTGACTGCAGATGACAAGCTTAGCGTATGCTATATACACTGTATAGCGCATGCTATAAACAGCAAGTAACATACATAACAAGGAGCAGATAACGTACGTAATATTAAAGTTACCTGAAGATCAGACAAGTTCAATGTCACCTAAAGTCAAGTCACCTGATGAAGATAGTGCACGCTCGACTGAAACATAATGCACGCTATCGAAGCAATATGACCGTTGTGAAAGACGTTCAAACATAGTATGACGCAAGCAGTGACGAAATCATAGCGCATGCTAAGATTGAGGAATAACGCATGCTAAAGTGTTTGAATTCAAGATAATCAATCCGTTGGGAAAGTCAGGGTCAAAGTCAGAGAATCAAACGGTCAGTTTGACAAAATCATGCAACAGATATATGGATTAACGTACGCTACATGAAAGGATTAACGTATGCTAATGGGACAAGATAACGTATGTAACAAACAGTGACAACGTACGTAAAGGGAGAAACGAAAGCCACTGGACTGAAACTGGAAGTCGATTTCGTACGCTACAGGTTATACATAACGTACGTAACGAGCATAACACACGCTATGGAGAAAGGCTAGCGCACACTAGAAAGTCAAAAGTGACTAACGGCTAGTTGGAGGGAAAATGGCTATAAATACCAAACCACTTGGTATCAAACCACACAAAAATATTGAGAAAAGCATTCATACTTGAGATATCATTGTAATCATTCTAGTTGTTGTATTTGAGCTTATATTGTTTAGTGATTGAGTGTTATACACGAAATCATACAGGAGAGGAAAAGGAAAGGATACGATTGGATTTGGTGTTATTAGGATCAAGGATCCGGCATTGTTAGAATCACAATCGATATCCACGTGATGTTTATCTAGTACCCATAGAAAGCTAGATTGGTTGATTCCTTGTCCAATAGAAAAGGAAAACAGTTTAACTTGGACCGACATAAAGATGAGTGATTGAATGGTTTACTCGGACCGATAGAAGACGAGCTTGTAATTGTTATCTCTCGACCAATAGAAGAGAGGTGCAGAGGTTCTAGGATAATACCTTTGGATTAAGGAGGGAGAAAGAGGATTTCGATGATGATAAACTTCACTAGTAACACAATACTCGATCTCCCAATAATTTTCACGGACAAAACTTGAAGAATCGCTCAAAACTCTCTAAAAACTCTTGCTACGGACGGAAGGAGAAAAGAAAATGAAGAATGACGCGGTCAGCTCAGGTTTATAAACCTGATTGTTCGTTACGTACGTTAACATCCTGAGGATAACGTATGTTATGCCAGGATGTTAACGTACGTTATTCCTCTTACGTACGTAACACTCAGGTGTTAGCGTACGTAAGGGTTCGGCAGGACAAACTGTCCAATTTTCTGAAGTCGATTACGTATGTTATAACTAGCGGATTACATACGTTAACAATGTGAGTAGCTTACGTAGCAGGACATGCATAACGTATGTTACTCACAGAACAGTTTAGTATTGCATAATGCAGTCCGCTGTTCTAGAAGGTACAAAAACAAAACACCACGAAAAATGGGATGTCAAGAACACAAATACAAAGTATCCGCGACGATGAGTTTAAGCGCTAAAAGGAAACACCATTCAGACTAGCCAAAGATTCGAAATACGACAAGGAAGATAAAATTCCCTAAACTTATAGGAAATTACAAAACGGCCCAAACGTCCGAAAATCACGATACAACGTCGGATTATCAATCCGAAACTCACAACATGAATAACCCAACCATAGGAACTCATGGGAACTAAAAGACAACGAAAATGAACGAGTTTTACGAGAATCTAACATACATCCGACAACACATGACATAAAACGAAATTACGTAAAAACGTCTCCGAACTCATCCAAATGGAAAACTCCAAGAATAAAGTAGATTCACAACGTCGAAACGGTTACAAGCGAGTCGCTAAAATGAAAAATACACAAAAATGAAAATGCCGGAAAAGGAAAAAAAATGTGGATATTACATTCTACCCCTCTAAAAATAAGTTTCGTCCCGAAACTTAAGAAACAAACAACTCGGGGTATCTAGCATGCATGCTGTCCTCGGTTTGCCAAGTTGCATCCTCGACACCATGTCTCGACCACTGTACCTTGACTAAAGGAATGGTCTTATGCCTCAGTAGCTTCTCACAGCGCTCTAAGATCTTCAAAGGACGCTCCTCCCAGGTAATATCCTCGGCAACATCAATCTCACCATAGTCGATGATGTGATTAGGATCCGGGACACATTTCCTCAGTTGGGAAACATGGAAAACGCTATGAACATGGCTCAAATCCGGGGGCAATGCCAAATGGTAAGCCAACTCGCCGACTCTCTCGAGAATCTCAAAGGGCCCAATAAATCTCGGAGTCAACTTTCCCTTCTTCCCGAAGCGGAAAACTCCCCTCATCGGCGACACCTTTAGCAAAACGTGGTCTCCCACTTCAAATTCCAAAGGTCGACGACGGATGTCAGCATATGACTTATGTCGACTCTGAGCAGTCAACATCCTCTCCCGAATCAGTTCCACCTTCTCCATAGCGATATCTAGTTCGGTCCCGACCAAATTGGACGCCTCATTCCAACAAATCAGTGATCGACATCGCCGCCCATAAAACGCCTCATACGGTGCCATTCGAATTGACGCGTTCCAACTATTGTTGTACATGAATTCGATCAATGGCAAATGCTTCTCCCAATCACTGCTCCAATCGAGAGCACAAGCACGCAACATATCTTCAAACGTCTGGAAAGTGCGTTCCGACTGCCCATCTGACAGAGGATGAAAAGAAGTGCTCAGACGCAAATGAGTACCCAACGCCTTATGCACTGCTGCCAAAAGTGTGATACAAAACGTCCATCCCGATCCGAAACAATAGACTTCGGAGTACCGTGAAGCTTCACAATCTGCACAATAAATACACGAGCCAACTTCTCCGGACCCCAAGTATCCTTGATGCCCAGAAAATGTGCCGACTTAGTCAGACGGCCCACAATCACCCAAACCATATTCATGCCCGATCTCGATCTCGGCAAACTCGTGATGAAGTCCATCGAAATATCTTTCCATTTCCATTCTAGAATAGGAAGCGACTGCAATAACCCAGCCGGTCGCTGAAGCTCGATTTTGACCTGCTGACAAGTCAAACATCTCGCTGCAAACCGTGCGACCTCCTTCTTCATATCATTCCACCAAAAGTTTCTCCTCAGGTCCTTGTACATCTTACTCGAACCAGGATGAACGGAGTAAGGCGTAGCATGGGCCTCACGCAAAATACCCTGCCTCAATTCCGAGTCGTTCGGTACACAAAGCCGACTCTGGAATCTCAACACACCATCTTCATGAATCACAAACCCAGGATGCTTTCCCTTAAGAACATTCTCTCGGATTGGAGTAATCATCGGATCCTCCAACTGCTTCAGTTTAATTTCGTCGATCAGAGAGGACGAAATCTCTAAAGCGCAAAGTTGCCCGACAGATCCCGACAACAAAATCTCAACACCCAACCCGATCAAAACCCGCTGAAGCTCAGATTGAGACGTAAGGATCTCAAGCGTCCGCAACGCAACCGGTTTCCGACTCAAGGCGTCGGCCACGACGTTCGCCTTGCCCGGATGATAAAGGATTTCGAGATCATAATCCTTAATCAACTCTAACCACCTCCTATGCCTCATATTCAACTCCCGCTGAGTAAATATGTACTTCAGACTTTTATGATTGGTAAAAATCTGACACGCGGAGCCAAAAAGATAGTGACGCCAAATCTTAGGCGCAAAAACAACTGCCGCCAACTCCAAATCGTGAGTAGGGTAGTTAAGCTCATACGGCCTCAACTGTCTCGACGCAAACGCAATAGTCTTATCGTGCTGCATCAACACGCACCCAAGACCTTGACCTGAAGCATCGCTAAAAATGGCAAAACCCTCGTTGCCACACGGCAACGCTAAAATCGGGGCTGAAGTCAAACGCCTCTTCAGCTCCTCAAAGCTCGATTGTCTCTCGTCATTCCATACGAACTTCTCGGATTTCTGGAGCAACTGTGTAAGTGGCTGAGCTAGTTTCGAGAACCCCTCGATGAACCTACGGTAGTAGCCAGCCAAACCCAAGAAACTACGGACCTCCTTCACGTTCTTAGGTGGTGCCCAATCCAACACTACCTCAATCTTCTGTGGATCCACACGGACCCCCTCGGATGAAATCACGTGACCCAGAAACATCACTTCCTTCAGCTAGAACTCACATTTCGAGAACTTTGCATAGAGTCGCTCGTCCCTTAAAATGTCTAACACTATATGCAGATGATGGGCATGCTCCTCCTCGTTCTTCGAATAAATAAGAATATCTTCAATGAAGACGACGACACACTTATCCAAATACTCGATAAAGACCTTATTCATCGACTGCATGAACACTGTCAGCACATTAGTTAACCCGAAGGGCATAACCATAAACTCGTAATGTCCGTATCTCGTCCGAAAAGCTATTTTCGGAACATCGGACTCCTTCACTCGAAGCTGATAGCATCCCGATCTCAAGTCGATCTTCGAGAATACCGCAGCTCCCTGCAACTGATCGAAAAAGTCATCAATCCTCGGCAAGGGATACTTGTTCTTGATGGTCACCTTGTTTAGCTCGCGATAGTCGATGCACAAACACAGTGAACCATCCTTCTTCCGCACAACAGAACCGGTGCGTCCCAAGGCGAAGCGCTCGGTCGAATATACCCCGACTCAGGAAGCTCACTCAACTTCTTCTTCAACTCAGCCATCTCTGAAGGTGCCATGCGATACGGTGCCTTCGAAATCGTAGCCGCACCTGGCTCCAACTCTATAGCGAACTCCACCTCACGGTCCAGTGGCAACCCCGGTAACTCGTCAGGAAAAACATCAGGGAATTCACTAATGACTGGGATCGATGGAAACTCGACTCCACCATTCTCCGACTTTGAGGCGTATCACCAATAACCAGTACACCCCTTCCGCAGGAGTCTCATCGCCTTCAAGGCGTTAATTACGAACTTCTGGTTTCCTCTCTTTCGCCCCGCGAAAGAGTACTCGGTGCCGTCCTCGGCTAACATGGTGATGATTCTCGTGCGGTAGTTCATGATGGCACCATGCCGCTCGAGCCAATCATCCCCGAGAATCAAATCCTCACCCTCAATACTCACAACAATAAGATTAGAGAGCCAAGCCCTCTCATAAATAAATACAGAACAGTCTCGGACCTCTCGATCACCAACGATCCTATCACCGCTAGGAAGTTTAATGATGAAAGGCTCGCAAGGCGGCAAACAGTCAAGACTTAAATGGCGTACACACTCCAGGGAGATGAATGAATGCGTAGCACCCAAATCAAAAAGCACGCTGACAGGATGAGACTAAATATAAACGGTACCTGTGGCCACGGTGGCGGCTGGATCATCGGCCCTCCTCATCTTATAGACATGCGGATGGGCGGAGCCGACACTGGAAACTCCCCCTCTAGCGGGCTGACCCCGACCTCTCCCTCGACTGGCACTCGGCGGAGACTGCGGAGCAAACGAGCCCTGGTTCACACTCGGCTCCCTGGGCGATGGAAAGGAAGCCTGGGCACCGAGAATCTATCCCACCCGCTCACAAAAGAAAGCCTTGTGGCCCGACTGACCACAAGTATGACAAGTAAACTGCGGTCGAGGACACTCCCAGTTTTTATGGCCCGACTTGCCACAGTTAAAGCATCTGATATCACGAATGGAGGCACTGGCAGTACCTCGAGAACCCCCCCGAAAAATGAGCCGAACCGCCTGCAAGAATGTTTGCAGACTGTGATTTCTGCTGACCTCCACCCTTGTGGCCTGAAAAATTTCCGACGGATTTCTGCTTCTTGCTCTCACGAACCGCCTCACTGGCTATCACAGACATATCTATGCAACAGCTCTAATCTGGTAATCCCTTAAGGTGGTGCAGACAAGCCCAGACATGTAGTCACGAATCATCGGTTTCATCTGTCTGGAAAAATGGAAAATTTTGTCGCTCTCCTCTATAACTTGGGCCTTCACGAAGCCCAACTCCCAGTTGAATCGGCAATAGCTTGAGAAACAGGAATATCCCGAGGCTGAGCATCATAAAAGGCATGGACTCGAGCCTGTTTGACCGGCCACGGGCAATATTCGGTCTCCATCAGGTCTTTGAACTCATCCCATTAAGCAATACGGTCCTTGGGCTCTACGGCCTCCCACCAGTCAGTAGCGTCCCCAGTGAGAAAATATTGGGCAATAGGGACCTTGCGATCCTCGGGACAGTTGGTGGCAACAAAGATCTTAGATATCTCCTTGATCCACCCCTCCCAACCAATCGGGTCTGAAGCCCTCGAAAACTAAGGAGGATGCATCTTGATGACATCTTGAAGCCAACGATCTGCCCCGCCCCGATTAGCATGGGCCGGAGTCGGATTCTGAACCGCCTGAGCTATCGCAGCCATTTGGTTCACCATTTGTTGCATCACAGCTACAACACTAAGGTCGGTGTCATCTTGAGTATGGCGGTCACCAGTACTGCCGGCTTCAGAAGAATGCGACGTGGCCGCCTCACCGGCTGCCCCACGTCCCCGGCCGCATCCACGACCATGACAACGGCCTATTCCCGCATCCATACTGGTGTAAAGAGGTAGCAAAAGCATCTAGATGATAAGTACGAGAGGTAAAACAATCACAGTTCAAGAATCGGAAGTACGATACGAGAAAACAAGGAATCGAGTAAGGAAAACTTACGAGCACTGGAAGTACCGAGATGATGGCAGCGACGTGATGATGTGCAGAACAAAACACAACTAGACCCAAATAACTGACAAGCCTAGGTATCCATAAACCTTGCGCTCTCTGATACCATTTTCTGTAACACCCCCGAGATATTCAAGGTGTCTTACAGTGCCGTGGACCCCTACATGGGACCCACCAGGCTAAATAAGAATTACCACTCGCCTAACCATCTCGGTTAGCGAGAAAACACACATCATCAAGACGAACATTAAATAACACGCCCGGCGAAATAAGCATCACCGATAAACATAAATAACTTACAATGATACAAACCACATCCGAGTGAAAATGCCTAAGTACTCGCGAGTACAATCTATAAGTTTATAATTTGGAAATCAACCATAACGAAAAGGACAATAGAAATAAAGAAACTCAAATACACATGTCAACGACCCTCGCCAGCATCCTCGTACTGTCCCAGCGCCCGCTCGTCCAGCAGAACATAACCTGAAATTCATGAAAAGAATTTCCCTAAGACGGGTCCCCAAAGGGGTTAGCAATTACGCTAGTACAAGTAATCAAGACAAACCATTCGCTTACACATTTCATAGTACATGCATCAATTCGTTTCAAAAACCAAACCAGACATGTCTTTTCCGAAAAACAAACAGTCAATAATCAATTTGCCTAGGACCGGGGCTAAACCACTGATCCCACTTGAGGCCTCTAATGTAACGCCCCGATTTCGCATATACATTTATTGTGAATTATAGAAAACGTGTTTAATTTTATTAAATTAATGCCCGAATAATTTTGTCATTTAATTTATTTTATTTTCATGATCATGCAAATTCATTTGTCATTATAAGCCATATCCAGTCATGTGATTCATGTCATTTCTCGTTTTATTTCATCGTGTTTCATGTCGTCATTTCTAGGCCCGAGTCAAATTTTAAACAATATTAATCGTTACCAAAAGATTTTACAAGATAAATAATAATATTATTTATTATTTATTTTTACTATTATTATTAATATTATCTCTATTATTTATTATTATTAAAAGTAATATTAATATTATTATTATTATTTAATATTCCGCTTAACATTTGAAGAAAAGATTTTTTTTTCTCTTCATATACTCAGACTTCTCAAATTCTCCCCAAACTTCTTAAATCAATACATTTAACTTCAATTATTGACCCAAATTAAGACACATTCATTTTGAGTCTTTTCTAATTCTTCTTACTGTATATAACACATCCTACCATATTTGAGACCCTACACACAATTTCACGGTGGTGGAGAGCAGTGGAGGAATCTGCACAGCAAGCCAAAAGTTGACGGACAGAAGAAAGTCCAGCGTCCAGCCAAATCGTTCGCAACACCCTCTGCCACCTCGATTTTTCCCGACGAGGTAAAAACTCAATTCTTAACATCTAAAATCTTCTTCATGTATTTGAATAAAAAACAGAAATTTCAACACATGTCTTGAACAAACAAACCATGAACCCAATCTATTTGTCAATCGTAATCAAACTCAGGAAGAAATCACGAATCTAAACCATCGGGCCTACCTTTACATGACCTGAATCCCAGAACTCAGAAAAACCTACTGTGAAGGTTTCTGCCTTCTTCTTCGGCGGCGACAGATCCGGCCACCACCTCAGCCTGAAACCACCATAACTTTCACTGACTACCAATTCCCAAAACTAGAAATCAGAACCCGACCCGAAATCATGGCCGAATCCAAATAGGAACCCACATACAAGAACCCTGGATCAAAAAAAAAAAAAAGCTCGAAACCCAGTTCCGGATTCGAACTCGCCGATCCGTCGCCCAGCCTCCTCATTGCCGAGTTCAGGCCGCCGCCGCCCCATCTCGCGCTGCCCAGCGCTAGCGCGAACTCACCTCCAGCGACCCAGCAAACCGCCTCCAGCCACCCGAGTAGTCCGATTCCGTTTTGCTTGTGTGTGTGCACGACGGGATGTGTGCGGGCGTCTGAGTGTGTGTTTTAGTGTGTGTATGTATTGCGTGTGTGTGTGACATCAAAAGGAGGCTGTGAAGAGAGAATGAGGAGCAGGGTAACAATAGAGTATTTATACCCTGAACTTTTGGTCATTTTCTATTTCAGCCCTTCAGCTTTCAACTTCTTGCAGATTGGCCACATTTAGGTTTTAAGTTTTAATTAGACCCTTGTTGACGAAGCCTAACCTATTGAATTTTATCAGATAATATTAATATTCAATTTGAGTTATGACGTGTATATTATTTTCAATTATAGTATTATATTAATAATAGTGACTATTATTATTAATTGTAGATAATAACAAGAATTTACGGGCCTAGAATCGTCGAGTCAAACATTTCATCACATTCAAGTTCAGAACTGCAATTTTATCCATGTGTGGAGATTTATTACGCTTTTGTTTATTTTAATTGCTTTATATATTGTCTCGTATGTGCACGTGAAATCAGTCAGAAGCACTTAAATGTGCAACCAGTCAGAAGCACTTAAATGTGCAATCAGTCAGAAGCATTTAAATGTGCAAATCGATCAAGCACTTAATTGTGCATAAAGCCTTCTGCCAGCCGACTTTAATTTATCAGTCATGTTGTTTATACTTGCTAATATATTTAGTAATTAACGTAGACATATTGCGTACTCTCCACACTGAGCGAGTTGGAAGCTCACCCCACTATTTACCCCTTTCAGGTTGAGGAGCTCGATGTGGCACGCGCTTGAGTGTGGGATGATCAAACTTCATGAGTTGATATTTATTTATTTATTTATTTACTATAATTTTCCTCAAGCTACGCTTTATGAACAATTGTTCGATTTGCTTTAATTTCACGTCGAAGTATGTATTTATTTAATGGTGACTTGGGATTAATACTTGTGATTATTAAGTTCGTCTTTTTAAAATGTATTTCCGCTGCAAAAGTTTTATTTATTCTTCTTAAAATTAGAAGAATTATATTTTAGAAAAGTGGTCGCTACATAAGTGGTATCAGAGCAGGTTTACGGTTCTGTAGACTCGTTGAAATGTTTTCTTTTTCTAAACTGAAATTTCATTTTCGCAAGTAGTCAAATATTTTTAGCAATTATGATCATCCACCTCTGCTGCTCCACGTCGACTCCAAGGTACATTAAGTTTTTATTATTCATTATGTGATGAATGCAGTTTACCAGATAAACCATGATTCATGCATTAAAGATGCATCTTCATTATATTTTGTACATAAGAATTTTATGATAAAGTATTTGGGCATGAAATTGTTTTCTTATAAATTCATAAGTATATGTGTGACATGCGTAAATCATCATTGCTAGAGATGTAATATAACTCTCCATTTTATTTTCTCCCTGTCGTTGGGTAAAATCTTGAAGGGTCGTTGCGTGTGGTATGCCATAGGATAATGGCAACTCGTGGACGTGGACGCCTAGCTAACCGAGGTGCGATAATCTCGGTCGAATGCCAACCTTGGTGCCGGTGGTGGTGGTGACGGAGGTCGATAACCACAACAATAACTCGCCAGCCTCCTACTCGTGCACAAGTTGTGCAACAGCTCGCTGCTTCACCCCACCAACATTCAACGGTCGAGAAGGACCAGCTTTTGTTGATGAATGGTTCATGTCGCTCGAGCGCACCTTTGAGCTCATTGGGTGCACTGATGCGCAAAGAATTCTTTGCGGCCAATATCAAATGGTGGAGGATGCTGGACGCTGGTGGATAAGCTATTGGCGTTTGAGGCCGGTGGCCGAACGTGCTGCATTAACTTGGGATCGATTCAAGGAAATAGTGATGGAACAGTACTACCCACAGCATTACCGAGAGAAGATGGAGAGAGAGTTTTGGAATCTCGAACAAGGAGGGATGACGGTTGAAGAATATGAGAGGAAATTCAACCAAATCAGCTTCTTTATGGAGCATATGGTGGATACAGATCGCAAGAGGGCCCTTAAGTTCCGGAGTGGTTTACGCCTGAGTATTCATCACATCGTGGCTGGTCGTGGGGTGCTACCATATACCGAGACAGTGTTTCGAGCTCAAGAGGTTGAGGCTAGCCATAATCTGGATCAACAACAGTCAACTAAGCCTAATACCGGTAAGAGGCATTGGAACGGGAACCAAAATAAGGTTGTGGCTTCTAATAAATGTAAGAAGGTAGATGAGAAACTGGACCGGTGCACCGATCACTAGGCCTGCATGCCCAAAGTGTGGTAAAAATCATGGCGGAGAGTGTTTGTATGGAAAAGGTGTCTCGCTATAGATGCAAGGAGCCGGGACATTCATCTTCGAATCATTATTCCAAAGGGCCAAAGGTCAAGGTTCGGAGGAAAAGCTCGCATTTATACTTTGACCCAAAGGGACGCAGATGAGAATCCGGCACGGTGTCGTATGCTTATGATCTCTAATGTGCTGCCGCTTTATTTGACACTGGTGCCACACATACTTTTATGTCTGTAAAGTTTTATCATTCCATTGGTCATAAAAGCGTTAGAACTGTTGAGTCTCTCGAGGTTAGCTTACCGTCAGGAAATACAATCCTCACTAATACAATGATTGACGAGAATATTGAGATAGGAGGTAGAGAATTTGATGCTAGCCTGTATTTGATTAGCTCGATGGATTTTGACGTGATCCTCGGTATGGACTGGCTCGATAGACATGATGCCGATATAAGGTGCCGTGAGAAGAAGGTGACATTGAGGTGTTCTGAAGGCGAGTCGATCACCTTTTATGGTACTAAGAGTAGGACAGTACCCAGAGTAATCACAGCCATGAAAGCACTAAGAAGCCTTAGGAAGGAGCAATGTCAGGGTTACTTGGTGAGTTTGGTCGACACTGGTACTAATGAGGTGTCCCCTATAGACGTACCTATAGTACGGGAGTTTTTGGATGTGTTTCCAGAAGATTTGCCGGGAGTTCCACCCGACCGGCAAGTGGAGTTTAGTATTGATTTAGTCCCTGGGGAGGCCCCAACGTCCAAAGCGCCATATAGAATGGCTCCGAGGGAACTTCAAGAATTGAAGGTCCAAATTCAAGAGTTGCTGGAGCTCGGATTTGTTCGTCCTAGTGTGTCACCATGGGGTGCACCAGTACTATTTGTAAGAAAGAATGATGGGTCACTTCGGATGTGTATAGATTACAGAGAGTTGAATCGACTCACGGTGAAGAACAAGTACCCACTACCGAGAATCGAGGGTCTATTCGATCAATTGAGAGGAGGCGGAACCTTTTCGAAGATCGATTTGCGGTCGGGATACCACCAACTGAAGATTAGGGAGTGTGACATTCCCAACACGGCCTTCAGGACCAGTTATGGACATTTTGAATTTGTAGTGATGCCATTTGGTCTGAGTAATGCACCGGCAGTCTTTATGGATTTGATGAACAGGGTGTTCCAACCTTACTTGGATAAGTTCGTGATCGTTTTCATAGATGACATTTTGGTGTATTCTAAGGACAAGGAACAACACCAAGAGCATTTGAGAATTACATTGGAGACACTTCGCAAGGAGAAGTTGTATGCCAAGTTCAAGAAATGTGAGTTTTGGTTGAACAGAGTTGGATTTCTTGGACATGTGGTGACTTCAAAAGGAATTGAGGTAGATCCCGATAAAGTTGTAGCAGTGAGTAGTTGGGGAGTACCCAAGAATGCGAGCGAAGTTCGCAGCTTTCTGGGCTTAGCTGGCTATTATAGAAGATTTATCGAAGGATTTTCGAAAATCGCCACTCCTATGACCCAGCTAACAAGGAAAGGCGTGAGGTTTGAATGGAGTGACAAGTGTGAGGAAAGTTTTCAAGAGTTGAAAAGGAGACTAACCTCGGCACCAGTATTAACGATTCCTAATCCGACGGAAGACTTTGTTATTTATAGTGATGCCTCAAAGCAGGGGTTGGGTTGTGTTCTGATGCAACATGGTAAAGTAGTAGCCTATGCATCGAGACAGCTTAAACCACATGAGTTGAACTATCCAACGCATGATTTAGAGTTGGCTGCTGTAGTACATGCGCTGAAGATTTGGCGTCACTATCTCTACGGAGGGAAGTGTGAGATATACACGGACCATAAAAGTTTGAAGTATCTTTTCACACAGAAGGATCTTAACATGAGGCAAAGGCGATGGTTAGAACTGGTAAAGGACTATGATTGTACCATCCATTACCATCCCGGTAAGGCTAATGTGGTAGCTGATGCCTTGAGTCGGAAGACTAGAGGTGAGTTAGCTTGCTTGACCGATCAGGAGAGTTTGATAAAGGAGTTCTTCCAGTTGAGGATTGAGGTAGTTGAGTCTTCAAAACGAACAAAGCAATCTTATCATCTTTGGTCTTGCAACCAAACTTGAGAGATAAGATTAAGGAGGCTCAACCACGTGATAAGTTCTTGTGTAAGATGAAAGATCGAGCACAAGATGGGAGTATTGAGAAATTTGTCATTGCCGCAGACGACGTTTTGACTTACGATGGGAGGTTGTGTGTTCCTAAGGACACATCCCTTAGGAGGCAAATCCTTGAAGAAGCTCATAATGCACCATACTCTGCTCATCCGGGAGGTACAAAGATGTACCACGACTTGAAGAAGTTCTTTTGGTGGAGAGGAATGAAACGAGACATTGGTGTATTTGTGGAGAGGTGTATGACATGTCAGCAGGTAAAGGCATAACACCAACGGCCAGGAGGTTTATTCCAACCATTGGAAATCCCAGAATGGAAATGGGAGCATATCACAATGGATTTCGTGGTTGGTTTGCCACGAACAATGAGGAAGAACGATGCTATCTGGGTGATAGTAGATCGCTTGACGAAGTCATCTCACTTTCTACCTGTGAGGATGACTTATAGTTAGAGATGTTAAACGGGCTAGCCCTAGCGGTTCCGGGCTAGCCCTAGCGGGCTTCGGGCTAAACGGTCCGGGCCAAAAAAGCCCGGATTTAAACGGGCTAGGAAATATCGGGCCAAACGCTAACCCTAACGGGCTTCGGGCTAAACGGGCTAAACGGGATAAATATTTAAAAAATCTATTTTTTATTTTTTTAACTCATAAACCAAAAAAGAAAAAATAGTAACAATATATTTTATATAATATATATAGTAACAACTATACTATAATAAATATAACAAAAAATACATTTTTATGTATATATACACACACACACACACACACACATATATATATATATATACACACACTATATTAACAAATACAATAATAATATATATTATATATAATATTAGTATATATCACATATATAATATTAATATATGTTATATAAATATAGTATTACTGTAAGTTGAATTATATATATATATATATATATATATATATACACACTATATTGACAAATACAGTAATAATATATATTATATATATTAATATATATTACATATATAATATTAATATGTATTATATATAATATTAATATATGTTATATAAATATAGTATTACTGTAAGTTGAAATTTATATATATATTTATATATTTATATATATATATATATATATATATATATATATATATATATATCTAAGCTAGCCATTCTAACTAAGCCGGGCAAACGGTCCGGGCCAAAAAAAGCCCGGATTTAAACGGGCTAGGAAATATCGGCCCTAACCCGGTTTTTTGGCGGGTTAAACGGGCCAACCCGTCGGGCCCGAGCCCGTTTAACATCTCTACTTATAGTATGGAACAATATGCAAGGATTTATATTCGGGAGATTGTGAGGCTACATGGTGTTCCAGTGTCAATCGTATCGGATAGAGATCCGCGATTTACGTCAAAATTTTGGAAGTCTTCAGAGTGCATTGGGCACTAAGTTGAATTTCAGTACTGCATATCATCCGCAAACCGATGGTCAATCTGAGCGGACTATCAAGATACTTGAAGATTTGTTGAGGGCGTGTGTTCTTGATACTGGTGAGAATTGGGAGAATATTTTGCCGTTAGTAGAGTTTGCTTATAACAATAGTTACCAAGCAACTATACAAATGGCCCCGTACGAGGCTCTCTATGGAAGGAAATGTCGATCGCCTCTTTATTGGAGTGGGGTTGGAGAAGGAAAGATTTTGGGTCTAGAATTGATCGAGCAGACTGTAGAGAAGATAGCCGAGATCAGAAGTAAAATTAAGACTGCTCAAGATCGACAGAAGTCTTATGCTGATAAACGACGGAAAGATATACAATTTGAGATTGGAGAGAAGGTGTTCCTGAAGGTAGCGCCGATGAAAGGAGTAATACGATTCGGTAAGAAGGGAAAGCTACAGCCTCGTTATATCGGACCTTTTGAGATTTTGGGTCGTGTTGGTGACCTTGCTTATCGTTTGGCACTGTCGTTGGAGTTATTAGGAGTGCACAATGTCTTTCATGTCTCTATGCTGAGAAAGTACATACATGATCCTGGTCACATATGCAATTTTAAAGAGTTGCATGTAGCCAAGAACCTGACTTATGAGGAGGTACCTACAGCTATTTTGGAGCGTAGGGTACACCAGTTACGAAACAAAGAGATTAAATTGGTGAAAGTTCAATGGAGTCGTCATGGACCAAATGAGGCAACTTGGGAACGTGAAGAGGAGATCCGTTCTAAGTATCCAACATTCATTTTTCAAGGTACGTAGCTTAATTTTCGAGGACGAAAATTTGTTAAAGGGGGGTAGGTTGTAACGCCCCGATTTCGCATATTCATTTATTGTGAATTATAGAAAACGTGTTTAATTTTATTAAATTAATGCCCGAATAATTTTGTCATTTAATTTAGTTTATTTTCATGATCATGCAAATTCATTTGTCATTATAAGCCATATCTAGTCATGTGATTCATGTCATGTCATTTCTCGTTTTATTTCATCGTGTTTCATGTCGTTATTTCTAGCCCCGAGTCAAATTTTAAACAATATTAATTGTTACCAAAAGATTTTACAAGATAAATAATAATATTATTTATTATTTATTTTTACTATTATTATTAATATTATCTCTATTATTTATTATTATTAAAAGTAATATTAATATTATTATTATTTAATATTCCGCTTAACATTTAAAGAAAACGTTTTTTTTTCTCTTCCTATACTCAGACTTCCCAAATTCTCCCCAAACTTCTTAAATCAATACATTTAACTTCAATTATTGACCCAAATTAAGACATATTCATTTTGAGTCTTTTCTAATTCTTCTTACTGTATATAACACATCCTATCATATTTGAGACCCTACACACAATTTCACGGTGGTGGAGAGCAAGGAGGAATCGCACAAAGAAGCCAAAAGTCGACGGACGTAAGAAAGTCCAAACATTCACCCAAATCGTTCGCAACACCCTCTGCCACCTCGATTTTTCCCGACGAGGTAAAAACTCAATTCTTAACATCTAAAGTCTTCTTCATGTATTTGAATAAAAAACAGAAATTTCAACACAAGTCTTGAACCTCCAACAAACCATGAACCCAATCTATTTGTCAATCGTAATCAAAGTCAGGAAGAAATCACGAATCTAAACCATCGGGCCTACCTTTACATGACCTGAATCCCAGAACTCAGAAAAACCTACTGTGAAGGTTTCTGCCTTCTTCTTCGGCGGCGACAGATCCGGCCACCACCTCCACCTGAAACCACCATAACTTTCACTGACTACGAATTCCCAAAACTAGAAATCAGAACACGACCCGAAATCATGGCCGAATCCAAATAGGAACCCACATACAAGAACCCTGGATCAAAAAAAAACAAAGCTCGAAACCCAGTTCCTGATTCGAACTCGCCGATCCGTCGCCCAGTCTCCTCATCGCCGAGTTCAGGCCGCCGCCGCCCCATCTCGCGCTGCCCAGCGCTCGCGCGAACTCACCTCCAGCGACCCAGCAAACCGCCTCCAGCCACCCGAGTAGTCCGATTCCGTTTTGCTTGTGTGTGTGCACGACGGGATGTGTGCGTGCGTCTGCAGTGGCGAAGCTAGAAAATTTTCAGTGGGGGGTCGGGATCTAAAATTTTTTTTTCCTAACGCTATTTTTCGGGTAATACTGAAATTTTGGGGGGTCGAAACCGAATATACCGAAATTTTTCTACACGAAAACTATATACCCCCTACATCGCAAAAAAAAATTCGGGGGGTCGGGCGCCCCCTCCCGCCCCTATGTAGCTGCGCCCCTGGGCGTCTGAGTGTGTGTTTTAGTGTGTGTATGTATTGCGTGTGTGTGTGATATCAGAAGGAGGATGTGAAGAGAGAATGAGGAGCAGGGTAACAATAGAGTATTTATACCCTGAACTTTTGGCCATTTTCTATTTCAGCCCTTCAGCTTTCAACTTCTTGCAGATTGGCCCCATTTAGGTTTTAAGTTTTAATTAGACCCTTGTTGACCAAGCCTAACCTATTGAATTTTATCAGATAATATTAATATTCAATTTGAGTTATGACGTGTATATTATTTTCAATTATAGTATTATATTAATAATAGTGACTATTATTATTAATTGTAGATAATAACAAGAATTTACGGGCCTAGAATCGTCGAGTCAAATATTTCATCACATTCAAGTTCAGAACTGCAATTTTATCCAGGTGTGGGGATTTATTACGCTTTTGTTTATTTTAATTACTTTATATATTGTCTCGTATGTGCACGTGAAATCAGTCAGAAGCACTTAAATGTGCAACCAGTCAGAAGCACTTAAATGTGCAATCAGTCAGAAGCACTTAAATGTGCAAATCAGTCAGAAGCACTTAATTGTGCATAAAGCCTTCGGGCTAGCCGACGGGCTTCAGAATTTATCAGTCATGTTGTTTATACTTGCTAATATATTTAGTAATTAACGTAGACATATTGCGTACTCTCCACACTGAGCGAGTTGGAAGCTCACCCCACTATTTACCCCTTTCAGGTTGAGGAGCTCGATGTGGCACGCGCTTGAGTGTGGGATGATCAAACTTCATGAGTTGATATTTATTTATTTATCTATTTACTATAATTTTCCTCAAGCTACGCTTTATGAACAATTGTTCGATTTGCTTTAATTTCACGTCGAAGTATGTATTTATTTAATGGTGACTTGGGATTAATACTTGCGATTATTACGTCTTTTTAAAATGTATTTCCGCTGCAAAATTTTTATTTATTCTTCTTAAAATTAGAAGAATTATATTTTAGAAAAGTGGTCGCTACATCTAAGGACCCTCCCAATCGGGCCATATCATAAAACAAATCACGCACAGGCATCGCCTAGGACCGGGGCTAAACGACTGATCCCACTCGAGGCCACTAAGGACCCTCCCGAGCTAGCTAGCAAATCAAACTCGTGAATCCACGGCTAAACCACTGGATTCCCTCGAGGCCCCGTCGGATCCTACCGAGGTGAGCAAAGCACACACAAATACATCACCATTTCATTTTTTTTTACCACGCACGCACCCGGACTCCCACTGGAGTCGAACCCTCGACCTCCTTGTTACAGGAGTGGAGGGGTATCCACTCCACCAATTGGTGGGGGATACATCACCATTTCATGTTAAGCATAAAGGTTTCCAAAAATACTTGCCTTAAATAATTGACGACGACACGAATGGAAAGGAAATCAAGCACGACCGCTAGGAACTGATGAAACCGAACCTAACGATTCGAAGAATACAATCACAACCATCTCTAAACGAATACGGAAATGGAAAACACCCGAAAACCCACTTACGATTCATATAAGTTCGCACAAAAACAACGACGAGGACCGGTCGCACCCGAACCCTCTCGATTTCACAAAAACGACGAAACTTACCATGAATCATAGGGAAAAACAAGAATACCAACACGATTAATCATATACATCATGGATTAATCAACATAACGGAATGAATCAGACAAAAACTCGAAAACCCCCAAATCTCCCAAAATAGGATTCTAGGATAATACCTTTGGATTAAGGACGGAGAAGGAGGATTTCGATGATGATAAACTTCAGTAGTAACACAATACTCGATCTCCCAAGAATTTCCACGAAAAAAACTTGAAGAATCGCTCAAAACTCTCTAAAAACTCTTGCTACGGACGGAAGGTAAAAAGAAATTGAAGAATGACGCGATTGCAGGGTCAGCTCAGGTTTATAAACCTGATTGTTCGTTACGTACGTTAACATCCTGAGGTTAATGTACGTTATGCCTCTTACGTACGTAACACCCAGGTGTTAGCGTACGTAAGGGTTCGGCAGGACAAACTGTCCAATTTTCTGAAGTCGATTACGTACGTTATAACCAGCAGATTACATACGTTAACGATATGAGTAGCGTACGTACCAGGACATGCATAACGTACGTTACTCACAGAACAGTTCAGTACTGCATAATGCAGTCCGCTGTTCTAGAAGATACAAAACGAAACACCACGAAAGATGGGATCTTAAGAAAACAAATACGAAGTATCCACGACGACGAGTTTAAGCGCTAAAAGGAAACACCATTCCGACTAACCAAGGATTCGAAATACGACAAGGAAGATAAAATTCCCTAAACTTACAGAAAATTACAAAATGGCCCAAACGTCCGAAAATCACGATACAACGTCAGATTATCAATCCGAAACTCACAACATGAATAACCCAACCATACGAACTCATGGGAACTAAAAGACAATGAAAACGAACGAGTTTTATGAGAATCGAACATACATGCGACAACACATGACATCAAACGAAATTACGTAAAAACGTCTCCGAACTCGTCCAAATGGAAAACTCCAAGAATAAAGTAGATTCACAACGTCGGAACGGTTACAAGCGAGTCGCTAAAACGAAAAATACACAAAAATGGAAATGCCGGAAAAGGAAAAAAATGCGGATATTACAAAAACCCTCTTGTTCATGTATTTAATTCTTCTTGTTCATGTGTTTATCGTGAGATAGATGTTTCAGCTAAGTAGTTTTATTCTTTGTTTTCGTTTAGTAAATGCACACTTTATTCCATAATTTTGAGTTTTATGATATAATCCATTGTTTGTATATTTGTATTATAAGTAATAGATCGATAAGTCTAATATTTTAAAATCAAAGAAAAAAAATTAATTAGTTCATGTATGAGATTATTTTTTGAACACATCGACTTATACAATAAGTAATTAAGTTTTCAAAGTAAATGTAATGACAAATTTTTAATGAAAGCCAAAATAGCATTTCATTCAAAATATTTCATGTGATTCAACCCTTGTATCATAATCGTATAACTGTATAAGTATTAGTTTTCAGGAAATGATATTTGTTTGTGTTCACTTTCTCAATAGGTTTTAACATAATATAAATGTAATGTTCATGTGATATCATGATAAAACAACACACTATATTATACATTTGTACTTGCTCTATTATGTGTGATGTTCTATGCGAGATACAACATGTAATAGCATGCTAACTAATATTTGGTGCAATTATATATATAATTAACTTTGGTAAATACTAAAAGTGACATTTTTACCATCAAATGAGAATCTGTCATGCATGTCTACAAATTTTGTTTCCATGCCATCGTGCAACTACATGAGAGTCGACACTTTTCACCAGTTAGCTAATAAAGTTGACATTTTTACTATCACATAAAAACATAAAATGTAGACCTCAAATAAAGCTAAAATTCACATAAAAACATAAAATGTAGAACTCAGATAAGAAGCTAAAATTTAAACCTCAAATAAAAAGGGTCGTGTATCGATCTTGACATTTTAGTTGTCATGTCACTTACAACATCCCAACGCATCTATAGGAGAGTCGACAAAGCTCGATTATTGTAGCATAACTTAACAGGTTGGTTCAAAGTAAATAAAGAGAGTCACTTAGTAATAATACTAATAAAAACAAAAGGAAGCTATTATATAAAAAGTCTTTGGAGTATATAATTCCTGTCTTCATTTGTACATCATTAATACGGTCCTACTGATTGTTTAACATTCGTCCCTTGAACACCTTCATGCATGAGAGGCAATCTTCTTATAGTTTATGACTCAAAAGTTGCGCCATATTGTTCCTTGACGTAAAGTGTTACATTTCCCTGTCAATTCCACATGTTAATAATGTAAAATACATGGTTAAAGTTCTTACCCTCGCATGAAACCAATGGATATTGTACGCATATAACTCACCTGAGGCATATTACCGTATGAGAGCATTGGGTCTTGTAGCTTACCGGTGAAGGAATGTTTTATAGTTGGTGTAAGATGTTATATACAACATTCCCCCGTCAACGAATTTCGTACTCCTATAGCATCAATGACTTCTTTGTAGACCTTTTATATAGGCACAAATAGATGAATGTAGAAGCATCTTATTAATGCTTCCGTAAGTTGAAGGGGTCTTATTAATGCTTCGATAACAATATGAAATGAAGTTGAAAGGGTTGTGCAAATTAATTGCTTCGGTAATAATATGAAATGAAGTTGAAAGGAATGTGCAAATTAATTAAAAACAGGTTTATTAACTCAACTTTGGCATAATGACATTTAAACTTTAATACTCCGCATTAATTAGGAGGACTTAATCTTTATATATATAAGATTGTTACTAAATATGAAATAAAATTACCCCTGTTAATATCTAAAAATCATTTCTCTCGGATGTCATGAATCGTAATCCATAAACAAAAACTAAGTAGAAAATTCATGTGGACATGGGGGGGGTCCATGGGGTCCACGAACCCCATCGGCCGACGGAATTCCCCTATGAAATAGGAAAATGTATATATGGCAATCCGACCTCCGCAATCTCCTTAAGTCCTCCCTGACGGGTAGACTGACATTGCCTATCGAGAACCAAATTCCAAATGATGGAGAGATCTAATAACGACTCATGAGAGAGAGAGAGAGAGAGAGTTAAATGACGGGTAAATAAAGTGATAGGAAGAAGAAAGAAAAGGGAGTGAGAGCGAAAATGAGCAAATTACGCTATCTAATTATATTTTATAAAAGTATTACAAAATATCACAATACTAAAATAATTACAAGAATCACGACTTAAGCTGGTAAGTAATCACACAGCTATTTGCAAGTATCAAAATTCAATATACTTCATTAAAGACTGCGTTACATACCGAATAATTGATATCCAAATGTATAATTCTAGGAAACCAAATTATTAATTGCAAGTGTGCAATATCTTTTTTGGTACATAGGTAAAAAAATTGTGTTTTGGTCATAAAGCAAATGTGCTAAGGGTAAAAACAATTTTCTCCTTGTACTTTTTAGGCATTATCGCTTTAATTATCGAGCCGAGTTCGAGCTCAATTATTACTGGCTCCGTGGTTAGTTGAGCCAATCAAGCTATATATATATATATATTATTCTGTAATATTTTTTATATTTACAATTTTTTTTAATTTTTTATAAAAGAATGGGTCGAGCTCGAGTTTGAGCTGAAAAGCGTCACTCCAATCTGGGATCAAGCACGGGCTTAATATAAGTTTGTCCATTCAAACAGGAGCATTTATTTTTTTAGCCGAGCTCGGCCCTGGACTATTTCGAGCTCAACTCGACATGTTTACAGTTCTAGTAGATCATAATTTCAATTATTAATTTCTTATTTATTATTAAAAAAGACATATAATTTAAATATGGATAACTCATTAAAAAGTTAACTTAAAATACCGTTTGGTATTAAAAAGATGGCTACATTTTTTTTAAACGATACGATTATTTGACCTTAAGATTAATAACAATAAAGAATAGTCTTGGTTATGTGTTTCTGAAATCTTCAATAGACTTTGTTATACATTGTACCAAGACTTATGAAACCTTCTTAAATTCCACAATCACGTAACTGCATGCCCTTTCATTTGCAGACGGATGGTGCACGAATCGGCATTCACTATAAATATCTCATCCTCTTCAAAGACCAAATGCAGCAATAATCCTCAAAAATCTTATTGTTTTCATACAAACAGTTAAAAAAAACGGTAACTTTTTTCTTTTCTGGTCAGAACAAAAGGTGAACGAAGAACAATAATGGATACGAGAAATTGCTGTACGGGATGTGCTGGTGTGGACGAGGTGTACTCATGTTCAAGTCCTGTCAGAAGGACGACAACTCATGCGCCTGCTGTCAATGTGAAGTCTGAAATGATTAAAAATGAGGAGAACGTTAATATTGTTGACAAAGTTACTGTTGACGTTAAAAAGGAAGATCTCGTGAAAATGAATGTTGGAGTATTTTGAAGGTAGGCAGATGGACAATGATAATTTGGTGGGGTAGTAATAACTATGATTTAGTATTCTGAATAATGTTGTGCTAAGTGAAATTATTGAATAAATATGGATTAGTCTATTTGTCTATGGATTTTCCAATCATCTTCTAAATGACTATCTTATCTCTTTTTTCCTTTTGTGTTAATTATAAATATTGCCCCTATGGTTTAGCCTAATTACAAAGCACACCTATTATCAATCAAAACACAAATTCCATCCGATTTCACTCCAATTCCTTTAGAGTATGTAGCTTTGTTAATTATAAAACACAAAATATTTTAGTATTCTCTCGATACAACTATATAGCACGACTTGAGTTTCTTTTAAGCATGCCCCTCGACCCACAAACTGGTCTATCGTGTCGTTGAGCTCAACACGATTGAATCCAATAGATTTGATTAATGACCGGTCTGAATTGATCGGTACCATATAGGTATCGAGTTGGACGAAATTGTATCTCCGGATGCCGGTCAGGATCAATTATCATCACATCTATTTTTTTACTATGATTTACATTAAATAATATTGTCCTCTACATCTTCCTTAGTCATGAAGGCATCATATATGCATAAAACAAATAAAGAATGGACAATAAAGCACAGAAGCCGGCATGTTCCCAGTTCCTAGTTTAGGTCCAGCCTACAAAATCCACTGTCCCTATTCACACCAATCATCATATTCCCGGCAAATATAAAAATTTAAGTTTTTTAAGTGTGAATTATTATAAAAATTTAATCATAGTTAGGCAAAATTATAATTAATGTGTCAAAAATAGGTATACCAAAACAAAAAAAAAAAGAATATAGTTTATTAATAATTAATACTCCCTCATACGGATATTATTTATCATTATAGCTAATGTGTATATTAAAAAAATTATTGACTTCCTAATACATGCTTAGTTAATTATTTTAAATTTTAATTGAGATTTTTAAAGACGACTAATATCTAGTTATTTTTAATAGTTTTAAAGATAATTTAGGAAAAGAACATAATTAATAACCATTGAAAAATCCAAAATATCATTTAAACTGTGAATAATATGGTGAGTCAAAACGACATGAAATATGAACATTGTAGAGTAGTCAAATATTTTAATGAATTTAATTCAGCAAAAACAATTACTCCCTCTATTTTTGAATAAAGTGTATGCAGAATATTTTAAATTATTATGTTTACTCAAGAAGGAAAGAAGTATGATTCATCGGATTCACCAGATAATATGATGTAAAAATTTATAACTAAAGCTGCAAATGAACCAAACCCTCCAAAAGAATAACTTGTTCGACCCCGTTCAAATTTATAGAAAGAAAAATATGATTTTAAAAATATAAAATAAGATCTTAACAAAATATTTCTTCTTCAAAAGGTCCTAACTTTCAAACTCACAAACTTCGAATTCTGTGGTAATCGAAAAATTCTAATACTCTCGATAAATTAAACGAGCCAAATATAAACGAGCTCGTTCTCCATCGTGAAGGTTGCGACACGAAGAGCACCTGGCGTAAGACTTTGCCAAATTTTTTTCTTATGAATTATAATGGCAAAACTAATTCTAGATACTTAATCGGCACTATAATCTTCATGTAATCGATTCCAATATAGTTGAGATTAAGGTGCAATTGATAGTGATGGTGATGAAATAAATGAACGAACTCGAATTTTACTAGAAATCAAATAAACAAACTCGAACATCAATTTCAACTCGACTCAATTTGATCACAACCTACCCATAAATCATGTTTGTTTCACATGTCAATGTTGTTTAAAGCGAGTACAATGTCCAAATCTGCAATCCATGATTTTACTCGGAGCTAAATCTCAAGTTTTTTGCTCGTATAGTTCTAGTTTTATATAGGAATTCATCGCAGGCATAGGCTAAACAAACATCTTATTAATTCTTTTTTTTTTTCTTTGGGCAACTTTGATTTTAGTTGACTAGATTATTATTTTTTGATTTTCGAATAGAATTATTTTTTATGCACCATTTTTTTTTACACAAACAATCTATACTATATAATACTTATCCTCCTTAATTTGATGTGGCTTATAATTTAATCAGAACTTTTAATCAGAAATATACGAAGAGACTATTTTAATCAGAACTTTTAATGTAAATAAACTAATTTAAATACAAAAGTTGATAACATCACAACGCAAACGCACCTTCTAATACACAAGGTGATTAAAATGAACTTTTAAATGATAGATAAATTACAAGATGGTTAAATTTTAGCTATGAAATCTTAGATACAATCGGTCCACATGAGTTGAATAAACCAAAAACAACCCCTGAAAGAACATACCTAAGTAAAGCCTCATTTCATATAACTAATTACATAGACTAAAATAAAAGGACAATAACAATAAAAAAAAAACATATAAACTTCTCTAAAAGGCATTTAAATTCTGTCATCTGCTCATTCAACCGTCTGCCCCAATATTACGTACAAAACACGTATATATTCAACCAAAGGCCGTGCATCGCACGGGTTGGATAATGCCTAGTTTTACTAAATAATTGCTCCAACAATTTTAATGAAGTATTATTATAACTAGGGGTGTTCAAAAATATCCGATATCCGATCCGAAATATCCGAAAATCCGAAGTTCCGGATATCCGAAAATTCGGATATCCGAAGTTCGGATATCCGGAACTTCGGATTCGGATATCGGATAGTACTTTTCAGAAAAATCGGATATTCGGATATCCGAAATATCCGAAAACTCTTAAAATTTTTATTTTTTTATATTTTAAATAATATAAGGTATTCGGATATTCGAATATCCGATATCCATATCCGAAGTTTTTTTCGGATATTCGGATATCCGATATCCAAATCCGAATATTTTTTTTCGAATATATGGATATCCGAACATAATTCATATTTTTTCCGAATATTCGGATATCCGATATCCGTATCCGAAATTTCGAATATCCGATTTCCGGATATCCGAAATATCGGATACGGATATCGGATATCAAAATCTACTATCCGAATTTTTGAATATCCGAAATTTCGGATATCCGAAAGTCCGGATATCCGGTTTTGAACCCCCTTAATTATAACCATCACCAACACCACACCAGAATCCCCCCTCGAAGCGGCGCCACTAAACGGACCGTTACTACAGTCAAATGATTCAAAATCCACGTTACAACCCACGAGCCTTCACCGCTTTATAGAATATTTAACGTTTGCCTTTTCTTTTCTTTTTTTGAAAAGAAAAAGTTGATTTTCACAAACTATAGGTCCCACATATTTTATGTAGTACTGTCTAGGAGTGGTATACCGTATCATACCGAATTTTTTTTGTCGATACCATATATCGTATCGAAAGTTTTAGTACAAAAAAATTCATACCGATACCGTATCGAAAGTTTCGGTATACCGAAATTCGGTATATCAAAATTTCGATATGGCTTTCGGTCCATACCGACACCGTACTGAAATTTCGATATACCGAATTTTATTTCGGTATCGGTGTATACCGAACTTATCGAAATACCGAATTACCAAAATAGCGAAAAAATCTTGATATACCGATATATACCGAAATACCGAATAAGAAAATACCGAAAATATCGATATACGATATATATATATATAGTGTAACTTTATTTTCAGAACCCTGTTAAGTGCGAGAACTGCGAGAACCACCTTTTGTACTCCTAATAATGCATAATGTACATCATGTCAATGCATACAACCCCTACTGATCATAACCCCTACTATATAGTAGGGGTTATCGATATAGTAGGGGTTATCATCAGTAGGGGCTATTATATTTAATAAAAAAAAATTCAAAAATAATATAAAAATTATATTTTACTATAATACCCTTTAAATTAAAAATATTTTTTAATATTTAAAAAAATCTCATTGGTTTAGAGGAGTTCTCGCAGTTCTCGCAGTTAAGAGAGTTCTGAAAATAAAGTCCCCCTATATATATATATATATTGAAATACCGAAATTTTTTTGGTATCTCGGTATATACCGAAATACCATAAATAAAAAAAATTCATACCGTTACCGTACCGAAAATTTGGTATACCGAAATTTTCGGCAATTTCGGTAATTTTTCGGTACGGTAAATTCTGTATTTCGGTATATTTTGCCACCCCTAGTACTGTCCCAATACTCGCAACTTTCACCGAGGGAGCTCTCCGGTTAATAGGGCATGTACGATCTTATGTTGCACAGATTTTAAAAATATACGGTATGCGGTAGGACTGTCATTCGAGTAGGGCGAGTTCGAGTTCGAGATAAATAAGTTCGAGCTCGAACTTTTCTTACGAGTTGAGCCGACTTGTATAGATAAACGAGCTCAAGGTACTGATCGAATTTGACTCGTTTAATTTACGGGTCGAGTCGAGCCGACTCGTTTAGCTAAACTCGAGCCGGTCGAGCAGCTCGTTTAAAATTACACTTAAACAAGCTTAATTTTGTATGAGATTGACTCGTATTTTAAACGAGTTCGAGCCGAGGTGGCTCATTTAGCTAAAGGAGACCTATTCTATGTTCGAGCTCGACTCATTAACGAGTCCGAGTCGAGCCGGGTCCTAATAAACGAGTTCGAGCTCGAGCTGCTCGCGAGCAGCTCGCTCGAATTACAGCCCTAGTATGTAGTATCGGGTACGCGCAGAATGCGGGTGCGGGTGCGATTCGCGCACGGGATACCCTACGTGGTGTATCCGATTTTTTTTCGGGTACGTGTATCTTGTCCTCCCGATACGCGACGTTTTGAATGGTGGGGGCTTTTTTATAATTTTCATTAGTTTTGAACTATTTTAAATATTTTAAAAATGTCTTTATATATTAAATTATTAATTTATTATAAACCTAATAAAAATTTAAAATTTAATATTAATATATTACGTACGCATGCATTAACATTAAGTCACTATCCACTAACTAAAAAAATCAAACAATTAAATTAACATTAATTGCTAAACTTAAGAGTAAACAACTAAATATTAAATAACCAATTTTAATCTAAGTGCTACTAACTAGATGTGTGATTTATTTGAATGGATTTTGTTATGCAACATAACTTAAGTTGATAACATATTACTTGTTTTAATTTGAATTTCTTTTATTATGACTTGTATTCTTGTATTATGTTGATGATATTTAATTTAAACTGTTGTTTTGTTGGTTGATTAGATAGTATTTACATATTTTTTCACAATTGTAATATATAATAAAATATACATAAAATAAACGTATCCACGTTGTATCACACTCTAAAATTTAAAAAAATGAATACCCGCATTGGATTTATCACCCCCCTTTGCAACATACATACTAGCACAAGCTAGGACTCAAATGTGTATGTATTTAAATATTTATTTTTCAAATATATATGTGTTTTCAAAATATTTAAATACATATGGAATTAGAAATAAGTATTTATAGAGTATATGTGTATTCAAATGTGTATTTTGAATGGTCGTGTACACTCAATTCGTTTAAACATATTCACTTCCTTTAAATAAATTTTTTTAGATTATATGTGTACTCAAATATTTATGTTTTGAGTACATATATACTCTCAAAATATTTAAACACATGCACAATTTAAATTAAGTATTTTTAAAGTATATGTGTACTAGATATTTATGTTTTCAGTACTTATGTATTTTCATATTTTTTGCCACCTAAAATATTAGCATAGTTAGCACCAAGTGGTGTTAGCAGTAGCACCATAAACGAGCCCCAACTTGACACATCATTTAAACTATATTCCTCTGAGTGTAATAGCACCAATTGGTGTTAGCATAGCACCAGTTATTTTAATATTTATAATATTTATGAAGTCATAGATTTAACCTACTGCATAGTTTTACTTTTATTACCGAGCCACATTTAAAATGTATTTCATTTTATTCAGTTGAGGAAATACGTCTAAGACGAATCACGTTATTGATTTTAGGAAAATCGAGGGGACTAATGATCACGTCCGAAGAGAGACCGAATTAGATTTAGAGCATCCTATTAAACAACTTCACCATAAAATTATTTTTCTTTGATCGAGACACAGGTAAAAAAACTACTTAGAAAAATGAATTTTTATATTTTATTCTATGAAGATCAAAATTTAATATAAAAAAAAGTTCTTTTTTTTTTTTTGTGGAGACCCAACTTCTTTTTTTATATAGTAATAAAAGACTCATGTTAAGGAAATTATTATGGCTGGGACCAGTTCGATTCTTGGTGAAAAATTAAAGAATCGGAACCGGTTTTTAAATACATAAACCGATTCGGTTTTTGACCATTTTTTTCAGGAACCGAATTAGGAATCGAAACCGAAAAAACCGATTTTTTCTTCAGGAACCGAATTAGGAACCGGAACCGAATTTAATGTGTAAAAAACGGGGTTTTCGGTTCTTTTAGGAACCGAATTGTGCAAAAAACCCGAATTTTGTAAAAAAACCTGAATTTTGAGTATAAACCGAATTTAATGTGTAATATTTTGAACAAAATACATTTAATTTGCTTTATTTAATACCTATATTATGTAAAATTTATATATAATATTATTTTTATTATTATATAATATAATATATATAGAACCGGTTCCAAACCGATTTTTTCTAACATCATAAAACAGGAACCGAAACCGGAATCGAATTATTAAAAAAGGAACCGAATTAAGAACCGGAACCGATTAATAATAAAAAAACCGAAACCGAAACCAAATTTTTCAATTCGATTCTTATTAAAATTTGATTGTTCGGGTAAAAATCCCAGCCCTAGAAATTATGTAATATGGAATATGGGTCTTAAGAATTAAGGAAAAAACATGTCAGATACAGATGGAAAAAGTCGGGGTTCTTGAAAAAAGAAGGAAACTTCATTAGAGAGAGAAAGTTGGATCCTTTTTTTTTTTTCTCCCTCTTCGTTGGATTATCTTAACATTGTAAGTGAAAGTTAATTGTGTACGCATTTACTATACTTAATTTCTGTTGTTCGACTACTATATGGTAGTAGTACTCGTCTTCGCCGATCTTGATTTTTGTTGTACATTGTCTCAAACCAAGCTCTCTCTTTTTTTTTTTTCCTCGGTAAATTCGAAATTTTCAATTTTATTTCGAAAGTTTAGATTTTTCTGGAAGTTCATGATTGCGTGTGTGTGTGTGTGTGTGTATTTGTGGGTTTGAGCATGGGGGGTTCGGATTGTGTATGTTTTATGTTAAAGCGTGTTGCCTGTGCATAATCACAAATTATCTGATCACAAATTTTCTCTGGTTTCTCACTGTGTGTGTGTGTGTTTATTTGTGGGTTAGTGGGTTTGAGCAATGGGGGTTTGGATTGTGTATGGTTTATGTTAGAGTGGTGTCTGTGCATAATCACAAAATTCTGATCTTTTTTCTTTGGTTCCTCACTTTGTCTGTGTGTCTGGTTCCTCACTGTGTGTGTGTGTGTGTGCGAATTACGTATTTGCTTTCATCTTCTAACAATTTAGTTTCCCTTCGTGATTTCCCCAAAAAGTATCTGATTCGTGAATTGCGAAGTTTACACAATAAAATCAATCTTTTTACTTTTTTTAGTAGCAGAATGTTGCGTGTTTGTGTATTTATGAATGATACTCACAGAAATTTCTTGCTTATGGAAGGTACATTAGTAATTTTTCGTGATGTAAAAACTCTGATTTACAACGTTTGGAATATTTGTACCAAGGTGGAAGGAAAGAAAGAAAGCAAGACTTGATTCTCGATGATAAACCAGAAATTACAATCCGATTCAAGAAATCGAGGCACCGGTCATGGGTTGCCCTCCGTTTCGCGATTTCAAAGTGGTCACATGCCTTCGGGAATTACAACAGCAATCCGAGTCAAAACCTACATGTCTGAATCCGACATGGACACCTGCTCGGATTCCGAAGTAGAAGGCCGTTATTCACTAGAGACATCGCCTCAGGACGATAAAGTCCCCAACGGTTTTCTATTAAATCCGCGTGTCGGTAGTACTTCTGGTGGCGGATTTTCAGCCGCACGTCGTGGTTTTGTTGAAGAGGATGTGTCGTCGGGATCCGCCTCCGGTTCGGAAGTGAGTAGAAAGAATGGTTTTGTGGTCGAGAAGAAATTCAGGATGGGGGCTAATTTTAGGGGAACCGATTTGCAGTCGGGATCCGAGTCCGTGCAACGACAGGTGAAGATCATTTAACTTCTTTTGTGTGTTGCATTTCCACGAGTGCTGAAATTTTCAAGTGTCTATGCCCCTGTTTCTTCACTTGGGTGAATTGAAATTATTTTTACTGATTTACTGATCACGAACTGATTTTTACTGATTTTTACTTATTTACATTGTATTCTTCTATATGAACTTACTGACTTTTACTGTTTTACTGATTGGAACTGAACTTCACTGATTAAAGCTGATTTTTTCCGATAAAAACTGATTTTTGCTGATTAAAGCTTATTTTTACTGAATATTATCTTTCTAGTTGAAGGGGAGCCTTGGCGCAGCGGTAAGAGCTGTTGCCGTGTGACCTGTGTTCACGGGTTCGAGTCCTAGGGGCGGCCTCTTGCCAATTTAATTGGCAAGGGAAGGCTTGCCCCCTATACACCCTTGTGGTGGGACCCTTCCACGGACCCTCGCCTTGCGGGGACGCTTCGTGCGTCCCGGTCTGCCCTTTTATTATCTTTCTAAGTTGAATGAAAGAGACAGGGCCTATGTTGCTTTGTTCAAGTATTTTAGGGTATATTTACAGGAATCCCCTAATGTTTGGGCTAATTACGAAAAGAAAAAGACTCGGTGGCTTTAAAATTACCAAAAATTCCATTGAGGCTTGATTTCGTCTTACCTCTGAAGGGCATAATATTAATATTTTTATGAATGGCACTGGATTTTGTTATCGTGATAGCGAGAATAAAGAAAGGGCTGTTTTACAAATTGCACCCTCTTGAGTGGGGTATTTGTAATTTTAGAAAGATAAGTGTTCTTGTGCATTTGGACTAAATCTTAGGGGCATTTTGTATGAGTCACCAATCCACATCGGTGTACATCCCTTCCTCTCGCGAGTTACCATTTCTGGCTTAGACGAACTTACAAAATCGTCCTAGTTGCTATTATTCAATCTTGCTATTTTTTTTTTCTTTTTTTATTGCACATTCAGCCGAGTGAGTAATTTTCGCATGCAATCTAGATTTTTCTCGTCTTACAAATGTGTTTCCCAGGAATTTCGAAATGCCACACTGCAGAATAACTTCGATGATGGTGTCCCGAGTGCACCCCCGGTCGGTGGCTCTTTTCAGCACGAAAATCAAGTTTCCGAAAAGCTCCAGACTTTAAGAACTGATGCTAAACCTTCACTATCAACAGCAGGTTGTTCATCAGCAGAGGTTAATGCCGAGGACTCGTCCGCAAGGTAAATCTTTTGGATTTATATTAATAACAAAAATACCCCTGAGCTTTAACCAAATTACAAAAAAAAAAAAAACATTTTTTTTCCAGCATTATAAGTTGTACCCCCCTTGTGATTTGTTTCTCTTTTTACAAATTTCATTCTCAAGAGGGCTGTATTTGTTGGGTAAATACCGATTCCCAAGGGGGTGGTTTTTGTAATTTGGAAAAGTAACTGGGAGTTTCTGTAATTATGGCTAGTAATTTTTTGTAATTTAAACTTTCTTTAATTTGAAGTTAGTTTTATGGGTATATTTCACAGGACCGGTGCTGGTGTATCTTCTAATCCCGTACCTGCTCGATATCCTACATTTCATGCAAGGTGACATACGTACAGCTAGTTAATCCCGTTACTAGTCGAATAGTTCCTTGTTGATAAAATTAATTGTTGATCCAAATTTGGATACAGTGGGTTAGGTCATTGTTATGGTGTACTCTCGTACGATGCTTGTGTTCGTCTATGTCTTCACTCGTGGGCTAGGGATGAACGTAAAGAAGCTACCACGTTTTTGGCAAATGAATGTGCGCTGCTGAGGGATGCATTTGGGTAAATACATACTTTTCTCTATATATTTTGTACAATTCTTTGTATGCACTTAGTAGGAGAGTTATTAGAGCAAATATAACTTTCTTTCATTTAGTAGTCAGTGTAAGAAATTTCGACTTTGTTATTATTTTTTGCATTCTTTCGACATGATCACATTTGTTAGATCATTATAAGTCGCTGCAGCGATCAGTGAACTGCCACTTTTCTTATTGTAGGTTGAGGAACATATTGTTACAATCCGAGGAAGAACTGTTGAGAAAACGGACTACGGAGCTTGTCGGCGAGGGGGTTTCTGTAAAGGCTAAGAAAACCATTGGCAAGATCAAAATTCAAGGTTCCTATATACATGGTTCTTTTAAAATAAAAGGGAGATTTACAAAAACCGCCCCTGAGGTTTAGCTTAATTCCAAAAAGTGCAAAGAGTTTCAAAAGATTTCAATTCATATTTTCCCCTTCATAAGCATTAAACATTTCGACCCCCCCCATAAAAATATTACTTTTTTTTTGTAATTTTTTTTTTAAACTTTTCTGTTTTTTTTTTTTAGTAATTACCCGAACCTCAGGGGTAATTGTTATAAAATATCCCTAAAGAAAATGCAGTTTTGAATTTTAAGAGCTTGTATTGGTGCACACTTTTTTTTTTCTAATAAAAAACTGGTTTTCCTGCAGTTCGCAAGGTAAAAACGGGGTTCGACCCACCGACCGGATGCACATTTGCATCTTTGAAGTCGACATCAGTTGTGAAGCTGGAAACCTTTCAGCACAAGTTATCCAATGTAAAATCAATTGTCTCTTCTGAGAGGAAAGCACTACGAAGGGACTGTGTGACGCCTGTTGTTGCTGCGAATGGATCTTTGTTACATCGGAGCATGGCATATATTATGGTTGGAACTCGTCGCTATTTAAAAGATGTCCCTAAGCTTATGAAAATTGGTTTTAATGCTTTACAAAGCAGTTCCAAGTCGCGTGAAGACCAGGTACAAGGTATGCATTACTTGCAGAAAATTTTTCAACTGATTGGTTACAGCTTTTCTTCATTTTTAAAGAATTTATGTATTTTTTATTTCAATCTTTCCCATCATAGTAAACCATGTCTAGTTGTCATGGGATAGATTACGGGCCGTTTATCCTGTTCATCATGTTTTTTAACCAAACATCTACTTTATGCATATAAAATGTTAAACATCTAAGTTTATTTTATTTTACCCCCGAATTTTGACTGAATATATAGTTTTAATTTTTTTTATTTTTCAATTACAGAATCATATTCATGTTTGTTGAGGTTGAAAAGCTCTCCAGAAGAGGATGCAATTCGAATGCAACCAGGATCGGGCGAAACTCGTGTATTGTATGTGATGTTGTTTCTTTTTTCTTTTTGTTTTTGATTTTTTTGCTTAACAATTTGATCTTTTTTAATTGATTCGATTTTTTGCTACTTGTGTGCAGCTTGCCAGATGGGCTTGGAGATGATCTGGTAATTGAAGTCCATGATTCGAAAGGAAGGCATTGTGGCCAAGCTGTACTTCAGGTGGCTGATATTGCTGATGAATCGGTATTACGTCCCGATCCCAAGTTAAAGTGTATGATTGCATAGGTTCACCACTTCACCTTTTTTCTGATATGAGTGGATTGATGATTTTCTCGCAGGGGGAAAAGGTTCGTCCGTGTTTTATATACCGTGAACCAGAGCATGAGCAAATTGGGAAAGTACAATTGTATATTAATTATTCAACTACTCTAGATGAAAACGGTCACAAGGTACGCACCACCCGAGGTTTAGTCTAATTCCAAAAAATTTCTTGAGATTGTAATTACCTTGCAAATAGCCCTTCACCCCTCTTGAGGGTGCACTTTGAAAAGACAAAAATAAATATTGGATTATTTGTAATTTTGAAATCTAACTTTATATTTTGGTAATTAGACCACAACTCAGGTAGTTTTTGTAATTATCCCTAGTTTTATTGTTAAGTTGGCTATTCATCTTAGTTTAATCGTTGATCGATCATAATTCTTATGGTTATGAGATGTTTTGGCTATGGATGCTTATATATGTGTGTATATATATATATATATATATATATATATATATATATATATATATATATATATATATATTTATTTTGTTCGAAGATGATAATGTCTTTCCATTTGGAAATGTTGGTGCTAACTTTGTACTTAAATGCCTTAGTGCGTATCCGTCGCGGAGACAATTGCATATGACTGTGTTCTGGAGACTGCAATGAAGGTGGAACATTTTCAGCAAAGAAAATTGAAGCTGAATGGTGACTGGAAGTGGTTAGTCACAGAATTTGCATCTTATTTTGGAGTTTCGGATGCATACACGAAGCTAAGGTATCAGATTTATGCTACTGGTTTGTCCGGTGAACGAATACTTGCTGATTTAGATGGTGAATTACAAAAACTACCCCAGAGGTTTTTAGCTAAGTACCAAAACCCCCCGGTGATTTCTGAAAATATGACCTAAAGAAACCACCTCACATTTTGTAATATTATTGCAGTTATCCCCTTGTTTATATGACATAACCGAACCTCATTTTTTGTTTTTCTAATTTGGATGCTTTTCTGGGTTTATTTTTGTAATTACCAGAAACCTTAGTGGTAGTTTTGTAACTGACACTTTAGAATATTTACGTAATTGTTCATTTCATGTCCTCTCAGGTATCTTTCATATGTTATGGACGTTGCCACACCAACTGCAGACTGTTTAGACTTGGTGTATGAGTTGCTGCATCCTGTCGTAATTAAAGGCAAAGTTAAGCACTCGTTAAGCCACCAAGAGGTAGGTTAGGACTTAGCCTTGTTTATGCTGTATATATTCTGGTCTCGAGTCGATAATAGTAGTTAAAATGAAAGAGAAAATGTATTGCAAATTGTTTTAAATAGTTTTAACTACCCTTAAGGTTTAGCTTAATTACAGAAAAAAAGAAAAATAGTTATCTTCTAAAATTACAAATAGCAATCTGTTTCTCTTTTACATATTGCACCAACAGGAGGGGGTATTTGTAACACTTTTTGTAATTTTGAAAAGTAACTGGAGTTTTTCTTGCAATTAGCTAAACCTCAGAGGTAGGTTTTGTAATTTTGTAATCATCCCCATCCTTTATTTATCGAGTACATCAGTACTGATTGCAAGTCAAGCTTTGTTTATGTGGTTACAACTTCTGACAATTTTTACTGATCGGTTATTAGGTCCGAATGCTGGGCGAAGTGTCCGAGCAAATCGAACAGATACTTGCTTTGGTTTTCGAGAATTACAAGTCGCTCGACGAACTATCGCCCTCGGGCATGGCCGGCATGTTTCGTCCTGCCACCGGTTTGGCAGCACCTGCTCTTATTCCAGCTTTGAAACTCTACAAGCTTCTGCATGATATACTTTTGCCCGAGGCGCAGTCGAAGTTATGCAGATATTTTCAGGTTGAAATTCTATAAAGGTCTCTTTCGTTGAGGTCCTTTTCGATTTTCATCAATTTAAGGGAGAGCTACACATACTAGAGTATTTAAAAAAAGTTCTATAATAATTACAAAAAGTCCCCTAGGGTTCTATTCAGTCTTGCAATGGGGTAACTGTAATATTTCTAGCTATTTTAAGAGAATCTTCGAAAACATTTTTTTATGGATGAGAAAAACGCAAGACGAATTTTAAAACCTCAGGGTCGTTTTGTAATTTTAAATGTTCTATGGATTCTTTTATAATTACCCAGAACGTTTAGGGTAGTTTTTGCAATTCTCCTTCACTTTTCAAATGGCAAAAACTCCTCCTGCAGAATGCCACAAAGAAGAGATCCAGACAGCACTTGTCGGAAACGGACGAGTTTGTGTCCAGCAATACGGAGAACATATCGATGGATCCGGTGGCTCTTTCTATGGCTTATAAGAAAATGAAATCACTTTGTTTGAATATTGAAAATGAGATTTTGACCGATATCGAAATCCATAAGCAGGATCTTCTTCCTAGGTATTGTTTCCTTTGTAGTAAATTATGTATGTCACAAGAAATAAAAACTGTTTATCGTTTATTTATTTTATAGTGTTTTTTTTTTTTTTTTTTTTTTTTTGCAGTTTCATAGACCTTCCAAACTTTTCATCCTCGATATACAGCACGGAGCTGTTCAGTAGATTAAGGGCATTCCTTGTTTCATGCCCGCCTCCTCGACCGACACCTCCGGTTGTGGAACTTGTAATAGCTACTGCTGATTTTCAAAGGGATCTTGCCTTGTGGAATATTAGGTACCGGATAAGAAGAAAAACGTAAACTTTACGTGCTTCTTGAAGCGACTCTATTGTTCGTTTTATGTAATTGTTTTCTTGCAGTCCTATCAAAGGTGGGGTTGATGCAAAAGAATTGTTCCATGCATATATTACACTCTGGATTCGAGACAAACGTCTTGCTTTGCTTGAGTTTTGCAAGCTTGACAAGGTATGACCATCGTTTTTATTTACTGCTGCTGAATATTTGAAGTCCCTGATTTTTAGGATAAAATCTCGAAGAAAATACTCGCTTCATACCATTCATTTTTTAGTAAACACCCTTGTGATTTAGTCTAATTGCGACAAATTCCATCTATCTTTCAAAACTACAAATATTTCCTTGTTCTTTGTTTTAATTTCACGAAATGCACTCTCGGTATGGGGATATTGAAGGGGGTATTTGTAAGTTTGAAAAATAAATTCTTATTTTTAGGTAATTAGATCACTAAGTCAGTTTTATCATTGTTTTTAAAGGCGGTAAGGGATCCTATTGCCCCTCAACCAGCAGAAGTGACGCGTAAGAAAATAAATAAGAAAAGAAAGATAGAAAATAGACAGAACTCGAAAAACACAATGACAAAAAATCTATACCCGAATAATTCTGCTAACCTATACGTAAGATAGTCGTATTTGTGATAGTCAAGTGTGTTGGAATCGTTAATGATTTTAATTTTATTTTGAAAAAATTAAATATCATAGGATCGATCTACGTTCCGAGTAGATGATCTGGTATATTCACTTTCTCTAAACCGATTCCCGGTGAGTGAGAAATAGTGAATTAAAGTTTGTCACTTAATTGTGAAGGGATGGAATCCCACATTGAATAATGAACCATCATTATTCTAGTATATAAGGAGTTACCTTTATGCATGTAATAATTAATGGCACATGTGTATGGGCTTAAAGCCCACACGCGCGCACACGCTGCGCCGCCGCCCGCCCGCCTCGCGCCTCGCCTCGCCTCGCGGCCGCGGCCGTGACCTTGGCCTCGATCTCGATCTTGCACCGTCTGGGCCGGTCTGGGCCTGCTCGTGGCTTGACCGTGAGCTGTGCCTCGGGCTAGCTTAAAGAATTTTTCGACAAGCTCAACAACGTAGTTGGGCTCGTATGTGCACATAAGATGTCCAGCTAAGGAGCCAATACACCCAAAGGCCCCGACTGCTCACCCACCAACCCTAAGTAACCTCCTGTGTGTTATGAGGAGTTAATGGCAGTTTGAATTTCGTAACCCCCGCCATTTATTTGAAATTGTAACTCGACCATAATGCAAAGATAAATGATCGCATTATGATAGCCATTAGTGGTCAGTATTAAATCCCGATCCTCGCAGTGTGTGAGACGGCCTATAAATAGGCATGCATCTCATTGCATCGTACATGCAATTTTTTCGAACTCAATGTAGTCATACGCTTTGAGCATTCTCTCGCATATCATAAGTCTGAGCTCGTCCTCACCTCTTCCATTCACGAGCTCGTAGGTCTTGTGGTGCTACTACCTACGAGACGTTGCCGTTTTATCTTTGGGGGCGATACGTCAGAACCGAGAGCACTACCGGGGCGTATTTCGTTTTGCGGATAGAGGATTCCTCGACTCGGCATTAGTTTACGGTTTTATAATTTATTTTCTTGTATTTTCAAATCTGTTTCGAGTTTTGTATTTTCAGTTCCGTACGAGTTTGTAGTTTCTGTTTTCGAGTTGTAATTTTTGTAGTCCAGTTGTAATTTCTTTTTTCCGCCCAGCAAGTTTGTAGCACAGAAAATCAACAAGCGCAAGACGAAATACTTACTTGCTAAATCCTACAACTGGAGATGACGACTGCTGCTTCCACCGACTCCAACACCACCACTGCCTTGGCCTCCGCGTCCGCCGCTTCAACGTGGCAAACACCATTGCCGCAACCATGTCCAACATGATGAGCTCAAATACCTCAGCAACAACTCCATGGGTGTTTTCGAACCCCTTTCTGACTACCGGTGGATCCACCTCGAGTGGCACCGTTGGTTCCACTTTTAGTGGTACCGTGGGATCCATGTTAGGATCTAGTGTTGGAGCCTACGGGTTCAACACGAGTGGTTCCTTTTTTGGAACAACCTCGGGGCCTAGGATGATGCCTACCGCCGAGAAGCCGCCAAAGTTTGGTGGTGCCGACTTTAAAAGGTGGCAACAAAAGATGTTGTTCTATTTAACAACATTGGGGTTTGCTAACTTCCTTAAGGAAGATGCGCCACCGGTGCCAAATGCTCAAGAGACTAGTTTTACAACCGAGCCGCCTATGACAACTGGCACAATGGAGACTATCTTTGTAAAAACTTTATTCTGAATTCTTTAGAAGATAGTTTGTACAATGTTTATTCTGTTGTAAACACATCAAAAGAGATGTGGGAAGCACTTGAAAAGAAGTACCGTAGTGATGATGCAGGTACAAAGAAATTTGTAGTCGCCAAATATTTGGACTACAAGATGGTTGACTCAAAACCAATCATGGAACAAGTGCAAGAGTTCCAACTCATCGTTCATGATGTCAATGTCGAGGGAATGGTCCTACCAGACGCTTTTACCGTTGCAACTGTGATCGAAAAGTTGCCCCCCAGTTGGAAAGACTTCAAGAGCTACCTTAAGCACAAGCGAAAGGAGATGACTCTTGAAGACTTGATTGTGAAATTGCGCATCGAGTGTGATGTGCGCAAAAATGACCACAAACCAAAAGGCCTGATTGATGCTAAGGCCAATCTGTTGGAGCATGGCGGTCCCTCCAATAAAAGGGCTCGTCCAAGTGTCCAAAACAAGAGTAAAGGGAAGCAACCAGTCTAGAAGTTTGATGGCGATTGCTTCAACTGTGGCAAACATGGGCATACGGCGAAAGACTGTCGAAAGCCGAAGGCCAATAAGAAGAAGAAACATGTAGCCAACATCGCCGAGACTAACGGCGAATGGAAAGAGGATGACCTTGCTGCTGTGGCCACCGAAGAAGTCAACCACGTTGAGAACCAAGGTGGTTGGTACGTCGACACCGGTGCGACCGCCCACGTTGGTGCCGATAGGAGCCAGTTTAAGAACTATCAAGCTGTTGAGGGGAGGAAGCTCAACATGGGGAATCCAGCTTCATCTGAAATTATCGGAGTTGGAGAAGTGGACCTCAAACTTACGTCCGGACAGACACTCACCTTGAAGAATGTGCTTCATGTTCCAGACATGAGGAAGAATTTGATCTCAGGCTCTATACTAGTTAAAAAGGGGTTTAAACTAGTGTTTGAGTCGGATAGAATTATCATAAAAAAGTTTGATAGGTTTCTTGGTAAGGGTTACCTCACGGAGGGACTCTTTAAACTTAATGCTTTGGCTAAACGCCATGTAACCAAGTCCAGTAATGCTAATGAAAATGCTACTGCTTCCTCTTACTGATCGAGTGTTCTAATTTATGGCATCAGATTAGGTCATGTGAATCTAAATGCTATAAAAAGATTAGTAAACTTAGATTTACTAAAATTAAATGAAGTCAATACTCAAAACAAATGTGAAATTTGTGTTGAAGCAAAAATGACGAAACTTCCGTTTCATTCGGTAAAAAGAAACACATAACCCTTGAATTAATTCACAGGATGTGTGTGTGATTTAAAGTTTGTGCAAACTAGAGGTGGTAAGAAGTACTTTATCACTTTTATCGATGATCGCACAAGATATTGTTATCTTTATCTTTTGAGAAGTAAAGATGAAGCTATTAAAGCTTTTAAGAACTTCAAGAATGAAGCCGAAAATCAATTAGCCGCCGTATCAAGATGGTTCGAGCGATAGAGGTGGCGAATATGTAGCCCCGCTTTGAGGAATTATGCAACGAAAGTGGTATAATTCATCAAACAATGACCCATATGCACCACAATCTAATGGCGTTGCCGAACGTAAGAATCGAACCCTTAAAGATATGATGAATGCCTTATCGATTAGTTCAGTGGTTGCCCTGGAACATGTGGGGAAGTCATTCCGATACCCAACTACATATTGAACAAGATTCCACGCAAAGGCAAGGATATTACCCTTATGAGTTGTGGAAAGGTAGAAAACCTTCATACAAATATCTCAAAGTGTGGGGTGTTTGGCTAAGGTTGAGGTACTCTACCTAAACAAGTTAAAATCGGACCTAAGACGATCGATCAGATCTTTATTGGGTATGCACCAAACAAGAGTGCCTATCGGTTCGTTATCCACAAGTCAAGTTCCCGAAATGATCGTGGGAACAACAATCAATCAAGAATGTCAGATTCTTTGAAAACATATATCCTTGTAAGGATAATGATAAAGTTGAGAACAATTCTAACAATAGAGTCAAGATGAAGGAACAAGTTCAAAACCCATGGATGTAGATCCAAAGTCACGTAAGCGATCAAGATCTAACTGGAAGATGTAGAACCGAGACGTGGTAGTAGAGTTAGGACACCAAAGACATTTAGACTGACTACATAGATTCATGTCGATGAAGAACCAACGCCGATCAAAGTAGCTTATGCCGCACTGCATGGTTGCTTCGAAGAAGCTATTCAGAGTGAAATCGACTAATTTTACAAAACCAAACTCGGGTTTTGGTTGATTTACCAAGGTTGTAAGCCCTTAGATGCAAATGGATCCTTAAAAGAAAGTACAAGGTGATGGGTCAATCGACAAGTATAAAGCTCGCTTAGTAGTCAAAGGTTTCAAATGTAAGGAAGTGGTACGATTTTTTCGATACCTATTCACCAGTAACGAGAATTACATCTATTCGAGTGCTTCTCGCGATCACGCTTTGCACGATCTTGAGATTCATCAAATGGATGTTAAGACTACTTTTCTGAATGGTGATCTGGATGAAGAGATCTATATGGAACAACCTGAAGGGTTTGTAGTACCTGGACAAGAGAAAAAGGTATGCAAACTGGTTAAGTCTCTATATGGATTGAAACAAGCTCCACTACAGTGGCACTTGAAATTTGATAATGTAATGTTATCAAATGGTTTTAAAATAAACGAGTGTGATAAATGTGTTTATATTAAGAACACTAATAACGGTTATATTATTGTGTGTCTTTATATAGATGACATGTTAATCATGGGTAACAATATACAAGTGATTAACGATACTAAGAACATGTTAAAAAGAAATTTTGACATGAAAGACATGGGGCTAGCCGATGTGATTCTTGGAATGAAAATTTTGAGAAAATCAGATGGAATCATCTTTACACAATCTCACTATGCCGAGAATTACATCTATTCGAGTGCTTCTCGCGATTGCTGCTTTGCACGATCTTGAGATTCATCAAATGGATGTTAAGACTGCTTTTCTGAATGGTGATCTGGATGAAAGATCTATATGAACAACCTGAAGGGTTTGTAGTACCCGGACAAGAGAAAAAGGTATGCAAACTGGTTAAGTCTCTATATGGATTGAAACAAGCTCCACTACAGTGGCACTTGAAATTTGATAATGTAATGTTATCAAATGGTTTTAAAATAAACGAGTGTGATAAATGTGTTTATATTAAGAACACTAATAACGGTTATATTATTGTGTGTCTTTATATAGATGACATGTTAATCATGGGTAACAATATACAAGTGATTAACGATACTAAGAACATGTTATAAAGAAAATCAGATGGAATCATCTTGACACAATCTCACTATGCCGAGAAAGTTCTCAGGAAGTTTAATGCTTTTGATAGCTTGCCGGCTAAGACCCCAATAGACTTAAATGATCACTTGAGCAAAAATCGAGGGGACCCCGTTGCACAAGAAGAATATGCACGAGTCATTGGGTGTTTAATGTATCTTACAAATTGCACTCGACCCGATTTAGCTTGCGCTGTGAACAAATTGAGTCGTTACACGAGCAATCCAAGCAAGGAACACTGGAAAGCTCTCGTTAGAGTTTTGAGGTACTTAAAGTATACTCAAAACCTCGACTACACTATTCGAGATACCCCGCACTTGAAGGGTACCGTGATGCGAATCGATATCCGATACGAAAAGTTCATTTTCTACAAGTGGTTACGTGTTTACCATTGGGGTGGAACTGCCTCGTGGAAGTCCGCGAAACAAACGTGTATAGCCCGATCCACCATGGAATCGAATTCATAGCTTCGACAAAGTGGTGAAGAAGCCGAATGGCTCGTAAACTTTCTAAGATATTCCATGTTGGTCCAAGCGATTACTCGCAGTGATGATTCACTGTGATAGCCAAGCTGCTATTGGTAGGGCGAGAAGTAACGTGTATAATGGAAAGTCTCGACATATTCGTCGACGCCATAATACCGTGAGACATTTGATCAAAAGTGGGGTTATCTCTATTGACTATGTGAGGTCAATGGATAATCTAGCAGATCCGCTAACCAAAGGGTTAAACCGTGATCAAATGAATAAATTGCTAGAGGGAATAGGTTTAAAATCCACAAATTGAGAATTATCATAGTGGTAACCCAACCAAGATGACTGGAGATCCCAAGAACTTGGTTCAATGGGAGAACTAAGCTATGAGAGTTCGTGTGAAACACTCATCTAAGTTTATTCCCTATAGAGCAATTGAGTGTTGAAAGCTTGCCTAGTGGTGAGGTTAAGTCTATGACTTTTAATGATTCTTAAAGACCTCGAGGAGGTTGAGTATGGCAAGATACTCGGTAAAGAATCACCTATATAAGTGAGAAGTGGGGGCCGCTTCATGAAATACGCTTATGAACCCAAAGGGGTGTCCAAGGCCCGCAAAGGACACAAAACGTGAGATCGGATGAGGTTGAGGTGTTCAAGTGTTAGCACCATTGTCTCGGTGCACGACGTGGGGGAATAGTTCAAAGCATCAAGCCACTAATCCACCTGTGTACCCGATGATGTTAACTATGGAAGGTTCAAAGTCAAGAACTACCTATCTTTATACTTTAACGCCTCTTGAGGACTGAGCTTGAGTCTGCATATTGCATTTGGGCTATTTTCACTCATGTGGGGGATTGTTGGAATCGTTAATGATTTTAATTTTATTTTGAAAAAATTAAATATCATAGGATCGATCTACGTTCCGAGTAGATGATCGTGGTATATTCACTTTCTCTAAACCGATTTCCGGTGAGTGAGAAATAGTGAATTAAAGTTTGTCACTTAATTGTGAAGGGATGGAATCCCACATTGAATAATAAACCATCATTATTCTAGTATATAAGGAGTTACCTTTATGCATGTAATAATTAATGGCACATGTGTATGGGCTTAAAGCCCACACGCGCGCACACGCGCGCCGCCGCCGCCGCTCGCCTCGCCTCGGCCTCGGCCGCGGCCGCGGCCGCGAAAGGCGCGTGCCGCGTGCCGTGGACCTCGCCTTAGCCTCGACCTTGGTCTCGACTCGATCTTGGATCTTGGATCTTGGCAATTGGTCTTTGGGCCGGTCTCGGGCCTGCTCGTGGGCTTGACCGTGAGCTGTGCCTCGGGCTAGCTTAAAGAATTTTTCGACAAGCTCAACAACGTAGTTGGGCTCGTATGTGCACATAAGGATGTCCAGTACATCCACAAATGGTTAAGGAGCCGAATACACCCAAAGGCCCCGACTGCTCAAATTGACCCAACCCTAAGTAACCTCCTGTGTTATGATGAGGAGTTAATGGCGTGTTCAATTTCGTAACCCCCGCCATTTGTTTGAAATTGTAACTTCGACCATAATGCAAAGATAAATGATCGCATTATGATAGCCATTAGTGGTCAGATTAAATCCCGATCCTCGCAGTGTGTGAGATGGCCTATAAATAGGCATGCATCTCATTGCATCGACATGCAATTTTTCGAACTCAATAGTCATACGCTTTGAGCATTCTCTGCATATCATAAGTCGGAGCTCGTCCTCACCTCTTCCAGGGGCCGGAGCTCGTAGGTCTTGTGGTGCTACTACCTACGAGACGTTGCCGTTTTATCTTTGGGGGCGATACGTCAGAACCGAGAGCACTACCGGGGCGTATTTCGTCTTGCGGATAGAGGATTCCTCGACTCGGCATTAGTTTACGGTTTTATAATTTATTTTCTTGTATTTTCAAATCTGTTTCGAGTTTTATATTTTCAGTTCCGTACGAGTTTGTAGTTTCTGTTTCGTGTTGTAATTTTTGTAGTCAAGTTGTAATTTCTTTTTTCCGCCCAGCAAGTTTGTAGCACAGAAAATCAACAAAGTGATACTAAGAACAATAGTGAAAATAAATATAAGAACTACGACAACATTGAAAACAAAAAATAAATTTGGAAGTTAGTTCTTAAAGAATACTGATGTGATGACGAAGATATAGAATGTTTTTTCTCGGTGATATATTGTCGTTAGCTGAAAATCATATAACTGATTGTGACTAATGCTTATTTTTTTTTTTGTTACTTCATTCTTAATGGAGCTATTAATGACAGGTAAAACCTTCGAGCCTCCCAACACAGCTCTCGACAACTTCCTTTATTGAGGACGTCTATGGCCGGTTAAAGGAAACACTTGCCGAATATGATGTCATAATCAGTCGGTGGCCAGAGTATACTTTTACTTTGGAAAATGTATGCCATGTTCTTACTTTCTCTCACCCTTCATATTTTCTTTTTTGGCTAGAGTATACTTTTACTTTGGAAAATGTACGCACTGTTCTTACTTTCTCTCACTCTTCATATATATATATATATATATATATATATATATATATATATATATATATATATATATATATATATATATATATATATATATGTATATATTTACGGCTATTTTATGCGATGAAAGCCGTGGTGCTTTTTCATATTGAGTTGGTTGTAAATGCAATCTGTTTTATGGGTTTTAAAGAAAAAAATAATTACGCAAAAAACCCGGTTATCATTCAAAATCGAAAATCACAGATTTTTTTTTTGGATGGATAAGAACCTCAAGAGTTTATGATACTTCAAGAGGGTATTTGTAAGTTTTGAAAGAAATCTGGAGTTTTTCATAAAAGGGCTAATCCTTAGAGGTAATATTTGTAAATATCCCTTGTCCGTTCTTAACGCCGTAAGATTGAAACTGGCGTGTGGACAATCTTTTTTCCATTTCGTATACTATAATTATCATTTGTTGTAGGTGTTGATGCTCGACTTATCTATACTGAGCTGAATTTCATATGAGTCGCTTCTTTTGTCAACTTATTCTTTCCTCATCTGCATTTATTTTTTATTATTTTAAAAAGGCTATAGCAGATGTTGAGAAAGCCGTAGTCGAAAGCTTAGAGAAGCAATATGCAGAGGTTTTAGCTCCACTGAGAGAGAGCACAATGACTATGAAATTTGGTCTCAAATATGTGCAGAAAATTACAAAAGGACATGGTGGGCCATACAATGTTTCCGCTGAGGTATGATGTGTTTCTAAATTTAGTTTTAGCCTTTAGGGGACCATTTTACGGATTAAGATCCGTAAGACCGTCTCGCAGGAGTGTGCCTCTTATTTCTATGTTTTTTTTTTTTGTCAGTTGGGAGTACTTTTGAATTCCATGAAAAGAATGCTAGATACTCTACAGCCCCAAATCGAAGCACAATTAAAGTTGTGGGGTTCTTGCATACCTGAAAGTGGAAATATGGTCCCAGGAGAGTGTCTCAGTGAAGTAACAGTGATGATTCGGTCGAAATTCAGAGCTTATGTGCAAGCAGTTATAGAGAAACTCGTTGAAAATGTGAGTATTTTACGGTTGGCATTTCATTTTTGGATTATTTTGTTGCATATGAATGGTGGCAAATTGTGATTAATTCGGTTAATTTTACAGAAACACCCTTGATGTTTAGTTTAATTACGTAAAAACCCCAACTATCTTTCGGAATTATAAATACCCCTCTTGATATTTATTTCTATTATACAAAATTTCACCCTCGAAAGATGGCTATGTGATAAAATAAGTGTGAACACCTCAACGGGGTGATTGTAGTACCATAAAAGTGATTGTAGCACCATAAGGGGATGTGTTTGTAATTTTGAAAGATATTAATTGGACTCATTGTAATTAGGAGAAACATCAAAGCTAGTTTTTCATCTCGGGATAGTTTACGAAGAACCCTTGAGGTTTTATTTGATTAAAGAAAACCCAAACGTTTGTGAAATTTACAAAAAAAAAGAAAAAAACCCTTTGAAATTTGATTCTGTTTTACACTTCACCACCTTCATAAGCAAAAACATTTCAAAACATACATTTATGATAGAATCAAACCTCAAGTTCTTACTAATTTGACGATCGCCGCTTTGTTTATGAAATAGAGCAACTGACCTTTAAAAAGAAAAATTCTTCTTACGCAGACAAAATTACACAACGCCACAAAGCTAAAAAAGATAATCCAAGATGCTAAGGAAAATGTGATCGAGTCCGATTTCCGTCAGAGGATGCAAGCTTTGAAGGAGTTGCTTTCAAGTACTATTGATCAGCTGTACGCAGTATTTGAAACTCAAGTGTTCTTAATTGTTTGCCGGGCTTTCTGGGATCGCATGGGCCAGGTAGAAAATCTGTTCGAATCCAATCGAAAATCTGTTGATAAACCTTGTAGTTTTTTTTGTTCTAATCAGGGTATGTTGCGCATAACCTAAATGCAGGACGTACTCAAGTTTCTTGAAGACAGGAAAGAAAACAGAGCTTGGTACAAAGCTTCTCGAGTCGCTGTTAGTGTAAGTCGAACTAATCATATTTTTTTTCCGAAAATATGACCGGAATTTTACCAACCTTTTGGCGTCGGTTGGTTCCATTGATGGGCGTTTCAAATAATGTAAAGAAACTTAGATAACATTCATTCATGGTTAAATAAGATTGTGGAATGTCCGTATTGCCCTTTATCGTTCAAATGATCGAAAGGGATTTTGCCATGTGATTTAATCAGGAAATCTGTGGCGCCTCATATGACGCCATAATACCTCACCACAACATGACGTGGCACAGTCCACCCGATGGTGGGCCAACCCCCACCAAACTGACAAAATCACATCGTGCCACATCGTGTTGTGGCACGGTGTTACTGCGTCCTATTGGACCGGGAATAATAAGTAATTTCCGTACACATAGGTTTATATCCTCTACCTGTGTTCTCTTTTCTTTTTTTTTTTGAAAGGAAAATGTGATTCTATCTCTTTGTTTTGCCAATTCACTAATTAATATTTCCTCGTCGGTATTAACGAATCATCTCTCAGGTCCTAGACGACACGTTTGCTTCTGAAATGCAACAGTTGCTTGGCAATAGTCTACAAGAGAAGGACCTCGAACCTCCACGATGTATGATGGAGGTTCGGTCGATGCTTTGCAAAGATGCAGTAAACCACAAGGAAAACAACTACTATTTTTAGTGTTTTCTTTTTTCTTTTACCCTTTTTTTCTTTTCTTGTTTTTTTCTTTTTTGGAATGTTACCCAATTTTGAGCCTAAGGGGATTATGCTCTAGCTTTTGAGAGGTAAGAGTATAGGTTTAGTGGTGAGGGATAGCCAATGCCCTATGTTTCAATATAGGGAAATGTAGTTATAAAAAGTCGGTTCTCATAGTATATCTTGATTAATTTGATATTCATTTTTGTCGATAATTGACTCACGTTCATTTATGTGCCTAAGTTGTAAGGCCGATTTTGTCGGGACAATTGGTGCGAAGCCCGTGTATTACATGAGATGATTACAAATAACAATTTTATTATAATTCATGCAATATAAACATTGAAACTATATATGAGGATCTGTTGTATAGTGCAAAGTGTGATACACGGTGATTTACAAGTGTACACGGGCATGACGCCATCAAGAATTTTGAAGTTACATATATACATTCAAGTTTTGTATAGTTTATATTATAATGTTTGGATTCGGCCGTCTAAAATCCTAATACCGACATCCCTAATAAGCGTCCCCTCCCAACTTCACAACTTGGATCTGCCTGTTTATAAATCTACTATTTTCTTCAATAACTAAATCATCAATTGGAACAACCGTTTATCATTAACTCCATCTTCATTTCCCAAATGATGTAAAGTAATTAATTAACGTACATTGCAAATAGGGTTCCGAGCTACAACAAAGATAATTTGAAGAATAAATTAACCAAAGATAATATAACATGGTAAAATTCATTGTCAAATGCAAAACATTTAGCGAAAATATAACATATCGAATACAAATCAGGTTTGATATAAGTTAATATAACATATCAAATACAAATTAGGTTTAACATAAACTTATGAATTTGATCATTCTCCCATAAGTATCATATTGCATATGTAAATCAAAGCGGACAATAAAAAAAATAAAGTGAAAAATATTATAGAGAAAAAATATGTTGAACAAAATATTTTGATGATGATCGCTTTTAAAACATTTAACGAAATTTAACTACACGGCTTGATTCATTGAGGAACAAACTCAGTGTCTAGCGCACGCTACACACACGTAGTAGCGCACACTATCGAGAAGTTACCTGTAGTCAGAAAAGTCACCTGCAGAGAGCTTGAAAACCCACCTGATGTTTTAGCGCACGCAAGCTTCAATTATTAGCGCACGCTAGTTGATCAAATTAACGCACGCAACAAAATGGCGCACGCTATCGATTTCTTGGTTAAACAAGGCAGTAAGGTCAGTGAGGTCTGGACTGAAAAAGGAACAACATTAGCGCACGCTAAGAAGGAAATTTGCGCACGCTATGAAGAGGCTTAACGCACGCTAAGGGACATAAATTACGCATGCTACCTGTTAGGGTATTCAACTCAGAAAGGTCTGGAGTTTAAATGAAGCAACAGGTAACGCACGCTATACTGAAGACTAACGCACACTACCTGGAGATTCTTAGCGCACGCTATCTATTACATGTTAGCGCATGCTAACTGTTCAAAATCCTACCGTTAGTCATTCAACCGTTGGAACAACGAAGTCAACAAAGAAATCACGAAAAATCTGGAAAGCAAATCTTGACTACCCAGCGCACGCTAAGGATGTTCATTAGCGCACGCTGAGTTCAAAATCTATCCGTTGGAGAAGAACGTTGGAGACAAAGCCGTTGTTATTCAAAGTCAAAATAAAGTAAGTTGACCAAATCGTCAATGCACGCTAAAAGAAATGTCTAGCGCACGCTCGACATGTTATATTAACGTTGGAACAGTTTGAAGACATTTCAGTTCATCAAAGTCAGACAATGATAGCGCACGCTACAAAGCAATATTAGCGCACGCTATTAGTACCAGTTCTCAGCATATCAAGAGGGACTGAACACTATAAATACCCATGCCATTGGGTATCTCAAGACACACAACTTCAAGCATACAAACGCACTTGAGCTCAGATTATTGCTACTTATCTCATTCTAAGTTGTGACGATAAAAGATACGAGTGTTGTTCACATATTGTAATATCTTATATACTTCGTATCTTCTTAATTTGATTGTTGTGAGTGTTGCATCACTCCTTCACGAGATAGAGAGAAACGAATCAAGAGTTCTTAATCTGGTGTTATTAGGATATTTGATCCGGCATTGTTAGGATTATACTCTGACGATCGTAAGTATGGATTATCTAGTTCCTATAGAACATTAGATAAGAAAATTTATATCGAGTATTTGGTTGTGCTTGGACCAATTGAAGACAAGCGTTGTAAAGGTTGTGCCCGGACCTATAGAAGACGAGGCAAAGTTGTGTGTGGTTTTTCTTGAGCCAATACAAAATAAAACGGAGAGAAGACGTAGGCAAGTTGCCGCTCTATACATCGTTGTGTCTTTTACTTTCTGCACAATTTATTTTTCCTTCTCGAGAAAGTTTAATTATCCGCAATACCACTATTCAACCCCCCTTATAGTGGTACATTTATCTTTTCAGTTGGTATCGGAGCGGGTCTCTTTTTAAAGGTTTAAACACCTAAGAGAAAAAGATCCGCAAATGGCTCTATTGGGTCAAATCGAAGGAAATGCCCTCAACCGTCCTCCTTTCTTTGATGGCTCCAACTTTATGACTTGGAAAAAGAAGATGGCTATATTTGTTCAAGCTTACGACATTGAAATCTGGAAAGTCATGGTTCTTGGTCCAAAAATCGCCAAGAAGGAAGATGGGTCGCTGAAAAAATTTGATGAATTCAACGACGAAGATTGGAAGAACACGCACATTAACTCTCGTGCTACTCAACTCATGTACTGTGCTCTTAATCCTGAAGAACTTAACAGGATATCATCTTACGAAAGTGCGAAAGAAATCTGGGAAATTCTTGAGGTAACTCATGAAGGAACCACTCATGTCAAGGAGACAAAGATCAACATGCTACTTCATGATTATGAACTCTCTTCCATGAAGGATGATGAAACAATCACTAATATGCTGGATCGCTTTTCAGCTATAACCAACGGTCTTGCATCCTTTGGAAGACCTATATCAAGTAGCGACAAGGCTAAGAAACTTCTTCGCTCGTTGCCGCGTGAATGGGATGCCACGATTACTGCAATCATGGAATCCAAAGATCTCAACAAGTTTGAATTTAGCTCCCTCATCGGGTCACTCATCAACTATGAGATCGTTCTCAAATCGAGAGGCCCCAAACCAAAGCCTCACGAAAAAGTGGTTGCGTTCAACGTTGATAGTGATATTGAGGAAGAAGTTCCGGAAGATGAAGATGACGAGGAACTCGCTCTCTACGCCAAGAATTTTAGAAGATACAAAAACTTAATTCAAAGAAGGCATAGCTTCCTTGGTCGGGATGGTAAGACGGAAAAAAAGAAAAATGCTTATGTTCCTACAAAGAAGTTCGACAATAATTGTCGGAAATGCGGTCAAGGCGGTCACTATGCCAAAGAATGCCGAGGATCTACTTCCAAGCCTCAAATCTAAAGATTCAAAAAGAAGGAAGTCCAAATTGCTTCTTGGGGTGATGACGAGGAGGAGATTGCTCGCATTCATGGCTCTCGACTCAGAAAATGCTATCGAGGTAAGTTCTAAACTCAATGATGATGAATATGATTCATTTGATTTTTGTGATTCACAAGAAGTTAATCATGACGCTATTAAGCGCGTTTGAATCCTTAAATATGGAATATGATGAAATGGTAAAATCAAATATGGCTTTAAAGAGGAAAATAAAATCTTTAGAACTTGAAAATTCTACTCTTCAAAATAAAGGCAAAAATGTTGAAATAGACCATACCTTATGCCTTGAGAAAAAAAATATTTTGAAAATCGAGTTGATAAAAACTCAAAAGGAATTGAAATATATAATGAATAAATTTACTCTCGAAAACGAGAAGTTCGAAAAGCTTTTACCTATTTAAAAATCCCCGATGTTAAAACATGGTCTTGGTTCCGATCCGTTTAAAAGAGAACAATCTCTTATAAATCTTGACAAGATAAAGAATACAGAAACCGAGAACTCAAAAACTCTTTCCGAACAACGAGATCATAATGTTAAAGTTCATTCAAAATTGAGCATCAAAGTTAAACAAATATGGGTTCTAAAAGGGACAATCGTTCCAAACGCTATAAGTATTGTTAACTTTGGAGGACCCAAAAGGGCTTGGGTACCAAAACAACCGAAATACACTATCTTTGTAGGTACCAACGTGAAAGAAAAGCAAGTGGTACATTGATAGCTGTTGTTCGAGGCACATGTGTGGCACCAAAGAATTATTTGAAGATTTTGAATATCAAGAACAAGGACATGTAACCTGTGGTGACAACAAAAAGGGTAAGATTATGGGCACCTGTAAGGTTGATAAAGAACCTTCTCCTTCTATTAATAAAGTGTTATTTGTTTAAGGTTTGCATCATAATTTACTGAGCGTTTCTCAATTGTGTGATGAAGGTTTTGAAATCTTGTTTGAAGAAACGCATTGCACTGCTTTTAAAATAACAAAATTGCATTTATTGGTTTGAGACGTGGAAATGTTTACATTGTTGATCTTAATGATAAAAATTCATTTAATGAAAAATGCCTTATTATTTTGGATGAAAATGCATTTTTATGGCATAGAAAATTGGGGCATACATCTCTACCTATCATTTCTAAACTATCGAAATATGATTTAGTTCGCGGTATACCGTATAACACCCTAATTCCCATAAGGGACGTTACGCGCCGTAGAACCTTCACAAGGTCTACCAGTCTAACACATGACACCAATTCCGCAAAAGAATCCCACAAAAACACATTTATCATAATAAGTAGGGCCGTGGCCTCGGCCAAAACATTTTGATTCAATTCTAATAAGACATAGAGCGACAATTATAATCAATGCCCACGCAGAGGACTTCGCCGACATCAATAACTAAATATACGTTTACTCGACTACATCAACCAATAACTGAATAACATAATGAAAAATAACACCGACTCGAGCCTCATCATCATGCTGGGCCATCCTTAGCGTGCGTACCCCGTGCCGGCTCCTCATCTCTCCCGATACCTGAAATGCATAAGACGTATTTCTCCCATTTAAGGGGTTAGCATTCAAATAGTTAGTGCAAGTACACAATTACACTACATTATATACATACACAATTCGACACAAGCAATCCATTTTAGGAAAAACATTTGCAATCAATATTCCGGAATATCTCATTTACATCAAACAGTATATCAACATGTTTCAACATTACAACTATCCACACTTGGTAACCCGTGGCTATACCCATTAGTATCGACCCCCAGAGGCCCCGTCGGACCGTCCCCGGTTGGGAAACCACTTCCGTAGCCGTACCCATTAGTATTGGCCCCTAGAGGTCCCGTCGAACCATCCCCGAGTGGAAGAACAACAACACACGCACCCAAGTCACTACTAAAAAAAGGACTTTAGCCGACGACACTTAAAAAAATAGCCGACGACTTTTAGGAGTCGTCGGCTAAACTTTCGAGTTTAGCCGACGAACTTTGTTGTGGTCGGCTAAAAGGTTTTAGCCGACGACTATTGTCCAGGTCGTCGGCTAAACTCTAACCTAGTTGTCGGCTAAAGATCGACTTTTTAAAAGATGGTCGGCTAAACCTTAGCCGACGACACTTTAGCCGACCACTTTGGACTTTAGCCGACCACTTTTAGGCTTTAGCCGACGACTTTGTGTGGTTGGCTAAACCCTGATTTTTGGTAGTGAGTCCACTACCGTGGCCGTACCCATTAGTCCCAGAGGCCACACATGTAACACCCCTAATCCGCTCAGGGATATTACACGCCGTAGAACCTTTCCTCAAGGATCTACCAGGCTAGTAACAACATGAAACATCTCGACAATGCCTTTAAGGCTAAAGTGACTCAGTAGACCGATTTGGCCTTTCAATAAAAACATACAACTCGATTACAACTCATGCCCACGCAGGGGTCAAAACACAACCACACCCGTACAACGGAAAAAAAATATAGCAGCGGAAAATAAAGTACAACTGAACCAATACATGATGTACGGTTCCTCATGTGATTAGTATCGATCATCTTTCATCATCCTTCGTGCCGACCCTGTGTTATGCTCCAAAACCTGAATGCAAAAACAGACATCCACCCCCCGAATACTCGGGGGTTAGCAAAACTCCACTGTTTTGCTAGTGCAAGAACAAAGTGCAAATACGAGCCATACAATTCACATTCCACGAATAACAATAACCAGGAATCCTCAAAGATCCAAACGAAACGAAAAGTACTTCCCGAGGCAAGAGTTTGAGAAAACCTTTCAAATTCGAAATATCATAAATCAATGGAAATAATTTATAAAACGGTTTAGGATGCCATCGAGAGTTTTAATAGAAAACAATTTAGGATTATCAAATCCTACTTTTCAAAATCCAAAAGACAAAAGGGGTCACCGCCCCAAAGGTTTACTTTTCATAAAATAACCTTTACCAAACCGTTGGGATTTTAGCCCCAAATCCAAAAATGACTTTTACAAAACCATTGGGATTTTAGCCCCAAATCTCATCAACTCACAGTACACAAGAACGACCACAAGGTTCGTCTTCCAACATCAAAATCCACAATTAAAGGATTTAACACAAACAACAAAATACTCTAGTGCCATCCTAGCCAAGTAAGCCAAACGAACAACTTACCTCTTACACACTTAGTCAATGCATGAAAATGAAAACCGTTCAAAATACTCATTTCCGGAAACGCCAATAATCCAAATCACAGTTGCAAAATGCACCACAATTAACCGTCGATCCACGTCTCTGTGGACCCCTACCGAGACCCCGTCGGATCTAACCCGTAGTGGTTAAAAGCAAGCTCGTCGATCCACGTCTCTTGTGGACCCCTACCGAGACCCCGTCGGATCTAACCCATAGTGAGCATACACACACACACACACGTTACTCATGCAATACTAATATGCTAAGAATGTAAGTTCATTAAGAATACTCACTAGAGATGGCCACTTACTCGACGCCGTTATCAAACTCTTCAAAAACACCATAACAAGATTAAATACGGAATACACGATCCCATAACTTTAAACACAGGAGTATCATCATCAAGGACTTCAACGTTCAAAATAATCAAATCATAATCAATTCCCAAAACACATTGTTCACAAAACACACGCGTTTTGAAAGAAAGACTTTAACGAGGCCAAACCGAAATCTTTTGAAACTTCATTTCAAATAACCAAACAAACGCATCAAGACGAACACCGATCATCATATCCATAAAACGAGAAAAGTATGGGCAAGGTACTTGCCTCGAATAACCACAACGCGGAGAATCGGCCGAAGTAGGTTGGCACGAATCGACCACGAACTCGCGACTCCACCGAACGACAATCCACAACAATGAACTACGAACGAAAACAATAACAACGAAAATGAATTCCAAAGTATGACCCAAAGCCGCTGAATTCAAAGAACAAATGACGAAAGTTCAAGGATTTTCCCCAAAACGGCCAAGAACACGATTCGTCCCGTCAAAACCCGAAAACGGAATTCCAAGTTGAAATATGGATATACAATCCATAGAATATGTTTAACAACATCATTTAACCATAATCGATCCATCGAAAACGGATGAAAAACGAGATCGAGGACAATTCCCCCAAAAAGTCAATTCGGAGGAAATCAAGAAATATACTTCGATTCGACGAAGAACAATGGATTAAATGATGTTAAACACAAGAATACTACCAAGATTAATCATACCCATCATGAATTAATCAACAACACGGAACGAATCGGACGAAAATGCAAAAACCACTAAATTCACGAAATTAGGGTTCTAAGGTAAGATTACCTTGATTCGCTGGATCAAAGGATGATAACAGATGATTGATTGATGTTATGAACTCAAGAACTTCATGTATTTGTTGTTAAACAACATGGCTTCGTCCCCCATGAATCGCCAGCCGCGGACGGAGAAGGAAGGAAATGAAAAACGAAATGAAATGTGACTTTCGACCACATTTATCTTGGCCGGACTAGCGCGCGCTAGTGCCGAGCTAGCGTCTTATCGCCTGTGCCGCAATCCAAGAGCTTCATCGACTAGATCGCCGCCAGTAGCGTGGCGCAGCCTTCCGGCCAGAAGGCGCTTACTCGCCGGCCAGAAGCGCACGCAGGCCCGGCGCAAGCGTGCGCTACCCGCCGAGCCCGACCGATTCAGAACCCCTGTGACTCCACTGCCTGCACTAGCGTCGTTAGGCGGCCGATAGCGGCGCTACACTGCCGGTTAGCGCGCAGCCCGGCCGTAGCGTGCGCTTACACGGTTCCTCGCGCACCCGTCCGGTCGGTGCCCGCAATCGTCCGGCCATCCGCAACCGTCCGGGCCGATCCAGAACCGTCCGGCCAAGACGACCACTGTGGCTCGACGACCCGATTTCCAAAACGCGTTTAACGAACACGGCGAAAAGTTCGCGACAACATCAACGACCGAAATGAAAACATAATACCATAATTAATCATACGCGACCAAGAAACGGGTCGAGACAACAATTACAGATACGGATACCGTAACTTTTAAGAAATTACAAAATGGCCCAAAACGCCTAAATCACGATACATGATCGAATAACCAAACCGAAGTTCACAACACGTCTAACAAAGTTAAACGGACTTACGGGAAACTCAAACAATAGATTTGAACGAGATTCGCAAGAATCGAACTCAAGTGCGGAAAAGTCGCAAAAAAGCACGGAACTCAACAAAACGACACCGAAACGAACTCGGATGACAAAAAGTGCAGAATTAATCATTCTCAGAATGACGAAACGGTCATGAGCAAGTCGTCAAAACGGACTTCCACTGAAAAAAAGAAATTACCGGAAATCGAAAATTGCGGATATTACATTCTACCCTCCTTAAAAGAAGTTTCGTCCCGAAACTTAAAACAAGTAGGGGTAAGAAATATTCCGCCAGGAAAAACTCAACGGGATACACAAGGATGCGTAACTAACGCCTAACGACGAAATGTTACAAACAACGCAAAGGAATATACGGCGTGAAAACACGCTCCACGGCGACCAACACAACGTCGCCGTTAGGGATATAATAAAACCAACAAATGACAAGCGTCATCAAACGGATAATATAGCCAAGTCAATTATCCGACAATCACAAAATACAACGAACGAAAATCAATATGATTGACCAACCCAACGGTACATCAATCAAAACGCGAGCCAACCGCTAAACAAATACCGAATCCTACCGCCCAAGGGTTGGAAGATCGAAAACGAGACTAATTTCCCGAACTTAAGGGAATTACAAAGGAGCCTGAACGCTCAACAATCACGAAACGAGAACAAAAACTGAACAAACAAACGATCGAGACAACAAAAATCGAACAATCATGTCCAAAACACGAAGGATAATAAAATTCAAACAACAACTCCCAGGATGATTGATCGCTAGAATTCGCGTAGTATGGTTTTCAAATCCGATCAATTTTAAAATTTGTAAAACCTCGAAGTATTTCCAAGGTGTCGAACCCAAGGGAATTGATGTGTCGAAAATAAAGGAAGTAACTCTACTCAAAATTTGACTGCTATTTAGGAATCCGATAATTTGGTTTGTTTCTAATTATCTAACTTTAAAAATCAAAAAATAAAAATTAAATAAAAGATGAATTATCTAAATCAAGCAAATAAAGCAAATTAGCAAGATAAAATCACAAGTTGAAAGCTAATTGATCCTAGGGTAGTATCATCTAATTGAGTTCACACAATCCATTCACTTGATTCTTTTTCCCCAAATTTTAATTCAATCCTAGAAATAATCACTCAGCCGATCTAGAATTCCGATCAAGGCAACCTAGAAAGATAGTTAATTTAAACCCTTTTCCCCGCCAGGGCTCAAAGAATTTAAATCACTTAAAAAGCGCCAACTTATTTATCTATGATTTATCTTTCTCCACTTAGGTCTTAAGATAAAATCATATTGTGCATCAAGTATTTCCACTAATTAATTAATCCTTCCGGGCAAAATTAATTAGCTAACATGCATCGATTAAGGGCCCTTTAATCTAGCATTAGATTTAACACATCTTGAACACAAGCCTAGGATGAAAGGTCAAAAGGTAATCAAAGGGACATCATGTGAACATCAATTAAAATTACTAACCCTAGAATCAATCAATGGATTTAGCCAGACATAATTGAAATTAAACAAGAAATAGATGGAGATTGCATATTATTGATATGAAAAGAGAGATTACAACCCTTTCGGATGAACTCTGAGTCTTCAATCTCCGAAAAACAATAATAGTTGCTGCCTCCAAAAAGTTCTTGTCTCCAAGGAATTAATCTTGCTAAAAATTGTAAAATTCTGCTAGAGATGATAAAAGGTGATAAAAGATGATGAAAGATGGTAGAAGATGATGAAGGATGGTAGAAGATCATGAAGGATGATAGAAGATGATGAAGGATGGTAGAAGATGATGAAGGATGGTGAAGGATGGTAGAAGATCCTAAACTAGGTCTAGGAGGAGGTGTATATAGCCTATGGGAGTTAAACTCCCGATTAGCCCTAATCTAGGAAACAAAATCTATCCAAAAGAGTCACAATCCGTCAAAATTCGAGAACCCGCGGAGCAGCCTATCGGACGCACCTATCGGCCGATAGGCTGGCCGATAGTTGGTTCGTCGGTCGACTTCACTTGATAGGGCTTGGACACCTTTCGGACGCACCTATCGGCCGATAGGCTGGCCCGATAGGTGGTCTGACTTTTGCAAAAATCCATTTCTTCCGTCCGTTTGACTCGACTCTCGGTCCTTTGTCTCGTTTTGGGTCCTTTTGGCTCTAAAAACCTGCAAACACACTAAAACCAACCCAAACGCGTAATACGGCTCGACTAATCATAAATAAGCCAAATACGAGCACATTAATCACGAAACGAGATAAAAACCTAGTATAAAATCCTAGAAAAATGTGGTAAAATTACCACTTATCAAACCCCCCCAAACTTAAGCCTTGTTCATCCCGAACAACAAAAAGAAAAGAAAAAGAATGTCGTGAATCATCATACAACTCATAGTGTTCAACCTAATCAATACTATCCTGTAATTTTCTCTAAATAATCCGAGTGTCGTAAAAGCGAGCTGCACTCAAAATAATGATTCCGCAAAGTAGTCAAGTTCAGTCCTAATCATTCGTTCATGAAGAAAATCCAGCTCAAAGATTAACAAAACGTGAGTCAAATCGACCGTCAATATGAAAGGCTAAAATAAACAAGCTAGTTCGTCCTGCTACATACGCCTAGTGGCACAATTTTCACGAGTTTCATAACAAATAAACCCTGACAAGATTCCCTTATATATATGTTCAAGAATTTGATTCGAGTTGACCACTAGGTTAGGATCTCGGGATGTTTCATCGGGTAATCCTAGGTGGAACTTCCATTCTCATGTATTAGGAAACCGTTTGACGTAAAAGACACTCATGGGGCACATGGATGCTTCTAGTTACTAAGTTCCCGTCTACGGAGAAACAACTCGAATATATAATTTCCGCATGTCCGAATCAAGGTCGCCGTTTGCGTGAGAGTAAACAATGGTCACGCGAATACCCCTTACTAGGCTCCCTATCATTGGCACATGTGAAATATCTAAATCACTAGTCTAATCAGTGTGGTCGCTGCTTTACGCGAGAGTAAACAACGGGTCACGCGAATGCCCTGTTACTAGACTTCCCTTCATAGAACAACATTATCTCGACTTTTGGGAAAAAGCGACCGACTCTAAACTCAATCTAAGTGCCAACACGACTAAAGAAACAAGACGACTCACTATCCTAAGATGTAACCAAACGTATTGACGGTGATTTTAAAACAAGTATGTATCGTCTCTTATCTGCCAAGACCTCTACAATCACGAAAAATTTTGGACCTAAATGAATACTATGCAAAACAGAAATAACTGACTACAACTCGACTAAAACTCGACCGTTTCTTCAGAGAGAAAAACAGTGTCGTAACATCGGTATCACACAAATAGAAGCACGAAAAATTCACTAATAAAGAAAAACTAAGACAAGCAAGGCTATCTAAAAAAATAAAAAAAATTCTACGCAAAGTAGACCAAAATCTTAAAAAAAAAAAACTATCTACCCAAGCAAGGCATCAAAGCAAACAACGAAAAGCAAATAAAAGCAAACACGAAAACAAAACACTACTACGACCTAAAAAAAATAGAAACTAGCAAACACACCAAATGAAAATGAACATAAAAATCTAAAAACTAAGCAACAAAAGCCAAAACCACGCAACACCAATATGAGAAGCACAAATAAAAACAACGGGCACCAACACAAGCAAATAATGATACAAGGCAAGGCATACAAGGTACTCACACGTAAAGAAATTAACAAAGCCGCACTTCTCCCCCCCCAAACTTATTTCGCATCCCAAAGGAGGAATAAGTTTGAAAAGAGAAAGGAGTGGCTTTGTTAATCGGAGTACCTGATCACTGTGGCGGAAATGGCGGGTTTGTCGGCGAGCTCGGATCATAGCGGGCATGTGAATCGGGGAAAGGAGCAAAGTGGTACATCTCGTGTACCATTCGGTTGTAGTGGTCCTCCTGGGCCCACCTATCTTCCTGCCTCTTCCTCTTTTGCTCCCTCCAAGCAATCTCCTCTTGTCGCCGCACTCTGTCCTCTTCGGCTCGTTTCTCCACTAGCTCGTACAACTGATTGACCCGAGTGGCAACATCACCCACCCGAGTCTCAACCTCGCCCAGCCGAGTTCCCAAAGAACCAAACTCGGTTGTCAAAGAACGCATACTCCCCAAATGATAATTGTCTTGCGCCTGCATACTCTCTTCGTGCATCTCTCTCTCTCTCTCAAAAAATCTCGACTCAAAGGCCTCAAAATCCGGAGCTCTCATCTGAAAACTACTACCTCCACCGGTGGGAATCTCGTCACGGCTACGCCCCTCGGGTATATCATCCAGCTCCTCCTCGGCTCCCTCCAAGAACGGCTCATCAATGGTCACCTCCCGGCGTTGCCTCTTACGAGACGCATCCAACGGTAGGATAAGTGCCAAATGAGCCTCGGAGCTCATACTCCACCTCGCATATACATCGGACGCGTCGCCCATCACAGAGGTCAAGGTCGGAGAGGGGAGTCGGAAGAGGGACACGGTTTTGTTCCGACCGTGCAATTTCCAGTCGAACCCCTCGGTGAAGGCAAGCATCTCTTGCCTCTACAGTACCGGTTTATCCAAATAGATGTCTCGGGACACCGGCTCTCCTCTAATGCGCACTCCGAGATGCTCCGCGATAGGGGTCACGAACGCCCCAATCCCAATCCTCTGCTCTTGGCCACCGGCTTGTTTCTCCATGTGCTCAATCAGAAAACATCCGGCGTGCTTCCGCCTACCGTTCAAGGCCGAATGTAAAAGGTGAAGATCAGTGGACAAGCACATCCCCGAGTCGGTACGGCTCAAAATCGTCGAGGTGAACAGACGGTGGACATAACGGAGAACTGGGTTCCTGAGCGAGGAGGCCTTGGCATACGTTGGATTATAAATGAGAAGCGTCTCCTCCCTGGGGTAAATCATCTTGGACCACAGCTCTATGTTTTCTTTGGCATGATCGCCCTGATGGAATGACCCGTCCTCGGCCCCGTTGATAATGGCGTTAACTTCGTCGGCCGAGAGCTCCCTTTCTGTGTTGTCGAGGTTGAAGCGAATAGATGCCGGAGTCCCGTGCTCCCTAAAAACCTCAAGCGTGGACAGAAACTCCACGGTGAGCACGTGGTAAGCGAGATAGTTTGCCCGAAAAATTTGCTCAAACCCGCACTGTCTTGCTAGTAACATAATATCATCGTATATCCCCATACCCCGAGCCGTCTCCTCATGCAAAAATCGGCAATGTTTGTGTGGCATTCCGATAAGGTGCGACCACCTTCTTTTAGACTCAGATCCAGTCAATCTTAGCTTGAACTTCTTCGGGTCGAGCGCAGCCGGGATCAAAATAGCCGGCACTACCTTCGTCGGAGCCCTTTCCTTCTCTGTGGTTGCCTTAGACTTTCCGGCCTTAGACGGCTTCGACTTCTTGCTTTGCTTTCCAGCCATTTCAAAGTTCCTACAAAACAACCATCCAATCAATATCCAATAAGCAACTCATAATGCAAACATTCAACAAGCGTCGACATAATCCAATAATCCCACAATATCAACTAAGAGCCCTATAATGTCCAATAAACATCAAAATCATAGACCCGACAGCCATATACTACGATCAACAAATCACACAACCTCCCCCAAACTTCGACTCCCCCATTTCATATTCAAAGAATCAAAACCACAACCCACAATAACAAAACTACACACTACGATCATATTAGGACAAATTCTCTCCAATCAAATCTAATTCATTCAAAATTCGAATCATCATCAACAATTCAACTCATATCAATCCCAATTAACAATTTAATTCAACAAATTTACCCAAATTTCAACAAATTCGAAATTAGGGTTCTTCCAATTTGGGTTTTTTTTCAAAATTCGTTCAATTTCATCAATTAATCCCCCAATTCGAAGTACCCATGAACAATCAAGCATAGATAGCATGTTTCCATCAAGATTCTATCAACAATCGGGCATAAAATTCACAGAACATCAAAGTCTAACAAAAGCCCCCAAAAAGTGGATCCCCAATTCAAATTTCATCAAAACTCCAAAAAGAATCCGTCAAAGTGCTTCAAAACATGTATAGAATTGAAAAACAAGAGGATTAAGTGTCGAAATTAAGTACCTTGATCGAGTTTTGAAGGAAAAACAAATGCGAAAATCGCCCCTTATGTTCTATCGGCCGATATGTGTGTGTGTGTGAGAAAAACGGGTGGGAGAAGTGTATAAAAGGGGTTATTAATCAACCGGGTCGAAGCGGATACTGGACCGGGTATTTCCTATCGGGCTGGCCTATCGGCCGATAGGCACTCCAGAAACTTACGTACCTTACTATCGGGCGGGATATCGGTCGATAGGGTCTGCCTATCGACCACTGTTTGTAACATTAATTTTTTTTTCCTCAGCCTATCGGCCGGGCCTATCGGCCGATAAGCTCGCCCGATAGACTCGTCTGTCTCAAAAATTTTTTTCAACTTTTTCTATTTCGCATAATTGGTCCCGTTTTTGCTTGGATATGGCGATTAAAGACCTGCAAGTATCCAAAACTCGGCGTGCATGGATTAGAACTTAACAAAACTAACAAAGCTACTACGAAACTAGAAACTACAAAAATCACGCAAACTAACAATTGAAAACAAACGAATAAAACGAACTAATATACATACGTTGGGTTACCTCCCAACAAGTGCTACGTTTAACGTCTTTAGCTAGACGATACCTCATTCAATCCGGGTCTTCAGCGACAACTCCCCCTTGAACGGGTTTGTTGACATCAAGATAGCATACGTCCCTCTCATTAGATCGAAACTCGTTCGCCTCCAACATTCGAACATACATTGGCAAATCCTCGTAAATTTCTTCAACATCGGAATGTGAGTAAATGGATTGTGAAATGCAATGCTCCAACAAGTCGGTCGGGGGCGGCATAATAGACTCAATTTCATAACATTCCTCGGGCGCATCCTCGGGCTTCTTCATCGCGTCATAGATGGAAATTTTCAGATTTTGATCATTAACCCGGAAGGTAAGATCACCCTCTTGGACGTCGATAAGTGCTCTCCCCGTCGCTAGAAACGGTCTCCCAAAGATCAATGGTTGATTCTCGTCCTCGGGCATATCAAGAACTACGAAATCGGCCGGGAAGACTAAGTGTTGGACTCTAACGAACACATCCTCCACAACTCCCCTCGGATAAGAGATCGACCGGTCCGCCATGAGTAGAGAAATGGTAGTCGGCTTCATCTCCCCAATCTTCAACCTCTTAAATATGGATAGAGGCATAAGATTGATGCTTGCCCCGAGATCACACAACACATTACTGAACGTTTGGTCGCCAATCATGCATGTCAAAGTAAAACGTCCCGGATCCTTCTGCTTGATCGGGAGCTTGTTTTGAATGATAGCGCTACACTCCTCTGTCAAATTTATTGTTTCAAACTTCGCCAACTTCCTCTTGCTTGCCACAGCGTCTTTCAAGAATTTAACGTACCCCGGCATGTCTCTCAAAGCGTCTAGAAGTGGAATGTTGATATTCACCTTTTGAAACATGTCGATAAAACGTTGAAGCTTTTCATCATATCTCGACTTGGCAAATCGCTGTGGAAATGGAGCTTTTACCTCAAAATCTTTCACATTCGAACCTAAAGGAGCCTTTCGACCGATAGGGGGGTCGATAGGCTCAATTTCTGGTATTCTGTCTGGGTATCGGGTGGGCCTATCGGCCGATAGTCTTGGCAGAGAGGCTCACGCGTTTCATCTTCCTTCTCGTTCTCGGCTCCCGTTTTAGTACATCCTCATTTCCGATTCCTCAACTTCAGCCCCATGATTATCGTACCTTGTCCCACTCGAAGCTCGATTGCGTTGCATTGTTGCGTCGTCGGGTTGGTCTCGATCGCTCGGAAAATGGCCCGCTTATGAATTCGGCCATGGCGTTCGCCATTTGACCCATTTGGGTCTCCACCATCGACATCCGCTTTGTCAAAGCTATCACCGAGTTTCCAATAGATGTCACACTATGCTCGAGAGCCCCGAACCTCTTATGCGCTTTATAAATAAAATCTTTTGACTCGCCTCTAACCGTTCCAACATCTCTTCCATCGGTGTCTTAGCAATCGGCTCTTGAATAACCCGCTTTTTCACGTTAAATCCGGTGGTGGTGAAGAGCATTGTTCGGGTTGGCATAGGAGAAATTAGGGTGGTTTCGATTGTTCGGATAATAGTTCCCCTATTTCCCCCTTGCCGAAGTTTCCTCCTTGCACGTAATTTACATCCTCCTCAATTGCAATAGGCTCGTTTAGCTCTTCAAAACGCATTGACTCCCAAAGTCTTCTTTCTTAGCATCTCAAGCTCTTTTTGTTGTCTTTCAAATTTTGCCTTCAAATCACCGTAGGTGTCCTCAATCACGGATGGAACCTTTCTTCTCGTCATCTTCCTATCGGTCACCTCCTCGTAATCATTGTTGACCGCTAGCTCGATGAGATTCTTGGCCTCTTCATAATCGTTAGCAAGAAATCCCCCTTTCGAGGAATAGTCCAACTCTCTTCTAGCCTTCCTCGTCAAACCCCGATAAAACCGAATGTAGATTTCCTCCTTGTCAATTCCATGCTGTGGGCATTTGCGAAGTAGCTTCTTAAATCGGATCCATGCCTCGTATAAGTATTCATCCTCATATTGCTCGAATTGCAAGATATCGTTGATTTGTTTTTGCACCTTCGAGGGAGGATAGAACTGTGCTAAGAACAACCGAGTCATCTCTCTCCAAGTACCAATTTCCTTCCAATCTAAGCTCTTGTACCAATCTAGCGCATCGTCTTCTAAAGAGAACCGGAATAGGCGGAGCTTAATGACATCCGGGGGCACTCCGTTTTGCTTGATGGTGGCACATATGTCCAAAAACGACTCAAGATGAGCGTTTGGATCTTCATTAACTCCTCCTACGTATGTTTGAGACTTCACCGTAGCGATGAGGGACGGCTTAAGCTCGAAGTTGTTGGCATCAATCGTCCCCCAACCTCCTTCTTGATAATCGTCCAGCTTCGGTTGAAAACGGGCATTCAAAGGGATCTTCTCGGGACGAGCGAGTTCTCGTGGTGGGTCAACAATGCCGGCCATGGTATCAACGATAGGTATAGAAATAGTCTCGGTTCTCGCTTCTTGCTTCTTCCTCCTCAAAGACTTCTCGATTTCCGGATCCAAAGGAAATAAGTCCTTTCCTTGGGATCTTGTGATCATGCACCGCCTACAAGTAAGAGAAAACAAGATGTGAGGAAACGAGATCGAATATTAATAATAATAGTATACAACCTAAAGTAACAATCTCTTCTTTTTCGAATTATCCCTTTAAGTTTTCTATCAATTCCCCGGCAACGGCGCCAAAAATTGATCGCTGAGATTCGCGTAGTATGGTTTTCAAATCCGATCAATTTTAAAATTTGTAAAACCTCGAAGTATTTCCAAGGTGTCTGTAACACCCCAAAGCGGCTATTACAGTGCCGTGAATCCCACACTGGGACTCACCAGGCGATATCCATAACAAATTAAATAAATATTATTTGTGATACCGAACCACAACGACTAGTCATTACTCCGTTTAGGAGTTTATCAAAATATGGCCAACGGCCTTACAATACACAGGATCCATAAACAAGTATAAACCATATGGAGATGGAAAATACTTCAAATACCAAATACAACCAAATAGTAATTTAAATGAAACAGGAAATAACACAACACGGTTTAACATAACCGGACAACAAAGATGAGGGGCCCCCGAACTAGTATCCTCCGAATCCTTCGCCGTCGACATGCTCTTCCCGTGCCTTGCCCTTGCCTCTACCTAAAATACAATACAAGTATTTCGCCCAACACAGGGTCAGATATACATGATAATCAATTCTTCTGACATATACAATTCACATATATAGATTTCAAAGAAATCATTCCGATCACAATCATACCCTCGGTCGTATGAAACGAACAGTCACAAGCATCCAATACTATGGACGATTTATGGTATGGCTCAAAGATGGACATCACAGTACGCCCGATCCGGAAATGTGTCCGTGCACATGTCCGCCCCGTATATGGAATCCAGAATATACGTAGGACAATGTACCTAATTAGCCTCACGAAACTATGTCCCGTGTGCACAGTCCAACGCGGAATAATATCCGCCGATGACTATATGTGCTTGGCTAAAAATCCTACACAATAACCAATCTAACGCAGATATGATTCGGATATGTCACGATACAACATGACAACGAATTCAACAAATCACACATCCGATTAAGGATCAAGAAAAACTCACCGAAGTGAAAAATAAGACCAACGAGATCAATGATTCAAAGCAGCGTACTTGGGAATGCATCCCATGAAGAAGGCGGAATAACGTCGGGACAAATATCAAATCACGACAAACATTTCATGAACAATTCATACATATGAAAGATATAACCATCGAAGAATCTAATCATCATTATAACCAAGCAAGATAACTTGCCTCAAATCCGTAAGTGAAAGATAGTCCTTCTCCAAATGATCAAGCGGACGGTATCCTCGATTAAACACTCAATCGAGCGAGCAACCTTGAATGAAACGTAATTCATTCAATAATATATTCACATAATATTAATATCAATTCGTAGGAAAGCAGCGCCCGCAACCTACTCGAACAATTCACCCCGTGATGAAAACCTTAACGATTAATGAAAGGTTTCAAAACAACTAATTCATCTTCCAAAATCTGATCATCATACCAAAAGTGTCTTGAAATTCTCTTGTTATTCCATGAACAATAACATCTTCAATTTGTCAATAAAATTGGTTTAAATCAAATTCTCATGTTCTTCAACATCTCTTATTACAAAAAGGATAGTCATAAAGAATTTGATACTCAATCTACCATGATAGTATCATTCATAACCGACATCATCTACTTAAGAACACAATCTACTTAGCATGATGATGAACCACACTCTACGTTATCAACACAATAGATTGATGAAAAGTTATTGTTATAATTATCAAAACCTTTATCAATCTTCAAGGACTTGTGGCCCGAACAAATATGATCATTAAAGCTTCTAAGGTTTCGAACTAGATCATCTAATCTCATATTTAACATCATCAAGTTCTTCTCAAGGTAAATAAATACTTAAAATGGTGTTTAATCACTTTATGGTATTAAGTTCTTGATGAAATCCGAGTTATGAAGAAGCTAACCGATCCATCAACGCGTTCTCTTGAGCTAAATTTGTCCGTAAGGTGAGTGATGACAACTACAACATGAGTAAAATCACTATATCATCAAGAACACCTCCATCTCAAACCCTTATTATCATATTCATCAAAAATGCTTAAAGAGTTTAATTATAACCATGTTTTACTTGCTTAATCTACTCTAGGTGAAGTATATTTCGACATTAATAATCAACATAAGAAAATAATGCAGAGAAGAAAACACACCAACCTCCAGAAATGAAGAATAACTTCAATGCTATGAGAGAATATATTCCAAGCTTAAAAACAACTCCAAATCTCCAAGAAAATGAGCTCCACTCCGAGATTCAAGGCTTAGAAACAAGTTGATGAAGGTTTATATCGTTTTTAGAGTGCGGAGGGATGATATGTGAAGAGAGAAATTTGGTTTGGGTCGTGAAGAAATGAATAAACAGGCTGGTCCTATAAATAGACTGTGCAGACTTAGCGCACGCTATCAGGACAGTTTAGCGTACGCTAATGCCCTTACGTACGCTATCCGGTCGATATTACGTACGTAAGCGGCTTACAGTGGCTACTGTCTTGAATTATCTTAGGCCGTTAGCGCACGCTAACGAGAAATGGGTTACGCACGCTAATAAAAGTAGATTCTCACCGACACGCCAGCTCAGATTGAGATCTCATGCATGCTACCGGTTAAAAGGGTTCACGTGCTGAAGTCAACTGCTGCCAGATTCCCTCTTAGCGTACGCAACATAGGAAACCTTTACGCACGATGTCACATGTTTAGCGTACGTTAATAATACTGTGTAGCGTACGCTACATTAACAAAAATCCGAAAATGCAACACTCTAATAACATCGAATCATCACATATGAAATAACAACGATATGATATTCAAATCTATAATACCTCAACATAAAACTAAATGCAACGATTTCTAATAATCAGATTATCCGAATAATACAACGACAGAACAAAAATGAAAAGTTACAGTCGGATATTACAGTGTCGAACCCAAGGGAATTGATGTGTCGAAAATAAAGGAAGTAACTCTACTCAAAATTTGACTGCTATTTAGGAATCCGAAAATTTGGTTTGTTTCTAATTATCTAACTTTAAAAATCGAAAAATAAAAATTAAATAAAAGATGAATTTCTAAATCAAGCAAATAAAGCAAATTAGCAAGATAAAATCACAAGTTGAAAGCTAATTGATCCTAGGGTAGTATTATCTAATTGAGTTCACACAATCCATTCACTTGATTCCTTTTCCCCAAATTTTAATTCAATCCTAGAAATAATCACTCAGCCGATCTAGAATTCCGATCAATGCAACCTAGAAAGATAGTTAATTTAAACCCTTTTCCCCGCCAGGGCTCAAAGAATTTAAATCACTTAAAAAGTGCCAACTTATTTATCTATGATTTATCTTTCTCCACTTAGGTCTTAAGATAAAATCATATTGTGCATCAAGTATTTCCACTAATTAATTAATCCTTCCGGGCAAAATTAATTAGCTAACATGCATCGATTAGTGGCCCTTTAATCTAGCATGAGATTTAACACATCTTGAACACAAGCCTAGGATGAAAGGTCAAAAGGTAATCAAAGGGACATCATGTGAACATCAATTAAAATTACTAACCCTAGAATCAATCAATGGATTTAGCCAGACATAATTGAAATTAAACAAGAAATAGATGGAGATTGCATATTATTGATATGAAAAGAGAGATTACAACCCTTTCGGATGAACTCTGAGTCTTCAATCTCCGAAAAACAATAATAGTTGCTGCCTCCAAAAAGTTCTTGTCTCCAAGGAATTAATCTTGCTAAAAATTGTAAAATTCTGCTAGAGATGATAAAAGGTGATAAAAGATGATGAAAGATGGTAGAAGATGATGAAGGATGATAGAAGATGATGAAGGATGGTAGAAGATGATGAAGGATGGTGAAGGATGGTAGAAGATCTTAAACTAGGTCTAGGAGGAGGTGTATATAGCCTATGGGAGTTAAACTCCCGATTAGCCCTAATCTAGGAAACAAAATCTATCCAAAAGAGTCACAATCCGTCAAAATTCGAGAACCCGCGGAGCAGCCTATCGGACGCACCTATCGGCCGATAGGCTGGCCGATAGTTGGTTCGTCGGTCGACTTCACTTGATAGGGCTTGGACACCTTTCGGACGCACCTATCGGCCGATAGGCTGGCCCGATAGGTGGTCTGACTTTTGCAAAAATCCATTTCTTCCGTCCGTTTGACTCGACTCTCGGTCCTTTGTCTCGTTTTGGGTCCTTTTGGCTCTAAAAACCTGCAAACACACTAAAACCAACCCAAACGCGTAATACGGCTCGACTAATCATAAATAAGCCAAATACGAGCACATTAATCACGAAACGAGATAAAAACCTAGTATAAAATCCTAGAAAAATGTGGTAAAATTACCACTTATCAATGATCTGGTGAGAACTACAAGACATGCATTCCCATAAGATCCACATGAAAGGGAATAGCGATTGAAAAGTCACAACGACAAACGAGTTATTCCGAAACGATATCACACTCGTTCGATCAACAAAAGCAAGGGGCAGGACAAGCTCAGAAATGTCAACGAACATAATGAGTCGACAAAGTCGAAAACACCAGAGTTCCAAATCCGATCCACTTCGAATAAGAGAACTAATAGAACCCGATGATGTCACTCCCGAACAAGGTTCACAAGAATCGAACTAAACCAGAAAAAGTCACATCAATAACCAGATCGACCCACAATAAGATCACAGCTCGTTCGGACGATGAAACCGAAATACAGAACAAGTTCATAAAGTATCAACGAACATGAGCGAATCGATAGACTGGAGGAAGAGAAAATACCGAAGTCAAAATAGTACGGGTGTTACCTCCGACCTCGTCCACGAAATTCATAAAAACAGGAGCAAGGTAACAAGACATTAAACAACCGACACATAACGGAACGATCACCGATGCACACGGTCATACCAAACCAAGCTCTAACAGCTCGCACATGAGCGATAACGCAGAAATCACCACGAGATGGCAACATTCAACACCAACATTCCACCTCTCATAGAGGGCTAACACAACAAATGTGTGGAAAACAACTCAACGCTCACGCTGCCAACTCGATCATACTCGGGAGCAAACATCAAAATGACAATGCGAACATCATACATACATACCCAGCCCTCAAACGGGAATGGATAGGTTTTAAAGAAAACCTCATTTTGAAAATAATTTAGAAGAACACCGGTTGATCTTGAGTATCACCTTTCAAAAAGTACAAACGTGAAACATCGTTATCGAGACATTGGAGAACCATTTCGCATTTGATAAAAATGAGGACACTTTATCTTAGTGAAAACTTTCAGAATATTCGACCCTCGGGTCTAAATAAAAGTGTTTCTAAACATCGAAAATATCTCAAAATATTTTTGGTCCTCAATTGGAAAGATTTTTGAAATATATTGCGGCACGAGAAAGCACCTCGAAAACACCGCAAGAAAATAATTCGTTTTAAAAGTACGTCCCGAAATTTAATTTTCTAAGATACTCAAGGTTTTCAAAAATTCAATAGGCCAGAATGCCCAAAACTCACGCATACCGACGTTCACTAAAACAACTCCTAGCACACGCATCAAAAAGTTTAAAATCAAGACAATACATGTCTTTAAACGGAAATAAACGATAAAATACCACAGTCGAAGACCGCCTAGGATTCAGAACAAAACCACTGACCCCATTCGAGGCCTCTAAAGACCCTCCCGCACTGGCTAGTGAACAAGTCGAACGCGTATAAGCACAAAGCTTCCACAAGAGAAATTGTAAAACGTGCAAATCGATTCGAAAATCATCAGCAACGGACAAAAACAACAATAAAAAGACATCACAAGCGACGACACTCCTCGTATAAATCAAATACGAGAGTCGACTAAATACATATCGTGAAATCAAAATTCACATAAGGATTCCATCACTTAACAAATAATCACAAAAATAGCTCGTGTCAAACGAGGCACAACACAAAGAAGGGAGACTTACTTCCACAGGTCGCACGAAGATGATGATCGCCCCACGATACTAATCACGACCAACAAACTCAAACGACGCGTCGCGACACGACTCAGTCAGATAAAATCCGACGAAACAAGACTCAAACAACACGACTTGACCGACAGCCTAGGTTTCCACAACCTAATCTCCGATACCATTTATGTAACACCCCAAATCCGCTCAGGGATATTACACGCCGTAGAACCTTTCCTCAAGGATCTACCAGGCTAGTAACAACATGAAACATCTCGACAATGCCTTTAAGGCTAAAATGACTCAGTAGACCGATTTGGCCTTTCAATAAAAACATACAACTCGATTACAACTCATGCCCACGCAGGGGTCAAAACACAACCACAACCGTACAACGGAAAAAAAATATAGCAGTGGAAAATAAAGTACAACTGAACCAATACACGATGTACGGTTCCTCATGTGATTAGTATCGATCATCTTTCATCATCCTTCGTGCCGACCCTGTGTTATGCTCCAAAACCTGAATGCAAAAACAGACATTCACCCCCCGAATACTCGAGGGTTAGCAAAACTCCACTGTTTTGCTAGTGCAAGAACAAAGTGCAAATACGATCCATACAATTCACATTCCACGAATAACAATAACCAGGAATCCTCAAAGATCCAAACGAAACGAAAAGTACTTCCCGAGGCAAGAGTTTGAGAAAACCTTTCAAATTCGAAATATCATAAATCAATGGAAATAATTTATAAAATGGTTTAGGATGCCATCGAGAGTTTTAATAGAAAACAATTTAGGATTATCAAATCCTACTTTTCAAAATCCAAAAGACAAAAGGGGTCACCGCCCCAAAGGTTTACTTTCCATAAAATAACCTTTACCAAACCGTTAGGATTTTAGCCCCAAATCCATAAAATGACTTTTACAAAACCATTGGGATTTTAGCCCCAAATCTCATCAACTCACAGTACACAAGAACGACCACAAGGTTCGTCTTCCAACATCAAAATCCACAATTAAAGGATTTAACACAAACAACAAAATACTCTAGTGCCATCCTAGCCAAGTAAGCCAAACGAACAACTTACCTCTTACACACTTAGTCAATGCATGCAAATGAAAACCGTTCAAAATACTCGTTTCCGGAAACGCCAATAATCCAAATCACAGTTGCAAAATGCACCACAATTAACCGTCGATCCACGTCTCTGTGGACCCCTACCGAGACCCCGTCGGATCTAACCCGTAGTGGTTAAAAGCAAGCTCGTCGATCCACGTCTCTTGTGGACCCCTACCGAGACCCCGTCGGATCTAACCCATAGTGAGCATACACACACACACGTTACTCATGCAATACTAATATGCTAAGAATGTAAGTTCATTAAGAATACTCACTAGAGATGGCCACTTACTCGACGCCGTTATCAAACTCTTCAAAAACACCATAACAAGATTAAATACGGAATACACGATCCCATAACTTTAAACACAGGAGTATCATCATCAAGGACTTCAACGTTCAAAATAATCAAATCATAATCAATTCCCAAAACACATTGTTCACAAAACACACGCGTTTTGAAAGAAAGCCTTTAACGAGGCCAAACCGAAATCTTTTGGAACTTCATTTCAAATAACCAAACAAACGCATCAAGACGAACACCGATCATCATATTCATAAAACGAGAAAAGTATGGGCAAGGTACTTGCCTCGAATAACCACAACGCGGAGAATCGGCCGAAGTAGGTTGGCACGAATCGACCACGAACTCGCCGACTCCACCGAACGACAATCCACAACAATGAACTACGAACGAAAACAATAACAACGAAAATGAATTCCAAAGTATGACCCAAAGCCGCTGAATTCAAAAGACAAATGACGAAAGTTCAAGGATTTTCCCCAAAACGGCCAAGAACACGATTCGTCCCGTCAAAACCCGAAAACGGAATTCCAAGTTGAAATATGGATATACAATACATAGAATATGTTTAACAACATCATTTAACCATAATCGATCCATCGAAAACGGATGAAAAACGAGATCGAGGACAATTCCCCCAAAAAGTCAATTCGGAGGAAATCAAGAAATATACTTCGATTCGACGAAGAACAATGGATTAAATGATGTTAAACACAAGAATACTACCAAGATTAATCATACCCATCATGAATTAATCAACAACACGGAACGAATCGGACGAAAATGCAAAAACCACCAAATTCACGAAATTAGGGTTCTAAGGTAAGATTACATTGATTCGCTGGATCAAAGGATGATAACAGATGATTGATTGATGTTATGAACTCAAGAACTTCATGTATTTGTTGTTAAACAACATGGCTTCGTCCCCCATGAATCGCCAGCCGCGGACGGAGAAGGAAGGAAATGAAAAACGAAATGAAATATGACTGCTCAGCCACATTTATACTGGGCCGGACTAGCGCGCGCTAGGCTGCCGAGCTAGCGTCTTCTCGGCCCGAGCCGCAATCAAGAGCTCTGGAGTAGATCGCTCGGCCAGAGATAGCGGCGCAGACCTCCGGCCAGAAGCGTGGCGCTACTGCCCGGCCGAAGCGTACGCAGCGTCCGGCGATGGCGTGCACTACTGCCGAGCCCGACCGATTCAGAACCCCTGGACTCCACTGCCTGCATTCGCTAGCGCACGTTAGGCGGCCGATGGCGTGCGCTACACTGTCGGTTAGCGCGACCTTCCGGTCGTAGCATGCGCTACACCGGTTCTGCCGCACCCGTCCGGTCGGTGCCCGCAATCGTCCGGCGATCCATAACCGTCCGGCCATCCATAACCGTCCGGCGATGCGACCACGAGGGCTCGACAACCCGATTTAAGCGTCACGGAACGAACACGACGAAAAGTTCGCGGACAACATCAACAACCCGAAATGAAAACATAATACCATAATTAATCATACGCGACCAAGAAACGGGTCGAGACAACAATTACAGATACGGATACCCGTAACTTTTAAGAAATTACAAAATGGCCCAAAACGCCCGGAAATCACGATACATGATCGAATAACCAAACCGAAGTTCACAACACGTCTAACAAAGTTAAACGGACTTATGGGAAACTCGAAACAGCAGTTTCGAACGAGATTCGCAAGAATCGAACTCAAGTGCGGAAAAGTCGCAAAAAAGCACGGAACTCAACAAAACGACACCGAAACGAACTCGGATGACAAAAAGTGCAGAATTAATCATTCTCAGAATGACGAAACGGTCATGAGCGAGTCGTCAAAACGGACTTCCACTGAAAAAAAGAAATTACCAGAAATCGGAAATTGCGGATATTACAACACATGCATTCCCCGGGTGGAAGAACGACAACAACATCCATGCAATAACACAATTTACATCATTCGTATCGAAACCGTATACACATAACGGAATGTAATACATGTACTTGCCTTGAATAACACAACGTGAAGAAAACGGTGAAAGGAAAGGTTTCGGTCAGAATAAACTTCACAAATCCATTCCTAACACAATAACGATATACAACCAATCTCACTATTGTGAAAATGTAGGAATTTATCCAAGTTCTACCCGATGGGACAATTCGTCGAACACTACGTGGTCATAATAGATTCTAATCTATGAATGGTGAAAACCTTGAAGTTTAATCCAAAAAAACTAATATGAAAGCAAGGGATTACGACTACACAATCGTAATCTAATAACTTACCGAAGATAAAATGGTTATAAGGGTGAAATCACACCAAAATCCTGAAATTCTCCAAATACTAGGGTTCTAAGAATATACCTCGATTTGAAGGCGAAACCTCGGATGATTTGGTGTTGGAGTGATGATATAATGCTCAAATACACTTCTCCGATGAAGTTTGGGTGGAAATCAGACATACTCTGGCTAGAAAAGTCGCTCATGTCGTGAAGAAGGTGAAAGGAATGAAAGAAATGAGGAAGAAAACCGTTGCCCAGTTTAATATACTGGGTAGCGTTACGGCCGTAATATGTGACCCATTACGGCCGTAATGGTGTTCCAGATCCCACTGGACTAATTTCACAACATTGTTACGGTCGTAATGTGTAGAGGTTTATGGCCGTAATGCATGCGTCCTTACGGCCGTAACTCAGCCCTGAAAGTTGGCCAGCCTGAATTCTGATAAATTAATGGCTCGACAACCACCGGAATGAAAATACAAGGGTAGGAACACTAGATACCCTAAAATTCTCTACTGACGAGTCAATGATCACAACCATCACATACCTCCGGCCACCCGAAGGTCGGTATAAAACGAGTATTAACAACGACACTCAAAATAATAAGAATTTACAAAAATAGCCCAAACATCTGGAAATCTAAACTCTAGGCCTGAACGACAATACAGAAAGTTGTAACGTATCCAGAATTATTAAAAGAACTCCAATAAGTAGCGAAACTTCAGATTGGAATGAGATTTACAAGAATCGAGCCTCAATGCGGAAAAGTTACACAATAAGTAAAACCTCATAAAGATAACTCCGAAACTCGTCCGGATGTTCGTGAATGCATAACAAAATAGTTTCAGAATTCCAAAATAATAGCAAGCGAGTCGTCCGAAATGAAAATACACTAAAACTAGAAATTACTAAAAATAGAAAGTGCGGATGTTACATACTCAAACTCAAATTTGATCGCAAACATTTGTGTGAATCTTGCATAAAAGGGAAACATACTCGAGAATATTTTAAATCAAAATTCGAGGTTTTCACGAGTCGCATTCTTGAACTTGTGCATATGGATTTAATTGGACCATCTAGATATGTTAGTCTAAATGGTAAACTTTACACTTTGGTGATTGTTGATGACTATTCTCGATTTACATGGGTTAGATTTCTTGCTCATAAAGATGACACATGTTCCGAGTTTTCTAAATGGTGTCGTTTGGTACAAAATGAGAAAAACCTTTCCATAATTTCTATTCGTACCGACCACGGAGGTGAATTTGATTGCATTCCGTTTGAACTTTTGCGTGACAAATATGGTATTAATCATAATTTTTCGGCTCCTAGAACACCTCAACAAAATGGAGTTGTTGAAAGGAAAAATCGATCATTGGAAGAGATGTCGAGGACAATGTTAAACGAGTACTCTCTTCCATAATATTTTTGGGCCGAAGCTATTTTCATGGCATGTTATGTGATCAACCGGGTTCATCTTCGTAGAACTTTAATTAAAACCCTGTATGAAATTTAGAAGGGCAAAAAGCCGAACATATCTTACTTTCATCCATTTGGTTGTAATGTTTTCATCTTAAGTAATAAGTAATGGTAAGGAAAATCTGGGCAAATTTGATGCCAAATCCGATTCCGGGATATTTCTTGGCTATTCTACAAATATCAAAGCTTTTCGTGTGTATAACATTAGAACTAATAAAGTTGAAGAATCCATTCATGTCAAATTCAATGATATGATCTCACCGTCGGGAAAGGTAGAAAGTTTTGATGATGCAGGTATTCTTCCGGTCTCTCATCCCTCAAGCGAATTGGAGAAAGTGTCGAAAATTCACAAGAATATAATCGATGATTTACCAAAAGATTGGAATCATAACAAAGATCATCCTAGAGACCTTGTTATTGGGAATATTGACGATGGTGTTCAAACACGAAGGAGAACCACCAAGTATATTGCTCATTGTGCTTTTGTATCCGAGATTGAGCCCAAGAATGTATCTGAAGCTCTTGATGACGAAAGTTGGGTGATAGCAATGCAAGAAGAGCTCGTTCAATTTGAACGCAATAAAGTATGGAATTTAGTTCCCGCTCCTAAAGATAAAACAATTATAGGAACTAAATGGGTGCACAAAATTAAGTGTGACGAAGACGGTTATCCAATAAGAAATAAATCCCGTTTGGTCGCACAAGGTTATAATCAAGAAGAGGGTCTTGATTATGAAGAAAGTTTTGCGCCCATGGCTCGTCTCGAAGCCATTCGTTTGTTATGTGCTTTTGCAGCTCACAAGAAAATCAAGCTATATCAAATGGATGTGAAAAGTGCATTTTTAAATGGCTTCATTCAAGAAGAAGTGTTCGTCAAACAACCTCCTGGTTTTGAAGATAATCAATTTCCAGATTATGTCTACAAGCTCAACAAAGCTCTCTACGGTTTGAAGCAAGCACCTCGAGCATGGTATGATCTTTTAAGTCAATTTTAATTGCAAATAACTATACGAGAGGTAAAATCGATAATACATTATTTGTGAAATTTTAGATAATGATATTCTTGTATGCCAAATATATGTTGACGACATTGTTTTCGGTGCTACTAACGAATCTCTTTGCCAAGACTTTTCTAATCTCATGAAGGGAGAATTCGAAATGAGTATGATGGGAGAATTAACATTCTTCCTCGGGCTTCAAATCAAACAATGTGAAGATGGGATTTTTATCCATCAAACAAAATATTCTCACGATCTCCTCAAGAAGTTCAAAATGGAAAGTAGCAAAGCAATTTCAACCCCAATGTCTTCCACGTTAAAATTAGACAAAGATGAAAATGGAAAATCCATGGATCAAAGATTTCAATCTAATCCTAAGTAATCTCATTTAACTGCATGTAAACATATTTTTCGATATTTGAAAGGGACTGTTGGTCTAGGACTATGGTATCCATCTTGTCTGGATTTTAATTTAATTGCATATAGTGATGCCGATTTCGGCGGATGTAAAATTGACAAGAAAAGCACTAGCGGTACATGTCATTTCATTGGTTCATGCTTAATATCCTGGGGAAGTAAAAAGCAGACAAACGTAGTTTTGTCTACAGCTGAAGCCGAGTATGTCGCAGCAGGGAGCGCCTGTGTGCAGGTATTATGGATCAAAAATCAACTCCGCGACTATGGCATCTATTTTGAAAATACCCCCATTTTATGTGATAACTCCAGTGCTATTAATCTGAGTAAAAATCCTGTGCTGCATAGTAGAACTAAACATAGACATTAGACATCATTTTTCGCGGGATCATGTTCAGAAGAAAGACATATGTTTAATTTTTGTCGGCACAAAAGATCAATTAGCCGATATTTTTACCAAACCCTTACCTGAGGAAGCCTTTAATACTATCAAATTACAACTTGGTATGGGACATCTCGATAATTTTGAAATTCTTTTATCTTACCAGAAATCATTTCACGAGATACATTTCCTATCGCGCGCTATCATTATACACTTAACGCGCGCTATCCATCCTCATCTAAAATTTCACGAGCCCGATAGCGTACGCTACCCCTTATCTCTTGCGTACGCTAATGAATTCCTGTTTTAAAAATCTGAAGGTCCAGTAGCCTATTCATATTTCTTCTAACGTATGTTATGTTCCCATAGCGCACGCTAACGTGTCGGTCCTGCACTTAAAATACACACAGTCGGCCGATCCCCTTTCATTCTTTCATAAACCCTAAAACACTCCAGCGCAAAATCCTCCAAAAAATTCCTCCTCCAAATTTCTTCTATATCCATGGCAAGCGGATCGAGAGCACCAATGAAGAAGCAATACAAAAGTGCAAAGCGGACTCGCAACAGAATTTGATGCGTCGCGCTTCGTCTCCGCCGCATTCACGGTATTCTCGGAAATCCTTCCGCAAGAACAGATCACAGACCACTACTACTTCAATTTCCATAGTCTAGAATGTACAAATGTTGCAATCCGTGAGTTTTCTCATCTATTGGTATTTCTCGTTTTGTGGAATGTAAAGAACCCATATTACCTGGACTTGTTCGTGAATTCTTTGCAAATCTTCATATTGGAGACAATGAGGGTTCTCCCTCTTTGGTTCTTGGTAGTCTTGTCGGTGGAACTGCAGTAAAGGTTTCTTCAGGAATCTTGAATGAATTGTTCGGTTTGTCTATGGATGGATTTTCTTGCTCTAGGAAATCTCTTGCTGAAGAGTCAGATTTAGCTGAGCTTGAATTGACAGATTTCTTAAGTTCGAAGGCAGTTATCGATATCACCGATGACGTGTTCGAGAATAATGACTTTAAAATCAATATCCGGCTACTTTTAGTCGCACTCACCAAATGCATTATGCCGAAGGTAAACACTCAACATAAGCTGGTGGGTATTGACAAACATATGGTTTATCGAGTTTTGAATGACGATAAGATTGATTTCACTGCAATTGTCACGGGATGGATGAAAGCCAAACGTGACCTCTTTCGGTCTAAACATTATGCGTCTAGATCACGAAAGGCCGGAATTCCATACGGCTCAATTTTGACGACTATCTTCAAGTATCATAATGTGGATCTCTCTCAAGACATGGTCGTTCCCGTGTCCCGTGGCCATGAGATTTCTGAATATTCACTCAAATTGATGCATTATGTGAAAATGCTTAATCGATGCTGGATCTTATTCCCCTATCTATAGGAGGAATATAGGGTGGAAAAAGGAACTCGTTTGCTGACCCCGGAAGAGCGTATTTCCATAAGAGTCCCGGAGACAATTCAAGAACTTCAAACGAGAACATTTGTTAGAAAATCAACATCGAAGGGCAAAAGGCCAATGGGAGAGGCGTCTACCGAGAAAGATGAAGAAGATTTGGTTGTCCGAATGCGGTGTCTTGAGACGAACCAGCTGGAAATTCGGAACGATATATGAGCCTTGCGATTCGAAGTCAAATCTGAAATTCACTCCGTTCGTGGCATGTTGGAAGATTTCATACGCGATACACATCCTTCCTTCCCTTTCCCGTCTCCTTCGTCCGACCAAGCCCCTTAGTCTCTCGTGTTGTGATTCTCGTTAAAGATGAATTAATTCATATATCTTGATGACTTGGGATTTCATTTGACGTTTTGGTTGGTCGTGTATTTTGTTGGTTAAATCACATTTGCATTTGTTGTCGTTTGTTTCTTTTTCATTAGTAATGAAGTTAACTTTCAAGCTATTTATTAACGACCTTCGATTTGCCTTATTCTTATTCACAAGATAGCTTCGATTAAGGGGGAGTACCTTTTTGCTTATGTTAAAAAGGGGGGAAAACACTCCAAAACCAAACATACTAACGTAATCGAACAAAATACTCCCTCCGTCCACAAAAATGTGTCCAATTTTTGACTTTTTCGAGTCAAAATTTATAAAATTTGACCATAAATTACAAGCAATATATAAAAAATTATAGTAATGTAAGTACTTGGTTAGATTTGTCCTAGTGTGTATTTCTAAAATATAATTTAAATTTTCTATAAACTTTTATATATTAATGGCAATTTTTTGTTCAAAGTTTATAAATTTTGACCCGAAAAAGTCAAAATTTGGACACATTTTCGTGGACGGAGGGAGTACTTTGATTCGAAAAATTTTCTAAATCGGTTTTGCAGGTATGTATTAAATGTCTTGACATCATCAAAAAGGAGGATATTGTTGAACAAAGTATTTTGATGATGATCGCTTTCAAAACATTTAACAAAATTTAACTACACAGCTTGATTCATTGAAGAACAAACTCAGTGTCTAGGGCATGCTACACACACGTAGTAGCGCACGCTATCGAGAAGTTACCTGTAGTCAGAAAATTCACCGGCAGAAAGCTTGAAAACCCACCTGATGTTTTAGCGCACGCAAGATTCAATTATTAGCGCATGCTAGTTGATCAAATTAGCGCACGCAACAAAGTGTCTAGAGCACGCTATCGGTTTCTTGGTTAAACAAGGCAGTAAGGTCAGTGAGGTCTGGACTAAAAAAGGAACAACATTAGCGCACGCTAAGAAGGAAATTTTCGCACGCTATGAAGAGGTTTAACGCTCGATAAGGGACATAAATTACGCACGCTACCTGTTAGTGTATTCAAGTCAGAAAGGTCTGGAGTTAAAATGAAGTAACAAGTAACGCACGCTACACTCAAGACTAACGCACGCTACCTGGAGATACTTAGCGCATGCTATCAATTACATGTTAGCGCGCACTAATTGTTCAAAATCCTGTTGGGATTCGGTGCCTAAAACGAAGGCCCAGCGGAAGCGGTAAAACGAAAAATTAATTCGATCCGAATCCCTACGAGGATCGATCGAGCTACGTATATACGAATATCAAAAACGAATAACAAGAGATATAGAAACTCACCCTTGTAGTCCGTTGATTAAATGGATAACCTTCTATTGAGCTATTCCCCAAGCTTTGCTTGATCTCTACGAATCTATTCCGCTTCAAGCCCTTGAACGATCCAACGCCGAAAACACCGCGTCTCTACTTGCCACGCGCCGGAAAAACGAACGAAATGACAACACCTTGCTATCCTCTGAGGATACGGCTAGAGCTAGGTGATGAAGCTTGTTGTACATATTAATATCACTCTAAGTGTATGAATATCTATCTCTCTCAATATTTCCTCACAAAATTTCTCTAAGAAGTTATGAAGAAGATGAATAAAGAAGAAGATGATGAAGAAGACTTCTATCTCTCTCTCTCTCTTTCCTCACGTTGGAAGGCTTTCCAAAAGTCGAGTGAAGTGAGATCAAAGTCCTCTTCCCCTTCTTATTCAACCCACATAAAATCAAATCATATCACATGAGAGATTCCCCCATATAATGTATATGATGCTTGTCCCCTCAACACATGAGATTCCAAAACCATGATGGGGACAAGTCAATACACACACATGGATATAAGTGGGGGGCGGCCAAGCTAGAAATCGGACAAGTTCGGTTCGTTTCGGACTCCCGAGGGTCTAAACAGATAAACTCCGATTCCGTATCGATGTATTTATATCGATTAATTAATCCAATTAATTAAACATATCAAATACAAAATAATATAATTAATTTCTCCAAGAAATAATTATATACATGAATTAAATTAATCACCCAGTAATTTATTTAATTCATTAGGCCGTAAATCAATTTATCCAATAAATCGATTTAAACATCCAATGTTCCAAAATTAGATATCCAATATCTAATATTCATAATGAGAGAATTAGCTTTATTCATTCCGTCGTCAATCCTATTGCGCGACTCGGTAGGTCCGTCTCGATCAAAGAATGGGAGGAACCAAAGAGTTGTTGCACATCCTAGCCAGCCTGGCGGCCTACACTGTACCCCAATTGAGAACGAATGATTGGGATCATTCAAGAACCATTATGTCGTGAATACCAGTATACGTATAAACCCTTCTTTCAAATGTCCTGATCAAGTTATGGGGTCACGGTCAGTCAAACCCCATCTGTACTTGACGCTATGCATGCGTTAATGCAAATCGAGATCATCGAGCTCTCGTGTATCTAATACAGCTAGCTCCAATGCTTTGGCCAAAGACTTATGATCTCATCTGCTAATAACCGCATAGGACACCCGTTCACTAACAGGAGAAAGAATTCTATCTTGGTATTCAGTAGGACCTGCTACTTGCCCATCAAGATGCACGTCGAGGTTGACCCTCGCCTTCCGATTTATAGGGTCGAACTACTCTAATGAAAATCTTGACGTCACAAGCACATCCCTACTAAATCCTCAAGTCGAAGGTTTACGAATACCTATCACAACCTTTCGATTCCATCATTGACTGTCCTAGAGTGAAATCCGTGTGACGAATCGAGGGTGAGCCGGTTCGAGTATACTAATCTAATTAGCATACCTATAACGTGTGCTCCCACTAACCATTAGTGTTCGACAGGCACTCTCCTTGTCAAAGAACACGTCATACAAGTCTTTACATAAACTTAACGCCCAGTCAAGTTTCATCAACTTGCGAACGATTAAGTATTTGAGCTATAAACCTTTCCAGTGCCGACCCCCTTATCCAATAAGGAGTGGAACATTTTGCTCTCAAATACACGGACTAGTTTCTATATGTATATTTACGAGTTAGGAATGCCAGTAACAACCAGTAAATAAAGAAACATCCATTGCCTTATATTGATGATTTACATAATACCAAGTACAATGCCCTCACTCAACGTCCTCTGAGTGGCATTCGAGGGCATACTCCTAACAATCTCCCACTTGCACTCAATGCCACACACTATGGTATCTAATACCCATGTTCTCCAGATGACGCTCCAAGCTAGTCTGAGAAAGTGGCTTGGTCAGTGGATCGGCGATGTTGTCGGCCGAGTCTACTCTGTGCAGTACAATATATCCCTTGCGAACAAATTCTCTTACGAGATGATACTTCCTCTCAATATGTTTGGTGCTGTTGTGAAACCGCGGCTCCTTGGCCTGCGCTTCTGACTCGTCGTTGTCGCAATGATCTGGAACAGGCGGCAAACAAGACATGGTATCACTTGAAGTTCTCCCGAAACTTCTTAATCCGTAACCCTTCCTTGAAGCCTCCGAGGCCGCTTGATACTCGGCTGACAGTGGAATCGTGATCGCGCTTTGCTTGGCGCTACGCCAAGATACTGCTTCTCCATTAAGAGTAAATATATAGCCAGAAGTAGACATTGAATCGTCCTTCAGTCCTTGGAAGTCCGAATCAGTGAATCCCACCACATCCAATTCTCCACCGCCATACATAAGAACCATATCTCTAGTCCTTCTCAAGTACTTGAGAACGTTCTTTACAGCAGTCCAATGTTCCCTACCTGGGTTTGCCTGAAACCTACTCACCACGCTTACAGCATGCGCGATGTCAGGTCTTGTACACAACATAGCATACATAAGGCTACCCACGGCCGAAGCATATGGTATATTACTCATTTCCTTTCGTTGTTCCTCATTTTGAGGACACATCTTCAAGGTGAGTTTTATTCCATGTCGCATCGGTAGGAACCCTCTTTTAGAATCATCCATCTTAAATCGCTTTAAGATTTTATCTATATAGAGGGCTTGGGAAAGACCTATTGTTCTCTTCGCTCTATCCCGGTAGAGTTGAATACCAAGAATATAAGTAGCTTCTCCCAAGTCTTTCATGGAGAAATTACTCGAAAGCCAAGCTTTCACAGAACTGAGCATTCCTACATCATTTCCTATTAGTAGAATGTCATCTACATATAGTACTAAGAATGTGATCTTGCTCCCACTAACCCTCTTGTATACACAAGGTTCCTCTTCATTTTGCACAAAGTCAAACTCTTTGACCGCCTCGTCAAAACGAAGGTTCCAACTACGCGACGCTTGCTTCAGTCCATAAATGGAACGCTGAAGCTTGCACACTTTCTGAATATCGACTTCGGACACAAAGCCTTTAGGCTGCTCCATATAGATTTCTTCCTCGAGGAATCCATTAAGGAAAGCCGTCTTTACGTCCATTTGCCATATCTCATAATCGTGGTAGGCAGCTATAGCAAGCATCATGCGAATAGACTTGATCATGCGAATAACCTTGCCATCACCATCAGTCTTTCTCTTGTAGATCCACTTGTTCCCAATAGGCACTATGCCCTTGGGGCGGTCTACTAGAGTCCAGACCTGATTGACATGCATCGAGTCTATCTCAGCTTCCATAGCTTCACGCCATTTCGCGGAGTCTACATCCACCATCGCTTGGTCATAGGTCGTCGGGTCGGTCTCTTGGCTATCACTTGGAACCTCATGGAGACCCAGCTCCTCCAAGTGCACAAGCCCATACCTCTCAGGTAAATGAGACACCCTACTAGACCTACGAGGTGGTTGTACTTGTGTTTCAGAAGGTTCGGTTCCAGTTTCTTGCACAGGTGTCTCCCGAGGAGTTTCATTGTATTCTTCTAAAGAAATACTTCTACCTGCTCCGCCTTCCTGAATGAACTCGTCTTCCAGGAAGTGTGCTTGTAAAGCAACAACGATCTTTCGATCTTCGGGCATGTAGAATAGATATCCCATCGTCCTAGATGGGAATCCAATGAAACGTCCCTTCGCGGACCTAGCTTCCAACTTCTCCACCTTAGTCTTCTTGACATAAGCGGGACATCCCCAAATCCTAATGTGATTAAGACTTGGTTTCCTGCCCTCCCACATCTCATGTGGAGTTTTAGGAACGGATTTGGAAGGACATCTGTTCAAGATGTAAGCGGCAGTCAGGAGTGCATACCCCCACATGTAAATCGGCAAGTCAGTATAGCCCAGAATGGAACGGACCATGTTCAACAAGGTCCGGTTCCTTCTTTCTGACACACCATTTAACTGAGGAGTACCTGGAGGTGTTAGTTGTGAAACTATTCCATGTTCCTTAAGGAACTCGTCAAACTCCGTACTCATATACTCGCCACCTTGGTCCGACCGAAGTGCTTTGATATGATTACCAGTTTGTTTCTCGACTAGAGCCTTGAATTCCTGGAATTTCTCAAAGGCCTCGGATTTATGTTTCATTAAGTATACATAACCATACCTAAATATCGTTTACGTCTCGAAACAAAAACCAACTATCGGTTGGATCCCCAAAAATTAATTTTGATATTTCACAAAGGAGGAGATAATACTTTCAGAGGGAGTATATTATTTTTGAAAAACGGGTATAAACTCCATCCTACTCATGCATTTATTTAATTAGTATCATGCATATATTAAATTTATTGCATATTTTTATTCAATTGGTATTCTATTGCACTTTTTGATGAATACAAAAAGGGGGAGAGATAGGAGAATAGAGAAATAAGTCGAAAATGGGATTAACCTCGAAAGGGGGAGAAAAATCGAAGAAAATCGAAAGCATACAAAAAGAATTGGAAAAACGAAGGAGTTGAAAAATAAAAAGGAGAAGTCGAAAATAACAGGAAAAGAAAAATGAGGAGACATCGAAAAAGATGATAAAAAAAATTGAAAATTAGAAAAGAAAAGGAGAAAAGAAAGAAGGAGTCGAAAAATAAATGGGAGAAGAACTAACGAAACGGACAAAGTCGAAAACTTTGGTCTGTAAAGATATACATATATTTGTATTTTTGCAGGTAAATCCCATTGGCGTATTGTTGTTTTGTAATCATCAAAAAGGGGGAGATTGTTGGAACATTTTGTTCCATACATAAATTAAAAGTGTTTTGATGATTAATAGCGATAAACAAAACAAAACAACGAAGAGGCGAAGTAAGCATCGAAGGAAAACGAAGTGAAAAATGCTGGATAAAATCAAAGCTAACGTACGTAACAAGGGTATGTTAACGTACGTAATGGATGTTGTATAACGTACGTAAAGGAGTTCAACCAAGTGAACGTTGGGCGAGTCAAAGTCAGAAAAACATGCAACGGATATATGACGTCATCAGTGACGTAATGATAACGTACGTAACGAAGTCAATGGTAACGTACGTAACCAAAGAAATGAAGCTCACTGGACTGAAACTGGACTAGGCTAACGTACATAACCCGGGGTGGTTAGCATACGTAATGAAGCTTACATACGTAATATGTAGAGGATAGCGTCTGCAGCAGCTAACGGCTAGTTTGATGATGGAGCCTATAAATACCATGTCTATGGTATTGATTCAACACAACAACTTCAAGCATACTACACATTGATCTGAGATTGATATTCATTATATTGTTGTTGTAATATTGAGCTTAAATTGAGTGATTGAGTGTTATACACAAAATCATACACGAGTGGTAAAAGAAAAGACACGATTGGATTCGGTGTTATTAGGATCAAGGATCCGACATTATTAGAATCGCAATCGATATCTTCGTGAGGTTTATCTAGTACCCATAGAAAGCTAGAAAGGTTGATTCCTTGTCCTACGAAAAGGAAAACGATTTAACTTGGACCGACGCAAAGACAAGTACGAGTGTTTTATCACGGACCAATAGAAGACGTGATTGTAACGGTTATACCTCGACTGATAGAAGAGAGGAGAAGCGGTTTTTCTTTAGCCTATTGAAAAAGATATCGAGAGAGGACGTAGGCTCGTTTATAGCCGAATCTCTATAAATCTGTGCGTCATTTAATTTCCGCATTTTATTTTTACGCTTCCGCAACACGGCGCAATATCCGACCCCGTACCCAACAAAACACTCACCTATACGGCTATTACCTAGAGAGCAACTGAGTGTTAAAGCTTGCCTAGCGGTAAGGTTAAGTCTATGACTTTTAGCGATTCATAAATACCTCGAGGAGGTTGAGTATGTCAAGATACTCAGAAAAGAATCACCTATATAAGTGAGAAGTTGGGCCGCTTCAATATGGCACTTATGAATCCAAAGAGGTTGTCCATGGCCTGTAAAGGACACAAACGTAAGAACAGATGAGGTTGATACATTGGTGTGTCAATAATATTGTCTAGGTATACACTAAGGAGGAATAGTTCAAAGGCATAACTGTAACACCCCCAAACCACTCGGGAATATTACAGCGCCGTAGACCCTCTCCATGAGGATCTACCACGCTAAATATAGAAACACCACAATATAATACATACCGACATGGGTAATGAACGGACCATTAGACCGATTTGGTCTTTTACCACAACATACACATCAACCATACATTACTCTTTCTCGTAAATCATACCCACACAGGGGTTAACATAAATCAACATTCCCGTATAAGGGGAAAAATAAACACAACGGGAGGACAAAACAAGACATCACCAAATACTCAACCCCGGTCTTCATGTGATTAGTATCGCCGTCTTCCATCATCCTTCGTAACGATCCTATGAATTGCTCCCCAGCAACCTGCAAGTACCTGGATGCCAAAACAGACATCCACCCCCCGAATACTCGGGGTTAGCAAAACTCCACTGTTTTGCTAGTGCAAGTATAAATACAAAGACAAGCCATACATATCATACTCCAAAGACATAGAAATCGTGAATATACTTCCCGCGATAATTCACTTGATCGAAACAGTTTGAATTATGAAATATATGAATAAACCCATTTTACATCTCACAAAACATTTTACGATCTCGGGAGTTTTGAAAACATTTGGGGTTAAAGAATTCTCAAGCCTTTCGAAACATTTAGGGACACTGCCCAAAAATCATTTATTTCAAAATACGATGCCGATAACAAAATACGGGGTCCACGACCCAATCATAATATTCCAATTACAAACACGGGGTTCCACGGCCCAAATCATCTACATCACATACTCGCAAGAATAACCCGACGGAAACTACACCATGTCAAACATTAACATGACAACAGTCTCAAAGAACGACATCAAAGAGCAAAACTTTGCAACTTAACCATACGGTCGAACTCGACACACCACAGAGCTACAATACACAGAGCAACCACAGGACTCACGTACCCATACCAAATTATCACAGCCAAGGGAAGAATCACACACAACACATTTACTGGTGCCATTCCAGCCAAGTACGATACTATTTGGACTGCCATTCTAATCAGACGAAATATGCACCAAAAATCATAGTTCTCCAACAAAACATTTCAAAGTTAACCATTGGTACGAGACTCACGGCCGCCGTACCCCACAGAGCCCCGTCGGACATCCCTGGGTGGTTAACCCTAGTTCGTGATACGCACACTCATGGTAATACGTATCCCTAGAGCCCCCGTCAGACCGTCCCTAGGTGAACATACACATATCATCCACAACGCCACAGGAAGCCATAATTCGAATACTAGAATATGCATACAAATGCTAGGTACTTCGCTAGAATGGCCACTTTAGTCGACGTATACTCACAACTAATGTCACACAACCACAAGCAATTACCAATACCAAACAACACCAAGCGCCACAACCTCCTTACGAAGGAATAACAACTAATATCACACAACATCACATATTCACCGAACAATTACACATATCAATACACAATCCTCGACAAATAATTTTCGGTCTACTAACATCACTAAATATGATCAACATCTTCCAATATAGGAAACTAACGCACATATTCCGAAAGCACATTAATCTACAAAGCATACGAGTTATCTTTTGAAAGACAACGATTATCGAGGACATACCGATCCTTTTAAAAGTTCATTAAAACATTTAAATTGTAATTTGGTTCCAATACCAACGAATACATCTACGAAACACGAAATGTATGGGCAAGATACTTGCCTCGGATAATTACAAGCACAGAGAATCGACCGAAGTGAGGAGACCCGAACCGTCCACGAACCCGCCGACTCCGCCACGCGACAAACCGCGACGATAAACTTCGAATGACAATAACAATAATGAAAATAAATTCCACAGCATAACTCAAAGCCGCCGAATTAGAGGGTCAAATGACGAAAGTTCAAGGGTTTCCCCCAAAACGGTCAAGAACGCGAATCGACTCATTAATTCATGAAAAACAGAATTCCAACCATGGGTTATGATCAACATGACTAGATAACAACAAAGGAACCAACAATTTCGGATTAAAATCACGAAATCAAGACAACCCCCAATTATTCACGAAGTAGGGTTCTAGGATGATTACCTCGATTCAAGGGGAAAAGGATGATTTGATGTTGTTAATCTACACCAAGACCTTGATGATAATGTTGTAGGATGAAAGATTGATGAATTCCTATGAAGAATCGCCCTGGAATTGCCTCAAGACTCTGCCCGTCGCATGAGGAAGGAAAAGAGTAAAACTGTTCTGAAATAACACTGCCCGCTGACTGAAATACAGGCCCTTGTTACGGCCGTAACATCATGTACATTACGGCCGTAATATGCTGGCCATTACGGCCGTAACATGCTGGCCATTACAGCCGTAACATGCTACATTCTGGCAGCAGATTCCTTCTGCTGCCCGATCAGTTCCGAACAACCTCAAAATGCGACGACTAGAAAGGTGCGACATAGCGCTAATGAAGAGTTCTCGACAACGAATGAAAGCGCTAAACAAACATGCGATTCCGGCAACTCGGAGGTGGTTAAAAATGAGTATGAAAACAAATACCCAAAACTTTGGGATATTACAAAATGGCCCAAACGTCCGAAAAATCACGATACGTGATCGAATAACCAAACCAAAGTTCACAACACGTCTAACAAGGCTAAACGGACTTGCGGAAAACAGGAAACGACAGGTTCGAACGAGATTCGTAAGAATCGAACTCAAATGCGGAAAATTCGCCAAAAAGCACGGAACTCAGCAAAGCGACACCGAAACGAACTCGGATGTCAAAAAGTACAGAATTAATCATTCTCAGAATGACGGAATGGTCACAAGCGAGCCACTAAAACGGACTCCCACCAAAAAAATAAAATTACCGAAAATCGATATTGCGGGTATTACATACTACCCCCTTAAAAGAAGTTTCGTCCTCGAAACTTAAAGCATAGAATGAACAACGCAAAACAAACTCAGATAATACGCGCTATCCGTTGCCGACGACCTGCAATGACTCACATGCAGCACGCAACTGCTACCATTCGTATAGCCATACCAGAACGATAATAAAACACAACGAACAAAAATCAATACGGTTGACCAACCCAAACAGTACAGCAATCAGAACTTGAGTTAATCACCGAACACATGCAAAATTATCCCACCCAAGGTTTGGAAGGTCGAATACGAAACTAATTTCCTGAACTTAAGGAAATTATGAAGTGATCTGAATGCTCAAAAGATCACGCTACGAGATCAACAAAAATCGAACAACAAACGATCGGACCACAGCGACCGAGACAACAACGGTCGAACAATCATACTCGAATCATGACGAACAACAAGAATCAAACAACAACTCCGAAGTTCACACCTCGACCGGCAAGATATGCATTCACATAAGATTCATAGGCATGGAACCAAATTCGGGAAAAGTCACAACAACAAACAGATTAATCCGAAACAATACCACAACTCATTCGAACAACAAAAAGCAAAGGACAGAGCAAGTTCAGAAAATATCAATGAATGCAAACAAATTAATAGAGTCGAAAATACAGAAGTTCAACAATCTAATCTACCTCTCATAAAAGAGGTTTATCCCCGAAATTCAAAACGAGAAAGCAAGGAAATAACACAACATACAACTGGTAGACTATACCCCTCAGGTGCTCCTCAGAGTCGATCTTGACATCAGTGCTCAAGTCCGTGCCGTGGAAGGCTCGGCGACCAATTTGCAAAACTGAACCCGGTGTCCCTTGAGTCCGCACTTGTAACACATTACTGGCGGAGAAGGACAATGTTCACGAACATGTCCCGATACGTTGCAATTAAAACACCTCCTAGCTTCACCAGGAGTCAACGTAGACGACTTGGAACTCTCAGTCTCATGCATCGAGCGATGGAGCTTCACAGTGGAAAGACTACGACGTTGCAATTCAGAACCACCAACTCTAGTACTAATCACAATGTCATCCAATTTCCTCAGCTTTCTAGTCGGTTCTAGACAAAACCCAACTTCCAAAAGTTCTCAGAACTCCGCCCACATGACGAAACAATTTCGAGGTTTGACAACTTCCCACCAATGAGCAGCATCTTCGCTAAGAAGGTACTGAGCAATAGGAACCTTCCGATCTTCGGGACAATCAATGGCCTCAAATATCTTTTCCAGCTGAAGGAGCCAGCCATCCCAACCCAATGCATCCGCCATACCAAAAAATCGAGGAGGATTCATACTAACTACCTCTCGGAGCCATAGGTTTGCCCCGATCTTCTGAATCGCATCAGTGTTGCGTTGAACCGCCTGTGTCAACTGAGTCAGCCGTGCTGCTACTTGTTGCAATATGGTAGCAACATCCATACCAATATCGTTCCTGGCAACATCCTCTCGATCCCGCTCCTGATCCCCCTGGCCATCTGTACCACAGTTGCGACCACGACCTCTGCCCATCGGCATATTAATCAAGCAACAACCTAATGCAACGAAAGTCACATAATCACACACAACAATATTACTGCACACATGAAATCCACTCATAGGTGATCGACTGCAAAAGTTAGACCTAATGTCAAAATCCAGTCTAAACTTTTGCCCAGCTAGAAAGCAAGCTCTATGACAAGAGATGGCGTGCGCTAATTGTGCAACTTTGGTAACCCATTCATAATCACCTTCCAGCAATACTAGACCGGAGGTTACGAATAAACAACAGCGTACAAGTCCAAACGCCAACAGTTCACATACTTATAACATTACACAAATAACCATCAAAAGTTAACTAATGTTCCAAACCGAATTCCCACCTCTCGGTCCAGAGAACTACCTCGACGAATGTCTACCGAACGACTCAGCATTCACATCACCACTTTAATCACAACTCGGGGCATTAAAGCCGAAACGACAACGACATCATTACCACATACCTTTTTACTGGAATTTTATGAAATCAAAAAGTTGAAAGCGAAAGTCACGTCTCAAGTAGATGTTTTAAAATAAAATTTACGTGACTCTTCAAAAAAATAATTAAACTTTGAAATATCACACTGACAAACTTTCCTTGCGGGATCACACACCAAACCATTACTCCAGTTAAACGATTCACACAATATATATACACATTTATATACCGGCATCACTTTTCATTCCAGCACACACGAGAATCAACAAGCATGAATTTCGTATTCACAATTCATTTTTAAACTCCACATAATAACACAAAATCACACAAGCTCGTATAACACGAGACGCAACAAAGTAGGGAGACTTACATCCACAGATCGCACGAAGATGATGGCTGCACCTCGATACTAATCACGACCGACACCTCAGACGACGCGTCGCGACACGACTCAGTCAGACAAAATCTGACAGGACAAGACAAGACCCGACAACACAAAACTCGACCCGACAGCCTAGGTTTCCGCAACTTAAGCTCTGATACCATATTCTGTAGCACCCCCAAACCACTTGGGAATATTACAGCGCCGTAGACCCTCTTCATGAGGATCTACCAGGCTAAATACAGAAACACCACAATACAATACATACCGACATGGGTAATGAACGGACCATTAGACCGATTTGGTCTTTTACCACAACATACACATCAACCATACATTACTCTTTCTCGTAACTCATACCCACGCAGGGGTTAACATAAATCAACATTCCCGTATAAGGGGTAAAATAAACACAACGGGAGGACAAAACAAGACATCACCAAATACTCAACCCCAGTCTTCATGTGATTAGTATCGCCGTCTTCCATCATCCTTCGTAACGATCCTATGAATTGTTCCCTAGCAACCTGCAAGTACCTGGACGCCAAAACAGACATCCACCCCCCGAATACTCGGGGTTAGCAAAACTCCACTGTTTTGCTAGTGCAAGTATAAATACAAAGACAAGCCATACATATCATACTCCAAGGACATAGAAATCGTGAATATACTTCCCGTGATAATTCACTTGATCGAAACAGTTTGAATTATGAAATATAGGAATAAACCCATTTTACATCTCACAAAACATTTTACGATCTCGGGAGTTTTGAAAACATTTGGGGTTTAAGAATTCTCAATCCTTTCGAAACATTTAGGGACACAACCAAAAAATCATTTATTTCAAAATACGATGCCGATAACAAAATACAGGGTCCACGACCCAATCATAACATTTCAATTACAAACACGGGGGTCCATGACCCAAATCATCTACATCACATACTCGCAAGAATAACCCGACGGAAACTACACCATGTCAAACATTAACATGACAATAGTCTCAAAGAACGACATCAAAGAGCACAACTTTGCAACTTAACCATACGGTCGAACTCGACAAACCAAAGAGCTACAATACACAGAGCAACCACAGGACTCACGTACCCATACCAAATTATCACAGCCAAGGGACGAATCACACACAACACATTTACTGGTGCCATTCCAGCCAAGTAGGATACCATTTGGACTGCCATTCTAATCAGACGAAATATGCGCCAAAAATCACAGTTCTCCAACAAAACATTTCAAAGTTAACCGTTGGTACGAGACTCACGGCCGCCGTACCCCGCAGAGCCCCGTTGGACATCCCTGGGTGGTTAACCCTAGTTCGTGATATGCACACTCACGGCAATATGTATCCCTAGAGGCCCCGTCAAACCGTCCCTAGGTGAACATACACATATCATCCACAACGCCACAGGAAGCCATAATTCGAATACTAGAATATGCATATAAATGCTAGGTACTTCGCTAGAATGGCCACTTTAGTCGACGTATACTCACAACTAATGTCACACAACCACAAGCAATTACCAATACCAAACAACACCAAGCGCCACAACCTCCTTACGAAGGAATAACAACTAATATTACACAACGTCACATATTCACCGAATAATTAAACATATCAATACACAATCCTCGACAAATAATTTTCGGTCTACTAACATCACTAAATATGATCAACATCTTCCAACATAGGAAACTAACGCACATATTCCGAAAGCACATTAATCTACGAAGCATGCGAGTTATCTTTTGAAAGACAACGATTATCGAGTACATACCGATCCTTTTAAAAGTTCATTAAAACATTCAAATTGTAATTTGGTTCCAATACCAACGAATACATCTACGAAACACGAAATGTATGGACAAGATACTTGCCTCGAATAATTACAAGCGCGGAGAATCGACCGAAGTGAGGAGACCCGAACCGTCCACGAACCCGCCGACTCTGCCGAGCAACAACCAGCGACGATAAACTACGAATGACAATAACAACAATGAAAATAAATTCCACAGCATAACTCAAAGTCGCCGAATTAGAGGGTCAAATGACGAAAGTTCAAGGGTTTCCCCCAAAACGGTCAAGAACGCGAATCGACTCGTTAATTCATGAAAAACATAATTCCAACCATGGGTTATGATCAACATGACTAGATAACAACAAAGGAACCAACAATTTCGGATTAAAATCACGAAATCAAGACAACCCACAATTATTCACGAAGTAGGGTTCTAGGATGATTACCTCGATTCAAGGGGGAAAAAGATGATTTGATGTTGTTAATCTACACCAAGACCTTGATGATAATGTTGTAGGATGAAAGATTGATGAATTCCCATGAAGAATCGCCCTGGAATCGCCTCAAGACTCTGCCCGTCTCGTGAGGAAGGAAAAGAGTAAAACTGTTCTGAAATAACACTGCCCGCTGACTGAAATACATGCCCTTGTTATGGCCGTAACATCATGTCCATTACGGCCGTAATATGCTGGCCATTACGGCCGTAACATGCTACATTCTGGCAGCAGATTCCTTCTGCTGCCCGATCAGTTCCGAACAACCTCAAAATACGATGACTCGAAAGGTGCGACATAGCGCTAATGAAGAGTTCTCAACAACGAATGAAACCGCTAAACAAACATGCGATTCCGACAACTCGGAGGTGGTTAAAAATGAGTATGAAAACAAATACCCAAAACTTTGGTATATTACAAAATGGCCCAAACGTCCGAAAAATCACGATACGTGATAGAATAACCAAACCGAAGTTCACAACACGTCTAACAAGGCTGAACGGACTTGCGGAAAACACGAAACGACAGTTTCGAACGAGATTCGTAAGAATCGAACTCAAATGCGGAAAAGTCGCCAAAAAGCACGGAACTCAGCAAAGCGACACAGAAACGAACTTGAATGTCAAAAAGTGCAGAATTAATCATTCTCAGAATGACGGAATGGTCACAAGCGAGCCGCTAAAACGGACTCCCACCAAAAAAAGAAAATTAACGAAAATCGATATTGCGGGTATTACATACTACCCCCTTAAAAGAAGTTTCGTCCTCGAAACTTAAAGCATAGAATGAACAACGCAAAACAAACTCAGATAATACGCGCTATCCATTGCCGATGACCTGCAATGACTCACATGCAGCACGCAACTGCTACCATTCGTATAGCCATACCAGAACGATAATAAAACACAACGAACAAAACTCAATACGGTTGACCAACCCAAACAGTACAGCAATCAGAACTCGAGTTAATCACCGAACAGATGCAAAATTATCCCACCCAAGGTTTGGAAGGTCGAATACGAAACTAATTTCCTGAACTTAAGGAAATTATGAAGTGATCTGAATGCTCAAAAGATCACGCTACGAGATCAACAAAAATCGGACAACAAACGATCGGACCACAGCGACCGAGACAACAACGGTCGAACAATCATACTCGAATCATGACGAACAACAAGAATCAAACAACAACTCCGAAGTTCACACCTCGACCGGCAAGATATGCATTCACATAAGATTCATAGGCATGGAACCAAATTCGGGAAAAGTCACAACGACAAACAGATTAATCCGAAACAATACCACAACTCGTTCGAACAACAAAAAGCAAAGGACAGAGCAAGTTCAGAAAATATCAATGAACGCAAACAAATTAATAGAGTCGAAAATATAGAAGTTCAACAATCTAATCTGCCTCTCATAAAAGAGGTTTATCCCCGAAATTCGAAACGAGAAAGCAAGGAAATAACACAACATACAACTGGTAGACTATACCCCTCAGGTGCTCCTCAGAGTCGATCTTGACATCAGTGCTCAAGTCTGTGCCGTGGAAGGCTCGGCGACCAATTTGCAAAACTGAACCCGGTGTCCCTTGAGTCCGCACTTGTAACACGTTACTGGCGGAGAAGAACAAGGTTCACGAACATGTCCCGATACGTTGCAATTAAAACACCTCCTAGCTTCACCAGGAGTCAAAGTAGACGACTTGGAACTCTCAGTCTCATGCATCGAGCGATGGAGCTTCACAGTGTAAAGACTACGACGTTGCAATTCAGAACCACCAACTCTAGTACTAACCACAATGTCATCCAATTTTCTCAGCTTTCTAGTCGGTTCTAGACAAAACCCAACTTCCAAAAGTTCTCAGAACTCCGCCCACATGACGAAACGATTTCGAGGTTTGACAGCTTCCCACCAATGAGCTGCATCTTCGCTAAGAAGGTACTGAGCAATAGGAATCTTCCGATCTTCGGGACAATCAATAGCCTCAAATATCTTTTCCAGCTGAAGGAGCCAGCCATCCCAACCCAATGCATCCGCCATACCAACAAATCGAGGAGGATTCATACTAACTACCTCTCGGATCCATAGGTTTGCCCCGATCTTCTGAATCGCATCAGTGTTGCGTTGAACCGCCTGTGTCAACTGAGTCAGCCGTGCTGCTACTTGTTGCAATATGGTAGCAACATCCATACCAATATCGTTCCTGGCAACATCCTCTCGATCCCGCTCCTGATCCCCCTGGCCATCTGTACCACAGTTGCGACCACGACCTCTGCCCCTCGGCATATTAATCAAGCAACAACCTAACGCAACGAAAGTCACATAATCACACACAACAATATTACTGCACACATGAAATCCACTCACAGGTGATTGACTACAAAAGTTAGACCTAATGTCAAAATCCAGTCTAAACTTTTGCCCAGCTAGAAAGCAAGCTCTATGACAAGAGATGGCGTGCGCTAACTGTGCAACTTTGGTAACCCATTCATAATCACCTTCCAGCAGTACTAGACCGGAGGTTACGAATAAACAACAGCGTACAAGTCCAAACGCCAACAGTTCACATACTTATAACATTACACAAATAACCATCAAAAGTTAACTAATGTTCCAAACCGAATTCCAACCTCTCGGTCCAGAGAACTACCTCGACGAATGTATACCGAACGACTCAGCATTCACATCACCACTTTAATCACAACTCGGGGCATTAAAGCCGAAACGACAACGACATCATTACCACATACCTTTTTACTGGAATTTTATGAAATCAAAAAGTTGAAAGCGAAAGTCACGTCTCAAGTAAATGTTTTAAAATAAAATTTACGTGACTCTTCAAAAAAATAATTAAACTTTGAAATATCACACTGACAAACTTTCCTTGCGGGATCACAAACCAAACCATTACTCCAATTAAACGATTCACACAATATATATACACATTTATATACCGGCATCACTTTTCATTCCAGCACACACGAGAATCAACAAGCATGAATTTCGTATTCACAATTCATTTTTAAACTCCACATAATAACACAAAATCACACAAGCTCGTATAACACGAGACGCAACAAAGTAGGGAGACTTACATCCACAGATCGCACGAAGATGATGGCTGCACCTCGATACTAATCACGACCGACACCTCAGACGACGCGTCGCGACACGACTCAGTCAGACAAAATCTGACAGGACAAGACAAGACTCGACAACACAAAACTCGACCCGAAAGCCTAGGTTTACGCAACCTAAGCTCTGATACCATATTCTGTAGCACCCCCAAACCACTCGGGAATATTACAGCGCCGTAGACCCTCTTCATGAGGATCTACCAGGCTAAATACAGAAACACCACAATACAATACATACCGACATGGGTAATGAACGGACCATTAGACCGATTTGGTCTTTTACCATAACATACACATCAACCATACATTACTCTTTCTCGTAACTCATACCCACGCAGGGGTTAACATAAATCAACATTCCCGTATAAGGGGAAAAATAAACACAACGGGAGGACAAAACAAGACATCACCAAATACTCAACCCCGGTCTTCATGTGATTAGTATCGCCGTCTTCCATCATCCTTCGTAATGATACTATGAATTGTTCCCCAGCAATCTGCAAGTACCTGGACGCCAAAACAGACATCCACCCCCCGAATACTCGGGGTTAGCAAAACTCCACTGTTTTGCTAGTGCAAGTATAAATACAAAGACAAGCCATACATATCATACTCCAAGGACATAGAAATCGTGAATATACTTCCCGAGATAATTCACTTGATCGAAACAGTTTGAATTATGAAATATAGGAATAAACCCATTTTACATCTCACAAAACATTTTACGATTTCGGGAGTTTTGAAAACATTTGGGGTTTAAGAATTCTCAAGCCTTTCGAAACATTTAGGGACACAACCCAAAAATCATTTATTTCAAAATACGATGCCGATAACAAAATACAGGGTCCACGACCCAATCATAACATTCCAATTACAAACACGGGGGTCCACGACCCAAATCATCTACATCACATACTCGCAAGAATAACCCGACGGAAACTACACCATGTCAAACATTAACATGACAATAGTCTCAAAGAACGACATCAAAGAGCACAACTTTACAACTTAACCATACGGTCGAACTCGACACACCAAAGAGCTACAATACACAGAGCAACCACAGGACTCACGTACCCATACCAAATTATCACAGCCAAGGGACGAATCACACACAACACATTTACTGGTGCCATTCCAGCCAAGTACGATACCATTTGGACTGCCATTCTAATCAGACAAAATATGCGCCAAAAATCACAATTCTCCAACAAAACATTTCAAAGTTAACCGTTGGTACGAGACTCACGGCCGCCGGACCCCGCAGAGCCCCGTCGGACATCCCTGGGTGGTTAACCCTAGTTCGTGATACGCACACTCACGGCAATACGTATCCCTAGAGGCCCCGTCAAACCGTCCCTAGGTGAACATACACATATCATCCACAACGCCACAGGAAGCCATAATTCGAATACTAGAATATGCATATAAATGCTAGGTACTTCGCTAGAATGGCCACTTTAGTCGACGTATACTCACAACTAATGTCACACAACCACAAGCAATTACCAATACCAAACAACACCAAGCGCCACAACATCCTTACGAAGGAATAACAACTAATATTACACAACGTCACATATTCACCGAATAATTAAACATATCAATACACAATCCTCGACAAATAATTTTCGGTCTACTAACATCACTAAATATGATCAACATCTTCCAACATAGGAAACTAACGCACATATTCCGAAAGCACATTAATCTACCAAGCATGCGAGTTATCTTTTGAAAGACAACGATTATCGAGGACATACCGATCCTTTTAAAAGTTCATTAAAACATTCAAATTGTAATTTGGTTCCAATACCAACGAATACATCTACGAAACACGAAATGTATGGACAAGATACTTGCCTCGGATAATTACAAGCGCGGAGAATCGACCGAAGTGAGGAGACCCGAACCGTCCACGAACCCGCCGACTCCGCCGAGCAACAACCAGCGAGGATAAACTACGAATGACAATAACAACAATGAAAATAAATTCCACAGCATAACTCAAAGTCGCCGAATTAGAGGGTCAAATGACGAAAGTTCAAGGGTTTCCCCCAAAATGGTCAAGAACGCGAATCGACTCGTTAATTCATGAAAAACATAATTCCAACCATGGGTTATGATCAACATGACTAGATAACAACAAATGAACCAACAATTTCGGATTAAAATCACGAAATCAAGACAACCCCCAATTATTCACGAAGTAGGGTTCTAGGATGATTACCTCGATTCAAGGGGGAAAAAGATGATTTGATGTTGTTAATCTACACCAAGACCTTGATGATAATATTGTAGGATGAAGATTGATGAATTCCCATGAAGAATCGCCCTGGAATCGCCTCAAGACTCTGCCCGTCTCGTGAGGAAGGAAAAGAGTAAAACTGTTCTGAAATAACACTGCCCGCTGACTGAAATACATGCCCTTGTTATGGCCGTAACATCATGTCCATTACGGCCGTAATATGCTGGCCATTACGGCCGTAACATGCTACATTCTGGCAGCAGATTCTTTCTGCTGCCCGATCAGTTCCGAACAACCTCAAAATACGACGACTCGAAAGGTGCGACATAGCGCTAATGAAGAGTTCTCAACAACGAATGAAACCGCTAAACAAACATGCGATTCCGACAACTCGGAGGTGGTTAAAAATGAGTATGAAAACAAATACCCAAAACTTTGGTATATTACAAAATGGCCCAAACGTCCGAAAAATCACGATACGTGATCGAATAACCAAACCGAAGTTCACAACACGTCTAAAAAGGCTGAACGGACTTGCGGAAAACACGAAACGACAGTTTCGAATGAGATTCGTAAGAATCGAACTCAAATGCGGAAAAGTCGCCAAAAAGCACGGAACTCAGCAAAGCGACACAGAAACGAACTCGAATGTCAAAAAGTGCAGAATTAATCATTCTCAGAATGACGGAATGGTCACAAGCGAGCCGCTAAAACGGACTCCCGCCAAAAAAAGAAAATTACCAAAAATCGATATTGCGGGTATTACAATCACGTCCTACTAATCCACCGGTATACTCGATAATATTGACTAAGATGGTTCAAGTCCAAAAGCTACTAATCCTAATACACTATTGTCTCTCGAGGGCTAAGCTGCTTGTTTGCATACATGTATATGGTATTTTCACTCATGTGGGGGATTGTTGGAAATTTGGTTTTGAGTTGACCAATTTCTTGTGTTATAATCATTGGTTTAAAACCGAATTTCGGTGAGTGAGAAATAGTTTGTAATGAGCACCAACCGAGCTATTATTAGAGTGCACATCCTTGAACTTGAACCTTGATATTTGGCAACTGGTTCTTAACTAGTTTGCTGGAAATTCGAACAAATAGTATACATGTTGACTACAATGTTGCCGTAACATTTACGTCAACATTTTCTGTTCGACAGTTACAGTTGTAACAACTGATTTTTGAATCAAATTTGAAACAGCTATGAGAGTTACAACTGTTATTAATTGCTAGTTAGGAGTTACACCAAGGTGTAATGCTTGTTGGGAGGTTACATCTCCATATTCAATTTGGTAGAGGGTTTACTTGGAGGTTACACTCACAAATTGAATGATCATCTTTATGTATCCTACATGTGTGGCTTGCCTATTTATAGGGAGCTCATTTGCATAGTTTGATAGGTGGTGCATATGTTGTTTTGCATAACTTTTGAACACATGAAAACAAGAGAGCTCTCCATATGTTTTCATTGTCATTGTTTACAAAACTTGCATTCTCAAATTTCATAGAGCTTCTTAGTCCTCACCATCATCTAGTTCGTTGGAGCTTCTTGGTTTGCGGTGCTACTACCAAGAAGACGAAGCCATTTTATCTTTGGGGACGATACGCCAAACCGTGAGCACTAGCCGGGGCGTATTTCGTCTTGCGGAAAGAGGTTTCCTCGACTCGACTTGTTACTAATTCTGTTCCAGCGTCTTCGGATACGATTTGCAACTTTATGTTCCGGCGATTTTCAGATTGTTCCCCGGAGTGTTACGACAACATCGAGCAGAACAATTCCGACAACATTCAATCTGTAATTATTATTCAATTCAGTTAATTATTTTGTTGTCTCCTCTTCTACTTTCTTTTAGCTTTTTCAGAGCATAGGTATATAATGGTGTACCCCGGTCCAACCATATTCCAACAATCGGTTTAGAGAAAGTGAATATACCACGATCATCTACTCGGAACGTAGATCGATCCTATGATATTTAATTTTACAAAATAAAATTAAAATCATTAACGATTCCAACATTTTCTAAACATGATACACATGAAACTTAAAAAAACTTATCTGGAATATCAAACTGGTACAACAAGTGACAGTTGTAAAAGGAAAACCCGATGAGTTTTTGGCTTAAATAGTCACCAATCAAGTGTTAGAAATGATGAACTCACTACTACAAAACTGGTCCTTTAACAGCGGTTCTGGAGCCACATTAACAGCGGTTTTGGAACCGCTGTTAAAGGTGGTGCTGTTAATTTAACAGCGGTTTTAACATCGGTTGCTGTAGTGAACCGCTGTTAACTGGACATTTAACAGCGGTTCCAGTTAAAAACCGCTGTTAATTTAACATCGATTGTAAAAAAACCCGTTAATCAGATCGTTAACATCGGTTCCGTGAAGAAATCATTAATTTAACAATGTTATTACGGAACATTGTTAAATGTCGATTAATGCGGTTCTCTAAAGCAACCGATGTTAAATTTGAACTGCAAAATTAACAGCGGTTTCTCCTAAGAACCGCTGTTAATTCTATTTTTTTTAAATACCAGGTTTGTTTTTTTATTTATAACCTGCTACACATACACATATAACAGCATCCTAAACACCAAAAACAGCATCCAACCACAAAACATCAAATAAAACCTCAACAACACAACTTTATTTCATCCATTCACTAATACAACTAAACAACTTTTATCCAACCATCAAATACAATAACATTCTATCCAATACAAAAAAATACAACACAATTCAAGTACAGCGACAATAAACAACAACAAGCAAAATCAAGCACAAGTAAAAGGAGAATAGGAAGAAGAAGAACACAACAACGAATACAATTCAAGAACTAACTAAACAAAATAATGGTATTCTTACGAAATTAAATGTCAAAGGTCTACGCACATAAACGGTCCCTAACCTCCAAAAATTGTTTTGCCCATTCGATTCGAATGGCACAAATACTATCTATAGTAAGTGCCGCAACATCATCAAATATCTGTTATCTGTACATATAAACATATATATATATATATATATAGGGATAGGTTCAGGTAGGAAAGCTTTTTTCCGTAAGAAATACGAATGATTCTGGGCCCTTGATCTTTGGTGATTAATGGCTGCGATTTGTACACGTTGTGCTAAAGAGTTAGCCTAAGTGTGCTACGCGGGATATTTTTGAGGGGATATTTTTGTAATTATACAGATTTTATGTTTGGTATTTCCTACAATCATGGGATTTCATATCCCACTTCTTATCTCTTCCCAAATTTTAGCACCTTTGAGAATATTGTTTTGATAATTATTGTGATGTCATTTATGTGATAGTTAGCACTTAAATCTGTAAAATTTTGCATTGTTAATACATTTTATTTCTGTTAATGTTTTAATTGTAGAGTTTAGCATTAAAATGTTATTTGTATTAGCACATTTAATAGGTAATACTAGCATATATGGTATGTAATGCTTGCATAGGAGTTTATGGGATTTACAAATGGAGTCTTATTGTATTTATTGTATTTTTTTAGTAAATGACGCGAAAATCATTTTGTACCTATACTTGAAAACGAGTATGATTATTTATCTTCCAAAAAAATAAAGCACAATACATTGTATCAAAATTGACTGTATTGTACATAATAAAGCATAACAAAAAAATCACATAATTGGAATATAACCAGAACTGCACTCTGTTTTTCAATTTGCAGCACACACAAAACAAATGGTTAGCACAACAGTTCCGATTTTTAAAAATAAAAATCAAATAGAAAAAAAAGATAATGTTAGTTTTTAAAAAAATAAAAATAAATACACCAAAAATATAAAACATTTGAACGACTAAAAAATATGAAATCTCATAAAAAAATAGATATTAACCTAAAATATGAAATCCCATGAATATAGGAACTTCCCATGATTTTAGTAACTTCCCATAAGATAAATTAATCAAATTACATTGGTACCCTCAATAATTAAATTCGTTAGCACTCTTAGTTTCCCGTGTTAGCACACCAGAACGAAATCTGAGTCATTAATCTCCAAGGATTAATGGCTCACAATCATTCCTATTTCTTACACTTATATCATTTCACTCCATAACCCACCCCTATATATATATATATATATATAAATTAACAAACTCATCAACTTAAACGAATCACTTTTAAACTGAAATAATTTAAAAAACTGAAATTAATTTAAATAATTTAATAAACTGAAATAAAAGTTTATCACCTCCATCCATCCATCGATAATACGAGCTCGGACAATAGTCGACATCCAGTGTATGACGTAATACCCACACTCCCAACCTCTGTTTTGTTTATTACACTAAAAAGAATATGTTGCTCAATTATATAATATATAATATATAATAATATACACATTTATAGCTAATATATATATATATACATATATATATGATTGAATGTATTACTTACTTTGGGATATATCCAAGTAATCGTCTGTTTGGATCTACTTGTACGCATACCCCCATCACCTTATACGCGGTCACGACACTGTTTAAAAGAAGTAATAATGTATTATGAAATGAAAACATTGAGTATGTTGTCAGCACATCAGCCCACATTTATACTGCCAAATTAATTATCAAATTAAATGACCAAGTTTCTGTTAGTAGTATGTAATAATTAAACAAGTAGAAAATAGATACCAATAGATTGTGTAATTTTCACAGAATCGCAATACATACTTCACTCATGCCAAAATCCATCCTAATTTAATTTAATAAAAAAAAATCATTTTTTCAGTGAATAATTTCAATTATCGTTCTATACTCTACAACAGTACTTATATATGTCCAAAGTCTACACTTTCACTCGGACCAAGGATTATTTGTTTTTTCCACTAATTTTTATTTAAATAACACACACATATATATAATATATATATATTTTTCAAGTAAATACTATAAGTTAAAACTTACTTCTGGACTACGTGTAACACCCCAAACTAGGCGGATATTACAGTGCCGTGAATCCCCGACTGGGACCCACCAGGCAATGAAAATGATGAATTAAATAATATAATTGTAGTACCGAACCACATTATATTACCAAACACTCCGATGAGGAGTTTAAGTACAACACACCAGGACAATACCGAATACTAGTGTATTTTATATGAAGATAAAATACACCACCCTGAATAAATAAACATTACAAACGGAATTTGCAGCGGAAAATACAAATGACGGAAATAACTGAAATGACTAAAAATGACTGAACAAACGGAATGACTGGGGCCCCCTACTAGTATCACTGGGACTCGTCGCCGTCAACATGCTCTTCCCGTGCCTTTGCCTTGCCGTGACCTGAAAACAAAATCCCAACGGGCCGATACGTAACAACAATCCTCAAGGGTTGAAAATACACAAACATGATTTAACTGAAGTTATGAAATATCCTTAGTTATGAATTACGTGAAGAGGCATCATAGTACGCCCGTAGTGTTCTGTGCAAGTGTACAAGACGGATGACCGGACACACCCGTCCTTGTACCTAATTAGTCTCACGGAGGTAATCGTTACCGTGTGAACAGTCCAATGTATCACTCCCAATACATGGCCATCACGTGCCCGACTAAAAATTCCACACATCCGCACCCGGCCACGCAATATGAACCCAGAAGGTCATATGAACAAGAATGACCATAATGAATATCAATGAATAATAATAATCCGACAAAGTCAAGAATGACTCACCGATACGAAAGTGATAATGAAGTGATTGATAGTTTTCAATGAAATGATTGGAACCGCAGTTCCTCGCTAATGAAATGATTATCCGACAATTACAAGTCTCAAAATGATTAATACAATGATGAATGAGTTATGATTATGAATGATCAACAACAAAAGGAATGAATATCCTTTTAACCGAGTAAGAATCAACTTACTCAATACCGATGAAGAATGTCCGTCCACGAACAACGTCCTAAGTGAAAAACCGGTCGCTCGAACAACCTTGAATAACAATAATTATCAACAACCGTTCAATACACGCATCAAACAACAAAACACGACTAACCCAAAGGTCGAAACAACGATAATCAAACTCATTGGGGCATTCTAACGAATACGTAACCAACCACACGACTTCGAAAATATAGATCGAATATGTCGAAACCAACACTAAAATGAGTATTTCGAACTAACAAAACACTTCAATGATATCAATAATCCATTAGGAATCCATAAATCATGATTACAACAACCTCAATCGGAAAATCCCCAATTAACCGAAGTCAACCCCAAGGGTTCTTGAAATAATTCCGAAAAATAACCATTAAATCCATAGGAATATATTTATCCAAGGTAGATAATTCATATCTAACATATTCCAATGATAATCCAAGCTTACACGAAGAAATCGGAAGGAAAACCCAAAAATCCGAAATTCTAGATCCAAGAAATTAATACCTTTGATTCGATGGATTGGAGATGATGAAGTGATGATTAAACCAACTCAAAGACTTGAAGATGATGATTGATGATTACACCTTGAAGGATACTCTCAAAATCGCCCAAATCGCCAAGAATCGACGAGAGAAATGAGAATAGATGACAAATGACGAAGTCTGACTAAACTGTCCAATTTATAGTCAGTCCAGGTTAGCGTGCGCTAGCCCTAATGCATAGCGTGCGCTAACGGAAAATTTGGGTATTCCAGTACCCACTGTCCGAACACGGTAGCGCGCGCTACGTACCTTTTGTAGCGTGCGCTACGACCATACTACTAGCGTACGTAATTGCTCATAGTTAGCGTGCGCTAACGAAATATTTGATGCCCAGTGCTGGAATCCATAAACTGTCAGTCCTCTGTTCTGACCTTGGTAGCGTGCGCTACGACTAACAAGTAGCGTGCGCTACTACACCTCTTGCGTACGCTAAACACCACTCCTAGCGTGCGCTATGAATAAATTCAATTCAGTCCAGTAGCCACTGGATTCAACCTGATCCGACCTTAGCGCGCGCTACACCAAATATTAGCGTGCGCTACTCTAACCCACTAGCGCGCGCTACTTACCATTCGTAGCGTGCGCTACTTATAACTCACCTGCAGTCCAGTACCTTCTGGACTGCAGCCAGGTTAACCTTAGCATGCGCTAATGCTGAGTGGTAGCGTGCGCTACCTGTACTCAATTAGCGTACGCTAAAGAGAGTACGTAGCGTGCGCTACTCCTCACGCACAGCCCACAATGAAAATGACGATGATGATAAACACGGCACGAAACTCCAATTAGATTAGTGATGAATGACGTTTGATACACGATACAATTACTCTGAATGATGAATACTATGACTGAATCTGAGTGACAAATGATCAATAATGAATGAAATTACTGAGTATCAGTTACTGAATGATAAAAACTGAATGATAATTACTGAATTACAACCGGGTATTACATACACCCCCCCTTAAAAGAGTTTCGTCCCCGAAACTAAGGGTCAAACAACTCGGGATAACTCTCCCGCATACTATCCTCGGTTTCCCACGTAGCCTCTTCGACTCCGTGCCTAGACCACTGAATCTTAACCAAAGGAATCGTCTTATTCCTCAACTGTTTGATTCGTCGTTCTAAAACTCGCATAGGACGCTCCTCATATGAATGATCGTCGGCGATCTCGATTTCATCGAACTGAAGTATGTGACTCGGGTCGGCAACATACTTCCGCAACTGAGAGACATGAAACACATTATGAATTCGGCTCAACGCCGGAGGTAAATCCAAACGATAAGCTAACTCGCCCACTCGATCCAAAATCTCAAACGGTCCAATGAATCTCGGACTCAACTTCCCCCTCTTCCCGAAACGGAAGATACCACGACTCGGGGATACCTTGACCAACACGTGGTCACCTGTCTCAAACTCTAATGGTCGACGACGGTTATCTGCGTATGATTTCTGTCGACTCTGAGCTGTCAACAAACGACTCCTGATCAGAATTACCTTCTCACGGGCGGCTATAAGCATATCGGGCTCGGTGCCGATTGATTCTGATAAGTCGTCCCAACACAACGGAGATCGACAACGACGACCATACAAGGCCTCGTAAGGTGCCATCTTGATCGAAGCATGCCAACTATTATTATACGTGAACTCGATCAAAGGTAGTTGGGCTTCCCAATCGTCTTTCCAATCGAGGACGCATGCCCTCAACATGTCCTCTAATGTCTGAATGGTCCTCTCAGATTGTCCGTCGGACTGAGGATGAAAAGCGGTACTGAGATTAAGCTGGGTTCCCATAGCACGATGAACTGATTTCCAAAAATGCGACACAAACCGTCCGTCACGATCGGAAACGATACTCTTAGGAGTACCGTGCAGTCTCACTATCTCTTTGATGAACAGTTGAGCAAGTCTCTCGGGACCCCACGTTTCCTTGATCTCAAGGAAATGAGCTGATTTAGTTAAGCGGTCCACGATCACCCAGATCGTATTCATGCCACGACGACTCGTCGGCAAACTCGTGATGAAATCCATAGAAATGTCTTCCCACTTCCATTCGGGAATAGGAAGAGGTTTCAGCATACCCGCCGGTCGCTGATGTTCAATCTTAACTTGTTGACAGGTTAAGCATCTCAAAACAAATTTTGCGACTTCTCGCTTCATATTACTCCACCAGTAATTTTGTTTCAAGTCCTTGTACATCTTGCTAGACCCCGGATGCACAGAATAAGGGGTAGCATGAGCTTCTTTCAAAATCGAGTTTTTCAACTCGTCAATCGCCGGTACACATAACCGATTCTTAAACCTCAAAAGTCCATCCTCGTGGACCACAAATCCAGGGGCTTTCCCCTGAGCCACATCCTCACGGATGCGTAACAATGATGGGTCCGAACCCTGATTCTCTCGAATTGTCTCCTCTAGTGACGATGAAATCTCTAACATACAAAGCCGCCCGAACTCGCTGAAGCGGACCTCGATCTCGGGTCTAAGGAATTCTCTTGAAGCTCCTTCTGAACTGTTAAACGGGCAAGCATCTGCTCCTGAACGGACTTACGACTCAAGGCGTCGGCGACGACGTTCGCCTTGCCCGGGTGATAGAGGATCTCGATATCATAATCTTTGATTAATTCCAACCACCGTCTCTGACGCATATTTAACTTCTTCTGAGTAAATATATACTTTAAACTCTTATGATCGGTGAATATCTGACAGGTGACGCCATAAAGGTAATGACGCCAAATCTTCAAAGCGAACACCACGGCTGCTAGCTCCAGGTTGTGGGTCGGATAATTAACCTCGTAAGGTCTCAATTGCCGTGAAGCATAGGCAATAACCTTACCATTCTGCATGAGCACACATCCGAGACCCTGTCCGGACGCATCACTATAAACCACAAATCTTTCCGTCCCCTGCGGCAAGGAAAGTACAGGTGCTGACATTAACCGGCTCTTGAGTTCCTCAAAACTCCGTTGACACGCGTCGGACCACATGTATTTCTTATCCTTTCGCAAAAGGTTCGCCAATAGTTGAGCAATTTTGGAAAATCCTTCCACAAATCGCCGATAATAACCCGCTAATCCGAGGAAACTTCGGATTTCCTTAACATTCTTCGGAGGTAGCCAATCTCGAATAGCCTCCGTCTTCTGAGGATCGACACGAACTCCGTCTGATGAAATTACGTGTCCGAGAAACATCACTTCGGACATCCAGAACTCACATTTAGAAAACTTCCCATAGAGTTGTTCTCGTCTCAACACGTCGAGTACTTGATGAAGGTGAAACTCGTGTTCCTCTCGGTCACGAGAATAAATCAAAATGTCATCGATGAAGACAACAACAAACTGATCCAAAAAGTCGATGAAAACCCGATTCATTAACTCCATGAATACCGCAGGTGCATTAGTCAATCCGAACGGCATAACCACAAACTCATAATGACCATAGCGTGTTCGAAACGCCTTCCTCGCGATGTCCGACTCTCGGATCCGCAACTGATGATATCCAGACCTTAAGTCGATCTTGGAAAATACTGAAGCTCCCTGCAGTTGATCTAAGAGATCATCAATACGGGGTAAAGGATACTTATTCTTGATTGTCACCCTGTTCAACTCCCGATAATCAATACATAAGCGAAATGAACCATCCTTCTTCTTGACAAACAAAACTGGTGCTCCCCACGGGGACGCACTCGGTCGGATGTAACCTTTCTCGAACAACTCCTCAAGTTGGTTCTTTAACTCCTGCATTTCGGTCGGGGCCATCCGGTACGGTGCCTTCGATATCGGGGACGTACTGTGCTCCAACTCAATCGTGAATTCCACATCCCTCGTGGAGGCAAACCAGTAACTCGTCGGAAAACATCGGCATATTCCCTCACCACCGGAATATCCGTCAACATTATCGATGACTTCTCGGTTTTGGCCATATAGCACCAATAACCGACACTTCCATGATTGAGTAATCTTACTGCTTTGATCAATTTAATGACCTTACGAGCAATGGGGATTACCTCCCGAAACACACATTCAACCCCATCGTCTCAAATGATAGTGACCATACGCTACGGACACTAATGATGGCATCATGACGATCCATCCAATCAATACCCAAGATGACGTCGTCTCTCGGCAAATCTACCACGATTAGGTCCGGCCATACACGACCATGAACCGAATCGGACAATTCTCAATCTCATGATTACCGATAATTCGTCTACCATCGGGTAGACCAATGACATAAGGCTCACAACTAGTAGCACTACCCGCACGTAGTCTACTCAAACATGACTTAAATGAATGAATGCGATGCACCGATCAAAAAGGGTACACACAGTTGAGATAGAATATCGAGTGTACCGAGATCATTCGGCCTCGGATCATCGGTCTTCTTCATCTCATAAATTCGGGTTTGCTAGTCCCGCACCGACGCTCCGTCTGATGGCTAAAAGCTCCACCTTTAGTCTCCCGCTGCTTTAAACGACGCCGATTGAGTGGCTCGATTACGAACGGCCGACCGCTTAGGTGCCCGAGATGACGTCCGAGTAGGTTTGGAGGCAAAACGGGCCTTATGTCCCACAATTCCAGTTATGACACGTGATGCATGTCTCGGACACTTGGTGCTGACATGACCAAGATCCCCACAGTTGTAACAGGTGATGGCCGAACTGGCCGCTCGTGACTGAGATTCCGCGGGTTTAGACGACACTGGAGGTCGCTCAGAAAAAGCAGAGCCCGCACGGGGTTTCTTGAAGGTTGTATGACCGCCTTCAGGCTGATTACGATTCTTCGATTTCTTGCTAGCAGACGAAGGTTGCTGCTTAGCAATTTCCTTAGCAGTAAGCTCATAAGTGAGAGCTTTCTCAATGAATTCAGCCAACGTGGTGCAATTATGATTAAGTAACTGAAGTCTCATACGGGGCTTGACCTCTTCTTGAAATATTTGATCTTATCCGCCTCGAATGAATGATAGATGAGGCGAAAGGAAGAAGTTCACAAATTTCTCGGCAATGGCGAGAACATCCTCGTCGCCGAGGGGTGGGGTGAGCAATTCCGACAGCTTGGCCTCTCCGAGTGGGGCCGGATAATACCTCTCCATCATGAGAGTCTTGAATCGATCCCAAGTACAAGATCCTTCGGTGGGCTTCAACGATAACCACCAAGAATGTGCGCTCTTACCTGGTAGTAAGCCGCAGCGAAACTTTGTGTCCTTCGGGACACTCTACCATAGCAAACAATTTCTCGAAATGCTCGAGCCAATGAATGATATCTGCCGGCTCAGACGAGCCCTCAAAAGTAGGTGGCCTCTGGCGAGAGATATCGCCGATGATATTACTCACATTCCTCTCTTGCCTCTGAGGTGGCGGCGGAGGGGCCTGCTGATTTTGATTGACGGAGTTATGCATCGTCTCCATCAACTGAGCCATCTGGGTCATTTGGGCCATCATGCCCTGCATAAAAGCGAGTGGGTCAACCCGGACACCCTCGACCGAGCCGTGTCCTGCGACTCCCGATAGTGAATGATCGCGTCCCAGGTGAATGAGTGGCGTCTGCCGCCGATGAATTAGCATTATTCCTCGCGTTTGCACGTGTATTCACACGAGCTCTCGGGATTTGCCCGCTCCACGGCCTCGTCCTCCACGTCCTCTTCTTGCCCTCTCCATACTGAAGTAGGAAAGTCACATGATGATTATATTCACCGCATGAAATATACGTTATGATTATGACATGAGATGATGAAAATGAGCATACGCGCTCTAACACGGTGATTACATGAATGATTAACTGAGGTGACATGATTATCTGATGAAATTATTGAAATGATTATCTTGAATGAGTTAACAAGATTAATGATTCAATCTTCACGATCAACAACCGAACAATGAAATGAATTGGTGATTAATGAGTTAACTCGACCGTCTGGTCGAATGACAATGATGATTGAGGATTGTTAACTGATGAATTATGAATGAATGACTATTGCCAGAAATTATACCATGGCATTAGAAATCTTACAGTTCTTGGTCTGATTGGCTCGGCATTTGCACAGGTCACACGTGACGCGAAAGTCCAATGATACTAGTCCGATGACGATGATTTCAAATGAGACATGACTTGGAGGGTAGTATTCAAAACCACTCTCCGATACCAACTCTGTAACACCCCAAACTAGGCGGATATTACAAGATCCGTGAATCCCATTGGGACCCACCAGGCAATGAAAATGATGAATTAAATAATATAATTGTAGTACCGAACCACATTATATTACCAAACACTCCGATGAGGAGTTTAAGTACAACACACCAGGACAATACCGAATACTAGTGTATTTTATATGAAGATAAAATACACCACCCTGAATAAATAAACATTACAAACGGAATTTGCAGCGGAAAATACAAATGACGGAAATAACTGAAATGACTGAAAATGACTGAACAAACGGAATGACTGGGGCCCCCTACTAGTATCACTGGGACTCGTCGCCGTCAACATTCTCTTCCCGTGCCTTTGCCTTGCCGTGACCTGAAAACAAAATCCCCCAACGGGGTCAGTTACACAGAACAACAATCCTCAAGGGTTGAAAATACACAAACATGATTTAACTGAAGTTATTAAATATCCTTAGTTATGAATTACGCTGAAGAGGAGCATCATAGTACGCCCGTAGTGTTCTGTGCAAGTGTACAAGACGGATGACCGGACACACCCGTTCTTGTACCTAATTAGTCTCACGGAGGTAATCGTTACCGTGTGCACAGTCCAATGTATCACTCCCAATACATGGCCATCACGTGCCCGACTAAAAATTCCACACATCCGCACCCGGCCACGCAATATGAACCCAGAAGGTCATATGAACAAGAATGACCATAATGAATATCAATGAATAATAATAATCCGACAAAGTCAAGAATGACTCACCGATACGAAAGTGATAATGAAGTGATTGATAGTTTTCAATGAAATGATTGGAACCGCCGTTCCTCGCTAATGAAATGATTATCCGACAATTACAAGTCTCAAAATGATTAATACAATGATGAATGAGTTATGATTATGAATGATCAACAACAAAAGGAATGAATATCCTTTTAACCGAGTAAGAATCAACTTACTCAATACCGATGAAGAATGTCCGTCCACGAACAACGCCCTAAGTGAAAAACCGTCGCCGAACAACCTTGAATAACAATAATTACCAACAACCGCTCAATACACGCATCAAACAACAAAACACGACTAACCCAAAGGTCGAAACAACGATAATCAAACTCATTGGGGCATTCTAACGAATACGTAACCAACCACACGACTTCGAAAATATCCAATCCCGAATATGTCGAAACCAACACTAAAATGAGTATTTCGAACTAACAAAACACTTCAATGATATCAATAATCCATTAGGAATCCATAAATCATGATTACAACAACCTCAATCGGAAAATCCCCAATTAACCGAAGTCAACCCCAAGGGTTCTTGAAATAATTCCGAAAAATAACCATTAAATCCGTAGGAATATATTTATCCAAGGTAGATAATTCATATCTAACATATTCCAATGATAATCCAAGCTTACACGAAGAAATCGGAAGGAAAACCCAAAAATCCGAAATTCTAGATCCAAGAAATTAATACCTTTGATTCGATGGATTGGAGATGATGAAGTGATGATTAAACCAACTCAAAGACTTGAAGATGATGATTGATGATTACACCTTGAAGGATACTCTCAAAATCGCCCAAATCGCCAAGAATCGACGAGAGAAATGAGAATAGATGACAAATGACGAAGTCTGACTAAACTGTCCAATTTATAGTCAGTCCAGGTTAGCGTGCGCTAGCCCTAATGCGTAGCGTGCGCTAACGGAAAATTTGGGTATTCCAGTACCCACTGTCCGAACACGGTAGCGCGCGCTACGTACCTTTTGTAGCGTGCGCTACGACCATACTACTAGCGTACGTAATTGCTCATAGTTAGCGTGCGCTAACGAAATATTTGATGCCCAGTGCTGGAATCCATAAACTGTCAGTCCTCTGTTCTGACCTCGGTAGCGTGCGCTACTACACCTCTTGCGTACGCTAAACACCACTCCTAGCGTGCGCTATGAATAAATTCAATTCAGTCCAGTAGCCACTGGATTCAACCTGATCCGACCTTAGCGCGCGCTACACCAAATATTAGCGTGCGCTACTCTAACCCACTAGCGCGCGCTACTTACCATTCGTAGCGTGCGCTACTTATAACTCACCTGCAGTCCAGTACCTTCTGGACTGCAGCCAGGTTAACCTTAGCTTGCGCTAATGCTGAGTGGTAGCGTGCGCTACCTGTACTCAATTAGCGTACGCTAAAGAGAGTACGTAGCGTGCGCTACTCCTCACGCACAGCCCACAATGAAAATGACGATGATGATAAACACGGCACGAAACTCCAATTAGATTAGTGATGAATGACGTTTGATACACGATACAATTACTCTGAATGATGAATACTATGACTGAATCTGAGTGACAAATGATCAATAATGAATGAAATTACTGAGTATCAGTTACTGAATGATAAACACTGAATGATAATTACTGAATTACAACCGGGTATTACACTACGGCCTTAATGCGATTGTCAGGCTTACGGTGTTGTGAGCAAAACCACACAACTTCGGCTTTTGCCGGAATAACGATCAAAAGTTGCCAATGCTTACTGCATTAACAAACGGAATATTTAATGTTTCCATAATCAATCTAAATACATCTACTTACATAATTATTAATATATAATAATATACAAAGAAAAGAAAGAAATATTAAGACTTTTAGAGAAAAAAAGAGAGTAGTGAGACGAATATGTTAGATCTTACTCATGATGGTAAGCTCCAAGGTATATCTGTTTTCTGGCATCCGACATACGCGAAGCGATGTATCTGGAGGCCTCCTCTCCCTTATTTCCCATATTTTGTATGGATTGAGGATCAAAATATCCATACAAATCCTCGTCCATCGTGCCCACATTCAATTTCGATAAGTACCTAATTTGTTAAACAAAATATTACTACCTTATTTACGTTCCAAACTATGAATTTTTGATAAAAAATACATAAATATGCATGTAAAGAATTACTTACAAAGTCCAAAACTGTAGAATCGATAAGCTAAGCCACTGCTTGTCTTGAATGATTTCCAAAAGATCATTGTAACTTATGTACAAGGGAACGTCATCACTACCACAACCAAAGGAAGTTGTATCCCATGGCACCTGTAACGGCTCACTAAAGAGAGTCGCTGCAATACTAAATAACTCTCTCAACGTGTCACTGTCACTCGACCGGTCATCTTGACGAGCATGTTTCTTAGGTGGCTCGGGTCGCTCAATATCCTAAATCATATAGAAGAAACATGAAAACTGTAAAACCAATTGTAAGTACTTGCTAACTGGGCATGAACAAAGTTATAAAACAAAGTCTTGTTAAGACCAGTTACCTGTCAAATAGCTTAGTTTGTAGTTATTAGCTTACCTATATGACTATATCTATAATTAGGACTTACACTGAACACCTCATGCACAGGTACTATACTGACCCATCTGGAACTTTCTGGCAATGCAATGCAAAAGGCATCGGGACTGGTTCTGACGGTTCTAACAGCTCTTTGCAGGAGCAAGTATCTTTTATTTAAATTTTAATATTAAAAAATACTACTAATTTTATTCTTAATTTTCTAAATTCCAAATATTCTAAATTTTCAACTAGTTTTTTGAGGACAAGCAGTGTAAAAAACAACTATAAACGGAGTATCTTTTATTTAGATTTAATATTAAAACATGAAAGAAATATACCTTGATATATTCGGCAACGACAAGATCCTTTGGCCATGCAATAAAGGTACCTAGAGCTTCCCTCACTAAGCTTACCTCTTCAGCAGGTATAGGAACTTCGGCACCGACATCTATGGCCTCCTCGACTACTACCTTAACCAAATGAGCTGGTAAAGGTGCACAATGTAGGGTAGAATCACCATGATGAACTCGACCGATAGCGACTAGACGAGGAGGACGCTCGTCCACATAAAATCCAAATCGACCAGTGTCCCCAGGCGGAGTCTTCCCTCGTGAAGGGCCAGAAACATCATCGGTACTACGAGCAGAGGGAGTGAGATTCCTACGAGAAGTATCTCACTTCAACTATTTCAAGAACAGAAGATGTCTGGCCTAAATAGAAGTGCAAAGCAGAACTCACCCAAAAGTAAGGATTAACTCTACCAGAAGTACAAGTACCCGAACAAATTATTCATGTTAATGAATAATTATATTCGAAATTAGCACAAACAAAATGAAACCAATATGCAATGCAAACTAACATAGGGTACAGAAATATGTAAAAAAATGGAATAAAGCCACGCTTACCTCAGCGCGTTTTAACCCCGTGGTGGCCAGAAAATCTGAGAAGACAGCCGCGGAAATAGAAGTGGCCAACGGTGGGGGTAGCTCGGAGATGGTCGCTCAGGCCACATCCAGCGAAAAACGGCGAAGGCTCCGGCGGTATTGTTTGGGGCCAGGGGTTAATCGTCCGATGAGATTGTTCGGGACAGGGTTATTCGTCCGGCGAGATTGTTCGGGGCGATGGAAAAAAATCGAGATGCACGGCGACGGGAAGGGCGATGGGAAAAAATCGAGATGCACGGCGACGGAGTGTATTTTGGGTCAGTACAGTAGAGAGAGGCGGAGGAAGAAAAATAATGACGTGAACTATTATTCTTAATGATCAAACAACAGCAGTTGTTAAGCAACAACCGCTGTTAATTATCTTTTTTTTTTTAAAAAAAATTAACAGCGATTATTGTGTAAACCGCTGTTAATCGTCACTTTTAAATTTAATTTTACTTTTTTCCGAGAAAAATTTTAACATCGGTTTTCCTTAATAACCGATGTTAAATTGCAATTTCATTTTTTTTTTTTTAATTTTTCGGGATAAATTTAACATCGGTTATTAGAAAACCGCCGTTAAGTTGCTATTTTAACATCGGTTATTTGAATAACCGCTGTTAATTTGTTGCACACTATTTACAAGTATGCCACCGCGTCATTTAACAGCGGTTTTCAAACAACCATTGTTAAAAGGGCGTTGTTAAAGGCTAGTTTTGTAGTAGTGACTGTATATTGGGCCAACAATTTGGGACCAGTAGAAGCTGGGCTTAATTAAAATAGAAAACTTCAGTATTGGGCTGGATAAAGTGGGCCTTGTGTATCATTTTGAAAGGCAAGTAGCCAAGTTTACGCTTAAGTTTCACCGTCTCTCTTTTAACCTCTGTGATCATTCTAAACTACCAAGTATCACAAACATGACCAAATCTTCCCACTCTTCACCATCTAATAGAACATCTAGAAGGACCGCACGAATAAGTGTTCGTCCCTGTAGCTTGGTGAACCTAAACTCATCATCAGATTCTTCACCTATCATCATTTCCTCACCAATTCATGATGATTAAGTGATCAACTTAAGCACTCCTACCACACAACAAAGATCACCAACTCAACTTCCTACGACACCACCTAATACTAAGACTCCTAAGCCACAACTCCACCTCCTAGCTCACCATCACCACGAACAACAAACCTTGAACCATTGGAACTTTTTACCACTCCTCCTTCATCACCACATCCTTTTATGGAAACCTTAGAAGACCTTCCACCAAGATCCAACAATCCACTACCATTGCCATCTTTTGCATCAGTTGAGCGTATTGCTCATGAATTTCCACGTCCGTCATTTGTGCCGGATCAAGTGTTTGTAGATCAACCTCAACCTTTTCTCCCTATCTATAGGGAACTAGATGACTCTATATGGATTGAACCTCCACCACCAAACACACTAGAACGCCGAGAAATCATTCAAGAATTGAATGGGCTCTATGCATTCTCAAATGTGGTATCCAGATAGCCCCAAATTATCAATCATCCAAAACATTAAGCCGAGTAACGACTTGGATCTAACTTAATTTCACAACTCATCAAACAAGAACTGTCATGAAATTAAGTTAGAGATCGTTAAAAGGCTTAATGTCTTTGATGATATAAACAAATTCCAATATAGCATCTCAAATAGTATGACTGAAATATAGGCATGTAGCAAAACAGGACCAAGCAAGACCGAAACAAGGCATGCTTAAATGCTAGTAGTGCTCATAATGTAACGAACGTATATATAATAGCATGTACAACAGCAAAACGCGAACGCATAAAACATATAATACAAATGCACATGCACACGACCGATGAACTTTCAGGTGATCTAGATTTTGGGTCCAACTAAACATGATCCAAGGTAACCACCCCAATCATTCCATGATCCCTCCTGAATTAGGCATAGTTGATCAGGCTATGCATAATTTAGGAAAAATGCTGAAATGCCTAGGCTAGTCGACTCGTATCATGTTCAGGGTTTTATGAAAACCTTAGTTTGGTTTTATGAAATGCCTAGGACTGAAGTTTGCAATTTTTATCACTTAAGGGACTAAAGTTTTAAGTGTTTTAAACAAGGGACTAAAGTTTAATCCGTTTCACCCGTTAGGGATTCCGTTAGTTTGGTCCCGTTAAGTTTTAACGGATTGATGACATGGCCGTTAAGTGCCACATGTTAGCATTTTATTGGTCGGTAATAATAAAACAATAATAAAAAATTTCAGGTTTTTGTAATAATAATAAAATAATAACAAAAAATATAAAAGTCTAAAAAAATATAAAAGATAAAAAAAATCTGTATTTTTTAAAAAGATTGAAACTTTATTTTTTTTAAAAAATTTGGAATATTAATATTAAAAATCTAATGCTTTTATTTAAAGTTAAAAATAAAATTAAAAAGATAATAAAAATTTCAGATTTTTATAATAATAATAAAAATATAAAGTCTAAAAAATATAAAAAAATAAAAAAATCTGGATTTTTTTTTAAAATTAAACTTTATTTTTTTCTCAATTTTTTTTACAAAAATCTGGAATATTAAAACTTAAAATCAGATGTTTTCATTTAAAATTCGAAAATAAAAAATTAAAAAATTTGGATCTAATTTATAAACTTTTTTTTAAAATTGAGATATTACTTTTCATAAATAAATATTATTTTACAAAAAAATCTAAAAATCTAAAAAAACAAACTAAAGGTTAATTATAAATCGGATCCAAATATTTTTAATTTTTAATTTTAATTTTTAACTTTAAATAAAAGCATTAGATTTTTAATATTAATATTCTAGATTTTTAAAAAAAATAAAGTTTCAATTTTTTTAAAAAATACAGATTTTTTAATTTTTTATGTTTTTTAGATTTTTATATTTTTTGTTATTATTTACTACTATTACAAAAATCTGAATTTTTTTATTATTATTTTATTATTACCGACCAATAAAATGCTGGCACGTGGCACTTAACGGCCATGTCATCAATCCGTTAAAACTTAACGGGACCAAACTAACGGAGTCCCTAACGACGGGTTAAACTTTAGTCCCTTGTTTGAAACACTTAAAACTTTAGTCCCTTAAGTGATAAAAATGGCAAACTTCAGTCCCTAGTAGAGCTATTTTGCCTAAACATTATGCCAATCAAATAAACATCAAAGACTTCGGTACGTCTCACTTCGGTAATGTATATTAACAAAGTAAAAATAAACAACAACTTCGCTTTTCAATTTACTGAAGTAAAAATCCCACATAGACTTCAGTAAATGGTACCAAACAAAAAAGTAGGAGCTAGTTAGAAATATTAAATTACAAAGACTTCGCTAATTTGATAATTACTGAAATAAAAAGTGTGAAATTTTATTTTTTACCAAAAAAATTTTACAATAGCAAAGTGTATATCTTGAGACCGAGAATTAATATTTTGAGGTTCAGTGACTGGGCTTAAAAATAATAAATTTTGGAACTTGAGGGCTAGATTGAATTAATCTAAAAAGGTTGGGTATAAAACCCTATTACACCGTTCGGCCGATCTTCGCTCTTCTTCTCTTCCTCAGGAATCCTTCTCGGCCGCAGCTCACAAAATTCACTCACACACTCACAAAATTCACACACACGAACACAGATTTGGACAAACTCGGATGTATGATTTGGACAAACTCGGATGAAGAGGTAAATCGGGCCTCCTAGAATCCTTCTCGGGTTGTATCACAAAATTCACACACACACAAGAATCCTTCTCGGGTTGTATGATTTGGACAAACTCGGATGAAGAGGTAAATCGGGCCTGAGTTCGGGTTTAATTATTTTCTAAGTTTAACGATTGTGGTTTTCTTTAGTTTTCTTAGGGTTTAATTATTTTCTAAGTTTTTGCTTCTGGGATATGAAGGTGTGGTGTTTGTGAATTGATGCATTAACTTATGCCATTGTGATGAAAAGTGACTTATCGATTCTTGGTTATGCTACTTCAGTAGATAGATCCCTGTATGTATATAGAATTTCACATGTGTTGTTCTATGGTAGTTACTGCACTTGGTGCATTCCTATGGTTCATGTTTGTTTGATTATTTTGTGTTGTTCGATTGTGCATTCCTCTATTGTCGGCAATTACTGCTTTTTGAAAATGGTGTTAAATTTGGGTTCTTGAAGCCAATGCACTTGCTTTGCTGAGAAGATTTATTTTTAAGGTTAATCTCGTTCCTCGAATTGAAACTATTACAAATACATAATCTGATTAGTTTTGCTTTGAGTGTTGGTAACGTTTTCGGTTTCTCCTATGTGCAGTCAATTTTTGAGGTCATTTGAAGTCTTGCTGATATGCAGTAATTGTGGCTATCTGCTGGTTCTGGAAAGGTTAGAACATAGCGTCTCTTTGTATTTCTTGGTGCGGTAGTGTGTGTGTTTGTTTCCTGATCGCGAGACTTTTAGTATGAGACACAATTGAGGAGTGTTCAACCATTGTGAAAGAAGCAAGTGATTTGTTGCTTTCTTAGCTAAGATAGAATCATATTTTAAGTGTTTGGAAATGAAAGCTTCTAGTTTCAATTCTGCTTCGTTTAATCGAAATCGGAAAACAAATGGAGTGGTGCTTTAGATTTCTGTATCTGGTTGATGGTTGAGATCTGCGTTTGGAGATGGCCTTATATCTGCTTGTCTATGTGAATTTTACATCCTTGAACTCGCTGGGATGGAAGTTGGATAGTTATGTCCCTTCTAACAATACAGGACATGCTTGTTCCATTGTGAAACATTCTTAACTGAGTGATAACTGCTGGTGTACGGTATTTCATTCTATAGGTGTCCTTGACTTCAAGAGAAACTTGATGGCTTCCAAGAGAATTTTAAAAGAATTGAGGCTGAGGTGGTTCATGGATGAAACTTTCCGATTCAGCTTCGGGTTGAAGTTGGGATTTAGATTTTACCATTTTTTGGGATCAAATTCTTGTGTTCTTTTGAACAAGAGGTGAATCGGGTGGGGGTATGGGGAGGGGAATATGGATAGGGATGGTTATTAGCAAGTTCAGATGTGTTATTTTGATTTTCATTTTCTCTAGCTAATGTATTAATTACAGTCATATCTTAATGTTTGTAGTTTTTGGTGATCAATGAAGAGACAAATTAAAGGATTTTCATAGTTAATATAGTGCATTGGATTAGTTGGATATATATGATTAAAGCAACAGTATTTTTGTGTACTAAATTGCAAGATTTCTCATACTAAGGTTGTTGTAAACAGTAAATCTAATCTTGAAAATATTCTAGTTTGAGATGCTTGTTCTTGTTCGTGTGTCAGAAATATCTTCGGTCCGATTCGAGGAAGAATACATATAGAAGTTTTTTATTTTGGTTTTTGTATGGCTGTCCTTCAGATATTGAGGGCTTTGGTGCTGTCAAAATGGTGGTTCTTGTTTATTGGTAATCTTGTCTTTTGATTAATTGTGCCTTATTGTCATATATCCGAGTCTAGTCAAGCATATATTTTTATTTTGGTCGTTTTGCAGGTCGCTTATTTGCAATTGCCTACGCAACATTTTGTTAGAATCTTTTGTTTTTCTGTTATGTTCAGTTTTGGTGTATTTTGAAAGTTCTCATCACGTTCATGTAGCAGTTATTTATTCCATCTGTTATTCTTTGTCCTGGGTAACTGTAGATATGGCACTGAGTCGAGCATTATCAGGTACGCTAAGATTGCCTTGCAGCTAAATAATAAGACCGTGCGAGATGTGGCATTGCGTTGTAAATGGATGACTGTGAGTTTATTCTTACATTTCTGCCCATCTCAGAAAAACTTCTTTTTATTGCTACATTATTTAGATAGCTGCAATGATTTTTTTCTTCCTATTTTCATGTTTTCATGAAATTAGCAGATTGTATCGGGCATAAATTGGGAATTCAGTTATCGGGTTGGAAGATGAGAAGGAAAAACAAATATAATAAGCTTAAGATGTAGTAGCCATTAGCGATGTTAGAAGCACTAACTGACTTAGAATATAATGTATTATGGATATTCATCAGTTACCGACAAATTTGATTGGCATAATGTTTAGGCAAAATAGCTCTACTAGGGACTGAAGTTTGCCATTTTTATCACTTAAGGGACTAAAGTTTTAAGTGTTTCAAACAAGGGACTAAAGTTTAATCCGTTTCACCCGTTAGGGACTCCGTTAGTTTGGTTCCGTTAAGTTTTAACGGATTGATGATGTGGCCGTTAAGTGCCACGTGTCAGCATTTTATTGATCGGTAATAATAAAATAATAATAAAATTTTTCAGATTTTTCTAATAATAATAAAATAATAACAAAAAATGTAAAAATCTGAAAAATAAAAATAAAAAAAATATGTATTTTTTAGAAAAATTGAAACTTTATATTTTTTTAAAAAAATCTGGAATATTAATATTAAAAATCTAATGCTTTTATTTAAAGTTAAAAATAAAAATTAAAAACAATAAAAAATTTCAGATTTATTTAATAATAATAAAAATATAAAAGTCTTAAAAAAGTATAAGAAAATAAAAAAATCTGGATTTTTTTTAAAAAAATGAAACTTTATTTTTTTCTCAATTTTTTTAAAAAAATCTGGAATGTTAGTACTTAAAATCGGATGTTTTTATTTAAAATTTAAAAATAAAAATAAAAAATAAAAATTTGGATCTAAAAAAGTATAAGAAAATAAAAAATCTGGATTTTTTTAAAAAAATGAAACTTTATTTTTTTCTCAATTTTTTAAAAAAATCTGGAATATTAGTACTTAAAATCGGATGTTTTTATTTAAAATTTAAAAATAAAAATAAAAAATTAAAAATTTGGATCTAATTTATAAACTTTTTTTTTTAAAATTGAGATATTATTTTTCATAAATAAATAGAAAATCGGATCTAATTTTTCATAATATTAATAAATAAATATTATTTTACAAAAAAATCTAAAAATCTAAAAAAACAAACTAAAGGTTAATTATAAATCAGATCCAAATATTTTTAATTTTTGATTATTTAATGTGTAATAAGATTTTATCTATTTCATCATGAACACCACAAATGAACAAAAAGGATTAAATACATTAAGTTATATTTAAATAATCAGACAATATTTTTATAAATACATTAAGTTATATTTTAATATATATAGTTATATTATTTTTTTAATAGTCAATATAAAAAATCAATTTAAATAATATAACATAATATATATTTTAATTTATATTATAATATATATTCATAAATTATATTATAATTTTTAGATATATTTAAATAATTAGACAATAGTTTTATAAATAGGCAAAATAGCTCTACTAGGGACTGAAGTTTGCCATTTTTATCACTTAAGGGACTAAAGTTTAAAGTGTTTCAAACAAGGGACTAAAGTTTAATCCGTTTCACCCGTTAGGGACTCCGTTAGTTTGGTTCCGTTAAGTTTTAACAGATTGATGACGTGGCCGTTAAGTGTCACGTGTCAGCATTTTATTGATCGGTAATAATAAAATAATAATAAAAATTTTCAGATTTTTCTGAAATAGATAAAATCTTATTTAAATAATCAGACAATATTTTTATAAATACATTAAGTTATATTTTAATATATATAGTTATATTAATTTTTTTTAATAGTCAATATAAAAAATCAAATTAAATAAAATAACATAATATATATTTTAATTTATATTATAATATATATTCATAAATTATATTATAATTTTTAGATATATTTAAATAATTAGACAATAGTTTTATAAATAGGCAAAATAGCTCTACTAGGGACTGAAGTTTGCCATTTTTATCACTTAAGGGACTAAAGTTTTAAGTGTTTCAAACAAGGGACTAAAGTTTAATCCGTTTCACCCGTTAGGGACTCCGTTAGTTTGGTTCCGTTAAGTTTTAACGGATTGATGACGTGGCCGTTAAGTGCCACGTGTCAGCATTTTATTGATCGGTAATAATAAAATAATAATAAAAATTTTCAGATTTTTCTAATAATAATAAAATAATAACAAAAAAATGTAAAAATCTGAAAAATAAAAATAAAAAAAATATGTATTTTTTAGAAAAATTGAAACTTTATATTTTTTTTAAAAAAATCTGGAATATTAATATTAAAATCTAATGCTTTATTTAAAGTTAAAAATAAAAATTAAAAACAATAAAAATTTCAGATTTATTTAATAATAATAAAAATATAAAAGTCTTAAAAAGTATAAGAAAATAAAAAATCTGGATTTTTTTAAAAAAATGAAACTTTATTTTTTTCTCAATTTTTAAAAAAATCTGGAATGTTAGTACTTAAAATCGGATGTTTTTATTTAAAATTTAAAAATAAAAAATAAAAAAAAAAATTTGGATCTAAAAAAGTATAAGAAAATAAAAAAAATCTGGATTTTTTTTAAAAAAAATGAAACTTTATTTTTTTCTCAATTTTTTTAAAAAAATCTGGAATATTAGTACTTAAAATCGGATGTTTTTATTTAAAATTTAAAAATAAAAAATAAAAAATTAAAAAATTTGGATCTAATTTATAAACTTTTTTTTTTTAAAATTGAGATATTATTTTTCATAAATAAATAGAAAACTGGATCTAGTTTTTCATAATATTAATAAATAAATATTATTTTACAAAAAAATCTAAAAATCTAAAAAAACAAACTAACCGTTAATTATAAATCAGATCCAAATATTTTTAATTTTTAATTTTTATTTTTAACTTTAAATAAAAGCATTAGATTTTTAATATTAATATTCCAGATTTTTTTAAAAAAAATATAAAGTTTCAATTTTTCTAAAAAATACATATTTTTTTTATTTTTATTTTCAGATTTTTACATTTTTTGTTATTATTTTATTATTATTAGAAAAATCTGAAAATTTTTATTATTATTTTATTATTACCGATCAATAAAATGCTGACACGTGGCACTTAACGGCCACGTCATCAATCCGTTAAAACTTAACGGAACCAAACTAACGGAGTCCCTAACGGGTGAAACGGATTAAACTTTAGTCCCTTGTTTGAAACACTTAAAACTTTAGTCCCTTAAGTGATAAAAATGGCAAACTTCAGTCCCTAGTAGAGCTATTTTGCCTTATAAATATATTAAGTTATATTTTAATATATAGTATATTAATTTTTTTTAATAGTCAATATAAAAAAAATCAATTTATATAATATAACATAATATATATTTTAATTTATATTATAATATATATTCATAAATTATATTATAATTTTTAGGTATATGTAAATAATCAGATAATATTTTTATAAATATATTAAGTTATATTTTAATATATATATATAGTTATATTAATTTTTTTAATAGTCAATATAAAAAAAATCAATTTATATAATATAACATAATATATATTTTAATTTATATTATAATATATATATATTCATAAATCATATTATAATTTTCAGGTATAATTAAATAATCAGACAATATTTTTATAAATATATTAAGTTATATTTTAATATATAGTTATATTAATTTTTTTAATAGTCAATATAAAAAAAATCAATTTATATAATATAACATAATATATATTTTAATTTATATTATAATATATATATTCATAAATCATATTATAATTTTCAGGTATATTTAAATAATCAGACAATATTTTTATAAATATAATAAGTTATATTTTAATATATAGTTATATTAATTTTTTTTATCAATAAATAGCTTATATTTTATGAATTTTAAATATATAATATTAATATATATTTTAAATTTATACTATATATACTCAATTATAATTAAGATTATATGATAATTTATACTATATATACTCAATTCTTTTATTATTAGAGAGGGTAGTTTTGGTATTTTGGGGAAGTATTTCTGGCTTAATGGTAAGGACACCCCAAAAGTTGCTTAATGAAAAAGACATTATTAAGATCATTAAGTTGAAAGTAAACAGCAAAATATAGCTGATCGATTAAGCTGATTAAGCATTAAGCTGATTAAGTAAAAAGTAAACAAGCCCTTAGTGTTATGCCTTATTCGACCTTTACCAATCTCGGTTTAGGTAAATTAGCTCCTACTAAATTAATCATTAAATTGGCTGATAAAACTCTGGAACATCCTGAGGGTATAGCAGAAAATGTATTAGTAAGAATTGATAAATTTGTCTTTCCCGTAGACTTTATTGTTTTCGATATGTCCGGGGATATCAAAATTCCATTGATCCTTGGAAGACCCTTCTTGTCTACTGCTCATGCTAAAATAGATGTATTTAATAGAAAGATTGCTTTAAGAATTGGGAATGAAAAAATAGTATTTAAGAGTGATAGTTCTACTAGTAACATAATTAAGAAGGTTCATGTGCTAGGATTAAGAAAGCGAATGGAACTTGATTTAGAAGCTAGACTAATGGGCGAAGCAGCAATTATGAACATCTAAACATCACCATGATATAAATATAACATATGATAAGATAGTGTGTGAAAATAAGAGCATAATATACGGTTGGTGCTATAGGGGTGTTGTTGTGGAAAAAGTGATGTCACCTCAGCACTTTTTTCTTATAACACGAGAACCTATCACTCAACACAAAACACCATCCCTCATGTTTCTGGTGCCATGTGACACCCTCTAGCCCACACATAATCCACTAAAACACAAATACAACACACAAAAATACCCACCGCATGAGCTGGTCTAGATGGCGCAAGGGTGAAAAACGCGAGCAAGGGTATGGAGTTGTGGCGCCATGGTCTCGGCTGGCCGACCAACCAACCCCACCAGCCCAACTCACCGGGTGCTCTAACAATCCACAATTTGAAAAGACACAACACAAAATGGTGGTTGAGGATTTCATGAATAATGTAAAAGTCTTTTCAATATGACAATAAACAAATGACCATACATAGTGACCAAAAGCTAAAATTCAAGTATATATCTATATTTCTTTTTTCAAGAAAAGAACTTACAAAATGGTTAAAAGAACTTACAAAATGGGATTTTTACAAGATATGCTACGTTGTTTCTACATTTCTTTGACTCTTTCAATTAAATACTTCACAACTGGTTCAACGTATGGTGGAGTTCAAAGTAGAGAGTGATGATGATAATAAGACAGTTAATCCCTATGAAGAGTTCAAAGTAGAGAGTGATGATGATAATAAGACAGTTAATCCCTATGAAGATACATCTGATGAATGGTTCACTTATGGTGGAGTTCATAACATGGATGGAAGGACTAAGGCAAGAATTTGGATTCGATTGAATGAAATGTATAGGGATGGAGAACAAGGAATGGATAAGGATATGGATTATTTGGAAGATTACTTTGAACCACAATGTAGAAACGTAGGGGGGTGAATACATTTACGTTTAAAATCTAGAAATCTTTCGTATCAAATTCCCAATCAAGTGTGACAAAATATGAATAGTGGTTACAACAGTTATAACAACTATATGTATATCGTAGATTATGACACAGACATAAGTATAATATATTTACCAAGCCAAGACACACATACTATCAACACAATATAAACAATCAATCACACAAATATAAGCACAACACAAACATAATGATAAGCAATAAAAGCGAATATAAGCGTAAAGCAATAAGTAAAAGAAAGCGCAAACCAGACACGATGATTTATAATGGTTCGGTTGTGAAGCTCCTCTTCGCCCTACTCCACTCCCCGAGTACCCAACTCGAGAGTTACTTCGCTAGTCAACAAGCTCCTTTTAGGCGGAGAAAACAGTACACATCGCTTACACTTTTTTCGGTACAAAGCTAAATGTCGAGTCCTTCTTCGGGTACAATCAAACCCGTTATGTTTTATGGCCCAACATAACAAACCTTGTGTTTTAAGGTCTAAACACATAAACCGGGTCACTTACATTATTTTCCGACACTAAGCTAAATGTCGAGTTCTAATTTTAGCTAAAACCAATCTACCACATACCCTTGTATTTTGAGGACTAAAATACTAATCTGATCTCACACCTATGTTCCAGACTAACACAACACCAAATGATGCCCCTTCATACACATTCCTTGACACCACACCAAACATCATTGCTCGCCACATCCTCACTCACCCTATTGTACCAAATCCTACACCGACCCAAGTTCAACCACCACACACTCCAGACCACCACTCCACGGTCCATGACCAACCTACTCCCTCACCATCTTTAGACCATCATGTAACTCACACCATACATTCTCCTGACCCATTGATTCCACCACAGACCTCGGCTCAATCCATCATGGGCCAAACCGACCCAACTTCCTCACCACTCACTTAATATACACAACCTCATTCACCTCCCCCTCCCTTCGTGTCTACTGCCACCGCCCCACCACATCGACCAAACCCAACTTCAACCCATCCCATGGTCACTCGTTTTCATGTTGGTACTAATAAAAAGAATCCACGTTATAATTGTCACGTGTCCACCATTTCTCCTATTCCTAAGTCCTACAAAGTTGCAATTACCGATCCTATCTGGAAACATGCTATGCTTGACAAATCTAATGCTTTAATTAAAAATAATACTTGTGTTCTTGTGCCACGACCATCTGACGCGAACATTGTTCGTTCCATGTGGTTGTTTAAGCATAAGTATTTTGCAGATGAATCTTTAAGTAGGTACAAGGCTCGTCTTGTCGCTAATGGGAACAGTCAACAAATAGGTGTTAACTATGATGAGACTTTTAGCCCGGTTGTTAAACCGGCTACGATTCGCACGGTTCTTAGTTTGGTTGCTTCTCAACATTGGCATGTTCATCAGCTTGATGTCAAGAATGCATTTCTTCATGGTACTTTGAGACTGTCTACATGCATCAGCCCTCTGGTTTTCGGGATCCTCAATGTCCTGATCATGTTTGTCTTCTACAACGGTCATTATACGATCTTAAGTAGGCTCCCCGTGCTTGGTTTCAGGGGTTTGCTAGTTATGCAATCCGTATTGGTTTCTCTCACAATCAATGTGATTCATCTTTGTTTATTTACAGACAGGGCTCGAATGTTGCTTATTTGCTTTTTTACGTGGATGATATTTGTAATATCCACATATTTCTATTTTCCGTATTTTTATAATTCCGGTATTTTTACAATTTTGTCGACTCGCTTGTAATCGTTGATATTTGGGAATTACCTTGTTCTAGACTTTTCGACCTTTGAACAAGTTTTTGGACCCTTTCGGTCGTATTGAGGCATTTTGTTATTTTATCGTGTTTTGGTTCGATTCTCGTTTGTGTCGTTGGGAACTGTAATTTCATTGAAACCCTGAGTTCGTTATTTATGATCGGAGCTATTGTGAACGTCGGAAACGTTATTCGATTGTGAATTGTGACTATTCGGACTTTTGGGCCGCTTGGTAATTTTCCAAAGTTTTGGGCACCTTCACTTTTATCCGTTCTTCGCACCTTCGGGTGGTCGGAATGTCAGGTTCGTATAATACTTGAATCCATATTTTGACGTTGTTCGTGAGCACTTGGCAGACCAATACTATTCATTGAGTTTCGCATTTCTTCGTGTCGTGTCTGAGCTGCCGGACTCGGGTTAGTGAGGCAGCATTGTGTTACGGCCGTAAGCTGCGTTCGTCAAAAGCCTGCTAGTCCAGCAGCATGGTTACGGCCGTATGCTCTTCCTTGTTATGGCCGTAAATCGGTTGTTATGGCCGTATGTTTTTCTTGTTACGGCCGTATGTTGTCTTCGGCAAAAACCTTTTATTCCATTAACATTTCTACGGCCGTATCCATTCTTATGTTACGGCCGTAAGTGTTGAATGTTATGGCCGTAATTCTTTGTTACTACGGCCGTAAGACGCGCTCGTTATTTTTGGGGAATGGCCAGTAGCAGAGTTACGACTGTAAGGAGTGATAGTTACGGCCGTAACATTGGTCAGACTATATAAACGTGGGGAACGGGTTTCTTAACCCATTTCCTCCTTCTTCCTCTCCATTGTTGCGATTTGGGCGATTCCAAGGTGAAAAGTCGACGGGAGTTCATCAATCATCATCCTCTCAAGTTCATAACGTGATTTAATCACCACAATCCCATTTCTCCTCCTTCAAATCGAGGTAAATCTCTGTGAATCCCTACCTTGGGTAGTTTTGGGGTTTTTTGTTCGATTCGGTCGTGTAATCCATTTTTGACCATGGAAATCTTGAGTTTATGATTAATCTCACTTGTATATATGCAAATCCGATGATTTCATGTTCTACTCTAATTGGTGTTGCGAATTTTGGGTGTTTCCCAACCTTATGTGCATGATATTGTAATCGGGGTGAGTCGTTAGTGGGTTTCTCCGTGTGACTTGCGTATCGGTTATTAATTATCGTATCCCTTACGAATCGTTTAGGTGCCGGAAGTGCGTTCTTGGGCCTACCGAACTTGTGCTCCTTTCCTTATGATTCTCTATGTCTCAAAGGCAAGTATATGTTTATGATTGTACGTTCTCGACTTTGAAAGTGAGGTATATGAATTGTATGATTGTATATATTCACTTTGGGACGGACCGACGGGTCCTCATAGGGTTCCGTGGCCTTTGGTGCGGTTCCATGAATGGTTTGGGTTAGACACTCTGAGAGGGTCCGACGGGGCCTCAGAGGGTTCCGTTGCCTTTGGTGCGGCTCCATGGTTAATCATGTATGTATCGATATGAGATTTAGTTATTCCGGAATACTAGTCTTGAATGGATGAAATGATGATTACATTTACTTTATTGTGGAGGAGTATTGTGCTTCATATTCGATATACTTGTACTAGCTATTCGACGGCTAACCCCTTTATGGGAGAAATACTTTTCATGTATTTCAGGTTCGAGGAGAGCGGATAAGCATGTATCGGGTCGGCATGAAGATGATTGGCAAGTGTGATACTGTGTCTTGGTTCCAGTTGTAGTTGGTGTTTCCTCCATTCAGTGTTTTTGTACTGGAATGGTTTTCGAGTACTCGTGTACGGTTTTCGGTTTCCTTGATGTTCCGGCCCGTGTTGCCATGGTATTGATTGTAATGTATTGTGTTCGGATGTATTGGACATGGTTTTAAATATCATTTTTATTGTCTTCCATTACATTGTACTTGGACCTTGTCGGTCAAACTTTATAATTCCGCATATGAATAGCCTTGTGGGTCCCATGGCGGGGCTCACAGCGCTGTAATATACCCTGAATAACTTGGGGGTGTTACAATATTTTGCTGCTACTTCTTCTACTGCACTATTACAGCGCATCATTTCTTCATTACATCAAGAGTTCCCCATGACTGATCTTGGACCGCTCAACTATGTTATGGGCATATCTGTCACCCGCACCACTAAAGGGATGTTTCTCTCACAGAAGAAGTAAGTTGCGGAGCTTCTTGAATGGGCCGGCATGCTCAATTGTCATTCCTGTAGGACCCCTGTTGATACAGAGTCCAGATCAGGGGCTGATGGCACACCGATTTCAGATCCGACACTTTACAGTAGCCTTCCTGGGGCTCTACAGTATCTCACCTTTACTAGACCTAATTTGTCTTATGCAGTTCAGCAGGTTTGTTTACATATGCATGATCCTCGGGAGCCATATCTTACCGCTCTTAAGACGATTTTACGCTACATTCGTGGTACTTTGGATTATGATCTTCAGCTGTTTTCTTCATCGACTTCCTCTCTTGTTGCTTATGCAGATGCTGATTGGGCAGGCTGCCCGGCTACTCTTCGATCTACTTCATGTTAATGTGCTTTTCTTGGCAACAGTTTACTGTCTTGGTCTTCCAATAGGCAGTATACATTGTCTCGTTCCAGTTCTGAGGCTGAATATCATGCAGTTGCCAATGCAGTGGCTGAGACTTCTTGGTAACGGAATCACCTTCGTGAGCTTCACTCTCCTGTACATTCTGCTACTATTGTTTATTGTGATAATATCAGTGCGGTTTATTTGTCTTCCAACCCCGTGCATCATTAACGCACGAAGCATATTGATATTGACATCCACTTTGTTCGGGATCAGGTTGCTACTGGACATGTTCGAGTCTTGCATGTACCCTCTCGTTATCAGTATACCGATATCTTCACCAAGGGTCTCCCGTCTGTTCTCTTTGATGAGTTTCACACCAGTTTGAGCGTTCTGGGTCCTCCCGCTCCAACTGTGAGGGGCTGTTAGTGGAGTATTATTATGGGTTTAGTATTTAGTGTATTGGGTTAAGCCCATTTAGTTAGCATTTCATGTATTTATACACATTGTAAACATTGTTATCATGAAGGGAAATACACAAACTTACATCGACATGTCATGCTGTGAATCTGCCAGCAATTTGATATTATGGTCTCCTACCCGACCACAACAATTGCTGAAAGAAAGAAAATATTTGATATCTTTTATCATTCGTGGGTAAGAGAGTTAAAAGGGAAAGGCAAAATAGCTTTACTAGGGACTGAAGTTTGCTATTTTTATCACTTAAGGGACTAAAGTTTTAAGTGTTTCAAACAAGGGACTAAAGTTTAATTCGTTTCACCCGTTAGGGACTCCGTTAGTTTGGTTCCGTTAAGTTTTAACGGATTGATGACGTGGCCGTTAAGTGCCACGTGTCAGCATTTTATTGATCGGTAATAATAAAATAATAATAAAAATTTCAGATTTTTCTAATAATAATAAAATAATAACAAAAAATGTAAAAATCTGAAAAATAAAAATAAAAAAAATATGTATTTTTTAGAAAAATTGAAACTTTATATTTTTTTAAAAAAATCTGGAATATTAATATTAAAAATCTAATGCTTTTATTTAAAGTTAAAAATAAAAATTAAAAATTAAAAATATTTGGATCTGATTTATAATTAACCTTTAGTTTGTTTTTTTAGATTTTTAGATTTTTTTGTAAAATAATATTTATTTATTAATATTATGAAAAATTAGATCCAGTTTTCTATTTATTTATGAAAAATAATATCTCAATTTTAAAAAAAAAAAAGTTTATAAATTAGATCCAAATTTTTTAATTTTTTATTTTTATTTTTAAATTTTAAATAAAAACATCCGATTTTAATTACTAATATTCCAGATTTTTTTAAAAAAATTGAGAAAAAAATAAAGTTTCATTTTTTTAAAAAAAAATCCAGATTTTTGTATTTTCTTATACTTTTTTTTAGATCCAAATTTTTTATTTTTTTATTTTTTATTTTTAAATTTTAAATAAAAACATCCGATTTTAAGTACTAACATTCCAGATTTTTTTAAAAAAATTGAGAAAAAAATAAAGTTTCATTTTTTTAAAAAAAATCCAGATTTTTTTATTTTCTTATACTTTTTTAAGACTTTTATATTTTTATTATTATTAAATAAATCTGAAATTTTTTATTGTTTTTAATTTTTATTTTTAACTTTAAATAAAGAATTAGATTTTAATATTAATATTCCAGATTTTTTTAAAAAAAATATAAAGTTTCAATTTTTCTAAAAAATACATATTTTTTTTATTTTTATTTTTCAGATTTTTACATTTTTTTGTTATTATTTTATTATTATTAGAAAAATCTGAAATTTTTTATTATTATTTTATTATTACCGATCAATAAAATCTTGACACGCGTGACTTAACGGCCACGCCATCAATCCGTTAAAACTTAACGAACCAAACTAACTGAAATTAACGTGAAACGGATTAAACTTTAATCCCTTGTTTGAAACACTTAAAACTTTAGTCCCTTAAGTGATAAAAATGGCAAACTTCAGTCCCTAGTAGAACTATTTTGCCAAAGGGAAAATGTGAAAGAACTTTGGTGGCCGCATTTTTTGTCTGAGAGTAATATTAGGGTTGTGAAGTGTGTTAGCATTTTAAATAGCTAAAGATTAGGGTGTATTATTGGGTTTTTGGATATAGAGAACTAATTTAAATTGGAGTTAATTTGGGCTGCAACTTGTTTGGGTTATTTTGGACGAAGTGTGTAGTAATATGAGTAGATTTTAGTAGTGTATTGTGGACGAATTTTTAAGTATAATTGTGATAATTTGGACTAGGTTAATCCATAATTGATTATTATTGGTTTTAACTAATTAAATTAAATATAAAAGAAATAATATTATATGTTAGGTTGGGTTGGGTTGTTGCTAAATGGTGAAAAAGTTGAAATTGGTTGTATGTATTGATTGTATAGGTGGAGGAATAAGAAAATAATATTTTAATAAGAGATTGGGTTGTGACAGATTATTGATAAACATAGTCTTACATCTTAATTTCCACTTTAACATATTAAGGTGTAATTAAAACTTGTAGCGGAAAGACCTATATTTGTTGATAGTCTGATACAAATGACTAAAGATGTATTTTTGGCTTTTTATGGCACACTGTTGTTATAGAAAGGGTAAGGGTGCGTTTGGTTGAGGGGATGGAGACGGGGTTAAGGGATGATAGTTGATTTTAGTTGTTTGGTTTAATTGAGTGAGGCTCAAAATTGGGTTTGATGTTTTAATATTTGCCGTATAATAATCCTATGCACAAGGTCAGGTTTTTGAAAATATTCACTATAAAAATAAACGTCCAAAGCATTTTGATAATATCTCAAGAAATGTTATAATTATCAAGTTTCATACTTTAGATTTCATGCTGTTTCAATATCCTAATAATCGAAGTCTATCTCTTTTTTTTTTTTTAATTATGATCCAAATGTGGGGGTAAGTGAAGTAAAAGAATGCCTTTAACTTCGGTTATTTTATAATTGGCGTAGTAAAAAAAGATATTTTTACTTCAGTTATCGTATAATATATATTAGTAATTTCTGTAGTAATATATATTAGTATTTCACATTTCAATTTAAAACTCATTGCCAAAATCTACATTCACCTATAACTAACCATCAACCACGAGCTCAATAATATAAGAACCAACAATTTCATATCATCCTATCTAAAAAAAATAACATGCGTTCCAACTAATTCAAAACCAGATACATATTATAACAAAGACAAAGAATATGTAATAAGATTCTATCTATTTCATCATGAACACCATAATAGGACAAAAAGGATTAAATAAGATCATATACTTCGAAACGACCAAGTCTCTCTTCAGCACATTATTGCTTTTCATCACACTATCATACTAGTTGAAGAAGACATATCCAAATTCTTGAACAAACCTGTATTTCCACGTCTGCCAGGAGCTGCTCGAGTGAAGGTATAATCTCTGCATGTCGAAAGATTTAATGTCAATCACAATTTCAAGATACCGCACCTAGGGTCACTTACAGAACAATCTGAAAACAACATCAGTAAACGAGGTTAAGGAACATGCCATTAATATGCAAAGAAAAAAAATGGAGTTAACGAGGCAGAAACATATAAGAAAGAAAAAAGAGTATGGCGAGAGGTGGAAAATCGAAAAAATTCGAAATTCAAAACAGGAAAAAGAGTTTCACGAGATGGGAACAAAGGAGCAAAATACTCTAACATCTTACCGCTCGCATTCTTCTTCACCGGTTGGAGCTGCTGGTGCTAGAATTAAAGTATCAGGAAATAATCTTGGGGACAGTACGGAGATGCAGGAAAACTTGAACCATACCACCAACAAAAGAATTGAGTCCAAAGTCGAGCAGGCCACCACTTTGCAGCATAAACAAACAAATAGTGAACCTCTTTGTAATGATGGGAAGAACCCTCTCAACCGAAAATGTCTATTCTGACAACAATAGTTCATGCCTCCCTAACAACAACTTGTATCGCGCTTTTATTATAAGGCCTGCCCATATTGATAGTGAAGAATATTTATCTGAAGATTATGTTCATAAAAATAGTTTAACAAGATCTCGTTCAATGGAAGATATGAGCAAGCTTAATGATAGTTATAAGAGAGAATTCCTTGCAGTGATTATGGCTGTGTAGAGATGGAGATCTTACCTGCAGGGGCACAAATTCTTCATTAGGACTGATCAACAGGCTTTGAGGCATCTGCTGGACCAGAAAAATATGAACCCTGTGCAGCAGAAGTGGATTACAAAATTGTTAGGCTTATTATGAAATTCAGTACAGAAAAGGAGTGGAAAACAAGGCTGCTGATGCCTTGTCCATATTTCTTAGAAGTGAGGCGTTTTGCCAAGCTATAACTACTGTAACACCTGTGTGGATGCAAATAGTGAAGGAAAGCTATGTGGGAGATGCTTATTATTCACAGGTGCTTATCTCTAAGCCTATAGATCTATGTGCATATGCTGCCTATTCTGTGGTAGCTCAGATTATTCAGTACAAAGGAAGGGTTGTTATTGGCTCTACTGGAAACCTTAGACAAACCATTCTTAGTGAGGTTCACAGCACACCATTTGGTGGTCACTCAGGTATATGGGGTACTTACTCTAGATTGAAGACTTTCTTCTACTGGCCTAACATGAAAAAGGATGTAGAAGTGATGATTCAAGAATGTGATAATTGCCAAAGGAACAAAGCTGAGCATGTGCAATACCAAGGATTGCTTCAACCTCTGCCAGTACCTGATAAATTTTGGACACATGTTACCGTGGATTTCATTGAAGGTCTCCCTAAATCAGTGGGAAAGGATGTTATTATGGTGGTGGTGGATAGGCTTAGTAAGTATGCTCACTTCATGGCCTTATCCCATCCATTCACAGCTCAGGTGGTGGCCAAGTTATTTCTAGACAATGTGTATAAGCTCCATGCCCCCCTGTCAGCATTGTATCTGACAGAGACAAGGTTTTCACAAGCCAGTTTTGGAGGGAACTGTTTAAAGCTATGGGAACCAAATTGGAGATGACCACAGCCTAACATCCCCAATCTGATGGACAAACTGAGAGAGTGAACCAATGTTTGGAGGGATATCTACTGTAATATCTGGAATTTCTACTACTATTGTTTAACACTATTTTATCCGAGCTATGTTGTACAGTGTGGAATCTGTACAGTATGGATAAAATAAAGGACTGAGATGTCTGTATTGGTATAGTTGTCATACTTGGTCGACAATTACAGTTGAGGATAAAGTGTGTTGTGTATACGTATTTGGTATATTGAGGCGACGAGCAAGATCAGTGTAAATGGCTAAATATAGAAGCCATAACGTACGTTAAGCATATGAGCTTACGTACATTAACCCCAAGAGTTCCGTACGTTAACGTGAGGTCTTTACGTTAAAGTATCAGGTGAGATATAGTTGGCTGATCAGAGAGGACTTTGTCAAGCGTAGTGTAGGTTAAGCATAGGAGCTTACGTACGCTAAGACACAGATGTAACGTACGTTACGTAACGTACATAACGTACGTTATGAAGAGAATCGGACAGGATCAGACTCTGACCGACAAGTGGGTCCCATAGTCGGCAGCTTTCGGCGCAGAACGTGGACAGACGAGTCAATGTCGTGTATTACGTACGTTATGGACTACACATTACGTACGCTAAGATGCTAAGTGTTACGTATGATATGTATAACGCATTATGTACGTAACGAGAGGAATTGGACAGGAGAATCAATACCTGCCATGTGGAGCCCAGGTATTGGCTGGCGTGCCAAAAGATAAGTCAACTAGGTATTACGTACGATATGAGTAGTGTGTTACGTACGTTAAATGGACAATTACTGTAGCAAGTCAACGTATGTATTACGTACGATATGGAACAAGTGTTACGTACGTCATGCAAGATAAGAACTGAGGTAGTGAGTTCTGGAATGATGTTACGTACGCTATGAAGGGCTTGTAGCGTACGTAAGGAGCATTACGTACGTTAATGTGGATTGGTGACGTACGTAATGAGCAGTGCAAATTATAAAATGGAGTTCGGTCTTTCATTTCTTCACGAGAGAAACCATTCCTTCCTCCAAAATTCGTCCCTCTGAGTATGGTAGTGAAGATAAACCTCTTTTATCTTGGATATAAGCTTGGAAACATAGATTTGAGACTTGGATATGAAGATATGGTTGATCCTTGATGTGTTTGATGGTGTTGTTCATTCTCTTGATGAATTTAACATAGCAAGACGATTGTATGTTGAATTATCGGTATTTTTATATATGAAGATCGAATGTTCGTTAAGTAATGTTGACTGACGATTGATTAAATGGTATATAACAATGTGAGTATGATGATGAGATTGAACCCAGAAAGATTATGATTGATCATCGAATATGATTTCCTTTACATCCGTATCCGTAATCGTATCTTGGTTGTGAATTTGTAATTGTTTGAGTTGGATTGTTCGGACTTGTGTCTAATCTAGATATTGTGAAATCGTTGAGTTTGTTGATCGGTTATATTGATTGTTAATTATCGGATTTCGGTTCGTATTGTGGATATGAGTTCGTAATGGTTTGAGTTATACTATTTGGTTTTGTATATGATCGAGGTGTCGTTGAACCGTTGAGTTTGATTGGTTGGATATGTCAGTTATTGATTGTTATCGGATTGTTGTTTTATTATTGCAATAGGTTGTGATAGTTGATCGTTGATAAGAATCGTGCCTTACGGTCGAGTTTGAGGATGCTCGTGGATTGCATTGGTCAGGGCCGAAGAGCTTGTAGACGACATGAAGGAATTGGTAACGACTTCACTATCGTCGTATCGGTATCGAGGCAAGTTATTACTTGCATAGTTTATAATATTTAATGAATAGTTTCGATTTCATTCGTTTATAATTCGTATAGCAATGATTATAATTGTGAACACTGGAGATTTGGGATTGTACGTTGTTTTCAGATTTTGGGAATTTAAATCATATGTATATGATTTACTTTTGTTATTGGTATACTTGGGTATCGAGGATATATTATGGTATAGACGAAGACATGAATTATCTACCGTTCGTGACATTTTAGACCGTCGAATATTGAGGATAATGGTTGGTGATGGTTTAGACATCGAGATTGCTCTCGGAGGACTCGGGGCAAGTACTCTAATCATTTTTGTCATTTTGTGTCGACCATGTTGTGATACATTCGTGTATTGTTGTTGTCAGGCATTTGTGTATTGTTGTTAATATGCATTTGTGCATTGTTGTCGTATGTCCACCATGCGTTGGTCCGACGGGATCATCATGGGAATCTATAGCTGTGTGCGCTGGATCGCTGGACAGGTATTTCCACCATGCTTTGGTCCGACGGGATCATCATGGGAATCTATAGCTGTGTGCGCTGGATCGTTGGATTACCATGTGTTGTTGTTGTGCATACGTATATTATGGGTCATCCATAAGTATACATTGTTGTTGTTATCGTGGGCATGTTGATGTCGTCATGTGAGTATGCATTTTTAGGTCTTGTGTTAGGACCATGTCTGTATGTTGTATTGGTCAGATCTCGGATTAGACTGACATGATTCATCGTGGCATTGCGTATCCTGAGGTATGTTCCGTATTTTCTTTCTGGTACTTGTCTTTGATGGACAGTCGATTTTCGTGCTGAGATTTGATGATGTTGTCCGATGGATCGAATTGGTCAGAGCTAGTATATTACCGTATTACGAGTTATGATGATGTTTTGAGAATCTTGAGTATTGCTTGAGGTACTGTATGGATATTATGTTTGAGTTTATTGGTTAATCGAGATTACGAGATGTGAAATATGATAATGGTTATTCTGATGAGAATTATTACAAGTTTGGTAAAGTTACGGCGGTAATATTACATTGGTCGTATTTTTACTTAGTATTTTCATTGGTATGTAATTATTGACACGATGTGATAGTTATCATTGTTGGGTATTATGACTGACCCCGTCGTGGGCTTTCTTTTTAGGTTCTTGGAATATCAAGCTTGTAGCGGTTGTGAAGAGATGAGCTTCCCGGAGGATACTCACTATGGCTTGTGTTTGTGAATCGAGTATTCTGATTAAGTTGTATTCCACTGCTAGAGTATTTTTATTTGTTTGTCTTTTCCGCTGCGTGAGTATTTTTAAATGACCTTTCGTTATCTGGTAACTTAAGTTACTTTGGAAAATCATTTTCTAAATTAGTGAGTTTCGACCGTGTGGCCTAGTACTTTCAATTGAGAGTTTCTTGACGGTTTTGATAAACGGATTCGATAAGTCTTCGAATGTTTTTAAAAGATAGTACCGTCGTTAGCCTCTTGGGCATTTGTAAATGTTGTAAAAAATTCCTTCAGCCTTGTGGGTTCCGTCTCGGGACCCACGGCGCTGTAATATTCCCGGATGGATCTGGGGGGGTGTCTTGTGGCCCAAAAAATTTCTGACGGATTTTTGCTTCTTGCTCTCACGAGCCGTCTCATTGGCCGCCACAGACATATCATATGCAAGAGCTCTACTCTGATAATCCTTCAAAGTGGTGCAGACGAGCCCAGACATGTAATCCCGAATCGACAGTTTCATCCATCTGGAAAAGTGGAAAATTTTGTCGCTCTCCTCTATAACTTGGGCCTTCACAAATCCCAACTCCCGGTTGAAATCGGCAATAGCCGAGACTGAGCATCATTAAAGGCATGGACTTGAGCCTGTCTAACTGGCCACGGGCAATATTCGGTATCCATCAGGTCCTTGAATTCCGCCCACGAAGCAACGTGGTCCTTAGGCTCAACAGCCTCCCACCAATCAGTAGCGTCCTCAGTGAGAAAGTACTGGGCAATAGGGACCTTGCGGTCCTCGGGACAGTTGGTGGTGACAAAGACTTTGGATATCTCCTTGATCCACCCCTCCCAGCCGATCGGGTCTGAAGCCCCCAAAAGTTGAAGAGGATGCATCTTGATGACATCCTGAAGCCAACGATCTGCTCCGCCCCGAATAGCATGGGCCAGAGTCGGGTTCTGAACCGCCTGAGCTATCGCAGCCATTTGGTTCACCATTTGTTGCATCACTGCTGCAACACCAAGATCAGCGCCATCCTGAGTAGTAGCATGGCCATGACGGTCACCAGTGTTGCCGGCTCCCGAAGAATGCTACGTGGCCGCCTCACCGGCTGCCCCACGTCCCCGGCCGCGTCCACGACCACGACCACGGACTCTTCCAACATCCATACTAGTGTTAAGAGGTAGCAAAAGCAACTCGATGATAAGTATGAGAGGAAAAACAACCATAGTTCAAGAAACGGAAATACGGTACGAGAAAACAAGAAATCGAGTAAGGAAAACTTACGTACACTGGAAGTACTGAGATGCTGGCAGCGGTGTGACGATGTGCAAAACAAAACACAACTAGACCCAAGTAACCGACAAGCCTAGGTATCCATAAATGTAGTTCTCTAATACCATTTTCTGTAACACCTCCGAGATATTCAAGGTGTATTACAGTGCCGTGGACCCCTACATGGGACCCACCAGGCTAGACACGAATTACCACGGGAAAAACACATATCATCAAGATGAAAATCAAATAACACGCCCGGTACAACCGACAAAATAAGCAACACCGACAAACGTAAATAACTTCAACGAATACAAACCACAATCCGAAGGGAAAAGTCTAAGTACTCGCGAGTACATTCTATAAGTTTATAATTTGGAAAACAACCATATCGAAAGAGACAACAGAAATAAGGAGGCTCAAATGCACACGTCAACGACCCTGGCCGGCATCCTCGTATTGTCCCAGCGCCCTCTCGTCCAGCTGAACATAACCTGAAATTCATAAAAATAATTTCCCCAAGACGGGTCCCCAAAGGGGTTAGCAATTACGCTAGTACAAGTAATCAAGGCAAACCATTCACTTACACATTTCATAGTACATGCATCAATTCATTCAAAAATCAATAAACAGACATGTCTTTTCCGGAAACAAACAGCCAATAAACAATTTGCCTTAGGCTATACCACTGGTCCCACTCGAGGCCTCTAAGGACCCTCCCGAGCTGGCCATATCATAAAACAAATCACGCACAGGCATCGCCTTAGGACCGGGGCTATACCACTGATCCCACTCGAGGCCTCTAAGGACCCTGCCGAGATGGCTAGCGAATCAAACTCGTGAATCAAGGGCTATACCATTGGATTCCCTCGAGGCCCCGTCGGACCCTCCTGAGGTGAGCAAAGCACACACAAATACATCACCATTTAATGTTAAGCATAAAGGTTTCTGAAAATACTTGCCTTGTGTATTTGACAACGACACAAACGGAAGGAAATCAAACACGACCGCTAGGAACCGACGAAACTGAACCTAACAATTCGAAGAATACAATCACAACCATTTCTAAATGAATACAGAAATGGAATACACCCGAAAACCCGCTTACGATTCATGTGTATTCGTACAAAACAACAACGAGGGCGGATCGTAACCAAACCCTCTCGATTACACAAATACCACGAAATACACCATGAATTCGTAGGGAAAACAAGAATACCAACAAGATTAATCATATGCATCATGGATTAATCAACAATATGGAACGAATCGGATAAAAACTCAAAACCCCCCCAAATTTCCCAAAAATAGGGTTCTAAGAGATTACCTTGGATTAGGATGAAGAATCCAAGTAGAAGTCGTTAATCTACACCAAGAACTCGAGGTGGATGACCTCTCCAAGATTGAAGATGCTCAAATCGCCCAAAATTCGCCCCTAAATCGCCTAAACCGTGAGGAAGAAGAAGAGATGAGAGGAAATGAAATCCTCTCCCAAAAATCCGCTGATATATAACCCTGCTGACCCGCATGCCGCGGCTGAAATGTGCTAGCAGGATTTTGGTCTGTGCCGCGGCACGGAGCGTCGTGTGCCGCGGCGCGCAGTACAGCCGCCACAGGCACAATTCTTGCAAGGGCTGTGCCGCGGCGCACAATCCCTTGTGCCGCGGCACACACTGTTTGAGCCCCAAAGTGATGAAAAACGACCCACGAACATGATACACTCGATCGACGCATAGTCCCAACCATTTAAAGGCCTGAATGAACTATCACGGACCCCTGTATGGTGACTTCACGTCATACACATTCGGTCCCAACACGACGGTAACATCAAATGATCCGGAAAGAGATAAACGCAATAGAAAACCAAAACTTTGGAATATTACGGAATGACCCAACACGATACTCGATCGAAACACCAATAAAAGTTCACAACATCCATAATAACATGAAATGGATTTGCGGGAAGCCCAAAACGGCGGTTCCGGACAATGGTTACGAGAATTGAACCCAACGGCGACAAAAATGACATCCAACACGGGTTTGAGTAAAATAAGTCCGAAACAAGCTCGGGTGATGAAAAGTCTAGTATTAAATATTCTCAAAATACTCATACGGTTACAAGTGAGTCACTAAAAATAAAAATACACCAAAAATAAAAATACCGGAAAAAGGAAAACACGTATATTACACCCTTAGGTTGAGCCTAAGCATTTTGGAGATATGAAATGAACTCGGATGGTCGTGAATATTTTCAAGAAGGTCAAAGATACTATTTCAATTTCATATTTAAGAAGATATATGGAATTTCCAGTTTCGGGACTGAAATTTTCAGAAATTACGAAATTGCCCCAAAACTTAACAAAACTGCTCCGAGGCCTTTAGAGCTACGAATTTAGCTCGGAATTTAACGAAATTTTACGAGATAGCTCGTGATGAACCTGAAATTCTAGATTTGTGAAAAAGTCCAGAAAATTCGGACTTGGTCAAGAATTTTTTGATTTCTTGCATTTTGGCCCCGGGATTGTTTTAAAATTGCAAATTTGACTAATAAGCTTAGATATTGAACTCCGATTCACATGAAACTTTACGAACAGCCTATATGTAATAAAATATATGCTATTTAGGGTCCAGAACAGTTTATTCTCGAAAATTTCAGTTTAGTCCCAACTTTTTATAAATTATAATTTACACCCCTAAAGTTCCGTTTACTCAAATCAAGTCCCGTTTTGCCACAAATAAGTTATCCACATACCCTAACATAATCATATAATATATAGTTCCAGATTTTGGTAGGGTTTATGTAATACCCGGTTGTGAATTCGTTTATTATCATTCAGTAACTGTCACTCAGAATTTTTTTCACTCAGTAACAATCATTCATCATTCATATTCAGTTAACTATGTCCACCATTCGGCGTGTTTTGGGATCATCACTGTTTGAGATCGAGCCGAGATTATTGTCATCATCATCATCATGTTTTGATTTTCAGTTTGAGAGGTAGCGCACGCTACACATTGTAGTTAGCGCGCGCTAATGAGGTGCATGTAACGCACGCAATGATTCAAGATAGCGCACGCTAGCGCAAGTGAGGCGCATGTACCCGTAAGGTACCGGGTGATTGGGAAATTCGTAGCGCACGCTACGAGTGGTAAGTAGCGACGCTAACTATGCCGGTAACGCACGCTAAGACTTCATAGTAGCGCACGCCAGCGCGCCGCATCGAGGCGAGGTTACGGACTCCGTGATTTTGGATATCAACTATCGTGTAGCGACGCTAACATAAGGTTAACGACGTTAAGGACAGCCGTTAGCGCACGCTACCAAAGGTACTTAGCGCACGCTAACGATTCGAAGGGGGTACCGGACTACGCACAGCGTTAGCGCACGCTAACATCGGGAGTTAGCGCGCGCTAAGTCGGGACAAGATAAATAGGGCGATTCGGTCCAACTTTCGTCATTTCTTCATTTCTCAATCATTTCGGACGAGCTCGGGCGATTCGGAAAGGTCTTTTCGAGCTGCAATCATCTAGCATCATCTTCAAGCTTCTAAGTTGGATTAATCATCATCTAAATCAGTTTCATCACTCCAAATCAAGGTAATGATTCTTGAATCTAGAATTTCGGATCTTGGGTGTTTTGCTTTCGATCTCTTCGTGTAAATCGATATTATGTTGGAATATGTTAGATATGGATTATCTATCTTGGATACATGTATTTCTACGGATTCATTGATGTAATTTTCGGAATTTGTGAATAATTGAGGAATTGTTCAAGAACCCTTACAGGTTGACTTTGGAATTTTGGGGGTTTTCGACCAAATGTTGTTGAAATATCGTTCTAAGTATTCCTATTGAATTGTTGATAGTATTCATGAGGTTTTGTGGGTTTGAATCATTCATTGGGAGTTGGTTTCGGATGAAATTGAGTTTTTGGTTGTAAACAATTGGAGATTGTTTACAACGCGTTTGTTTAAATGCCCCAATGAGTTTCGGGTATTGTTGTACCGACTTTTGAGTTGGTTGTGATCATGCTTGATTCATGTATTAAGAGAATTGTTGGTTTTTGTGTTGTTTAAGGTTGTTCGAGCGGCCGGTAATTTCATTAAGGACGTTGATCGTGGAAGTACCTTCTCGCCTTCGGTTTGAGGCAAGTTTTATACTTGTACTAGTCAATGAGCTAATGTCATCATGTATGTGTATGGGTGTGTTGCATCATTCCGAGACTTAGTCTCTTCATGAATTCATTGATATCAAGAGATCGTTCGATACGATACCTTCCGGCAATTTTGCCAAATGTTTATTGTTGTTCGTTAACGGCCGATTCAAGGCATTGTAATACTCATTATTAATGTTATTGTCGATAGCCGGTTCGCGGTATCGATGTATCGATTGTTTTTAATATAGATGTCAATTTAAGACATCGTTGAGATCATTGTTATTCCTGTTTGGATTGTCATCAAAACTGTACAGGCCGATTAAAGGCATTGGCTTATTCATTTCTCACATTCGTCGTCGGTAACCGATTAAAGGTGCCGAGGCATCCTTCATATCATTGTCATCGATTGGCCGTTCTCAGGCAAATTGAAATGTTCAATTATTCACCATCTCATTTTTATCGATTGACCGTTCTAAGGCAATCGAGGTATTTTAATCATTCATCGTATCATTCGTAACGATTGGCTATTCTAAGCCAATCGAAGTGCTTAATCATTCATGGAATCATCCGCTGCATCATTGTTATCGGTTGGCCATCCTAAGGCAATCGAGGTGTTAAATTGGGACTGTCAAGAACGGTGTCTATCCGTGTGTTACTGTCATCGTGTTGGCCGACTCAAGGCAACATACTATCATTAATTGTGATACGGCTTCGTGCCGTTGCTTCGGCCCTAATTGTGATACGGCTGGATGCCGTGGCTTCGGCCCTTATTGTGATACGGCTTCGTGCCGTGGCTTCGGCCCTAATTGTGATACGGCTTCGTGCCGTGGCTTCGGCCCTAATTGTGATACGGCTGGATGCCGTGGCTTCGGCCCTTATTGTGATACGGCTTCGTGCCGTGGCTTCGGCCCTAATTGTGATACGGCTTCGTGTCGTGGCTTCGGCCCTAATTGTGATACGGCTGGATGCCGTGGCTTCGGCCCTTATTGTGATACGGCTTCGTGCCGTGGCTTCGGCCCTCATTGATCTGACTTCGGTGTTTGAATTCAGATGTTTGTGATATTTGTTCACTTCCGCTGAACGACTTTCAGGTCTTTTGTAATGTATTGGTATTTTCATTGGAGCCTTTGGGCATTATGATTCATATTAAATTCAGTTCTGGTTTGGTTCATGTCGTTTAATTCATTGTGGTATTCTGTGATTATGATTCGCCGTTGGGCATTTATGTTCTAACCTGTCGAACAGGTATTAATAGTATGCCGTGGGCATAGTATTTCACGAATGCTCGGTTCTTACCTTGGTTTGTGAGCATCTCGTATTATTATCATCATTGTACCGTTTCATTCTGCCTTTGGATGCATATCATGTTATACATGTATTTGATGTTCATTATCTGGATGACTGACCCCGTGGGGGCGGAACATGTTTTCATGTTTTAGGTGCTTGCGAGGAGAGAGTTGAGGCACAGGGGCATGACGATGGCGACGAGGCATACGAGCGATACTAGTCCGAGTTGTTCATTGTTGGTCAGTCAGTTGGAGTGTACTCCAGTCTTGTCAGTTGTTGTCATGTTGTATTACCCGAACAGATGTTCGTAGATGCTGTTGTATTCCATTTTGGCCATGTAGGCCACTTTTGTCGTTGAAATTCCTTATCGGAATATTGTGTCGGATATCATGGTAGGGACTATGATTTTCCTTTGTTGTTTAATTTAATGTATTTTAGTCATGTTTGCCTGGTGGATCTCCTGGCGTGGGGTCCACAGCACTGTAATAACCCAATAGGATTTGGGGGTGTTACAGAAATGGTATCAGAGCTTTGGGTTGTGAAATACCCTGAGATGTGAGTTATGTGGTCCTACCGACGCGGTAGTAGTGGGATTGTCAGGTTATGACAATCTAGTCAGTCAGGTTTTGTGAGTCGTAATATTAGTGCGACTGCACGAGTCATTCATTCATCGAGTCGTCGTCAGTGAAGACTAGTATCGCGAGACCTCGAAGCTTCGTATGACCTGTGTAAGGACTCGATCCTCTTTGTGTTCATACATTCATCATGTCATTAATTGTTCATGCTTTGCCGAAACCTATATGTGATATTAGTGTTATGATTGATTCATGATTAATTGTTTTGGAGCACGTGTGACTTGTGTAAGCATTAAGGATCAACTCATTTATCAGTTAATAATTCTCAATCATCATTTTGATTCCATCACTCAGTTAATTCATTCCTCACTCAGTCAATATCATCACTCAGATAATTCATCTATCACTCAGTTAATTCATTCATCACTCAGTCAATATCATTACTCAGATAATTCATTCATCAATCAGTTAATTCATTCATCACTCAGTCAATATCATCACTCAGATAATTCATCCATCACTCAGTTAATTCATTCCTCACTCAGTCAATATCATCACTCAGATAATTCATTAATCACTCAGTCAATCTCATCGTTCAGTTAATTCATCCACCACTCAGTCGATCTCATTGTTCAGTTAATTCATTAATCATTCAGCCCATCTCACGGTTCAGTTGTTGATCTTGAGGATCGAATTTTCAACCTTGTTAACTTGTTCAAGGTAATCATTTCAGGAACTTCATCAGGCAATCATGTTACCTCATTTGATGTTTCATACGATCTTATCATACTCTGACGTAATGTTGACGATCATTTCATTAAATCATTAATGCATTCATTGTGCGAGAGCGTGTATGCTCATTATTGTCACCCTATAACGTAATTATAATGCGATATTCATGCGGAATTTATAATCATCATGTGACTTTCCTACTTCAGTATGGATAGAGCTGTCAGAGGACGCAGGGGAAGAGGCCGCAGTGCGGGCCGGAACCCGGGATATCGTGTGCATGCTCATACGAACGGGAGGAATATCATTAATTCATCAAATAGCGAGGCTACTCATTCACTGTCAGATAACCATTCACCGTCAGGGAGTCGTACCCGAGAAGCAGCTCACTCGGAAGGTGTTTGGGTTGACCCATTCATATTTATGCAGGGCATGATGGCCCAGATGACTCAGATGACGCGGATAGTGGAGACCATGCAGACCTCGATGGTTCGTGGTCCACCACAACAGGGATGCCAGGTGCCATTTCATGGACATACTGGAGGAGTGAATCAGATTGTTGGCGATATCTCTCGTCAGATGCCGCCTACTTTTGAGGGTTCGTCGGAACCAGCTGATATTGTTCATTGGCTCGAGCATTTTGATAAACTCTTCGACATGGTTCAGTGTCCGGAAGAGAGTAAAGTGGCAGTAGCGGCTTATTACTTGAGTAAGGGCGCTTATTCGTGGTGGCTTTCTGTGAAACCCATCGATCGTGATTGTATTTGGAGCGAGTTCAAGACTCTCATGTTAGAAAGGTATTATCCGGCTCCACTTCGTGAAGCCAAGTTGTCAGAGGTTTTGAACCCCGAACCCGACGAGGACGAGGGTGTTATTGTCATTGCTGAGAAGTTTCAGGGACTACTTCAGTTTGCTTCGTCAATTATCCGTCGAGGCGGATAAAATTAAGTATTTTAGCAAGAGGCTAAATCGCAGATTGAGGATGCGATTGTTCAATCACAATTGTAATTCACTTAGTGAGTTCATCGGGAAGGCTCTTGGAGCAGAGCTTTTGATCAAGGAGCTTACTCGAAGCATCCTTGATTTCTTCAGGTGAGAGGACTAGAATGCCGGCTCGTTCGGAGGGACATCGGGCTCGACGTCCAAGGGTCGCTTTTCTAGTCGTCTTCGTGGCCGGGATAGCATCTTCCTCTCAGGCGACGAGTTCGACTGTTGTTTGCTTTAACTGTGATTCAGCAGGTCACGTTAGTACCCGGTGTACGGTGCCAGCTATTGTTTGTTTTCTGTGTGGGAGGCAGGGACACCGGCAGAAATACTGCAGAGGTTCTAGCGCCAGTAAATCTCAAGAGAGCTCAAGGGCCTCGAGAGACTTCGTTACTCCAGTCCGTGCATCATCCAAGGGACCCTATCAGGCTTCGAGAGCCCGAGGTAAGGACATTCATCACCGGTTTGAACAAGTTAATTCTTGTTCGTTCATAGTATAATCATTCATTTCGTTGTCGTTCATTCATTCATATAAATCATTCATCATGTATATCAATCATGTTGGGACTCATAATTATCGATTAATCATTCGATTCACGAGGAACGGCAGTTCCAATCACTTCAAGGAACTATCACTCATGACGTTATTAATTCACCTTGGTGAGTCATTCTAAATCCTTGTCGGATTTGTAGTCATTTATCATTCATCATTCATTTTTGTCACTTACATTCTCGTGACCTTCTGAGATCTTAGTTAGCGGCGAGTTCATCGTCGGAGTTACCTTAAATCGTTGAGATAGAGGAAATCGATGATATGGGAGGATATCGATGATGGGTACATTTGAGATGTAACCTTGTTTTTGGATGACTGTGTAAATCTATCCGTAATAATGTATCGTGACTGTGAATCATTTATTGTTGATTTATCTTATTATGATCATATTCGAGAATCTTGAGATTTGGGTCATTTGTTGGGAGTTCATCCCTTCGACGTTGTGCTCGAGATTTCGTGATAATCTGGGAAATCGTTCACTGTGTTTCGAGACGTCAAGTCTTGGGGACTTGGGCTTGCGGTTGATTTGGCCCCGAGGACTATTTGGGCGTTATTGTTTTCAGATCGTGATGGATAGTTCATATCCCGAGTTGTTTACCCTCAGTTTCGAGGACGAAACTCTTTTTAAGGGGGGGAGTATGTAATACCCGGTTGTGAATTCGTTTATTATCATTCAGTAACTGTCACTCAGAATTTTTTTCACTCAGTAACAATCATTCATCATTCATATTCAGTTAACTATGTCCACCATTCGGCGTGTTTTGGGATCATCACTGTTTGAGATCGAGCCGAGATTATTGTCATCATCATCATCATGTTTTGATTTTCAGTTTGAGAGGTAGCGCACGCTACACATTGTAGTTAGCGCGCGCTAATGAGGTGCATGTAACGCACGCAATGATTCAAGATAGCGCACGCTAGCGCAGTGAGGCGCAGTACCCGTAAGGTACCGGGCTGATTTGGGAAATTCGTAGCGCACGCTACGAGTGGTGGTAGCGACGCTAACTATGCCGGTAACGCACGCTAAGACTTCATAGTAGCGCACGCCAGCGCCGCGATCGAGAGGATGATGAGGTTCGACTCCGGATTTCGATATCAACTATCGTGTAGCGCACGCTAACATAAGGTTAACGACGTTAAGGACAGCCGTTAGCGCACGCTACCAAAGGTACTTAGCGCACGCTAACGATTGATGGGGTACTTGGACTACGGTACACGTTAGCGCACGCTAACATCGGGAGTTAGCGCGCTAAGCCGGGATAGTATAAATAGGATGATTCGGTCCAACTTTCGTCATTTCTTCATTTCTCAATCATTTCGGACGAGCTCGGGCGATTCGGAAAGGTCTTTTCGAGTGCAATCATCTAGCATCATCTTCAAGCTTCTAAGTTGGATTAATCATCATCTAAATCAGTTTCATCACTCCAAATCAAGGTAATGATTCTTGAATCTAGAATTTCGGATCTTGGGTGTTTTGCTTTCGATCTCTTCGTGTAAATCGATATTATGTTGGAATATGTTAGATATGGATTATCTATCTTGGATACATGTATTTCTACGGATTAATTGATGTAATTTTCTGAATTTGTGAATAATTGAGGAATTGTTCAAGAACCCTTACAGGTTGACTTTGGAATTTTGGGGGTTTTCGACCAAATGTTGTTGAAATATCGTTCTAAGTATTCCTATTGAATTGTTGATAGTATTCATGAGGTTTTGTGGGTTTGAATCATTCATTGGGAGTTGGTTTCGGATGAAATTGAGTTTTTGGTTGTAAACAATTGGAGATTGTTTACAACGCGTTTGTTTAAATGCCCCAATGAGTTTCGGGTATTGTTGTACCGACTTTTGAGTTGGTTGTGATCATGCTTGATTCATGTATTAAGAGAATTGTTGGTTTTTGTGTTGTTTAAGGTTGTTCGAGCGGCCGGTAATTTCATTAAGGACGTTGATCGTGGAAGTACCTTCTCGCCTTCGGTTTGAGGCAAGTTTTATACTTGTACTAGTCAATGAGCTAATGTCATCATGTATGTGTATGGGTGTGTTGCATCATTCCGAGACTTAGTCTCTTCATGAATTCATTGATATCAAGAGATCGTTCGATACGATACCTTCCGGCAATTTTGCCAAATGTTTATTGTTGTTCGTTAACGGCCGATTCAAGGCATTGTAATACTCATTATTAATGTTATTGTCGATAGCCGGTTCGCGGTATCGATGTATCGATTGTTGTTAATATAGATGTCAATTTAAGACATCGTTGAGATCATTGTTATTCCTGTTTGGATTGTCATCAAAACTGTACAGGCCGATTAAAGGCATTGGCTTATTCATTTCTCACCTTCGTCGTCGGTAACCGATTAAAGGTGCCGAGGCATCCTTCGTATCATTGTCATCGATTGGCCGTTCTCAGGTAAATCGAAATGTTCAATTATTCACCATCTCATTTTTATCGATTGACCGTTCTAAGGCAATCGAGGTATTTTAATCATTCATCGTATCATTCGTAACGATTGGCCATTCTAAGCCAATCGAAGTGCTTAATCATTCATGGAATCATCCGCTGCATCATTGTTATCGGTTGGCCATCCTAAGGCAATCGAGGTGTTAAATTGGGACTGTCAAGAACGGTGTCTAACCGTGTTATTCTTGTCATCGTGTTGGCCGACTCAAGGCGGCATACTATCATTAATTGTGATACGGCCGCACGCGCTTCGCCCTAATTGTGATACTACCGATGCCGTGGCTTCGCCCCTTATTGTGATACGGCTTGTGCCGCTTCGCCCTAATTGTGATACGGCCGTGCGGTCGCCCCTAATTGTGATACTACCGGATGCCGTGGCTTCGCCCTTATTGTGATACGGCTTCGTGCGCTTGGCCCTAATTGTGATACGCCGTACGTGGCTTCGCCCTAATTGTGATACGGCCGATGCCGTGGCTTCGCCCTTATTGTGATACGGCTTCGTCGTGGCTTCGCCCTCATTGATACAATTCATCGCTTTTGAATCAGATGTTTGTGATATTTGTTCACTTCATTGAACGACTTTCGTGTCTTTTGTAATGTATTGGTATTTTCATTGGAGCCTTTGGGCATTATGATTCATATTAAATTCGATTCGGTTTGGTTCATGTCGTTTAATTCATTGTGGTATTCTGTGATTATGATTCGCCGTTGGGCATTTATGTTCTAACTTCGTCGAGCAATGTATTAATAGTATGCCGTGGGCATAGTATTTCACGAATGCTCGGTTCTTACCTTGGTTTGTGAGCATCTCGTATTATTATCATCATTGTACCGTTTCATTCTGCCTTTGGATGCATATCATGTTATACATGTATTTGATGTTCATTATCTGGATGACTGACCCCGTGGGGGCGGAACATGTTTTCATGTTTTAGGTGCTTGCGAGGAGAGAGTTGGGGCACAGGGGCATGACGATGGCGACGAGGCATACGAGCGATACTAGTCCGAGTTGTTCATTGTTGGTCAGTCAGTTGGAGTGTACTCCAGTCTTGTCAGTTGTTGTCATGTTGTATTACCCGAACAGATGTTCGTAGATGCTGTTGTATTCCATTTTGGCCATGTAGGCCACTTTTGTCGTTGAAATTCCTTATCGGAATATTGTGTCGGATATCATGGTAGGGACTATGATTTTCCTTTGTTGTTTAATTTAATGTATTTTAGTCATGTTTGCCTGGTGGATCTCCTGGCGTGGGGTCCACGACACTGTAATAACCCAATAGGATTTGGGGGTGTTACAGTTTAAACAAGATTCGAATAGGACATACAAAATTCAATTTTTCACATTATCGAAATCCGACTACCAAATCGGTTATCGTTTAAATCCAACAAATCATATTACATGTTAATATAACCATAACATATATCTCTAAGACATGTATTTATACAAAAATTTCCAGATTTGTGCATGCTCATCATACTTCATAATTTTCGAAAATAAAATTCAAGAAAAATGAATATACATGTAATTCAAAGCACAAATATCATAGCATGAATTTTTAATATGGCGATTTCAACAATTTGTCAACATCAAGAAATTTCTGATTTACATGCATCATAAGTAAGAAAAGATTATTTCTTAAAGGTTTGAAAGAGTTTTACCCACCTTGATTCTTGTCGGAACTAGTCGGTTCTAGGTCTCGGACGTTGAAAGACGATCTCCCCTCTCACACTACCCGGTTCGGCCGAATCAACATGCACCAAGGATGTGTATTATTTTTGCATGAGAGGGTTTAAGTTAGTATATGAAGATTTTATTAACTATATATTATAGAAGAGATTAAAGGAAGTAAGATTACCTAGTTTACTTGAGTTTTTGATGAACACTTTCTTCCTCCTTCAAATTCGGCCATCTCTCTCCTTCTTCAAGTGCAGATTTTTTTTGTGTGTTGAAGTGTAAAGTGAGGCTAGGCAATTAGTGTGGGTATTTGTAGTGTGTAAGTAGGGCTTGGGTAAGTGTATATGTAGTGAAGACTAGAGACATGTTGTCTAAGGTGTGTTAAAAGGGTCTCTTGCATGGGGAACATAAAGACGGTAGAAAATATGCCCCTCCTCTTTTTCTTCCCCATTTGACCGCCCAACTGTATAATATATATATATATATGTACATATTATTTTTTTTTGTTAATTTAAGTGTATAGCTTTAATTGTAATAGTTGGTGATTTAATTAGTTGAGTTGTGCTTTAAATTGTAAATTCAAGTCTTAGGAATTTTATTGAGTTGGGTTTGAGTCCATTAGTAAGTTTATATATAATTAGGTATTAACACATAGTCCATTAGGTGAATTAATATTCTACTTTAATTTTATCATTTGGTTTATAAATATAATTTACGAAATTAATGAGTGGAATCACATAAAATTAGACGTAGATTATATCATGTCATAAAACAAATGTTATTAAAGTACATCATGATTTAGTACGTTGTACATGTGATAAGTTATCGAATTTAGGGGGTTTTACAAAGATTGTGTGAATTATGACTTATTGAACAAATTAGGGTTCTTTAATCGATTTTTTTGGGATTTTTGTGAATATTGATGTGTTCGGTGATTGAATTTTGGTCGCGATTTTCGTGAATTACATGATGAAATTATATGTTCGGTGATTGAATTACGTGTTTGAAATTCTTATCTTCAAGGGATGTTATATACAATGACGATTGGTGTGTTGAAACTTACATGTGGGGTATTTTGGAAGACACGATTATTTTGGGGTAAATGTGCAACTGGTAATAAGTTTGGGGGAGCATATATCATCGAAAATTTTGACCTTGAAATTGTTTTGAAACAAATGATAATTGATGAATTTCTTGCATAGAAATGGCCAGAGGTCGAGGACGAGGAAATGCCCAACATGGACGTGGTGCAGCTCAACGAGGACGAGGAAGGCCAACAACGGAAATAGGGCAACCGGCAAGAATACTGGTGCAAGGGGCTGTTGAGGCGCCAGAGACTTATGGAATTGAACTTCCGTCGAGCTGATTAGCACGGTGGAAAATGTTGGGGCAGAAAAAAAAAATGCTTCCAACTAGATGGCCGGACGAGGAGTGCATGACGGCCATGGGGATAAAAGACGATGTTAAGCTGCTAGAAAGGATAAGGTGGGATACGATGATGACACAACATTGGCCCACCTACAGATGCCTCACACTGGAATTCCTTAGCACGCTTACGGTTAAAAGAGATCCTATCACTCATGAGCCGATCGCTTTGGAATTCCGCCTGAACAATGAAAATGAAAAGATATCTCCATGGGAATTAGAGGATATCTATGACGCACGAAGGCATAGAGAATACCGAATAAATCGGTTCGAGTGTGAAACATATTGGCGGGCAATGCTAGAATATCTGGGGAGCGAGGCATGTCCTTACATTCCAAAGTCGGCCAAGGGATCCTCTATTCGCAATCCAATCCTCCGATATCTACACAAAGTGATTGCGAGCACTATCTTTGGGCAAAAAGAAACAGGGCCGATCACCCAGTGCGATTTGTACGTTCTATCTCACATGCTCGACGGGACGGATCCAGCAACCGGGGCTATATTAATGGATCATTTTGAGGGTGTTGCTACTAAACCGAGAGGGAAGATTTTGATAGGGGGTTTAATTACCCCTATCCCACTTTATTTTGATATATCACTGGACAACCGAACTCCCCTTTCAGGAAATATGCTCCTATCGTTGTCAATGATGAAATTGATGAATATCCTGGACTACGACTGGCGTACGATATTTCTCCAGAATGACGGTGATCATTTCCTCCTCCCGAATACACCTCTAATGACGATTGATAGTATTCGGGATTTAGGAAACTTACAAATGGCCACGGAGGCGCATAAATTAGCCCGGGTAGCAGCTAGATTGGTCTCTCCTCGTGATAGCCACTTTGCTCGAAATGTTCGACCTCGGCGTACACAAAATGAGGACAGAGCCGAGAGAATGCAAGAAAAAGATAGAGCGTAAAGAATGGAGGAAGAGGATGCTTATGAGAGGGGGTCGGAAGAAGAAAGAGAGAGGAATCAGCCTGAATCATCGAGACAGGCCGAGTCACGACATGCCCCATCTCGTTCCACGCTTAGAGAGGAATTCAAGGCTTTCCGAGAGGAGACCCGACATAAACAAGACGAGATGTTGACCCTATTACGACAAATGCACGAATAGCATGTCCAACAAGGCCACTTTCCTCCGCCAAATCATTAGGACCGGTTGTAAGTATTTCTTGACCCAAAGTTTTTCATTGTTTAAATACTGTACCCCCTTCGTGTGTATACTCTTTAATTCAAGTTTGGGGGGAGATATTGGGTCAAGAAATACTTATATTGTTTGTTTGTTTTTATTTTTGCTTTTGGATTTTGGTTTGGATTTTGGTGTGAATTTTATTTGCGTTTTTGGTGTGATTTTTTTTATTTTTGGTGTGTTTTATTTTTGGTTTTAAACTCGGTGTATTTTGAGTATCATGACCTTGGATGAAACTCAAAAGAATGAACTCTTGTCTTGGATGCCTCGGGATTTATTTTGTTATTTTGATATGCAAATCGAGGATAATTTGAAGAGGAAAAAATGTAGAATAATCAAAAGTGTGTGAAATTGAATAAATATTTTAATACCTTGGAAATATGAACAATTCTAACTTGTGAGCTTTTGAGCCTTCGTGCATCATTAACTATGCAAGTTTCATTGTCGAGTGTATCATTCATGTTTTAAGACTCTAGAATTTGTCTTGGTGTCTTATTCGAAACTACAAGCGTGCGTGCAAATTAGTGAAAGTGATTTTAGGCGGGGGGGTTTTTCGTTAGCCTTCAAACCTTTTTGCCAACCCGACAATTATTAATTTCCTAGTTAGACCAATTGAGCTTAAAGCCTATTTCTTGTTAGCCACATTATGAGCTTTGCGTTCCATTATAAACTTTTGTCCCTATACTTGAGCGTATTAGAACAAAATCGGCAAACGAATGAAAAGGTGTGTGGAGGCGATTGGGAAGGTTGTTGGTCCAATAGGCGATGACTTATCAAAATAAATTTGAAGGAAGAATTGTGTGATTATAATGATGATGTTATCCACCACACACAAAAAAAAGAGAATAAATAAATGGAGCGATAAGGAGGAATAAGGTTGTGATTTTCACTTTCAAAAGCACTTATTGCGATTATATTAAAATCAAGGGGTTGAATGAAGCAAATTCCAGAAAAAAAATCTTGAGCTTCTAATTGAGCTAAGTGATTATTGAGATGATATTCTAATTTGCTCAAGTCAAGTCACTTTCCATACTTATCCTACCCCGACCAAAAAGCCTACATTACAACCAATAAAGTCCTTTTTGATTCGCCAAATTTGCATGCTCAAATAGTGGTAGAGATGTAGACAATTGGCAAGCCTGTGGGGATTCTTATTTCATTGAATGAGTTTTGAGCGTTCACTTATCCCATTGTACACTTTGAGAGTGAGGGAATATACTTGACCGGTGAGATTCATATTCTTCAAGTGTTGGCTATGATGTTAAGGAAGCACCCCAGAGATTTGAATACTTTATAGAACTCGACTTATTTATTTCTTGAGGCGTATTGATGAATTTTCAAAATGATTCTTTGAGGTGTGTTGAGGAATGAGTTCCCTTAAGACTGGTTATTCTGAAGTGCATTGCTCGGGACGATCAATGTTCAAGTTTGGGGGATTTTGGTAACACTCATTTTTACACATATTTTTATAAGGTTTTTCTGGATTTTGAGATCCTAAATTGTGTAGAATTGTGCCGTTTGTGTTCATATTGTTTTTATTGGACTCGATCACGTTTGAGTACGTTTTATTGATTTTATAGGTATTTTAAGGACATTAATCAAGCAAGAACGAAGTCTCAACCCCCAATACATATCAAGCAATGCGGAAATGAAAGATCGAGCAGGAAAAAAAGGAAAAATGGAGTCAAAACGAACCAACACAGACTCGGACGTGTCATTTGACACGGGCCGTGTCACTAGCTTGGCTGTGTCAACTGATACGGTCGGGTTACCTGTCCAGTGACTTGTGCTTTTCAACCAAAAAGGAGATTTGAAGGAACCAAGGAAGAACAAAGCAAGGAGACTTGAAGGCTTGATCCGAGTTCACTCAAGACACTATCCGAGTTTTATCTTCTCCCTATATTTTACTCATTTTGCTGTTTTATTTAGCATGAACATGATGAACATGATATTTATCGAGATTTCTTTCATTACCATATCCGGCTAAACTTGTAGATTATGGGCATGGGAGTATGTTGATTCATGTTGTTTTTGAGGAATTGATGATTATATATATTTAGTGTGATTTCTAATTTGTCAAATTCTTGGTTTTAATTCATGTTAGAACACTTGATCAATGTTTTTACATGTTTAACTTAATTGCTCATAATTCGATAGACAAGGGCATTAATATGTTTCGAGTATTTGACGTAGTAAATTACGAGATTGAGAAATCGGTGATGAACTATGATGATATTTAATCTTATGAACAATTTGGAGTTAGATAATTTATAATAGACGGAGACGTTGTTATAAGTTGTTTAATCGATGTTTTATTGCATCTCGGGAGGGACTTTAGAATATTGTTGTGATTATCATTTTAGAAACGCACTTAGAACCCTCCGACATCAATCCCGACTAAACCTAGTGATCAACGGAAACCTAGCCTTGGAATATAGATTTCTAAACTCTTTAATTTCTCTTTAATTTGGATATTTTCATTTGTTTAATATATTGTCATCATTTTATTTCATTTCGTTAGCCATTCACTCACCTTTCGATCGTTTAGATAAAACCGGAACCATTATAATCTAGTACTCAACACAATACGAATAGTTAGTCTCTGTGGAATACGACCTTGCTCGCCGCTTTCTACATTTACTCCGTACACTTGCGGATTGTTTAAAAAATTAGCGAACATTATCGAGGTCTCCATGAAGAAATGCCATCTTGACATCCATTTGCTCAATCTCAATGTCAAGACTAGCCGCTATACCAAGGACCAATCGAATCGATCCTATCTTCACAACTGGAGGAAAAATCTCGTCAAAATCAATGCCTTTCTTTTGACTAAAGCCCTTGACTATGAGTCTAGCTTTGTATCGGGACAATGAAGTATGCTCCTTCGACTTCACCTTATACACCCATTTAGTTCTCAAAGCTCTCTTGCCCTTCGGAAACTTCACCAACTCGTACGTATTGTTCTCATGCAACAAACTCATCTCGTCTTGCATGGCATCCATCCACTCCTTCTTGTTATCATCCTCCATAGCCTCCTCGAAATATTCAGGCTCTTCCTCGTCGGTGAGTAAAACATACTCATCGGCCGAATAACGAGTGGAGGGATGACGGTCCCTCGTCGACCGTTTATGTGGAACAAAAGATGGCATGTTCGTCACGGGTAGCTCGAGATGAACTCCATCGGTATCATCTTGTACCAACTCATCATTGTCACCGGCATCATGTTGTTCATTGTTTTGGCCATCATCTCCACCGGGTGTCTCAACATGTTGTGGAGGAACGGGGTCCAAATCAATAAGATCATAATCATGTTGTGGAGCCGACTCTCCATTCTCAACATCCTTCATCGTTTGATCTTGAACAAAAACAACATCTCTCGAAGGAATAAGCTTCTTAGTCACTGGATCATACAATCTATACTCGAAATCATCAAGACTATAGCCAATAAAGATACATGGCTTCATCTTGGAATCAAGCTTCGACCTCTCATCTTTCGGAATGTGTACAAATGCTTTACATTCAAAAACCCGTAAGTGGCGATATGAAATGTCTTTACCACTCCACACTTTGTCCGAGACATCAAACTTCAAAGGAACACATGGCGTCAAATTAATCACATGAACCTCCGTGTTCAAAGCTTCTCCCCAAAATGACTTTGGTACTCCGGCATATGAGAGCACTCTCTCAACCAAAGTCTGATTCATCCTCTCTGCCAAGCCATTAAGTTGCGGAGTCTTCGGTGGCGTCTTTTGATGTCGGATCCCTTGCTCTTGGCAATACTCATCAAAAGGCCTAGTGTATTCTCCACCATTATCCGTCAGAATACACTTCAACTTCTTCCTGGTCTCTCTCTCCACCGAGGCATGAAACTGTTTAAAAACATCTAGAACTTGATCTTTGGTCTTTAATGTGTATTCCCACACCTTCCTCGAATGATCATTGATGAATGTGACAAAATATAAAAACCACCAAGCGTCCTAGTCTTTATAGGACCACAAACATCGGACTGTATAAGATCAAGAACATTTTCCTTCCGTGAAGGAGTATGGCTCTTAAAAGTGACTCTCCTTTGCTTCCCAGCTAGACAGTGAGAGCACCTTTTAAGATGTACATCGTGAACCCCAGATAGCACATCCTTCTTTGACAATAGCGCCATACCTTTCTTGCTCAAGTGACCGAGCCTCTTATGCCATAGCTCGGTCATGTCATTATTGTCAACTGTGTTCACGGCATTAATCATGACCTTTGGAAGTGTCACGTACAATTTCCCTATTTTCTTTCCTCTTCCGACAATTAAGGATCCTCGAGTGAGTTTCCACACTCCCTTGCCAAAACCACTACAATAGCCATCACCATCGAGTAAACCAACGGAAATCACATTTAGCCTCATATCTGGAACATGTTTCACATTATGTAAAACAAGTTCCACACCGGTGTCGAACCTCAAGTGTACATCTCCAACTCTAACAATCTTGGATAATCCATTGTTACTCATCTTGACTATCCCATAGTCACCCGGAGTATAAGAGGAATAGAAATCCCTACGTGATGTAGCCTGACACGTAGCTCCACTGTCAAACACCCAACTCGAATCATCTCTGGCAAGATTCACCATATCATAATCGTAACATACAAAGAACTCCTCGGTAGTAGTATTTACTTCGACTTTTTCATTACTCCCGCTCTCCTTCTTTTGAGTGTTTTCTCTGCCTTGGCGATTTTCCTTCTTTAGTTGTCGGAAAAATTTATTCGTATGCCCTTTCTTACCACAATGGTAGCATTCAATATTGGCATACTTCCCTCTAAAATTACTTCTTTGTGGCCCTCTATTACTCGGACCTCTGCTTTGACCTCTCCCCCGTCTTTCGGTAACAAGAACATCCGACTGTGACGAAGATCCCTGTGACTTTCTTCGGACATCCTCGTTCAACATGTTCCCCTTAGCAAGTTCCATCGAAATGACACCATCAGCGGAAGAGTTAGACAATGACGTACGAAACGTCTCCCAAGTATCCGGCAATGTGCCCAACAACCACAAAGCTTGAACCTTCTCTTCGAATTTAATGCCCATTCCTGCAAGTTGATTAATGATGCCTTGGAATGCATTCAAATGATCCGACAGAGGAGTCCCATCTCAATATTTTAGGTTCATCATTTTTTTAATGAGAAATAGCTTATTATTCTCCGTCTTCCGAGCATACAATTGCTCGAGCTTGTGCCACAATTCTTGAGCGTCCTTTTCTCCTCTAATATAATTCAACACATTATCATCAACCCATTGTCGAATATAGCCACACACTTGGCGATGCAAAATAGCCCAATCAGGGTCGGACTTGCCTTCCGGTTTGTCTTTTCTAAAGACCGGTAGATAATAATCCTTCACATATAGAAGGTCTTCCATCTTGCCCTTCCATACATGGTAGTTCGAACCATTCAAATTCACCATTCTACTTGTATTGGTTTCCATCTTACAATTGAGATAATACATCCACGAAACAAAAATCCCATGGCTCCGATACCACTTTGTTGGGAAAAACGACACAAAGACGTCACAACGAAAAATACAGAACCTCGTTTGACAACTTTCCCAATCTTAATTGTAACTTTGAGGTTACCGACGAGTAGAGTAAATCAAATACAACTCGACAAATAATAAAAATGATATCTAAAACAATAAACAACGAGACACGATTTCTAGCATGGAAAACCCCTCAAGACGAGAGTAAAAATCATGGAACTGAAGCCGCTTAAATCTGCTATCACCAATTCACAATACACGACTCCTCCCTAGTACAAACTAGAGGTATACAACGATAATCTTCAATACTTGGTAATAAACAATCTTCAAGTATCTGGAATACACAACAACAAGATCGAGAAAGAAAAACGTCGTAAATAGATTACACAAAAAGCTAACAAAATACCTGAACTTCCTGACTCAAAACCTCGACCTACTCCAGTGAAAAAATTTGTCCAATCGCTACCAAGCTCTTGTCAAAATATCACGACGATCTGATTGGTACAACTTCGGGAAATCGAACAAGTATATCTCTATCTTTTCTCTTCTCTCTTGTATCTCTCTCTCTCTCTCTTGATTGTGTATCTCTCAAAAATGGGTGAAGTAGTGAAGAAACCCGCAGCAAAGCGCTGCTAAAAAAAGCAACCCCAACTGAGTTGACTTCGTATGCCGCGGCACACTCAAGAAATTTGCCAGCCAAATGTTCCAGGGAGCCGCGGCCTGGAAGGCTTTGTGCCGCGGCCCGGAGTACAGCGGGGAAGGGAGTGCCAAAAAAAATTGTGTGCGCCGAGCTGAAGTCCCAGAGGGCCGCGGCCCGGAGAGCTTTTGCCGTGGCCCGGAGTACAGACGAGGGAGGAAGGATTTGAAGAAAATTGTGTGTCGCGGCACACTCCCTCCTGTGCCGCGGCGCGCCTTGTTCCAGTTCTATATTCCGGAAATAATGCCTACAAAATAACACTGCCATGTTGGTAGTGTGAAATGTCATCAGATATAGCATGTATAGTATGCTATGATTAGCAGCCATGTTATCGCAATGGTATGCGATCAGTATCAAAATGCACGATTAGAAGTGCATTGATAGCAGTAAATTAGCAGCACATCAGTTAAAGATGTTAGATAGATTGTTTTAGTATTGACTCAGAGCTAAAATATGATAGCAATAAAGGCATGTTTATGTGATGCAAGTATTATGACGTGTGGCCAACGTGATAATATATACATCATATAAAGTGAATTTATTGGGATCATAGGAAATCTCGAGGAAATTACTAGAATAGCAAGAGTAGATGAGACTGAATTTTAGCAAGATAGCATGATGTTTAGATCATAATTAGAATCAGAAAACGTGCATCCATGAGTAGTGTGCATGAATAGTACAATTATAAATCTTATCAGTCTCAATGGTCATATTCTTCAGATATCTGTAGAATAAAGTAGTCAGGACGGTAGTGATGTCAGTAAAGTATCAGCATAGCGTTATAGTAGAGTCAGTAAGAAAATCAGAACTGGTCCTAAGAGAACGGACAGTTTATGAATAGATAGATAGACATAGTACTTACTAGCAGAAACAAAAAGGTTATAAAAACCTACCGAAACAGAAAATAGTCTAGTAATGCTTTTATTTAGAAACAGGCATATGATGTGTAGTAAATTCAGGAAGTTTCAGATTCAGACCCAGAGTAAATATATCATGTAAGCATAGAAACGACTGTGACAAGCCTTGCGATCTCAGAATTAGAAATGAATTTCATAAGTATGATATAAATGGGGGAGACTTAGATAGACAGACAAAACATTAGTCAGTATAGTCACCCCGAATAAATTCGTGAGGATACGAATAGTTTAAGTGTGGGAGAGTTGTAACACCCCCAACTTTGCAGAAACTAGTATTTACCAGTTATAGAGCATATACAGCGTAATTGCCTTGATTCATATACGGCGTAACCTTGATCATGGTAGAATACGGCGTAAATGCCTCGTTTCATTTACGGCGTAAAGTAGCTTTTAGTATAGATATATTTTAGACATGAAATTACCAATTTATCCTTGTGTTTAGATAACTTAAAATCATAGAATCCTTATCATAAGCATACGTGTATGTGTGTGTGTCTTGGAGAAAAGATAGCTAGCTTCCTTAAAGATGAAGAAATCATCCTCATGATGATTTTGGAAGGATTTTTGGAGTGTTAAGCTAACTACATGATGTTATAAGCTTCTTTAACTAATCCCCATCAAGGTATGTGAATAAAATTCAGTTTACTTTCAAGATCATGTTAAAAAAATTGTGGGGTTTTAGTTAATATGTATGTTAAGAATGAGTTTAGTTATGATTTTAGTAAAGTTTATGAAGTTTTGATCATGTTTGGTGATTAGAGGTTATGTTGGCATGATTTTGGACTAGGATAAATCATGCTACTATAAATATGATATTTATGATTAGAACATGTTAAAGATGATGTTAAGATATAGATATGATCCATAAAGGGGTGTTTGGCACAAGGCCAAACTAGTTCATAAGTTAGCCAAATTGAGGTAAACCATGTGATTCAGATTTTACAACAAGTATTGATGATATTAGAGTGATATTCATGTGTTTAGGTGGTCTCGGAAGGTCCAGAAGTGCTCGAGGAGTGCCTAAGCCAACAGAGGCGAGTAACGGGTCCCTAGTAACTAGTTAAGCGAGTATTTCATGCTTAACATAAAAGATAGCTTGTGTTTATGTTTTAGTAGATGTATTAGTTCATGTTTGTGTTACACTACAGTAGAATACTTCAGTTATGGTTTCATATAGTATTTCGCCAAAGTCCAAATGTGCAGGATTTTGGCTTCAAGTAGTGGTTACGGCGTAACTGATATGATCAATTACGGCGTAACCAAGCTCTGGGATTCAACCTTTAAATTAATCGAGGCAGTTAAGGTGTAACTGTAGTTGTTCAGTTACGGCGTAACTAACCTTGTTCCAAGAAAAGAAAAAATACGGAGTATCGACCCAGTATTACGGCAAGCACATTTAGATCAGTCTACGTTTACAGCTATAATTAAGAACGAGTAATTAGTCATGCGAAGAATAGAAATCCACATATCGCGGGTGTCTTAGTTAAGCACTCTTAGTCACATTTATGCCTTAGCCAGGACATAGCCGAGAATTAGTTATGTTTTTTTTTTTTTTTGAACAGCCAAGATTCATTAAGCTAGCAAGAAGCTAGAACAAAACAAATTACAACATAAAAGTAAGAAGAGTTGGTTTTGAAGCCAACCTACCCAACTAAAGTTTGTAGATCTATACCTACTAAGTAAAAGATTTCGTTATAAAGTTATCAAAAAACATACTTTTTCTAGGACTCGCCACTCCAAAAACGCAATCGTTTCTATGCCCCCAAACATGCCACCATAAGAAGAACAAGGCTTGGAAAATTTATTTTTGCATCCTCTTCATCCGGATATTGGAAAACCAATCCGACCATTGACTATACGAATTTAATCTCGGAACATCAAGATCCCACCATCGAGCAAGCAAGACGTAAACCTGGGAAACAAAAGAGCAAGAAAAGAAGAGATGATTGGCGGTTTCCGAATATTCCCCACAAACAGGACATAACACCGAAGGCACATCTATACCGCGAGCATCGAGATTCATACGAGTTGGAAGCTTGTTTAATGAAAGCCTCCAAGCCATAATATTAACCTTTATGAGGATTAAATTACACCACCGTGTAGGCTCTCCATCTGAGATCAACACTTTGTTGTCAATGAAAACCCGGGCAGAGGACAATATAAACGAACCCATGCCATGCAACGTCCAAGCCCATCTATCCACCATTGAAGACAATTGGACCGTATCGAGTAAATCTAGCATTTCCTCCCATTGTGTACTTTCGACACCTCCTCTAGGATGACGACGGAAGGAAGCTAAACCAATTCCTTTCCTCTTTCTCTCTGGTACAGTAATCAGCTTATTGGTTTCCAAGGAGAATAATCTAGAAAACCTAAATTTTAGTGGTTGATCCCCTATCCAAATTTCGTTCCAGAATTGAGTATCACAACCATCTCCAAGTTTTTTCTTACAAAAAGAGAGCAAGTCCACACCTTTATCCTTAAGATTAGAAATAGATTTAACAATTTGGATCCATACCGTGTTTGGATAAGACTGCCGAATGTTGGAAGATAACTTACCATCTTCACCATGAATCGCTTTAACTAACTGTACCCAGAATGCATTTGGGGAGTTTCGAAATCTCCATATCCATTTGAATAACAAAGCATGATTCAAAGCATAAATATTATTAACCCCTAAACCACCATGTAGCTTGTGAGCCATAACTTTCTTCCAGCTGACCCACGTCATTTTTCGATCATCATTCCCGGCCCCTATAAAAAAATTGTTACGTAAAGCATCAAGAGAAGAAATTACGGCCTGGGGATCGACATGTAATATGTCGGGAGAGCACCCAAAACTGATTTCAATAAAGTTAATCTACCTCTCATCGAAAGAGTTTTTACCTTCCATGACGATAGTTTATTCGTTATCTTATTGACTACTTATCTCTGTGACTTCTATTCATATTTTCACCTACTTGCACCCTAAGATAAGAAACAGGGAACGTAAACGCCTTACAACCTATCAAAGACGCCATATCATCAACCTCATTTAGCGGGACATTCACACCCATAAGCTGAGACTTATGAAAGTTGACACTCAAACCGGAAGCCATATAAAAACATTGTAACAAGCGAACAATAGCAACAACATTCCCCTTCGACCATTTACCAATAAATATAGCATCATCCGCGTAAAACAAATGAGAAAGCGATACCTTTTTACTGTTTCCGACATGTAATGGAAAGAACAGGTCACGGTCTATGATGCTCTTGAACGATAAGTGAAGACTCTCCATAATTAGGGTAAATAAAAATGGCGATAAAGGATCTCCTTGTCGCAAGCCTCGTCGGAAACGAAATTCGTTAGTAGGAGAGCCATTCACCAAAACGGACCCCATACAAGAAGAGAAACAACCGTTGGTCCACATACTCCAACGATCCCCAAAACCAAAACGAGACAAAATATCATCCAAAAAATCCCATCGAACTGAATGATAGGCCTTCTGAAAATCAATCTTTAAAACCATAGCTTTATGTTTATGATTCTTACACCAAGATAACATCTCATTAAGAATAAACGGTCCATCAAGAATTTGCCGACCTTTGATAAACGCGGATTGTTCCATACTAACAAGATCATTAATCACCAATGACAATCGATTTGCAAGAATTTTCCCGATTATTTTATATTGGGAACCAATGAGACTTATAGGACGAAATTCATTAACCAACTTCGCATCTTGCACTTTTGGAATTAAAGTAATAAAAAATGAATTATATCCTTTTGGAAACTGACCCGATATAAAAAAATTGGGTTACTGCTCGAAACACATCATCGCCCACCAAGTGCAAAACGTCTTAAAAAAATTAAATGTGAATCCATCGGGACCCGGAGACTTATCTGACCCGCCGCAATCCCACACGGCCTGTTTAACTTCTTCATGAGTTATATTATCCTCAAGCTCACGTATTTGATCTGCTGTTAGACGTCGAGGGAATTCCTCAATAGTAAAAGGACGAGACCAATCAAGAGCCTGAAACCGAGTTGCAAAATGATTATAAAATTCTTGTTTCACCCTATCTGGCGAATCCACCCATTCCCTGTCAATTAAAATCCCTCTAACCGTAAGATGACGTCTTTTCTTATTTATAATCCCGTGAAAATATTTCGAGTTCTCATCCCCTTCAATGGCCCACTTAAGTTTCGCTTTTTGAGCCAAGTCTATCGACTCCTTCCTGTCGATATCCAACAGAAGTTTGGTGAGCTGCACTCTATTTTCCATATCTGATGTAGATCCTTGCCCATTATCAATGCACTTATCAATCTCACACAACTTGGAACTTATATCTTTACTCCAAATCTTCAATTTATTTTTCAAATATCGCAATTTATTTTGTAAATTCACGATAGCATTACTAATGTTTATTCCAGCTGTTGTCCTAAGAAGCTGAACCAACTGATCCCACAAAATTCTTTTATCACCTAGATCTTGAGGAGCATAAATAGACACAATCACAATAGACGTATTAGAAGACGTCCATATTCCCTCCACGGCAATAAAATTGTCACATATCAATTCCTTAGTCTTAGAAAAAGCTCCTTTATCCCAAACACATAAAATTCCCCCCGATGTACCACAAAAATCAAAAGAAGAATTGCCCCAAATAGATCTAATCGCAACATCAGTAAACAAAATCTTCTTAGTTCCTGAATTGCTAAAAATTGAACAATCATGTTTCATACAAAGACCCCTAATCCACTTCTTTTTCGCCTTCCTTCCGATACCTTGAACATTTAATGATAAAATATTCATTTGTGATCAATTGTTCCTCCCATCCTTGTTATAATACGTTTCATGTCATTTTCACAGCCTTTTATATCAAATCCCATTGCTTGACCAAATTCAATAACATCACTGAATTTGTCAATCATTGAGAACCCATCTAGTAACGTCTTTGGTCTAGCAATAGAATCCGTAAATAAGGAGTGCGACTCTCCACTCCCCTCATGAAAAGTGCCTGCATCAGAATTTTGTTTACTTTCAATGTTGGTTTTCATAACCTCATGATTATCTGAACTCCCATCCAATTCATTGTCAACCTGATTGAATTTCTCACCTCTACCTTCAACACCTTGTGCCTTGATCGGTTCCGCGTTTACATTGTTTGATAGATTCCCACCTTCATTTTGATCATTACCATTATCCTCAATAGGGCTGTTCTCGGTCCGGTTCGGTCCTGGTATTGTCTTTCCGGATCTGGACCGTTAAGGTATCGAATATTACCGGTTTCTGTCCTTACCGGTTTCGGGTCCCAACTTCAATACTTGTATCCGGACCGCTAACGTTTCGGTTGAGTATCAGTCCCGGGTATTTCGGGCGGGTTCTCGGGTATCTTGGATCATTGAAAGCCCTAATCATCAAAACCTCATAATCAAAACAAGAATTGAGGGTTTTTTCAAATGTATGTTAAGGAAATTAAGAGATAATGTCTCTTAAACTTATTTTTTCTATATGTACTAATACCTTATACAATATTTTGTATAATGTATGTTTATGAAAAATTACCGGGTTTTTTAACGGGTTACCGGTTTCGGTCCTTATCGGTTTCAGTTCTAATTTTGGTACCAGTATCCGGACCGCTAAAGTTTCGGGTGAGTATCGGTTCCGGGTATTATCAGACGGTTCTCGGTCGGTTCTTGAGTATACTTGGACCGCTAACAGCCCTAATCCTCAATAGGTGTGAAGCCCGGTGGAAATACGGGATCACTCGGTTCCTCCTCTTGTAGATCATTATTAGTAGTCTTCTTTAATAGTTCATCAAGACCAAATGGATCATCAGAAATATGATTAGAATCCTCATGTGGAGATGCCACCTTGCAATAGGAATCCTCCACTCGTTCATCCTCACTATATTTATCTTCATTCCCAATCTTGATTTCCACATCAGAGTCACTATCAAACGGACCCTCCATATCATCCTTCCCCTCAATTTCTATGCAAGACGTATCCTCGAGAAACTCCAATATCCATCCTGTGATTTCTTTAGCCCGTACCGTCACAATGTTACCCCGTACATCAAGTTTAAATGATTCTGCAATCAGTGTATCAATATTCGTCTTAATGCATAAACGAACACTATACATGTTTGAACCTTTAGAGTCCACTGTATAAATTATCTCTCCCCGTTTCGACGCAATTTTAGTAAACGCTTGATGAGTCCATGCTTGTAAAGGAATCCCTTCGACATCAATCTAAGCAACCCTATCTCGAATAAAAAAGTCTTTTGATGCTTTACGAATAGAAGAAAACCATGACTTTATCCCAACATGATTTTGAAATTTCTCACAAGAGTCAATGGATTGGAATTCAACAGCAATTCAAAACCCTCTGAGATATTTTAGATTGATGTTATCAAAACCTTCATTCTTACAAATAGTTTACATGTTCATAAGAGCACGAAATTCTTTAACACAAGCAAATATAGTGACAGATGTCTCTATATCTTTCAAACAATCCCCATCTAGCCTAATCACAGGTTTCTTATGTTGTTGTGGTTCGTTAACGCCCGCATGTTTCCCTTGAGTTACATTTGCATATGTCATCGAGGTGTTTGATCTCCCATTTACCCCACCAATAGGTCCAGATGCATGATATCTAGAATGAATTGTAGACTTATTTGCTACTTTACGATCAAATCGAGCCATATTAGCATAGAGTTTATAATACCCAATCCATATACCATGTAATCCATCAATGATATGAGAGACATCATTCACCTTAATGTACCTTACAAATGCAAATCTTTTACCCAACTTAGATAATTTTAAGCAATTAACACATCAGAAACAGAACCAAATTTTCCACAAACATTCGTTAATTCCTTCACCGTAAGATGTGAAGGAAAATCAGTGACGTATATGTTGCTAGAAAGTCTCTCTAATAATGTTTCATTGGAAATCGTATTACTTACCCGATCGCGGTCGCCGTAACGTTGTGCAGCCATTGAAATCTATAGTCGATTCAATCGGAAATCAAGATAAACTGACAAATATCATGATTTAGATTTAGTCAATAATTATATATGTGCCAAATCTGAATTGGCTCACGTATTAGTTAATCGCGATTATATGTTTAGATAACACCTTGTTAGCATAAATGTTATATGCGTTTAGTAATGTGCACAAAGTGCTTTATGCACTTTGGGCATGCGATGTGTTTATATATATAAGTCGGATTCTATTAGGTAATTAATGCTTATGCAGTTTATAAGGCGCCCGAAGTGCTTTATGCACTAAATTAGTTAGAAAGGTACTTTATGCATTATTCAATGTATTTAGTATTATATGTATTCAGTTAATTATGTGATCACTCATGTGTTCCAGACAGAGTTGGAACTTAGACCTCCTTAATGGAGAATCGAGCCTCAGAGTAGTAAAAGTTCCTAAAATCGAGACTCAGACATCCTATTTGGATGATTAGTATGTTTATGTGGCTCGTCAGTTAGGTATTCAGTCAGTTGTGCACACAGTCAGTTATGAGATCACTCAGAATAGTACTTTATACATTATTCAGTGTATCTAGTACTATAAGTACTTAGTTAGTTAAGTACTGAGCTAGTTATGTATGCATTCAGAATAGTGCTTTATGCACTCAATATGTGTTGTATATACTTAGTTAGTTGTGCACATAGTACCTATAATCAGTATGTGCTATACACATTCTATATGTGTTTATGAATAGTTATTTGATAGTTCAGTTATCAGCTTAGTGCTAATTAGTTAACAGCTTAGTACCAGTTAGTCATCACTAACTAGTTAGTTATCACTAGTCAGTTATTAGTTTAGTTTATATATGTCTTATTATATATCAAGTATCATGTTGACCAATGTGATCATACTCATATATCTCAGCTATTAGTTCAGTATCAGTACAGCTCAGTATCGGTATATTTCAGCTATTAGTTCAGTATCAGTATAGCTCAATATCAATATATTTCTGCTATTAGTTCAGTATCAGTATGTTTCAGCTATTAGTTCAGTATCAGTACATCCCAGTATCAGTATGTCTCAGCTATCAGTTCAGTTTCAGCACAGTTGTCAGTTCAATACCAGTTACCAAATTTAGTTCAGATATAAATTCAGATACAGTTCAGAAGTAGTCTAGCATAGCCTAGTCACAGTATTAGACATAGATCATAATATGGCTTAACTCATGTTTTAGCCTTCAGCACCGTTTACTCACCAAGGGCCTGTTTATTTTTTACTTAATCAGCTTAATGCATAATCAGCTTAATCGGTCAGCTATATCTTGTTGTTTACTTTCAACTTAATGATCTTAATACTGTCTTTTTCATTAAGCAACTTTTGGGGTGTCCTTACCATTAAGCCAGAAATACTTCCCCAATATACCAAAATTACCCTCTCTAATAATAAAAGAATTGAGTATATATAGTATAAATTATCATATAATCTTAATTATAATTGAGTATATATAGTATAAATTTAAAATATATATTACTATTATATATTTAAAAGTCATAAAATATAAACTATTTATTGATAAAAAAATTAATATAACTATATATAGTAAAATATAAATTAATATATTTATAAAACTATTGTCTGATTATTTAAATATACCTGAAAATTATAATATGATTTATGAATATATATTATAATATAAATTAAAATATATATTTTATTATATTTTATATTAAGTTATTATATAATTTTTTAAACATCGATTTTTATTCGGAACTGATGTTAAACTGAAACTTTTTCTTTACATTAGTTTTTATTCAAAACCGATGTTAAATTGAAGAGTTTTTTACATTAGTGTTTATTCGGAACCGATGTTAAATTGAATATTTTTTTAACATCGTTTTTTATTAGAATCATGTTAAATAATTTTTTTATTTTTAACATCGGTTTTTAGCATAACCGATGTTAATTTGCTTTAAAATTTTCAATTATGCCACCGCGTCTTTTTTAACATCGGTTTTTCCAGAACCGATGTTAAACGGGCGATGTTAAATGTCTTTTTTGTAGTAGTGAATACCATTCAACTTAAAAAATAAAGAACATTTTATCAAAAATGACTTAATTCATATTGAGTGATAAAATGATCATTTCTGTCATTCAGATAGTTCATTCAGAAAAAAAAAAGAAACAACAAGATATTTTTTCCCAAACAAACAGATTAATCCACTCAGACAGCTTAATCCATTCATAGATTAATGGAAAAAAAAGTAAACAGCTCTCAAAGTCATTAAGACTTACCGTTCTCAGTTTCTATCTTTGCAGGTTAAGCTTTATGTGTTGGGGCTCGTAGACTAAGAAGTTGATTAAGGAAGGGTAGTGCTCGAGTTCATAGGTGACGAGCATCTCAATCCTATCTTTGTTTCTCAGCTTGTTAACGCCCCAAACAGTCATAACTATGTCTTTTAAAAGTAGTATTTTTATGCTTCCGCTTACGAAGAACATGTACAGTATTCATGATTTATTTTAATGAAAAGTGTTTTCGAAGTTTATATGGTTTTATAGAATCAGATTTCAATTTATACAGTTTTAGCATTACAGGTCTATACGAGATAAAAAAAAAAAAATCCCGGGTTGTGTCGACGAAGCAAGACAAAGAAGCATTCCATTCCGGAACATCATCAAGCATAGACATCCTGGAAATCAACTACACAACTCATGAATCATAGAAATAAACTTAAATTCCAACTAAAACCCCTAAGCTCTTATAACAAAAACATCTAATCACAAAATCAAACATAAAAAAAAAAAAAAAAACAATAGTTTCAACCGCATATCCATGCGCCTTCACATCACCTGTTATTGAATCTTCATAATCTTTTTTCAAGAATGTTGAAGACCCAACTGGATTATGATATAAACAAACTAAAAGATGGAATGAAGATGAATCGTCAAATAGATATGTGTAGGAGAAGAAGGATAAGACACTACAACAAAAAAGGTCTTTAAAACGTTGTAATTAGCGTTTGACAACGTTTCTTTAAACGTTGTATTATCCGACGTTGTCTTAGGTCTATCTTTATGACAACGTTCTCTAAACGTTGCGATATCAGACTTAAGAACGGGCGGCTCGGCCCAAACGGGCAAAAAACGGCGGCCAATCTGGGCCGCCAAAAGGCCCGATTTTTTTTGGGCCAAAAATATTAGGCCCGTGGCCCGGCCCGCGGGCCTCGACTATTTTTTTTTTTTTGAAATATTATTTCTGAATAATTATAGAAATATTTTTCGATCCATAATTATTATATAATACAATATACAAACACAAACAAAAAAAAAAATTTAGAATTATTTTTATTTGATAATTATATTATTTACTACACTGCCACAATCAAAAGACAAATATATAAATATTTTTATTTGATCATCATTTCATTTATTACTACTACTTTCTTATAAAAATCATAAAATAATATTATTATTGATATGAGATACTACAAAGTAATCACAAAGTCCCATAAAAAATAAAACTACATCAATAATTAACATATAGATGTAATCTAATCTAACAAATAAGGAAAAATTTTAAATATTATAATTACATATAACAGAAATATTAAAAAAAAAAAAACGGGTCGGGTGCCACCAGGCCGGGCCTCAACGGGCGGGCCAAATCTGGGCCGGGCCAAAAAGGCCCGGTTTTTTTTGGGCCAAAAATATGAAGCCCAATGCCCGCCCAAAAACGGGCGGGCTGGCCCGGCCCGCGGGCCTGGGCCTATTTTGCCAGGTCTAGCGGATACGTTGTTGTAATAGCGATCCCGTTTTTTGTTAAAAACCTTTAACAACGTTTAGCAAACGTTGTTACTAACTTCAACAACGTTTTCGTAAACGTTGTCCTTGTTTATTGACAACGTTCTGAAAAGGTTGTTAATAAGTTCCACAACGTTTAAAAAAACGTTGTCTTTGAGTAGTAACAACGTTTATGTAAAACGTTGTTATTTTTCTAAAAAAAAATTTCCACTTAGACAACGTTTAATGAAACGTTGTCTTTGAGTATTCACAACGTTTATGTAAAACGTTGTATAAAGTTATTTTTCTAAAAAAAATATGCACCCCCAAATTCACCTATTGCACCTACTACAATTTTTTATTTTTTTTTTCTCCTATTTGCTTCACCAATAGATTTCAAAGCAAAACAAAATTGTAACAATTAGTTTACCAACACCAGTAAAAAAAATTGATGTAACAATTAATGTTTTCAATTGAACATTCGATCTGCTGTCCAACCCAAGTATTCGCCTCTAACCCACACAGTTAATTCCTAACCAATAACATCACGGAAAAAAAAAGAGATTTCTATGCGAATATTAGTTCAAGGTCGAATAATACAAATCAAAACAAGAAAATGAGGAACACTTGATCGAACTACAAAGTGTCTTTCCTTCGCAAAGATTGCTGTAATGAGAGTTTGTAATGTGCCAAGTACTTCAAACGAGATCAGTATATCGCACAAAAGCAAACTCTCCAACTTCCTCTGCCTTTTCATAACAAGTGAACTGGGAAGAAAAATAGAGGAAATCAAAAATGGTAAATCAATTTATCACCATCATTATTTCTGAATAATTATAAAACAAAAAATTGAGGTTTTTGAGTATTTATAAGATCCCAAAGTTTTATTTTCAAAATTTTAGAAAAGGATCTTGATGCTTGATTATGTCTTAAATAGTTAAAATGCGAGGGGGTAACTGTGTAACTGGAATATTTTTACAAATGTAAGGGGAGTGTTTGAACTGTTCTATGCTTATGAGGGGATAGGAAGTGTTACAATAAACAAACCTCATGGGTCATTTTTCGTAATTTAAAAAGAAAAAAAAAACTGTTTCATGCCTAATAGTTTGATGCACCTAAGTTTATATAAAATTTGAAGAGCTAAGGCGAACAGCACCAACCGGCGACACGACAGCGGCAATGAAACGAGTTATCAGAAATCCAGCTCCATAAGTTTCAGAGATATTGTCCCAATTGTCCCGTAATGAGCACAAACCATCAGTAAAAGGGCGATAACATAGTCCATTTTGTTCTGAATTCCATTATAACGCGATTAGATTCCTATTGTTTACAACAACTACGCCAACTTACTTTCAACCAATCCTAGATCTGGTCAGTTCATTCTTATTTCCCAAATATTTTATATCCTAAACCAACTCTTCTCATGGGTTCCATCAAACCAACTCTTCTTCTTTCGGTAAGGATGATTGGGTATAAGAAACCGTCGATGACCCATATACGCACACTTGTGACTGTGAGGTAGATAAATTGAACAAGTATTAGCACCACAAATAGGACATGCCATATTACCCTTAGTCGTACACCCAGCTAGATTTCCATAAGCCGGAAAATCATTAATCGTCCACATGAGAATAACCTTCAGATTGAAAATGCTCTTTGTAAATGCATCGTACACCTCAACCCCACTTATCCATAACTCTTTCAAATCTTCAATCAATGGCCTTAAATATACATCAATATCATTTCCTGGTTGCCTTGGACCAGGGATTAGCAAAGTTAACATCATATTTTCCCTTTTCATGCACAACCAAGGGGGGAGGTTGTAATTAACAAGCATCACGGGCCAACAACTATGTGTAGAACTAAGATTACTATAAGGATTAAATCCATCTGTGGCAAGTCCAAGTCTTAAATTCCTAGGATCAGATGAAAAACATGGTCACTTACTATCATTAGACTTCCACTGTGGCGAGTCAACATGATGTCGTATTTTGTTATCATTACTATGATGACTGCTATGCCACAATAATTGTTCATTATATAATGATCTGAACATCCTTCTAAATCTAGGAATAATAGGAAAGCATCTCAACACCTTGTCGGTACCCCTTTTAATTTTACGCTCATCTCCTTTTCCTACCACTTTCCACTGGATTTCCCACACTGACAATTGTCTAGATCTCGCAAGTCTTTTCTAAATAAACAACAATCATTAGCACATGCATGTATTTTTTCATAACCCAAGTCAAAGCTCTTAAGTAATTTTTTTGCAGTATATGTGGAACTAGGAAGTACATTCTTCCGTGGCAACATGTGACCTAAAATTTTGAGAAGATCAAGAAATGCTTTGTCGAAATGCCGTTAACGGCTTTATGTTTGAAAAGCACAACTGTCATTGTCAACTTTGTATAGTCACTACAACCCATATATAATGGAGTTTCGCATCTTCTAATAATTTTGAAAACCCCTCATCTCCCATTGCTTCAAGATAATTTGGAATCGTTTTCGTTAACACGTGCATCTATGAACATCCTATATGTATCTGATATATCATCAAGATCAAATGTCCTATTGGAGGAAGTGCTAGGACGTTCTTCCCCGTGAAAAATCCAAACATCGTATGTCTTATCCATACCATATATAACCAAGTGCGAGACTACATCATCACTAGACTGGTAATCCAAATTTCTGCATCGAGTACAGGGACATCTAATTTTAGAGGGATTTCCTAGACTTTCCAAACTTACTGCTACAAAATTTCTTACTCATTCCCTGTAAGCAGCAGTTGGCCTACAAACAAAATTATACATATTACATAGCTGGCATAAGACAACAAGCAGCTATGAAACTACTATTTAAGCTTAGAGTGAAAACCTGGGCAGATTCTGTTAGGAGTATGCCCTCGAATGCCACTCAGAGGTTGTTGAGTGAGGGCATTGTACTTGTAATTATGTAAACCATTTATATAAGGCAAATGAATGTTTCTTTATTTACTGGTAGTTACTGGCATTCCTAACTCGTAAATAAACATATAGAAACTAGTCCGTGTATTTGAGAGCAAAACGTTCCACCCCTTATTGGATAAGGGGGTCGGCACTGGAAAGGTTATAGCTCAAATACTTAATCGTTCGCAAGTCGATGAAACTTGACTGGGCGTTAAGTTTATGTGAAGACTTGTATGACGTGTTCTTTGACATGTGTTGGGTACCAAATCGGATATTTGCGCCGTTTTGTGCGGAAGCGTAAATAAATTGCGGAAAATAAATCACACAAGGATTTATAGAGGTTCGGCTATTAACGAAGCCTACGTCCTCTCTCGATGTATCTTTTTCTTAGGATTAAGATCAAAACCTCTACGCCTCTCTTCTATCGGTCGAGGGATTACCGTTACAAGCTCGTCTTCTATCGGTCTGAGTAAAACCGTTTTTCCTTTTCTATTGGATAAGGAATCAACCACTCTAGCTTTCTATAGGTACTAGATAACCTCACTTAGATATCGATTGCGATTCTAACAATGCCGGATACTTGATCCTAATAACACCGAATCCAATCGTATCTTTTCTTTTACCTCTCATGTATAATGTTGAATGTATAAACACTCAAACTAACAATATAAGCTCAATATTACAACAACAATGTAAGTGTATGATTCTCAGATGTATATCTCGTTTGCTTGAAGTTGTTGTACTCAAACAATACCATAGGGATGGTATTTATAGGCAATTTCCATAAACTAGCCGTTCTCGGGTGTTTTGACTTGCTAGCGTGCGCTAGCCTTCTTTGTAGCGTGCGCTAGATCTTTCCAGCCACCCAAGAGCTTCGCTTTCTTCTTTAGCGTACGTTATTCCTCCTTCCTTACGTACGTTATTTCACTTACTTAGCGTACGTTAACCATGATTGAGTAGCGTGCGTTAACGTAATATATCCGTTGAGTTTACTTGTCAAACTATCCGTTTGATGCTTGACTTTCCGCCGAATCTTTCCAACGTTCGGATTGACTAGATTTAAACAACTTAGCGTGCGCTATTCATTCTTTGTAGCGTGCGCTAATGCTGACTTCATTGCATACGTCATTCTGTGTTTGAATATCTTCTACAACAGTAACATGGCTCGATAGCGTGCGTTAATGCTTAACGTGTAGCGTGCGCTATCCATCAGCTGACTTCACTGCAGCTTACTTCGAAACTTGGCTGACATGCAGTTGACTCCTCGTTAGCGTGCGCTAACATATATGCCTTAGCGTGCGCTAATGCAGTCCAGATTGCAACTTTTTGCGTCTTCGTCTGCTTCGTCGTTTTGCTTCGCCTTGATGTTGTTTTGTAGTTTAACAACTTTAATCATCAAAACACAAATTAAATAATGTGTGGAATAAATATTCCAACAATCTCCCCCTTTTTGATGATTATAAAACAACCCTTGAATTGGATAATCTGTAAAAAATAATATATGTATATTTAATCGAATCAAAGTTTTCGGCTTTGATCGTTTCGTTAGTTTCTCCAATCCTCTTTTCTTTTCGACATCTCCTTTATTTTTCAACTCCGTCGTTTTTCATTTCTCAATTTTTCAACTCCCCCTATTTGTATGCTTTTCTTTTCTTTTCGACTTCTTCGATTTTTATCATTTTTATCTCAATTCACATCTTTCTCCCCCTTTTTGTTTTCATCAAAAAGTAAAAAATATAAAGGATACCAAATAAAATATAAATATGCATGGTACCAATTTATGCTTTAATAAGGGTATAAACTCCCCCTGAAAATATTATTTCCTTCTCAAAAAGGATTCTTTCTCCCCCTTTGTAAAATATCATTTGTTAAAGTTTATTTTTGGGGATCCAACCGATAGTTGGTTTTTCTTTTGAAACGTAGACGATGTTTGAAACGTTTGTTCCTTTAGGAACCCAAATCTTTTTAATTTTTATCGTCCGTCTTGGGCTTTTGCAATTTGAAATGTGATGCCCAATTTTCAAACATTTTTCACATCGGGGTATTTTGAAATTTACGGATTCGTTTTTTGAACGCGATTTGAATCCTAACCCCTCTTTATTTAGCGTATATTTTTGAACACATAACATTTGTTCAAATTTATCGTTGCCGCACGAAAATTTCTTTGTCAAAATTTTTAGTTCATCTTGAACTTTTAAAAGATCATTTTTTTAAAATATTTTCATTTTCAAGGCATTTCGAATGATCAATTTCGACAAATTTCCCTTTTTCAAGTATTTTGGAATTTTCAATTTCCAAAGTTTTATATTTGTTCTGGAGGGATTTAATTTTATTTAAAGCATTTTGATAGTCCGTATGTAATAACTCGAATGCTTCAAAAAGTTCGTCGTAAGAATTACTTACTTGGCTTTCGACGTCGCTATCGTCGAATGAACTCCGGGCCATGAGCGCGAGATTATTTTGTTCAAGAAAATCTTCATCGGGATCTTCGTCGCTCCATGTTGCGATTAGAACCTCCTTTTGCTTTACTCGACAGTTCTTAGCAAAGTGGCCTGGTTTACCACAAAGTCGACAAGTGTTGTCGAACTTTTTAGATTCGCCCGCTTGAATGTCCTTCTTTCTCCGGTTTAATAAGTGTTGAAACTTATTAATGTTTTTGGCATAATATGCCATTTCTTCGTCACTTTCGTCCACCGGGGTTTCTTCTTTCTTTCTCGGCACCTTAGCTTTGAAGGCTATCGATTTTTCCTTCGGTTTTGGTTTGGCATTCCGAGATTTTAGAACAATCTCGTAGTTGATAAGAGAACCAAAGAGAGCACTAAAATCGAGAGTATTTAAATCTTTTGATTCCATTATTGCCGTAACCGTACCGTCCCATTCTCGAGGTAGTTGTAACACCCCCAGATCCGAACGGGAATATTACAGCGCCGTGGGCCCCGAGATGGAACCCACAAGGCTGAAGGAAATTTTCGCAAACATTTACAAACGCCCAAGAGGCTAACGACGGTATTATCTATTAAAAACATTCGAAGATTTATAAAACTCGTTTATCAAACCGTCGTAAAAACTCATTTGAAACCACAAGGCCCAAAATGCCAAAGTAACCTAAGTTACCAGATACCAAAAAGGTCATTTAAAAATACTCACGCAGCAGATAAAGACAAACAATTAAAATACTCTAGCAGCGGAATACAACAACTGATCAGAAACTCAAAACACAAATACATGCCCTTGGTAGTATCCTCCGGGAAGTTCATCTCTCCACGACCGCTACAAGCTTGATAATCCAAGAACCTAAAAAGAAAGCCCACGACGGGGTCAGCCATAATATCCAACAATGATAACCATCACATCTCGTCAATAATTACATATCAATGGAAATACTAAGTAAGAATACGACCAATGTAATCTTACCGTCGTAACTTTACGAGAACCCACGATTCGTATCCTTAACAACACATTAAAATAATACCGAAATATCTGTACGGTATCTCAAAAATACTCAAGGTTCTCAAAACATTATCATAACCGCGATACGGAAATTATACCAACTCTGGCCAATTCAATCCATCGGATAACATCGACAATTCCAATACGATAATCGATTGTCCATCAAAGACAAGTACCAAGGAAATACGGAACATACCTCAAGATACGAAATACCATTATCACGTCCGTCTAATTCGAGATCGATCAACACAACATACGGACATGGTCCTAACACAAGACCTACAAATGCATACTCATATGACAACGTCAATATGATCACAACAATAACGACAATGTATACTTATGGCCACCCATAATATACATATGCACAATAACAACAACATATGGTAATCCAACGATCCAAAGCACACGCCTATAGATTCCCATGATGATCCCATCGACCAACGCATGGTGGCATTACATCCGGCGATCAGCAAGACACGGTATAGAGATTCCCATGATGATCCGTCGGACAACGCATGGTGGACATATGACAACAATGCACAATCGCACAAAACAACATGCACAATACACGACAACAACAATGCACAAATGCATGACAACAACGATACGAATGTATCACAACATGATCGACTCAAATGATAAAAATGATTAGAGTACTTGCCCGAGTCCTTCAAGAACGATCTCAATGCCTAAACCACCACGAACCATTATTCTCAATACTGACGTCCAGTATCACGGATTGCGATAATTCATATCTCGCTTTTATCACGATATATCCTCGATATACAAGTATACAATAACAAAAGCAAATCATATACATTATGATTTAGATTCCAAAACTCGAATATGATTTATAATCTCAAGTCTCTTGTGATTACGATTATAAACATTGTTATACGAATTATAAACGAATGAAACCATTCATTAAATACTATAAATCGAGTAAGTAATAACTTACTTGATAATGACGGCAATGGATTTGGTATGCCTTCCTCGTCATTGTATCGTATCGGGTAAGTTATTACTTACTCGATTTATAGTATTTAATGAATGGTTTCGCTTCATTCGCTTATAATTCGTATAACAATGTTTATAATCGTAATCACAGGAGACTTGAGATTATAAATCATATTCGAAGTTTTGGGAATCTAAATCATAATGTATATGATTTGCTTTTGTTATTGTATACTTGTATATCGAGGATATATCGTGATAAAAACGGAGATATGAATTATCCGCAATCCGTGATACTGGACCGCCGAGTATTGAGAATAATGGTTCGTGGTGGTTTAGGCATTGAGATCGTTCTTGAAGGACTCGGGCAAGTACTCTAATCATTTTTATCATTTGAGTAGATCATGTTGTGATACATTCGTATCGTTGTTGTCATGCATTTGTGCATTGTTGTTGTCGTGGTATTGTGCAATCGTTGTTTTGTGCAGGCAGCATTGTTGTCATATGTCCACCATGCGTTGGTCCGACGGGATCATCATGGGAATCTATAGCTGTGTGCGCTGGATCGCTGGACAGGTAATGCCACCATGCGTTGGTCCGATGGGATCATCATGGGAATCTATAGCTGTGTGCGCTGGATCGTTGGATTACCATATGTTGTTGTTATTGTGCATATGTATATTATGGGTGGCCATAAGTATACATTGTCGTTATTGTTGTGATCATATTGACGTTGTCATATGAGTATGCATTTGTAGGTCTTGTGTTAGGACCATGTCCGTATGTTGTGTTGATCTGATCTCGGATTAGACTGACGTGATGGTAATGGTATTTCGTATCTTGAGGTATGTTCCGTATTTCCTTGGTACTTGTCTTTGATGGACAATCGATAAAACCAATTTACAAACCCAACGGCTCGACAATATCTCGATTAAACACTAGTCGGATCAATCCTACTCAAACCAGCACGAATTTACAACCACAACACGAAAATACTGCACTTTCTGCCTTCTTAGCGCATGTTAATCACCTAACGTAGCGTGCGCTAAGTTGCTCCCGTTAGCGCGTGCTAGGCAGTAAACGTAGCGTGCGCTAATGCTGTACAGATGCATGTTTTTCAGATACCGATCAACTTATAGCGATTTCAAGAACACCAAGTGATTCTGAATCATGTTCAAGGCTATCAAAACAACGAAATCCGATATCCTTTAACATATAAATAATCATCCAACTTATAATCCAAGTTCTATATCCATATATCATCTTCCTCAATATCAACATCATGAAACATTAAGAACATAACAACACTTTCATAATCTATCATTACAGGGAGTAATCATCGACAATAACATCAACATCCGAAACTGAGGAGAAGGATTAATCCACTTATCTCAAGAAAACGAACAACACTATTCAAACCACAAGAATCATATCAATATCTTCATGTCAACAATAACATCATCATAATCCGGTAATCTATCTCATAATCATGCTTATCAACTTGTTTATGTAATAATCATCAACTCAAGAACATCAACATTCAATCCAAAACGAAATCCAAAGATGAAGAGTAATTACCTCTTTGAAGGAATGGATTGAATCCCAAGGTTGAATCCGTTTTCAATCACTTCCAAGTTTCAAATGTTGTTAGGAATGATCAACTCAAGTGTTTGGGACCTCAACTTCTCTCTAAGACCTCTCTCTATCGTCTGAAGGTGAAAGAATGGACGAAATGCTTCATAATACCCGTTTGTCCCTTATATAGAATACATTACTAGCGTGCGCTAAACCTTAAGTTTAGCGTGCGCTACGGCCTTAGCGTGCGCTAACTGACCTTTGTTAGCGTGCGCTATCGCATCGCAGGCAACTGTCTTACTGCATGAAGTGATTTACGTACGCAATGCCCCTGCAATAGCGTACGTAAATGCCTCTATTTAGCGTACGCAAGTGTCTTACCTTAGCGTGCGCTACTCATAGTTGACTCGTTTGTCTGTATGCTCCGAAGACTGGTCCACACGCCGAAAGTGCTGACGAGGATAAGATTTCTTTTTGTCCGATATACAGTTAGCGTGCGCTAATCAACATGCATTAGCGTGCGCTAACACTACATTACAACATCCATTGACTTATCAGAACGTGCGCCGAAAGTGGCCTGGTCCACACGCAGATTCCTTCCGATCTGACTGCATTAGCGTGCGTTATCTTATATCCGTAGCGTGCGCTAAACCTGCACGATAGCGTGCGCTACACCTGATTATTAGCGTGCGCTAATAATATTACACTTAGCCATTTTCAGCTATTCTTGTCCAATCGTCTCAACATATAGAATACGAACATACGGCATACTGAATACATATACTTCTTACATCCAATTGTCGACCAAGTACGACAATTATACCAATATAGATGTCTTGGTCCTTCAATTATTTTACCCATACTGTACAGATTCCACGCTGTACAACATAACTCGGATAAAATAATCTTAAACAACAGTAGTGGAAATTCCGGATATTACAGTAGTGATCGGAGAATTTTCTTTACTTTCTCACTACTCGAAAGTGGTTTTCCGAAACATGCTAATCCATTAGTGATAACCGAAAATCGGTCAATCATAATCGAGATGGATTCGTCGTCCTTCATTTGGAATAATTCATAATCGTGAAGGAGCATGTTTATCTTCGTCTCTTTGACTTGAGACGTACCTTCGTGTGTTACTTCAAGCATTTTCCAAATCTCTTTGGCACTATCACACGATGATATCCGGTTGTGTTCTTCCGGATTTAAAGCACAGTATAATAATTGCGTCGCTTTGCAATTATAATGGTCGTTTTTCCAATCTGCATCGTCATACTCTTCAAAGGTTTTGAGAGTTCCGTTTGAGTTCGTCGGGATTTTGGGACCAAGACAAATCACCTTCCAAAGTTCGATGTCGTAAGCTCGAATGAATATTGACATCTTTTTCTTCCAAGTCATGAAGTTCGCGCCATCAAAAAATGGTGGTCGGTTGAGAGCAAGGCCTTCGACTGGAGCCATTTGAAACGCCATTGGATCTTTTCTCTTCGAATGTTAAGCCACGTATAGGAGTACCGCTCTGATACCAATTGTTGGGTACCAAATCGGATATTTGCGCCGTTTTGTGCGGAAGCGTAAATAAATTGCGGAAAATAAATCACACAAGGATTTATAGAGGTTCGGCTATTAACAAAGCCTACGTCCTCTCTCGATGTATCTTTTTCTTAGGATTAAGATCAAAACCTCTACGCCTCTCTTCTATCGGTCGAGGGATTACCGTTACAAGCTCGTCTTCTATCGGTCCGAGTAAAACCGTTTTTCCTTTTCTATTGGATAAGGAATCAACCACTCTAGCTTTCTATAGGTACTAGATAACCTCACTTAGATATCGATTGCGATTCTAACAATGCCGGATACTTGATCCTAATAACACCGAATCCAATCGTATCTTTTCTTTTACCTCTCGTGTATAATGTTGAATGTATAAACACTCAAACTAACAATATAAGCTCAATATTACAACAACAATGTAAGTGTATGATTCTCAGATGTATATCTCGTTTGCTTGAAGTTGTTGTACTCAAACAATACCATAGGGATGGTATTTATAGGCAATTTCCATAAACTAGCCGTTGCTGGCTGTTTTGACTTGCTAGCGTGCGCTAGCCTTCTTTTGTAGCGTGCGCTAGATCTTTCCAGTTTCAGTCCAGTAGCTTCGTTTCTTCTTTAGCGTACGTTATTCCTCCTTCCTTACGTACGTTATTTCACTTACTTAGCGTACGTTAACCATGATTGAGTAGCGTGCGTTAACGTAATATATCCGTTGAGTTTACTTGTCAAACTATCCGTTTGATGCTTGACTTTCCGCCGAATCTTTCCAACATTCGGATTGACTAGATTCAAACAACTTAGCGTGCGCTATTCATTCTTTGTAGCGTGCGCTAATGCTGACTTCATTGCATACGTCATTCTGTGTTTGAATATCTTCTACAACAGTAACATGGCTCGATAGCGTGCGTTAATGCTTAACGTGTAGCGTGCGCTATCCATCAGCTGACTTCACTGCAGCTTACTTCGAAACTTGGCTGACATGCAGTTGACTCCTCGTTAGCGTGCGCTAACATATATGCCTTAGCGTGCGCTAATGTAGTCCAGATTGCAACTTTTTGCGTCTTCGTCTGCTTCGTCGTTTTGCTTCGCCTTGATGTTGTTTTGTAGTTTAGCAACTTTAATCATCAAAACACAAATTAAATAATGTGCGGAATAAATATTCCAACAACATGAAGAGTGCCTGTCGAACACTAATGGTTAGTGGGAGCACACGTTATAGGTATGCTAATTGGATTAGTATACTCGAACCGACTCACCCTCGATTCGTCACACGGATTTCACTCCGGGATAGTCAATGACAGAATCGAAAGGTTGTGATAGGTATTCGTGAACCTTCGACTTGAGGATTTAGTAGGAATGTGCTTGTGACGTCAAGATTTTCATTAGAGTAGTTCGACCCTATAAACCGGAAGGCGGGGGTCAACCTCGACGTGCATCTTGATGGGCAAGTAGCAGGTCCTACTGAATACCAAGATAGAATTCTTTCTCCTGTTAGTGAACGGGTTATATGTCCTATGCGGTTATTGGCAGATGAGATCATAAGTCTTTGGCCAAAGCATTGGAGCTAGCTGTATTAGATACACGAGAGCTCGATGATCTCGGTTTGCATTAACGCATGCATAGCGTCAAGTACGTATGTGGTTTGACTGACCGTGACCCTATAACTTGATCGGGACATTAGAAAGAAGGGTTTATACGTTTACTGGTATTCACGACAGAATGGTTCTTGAATGATCCCAATCATTCGTTCTCAGTTGGGGTACAGTGTAGGCCGCCAGGCTGGCTAGGTGGTGCTACTACTCTTTGGTTCCTCCCATTGCTGACTGAGACGGACCTACCGAGTCGCGCATTAGGATTGACGACGGAATGAATCGAGCTTAATCTCTCATTATAAATATTAGATATTGGATATCTAATTTGGGACATTGGATGTCTAAATCGATTTATTGGATAAATTGATTTACGGCCTAATGGATTAAATAAATTACTGGGTGATTAATTTAATTCGTGAATATAATTATTTCTTGGAGAAATTAATTATGTTATTATGTATTTAATGTGATTAATTGATTGGATTAATTAATCGACACAAATACATCGGAACGGAATAGGAGTTTATCTGTTTGGACTCACGGGAGTCCGAAACGAATCGAACTCATCCGATTCCTTCTAGATGGCCACCCCATCACCTACTCCCTTACTTTGTCTTGGTCTACACTTTCAAGGATGGTGGACTAGTGACCAATCAAGGGGACAAATATCACACCTTGGTGATATTGTCTAAAGTGGGAGATCTTGGGGAGTTGAATAAGAATATAATGAAGACTCACTTCACTAGCTGCAATATGCGTCCAGAAGTGAGTTTGAAGGAGAGAGAGAAAAGAACTTAGAGTTCATTTCATGGTGTTCATACTTCTTCATCTTCTTCACTAACTTCTTCTTCATTTTTCTTGGAGAAAATTGAGAGAAAATATTGAGAGAATTTTGATAAACATAATTGGAGTATATTCATCAAAATCAATAGCTTCATCACCTAGCTCTAGCCGTATCCTCGAAGGATAGCAAGGTGTTGTCATTCCGTTCGTTTTTCCGACGCGTGGCAAGTAGAGACGCGGTGCTTTCGGTGTTGGATCGTTCAAGGGCTTGAAGCGGAATAGATTCGTAGAGATCAAGCAAAGCTTGGGGAATAGCTCAAGAGAAGGTTATCCATCTAATCAACGGACTACAAGGGTGATTTTCTATATCTCTTGTTATTCGTTTTGATATTCGTATATACGTAGCTCGATCGATCCTCGTAGGGATTCGGATCGAATTAATTTTCGTTTTACCGCTTCTGCTGGGCCTTTGATTTAGGCACCGAATCCCAACAGTGGTATCGGAGCGTAGGTCTTACGATCGTATATATGATATTGGCATTTGGAATGCTCGATTAGATGGTGAATGATTTGGAATCATTTTAGTCATAATCGTGGTATATGTTTTTCGTTCGTAATAATTGTATTTTTCGTAAGTTTATGTCTAAATATAAATCTTAAATTTCTGGGAAATATGATTTATATTGAAGATATGAAAGTCGGAAAATATTGATATTGGATATCCGGTCGAAAATCTAGCCCCGAATCGTCGTCGGACGATTTTTTGGACAAAAAGGGTAATCTGGCCGAGAGTGACTCGACCGTGTCCTGGGTGACACGGTCGTGTCAGCGATCTGGCCAAGTCACTGCCAGGCGACCCGACCGTGTCCTGGGTGACTCGGTCGTGTCCTGGCCGGCATCTTCCGAGCGTGACTCGGCCGTGCCAGGCCTGTCTGCCGGTAGGCTGCCGAGGGTGACTCGGTCATGCAGGCCAGTTTTCACCCCGGCTCGATTTTTCCGTGTATTCTTAAAAATTAATCTCCCGCACATTAAATTGGATTTAATATGATTAAAATGATTTATGGTATTTCATTTTATAAGGGAAATTTGATTAATTGGAATATTTATAGTCGACCGAATTATTTTTGAACGTTATCAAATTACCGATTGTGTGAATCGATTGGATCGGTTCGTATTGTTGATTGGATCAATGTATCTCTACGCTTTCCATTTATATAGTATTTATTGGATGAATGCTTTTTGAATGGGGATGTGGTTCGTGGACTTAGATTTGAATTGTTCGTTTTATTCGATTAGGTTGTAAAGGCCGTTTTGAGCCTATTTATTTTACTAGAAATGTTTGTATCTAGGATGCAATTTTCGATGTAAAATTTATATGTAATGACGAAGACCGGAGGAGATCCATTTCGAGAAGACGAAGATTCAAGACGAAGACTTGTAATTAGATTACGGAGTTTTTGTTTTCTAGGAACGGTCCATGAACCACATGTTGGTAGCAACTAGGTTGTGAATGGTTTTTTCATATTGTATGAATACCACAAACGCGCTAATATGATTAATGTGCAAAGTGTAACGTTAATCGCGAAAATTTTCCCACAATAAATAATTAAGTTTATAAGGTTTCAAAGTTTTTCCTTCCCTCCATCGAGTTTTCGGGAAATTGAAATCCAAACCGGATGTGCTATGCTTCCGAGTTATCGGGGTAGTTGTTCGGGGAGGACGGATAAATTACCGGGAGCGCATTGGATGCCTTCGGTTGGAGCAAATTTTATCCCTAGAAACCTGATAGGTTGCCGGATAAGATTCAATTGTGAAACTGATTTGCGTCGATGGTATAAACTTAACTTGTTCATGAACCATAGAAATCGTATAGGTTGAGGGGAGTGAACAAGGGGAAAAAGAAGATCGAATCATCCATTAGATGGGTTGGTGTTGGACACCACTTTATAAAAATTAATAGACTAGAAACCTGTTCGGTTGCCCTCTATTAAGATTTATAAAGAACTCGATCACCACTATGAAGTAGAGCGACGATACTTCCGGATATCACATGGGAGTGTGTTATTCCGATAAAAATAGTGGGAGCTGGGTAACAAGAATAGAAAAGACCTTAATTCTATACTCAGAACATAATATAACAAGTCACTAATTAATATGTTATACTTAATGCAGACATAACTCAATATGACAATGAATCCACTCGCAATTCTGCTCGAAAAGAACACCCTGATTGGACCTAACTTTGTGGACTGGCTCCGCAATCTGATGATAGTCCTCAGTATAGAGGCACTGGGATACGTCTTAGAGACGGACATTCCGGCGCCTCCTGTGCGGACCAGAGCCAATCAGGAAGAGATCGGAAACCACAAAAAGTGGGTTAAGGATGACGTAAAAGTCCGTGCATACAAGATGGTTTCTATGTCTAATGAGCTTCAGAGAGCTCATGAGAAAATGACTTCTGCTAGGCAGATTCTATCTCACTTAACCGAGCTTTATGGTGAGCACAGCAGAACTGCTAGATATGAGATATCCAAGCAACTGTTCGGTGCAAGGATGAAGGAAGGTGAGAAGGTTGGGGAACACATCCTCAAAATGATATCCATGATCGAGAGATTGGAGGCTCTTGATTTTAAAATGGATACTTCTCTCCAAACCGACCTTATCCTACAGTCTCTCCCTGATTCCTTCTCACAGTTTGTTATGAACTTCAACTGCAATGAGATTGCATGTAACTTAGCTGGGCTAATGAACAACCTGGTGACCGCTCGCCTCGGATGAAGACCCCGCGGATGAAGGAGTCTCGCACTTGTGATTTCTTCTCGACTTCTAAGTCTAAGAATAAGAAGAAAAAGACCAAGAAGCGAATCGGACCACAAGCTAAGGACCTTAAGGGAAAGGGCAAGGCCCCGATGGTTCGAAGAACAAGAAGAAGAAGGATACTTGTCTCAAGTGCGGTGAGTGGGCCACCGGGCTAGAGACTGTCCGATTCTTCATGGCACTTAAGGTCTGTAACTTTTAGTTTTGGAAACAAATTGTTCTCGCTATCGTATTTTCTACTTCTGATATCGGATTAAGTGCTAGTTCTCATATTAGTACCGTGAATCGATCTGGAACAAAGTGGGAAGCTTGGAGCCGGAGAAGTTATGATCACGGTCGGAAGCGGGCATAGTGTCGAGGCGACCGACATAGATCACTTCTTTTGGGTTTAGAATCCGGCTTTGTTTTGACTTTAGAAGATGTACTTGTTTTGCCCAAGGGGCACAAAACATTGTATCCATTAGGTCATGGACCGAAAAGGCTTTTCATTTTTCATTGGTGATGGTTCTGCAAAATTTATTTTAGAAATAAACTAGTGGGTACCGCTACATTGTTGAATGGATTGTATCATCTAAATCTCAAGAACAAAGTAGTTGTGAATACTATAACTAGAAAACGCGGTAGGGATGAAACCAATCAAGTTTTGAAATGGCATCTTAGACTTGGTCATGTTGGTCAGACCAAGGTTTACAAGATGGAAAAAGATGGACTTATGGGTCCATTGGGATCGGATCCCTTTCCTACTTGTGAATCTTGCCTTAAAGGCAAATGACCAAGTCCCCTTCACAGGACATTTCAAAGAGCCGATAAATCGGGATTAATCCATACCGATGTATGTGGTGCTTTGAAGCAAAGACGTGACGGATATCAATATTTCATTACGTTTACAGATGATCATACTAGGTATGGTTTATGTATACTTAATGAAACATAAATCCGAGGCCTTTGAGAAATTCCAGGAATTCAAGGCCCTAGTCGAGAAACAAACTGGTAATCATATCAAAGCACTTCGGTCGGACCGAGGTGGCGAGTATATGAGCACGGAGTTTGACGAGTTCCTTAAGGAACATGGAATAGTTTCACAACTAACACCTCCAGGTACTCCTCAGTTAAATGGTGTGTCAGAAAGAAGGAACCGGACCCTGTTGAACATGGTCCGTTCCATCTTGAGCTATCTTGACTTGCCGATTTACTGTGGGGTATGCACTGATCGCCGCGTATATCTTGAACAGATGTCCTTCCAAATCCATTCCTAAAACTCCACATGAGATGTGGGAAGGAAGGAAACCAAGTCTTAATCATATTAGGATTTGGGGATGTCCCGCTTATGTCAAGAAGACTAAGGTGGAAAAGTTGGAAGCTAGGTCTGTGAAGGGACGTTTCATTGGATTCCGTCTGGGACGATGGGATATCTATTCTACATGCCCGAAGATCGAAGGATCATTGTTGCTTTACAAGCACACTTCTGGAAGATGAGTTCATTCAGAAGGCGGAGCAGTAGAAGTATTTCTTTAGAAGAATACAATGAAACTCCTCGAGAGACACGTGCAAGAAACTGAACCGAACTTTCAAACACAAGTACAACCACCTCGTAGGTCTAGTAGGGTGTCTCATTTACGAGAGGTATGGGCTTGTGCACTTGTAGGAGCTGGGTCTCCATGAGGTTCCAAGTGATAGCCAAGAGACCGACCCAACAACCTATGACCAAGCGATGGTGGATGTAGACTCCGCGAAATGGCGTGAAGCTATGGAAGCTGAGATAGACTCGATGCATGTCAATCAGGTCTGGACTCTAGTAGACCGCCCCAAGGGCATAGTGCCTATTGGGAACAAGTGGATCTACAAGAGAAAGACTGATGGTGATGGCAAGGTTGACGCCTATAAGGCCAGGCTTGTGGCAAAGGGTTATACCCAGAAGGAAGGGATCGATTACCACGATACCTTCTCGCTCGTAGCCATGATCAAGTCTATTCGCATGATGCTTGCTATAGCTGCCTACCACGATTATGAGATATGGCAAATGGACGTAAAGACGGCTTTACTTAATGGATTCCTCGAGGAGGAAATCTATATGGAGCAGCCTAAAGGCTTTGTGTCTGAAGTCGATATTCAGAAAGTGTGCAAGCTTCATAGTTCCTTTTAGGGAATGTAGCTAGCATCGCGTAGTTGGATCCTTCGTTTTGACGAGGCAATCAAAGAGTTTGATTTCGCAAATGAAGAGGAACCTTGTGTATACAAGAGGGTTAGTGGGAGCAAGATCGCATTCTTAGTACTATATGTAGATGACATTCTACTAATAGGAAATGATGTGGGAATGCTTAGTTACGTGAAAGCTTGGCTTTGAGTAATTTCTCCATGAAAGACTTGAGAGAAGCGACCTATATTCTTGGTATTCGGCTCTAGGGATAGAGCGAAGAGAACAATAGGCCTTTCCCAAGCCCTCTATATAGATAAGATCTTAAAGCGATTTAAGATGGATGATTCTAAAAGAGGGTTCCTACCGATGCAACATGGAATAAAACTCACCTTGAAGATGTGTCCTCAAAGTGAGGAACAACGAAAGGAAATGAGTAATATACCATATGCTTCGGCCGTGGTAGCCTTATGTATGTTATGTTGTGTACAAGACTCGACATCGCGCATGCCGTAAGCGTGGTGAGTAGGTTTCATGCAAACCTGTGTAGGGAACATTGGATCGGCCAGAAAGAACGTTCTCAAGTACTTAAGAAGGACTAGAGATATGGTTACGATGTATGGTGGTGGAGAATTGATGTGGTGGGATTCACCGATTTGGACTTCCAAGGATCAAGGACGACTCGATGTCCACTGCTACATATTTACTCTTAATGGAGGAGCGATATCTTGGCGTAGTGCCAAGTAAAGCGCGATCGCCGATTCCACTGTCAGCCGAGTATCAAGCCTCCTGAGGCTTCCAAGGAAGGGTTCGGATTAAGAAGTTTCGGGAGAACTTCAAGTGATACCATGTCCGAGCCGCATGTTCCGTTCAGATCGCGACAACGACGGAGTCAGAACGCAGCCAAGGAGCCGAGGTTTCACAACAAAGACCAAACATATTGAGAGGAAGTATCATCTCGTAAGAGAATTTGTTCGCAAGGGATACATTGTGCTGCACAGAGTAGACTCGGCCGACAACGTCGCCGATCCACTGACCAAGCCACTTTCTCAGACTAGCTTGGAGCGTCATCTGGAGAACATAGGTATTAGATACCATAGTGTGTCGCATTGAGTGCAAGTGGGAGATTGTTAGGAGTATGCCCTCGAACGCCACTCAGAGGTTGTTGAGTGAGGGCATTGTACTTGTAATTATGTAAACCATTTATATAAGGCAAATGAATGTTTCTTTATTTACTGGTAGTTACTGGCATTCCTAACTCGTAAATAAACATATAGAAACTAGTCCGTGTATTTGAGAGCAAAACGTTCCACCCCTTATTGGATAAGGGGGTCGGCACTGGAAAGGTTATAGCTCAAATACTTAATCGTTCGCAAGTCGATGAAACTTGACTGGGCGTTAAGTTTATGTGAAGACTTGTATGACGTGTTCTTTGACATGGAGAGTGCCTGTCGAACACTAATGGTTAGTGGGAGCACACGTTATAGGTATGCTAATTGGATTAGTATACTCGAACCGACTCACCCTCAATTCGTCACACGGATTTCACTCCGGGACAGTCAATGACGGAATCGAAAGGTTGTGATAAGTATTCGTGAACCTTCGACTTGAGGATTTAGTAGGGATGTGCTTGTGACGTCAAGACTTTCATTAGAGTAGTTCGACCCTATAAACCGGAAGGTGGGGGTCAACCTCGACGTGCATCTTGATGGGCAAGTAGCAGGTCCTACTGAATACCAAGATAGAATTCTTCCTCCTGTTAGTGAACGGGTTATATGTCCTATGCGGTTATTGGCAGATGAGATCATAAGTCTTTGGCCAAAGCATTGGAGCTAGCTGTATTAGATACACGAGAGCTCGATGATCTCGGTTTGCATTAACGCATGCATAGCGTCAAGTACGTATGGGGTTTGACTGACCGTGACCCTATAACTTGATCGGGACATTAGAAAGAAGGGTTTATACGTTTACTGGTATTCACGACAGAATGGTTCTTGAATGATCCCAATCATTCGTTCTCAGTTGGGGTACAGTGTAGGCCGCCAGGCTGGCTAGGTGGTGCTACTACTCTTTGGTTCCTCCCATTGCTGACTGAGACGGACCTACCGAGTCGCGCATTAGGATTGACGACGGAATGAATCGAGCTTAATCTCTCATTATAAATATTAGATATTGGATATCTAATTTGGGACATTGGATGTCTAAATCGATTTATTGGATAAATTGATTTACGGCCTAATGGATTAAATATATTACTCGGTGATTAATTTAATTCGTGAATATAATTATTTCTTGGAGAAATTAATTATGTTATTATGTATTTAATGTGATTAATTGATTGGATTAATTAATCGACACAAATACATCGGAACGGAATAGGAGTTTATCTGTTTGGACTCACGGGAGTCCGAAACGAATCGAACTCATCCGATTCCTTCTAGATGGCCACCCCATCACCTACTCCCTTACTTTGTCTTGGTCTACACTTTCAAGGATGGTGGACTAGTGACCAATCAAGGGGACAAATATCACACCTTGGTGATATTGTCTAAAGTGGGAGATCTTGGGGAGTTGAATAAGAATATAATGAAGACTCACTTCACTAGCTGCAATATGCTTCCAGAAGTGAGTTTGAAGGAGAGAGAGAAAAGAACTTAGAGTTCATTTCATGGTGTTCATACTTCTTCATCTTCTTTACTAACTTCTTCTTCATTTTTCTTGGAGAAAATTGAGAGAAAATATTGAGAGAATTTTGATAAACATACTTGGAGTATATTCATCAAAATCAATAGCTTCATCACCTAGCTCTAGCCGTATCCTCGAAGGATAGCAAGGTGTTGTCATTCCGTTCGTTTTTCCGGCGCGTGGAAAGTAGAGACGCGGTGCTTTCGGCGTTGGATCGTTCAAGGGCTTGAAGCGGAATAGATTCGTAGAGATCAAGCAAAGCTTGGGGAATAGCTCAAGAGAAGGTTATCCATCTAATCAACGGACTACAAGGGTGAGTTTCTATATCTCTTGTTATTCGTTTTGATATTCGTATATACGTAGCTCGATCGATCCTCGTAGGGATTCGGATCGAATTAATTTTCGTTTTACCGCTTCCGCTGGGCCTTCGATTTAGGCACCGAATCCCAACAGATTCACCCACGATTTATCCATCGATATGAATTATGAGTACACCGAGAACACTACAAGAGATAATAATATTAGCACAGTTTGAAGAATTAATAATTTAGTACATCTCATTGTACCTTAACTGCTAGCCCAAAGCTAACAAAAGATTGTGAAAACGAGAGATAATAATATTTAAAGTCCGTATGTTTGATGGTTCATACGGTGTCTGTTGTGATTATTATTTCTATGACCTTCAAATTCGATTTTTTGTTAAATCGACCTAAAGTAAATTGAAAACCAGGGTAATCTGACCCAGATAAGACTGAAAAAACATAAACATCAAACATACATGCGCATATGATGGATCCACACAATGTTCCATAACTGTGTTTCAACCAATACAGCAATGTTATGCAATGAAATAGCAAATAAAGATTCAAATCACGTCAAATTGGAAGCTTAAATTAATAAAATTGGCACGAGTAAGAATACTCCAATCATTACCCACGATTAACATCCGTATACTCAAACTCAAAAGTGCTCTCTGAATTATTCACTGCCAACAAAACTTCCCACTCTAAGTTCCTTTGTTCCTCTGCTAATTCATCTAAAGAAATAACGATGAAACAGATACTTCCTCTATTCCATTGATCACCAGATTCAAGTTATCTCTCTCATCAAAATGAATTCTCTCACTCACCTCCTCCCATTCAAACTCCTCCCTTTCGTTTTCACTAGTAGGATAGTTGTTATTATCGTGATTATCATCGTCATTATTTACAAACCCTAAATTTACCTCAGAATCAGACTCTGAATCAATGCCCGCTCAAAATCTCAAAATCATGAGGGCTAGGGTATAGGGGAAACAAACGGGGAAGGAAGAGAGATGATACAGTGTTGTTGGTGTTAAGAGCAGCGCCGCCTCCCACCTCCGACCAGTATCGCTGCGATGCCCAAGAACTCCTTTGCTTGACTGCGTCTGTGGGGAGAAGTCGTTCTCCTTTTACAGTTTTTGTTTTTCTTTTTTTCCTTTTTCTAGTTTATTGTATTAAGATTTTAGTGAAACAATAATACAACGTTTATAAAAAAACGTTGTAGTATTTCTCTTTTCACAACGTTTAACAATTAAACGTTGTAATATAGTGCAACGTTTCTTCGCTAAACGTTGTCTATTTTCGTTACCACAACGTTTCTTTTATAAACGTTGTCAAAAGAGAAATACTACAACGTTTTTAAAATAAATGTTGTCGAAAACCTAAATGACAACGTTTTTTTAAAAACGTTGTTAAAAAAAACGTTGTCAATGCCTCTTTTTGTTGTAGTGCCAGAAGTGTGTAGTATCATATGTGTTATTTTCTTTTTCAAAACCTAAAAGGAAAAAAAATGGCAACACAAGAAGCAAAGTTAGCCTGGACCGTACGTCAAAAGGACTTGCATTGGCGTCGTTTTTGAACGCCTTTTAGGATGTATATTATTTTTGAAGTTTTAAAATATTAAGACAACACACTTACTATCAGGGACGGAGCCAGGAATTTTAGTCAAGGGGGGCGAACTTTTGAAAAATTTAAGTGCGATAAAATTTCGTACAAAATGAATAGATTTTGTACATGAACATTCGAAACAAAATGTAAGACAAATTATCTTAAAATAATTGATACGAGCAATCCATTAGTATAATATCCATGACACAAGTAAAACACCACTCGAAGTCTCCAGTCAACTCTACAAAAATAAACGAGAACATATTATTGTCGCATATCGTAAATAACTACTTAAAGTTTAATAATATAAAATAACAAAATCAATAAAAAGGAAATTTGCACTAACCTTACTAAGTGTAGATCGTTTAAGCTGTAATCGCCGTTTTTTTATGTCATCAAACTCATCAATTACTGATTCAACATCAAATGTTTCGGCAATTTCTTTCTCAATGTACATTAGTAGCGACGAAGCAAAGAATTCATCTTCCATTTTATTTCTCAATCTCGTCTTGACAATCTTCATAGATGAGAATGCACGCTCCGTTGTTGCAGTGGAAACCCGAAGAGTTAGAACGAGTCTAATTAATCTATCAACTAGATAGTAATTCGTTGACTTACCACTCTTCGACAACAATTGACACAACTCTGTAAGTGTCAATACATTTTGAAAAATCTTATTGCCTCGGATATCAAGTTCAAAAAGTTGCAATTGATACTTCATGTGGAACTTCTCCTGGCTAGTAAAATCTTCAGGATAGAACTTCCCCATGAGCTCACAAGTATTATCAATGTCGAAAGATTTATATCCATCTCTCGGATCCAAAGCTGAGCTCAGTCTAAGCAGTTTTACGGTATCATCATTAAATCGAGTTTTCATCTCTTGAAGTATAAGATCTGTTGTTTCTCTAAATATATCTGATGAGTCGATTTTTGATCGTCTCATTCTGTTCTATCGAGTCGCACTTTCATTTGTTTTCGAGTGTTTTTGCCCTTTTTACGCGTGGTATGTTGTGTTTATGTTTTGTAGGTATCCGGACGAAGATTGTGGTGAAATATGCGCTTTCATTGCTAATATTGGAGTTTATGACAATCAAAAGCTAAAACGGGGCCTAAAACGATGAAAGATTTAAGCAGTATCGGCCGAATCTCCTAAATACCAGAATCTCCACTCCGAATTGAGATGTATTCTCCTTTGATATAAATTCCTCGTGAAATTAGCTTCGAAACGGTATATCATATGCTAAAATCCGAGGTGAATTGATACAAGAACGAAGGATCATGCCGAAGAAGACTAAAAACCGGACTAGGCTGCACCAGGCAACTCAATTAGGGTGCGACAGGCGCTCGGCAGCATCAGGTAACTCGGCCGTGCCATGGGACACGGCCGGGTCTCATTCCAGCGCGAACTGCACTTTCCGGATGAGAAGGACTCGACCGTGCCTTTTGGGACACGGCCGAGTCACTTTCGGCCATTTCGCCTTTCCCGCATAGTCTTTGCACGGCCGTGTCACGCGACACGGCCGAGCCTCTCGGCTGCAACTACTTTTCGATTATTCAATTGTGACACGGCCGTGTCCTAGGACACGGCCGTACCACTTTTGTTTCATGTCACTTTCCTTGACATCTTTGCATATTTTAAGCCTTTGTCTTGATTTTTGGCTATAAACAAAGTGGAGTGACCCCTTGAGAGGTGTGCTTGTCTTGTGAAGAAGATATTTTGTGGAAAAACACAAGATTAGGGAGGAAAAACACCAAAAGAGTGGGAAAGAGAGAGATTTTCATCATCTTCCTTGTGTGTTCTTGGAGTGAGAAAAATACTTTAGTAGATATAATAATTCCTTGTATAAATTTGTTGTGAGTTCTTGTAAGAAGATCATCAAACCTTTTCTAGAATTCGATTTCGCATTTACAAGGGAAGTTTTTACCATGTTTTGTTCTTCAATTTCCATTATTGTTGTTTAATTAATCATGTGTGGCTATACACTTAATATGTGTTTTTAGATATAGCCAAACAAATGTTTTTGATTATTAGTTCCTTTTGATTTTCGGATAAAGTTTGGGATTGTTCCTCTTGTTCGTTCTTCGTTTAAGAACTTTTGAATTAGATCATCAAACCTTTTTCATTGTTGTTATTATTATTCGAATCGAGGGTTTTTATCGGTGTTCGCCATCAAACGACCGAAAGAAGCGATTGTGAATGTTCTCGAGCTTTTCGCGCGATCTTTTAACGATTTACCTCATCAAAAGTAGTCGGTTAATTGATTGTTAGCTAGGGTTTCGTCCCCATCAAAAGAGTATCCCTTAATTTTCGTTGAGAACAATCGTGATTTTTAGAATTTCCGCCATCAAACGGATTTCTTTTAATCGTGAGCAATCGATAATTCCTAACTTTATTTATTTGAGTATCGGAACTAATAATTGATTACGTGTGTGTCGGTGACTCTAAATTCCCATATTAATCTCATTATTGTTATCTCTCATTTATCCGACTATCAAATTGGTGTTGATATCACTTAGTTCAATTTAAATTTTGTGCATTAGTAATTGTAATCATAATCAACAAATGATGTATTTTAATTTAATTTACCTTTGTTCATTCGACTATTTGCCGAACATTATCGAATTTTAAACCGTTTCCAATTCCTCGAGAGATCGACCTCGGAGTTACTTGCCGCTTGCTAAAAGAGCAATTCGTACACTTGCGAGTATTTAATTTGAATCCATCAAGTTTTTGGCGCCGTTGCCGGGGAATTGGCGTTTAATTTTTGATCTTGTTTTAATAATAGTTGAATTGTTTTTCTTGATTATTTTTCCGTTTTCATTATTTTCGATAAAGTCTAAAAATTCGCTCTAATTTCTCTTGTTTATGCTTGGTAGGAGATCGTTGGGAAACCCGATTCTTCCACCCATAGATGAGGTTCAAAGAATTAGAGCACCAAAAATAATAGCGCAATCATCAATGGCAAACGACGAGAATAACCCGGATCTTGAAGAGCACCAATTGCTTGAGAGAGAAAACATTCGTCAACCAAGGTTTCCGAGATATGATAATGTTGGGCGCAATCAAGGGATGCCCGAAGCTCAACAAGGGAGATACTTCTATCCGAGACAACCACCCGTTGGAGTGCAATATGGAGCGAATTATTATCCCGGATCTCAATATGGGATGGAGGCGAACTATAACATGCCGCAACAACCTCCGGTCGAACATCTTATGAGGGACTATGCAAAGCCCGTAGTGAACACCGCCATTTCATGCATCCAATTAGCACCGGCCGCAAGGAACTACCACATAAGCGGATTTCACATAGAGCAATTGCCCTCATTTCACGGATTAGCACGAGAGGATCCGTTATCATTCATTCGAGATTTCTATGTGGCGATTGATAACTTCCCATTGAGCAGGTTGAGCGAGGATCAACTACAAATGAAGTGTTTCCTAATACACTCAAGGGCGAAACAATGGTTGATGACTTTGGCGCCGGATCGTTAAGAACATGGGATGAAGTTTACGACAAATTCATTACCAAGTACTTCTCTCATTCGAAGACTAAACAATTGAGAGCCCAAATCTCAACATTCGGACAACAAGAAGGAGAGGCATTTCATGAAGCATGGGACCGATTCAAGATGCTCCTCATTCAATGCCCACACCATCACTATCCGCTTCAACTACTTAATCAATTCTTCTATGATGGGTTGACACAATATTGCCAAGGAGCGGTAGATAACGCCACGGAGGGTCGTTTGGGGGTTAACGGAGAGACAAGCTTATGACGTATTTGAATTATTGGGGGCTAATTCTCAACAAAAAATGTGCGTGTTCATAGAGGAGTTGTGAACCAAGTAAGCGAGAAGGACGAGATGCAATCTAAAATCTATGAGTTAATGAAGGAACTAAGACAACTCAAGATTCAAAATAAATCTTCGAGCTCACGAGTTTGCGAAATTTGTTGGGGACCGGACATCATGCTAATTCTTGCCCTTATATTTTTCCGGAGAACAAACCGAACAAGTTAATTGGGCTATGGAACAAAGCACGGAAGGCCCGAGTGGGAGGAGAGGAGGAATAATTATGGCGGAAACGCAAGAAATGCACCTCTCCCAAATACTTATCACTGATGGCATACGACGCAAATGTCCAAACTCAATACAATGGAGGAAACCGAGCCCAACAACCAACGCGAAGTGAACCACCTCCACAACAAAGGAACTCTCTTGAGGAGAGTATTGCGGCATTCATTAAGGAGGGCAAGGAAAACCGAGTGGAGAACAATAAAAGGTTTGAATCTTTAGAAGTTTCGATGAAGAAAATGGAGATTCAAATTGGGCAACTTGCTACCGAGGCATGCAAACAAGAAACGGGTAAACTACCAAGTCAACCCGAGCAAGTTCAAGCTATTACCACCATCCGAAGTGGTAAAGTGATAAATAAAGAAACAATTACCGAAGCGAAAGAGAGGGGCGGTGAGAAAGAAGAATTGCCGAGTCAATCGGAGAAATCTATGGTGATTGAAGAGGATGAGTCGAACGATGAAGAAATCCGAGTAACTGCTACCCAATCTTGCGAGACTCGAATTCCTTGGGACAAATCTAAAGATCAAATTGAGAAGCCAATTGAAGAGAATAAGAGCGAACCAGTCAACTCAATGCATCAAAAGGAGGACCTAGAAAGCTTTGATATGGAAGTTCTTTTCGTGGAGAAAGAAGTTCCCGTTGTGAACTTAGGAGCGAGTATTAATTTAACGCAAAAATCAATATACTCGCCACTAGATTTGGGGGAGGTGATAGCCGATGGATTTCGTGATACCAAACATAGAAGAAACATCACCAACAAAAATCACGTCACTTATTCTTCAAGGAAGACATTTCATGGTAACGATGATACGAAAATTGAAATGGTGACAAAAGCGCTCACAATGGAAATCCATGGAACCACTCTCCACATCCTTACAAAGGAAAACGAGCGAAAAATGACGAGCTATATGGTTGGACCTAGCACATTTCCATTTAATCCGGATAGAAGAATCAAGAAGTCGAGCTAAAGACTATAAAGCGCCGCTTGGGAGGCAACCCAAGGAGTTTTAATTTTTATCGCTTTTATTATTATTATTGCATTAATTTTGTTTTGTCTGTGGCGTGTGTAGGTAATCTAATAAAGGAAGTATTCATCTGAGGAAGAAACCTAGCCTATTGAAAGTAGAGACCCGAGCACAAAATCATGGTGCCCCGCGATCGAAAACCACACATCTTAATCCGGTATTTTTATTTTCTTTCTTTTTAATTTGCGTTTTGTATTTTTCTGACTTAATCTTTCTGCTTGGGGATAAGCAAAGGTTTAGGTTTGGGGGGGGTGCAACTTCTTCGATTTTTATTTATTTTTTGTTTGCGTGATGTTTGTTTCCTTTCTTTATTTTTTTCTTGCGTAATGTCGTAGTTGGATTGCAATAACCTTGTTAACTGTTGGGTATATGGATGATTAATCGTGTTTGTGTTTGGCTCGTAGAGTTTAATAAATCTAATTGATTGCTTGACCTTGCGTGTGAATGTATAGTTTTTGGTTACTTGATTTGACATGTAAGGAATGAGTATAGTAGTCCAAAAGCCGTGAGTCCTTGTGCCTAATTAAACCGTTCACTTTTAGCGGTAAAATTCTTTCATGAGTGATTTCTCTTCTTATGGATTGTATTCTTTAGAACTTGCATGATTCAGCCGGATGACGTGTTGATATTTACATACACGAGGAATGATTAGGGCTGCCCATTTTTGTCTTGAACCTACTTATCTAAAAATATCCACCAATTCATATCAATATCCTTTGCTAGCCTCGTTGAGCCTTTAGCCGTAATTTTGTTCGAAAACCCGCATCTTATTGCTCCATATCCAAAAGCCATAACTTACCCAAGTATTGGTCCACGTAAGAGCACGAGAGGGTATATTTGAAAACGAAGGTGTGCAACGTTTGTGGTGTATAGAGGCAAAAATCTTCTCTCCGTTCCTGAAAATAATAAGCCCCATCCTAATAATAATAGTGGGATAGAAAAATAGGGGAGGAGAGGAGTGAGCCTAAGAAAAACAAAAGGGAAGTCGTTGGGTTGTGAGAAATAGGCCAATATCATAAGAATTACACTTAACAAGGCCTAGAAAAAAAGAGGGAGATATATATACTGGGAGAATTGAAGTAGAATGATCGATCTTGCTTTGAGTTTTTATTTCATATATATGAGGATCGTATATGCTCTACTTGACCGAACTTGTAACTACTAGCCAAATTTTCCCAACCCGAGCCACAAATTACAACCAAAAGTAAGACCCTATGACTCATGTTTTGTGAATATTGATGCGTTTGATGAAGAGAAGAAGTGCAAGCATATAGTAGAACTTTCCATTTGAATCGAGTTGAGCGTATTGACCTATCTAAACACTTGAGAGATGAGTGAATCGATATAATTCGGTGAGGGATTATTAAGACTTGTTTTCTTGCATGTTCGATCTAGTGCCATTGCTTTCCACTCATTTGTGAGTTTAGGCTTCCATGATGAATTACGAGACTTTACGATACTTTTACATCCCCGGTTGATTGTATGTATACCCGATGATTAACTTGATTATTCAATCCTTCTCGTTTTATTTGTCGTGTGTTTTATTTATTTTTGCTTGGGGACAAGCAAAGTTTAGGTTTGGGGATTTGATGAGTCGATTTTTGATCGTCTCATTACATTCTATCGAGTCGCACTTTCATTTGTTTTCGAGTGTTTTTGCCCTTTTTACGCGTGGTATGTTGTGTTTATGTTTTGTAGGTATCCGGACGAAGATTGTGGTGAAATATGCGCTTTCATTGCTAATATTGGAGTTTATGACAATCAAAAGCTAAAACGGGGCCTAAAACGATGAAAGATTTAAGCGAGATCGCCGAATCTCTTAAGTACCAGAATCTCCACTCCGAATTGAGATGTATTCTCCTTTGATATAAATTCCTCGTGAAATTAGCTTCGAAACGGTATATCATATGCTAAAATCCGAGGTGAACTGATACAAGAACGAAGGATCATGCCGAAGAAGACTAAAAGCGGACTAGCCGCACTGTGCAACCGACTAGCCGCACTGTGCAACTCAATTAGGGTGCGACAGCGCCGGCGGATCAGTAACTCGGCCGTGCCATGGGACACGGCCGGTCTCATTCCAGTATGAATCGCACTTTCCGGATGAGAAGGACTCGACCGTGCCTTTTGGGACACGGCCGAGTCACTTTCGCCATTTCGCCTTTCCCGCATAGTCTTTGCACGGCCGTGTCACGGACACGGCCGAGCCTCTCGGCAGACTACTTTTCGATTATTCAGCTTGATGCGACACGGCCGTGTCCTAGGACACGGCCGTGCCACTTTTGTTTCATGTCACTTTCCTTGACATCTTTGCATATTTTAAGCCTTTGTCTTGATTTTTGGCTATAAAACAAAGTGGAGTGACCCCTTGAGAGGTGTGCTTGTCTTGTGAAGAAGATATTTTGTGGAAAAACACAAGATTGGGGAGGAAAAACACCAAAAGAGTGGGAAAGAGAGAGATTTTCATCATCTTCCTTGTGTGTTCTTGGAGTGAGAAAAATATTTTAGTGAGATATAATAATTCCTTGTATAAATTTGTTGTGAGTTCTTGTAAGAAGATCATCAAACCTTTTTAGAATTCGATTTCGGCATTTACAAGGGAAGTTTTTACCATGTTTTGTTCTTCAATTTCCATTATTGTTGTTGAATTAATCATGTGTGGCTAAACACTTCATATGGGTTTTTAGATATACCCACACACATGTTTTTGATTATTAGTTCCTTTTGATTTTCGGATAAAGTTTGGGATTGTTCCTCTTGTTCGTTCTTTGTTTAAGAACTTTTGAATTAGATCATCAAACCTTTTTCATTGTTGTTATTATTATTCGAATCGAGGTTTTTATCGGTGTTCGCCATCAAACGACGAAAGAAAGCGATTGTGAATGTTCTCGAGCTTTTTCGCGATCTTTTAACGATTTACCTCATCAAAAGTAGTCGGTTAATTGATTGTTAGCTAGGGTTTCGTCCCCATCAAAAGAGTATCCCTTAATTTTCGTTGAGAACAATCGTGATTTTTAGAATTTCCGCCATCAAACGGATTTCTTTTAATCGTGAGCAATCGATAATTCCTAACTTTATTTATTTGAGTATCGGAACTAATAATTGATTACGTGTGTGTCGGTGACTCTAAATTCCCATATTAATCTCATTATTGTTATCTCTCATTTATCCGACTATCAAATTGGTGTTGATATCACTTAGTTCAATTTAAATTTTGTGCATTAGTAATTGTAATCATAATCAACAAATGATGTATTTTAATTTAATTTACCTTTATTCATTCGACTATTTGCCGAACATTATCGAATTTTAAACCGTTTCCAATTCCTCGAGAGATCGACCTCGGAGTTACTTGCCGCTTGCTAAAAGAGCGATTCGTACACTTGCGAGTATTTAATTTGAATCCATCAATATCAAAACGATAATGATGCTCCAAAGTGATAGAACTGCCTCTACCAACTCGACCTCTACCTGAACAACGTGGACCACTCATATTTGGGATATCTATCTCATGTTTCTGACAAAAAACCTTGACTTCATCAAGCAAATGATCATATCCATTTTCTTTGTACTTTTGAATGAGTTCTTTTGTGTTAGATATTTGTTCGCTATATGTTTAAACAATCCACAAGTGTATGGAGTAAGTGTAGAAAGCGGCGAGCAAGGTCGTATTCCACAGAGACTAAATATTCCTATTGTATTGAGTACTAGATTATAATGATTCCGGTTTTATCTGGACGATCAAAAGTTGAATGGATGGTTAACGAAATAAAATAAAATGATGACAATAAAAGAAAATATCCGAATTAAGGAGAATTGTAAGAGTTTGAAATATAGATTCCAAGGCTAGATTTCCGTTGATTACTAAGTTTAGTCGGGATTGGTTCCAAAAAGTTTTAAGTGCGTTTCCAAAATGATAATCACAATAATATTATAAAGTCCCTCTCGAGATGCATTAAATCGTAGATTAAACAACCTATAACAACGTCTCCGTTTACTATAAATTATCTAACTCTAAAATGTTCATAAGATTAAACATCATCATAGTTCATCACCGATTTCTCAATCTCGTAATTTACTACGTCAAATACTCGAAACCTATTAATGCCCTCTTCTCTCGAATTATGAGCAATTAAGTTTAACATGTAAAAACATTGATCAAGTGTTTAAACATGAATCAAAACCAAGTATTTGATAAAGAAATCACACTACATATATATAATCATCAATCCCTCAAAACCATAGCAAATCAACTTACTCCCATGCCCGTAATCTAACAAGTTTAGCCGGACATGGTAATGAAAGAAAGATTAATAATCATCATGTTCATCATGTTCATGCTAAATAAAACAACAAAATGAATAAAAGATAGGAAGAAGATAAAACTCGGATGGTGTCTTGATTGATCCCGGTTGAAGCCTTCAAATGTTCTTGAAGTGTTCTTCAAGAATTCCCTTCAATTCTCCTTCTTTTTGGATGAAAAGCTCTCAATCTTGTGTTTCTCTCTCTCTAATTTCTCCAATATTAAGAATATCCCCTCAAGTCCAGTTCCAAGACCTTTTTATAAAGCTAAAATATCATCTTTTTCATGTTCAAATCTTCAAAATTGTCAAAAAGTAATTTTTCTACCGAAAAGTGACACGGCCCGTGTCACTGACACGGCCCGTGTCATAGTGCTCTAGAAACATCAATGGTTGCTGGACAGGGAACTCGACCGTGTCAGTTGACACGGCCGATCAAGTGACACGGTCGTGTCAAGTGACACGGCCGTGTCGTAGTCTCTTCATTAGTCCTTTTTTTCTGGGTATGAAACCCGACCGTGTCACCTTGGCACGGTTAACCTTGTGACATGACCCGTGTCAAATGACACGGCAGAGCCCGTGTTGCTTCGTTTTGACTCCGTTTTTTCCTCCTTTTCCAGCTCGACCTTTTGTTTTCCGCTTTGCTTGATATGTATCTGGGTTGGGACTTCGTTCTTGCTTGATAAATGTCCATAAAACACCTATATAATCAATAAACGTACCCAAGCGTGATCGAGTCCAATAAACACAATATGAGCACAAACGACACAATTCCACACATTTTTGGATTTTAAAATCCGGAAAATCTTTGCAAAAATATGTGTAAAAATGAGTGTTAGCAAAATCCCCCAAACTTGAATGTTGATCGTCCCGAGCAATGCACTTCAAAATAACCGCTCTTAAGGGAACTTGTCCCTCAACATACCTCAAAGGATCATTTTTAAAATTCATCAATACGCCTCAAGAAATAAATAAGTCGAGTTCTATAAAGTATTCAAATATCGGGGGTGCTTCCTTAACATCATAGCTAATACTTGAATAATACGAACCTCGCCGGTCAAGTGTATTCCCTCACTCTCAAAGTGTATAATGGGATAAGTGACGCTCAAAACTCATTCAATGAAATAAGAATCCCAATAGGCTTGCCAATCGTCTACATCTCTACCACTAGTTGTGCATTCAAATTTGGTGAATCAAAAAGGACTTTATTGGTTGTAATGTAGGCTTTTTGGTCGGGGTAGGATAAGTATGGCTAAAGTGACTTGACTTGAGCAAATTAGAACTACATCCCAATAATCACTTCGGTCAATTAGAAGCTCAATTTTTTTTTTCTTTTCCCTAGAATTCGCTTCTTCAACTCCTTGAATCGCAATAAGCGACTTTTTTGAATGTAAAAATCGCAACCTCATTCCCCCTTATCGCTCCATTTATTTTATTTTCTCCTTATCACATTATTTAATTTTTATTTTCGCCTATTCATCTTTATTTCCCTTTATTCATGTAATCTCCGTGTGATTTTTCTGTAATACCCGTAATTTCGATTTCCGGTAATTTTTTTTTCGGCGGAAGTCCGTTTTGATGACTCCCTTATGACCGTTTCGTCATTCTGAGAATGATTAATTCTACACTTTTTGACATCCGAGTTCGTTTCGGTGCCGTTTTGTTGAGTTCCGTGCTTTTTAGCGGCTTTTCCGCACTTGAGTTCGATTCTTGCGAATCTCGTTCGAAACTGCTGTTTCGAGTTTCTCGTAAGTCCGTTTAACTTTGTTAGACGTGTTGTGAACTTCGGTTTGGGGTTCCAATCGTGTATCGTATATTTCGGACGTTTTGGGCCATTTTCGTAATTTCCCAAAGTTTGGGGTAATTACTTTCCATTGTCGAATTTTGAGCCTTCGGGTGGTCGGAATCGTGTGTTCTCTTAGTGCTCGAATTCGTCTTTGCGAGTACTTCGTAACCGTATCTTCGATTTGTATTCAGATTCGGGTTTCGAGGTCGTCCGGACCATCGGAGTTGGTCCCGGCCGAGTCATGGCCGGGCATGTTGGGGCCAGGCCAGCCCTGGCCGAGTAACGTACGTAAGTGTCCGGCCATTACGGCCGTAAGGCCTATTACGTACGTAAGGTTTGGTCGGTAACGTACGTAACACTGCCGGCAGAATTGGACAGTGAGTTCGGCCATAGCCGGTTACGTACGTAAGCGTCCAGCAGGTTTCGGCCTATTTAAGGCCTGGGCACGGGCCACTCGGCTATTTCCACTTTTCTTCTTCATTTTTCGCGATCCTTCGATAGAAATTGATGGTTTTGATCGGAGATCAGTAATACATCAGTTGGGAAGCTTGAATCATGATTTTTAACATCATCTAATCCGTGTTCTTCGTCTGAATCAAGGTATTTTGGCTTGAACCCTTGTTTTTGAAGGTTTTGTGGATTTTCCTTTTGATTTCGATTCCAATCCGTTTTTGATAAATTAATTGTTGTATAAACGTTGTTTTGAACTTGTTCTACACGTTAGATACACGTATCTTTGGTTCGTTCGACCCGAGGGGTGATTTCCTTGTTCTTGAAGGGTCTTGAACATTTAATGTTCGATTAAATGTTCGAATGAGTTCCATTCGATAGTTTGTTGGGATTTCCGTTGTTTTCGGCCTTGATTCTCGTCATATTTATGTTTTATTGTTCCTTACGGAGGATTATAGGTGCTTGATGATTCCGAGGTTGAATTCCATTGGTGATTGATGATTCGTGTGGTGTTTTCCCGTAGTAATTTCGGTGCTATCGCGTTTTTGAGATTGTTCGGGGGTTCGGGGCTATTCGACCGCATCCCATCCGTTGTCTCGTTGCGATCGTGATTTTGAGGCAACTACCTTGTCCATACAATTCTTGTTTTATTGAATATGATAATTAGTGATCGTCTCTATGTGTTTGTTGATTGTTTGATTTGGACTTTCAAAATATTCGGTTTAGCCTCGTTAAAGGCTCACTTTCAAAACGCGTGTGTGTTGTAAATTGTGTGGGTTGTAAGTGACTACGTGAATCGTTTGGATATGTTTGGTGTTGATGTTGCACTTGGTAATGCGTGTGTACGTATATGGTTTCATTTCGGTGCATTGTGGTTTGACGTGGTGTTTTGCTAAGTGTTTGATGCCTCTAGGTGAATTGTTTGGATATCCTTGGTGTGATATGTTATTTGTGCATGATTGTTTCGCTAGCCAGCTCGGGAGGGTCCTTCGAGGCCTCGGGTGGGATTCATGGTGGCGTCCTGGTCCTAGGCGATGCCTGTGTTTGATTGTTTCGCTAGCCAGCTCGGGAGGATCCTTCGAGGCCTTGGGTGGGATTCATAGTGGCGTCCTGGTCCTAGGCGATGCCTGTGCTTGATTGTTTCGCTAGCCAGCTCGGGAGGGTCCTTCGAGGCCTCGGGTGGGATTCATGGTGGCGTCCTGGTCCTAGGCGATGCCTGTGCGTATATGTTTTGTGAATGTGTTTGCTCACCTCGGGAGGGTTCGACGGGGCCACGGAGGGAGTCCAATGGTTTCGCCCTGGATTCACGAGTGAAACTTCACCACTGCATGTGTATGTTTAGTGAATGTATTTTACTCATCGCGGGAGGGTCCGATGGGGCCTTGGGGGAATCTATGACTTCACTCTGGGTTCACGAGTAAAAATTTCACGAGTGCGTGTGTATGTTTTGTGAATGTGTTTTCTCACCTCGGGAGGGTTCGACGGGGCCACGGAGGGAGTCCAATGGTTTCGCCCTGGATTCACGAGTGAAACTTCACGGGTGCGTGTGTATTTTATGTCCGTCGAGGATACGTGATGTGGGTTTTAACCTTGTGTATTGTTGTTGGTTTCATTTGTGAAAAACAAAACATTTGGGCTGTGACCCCTGTTGATTTCGAAAAGATAAGGACTTGATAATCCTAAATTGTTTTCTATTAAAACTCTCGATGGCATTTTTAACTGTTTTATAAATTGTTTCCCTTGATTTATGATCTTTCGGTTTTGGAACGTTTTACCCAAACTCATGCCTCGGGAAGTACTTTTCGTTACGTTTGGAACTTTGAGGATTCCTGGTTATTGCTATTCGTGGAATGTGAATTGTATGGCTCGTATTTGCACTTTATTCTTGCACTAGCAAAACAGTGGAGTTTTGCTAACCCCCGAGTATTCGGGTGGTGGATGTCTGTTTTTGCATTCAGGTTTGGGAGCATAACACAGGGTCGGCACAAAGGATGATGAAAGATGAACGATACTAATCACATGAGGATCCGTATGATGTCATTGGTGTAGTTATAGTTTATTTTCCGCTGCAGTATATTTTCCCATTGTACGGGAGTGTGTTGTATTCGACCCCTACGTGGGTATGTAATGAGTTTGAGTTGTATGTATTTATTGAAAGGCCAAATCAGTCTACTGAGTCATTTTAGCCTTAAAGGTATTGTTGAGATGTTCTATGTTGTTACCATCCTGGTAGATCCTTGCAGAAAGATTCTACGGTGTGTAATATCCCTGAGCGGATTGGGGGTGTTACATAAATGGTATCGGAGCTTAGGTTGTGGAAACCTAGGCTGTCGGGTCAGTGGTGTCTATTGAGTTTTGTCTCGTCGGATTTTGTCTGACTGAGTCGTGTCGCGATGCGTCGTCTGAGTTGGTTGGTCGTGATTAGTATCGTGGGGCGATCATCATCTTCATGCGACTTGTGGATGTAAGTCTCCCTTTTTTGTGTTTGTGCCTCGTCTGATGCGAGTTACAGGTATGATTATGAGTTAATTGACGGAATCCTCTTTTGGATTTGATTTCGTGATATGTGGTTATTTGACTCTCATATTTCATTCATATGAGGAGTAGTGTTGCTAGATTGTGCATGTTGGACTGTATTTCTTTTATCCGCTGCGTGAGTTCTTTTGTAATGGCTTTCGGTATTTTACCAACTGAGTTTTATTTCGAAGACCGATTCCTTTAACCGAGTTTTTGGCATTATGGCCTTGATTGTTTTGGCGAAATTCTTATGACGGTATTTAGTATTTTGTAAATGGCTTTTGTGAGTTTTTGAAATATTACCGTCATCGGCCTTTTTGGCATTTTTGTAAATGGTTTTTAACCTGGTGGGTTCCGGCGCGGGACCCACGGCGCTATAATGTTCCGTGTAATTACCTGAAATTTTTGGGCATTCTAGCCTTTTTGGCATCGTCCTTTTTGGCATTGAATTATTTTCGAAAACTTGAGTATCTTAGAAATAAATTTTGAGACGTACATTTAAAATGAATTGTTTTCTCGCGGTACTTCCAAGGTGCCACAATATGTTTCAAAATTCTTCTACCTCGAGGACCAAAAAGTTTTGAGATATTTTCAATATTTTATAAACACTTTTACTTAGACCCGAGGGTCGGATATTCTGAAAGTTTTTCACTAAAAGAAAGTGTCCTCATTTTTGTTCAACGCAAGATGATTTTCAAAGTCTCGACAATGATGTTTGTTCAACTTTTTGTAAAATGATACTCAAGATCAACTAGTGTTTCCAAACTGTTTTCAAAAGGTGGTTTTTGTTTTTTTAAAACCCATCATTTCCTGCTTGTGGTCGGAGAAGGTGTGTATGATGTTGGTATTGTTGTTAGGGTGCATCCCTCCGAATTGTGATTGAATTGGTGGTGTGAACGTTGAGTCGTTCGCCATGCATATGTTTTGTTAGCCCTTGTGGGAGGTGTGATGACGATCTTTAATGTTGTCATTTCGTGGCGGCTTGCGTGTTATCGCACCTGTGTGAGCTGTTAAAGCTTGGGTTTGTACGTTTGTGTACACGTGTGATTGTTTCATGATGTTTATAATTATGTGCTGGTTATTGTTCGGGCCGTTAAGGTCACCGAACGATACCGTCGTTGCTGTAGTGCTTGTGTGTGTATTACTTTACGATGGAAATCATTGTATATGATATGTGTTATGATTCCTTGTTGTGCTGAGTTGGCATCTCCGCTATGTTGTTTTGCGACGTTATGCCCCATTGTATCGAGCATTTGTATATTCGGTATGCCGAGCCGAGGTGTTTCAACTGTGGTGTGCCGGGGGCATGCACGTACCAATTGTCCTTCTCGTTAGTAACGCTTTTCAAGTGTGGACCCGATAGATACAGGATCCAGTTTTGCGAGTTGGGTTCCGAGTCTTTTGGGGCGCGAACTTCAGTACAGATATCATGATCAGCTCTAAGAGGCCCATGGGGAATGTTTCCGTCGACTGCTTTTGTGTTGTTGCCTTGTTCCGTTATTGGGAGTTGTGGGGACGACCTTCTTTTATAAGAGGTCGAATGTAATACCCGTGTTGTTTTGAACTTCTGTATTTTCGACTCTGTCGACTCGTTTAGGTTCGTTGACATTTTCTGAGCTTGTCCTACCCCTTGCTTTCGTTGATCGAACGAGTGCGGTATTGTTTCGGAATAACTCGTTTGTCGTTGTGATTTTTCAATTGCTATTTCCTTTCCTGTGGATCTTATGTGAATGCACATCTTGTTGTTTTCACTGGATCGTATATTGTCTCGAGTCGAGATGTGAACCTTGGAGTTGTTGTTTGAATTTTATTGTTCTTCGTGATTCGAACATGACTGTTCGATTTTTGTTGTCTCGATCGTTGTGGTTCGATCGCTTGATTGTTCGGTTTTTGTTGATGTCGTTTCGTGATTGTTGAACGTTCAAACTCCTTAATTCCCTTAAGTTCGGGAAATTAGTCTCGTTTTCGATCTTCCAACCCTTGGGCGGTGGAATTCCGTATTTGTCAGCGATTGGCTCGCGTTTTGATTGATGTACCGTTGGGTTGGTCAATCGTGTTGATTTTCGTTCATTGTGTTTTGCGATTGTTCGGATAATCGAATTGATTGTATTATCTGTTTGATGACGCTCGTCACTTGTTGTCTCTACCGGTGGCATCGTGTTGGTCGTCATGGAGCGTGTTTCCACGCCGTATGTCCCTTTGCGTTTCTTGCAGCGTTTCGCCGTCGGGCACGAGTTTTTGGTTTTTGTGTATCTTGTCGAGTCTTCCTGACAGTGGATATTGCTTGTCCCTACTTGTTTTAAGTTTCGGGACGAAACTTCTTTTAAGGAGGGTAGAATGTAATACCCGTAATTTCGATTTCTGGTAATTTCTTTTTTTCGGCAGAAGTCCGTTTTGACGACTCGCTCATGACCGTTTCGTCATTCTGAGAATGATTAATTCTACACTTTTTGACATTCGAGTCCGTTTCGGTGCCGTTTTGTTGAGTTCCGTGCTTTTTAGCGGCTTTTCCGCACTTGAGTTCAATTCTTGTGAATCTCGTTCGAAACTGCTGTTTCGAGTTTCTCATAAGTCCGTTTAACTTTGTTAGACGTGTTGTGAACTTCGGTTTGGTGTTCCAATCGTGTATCGTATATTTCGGACGTTTTGGGCCATTTTCATAATTTCCCAAAGTTTAGGGTAATTACTTTCCATTGTCGAATTTTGAGCCTTCGGGAGGTCGGAATCGTGTGTTCTCTTAGTGCTCGAATTCGTCTTTGCGAGTAATTCGTAACCGTATCTTCGATTCGTATTCAGGTTCGGGTTTCGAGGTCGTCCGGGCCATCGGATTTGGTCCCGGCCGAGTCATGGCCGGGCATGTTGGGGCCAGGCCAGCCCTGGCCGAGTAACGTACGTAAGTGTCCGGCAGTTACGGCCGTAAGGCCTGTTACGTACGTAAGGCTGGCCGTGCGTCGTAACACTGCCGGCAGAATTGGACAGTGAGTTCGGCCATGGCCGGTTACGGACGTAAGCCATGGCCGGTTACGTACGTAAGCGTCCGGCAGGTTTCGGCCTATTTAAGGCCTGGGCACGGGTCACTCAGCCATTTCCACTTTTCTTCTTCGTTTTTCACGATCCTTCGATAGAAATCGATGGTTTTGATCGGAGATTAGTAATAAATCAGTTGGGAAGCTTGAATCATGATTTTTAACATCATCTAATCCGTGTTCTTCGTCCGAATCAAGGTATTTTGGCTTGAACCCTTGTTTTTGAAGGTTTTGTGGATTTTCCTTTTGATTTCGATTCCAATCCGTTTTTGATCAATTAATTATTGTATAAACGTTGTTTTGAACTTGTTCTACGGGTTGGATACTCGTATCTTTGGTTCGTTCGACCTGAGGGGTGATTTCCTTGTTCTTGAAGGGTCTTGAACATTTGATGTTCGATTAAATGTTCGAATGAGTTCCATTCGATAGTTTGTTGGGATTTCCGTTGTTTTCGGCCATGATTCTCGTCATATTCATGTTTTATTGTTCCTTACGGAGGATTATAGGTGCTTGATGATTCCGAGGTTGAATTCCATTGGTGATTGATGATTCGTGTGGTGTTTTCCCGTAGTAATTTCGGTGCTATCGCGTTCTTGAGATTGTTCGGGGGTTCAAGGCTATTCGACCGCATCCCATCTGTCGTCTCGTTGCGATCGTGATTTTGAGGCAAGTACCTTGTCCATACAATTCTTGTTTTGTGAATATGATAATTAGTGATCGTCTCTATGTGTTTTTTGATCGTTTGATTTGAACTTTCAAAAGATTCGGTTTAGCCTCGTTAAAGGCTCACTTTCAAAACGCGTGTGTGTTGTAAATTGTGTGGGTTGTAAGTGACTAGGTGAATCCTTTGGATATGTTTGGCGTTGATGTTGCGCTTGGTAATGCGTGTGTACGTATATGGTTTCATTTCGGTGCATTGTGGTTTGACGTGGTGTTTTGCTAAGTGTTTGATGCCTCTCGGTGAATTGTTTGGATATCCTTGGTGTGATATGTTATTTGTGCATGATTGTTTCGCTAGCCAGCTCGGAAGGGTCCTTCGAGGCCTCGGGTGGGATTCATGGTGGCGTCCTGGTCCTAGGCGATGCCTGTGTTTGATTGTTTCGCTAGCCAGCTCGGGAGGGTCCTTCGAGGCCTCGGGTGGGATTCATGGTGGCGTCTTGGTCCTAGGCGATGCATGTGCTTGATTGTTTCGCTAGCCAGCTCGGGAGGGTCCTTCGAGGCCTCGTGTGGGATTCATGGTGGCATCGTGGTCCTAGGCGATGCTTGTGCGTGTATGTTTTGTGAATGTGTTTGCTCACCTCGGGAGGGTTCGACGGGGCCACGGAGGGAGTCCAATGGTTTCGCCCTGGATTCACGAGTGAAACTTCACCACTGCGTGTGTATGTTTAGTGAATTATTTTACTCACCTCGGGAGGGTCCGACGGGGCCTCGGGGGAATCTATGACTTCACTCTGGGTTCACGAGTAAAAACTTCACGAGTGCGTGTGTATGTTTTGTGAATGTGTTTGCTCACCTCGGGAGGGTTCGACGGGGCCACGGAGGGAGTCCAATAGTTTCGCCCTGGATTCACGAGTGAAACTTCACGGGTGCGTGTGTATTTTATGTCCGTCGAGGACGCGTGACGTGGGTTTTAACCTTGTGTATTGTTGTTGATTTCATTTGTGAAAAACAAAACCTTTGGGCTATGACCCCTGTTGGTTTCGAAAAGATAAGGATTTGATAATCCTAAATTGTTTTCTATTAAAACTCTCGATGGCATTTTTAACTGTTTTATAAATTGTTTTCCTTGATTTATGATCTTTCGGTTTTGGAACGTTTACCCAAACTCATGCCTCGGAAAGTACTTTTCGTTACGTTTGGATCTTTTAGGATTCCTGGTTATTGCTATTCGTGGAATGTGAATTGTATGGCTCGTATTTGCACTTTGTTCTTGCACGAGCAAAACGGTGGAGTTTTGCTAACCCCCGAGTATTCGGGGGGTGGATGTCTGTTTTTGCATTCAGGTTTGGGAGCATAACACAGGGTCGGCACGAAGGATGATGAAAGATGAACGATACTAATCACACGAGGATCCATATGATGTCATTGGTGTAGTTATAGTTTATTTTCCGCTGCAGTATATTTTCCTGTTGTACGGGAGTGTGTTGTATTCGACCCCTGCGTGGGCATGTAATGAGTTTCAGTTGTATGTATTTATTTAAAGGCCAAATCAGTCTACTGAGTCATTTTAGCCTTAAAGCTATTGTTGAGAAGTTCTATGTTGTTACCAGCCTGGTAGATCCTTGCGGAAAGGTTCTACGGCGTGTAATATCCCCGAGCGGATTGGGGGTGTTACATAAATGGTATCAGAGCTTAGGTTGTGGAAACCTATGCTGTCGGGTCAGTGGTGTCTGTTGAGTTTTGTCTCGTCGGATTTTGTCTGACTGAGTCGTGTCGAGACGCGTCGTCTGAGTTGGTTGGTCGTGATTAGTATCGTGGGGCGATCATCATCTTCGTGCGACTTGTGGATGTAAGTCTCCCTTCTTTATGTTTGTGCCTCGTCTGATGCGAGTTACAGGTATGATTATGAGTTAATTGACGGAATCCTCTTTTGAAGGGCTAATCAAAAGAATTCGCCTAAAATCATTTTCACTAATTTGCACACACGCTTGTAGTTTCGAATAAGATACCAAGGCAAGTTCTAGAGTCTTAAAACATGAATGGTACACTCGACAATGAAACTTGCATATTTAATGATGCACGAAGGCTCAAAAGCTTACAAGTTAGAATTGTTCATATTTCCAAGGTATTAAATTATTTATTCAATTTCACACCCTTTTGATTATTGTACAATTTTTTCTCTTCAAATTATCCTCGATTTTCATATCAAAATAACAAAGTAAATCCTGAGGCATCCAAGATAAGAGTTCATTCTTTCGAGTTTCATCCAAGTTCATGATACTCAAAACATACCGAGTTCAAAACAAAAACAAAAACACACCAAAATAATAATAAAATCACACCAAAAACGCAAATAAAATTCACACCAAAATCCAAAAGTTAAACGAAAAACAAACACATAATATAAGTATTTATTGACCCAATATCTCCCCCCAAACTTGATTTAAAGAGTGTACATACAAAGGGGGTATAGTATTTAAACAATAAAAACTTTTGGTCAAGAAATACTTACAACCGGTCCTACTGATTTGGTGGAGGAAAGTGGCCTTGTTGGACATGTCATTCGTGCATTTGTCGTAAAAGGGTCAGCATCTCGTCTTGTTTTTGTCGGGTCTCCTCTCGGAAAGCCTCAAATTCTGCTCGTAGTGCTGAACGAGATGTGGCATGTCTTGATTCGGCCGGCCTTGATGTCTCGGGCCGATCTCGTTGTCTTTCCTCTTCCTCTTCTTCTTCCTCGCTATCTGGTCCTCTCTCATAAGCATCTTCTTCCTCTATTTTTTCTGCTCTATCTTCCTCTCGTATTCTCTCGGCTCTATCCTCATTTGTTGTACGCCTAGGACGAACATTCCGAGCAAAATGTCTATCACCAGGAGAGATCAAGCCAGCTGCTTCCCGGGCCAATTTATGCGCCTCCGTGGCCATTTGTATATTTCCTAAATCCCGAATACTATCAATAGTTGTTAAAGTCGTATTCGGGAGTAGGAAATGATCGCCGTCATTTTGGAGGAATATAACACGAGAGTCGTAGTCCAGGATATTCATCAATTTCATGACCTGCACAGATAAAAGCATATTTCCTGGAAGGGGAGTTCGGTTTTCTAGGGATACATCAAGATGAAGTGCGATAGGGGTAATTAAACCCCCTATCCAAATCTCCCCCCTCGGTTTAGTCACCACATCCTCAAAATGATCCATTAGAATAGCTCCGGTTGCGAGATCCATCCCGTCGAGCATATAAGAAAGAACGTACAATTCTCGTTGAGTGATTGGCCCTGTTTCTTTCCGGCCGAAGATAGTTCTCACAATTATCTTGTGTAGATAGCGGAGGACAGGATTGCGAATTGAGGATCCTTTTTCCGACTTTGGGATGTAGGGACGTGCATCGCTCCCCGGGTATTCAACCATAGCCCGCCAATATGTTTCGCACTCGAACCGATTGATTCGGTATTCTCCGTACCTTCGAGTGTCGTATATAACCTCCAATTCGTCGGGAGATAGTTTTTCATTCCGGTTGTCTAGACGGAATTCCAAAGCGGTCGTCTCATGAGTGATTGGGTCCTTTTTAACCGTAAGCGTGCTGAGGAATTTCAATGTAAGGCATCGGTAGGTGGGCCAATGCTGCGTCATCATCGTCTCCCAACTTAATTTTTGTAGCAGCTTCATGACATCGTCTTTAATTCCCATGGCCGTCATGCATTCCTCGTCCGGCCATCTAGTGGGGAGCATTTTTTTTTCTGCCCGAGCATCTCCCACCTTGCTAAGCGGCTTGGCGGGAGTTCAATTCCATAAGTTTTGGGCGCCTCGACAGCCCCTTGAGCCGGTATTCTAGTTGGATGCTCAATTTCTATTGCGGGTCTTCCTCATTCCCTTTGAGCCGCAACACGTCCCTGTTGGGTATTTCCTCGTCCTCGACCTCTGGCCATTTCTTTGAATTCCTGACTCGACCGTGTCAAATGACACGGCCCGTGTCGTACTAGCGTGGAACGTGAAAATCGACTGGACCCCAGACCCGATCGTGTCAAATGACACGGCCCGTGTCGTACCTGCACATAAAATGAGATATGATTTGCCTGCACGACCCGTGTCGTGCAGGCCTGGAAAGTGCAGTTTTGTCCTCGGGTCTTTTTCCTGCGAATTGAACACCAAAAGTTGAACCGGTTAGTTCTACAACAAGTAAAAATACAAAGAAAGTGCGAAAAAAGATCAAAACATAAAAATGAAAACTATTGGGTTGCCTCACAATTAGCGCTAAATTTAACGTCTTCAGCCGGACATCTTGAACTGGAAGTTTTTATGGCTCGATCAAAGTTATTACGGAGACGGCTTCCTTTTGATTGGGATGATAGTAGTGTTTGACTCGTTGTCCATTAACTTTAAATAGCTCTCCATTTCTGCTCATGAGCTCGACTATTCCGGGTGGAAGCATTTTCTTGATCACGAATGGACCTGACCATCTTGATTTTAATTTTCCGGGAAACAATTTTAATCTTGAATTATAGAGAAGTACTTGTTACCCCGGCATAAATTCACGTTTAACGATCATCTTGTCGTGCCATCTTTTAGATCTCTCTTTGTAGATTCGAGAGTTTTCGTAGCATTCATCCCGGAATTCTTCCAACTCATTTAGCTCTAGCAATATTTTCTTTCCGGCGGCCTCAAAATCCAAATTTATTCTTTTCACCGCCCACATCGCTTTATGCTCCAACTCCAAAGGTAGGTGACATGATTTCCCAAATATGAGTTGGTAGGGAGATGTTCCCAAAGGAGTTTTGTAGGCCGTACGATAAGCCCAAAGTGCATCGTCGAGCTTGGACGACCAATCTTTCCGGGATGTACTCACCGTCTTTTCCAAGATTAATTTGATCTCTTTATTAGCTGCTTCGGCTTGTCCATTTGCTTGTGGATGATAGGCCAATGATTTCTTTGATCGGATCCCATATTTCTGAAGGAGTTTATCCATGATTTTGTTGACAGAATGCGATCCCCGATCACTGATTAATGCTCTTGGAGTTCCGAATCGACAAAAGATGTTCTTCTTTAAAAATTTCATTACTACTTGAGCATCATTTGTTGGAGAAGGAATTGCCTCGACCCATCGAGATACATACTCGACCGCTAATAGAATGTACTTATTCCTGAATGATGAGGAAAATGTACCCATGAAGTCGATGCCCCAAACGTCAGATAGTTCAACCTCAATTACGTTGGTCAGGGGCATCTCATGACGCCTTGAAATATTCCCCACTCGTTGGCATCTATCGCGTTTTTGAATGAAGAGATAGCAATCTTTGTATAACGTAGGCCAATAAAATCCGCTTTGCAATACCTTTGCATCAGTCCATGTTGCTCCGAAATATCCTCCAGTTGGTGAAGAATGACATTGTTGAAGAATTTCATCCCATTCCTCTTGTGGTATGCATCTCCTCACTATCATGTCGGCACATCTCTTAAAAAGTAGTGGATCATCCCACATATAGAACTTGATATCATGTAGGAATTTCTTCTTTTGAAAATGAGATAAATCCGGGGGTAGCACACCTGCGACCAAAAAATTAACGATGTCAGCAAACCACGGGAATTTGGCTTCTATCATAAGAAGTCGCTCATCCGGAAATTCTTCTTTAATCCCTTCGATCTCGGGTTCCTCCTCCTTCTTGTACTCAAGGCGAGATAAGTGGTCAGCCACCACATTTTCACAACATTTCCTGTCTCGAACTTCCACGTCAAACTCTTGTAAAAGAAGAATCCATCGAATTAGGCGAGGTTTAGAATATTTCTTCTCGAACAAGTACTTAATAGCTGCGTGGTCCGTGTGTACTATCGTCTTTGTCCCAATTAAGTGTGATCGGAACTTATCAAAAGCAAATACGACGGCGAGCATTTCTTTCTCCGTTGTTGTGTAATTTTGTTGGGCTCCGTCCAATGTTTTGCTTGCATAATAAATAGCCTGGAAGAGTTTCTCACAATGTTGTCCCAACACAGCTCCAACCGCATAATCACTTGCATCACACATGATCTCAAAAGGTTGAGACCAATCTGGTACCACGAGGATAGGAGCACTCACTAATGCCTTCTTTAGAGTCTCAAATGCCTGCAAACATTCGTTAGAAAGAATGAAAGTGGTATCTTTTTCTAACAATTTACTCAAAGGTTTAGTGGTTTTTGAAAAGTCTTTTATGAATCTCCTATAAAAACCCGCGTGCCCAAGAAAACTCCTAATTGCTTTTTCATTTTTCGGTGGGGGAAGTTTCTCAATGGCGACAATTTTCGCCCTATCAACCTCCAAACCGGCGGCGGACACTCTATGGCCTAGGACAATTCCTTCTTGCACCATAAAGTGGCATTTCTCCCAATTCAGCACGAGATTAGTGTATTCACATCGCTGCAAAACTAAAGTAAGATTATGTAAGCAATGATCAAATGAATTTCCAAACACCGAAAAATCATCCATGAAAACTTCCATTATATTTTCGATCAAACCATGAAAGATAGCCATCATGCAACGTTGAAACGTGGCTGGGGCATTACATAAACCAAACGGCATTCTACGATAAGCATAAATTCCATAAGGACATGTAAAAGCCATTTTTTCTTGATCTTCCGGTGTTATGTAGATTTGATTATACCCTGAATATCCATCAAGAAAACAGAAAAATTCATGCCCCACCAATCTATTAAGCATTTGATCAATGAAGGGAAGGGGAAAATGGTCTTTGCGAGTAGCCGCATTTAAAGCCCTATAGTCTATACACACTCGCCATCCCGTAACTACCCTCATAGCAATTAATTCATCTTTCTCGTCTTTGGTTACGGTCATCCCTCCCTTTTTTGATACAACTTGTGTAGGACTCACCCACTCACTATCGGAAATTGGATATATCATTCCGGCATCTAATAGTTTGAGCACTTCCTTTTTCACCACTTCTTTCATTATGGGATTAAGTCTTCGTTGATTTTGCACTTTAGGTTTAAAGTTTTCTTCAAGCAAAATCCGATGCATGCATATGGAAGGGCTTATTCCCTTCAAATCTGAGATAGACCATCCTATAGCCGACTTATGTGCTCTCAATACACGAAGCAATTTATCTAGTTGAGTGGATGAAAGTGAAGAAGATACAATTATCGGATTGGTATTGTTATCATCTAGAAATGCATACTTGAGGTGTTCCGGGAGGGCTTTAAGGTCCAGGCTTGGATGAGATACATCCGATTGAGATGAAACGGACCTAAAATTTTGAAACGTGTCATTTGACACGGTCGAGTCGTTTGTCAACTTGATTTCCGCAACTACTTCATGCTCCTCTTTGTCAAAATCATCGGATTTATTGATTTGCGTTTCTTCTTGTAGAGAATTTAATCCACAAACATAATCAAACAAGTCAGAATCATCAAACTCCAAAGTTGAATCACTAGAAAAATATGAGTTCGTAAGAGCAAACTCTAACGGATCCGAAGACAATGAGTGTAAGATTTTTTTTCTTTCCATACGAGCTTATATGGTCAATAACATTGCAATATTCCGTATCATCATGAAATTTCATAGCTTTAAATATAGAAAATAGAACATGATCATCGTTAGCACGTAGTGTTAATTCTCCCCTTTCAACATCAATAAGAGTCTTTCCCGTTGCTAAAAATGGGCGTCCAAGGATAAGTGGTAGATTTTCATCTTCTTCCATATCAAGAACGACAAAATCTGCTGGAAATATAAACTTGTCGACTTTTACAAGCACATCTTCAACAATCCCCTTGGGATGTGTTATGGATCGATCCGCCAATTGTAACATAACCGTTGTGGCTTTCATTTCTCCGACACCTAATTTCCTGAAAATAGATAAAGGCATAAGGTTAATTGAAGCACCTAAATCACACAAAGCTTTATCGAATGAGACGTTTCCAATGGTGCATGGAACGGTAAAGATTTCGGGATCCTTAAGCTTTTGAGGTAATTTGCGTTGGATAATAGCACTACATTCTTCAGTTAGTTTAACCGTCTCATGCTCTTCCATCTTTATATTTCTTGACATCACATCCTTCAAGAATTTTGCGTAGTTAGGCATTTGTTCCAAAGCATCTGCAAAAGGAATATTGATATTAATTTTCTTGAAGATGTCTAGAAACTTTGTGAATTGTGCATCTAACTTCTTCTTTTTGAAACATTGAGGAAAAGGGAGAGGAATGTTAGGAGTAGAGTTAGAAGATATTTTAGGCTTCTCAACCCCCTTGGGTATATCATGCTTTCCTTCATCCTTGACTTCCTCTTTTTGTTGGCCCATTGGCATTTTTGGCCCTTCATAATTCGTTTCACTTCTTAAGGTGATAGCTTGACAAGATTCTTTTGGATTGACTTCGGTATTACTCGGAAATTATCCTCGGTGATGTTGAGTCCCGACAACATTAGCCAATTGTCCAATTTGAGTTTCGAGATTTTTCATTTGAGCTCCCATGGTGGTAGCTAATTGAGTGACATGGCCTTCGATTTTGTCTAATTCTTCCTCATCTCGACTAAATCGGCTTTTTGTCTCCATCATGAAGGTAGCTAGAATATTCTCGAGATTTGACATCGGCTTTGATTCTTCAATTATCTCACCATTCGACACTTTGAATCCGGCCGGTGGTTACAAAGCATTCTTTGGATTAGCATAGCTAAAATTTTCATGATTTCGATTGGAGGGATGGTAGAAGCCCGGTGGTGGATTATTCCAGAAATTGTTGTAACTCCGATTATTAATGTAATGTGCCTCCTCCAATGGAAACTTGAACTTCATTGAGAAGCTCCCTTCGAATCACCTCCTTTTGTTAGATCCCCCAATTGAGTAGTTAACATCGTCATTTGCGCGGTTAGTGCCTTTATAGGATCCGAATCGGATATCTCAGCCACTCTTCTAATATTTGTTCTTTCCATCGGCCATTGATAGCTATTCATAGCCATTTCTTCGATCAATCCATAAGCTTCTTCAGCGCTCCTTGCTAGCAATGCCCCTCCCGCGGAAGCATCAATAAAATTTCTTGTTTCTCCCATAAGACCATTGTAAAAGAAACACATTTGTTGGTCTTTGGGGAAACCATGTCGAGGGCATCACCTTAGTAGATATTTGAAATGTTCCCAAGCTTCATATAACGGTTCGGAGTCCAATTGATGAAATTGAGTAATCTCACTTTTTAGCTTCATTGTCTTGTTTGGTGCGAAAAATTTGAACAAAAATTTTTCGCTCAATTCTTCCCATGTCTTTATACTTCCGGGAGCTAAAGTTCCAAGCCAATTTCTCGCCTTCTCTCTCAAAAAGAATGGAAACAATCGTAAGCATATTGCATCATCCGAGACTCCATTCATTTTGATTGTAATACCCGGTTGTAATTCATTAATTATCATTCAGTAATTATCAGTCAGTAATTGTCACTCAGTAATAATCACTCATCATTCTTGATTCATTCATTTGTATTCGTCATTGGCATATTGTAACCGTGTATCAGTTACCGATCGTCATTCATCTCCGTTGGAGGATTGAGACGAGAGTATTATCATAATCATCATGAATGGTAGTCTTGTGTTGGAAGTATCATCTATCACATGTTATTGGACTTAATTACATTCATACAAGTATTGTATGTCGGATCATTCACCATTTATAGCGAGTAGACGGAGTTGTCGCATTTTCGTCACTTCCAGCAATAAGTTACGGCCGTAACTAATCATGCATTACGGCCGTAACATGCATTTGTTAGCTTAAGGGTGTTTTGGCCGAAGGTGAGATACGGCCGTAAGGTAGGCAGGCTACGGCCGTATTATGTGTTCGTGGTTTTCAGGAAATGTCGGGCGAAGAGGGCTTACGGCCGTAAGGGTTGCGGTATACGGCCGTAAGATGAGGCAGGTACGACCGTAAGGCTTGGCCGGTTATGGCCGTACGTTTCGAGCAAGGTGCCCGGTCAGTTTCGACGAAGGTGTCATACGCCCGTAAGTCTTGCCGAGTACGGCCGTAACAGTCTAGAAATGCCCGTAAGGCATGTACGGGACGGCCATATGTCTGTCGGCAGATGTTTGGATGAGGGCGAGTTACGCCCGTAAGGAGGGCTTGTTACGGCCGTAAGGCCATTGACCTTGGAAGGTTACAGCCGTAAGATAGGTGAGTTACGGCCGTAACTCGGAGCTGTATTTAAGGACTTGGACGGGACTTTTAGCTCATTTTCTCATTTCTCCACTTGAGTTCCGAGAGAGAAGTCTTGAGGGAGAAATTTTGTCATCATCAATCACTTGGGTGTTCGGTTTTCACCATCTTCATTCATTTGTGAAGCTTGGATAGTCGATTCAACACAAATTCATCGGATCAAAGTATTTGAATCTTCAAATGTAATATTCTTCAACATCTTGGATTTCGATTTTGCGTTGAGATATGATGTTTTGGATGTTATAATCATGTTGTATGAAGAGATATGCATATGATTATGAGTTTGTATGAATATTCATTGGATTATTGAAGGAATTATTCAAGAACACTTTGAATATTGAGTTGGATTTGGGGGTTTTTGATTAGTTGTTGTTGAAATCACGATTTGAGATATTCATATTGGATTATTGATTGTATTGAAGATGTTTTGTTGGTTTGTACCACTCCTTAGGGATTTGATATTGGTATAATTAAGGATTGGTTGTAAACAATCGAAGATTGGTTACAACGTGTTTGATACTCCCTCCACTTTTAAATAGATGTCACTTTGGCTTTGTGCACACAAATTAAAAAAATTCTTTTATGCCAAAATTTGCCCCTAATAAATGATATTTTGTAATTAATGAAGAGTGAAAATCTGAATTTTGAGGTAAATTAACTAGGGGTAATAATGGAATAAAGAGAAGAATACAGCTAAAATGACATCTATTTTGAAAATGTTACACAAGTCTAAAATGACATCTATTTAAAAGTGGAGGGAGTATAATGCCCCAATGAACTTGGTTTAGTCGTATCGACGTTTTGAGTTAGTTATAATCGTGTTTGATTGGTATGTTGATCGGATTGTTGGTAATTGTGTTATTCAAGGTTGTTCGAGCGACCGACACCTTATTTAGGACGTTCGTTCGAGGAAGGACTTTCTTCACCGGTGTTGAGTAAGTTAATTCTTACTCGGTTAAAAGGATATTCATTCCTTCCATTGTTGTTCATTCATAATCATAACTCATTCATAATGTATTGACCGTATTGAGACTTGTAATTGTCGAATAATCACTTCATTCACGAGGAACGACGGTTCCAGCCATTTCATTGAGCTATCATTCACTTCACTATTATTTCATCTCGGTGAGTCATTCTTGACTTTGTCGGATTGTTATTCATTAATATTCTTGATGGTCATTATTGTTCATATGACCTTCTGGGTTCATATTGCGTGGCCGGGTAGGGATGTGTGGAATTTTTAGTCGGGCACACGATAGTCATGTGTTGGGTTCACCGACACATTGGACTGTGCACACGGTAATGTACCTCCGTGAGACTAATTAGGTACAAGGGCGGGTGTGTCCGGACACTCGTCTTGTGCACGTGCACATTCCATTACGGGCGTACTATGATGCTCCTCTTCAGCTTAATTTCATAACTAAGGATATTTCATGGTTTTGTTTATTCAACTCTTGAGGATTGTTGTTTTGTGTAACTCACCCCGTTGGGGAATATTGTTTTCAGGTCATGGCAAGGCAAAAGCACGGGAAGAGAACGTTGACGGCGAGGAGTCCCAGTGATACTAGTAGGGGGCCCCAGTCCTTTCAGTCATTCTTGTTTTCTTCATTTTATTTCCGCTGCAAATTCCGTTTGGGATGTTTATTTATTCAGGGTGGTGTATTTTATCTCCATATAAAATATACAAGTATTCTATATTGTCCAGGTGTATTGTACTTAAGCTCCTCATCGGAGTATTTGGTAATATAATGTGGTTCGGTACTACAATTATATTATTTAATTCATTAATTTTCATTCGCCTGGTGGGTCCCAGTTGGGGTTCCACGACACTGTAATAGCCGCCTAGTTTGGGGTGTTACAGAGTTGGTATCGGAGCGTGGTTTTGAATACTACCGAGTCAAGTCTCATTGAAATCATCATTCACCAGACTAGTATCATTGGACTCTCGCGTTGCGTGTGACCTGTGCAAATGCCAAGCCCCTCAGACCAAGAACTGTAAGATTTCTGACGCCATGGTATAATTTCTGGCAATAAGAATCATTCATTCATCATTCATTAGTTAACAATCCTCAAACATCATTTTCATTTTGATCATGTTGATCATGTTAACTCATTAATCACTCAGTTCATTTCATTACTCAGTTGTCGATCTTGAGGATCGTATCATTAATCTTGTTAACTTGTCCAAGATAATCATTTCAAGAATTTCATCAGACAATCATGTCACCTCAGTTAATCATTCATATAATCATTATGTCAGAGCGCGTATGCTCATTTTTATCATTTCGTAACGTAATCATAACGAGGTACTCATGCGAGATCTATAATTATCATTTGGCCTTCCTACTCCGGTATGAAGAGAGCTGTCAAAGGACGCAGGGGGAGAGGCCGCGATGCGGGGCGAAACCCGGGAAATAATCATTCACAGTCAGGAAGTCGTACCCGGGACACAGCTCAATCAGAAGGTGTTCGGGTTGATCCACTCGCTTTTATGCAAGGCATGATGGCCCAGATGCAATTGCTTAATCACCAATGCACTACTCTGACCGAGTTAATCGAGAAAGCTCTTACTGGGGAGCTTACTGCTAAGGAAATTGCTGAGCAACAACCTCCATCTGCTAACAAGAAATCAACGAAGCGTAATCAGTCCGAAGGCGGTCAGTCAACCTTCAAGAAGTCTCGTGTGGGCTCTACTTTTTCTGAGCGACCTCCTACGACGTATAAACCCGCAGAACCTCAGTCCCGAGCGGCCAGTTCGGCCATCACCTGTTTCAACTGTGGAGCGCTGGGTCATTTCAGCACTAGGTGCTCGAGGCAGGCTATCACCTGTTTCAACTGTGGGATTGCCGGGCATAAGGTCCATTTCTGCCGAAGAGACTCCAAGCATACTCCGGTGACATCTCAGGCCCCGAAGCAATCAGCAGTTCAGAATCAGGCCACTCAGTCCGTGCTGTTTAAGACAACGGGAACAATTAAAGGCGGAGCTCATACTTATCACACAGGAGCATCTGGTTCGGGGGCCGGCAAGTCCCGAATTCATGAGATGAAGAGGACCGACGATCCGGAGGCCCGAATGATCTCAGGTGTACTCGAAATTCCATCCCAACCTGCGTATATCCTTTATGATACTGGTGCATCACATTCATTCATTTTCGAGTCATGTTTGAATAGACGACTTCTGGATAGCTCCACTAGTTGTGAGCCTTATGTCATTGGTCTACCAGGCGGTAGAAGAATTTTTGGAAATCATGAGGTTAAGAAACTGACCGAATTAGCTTAATGACCGCGATTGGTTGGCAGACCTAATCGTGGTGGATTTATCTAAGGACGATGTAATATTGGGTATTAGTTGGATGGATCGTCATGATGCTATCCTCATCGTTCGTAAGCGTATGGTCACTATCATTTCAATCGTTTGAGCCGAGTGTGTATTTCAGGAAAGTAATCCCCGTTGTTCCGGAAGAATCATTAATATGATGAAAGCAGTAAAATTTCTCAATCAGGGTTGTTCAATCATTCATTGTATCATTGTCATTGATTGACCGTTCTAAGGCAATCGAGATGTTCAATCATTCATTGTATCATTGTCATTGATTGGCCGTTCTAAGGCAATCGAGGTGTTCAATCATTTATTATACCATTGTCATCGATTGGACGTTCTAAGGCAATCGAGGTGTTCAATCATTCATTGCGTCATTTTCGTCGATTGGCCATTCTAAGGCAATCGAGGTGTTCAACCATTCAGTATCATTGTTATCGATTGACGATGTACTCCCAGACGAGCTACCTGGTTTACCTCCACCGAGGGATGTGGAATTCACGATAGAGTTGGAGCCTGGTACATCCCCACTATTGAAGGTACTGTATCGGATGGCCCCGACCGAAGTGCAGGAACTAAAGAATCAATTGGAGGATTTGACCGGGAAGGGTTATTTTCGATCGAGTGCGTCCCCGTGGGGAGCACCAGCGTTAATTGTCAAGAAGAAGGATGGTTCGTTTCATTTGTGTATTGATTATCGGGAGTTGAACAGGGTGACGATCAAGAGTAAGTATCCTTTACCCCGTATTGATGATCTCTTAGATCAACTTCAGGGAGCTTCAGTATTTTCCAAGATCGACTTAAGATCTAGATATCATCAGCTACGAATTCGAGAGTCGGATATCGCTAGGACGGCGTTTCGAACACGCTATGGTCATTATGAGTTTGTGGTAATGCCGTTTGGGTTGACTAATACACCTATGGTATTCATGGAATTAATTAATCGAGTTTTCATCAACTATTTGGATCAGTTCGTGGTTGTCTTCATTGATGATATTTTGATTTATTCTCGTGACTTAGAGGAACACGAAGTTCACCTTCATCAGGTTCTCGATGTGATAAGACGAGAGCAACTCTATGGAAAGTTTTCTAAATGTGAGTTCTGGATGTCCGAAGTGATGTTTCTCAGACATGTAATTTCATCAGACGGTGTACGTGTTGATCCTCAGAAGACGGAAGCTATCCGAGAGTGGCTACCTCCGAAGAATGTTAAGGAAATCCAAAGCTTTCTTGGATTAGCCGGTTATTATCGGCGATTTGTGGAAGGATTTTCTAAAAATTCTCAACCCATGACAAACCTTCTGCTGAAGGATAATAATTACACGTGGTCCGACGCGTGTCAGTGGACTTTTGAGGAAGGATTTCAGCACCTGTCCTTTCCTTGCCACAAGGGACGGAAGGATTTGTGGTTTATAGTGACGTGCCCGGACACGGTCTTGGATGTGTACTAGTGCAGAATGGGAAAGTTATTGCTTATGCTTCACGGCAATTGAGACCTTACGAGGTTAATTATCCGACCCATGACCTGGAGATAGCAGCTGTGGTGTTCGCATTGAAGATTTGGCGCCATTACCCTTATGGCATTACCTGTCGAGTATTCATCAATCATAAGAGTTTGAAGTATATATTTACTCAGAAGGAGTTAAATATGCGACAGAGGTGGTGGTTGGAACTAATCAAAGATTATGATATTGAGATCCTGTATCACCCGGGCAAGGCGAACATTGTCGTCGATGCCTTAAGTCGCAAGTCCATTCAGGAGCAAATGCTTGCTCGTTTATCAGTTCAGAAGGAGCTTCAGCAGGAATTTCTTAGACCCGAGATAGAGGTTTGGTTACAGCGAGTGCAAGGGCAACTTTGCATGTTAGAGATTTCATTGCCACTTGAGGAGGCAATCAGAGTGAATCAGGGTTCAGGCCCATCATTGTTGCACACCCGTAAGTAGGGGTGGCATTTCGGAACCGAAAATCCAAAACCGAACCAAAAAAACCCGAAAAAATAACCGAAAAACCGAAACTGAAGAAGACCGAACCGAAAAAACAAAACCAAAAAACAGAACCGAACCGAACTAATTTGGTTTGGTTCTCGGTTCGGGGTAGAGGGGAACCGAACCGGACCGAAATGGACCAAAGTCAAATTTCAACATACTAAAATGACCTTGTTTTTGTGATTTTGGTGTGTTCCGAATTTTAGTATAATGCGTTTTCCTTTTGTAAGACCCTCATGGTGTAACACCCCAAACTAGGCGGACATTACAGTGCCGTGAATCCCCGACTGGGACCACCAGGCGAATGAAAATGATGAATTAAATAATATAATTGTAGTACCGAATCACATTATATTACCAAATACTCCGATGAGGAGTTTAAGTACAACACACTAGGACAATATCGAATACTAGTATATTTTATATGAAGATAAAATACACTACACTGAATGAAACGGAGTATCCAAATGAAAGTCTGCAGCGGAAATTAAAGGACAACAACATGAGTAACTGAAAGATCGGGGCCCCTACTAGTATCACTGGGACTCCTCGACGTCAACATGCTATTCCCGTGCTTTTGCCTTGCCATGACCTGAAAAACAAAATCCCCAGCCGGGGTCAGTTACACAGAACAACAATCCTCAAGGGTTGAAAATACACAATCATGATTTAACTGAAGTTATAAAATATCCTTAGTTTTGAATTACGCTGAAGAGGAGTATCATAGTACGTCCGTAGTGTTCTGTGCAAGTGTACAAGACGGATGACCGGACACACCCGTCCTTGTACCTAATTAGTCTCACGGAGTTAATCTTTACCGTGTGCACAGTCCAATGTATCACTCCCAATACATGGCCATCACGTGCCCGACTAAAAATTCCACACATCCGCACCCGGCCACGCAATATGAACCCAGAAGGTCATATGAACGAGAATGACCACAATGAATATCAATGGATAATAATTCGACAAGGTCAAGAATGACTCACCGAGATGAAAGTAATAATGAAGTGATTGATAGTTTCAATGAAATGATTGGAACCGCCGTTCCTCGTTAATGAAGTGACTATTCGACAATTACAAGTCTCAATATGATTAATACAATGATGAATGAGTTATGATTATGAATGATCAACAACAAAAAGGAATGAATATCCTTTTAACCGAGTAAGAATTAACTTACACAACACCGGTGACAATTATCCTTCCACGAACAACGTCCTAATTGAGATATCGGTCGCTCGAACAACCTTGAATAAATACAATTACCAACAATCCGTTCAATATACGAATCAAACACGAATATAACGAACTCAAAACGTCGATACGATAAAACCAAGTTCATTGGGGCATTATATCGAACACTTTGTGGCCAACTCCGATTGTTTATAACCAAACTTCAAAAATACCAACATCAAATCCCCAAGAAGTGTTTCAATCCAACAAAACATCTCCAATACGATCAATAATCCATTATGAATATCCAAAAATCGTGATTTCAACGACAATTAATCGAAAACCCCCAAATTCAACTCAAAATTCAAAGTTTTCTTGAATAATCCTTCAATAATCCAATGAATAATCAAACATATCCATAATCATGCGTATATCACTTCATACAACATGATCTTAACATCCAAAACATCATATCTCAACACAAATCGAAAATCCAAGAGGTTTGATGAAGATTACCTTTGAAGATTCAAGCACTTTGATCCGAAGAATACGCGATAGATCGATGATCCGAGCTTCACAATCGAATGAAAATGATTAAAATCCACACCCAAGTGATAGGTGAAGAAAATTCTCTCCCTCAAGTCTCTCTCTCTCGTAAGAAGGTGAAGAAATGATGAAAAATGAGCTGAACACGCTCAAAAACGCAATTATAGGGGTTGACTGCCCTGTGTGCCGCGGCACAGGCCCAAAAACGGCTCCCAGTGGTCGGCAGTGTGCCGCGGCCCGGCCGAGTGTGCCGCGGTGTCCGGCAGTTGTCTGCAGCAGCCGCTGCCCGCTGTATAGCGGCGCACAGTCTAGAAGGGTTGGCCGAAAAGTTGCAGCACGAGTGTGCCGCGGCCCGGACGGGTGTGCCGCGGCAGTGTGCCGCGGCCCTGCCGGCATGTGCCGCGGCCCACAGTACAGGCTGCTCGGCCAAAAACTGGAAAATGAGAGTCTGAGCTATTTCAACCATAACTCTCTCGTCCGGACTCCGATTGACTCACCGTTTGAACCATTGGAAAGCTAACGCGATGTTCTATAATATTGCAAAGATTCATAATTTTTGGAGTTTCCAAAAATTGATGGTGATTTAACAAAGTCGAAATCATACGTGGAAAGTTGAAACAATGAACAATATCGATACACAACTCGAAGTTATTCCGAACGGTGAACATGGATGAATGAACATGATTGATGAATGATTATTAATGAGTGAAAATACACTGAGTGACAATTACCGAATGAAGTTACTGAATGATAATGACTGAATTACAACCGGGTATTACATACACCCCCCTTAAAAGAGTTTCGTCCCCGAAACTAAGGGTCAAACAACTCGGGATAATTCTCCCGCATACTATCCTCGGTTTCCCAAGTAGCCTCTTCGATTCCGTTTCTAGACCACCGAATTTTAACCAAAGGAATCGCCTTATTCCTCAACTGTTTGATTCGCCGCTCTAAGACTCGTATGGGACGCTCCTCATACGAATGATCATCTGCGATCTCGATTTCGTCGAACTGAAGTATGTGACTCGGGTCGGCAACATACTTCCGTAGCTGAGAGACGTGAAACACATTATGGATTCGGCTCAACGCCGGAGGTAGAGCCAAACGATAAGCTAGCTCGCCTACTCGTTCCAGAATCTCAAACGGTCCAATAAATCTTGGACTCAACTTTCCCCGCTTCCCGAAACGGAAGATACCTCGACTCGGGGATATCTTGACCAACACGTGGTCACCTGTCTCGAACTCTAGTGGTCGACGACGATTATCTGCATAAGATTTCTGTCGACTCTGAGCGGTCAAAAAACGACTCCTGATCAAAGCTACCTTCTCACGGGCGGCTATAAGCATATCGGGCTCGGTGCCGATTGATTCGGATAGGTCCCAACATAAAGGAGATCGACAACGACGACCGTACAAGGCCTCGTAAGGTGCCATTTTAATCGAATCATGCCAACTATTATTATACGTGAACTCGATCAATGGTAGTTGGGCTTCCCAATCGTCTTTCCAATCGAGGACGCATGCCCTCAACATGTCCTCTAATGTCTGAATAGTTCTCTCTGATTGTCCGTCGGACTGAGGGTGAAAAGATGTGCTGAAATTAAGCTGAGTTCCCATAGCACGATGAACTGATTTCCAAAAATGAGACACGAATCGTCCGTCACGATCGGAAACGATACTTTTAGGAGTACCGTGCAATCTCACTATCTCTTTGATAAATAACTGGGCAAGTCTCTTGGGACCCCACGTATCCTTAATCTCAAGGAAATGAGCTGATTTAGTTAAGCGGTCCACAATCACCCAGATTGTATTCATGCCACGACGACTCGTCGGCAAACTCGTGATGAAATCCATTGAAATATCCTCCCATTTCCACTCCTATCAGGAGCGGTTTCAAAGATACCCGCCGGCCGATGTTCTATCTTGACTTGCTGACAGGTTAAGCATCTCGAAACAAATTCTGCGACTTCTCGCTTCATATTACTCCACCAGCAATTTTGTTTCAAGTCCTTGTACATCTTGCTACACCCCGGATGAACAGAATAAGGGGTAGCATGAGCTTCTCTCAAAATCGAGTTTTTCAACTCGTCATTCGCCGGTACGCACAACCGATTCTTAAAACGCAAAAGTCCATCCTTGTGGATCACAAATCCGGGGGCTTTCCCCTGATTCACATCCTTTCAAATGCGTAATAAAAATGGGTCTGAACCCTGATTCTCCTTGATCGCCTCCTCAAGTGATGATGAAATTTCTAACGTACAAAGTTAACCTTGTACTCGCTGTAACCAGACCTCGATCTCGGTTCTCAGAAATTCCTGCTGAAGTTCCTTCTGAACTGTTAAATGAGCAAGCATCTGCTCCTGAACGGACTTACGACTCAAGGCGTCGGCGACAACGTTCGCCTTGCCCGGGTGGTAAGGATCTCGATATCATAATCTTTGATTAGTTCCAACCACCGCCTCTGTCGCATATTTAACTCCTTCTGAGTAAATATATATTTCAAACTCTTGTGATCAGTGAAGATCTGACAGGTGACGCCATAAAGGTAACGACGCCAAATTTCCAACGCGAAAACCACGGCTGCTAGCTCCAGGTCGTGGGTCGGATAATTAACCAGCTAATCCGAGGAAACTTCGGATTTCCTTAACATTTTTCGGAGGTTGCCAATCTCGGACATCCTCCGTCTTCTGAGGGTCGACACGAACTCTGTCTGATGAAATTACATGCCCGAGAAAAGTCATTTTGGACATCCAGAACTCACATTTAGAAAACTTTCCATAAAGTTGCTCGCGTCTTAACACGTCGAGAACCTGATGAAGATGTACCTCGTGTTCCTCTCGATCACGAGAATAAATCAAATTGTCATCGATGAAGACAACAACAAACTGATCCAAAAAGTCGATGAAAACCTGATTCATTAACTCCATGAATACCGCAGGTGCATTAGTTAGCCCGAACGGCATAACTACGAACTCATAATGACCATAGCGTGTACGAAACGCTGTCCTTGCGATACCCGACTCTCGAATTCGCAATTGATGATATCCAGATCTTAAGTCGATCTTGGAAAATACTGAAGCTCCCTGAAGTTGATCTAAAAGATCATCAATACGGGATAAGGGATACTTATTCTTGATCGTCACCCTATTCGACTCCCGATAATTAATACACAAACGGAACGAACCATCCTTCTTCTTGACAACAAAGATCGGTGCTCTACTGGGACGCACTTGGTCGGAGATAACCTTTCTCGAACAATTCCTCAAGTTGAATCTTCAACTCCTGCATTTCGGTTGGGGCCATCCGGTATGGTGCCTTCGATAACAGGGACGTACCGGGCTCCAACTCACTCGTGAATTCCACAACTCTATGTGAAGGCAACAAGGTAACTCGTCTGGGAATACATCGTCAATCAATGACAATGATACCACGAATGATTGAACATTTCGATAGCCCTACAACGGTCAATCGATGAAAATGATACAATGAATGATTGAACAACTCGGTTGCCTTAGAACGGTCAATCGATGAAAATGATACAATGAATGATTGAACAACTCGATTGCCTTAGAACGGCCAATCGATGAAAATGATACAATGAATGATTGAACAACTCGATTGCCTTAGAACGGCCAATCGATGAAAATGATACAATGAATGATTGAACAACTCGATTGAGGAATTTCTCTGCTCCCATCATAATAATAATTCTTCTGGAACAACGGGGATTACCTCCCTGAAGCATACACTCGACAACCAACGACGGAATGATAGTGACCAAACGCTTACAGCACTAAGGATAGTATCATGACGATCCATCCAGGTAATACCCAATATTACATCGTCCTTAGATAAATTCACCACGATTAGGTCCACCAACTAATCGCGGTCATTAAGCTTACTTCGGTATGATTTCCGAAAATTCTTCCATCGTCAGGTAGACCGATGGTATGAGGTCCACAAGCAATAGGACTATCCCAAAATAAGTCTATACAAACATGATTCGAAAATGAATGAATGCGGTGTACCAGTATCAAAAGGTACACACAGGTTGAAATAAAATTACGAGTATACCTGAGATCATTCGGGCCACCGGATCGTCGATCCTCTTCATCACATGAATCCGGGACTTGCCGGCCCCCGAACCGGATGCTCTCGACTGATAAATATGAGCTCTAACTTTATTTGCTTCCATTGTCTTAAACGACGTTGACAGAGCAGTCTGATTCTGAATCGCTGATTGCTTCGGGGCCTGAGATGCCGCCGGAGCCGACTTGGAGTCCTTTCGGCAAAAACGGGCCTTATGCCCAAAATTCCCACAATTATGGCACGTGATAGACGGTTTCAGACACTTATTGCTCTAATGACCCGGCACTCCACAGTTGAAACAGGTGATGGCCGAACTGGCCGCTCGGGACTGAGGTTCCGCACGATTATGCGCCGTAGGAGGTCGCTCAGAAATGATAGGACTCACACGAGGCATCTTGAAGGTTGACTGACCGCCTTCAGATTGATTACGCTTCGTTGATTTCTTGCTGACAGATGAAGGTTGTTGTTCAGCAATTTCCTTAGCTGTAGGCTCATACGGGAGAGTTCTCTCGATTAATCCGGCCAGAGTGGCGCAATGATGATTGAGCAATTGCATATGGGTCATCATGACTTGCATAAAAGTGAGTGGATCAACCCGCATATCTTATGATCGAGCCGAGTCCTGGGTACGATTTCCCGACAGCGAGTGATTATTTCCCGGGTTTCGGCCCGCACCGCCACCTCTCCCCGTGCATCCCCTGACAGCTCTCTCCATACTGAAGTAGGAAGGTCGCATAATGATTATATTTCCCGCATGAATATCACGTTATGATTATGTCATGAGATGATGAAAATGAGAATACATTATCTAACTTAGTGATTACATGAATGATTTACTGAAGTGACATGATTATCTGATGAAATTCTTGAAATGATTATCTTGAACAATTTAACAAGATTAATAATATGATCATCCAGATCGACAACTGAGTAATGAAATGAATTGAGTAATTAATGAGTTAACATGATCGTCCTGATCATCAACTGAGTAATGAAATGAATTAAGTGATTAATGAGTTAACATGATCGTCCTAATCATAATGAATGATGATGTTTGAGGATTGTTAATTGATGAATGATGAATGAATGATTGTTGCCAGAAATTATACCATGGCGTTAGAAATCTTACAGTTCTTTCAGTCTGATTGGCTCGGCATTTGCACAGGTCACACGTGATGCGAAAGTCCAATGATACTAGTCTGATGACGATGATTTCAAATGAGACATGACTCGGGAGGTAGTATTCAAAACCACTCTCCGATACCAACTCTGTAACACCCCAAACTAGGCGGACATTACAGTGCCGTGAATCCCGATCGGGACCCACTGTGCGAATGAAAATGATGAATTAAATAATATAATTGTAGTACCGAACCACATTATATTACCAAATACTCCGATGAGGAGTTTAAGTACAACACACCAGGACAATACCGAATACTAGTATATTTTATATGAAGATAAAATACACTACACTGAATGAAACGGAGTATCCAAATGAAAGTCTGCAGCGGAAATTAAAGGACAACAACATGAGTAACTGAAAGATCGGGGGCCCTACTAGTATCACTGGGACTCCTCGACGTCAACATGCTATTCCCGTACTTTTGCCTTGCCAAGACCTGAAAAACAAAATCCCCAGCCGGGGTCAGTTACATAGAACAACAATCCTCAAGGGTTGAAAATACACAATCATGATTTAACTGAAGTTATGAAATATCCTTAGTTATGAATTACGCTGAAGAGGAGTATCATAGTACGCCCGTAGTGTTCTGTGCAAGTGTACAAGACGGATGACCGGACACACCCGTCCTTGTACCTAATTAGTCTCACGGAGTTAATCTTTACTGTGTGCACAGTCCAATGTATCACTCCCAATACATGGCCATCACGTGCCCGACTAAAAATTCCACACATCCGCACCCGGCCACGCAATATGAACCCAGAAGGTCATATGAACGAGAATGAACACAATGAATATCAATGGATAATAATTCGACAGGGTCAAAAATGACTCACCGATATGAAAGTAATAATGAAGTGATTGATAGTTTCAATGAAATGATTGGAACCGCCGTTCCTCATTAATGAAGTGACTATTCGACAATTACAAGTCTCAATATGATTAATACAATGATGAATGGGTTATGATTATGAATGATCAACAACAAAAAGGAATGAATATCCTTTTAACCGAGTAAGAATTAACTTACACAACACCGGTGACAATTATCCTTCCACGAACAACGTCCTAATTGAGATATCGGTCGCTCAAACAACCTTGAATAAATACAATTACCAACAATCTGTTCAATATACGAATCAAACACGAATATAACGAACTCAAAACGTCGATACAATAAAACCAAGTTCATTGGGGCATTATATCGAACACTTTGTGGCCAACTTCGATTGTTTATAACCAAACTTCAAAAATACCAACATCAAATCTCCAAGAAGTGTTTCATCCAACAAAACATCTCCAATACGATCAATAATCCATTATGAATATCCAAAAATCATGATTTCAATGACAATTAATCGAAAACCCCCAAATTCAACTCAAAATTCAAAGTGTTCTTGAATAATTCTTCAATAATCCAATGAATAATCAAACATATCCATAATCATGCGTATATCACTTCATACAACATGATCTTAACATCCAAAACATCATATCTCAACACAAATCGAAAAATTCAAGAGGTTTGATGAAGATTACCTTTGAAGATTCAAGCACTTTGATCCGAAGAATACGCGATAGATCGATGATCCGAGCTTCACAACCGAATGAAAATGATTAAAATCCACACCCAAGTGATAGGTGAAGAAAATTCTCTCCCTCAAGTCTCTCTCTCTCGTAAGAAGGTGAAGAAATGATGAAAAATGAGCTGAACACGCTGAAAAACGCAATTATAGAGGTTGACTGCCCTGTGTGCCGCGGCCCAGGCCGAGTGTGCCGCGGCACAGGCCCAAAAACGGCTCCCAGTGGTCGGCAGTGTGCCGCGGCGCACAGTCCAGAAGGGTTGGCCGAAAAGTTGCAGCACGAGTGTGCCGCGGCCTGGACGGGTGTGCCGCGGCAGTGACTCGGCAGTGTGCCGCGGCCCTGCCGGCATCTTCCGCGGCCCACAGTACAGGCTGCTCGGCCAAAAACTGGAAAATGAGAGTCTGAGCTATTTCGACCATAACTCTCTCGTCTGGACTCCGATTGACTCACCGTTTGAACCATTGGAAATTTAACTCGATGCTCTATAATATTGCAAAGATTCGGAATTTTTGGAGTTTCCAAAAATTGATGGTGATTTAACAAAGTCGAACTCATACGTAAAAAGTTGAAACAATGAACAATATCGATACACAACTCGAAGTTATTCCGAACGGTGAACATGGATGAATGAACATGATTGATGAATGATTATTAATGAGTGAAAATCCGCTGAGTGACAATTACCGAATGAAGTTACTGAATGATAATGACTGAATTACAATCGGGTATTACACATGGGTCCAAGAAGGACCGATAATATGCTCATGAATTTGTGATTCAATTAATTTAGGTTGAGAGAATGAGCTACTGTGATTTACGATTGTTATATATTTTGAGATATTTGGAAATTGCTATGCAACTCTAGCTTTTATCTTGAACATATATATATAACTCTTGTTGGCTTGTTGTTATATATAACTTATTTTATTGCATATAATATTTGAATTTATATTGTGAAGAACCGAAAAAATATCAAACCAAATCGAAACCAAACCGAATATTTACAAAACCGAACTTAACCGAACCGAACTTCAAAAAGAACCGAACCAAACCAAAACCGAATATTTGGTTCGACTCTCGGTTTCGATCAAAAACCGAACCGAATGGAACCGAGTCCACCCCTACCCGTAAGGATGTGGCTCAGGGGAAAGCCCCTGGATTTGTGGTCCACGAGGATGGACTTTTGAGATTTAAGAACCGGTTATGCGTTCCGGCGAATGACGAGTTGAAAAACTCGATTTTAAGAGAAGCTCATGCTACCCCTTATTCCATTCATCCGGGGTCTAGCAAGATGTATATAGACTTGAAACAAAATTACCGGTGGAGTAATATGAAGCGGGAAGTCTTGGAATTTGTTTCGAGATGCTTAACCTGTCAGCAAGTCAAGATAGAACATCAGCGACCGGTGGGTATGCTGAAACCTCTCCCTATTCCAGAGTGGAAGTGGGAAGATATTTCTATGGACTTCATCACGAGTTTGCCGATGAGTCGTCGTGGCATGAATACAATTTGGGTAGTTGTGGATCGTTTAACTAAGTCAGCTCATTTCCTCGAGATTAAGAATATGTGGGGTCCCGAGAGACTTGCCCAGTTTTTCATCAAAGAGATAGTAAGATTGTATGGTACTCCTAAGAGTATCGTTTCTGATCGCGATGGGTGATTCGTGTCACATTTTTGGAAATCAGTTCATCGTGCTATGGGAACTCAGCTTAATTTCAGCACAACTTTTCATCCTCAGTCCGACGGACAATCAGAACGAACTATCCAGACATTGGAGGACATGTTGAGGGCATGCGTCCTCGATTGGAAAGACAATTGGGAAGCCCAACTACCGTTGATTGAGTTCACGTACAATAATAGTTGGCATGCTTCGATTAAGATGGCACCTTACGAGGCCTTGTACGGTCGTCGTTGTCGATCTCCTTTGTGTTGGGATGACTTATCGGAATCAATCGGCACCGAGCCCGATATGCTTATAACTGCCCGTGAGAAGGTAGCTTTGATCAGGAGTCGTTTGTTGACCGCTCAGAGTCGACAGGAATCATATGCAGATAATCGTCTTCGACCATTAGAGTTCGAGACAGGTGACCATATTTTGGTCAAGGTATCCCCGAGTCGAGGTATCTTCCGTTTTGGGAAGTGGGGAAAGTTGAGTCCGAGATTCATTGGACCATTTGAGATTTTGGATCGAGTAGGCAGTCTGGCCTATCGATTGGCTTTACCTCCGGCGTTGAGCCGAATTCATAATGTATTTCAGGTCTCTTAGTTGCGAAAGTATGTTACCGATCCGAGTCACATACATCAGTTCGATGAAATCGCGATCGCATATGATCATCCGTATGAGGAGCATCCTGTACGAGTTTTAAAGCGGAGAATCAAACAGTTGAGGAACAAGACGATTCCTTTGGTCAAGATTCAGTGGTCTAGACACGGAGTCGAAGAGGCTACTTGGGAAACCAAAGATAGTATGCGGGAGAGTTATCCTGAGTTGTTTGACCCTTAGTTTTGAGGACGAAACTCTTTTTAAGGGGGGGAGTATGTAATACCCGGTTGTAATTCATTCATTATCATTCAGTAATTATCAGTCAGTAATTGTCACTCAGTAATAATCACTCATCATTCATGATTCATTCATTTGTATTCGTCGCTAGCATATTGTAACCGTGTATCAGTTACTGATCGTCATTCATCTCTGTTGGAGGATCGAGACGAGAGTATTATCATAATCATCGTGAATGGTAGTCTTGTGTTGGAAGTATCATCTATCACGTGTTATTGGACTTAATTACATTCATACAAGTATTGTATGTCGGATCATTCACCGTTTGTAGCGAATAGACAGAGTTGTCGCGTTTTCGTCACTTCCAGCAATGAGTTACAGCCGTAACTAATCATGCATTACGGCCATAACATGCATTCTTTGGCTTAAGGGTGTTTTGGCCGAATGTGAGATACAGCCGTAAGGTAGGCAGGCTACGGCCGTATTGTGTGTTCGTGGTTTTCACGAAATGTCGGACGAAGAGGGCTTACGTCCGTAAGGGTTGCGGCATATGGCCGTAAGATGAGGCAGGTACGGCCGTAAGGCTTGGCCGGTTACGGCCGTATGTTTCGAGCAAGGTGCCCGGTCAGTTTCGACGAAGGTGTCATACGCCCATAAGTCTTGCCGAGTACGGCCGTAACAGTCTAGTTACGCCCGTAAGGCATGTGCGGTACGGCCGTATGTCTGTCGGCAGATGTTTGGACGAGGGTGAGTTATGCCCGTAAGGAGGGCTTGTTACGGTCGTTGACCTTGGAAGGTTACGGCCGTAACTCGGAGCTGTATTTAAGGACTTGGACGGGACTTTTAGCTCATTTTCTCATTTCTCCACTTGAGTTCCGAGAGAGAAGTCTTGAGGGAAAAATTTTGTCATCATCAATCACTTGGGTGTTCAGTTTTCACCATCTTCATTCATTTGTAAAGCTTGGATAGTCGATTCAACACGAATTCATCGGATCAAAGTATTTGGATCTTCAAAGGTAATATTCTTCAACATCTTGGATTTCGATTTTGCATTGAGATATGATGTTTTGGACGTTATAATCATGTTGTATGAAGAGATATACATATGATTATGAGTTTGTATGAATATTCATTGGATTATTGAAGGAATTATTCAAGAACACTTTGAATATTGAGTTGGATTTGGGGGGTTTCGATTAGTTGTTGTTGAAATCACGATTTGGGATATTCATATTGGATTATTGATTGTATTGAAGATGTTTTGTTGGTTTGTACCACTCCTTGGGGATTTGATATTGGTATAATTAAGGATTGGTTGTAAACAATCGAAGATTGATTACAACGTGTTTGATATAATGCCCCAATGAACTTGGTTTAGTCGTATCGACGTTTTGAGTTAGTTATAATCATGTTTGATTTGTATGTTGGTCGGATTGTTGGTAATTGTGTTATTCAAGATTGTTCGAGCGACCGACACCTTATTTAGGACGTTTGTTCGAGGAAGGACTTTCTTCACCGGTGTTGAGTAAGTTAATTCTTACTCGGTTAAAAGGTTATTCATTCCTTTCGTTGTTGTTCATTCATAATCATAACTCATTCATAATTAACTGTATTGAGACTTGTAATTGTCGAATAATCACTTCATTCACGAGGAACGACGGTTCCAACCATTTCATTGAGCTATCATTCACTTCACTATTATTTCATCTCGGTGAGTCATTCTTGACTTTGTCGGATTGTTATTCATTAATATTCTTCATGGTCATTATTGGTCATATGACCTTCTGGGTTCATATTGCGTGGCCGGGTAGGGGTGTGTGGAATTTTTAGTCGGGCACAAGATAGTCATGTGTTGGGTTCACCGACACATTGGACTGTGCACACGGCAATATACCTCCGTGAGACTAATTAGGTACAAGGGCGGGTGTGTCCGGACACTCGTCTTGTGCACGTGCACATTCCATTACGGGCGTACTATGATGCTCCTCTTCAGCTTAATTTCATAACTAAGGATATTTCATGATTTTGTTTATTCAACTCTTGAGGATTGTTGTTCTGTGTAACTGACCCCGTTGGGGAATATTATATTCAGGTCATGGCAAGGCAAAAGCACGGGAAGAAAACGTTGACGGCGAGGAGTCCCAGTGATACTAGTAGGGGGCCCCAGTCCTTTCAGTCATTTTGTTTTCTTCATTTTATTTCCGCTGCAAATTCTGTTTGGGATGTTTATTTATTCAGGGTGGTGTATTTTATCTTCATATAAAATATACAAGTATTATGTATTATCCTGGTGTATTGTACATAAGCTCCTCATCGGAGTATTTGGTAATATAATGTGGTTCGGTACTACAATTATATTATTTAATTCATTAATTTTCATTCGCCTGGTGGGTCCCAGTTGGGGATCCACGGCACTGTAATAGCCGCCTAGTTTGGGGTGTTACATTAATAGTATCACATATTTGCATGAAATGAGTGAGATGGGCATGTAGATCTTCGACAGCAAATCCTCCAAATTGATTTTGTTGAATCATTGAAATTAAGGCGGGCTTCAACTCAAAATTTAGGGCGTTGATTAGAACATGAGTGATTCCTCCAAAGTTTCGGTCTAGTTTTGGCGGAATCCATCCCGAATTGATTGCACCCTAATTGTTGGATTTTTAATCCTTCCGCCCTCGTTGTCTTGGATTATTGCATTCTCGTTCCTGTTGTCCCTTCACACGTTATCTCCCGCTCTCTCCATGTCTTTAAAAAGATCCCTTCTTAGTTTCCTTGAGGTAGCACTTGTTTTTCGGGCAAATGCTTCTACTTCCGGGATGAAAGTTTCTAAAGGCACTCGAGATGAACGAGTGTTCATGCACTCCCTGAGTAAAAATTGTATAACATGAGTTAAGTAACAAATAAGAAAATGTCTAAAGTAAGACTAGAAACACTTATCGTAATATCAACACTAATAAAATTAATTTAGTCCCCGACAACGGCGCCAAAAACTTGTTCGCTATATTTTTAAACAATCCGCAAGTGTACGGAGTAAGTGTAGAAAGCGGCGAGCAAGGTCGTAATCCACAGAGACTAAATATTCCTATTGTGTTGAGTACTAGATTATAATGATTTCGATTTTATCTAGACGATCGAAAGTTGAATGGATGGTTAACAAATAAAATAAAATGATGACAATAAAAGAAAATATCCGAATTAAGGAGAATTGTAAAGGTTTGAAATATAGATTCCAAGGCTAGGTTTCCGTTGATTACTAAGTTTAGTCGGGATTAGTTCCAAAAAGTTTTAAGTGCGTTTTCAAAATGATAATCACAATAATATTCTAAAGTCCCTCTTGAGATGCATTAAAACGTAAATTAAACAACCTATAACAACGTCTCCGTTTACTATAAATTATCTAACTCCAAAATGTTCATAAGATTAAACATCATCATAGTTCATCACCGATTTCTCAATCTCGTAATTTACTACGTCAAATACTCGAAACCTATTAATGCCCTCTTCTCTCGAATTATGAGCAATTAAGTTTAACATGTAAAAATATTGATCAAGTGTCTAAACATGAATTAAAACCAAGTATTTGATAAAGAAATCACACTAGTTACATATATCATCAATCCCTCAAAACCATAGCAAATCAACGTACTCCCATGCCCGGAATCTAACAAGTTTAGCCGGACATGGTAATGAAAGAAAGATTAATAATCATCATGTTCATCATGTTCATGCTAAATAAAACAACAAAATGAATAAAAGATAGGAAGAAGATAAAACTCGGATGGTGTCTTGATTGATCCCGGTTGAAGCCTTCAAATGTTTTTGAAGTGTTCTTCAAGAATTCCCTTCAATTCTCCTTCTTTTTGGATGAAAATCTCTCAATCTTGTGTTTTTCTCTCTCTCTAATTTCTCCAATATTCAGAATATCCCCTCAAGTCCAGCCCCAAGACCTTTTTATAAAGCCAAAATATAATCCTTTTCATGTTCAAATCTTCAAAATTGTCAAAAAGTGATTTTTTCCACCGAAAAGTGACACGGCCCGTGTCACTGACACGGCCTGTGTCATAGTGCTCTAGAAACATCAATGGTTGCTGGACAGGGAACTCGACCGTGTCAGCTGACACGGCCGAGCAAGTGACACGGTCGTGTCGTAGTCTCTTCATTAGTCCTTTTTTTCTGGGCATGAAACCCGACCGTGTCACCTTGGCACGGTCAATCTTGTGACACGGCCCGTGTCAAATGACACGGCCGAGCCCGTGTTGCTTCGTTTTGACTCTGTTTTTTTCTCCTTTTCCGGCTCGACCTTCCATTTTCCGCATTACTTGATATGTATCGGGGTTGGAACTTCGTTCTTGCTTGATAAATATCCATAAAACACCTATATAATCAATAAACGTACCCAAGCGTGATCGAGTCCAATAAACACAATATGAGCACAAACGACACAATTCTACATATTTTTGGATCTTAAAATCGGGAAAATCTTTGCAAAAATATGTGTAAAAATGAGTGTTAACAATATTGCATCCATCGCATTGAGAATATCTTGATTCTTGCTTTGCAAAATCTCACAAAGATCATTTGTCACTTCAAGTGACTCGATCATAAAATGCAGGATAAACACAAATTCGAATGATGTCATCATATCATATGCTCCATCTGCAGTAGCTTTGAAAGGTAAGTTATCTTTCTCATTGAGGATCACTTTAAGAACAAGAAGGATAGACTTAAACATACTGCGTATACTGTGAAGAGATCTCAGATGATAGCTCCATCGTGTATCTGCTGGACGCTGCACACCTCCAATTTGATTTTTAACTTTCCCAGTTTCAATTTCGTTACTGGCAATCAATTCCTCAATATGCAATGCTTGAGCACTTTGAAGTTGATCATGACGTTTGGAGGAAGAATCCACCAAATTGACAATAACATTCAAATGTGAGAAGAAATGCTCAGTTGGTATAACACTTTTAGCCACCGCAACTAAGACCAACTGTAGGCGATGAGCAAAACAATGCACATAATAAGTATATGGACACTCCTGTAGAAATAGAGCTTGTAAACCATTCCACTCATCTCTCATTGTGCTAGCACCATCATAACCTTGGCCCCTTATGTTTTGTATGATAAGATTATGGTGAGAAAGAACTACAGAAATCTCCTCTTTCAAAGTATTAGACTTAGTATCTTCCACGTGTTATAAGTACTCATTTACTTGTATCCCGTGCCTATGTGGGATTAATATCAAACATTGTTAATAATTCAAATAAGTGCCAAAAAATTTATAATGTGTATTTTTAGAATTAAATTTTCTTAATATGATGTAAGTGAGTTTTAAAATTCGCTATAGTGTTATTATTTAAAAATAACTTACGACTACGGACCATTTTCAGCTACTTTAACCTCATATCTTCACAATGTACCAACTACCGCCTCTGTATTGCCACACCATCACATGGATAATCTACAGTTTTTATACGAGTTAAATTGCTATTGCTTAAAATTATTCAAAACTAAAATTGTCGTCATCCGTAAAGCTACTGTATAGTAAAATATATAACTAAAAAATATTTCTTACTGAAAATTTTAATTGCATGATACCCCCGTCGTAACGCGCGGATATCCTGCTAGTTAAATTAAAAAGCATATAGGGAAGATGAAAAGAAAAAGAAGCATATTGAGAGTAGGGGTGTCGTAAAACCCGACCAGACCCGAACCCGAATATGACTATTCGGGTTGGGTTGACCCGAGTTCCAAATAGGGTCGGATTCGGGTATATTTTTTTTTGCCTCAACCCGAATTGACCCGACCCGAATTCATCCGAATATAATTTTGAACTCGAGTAACCCGACTCGACTAACACTTTTACAATATAAAAATATTGAAGTAAGCCATTTTTTCAATCATTTTACATATATTCGGGTTGACACGAACCAGAATTGACCCGAACCCGACTAACCTGAGTTCGAGTATATTTTTAAAAGCATTGACCTGAACCCGAATAAAACCACTAATAGCGAGGATGAGGAAAAGTATTATTTGGTAAGTTGCAAGGTGATTGGGGTGGAAACACTCCGACATCGCGGGTTCGAATCCGTGTGGTGACAATACTTTGCTGAAATATTGCAAGGTATGTTGCTGGGTTCGTGTCTCGTTGGTCCTCTCCCTTGTAGGGCTGCCATTAGTGCACATCCCTCGATTTAACACCCGTCTGGTCAAGGGACCTCTGATACACGTGGTGGGAGTTTCTCGTCTCCCACTCAACAAAAAAAAAAAAGTATTATTTACTATGTAGGTATAATAAAGTAAGTATTGAAGTATTCAATGTACTTGTCCCACATCTCTTCTCATCTAAAGGTGTATATATGCCTCTCTCATCTCCTCACACAACAAGAGCCTTTCATTCTCTCTCTCTTAGAAGTCACCTTCTTATTCACCCTCAAAAACATCTTCTCACGATGCGACACTTACCACACTTTCATCACCAAACCTCTACAGCCACTCCACTACCATATGTACCACAAGTCACTTGCAGACCATCCTCCCTCAGATATGTAACAAAACACAGATCTATCGATATCTGATAAGGTTTTTCCAAGATCTTTGGTTTTTTCTTGAATACCTTTTATTTTCTATGAAAATATTTGGTTTTCTTTGAGGATCTTTTATTTTCTTTGAAAATAATTAATTTTCTAACTGAAGGTCCGTTTCTGCAACCGATTTTTTTTATGGTTTGAGCCGTATTTGAAAACCCGGTCCACCAACTGATCCATTTGAACCGGTGGGTCGACCCTCGTTACTATTTTGCATAGTATTGAAACTTTGGAGGTCTAATTTAGACATAATCCCAGATAGATATTTTTTATTCCCCAACATTTTCTCTATAAAACCCTTATACATCAATCTCATTTAGACAATCACACTTGCCATTTATAAAAAAAATCACAAAATTAAAGTTCCAAAATTTATTCGCAATGAGTTCGGATCGTCCTGATAAGGTTAAATGTCGTGTATGTGGACTTGAATTGGTTCAGGAAGATTTACGTGCTCATATAGGGATTCACGAACGGGAACGTGAGGTTTGTTACTTTACCAATTACTCCTTATAATTTGATCAATAGATGTAATTAATGTGTTGATTTGTTTCTTATTATTTGTTACTGATTAATTTATATCTGTTGAACTTTCCGCCGTTCAAAAAAAAAAAAAAATTTATATCTGTTGAACTGTTGAATTCCGTAGTATAGATCTGTTGCCGATTTGTTACAACTTTTTTTGCGTCATGTTTGATGTGTATTTCTGATTGTTTGGCTTTTAAGTAGCTATATTTCATTAGTTCGTTATCAGATGCTTTCCTCGTATTATATATGTTTAATTTTTTGAATTTGACTAAATGATTATCCGGTCGTCTTTGGCCGGGCACCAGAGTCGATCGCCAAGTGCCAAGAGACGATCGCCTTAGATGTCGATCGCTTGGCATCGGGACTCGACCTGGGACCCTCGATCGGCTGCTTGGCTTTGGCTCGGTCGCCCGGTTTTTGTGCCGATCGCCTGTTGAGATGTATAAATCTCGACACAACAATTGCCCACCAGCTTGCTCCGATGTTGAAGACACGGGGTGATGTGGTTCTTGCTGGCGATCGTGTAGGATAAAGACGTGGTTTCGGACTTGGGTGATCTGATCGCTTGGCGAGCTATCTTCGGTCTTGTACCTGCAATTTCAAATTTGCCGATCCCTCGTAGAGAGCTGATGGCTTCGTCATTGAGGAACCGTGCACAGTCGCGGAGTTCGATGGACCGACTCCATGACCGTGTCTTGTGCGCGAGTGACATTGTCTGTTTCGTGACTCATTTTATTGTGAGGGTCCTCCGTTAGGCTGCGCCTCGCCTCGTATTTAAACGAAGGGCATGCGGTCTTGGTCTGGAGGAGTCCTTGCGCGGGGCGTTGTCGGATTAATCGACTCCACGTCCACGGCTTGTTAGCTCTTTTCTACCTCAGATCGTCATGTTAAATGGCAATCCTCGACGGTATACGTTGAGATGGGGGTAGGGATGCGTCGCATTATCCGTGAAGGATCCATCACGTTAAGTGACGGACCTTCGAGGGCGGGCGAACGTGTCCACTGATCTGTTTGGAGGGTCCTTCGGCTACGCCTGCCTCGTATTTAAACGAAGGGCGAGCGATCTCAGCCCAAAGGAACCTTGCATGGCCGAAGCAGTCGGTTCCATCGACCACCAGGACCATGGCTACACTCTTCTACCTCGGATCGTCATGTTAAATGCCGACCTTCGACGGTGTACGTTGTGCGGGGGAGGCGATCTCGTGCCTTAGCCCAACATGTTAGATGATGAACTGTAGATGGCGAGCGAGTCCTCCAGTTTCGGTGATGTTGCTTGATAATGGCGATCGGGTTGAAAGACTGGTGATCGTCGTTCGGTTGCCGATCGCGTTGTTCATAGGTTAAAAAGTAACCTTTGCCTGGCCAGAAAATCTGCGGCTTTGGCACGGAAGATCGCGTAGGTCAGGGGGAGGTCCTTCGTAAGATGCCTGAACATAGGCGAAAGACCATGGAATCCCCCTAGGACCGAGTATAGGGCGATCTCGTCGCTTACGGGCTCGCCGTTGAGGATGATCTCGTCTACCCGGTCGATGTAGGCTGCGTCGGACTCTTCTTCCTCTTGCCTGATCTGCATCATACGATGGGGACCTTCTGGCCGAGCGACCTTGGCGGCGAAGTGCGCTGTGAAGTTGTTCGCCAGTTGATCAAAGGAATTGACGGATCGCGGCGGTAGTGAGATGTACCATCTATGGGCTAGGTCGTCCCGCGTTAGCGGGAACATTCGGCACCTGATCGCGTCTGATGTCCCACACCCGGTCATGTAGATCCGGAACTTGCTCAGGTGAGTATTGGGATCCGACCTTCCCTCGTACAGAGGTGTTTGTGGAGGAGCGATCCTTCGTTGCACGGGAGCGAGCTCGATGTGGACCGCGAGTGGCTCGCTCGGCCCGACGATCTCTCTTTTGGCACCTGCCCCAGATTCTAGGAGCGCCTTCATGTCGTCGAGCTGGCGTCGTATCACGGTCATCGTTGTTGCTTGGTCGCTCGTGGTTCGGCTCCTGGAGCGGGTGCCGAGGCGATCGTGTACCGATCTCCTGGCTCCGCAGTAGGCGATGGGATCGTCGCCTCCGATCTCGGTTCTTTGGCGAGCAGCCAGATGGTTGGCCTGCCCTCTGGGAGTTGGGTATGCCGAACTCCTGGTGACGGATTCGGCCCGCTGCCTCGTGGCCGGGCCGACCGCCCGATCGCCATGATGGGTCGCTGCCTAGGCGGCTGAAAACAGAGGTGTCCCGGCTTGCGAGCGCCTCTTCTTGCAAATGGGGCCTCCTGGCGATCGCTCGGTCAGTAATCCCTTGAACTTCCGTTTGGTCACGCGGCGGATGGCCGAGGGGGTTATAGCGGGCGCGTCGAATGCTCTCCGTCGCTCCTGTAGGATGGCCAAGGCCTTTTTGATCTGTTCCGCGGTTTTGAACTGATCGAGCGAGAGGCTTGGTCCGTCCCTCGGGGGCGGGATCGAGAGTCTCGGACCGCGGCGGCTGCCCTCCGCCATAGGCTGAGGCTCGGATTGAGACGGAATTAGGCGTCTGGCGGATCGGCCAGCGGCTTTCTTCGATGTGGAGGCAGAAGTCATGATTCTGAAAGCTTTCTTTGAAGAGCAGTGAGTGTCTCTTCAAGTATATGCCCCGGAGAACAGTGAGTGTTCTTCGAGACGGTAAAAATAAAAATGAGGGTTAAGATGCCCTTCCTCTAGCGCCAATTGTTGTTGCCCGAAATATTATCCGGAGATGAATATTGCTGGAACGGTCGAGCAACAGCAAATTGCGAGAGCACGTCCGTGGGAATGGAAATAACACAAGATTTGCCGGGGTTGTTAGTCCCGGGCTTGAATGCTCTCGCGAGATGTTATTAATAAGAATACGTTTGAGTACAAATATTAATGTAAGAAAGCGATTACAATGAGTGTAAAAGATTCTATATATCTAGCTGTTGAGTGCTTGCCGGAAGAACTAGAGTTGCTCTGAGTTCTTGAATTGCTGGGAGTTTTGGTTTTCGTCCCTGCTAACCGTCTTTCGGTTAAGAAGTGCTGAGAGAGAAATATGTCCGAAGTATATAGCTTTGCCAAGAGAGTGAAAAGCTAGATCCAAAGCCAAAGAATCAGACCGTTTTCCAAGTGCAGGCAGCCTTCTATTTATAGGAGCTGAGATTCCCTGTTCTGACGGGCGATCGCCTTCCTTGTAATATAATAAGGGGCGATCGTCTATAAGCACATGGGTTGTCTGCCTTGAAGTCTGCGTCTCCTGCTGGCAGCCAGCTGTGCGGTCCAATGAGGAGCCTGGACGTCCTGAGTTGCTGTTCCGAGCGGTCCCACTGTGCACCTTTCGGCGGGTCTGTCGGTAGGTGGACAAATGGTGACAGGTTGTGGTCAACGATCCATGTCTTGCGGCGTCTTTTCCGGATCTGCACATGTGGGACTTTATTCGAGCTTCGTCCTTCGCCGACCAGACATGTTGGCTTTGCGTGGCATGAGGCGGTCGTCTTTGGCCGGGCACCAGAGTCGATCGCCAAGTGCCAAGAGACGATCGCCTTAGATGTCGATCGCTCGGCATCGGGACTCGACCTGGGACCCTCGATCGACCGATCCGCCTCGGCTGCTTGGCTCTGGCTTGGTCGCCCGGTCTCTGTGCCGATCGCCTGTTGAGATGTATAAATCTCGACATAACAACAGTGTCGAACAATATTTGACATAAAGATAATTGTTCAACACTATATAACCAATGGGTGTCCCATTATACTTGTACAATTAATAAAGACAACCGCATGTTGCTTTTAACTTAACTTGCATAGTTTTTCTTAATCCAATTGTGGGAGTTTAGTTTTTAATAGTTTCTTTGTTGTTTGATGTGGTTACCTTATTAAAATTGCCTAAATTGATAACATGCTTTAATTGATTGGCAGGAGACCCTAAAAAAAATTGGCTGAGCTTGAGGTTATGAAAGAAGAGGTCAAAGTTTTACGTTCACGAAAAGCCGAGAGAAAAAAACGAGCTGCTATAGAAAGTGAGACCCGAAAGGCAGAAGAAGAGGCTCAGAAGAAGGCAGCAGATGAAGAAGCTAGCCACATAAAACTGGCAGAAGCAAGAGCTCGACGCGACAAGAAGATGAAAAAACCAGTGACTGAAATTGACTGAAATTATACCTGAAAAAAAAGGAAAAAAGCATACAGGTGATTATGAAATTGATAAAGCTTTAAAAGATGTAGCATTGATAGAGTCGAACCTAAGTGAAAGAGAAGGGGTAAGGGTAAGGGTGGTGGTAAGCCTAATGTAATGCAAAAGAAGAGTAAAAGTGAAGAAACAGTAGAACAAAGCTTCAATGAAAATGCTGAACGAGCTACAGAAAACCCTGTGGATGAAAACGCTATTCCTGATTCAAAAAAAACTCATGTCCTTCAACAAGGTGCTAAGAACGGAGAAGGTGCTAATAAGACGGATACGAAGCAGGTTGAGCAAACCCTGAACCGGAAGTCCACTGAAGGATCAGCTGAAAAAGTATGCGTTGGTACAGGGAATAGTAAAATCAAAAGCAAAGACATACCGACTCCAACTCATGAAGAGGAAATCATAAGTCCAACTGATGAAGAGGGAAAGAAGAAGAAACAGTAGAACAAAGCTTCAATGAAAATGCTGAACGAGCTACAGAAAACCCTGTGGATGAAAACGCTATTCCTGATTCAAAAAAAAACTCATGTCCTTCAACAAGGTGCTAAGAACGGTGAAGGTGCTAATAAGATGGATACGAAGCAGGTTGAGCAAACCCTGAACCGGAAGTCCACTGAAGGATCAGCTGAAAAAGTATGCGTTGGTACAGGGAACAGTAAAATCAAAAGCAAAGACATACCGACTCCAACTCATGAAAAGGAAATCATAAGTCCAACTGATGAAGAGGGAAAGAAGAGTTCGAAAATGAAGAGATTGGATCTCGATCATAACCTTAAACAAGCAAAGGTCTCTTTAGATTCAGACGAAACTAGTGACAAAAGAGTTATTGAAGAGCAAAATTCCTCCGACTCATCTCAAGAAACAGGAGAGACTTCAAGTTTTATTTCAACTGAAGCCTTACTTTTAGAGCTCAATTCCTTGCAAGAAACAATTGCTCAGGTAGATATCTATGTATTAGCATTTTTTCTGTAATTGGTTTAATAAATATAACATATGTCTGCTATAAACGGTCTGTGCTAGTGTAAAACTTTGTATTAGCTTGAATATTGAATTCAGAATAGGTGTAGAGATCAGTTGCTTCATCGCAAGTGTGATATAATTGCTGTGGCGTTACCTGTAAATATAACATGTCTGCTATAACTGTCTGTGCTAGTGTATAAAGTGGCTTTACCTGTAAATATAATGACTGCTGTGGCGTTGTCTTCTATCATTTTGGTATGGGTGGGAAAATTGTCTTGCTGGCAAGTTATGTGTCAGACAATTTAAGAAACGATTTTATTAATTTAACCTTTTAGAACTTCGTTGTTTTTTCTTGTTAATAATCACATTAACGATTATTGTATATGGTAATAAAAGCTTCTCTAGTAGAGACATAAAAGAAAATATAAAGTTCACCCGGCGACTGATGTACATTTTAACTGCAGGTACTATTCAACGAAAGCGAAATTCAAAAGAAGATTTTAGATGCTATGGAGCTACATATTTCATCAGAAGGAAGTAGAATCGAGAGCACCATCATAAAAAGCTTTGAAAAACTTCTTGACAAAGCTAGATGTGATGCTGATTGGGATTGTGTCCAAGAAATGTTTGCAGCACAAGAAATGCTTAACCTAGAACGCCATCAACAACATATGACCTCGGCTTTAGTCACAGAAAATGAATTTCTTCAGGCGAGCAAATGCTGAAAAATGAGTTGAATGCATTTGTACTTGGAGTTGAAAAAATTATGCAAAAGGCTGTTTCTACATCTCTCACTGAAGCTTTCGAGGTTTGTCTTGTTTTTTAATGGGTTTAAATTGCTACCTCTATATTAGCATCTGGAGGTGATAAATACACCTTTTCTTTCTTCTCTATACACCATTAAAATGGTTTTGCTATGACTATTTTACTCTGCAACTGATCCACTGCTTAGTGTTTCTTTACATTCTCACGTTTCTGCCTCACTAAAGGGAACACATCAACTATGGTGATGAATTGCTCGTTCTTATTATAGGCTTAAAAGGGAGCGGTGGTGTTTGAGTATACAATGCGAAATAAATTACACTATAAACATATAGGGTTTGCGTATTCAAATAAAAACTGAGATTTGGCACATTGGTGAATACAAGTTTTTGCAAATCATGTTATTTTTTGAGTCTGATTCAAGTTATGTTTAATTGGATTATTCGCAGACGCTCACATGCAAAGAATCAAAGAAACAATTAATTGGTGGAAGTTTTTACCAAAACGTAACAGTTGGTTAGCTAGAAAATAGAATTTGGAAGATCAAAATAAGAAAGAAAATGAACTAATAAAGTGGCTTAATTAAGTGAAGGGTAAGTCATTGCAAGATTTTGATGGTGGATAGGAAAGAAAAGTTGGTGTTTTTCTTACCTCCTATTAGCATGTACTAGTAATGTGCTAAAAGTCTACTTTAACATCGTGTGCAGAGATGCATAGGTGATGCAACTCGTAATCAACTTGCGGAATTTGTTAACTCAAAACTTGAAACAACTGTTTCTAGAGAAATTAAAGCCCAATTTGAAACTTCTTTCAAACAAGCTTTACAGGTATGCGATGCATGTGATCTTTTTTAAGTAATCTGTTACTAAATTAAATTTTGATGAGTCATTTCTTTTGAATTTGCTTGAATCTTATATTCTCACTCAGGAAGCACTTAGATTGAGTTTGGAAGCTTCGGTTGTTCATTTATTTCAGAAGTCATGTGGGATACTGTATGAAAAAGTTGGTGCTTCTTTTCAAGAAGAAATTGTAGTTCAGCAGAAAATTGAGTCGACGATCCATTCATCATTGGCATATGAAGATCACTTCCTGAACACTAGGAGTACTTCTTGACTCAGAAGATCACTTTCTAAAACTGCCTCTAAATCAACCCATGTGTTTGCACAAACACAATAGAAGATGAAAAATGTTAAAATAGAAGAAACTTGTTATAATAAAGGCGGGTGTTTGGATGTTATAATAAACTTGATCGAGACATGCTTTAACCATGATTAAGACATGCTTTAAAGGTTATGTCTAAGAAATAAGAACATAAATAATTGGTGTTATAAAAAGTCGGTTAAAAGAGGTTAAAAAAAATAGAACAATTATTATTGAAAGGTTCAAATAAACATTTGCATTATTTATGTTTTAACAATTTTCTTACTATTTAATAAACATGTTGGCAAAATCTTTTTATTAATAGCAATTCATTCAGAAGAAGAAAAATAGCAATTTATTCAGATCGAAGTTGTAGTTTGTACAACCACAATAGAAACAAATTAGAGACCAACAATACAACGTTTTATATAGAAGGAATAACTGAACTTTTCATTAGAACCACCGGTATAACCACTTACTGATGCAAACGCAAGAGCCATTAATTTCGTTTGACCATTGGCCAATTCACCGGTCAAAGTTTGACTCATTGATGATGCTGAATTGACATGAAACTTCCCCTTTTTAGGATTCAATCAATTCAGCATCATCAATGAGTCAAACTTTGACCGGTGAATTGGCCAATGGTCAAAAGAAGTTAATGACTCTTGTATTTGCATCAGTAAGTGGTTCTACCGGTGGTTCTAATGAAAAGTTCAGTTATTCCTTCTATATAAAACGTTGTATTGTTGGTCTCTAATTTGTTTCTATTGTGGTTGTACAAACTACAAGTTCGATTTGAATGAATTGATATTTTTCTTCTTCTAAATGAATTGCTATTAATAAAAAGATTTTGCCAACATATTTATTAAATTGTAAGAAAATTGTTAAAACATAAAGAGAAATGATAGGACAACACCCTGAACCACACCCCCAAACACACTCGTACTTTATAGGTGTTGTACTACGTGCTTTACTATTAATTTTATTATGAAACTTAGATAGATTCTTTTCATACCACGGGGTGTGTATGTCAGTGTGGTTAAGGGTGTTGCCCTATCACCCCTCAAACATAAATAATGCAAATGTTTATTTGAACTTTTCAATAATAATTGATCTATTTTTTTTTAACCTCTTTTAACCGACTTTTTATAACACCAATTATTTATGTTCTTATTTCTTAGACATAACCTTTAAAGCATGTCTTGATCATGGTTAAAGCATGTCTCGGTAAAGTTATTATAACATCCAAACACCCGCCTTTATTATAACAAGTTTCTTCTATTTTAACGTTTTTCATCTTATATTGTGTTTGTGCAAACACTTAGGCTGATTTAGAGGCAGTTTTAGAAAGTGATCTTCTGAGTCAGGAAGTACTCCTGGTGTTCAAGAAGTGATCTTCAGATGCCAATGATGAATGGATCGTCGACTCAATTTTTTGCTGAACTACAATTTCTTCTTGGAAAGAAAGCACCAACCTTTTCAGACAGTATCCTGCATGACTTCTGAAATAAAGGAACAACCGAAGCTTCCAAACTCAATCTGAGCGCTTCCTGAGTGAGAATATAAGATTCAAGCAAATTCAAAAGAAATGACTCAGTCAAAAGAAATTCGAGCCATTAACTAAGCTTTCTAACTGCTGCATCAAAAACTAAGCTTTCTTGGATGATGCATGTCCCTGTGATGAGATGACTACAATTTTTGATGAAGATGACTACCGTTGAAGCTATTAAGAATCCGATGGACACTTTGCTCAAATTTGTGTAATGCTTGCAAATGTATTTTCTTCTTAAGCATTGTACTTCATTAGTTCATTGCTGGTCTCTGATAAAGTTACCACCCTTTCTTAAACTTGGATTTCTCGCAAATTGGATTTGATTGGTTACATGACCCAATCAAAGCTTTTGCTATTTTATTGTCTCTAGTTTCTTGCTAAAATATTTTGATTGTTGAATGAGTTTGTTAGTCAATTGCTATTTCTTTTATGAACGATTGAATTGCTATTGATTTAATGATTTTGCCAACATGTTTAGTAAATTATAAGGAATTTGTTAAACATAAGTAGTGCAATATTTATTTGTACCTTTAATAATATAGTAATATTTCTCTCTATGTAGTTAAACTCTTTTAACAGATTTTTTGTAACATCAATTATTCATGTTCTTAAAAACCCAAAATTACAATATGCATTAGAATGTATACTATACTTGTAACTAACTCCCGCACTCGGTGTTCTAAAAATCCTCGCCTAGACCGATTAATCCTCCGATTAATCATTAGAAGGTCCTCTACCGTTTCTATTATCGATTAATCCCTAGAAGGTCCTCTACCGTTCCGATTATGGCACAGACGCTTGTACTGGGCGTTTGGGTGATTAATCGGTCGTCTAGGCTGGCTGAGTGGGTGCCTATGAAGGCAAGCTAAGATACTATGGATACTATGCACTATTTGTATACATCAATTTTTCAAATTTTCTAACTATGTGGGCAACTAGGCGGATGTTTAGGCGATTATACTGTTTTATTTTTTTTGTTCTAGTAATACTATAAATTCCTAAATTAAGATATTATGGATATTGGACTACCTTATATCTATATAAATATTTCAAATTTAATATATAATTGATTATATATCTATTTAAATGGTTAAATTTTAATTATTTTACACATATATATATATATATATAATTTTTTATATATAAAAATGATTAAAATAATAATAAAAAAATAAATCCGCCTAGTCCGACTAATCCCCGATTAGTCTCCGAGTAATCTTCTGGGCGCTAGGCGTTGAGCAATCCGAACGTGTAGCACCTAGCGTTTTTTAGAACCATGCCCGCACTACATGATTAGTACCACTTTTTATGCATCGACGATTTTTCTTAAACATACCTTTAAGAATTATGTTTAGTAAAACCTTTATTTAACATTTGGATATAACATTTAGGTATCACTACTGATATTCATATGACCATTTTCGCTATGTTTATCACTACTGACATTTAACTCAAAAGTTTTTTATTTTTGAGTTATTAAAACATATAACACTTTTTAAACTATTTTGTGACTTAGATTTCTTTTAACGTGTTCATAAGATGGTTGTACGTTAAGTTGGTTGAGATTAATAATAATCATCGGGTGAGTGTTAAAATTACTATGTTACAACAAAATAATGCACATATGAATATCTTAAACATGTTATCAACTTGAAAGGTTTTTGCAATTAACATAAAATTTTAATGACTTGATTGAAATACTCATAAAACTTTGTTACTATTTTACATATTTCCTATTCAAAAAATCTATAAACAGTAAATAAAATACTACAAGAGGTGCCACAAATAAGTTCCAAGTTGATAGTTCTTTTATTTGTCTCCAAATAAGCAAACCTTGTATAACCTAACTAGATATGTATCCTTGTGCACACACGATGCTTTCACATAAATCTTACATAATGTGTTTTAACATAGATGAATATATATATATATATATATATTTCATTTATTTGTGCATAAAATTTGTATATTATCTAACTTTAATAATACAATTGGTTAAAAATGTAAATTTATATCTTGACATGCTAAAACTTGTTTTGTACATACACAGAGTCGTTAAATAAGATATCATTATGTTAAATAATTTTTATATATAGTTAAAATATCCGTGCATGCGTGAGTTTTTACATAAATATTTCATTATGTATTAATATCGATTAATATTTGTATAAATTTTGTTGGACGAATGATTTGACCTAATTTGTTTAATTGGCATAGTGTTGAAGTTGATGTTGTTTAAATTTAAGTATTGATATCATGTTTTAGACATAATGCATGTTTAATAACACGTAATTATTGAAATTTATAATTAATATGTATAAATAACAACATATATGTTGTATATATATATATATATATATATATATATAAAGTATATGGGGTATAAAATATGAAAGTTACTAAAAAAACATATCAACTGATAAGTTTACTCATGTCCATATACTTATTTAAAATTCAAGAACTAAAGTTTTATTAATTACCCAATCGTTTTTTAGTTTTTCTTTTTCATAAATCGGCACATTTGTGTTTTTATACATATTTTTTTGTTGGATGAAATTTAGATGGGTGTGACCAAATTGTTTCAAATTTGACTTTCTGTTGTCCAATGAGATGACTTTATCTTTCCTACGTGGCAGTAAAGCTATGCTATTGGTATATTTTTTTTTTTTTTTTTGATACCGAGGTTCCAAGCTTACACCTGACTAGTCCTCGAGATAACAGCCTCTCTACACAAGATCGCTACCAATTAAATCGCGAGATGTGAATCGCCTCGTGCTCTTAAATATCCTCAACTACCGCGCACAAGGAGTCGTCCCCCAAGTGATTGCTCCATGCTGGACCCCCCCAAATCCAGATCTGGCCTCCCACACTGCCGCTTGAAGCCCTCAATATTTAATTGTTCCACCAGCGTGGAACGGAAGGCTAGGCCCTAACCCTTAGTCAAAGACTAAGGGATCATTGGGCCTTGAGAAATTCAATTCCAAAGTATTGCCACTAGGAATTGAACCCCTGACCTCCAACTAAATTGAAAGTCAGGTGACCAATTGCGCCAAGACACTTGGTTATGCTATTGGTACAATTGAAACCTCTTGAAAGTGATTTCGCAACTTAAACGGACACCGTGCTAAAAAACCCTATATAATTTCCTAATCAACCCTCACATAATATAAAGTCATAGTGAAACTCCACCTCGCAAACATGTCTATAAATTTACCCACTAAGACCAATTTGGACATGAAGTTGCAAATTAGGGGTGAGCTCGGTTCGGTTTGGTACGGTTTCTAGCTAAAACCGATACCAAACCGTATCTTATCGGTATCTAGCATTTGAATACCGAAATGATTCGGTTTTAAATCGACTCGGTGTGATCGGTTTCGGTGTCGGTTCGGTAGCGGTTCGGTGTCAATGGGCTGATTAAATGGGCCACTTAAGTTGGCCGCACTGCACTCCATATCAACTACTGCGCTAAATCGCATAATTGTAAGTTCAAATAAGGATTTATACATAATTAATCCACTTCAAAGCTTGAATAAAAATAAAATCTACTTCAATAACATGATAATAACTAAGGATTCAAAAAGTCCAATATCAGATTAAACAAAAGTCTTGAATTTCCTCCTCAGCACAGGTCCATCAATTCATAACAACCTGCACAAAGAAAAAACAAAGTCTGCAGAATAGTCATCTGTTTTATCGGTTCGGTTCGGTTTTTAAAGTCGGGATCCATATCTAAAATCGAAACCGAACCGCATAATTCGGTTTTCAAAATTTTAAGAACCGTACCATACCAATATCTTATTGGTTCGGTTTTTCGGTTTCGGTTTTTTCGGTATTATCGGTTTTTGTCGGTTTTTCTGCTCACCCCTATTGCAAACAGACGGCACCTTGCAAAAAACCTCAATTTAGGCCTGCCCATGGTACTAGATCGAGAACAGAAAATATAGAGCCGAGAACCATACCAAGTTCCTCAGTTATGTTCGGTACGAGAATTTTTGGTTTTTCCCGACAAGAACCAAAATGAATTTGGATGGAGGAATTTAGGGTTTTTAGAATCTAATAGAATTGATTATTATTTTATTATGTTATTGAATGCGTAGGTTGAAGTGTTGTGTCACCATTCATGACATGTCATTAGCAAGGTTGCAAAAATGGCTACGCGGTAGCTGGGCGGTCGGGTACTGCCTAGCGATTAATCGGTTAGGCGGGGATTAATCGGATTTGATTTTTATATATAAAATTATAAAATTTTGAAACTATATGCTCGATTTGGCCGATCTAGCCGATTTTTTTTCGATTTGGCCGATTTGTGCCCGATTTGGCCGATTTATGTCTGATTTGGCCGATTTCTATCCGTAACCAAGTTGGCCGATTTATCCGATTTGGCCAATTTTTATCCGATCAATTGGTATGTTGACCGATTTTTTACCAAACCAATTGATAAGGCCGATTAGTGAAAATCGGGGCAGTTAATCCCCGCCTAGCGATTAATCGGCCGTCTAGACCGATTTTTGCAATACTGGTCATTAGTGATGTGGCATTATGATAGGTCATTACTATCTAGTATACATGTTGGAGATGAGAGATTAACTAAAATGATATAAAAAGTGTCTGTAACACCCCAAAAGGCGGCTATTACAGTGCCGTGAATCCCACACTGGGACCCATCAGGGGATACCAAAAATACAGATTAAATACGTATTACTTTGTGATACCGAACCACAATAAATAGTCTTTACTCCGATTAGGAGTTTACAAATAGTATGACCAACAGCCTTGAGATACCCAGGATCCAAAAATACAAGTATAAACCATATGGAGATGGAATATACCTCAAATAACAATACAATTGATCAATAGTTTAAATGAAGCGGAAAGATAACATTACACGGTTTTGAACATAACCGGACAACAAAAGACTCGGGGGCCCCGAACTAGTATTCTTCGAACCCTTCGCCGTCACCATGCTCTTCCCGTGCCTTGCCTTTGCCTCGACCTAAAATACAACACAAGTATTTCGCCCAAAACACAGGGTCAGATATACATGATAAATGATTCTCCATACATTATGCAATTCACATATACTAGATCTCATGGAAACATCCCGACTACTGAACATACCTCTCGGGCGTATGAACAATCAGTCACAACATGTCGAACAAATCCAATCATACCTGGATTATGAATGACTAAACAATATGGCTCAAGATGGACATCACAGTACGCCTGATCCGGAAATGTGTCAGTGCACATGTCCACCCCGTATACGGAATCCAGAATATGCTAGCCTCACGAACTACGTCTCGTGTGCACAGTCCAATACGGAAATATCCACGCATGACTATATATGTGTCTGGCTAAAAATCCTACATAATAACCAATCGGAATGCGGATATGATTCCAGATATGTCACGATACAACATGACAACGAATTCAAGAAATTACATATCCGATTAAGGATCAAGAAACTCATCGAAGTGACAATAAGGGTCAACGAGATCAACGATTCAAAGGTGATGAAATTGGGCATGCAATCCCATGATGAAAAACAGAACATCATCAAGAACCATATCAAATTACGAGTCACAAATTCATAAGCGTTTCATATACACGAAACGTATAACCATCACAAGAATCTAATCATCATTATAACCAAGCAAGATAACTTGCCTCAATACGGAAACGAGAATAATTCTCCTTTGTCGAACGAACGGATGGTCCTCGACTAATATCGGTTACTCGAACAATCAACCTTGAATGAAATATATTTCACTCAATAACACATCCATATAATCATCGATATCGAATTCAATGAGACGATACCCTAAATTCAATTTGAATAGTTCAACTACCTCAAGATATCAAAATTCTATTCCAAGAACTCTATTTACCTCAATTCATTCTTATGATCGGTTTACAAGATATTTTCAAATATTCGCATGATTCTTATGAATAAAAGTTTATCAACAACATGTTAAACAATCATTTATGTTCGTTAATATCATCTTATATCATTTAAACTTTACAAGAACATCACTAATGTTTGAAAGTGATAATCTAGACAACCTTGTTTCATCATTACATCAAATTTAGATTGAATATAGTGAGCTACAATAAGGTTATACTAAATTCATTTAGTTACAAGACCATATCATAATTATGAAGATTATCTCATATTATAACCATTCTTATAATCCCCTTACTAACTTGGAGAATCAACTATCACACCTATGAATTCACCTAGCTTAGGTTCAAGAACATCACTCTAATATTCTAACATTTATCAAGGTGTTCTAATACATTTTATGACAACTATTCCATCCATTAAACTTAACTACGAAGAAGCTAATGAATATTATTGTCCTAATGTTGTTAATAGTCCAGCAAGAAGAGTATGATTCTTATATACATTGTCATTACCATTAAAACATCAAGAATCTCTTCATTCCAAACCCTAAATTACCATATTCATCAATAAGTGTTAAAAAGCTTAACTACAGACATGTTTTGCTTGATTAATTAAACATTAGGTGTAGTATACTATATCTCTAACATCAAAACTACGAAAATATAGAGTATAATCGCACAACATACCTTCAGAAATGAAGAACAAGTCACTAAAACTGCAAGAACACACTACAACTTCAAGAGTACCTCTAAACTTCCAATCAACAAGCTGCAATCCAAGATGAAAAGCTCAAACTCAAGTTAGAAGGGAGTAAGGTCGGTCTAGGGAGACAGGGGAACGATTGTTGGAGAGAAAAATAGGAGTTTGGACGACATGAATCAAACTTCCAAAAAATGTCGTTCTATGATGCTCCCATTCAAAACCATCAATTTTTGATGAAGGATCGCGAAAAGAACGAAGAAAATGTAGAAATGGACAAGTGACCCGTGCCCAGGCCAATAAATAGCCGAGTCCTGCCAGTCCCTTATGGCCGTAACCGACCATGGCTACCATACTGCCCAATTTGGCCGACACCCTTACGGCCGTTATCAGCAGTACCTTACGTACGTAATAGGCCTTACGGCCGTACCCAACCACAACCTTACAGCCGTAATCACCCAATCCTGACGAGTCACTACCGACCGTGATCGGCCATCCCAGCGAGTCACTGCCGACCGTGATCGGCCATCCAGCGAGTCACTGCCAGAACACGTGCGCAGGTCCTTACGGCCACGACTCGGCCAGCTGCCTCCTAACATACATAACGCTTAATCCATTGCATACGTAATACGTACATTGACTTGCTACAGTATATGCTCGTACTACGTACGTACGTAAATCCATCTGTTGACTCACCTGTCCACATCCGCGCCGAAAGCTGCCGACACAGGGCCCCACCTGCCGACCACAGCTCGGACCTGTTCGATTCCTCTTGTTACGTACGTAATGCCTTATGCATAACGTACGTAAAACGTAGAATTTAGCGTACGTAAGTCTTTAAAGTTAGCGTACGTAATGGCCTTCTATACTTGGCTAAAATCCAACTGTTCTTGTCTGTCTCGACATACTGGATACGTCTACGCACATACTGAATACATATGCTCGTACCAATATCATTCTCATACGATACTTCTGATGCACGATACCTCGAATTCAACTGTCGACCAAGTACGACAATTGTACAAATACTCATACAGTATATCTGACATCCAAAAACATAACAAGCATGTAATATCCTAGAATTAAATATAGCCTCGATAGATATATTGGCACGACTGTCACAGTTCCTAAAATTATCCACCCATACTGTATCGCTCTCACTCTGTACGGTACAACTCAGATAAAATAATGCGAAGAATCATAGCGAAATTCTAGGATATTACATATCTTCCCACTTAAATAAGTTTCGTCCTCGAAACTTAAAATCCTATCATAATCCATATTTCAATCCCGAAACATCTTAAAATCATGTCACCATGCTCAAATAATCATCATAAAAACCAAATAACTGAAAGGACATACTTACAGGTCCGTGAAGTCGATGATCTCCCGTGATACTAGCACACGACTCCCATACAAAGCCTCAACACAATAACAACACACCCGCATGGCAAATATAGCAATTTGAAAATATTTCAAAAATTTTGAAACTTCCAAAATCAGTTTGACTCGAAAGTCAGAAAATTATTTTCAAAAGTGTCGCTACTACTGCACCGGTAGAGCCACATAACACACATGCCCGGGTTTACGAAACCCAAGCTCTGATACCATATTTTGTAACACCCTAAAACCGACCAGAAATATTACAGCGCCGTGGGCCCCACATTGGAACCCACAAGGCTAAAATCCATTTCCAAAAATTTTTAAAAATGCTGAAAGACCGATGACGGTAATGTTTTAAATACTCAAATATTTTTAAAAAACGTCGTTCTCAATTACCGTCAGAAAATACCATTTGAAGGCACAAGGCAAAGACGCCAAAAGGGCATTTAGAAAGTAAACACGAGTTGGAAAAATACTGAAAGCCACTATAAAATTTCACACGCAGCGAATAGAGACATAATTAAATACATTTGCAGCGGAATTATAAAAACCAGAAAAGAATACACAAATCCCAACAAGGATGCCATAGCCAGTATCACCGGAAAGCTCATCCCTTCACGACCGCTACTAGCTCGAACTCCGAGTACCTAAAAGATAAAGCCCACGATGGGGTCAGCCATAATACTCAACAATGATAACGATCACATCACAAAAGCAATTACATATCAACGTAATTTACAGAGTAAGAACATTCCCCACGTAATCTTACCGAAGTAACCTTACCAACCCGTCACAATCCATATCAAATCAATCCTTACCATAATCCACGTCTCGTGTCCTTAAGTGATGAATGAATTCAAAATTAACCATCTGTACTGTATCCGAAACGATGCCAAGATTCTCAAACATAAACATATCCCCAATATAGAATAATCTGGCCAAGTCCGATTCTGTCTGCTGGATCGCACAATTGGATCTCAATCCTGATAAAACCGATATCACATGGCACATCTGTAAACCAACTGTCCCGAGATAATGGCAAGTCCCGGATATCAATACCAGGCATGAATGCTCACACAATCAAACTGATAAACAACCAATGCATGAAAATGGGAATATCAATGACATGATAATTCCATAGAAGATCGACAAAGGATCAACCACGTACGAGAATACCATGATGTGGTAACTCCAACACACAAGCTATCTATTTATAAACTGCACAGTTCGTTACGTACGTTATCGCATGAAGATAACGTACGTTAACCCCTTTACGTACGCTACACCTAAAATGTTACGTACGTAATCGGCCTCCAGAGGCTACGGACTCAAAACACCAAAATCATTATGTACGTTATTTCCTTGAGCATTACGTACGTAATGTACGTCAACAATGGTGCCTCGAAAAGGTCAAATATCCAGATCAAGTCCGGCCCCCCACGCCGAAATCTGAGATAGGATAATGTACCAAGCATTATGTACGTAACCAGCATGCCATTATGTACGTAAAGCCAACGACGTAACATACATTAATCTAAGTCCTTAGCGCACGTTAAACACAGAAAAATCTAGCCCAAAAATATAAAAATCTACACAACGTCAAGAAATCAACCACAATGCAAATGAAAATTATAATCAAGTCTATTCTGATATATCCCGATATCAATAAACATTAACTAAATGTAACACGATTATAATGATATTCAAATTATCTGAATAATACAACAGTAGATAAGAATTTACTGTCGGATATTACATACCTGCCTAAAAGAAGTTTCGTCCTCGAAACTAAGGGGTAAACAACTCGGGATACCTCTCTCGCATGTTGCTCTCCATCTCCCACGTAGCCTCCTCGACTCCGTGTCATGACCATTGAACCTTCAGCAGGGGAATTGTCTTGTTCCGAAACTGTTTGATCCTCCTCTCAAGTATCTGTACGAGACGCTCCTCGTACGAATGATCCTCCGCTATCTCGATCGCATCGAACTGAAGTATATGGCTTGGATAAGCAACATATTTCCTCAACTGGGAGACATGAAACACGTTATGAATCCGACTCAGAGCTGGTGGCAACGCCAGACGATTGTCTAGATCGCCTACTCGTTCCAAAACCTTAAACGGCCCGATAAACCTCAGACTCAGCTTGCCCCTCTTCCCAAAATGAAAAACACCTTGAGTAGGGGACACCTTCATTAGCACATGGTCGCCAACCTCGAATTCAAGCGGTCATCGACGGTTGTCTGCGTAAGACTTCTGTCGGCTTTGAGCCGTTAACAAACGACTCATAATCAGAGCGATCTTTTCACGGGCTGCTAACAACATATCGGATTCCGTACCCAAAGATTCAAATAGAACGTCCCAAAAAAAAGGAGACCTACAACGACGGCCATACAATGCTTTATAAGATGCCATCTAAATCAAAGCATGCCAACTATTATTATAAGTGAATTCCACCAAAGGTAGTTGGGCTTCCCAATCGTCCTTCCAGTCAAGAGCGCATGCCCTCAACATATCCTCTAGAGTTTGGATAGTCCTTTTATTCTGACCATCAGTCTGCGGATGAAATGCCGTACAAAAGTTCAATTGCGTGCCCATCGCATGATGAACTGCTTTCCAGAAGTGTGACACGAATCGCCCGTCATGATCCGATACAATACTCTTGGGGGTACCATGGAACCTTATAATCTCTTTGATAAATAGCTGGGCCAATCTCTCGGGTCCCCATGTGTTTTTAATCTCCAAGAAGTGGGCTGATTTGGTCAGACGATCCACAATCACCCAAATCGTATTCATCCCTCGACGACTCATCGGCAAGTAGTGATAAAATCCATCGATATGTCATCCCATTTTCACTAGGGAATCGGGATTGGTTTCAGCATTCCTGCGGGTTGCTGACGCTCAATCTTAACCTGCTGACAGGTTAAACATCTTGAAACGAACTCTACAACTTCATGTTTCATATTCCCCCGCCAATAATATTGCTTCAAATCCTTATACATTTTGCTAGCCCCCTGGTGAATGGAATACCAAGTAGCATGAGACTCTCTCAAGATCGAGTTCCTAAACTATTCATCTGCAGGTACACAAACTCGATTCCTGAAGCGTATCAATCCATCCTCGTGGATTACAAATCCAGGGGCTTTCCCTTGAGTTAACTTCATCCCGAAGTCGAGATAAGAATGGGTCCGTAACCTGCTTCGATCTAATTATATCATCAAGGTATGATGAAATCTCAAGTGTGAAAACTTGTCCCTGAATAAGATGTAACCAAACTTCAATTTCCAGTCTCACGAACTCTAACTGCAATTCACTCTGAACTTTCAAGCGGGCAAGCATTTGCTCCTGTACTGCCTTACAACTAAAGGCATCGGCAACCACATTGGTTTTGCCTGGATGATAAAGGATCTCGATATCATAGTCTTTGATTAATTACATCCACCTTCTCTGCCTCATGTTCAACTCCTTCTGAGTAAAAATATACTTCAGGCTCTTGTGATCAGTGAAAATTTGACAGGTAACTCCGCACAGATAGTGATGCCATATCGTTAAAGCAAACACCACGGCTGCTAGCTCTAAATCATGGGTCGGGTAGTTGACCTCATAAGGTCGCAACTGTCTTGATGCATAAGAGATCACCTTACCGTTCTGCATTAACACACATCCAAGCCCCTGTCTTGACGCGTCACTATAAACCACGAATCCTTCCGTCCCTTTTGGTAGAACAAACAGGTGCTGAAATCAATCGACTCTTGAGTTCATCAAAACTTCGCTGATATGCCTCTGACCACAAATACTTCTTATCCTTCCTCAATAGGTTAGTCATCGGTTGGGAAATCTTAGAAAAACCTTCCACGAACCGTCAGTAATAACCTGCTAGACCCAAGAAACTGCGAACTTCCTTCACGTTCTTCGGTGGTAGCCAGTCTCAGATAGCTTCTGTCTTCTGTGGGTCTACTCTCACCCCATCGGCTGATATCACATATCCGATAAAAATAACCTCACGCATCCAGAACTCACATTTAAATTTTTTTTCCATAAAGCTGTTCCCGCCTCAACGCATCGAGAACCTGATGGAGATGACGCCCATGCTCTTCATATTCACGAGAGTAAATCATAATGTCGTCAATAAAAACGACTACAAAACAATCCAGATAACTAATAAAAACCCGATTCACCAACTCCATGAATACCGCCGGTGCATTAGTCAGTACAAATGGCATCACTACGAACTCATAATGCCCATAGCGAGTACGAAAAGCGGTCTTCGAAATGTCAGACTCTCGAATCCTTAGCTGATGATAACCGGACCTTAAGTAGATCTTGGAAAACACGGCAACTCCTTGAAGTTGATCCAATAAATCATCAATACGAGGCAATGAATATTTATTCTTGATGGTTACCCTGTTCAGCTCACGATAATCAATACACAAGCGCAGAGATCCGTCTTTCTTTCCTACAAATAGCACTGGTGCTCCCCAAAGGGACGCACTAGGTCGAATATAGCCCTTCTCCATCAAATCCTTAAGCTGGTTCTTCAACTCCTGCATCTCAGTCAGAGCCATACGATACGGTGCTTTCGAAAGTGGGGACGTACCTGGCTCTAACTCAATATTAAACTCTACCTCACGATGTGGAGGTAAGCCTGGCAACTCATCTAGAAATACATCTGGGTAGTCTCGGACTACCGGAATATTGGCCAATTCAACTGCTCGATTCGTTGTTCTGGTCATGTAATACCAATAACCAATACACCCTTGATTAAGCAGTTTCACTTCTTTCATAGCGCTGATGACTCTCCCGGAACGGCTGGGATTATCACCCAGGAAAATATACTCAACACCATCATCAGATGTGACGGTCACTATCCGCTTACGGACACTAAGTATAGCATCATGACGATCCATCCAATCGATACCCACGATCAGATCATCTGTAGGTAAATCGACCACAATTAGATTTGACAACCACTCACGATCATTCATGCGAATCGGACAATTTTGTACTTCACGATTCCCAATAATTCTTCTACCATCGGGTAGACCAATTACATAAGGTTCAAAATTGGTAACATGATCTAATTGCAAACGACTCAAACAAGGAGCAGATAAAAAAGAGTGTGAAGCACTAGTATCAAAAAGAACACAAACGGGTTGAGATCGAATCTCGAGAGTACCTGTAATCATGCTGGCTTCGGATTGTCGACCTTCTTCATCTCGTAGACTTTGGGTTTTGAAGCCCCAGTACCAGATGTACCAGCTTGGTTTCCACAGCCCATTCCTCTATTTACCCCGGTAGTCTGATAAGAAGCGGACGGAGGTACACGGTCCTGGACGGAAGACTGAACTGGAGCAGGAGATGCTGCTGGAGCACGTCCCGGTCCATTTCTAAAATAACAACCACGATGTCCATTCTTCCCAAAAGTATGGCATGCGATGGCCAGCTTCGGGAATTTGGAGTTGATGTGCCCATGGTCTCCACAGTTATAGCATACAACAGATGAGCTGACCGCTTGAGGGTGCGATCCGGCAGGCTTCGACGCCATGGGTGGACGTTTAGAAGGATTCGGTACTGATTGGGGCCTCTTGAACGTCCCCCGATTACTGTTAGTCTGGTTCTGGTTCTTGGATCTCTTGTTGTTTGACTGTGGTTGCTTCTTGGAAATCTCCTTCGCGGTAAGTTCGTATTCTAGAGCTTTCTCGATGAACTCCGGTAGGGTCGTACAGTGGTGATTCAACAGCTGCATTCTCATTCGGGGTTTAAGCCTCTTGAGAAAATATTTGATCTTATCGGTCTCCGTTCGGACAATCGATGAGGCGAAAGGAAGAAGTGCCTGGAATTTCTCGGCAACAGATAGTACATCATCATCTTCAGACGGGTCTGGGTTCAGCAATTCTGACAGCTTGGCCTCACGGAGAGGGACTGGATAGCAACGGTATAACATGAGGTTTTTAAATTCCTCCCAAGTACACACACCATAGGGTGGCCTCACCGAAAGCCACCAGATGTGGGCGCCCTCGCTAAGATAGTAAGCTGCTACGGAGACGCGATCCTCTTCTGGACAGTCCACCATCTCGAATAGTTTCTCAAAGTGTCCAACCCAATGACCAATATCAGCAGGCTTACAGGAGACTTCAAGAGTCGGGGGTCGTTGGCGAGAGATGTCGCTGATAATCCAACTCACGGGTCGGCCGTGCACATGAGGTGGTGGATGCAGCCCCTGATGCTGGCCAGTAGTAGCTCTCTGCATTGCTTCCATCAACTGACCCATCTGGATCATCTGAGCCATCATGCCCTGCATAACAATGTAAGGATCGACACACGCATTCTCGTGTCCAGTGTGGTGCGATTGGTCCCTAGAAGGCGAATAACTGCCTGCGGAACTCTGCTCCACATTCGCACACGTGTTGGCTCGAGGTCTCTGGATTCGGCCCCTTCCGCGGTCTCGTCCCCCTCGGCCACGGCCTCTCAGATTTCTTTCCATACTGAAAGAACCAAACAATAATAATAACCATAAGTACAGTTCATGACCGTCGTTATGACCAATCAAAATTCATGCTAAGTTAAGAGCAACAAGGAACTACATATTCAAGAAAATAGTTCATAATGAATTATCGACACTACGAGTGCCACACAGAATATCATATCGACTTCGAGTCGAACAGCTTCAATCACATAATCAATCCAGAATTTACCTCGAAATATCAATTAGATAAATCCCGCCACAGATCCTCGAAATATCAAGATCAACAAAGAAATCCATTCCGATATCAATATCACTTAAGTAATTAAAGCATGGCTCATAAAGTACATACCGTATTTGGCTCGTAGGGTCAGGCGCTTGCACATGTCACACGTGACATAAAGGTCTCTTGATACTAGTTCATTTCGCAACGACTCTTAAAGAGAAATGACTCTTCGATACCATCATCTGTAACACCCCAAAAGGCGGCTATTATAGTGCCGTGGACCCCACACTGGACCCACCAGGGGATACCAAAAATACTGATTAAATACATATGATACCGAACCACAATAAATAGTCTTTACTCCAATTAGGAGTTTACAAATAGTATGACCAATGACATTAACATACACAGGATCCAAAAATATAAGTATAAACCATATGGAATATACCTCAAATAACAATACAATTGATCAATAGTTTAAATGAAGTGGAAAGATAATATTACACGGTTTTAAACATAACTGGACAACAAAAGACTCGGGCCCCCCGAACTAGTATCCTTCGAACCCTTCGCCGTCACCATGCTCTTCCCATGCCTTGCCTTTGCCTCGAACCAAAATACAACACAAGTATTTCGCCCCAAACACAAGGTCATATATACATTATAAATGATTCTCCAGACATTATACAATTCACATATACTAGATCTCAAGGAAACATCCCGACTACTGAACATACCCCTCGGGCGTATGAACAATCAGTTACAACATGTCGAACAAATCCAATCATACATGGACTATGAGCGACCAAACAATATGGCTCAAGATGGACATCACAGTACGCCCGATCCGGAAATGTGTCACTGCAGATGTCCACCCCGTATACGGAATCCAGAATATACGTGGGACAATGTACCTAATTAGCCCCACGAACTACGTCTCGTGTGCACAGTCCAATACGAAAATATCCACGCATGACTATATATGTGCCTGGCTAAAAATCCTACACAATAACCAATCGGAATGCGGATATGATTCCAGATATGTCACGATACAACATGACAACGAATTCAATAAATCACATATCCGATTAAGGATCAAGAAACTCACCGAAGTGACAATAAGGGTCAATGAGATCAACGATTCAAAGGTGATGAACTTGGGCATGCAATCCCATGATGAAAAACGGAACATCATCAAGAACCATATCAAATTACGAGTCACAAATTCATAAGCATTTCATATACACGAATAACCATCACAAGAATCTAATCATCATTATAACCAAGCAAGATAAATTGCCTCAATACGAAGACGAGAATAATCCTCCTTTGCGAACGAACGGACGATCCTCGACTAATATCGGTTACTCGAACAATCAACCTTTAATAAAATACATTTAACTCAATAACACATCCATATAATCATCGATATCGAATTCAGTGAGACGACACCCTAAATTCAATTTGAATAGTTCAACTACCTCAAGATATCAAAATTCTATTCAAAGAACTCTATTTACCTTAATTCATTCTTATGATCGGCTTACAAGATATTTTCAAATATTCGCATGATTCTTATGAATAAGAGTTTATCAAGAATATGTTAAACAATCATTTATGTTCGTTAATATCATCTTATATCGTTTAACTTTCCAAGAACATCACTAATGTTTGAAAGTGATAATCTAAACAACCTTGTTTCATCATTACATCAAATTTAGATTGAATATAGTGAGCTACAATAAGGTTATACTAAATTCATTTAGTTACAAGACCATATCATAATTATGAAGATTATCTCATATTAACACCATCCTTACAATCCCCTTACTAACTTACAGAATCAACTACCACACCTATGAATTCACCTAGCTTAGGTTCAAGAACACGACTCTAATCTTCTAACATTCATCAAGGTGTTCTAATACATTTTATGACAACAATTCCATCCATTAAACTAAACTACGAAGAAGCTAATGATTATTATTGTCCTAATGTTGTTAATACTCCAGTAAGAAGAGTATGATTCTTATAAACATTGTCATTACCATTAAAACATCAAGAATCTCTTCTTTCCAAACCCTTAATTACCATATTCATCAATAAGTGTTAAAAAGCTTTACTACAAACATGTTTTACTTGATTAATTCAACATTAGGTGTAGTATACTATATCTCTAACATCAAAACTACGAAAATATAGAGTATAATCGCACAACATACCTTCAGAAATGAAGAACAAGTCACCAAAACCGCAAGAACACACTCCAACTTCAAGAACACCTCTAAACTTCCAATCAACAAGCTCCAATCCATGATGCAAAGCTCAAACACAAGTTGGAATGGAGTAAGGTTGGTCTAGAGAGGCAGGGGGACAATTGTTGGGGAAAAAATCAGAGTTTGGAGGTGCAAATGAAAGACACAAGCTATCTATTTATAAACTGCACAGTTCGTTACGTACGTTATCGCATGAAGATAACGTACATAACCCCTTTACGTACGCTATACCTAAAATGTTACGTACGTAATCGGACTCCAGAGGCTACAGACTCAAAAGACCAAAATCATTACGTACGTTATTTCCATGAGCATTACGTACGTAATGTACGTCAACAAGGGTGCCTCGAAATGGTCAAATATCCAGATCAAGTCCGGCCCCCCACGCTGATAATCCAACTCACGGGTCCTGTACTCTCTTACAACTGAAGGCATCACCAACCACATTGGCTTTGCCCAGATGATAAAGGATCTCGATATCATAGTCCTTGATTAGTTCCATCCACCTTATCTACCTCATGTTCAACTCCTTCTGAGTAAAAATATACTTCAGGCTCTTGTGATCAGTGAAAATTTGACAGGTAACTCCGTACAGATAGTGACGCCAGATCTTTTAAGCAAACACCACAGCTGCTAGCTCCAAATCATGGGTCGGGTAGTTGACCTCATAAGGTAGCAACTGTCTTGATGCATAAGAGATCACCTTACCGTTCTGTATTAACACATATCCAAGCCCCTGTCTTGACGCGTCACTATAAACCACGAATCCTTCCGTCGCTTTTGGTAGAACAAACAGGTGCTGAAATCAATCGACTCTTGAGTTCATCAAAACTTCGCTGATATGCCTCTGACCACAAATACTTCTTATCCTTCCTCAATAGGGTAGTCATCGGTTGGGCAATCTTAGAAAAACCTTCCACGAACCGTCGTTAATAACCTGCTAGACCCAAAAAACTGCGAACTTCCTTCACGTTCTTCGGTGGTAGCCAGTCTCAGATAGCTTCTGTCTTCTGTGGGTCTACTCTCACCCTATCGGCTGATATCACATATTCGATAAAAATAACCTCACGCATCCAGAACTCACATTTAAATTTTTTTTCATAAAGCTGTTCCCGCCTCAACGCATCGAGAACCTGATGGAGATGACGCTCATGCTCTTCATATTCACGAGAGTAAATCATAATGTCATCAATAAAAACGACCACAAAGCGATCCAGATAATTAATAAAAACCCGATTCACTAACTCCATGAATACCGCCGGTGCATTAGTCAGTACAAATGGCATCACTACGAACTCATAATGCCATAGCAAGTACGAAAAGCGGTCTTCGAAATGTCAGACTCTCGAATCCTTAGCTGATGATAACCGGACCTTAAGTAGATCTTGGAAAACACGGTAACTCCTTGAAGTTGATCCAATAAATCATCAATACGAGGCAATGAATATTTATTCTTGATGGTTACCCTGTTCAGCTCACGATAATCAATACACAAGCGCAAAGATCCGTCTTTCTTTCGTACAAATAGCACTGGTGCTCCCCAAAGGGACGCACTAGGTCGAATATAGCCCTTCTCCATCAAATCCTTAAGCTGGTTCTTCAACTCCTGCATCTCAGTAAGAGCCATACGATACGGTGCTTTCGAAAGCGGGGACGTACCTGGCTCTAACTCAATATTAAACTCTACCTCACGATGTGGATGTAAGCCTGGCAACTCATCTAGAAATACATCTGGGTAGTCTCGGACTACCGGAATATCGGCCAATTCAACTGCTCAATTCGTTGTTCTGGTCATGTAATACAAATAACCAATACACCCTTGATTAAGCAGTTTCACTTCTTTCATTGCGCTGATGACTCTCCCGGAACGGCTGGGATTATCACCCTGGAAAATATACTCAACACCATCGTCAGATGTGACGGTCACTATCCGCTTACGGACACTAAGTATAGCATCATGACGATCCATCCAATCGATACCCACGATTAGATCATCTGTAGGTAAATCGACCACAATTAGATTTGACAACCACTCACGATCGTTCATGCGAATCGGACAGTTTTGCACTTCACGATTCCCAATAATTCTTCTACCATCGGGTAGACCAATTACATAAGGTTCAAAATTGGTAACATGATCTAATTGCAAACGACTTAAACAAGGAGCAGATAAAAAAGAGTGTGAAGCACTAGTATCAAAAAGAACACAAACGGGTTGAGATCGGATCTCGAGAGTACCTATAATTATGCTGGCTTCAGGATTGTCGACCTTCTTCATCTCGTAGACTTTGGGTTTTGCGGCCCCAGTAGCAGATGTACCAGCTTGGTTTCCACGGACCATTCCTCTATTTACCCCGGTAGTCTGATAAGAAGCGGACGGAGGTACACGGTCCTGGACGAAAGACTGAACTGGAGCATGAGATGCTGCTGGAGCACGTCCCTGTCCATTCCGAAAATAAGAACCACGATGTCCATTCTTCCCAAAAGTATGTCATGCGATGGCCAGCTTCGGAAATTTGAAGTTGATGTGCCCCTGGTCTCCACAGTTATAGCATACAACAGATGAGCTAACCGCTCGAGGGTGCGATCCGGCCGGCTTCGACGCCATGGGTGGACGTTTAGAAGGATTCGGTGCTGATTGGGGCCTCTTGAACCTCGATTATTGTTAGTCTGGTTCTGGTTCTTGGATCTCTTGTTGTTTGACTGTGGTTGCTTCTTGGAAATCTCCTTCGCGGTAAATTCGTATTCCAGAGCTTTCTCGATGAACTCTGGTAGGGTCGTACAATGGTAATTCAACAACTGCATTCTCATTAGGGGTTTAGGCCTCTTGAGAAAATATTTGATCTTATCGGTCTCCGTTCGGACAATCGACGAGGCGAAAGGAAGAAGTGCCTGGAATTTCTCGGCAACAGATAGTACATCATCATCTTCAGACGGGTCTGGGTTCAGCAATTCTGACAGCTTGGCCTCACGGAGAGGGACTGGATAGCAACGGTATAACATGAGGTTTTTAAATTCCTCCCAAGTACACACACCATAGGGTGGCCTCACCGAAAGCCACCAGATGTGGGCGCCCTCGCTAAGATAGTAAGCTGCTACGGAGACGCGATTCTCTTCTGGACAGTCCACCATCTCGAATAGTTTCTCAAAGTGTCCAACCCAATGTACAATATCAGCAGGCTTACAGGAGACTTCAAGAGTCGGGGGTCGTTGGCGAGAGATGTCGCTGATAATCCAACTCACGGGTCCGCCGTGCACATCAGATGGTGGATGCAGCCCCTGATGCTGGCCAGTAGTAGCTCTCTGCATTGCTTCCATCAACTGACCCATCTAGATCATCTGAGCCATCATGCCCTGCATAACAACGTAAGGATCGACACACGCATTCTCGTGTCCAGTGTGGTGCGATTGGTCCCTAGAAGGCGAATAACTGCCTGCGGAACTCTGCTCCACATTCGCACACGTGTTGGCTCGAGGTCTCGGGATTCGGCCCCTTCCGCGGCCTCGTCCCCCTCGACCACGGATACTCAGATTTTTTTTCCATACTGAAAGAACCAAACAATAATAATAACCATAAGTACAGTTCATGACCGTCGTTATGACCAATCAAAATTCATGCTAAGTTATGAGCAACAAGGAACTACATATTCAAGAAAATAGTTCATAGTGAATTATCGACACTACAAGTGCCACAGAGAATATCATATCGACTTCGAGTCGAACAGCTTGAATCACATAATCAATCCAGAATTTACCTCGAAATATCAATTAGATAAATCCCGCCGCAGATCCTCGAAATATCAAGATCAACAAAGAGATCCATTTCGATATCAATATCACGCAAGTAATTAAAGTATGGCTCATAAAGTACATACCGTATTTGGCTTGTCGGGTCAGGCACTTGCACAAGTCACACGTGACACGAAGGTCTCTTGATACTAGTTCATTTCGCAACGACTCTTAAAGAGAAATGACTCTTCGATACCATCATCTGTAACACCCCAAAAGGCGGATATTATAGTGTCGTGGATCCCACACTGGGACCCACCAGGGGATACGAAAAATACTGATTAAATACATATTACTTTGTGATACCGAACCACAATAAATAGTCTTTATTCCGATTAGGAGTTTACAAATAGTATGACCAATGACACTAACACACACAAGATCCAAAAATATAAGTATAAACCATATGGAGATGGAATATACCTCAAATAACAATACAATTGATCAATAGTTTAAATGAAGTGGAAAGATAATATTACACGGTTTTAAACATAACCGGACAACAAAAGACTCGGGCCCCCCGAACTAGTATCCTTCGAACCCTTCGCCGTCACCATGCTCTTCCTGTGCCTTGCCTTTGCCTCGACCTAAAATACAACACAAGTATTTCGCCCAAAACACAGGGTCAGATATACATTATAAATGCTTCTCCAGATATTATATAATTCACATATACTAGATCTCAAGGAAACATCCCGAATACTGAACATACCCATCGGGCGTATGAACAATCAATTACAACATGTCGAACAAATCCAATCATGCATGGACTATGAACGCCCAAACAATATGGCTCAAGATGGACATCACAGTACGCCCGATCCAGAAATGTGTCAGTGCAGATGTCTACCCCGTATACGGAATCCAGAATATACGTGGGATAATGTACCTAATTAGCCTCACGAACTACGTCTCGTGTGCACAGTCCAATACGAAAATATCCTCGCATGACTATATATGCGCCTGGGTAAAAATCCTACACAATAACCAATCGGAACGCGGATATGATTCCAGATTTGTCACGATACAACATGACAACGAATTCAATAAATCACATATCCGATTAAGGATCAAGAAAGTCACCGAAGTGACAATAAGGGTCAACGAGATCAACGATTCAAAGGTGATGAACTTGGGCATGCAATCCCATGATGAAAAATGGAACATCATCAAGAACCATATCAAATTCTGAGTCACAAATTCATAAGCGTTTCATATACACGAAAAACCATCACAGGAATCTAATCATCATTATAACCAAACAAGATAACTTGCCTCAATACGAATACGAGAATAATCCTCCTTTGCCGAACGAACGGACGATCCTCGACTAATATCGGTTACTCGAACAATCAACCTTTAATAAAATACATTTCACTCAATAACACATCCATATAATCATAGATATCGAATTCAGTGAGACGACACCCTAAATTCAATTTGAATAGTTCAACTACCTCAAGATATCAAAATTCTATTCAAAGAACTCTATTTACCTCAATTCATTCTTATGATCGGCTTACAAGATATTTTCAAATATTCGCATGATTCTTATGAATAAGAGTTTATCAAGAATATGTTAAGCAATCATTTATGTTTGTTAATATCATCTTATATCGTTTAAACTTTCCAAGAACATCACTAATGTTTGAAAGTGATAATCTAAACAACCTTGTTTCATCATTACATCAAATTTAGATTGAATATAGTGAGATACAATAAGGTTATACTAAATTCATTTAGTTACAAGACCATATCATAATTATGAAGATTATCTCATATTATAACCATTCTTACAATCCCCTTACTAACTTGGAGAATCAACTATTACACCTATGAATTCACCTAGCTTAGGTTCAAGAACATCACTCTAATATTCTAACATTCATCAAGGTGTTCTAATACATTTTATGACAACTATTCTATCCATTAAACTTAACTACGAAGAAGCTAATGAATATTATTGTCCTAATGTTGTTAATAGTCCAGCAAGAAGAGTATGATTCTTATATACATGATCATTACCGTTAAAACATCAAGAATCTCTTCATTCGAAACCCTAAATTACCATATTCATCAATAAGTGTTAAAAAGCTTAACTACAAACATGTTTTACTTGATTAATTCAATATTAGGTGTAGTATACTATATCTCTAACATCAAAACTACGAAAATATAGAGTATAATCGCACAACATACCTTCAGAAATGAAGAACAAGTCACCAAAACCGCAAGAACACACTCCAACTTCAAGAACACCTCTAAACTTCCAATCAACAAGCTCCAACCCAAGATGCAAAGCTCAAAGACAAGTTGGAAGGGAGTAAGGTCGGTCTAGAGAGGCGGCCAATTGTTGGAGAGAAAAATCGGAGTTTGGAGGTGCAAATGAAAGACACAAGCTATCTATTTATAAACTGCACAGTTCGTTACGTACATTATCGCATGAAGATAACGTACGTTAACCCCTTTACATACGCTACACCTAAAATGTTACGTACGTAATCGGCCTCCAGAGGCTACTAACTCAAAACACCAACATCATTACGTACGTTATTGCCTTGAGCATTACGTACGTAATGTACGTCAACCAGTGTTCTACCGCCTAAGCCGATTAATCCTCCGATTAATATCTAGAAGGTCGTATGTCGTTCCGATTATTGCCTAGGCACTTGTACTAGGCGTTTGGGTGATGAATCGATCGTCTAGGCTGGCTGCGGGACCTATGAAGGCAATCTAAGATACTATGAACTACTTTATACCTATATCAATGTTTCAAATTTCATAGCTATGTGGGCGACTAGGCGGATGCCTAGGCGGTTATACTTTTTTTTTTTTTTTTTTTATTCTAATAGTACTACGAATTCCTAAACTGAGATATTATGAATAATATGGACTCATTGAGATCTATATCAGTATTTTAAATTTAATATATAATTGATTATATATATGTTTAAATGGTTAAATTTTAATTATCTTACATATATAATTTTATATATAAAAATGATTAAAATAATAATAAAAAATAAATCCGCCTTGTCCGATCAATCCCCGATTAATCCCCGAGTAATCCTCTGGGCACTAGGCATTAGCAATCCGAACGCCTAGCGCCTAGCATTTTTTAGAACCATGACGTCAACAAGGCTGCCTCGAAAAGGTCAAATATCCGGATCAAGTCCGGCCCCCACGCCGAAAGTTGAGACCGGATAAGATACCAAGCATTACGTATGTAACTAGCATGCTATTACGTACGTAAATCCAACGACGTAACGTACGTTAAGCTAAGTCCTTACCGCACGTTAAACATAGAAAAATCTACACAACGTCAAGAAATCAACCACAATGCGAATGACAATTATAATCAAGCCTATCCTGATATATCCAGACATCAATAAACATTAACTAAATGTAACAAGATTACAACGATATTTAAATTATCTGAATAATACAACAGTAGATAAAAATTTACCATCGAATATGACAAACTAAAAAATCTATCTTATATATAATAGGGTTTTCTAACTTGTGCCCTTAGGCACATGATCCATCAAAAAAAGACTCAGTAACCCACACAAAGGACAAAAAAACATTTTTTTTTTATTTAAAAAATGATAGAAACCCACAAAAAAACACAATTAATGATTTTTATCATGTGCCTAAAGACACGAGTTTTTAAAATCTCTTCTCATAAATTTTTTACTAAAATAACTTTGAACCTTCTTGCGACATGTGGACTTAAATGTACTCTTGGAAGCTTTTGGAATTGTTCTAACCGTGACATTAAAAGTTGTGCAATAACAAAGTTGTGAATTTGACATCTTATATCTTATCTTTTATATATATATATATATATATATATATATATATATATATATATATATATATATATATATGAAGATTGAGTCGATATATAAAGATTGAGTCTCAATAATTAATGTTAAGTGTTAATGATTATTACTAATTATTGACTGTTACTATATTTTAAAGTTTGAGTTTTGATAGAGTAATGATTATTATAATTTTAAAGTTAAGTTTTCATAGAGTAAGTCTCAATTAATGTTAAGTATTAAGTGGTAATGATTATTATTAATTATTGAGTATATAATTTTTAGTGGTACGTGATCACATGATTAATTTATGTGTGATATTATTCATGGTTTAATCTTTTGTTTGTTATTATGTTAACTTAGGTGCTTTGACAATTTTCAACATATAAATCATGTAGATCTAATGATGTGCACAAACGGAAGCAAAAAATTGTTGATGTGGATCGTATGCTTAACTTTTATCTTATATTTATTTTACATGCTACTATAAATGTAATAATATAACAGGAGGGATGTCAAAATTATTTGTAGAATATGCATGAGTGAATATTTGTTTGATGAAAATATCAATAGCTATACAATTATAAAATTTTGACACGGCTATTTGAGAGGGAAGTACAATGCTTGGACACTAAAAAATAGATGCTAGCTTCTTCATCATCACAAGTTATTGTTACGTTTAATTGTTGTGCTATTTTGTATTCCGCTTTGAAGGGCATTGTTACCCAATATTCACAACTTGCAATGATCGAAGTTAGCAGACATCGTATGGATGATCGAATTGTTGATTATTTGAATATTTTTATAGTATGTACATCTTAACGGTCTCTCCTTACTAAGTGGTTGTGTAGTTTGATCCACATTTGAGATAATTCTTAGAAAAATATGTGTAAGATTGATATTTTAGTAACAGATAAAAAAAGTTAAGTTTTAGACATAAGTAAAAGTTCAAATTTTTATCGAAAAAAACCCGTGCATCGCACGGGCCGTAATGACAATTGTAATGACGAAACCATGTACTCAAGTAGTACAATATTTGATGTGACTTATTTGAAATAAGCCAGGTATTATTTGTAGATTATATGGATTTAGTATGTTAGTTTTTATATAACAATCAAATAAGTGTTGTCGGCTTAACTTGACGTCCCAATTTTACTTGTGGGAAGCTATTATCTCTTTTAACAAGTGAGCAAAACCGACTCACATACCAAAGGGCTTGTGTCCTAAAAAAACACAATAAGGAAAGAATGATTAATATAAATATAAATTGTTATAGGATAAATCATGCGAATGTAACGACTTTAGTGGTATTTCGGTTAGAAAGGCCATATATCACGCCGATGATGCATGGGAATGAATGTGGAGTGGTAGGCCTAACACAATCAACACTATGACACCACAAAACACGCTCATAAGTGTAGGATTTGTTTCCGGAACATAGGCCTGGACTATGCACCGCGGCACAGGGAGGAGCGTGCTACGGCACACCATTTTTCCAACGGATGGCTCAACCTTGCTGTACTCCGGGCCGCGACACAAGCTCTCCGGGACGCGGCCCCATGTAAAATATCCCTACCCCGCTGTACTTCGGGCCGCGGCACAAGCCCTCCGGGCCGCGGCCCCCCGGAACATTTTTCGGCCATTTTCTTGAGTGTGCCGCGGCACACATTGTCCGGGCCGCAGAACACGAAGTCAACTCAGCATGCGAGTTCCTTTTAGCAGCGTTTTGATGCGGGTTTCTTCACTTCTTCACCATACACCTTTGAGAGTACACAAGAGAGAGAGAGAGAGAGAGAGAGAGAGAGAGAGAGAGAGAGAGAGAGATACAAGAGAGAAGAAAAATAGAGAGATATACTTGTTCGATTTCCCGGAGTTGTATCGATCGGATCGCCGTGATATTTTGACAAGAGCTTGGTAGCGATTGGGCAAATCTGTTCACCAGAGTAGATCGAGGTTTTGAGTCCGGAAGTTCGGGTATTTTGTTAGCTTTTTGTGTAAGCTATTTACGGTATTTTTATTCCTCGATCTTGTTGTTGTGTATTCCAAATACTTGAAGATTATTTATTACCAAGTAATTAATGATTATTGTTGTATACCTCTAGTTTGTATTAGGGACGAATCGTGTATTGTGAATTGGTGATAGTGGATTTAAGCGGCTTCGGTCCCGTGGTTTTTGCTCTCGTCTTGAGGGGTTTTCCCCGCTAAAAATTATGTCTCGTTGTTTATTACTTTTGATATCATTTGTATTGTTTATCGCATTGTAATTGATTTACTCTACTTGTCGGTAACCTCAAAGTTACAATTGAAAGTGGGAAATTTGTGACGTCATTGTATCGTTTTTCCCAACAAAGTGGTATCGGAGCCACGGGATTTTTTGTTTCGTGGTTGTATTATCTCAATTGTAAGATGGAAGCCAATACAAGTAGAATGGTGAATTTGAATGGTCCGAACTACCATGTATGGAAGGGCAAGATGGAAGACTTTCTATATGTGAAGGATTTATCTACCAGTCTTTAGCAAAGACAAACCGGAAGGCAAGTCCGACCCGGATTGGGCTATTTTCCATCGCCAAATGTGTGGCTATATTCGACAATGGGTTGATGATAATGTGTTGAATCATATTAGTGGAGAAAAGGACGCTCGAGAATTGTGGCACAAGCTCGAGCAATTGTATGCTCGGAAGATGGGGACTAATAAGCTATTCCTCATTAAACAAATGATGAACCTAATATCGAAATAGGACTCCTCTGTCGGATCATTTGAATGCATTCCAAGGCATCATTAATCAATATGCAGGAATGGGCATTGAATTCGAAGAGGAGGTTCAAGCTTTGTGGTTGTTGGGCACATTGCCGGATACTTGGGAGACGTTTCGTACGTCATTGTCTAATTTTACCCTTGATGGTGTCATTTCGATGGAACTTGCTAAGGGGAACATGCTGAATGAGGAGGTCCGAAGAAAGTCAGAGGGATCTTCGTCACAGTTGGATGTTCTTGTTACCGAAAGACAGGGGAGAGATCAAAGCAGAGGTTCGAGTAATAGAGGGCCACAAAGAAGTAATTATAGAGGGAAGTATGCCAATATTGAATGCTACCATTGTGGTAAGAAAGGGCATACGAAGAAATTTTGCCGACAACTAAAGAAGGGAAATCGCCAAGGCAGAGAAAACACTCAAAAGAAGGAGAGCGGGAGTAATGAAAAAGCCGAAGTAAATACTACTACCGAGGAGTTCTTTGTATGTTGCGATTATGACATGGTGAACCTTGCCATAGATGATTCGAGTTGGGTGGTCGACAGTGGAGCTACGTGTTGTAACACCCCGAGATATTCGGAATAATTACAGCGTTGTAAACCCTTTATATAAGAATTTACAAGGCTAAATTAAAGAAATGTGGAATAATAAAAAAGTACCACTAAAATTTAGTAATTCGGTAACCAGTTCAAACAACTCAAATGAATCCATTATTACAAGCATCTCAAATCATCAATAGGACACACGTACTCGAGTACTGAAAATCAAACCAGAATAACAAAACAACACGACGAATAACATCACTAAGCCCATTCATCATCATGTCGGTACTGTGGTTGCTTCCCCACTCCTCGGCTACCTGAACATCAAAACAAATGTCCACCCCCTAAGGGGTTAGGGAAACGATGCTAGTACAAGTATCATAATATACAAGTCAGATATGCAACAATGATGCATATCAAAATACATAACACGGACTTCCGCTACCGGAATCAAACGATGCGAATCACATGATTCCATCAACACAACATGGGGTAATCCAATGATCCAGCGCCCCCAGCATAGATCCCAAGATGATCCCGTCAGACCAACACGAGGTGGAAAACCTGTCCAATAATCCAACGCCCTCAGCATAGATCCCAATATGATCCCGTCGGACCAACACGAGGTGGACATCTGATCCGGCGCCCTCAGCATAGATCACACGATCCCTTCGGATCAATACAACATATACAACACAACTACGCATACACATATGCAGATCAACATGTCCATCAAAATGAACATACAAATGAATCAATACAATATTATGCCAATTCAACTGGAGTAATCTCATGTTCGACAACATGAATAACAATATACATGATCAAATCATCAACATTAAATCAATATTCAAAATATGATACTTGCCTTAAAGATGGCAAGAATTAAATATTCCAACGAATGTCAACGCGTCCGAAGGTCTCCGCCCCTCGATCGATCACCTTGTACAAGGGAATAGCAAGGAATTCAACAAACCTCTCGAAACTAACATACGAGCACTGAACGCCCTAAGTTATAATCGAGTTATCAATAATTTAAGGCCGGTTCTCGGTTCAACTTCCCAATGAACACTAGGTTTGGATAATGGCATGCAAATTCAAGAGATCATAATGGGGCACAATGCCGTTATCTACAATTCCAAGGGTGTTCATCATATCATTAAATTCCATACTCTATTTCCGATTATCTACTCAAATGTTTGATTCGGTTATCTCAACGATACATTGCAAGATAATCACGTTCAACCTAGTTTTAGGTTAATTCACCCCTATGACTCTCGTTCTTCCGCGAGTAATTCTTCTTATCAAGTTCTTCATTCAAAACGATTGTCCCCAAATAACCTTACTTTATTCTAATCATCGATATGTAGGTTAACAAAGAAATCTTTTCAAGGCAAGGATTATACTTGAACACCTTCTATGTTCGCCTTCTTGAATTTACCTTACACGGGGATAATTCTTAATAAGTTGTTCATCAAAGGCGTGTTTCGAAAGCATTATCAAGGTATGTCCATCTCAGAAACTTCATCCTTATGATTGGTAAAGATCATGGTTCAACTAATAACAACGAGAACCTTAATTGACCCAATATAATCTTCCTAAACAAGGTGCTAGATTCACTATGATATACGAGTCTAATAATCTCTGAAGCAAGTTCAATATATATAGCTAAGAACATGAATTCTAGCTTGGTATAGTATTACATACCTCAATAAGGAGACGGACAATGAAATACTCGTTAAAACACAACACCGGAGCTTGCACACCAATCCACAATGGTCTAAGATCCTCAAAGTCGAGCTAGGATGATGATATGAGAGGTATAAGGTGCAGGGGAGTCTTCAGATAGCAAAAATAGGCAAGGAAGTGAGGAGGAAATGAAATGGGGGTTGAGGGTTATAAATAGAACTCTAAACCTTATGTACGTTTTCTGCACCCCCTTACGTACGTAAAAGCCTTAACGTATGCTATTCTCAAACCTTAACGTACGTTGACGTATGGCAATAGCTCACTGCCTCGATTCTGGATTTGTTTACGTATGTTATTAGAACGGTTTACGTACGTAACACCATGCACTTAGCGTACGTTACCAATCCAACCTAACGTATGTTAAGCCTTGTTGACTTGCTTAGTTGGAAAGCCGTCCAGGTTCACACGGAGCCTCATCAACGAATCTTCTTCCGGCCCCCACACGTCGACCCTTGTCTAATCTCGAATTGACTGAATCTTACATACATTATGCCACAGCTCTAACGTACGTTATCTTCAACACGTAGCGTACGTTATGCTTATCGTTTAGCACACATTATGACGTGCAGAAACATGCATGCATGAAAGTGTTGGAAACTAAAAAACGTAGGAATACGAATATGGAAAACCACCCTTCGATTAATAATACCACATAATCAAATGTTACAAGTTCGAAACCAGGTAAAATACGCAATAATTATCCGGGCATTACATACTACCCCTCTAAAAAAGAAGTTTCGGCCCGAAACTTAAAACGAAAACAATTCCGGGTATCTTGACTTCATACTATCTTCAGTCTCCCAAGTTCCTTGTTCGACTCCATGTCGAGACTACTGGACTTTAACCAAAGAGATCGGTTTATTCCTCAATTGTTTGACCCGACTCTCGAGTATCTTGATCGGATTTTCTTCGAACGAGCCATCATTGGCCACTTCAATTTCGCCAAAATCAATGTTATGACTGGGATCCGGTACATATTTATTGGGATATGTGGAATACATTATGAACGTGACTCAGCGACGACGGTAAGGCCAAACTGTACGCCAACTCCCCAACCCTTTCAAGGATCTCGAATGGTCCGATATATCTCAGACTCAGCTTCCATTTCTTCCCAAAACGGAAAATTTCCCGAGTAGGAGAAACCTTCAATAGCATGTGGTCCCCAATCACAAACTCTAATGGGCGACGGCGCACGTCTGCGTAAGACTTGTATCGACTCTGGGAAGTCAACAGCCTCTCACGAATCATAGCTACTTTCTTTTGAGTCTGAACTATCAACTATGGTTCCATCCCGATCAAGTCAGAAGAATCATCCCAGCACAGGGGTGATCTGCATCTTCTCCCGTACAACGCTTCGAATGATGCCATCTTAATGGAAGCATGCCAACTATTGTTGTAGGTGAATTCAATCAATGGCAAATGAACCTCCCAATCAGGCGGCCAATCTAAGGCACACGCTCTTAGCATATCTTCTACTGTTTGAATAGTCCTTTCGGACTGTCCGTCCGTCTGAGGATGATAATCCATGTTGATGTTCAATCTTAATCTATTGACAAGTTAAACACTTCGAGACGTATTCCGCTACATCCTTCTTCATATTTCCCCACCAGAAATTCTGCTTTAAATCCTTATACATTTTACTGGTGCCTGGATGAATAGAATAGGACGCGCTGTGAGCTTCCTTCATGATTGTCTGCTTCAAAACGTCATCATCGGGAACGCAAAGTTGACTCTAGAATCTTAGAACTCCATAATGATGTATCACAAATCCTGGGGCCTTTCATCTGTTTACTTCATCACGTAATCGAAAAATCAGAGAATCATCCAACTGCTTATATTTGATTTCTTCGATTAACGACGAAGTTAATTCCATCATACACAGTTGCCCTTGGACTCCTTGTTACCATAATTCAATTCCTTTATGAATCAATTCTCGTTGAATGCTGGACTGGGGCGTAAGCGCTTCCAACATCCGAATAGAAACAGTATTGTGGCTCAGTGCATCAGCTACTACATTTGCTTTGCCTAGATGATAAAGAATTTCCAGGTCGTAATCTTTGATCAATTCCAGCAATCTCCTCTGTCTCATGTTTAATTCATTCTAACTGAAAATATACTTAAGACTCTTATGATCTGTGAAGATCTGGAAATGAGTGCCGTACAAATAATGTCGCCAAATTTTCAGGGCAAGGACAACAGCTGCTAACTCTAAATCATGCGTCAGGTAGTTAACCTCGTACGGTTTCAACTATTGAGAGGCATAGGCAATCACCCTATCCTTCTGCATCAATACGCAACCCAAACCCTAATTCAACGCATCGCTATATACCATGAACCAATCGGTTCTTTCTGATAGTGCTATTATTGGCACCGTTGTCAGTCTTCTCTTAAGTTCATCAAAGCTAGTCTGACATTTCTCGTCCCACGCGAATTTCTGAGCCTTCTGTAATAGCTGAGTAAGCAGACGGGCAATTTTGGAAAATCTTTCCACAAAACGACGATAATATCCAGCAAGTCCTAAGAAACTCCGGACTTCATTCACGTTCTTAGGAGATTCCCACTCCAAGATTGCCTCAACTTTCTTCGAGTCTACCCGAACTCTATCGGTCAATATCACGTGCCAAGGAACGTTACTTCCTTAAACCAGAACTCGCATTTAGAAAGTTTCGCATAAGTTGTTCATTCCTCAAAGTATTCAGAATGATACGCAAGTGTTCTGCATGCTCTTATGGATCCTTAGAATAGATCAAGATGTCATCGATGAAGACGACCACGAATTTATCCAAGTATTTTAGGAATACCCGATTCATCAATTGCATAAACACCACGAGAGCATTAGTAAGTCCAATGGTATCACCACAAACTCATAATGCCCATATCGGGATCTGAAAGCGGATTTTGGTATATCAGATTCCTTAATCCTCAACTGATGGTATCCTGATCTCAAGTCGATCTTTGAGAATACCGTTGCCCCTGCAGTTGATCAAATAAATCGTCGATCCGAGGTAATGGGTATTTATTCTTGATCGTCACCTTGTTTAGCTCCCTATAATCAATACACAATCGGAGGGATCCATCTTTCTTCCGGACAAAGAGAACGGGTGCTCCCCAAGGAGAAACGCTAGGTTGAATGTAACCCTTCTGCAATAATTCCTCAAGCTGTTTCTTTAACTCATACACCTCAGTTGGCGCCCTACGGTATGGTGCTCTGGAAATAGGTGCGGCTCCTAGTTCTAATTTGATATTAAACTCTACAGCTCTTCGCGGAGGTAATCCAGGTAGTTTGTCAGGGAACACATAAGAGAATTCATTCACCACTGGAATAGGTGAGAGCTCTACTCCTTCTTCCTTCTTCATGGCATAACACCAAAACCTGTGACAACTCTGTTTTAGCAATTTAACCGCTTTCATGGCTTTGATCACTTTCCATGAGCTTCCTGGTCTCCATCCCTTGAATAAGTGTTCAGATCCATCATCAGCAATAATCGAAATAATTCTCCTCCGATAATTCAAAATAGCCCCATAACGGTCGAGCCAATCGTCTCCAAGAATTAAATCATCACCATGGATGTCGACCACAATAAGATTTGACGGCCAATTTCTACCTCCTATAGACACAGGAAAATCTCTATCATCTAGAGTTCTCACAATTCTCTCTCCACTTGGCAAGCCCACAACATAAGGTTCATAATCATGCAAACACGAGATTTTCAAACGATTAACACATTTCAATGATATAAAAGAGTGCGTAGCTCCCGAATCAAATAAGACACTAACTGGTTGCAAAAGAATCTGAATCGTACCTGATGCAACAGTAGTGTTCTGATCATCTGACCTCCTCATCTCGTAAAGGCGCGGAGGAACGGACCCAGCACTGGATTTTCCCGATATTCTGCTGCTAAAAACCACTCTGTTGTGTTAGGTTCACACTTGTCTCTTTCGGAACTTGTGCTGGAGTGCGAGTACCAATTAACCTAGTCACATTTCTGCAAAGAGTCGCACGATGCCCTTCCTGCCCACATTCAAAACAGGTCACAGAAGGAGCAGAGCAATCGCCGAATATTCCCTGCTCGTCCACAGTTATTACACTTCTTTGCTGCATCGGTGATCGTCAATGCTGTTGTGAACTTCTTTCCACCTCAAAGAGGATACGGTGGTTTCCTGGATGAATGAAATGAGGACTGGCCCTTGCAGGGCCCACTACTCTTGTTCTCTGTGAAGTTGCCAGACACTTTCTGCTTCTTTGCTTCTGCAAATTTCTCCACCACTGTCTCTTTCATCTCGTAGGCTAGTGCTTTGTCCCGATACTACCGTAGGGTAGTATATTCAAATCCGGATATATATATTGCTGAATCTCCGGCTTCATCCGCATGTTGAAGTGAAAAATCTTTTCCGCCTCGGTCCTAAACAAATGTCGCACACAGGTCAGCTAGTGATTAAAGGTCTTGATCATGTCTGTCACAGATGCCTCTAAATTCTACAGTGAGAAAACCTCTCGGACTCTAGCCTCTCTAACTAGACGAAGGCAATATTCTGTTTCCATCATTATCTTGAAATCTGTCCAGTTAGCATGATGATCCTCAGATCGAATGGCCTCCCACCGTTCGAAATCTTCCCCAGTTAGAAAATACTGAGCGATCGGAACTTTTTGGTCATCGGGACAATTAATTTCCGCAAATATCTTCTCTAGTCCTTTCAGCCAGTGGTCCTAAGCAGGCATCTCTGAAGAATCGTCAAATTTCGGTGGGTGTAACTTGACCACTTCCGTAAGCCACTTGTCTCCCCGATTGTCCTCGTTATGCTGTTGGCCCATCGTCGCCTACATGCGGTCAACCATCTGAGCAAACTGGGTCATCTGAGCAACCACTTGTTGAAGCACTCCCGACATGTTAGGATTTGCGTCTTCCTCCATAGTTCGTGTTCGGTCGTCATTTACCGATCCTTGTTGTCCTCCAGAATGGGAATCAGTTCGATTAGCTGATAAATCCAGGGTAGATGATGAATCTTCCTGTCTCGCATTACCACGTCCGCGTCCACGACCTCGTCCGCGTCCACGACTTCCTCTCAACATACTGTAAACACAAATACTCAATACCTAGAGCAAAATCTTCTAAAACTCGTCAACATTCACAAAACACGAAATAATTAAAAAGGCAGTATATGGGATTAGGAAACTTACAACCACGGTCCACATGACGATGCTGGCTGTACAGTGATGTTTACACGACCGATAAATCAACGACATAAACAGACTCAATTTAAACCCAACTGCCAAGATATCCATGAATCTTAGCTCCGATACCATATTCTGTAACATCCCGAGATATTCGTAATAATTACAGCACCGTAAACCCTTTATATAAGAATTTACAAGGCTAAATTAAAGAAATACAGAATAATACAAAAGTACCATTAAAATTTAGTAATTCGGTAACCAGTTCAAACAACTCAAATGAATCCATTATTACAAGGATCTCAAATCATCAATAGGATACACGTACTTGAGTACTGAAAATCAAACCAGAATCACAAAATAACACAACGAATAACATCACTAAGCCCCTTCGTCATCATGTCGGTACTGTGGTTGCTTCCCCGCTCCCCGTCTACCTGAACATCAAAACAAATGTCCACCCCCAAAGGGGTTATCAAAACGATGCTAGTATAAATGTCATAATATACAAGTTAGATATGCAACAACGATGCATAGCAAAATACATAACACGGACTTCCGCTACCGGAATCCAACGATGCGAATCACATGATTCCATCAACACAACATGGAGTAATCCAATGATCCAGCGCCCTCAACATAGATCCCAAGATGATCCTGTTGGACCAACACGAGGTGGAAAACCCATTCAATAATCCAGCGCCCCCAGCATAGATCCCAAGATGATCCCTTCAGACCAACACGAGGTGGACATCTGATCCAGCGCCCTAATCATAGATCATATGATCCCTTCGGATCAATACTTTAATGCCCGAATAAATGGTGTATTTACCTTGTACTCGACCTTGTATTATTTCGACTTCGTGATGTTATAAATTGTAGATTGGTTTCCCGTATTCGTGCCCTTATGTTTTTATATATCTTCAACATTGCATGCATGATTCTGCACGTACTTACGTATGCTACAGACTTGCACTTAACGTACGCTAAGTCTGTTGTGTAACGTACGTTATGTGTTGAGCTTAACGTACGTAAGCTCAGTTAAGTCAAGATCCGACAAGGGTCGGCGTGTGGGGACAGGATGTAGATTCGTGGAGATTACCAGCATGAACCTGGACGTTTTTCCAGCACATGCAAGTCAACGGCTTAGCATACGCTAAGAGAGATTTCTAACGTACGCTAAGGTCCTATGTGTTACATATGTAACACCCATAGCCTAACGTACGTAAGCGTTTGCCAGAAACAGTCCAGTGAGCTCTGGCCGAGCGTTAATGCATGCTAACGTTCGAGTATAACGTACGCTAACCATGTTACGTACGTAATGGTCTGTGTTTAACGTACGTAATGGTTTAAAATCTATTTATAGAACCCGACCCTCACTTCATTTCCCACTCTTGTCTTGGCCGATTTTTGTGTTCTTGAGACTATCCCTCACCTCATATCCCTCATATCATCATCTTCATCCGATTTTGGGAAGCCTAGACCGTGTGATTTGGTGATCAAGCTTCCGGTGAAGAGTTTATTGAAGACCTTCTTTATTCTTACATCTCGTGAGGTATGTTACGATTCACCAAGATAGAATTTACATTCTTAGCTATACTTTGAGCTTGTTTTGGAAATCATTGGACTAGTTAATGATCTTTTGAGTTCAGCACCATATTTTGGAGTTTAGAACCCGATTATACCTTGTCTTTCTTCCATTACTTAGAGTATTGATTTAGCCTCGGTGGATGAAAACCTTAACATGAAGTGTCCTTAATTCGTTGAAGTAATAACCATGATTTCAGTTAGATTCTATGAAACATTTTTACGTTCCACTGGTGTAATTCATGTATGTTAGAAGAATTTGTTTTGACAATATTCTCCATGTTCTTGAGGTTGGTATATATCGTCCAAGTCTTTGAACTCAAACCGGATCACCGTAGTATTGTTTTCCTTGCGTAATATTCGAGCATGCTTGTCATCTTGAGTAACATTGGTGGTAATATCATAATAACCGATCATATGAGGATTTGGAATTTAATCCCTTATTTTAAAACCCGAAACCTTCAATACCTTGTAAAACATAGAACTTTTAAACATCGGTACTTCACCTTCGAAATGATCGTTCGACTCTCATGAAGTGCCTTATCATTTCCGGTTCAGTTTTTATCTAGTGTACTAACCGTGAACCGACCTTACGTCACTACTTTACGATTCTAATATAAGTATTCGGTGACCATACGTTAGTATTGAGTGGTATGTTAAGTTCCTTGTATCTCTTTTTGAACAAGGTCCGAGCCTTGCATAGGGGTCGATCGAGGGGCGGTGACATACGGACGCGTGACATTTGTTGGAGTATTTCATTCTTGCCATTTTTGAGGCAAGTATCATATGCTGAGTTTGATTTATATTGAAACTTTGATCATGCATATGGTTTTGTTCATGTTGTCGAGTATGAGATTTATTTCTTTGATTTCTCGTGGTATTCGTTGTTAATTGTTCGTATTGATGAACATATTGAAATGCATATATGTATGCATAATTGCTTGGTTTATATTATAAATGATCCGAGGGGGTCATGAGGATCTATGCTGAGGGCGCTGGATCGAATGTCCACCATGCGTTGGTCCGACGGGATCATCATGGGGATCTATACTGAGGGAACTGGATCGTTGGATTACCCTGTATGTATTGATGGAATCGTGAGAATTCGCATCATTGGATTCCGGTGACGGAAGTCGGGTTTGTATGTTTTATGATGCATTGATGATTTATGTATTACGATACTTGTACTAGCATTGTTTTGCTAACCCCTTCGGGGGTGGACATTTGTTTTGATGTTCGGAGTAGCGAGAGGACGGGAGGCGGCCAAGATCGGCATGACGATGAAGTGGCTCAGTGATGTGGATTATGTTATCTTGGTTTTATGGTTATTTTCCAGTACTCGAGTACGCTTATGTTGTTGTTGTTGTCTTGGAGATGTTTTGTATTATTGAACTCATTTGTACTGTCGAATGGGTTTTAAACTTCTTTTACATTGAGGACACTTTAGTATTATTTCCGTATTTCTCAATTTAGCTATGTAAATTCTTATACAAAGGATTTACGGCGCTGTAATTATTCCGAATATATCAGGGTGTTACAGAATATGGTATCAGAGCTAAGATTCATGGATATTTTGGCAGTCGGGTTAGTTGGGTCTATTTACGTTATTTGATTTATGCGTCGTTTGTAACATCACTGCTGAGCCAGCATCGTCGTGTGGACCGTGGTTATAAGTCTCCTAATCTCTAATACTACCGTTTTATTTAATTCCTACTTTGTGATTTTGATGGACTTTCTTTTAGAAAGTTTGCCCTGGATATTGAGTATTTGTGTTTACAGTATGTTGAGGGGAGGTCGTGGACGCAGACGTGGTCGTGGACGCGGACGTGGAAATGCGAGACAGGAGGATTCGGCGTCTACCCCAGAAATTTCTGCTAGTCGAACCGATTCCCATTCTGGAGGACAGCAGGGATCAGCAAATAATAATGCAGATCCTAACGTGCCGGGAGTCCTTCAACAGGTGGTTGCTCAGATAAACCAGTTTGCTCAGGTTGTTGATCTCATGCACACGGCGATGGGACAGCAGCATAACGAGGATAACCGGGGAGACAAATGGCTTACTGAAGTGGTCAAATTGCATCCTCCAAAATTTGAGGGTTCTGTTGAGACGCTTTCTTGGGATCACTGGTTGAAGGAGTTAGAGAAGATCTTTGCAGGGATTAACTGTCCCAACGACAGAAAGGTTCCGATCGCCCAGTATCTTCTGACTGGGGAGGCTTTCGCCTGGTGGGAGGCCATTCGACCTGAGGAGCATAATGCTGACTGGACGGAGTTCAAATTAATGATGGAAGCACAATATTGTCCTCGCCTAGTTAGAGAGGACCGAGTCCGGGAGTTCTTCTCACCACAAAATGTAGAGGCATCTGTGACAGACGTGATTAAGACTTTTAATCACCAGTTGACTTATGTGCGCCACTTGTCAGAACCGAGGCAGAGAGGATTTTCCATTTCGACATGCGGATGAAGCCGAAAATTCAGCAGTATATGTCCGGATTTGAATGTACCACCTTGCGACAATATCAGGACAAAGCACTGGCCTATGATATGAAAGAGGCGGCAGTAGAAAAGTCAACGGAAGCAAAGAAGCAGAAAGTGTCTGGCAACTTCACGGAGAATAGGAGTAGTGGGCCCTGCAGGGGCCAGTCCTCATTTCATTCATCCAGGAGGCCTCCGCATCTTTCTCGAAGTGGAAAGAAGTTCCGGGCAGCACCGACCGTTTCAGACGTAGGGAAGAAATGTTATAACTGTGGCAAAGCGGGGCATGTTCGACGTGACTGTTTCGCACCTGCTATGACCTGTTTCGAGTGTGGACAGGAAGGACATCGCGCAACATTTTGTGGAAATGAGACTCGATCTTTTGGTACTCGCACTCCTGCACCGGTTCCGAAGGACACTAGTGTAAACCAGACGCAGCAAAATGGTTTCCAGCAGTAGAATGTTGGGAAAAGAGAGGCATCCAGTGCTGGGTCCGTTCCTTCGCGTATTTACGAGATGAAGAAGTCAGACGATCAGAACACGGTTGTTGCATCAGGTACGATTCAGATCCTTTTGCAACCAGTTAGTGTCTTATTCGATTCAGGAGCTACGCATTCTTTCATATCTTTAAACTGTGTTAATCGTTTGAAAATCTCGTGCTTGTATGATTGTGAACCTTATGTTGTGGGATTACCGAGCGGAGAGAAACTTGTGGGAACCCTAGAAACTAGAGATTTTCCATTGACTATAGGAGGGAGAGATTGGCTATCAAATCTTATTGTAGTCGACATCCTTGGTGACGATTTAATTCTTGGAGATGATTGGCTCAATCGTTATGGAGCTATTTTGAATTACCGAAAGAGAGTCATTTCTATCATTTCCGATGACGGGTCTGAACATTTATTTAAGAGGTGGAGACCGGGAAGCTCAGGAAAATTAATCAAAGCGATGAAAGCAGCGAGATTGCTAAAGCAGGGTTGTTACGGATTTTGGTGTTATGCCATGAAGAAAGAAGAAGGAGTAGAGCTCTCATCTATTCCAGTAGTGAATGAATTCTCAGATGTATTCCATGACGAACTACCTGGGTTACCTCCGCAGAGAGAAGTGGAGTTCACTATCGAATTAGAGCCTGGAGCCACTCCTATTTCTAGGGCACCATACCGTATGGCGCCAACCGAGATGTATGAACTAAGGAAGCAACTGGAGGAATTATTGCAGAAGGGTTACATTCAACCTAGCGTTTCTCTTTGGGGAGCACCCATCCTCTTTGTCCGGAAGAAAGATGGATCCCTTCGATTATGTATTGATTACAGGGAGCTAAAAAAGGTTACGATCAAGAATAAGTATCCTATACCTCGGATCGGCGACTTGTTTGATCAACTGCAAGGGGCAAGGGTATTCTCGAAGATTGACTTGCGATCAGGATACCATCAGTTGAGAATTAAGGAATCGGATATACCGAAATCTGCTTTGAGATCCCGGTACGGGCACTATGAATTCGTGGTGATGCCATTCGGACTTACCAATGCTCCTGCAGTATTTATGCAATTGATGAATCGGGTATTCTTAGAATACCTAGATAAGTTTGTAGTCGTTTTCATTGATGACATCTTGATCTATTCGAAGGACACAGAGGAGCATGCCGAGCATTTGCGTGTGGTTTTGAGCACCTTGAGGAATGAACAGCTTTATGCGAAGCTTTCCAAATGCGAGTTCTGTCTTAGGGAAGTAACCTTTCTTGGGCATGTAATATCAGTTGACGGAGTTCAGGTGGACCCGAAGAAAGTCGAAGCAATCTTGGAATGGGAATCTCCTAATAATGTGAAAGAAGTCCGGAGTTTCTTGGGACTTGCGGGATACTATCGCCGTTTTGTAGAAGGATTTTCCAAAATCGCTCGTCCACTTACTCAGCTGTTGCAGAAAACCCAAAAATTCGTGTGGAATGAGAAATGCCAGGCGGGTTTTGATGAACTTAAGAGATGACTGACAACACCGCCTATACTAGCATTACCAGATGGAATGGATGGATTCATGGTATACAGCGACGCTTCAAATCAGGGACTGGGATGTGTATTGATGAAAAAAGATAAGGTGATTGCCTATGCCTCTCGACAGTTGAAACCGTACGAAGTTAATTACCCAACTCATGATCTGGAGTTAGCCGCTGTAGTCTTTGCTCTAAAAATTTGGCGACATTACTTGTACGACACTCGTTGTCAAATCTTCACCGATCACAAGAGCCTCAAGTATATTTTCAGTCAGAAGGAATTAAATATGAGGCAGAGAAGGTGGCTGGAATTGATCAAGGATTACGATTCGGAAATCCTTTATCATCCAGGCAAAGCAAACGTGGTAGCTGATGCACTGAGCCGAAAACCTGTTTCTCTTCGAGTATTGGAAGCGTTTACATCCCAAACCAACATTCAACGAAAACTAATCCATGAAGGAATTGAAGTGTGGTCGCAAAGAGTCCAAGGGCAATTGTGTGTGATGGAACTAACTTCGTCGTTGGTTGAAGAAGTCAAATCTAAGCAGTTGGATGATTCTCTGATTCTTCGATTGTGTGACGAAGTGAACAAAGGGAAGGCCCCAGGATTCGTGATACAGGATGATGGAGTTCTGAAATTTCAGAACCGACTTTGCGTTCCCAATGATGATACTTTGAGACGGACAATTCTGAAGGAAGCTCACAGCGCGCGCTACTCTATTCACCCAGGCAGCAGTAAGATGTATAAAGATTTAAAACAAAACTTCTGGTAGGGGAATATGAAGAAGGACATAGCAGAATATGTTTCAAAGTGTTTGACTTGTCAGCAGGTTAAGATTGAACATCAGAGACCTGCCAGAATGTTGAAGCCACTTCCGATCCCTGAGTGGAAGTGGGAGGATATATCGATGGACTTTCTCACCAGTATGCCAAGAACCAAGACGGGAATGAACATGATTTGGGTTATAGTTGACCGATTAACCAAGTCGGCTCACTTCCTAGGAATTAAAGATACTTGGGGACCCGAGAGATTGGCGCGAGTATTTATTGCAGAGATAGTCAGATTACATGGGACGCGGAAGACCATTATTTCAGATCGAGATGGTCGCTTCGTGTCGCACTTCTGGAAGGCAGTTCACAGGGCCTTGGGGACCGAGCTAAACTTTAGCATGGCTTATCATCCTCAGACGGACTGTCAGTCCGAAAGGACTATACAAACAGTATAAGACATGCTTAGAGCTTGTGTTTTGGATTGGTCAACTGATTGGGAAGTGCACTTGTCGTTGATTGAATTCACCTACAACAATAGTTGGCATGCTTCTATTAAGATGGCACCATTTGAAGCTTTGTACGGGAGAAGATGCCGATCACCCTTGTGTTGGGATGATTCTTCGGACTTAATTGGGACGGAACCGGAATTGATAGTCCAGACTCAAGAGAAGATAGCCTTGATTCAGGAAAGACTGTTGACTGCCCAGAGTCGACAAAAGTCTTACGCAGATGCGCGTCGTCGCCCGCTAGAGTTCGACATTGGGGACCACGTACTATTGAAGGTGTCTCCTACATGATGAATTTTCCATTTTGGGAGAAAGGGTAAGCTAAGTCCGAGATATATCGGACCATTCGAGATCCTCGAGAGAGTTGAGGATTTAGCATGCAGAGTGGCCTTACCATCATCGCTGAGTCATGTTCACAACGTGTTTCACGTATCCCATTTGCGGAAGTATGTACCAGATCCCAGTCATATTATTGATTTCGACGAGATCGAGATAGCTAATGACGGCACCTTCGAAGAAAGACCAATCAAGATACTCGAGAGTCGAGTCAAACAGTTGAGGAATAAACCGATCTCCTTGGTAAAAGTTCAGTGGTCTCGACATGGAGTCGAAGAAGCAACTTGGGAGACGGAGGAGAGTATGAAGTCGAGATACCCGGAATTATTTTCGTTTTAAGTTTTGGGCCGAAACTTCTTTTTAGAGGGGTAATATGTAATGCCCGGATAAATGGTGTATTTACCTTATACTCGACCTTGTATTATTTCGACTTCGTGATGTTATAAATCGTAGATTGGTTTGGCGTATTCGTGCCCTTATGTTTTTATATATCTTCAACATTGTATGCATGATTCTGCACGTACTTACGTACGCTACGGACTTGCGCTTAACGTACGCTAAGTCTGTTGTGTAACGTACGTTATGTGTTGAGCTTAACGTACGTAAGCTCAGTCAAGTCAAGATCCGACAAGGGTCGGCGTGTGGGGACAGGATGTAGATTCACGGAGATTGCCAGCATGAACCTGGACGTTTTTCCAGCACATGCAAGTCAACGGCTTAGCGTACGCTAAGAGATATTTTTAACGTACGCTAAGGTCCTATGTGTTACGTACGTAACACCCATAGCCTAACGTACGTAAGCGTTTGCCAGAAACAGTCCAGTGAGCTCTGGCCGAGCGTTAACGCACGCTAACGTTCGAGTATAACGTACGCTAACCATGTTACGTATGTAATGGTCTGTGTTTAACGTACGTAATGGTTTAAAATCTATTTATAGAACCTGACCCTCACTTCATTTCCCACTCGTGCCTTGGCCGATTTTTGTGTTCTTGAGACTATTCCTCACCTCATATCCCTCATATCATCATCTTCATCCGATTTTGGGAAGCCTAGACCGTGTGATTTGGTGATCAAGCTTCCAGTGAAGAGTTTATTGAAGACCTTCTTTATTCTTACATCTCTTGAGGTATGTTACGATTCACCAAGCTAGAATTTACATTCTTAGCTATCCTTTGAGCTTGTTTTGGAAATCATTGGACTAGTTAATGATCTTTTGAGCATATTTTGGAGTTTAGAACCCGATTATACCTTGTCTTTCTTCCATTACTTAGAGTATTGATTTAGCCTCGGTGGATGAAAACCTTAACATGAAGTGTCCTTAATTCGTTGAAGTAATAAACATGATTTCAGTTAGATTCTCTGAACCCTTTTTACGTTCCACCGGTGTAATTCATGTATGTTAGAAGAATTTGTTTTGACAATATTCTCCATGTTCTTGAGATTGATATATATCGGCCAAGTCTTTGAACTCAAACCGGATCACCGTAGTATCGTTTTCGTTGCGTAATATTCGAGCATGCTTGTCATCTTGAGTAACATTGGTGGTAATATCATAATAGCCGATCATATGAGGATTTAGAATTTAATCCCTTATTTTAAAACCCGAAACCTTCAATACCTTGTAAAACATTGAACTTTTAAACATCGGTACTTCACCTTCGAAATGATCGTTCGACTCTCATGAAGTGTCTTATCGTTTCCGGTTCAGTTCTTATCTAGTGTACTAACCGTGAACCGACCTTACGTCACCACTTTACGATTCTAATATAAGTATTCAGTGACCGTACGTTAGTATCGAGTGGTATGTTAAGTTCCTTGTATCTCTTTTTGAACAAGGTCCGAGCCTTGCATAGGGGTCGATCGAGGGGCGGTGACATACGGACGCGTGACATTTGTTGGAGTATTTCATTCTTGCCATTTTTGAGGCAAGTATCATATGCTGAGTTTGATTTATATTGGAACTTTGATCATGCATATGGTTTTGTTCATGTTGTCGAGTATGAGATTTATTTCTTTGATTTCTCGTGGTATTCGTTGTTAAATGTTCGTATTGATGAACATATTGAAATGCATATATGTATGCATAATTGCTTGGTTTATATTATAAATGATCCGAGGGGGTCATGAGGATCTATGCTGAGGGCGCTGGATCGAATGTCCACCATGCGTTGGTCTGACGGGATCATCATGGGGATCTATACTGAGGGCGCTGGATCGTTGGATTACCCTGTATGTATTGATGGAATCGTGAGAATTCGCATCATTGGATTCCCGTGACGGAAGTCGTTTTTGTATGTTTTATGATGCATTGATGATTTATGTATTACGATACTTGTACTAGCATTGTTTTGCTAACCCCTTCGGGGGTGGACATTTGTTTTGATGTTCATGTAGCAGAGGAACGGGGAGGCAGCCACAGTACCGACATGACGATGAAGTGGCTCAGTGATGTGGATTATGTTATCTTGGTTTTATGGTTATTTTCCAGTACTCGAGTACGCTTATGTTGTTGTTGTCTTGGAGATGTTTTGTATTATTGAACTCATTTGTACTGTCGAACGGGTTTTAAACTTCTTTTACATTGAGGACACTTTAGTATTATTTCTGTATTTCTCAATTTAGCCTTGTAAATTCTTATACAAAGGATTTACGGCGCTGTAATTATTCCGAATATATCGGGGTATTACAAATACAACATATACAACACAACTATACATACACATATGCAGATCAACATGTCCATCAAAATGAACATACAAATGAATCAATACAATATTATGCCAATTCAACTGGAGTAATCTCATGTTCGACAACATGAATAACATTATGCATGATCAAAATCATCAACATTAAATCAATATTCAAAATACGATACTTGCCTTAAATTAATAAAGTCAACGCGTCCGAAGGTCGCCTCCCCTCGATCGATCACCGTGTACAAGGGAATAACAAGGAATTTAACAAACCTCTCGAAACTAACATACGAGCATCGAACGCCCTAAGTTATAATCGAGTTATCAATAATGTAAGACCGGTTCTCGGTTCAACTTCCCGATGATGGCATGCAAATTCAAGAGATCATAATGGGGCACAATGCCGTTATCTACAATTCCAAGGGTGTTCATCATATCATTAAATTCCATACTCTATTTCCGATTATCTACTCAAATGTTCGATTCGGTTATCTCAACGATACATTGCGAGATAATCACGTTCAACCTAGTTTTAGGTTAATTCACCCCTATGACTCTCGTTCTTCTGCGAGTAATTCTTCTTATCAAGTTCTTCATTCAAAACGATTGTCCCCAAATAACCTTACTTTATTCTAATCATCGATATGTAGGTTAACAAAGAAATCTTTTCAAGGCAAGGATTATACTTGAACACATTCTATGTTTGCCTTCGTGAATTTACCTTACACGGGGATAATTCTTAATAAGTTGTTCATCAAAGGCGTGTTTCGAAAGCATTATCAAGGTATGTCCATATCAGAAACTCCATCCTTATGATTGGTAAAGATCATGGTTCAACTAATAACAACGGGAACCTTAATTCACCCAATATAATCCTTCTAAAAATGGTGCTAGATTCACTATGATATACGAGTCTAATAATCTCTGAAGCAAGTTCAATATATATAGCTAAGAACATAAATTCAAGCTTGGTATAGTATTACATACCTAAATAAGGATAAGAATAATGAAATACTCGATGAAACACAACACCGGAGCCTGCACACCAATCCACAAGGGTCTAAGATCCTCAAAGTCGAGCTAGGATGATGATATGAGAGGTATAAGGTGTTGGGGAGTCTTCAGATAGCGAAAATCGGCAAGGAAGTGAGCAGGAAATGAAATGGGGGTTGAGGGTTATAAATAGAACTCTAAACCTTACATACGTTATCTGCACTCCCTTACGTCTAAAAGCCTTAGCGTACGCTATTCTCAAACCTTAGTGTAAGTTAACGTCTGGCAATAGCTCACTGCCTCGATTCTGGCTTCGTTTACGTACGTTATTAGAACAATTTACGTATGTAACACCATGCACTTGTTAACAATCCAACCTAACATACGTTAAGCCTTGCTGACTTGCTTAGTTGGAAAGCCGTCCAGGTTCACGCGGAGCATCATCAACTAATCTTCTTCCATCCCCCACACGCCGACCCTTGTCTGATCTCGAATTGACTGAATCTTACGTACGTTATGCCACAGCTCTAACGCACATTATCTTCAACACGTAGCATACGTTATGCTTATCGTTTAGCCCACGTTATGACGTACAAAAACATGCATGCATGAAAGTGTTGGAAACTCAAAAATGTAGGAATAGGAATACGGAAAACCACCATTCGATTAATAATACCACATAATCAAATGTTACAAGTTCGAAATCAGGTAAAATACGCAATAATTACCCGGGTATTACACGTACTTAAAGGAAGAAACGAAGCTACTGGACTAAAACTGGAAGTCGATAACGTACGCTACATGAAAGCTATAACATACGTAATGTGCCATAACGCAAGCTATGAAGAAAGGCTAGCGCCAGCTACACAGTCAAAAGTGACTAACGGCTAGTGGGATGAAAATGGCTATAAATACCAAACCACTTGGTATTAAAATACACAATAACCTTGAGCAAAACATATATACTTGTTATATCATTTTAATCATCCTAGTTGTTTTACTTGAGCTTGAATTGATAGTGATTGAGTTTTATACACAAAATCATACACGAGAGGAAAAAGAAAAGATACGATTGGATTCAGTGTTATTAGGATCAAGGATCCGGGATTGTTATAATCGCAATCGATATCTACGTGAGGTTTATCTAGTACCCATAGAAAGCTAGATTGGTTGATTCCTTGTCCAATAGAAAAGGAAAACGGTTTAACTTGGACCGACATAAAGACAAGTGATAGAACGGTTTACTCGGACCGATAGAAGACGAGTGTGTAATGGTTATCCCTCGACTGATAGAAAAGAGGTGCAGAGGTTTATCTTTAGCCTATAGAAAAAGATACCGAGAGAGGACGTAGGCACGTTTGGCCGAACCTCTATAAATCCTTGTGTCGTTTTATTTCCGCACCTTTATTAAATTGCTTCCGCAACGCAAAAGAGTTTTATAGCTCTATCTCCAAATGGCGATTCCGACCAATAGTTCTCCAATAATTGGTATCGGAGAGGTACCTCCAGTAAGCGGTTTAACATCCTAGGAGTCGATCCAAATGGCATTTCATATTCCTCCAGTCGAAGGTCTTGTTCTTAACCGACCACCATTATTTGACGGATCTAACTTCATGACATGGAAGAAAAAAATGTCAATATTCATCCGAGCATATGACATCGAGCTTTGGAAAGTGATATGTCTTGGTCCGAAAATTCCTCTTAAATCCGACGGTACACTTAAATCTGTTGAAGAATATGATGACGCTGATTGAAAAAATGATCATTATAATTGCAAATCAACGCAGTTATTGTATTGTGCCTTAAATCCGGAAGAGCATAACCGGATATCCTCGTGTGATAGTACGAAAGAAATATGAAAAATGCTTGAAGTCACACATGAAGGAACGTCTCAAGTCAAGGAGACGAAAATAAACATGCTCCTTCACGAATACGAACTATTTCAAATGAAGGACGATGAATCCATCACGATCATGCTCGACCGATTTTCGGTCATCACAAATGGATTGGCATGTTTTGAAAAACCACTTTCAAGTAGTGAAAAAGTTAAAAAGATCCTACGATCACTACCTCGAGAATGGGACGGTACGGTGACGGCTATAATGGAGTCTAAAGATTTAAACAATCTCGATTTTAGTGCTCTCGTTGGTTCACTTATAAACTACGAGATTGTCCTAAAATCTCGAAATGCCAAACCAAAGCCGAAGGAAAAGATGATAGCCATGAAGGCAAAGATGTCAAAAGGAGAAGAAATCCCGGTTGATGAAAACGACGAAGAATCGGCATATTATGCTAAAAATATTAATAAGTTCCAAAACTTATTAAACCGGAGAAAGCAGGATATCTAAAAGGGCGAATCTAAGAAATTCGACAACAATTGTCGATGTTGTGGTAAACCAGGCCACTTTGCGAAGAATTGCCGAGAAAAACCCAAGAAGGAGGTTTTAATTGCCACGTGGAGTGACGAAGACGAGGACGAAGATTTTATCAATCAAAATAATCTCGCTCTTATGGTCAAAAGTTCATTCGACGATAGCGACGTCGAAAGCCAAATAAGTAATTCTTACGATGAATTATTTGAAGCATTTGAATTATGGCATATGGATTATCAAAATTCTTTGTCGGAAATAAAAGCCCTTAAATCTAAAAATAAATCATTGGAAATTGAAAATTCCAAAATTCTTGAAAAGAGAAAATTTATCGAGACCGATCATTCAAAATGCGTTGAAAATGAGAATATTTTAAAGGATGATCTTTTAAAAATTCAAGATGAACTTAAAATTTTGACCAAGAAATTTTCATGCGGATATGATAAATTCGAACAAATGCTTTGTGTTCAAAAATGTACCTTGAATAAACAGAGGTTGGGATTCAAACCAAATTTAAAAAATGAATCCTTATTTGAGGATACCCCATTATGAAAAATGTTTAAAGATTGGGCATCATATTTCAAACAGTAAAAGCCAACGTCGGACGGTTAAAATAAAAAAGATTTGGATTTCAAAAGGAACCGTTATTCCTTACATCGTCCATAATTCAAAACAAAAAACAACTCTCGGTTGGATCACCAAAAATTAATTTTCATCAAATTGTATTTTACTAAGGGGGAGTAATATTTTGTATGGATATTTTTGTCAAGGGGAGTTATACCCGTTTCATGCATATTTATATACATCAATTGGTATTTATTATTCATTTTATTACACTTTTTGCTGATAACAAAAAGGGGAAGAGAAAAGATATGAATGAATAAAAAGCGTCATGGAAGAATGACGAGAAAAATAAAATGCAAAAAGGGGGAGAAAAGAAAAAAGACGAAGAAGTCGAAAAATATAGATCCCGTGAAAAACAAAAAGGGGGGTGAAAAATCGAAAAATAAAAAATGACAACGAAAAAGTCGAAAGGACAGAAAAAGAAAAGTTGGGAGAACTAACGAAACGATCAAAGCCGAAAACTTTGATTCGTATAAATATACATATATTTTATTTTTGCAGATTTTATCCATTCAAAGGGTGTTGTTTTGTAATCATCAAAAAGGGGGAGATTGCTGGAATATTTCACTAATAGAGTTTTGATGATTAAGTTGCTAAACAAAGCAAAACAACAAAGAAGCGAAGCAAAGCAACAAAGGAGTCGAAGACGCAAAAAGTAGCCCAAACTGCATGGATAACGCACGCTATCTGGCAAGAATAACGTACGCAATCGAAAGCAAATAACGTACGTAACATACTCATCATAACGTACGTAACAAGGACTTACCTGCAGATCAGACAACCTACCTGATAAGGATAGCGCAGGCTATAACTAATGATTAACGCACGCTATCGAAGACATGTAACGTACGTAAAGGAGTTTGAATATGAATTCAAACAGATGAATGTTGGAAAGAATCTGGTCAAAGTCAGCATATCAAACAGATAGTTCGACAAAATGAAGGCAACAGATATATGAGTTAACGCACGCTACGAAGCATGGTTAACGTACGCTACGCAAGGAAGTTAATGTACGTAATACGAAGCTAGAACGTACGTAAAGAAAGAAACGAAGCTACTGGACTGAAACTCGAAGTCGATAATGTACGATACACGAAAGCTATAACATACGTAATGTGCCATAACGCACGCTATGAAGAAAGACTAGCGCACGCTACATAGTCAAAAGTGACTAACGGCTGGTTGGATGAAAATGGCTATAAATACCAAACCACTTGGTATTAAACACACAACAACCTTGAGCAAAACATATATACTTGTTATATCATTGTAATCATCCTAGTTGTTGTACATGAGCTTGAATTGATAGTGATTGAGTGTTATACACAAAATCATACACGAGAGGAAAAGAAAAGATACGATTAGATTCGGTGTTATTACGATCAAGGATCCAGCATTGTAAGAATCGCAATCGATATCTACGTGAGGTTTATCTAGTATCCATAGAAAGCTAGATTGGTTGATTCCTTGTCTAATAGAAAAGGAAAACGGTTTAACTTGGACCGACATAAAGACAAGTGATAGAACGGTTTACTCGGACCGATAGAAGACGAGTGTGTAACGGTTATCCCTCGATGATAGAAGAGAGGTGCAGAGGTTTATCTTTAGCCTATAGAAAAAGATACAGAGAGAGGACGTAGGCATGTTTGGCCAAACCTCTATAAATCCTTGTGTCGTTTTATTTCCGCACCTTTATTAAATTGCTTCCGCAATGCGAAAGAGTTTTGTAACTCTATCTCCAAACGAAGATTCCGACCAATAGTTCTCCAATATATGGGATAGTCAAGATGGGTAGCGACGGGTTGTCTAAGATTGTTTGAGTAGGAGACGTACACTTGAGGTTCGACACCGGTGTGGAACTTGTTTTACGTAATGTGAAATATGTTCCGGATATGAGGCCAAATGTGATTTCCATTGGCTTACTCGATGATGATGGATATTGTAGTGGTTTTGGTAAGGGAGTGTGGAAACTCACTCGAGGTTCCTTGATTGTTGAAAGAGGAAAGAAGGGAGAGAAACCTTACGTGATATATCCAAAGGTCACGATTAATGCCGTTAACACAGTGGACAATAATGACATGAACGAACTATGGCATAAAAGGCTCGGTCACATGAGCGAGAAAGGCATGGCGCTATGTTAAAGAAGGAGGTGTTATCTGGGGTTCACGATGTACATCTTAAAAGGTGCTCACTGTCTAGCTGGGAAGCAAAGGAGAGTCACTTTTAAGAGCCATACTCCTTCATAGAAGGAAAAGATTCTTGATCTTATACATTCCGATGTTTGTGGTCCTATGAAGACTAGGACGCTTGGTGGTTGCTTATATTTTGTCACATTCATCGACGACCATTCGAGGAATGTGTGGGCATACACCTAAAGACCAAAGATCAAGTTTGGGATGTTTTTAAACAGTTTCATGCCTCGGTGGAGAGAGAGACCAGGAAGAAGTTGAAGTGTATTCGGACGGATAATGGTGGAGAATACACTGGGCCTTTTGATGAGTATTGCCGAGAGCAAGGGATCCTACATCAAAAGACGCCACCGAAGACTCCGCAACTTAATGGCTTGACGGAGAGAATGAATCAGACTTTGCACTACACCAGAATCACGATTTTGTGACTATAAAAGATTGTCACAAATGGCAAAAACAGTCACAAATGACTGTCATAAAATCACCAGTCATAAGTTTTTTTGTTACTGTCAAAAGCAGTCACAATACTGTGACAAAACCTCATTTATATGACTCTACAATACCACTTTCCATGGCAGTCACAAATATCATTTATGACTGTCATTAGCAGTCATGAATTTCAACTTTCGTGACTTCCATGGACAGTCACAAATATCGAATGTCTTGTGACTGTTTTTAGAAGTCATAAATGTTGAAAAAAATACAAAAAATAGTAAAAACTCATTTTTCTCTGAATGCAATCTAATTATTTTTCACAATAAATTCATAATACAATCCAAACATATTTCTCAAAGTATTCACACAACACTCCAATTAATTTTTACAAGAAATATAAAAATCACAATGTAATGCTGAAAATTAACACATATAAAAAAAACATCGAACCAACCCATTGGAATAAAATTAGTACGGAATATTAGTTATATATTGAAAATATGAACAACTAACAAGTTAAACTAATAGAATCATAAGCTTCATCCATGGAACACACAAGCGGAGCAACGCCTGCTAAAACAACGGTTTAAGGAGTATCTTTTGCCTGAACAACAAAATAAAATATATAAATCAGTCACTAACCAAAATAAATAAAGATAAAAAATCCTTGTTGTGCAGTACTACATTAACATATAATTTAGGAATACAAAGAGCAGCAATAATTATTTAGTTCATTTGAATATGTCGACCAAATAATCTTAATATACCCGTTCCACTACAATATTCAAGGATTAGAGAGAATGGTTAGGGCCAAAACTAATTAATTGACCTCCTGTCTTTCAATGAATCCTTTCTTCTTCAGATCATATAATTGGAATGAAACTGAAACAACAGATATTTGGCAAAGTAAGAGCAATATCAGAATAAAGCAAAATAATTATAAAAGTAAAGTCAATCACAAGCAATACAATATAAGTAGATTTTAAGAATCAAAACGGCAAACAATTAAATAATCAAACATCTTTTACCTTATTAAGGCCATATTTGTAAAACGAGAAAAGGCTTACATAAGGAAAATGGCACCCGTTACCTTATTAATCCATATTTGTAAAACGGATGACTAGAAGCTGATGATGAATTGATTTGTAAAACGGATAATCAAAACTACCTGCCCACACAATCAATCCAGATTTACTGGAAGCTGATGATGAATACGAATAAGAGATTCCCAGAGCAATTCCATTACAGATTGGCAGAAGTAGATCCAAGTTATTTTGTGAGAGGTTACTTAAATCCACGATTTATAATCAAAATTAAACTAAAGTCGTCAACTCTTGACAAACTTCTACATTTTGTGTGTGTGTGCGGGGGGTGGGGGGATTATATAGTAAGATACTCATGCTTGCTATAACACCCCAACACATACTAGGGTCATTACATGCCGTAGGACCTTCGACAAGGCCTACCAGGCTAGACCGTTTCTGAAATCATACATGAAATCGAACAATACAATATATATATATATATATATATATTAGATGCAGTACCAATATTAGATGCAGTACTTTACAGTACTAATTATTTATATATAAAATAATCTCATCATGTGTAATCACTGTGTGCCATATTTTCCTAATTCAATATATATGGGTCACGTTCTATGCAGTACCAATATTAGATGCAGTACTTTACAGTACTAATTTATGCATGAGTTTTGTACTAATTATGCATGAAATATATGCATTTCGTGCATCAAAATTTCAATGCATTAAAATATGCAATATATTTTGATGCACGAAATGCATATATTTTATGTATAATTAGTACAAAAACCCATGCATAAATTAGTACTGTAAAGTACTGCATCAAAATTTCAATGCATTAAAACCACATAAGTCTCTTGACTTAGACAACTACATGAGACCCAAAACAACTTTTAAGACTCGAGCCTCATCATGCTTGCTCATCCTTACCATGCGCTCCCCGTGCTAGCTCCTCGAAACATCTAGAACCTGAAACGTAAAGACATTTCACCCCAACGAGGGGTTAGTATACAAAATGCTAGTAAAAGTACATAGTTATATACCATTACATATAAACATAGTCCAACACTTCTATCGCAGTTTGAAATCATTTACAATAAGACCATATTCCGGAATATCTCATTTTTAACAAAACATTCATCATATCCAAAGTCATCACATCACATCACATCATATCATATCATCACGACGACATCACTGGTGACCCATGGTTGTACCCCTTAGTACCGTCCCCCTAGAGGCCCCGTCGATCCTTCCCCAGGTGGGAAACCACTTCTGCGACCGTACTGCTCAGTATCGGTCCCTAGAGGCCTCGTCAGGCCCTCCCCAGGTGGAAGAACAACGACACACACACATACTACACAACCGTACCCCTTAGTATCGGGAGGCCTTACACGTCATCCCCGGGTGGAGGAACAACACCTCATTCAAAAGCATAATTTACAAGCAACATACATATGGAATACGTAGCATACGCAAACCCATGTACTTGTCTCGGTTAACTCGATGTGAAGAAATTGATGAAAGGAAGGATTTCGATACAACTCCCTTCAAAGATCCGTGCCTAAATCACGACGACACATAATCAATTTCAGTACTACGAAAAATGCTTAGAACTCCCTAGTTCTACCCATAGGGGAAATTCTTCGAACATCTTGGGGGTATAATCCAATACGATCGATTAACGAAGGTATCCTTGAAATCATTCCTTGAAACTTCAATAATAACCAAGGATTTCGAGTACAAAATCAAGATCTAACAATGATCTAAGTTTATTCGAGTTGATTCGGCAAAATCTCCACAAACCCCCAAAATCTCCCAAAATGAATAAAATTTGGGTTCTTGAGAATCATACCTTGATTTGGATGCTAAGAGATGTTAGATAATGATAACTTTGCGTCAAAGGTTGCAAGATGATGATTCCTAGCGATATCCGGCCGAAATCTCTTTCTTCAACGCCCCCAAGTCGCCCATTCACCGGAAGGAGAAGAAAGAATTGAGAAAAATGCTAAAATGGGTTGTTGACCATATATTTATAAAAATGGGCATTAGCGTGCGCTACGGGTTCGTGTTAGCGTGAGCTAGCGGTCTCGTCCAGAGTTTACTGGACTAACCTGCCTGGCTTGGTAGGGCGCGCTGGTGATCTCATAATGGGCGCTACGTCTGTCGATTAGTGCGCGCAGTGTCCGGCAGTAGCGTGCGCTATCTACTAATCCTTCCGGAGTCCAGAATCCCAGTAACCTCTCTGGGCGTCCAGGTAGCGCGTGTTACGGTTGAATAGCGTGTGCTACTTAAGCAATCTAGCGTGCGTCACCGCTAGTCTTAGTGTACGTTACCTGTTGGTCTGGCCAAAGTCCAGACCCTTCTGCCCTTGCTGCTCGGTCGGTTTGCGTGCGTTAATGCCTGACAGTGGCGTGCGCTACTCGCCTATCTAGCGTGCGCTACTTGGATGTCTTAGCGTGCTCTTGCTCGATCCTAGTTCAGTCCAGTGCCCTCTGGCTACCTCTTGCTTTCGATTAGCGTGCGCCACCATTCCGGCAGCAGCGTGCACTGTGCTCCACTCAAGATTGTGTACGCTACTTGGGCAACTTAGCGTATGCTATCTTCCTTGCCCGAAATAGATTTGTGAATGCGTACATATAGGTATACTTCAACCGTTATCGACAATCAGTGAAATATTGTCAAGAAACACAACATACAAGCTCAAGATCGAATCAAACACATGATTGCCAATCTTCAATAAAATACAAACCAACCCACGAGGTTCAGGAATTAATAATTATCGCCAATAAAAGTACGATTATTACAATATTACCTTTGCTTTCATAAATAATCTTTCAAAGTTGACGGGAAGCCTACTTTTATCTTCCATCTGCGCAGGATCCATACCATCACTTCCATACATAAATTGAACAATGCAAGCACTGGCATTTGTCACTATATTGTCATAGCTTACTGGTAGGTACTCCAAGGCTTTCATAAGTCTAAGAGACATATAACCCGTGTCAGCAGTCTTAACCTGCAACATTCAAAGAAGTTCTAATTTTTTTGGGTAGACAAAACAAAGAACCGTATTATATTCGTTTGGAGTCGACATGGAAGATACAAAAGTAGGGGAAGCTAGTAAAGATTCTCAACTTTTTGTCTAAAACACAATTGGCAAATTTTAATTTCTTGTGATAATCTCTTCAAAAGACTGGACATAAAAAATTTTCTTATCTGAACCAAATTGTGTTATGAACTACAAACTAATGAACCAAGTGTTGTTTGTCAAAAAAAAAAGGGAATAAAGAGAAAAACTGAGAAGGATAAAGAAGTCCATAACTTAAATTTTATTCACAATTAGAACTATATAAAGAGAAGGAAAATGAAGAGCAAATTCCAAGGAGAGAAAAAAAAGACAAAACTGAACTTCAACGATTAATAATCATCGAAACAACGGATTTTATATAGATTGTTGGAGAAAGAGTTAATGTGAAAAAAATGTATAAAACTTAATCTGAAAGATTTATCTAGCTAATGGTTGCTATCTGTGAAGCGATTTACATTAAGCAACGAAAATTTGTATGTTTATGTTTGTGTTATTAGTAAACGGTGTTGTACTAAGTGGTTCTGAAGAAAGGATGAAAATAAATCATCGGATTCTGAGATTACATGAAGGAAGAATAACCATAGCACATGAAACAAAGAAGTGGAGAAAGAATATAGAACATGCTTTTTCCTTGTATAGTTGGACACAATATAAGGAAATACATATAAAATCCTTCATTATAATATCAACTCCTCAAGAAGGAAGTACCCTAAAACTTTAACAAAAAAATCCAGGAAAAGATTTAGACTGCAACTAAAAATACCAGCTATATTAATAAATCCTAACCTTATCCTAAATGTATGGAGCTCAAAAGAGAACTCAAACCACAAAATAAACGAATAATTATTCAATTACCAAAACTAACTGGAAAAGAGAGAAATAACAGCACTAGCCTATTTTTTTTATGAAACTTAATTAACCTTGATGAAATTACACTAAACCACCAAACATACGGTTCAGTTAAAATATTCATTCACATCCAAGCTTGACTAGACAGTGAGAACAATAACGGGGGGAAGGAATTACAGAATTGGTATAAAATTTTATCTAACAAAATTTAGAAATTCAAGAAATAATACATACCGCCGTATCCACGAGGCCTTCCCTCCCTCCCATGGTGTGGAAAAAAAACTCAGTAGATCAAAAACAAGTATAAAAAGAATTCTGAACAAAACCTTTTGCCTGAAATCAAAATACAAGATTAAATAAGGTCGACATCGACTGCAATGACATCTCAACCGTTCAATCAACAAGGTTTCACAATCATCAAAACAAATTAAATAAAAAATCATTAGGTTCCACACTACTAGGATCTTACCCGTATGCTAATCAAATCGAACAACTCCAGGAAATCGGAAACCTTCTTCTTTCAATTTCAAACATCCAACCCAAAATCTAATTTAATCAAACAAATCCATAATTATTTTCCACAAAAACTACCAGACCAGTTTAAACATCCTTACCTGGATCGTCGCCGCCGTGAACCCATCCCCGACGGGTGAGCTGATGTGAAATCATGGGTGTTTATGTGTGTGTATGTGGGTTTCAGTGTGTGCGGGAGTTCCTTGTGTGCTTACTTTTCAAATCGAGTGCCACCGAAGAGAGTGGAAACCGCGGAGCTTTTAGAGAGAGAAAACAGTAGAGAGAGTCGAACGGGAAGAAAGAAATGAAATGCTAGCCGAGACCTTTCCAGAAATGAGTTTTAACCCTAGAGAGAGAGGAGAGAGGTTAGAAGTCAGAGGGGAGAGAGAGTGTTATTATGGTTTAACTTTGAAAAATTTATGACTCTTCAAGAAAGTCACAACACTTATGACAGTCATTAATAGTCACAAACATTTGGATTTATTACTGTTTGGTCTTTGTGATTGTTATTGGCAGTCATAAAGTTGTGACTGTCATTGACATTCACAAATCCAGGGAGTCTCAATGTCACAACATCTTGTTTTTGGTGTAGTGTTGGTTGAGAGAGCTCGATGTTTGCTCTCACATGCTGGATTACCAAAGTCATTTTGGGGAGAAGCTTTGAACACTGCGGTTCATGTGATTAATTTGACACCGTGTGTTCCTTTGAAGTTTGATGTCTCGGACAAAGTGTGGAGCGGTAAAGACATTTCATATCGCCATTTACAGGTATTCGGATGTAAAGCATTTGTACACATTCTGAAAGATGAGAGGTCGACGCTTGATTCTAAGACGAAGCCATGCATTTTTATTGGTTACGGGCTTGATGAGTTCGGGTATAGGTTGTATGACCCGGTGACTAAGAAACTTGTTCGTTCGAGAGATGTTTTTGTTGAAGATCAAATGATGAAAAATGTTGAGAATGGAGAGTCGGCTCCACAACATGATTATGATCTTATTGATTTGGACCCCGTTCCTCCACAACATGTTGAGAAACCCGGTAGAGATGATGGCCAAAACAATGACCAACATGATGCCGGTGGCAATGATGAGTTGGTACAAGATGATACCGATGGAGTGCATCCCAATCTACCCGTAACGAACATTCCTTCATTTGTTCCACTTAGACGGTCTACGAGGGACCGTCATCCCTCCACTCGTTATTCGGCCGATGAGTATGTTATACTCACCTACAAGGGAGAGCCCAAATATTTCAAAGAGGCTATAGAGGATGATAACAAGAAGGAGTGGATGGATGCCATGCAAGACAAGATGAGTTCGTTGCATGAGAATAATACGTACGAGTTGGTGAAGTTGCCGAAGGGCAAGAGAGCTTTGAGAAATAAATGGGTGTATAAGGTGAAGTCGGAGGAGCATACTTCATTGCCACGATACAAAGCTAGACTCGTGATCAAGGGCTTTAGTCAAAAGAAAGGCATTGATTTTGATGAGATTTTTTCTCGAGTTGTGAAGATAGGATCGATTCTATTGGTCCTTGGTATAGTGGCTAGTCTTGACCTTGAGATTGAGCAAATGGATGTCAAGACGGCATTTCTTCATGGAGACCTCGATAAAGATATATATATATATATATATATATATATATATAAAGCAACCTGAAGGGTTTCAAGTTAAGGGAAAAGAGGATTATGTTTGTAGACTCCGTAAGAGTCTATACGGTTTGAAGCAAGCACCACGACAATGGTATAAAAAGTTCGAGTCGGTTATGGGGGAGCAAGGCTACCGGAAGACAACCCTGGACCATTGTGAGTTTTTCAAGAAATTTGGAAATGATGATTTTATCATCCTATTGCTTTATGTGGATGACATGTTGATCGTTGGCAAGAATGCCGAAAGGATTTTCAATTTGAAGAAAGAGTTGAATAAGTCTTTTGCCATGAAAGACTTGGGGGCCGCTAAACAGATTCTTGGGATAAGAATCACTCGGGATAGAGCAACCCAAAAATTACACATGTCACAAGAGCAATATATTGAGAAGGTGCTTAAACACTTTAACATGGACAAAAATAAGGTTGTTAGTTCACCTCTTACTAACAATTTTAAATTGACGAGTAAGGATTGCCCTACGACGAAGGAGGAGATTAAGGAAATGGATAAAGTTTCTTATGCCTCTGCAGTCGGGAGTTTGATGTATGACATGGTATTCGAGGCCCGACATTGCTCATGCCGTGGGAGTGGTGAGCCGTTTTCTATCGAATCCGGGAAAGAAGCATTGGGAAGCCGTAAAGTGGATATTTATATATTTACGAGGTAATTCCAAATTGGGGATCACATTTGGAAATGAGAAAGCGATGCTTGTTGGTTATACCAATTCGGATATGGTAGGTAACGAAGATAACCGAAAATCCACATCCGTTATTTGATGACGTTTGCAGGGGGAGCCGTGTCATGGCAATCAATATTGCAAAAGCGTGTTGCCTTGTCAACAACGGAGGCCGAATATATTGCGGCAATCAAGAGCTGGGCTTCCGACAACGACGTTATGTGGTTCTTTGTGATAGTCAGAGTGCGATTCATTTCGCGAAGAATGAGACTTTTCACAAGAGAACAAAACATATCGATGTGAGATATCATTGGATTCGAGATGCATTGGAGGATAGTTTGTTTGAACTTGATAAAGTTCACACCGATGATAATGGTTCCGATATGTTAACTAAGGCGTTGAGTAGAGAGAAGGTTAAGCTATGTTGCTCGATCGCCGGGATGGCGAATTCTTCCTATATTCCAGAAAGGGGGAGATTTGTAGGATTTATTTTCGGAACATAGGCCTGGACTATGCGCCGTGGCACAGGGAGGAGCACGCTGCGGCACACCATTTTCCAACGGATGGCTCAACCTTGTTGTACTCCGGGCCGCGGCACAAGCTCTCCGGGCCGCGGCCCCCTGTAAAATCTCCCTCCCCCTCTGTACTCCGGGCCGCGGCTCCCTGGAACATTTTTCGGCCATTTTCTTGAGTGTGCCGCGGCACACATTGTCCGGGCCGCGGCACACGAAGTCAACTCAGCTTGGGAGTTCCTTTTAGCAGCGTTTTGCTGCTGGTTTCTTCATTTCTTCACCACACACCTTTGAGAGCACACAAGAGAGAGAGAGATACAAGAGAGAAGAAAAATAGAGAGATATAGTTGTTCGATTTTCCGGAGTTGTGTCGATCGGATCGTCGTGATATTTTGACAAGAGCTTGGTAGTGATTGGGCAAATCTTTTCACCGGAGTAGACGAGGTTTTGATAGCTTGTAAGCTATTTACGGTGTTTTTCTTCCTCGATCTTGTTGTTGTTGTGTATTCCAAATACTTGAAGATTATTTATTACCAAGTATTTGAAGATTATTGTTGTATACCTCTAGTTTGTACTAGGGACGAATCGTGTATTGTGAATTGGTGACAATGGATTTAAGCGGCTTCGGTCCCGTGATTTTTACTCTCGTCTTGAGGGGTTTTCCACGCTAAAAATTGTGTCTCGTTATTTATTGCTTTTGATATCATTTGTATTGTTTATCGAGTTGTAATTGATTTACTCTACTTGTCGGTAACCTCAAAATTACAATTGAGAGAGTGAGAAAGTTGTCAAACGAGGTTCCGCGTTTTCGTTGTGACGTCTTTGTGTCGTTTTTCCCAACACTAAGTTTACAGGAAAAAAGTATATTTTTAATTACACTCTTATATCCACCACGAGTCTATATCATCATGTTAAAAACCCTTAATAATAAATGTAATTTCACAACAAAAAACAATGCTCTAAAATGGCGTTATCCTGTCCTATGTTGTTTTTTTTGTGCCACATTGTTTTGTTGTTACTTTTTGGGCAGTGTTACGCAGCCGATCCAGTTGTGAATTATGAACTCGAGTACTCGTACAATACTGCTTCTCCGCTTGGTGTTCCACAACAGGTCACTTTCGATCAGTTGATTTTTGTTTATGATTTATGGTAAAATCATTTAAGTGTTGCATCAAATGTACGTCTCAATCGGACTATTTACTACTAGCTGTTTGTGATATTTGTCATCCAAAATAAGTTGATTTTACCCTTGCATTGCTTTACTGTTAATTATGTCAATAATATACTTTCATTTTTGTGTGTATACTAACAACATAAAATGACAAAAATACTCTATTCTTGGTAAAAAAGGACTAAAGTTATAAATATAGACTACTTAATCTGATGCGCAAAGTGGTAGACTTATTGCTTTGTTTCATGAACTCCAAATTTGATAAACAAATCATCAGAGGTTATATTTTTTTTTTTTTTTTGGTTTTGTTTTGATTTTCAGTTTTGAGTAAAATATTAGCTAGTATGAACATAATCTGCAATGTCCATCAATATCCTTTTTTTCTTTTTTCTTTTTTTTTGCAGCATTAACCTTTTAATTAAGCTGTCTTTCTTTCTGAACTTGATCACAGGTTATAGCAGTAAATGGGAAATTTCCAGGTCCAATTATTAATGCTACCACCAATTACCATGTTGTCGTTAACGTCGAGAACAAACTAGATGAAAACCTCCTCATTACATGGTATGGCTGATATGCTTTGATTTGAGTTGATGAACATTGTGACTAAAGTACTATAACGCATATTTTGAATATTGAACTTATATATTGAATAGGCCTGGAATAGAAATGCGACGTTCTTCTTGGCAAGATGGGGTACTTGGTACTAATTGTCCCATTCCTCCGAACTGGAACTGGACATACCGATTTCAAGTTAAGGATCAGATCGGTAGCTAGCATTATGTTCCTAGTACTAATTTTCAACGAGCAACAGGCGGATTTGGTGGTTTTGTTATCACTAATCGGAAAGTTATTCAAATTCCTTTCAACATGCCTGATGGAGATATAGTGATTACTATTGGCGATTGGTATACCAAAAACCACTCGGTTAGTATTTCATCATGGTAAACCAGTACCTTTATAGTATCTAATATATGGTTTTGTGCATAAAGGTACTAAGAGCATCTCTTGCTGAAGGAAAGGAGCTAGGTATGCCAGATGGCGTTCTGATTAATGGCAAGGGACCTTATAAGTATAATTCGAGTATACCAGATGGCATCAATCATACAACAGTTGTGATAAATGTTGGAGTCTCAACTTGTTTGAATTTTCAGATTCAGAGACCACGGATTAAATCGAAGAATCACGAAGAAACCCCAAAGATTCACAACTAGGGTTCTAAGAAAGAAAATACCTCGGTCCAACAAAGAACAAGGATTTGATGATGATATAATCGACAAGTCTTCCAAAACGCCTAGAAATTGAGTGGAATCGACTAAGAACTCCACTTCCCGAACCTCCCGTCCGCCAGCCGCCACAGGAAGTGAAAAATGAAGTGCAACAAGGTCCGTCGCCAGGCCTATATAAGGCCGAGCGAGTTACGTCCGTAACCGGCAGTACAATACGGTCGTAACTCGGTCAACCCTGCTTACGTACGTACCGTCCGCTGCTTTACGTATGCATCGGGCAACCCTTACGGCCGTACTCGGCATAACCTTACGACCGTAACCGAGTTCCCAGGGCTACTGCCCAAAATCTGCTGGTGCGACCGGAACAAAGATCTCGGGTATCACAGCGTGAGGTGCAATACCTGTACAACCCCCGTTGTTGTTTTGTGATGATGTTGTTTTCAATGATTGTGATATGTCTGGAATATCACAACGTTATACGTCATATGTAAAGTCTTGGTACTTGGCTAGAATGGTGCCAGTATCAGTGTCGTATATGATTCGTTTCTTGGTTGTGATGTTTTTGGCATAAGGACGCGTGTCCTGTGATTGTTTCCGTGCATTGTGGTTTGATTGTGTATCGAGTTTGACCATTGGATTATTCAGTCGAGTATGTGATGTGGATGATTGGGTCGTGGACCCCGTCTTTTCTGACCGGATTTGCATTTCAAAAAAAAAAAAAACAATACTTGGGGTCGTGTCCCTATGTCGTTTTTGATAAGTTGAGGATTCATTAGTCCAAAAATGTCTTTCCAAAACTCGCGAGAATTTTTAAATGCTTTTCAAATTGTCTACTTGTCTCATTCCAACTTTTTACGGTTTGAACTATTTTATCCAATGATCTCGGGAAGTCTTTTGTTGGGTTGAATTGTGGATTAAGACAAGGAAGAGCGAAACGAGCTTGTTTGTGCCAGTTCCCACGGATGGCGCCATGTTTGCGTAAGGTATGTAAAACGGGTATAAGTTGGGTGAGGACCCGGTGGAGGTCGTATGTTCAGGTTTCCCGTGTTGTACGGTAAGGACCCCGTGAGAAGGAAGATGTTCCCGTAGTCGGAGTAAAACTAACATTGACCAGGTACCTCTGTCTTACCTCGTTGGAGAGGGTGAAGAGAAGGGTTTTGTGGTACCTTCGTCTCCATATGGTTTGATAGGATGGAGAGAAGGGTTTGGTGTGTAGAGAGAGAAAGAAAGGCACATGTTGGGTGCCTTGTACCAGTTATAAGAGCTTGTAAGCACTTACCCTAACTCCCTATATCATGTGGTATATATAGTGTGGAATTTGAACAAGTGAGATGGGGTCTTTGGGCCTGTATATGATATGGGTCATTATGTGAATAATGGGCTTTATTTAAGCAATGGAACTTCATGTATGTGTTGTAATGTACATACGTCATCAGTCACTAAATACTTTTCATGATATTATATGTGTACAATAGTAACAGAAATCTTGTGGTCCACATTACTGTTTACTCAAACCTATGATCTCACCAACTTTACGCTGACATTTTAGCATGTATTTCTCAGGTCCTTATACGCACTTGCATGGTTTGCATCTGGAGCATCATTACTAGGGTCACACTCTCAGTCTCATCATTTCAAAGATTTCTTGCATTACGTTTAACATTTGGTTATGAACAAAAATCTTTTTTGTTTATGATGTGTAACTTTGTTCTTTTATAAAGACTTTATTGATGTAGTCAAACATGTATTTTCAAATGACTCGTATAGAGGTCGTTCAAGGCAACTGTAACTTCGTTCCATGAAAGTCATGCCCCGATATCTTCCGCTGCAATATTTTGGGGGTGTGAGATTGGTATCAGAGCTCTAATTATAACGAATTAGGTTGCATTAGTAGGTCTAGACTATAGCCATTTCATGACAAACATTTCACACACTGAACTGTTATGCATGCTCATTCATTTCAATGGTCTCTAAAACTTTCTCAAGACATTGTGAGTGATACAATGGTCTCAATTATTTTCAAGACATTGTGGGTGATACAATGGTCTCTAAAACTTGCCAGACATTGTGAGTGATACAATGGTCTCTAAAACTTTCCCAGACATTATGAGCGATACAATGGTCTCTAACACTTTTCCAGACATTGTGAGTGATACAATGGTCTCGAAAATTTTCTCAGACATTGTGAGTGATACAATGGTCTCCAAAACGTTTTTATAACCTTACATAATATCGTTTTATATATGATATTGAAACCCTTCACAGTCTATCGATCCCCCTGATTATATTACTATCCGTCTCCGAAGATGAGTTTGAACACTCATCCCTTACTTTTTTAACACCTACATTGCCTCGTAATCCACCGCCCAGAAACATACCGGTTGATTGATAAAAGGTTTAAGTGAGTATGAGTGTTTTGTCGGGAATTCTTAAGTAGGATGATTTATAATCTCCTTATTTAAATGGATTGGGACGCTTCTTCAATTAAATAAGAAAATTGTAAATCGCCGTACCATAAGTTTATAATTACTTATTTACATATATTGGGACACCTCTTTAAGTAAAAAACGAATTATAAATGAGTGGGCTTATGTGTATCCGATATGACATGAGTACGAACTCGAGCCCAAGGACCACCCATCCAAAGAGGAACCTTCGGGACACGAACCTGAATAACCACTCCCTATCCATTCTTCCTACCCAATCAGAGCGAACCCCACCATTTTAGAGGTTCCAAAACCACCTCAAAGGGGCACTTATGGCATGCACCCCATGGAAAACCGTTCGAATGCCACGGATGGACACTACCACTACTGCTGGTGACACTACTAAATCCGCTGCTAAACCGTTGACTAAACTAACTCGGAAGAACCAAAAGTTTAATTGGGATGAAAAGCAAGAGTCAGGATTTCAACTAATGAAGCAGAAACTCTGTAGTGCACCAATTTTATCATTACCTGAGGGAACCGATTGTTTTGTAGATTATTGTGATGCCTCACACAAAGGATTAGGCGTTATATTAATGCAGAAGGAGAAGGTCATAGCCTACGCATCTCTCCAACTCAAGATTCATGAAGAGAATTATACTACTCGTGATTTGGGATTAGGAGCCGTAGTGTTTTCTTTCAAAGATTATGAGACAGTACTTGTATGGTACAAGGTGTACTGTGTACGTAGACTATAGGAGCCTTCAACACATACGCGATTAGAAAGAGTTAAATATGAGGTAGCATCGATGGACTGAACTGCTCAGTAACTACGATTGTGATATTCGTTATTTCCCTAGGAAGGCGAATGTTGTAGCCGATGCCCTAAGCCGAAAGGAACGGGCTAAGCCGCTACAAGCTCGAGCCTTAGTCATGACGATACATGCGAACCTCCCCTCACAGATTCGCGATGCACAAGTCTAAGCATTCAAGGAAGAGAATATAAAAGATTAAACCCTACGGGGTATGGACAAGGAGTTTAAAACCCGGTCAGATGGAACCCGGTGTTTTATGAACAGAAGTTGGTTACCACATTTAGGAGGATTGAGGGATTTAGTTATGCATGAGTCGCATAAGTCCAAGAATTCTATTCATGCAGGATCCGAAAATGTGTACCACGATATCAAAAAGTTGTATTGGTGGCCTAACATGAAGGCTGACATCGCCACTTATGTCAGCAAATGTTTGGCGTACTCAAAAGTGAAGGCAGAATATTAGAAACCATCTGGGTTGCTGAAACAACCAGAGATACCCCAATGGAAATGAGAACGGATAACAATGGACTTTATCACGAAACTACCTAAGACATGTCGATTTTGGAAATGGTTGGTGTAATATCCGCATTTTTTTTCCAGTATTTTTATTTTTGGTAAATTTTTTCGTTTTTAGCGACTCGTTTAACCGTATTGATATTTCTAGAATATTTAATACTGGATTTTTTGTCATCCGAGCTTGTTTCAGACTGTTTTGACTCAATTCCGTGTTTAATGTCATTTCCGTCGCTATTTCGTTTGATTCTCGTAACCGTTGGTCGGAACCACCGTTTCGGGGTTGCCGCAAGTCCGTCTCATGTTTTTATGCTATTGTGAGGTTTCATTTGTTGTTTCGATCATGTATCGTGTGTTTCGGATGTTTTAGGTCGTTTTGTAATTTACCAAAGTTTTGGGTGATTACTAACGTTGTAGTTTTCCATACCCTCGGGTAGTCGGAATCGTGTTTTCTTTTAGCGTTTTGCTTATCAGTCAATCTTGTTGTTCGTGTGTCTCCTTCGGTTCGTTGTTTGGCGTCGGATGCGCGTTGTTTTCATTCGAGATGGAATTTGCTGTTGTCCATCCTTGAGTGCTATCTGTGCTGCTGTCTGCACTCGATAGTGCACGCTAATGTTGTTGTGTAGCGCACGCTAGCGTTGTTTTGTAGCGCATGCTACGACCGTTTAGTAGCACGCGCTAACGGATCGAACACAGTAGTGACAGTGGGTTGTTTCTGCTCTCTTCTCTCTGGACGAGCAGCTTAGCGCATGCTACATTTATATATTAGCGCACGCTACGGTTTGGACTTAGCGCACGCTGGGTGACTGGTAGCGTGCGCTAACTCGGCAGTCCAGACTGGGAAGAATGTTTCTGGACTCGGTTTGGTGCCCAGGTAGTGCACCCTATGTCCCGATAGCACGCGCTATCGAGGGGCCATTAGGGGACGCTATTCTCTAGTGGCGCACGCTAACGGGCCAGAACCGTAGGTTCTAGAGTGGATTTTGGCTGGGTAGCGCACGCTAACTTTTATCGTTAGCGCACGCTACAGCTCCCTGGTTATAAAAACCAGAGAGTTGACCCAGATTCTTCATTTCTTCATTTCTCACTCTCCTTCCGATCCGGGGCGATTCTTGGGCGATTTTCGAGCGATTAGAAGTCTTGTAACTTCAAGCTATCATTTTCCTTGAGATCTTGGTGTAGATTAACAACACCAACACTTGTTCTTCATCCTTAATCCAAGGTAATCTTCTAGAACCCTATTTTGGGAAATTTGGGGGTTTTTGAGTTTTCGTCTGATTTGCTCTGTATTGTTAATTAATCCATGATGTATGTGATTAATCTTTGTAGTATTCTTGTTTTCCTTACGAGTTCATGGTAAGTTTCGTGATATTTGTGGAATCGAGAGGGTTCGATTGCGATCCGTCCTCGTCGTTGTTTTCTACGAACTTACATGAATCGTAGGTGGGGTTTCGGGTGTCTTCCCTTATCGGTATTCTTGTCGAATTGGTTGTAATGGTGTTTGACGAATCGTCTAGGTTGGGTGTGTCTAATTTCTCGCAACCGCGATTGTTTCATTCCGTCCTTTCATCGTGATAATCGAGGCTAGTACTCTTATGAACTTACACTCTTAGCATGGTGGTATTGCATGAGTAACGTATCTGTGTATGCTCACTACGGGTTAGATCCAACGGGGTCTCGGTAGGGATCCACAGAGGTGTGGATCGACGAACTTTGCTTTTAACCACTGTGGGTTAGATCCGACGGGGTCTCGGTAGGGGTCCACAAAGACGTGGATCGATGGTTAATTGTAGTGCATTTTATAAATATGTTTTAGGTTATGGCGTTTCTGGAAATGTTTGTTTCAAACTGATGTTTTATCCTTTGCATGCTTTGACTATATGTGTAAGGTGTAAGTTGTTCATTTGGTTACTTGTACTAGCATAATTGCTAACCCCTTTAGGGACCCGTTTTGGAGAAATTCTTGTTATGAATTTCAGGTCATGTTCAGCTGGACGATCGGGCAGTGGGGTAGTACGAGGATGCTGGCCAGTGTTGATGACGTTGCAACTGAGTCTCTTTATTTCTGTTGTCCTTTATAATGCGGATTGTTTTTTTGAACTTGTGAACTTATAGAAAGTACTCGCGAGTACTTAGGCATTTCTACTGGGATTATGGTTTGTATAATTATACGTTATTTATAATTGTCAGTGTGTCTGTTTTGCCGGTTATATCGGGCGTTTCATTTATTTTCGCTCTAGTGATGGTGTGGTTTCTCGCTAACTAAGATAGTTAGACGAGTGATACTTCTTAATTAGCCTGGTGGGTCCCATGTAGGGGTCCACAGCGCTGTAATATTCCCTAAATATCTTGGGGGTGTTACAGAAAATGGTATCGGAGCAACTAGGTTTATGGATACCTAGGCTTGTCGGTTAATTGGGTCTAGTTCTATTTTGTTTTGCACATTGTAACCCCGCTGCCATCATCTCGGTACTTCCAGTGCTCGTAAGTTATCCTTACTCAATTCCTTGTTTCCTTGTATCGTACTTTCGATTCTTGATTTGTGACTGTTTTTCCTCTCGTACTTATCATCGAATTGCAATTGCTATCTCTTATCTTCAGTATGGATGCTGGGAGAGGCCGGAGTAGAGGTCGCGGTCGTGGTCGTGGACGCGGTCGGAGACGTGGGGCAACCAGTGAGGCGGCCACGTCACATAATTCTGGGGCTGGTAGTATTGATGGTCATCAGAGCCATAGTGCTACTCAAGAGGGCGCAACCGGTGGTGGCGCCGATCTTGGTGTTGCAGCTGTGATGTAACAAATGGTTAACCAAATGGCTGTGATAGCTCAGGCGGTTCAGAACCCTACTCCGGCCCATGCTACTCGGGGTGGAGCAGACTGTTGGCTTCAGGATGTAATCAAGATGCATCCTCCTCAGTTCTCGGGGGCTTCATACCCGATTGGTTGGGAGGGGTGGATCAAGGAGATATCCAAGGTCTTTGTTGCCACCAACTGTTCCGAGAATCGCAAGGTCCCTATTGCCCAGTACTTTCTCACTGGGGACGCTACCGACTGTTGGGAGGCGGTTGAGCCTAAGGACCATGTTGCTTCGTGGGTCGAGTTCAAAGACTTGATGGAGACCGAGTATTGCCCATGGCCAGTTAAACAGGCTCGAGTCCATGCTTTCTATGATGCCCAGCCTCGGCATATTCCTGTTTCCCAGGCTATTGCTAACTACAACCGGGAGTTGGGTTTCGTGAAGGCCCAAGTTAGAGAGGAGAGCGACAATATTTTCCACTTTTCCAGACGGATGAAACTGAAGATTCGTGACTACATGTCTGGGCTCGCCTGCACTACATTGACGGATTATCAGAGTAGAGCTCTTGCATACGATATGTCTCTAACGGCAGTGAGGCGGCTCGTGAGAGAAAGAAACGGAAGTCCGTCGGAAACTCTTCGGGCCACAAAGGTGGAGGTCAGCAGAAATCTCAGTCTGCTAACTTTCCCGTTGGTGGTGGTCCAGCTCGTTCTACTGGGGGTTTCGCGGGGCTTCCAGTACTCCTTCCCGTGATGTGAAGTGTTTTAACTTTGGCCGACTGGGCCACGTCAGTCGTACTTGTCTGAGTCCTTTGCTGACGTGTAATCGGTGTGGCCAGCCGGGCCATAAGGCTGCTTTCTGTGCTGAGAGAGAGAGAGAGAGAACTCTTGGTGCCCATGCTTCCTTTCCAGCGCCTAGGGAACCGAGTGTGAACCAGGGGTCGTTTGCTCCACGGCCTCCGCCGAGTGCCAGTCGAGGAAGAGGTCGGGTTCAGCCCGTTAGAGGGGGAGCTTCCAGTGTCGGCTCCGCTTATCTGCGAGTTTACGAGATGAGGAGGGCCAATGATCCAGTAGCCACCGTGTCCACAAGTACCGTTCATATCCAGTCTCATCCTGTCAGTGTGTTTTTTGATTCGGGTGCTACAACTCATTCATCTCTCTAGAGTGTGTGCGCGTTTGAGTCTCGACTATTTGACGCCTTGTGAGCCTTTCATCGTTAACCTTCCTAGCGGTGATAGGATCGTTGGTGATCAGGAGGTCCAAGACTGTTCTGTGTTTTTTTGTGAGAGGGCATGGCTCTCTAATCTTATTGTTGTTAGTATTGAGGGTGAGGATTTGATTCTCGGGGATGATTGGCTCGAGCGTCATAGTGAAATCATGAACTACCGCACGAGACTCATCACCATGTTAGCCGAGGACAGCACCGAGCACTCTTTCGCGGGGCGAAAGAGGGTAAACTAGAAGTTCGTGATTAACGCCCTGAAGGCGATGAGACTCCTGCGGAAGGGGTGTACTGGTTACTGGTACTACACCTTGAAGGCGGAGGATGGTGGGGTCGAGTTTTCATCGATCCCAGTCGTCAGTGAGTTCCCTGATGTATTTCCTGACGAGTTATCGGGGTTACCACCGGACCATGAGGTTGAGTTTGCTATTGAGTTAGATCTAGGTGCGGCTCCGATTTCGAAGGCGCCGTATCGCATGGAACCTTCAGAGATGGCTGAGTAGAAGAAGTAGTTGAGTGAGCTTCTAGAGTCAGGGTATATTCGACCGAGCACTTCATCTTGGGGCGCACCGGTTCGATTTGTGTGGAAGAAGGATGGTTCACTGCATTTATGTATCGACTACCGCGAGCTAAACAAGGTGACCATCAAGAACAAGTATCCCTTGCCGAGGATTGATGACTTGTTTAATCAGTTGCAGGGAGCTGCAGTGTTCTCGAAGATTAACTTGAGATCGGGGTACTATCAGCTTCGGGTGAAGGAGTCCAATATTCCGAAAACAGCTTTTCGGACGAGATACGAACATTATGAGTTTGTGGTTGTGCCCTTTGGGCTAACCAACGCACCGGCAGTGTTCATGCAGTTGATGAACAAAGTTTTCATAGAGTATTTGGATAAGTGTGTTGTCGTCTTCACTGACGACATCCTTATCTATTCGAGGAATGAGGAGGAGCATGCGCATCATCTGCGTATGGTGTTAGACATTTTGAGGACCGAGCGACTCTATGCAAAGTTCTCGAAATGTGAGTTCTGGCTGAAGGAGATGATGTTTCTGGGTCACGTGATTTCAGCCGAGGGGGTCCATGTGGATCCACAGAAGATTGAGGCAGTGTTGGATTGGGCACCGCCTAAGAATGTGAAGGAGGTCTGTAGTTTCTTGGGTTTGACTGGATACTATCATAGGTTCGTCGGGGGTTCTCGAAACTGGATCGGCCACTTACACATTTGCTTCATAAATCTGACAAGTTCGTCTGGAACGACGAAAAACAGTCGAGTTTTGAGGAGCCGAAGAGGCATTTGACTTCAGCCCCGATTCTAGCGTTGCTATCTGGCAACGAGGGTTTTGCTGTTTATAGCGATGCTTCGGGACAGGGTCTTGGGTGCGTGTTGATGCAACACGGCAAGACTATCGTGTATGCGTCTAGACAGTTGAGGTTGTATGAGCTCAACTACACTACTCACGATTTGGAGTTAGTGGCAATTGTTTTTGCGCTCAAGATTTGGCGTCACTATCTTTTTGGCTCTGCATGTCAGATTTTTACCGATCATAAAAGTCTGAAGTACATATTCACTCAGCGGGAGTTTAATATGAGGTAGAGGAGGTGGTTGGAGTTGATTAAAGATTATGACCTCGAGATCCTTTATCATCCGGGCAAGGCGAACGTCATGGCGGACGCCTTGAGTCGGAAACCGGTTGCATTACGGACGCTTGAGATCCTTACGTCTCGATCTGAGCTTCAGCGGGATTTGATCGAGTTGAGTGTGGAGATTTTGTTGCTAGGATCTGTCATGCAGCTTTGCGCTTTGGAGGTTTCGTCGTCGCTTATCGATGAAATTAAACTAAAGCAGTTGAAGGATCCGATGATTGCTCAAATCCGAGAGAATGTTCTTAAGGGAAAGTCTCCTGGGTTTGTGATTCACAAGGATGGTGTGTTGAGATTTTAGAGTTGGCTTTGTGTACCGAACGACTTGGAATTGAGGCAGGGTACTTTGCGTGAGGCCCATGCTACGCCTTACTCAGTTCATCCTGGTTCGAGTAATATGTACAAGGACCTAAGGAGGAACTTTTGGTGGAATGATATGAATGAGGAGGTCGCACAGTTTGTAGCGAGATGTTTGACTTGTCAGCAGGTCAAAATCGAGCATCAGTGACCGGCCGGGTTATTGCAGTCGCTTCCCATTCCAGAATGGAAATGGGAAGATGTTTCGATGGACTTCATCACGAGCTTGCCGAGATCAAAGTCTGGTATGAATATGGTTTGGGTGATTGTGGATCGTCTGACCAAGTCGGCACACTTTCTAGGCATCAAGGATACTTGGGGTCCGGAGAAGTTGGCTCGTGTGTTTATTGCGCAGATTGTTAGGCTTCACGGTACTCCGAAGTCTATTGTTTTGGATCGTGATGGTCGTTTTGTATCACACTTTTGGCAGGTGGTACATAAGGCGTTGGGCACTCGTTTACATCTGAGCACTTCTTTTCATCCTCAGACGGATGGGAAGTTGGAGCGCACTATCCAGACATTTGAGGATATGTTGCGTGCTTATGCTCTCGATTGGAGCAGTGCTTGGGAGGAGCATTTGATGTTGATCGAATTCACGTACAACAATAGTTGGCACGCGTCGATTCGAATGGCACCGTATGAGGCGCTTTATGCGCGGCGATGTCGATCGCTGATTTGTTGGAACTAGGCATCCGATTTGGTTGGGACCGAATCGGATATCGCTATGGGGACGAGTTGGAAGGTGGAATTGATTCGGGAAAGGATGTGGACTGCTCAGAATCGACAGAAGTCATATGCTGAAGTCCATCGTCGACCTTGGGAATTCGAGGTGGGAGACCATGTTTTGATAAAGGTGTCGCCGACGAGGGGAGTTTTCCGCTTCGGCAAGAAGGAAAAGTTGAGTCCGAGATTTATTGGGCCCTTTGAGATTCTCGAGAGAGTCGGTGAGTTGGCATACCGTTTGGCATTGCCTCCAGCCTTGAGTCACGTTCATAGTGTTTTCCATGTTTCCCAGCTGAGGAAATATGTTCCGGATCTTATTCACGTCATCGACTATGGTGAGATTGATGTCGCCGAGGATATTACCTTCGAGGAGCGCCCCTTGAATATTTTGGAGCACCGTGAGAAGTGACTGAGGCATAAGACCATTCCTTTGGTCAAGGTACAGTGGTCGAGGAATGGTGTCGAGGAGGCAACTTTGGAAACCGAGGATAGCATGCGTGCTAGGTACCCCGAGTTGTTTGTTTCTTAGGACGAAACTTAGTTTTAGAGGGGTAGAATGTAATATCCGCATTTTTTCTTTCCCAGTATTTTCATTTTTGGTATATTTTTTCGTTTCTGCGACTCGCTTGTAACCATATTGATATTTCGAAAATATTTAATAATGGACTTTTTGTCATCTGAACTTGTTTCGGACTTGTTTTACTCAATTCCGTGTTTAATGTCATTTCCATCGCTATTTCATTCGATTCTCGTAACCGTTGTTCGGAACCGCCGTTTCGGGGTTGCTGCAGGTCCTTCTCATGTTGTTATGCATGTTGTGAGATTTTGTTTGTTGTTTCGATCATATATCATGTGTTTCGGATGTTTTGGGCCGTTTTGTAATTTCCCAAAGTTTTGGGGTGACTACTAACGTTGTAGTTTTCCGTACCCTCGGGTAGTCGAAATTGTGTTTTCTTTTAGCGCTTTGGTTATGACTCAATGTTGTTGTTCGTGTGTCTTCAGTCCGTAGTTTGGGATCGGATGCGCGTTCATCCGAGATGGAATTCGCTGTTTTCCATCCTTGAGTTCTATCTGTGTTGCTGTCTACACTCGATAGTGCACGCTACTGTTGTTTTGTAGCGCACGCTATCGTTGTTTTGTAGCGCACGCTATGATCGTTTAGTAGCGCGCGCTAACAGCTCGAACACAGTAGTGACAGTGGGTTATTTCTGCTCTCTGCTCTATGGACGAGCAGCTTAGCGCACGCTGCATTTGTATATTAGCGCACGCTATGGTTTGGACTTAGTGCATGATGGGTGACCGGTAGCGTGCGCTAACTCGGCAGTCCAGACTGGGTAGAATGTTTCTGGACTCGGTTTGGTGCCCAGGTAGCGCACGCTATGGCCCGATAGCACGCACTATTGAGGGGCCGTTAGCGCACGCTATTCTCTAGTAGCGCACGCTTACGGTCCAGAACCGTAGGTTCTGGACTGGCTTTTGGCTGGGTAGTGCACGCTAACTTTTATCGTTAGCGCACGCTACAGCTCCCTGGTTATAAAAGCTAGATAGTTGACCCAGATTCTTCATTTCTTCATTTCTCACTCTCCTTCCAATTTGGGGCGATTCTTAGACGATATTCGAACGATTCGAAGTCTTGTAACTTCAAGTTATCATTTTCCTTGAGATCTTGGTGTAGATTAACAACACCAACAGTTGTTCTTCATCCTTAATCCGAGGTAATCTTCTAGAATTCTATTTTGGAAAATTTGGGGGGTTGAATTTTCGTCCTATTTGTTCCGTATTGTTGATTAATCCATGATGTATATGATTAATCTTGGTTGTATTCTTGTTTTCCCTACGTGTTCATGGTATGTTTCGTGATATTTATGGAATCGAGAGGGTTCGATTGCGATCCGTCCTCGTCGTTTTTCTACAAACTTACATGAATCGTAGGTGGGGTTTCGGGTGTCTTCCGTTATCGTTATTCTTGTCGAATTGGTTGTAATGGTGTTTGACGAATCGTCTAGGTTTGGTGTGTCCAATTTATCGCAACCGCGATTGTTTCATTCCGTCCTTTGATCGTGATAATCGAGGCAAGCACTCTTATGAACTTACACTCTTAGCATGGTAGTATTGCATGAGTAACGTGTGTGTGTATGCTCACTACGGGTTAGATCCGATGGGGTCTCGGTAGGGGCCCACAAAGGCGTGGATCGACGAGCTTTGCTTTTAACCACTACGGGTTAGATCCGACGGGGTCTCGGTAGGGGTCCATAGAAACGTGGATCGACGGTTAATTATGGTGCATTTTATAAATGTGTTTTGGGTTATGGCATTTCCGGAAATGTGTGTTTCAAACTGATGTTTTATCATTTGCATGCTTTGACTATATGTGTAAGGTGTAAGTTGTTCATTTGGTTACTTGTACTATCGTAATTGCTAACCCCTTTGGGGACCCGTTTTGGGGAAATTCTTGTTATGAATTTCAAGTCATGTTCAGTCGGATGATCGGGCACTGGAGCAGTACGAGGATGCTGGCCAGGGTTGATGATGTATGCAACTGAGTCTCTTTATTTCCGTTGTCCATTTTAATGCAGATTGTTTTCTTTGAACTTGTGAACTTATAGAAAGTACTCGCGAGTACTTAGGCATTTCTACTGGGATTATGGTTTGTATTATTATATGTTATTTATGATTGTCAGTGATGTCTGTTTTGCCGGTTATATCGGGCGTTTCATTTATTTTCGCTCTGGTGATGTGTGGTTTCTCGCTAACTAAGATAGTTAGACGACTGGTACTTCTTAATTAGCCTGGTGGGTCCTATGTAGGGGTCCACGGCGCTGTAATATTCCCTGAATATCTTGGGGGTGTTACAGTTGGGATAACCACTTGCCCACTAGTGGAATTTTCCTACAACAACAGTTACTATACCAGCATCAAGGCTGCTCTGTTTAAGGCACTATATGGACGAAAGTGCCGGTCACCCATCTGCTGGGCTGAGGTGGGAGATAGCCAATTCACTGATTCATGAAGCAACTGTGAAAATCGTACAGATAGGAAATAGGTTGCAGACAGCACGTGATCATCAGAAGAGTTACGCAAATGTAAGGCGTAAACCTTTAAAATTCCAAGTTGGATTTAAGATTATGTTGAAAGTCTCGCCTTGGAAAGGCTTGATACGTTTCGGGAAACGAGGAAAGCTGAACCTAAGGTATATTGGACCCTTTAAGATCTTAGCAAGAATTGGCCCGGTAGTTTACCGACTTGAGCTGCCACAAGAACTCAGTGGTGTTCATAACACGTTTCATGTCTCGAATCTTAAGAAATGCTTATCGGATGAAACACTCGTTATTTCGCTAAAGGAAATTCAGATTGATGACAAACTGCACTCGTCGAGGAACCGATGGAAATTATGGATCGGGAAGTCAAACAGTTGAAACAAAGTCATATTCCGATCACTAAGGTTCAATGGAATTCTAGAAGAGGTCTTGAATTCACTTGGGAGCGTGAAGATCTGATCCATCACAAGTACCCTCATCTAGGGGTGGCAAAATATACCGAAAGCCGAAATACCATATTTACCGTACCAAAAAATTACCGAAAATATCAAAAATTTCGGTATACCGAATTTTCGGTACGGTAACGGTATGAAACTTTTTTATTTTCGGTATTTCGGTATATACCGAAATACCAAAAAAAATCGGTATTTCTATATATATATATATATATCGGTATATCGATATTTTCGGTATTTTATTTGTTCGGTAATATAAAAAAAAATCAGTATTTCAATATATATATCGGTATATCGATATTTTCGGTATTTTATTTGTTCGGTATTTTGGTATTTATCGGTATATCAAGATTTTTTCGATATTTTGGTAATTCGGTATTTCGATAAGTTCGGTATATACCGATACTGAAATAAAATTCGGTATACTGAAATTTCGGTATGGTATCGGTATGGACCGAAAGCCATACGAAATTTGATATCTGATTTCGCATACCGAAACTTTGATGCAGTATCGGTATGAATTTTATTGTACCGAAAATTTCGGTACAGTATACGGTATTGGCAAAATAATTCGGTACGATACGATATACCACCCCTACCCTCACCCATTCTCAAACACCTCACCATCGGATAGCACACACCGAATTTCGAGACGGAATTCTCTTAAGACATGGAGACTGTGACAACCAATAATTTTACGTTAATATTTATTCTTAAACATAAACATTTTATCCTAAACACGTAAACTATGAACTTTACTCATAACCATTAGGTTATCTCGCGCGTAATGAAAACCATCTTTGGATGTTTTACATCACAACTAGACTAATGTTTAGTCTACTATAAGCAAGTACATGGCATACTCATAATCATTTAGATGGTCATTTACATCCATATGCATAGTTTTCTTATAACTTGCATTCTAAGTGTTTTAACTTGCGCACATGCGCATAACATACCCAATACCCTCACCACCTTTCTACTAACACTTTAAACACATATACATTTAAAATCAACTCATTTCCCTTCCATAAATACCAAAAAAATCAGCCCCCTTTTATAAATATGCAAAACATCATAAAAGTCCTACCACTTGAATTTCACAAATCTTTGATTATCTAGGGTTCATGAATTACATTGAAGATGATAAATTGGGGATTTTTGATAGTTCTTAATGCTTGATGATTAAATTACTCAATTGGAAATTTTTGTGGTTAATGGATGTTTTCCATGATGAAGATAATGATTTCTGGAGGATTCAAACGATAAATTTTACTTGGGGGTTGTTTTGAACAATAATGGTTATATTGGAGGTTATTCCATTGTTTGTTATAAGTTTGGGGGAGAAATGCATTATTAGTCCTTGAATAAATGATAAATTGAAAATGTTTGCAGAAAATGGCTCGAGGACGTGGACGAGGAAACTCTCAAGCGGGGAAGGGGTAGGAACGCCGGATAACAAATGCAACCGGAACGAGTGGCAATCCTAGGGGCTGTCGAAACCCCCGAATCTTTTGGAATTAATCTCCCCGAATCACGAAAAGCGGGGTGGGATACGCTAGCCCTGAAAAAAAATGCTTCCTACGCGATGGCCCGATAATGAATGTATGACCGCAATGGGCATACAAGATGACGTCATGAAATTCTTAGAAAGAGTGAATTGGGCCTGGATGATAACGCAACAATGGCCAACTTATAGGTGTCTCACGATGGATTTTCTTAGCACTCTTACCATCATAAGAGATCTGGTGACTCGTGAACCAACCGAAATAATATTCCGGCTCAACAATAATGATGAGAGGCTAACCATCAACCAGCTGGAAGACATTTATCATGCGAGACACAACGGACACTACCATATAAACCGATTCACATGTGAAATCTATTGGAGAGCTACGGTGGAATACCCGGGGAGCGAGGCACGGTATTACGTTGCAAAATCGGCTAAAGGATCGAATCTTCGCAATCCAATACTCCAATACCTACACAAGGTGATTGCGAATATTATTTATGGCCGAAAAAAGACCGGGCCTATTTCACTCCGACAATTATACATCCTGACCCACATGCTCGATAACACAATTCCAGCCACCGGGGCAATGATAGCCGAACATTTTGAGGATATTGCGATGAAGCCGAAAGGGGAGATATGGATAGGGGGTTTGATTACCCCTATCGCACTTCACTATGAGATTTACTTAGCTCATAGGACTCCCCTACCAGGAAACAAGCTGCTCTCTATCTCTGTGATGAAAGTTATGAACATCCTGGATTACGAATCGCGTACAGTCTTCCTCCAGACCGACAATGATCATTTCCTTCTCCCGAATATGCCTCTGATGACCATAAATAATATTTGGGAGATAAGAAATCTGTAGATGGCTACGGAAGCACACTGACGAGCACAGATGGCAGCTGTATTGGCTCCCCCGGGTCACAGCCCTCTTGACCGAAATGTTCGACCTCAGCGCATTATGGATGAAGACAGAGCCGAGAGGATGGAAGAAGAAGAGGAGGACGAAGAAGAAGAAGAAGAAGAATAAGAAAGCCCCAAAGATCGGCCCGAGACGTCAAGGCAGGCCGAAACTAGACATGCCCCCTCGCATCCAACATTAAGGGAGGAGTCCGTAGTCTTTCGAGAGGAGTTCGTCTCCTTACGAGAGGAGACTAGACAGAGGCGAGAGGAGGCTAGACAGGAGCAGAACGAGATGTTGTCTCTTTTGAGACAAATGCACGAGTGGCATGTCCAGTAAGTCCACTTCCCTCCGCCCCACCAGTAAAACTGGTCGTAAGTATTTCTTCACCAATGGAACTCTTTTATTTAAATATTATACCCCCTTCGTGCGTATACACTTTAATTCAAGTTTGGGGGGGTTTGGTCAAGAAATACTTCGTTACTTTTATTTTATTTGTTTTTGGATATTATTCTGCTTGTTTGTTTATTTTTGCTTGTTTTTTTTTTCAGAAGACTTCTTTTTGGTGTGTTTTTATAAACATTTGGTGTGTTTTGAGCATCTTGCAATTTTGATAAAAACTTTGAAGTATGAACTCTTTTCTTGGATGCCTCGGTATTTATTTCGTTGTTTTGATTTACAAATCGAGGATAATTTGAAGAGGAAAAATTGTTGATAATCGAAACGGGTGTGAAATTGAATAAGTAGTTTAATATCTTGGAGGTATGAACAAATCTACTTGTGAGCTTTTGAGCCTTCGTGCATTTTCAAATATGCAAGTTTCATTGTCGAGTGTTTCATTCATGATTTAAGACTCTAGAACTTGCGTTGGTATCTTGTTCAAAACTACTAGTGTGTGTGCAATTGAGTGAAAATGATTTTAGGCGCCTTTGATCTTAACCCTTCGATTTTGGACAACCCGACATTTGATTATTCCTTAAATAAACCCAATCGAGCTCATTGTCTATTTCATTGTCAAACCACATATCGAACTTTCCATTGCTATAATCCTTTGACCCATACTTGAGTGATTAGAAATTATTTTTGACGAGGCTACATATATCGTGGTGACATTGGGTGATATACATATTGTTGGGAGTGTTGAAATGGAGAAAATAATTACTCCGCTATTTTTGGAAACTTAGTAACCGGGTGTATTCATGTGACTCATGTTTACATTCGCGTAAAACAGTTACCTTATATATGAGTATGCTTGGAAGCAGTTGTGTAACACCCCCAATCCACTCAGGGATATTACACGCCGTAGACCCTCTCCTCGAGGATCTACCAGGCTGGTAACAACATTTGACATCTAGACAATGCCTTCAAGGCTAAAATGACTCAGTAGACCGATTTGGTCTTTCAATAAAAATATACAACTCAATTACAAACACATACCCACGCAGGGGTCAAAATACAATAAACTCCCGTACAACGGGGAAAAGATACTGCAGCGGAAAAGAAAATACAACTAGACCAATACGACATCAACGGATCCTCGTGTGATTATTATCGTTCATCTTTCATCATCTTTCGTGCCGACCCTGTGTTATGCTCCAAAACCTGAATGCAAAAATAGACATCCACCCCCCGAATACTCGGGGGTTAGCAAAACTCCACTGTTTTGCTAGTGCAAATACAAGTGCAAAAATACGATCCATACAATTCACATTCCACGAATAACAATAACCAGGAATCCCCAAAAAATCCAAACGTAACGAAAAGCACTTCCCGAGGCAAGAGTTTGGTAAAATATTCTAAAACCGAAAGGTCACAAATCAAGGGAAAACAATTTATAAAACCGTTTAAATGCCATCGAGAGTTTTGATAGAAAACAACTTAGGATTTTCAAATCCTTATCTTTCCAAAAATCAACAGGGTCACAGCCCAAAGGTTTTGTTTTCACAAATAGAAAACCGACAATAATTCACGGGGCGAGCCCGACATCACGTGTCCTCGACGGACATAAAATCAACAAAACATAATCGCACACGCGCATCGCCTAGACCGGACGAAGCCACAAATCCCACTCGAGGCCTCGAAGGACCCTCCCGTGGCTAGCAAAACAAATCACACACATCTCACGGTTGGATCAATCGCTTGTTGCATCCTGGCCACATGATCGCATGCCATGTGCCACCGTAGATTATCTCAGGCTCTCACGGTTGGATCAATCACTTGTTGCATCCTGACCACATGATCACGTGCCATGTGTCACCGTAGACCTTCAACCATATCCACACATTCACACAAATAACATATCACATCAAGGATATTCAAACAATTCGCCAAGAGGCATCAAACACTTAGCAAAACACCACGTCCAGCCACAACGCACGGAAATGAAATAATATATGCCCACACGCAATACCAAGTGCAACATCAACACCAAACATATCCATAGAGTTCACATAGTCATTCTCAAACCACACCATTCACAAAACACACGCGTTTTGAAAGCAAGCCTTTAACAAGGCTAAACCGAATCTTTTGAAAACTCATTTCAAACAATCAAACAACCACATAAAGACGATTACCAATTATCATATTCACAAAACAAGAATTATATGGACAAGGTACTTGCCTCGAAATCGGAACGCAAGTATTCCGATGAACACAGCTCAACCGGAAAGCTTCGAAACGCCCGATGCTAACGAAAATAAAGACGACAACGAACGAAATGGTTCAACACGGTTTCTTCGCAAGAAACATGACCCTAACATCATAAAATTAATAAATAAACGATCATATGATGAAGAATAATCGTAGAACGCCCGAAAACCCCTCTATGACATTCTACCGGACACCTTCAAGGCGTCGATCAAGAACTCGACCAAAACAACGAATCGATACGATCCAACCATGGAATAACAAGATAAATGATGTAATACATCTAAATAATCATCAATACATCATAATACCAAGTTAAATCGGATTAAACGGACGAAAACAACCAAAACACCCAAATTCCCCAAAACTAGATTTCTAGGAAATCTGACCTGATTCGGTAGATCGGAGGGTGTTATAGGATGGATGATTGATGATATGAACTCCAAAACTTCATGGATTGATTGTCCAACAACATCTCTCCATGATTGATCAAGCTCCAGCCGCGGAAGGGAAGAAGACGAGTGAGAAAATGGGAGAAAAAAACGCCTGCTGGCCTTAAATTGACTGCACAGTGTGCCGCGGCCCAGCCGAAGTGTGCCGCGGCACAGGGCCAAATCTGCCCACAGTGATCGGCAGTGTGCCGCGGCCCTGCCGGCATGTGCCGCGGCACAGGGTACAGAGTGCTCGGCCAAAACTGGAAATGAGAGTGACTTAGCTATTTCGACCATAACTCCCTCGTCCGGACTCCGATTGACTCACCGTTTGAACCATTGGAAAGCTAACTCGATGATTTATAATATTGCAAAGATTCAGAATTTTTGGAGTTTCCAAAAATTAATGGTGATCTAACAAAGTCGAACTCATACGTGGAAAAGTCGCTAAAGAACACGGAATTCAACGGAACGACACCGAAATGTACTCGGATGACAAAAAGTGAAGAATTAATCATTCTCAGAATGACGAAACGGTCATGAGCGAGTCGTCAAAACGGACTTCCGCCTAAAAAAAGAAATTACCGGAAATCGAAATTACGGGTATTACAAGTTGTGTATGTTTTGATCCTAGTAACCGGGTGTATTCATGTGACCCATCGTTTACATTCGCGTAAAACAGATCCTCAAAACAACCAAAAAAAAGTCGGAGCAATAAGGAGGGGTTAAGGCTGCGTTTCTCACTTTCAAAAGTGCTTGTTGCAAATGTTACATAGTTAAGGGGTTGAAAGAAGCAAATTTCAAAAATCTTGAGCTTCTAAGCGATTACGGTGATTTAGTTATAAATTGCTTAAGTCAAGTTATTTTAGCCATATTTATCCCACCCCAACCCAAGCCTACATTACAGTCGAGTAAAGTCCATTTTGATTCACAATTTTGCATACACAAAAGAGTGGTAGAGATATAGACGATTAGCAAGCCTATGGGGTTCCTTATTTCATTGAACGAGTTCCGAGCGTATACTTATCCCTATGTCACTTTGAGAGTGATTGAATACACTTGACCAGTGAGGTTTATATTCGCCAAGTATTGACTATGATGTTAAGGAAGCACCCCGGAGATTTGAAAACTTTGAAGAACTCAACTTATTTTACTTGAAATGTATTGAAGAAATTTTCGAAAAGGTCCTTTGAGGTATGTTGAGAGTGGAGTTCCCCTTGTGAGTGATTATTTTAAAGTGCATTGCTCTGGACGATCAAAGTTTAAGTTTGGGGATATTTGATGAGTCGATTCTTGATCGACTCATTCTATTCTTTTTAGTCGTGTTTTTGTTTGCTTTTTAGTATTTTGTTCTCTTTTATGCGTGGTATGTTGTGCTTTTAATTTATAGGTAGCCAAGCGAAGATTGTGGCGAAATATGCGCTTTCATAGCCAATATTGGAGTTTATGACGATCAAGAGCTAAAACGGGGCCTAAAACGATAAAAGATTGAAGCAATATCGGTCGTATTTTCTAAATCCCAGAATCATCACTCCGAATTGAGATGTGTGCTCCTTTGATCTAAATTCCTCGTGAAATTAGCTTCGAAATGGTATATCATACGCTAAATTTCGAGGTGTACTGATACAAGAACGAAGGATCAAGTCGAAGAAGACCAAAAACCGGAATCAAAATAAGAAGAAGCAACTCGACCGTGGCATAGGACACGGCCGGGTCTCGTTCCAGTGATAATTTCAGTTTCCGGAAGAGTACAACACGGCCGTGTCATAGGACACGGCCGAGTCACGATCCAGTCTAATCTGCATTTCTAGCGCAGTATGACACGGTCGTGTCATATGACACGGTCGGGTACGGTGGACAGAACACTTTGCAATTTCCAGGATAGTACGACACGGCCGTGTCCCAGGACACGGGCCATGTCACTTTTCGGTGCAAGTATATTTCTTTGACATTTTACACAATTTGGATGGATTTTTTTGGCACTTTTGGCTTTATAAAAAGGTATTGGAGACCCTTAGGATGGAGATTCAGATTTTGTGTGAGATATTGTGTGGAAAAGCACAAGATTAGGGAGAGAAACACCAAAATAGGGAGAAAAGAAAGATTTTTCATCATCTTCTTTGTATGCTTGTCTTGAAGGAAAATACATTTGTGAGTAAATAAAAAATCCTTGTATCATTTTGTTGTGAGTTCTTGAAGGAAGATCATCAAACCTTTATCGGGAATTCGATTTCGGCTTTTACAAGGGAAGTTTCTACCATGTTTTACAATTTCCATTATTATTGTTGAAATAATCATGTGTAGCTAATCTTTTCATATGGGTTTTTAGATTGAGCCACACACATGTTATCCATTGTTAGTTCCTATTGATTTTCCGGGTAAAGTTAGGATTATTCCTCCTTGTTTGTTCTTCACATAAGAACTTTTGATTTAGATCATCAAACCTATTTCATAGTTGTTATTATTATAAAATCGAGGGTTTTTGTCGGTGTTCGCCATCAAACGACCCAATAGAAGTGATTGTGAATGTTCTAAACCTTTTTCCGCGATCTTTTAGCGAATTACCCCATCAAGGGTATTAGCTAGTCGATTGTTAGTAGAGATTCATCCCCATCAAAGGAGTATCTCTTATTTTCGATAAGAACAATCGTGATTTTTAGGATTACCGCCACCAAATGGATTTCTTTTAATCATGAGCAATCGATAATTCCAAACCTTAATTCTTTGTGTACCGGAACTAATAATTGATTACGTGTGTGTCGGTAATTCTAAACTCCCATATCATTCTCATAATTGTAATCTCTCAATTATCCAACCTTTAATTTGGTGTTATTAACATTTCGTTTATTTTAATTTCTCGCATTGTGATTGTTATCCTATCAAATCTTTGGTGTATTTTACTTTACTTTACTTTACTTTACTTTTGTTTATTCGACTATTTGCCGAACATTATCAAACTTCAAACCGTTTCCAACTCCTTGTGAGATCGACCTCGGAGTTACTTGTCGATACCTACAAAAGCGATTCGTACACTTGCGAGTATATAATTTGTTCATCTGTTAGTTAATAATATTACGAACATAATAGATATTAAATAATACCTTATTTATTTTATGAAGTAAAATCAACATTTCTGCTACATTACGTGATATGTTACGCTCGTTACTTTCCATCTATACAGTTGTTCTATTTCTTCTACAGGGAGATCTAGATGTAATTAATTACTTTCCATCTATACAATCGTTTTATTTCTTCTGTTGGCAGATCTAGATGCAAATTGCTGGAACCGGTATAATATTACTGCCAGAGAGTTCTACTGCTACCTATTTCAAAGCCGAGCCACCGATACTACAAATATACTTCGGGCAGGCAGGCTTGCGCAGCAATATCAAATTGATTGTTACATAAAGATTGAAACTCAGCGACTGGATTATTTTAGGAGTGAACAACTGCAACATGATCAATGGGTTGAATCATTCGAAGGAATTATCAAAGGCATGGCATGCGAGGGTAATTTGAGCGGCAACAAAATCGGCCAAAAATTTGTACTCCCTTCGTCACACATCGGCAGTCCCAGAGACATGCAGCGGCGGTATCTAAATGCATTAGCTTTGGTGAGCTAATATGAAAAGCTAGATTTCTTCAAAACAATCACGTGCAACCCTAACTGGCCTGAAATATGTGTGGGTTTGTTGCCTGGTGATAAGGCCCAGAATAGATCTGACCTCGTTGCAAGAGTTTTCAGAGCAAGAAATAAGGAATTCAAGAATGACATTGTCAAAAACAAAATTACTGGGTGAGGTTGCAGCATATCTTTATGTTATAGAGTTCCAAAAAAGAGGCCTTCCTCATGCTAATTGGATCCTTATTTTAAAGCCAAATTATAAAATAGTCTCCTCAGTTGCATATGATCGCTTTGTTAGTACAGAGCTGCCTGATATTGATTTACAGCCACACCTTCATGCGTGTGTTGTCAGACATATGATGCACGGCCCTTGTGGACTACTGAATCCCTCAAATATATACATGCGAGAAAGAAAGTGCAAGAATAGGTATCCTAAAGAGTATGTGGAAAGTACCTCTCAGTACGAAGACTCTTATCCAATGTACATGAGGAGAAATGATGGCAGAACTGCACATGTTCGGCGTCAAATCCTTGACAACAGGTGGGTTGTTCCATACAATCCTTACTTGCTGGAAAAATTCGACTGCCATATTAATGTCGAAATCTGTGTTGGAGTAAGGCTCATCAAATATTTGTACAAGTATGTTTGCAAGGGCACCAATAAGATTGCATTTAATGTCGTTCCACATTCAGAGATTTCAAGCCCTGATGAGATTACAGCATTCCAATCAGCTCGCTGGTTGTGTGCTCCTGAGGCCATGTGGAGAATTTACGCTTTCATATTAAGTGAAATATATCCAGCTGTAATGCAACTTCTTGTTCATCTGCGAAACAAACAACGTGTTCTATTCTGTCCCTCCCGCTATTTACCTGAAGTGATAGCAAATCCAAATGTATCTAAAACATAATTAACTGAGTTCTTCAGAATGAACGCACAATCAGCCACAGTTTTGCAGATGAATTTACTATACAAAGATTTCCCTCGTTTCTTTGTCTGGGATGCATAAAAAACATGGCACCGACGCCTTAAAGGAACCTGCATTGGCCGTTTGGTTACCGCCAGTCCACTTGATGGTGAAAGATATTATTTATGGTTGCTTCTAAACCATGTTCGAGCCCCAACCTCTTTCGACTATTTAAAAATGTATGCTGGCATACTAAACCCCACATTTCGAGCAGCTGCTCTAGCACGTGGTATGTTAGAATCAGATATAGATGTTACAAGTTCTATAGTTGAGGCATGTTCTTATCAAATGCCCTGCTCATTGCGCCGTCTCTTTGCAATCATGTTGTTGTATAATACTCCATCCAATCCGCGAGCGTTATGGGATGTTTTCAAAAAAATTCCTCGCAGATGATTACATTGCTCTGAAAAAATTTACTAACGAACAAGCTTTCTTAAAATCACTTCAATCGATGGACATGTTCTTACAATCTATGGGTCGAACAGTTGATGATTTTGGTTTGGTCGACTATAATATGGGAGCATCAAGAAAGCAAGTGCAAGACCAAGATTTTGAACATGAGCTGAACTATAGTCTCTGACTCAGATCTGCAATCATGTACACTATTGAATTCAATACAGAATCAGGGTTTTAAAGAAATCATGCAAACCATCGATAGTAACGGTCCAGCAGTTTTCTTTGTCGATGGACCAACCGATTCCGAAAAAACTTTTCTATACCGAGCTCTTCCGGCGGCTGTTCGTTCCAAACACCTCATTGCATTAGCAGTGACCTCTTCAGGAGTAGCAGCATCCCTACTGCCCGGTGGCCACACAGCACATTCACGGTTCAAACTTCCTGTAATTGTCGAAGATGAATCATGCACAATCAGCAAACAGAGTGTACATGCTCGTCTCATAATTGCAGTCAAACTTATTATTTGGGATGAGGCTTAGATGGCACACCTCAAGAGTTTTGAGGCATTTTACACTTTGCTACGTTCTCATGGAGACCCACGTTTCTTTTGGCAGCAAAACCATTGTTTTCGGGGCTGATTTCAGGCAAACCATTCCGATAATTCCTGGCGGTACTCGTGATGATGCTATTGCAGCCTACCTAATTAATTATCCTCTATGACTCTCAATGCGAAAAATCCGCCTGATTCAAAATATGCGCGCAAAAGATGATCCTACTTTTAAAAAATTTCTGCTCTGAGTTGGTAATGGCACCGAGCCTTGTAATCAATACGGCGAGATTAAACTGCCCCCAAATATGTGCCTGCCTTATAAACACAATGATGCTCCCTTAACTGAGTTTCTCTTTCAAATTTTCCCACACTTCAATATTTCTCCTCTCAATCCCACCATACTCATTGATCGCGCAATTCTGACTCCAAAGAATGACAGCATCGACGAAATTAATGATCTTTTGATAAATAAATTTCTTGGTTGCGCCGTGGATTATTATAGCACTGATCTCACCAACGATCCATTTCAACAGTCTTACTATCAAGATTATCTAAACCCAATTCATACTCCAGGATTACCCTCACACTTGCTTCGGCTCAAAATAAACTGCCCAATAATGCTACTACGTAATATAAACCCCTCAGAAGGCTTGTGAAGTGGTACTCGTCTTATATGCTGCCATCTGGGGAAAAATGTCCTCCCTGCAGACATTGCCTCAGGCCAACATTGTAATATCCGACTGTAACTTTTCATTTTTACCTGTCATTGTATTATTCGGATAATCTGATTATCATGAATCGTTGCATTTAGTATTATGTCGTAGTATTATAGATTTAAATATCATATTGTTGTTATTTCATTTCATATGTGATGATTCGATGTTAATTAGAGAGTTGTATTTTCGGATTTTTCTGTTGATGTAGCGCACGTTACACAGTAAGATTAACGTACGCTAATCCTGTGCATTAGCGTGCGTAAGGTTTCCTCGGTTGCGTACGCTAAGAGGGAATCTGGCGTGATTGACTTCAGCACGTGAACCCTTTTAACCGTTAGCATGCATGAGATCTAAGTCCGAGCTGTCGTGTCGGTGAGAATCTACTTTTATTAGCGTCGTAACCCATTCATAATTAGCGTGCGCTAACGGCTGCGATAATTCAAGACAGAGCCACCGTAAGCCGCTTATGTACGTAATATCGCAGGATAGCGTACGTAAGGGCATTAGCGTACGCTAAATCGTCCCGATAGCGTGCGCTAAGTCTGCATGATCTATTTATAGGACCAGCCTGTTTTTTATTTCTTCACGACCCAAACCGAATTTCTCTCTTCACATATCATACCTCTGCACTACCAAAACGATATCAACCTTCACCAACTTGTTTCTAAGCCTTGAATCTCGGAGTGGAGCTCATTTCCTTGGAGATTTGGAGTTGTTTTTGAGCTTGGAATATATTCTCTCATAACATTGAAGTTGTTCTTCATTTCTGGAGGTAGGTGTGCTTTCTTCTCTGCATTATTTTCTTATGTTGATGTTAATGACGAATTATACTTCACCTAGAGTTAGATTAAGCAAGTAAAACATAGTTCTAATCCAACCTTTTTAACACTTTTGATGAATATGTTAAATAAGGGTTTGAGATAGAGGTGTTCTTGATGATATAGTGATTTTAATCATGTTGTAACTACCATACTTATCTTGTTGGACGAATTTAGCTCAGTAGGACATTGTTGGATCGGTTAGCTTCTTCATAACTGGATTTAATCAAGAACTTGATATCATGGAGTGTTTAAACACCATTTTAGATATCTATTTACCTTGAGAAGAACTTGATAATGTTAAAGATAGGATGAGATGATCTAGTTCAGAAATCTTAGAAGCTTTAACAAATCATGATTGTTCAGTTTCACAAGTCTTTGAAGATTGATAAGGATCTTGATAATTTCAATAATAACTTTTCATTAATCTAATGTATTGAGAACTTAGAATATTTTGATCATCATACTAGAATTGGTGAATTCACCATCATGTTAATGAATAAATGTGACCTTGTAACAAAGACGTTGATAACCTTCATGAGTATGGTGTAATCTCAGAACTTATGAACTTGTTGTTAGCTTAAAAGTCAATTTAAATGAGAGGAGAATAATCATAATGTGCAGATTTTACCTTTCAACCTTTTAATGTTTTGGAAAGTTTAATCATCATAAGATGATCTTAACATCATGATTGGTTATTCAACATACCCTTGATAGAACTCTTGTTTATGATGAACCATGCGAACATTCGGTAAATTTTGTAAACCGATTCTTATAGTTGTATTGATGTTAGAAGGACTCCTGGCATAAGGCTTCAATAATTTGTAGTAACAAACTATTCTAAAGGATTGTAGGTTGACGTCTTACTAATCCTATATTGATAATTATACGAATATGTTTTGAGTAAAATGTATTTCGTTTAAGGTTGTTTGTTCGAGTAAAACTTGTCGAGGACCGTTCGTTCGTTCCGATAAGAAGAGAACTATTCTCGTCTCCGTATTAAGGCAAGTTATCTTGCTTGGTTATAATGATGATTAGATTCTTGTGATGATTATATATTTCATGTGTATGAATTGTCCATGTGACGTTTGTCGTGATTTGATATTGTCCTTGACGTTATGGGATTGCATTCCCAAGTACGCCGTTTTGAATCGTTGATCTCGTTGGTCCTTATTTTCACCTTGGTGAGTTTTTCTTGATCCTTAATTGGATGTGTATTTCATTGAACTTCGTTGTCATGTTGTGTCGTGACATTTCCGGAATCATATCTGCGTGCCGATTGGATATTGTGTAGGATTTTTAGCCGGGCACTTGTATAGTCATACGTGGATGTTTCGTATTGGGTGTGCACACGAGACGTAGTTCGTGAGGCTAATTAGGTACATTGTCACACATATATTCTGGATTCCGTATACGGGGTGGACATGTACACGGACACATTTCCGGATCGGGCGTACTGTGATGTCCATCTTGAGCCATATTGTTAATCGTTCATAGACCATGTATGATTGGATGTGTTCGATATTTTGTGACTGATTGTTTCATACGCCCGAGGGGTATGATTAACAGTCGGAATGATTTTCTTGAGATCTATATATGTGAATTGTATAATGTCGGAAGAATTGGTTATCATGTATATCTGACCCTGTGTTGGGCGAAATACTTGTATTGTATTTTAGGTCGAGGCAAAGGGAAGGCACGGGAAGAGCATGTCGACGGCGAAGGGTTTGGAGGATACTAGTTCGGGGGCCCCACATCTCTTGTTGTCCGGTTATGTTAAAACCGCGTTATGTTATCTCCTGTTTCATTTAAATTACTTTTTGGTTGTATTTGACATTTGAAGTATTTTCCATCTCCATATGGTTTATACTTGTTTTTCGGATCCTGTGTGTTGTAAGGCCGTTGGCCATATTTTAATAAACTCCTAATCGGAGAAATGACTATTCGTTGTGATTCGGTATCACAAATAATATTTATTTAACCTGTTTTGGATATCGCCTGGTGGGTCCCAGTGTGGGATTCATGGCACTGTAATAACCGCCATTTGGGGTGTTACAGAAGATGGTATCAGAGAGTTGTTTCTTTCTTTTATGAGTCATTGAGAATGAACTAGTATCAAGAGACCTTCGTGTCACGTGTGACCTGTGCAAGCGCCTGACCCTACGAGCCAAATACGGTATGTACTTTATCAGCCATGGTTTAATTACTGGCATGATATTGATATCAGTATGGGTCTCCCTGTTGATCATGTTATTTCAAGGAATTGTGACAGGATTTATCTGATTGATAATCCGAGGTAAATGCTGAATTTATTACACAATTGAAATTGTTCGACTTGACACCGATATGATATTCGGTGCGACATTTGTGGTATCAATAACCGTTTTCCTTGAATATGTGATTCCTTGTTACTATTAATTTAGCGTGAATTTTAGTATCTTGAACTGTACTTATGGTTATCATTACGATTGATTCTTTCAGTATGGAAAGAAACCTGAGAGGTCGTGGCAGAGGGGGACGAGGCCGTGGAAGGGGCCGAATCCCAATACCTCGAGCCAACAGACGCGCGAATGCGGATCAGAGTTCCGCAGACAGTGGTTCACCTTCTAGGGAACAATCGCACCACAGTGGGTGCGGGGATGCGCGTGTCGATCCTTACGTCGTAATGCAGGGCATGATGACGCAGATGACCCAGATGGGTCCACTAGTGGAAGCTATGCAGAGGGCCGCTACTGGCCAGCAGCAAGGGGCTCATCCTCCTCCTGTGATTGGCGGACCCGTGAGTCGGATTATCAGCGACATCTCTCGCCAGCGACCACCGACTTTTGAAGGCTCCTCTGAGCCTGCTGACATTGTGCATTGGATCGAGCATTTTGAGAAGCTTTTCCAGATGGTGGACTGCCCGGAAGAGAATCGCGTCTCGGTAGCCGCGTATTATCTTAGCAAAGGCGCTCATACCTGGTGGCTTTCAGTAAGGCCAGCTGATGGTGTTTGCACATGGGAGGAATTTAAAAACCTCATGCTAGACCGTTACTACCCAGGGCCACTCCGTGAGGCCAAACTGTCGGAACTTTTGAACCCGACCCGTCTGAAGACGATGATGTATTATCTGTTCTTTGAGAAATTCAGGCACTCCTTCCTTTTGCCACGACAATTATCCGAACAGAGGCCGACAAGATCAAATACTTTCTCAAGAGGCTTAAACCCCGAATGAGAATGCGGTGTTGAATCACCACCTGTACTACCTTAGGAGTTTATCGAGAAGGCTCGAGTACGAACTCACCGCGAAGGAGATTTCAGAAACAACCACGATCCCAACAACAAAAGGTCCAAGAACCAGAATCAGACTGAGAGTAACCGGGGGACATTCAGGAAGCCCCAGTCATTGCCAAACCCCTCTGATCGACCACCCATGGCATCGAAGCCAGCTGGATCGCACTCTCGAGCGGTCCCCTCATCTGTTGTGTGCTATAACTGCGGAGACCAGGGGCATTTCAGCTCCAAATGCCCGAAGCCTGCCGTCACATGCCTTACTTGTGGCAAGATTGGTCACCGTGCCCGTTTTTTTAGGGGTGGGCCCGGACATGATCCAGTAGCGTCTCATGCTCCTATTCAATCCTCTATCCAGAACCGGACGCCTCCGTCCGCTTCCTATCAGACCACCGGGGCAAATAAGGGAATGGGCCGTGGGAATCAAAGTGGTACACCTGGTGCCGGAACTGCGAAACCCAGGATTTATGAGATGAAGAGAGCTGATGATCCCGAGGCCAGCATGATTTCAGGTATACTCGAGATCCACTCCCAGCCTGTGTGTGTTCTTTTTGATACCGGTGCTTCACAGTCCTTTATATCTTCTTCTTGTTTAAGTCGTTTGCCTCTAGACCATGTTATCAATTGTGAGCCCTACGTGATTGGTCTACCTGATGGTAGAAGAATTATTGGAAATCGTGAAGTCGGGATCGTCCGATTCGTTTGAACGACCGTGAGTGGTTGTCAAATCTGATTGTAGTCGATCTACCTAAGGATGATATAATCTTGGGCATCGATTGGATGGATCATCACGATGCAATACTCAGTGTCCGCAAGCGGATGGTTACCGTCACTTCTGACGATGGATTCGAGTGTATTTTTCGAGGTGATAATCCCAGTCGTTCTGGGAGAGTCATCAGCGCTATGAAAGCAGTGAAACTGCTTAATCAAGGGTGTATTGGTTATTGGTGCTACATGACCAAGACAGCTGATCGACCAGTTGAATTGGCCGACATTCCGGTAGTACGAGACTACCCAGATGTATTTCCAAACGAGTTGCCAGGCTTACCTCCTCATCGTGACGTGGAGTTTATTATTGAGTTAGAACCAGGTACGTCCCCGCTCTCAAAAGCACCGTACCGTATGGCTCCGACTGAGATGCAAGAATTGAAGAACCAACTTGAGGAGTTGACTGACAAAGGCTATATTCGACCTAGTGCGTCCCCTTGGGGAGCACCAGTGTTATTTGTGCGGAAGAAAGATGGATCTCTACGATTGTGTATTGATTACCGTGAGCTGAACAGGGTAACCATCAAGAACAAGTATCCCTTTCCTCGTATTGATGATTTACTGGACCAACTTCAGGGAGCTGCCGTGTTTTCTAAGATCGACTTGAGATCTGGTTATCATCAGTTGAGGATTCGAGAGTCTGACATTTCGAAGACAGCATTCCGTACTCGCTATGGGCATTATGAGTTCGTGGTGATGCCATTTGGACTGACTAATGCACCGGCAGTGTTCATGGAGTTGATGAATCGAGTTTTTATTAACTATCTGGATCGCTTTGTAGTCCTTTTCATTGACGACATTCTGATTTACTCTCGCGACCACGATAAGCACGAGAGTCACCTCCACCAAGTTCTCGATACATTGAGGCGGGAACAACTTTATGGGAAATTTTCTAAGTGTGAATTCTGGATGCCTAAGGTTGTCTTTCTCGGGCATGTGATATCAGCCGAAGGGGTGAGAGTGGACCCACAAAAGATGGAAGCCATTCGAGATTGGCTACCACCGAAGAACGTGAAGGAAGTTCGTAGTTTCCTCGGCCTAGCAGGTTACTACCGACGATTCGTGGAGGGATTCTCCAAAATTTCGCAACCGATGACTAACTTACTGCGGAAGGACAAGAAGTATTTGTGGTCAGAAGCATGTCAGCAAAGTTTTGAAGAGCTCAAGAGTCGATTGATTTCGGCACCTGTTTTGGTCTTACCAAAGGGAACGGAAGGATTTGTGGTGTATAGTGACGCGTCGAGACAGGGTCTGGGATGTGTACTAATGCAGGAAGGGAAAGTAATCGCCTACGCATCGAGACAATTGCGACCCTATGAAGTTAACTATCCGACCCACGACTTGGAGTTAGCAGCCGTGGTGTTTGCTTTGAAAATCTGGCGTCACTATCTTTATGGAGTTACCTGCCAGACCTTTACGGACCACAAGAGCCTAAAGTACATTTTTACTCAGAAGGAGTTGAACATGAGGCAGAGAAGGTGGCTAGAATTAATCAAGGACTATGATATCGAGATCCTTTATCATCCGCGTAAAGCAAATGTGGTTGCCGACGCATTGAGCCGTAAGACAGTGCAGGAGCAGATGCTGAGTCGTTTAACAGCACAGAGGGAATTGCAGTTGGACCTTATGAGGCCAGAAATTGAAGTTTGGTTACAGCGTGTTCAGGGACAACTTTGCACCCTTGAGATTTCTTCATCTCTCGATGATATGATCAAATCGAAGCAAATTACGGACCCATTCTTATCTCGGGTTCGGGATGAAGTAACCCAGGGGAAAGCCCCTAGATTCGTGATCCACGAGGATGGATTGATACGTTTTAGAAATCGAGTTTGTGTACCCGCTGACGAAGAGTTGAGGAACTCTATCATGAGAGAAGCCCATGCTACCCCGTACTCTATCCACCCGGGCTCTAGCAAGATGTATAAGGATTTGAAACAGAATTATTGGTGGGGGAATATGAAATGTGAGGTTGCCGAATTCGTTTCGAGGTGCTTAACACATCGGCGAGTTAAGATTGAGCACCACGACCCGCGAGAATCTTGAAACCGCTCCCGATTCCCGAATGGAAATGGGAGGACATATCTATGGATTTTATCACTAGCTTGCCGACGAGTCGCCGAGGAATGAATACGATTTGGGTGATTGTGGACCGTCGACCAAATCAGCTCACTTCTTGGAAATTAAGGACACATGGGGCCCAGAGATTGGCCCAAATTGTTTATTAAGGAAATTGTGAGACTACACGGTACCCCCAAGAGCATTGTATCAGACCGTGACGGGCGATTTGTGTCACACTTCTGGAAGGCAGTTCATCGTGCGATGGGCACGCAGTTGAATTTCAGTACGGCTTTCCATCCACAGACTGATGGTCAGTCGGAGAGAACCATGCAGACTCTAGAAGATATGTTGAGAGCATGTGCTCTTGATTGGAAGGACGATTGGGAAGCCCAGCTGCCTTTGGTGGAATTCACTTATAATAATAGTTGGCACGCTTCGATTTAGATGGCACCATATGAGGCATTGTATGGCCGTCGCTGTAGGTCCCCTTTGTGTTGGGACGAACTGTCAGAATCTCTGGGTACGGAACCCGATATGTTGTTAGCCGCCCATGAGAAGATCACTTTGATTAAGAGTCGGTTGTTAACGGCTCAAAGTCGACAGAAGTCTTATGCTGACCATCGTCGACGACCGCTTGAGTTCGAGGTTGGTGACCATGTGTTAATGAAGGTGTCTCCTACTCGAGGTGTTTTTCGTTTCGGGAAGAGGGGCAAGCTGAGCCCAAGGTATATTGGGCCGTTTGAGGTTCTGGAGCGTGTAGGTGATCCGCTATCGACTAGCCTTGCCACCGACCTTGAGTAAGATTCACAACGTGTTTCATGTCTCCCACTGAGGAAATATGTTCGATCCGAGCCACGTTCTTCAATTCGAAGATATTGATTTAGCAGAGGATCATTCGTACGAGGAGCGTCCTGTACGGATACTCGAGAGGAGGATCAAGCAATTGCGGAACAAGACGATTCCACTACTGAAAGTTCAGTGGTCACGACACGGAGTCGAGGAGGCTACGTGGGAGACCGAGGATAGTATGCGAGCGAGATACCCCGAGTTATTTACCCCTTAGTTTCGAGGACGAAACTCTTTTTAAGGGGGGGAGTATGTAATATCCGACTGTAACTTTTCATTTTTACCTGTCATTGTATTATTCGGATAATCTGATTATCATGAATCATTGCATTTAGTATTATGTCGTAGTATTATAGATTTAAATATCATATTGTTGTTATTTCATTTCATATGTGATGATTCGATGTTAATTAGAGAGTTGTATTTTCGGATTTTACTGTTGATGTAGCGCACGTTACACAGTAAGATTAACGTACGCTAATCCTGTGCATTAGCGTGCGTAAGGTTTCCTCGGTTGCGTACGCTAAGAGGGAATCGGCGGAATTGACTTCAGCACGTGAACCCTTTTAACCGTTAGCATGCATGAGATCTAAGTCTGAGCTGTCGTGTCGGTGAGAATCTACTTTTATTAGCGTGCGTAACCCATTCATAATTAGCGTGCGCTAACGGCCTGCGATAATTCAAGACAGTAGCCACTGTAAGCCGCTTACGTACGTAATATCGCCCGGATAGCGTACGTAAGGGCATTAGCGTACGCTAAACTGTCCTGATAGCGTGCGCTAAGTCTGCACAGTCTATTTATAGGACCAGCCTGTTTTTCATTTCTTCACGACCCAAACCGAATTTCTCTCTTCACATATCATACCTCTGCACTACCAAAACGATATCAACCTTCACCAACTTGTTTCTAAGCCTTGAATCTCGGAGTGGAGCTCATTTCCTTGGAGATTTGGAGTTGTTTTTGAGCTTGGAATATATTCTCTCATAACATTGAAGTTGTTCTTCATTTCTGGAGGTAGGTGTGCTTTCTTCTCTGCATTATTTTCTTATGTTGATGTTAATGACGAATTATACTTCACCTAGAGTTAGATTAAGCAAGTAAAACATAGTTCTAATCCAACCTTTTTAACACTTTTGATGAATATGTTAAATAAGGGTTTGAGATGGAGGTGTTCTTGATGATATAGTGATTTTAATCATGTTGTAACTACCATACTTATCTTGTTGGACGAATTTAGCTCAGTAGGACATTGTTGGATCGGTTAGCTTCTTCATAACTGGATTTAATCAAGAACTTGATATCATGGAGTGTTTAAACACCATTTTAGATATCTATTTACCTTGAGAAGAACTTGATAATGTTAAAGATAGGATGAGATGATCTAGTTCAGAAATCTTAGAAGCTTTAACAAATCATGATTGTTCAGTTTCACAAGTCTTTGAAGATTGATAAGGATCTTGATAATTTCAATAATAACTTTTCATTAATCTAATGTATTGAGAACTTAGAATATTTTGATCATCATACTAGAATTGGTGAATTCACCATCATGTTAATGAATCCTCCAGCCTTGTAACAAAGACGTTGATAACCTTCATGAGTATGGTGTAATCTCAGAACTTATGAACTTGTTGTTAGCTTAAAAGTCAATTTAAATGAGAGGAGAATAATCATAATGTGCAGATTTTACCTTTCAACCTTTTAATGTTTTGGAAAGTTTAATCATCATAAGATGATCTTAACATCATGATTGGTTATTCAACATACCCTTGATAGAACTCTTGTTTATGATGAACCATGCGAACATTCGGTAAATTTTGTAAACCGATTCTTATAGTTGTATTGATGTTAGAAGGACTCCTGGCATAAGGCTTCAATAATTTGTAGTAACAAACTATTTTAAAGGATTGTAGGTTGACGTCTTACTAATCCTATATTGATAATTATACGAATATGTTTTGAGTAAAATGTATTTCGTTTAAGGTTGTTTGTTCGAGTAAAACTTGTCGAGGACCGTTCGTTCGTTCCGATAAGAAGAGGACTATTCTCGTCTCCGTATTAAGGCAAGTTATCTTGATTGGTTATAATGATGATTAGATTCTTGTGATGATTATATATTTCATGTGTATGAATTGTCCATGTGACGTTTGTCGTGATTTGATATTGTCCTTGACGTTATGGGATTGCATTCCCAAGTACGCCGTTTTGAATCGTTGATCTCGTTGGTCCTTACTTTCACCTTGGTGAGTTTTTCTTGATCCTTAATTGGATGTGTATTTCATTGAACTTCGTTGTCATGTTGTGTCGTGACATTTCCGGAATCATATCTGCGTGCCGATTGGATATTGTGTAGGATTTTTAGCCGGGCACTTGTATAGTCATACGTGGATGTTTCCGTATTGGACTGTGCACACGAGACGTAGTTCGTGAGGCTAATTAGGTACATTGTCACACGTATATTCTGGATTCCGTATACGGGGTGGACATGTACACGGACACATTTCCGGATCGGGCGTACTGTGATGTCCATCTTGAGCCATATTGTTAATCGTTCATAGACCATGTATGATTGGATGTGTTCGATATTTTGTGACTGATTGTTTCATACGCCCGAGGGGTATGATTAACAGTCGGAATGATTTTCTTGAGATCTATATATGTGAATTGTATAATGTCGGAAGAATTGGTTATCATGTATATCTGACCCTGTGTTGGGCGAAATACTTGTATTGTATTTTAGGTCGATGCAAAGGCAAGGCACGAGAAGAGCATGTCGAAGGCGAAGGGTTCAGAGGATACTAGTTCGGGGGCCCCACATCTCTTGTTGTCCGGTTATGTTAAAACCGCGTTATGTTATCTCCTGTTTCATTTAAATTACTTTTTGGTTGTATTTGACATTTGAAGTATTTTCCATCTCCATATGGTTTATACTTGTTTTTCGGATCCTGTGTGTTGTAAGGCCGTTGGCCATATTTTAATAAACTCCTAATCGGAGAAATGACTATTCGTTGTGATTCGGTATCACAAATAATATTTATTTAACCTGTTTTGGATATCGCCTGGTGGGTCCCAGTGTGGGATTCACGGTACTGTAATAACCGCCATTTGGGGTGTTACAAACATGCAGGAGATTCGGTCTTCATACCATGTATACCTCTCGAACCATCTGACAAACAAAAATGCCCTATTCCATTTAAACGACATCAATTTCCAGTGCGCCTCTGTTTTGCAATGACATTTAACAAGTCGTAGGGACAGACATTAGATAAAGTTGGCCTGTATCTGCCCGAGTCAGTCTTCTCTAACGGCCAGCTCTATGTTGCCCTCTCTCGAGCAATAAAGGCAGATGATATTAGAATACTAATTCGACCCCCCACTATTGATGTCGTCCATGATGATCTCACCAAAATTGTGTACAGATATATTATCAATGCAGCAGTCTTATAAATCTATTAACAGCCTTCATATAATCAGATAACTTTCTAATGTATATTAATGATAGAATGAGACAAATTTTCTTTTTTGCCGAGGAATTTTTATATGGCTCTTTTATTTGAGTACAACCTGCAATTTTTATTGTAATTTATATGCAGCCAATGGAGCCCAAAATATATTCTGTCAACAACATCACTCCTAATAAAAAAATGGACTGCAAAAGTTTGCGTTGTCAATAAAACAAGTCCCCGAACATCATCACAAACTACTCCTACTAGATTCCAAAAATTGCTCCTCGCAGATGAACATGTCAGCCCTTTCTCACATTTGTCCATTATTATTTCTGCGTGGACTACTAGGTATATCTTGACAGTTTTTTCCACCTATACGTACAATATAAGACATTACTTCTGCGTAAAATATTAGACAATCACCACAATTTTTCTATATCGTCCTACAATCTATTGCTTAAAACCTTTGCCTCGATCGCTGTTGGATAAATATTTAGTAATATCGAAACCTGCTCTTTTGTCAATTTTTTTCATATCTTGTAATCTTATATGCCTACAACATGTTTAAAATAGGGAAATAGAGTTGAGGCAATGCTATACAGATCCGATGTCGAGCTGCTGAAAAATTGTTTCAACGTTGATGAAACTTATCTTATATCGAATTTACTGATGCGGCCTGTCAAACGAGGATTCAAAAATCCTCTGGTGAATAACAGCTACCAATGGATAATTGGTGCGAAAACAGAAATTCTGCCAACTGGAAAGAAAGTGTTTGTTTCCTCTGCTCTGGCTCCTGCATTTACACATTACGATCATTTCCATAGGTTAATAAGAACCAGAACACTTATAAGTAAGTCACTACTCAGACCTATTATTGCACCTATATTTCAGCCTCTACCTTCAAATAAGTATACAATAATAAATTAGCCAAATAGGTCATTCAAATTTTTTCCACAACTGACAGGTACTGTTGTTGTTATAATCAGCAAGCACGAACCCAGATCCGTATCATCAAGAGGCAGAGAAAACACATTGCGTGAATATATCGCAATAGACGAAGCGTACAAACTATAATACCAATACTTTCTATTTCTATATTTTTGGATTCTAGTGACTTGCTTGTGTTCATTGACACATTTCAGACATGTTTTGTTCAGCACATTTCGTCATTCGAGCAAGTTTTGATATTGTTTCGGATTAATCGACGTATTAGTTCGACTTTGTAAAATCACCATCGATTCTTGGAAACTTCAAAATTTCTTAATCTTTGCAGTATGATAGAGCATCAAGTTATCTTTCCAATGGTTCAAACAGTGAGTCAATCGGAGTCCGGACGAAGGAGTTGTGGTCGAAATAGCAAAGATTACACAGTGTATAATTAGCGCGCGCTAACGAAGTCTCGCAGAGGATTCTGGACTTCATTTTGTATCCGATAGCGCACGCTACACATACTTTAGCGTGCGCTAACTGTTGACAGTATATATAGGACTGCAGAGGTCAACTTTCGTCATTTCTTCCTCCCCTTCCTTCCTTCTGCCGATGTAGACGATCTTGAGGGCGTATAAGCATGGATTTTGGCCTGATATCATCACCCATCAACATCTTTGAGTTTCTAGTATGGATTTAACAACATCCCAACATCTTTCCCCATTTTAATCAAGGTAAAATTCTTAGAACCCTAATTTCGGGTATTTTAGGGGTTTTCTTCATGATTCGTTGATTTTGTCCGAGATTGATGAATTATTCTTGGTATTCTTGTTGTATTGATCATGGTCTTCGGATTTTGTGAATCATTTATCAATTTTTATCACCCGGAACTTGATTCTCGATTTGTCTTGAAGGAACCCTCGGATCCATGTTATTTTTTCGAGTTGATTTGAATTCAGTTTAGCGTTATTGATTTGTGGTGATGTTATTTTCGTAGTTTTCTGGAGTTATCGAGTTCTTGTTCGTTCTTGGAGGTTTGAGGGCTACCTGACCGTGTCCGTTTGTCGTTTCATTGCTTGTGGTATCGAGGCAAGTATCTTGCCCATACTTTTCATGTTTCGTAGACGGAATCATTGATAAATGATTTTATGAGCAATCCGAATGTTTAAATGAACTTTAAAAAGGATCGATATGTTCTCGATAAATGTTGTCTTTCAAAAGATAACTCGTATACTTCGTAAACAAATGTGTTTTCGGTATATGTGTGTTGGTTGCGTATGTTTGAAGATGTTACAATAATATTTAGTGATGTTAGTAGACCGAAATTATTTGCCGAGGATTATGTATTGATATGTGTAAATGTTCGGTGAATATGTGACGTTGTGTAATATTAGTTGTTATTCCTTCTTAAGGAGGTTGTGGCGCTTGGTGTTATTTGGTACTGGTAATTGCTTGTGGTTGTGTGACATTAGTCGTGAGTATACGTCGACTAAAGTGGCCATTCTAGCGAAGTACCTAGCATTTGTATGCATATTCTAGTATTCGAATTATGGCTTTCCGTGGCGTTGTGGATGATATGTGTATGTTCACCTATGGACGGTCTGACGGGGCCTCTAGGGATACGTATTGCCATGTGTGTGCGTATCGCGAACTAGGGTTAACCACCCAGGGATGTCTGACGGGGCTCTGCGGGGTACGGCGGCTATGAGTCTCGTACCAATAGTTAACTTTGAAATGTTTTGTTGGAGAACTGTGATTTTTGGCGCATATTTCATATGATTAGAATGGCAGTCCAAATGGTATCGTACTTGGCTGGAATGGCACCAGTAAATGTGTTGTGTGTGATTTGTCCCTTGACTGTGATAATTTGGTAAGGGTACGTGAGTCCTGTGGTTGCTCTGTGTATTGTAGCTCTGTGGTGTGTTGAGTTCGGCCGTATGGTCAAGTTGCAAAGTTGTGCTCTTTGTTGTCGTTCTGTGAGACTGTTGTCATGGTAATGTTTGACACGGTGTAGTTTATGTCGGGTTATTCTTGTGAGTATGTGATGAGAATAAGTTGATTCACGGACCCCCGTGCTTATGGATGGAATGTTATGAATGTGTCGTGGACCCCGTATTTTGTTATCGGAATCGTATTTGGAAATAAACGATTTTTGGGCTGTGTCCCTAAGTGTTTCGAAAGGCTTGAAAATTCTTAAACCACAAATGTTTTTAAAACTCCCGAGATTGTAAAATGCTTTGTAAGATATAAAATGGTTTTATTCCTATCTTTCATAATTCAAACGGTTTTGATCCAGTGAATTATCTCGGGAAATATATTCACGGTTTCTATGTCCTTGGAGTATGATATGTATGGCTTGTCTTTGTATTTATACTTGCACTAGCAAAACAATGGAGTTTTGCTAACCCCCGAGTATTCGGGGGGTGGATGTTTGTTTTGCGTCTAGGTACTTGCAAGTTGCTGAGGAGAAATTCACAGGATCGTTACGAAGGATGATGGAAGACGGCGATACTAATCACATGAAAACTGGTGTTGGGTATTTGGTGATGTCTTGTTTTGTCCTTCCGTTGTGTTTATTTTCCCCTATGTGGGAATGTTGATTTATGTTAACCCCCACGTGGGTATGAGTTACGAGAAAGAGTAATGTATGGTTGATGTGTAGGTTGTGGTAAAAGACCAAATCGGTCTAATGGTCTGTTAATTACCCATGTCGGTATGTATTATGTTGTCGTGTTTTCTGTATTTAGCCTGGTAGATCCTCAAGAAGAGGGTCTGCGGCGCTGTAATATTCCCGAACGGTTTGGGGGTGTTACAGAATATGGTATCAGAGCTTAGGTTGCGGAAACCTAGGCTGTCGGGTCGAGTTATTTGTTGTCGGGCCTTGTCTTGTCTTGTCAGATTTTGTCTGACTGAGTCGTGTCGCGACGCGTCGTCTGAGGTGTCGGTCGTGATTAGTAACGAGGTGCATCCATCATCTTCGTGCGATCTGTGGATGTAAGTCTCCCTACTTTGTTGCGTCTCGTGTTATACGAGCTTGTGTGATTGTGTGTTATTATGTGGATTTCAAATGTGAATTGTGAATACGCAATCCATGTTTGTTGATTCTTGTGTTGTACTGGAATGAAAAGTGATATCGTGTATAAATGTGTATATATATTGTGTGAATCGTTTTACTGGAGTAACGGCTTGGTGTGATCCCGCATGGAAAGTTTGTCAATGTGATATTTCAAAGTTTAGTTATTTTTAAAGAGTCACGTAAATTTTGTTTTAAAACATCCTTCAAGAAAGAAAAAATTTTGATTTCGTATGATGACCTCGAGACCGGACTTTTTTTTAGAACTTAACTACTTATATTTTATTTTCATCTTGCATTGCAAGTTTTCAAAATTTAATTTTAAAGACTCAAATGAGGTCTACCAAAAATTTACTCGAAACGTGGCTCTTGCTTTCGACTTTTTGATTTCATGATCGTCGGTTCGGGGGTATGTAGTGATGTTGGCATTATTATTTGGTCAATAATGCTCAAAATTGTGATTAAGTTAGTGGTGTGAACATTAAGTCGTCCTAGATGCACTTGTTGTGAGAGTCCTCATTACTGAGAGGTAGGATTTCAGTTTTAGATGTTAATTATCTTTTGACGGTTGCTTGTGTGATACTGTAATTATGTGGACAGATGATGTTGACGTGTGATTGGATTTGATGGTAATTGATCGTATTTTGATAAAATGGTAAATTATGTCTGTTGTGTGTGTATTCGAAAATGATTTTCTGAAAATTTTATAAACTTGAGCAAGTTGTGGAAAATTAAATTTCATAAAGTTTTGACGGTTCGCTTAATCGGCGGATTCGTGTGGACTTTGAAAATCGTTTAAAATTGGCGAGCCGGCCTTGAATTTCCTAAAGGAACCCCGACGGTATTGAAAGAGTTGTTTTAAAGTATCTTTGAATATTTTGTAAAATGTTACCATCGTTGATTATTGTGTAGTATTGAGAAGATTTTCAAAAATGATTTTTGACGTACTGATGTATTTTCAAATGATTCGAGTACATGATTTTCAGAAAATCTTTCACATTATCAAAATTTTTTTATTTTCAAAAACCAATACAATTTTTATTTTTAAAAATATATTGTGAAAGATGAAGGATCTTACTCGATTTAAACTTCAAACTCGGATTTGGAAAAGTTTTCTATACTGAGCCAGTTATCGTGCGTGATCTTGAATCACCCCAAAATGATTGATGATTGGTGGGAATATTTGGTGCTTGTACGAATGGTTTGAGGATCTTGCGTGGTTACCTTGTTTTTTATTAACGGTGATGATGATGTGTGGTGGCATGGTTCTTTTAATAGTGGCAGTTGCAAGGATATATTGTTTTGCAAATAATTCCAAAAGGAGATGGTTAAAGTCTTTTGGTTACAAGTTTTGACAAAAGGCCCGAGGTACCAAAAATACTTTCAAAGTTTTATTTTGAATAAACATGCAAATCCAAGTATTTTCAAAGGATATCATGTAAAAGGATACCTCGTGGATCTTCTTATCGAGTTGCTATTAGTTGTCTTATGTGATATGTCAAGCCGAGTTGGAAATTTGGTATATTATTTTGCGATGTTGTACCATTGTATTGAGTAAGTATCCGCTTAATATGCCGAGGGGCAAAGGGCGTGGTCGTGACCGCGGTACAGACAGTCATGGAGATCAGATGCGGGACCAAGAGAAGGTTTCCGGGAAGGTTGCTATTCTAGCACTTCGTTCTTGTTGTTTAGGTTTCGGGGACGAAACCTCTTTTATAGGTGATATGGTGTAATACCCATATTTTTTTCGCTTTCGTTTTGTTCGACTCTATCGACTCGTTTGTGTTCGTCGATATTTTCCGGACTTGTTCTACTCTTCACTTTTTGTTGTTCGAACGAGTTGCAGTATTGTTTCGGGTTAATCCTTTTGTCGTTGTGACTTTTCCAAATTCGGCTCCGCTCCTGTGAATCTTATGAAAATGTATATCATGTCGTTTTTATCGGATCATATATTGTCTTGATTCGTGCTGTGGACTTCGGGGATGCTATTCGATTTCTGTTATTCGTTATGATTCGGATATGACTATTCTGTAACACCCCCGATATATTCAGGAATATTACAGCGCCGTAAATCCTTTACATAAGGATTTACAAGGCTGAAGAATTGAACAGACATTAAAAGATACTAACGAATGGAAATAACGGAATTAAGATACAACAGTTCTGACCAAATACTGAAAGTACAGTTGTTCAACAGGAGCTTAATAATAATACATCACCAAATTCAAATTCACCATAAATGACTTCGTACTCGAGTACTTATTGAAAAATCCAATAAACAACAGACAAATAAACCCGGCCGAAACATCACTCTGCACCCTCGTCATCATGCATCTCCAGCGGTTGTTTCCCCATTCTTCTGGATCCTGAACATACAGAAATGTTCACCCCCAAAGGGGTTAGCACAACGATGCTAGTACAAGTACAATAATCATACAACAATGATATAATCAACAATTATATCGTAACAAGTTTCTCCAACGATAAATATCCACAACACATATCATATCATAAAAGTTTCAACATACTGTTGGTATTCCAACGATCCAGCGCACACAGCTATAGATTCCCATGATGATCCCGTCGGACCAACACATGGTGGAACTACCTGTCCAACGATCCAGCGCACACAGCTATAGATTCCCATGATGATTCCCGTCGGATCAACGCATGGTGGACATATAATCACAACATATTTACACAATACAATCACATTGTCATAACATAAACAATTCTAATTAGAGTACTTGCCTCGGTTCGTTGACAAGAATAAACTTCCACGAATATCAAAATATTCGAAGGTCGTCCCCTTCGATCAATCACGTGTTAAGCTCAAACCTTAACAAAAGAAATAGCACAGAATTCATTTCATGTCGAATGAACGTCTAACAATTCAACAATCTCGGTAGGAAGTCCTTAATATGCAATCTGTCTGGATAGCTTAATGCACGCTACGCATCCTATGTAGCGTACGTTAATGCTACTCGTTAGCGCACGCAATACACACATCCTAGCGTACGTTAACCATGCACGGTCAGTACCTCACTGGTCAGCCGACTGACTCGCCTGATGACTTAGCGCACGCTAAGTTGCAAATGTGGCGTACGCTAAACATACACGATAGCGCACGTTAATTCACGTATCTTAGCGCACGCTAAGAGTGCATGGCAGTTCACTGGAGGGCAGCAGATTATACAAATGGTGATGAAGTAAACGAATTTCTCAGTGATTTGATGTTTGTTATCTGACTTCATGTTATGTTCATAACCCTTATGAATGATCTCAAGGATAATAACAACTTCGAGATGCAAGTATACGTATAATCGTCATAACACCATAATCCATCTTGATTACAATTCTCATGCGAAGTTGGTGATCTCCGGTTGATGTATTAGATTCCACTATCATTATACATATTCAGACTTCATCTTGAGGTGAACTAACAATTCCAACTTATACGAAAGAATATTTCCTAAGATGATTCTTCCTTTAAGTTCTTATAATATCACCTCCAATTCATGATCACAAAGATAACATAAATCATACGGATTGTTAACTTCAGAATGTTTCTCTTATCATTTGAAGTACTAGGATTCTGATTTCAAGGTTCCAACAATAATATTGTAATTGCAGACATTCCAATCTTCTAAACATGATGCTGTTGAATAATTCACTAATGAAATTCAATATCTCGTTAACATGATCATCTTATCCCTTGGAATCCAAATCTAAGGCTGGTGATAGGTTGAACGTACCTTAATATGCTGAAATCACTGAACCTCAA